>CM038359.1:2940369-5693394 GCA_021464625.1 Proterorhinus semilunaris | reverse complement strand
CAACAGTTTCAAGGACTTCAACAGTTTCAAGGATTCAACAGTTTCAAGGATTCAACAGTTTCAAGGATTCAACAGTTTCAAGGATTCAACAGTTTCAAGGATTCAACAGTTTCAAGGATTCAACAGTTTCAAGGACTTCAACAGTTTCAAGGATTCAACAGTTTCAAGGATTCAACAGTTTCAAGGTTTTCAGGAGTTTCATGGACTTCAGCAGTTTTAAGGACAGTCAATCTCCATGGCGTGAGCCATGGAGATTGACCTTCAGCAGTTTCAAGGACTTATACAGTTTCAAGGTTTCAACAGTTTCAAGTTTTCCAGGAGTTTCAAGGTTTCCAGGAGTTTCAAGGACTTCAGTGCAATAATGCAACCTAATAGGGTTTTTTCCATGTAAACCAGTATAAACCAGTATAATGCAACCTAATAGGGTTTTTTACATGTAAACCAGTATAAACCAGTATAATGGAACCTAATAGGGTTTTTTCCATGTAAACCAGTATAAACCAGTATAATGGAACCTAATAGGGTTTTTTCCATGTAAACCAGTATAAACCAGTATAATGGAACCTAATAGGGTTTTTTCCATGTAAACCAGTATAAACCAGTATAATGGAACCTAATAGGGTTTTTTTTCCATGTAAACCAGTATAAACCAGTATAATGCAACCTAATAGGGTTTTTTCCATGTAAACCAGTATAAACCAGTATAATGGAACCTAATAGGGTTTTTTCCATGTAAACCAGTATAAACCAGTATAATGCAACCTAATAGGGGTTTTTACATGTAAACCAGTATAAACCAGTATAATGGAACCTAATAGGGGTTTTTCCATGTAAACCAGTATAAACCAGTATAATGCAACCTAATAGGGTTTTTTACATGTAAACCAGTATAATGGAACCTAATAGGGTTTTTTACATGTAAACCAGTATAAACCAGTATAATGGAACCTAATAGGGTTTTTTCCATGTAAACCAGTATAAACCAGTATAATGGAACCTAATAGGGTTTTTTCCATGTAAACCAGTATAAACCAGTATAATGGAACCTAATAGGGTTTTTTACATGTAAACCAGTATAAACCAGTATAATGCAACCTAATAGGGGTTTTTACATGTAAACCAGTATAATGCAACTTAATAGGGATTTTTACATGTAAACCAGTATAAACCAGTATAATGCAACTTAATAGGGATGTTTACATGTAAACCAGTATAAACCAGTATAATACAACTTAATAGGGATTTTTACATGTAAACCAGTATAATGCAACTTCATAGAGATTTTTACATGTAAACCAGTATAAACCAGTATAATGGAACCTAATAGGGTTTTTTACATGTAAACCAGTATAAACCAGTATAATGGAACCTAATAGGGGTTTTTACATGTAAACCAGTATAATGGAACCTAATAGGGTTTTTTCCATGTAAACCAGTATAAACCAGTATAATGGAACCTAATAGGGTTTTTTCCATGTAAACCAGTATAAACCAGTATAATGCAACCTAATAGGGGTTTTTACATGTAAACCAGTATAATGGAACCTAATAACGTTTTTTCCATGTAAACCAGTAGAAACCAGTATAATGGAACCTAATAGGGTTTTTTCCATGTAAACCAGTATAAACCAGTATAATGCAACCTAATAGGGGTTTTTACATGTAAACCAGTATGATGGAACCTAATAGGGTTTTTTACATGTAAACCAGTATAAACCAGTATAATGGAACCTAATAGGGGTTTTTACATGTAAACCAGTATGATGGAACCTAATGGGGTTTTTTACATGTAAACCAGTATAATGGAACCTAATAGGGTTTTTTACATGTAAACCAGTATAAACCAGTATAATGGAACCTAATAGGGTTTTTTCCATGTAAACCAGTATAAACCAGTATAATGGAACCTAATAGGGTTTTTTCCATGTAAACCAGTATAAACCAGTATAATGCAACCTAATAGGGTTTTTTACATGTAAACCAGTATAATGCAACTTAATAGGGATTTTTACATGTAAACCAGTATAAACCAGTATAATGCAACTTAATAGGGATGTTTACATGTAAACCAGTATAAACCAGTATAATGCAACTTAATAGGGATTTTTACATGTAAACCAGTATAATGCAACTTCATAGGGTTTTTTACATGTAAACCAGTATAAACCAGTATAATGCAACCTAATAGGGTTTTTTACATGTAAACCAGTATAATGGAACCTAATAGGGTTTTTTCCATGTAAACCAGTATAAACCAGTATAATGGAACCTAATAGGGTTTTTTCCATGTAAACCAGTATAAACCAGTATACTGGAACCTAATATGTTTTTTTCCATGTAAACCAGTATAAACCAGTATAATGCAACCTAATAGGGTTTTTTACATGTAAACCAGTATAATGGAACCTAATAGGGTTTTTTACATGTAAACCAGTATAAACCAGTATAATGGAACCTAATAGGGTTTTTTCCATGTAAACCAGTATAAACCAGTATAATGGAACCTAATAGGGTTTTTTCCATGTAAACCAGTATAAACCAGTATAATGCAACCTAATAGGGTTTTTTACATGTAAACCAGTATAATGCAACTTAATAGGGATTTTTACATGTAAACCAGTATAAACCAGTATAATGGAACCTAATAGGTTTTTTTTACATGTAAACCAGTATAATGCAACTTAATAGGGTTTTTTACATGTAAACCAGTATAATGCAACTTAATAGTTTTTTTTTACATGTAAACCAGTATAATGCAACTTAATAGGGTTTTTTACATGTAAACCAGTATAATGCAACTTAATAGGGTTTTTTACATGTAAACCAGTATAATGCAACTTAATAGGGTTTTTTACATGTAAACCAGTATAATGCAACTTAATAGGGTTTTTTACATGTAAACCAGTATAATGCAACTTAATAGGGTTTTTTACATGTAAACCAGTATAATGCAACTTAATAGGGTTTTTTACATGTAAACCAGTATAATGCAACTTAATAGGGTTTTTTACATGTAAACCAGTATAATGCAACTTAATAGGGTTTTTTACATGTAAACCAGTATAATGCAACTTAATAGGGGTTTTTACATGTAAACCAGTATAATGCAACTTAATAGGGTTTTTTACATGTAAACCAGTATAATGCAACTTAATAGGGTTTTTTACATGTAAACCAGTATAATGCAACTTAATAGTTTTTTTTACATGTAAACCAGTATAATGCAACTTAATAGGGTTTTTTACATGTAAACCAGTATAATGCAACGTAATAGGGTTTTTTACATGTAAACCAGTATAATGCAACTTAATAGGGTTTTTTACATGTAAACCAGTATAATGCAACTTAATAGGGGTTTTTACATGTAAACCAGTATAATGCAACTTAATAGGGTTTTTTATATGTAAACCAGTATAATGCAACTTAATAGGGTTTTTTACATGTAAACCAGTATAATGCAACTTAATAGGTTTTTTTACATGTAAACCAGTATAATGCAACTTAATAGGGATTTTTACATTTAAACCAGTATAATGCAACAGTTTCAAGGATTTAACAGTTTCGAGGACTTCAACAGTTTCAAGGATTTCAACAGTTTCAAGGACTTCAACAGTTTCAAGGTTTCAACAGTTTCAAGGACTTCAACAGTTTCAAGGATTTAACAGTTTCAAGGACTTCAACAGTTTCAAGGATTTAACAGTTTCAATGACTTCAACAGTTTCAAGGATTTCAACAGTTTCAATGTTTCAACAGTTTCAAGGACTTCAGGAGTTTCAAATATCTATCAAGTATTTTAACAGTTTCAAGGCCTTTTCAAGGATTTCAAGGATTTTTCAGCTAAATTCCACATTAGATCTGTTCCGCAGTCAATCGCAATGGCTTCAGCCATTGCAAGTTTCTAGTTGATTGACTGCGGAACTTTCCGCAGTCAATAATTGGTTTTCATGTTCTTTATCTTTTATTATTATTAAACTATTTTTTTCCAGTTTTTCAACAGCTTTCAACTCTTTCACAGTTTCAGATATTTCCACAAGTTATACATCAAAACGTTCCACATGTTTGAGAGAATTCTGCTATTACTTTTGGGAATTCTACAATTCACGGTTTTTCCACAATCGGCCAAAAATCGGTCGATTTTTCCCATTGACTTATAATGGGGCTTCCACAAATTCATAGTTTTCAGCATTTTTTTCCACATTTTCTGCAATTTCTGCAGTTTGTACATGTTCAGCTTCCACAACTTGTCAGTTTTCAGAAAAAATTCGAGTTCTGCAGTTTTCCATTTTTTTTCTACGGGCTTGGGAATTCTGCCATTCATTTGCATTGAGAATTCTGCCATTCATTTTAATAGGCCCATGCATTTTAATAGGACTTCAGGTCTTTCAGACATTTCAACAGTTTGAAGGATTCAACAGTTTCAAGGATTCAGCAGTTTCAAGGATTCATCAGTTTCAAGGATTCAACAGTTTCAAGGACTTCAGCAGTTTCAAGGATTCAACAGTTTCAAGGATTCAGCAGTTTCAAGGATTCATCAGTTTCAAGGATTCAACAGTTTCAAGGACTTCAGCAGTTTCAAGGATTCAACAGTTTCAAGGACTTCAACAGTTTCAAGGATTCAACAGTTTCAAGGACTTCAACAGTTTCAAGGATTCAACAGTTTCAAGGACTTCAACAGTTTCAAGGATTCAACAGTTTCAAGGACTTCAACAGTTTCAAGGACTTCAACAGTTTCAAGGATTCAACGGTTTCAAGGACTTCAGCAGTTTCAAGGATTCAGCAGTTTCAAGGATTCAGCAGTTTCAAGGATTCAACAGTTTCAAGGACTTCAGCAGTTTGAAGGATTCAACAGTTTCAAGGATTCAACAGTTTCAAGGACTTCAGCAGTTTCAAGGATTCAGCAGTTTCAAGGATTCAGCAGTTTCAAGGATTCAACAGTTTCAAGGACTTCAGCAGTTTCAAGGACTTCAGCAGTTTCAAGGACTTCAGCAGTTTCAAGGACAGTCAATCTCCATGGCGTCAGCCATGGAGATTGACATTCAGCAGTTTCAAGGTTTCAACAGTTTCAAGTTTTCCAGGAGTTTCAAGGTTTCCAGGAGTTTCAAGGACTTCAGTGCAATAATGCAACTTAATAGGGTTTTTTACATGTAAACCAGTATAAACCAGTATAATGGAACCTAATAGGGTTTTTTACATGTAAACCAGTATAAACCAGTATAATGGAACCTAATAGGGTTTTTTACACGTAAACCAGTATAAACCAGTATAATGCAACTTAATAGGGATTTTTCCATGTAAACCAGTATAATGCAACTTAATGGGGGTTTTTACATGTAAACCAGTATAATGCAACTTAATAGGGATGTTTACATGTAAACCAGTATAAACCAGTATAATGGAACCTAATAGGGATGTTTACATGTAAACCAGTATAAACCAGTATAATACAACCTAATAGGGATTTTTACATGTAAACCAGTATAATGGAACCTAATAGGGTTTTTTACATGTAAACCAGTATAATGCAACTTCATAGGGATTTTTACATGTAAACCAGTATAATGCAACTTAATAGGGATTTTTCCATGTAAACCAGTATAATGCAACTTAATAGGGATTTTTCCATGTAAACCAGTATAAACCAGTATAATGGAACCTAATAGGGTTTTTTACATGTAAACCAGTATAAACCAGTATAATGGAACCTAATAGGGTTTTTTACATGTAAACCAGTATAAACCAGTATAATGGAACCTAATAGGGTTTTTTACATGTAAACCAGTATAAACCAGTATAATGGAACCTAATAGGGATTCTACATGTAAACCAGTATAAACCAGTATAATGGAACCTAATAGGGTTTTTTACATGTAAACCAGTATAAACCAGTATAATGGAACCTAATAGGGATTTTTACATGTAAACCAGTATAAACCAGTATAATGGAACCTAATAGGGTTTTTTACATGTAAACCAGTATAAACCAGTATAATGGAACCTAATAGGGATTCTACATGTAAACCAGTATAAACCAGTATAATGGAACCTAATAGGGTTTTTTACATGTAAACCAGTATAAACCAGTATAATGGAACCTAATAGGGATTTTTACATGTAAACCAGTATAAACCAGTATAATGGAACCTAATAGGGTTTTTTACATGTAAACCAGTATAAACCAGTATAATGGAACCTAATAGGGTTTTTTACATGTAAACCAGTATAAACCAGTATAATGGAACCTAATAGGGTTTTTTACATGTAAACCAGTATAAACCAGTATAATGGAACCTAATAGGGATTCTACATGTAAACCAGTATAAACCAGTATAATGGAACCTAATAGGGTTTTTTACATGTAAACCAGTATAATGGAACCTAATAGGGATGTTTACATGTAAACCAGTATAAACCAGTATAATGGAACCTAATAGGGTTTTTTACATGTAAACCAGTATAATGGAACCTAATAGGGTTTTTTACATGTAAACCAGTATAATGGAACCTAATAGGGTTTTTTACATGTAAACCAGTATAATGGAACCTAATAGGGTTTTTTACATGTAAACCAGTATAATGCAACTTAATAGGGATTTTTACATGTAAACCAGTACAATGCAACTTAATAGGGTTTTTTACATGTAAACCAGCATAATGTAACTAAATAGGGTTTTTTACATGTAAACCAGTATAATGCAACTTAATAGTGATTTTTCCATGTAAACCAGTATAATGCAACTTAATAGGGTTTTTTACATGTAAACCAGCATAATGTAACTTAATAGGGATTTTTTCATGTAAACCAGTATAATGCAACTTAATAGGGATTTTTCCATGTAAACCAGTATAATGCAACTTAATAGGGATTTTTCCATGTAAACCAGTATAATGCAACTTAATAGGGATTTTTACATGTAAACCAGTATAATGTAACTTAATAGGGTTTTTTACATGTAAACCAGTATAATGCAACTTAATAGGGTTTTTTACATGTAAACCAGTATAATGCAACTTAATAGTGATTTTTACATGTAAACCAGTATAATGCAACTTAATAGGGTTTTTTACATGTAAACCAGTATAATGCAACTTAATAGGGATTTTTACATGTAAACCAGTATAATGCAACTTAATAGGGTTATTTACATGTAAACCAGTATAATGCAACAGTTTCAAGGACTTCAACAGTTTCAAGGATTTCAACAGTTTCAAGGACTTCAACAGTTTTAAGGACTTCAACAGTTTCAAGGACTTCAACAGTTTCAAGGACTTCAACAGTTTCAAGGACTTCAACAGTTTCAAGGTTTCAACAGTTTCAATGTTTCAACAGTTTCAAGGACTTCAGGAGTTTCAAATATCTATCAAGTATTTTAACAGTTTCAAGGCCTTTTCAAGGATTTTTCAGCTAAATTCCACATTAGGTCTGTTCCGCAGTCAATCGCAATGGCTTCAGCCATTGCAAGTTTCTAGTTATTATTATTATTATACTTATATCTTTTTCCAGTTTTTTGTCAGCTTTCAACTCTTTCACAGTTTCAGCAATTTCAACAAGTTATACATCAAAACGTTCAGCATGTTCAAGAGAATTCTGCGATTACTTTTGGGACTTCAGCGATTTCCGATTTTTCCGCAATCGGACAAAAATCGGTCGATTTTTCCCATTGACGTATAATGGGGCTTCAACAAATTCATAGTTTTCAGCATTTTCTTCAACATTTTTAGCAATTTCTGCAGTTTGTGCATGTTCAGCTTCCACAACTTGTGAGTTTTCAGAAAAAATTAGAGTTCTGCAGTTTTCCAGTTTTTTTCTACGGGCTTGGGAATTCTGCAATTAATTTGCATTGAGAATTCTGCCATGCATTTTAATAGGCCCATGCATTTTAATAGGACTCCAGGTCTTTCATACATTTCAACAGTTTATGCAATTTCAACAGTTTCAAGGATTCAACAGTTTCAAGGATTCAACAGTTTCAAGGACTCAACAGTTTCAAGGACTCAACAGTTTCAAGGACTTCAGCAGTTTCAAGGATTCAACAGTTTCAAGGACTCAACAGTTTCAAGGACTTCAGCAGTTTCAAGGACTTCAACAGTTTCAAGGACTTCAGCAGTTTCAAGGACTCAGCAGTTTCAAGGACTTCAGCAGTTTCAAGGACTTCAACAGTTTCAAGGATTTCAACAGTTTCAAGGACTTCAACAGTTTCAAGGACTCAACAGTTTCAAGGACTTCAGCAGTTTCAAGGACTTCAGCAGTTTCAAGGACTTCAACAGTTTCAAGGATTCAACAGTTTCAAGGTTTTCAGGAGTTTCATGGACTTCAGCAGTTTTAAGGACAGTCAATCTCCATGGCGTGAGCCATGGAGATTGACCTTCAGCAGTTTCAACAGTTTCAAGTTTTCCAGGAGTTTCAAGGTTTCCAGGAGTTTCAAGGACTTCAGTGCAATAATGCAACCTAATAGGGTTTTTTCCATGTAAACCAGTATAAACCAGTATAATGGAACCTAATAGGGTTTTTTTCCATGTAAACCAGTATAAACCAGTATAATGCAACCTAATAGGGTTTTTTACATGTAAACCAGTATAATGGAACCTAATAGGGTTTTTTCCATGTAAACCAGTATAAACCAGTATAATGCAACCTAATAGGGGTTTTTCCATGTAAACCAGTATAAACCAGTATGATGGAACCTAATAGGGGTTTTTACATGTAAACCAGTATAATGGAACCTAATAGGGTATTTTCCATGTAAACCAGTATAAACCAGTATAATGGAACCTAATAGGGTTTTTTCCATGTAAACCAGTATAAACCAGTATAATGGAACCTAATAGGGTTTTTTACATGTAAACCAGTATAAACCAGTATAATGCAACCTAATAGGGGTTTTTACATGTAAACCAGTATAATGCAACTTCATAGGGATTTTTTACATGTAAACCAGTATAAACCAGTATAATGCAACCTAATAGGGTTTTTTACATGTAAACCAGTATAAACCAGTATAATGCAACCTAATAGGGTTTTTTACATGTAAACCAGTATAATGGAACCTAATAGGGTTTTTTACATGTAAACCAGTATAAACCAGTATAATGCAACTTAATAGGGTTTTTTACATGTAAACCAGTATAAACCAGTATAATGCAACTTAATAGGGATTTTTACATGTAAACCAGTATGATGGAACCTAATAGGGTTTTTTACATGTAAACCAGTATAAACCAGTATAATGCAACCTAATAGGGTTTTTTCCATGTAAACCAGTATAAACCAGTATAATGGAACCTAATAGGGGTTTTTACATGTAAACCAGTATAATGGAACCTAATAGGGTTTTTTCCATGTAAACCAGTATAAACCAGTATAATGGAACCTAATAGGGTTTTTTACATGTAAACCAGTATAAACCAGTATAATGCAACCTAATAGGTTTTTTTTCCATGTAAACCAGTATAAACCAGTATGATGGAACCTAATAGGGTTTTTTACATGTAAACCAGTATAATGGAACCTAATAGGGGTTTTTCCATGTAAACCAGTATAAACCAGTATAATGCAACCTAATAGGGTTTTTTACATGTAAACCAGTATAATGGAACCTAATAGGGTTTTTTCCATGTAAACCAGTATAAACCAGTATAATGGAACCTAATAGGGTTTTTTCCATGTAAACCAGTATAAACCAGTATAATGGAACCTAATAGGGTTTTTTTACATGTAAACCAGTATAAACCAGTATAATGCAACCTAATAGGGTTTTTTTCCATGTAAACCAGTATAAACCAGTATGATGGAACCTAATAGGGTTTTTTACATGTAAACCAGTATAATGGAACCTAATAGGGGTTTTTCCATGTAAACCAGTATAAACCAGTATAATGCAACCTAATAGGGTTTTTTACATGTAAACCAGTATAATGGAACCTAATAGGGGTTTTTCCATGTAAACCAGTATAAACCAGTATAATGGAACCTAATAGGGTTTTTTCCATGTAAACCAGTATAAACCAGTATAATGGAACCTAATAGGGTTTTTTTCCATGTAAACCAGTATAAACCAGTATAATGCAACCTAATAGGGTTTTTTACATGTAAACCAGTATAATGGAACCTAATAGGGTTTTTTACATGTAAACCAGTATAATGCAACTTAATAGGGTTTTTTACATGTAAACCAGTATAATGCAACTTAATAGGGTTTTTTACATGTAAACCAGTATAATGCAACTTAATAGGGGTTTTTTCCATGTAAACCAGTATAATGCAACTTAATAGGGATTTTTCCATGTAAACCAGTATAATGCAACTTAATAGGGTTTTTTACATGTAAACCAGTATAATGCAACTTAATAGGGTTTTTTACATGTAAACCAGTATAATGCAACTTAATAGGGTTTTTACATGTAAACCAGTATAATGCAACTTAATAGGGTTTTTTACATGTAAACCAGTATAATGCAACTTAATAGGGTTTTTTACATGTAAACCAGTATAATGCAACTTAATAGGGTTTTTTACATGTAAACCAGTATAATGCAACTTAATAGGGGTTTTTACATGTAAACCAGTATAATGCAACTTAATAGGGATTTTTCCATGTAAACCAGTATAATGCAACTTAATAGGGTTTTTTACATGTAAACCAGTATAATGCAACTTAATATGGTTTTTTACATGTAAACCAGTATAATGCAACTTAATAGGGATTTTTACATGTAAACCAGTATAATGCAACTTAATAGGGATTTTTACATGTAAACCAGTATAATGCAACTTAATAGGGTTTTTTACATGTAAACCAGTATAATGCAACTTAATAGGGTTTTTTACATGTAAACCAGTATAATGCAACTTAATAGGGTTTTTTACATGTAAACCAGTATAATGCAACTTAATAGGGTTTTTTACATGTAAACCAGTATAATGCAACTTAATAGGGATGTTTACATGTAAACCAGTATAATGCAACAGTTTCAAGGATTCAACAGTTTCAAGGACTTCAACAGTTTCAAGGATTTCAACTGTTTCAAGGACTTCAGCAGTTAGAAGGATTTAACAGTTTCAAGGACTTCAACGGTTTCAAGGTTTCAACAGTTTCAAGGACTTCAACAGTTTCAAGGACTTCAACAGTTTCAAGGACTTCAGCAGTTTCAAGGTTTCAACAGTTTCAAGGACTTCAACAGTTTCAAGGTTTCAACAGTTTCAAGGACTTCAACAGTTTCAAGGATTTAACAGTTTCAAGGACTTCAACAGTTTCAATGTTTCAACAGTTTCAATGTTTCAACAGTTTCAAATATCTATCAAGTATTTTAACAGTTTCAAGGCCTTTTCAAGGATTTCAAGGATTTTTCAGCTAAATTCCACATTAGATCTGTTCCGCAGTCAATCGCAATGGCTTCAGCCATTGCAAGTTTCTAGTTGATTGACTGCGGAACTTTCCGCAGTCAATAATTGGTTTTCATGTTCTTTATCTTTTATTATTGATTGACTGCGGAACTTTCCGCAGTCAACCATTGGTTTACACGTTCTTTATTATTATTATTCATCTATTTTTTTCCTGTTTTTCTGCAGTTTTCACAGCTTTCATAGTTTAAGCAATTTCAGCATGTCATACCTCAAAACGTTCAGCATGTTGGAGAGAATTCTGCTATTACTTTTGGGAATTCTGCGATTTCCGGATTTTCCGCAATCGGACAAAATTCCGCGGATTTTTCCCATTGACTTTAATGGGGCTTCCGCAAATTCACAGATTCAGCAGAATTAATAGGGCTTCAGGTACATTCTGGACATTCAGCCATTTCCACAGCTTCTGCCATTTCAGCAGTTTCAAGGAATTCAGCGGTTTCAAGGACTTCAGCGGTTTCAAGGACTTCTGCGGATTCAAGGACTTCAGCGGTTTCAAGGACTTCAGCGGTTTCAAGGACTTCTGCAGATTCAAGGACTTACGCGGTTTCAAGGACTTCTGCAGATTCAAGGTCTTCAGCGGTTTCAAGGACTTCAGCGGGTTCAAGGACTTCAGCGGTTTCAAGGACTTCAGCGGGTTCAAGGACTTCAGCGGTTTCAAGGACTTCAGCGGTTTCAAGGACTTCAGCGGATTCAAGGACTTCAGCGGTTTCAAGGACTTCAGCGGCTTCAAGTACTTCTGCGGTTTCAAGGACTTCTGCAGGTTCAAGGACTTCAGCGGGTTCAAGGTCTTCAGCGGCTTCAAGGACTTCTGCAGGTTCAAGGACTTCAGCGGTTTCAAGGACTTCAGCGGTTTCAAGGACTTCAGCAGATTCAAGGTCTTCAGCGGTTTCAAGGACTTCAGCGGTTTCAAGGACTTCAGCAGTTTCAAGGACTTCAGGAGTTTCAAATATCGATCAAGTATTTTAACAGTTTCAAAGCCTTTTCAAGGATTTCAAGGATTTTTCAGCTAAATTCCACATTAGATCTGTTCCGCAGTCAGTGGTTTACACGTTCTTTATTATTATTATTCATCTATTTTTTTCCTGTTTTTCTGCAGTTTTCACAGCTTTCATAGTTTAAGCAATTTCAGCATGTCATACCTCAAAACGTTCAGCATGTTGGAGAGAATTCTGCTATTACTTTTGGGAATTCTGCGATTTCCGGATTTTCCGCAATCGGACAAAATTCCGCGGATTTTTCCCATTGACTTTAATGGGGCTTCCGCAAATTCACAGATTCAGCAGAATTAATAGGGCTTCAGGTACATTCTGGACATTCAGCCATTTCCACAGCTTCTGCCATTTCAGCAGTTTCAAGGAATTCAGCGGTTTCAAGGACTTCAGCGGTTTCAAGGACTTCTGCGGATTCAAGGACTTCAGCGGTTTCAAGGACTTCAGCGGTTTCAAGGACTTCTGCAGATTCAAGGACTTACGCGGTTTCAAGGACTTCTGCAGATTCAAGGTCTTCAGCGGTTTCAAGGACTTCAGCGGGTTCAAGGACTTCAGCGGTTTCAAGGACTTCAGCGGGTTCAAGGACTTCAGCGGTTTCAAGGACTTCAGCGGTTTCAAGGACTTCAGCGGATTCAAGGACTTCAGCGGTTTCAAGGACTTCAGCGGCTTCAAGTACTTCTGCGGTTTCAAGGACTTCTGCAGGTTCAAGGACTTCAGCGGGTTCAAGGTCTTCAGCGGCTTCAAGGACTTCTGCAGGTTCAAGGACTTCAGCGGTTTCAAGGACTTCAGCGGTTTCAAGGACTTCAGCAGATTCAAGGTCTTCAGCGGTTTCAAGGACTTCAGCGGTTTCAAGGACTTCAGCAGATTCAAGGACTTCAGCGGTTTCAAGGACTTCAGCGGTTTCAAGGACTTCAGCGGTTTCAAGTACTTCTGCGGTTTCAAGGTCTTCAGCAGTTTCAAGGTCTTCAGCAGATTCAAGGACTTCTGCAGTTTCAAGGAAACCAAGACCCCGGACCAAGTCCTAGACCGAGGCCCGAACCAAGACCCTAACCAAGTCCCAGACCAAAAGCTGAATCAAGACCCGAACCAAGACCCAGACCAAGACCCAAACCAAGCCCCAGACAAAGTCCCAGACCAAGTTGCCATAGTTACCGGAACCAGAACCATATCCCGGTAAACTACAGAGAGCAGGCCTTGGTCCTGACCAGGTTACCATAGTTACCGGAACCGAAACCAGATCAAGGTAAACCAGAGAAGCCAGGCCAATTCCAGACCAGGTTACCATAGTTACCGGAACCAAAACCATATTCAGGTAAACCAGAGAAGCCAGACAAAGTCCAGACCAGGTTACCATAGTTACCGGAACCAAAACCATATCCCGGTAAACTACAGAAAGCAGGCCTTGGTCCTGACCAGGTTACCATAGTTACCTGAACCGAAACCAGATCAAGGTAAACCAGAGAAACCAGGCCGAGTCCAGACCAAGTTACCATAGTTACTGGAACCAAAACCAGATCAAGGTAAACCAGAGAAGCCATGCCAATTCCAGACCAGGTTACCATAGTTACCGGAACCAAAACCATATTCAGGTAAACCACAGAAGCCAGACAAAGTCCAGACCAGGTTACCATAGTTACCGGAACCGAAACCAGATCAAGGTAAACTATAGAAACCAGGCCGAGTCCAGACCAGGTTACCATAGTTACTGGAACCAAAACCAGATCAAGGTAAACCAGAGAAGCCAGGCCAATTCCAGACCAGGTTACCATAGTTACCGGAACCAAAACCAGATCAAGGTAAACTATAGAAACCAGGCCGAGTCCAGACCAGGTTACCATAGTTACTGGAACCAAAACCAGATCAAGGTAAACCAGAGAAGCCAGGCCAATTCCAGACCAGGTTACCATAGTTACCGGAACCAAAACCAGATCAAGGTAAACCAGAGAAGCCAGGCCAATTCCAGACCAGGTTACCATAGTTACCGGAACCAAAACCATATTCAGGTAAACCACAGAAGCCAGACAAAGTCCAGACCAGGTTACCATAGTTACTCGAACCAAAACCAGATCAAGGTAAACCACAGAAGCCAGGCCAAGTCCTGATGAGGTTACCATAGTTACCCGAAACAAGATTCGGCCTAAGACCCGAACCAAGTCCCCGACCAAGACCCAAACTAAGTCCAGGACCAAAACCCGAACCAAGACCCAGACCAAGACCAGAACCAAGACCCAAACTAAGTCCAGGACCAAAACCCGAACCAAGACCCAGACCAAGACCAGAACCAAGACCCTAACCAAGTTCCAGACCAAAACCCGAACCAAGACCCAGACCAAGACCAGAACCAAGACCCAGACAAAGTCCCAGACCAAGTTGCCATAGTTACCGGAACCAAAACTAGATCGAGGCGAACCCCAGAAGCCATGCAAAGTCCAGATCAAGTTACCATAGTTACTGGAACCAAAACCATATCCAGGTAATCCACAGAAGGAAGGCAAGTCCAAGACCCAGAGCCAGACCTGAACCAAGACCCAGACCAGGTTTCCATAGTTACCGGAACCAAAACCATTTCCAGGTAAACCACAGAAGCCAGACCAAGTCCAGACAAAGTTACCAAAGATACCGGAACCAAAGAATTTCAGTGGTGTGTGGAATTTAAAGTTCAAACTAAGTCCAGGACCAAAACCCGAACCAAGACCCAGACCAAGACCAGAACCAAGACCCAAACTAAGTTACCGGAACCAAAACTAGATCGAGGCGAACCCCAGAAGCCATGCAAAGTCCAGATCAAGTTACCATAGTTACTGGAACCAAAACCATATCCAGGTAATCCACAGAAGGAAGGCAAGTCCAAGACCCAGAGCCAGACCTGAACCAAGACCCAGACCAGGTTTCCATAGTTACCGGAACCAAAACCATTTCCAGGTAAACCACAGAAGCCAGACCAAGTCCAGACAAAGTTACCAAAGATACCGGAACCAAAGAATTTCAGTGGTGTGTGGAATTTAAAGTTCAAACTAAGTCCAGGACCAAAACCCGAACCAAGACCCAGACCAAGACCAGAACCAAGACCCAAACTAAGTCCAGGACCAAAACCCGAACCAAGACCCAGACCAAGACCAGAACCAAGACCCTAACCAAGTTCCAGACCAAAACCCGAACCAAGACCCAGACCAAGACCAGAACCAAGACCCAGACAAAGTCCCAGACCAAGTTGCCATAGTTACCGGAACCAAAACTAGATCGAGGCGAACCCCAGAAGCCATGCAAAGTCCAGATCAAGTTACCATAGTTACTGGAACCAAAACCATATCCAGGTAATCCACAGAAGGAAGGCAAGTCCAAGACCCAGAGCCAGACCTGAACCAAGACCCAGACCAGGTTTCCATAGTTACCGGAACCAAAACCATTTCCAGGTAAACCACAGAAGCCAGACCAAGTCCAGACAAAGTTACCAAAGATACCGGAACCAAAGAATTTCAGTGGTGTGTGGAATTTAAAGTTCAAAGGACAATTTTTTTTCAAGAGGTTAAAGGATTTCAACTGTTTAAAGTGTTTAATCAGTTTAATGAATTTCAGGAGTTTCAAGGTTTCAAAGATTTCAGGAGGAGTTTCAAGGTTTCAACAGTTTCAAGGATTTCAGGAGTTTCAATGATTGTAAGAGTTTCAAGGTTTCAAAAGTTTCAAGGATTTTGGGAGTTTCAAGGATTACAGGAGTAGTTTCAAGGTTTCAACAGTTTCAAGGATTTCAGGAGTTTTAAGGACTTCAGGAGTTTCAATGATTTTAGGAGTTTTAAGGTTTAAAAAGTTTCAAGGATTTTAAGAGTTTCAAAGTTTCAAGGATTTTAAGAGTTTCAAAGTTTCAAGGATTTCAGGAGCTTCAAGGTTTCAACAGTTTCAAGGATTTCAGGAGCTTCAAGGTTTAAACAGTTTCAAGACTTGCAGGAGCTTCAAGTGTTTTAACATTGTCAAGGATTTTTCAGGTAACTTCTGCATTAGATCTATTCCGCAGTCAATCGCAATGGCGCAGCCATTGCAACGGTTTCTAGTTGATTGACTGCGGAACTTTCCGCAGTCAACCATTGGTTTACACGTTCTTTATTATTATTCAACTTCCATCTTTTTTGATTGACTGCGGAACTTTCCGCAGTCAACCATTGGTTTACACGTTCTTTATTATTATTCAACTTCCATCTTTTTCCTGATTTTCTGCAGCTTTCACAGCTTTCACAGTTTCAGCGATTTCCACAAGTTATACATCAAACGTTCCGCATGTTTGCAGGAATCCTGCTATTACTTTTGGGAATTCAGCGATTTCCGGTTTTTTCGCAATCAGCCGATATTCAACCGATTTTTCCCATTGACTTATAATGGGGCTTCCGCAAATTCATGGTTTTCAGCGATTTTTTCAACTTTTTCTGCAATTTCTGCAGTTTGTGCAGGTTCAGCTTCCACAACTTGTCAGTTTTCAGAAAAAATTTGAGTTTTGCAGTTTTCCAGTTTTTTTCTACGGGCTTGGGAATTCTGCCATTAATTTGCATTGAGAATTCTTCCATGCATTTTAATAGGACTTCAGGTCTTTCAGACATTTCAGCGGTTTCAAGGATTCAACAGTTTCAAGGATTCAACAGTTTCAAGGATTTCAGCAGTTTCAAGGACTTCAGCGGTTTCAAGGACTTCAGCGGTTTCAAGGACTTGAGCGGTTTCAAGGACTTCAGCGGTTTCAAGGACTTCAGCGGTTTCAAGGACTTCAGCGGTTTCAAGGACTTCAGCGGTTTCAAGGACTTCAGCGGTTTCAAGGTCTTCAGCGGTTTCAAGGTCTTCAGCGGTTTCAAGGACTTCTGCAGATTCAAGGACTTCAGCTGTTTCAAGGACTTCTGCGAGTTCAAGGACTTCAGCGGGTTCAAGGACTTCAGCGGGTTCAAGGACTTCTGCAGATTCAAGGACTTCAGCTGTTTCAAGGACTTCTGCGGTTTCAAGGACTTCAGCAGGTTCAAGGACTTCAGCGGGTTCAAGGACTTCAGCGGTTTCAAGGACTTCAGCGGTTTCAAGGACTTCAGCGGTTTCAAGGTCTTCAGCGGTTTCAAGGACTTCTGCAGATTCAAGGACTTCAGCTGTTTCAAGGACTTCTGCGGTTTCAAGGACTTCAGCAGGTTCAAGGACTTCAGCGGGTTCAAGGACTTCAGCGGTTTCAAGGACTTCAGCGGTTTCAAGGACTTCAGCGGTTTCAAGGACTTCAGCAGATTTAAGGTCTTCAGCGGACCAAGACCTAGACCGAGGCCCGAACCAAGACCCTAACCAAGTCCCAGACCAAAAGCTGAATCAAGACCTGAACCAAGACCCAAACCAAGACACAGACAAAGTCCCAGACCAAGTTGCCATAGTTTCCGGAACCAAAACCATATCCAGGTAAACCACAGAAGTAAGGCCAAGTCTAGACCAGGTTACCATAGTTACCGGAACCAAAACCATATCCCGGTAAACTACAGAAAGCAGGCCTTGGTCCTGACCAGGTTACCATAGTTACCGGAACCGAAACCAGATCAAGGTAAACCAGAGAAGCCAGACAAAGTCCAGACCAGGTTACCATAGTTACCGGAACCAAAACCATATTCAGGTAAACCAGAGAAGCCAGACAAAGTCCAGACCAGGTTTCCATAGTTACCGGAACCAAAATCATTTCCAGGTAAACTATAGAAACCAGGCCGAGCCCAGACCAGGTTACCATAGTTACCGAAACCAAAACCATATTCAGGTAAACCAGAGAAGCCAGACAAAGTCCAGACCAAGTTTCCATAGTTACCGGAACCATTTCCAGGTAAACCACAGAAGCCAGACCGAGTCCTGACGAGGTTACCATAGTAACCGGAACCGAAACCAGATCAAGGTAAACTATAGAAACCAGGCCGAGTCCAGACCAAGTTATCATAGTTACTGGAACCAAAACCAGATCAAGGTAAACTATAGAAACCAGGCCGAGCCCAGACCAGGTTACCATAGTTACCGGAACCAAAACCATATTCAGGTAAACCAGAGAAGCCAGACAAAGTCCAGACCAGGTTTCCATAGTTACCGGAACCGAAACCATTTCTAGGTAAACAGCAGAAGCCAGACCGAGTCCTGACGAGGTTACCATAGTTACCGGAACCGAAACCAGATCAAGGTAAACTATAGAAACCAGGCTGAGTCCAGACCAAGTTACCATAGTTACCGGAACCAAAACCATATCCAGGTAAACCACAGAAGTAAGGCCAAGTCTAGACCAGGTTACCATAGTTACCGGAACCAAAACCATATCCCGGTAAACTACAGAAAGCAGGCCTTGGTCCTGACCAGGTTACCATAGTTACCGGAACCGAAACCAGATCAAGGTAAACCAGAGAAGCCAGACAAAGTCCAGACCAGGTTACCATAGTTACCGGAACCAAAACCATATTCAGGTAAACCAGAGAAGCCAGACAAAGTCCAGACCAGGTTTCCATAGTTACCGGAACCAAAATCATTTCCAGGTAAACTAAAGAAACCAGGCCGAGCCCAGACCAGGTTACCATAGTTACCGAAACCAAAACCATATTCAGGTAAACCAGAGAAGCCAAACAAAGTCCAGACCAAGTTTCCATAGTTACCGGAACCGAAACCATTTCTAGGTAAACCACAGAAGCCAGACCGAGTCCTGACGAGGTTACCATAGTTACCGGAACCGAAACCAGATCAAGGTAAACTATAGAAACCAGGCTGAGTCCAGACCAAGTTACCATAGTTACCGGAACCAAAACCATATCCAGGTAAACCACAGAAGTAAGGCCAAGTCTAGACCAGGTTACCATAGTTACCGGAACCAAAACCATATCCCGGTAAACTACAGAAAGCAGGCCTTGGTCCTGACCAGGTTACCATAGTTACCGGAACCGAAACCAGATCAAGGTAAACCAGAGAAGCCAGACAAAGTCCAGACCAGGTTACCATAGTTACCGGAACCAAAACCATATTCAGGTAAACCAGAGAAGCCAGGCCAAGTCCAGACCAGGTTTCCATAGTAACCAGAACCAAAACCAGATCAAGGTGCACCACAGAAGCCAGACCAAGTCCAGACAAAGTTACCAAAGATACCGGAACCAAAGAATTTCAGTGGTGTGTGGAATTTAAAGTTCAAAGGACAATTTTTTTTCAAGAGGTTAAAGGATTTCAACTGTTTAAAGTGTTTAATCAGTTTAATGAATTTCAGGAGTTTCTAGGTTTCAAAAGTTTCAGGGATTTCAGGAGTTTTAAGGACTTCAGGAGTTTCAATGATTTTAGGAGTTTTAAGGTTTCAAAAGTTTCAAGGATTTTAAGAGTTTCAAAGTTTCAAGGATTTCAGGAGTAGTTTCAAGGTTTCAACAGTTTCAAGGATTTCAGGAGCTTCAAGGTTTCAACAGTTTCAAGGTTTCAACAGTTTCAAGGATTTCAGGAGCTTCAAGGTTTCAACAGTTTCAAGGTTTAAACAGTTTCAAGGATTTCAGGAGTTTCAATGTTTCAACAGTTTCAAGGTTTCAACAGTTTCAAGGACTTCAACAGTTTCAAGGTTTCAACAGTTTCAATGTTTCAACAGTTTCAAGGACTTCAGGAGTTTCAAATATCTATCAAGTATTTTAACAGTTTCAAGGCCTTTTCAAGGATTTCAAGGATTTTTCAGCTAAATTCCACATTAGATCTGTTCCGCAGTCAATCGCAATGGCTTCAGCCATTGCAAGTTTCTAGTTATTATTATAGTATTTTTTTCCTGATTTTCAACAGCTTTCAACTTTTTCACAGTTTCAGCGATTTCCACAAGTTATACATCAAAACGTTCCGCATGTTTAAGAGAATTCTGCTATTACTTTTGGGACTTCAGCGATTTCCGGTTTTTCCGCAATCGGACAAAAATCGGTCGATTTTTCCCATTGACTTATAATGGGGCTTCAACAAATTCATAGTTTTCAGCATTTTTTTCAACATTTTCAACAATTTCTGCAGTTTGTGCATGTTCAGCTTCCACAACTTGTCAGTTTTCAGAAAAAATTTGAGTTCTGCAGTTTTCCAGTTTTTTTCTACGGGCTTGGGAATTCTCCCATTCATTTGCATTGAGAATTCTGCCATGCATTTTAATAGGCCCATGCATTTTAATAGGACTTCAGGTCTTTCAGACATTTCAACAGTTTCAAGGACTTCAACAGTTTCAAGGTTTCAAGGATTTCAGCAGTTTCAAGGTTTCAACAGTTTCAAGGACTTCAACAGTTTCAAGGTTTCAAGGATTTCAGCAGTTTCAAGGTTTCAACAGTTTCAAGGACTTCAACAGTTTCAAGGTTTCAAGGATTTCAGCAGTTTCAAGGTTTCAACAGTTTCAAGGACTTCAACGGTTTCAATGATTCAACAGTTTCAAGGACTTCAGCAGTTTCAAGGATTCAACAGTTTCAATGTTTCAGCAGTTTCAAGGACTTCAGCAGTTTCAAGTATTCAACAGTTTCAAGGTTTCAACAGTTTCAAGGACTTCAGTGTAATCATGCAACTTAATAGGGTTTTTTACATGTAAACCAGTATAATGCAACTTAATAGGGTTTTTTACATGTAAACCAGTATAATGTAACTTAATAGGGGTTTTTCCATGTAAACCAGTATAATGCAACTTAATAGGGGTTTTTCCATGTAAACCAGTATAATGCAACTTAATAGGGGTTTTTACATGTAAACCAGTATAATGTAACTTAATAGGGGTTTTTACATGTAAACCAGTATAATGCAACTTAATAGGGGTTTTTCCATGTAAACCAGTATAATGCAACTTAATAGGGGTTTTTCCATGTAAACCAGTATAATGCAACTTAATAGGGGTTTTTACATGTAAACCAGTATAATGCAACTTAATAGGGGTTTTTACATGTAAACCAGTATAATGCAACTTAATATGGGTTTTTACATGTAAACCAGTATAATGCAACTTAATAGGGGTTTTTACATGTAAACCAGTATAATGCAACTTAATAGGGGTTTTTACATGTAAACCAGTATAATGCAACTTAATAGGGTTTTTTACATGTAAACCAGTATAATGCAACTTAATGGGGTTTTTTACATGTAAACCAGTATAATGCAACTTAATGGGTTTTTTTACATGTAAACCAGTATAATGCAACTTAATAGGGTTTTTTACATGTAAACCAGTATAATGCAACTTAATAGGGTTTTTTACATGTAAACCAGTATAATGCAACTTAATAGGGTTTTTTACATGTAAACCAGTATAATGCAACTTAATGGGGTTTTTTACATGTAAACCAGTATAATGCAAATTAATAGGGTTTTTTACATGTAAACCAGTATAATGCAACTTAATAGGGTTTTTTACATGTAAACCAGTATAATGCAACTTAATAGGGTTTTTTACATGTAAACCAGTATAATGCAACTTAATAGGGGTTTTTACATGTAAACCAGTATAATGCAACTTAATAGGGGTTTTTACATGTAAACCAGTATAATGCAACTTAATAGGGTTTTTTACATGTAAACCAGTATAATGCAACTTAATAGGGGTTTTTACATGTAAACCAGTATAATGCAACTTAATAGGGGTTTTTACATGTAAACCAGTATAATGCAACAGTTTCAAGGACTTCAACAGTTTCAAGGATTTCAACAGTTTCAAGGACTTCAACAGTTTCAAGGATTTAACAGTTTCAATGACTTCAACAGTTTCAAGGATTTCAACAGTTTCAAGGACTTCAACAGTTTCAAGGTTTCAACAGTTTCAAGGACTTCAGGAGTTTCAAATATCGATCAAGTATTTTAACAGTTTCAAAGCCTTTTCAAGGATTTCAAGGATTTTTCAGCTAAATTCCACATTAGATCTGTTCCGCAGTCAATCGCAATGGCTTCAGCCATTGCAAGTTTCTAGTTGATTGACTGCGGAACTTTCCGCAGTCAATAATTGTTTTTCAAGCTCTTTATCTTTTATTATTATTATTCAACTTCCGTCTTTTTCCTGATTTTCAGCAGCTTTCACTGCTTTCACAGTTTCAGCGATTTCCACAAGTTATACATCAAAACGTTCCGCATGTTTAAGAGAATTCTGCTATTACTTTTGGGACTTCAGCGATTTCCGGTTTTTCCGCAATCGGACAAAAATCGGTCGATTTTTCCCATTGACTTATACAGGGGCTTCAACAAATTCAACGTTTTCAGCATTTTTTCCACATTTTCTGCAGTTTGTACAATGTTAAGAGTTTCCACAATGTTCAGGGTTTCCACAATGTTCAGAGTTTCCACAATGTTCAGGGTTTCCACAATGTTAAGAGTTTCCACAATGTTCAGAGTTTCCACAATGTTAAGAGTTTCCACAATGTTCAGGGTTTCCACAATGTTCAGAGTTTCCACAATGTTCAGAGTTTCCACAATGTTCAGAGTTTCTACAATGTTCAGAGTTTCTACAATTTCTACAGCTTTATGCAATTTCTGCAACAAAACAGGGATTTTTTGCAATTATACCAGAATTATGCAACTTTATGGGGATTCCCGCATATAAACCAGTATAATGCAACTTAATAGGGTTTTTTACATGTAAACCAGTATAATGCAACTTAATAGGGGTTTTTACATGTAAACCAGTATAATGCAACTTAATAGGGTTTTTTACATGTAAACCAGTATAATGCAACTTAATAGGGGTTTTTACATGTAAACCAGTATAATGCAACTTAATAGGGTTTTTTACATGTAAACCAGTATAATGCAACTTAATAGGGGTTTTTCCATGTAAACCAGTATAATGCAACTTAATAGGGTTTTTTACATGTAAACCAGTATAATGCAACTTAATAGGGTTTTTTACATGTAAACCAGTATAATGCAACTTAATAGGGTTTTTTACATGTAAACCAGTATAATGCAACTTAATAGGGGTTTTTCCATGTAAACCAGTATAATGCAACTTAATAGGGGTTTTTCCATGTAAACCAGTATAATGCAACTTAATAGGGGTTTTTCCATGTAAACCAGTATAATGCAACTTAATAGGGGTTTTTACATGTAAACCAGTATAATGCAACTTAATAGGGGTTTTTACATGTAAACCAGTATAATGCAACTTAATAGGGGTTTTTACATGTAAACCAGTATAATGCAACTTAATAGGGTTTTTTACATGTAAACCAGTATAATGCAACTTAATAGGGGTTTTTACATGTAAACCAGTATAATGCAACAGTTTCAAGGATTCAAAAGTTTCAAGGACTTCAACAGTTTCAAGGATTCAACAGTTTCAAGGACTTCAACAGTTTCAAGGTTTCAACAGTTTCAAGGACTTCAACAGTTTCAAGGACTTCAACAGTTTCAAGGTTTCAACAGTTTCAAGGACTTATGGAGTTTCAAATATCTATCAAGTATTTTAACAGTTTCAAGGCCTTTTCAAGGATTTCAAGCATTTTTCAGCTAAATTCCACATTAGATCTGTTCCGCAGTCAATCGCAATGGCTTCAGCCATTGCAAGTTTCTAGTTATTATTATTATAGTATTTTTTTCCTGATTTTCAACAGCTTTCAACGCTTTCAAAGTTTCAGCGATTTCCACAAGTTATACATCAAAACGTTCAGCATGTTTAAGAGAATTCTGCTATTACTTTTGGGACTTCAGCGATTTCCGGTTTTTCCGCAATCGGACAAAAATCGGTCGATTTTTCCCATTGACTTATACAGGGGCTTCAACAAATTCAACGTTTTCAGCATTTTTTCCACATTTTCTGCAGTTTCCACAATGTTAAGAGTTTCCACAATGTTAAGAGTTTCCACAATGTTCAGAGTTTCCACAATGTTAAGAGTTTCCACAATGTTCAGAGTTTCCACAATGTTAAGAGTTTCCACAATGTTAAGAGTTTCCACAATGTTAAGAGTTTCCACAATGTTAAGAGTTTCCACAATGTTCAGAGTTTCCACAATGTTCAGAGTTTCCACAATGTTCAGAGTTTACACAATGTTCAGAGTTTCCACAATGTTCAGAGTTTCCACAATGTTCAGAGTTTCCACAAGGTTCAGAGTTTCCACAATGTTCAGAGTTTCCACAATGTTCAGAGTTTCCACAATGTTCAGAGTTTTCACAATGTTCAGAGTTTCTACAATGTTAAGAGTTTCCACAATGTTCAGAGTTTCCACAATGTTCAGAGTTTCCACAATGTTAAGAGTTTCCACAATGTTCAGAGTTTCCACAATGTTCAGAGTTTCCACAATGTTAAGAGTTTCCACAATGTTCAGAGTTTCCACAATGTTAAGAGTTTCCACAATGTTCAGAGTTTCCACAATGTTAAGAGTTTCCACAATGTTCAGAGTTTCCACAATGTTCAGAGTTTCCGCAATGTTCAGAGTTTCCGCAATGTTCAGAGTTTCCGCAATGTTAAGAGTTTCCACAATGTTCAGAGTTTCCACAATGTTCAGAGTTTCTACAATTTCTACAGCTTTTACAGTTTCTGCAACAACATAGGGATTTTTTGCAATTATACCACAATTTTTACATGTAAACCAGTATAAACCAGTATAATGGAACCTAATAGGGTTTTTTACATGTAAACCAGTATAAACCAGTATAATGGAACCTAATAGGGTTTTTTACATGTAAACCAGTATAAACCAGTATAATGGAACCTAATAGGGTTTTTTACATGTAAACCAGTATAAACCAGTATAATGCAACCTAATAGGGTTTTTTACATGTAAACCAGTATAAACCAGTATAATGGAACCTAATAGGGTTTTTTACATGTAAACCAGTATAAACCAGTATAATGGAACCTAATAGGGTTTTTTACATGTAAACCAGTATAAACCAGTATAATGGAACCTAATAGGGTTTTTTACATGTAAACCAGTATAAACCAGTATAATGGAACCTAATAGGGTTTTTTACATGTAAACCAGTATAAACCAGTATAATGGAACCTAATAGGGTTTTTTACATGTAAACCAGTATAAACCAGTATAATGCAACCTAATAGGGTTTTTTACATGTAAACCAGTATAAACCAGTATAATGGAACCTAATAGGTTTTTTTACATGTAAACCAGTATAAACCAGTATAATGGAACCTAATAGGGTTTTTTACATGTAAACCAGTATAAACCAGTATAATGGAACCTAATAGGGTTTTTTGCATGTAAACCAGTATAAACCAGTATAATGGAACCTAATAGGGTTTTTTACATGTAAACCAGTATAAACCAGTATAATGGAACCTAATAGGGTTTTTTACATGTAAACCAGTATAAACCAGTATAATGGAACCTAATAGGGTTTTTACATGTAAACCAGTATAAACCAGTATAATGGAACCTAATAGGGTTTTTTACATGTAAACCAGTATAAACCAGTATAATGCAACCTAATAGGGTTTTTTACATGTAAACCAGTATAAACCAGTATAATGGAACCTAATAGGGTTTTTTACATGTAAACCAGTATAAACCAGTATAATGGAACCTAATAGGGTTTTTTACATGTAAACCAGTATAAACCAGTATAATGGAACCTAATAGGGGTTTTTACATGTAAACCAGTATAAACCAGTATAATGGAACCTAATAGGGTTTTTTACATGTAAACCAGTATAAACCAGTATAATGCAACCTAATAGGGTTTTTTACATGTAAACCAGTATAAACCAGTATAATGGAACCTAATAGGGTTTTTTACATGTAAACCAGTATAATGCAACCTAATAGGGTTTTTTACATGTAAACCAGTATAAACCAGTATAATGGAACCTAATAGGGTTTTTTACATGTAAACCAGTATAAACCAGTATAATGGAACCTAATAGGGTTTTTTACATGTAAACCAGTATAAACCAGTATAATGGAACCTAATAGGGTTTTTTACATGTAAACCAGTATAAACCAGTATAATGCAACCTAATAGGGTTTTTTATATGTAAACCAGTATAAACCAGTACAATGGAACCTAATAGGGTTTTTTACATGTAAACCAGTATAAACCAGTATAATGGAACCTAATAGGGTTTTTTACATGTAAACCAGTATAAACCAGTATAATGGAACCTAATAGGGTTTTTTACATGTAAACCAGTATAAACCAGTACAATGCAACCTAATAGGGTTTTTTACATGTAAACCAGTATAAACCAGTATAATGGAACCTAATAGGGTTTTTTACATGTAAACCAGTATAAACCAGTATAATGGAACCTAATAGGGTTTTTTACATGTAAACCAGTATAAACCAGTATAATGGAACCTAATAGGGTTTTTTACATGTAAACCAGTATAAACCAGTATAATGCAACCTAATAGGGTTTTTTACATGTAAACCAGTATAATGCAACTTAATAGGGTTTTTTACATGTAAACCAGTATAAACCAGTATAATGGAACCTAATAGGGGTTTTTACATGTAAACCAGTATAATGCAACTTAATAGGGGTTTTTACATGTACACCAGTATAATGCAACTTAATAGGGTTTTTTACATGTAAACCAGTATAATGCAACTTAATAGGGTTTTTTTTACATGTAAACCAGTATAATGCAACTTAATAGGGGTTTTTACATGTAAACCAGTATAATGCAACTTAATAGGGTTTTTTACATGTAAACCAGTATAATGCAACTTAATAGGGGTTTTTTTACATGTAAACCAGTATAATGCAACTTAATAGGGTTTTTTACATGTAAACCAGTATAATGCAACTTAATAGGGGTTTTTACATGTAAACCAGTATAATGCAACTTAATAGGGATTTTTCCATGTAAACCAGTATAATGCAATTTAATAGGACTTCAGGTCTTTCAGACATTTCTACAGTTTCTACAATGTTAAGAGTTTCCACAATGTTAAGAGTTTCCACAATGTTCAGAGTTTCCACAATGTTCAGAGTTTCCACAATGTTCAGAGTTTCCACAATGTTAAGAGTTTCCACAATGTTAAGAGTTTCCACAATGTTAAGAGTTTCTACAATGTTAAGAGTTTCTACAATGTTAAGAGTTTCAAGGTTTCAACAGTTTCAAGGATATCAGGAGCTTCAAATACTTCAGGAGTTTATAAGATGTTTCAAGTATTTTTACAGTTTCAAGGATTTCAAGGATTTTTCAGGTAACTTCTGCATTAGATCTATTCCGCAGTCAATCGCAATGGCGCAGCCATTGCAACGGTTTCTAGTTATTATAGTATTTTTTTCCTGATTTTCTGCAGTTTTCACAGCTTTCACAGTTTCAGCGATTTCCACAAGTTATACATCAAACGTTCCGCATGTTTGCAGGAATCCTGCTATTACTTTTGGGAATTCAGCGATTTCCGTTTTTTCCGCAATCAGCCGATATTCAACCGATTTTTCCCATTGACTTATAATGGGGCTTCCGCAAATTCATGGTTTTCAGCGATTTTTTCAACTTTTTCTGCAATTTCTGCAGTTTGTACATGTTCAGCTTCCACAACTTGTGAGTTTTCAGAAAAAATTTGAGTTCTGCGGTTTTCCAGTTTTTTTCTACGGGCTTGGGAATTCTGCCATTAATTTGCATTGAGAATTCTTCCATGTATTTTAATAGGACTTCAGGTCTTTCAGACATTTCAGCAGTTTCAAGGACTTCAACAGTTTCAAGGTTTCAACAGTTTCAAGGTTTCAACAGTTTCAAGGATTCAACAGTTTCAAGGACTTCAACAGTTTCAAGGACTTCAACAGTTTCAAGGATTCAACAGTTTCAAGGACTTCAACAGTTTCAAGGATTCAACAGTTTCAAGGATTCAACAGTTTCAAGGACTTCAACAGTTTCAAGGTTTCAACAGTTTCAAGGACTTCAGCGGTTTCAAGGACTTCAGCAGTTTCAAGGACTTCAACAGTTTCAAGGATTCAACAGTTTCAAGGACTTCAACAGTTTCAAGGATTTCAACAGTTTCAAGGACTTCAACAGTTTCAAGGATTCAACAGTTTCAAGGATTCAACAGTTTCAAGGTTTCAACAGTTTCAAGGTTTCAACAGTTTCAAGGATTCAACAGTTTCAAGGACTTCAACAGTTTCAAGGACTTCAACAGTTTCAAGGACTTCAACAGTTTCAAGGATTCAACAGTTTCAAGGATTCAACAGTTTCAAGGATTCAACAGTTTCAAGGATTCAACAGTTTCAAGGATTCAACAGTTTCAAGGACTTCAACAGTTTCAAGGATTCAACAGTTTCAAGGATTCAACAGTTTCAAGGTTTTCAGGAGTTTCATGGACTTCAGCAGTTTTAAGGACAGTCAATCTCCATGGCGTGAGCCATGGAGATTGACCTTCAGCAGTTTCAAGGACTTATACAGTTTCAAGGTTTCAACAGTTTCAAGTTTTCCAGGAGTTTCAAGGTTTCCAGGAGTTTCAAGGACTTCAGTGCAATAATGGAACCTAATAGGGTTTTTTACATGTAAACCAGTATGATGGAACCTAATAGGGTTTTTTCCATGTAAACCAGTATAAACCAGTATAATGGAACCTAATAGGGTTTTTTCCATGTAAACCAGTATAAACCAGTATAATGGAACCTAATAGGGTTTTTTCCATGTAAACCAGTATAAACCAGTATAATGGAACCTAATAGGGTTTTTTCCATGTAAACCAGTATAAACCAGTATAATGGAACCTAATAGGGTTTTTTTCCATGTAAACCAGTATAAACCAGTATAATGCAACCTAATAGGGTTTTTTCCATGTAAACCAGTATAAACCAGTATAATGGAACCTAATAGGGTTTTTTCCATGTAAACCAGTATAAACCAGTATAATGCAACCTAATAGGGGTTTTTACATGTAAACCAGTATAAACCAGTATAATGGAACCTAATAGGGGTTTTTCCATGTAAACCAGTATAAACCAGTATAATGCAACCTAATAGGGTTTTTTACATGTAAACCAGTATAATGGAACCTAATAGGGTTTTTTACATGTAAACCAGTATAAACCAGTATAATGGAACCTAATAGGGTTTTTTCCATGTAAACCAGTATAAACCAGTATAATGGAACCTAGTAGGGTTTTTTCCATGTAAACCAGTATAAACCAGTATAATGGAACCTAATAGGGTTTTTTTCCATGTAAACCAGTATAAACCAGTATAATGCAACCTAATAGGGTTTTTTACATGTAAACCAGTATAATGGAACCTAATAGGGTTTTTTCCATGTAAACCAGTATAAACCAGTATAATGGAACCTAATAGGGTTTTTTCCATGTAAACCAGTATAAACCAGTATAATGCAACCTAATAGGGTTTTTTACATGTAAACCAGTATAAACCAGTATAATGGAACCTAATAGGGTTTTTTCCATGTAAACCAGTATAAACCAGTATAATGCAACCTAATAGGGTTTTTTACATGTAAACCAGTATGATGGAACCTAATAGGGTTTTTTACATGTAAACCAGTATAAACCAGTATAATGGAACCTAATAGGGTTTTTTCCATGTAAACCAGTATAAACCAGTATAATGGAACCTAATAGGGTTTTTTCCATGTAAACCAGTATAAACCAGTATAATGGAACCTAATAGGGTTTTTTCCATGTAAACCAGTATAAACCAGTATAATGGAACCTAATAGGGTTTTTTTTCCATGTAAACCAGTATAAACCAGTATAATGCAACCTAATAGGGTTTTTTCCATGTAAACCAGTATAAACCAGTATAATGGAACCTAATAGGGTTTTTTCCATGTAAACCAGTATAAACCAGTATAATGGAACCTAATAGGGTTTTTTACATGTAAACCAGTATAAACCAGTATAATGGAACCTAATAGGGTTTTTTCCATGTAAACCAGTATAAACCAGTATAATGCAACCTAATAGGGTGTTTTACATGTAAACCAGTATAATGGAACCTAATAGGGTTTTTTCCATGTAAACTAGTATAAACCAGTATAATGGAACCTAATAGGGTTTTTTCCATGTAAACCAGTATAAACCAGTATAATGGAACCTAATAGGGTTTTTTCCATGTAAACCAGTATAAACCAGTATAATGGAACCTAATAGGTTTTTTTTCCATGTAAACCAGTATAAACCAGTATAATGCAACCTAATAGGGTTTTTTACATGTAAACCAGTATAATGGAACCTAATAGGGGTTTTTCCATGTAAACCAGTATAAACCAGTATAATGGAACCTAATAGGGTTTTTTCCATGTAAACCAGTATAAACCAGTATAATGCAACCTAATAGGGTGTTTTACATGTAAACCAGTATAATGGAACCTAATAGGGTTTTTTCCATGTAAACCAGTATAAACCAGTATAATGGAACCTAATAGGGTTTTTTCCATGTAAACCAGTATAAACCAGTATAATGGAACCTAATAGGGTTTTTTACATGTAAACCAGTATAAACCAGTATAATGCAACCTAATAGGGTTTTTTACATGTAAACCAGTATAATGCAACTTAATAGGGATTTTTACATGTAAACCAGTATAAACCAGTATAATGCAACTTAATAGGGATGTTTACATGTAAACCAGTATAAACCAGTATAATGCAACTTAATAGGGATTTTTACATGTAAACCAGTATAATGCAACTTCATAGAGATTTTTACATGTAAACCAGTATAAAGGAACCTAATAGGGTTTTTTACATGTAAACCAGTATAAACCAGTATAATGGAACCTAATAGGGGTTTTTACATGTAAACCAGTATAATGGAACCTAATAGGGTTTTTTCCATGTAAACCAGTATAAACCAGTATAATGGAACCTAATAGGGTTTTTTCCATGTAAACCAGTATAAACCAGTATAATGCAACCTAATAGGGGTTTTTACATGTAAACCAGTATAATGGAACCTAATAACGTTTTTTCCATGTAAACCAGTAGAAACCAGTATAATGGAACCTAATAGGGTTTTTTCCATGTAAACCAGTATAAACCAGTATAATGCAACCTAATAGGGGTTTTTACATGTAAACCAGTATAATGGAACCTAATAGGGTTTTTTACATGTAAACCAGTATAAACCAGTATAATGGAACCTAATAGGGTTTTTTACATGTAAACCAGTATAAACCAGTATAATGCAACCTAATAGGGGTTTTTTACATGTAAACCAGTATGATGGAACCTAATAGGGTTTTTTACATGTAAACCAGTATAATGCAACTTAATAGGGTTTTTTACATGTAAACCAGTATAATGCAACTTAATAGGGGTTTTTACATGTAAACCAGTATAATGCAACTTAATAGTGGTTTTTACATGTAAACCAGTATAATGCAACTTAATAGGGATTTTTCCATGTAAACCAGTATAATGCAACTTAATAGGGATTTTTCCATGTAAACCAGTATAATGCAACTTAATAGGGTTTTTTCCATGTAAACCAGTATAATGCAACTTAATAGGGTTTTTTCCATGTAAACCAGTATAATGCAACTTAATAGGGTTTTTTCCATGTAAACCAGTATAATGCAACTTAATAGGGTTTTTTACATGTAAACCAGTATAATGCAACTTAATAGGGTTTTTTACATGTAAACCAGTATAATGCAACTTAATAGGGTTTTTTACATGTAAACCAGTATAATGCAACTTAATAGGGTTTTTTACATGTAAACCAGTATAATGCAACTTAATAGGGTTTTTTACATGTAAACCAGTATAATGCAACTTAATATGGTTTTTTACATGTAAACCAGTATAATGCAACTTAATAGGGATTTTTACATGTAAACCAGTATAATGCAACTTAATAGGGTTTTTTACATGTAAACCAGTATAATGCAACTTAATAGGGTTTTTTACATGTAAACCAGTATAATGCAACTTAATGGGGTATTTTACATGTAAACCAGTATAATGCAACTTAATAGGGGTTTTTACATGTAAACCAGTATAATGCAACTTAATAGGGTTTTTTACATGTAAACCAGTATAATGCAACTTAATAGGGTTTTTTACATGTAAACCAGTATAATGCAACTTAATGGGGTTTTTTACATGTAAACCAGTATAATGCAACTTAATAGGGGTTTTTACATGTAAACCAGTATAATGCAACTTAATAGGGGTTTTTACATGTAAACCAGTATAATGCAACTTAATAGGGGTTTTTACATGTAAACCAGTATAATGCAACTTAATAGGGGTTTTTACATGTAAACCAGTATAATGCAACTTAATAGGGTTTTTTACATGTAAACCAGTATAATGCAACTTAATAGGGTTTTTTACATGTAAACCAGTATAATGCAACTTAATAGGGGTTTTTACATGTAAACCAGTATAATGCAACTTAATAGGGGTTTTTACATGTAAACCAGTATAATGCAACTTAATAGGGGTTTTTACATGTAAACCAGTATAATGCAACAGTTTCAAGGACTTCAGGAGTTTCAAGGATTTCAGGAGTTTCAAGGATTCAAGAGTTTCAAGGATTTCTAGAGTTTCAAGGATTTCAGGAGTTTCAAGGATTCAAGAGTTTCAAGGATTTTAGGAGTTTCAAGGATTCAAGAGTTTCAAGGATTTTAGGAGTTTCAAGGTTTCAAGAGTTTCAAGGATTTCAGAAGTTTCAAGGATTCAAGAGTTTCAAGGATTTAGGAGTTTCAAGGATTCAAGAGTTTCAAGGATTTCAGGAGTGTTAGGGATTTTAGGAGTTTCAAGGCCTTTTCAAGGATTTCAAGGATTTTTCAGCTAAATTCCACATTAGATCTATTCCGCAGTCAATCGCAATGGCTTCAGCCATTGCAACGGTTTCTAGTTAATTTTGTTATTTTAAAAGGACCATTCATGTCCACTAAGGTTAGCCTTAAAAGCTTTTCTATATCATATTAAAGTACAGTGATCAATGGGTGGGTGGCTTTGGCAAAGTGAATGTTTGATCCAAGGTCAAACGTCAGTTGTACAGTCCTTCAGCTCTTCCCAGGAGATATCTCTGCATTCAGCAACCACTGTCCTGTGAATGATTCAAGACAGCAAGGTGTTTGTCCGATCAGGGAAAAGTCACTGTTAGTCCATTCAGAGAGCACAAAACTGTTGCTCTCACTGTCATCAGCACATCACATCCGAGGAGAGAAACAGGAGTCTGAGTTGGCGTGTCAGATTCAGTCCTGTGAGCTGAGTAGGCACTGGCTTGGTGAAAAGTTTTGGGTGGTTTTCCTGTATCCACCCAGTAGATGGTGTCCGTTAATGATCACAGTCTCATAGTTCACAGATGAGTGTTGTTCACCTCTATCCACCAGCACGTCAAGAGTCTGTCCGTTCACCTTCACAGGCAACACAAGCTCTGGAATCCCATGCCTCTGGACTCAGCAGCAGTCTCAGCATTGTATTGTCCCCATCAGCGTTGTAAACGCCTCGATCCTCGAACGTTGTTGGTCATCTTGTCTGAAACAATCCTTGGCCACAATTACCAACACCACACCCATAAGTCACTGCACATTTAAGTAAACTCATTATTACTCTTTTTCATTATTACTTTCATCACTCGCTCCTTTAAGCTGCATCTTTAAAAGTTGCACTCATTTCTTTCAGTTCAACTTTGCTCTCGCTTCTGTTCAAGGGCGTACTCCATATTCTCAAAATGTATTCATTAATGTATTTGGTTTTATTAACAATAATACAAATTTTGCATAATAGCTCCTTCATAACATTTGGTAATGCGTCCAAAATGGCGCATAAAGATCAACTTAAACTCTAAATCAATAGTGGTTTGTACTTTCAATCAATGTATTCACTCTCACGACAGGTCTTCCCTGCTTCAGTTTTCATTCCATGGCGCCACCGTGTGGAGAGAGGTTCTAATTTTTTTTTAGCAACATCTCTCAGAGCCCTAAATGCTCCATTAATCACAGGCTCAAAAATAATAGCATTTGTCTCACAGTATGTTGGATACACGTTCTTCAAATTTATGCTGTGGAGACATAACTCTACCACAAGCATAAATGTTTCTCTATAAAAAACAAACAAAAATAACTTTTAAAACAATAACTTTGGTCAAAAAATGTTCGCTTTTCTTTTCATGTTTGTCAACCAGGGGCGGAGCAATTTCTCCACTTCCTCTCCTACACGGATGTCTGGGTACAACGGGAAATTGGCCACTTTCCCAACGTACCCATAACCTCCCATTTGATCATTTCCTATGTCCACACAAATGCAGACACAGCAAACACACGTTTAGTTTTCTAATAAAAAACAGCGTCCACTCAACATTCACACACCACATCTCTGAGTAAGGAATTATCTTATCTTAAAAACTTTCTTTCAACCGTCCTTCTCACTTTCAATCACCTTTCCATCACGCTTCACATTCAATGCCATTTCGGCATCCAGTCTCCTCAGAGAACCATCTATCACCGTTAAATGATCAGATGCATTCACTCCAATACTTTCCAAGTCTTTCTCTCCGTTCACTTCTTCGCCACTCACAGTCTGCCCTTTCAGTGATACAAAAACATCACTTTTGTATGTCCTTCTCCACTCGTCCATCACACTGGTCACTCGTCACTCTGTCACTCTACAATAAAAAGAACATTACACAAAAGACACCACAAGACACAATAATTTCCACAAACAAAAACAAACAAAACATTGCAGCGACCGAATCCACACTGGAAATGTTTGAAAGTCCTAATACAGTACCACATGGAAAAAGCTAACTGCTAAAGCTAACCCTTTGTTCTCAGAGCTAACTTGGCAACCTCGCACACCAACAGCAAACAGATCATATTGAAAACAAACCATGCACCACACTTCAATAAAATCCTATACAACTACACCGAACAGCCTTCAGTGTCCACACACTGAGCTGGGTTTAACACATTTGTGGGTGTATTACACGTTTACCAACAATAAGCCGTATGCTAACACATTAAGCTAACCATACGGTATGCTAGCGCACTAAGCTAACGAAGCTAACAAAAGCTAATATATATATAATTTTAAGAATCCCCGTTCTAAGGCCTCAAACCTGTTCATATTTAGAATTTAAGAAACCCCGTTCTAAGGCCTTCAACCTATTTCTACGTAAAATTTATAGGATCCTCGATCCTAAAGGCCTTTAACCTATATTTTTAGATAGATCCCAAGTCTATCAACGACCATATTTCAATGTTGTATTTCAGACCGTGCGTCCACGGCCTTGGGGGGTCTACCTACGTGCATTTCAGCTTTTACAGGGGTAAAACCCCAACGCGCAGCCCGTTAATTACTCGTAATTTCAGTTTATCCTACTTTTTTTTTTTGTGGTATCTAAGATATCAAATTATAACGTTCCTCTCCTTAGTTCCACCATCAATTCACAGATTACACCACACAACAGACAACTCAGTTAAAAAGTAATCTAAAATTTGGAAAAATATGCCAAATAGACGTACTTTGAGAATCACACAATAGTAGGGGTCAAAAGTAGTCTTACCTTAATCTAGATGGACGTCCATGAAATTGCTGTTTGTGTGATTGTGGAATGATAAGGACCTGGTATCACTACCGCAGAGTGGGTTTTTTTTCTCGAAGACCGAACCTCGTCGCGTCTCCGTTTGACGGCTCTTCAGCACCCCCTTCAGCCCGTCGCGGTCACCACATGAAGAAAACAACCGGTTTTCCTGTGTTGTCGTTGTACACAATAAAATAGTATCGCTACGACGGAGGTTACTTTTTCCCTATTTAACATTACCTTTAATTGACAACACCGCGTATTCAAACTGGAGGAGGAGTTGAGAGTCGTCAAAAACTACTCTACATAAACTAATAATTAAATACCAGGATTGATGACAAAATCAAGGAGTTAAAATTAGAAGTTTTATTTCCCTAACATGTCATCTTAATACAGAATTCTGTTTTCCCTATCCATTGTGAGTCTGCCTCCAGCCGTTCCCATGGGCAGACTGACTCTTCCTGGGGAAGCACAGTATTTTTACACATTCCATTGTTTACAAGATTTATGAGTCTAAGACCACATGTAGTTTTCCATCGTTTTCATTGGTTGCCCCAAAGCTGTCCATTCAGCTTCTCCGTACTTTGACCCCTTTATTGAGCATGTGGCCAGTGGACCGGGTGGGGGTTGCTGTGTCTCTTAATTGATTCTGGGGAAACCACACCTTATACTGCACTGAATGAAAACTTTTGGTTAGTTTGTTAAATAGCCAAAGGAACAAAACATCGTATAAAAATATTATCTCTTCACTACTCATTACACATGCAGATTACAGTCTCACATTGTTACTGTAAAGAAACAGCTTAAAGTCATCAAAATATAATTAAACTTGAATTATAGGTGTTTTCCCAAACACAAATGCATGGTTTGACTAATTTATCACCAAAGAATAATAAATAAGAAAAAACATTTACATTTGCAATAATTTTCTCATGTTTTGAATCTTGCAAATGAAATTTTACAAAAATACAGATACAGACGCTTGGCATGTCACTAAACATCATCAGTTGACCAAAAACATGCCCTGAGCAGCTATTAGTCAACTGAAAAGGGGCGTGGCATGGCGCTGAAAAAAGCTCTGAAAACTACAACTTATCTGACGCAAACTGCACTGCATAATATCACAGAGGGCTCATGTTGTAGCAACTATTAATACATACAGTTGTGCTCAAAGGTTTACATACCCTGGCAGATTATTGTATTTTCTTTTTGGCCATTTTTCAGAGAATATTAGTTAGTGATTGTGCGAAGCCGGTTATGGTCAACCGACTGAGTTTACTCTTTTTAAATCATAATGACAAAAGAAACTGACAAAATGATCCTGATCAGAGTTTACATACCCCGGTTCTTAAAGGGATATGTAACGCCCTCTATTGTTCAAATCACCAGGGTCCAAGGAGACCAGGACAACGGGAGGGCTTTAAGTTAGTTTATTTGGTACAAAACTTTAAAAGGGTTAAAAATCTATTGGGGAGGAGTAGGCAAGTCCAATGGAGTCCAGTGGGTTTGGGGGTCCAGGCTCTTGGTCGGCAAGGGAAAGATCTGCAGTTAACGGCTGGCACGGCTGGTCCGGTATTAGATCCCCAGCGTGCCCCAGTCTTTCTGCAGCCGACTGGTTTTCCACCAGCCTGGACCTGAACACCAAGGCAAACAGAGCGTGAGAGAGAGTTACAAAGTTTATCAATCCCGTTTCTTTGAATGTGAATGAGTGCTGCTATGAGAGACTGACCTGAACACCAAGGCAAACAGAGCGTGAGAGAGAGGGAACAGAAGGTGCACAGGTGTTTTATAATGGAAGCCCCGCCCCCAATACTTGCCACTTAAGTTCAGACATGGCCATTGGCCCACTACAAAGAAATGCCCACTACAAAGAAACGCCCACAAAGAAAAACACACCCAACTTAAAGTGACAGTATGGTACGATACAGCATGACCTGTTACAGATATTTCAGGATTTTTGACATTGAACCTCATTTCCTAGTTATCCAGAGTGTTGATGTCTGGAGATATTTTTGTCTTAAATTGATGCAGTTCTTATATTTGAAGAGTCTAGTGGCGCTAGGCTAGGGCAAGGCTAAAGCATTTCTATGGTATCAGTTAGCCTGCATTAAAAACAGTCTGGCGCTCTCCACAGTGCACCTGAGGTAAATCACTTATAACGCCAGACTGACAATATAAATGTCTGTGTTGATCATTTTTACCATTTTGCATTTAAAATAACTTATATTTGAGCAGCCTCAGCTTTGTTGCTGTAAGCTAGCACAGTGGCGGAGTAATCTCCGAGAAAATAGTCCCTCGAAATGCGATAATTCATGTGATACAAGGTCAGTTATATAAAAAAAAAAAATCTATTAACACAGACATTTATATTGTTAGTCTGGCGTTATAAGTGATTTTCCTCAGGTGCACTGTGGAGCGGGTCAGACTGTTTTTAATGCAGGCTAACTGATACCATAGAAATGCTTTAGCCTTGCCCTAGCCTAGCGCCACTAGACTCTTCAAATATAAGAACGGCATCAATTTAAGAAAAAAATATCTCCAGACATCAACAACACTCTGGATAACTAGGAAATTAGACCCTATGTCAAAAATCCTGAAATATCCCTTTAATACTTTAATATCAATTACAGCTTGGAGTCTTTAGTGGTAGTTGTGGATGGGCCTCTTTATTTCCTCGGATGGTAAAACTGAAAAAAAAAATTGGCACAAAGCCTCCAGTTCCTGTAAATTCCTGGGCTGTCTTGCATGAACTGCACCTTTGAGATTTCCCCACAGTGGCTCAATGATATTGAGCTCAGAAGACTGAGATGGACACTCCAGAACCTTCACTTTATTGTGCTGTAGCCAATGACGTGCTTTGGATCGTTGTCATGTTGGAACGTCCAAGTGTGTCCCATGTGCAGCTCCCAGGCTGATGAGACACTTTTCCTCCAGTATTCTTTAATAACATGCTGCATTCATCCTGAAATCAATGTTGACCAAGTTCTTTGTAGCTCAAACATCCCAAAACATTGCATTCCTTCAGTGATCCACCTCCGTGTTTCACTGTCGGAATGGTGCACCGTTCATCACAGGCCTTGTTGACTCCTCTCCAAATGTAACGTTCATGGTTATGGCCAAAAAGTCCCATTTTGGTTTCATCATTCCAAATGACATTGTTTGTCTCTGTGCAGTTTGGCATATTGTAAGCGAATACTTTGTCATTTGCAAAGTAATGGCTTTGTTCTGGCAACTTGGCCGTGCAGCCAACTTTTAATCAAGTGCCTCCTTATTGAGCATCTTGAAGCAGCTACACAACTTTTTTAGAGAGTCCTGTGTTTTAGCTGAAGTTAACTGTTTTTTCCGGCCAGTTGTTACTGAGTTTTTTCTTGGTCTACTGGAGGAAAAGTGTCTCATCAGCCTGGAAGCTGCACATGGGACGCACATGACAACATGACAACGATCCAAAGCACAAGGCCATGTCGACCTGTCATTGGCTACAGCAGAATAAAGTGAAGGTTCTGGAGTGTCCATCTCAGTCTCCTGAGCTCAATGTCATTGAACCACTGTGGGGAGAGCTCAAGCGTGCAGTTCATGCGAGACAGCCCAGGAATTTACAGGAACTGGAGGCTTTTTGCCAAAAAGAATGGCCAGTTTTACCATCCGAGGAACTAAAGAGGCCCATCCACAATGACCACAAAAGAATCCAAGCTGTCATTGATGTTAAAGGGGGCAATTCACTTAAACATTTGATCAGGGTCATTTTTGGCAGTTTCTTTTGTCATTATGGTTTAAAAAGAGCAAACTCAGTTGTTTGACCCTAAATGGCTTTGCACAACCACTAACTATGAGTGGAAAAAAAGGTTTTGTATTATCCCCAGAACCACTTGAAAAAGAGATTCTTTTTCTGAAGGTCAAAAAATCACTCTCTGAAAGAAAACAAAGAAAAGATTCTGCCAGGGTATGTACACTTTTGGGCACAACTGTGGATGAACTAGTAAACAGGGTTTTTATGTGTACAAAGAATGATCAAACTCACCATTCTGCCCCTTATATAGATCCAAAGATCCCAAGGGTCCTCCAATTTATGTATTTTGCTCTAATTAAAGAATGCAGAATACAAATACCTTATGCTTTTCTGTCAAACAAAGCTTTCTTAGATCCTTTTTAGGTTTATCAATTATCAATAAGCTGTCCCTTAATGAAGTGATATTTGGGTCGCATTTATATAGCTCTTTGCCACCTTGTTAAACAAATACATGTTTTACTTTCTCGATTACAAAGTTGATTTGTAAATTAAGAATAGCGTAACCTCAGGCGAACCCATGACTGAAAATCTTTGGTGAGAATGGACAACCTTGTCTTAACCCCTCCTCTTCTCCACTGCAGGATTTTACCGAGCGTACAGACAGGAGCCGGTCACGTTCGGAGTGATCGGCCGGCGCACCAACTATCCCTTCGTGGGCTGGTACGAGTGCGGAGTGCCCATCCCAGGGAAGTGGTAACCTCCAAGAGACGAGGTGACAAGTTACTACGGACTAACGCCGGGATTTGTCCTTTTTTTTAATCGATCCGGTCATTTTGGAAGAGACTGACACCACTACAAATGTATCACATCCTGAAACAAAGAGAATATAGTACTTTGAAATATTTTAAATTGTATATCTTTAACTTTGCACTTTTTTTTTATATAAAGCAGTCTGTATATGAGGGAAATATGCGCATGTGTGTTTTGGATTTGTGTAACTCTTGTCTGAAAGTGTCCCAAATTGTACAAAAACAGAGACAGCGGAAGGGCCAATGTTATTTAAATGTCATTATTCAGTCAAATCGACTAACTCCACAGTAATCCCGGTACTGGTACTGTCCAACTGGAATATAATACTTCTCAAGATGGTCTTTTTTTTTAAATCACGGAAAACAATGAGAAGGCCGGTTTTATTGCAAACGTTTTTGCTAGTGTTGTAGCAATACATATCTGCCATTTTAGAAGCATAGACTAAAAAGGTCCATAATGTTAACAATGGGCGAAGATAGCACTTCTCTTCGGTCCTCATGGCAGGGTGCTGACGTTGCTGCGATACAACCCCCTAGTGCCGGGGTGCCCGTTAACACTCGGGAACGCACACACCGCACACAAGCATGACATGAGCCCAAACAGCTGAAGCCCCGCCCCTGAGCGTTACCATGGAGCTCCTGTTACTCACAAAAAAACTAAATAATATTTGAAGAGCAAGAGATGAAGACATAATAAACCTCAATTGACTTTTTTTTTTTTTATAAGATAAGTGATGACAGAATATAACATTGTGTTGCTTTGTTACAAATAACTGTTGTTCATCATTTATCAAGTTAAATAATAATCTCTCTTTGTTTTATTATGCAGTATTGTACATTATAGTTAAATTTTATTGAAGCGGTAAATTCAAAAGGCTTTAATTCAAAATCAATAACAACCCTGATAAAAAGTCTCTGTTGTGACCTTCTGAGAAATATAGGTAGATCTATAGAATGTAGCTCGTGAGCCAAAAATATGGGGGCAACCCTGCCCTTGTGGCTAGGGGCGACTCCAGAAAGCACACTATATTACGAAATCCTATTGTAACTTCACACCAGCCAAAAACAACTTCAAATCCTGGCTCCAAAGAATATTGTTGTTTCTGAAGACAGCATTTCCTCTTGGTACAACAGTGAGGAGAGTGTCATATTGTAAAACACGCTGTTTTTGTTCCGTGGATTGTTAAAGTTTGTGGTTTGGCCTTAAATAGAGTAAGAGGGCGGAGTTTACAGCAAAGTTACCGCCTCGATGCGTCTGGAGGAGGAGTCTGACCTGGCGTCATGGATTCTGATCAATAATGTAAATGGGGAGGAGTGAGGAATTGCTGTTTTTAATATGTCTATGGTTTTAAAGCAAAAGTATGTAACATTTTTCTCTCGTTCAACTTTGAGCTGATCAAGTTTGGCATGTTCTCCAGTATTTAAGCCTTTATTTATGTCTACTTTGTTTTCTATGTGTTGCTATTTGCACTAATTGGTTCTATTAAGCAGACAGTTCTGGAATCTCCGGCCGCTCTTGAATAACTCTCTTCAACGTCTTGAGAAAAACCCATGAAAAGGCTGCACCAGTGAAAGTTCATCTGTCGCCTTTACTGTACACTTTACAACTATGCCCCGTCATCTCCCATCACGCATCCTGCTGGCTACGACGCTAGTTATTTCATCACTCTTGACACACGTTTCCAAAAAAAATTTACTGTATGGATTTTGTATGTACTTTGACGGACAACAAATAAAAGTATTGGCTCAGGAACCTTGGAATAGAAGTACTTTTCTGACACCAGCATTGCAGAGACATTCCGAAGTATTCGCCTTCCAGAAATGATCCGGAGGTATTTAATCAAGCCAAAGCAGCTCTTGAGATTGGGCCAGTTGGAAGAGTTGGATAGAAAGACAAAAGCGTCTTGAAGATTGAAGGCGGGCGAGTCCAAAAGCGTTTACTGTAAAAAAACCAAGACTGGGGTATTGCTTTCAATTTGGATTCGTAACGGACGATCACAAAGCGGTGCTGCTTGTGTAGGAATAAGAGAAGCTTCTACTGGGCAAAGTTAGGCAAATAACAGAACAGCCAATTGCATACAGTATATTTTGGAGAAAGTTTTGGACATATCTGATCCAAATAAAATAGGTGTTTCTTTAGCCTCGTTTAGCTGTAATGCTAAAAATGTAAGGGTGGATATGTGTATGTTTGACCAGAAATATGGCATTTTTGAGATAGGATACACATTGCAGCAGCACTGAGAGGGGCTTAGTCTGTATTTACTGTTTTATCAGCTTCCCAGTGCACATCATGCATGTGTTTGAAGCAAAAAGAGCACATTGAGCGTGTCGTAGTCTTACCGTCACTGTAAACTGAAGAGAAGGCTGTAGACGGCTCCTCTTCCATAAAAGTGCAGGAAGTAAGCGTGGGTTAGCTTTCAGGCCTCTGCACTTTGGTTTTGTATCATAAAGTGAGGTATTTTTTAAGGTTTCATCAATTTTATTGTATTTGATTCATAGTTGCTGGGTTTCAGTTGACATCACAGCATTCTGAAGGCCTATAATATTATATAGAGGTAAAATTATTTTGTTTTTGAGGAAATTGTTAGTCTTGAACTGAGAGATCATGGACCCAGTGACTGATATTAATGATCATTTTTGTAATTCATACATTTTCTTTTTAGATACGACTTGTGAAAGTGTAATGTGATGTTGTCACCGGACCCAGTTTAACAGCATTACACTTTCACAAGTTGTAGCTCAAAAGAAAGAGTAGGAATTACAAAAAATGATCATTAATATCAGTCACTGGGTCCATGATCTCTCTGTACAAGAACAAAAATGTCATCAAAAACAAAATAATTATTCCTCCATATAATAGTATTGGCCTTTGGAACGCTGTGATGGCACCTGCAACCCAGCAATATAGTAAAACTGTCTCATGATTAACATTTAGGCCATTCTCATTTTATAATCAACTAAAAATATATACAATTATTTCAATGGCTAATAGGTTATAAATTAAAGTAGTGTGCAACTTTTATGCGAAAAAGGAAAACTAAGAAACAAGATCAAAAAAGCATTTTGGTTAGGTAGGCCTATGTTGATATTTTACATTTTTGTGACCCAGCAGCTGTATGAGTGGTCAGCATGGCACCTTTACTTTCAATCACAGTGGTCTCTACATCGCTCCAGGATCAGTTGTTTTGTAGGTTTTAGGTGAGCAGAGAAAACTCTTAAGTGGAATGGGAGAAAATCACATGAAAAGCACCTTTAAAGAGCTAGTCTGGAAGTCTAAATCTATTCCAATTTTAAAAAATGTGCAAAATCGACCACCTGGTGTTGCATTTTAATGTAAAGTAAGTAATAATATATATATATACAGTGGGGGGAGGGGGGAGTATTTAGTCAGCCAACAATTGTGCAAGTTCTCCCACTTAAAAAGATGAGAGGCCTGTAATTTTCATCATAGGTATGACCTCAACTATGAGACACAAAATGAGAAAAAAGAAATCCAGAAAATCACATTGTCTGATTTTTAATGAATTTATTTGCAAATTATGGTGGAAAATAAGTATTTGTTCAATAACAAACGTTCATCTCAATACTTTGTTATATACCCTGTGTTGGCAATGACAGAGGTCAAACGTTTCCTGTAAGTCTTCACAAGGTTTTCACACTGTTGCTGGTGTTTTGGCCCATTCCTCCATGCAGATCTCCTCTAGAGCAGTGATGTTTGGGGGCAGGTGCTGGACAACACGGATTTTCAACTCGCTCCAAAGATTTTCTATGGGGTTGAGATCTGGAGACTGGCTAGGCCACTCCAGGACCTTGAAATGCCTCTTACGAAGCCACTGCTTGGTTGCCCGGGCGGTGTGTTTGGGATCATTGTCGTGCTGAAAGACCCAGCCACGTTTAACTTTCAATGCCCGTGCTGATGGAAGGAGGTTTTCACTCAAAATCTCACGATACATGGCCCCATTCATTCTTTCCTTTACACGGATCAGTCGTCCTGGTCCCTTTGCAGAAACACAGCCCCAAAGCCTGATGTTTCCACCCCCAGGCTTCACAGTAGGTATGGTGTTCTTTGGATGAAACTTAGCATTCATTCTCCTCCAAACACGACGAGTTGAGTTTTTACTTTAAGTTCATTCACTAGGTCCCCCCGTGTGGTTCTGGGATTTTTGCTCACCGTTCTTGTGATCATTTTGACCCCACGGGGTGAGATCTTGCGTGGAGAGATCATCAGTGGTCTTGTGTGTCTTCCATTTTGCTTCCACAGTTGATTTCTTCACACCAAGCTGCAGATTCAGTCCTCCCAGCCTGGTGCAGGTCTACAGTTTTGTTTCTGGTTGTTTTTCGACAGCTCTTTGGTCTTGACCATAGTGGGGTTTGGAGTGTGACTGTTTGAGGTTGTGGACAGGTGTCTTTTATACTGATGACAAGTTCAAACAGGGGCCATTAATACAGGTAACGAGTGGAGGACCGAGGAGTTACAGGTCCGTGAGAGCCAGAAATCTTGCTTGTTTGTGGGTGACCAAATACTTATTTTCCACCATAATTTGCTAAATAATTCATAAAAAAATCAGACAATGTGATTTTCCGGATTTTTTTCCCTCATTTTCTCTCTCATAGTTGAGGTATACCTATGATGAAAATTACAGGCCTCTCTCATCTTTTCAAGTGGGAGAACTTGCACAATTGTTGGCTGACTAAATAGTTTTTTCCCCCACTGTATGTATTCTTTTTTGTAAAGTCCCTCCTTCTCGGAGCTGAGAAACTAAGGGCTAATGGCTTACATTTATATTATGCTCCAAGCCCTATATTAGTCATTCATGTTCTTTGGCTCCATGGACAAATAGTCAAACCACTGAGCCACTGTTACTCGTGTGGAATTTCCTTATTTGTTGGAAATCACCATATGATCAATTCAAGTCCCTATCTGACATATAAAGTCACATGTTCATCTCTCATGTGGAAAGTAAAGCTGTTTCAATTTGAATTTGACAGACTCGCACACGTTACATGGATAGTTCTGTCAAGTTCTTCCCACCTGTCGCCGTGTCCCCTTCATGGAAGAAAGATATCGAGACTTCCCATCTCCCTCCAGCACATGCTCAGAATAAAACTAGATTTCAGACTCCAAAGTCTGCTGTGGCTTTTAAGGGAGAGAAGGAGAAGCTTTTTGTGAACACGTGTCCGCACATCTGCTACAGCTGTTAGCACACGTTAGTCACTGGCCCTGTGTTTGAGTGTCCCCTTCAGGAACCATCAAGAATGTCGAAAAAAGAACAAGCCGAAGACCAATTCTGATAACGCTGATCGCAGTTTTATTCCACAGTAGTTAGAGATTAATATCAATGAATCCATCAAAGTTGATTTCTATAGCACTTCACTACTACACTGGAAGGCATATGTACACGTTTTTGCAAGTTGTAATGTATTTTCTGCACCAAGGGAGACTCACACAGAGAAATGGAGAGGCTGAGGCGGTGTGGAGTAGGACTGTAACTGAAACAGGAGGATGACAGAGGTGAGGGCGTTCAAACATAGGCTTTTATTGGCAGACACTAGCTATAGGTTTAAAAGCACATCATCAACTCATCCACGTTATCATATAGATGTAATCTGATTGACTTTCTGCTTTTTCACATCTGGGCAGAAACAGAAACAGCAAAAAGGCAAAGAAAAAAATTGCAAAACAAGAATGAAACACATTATTTTAAATTTCACTGAAGTTTTCCATCCGCTTAAATCAATACCAAAAGGCACATAACAAAAGTCACTGTTTCACTGCAAGATGTGAGGAGACCACATTGAGGGCACCCAGAGTTCAATATGTAAAGCAGTAGTTACTGGAACACTGGTGTGATGAATTAGGGCAACAGGCCAAAACAGTGACGGGAAGTCTCCCATTAAACACTATTATACCGTTTCTTCCCAAATCATTGCAGAATCCTCCAAACTAGTTCCCAGAGCCTTTACCTTGAAAAATTGAGGGATGGGGAATGCCTTTCCCCAATAAGGTACTTTTGGTTCACAGAACAGGTGCTCTTTGTAAATGGGGTTCTTTGCAGGTTCAGAAACTATGTAATGATCTGTTGGGTTAAACTGTCAAAAAAAAAAAGTGTAAAATTACCCACAGACAACAACAAAACCAGGGCACTCTGTCCGTTATGAAAAATGTGCTTTTGGTAGTGAAGCAGGGTAGGAACCAGAACCTAGTGCTCTGTTATATCAACTAGTGGTTCCAGAAGTGGGGACCGGGGCCTTAGAGGCAGTGCAGGGGGGCCCCCATAGCTTGTCTAACAATATATATATAGTTAAAGGAAATGTACATTTCTTTGCTACATTAAACTGTAGACCAGTATTTAACTGTAGACCAGTATTTAACCCATAGTCATTGCTAAATGTTGCGTTTAATGTAATTTTAGCAGTAAAATAATAACAATCCTCAGAATAGAGTAAATCTATTATTATTGGAGGACCCCTGAGAAATGTTCGTATCAATAATGTCCCAGACTTTGGGAATGGGTGAACTAGACTAATGACAAATGTTCCCAAAGTGGGACTGGGGCCCCTAGAGATCGTGAACACTAAAAGCGGGGTCCCCAGATGATGTAAATCTATATAATATCATGAAAATTATATAGTCTATTTAAGATAACTCTTAATTGGAAACAGCCTATATTTAAGTAAGTAAATATAGTGCTTTATTTGTCATTGTACAATGAAATAGTGTTCAGGTGTTAGTCCTGAGCCGCTGCCACTGAGCCACTGCCACTGGGGGTCAACATGCATGTTTTTGGAGGTAGAGGAAACCGTAGCACCCGGAGGAAACCTGGCTGCCTTCAGTCTCCTCTGAGCTTCTGAAACAGTGCATCGCCTCCCGGGTTTGTCCCTGTTTCAGAGCGTGGTGTCCTGCACTGGTCAGCAGTTCATCTGTTTTATTCGCCAGTGAACGTCCATCAGCCTGAACAATAGAAGGCATGTGTGGCTTAGCTGTGAGTCTTGCCTGGATAAGACGTACAAAAGTATTCAGTAAAACAATGTGGAGCACAGAAACCACAAAAAGGCACACAAAAAAATGCAGCTGTACCGAGAGAGAGGGAGGTTGCCCTACTGTTTACAATTTGCAAATTGACGTCAAGTTATAAAGTAAAGAATGAAAAAAAAAAGATTTTTGTTTGATATTATCAACATTAGTAATTCATTTTTACAGCGGCGGTCCTAGATGAGTCCCAGCCTGAAATAAACTGGACCATTCAGACAGCAAGGTGCACTTTGAATCCTAATATGGTGGTTGCAATCACATGAATGAGTCCACCTAGTGCATAAAAACTTCCAAAACGGTTAAGTGTCGACAATTTTTGTCCAAAGAGTGGCGAAGTGAGACAACTCGAATCTCCACAAACGCTCTTGGATGGACACAATTCCTCTTCTGCTCGTAACAAACACTGTGTATGCACGGACAGGTTCCCATCTCGAAAGTCATCAAGAGGGGATCATGACCAGTGACCGCTCACCTGCCAAGAACTAACCCGGGCTGTATCGTCGGCTTAACTCAGGATCGCCCCGTCCTCAGACGGTTACTTGAGTGGCCGAGTGAGGTAACGCGAGTCCAGTAAAGTTGGTTGAGACAGACTTGAAAAGGACATTCTGGCATTTCTTAGACAATTTACACCATAATGTCACTCACAAAAATCCCTCCAACCCTAACGTTGTCCGCCCGATGATTCTCTCATGTTCCTGTGTTTACCATATTGAATTTCAGCTTCTTCCAAACTCCGCAGTATCAGTAGGGCCTTGCTCTGGAGTGAAAGTCTCTCACCCACAGCTACATAAACACGTAGTCTCCGTGATTGCATCCAGACGCAGCGATTTCACACATGCTCCTCACATTAGCGCGTCGGCAGCACCTTTCAGCCGCTCCACGCACCACCGGGAGACAATCGCGCCGGCACTGTCCATTTAATATCGCACATTTGTCCGTAATTTCAGGGACTTGCGTCGTCCCATTGGAAAATAGGGGCTCTCAGGCGAAAGTGCATGTCGCTCTCTTTCTTTTCTTTTTTTTTTTCTTTTTTCCACGGGCTGTTTATGATTGAAGTGGGTCACATGCTGGAAAAAGTTAGACGGCATATTCGCGAGCTGAAATCATCACAACATGCGGCAAAAGGACAGAGAAAGTGAAGAGAGGAAAGTCTTTTGTTTATATTGCAAACATTTGAGGGTATATTTCCCACAGGATACTTTTATATGAGAATACGTTTGTGAGATAAAGTTTGCAAGTATGACTTTTAGAAGTTTCCGGAGAATTGTTCACAAAGTGTTAAGAATCCCTTCTTAAACGAGAGATGCCCAAATTCACGAACGTGGCACTAAGAACCGCACGCCCCCGAATTATCATGGAATTTGCATAACACTGACTATGGAAATACAGGGACATGCCCACCACATTTCCATATATGGACATGACAAGAGGTCAATAATACTTTTACTTACATTTGCTCATCTATATGTACTTTTGAAATAATTTTACTTTTTGTAGTAGCCACACCTCCACTTGAGTTATATCATTTTAAAATAAAGACTCTGGAAAACCTTGACTGTATTTTAAGGTTTAGTTACTTAAACTTCATAAAAATATCTCTTTAATTTTATGGTATATTCTTACATGTTATCTAGTTTTCTTTATCCTATTACAATATTATTCCTTCTCTCAAATGTACAGTTTTCTACAATTGTATTTCTACAATAGGTTAATTTGTAGAAATATGTTATTTCCCATTACAAAGGAAATGTTTGGGTCCATTTTGACTGTTAGGATTTTTTCCTTTTCTTTTTTTTCAGTAGAGTACTTTGTAGTTTTGTGAATGCCAAAAATCTTCAATATAAGGATGCCTTCAGAACACATTTGTGTCCATGAACATTTCATGAATGAGGCCTATTTGTTGTATGTGGCAAAATGGGAAGCATATTTCTGTAACACTCTGTATGAGCTGTAGGAGGAGGAGGATCTCAAGTAGAAAAAACTTTTGTGGTGGTTCTAATAACAGCAGTAGAAGTAGCTGCAACAAACCAGTAGTAGTAGTAGCAGTAGTATTCTTAGTAGTAGTTATAGTACCATCTTGTAATTGTATTTGTAGTAGAAGTTGTTGTTCTGTCGTTATACTGTGTATAAAGTAATCAAGGAAGGGTAGCAGCAGATTTGGCAGAGAAAATGTAGGAGAATTATTCGTATTTTTTTTTTTCAAATTCCAGTTCACATTGTAACTGTTTAGTCTAAATGGAGTCAGGAAGGGTGTCTGAGCTAAAATACAATTATAAACATTTAGATAGTTAGATCAGCCGACCACTTAGACTGTTGTGCTTCGTAATTTCATAAAAGATAGAAGGGAGTAAAAGACTGGGGGGCCTAAGATCGCCCCCTGAGGCTCACCTGACATATCAAAGAGATACTGTGCAGTATAAGTTATTTGGATAGTCCAGCATCAGGTTCCGAGTTTGCTTTCTAATTCTCCTTATGTCCTGCCAGAGCACTTAACACAGTAATGAAACTACATGGCATCTGTCCATAGACAGTAAAACTCTTAGGTTGCTGTTTTGTCAATTAAATGAGAGGAGAGCTCTGTTTAAGAGTTTTGTCACGGTTATATGATTTCTGCAGGTGTCCTACTCCGGTCACAATGAAACCTAATTTATCACTGTCTGTTTATGTTTTTGTACTGTTAAATCGCTGTACGTTTTAGCTTAGGAAAAAGCCGTTAAAATACAGTTTGGAAGTTTAACCTCCGTTGCAAGGTGAACAAGGTCTGGAAGAGAGTGTCGACTATTAAAAAGGTATTCTGAAGCCAAGCCAATGGAAATATGGAGTATCTTTAACGGTATCGTTTGTAAAAGAAAGGTCAGACTCATAAACGGACTGCAGGTTGAATACATAAGGATATAGTACTGTATAAGGGCACGCTAGGCTATTTCAAATAAAAGGAATCAGATTACAATTATAGTATTTAGATCCTATTACGCTTTATATTGTTTTACCTTTGGACAAATCAACTGCGGGGTCTGAGAAACATTTCAGTGAAACAAAGACATGACATAATTACACATGTCTGCAGTCACAGTGACAATGAGTCACTCTGCAAGACCTGGATGTTAATATCCTCTGAGCTCATGCTTAAAAGATGGCTCTAATGGCTTCCAAATCTGCTGGTAATTATATCATATCTGGAAACACAAGGGCCATGCGAAAGAGAAGTAACAACTTCTGGGGACAGGCCATAACTTCATAATAATTACATAGACATCTGGCGAGTGCAGAGTGATGTATCGCCGAAATCTCAGGGTCATAAAGTTGGGAGTGGGGACAAAAGGCTCTTCACACAGGATTTTTTCATTACCAGAAGGGTGCGAGTGATTGTAACGTTGGTAATGTTTCAAAAATACGCTGTTTATATGTTATTAATGAGGAACAGTTGTTATCTCTGTGAAAATAGAGACAGAAAGGTTAGTGCAAAGTGTTGTCATCTTGCCCTAATAATGTTCTAAGATGATTTGTTTCCTTATTTATTGTTGAGTGAAGAGTGAAAAGCCCAAACTGTTTATTAAACCAGGGTTTCTTCAGCTGCAGCTGAGTTTGTTTTTTGTATTTGTGACATTGACATATATATTTTCTAAGAAATCTAGATGTAATGCCAGTTTGAATCCAGTTACGGAAACCCTGTAAACAAATTCAGTAAATCCTTGCACCCTAAGTTTGACTAAAGAAATATTCTCTGAGATGCTTTTTTATGCATTAGGGCAGCGGTTTTCTGAGAAAGGGGCACCACTTTCTGAGTTTCTCTCCAAATAATTATTTGTGCAAAATGAAACACACACAATTGGACGCTCCGTTTGTTGTTCATTTGTATACAGCGGGAACCAAATGTTTACATAAACTTCATAAAAAGACACATTTGCATTTTTTTCTCACTGTCTGACATGAAACCAGAAATATGTTTTATGTTTTTCAGGTCAGTTAAAATATTAAGAAATATTTCTATTTGTTTAATTCCACAAGAATGAGAGACAGAATTTTTTTTTTTTAATGTTGCTTTTTACAAAGTCAGAAGTTAAGATTACTATACATTTAAACAATTTGTTAAAGCCCAGATGATGATGTCATGACCTTGGAAGCACAAGTCTGGGTGTAATTTCAAGACACTTGAAGGTCCAGGTTCATTTGTTAAAACTATGATGGAAATGACCAGTCATCATACAGATCAGAAAGAAGGCGGGTTCTGTGTCCCAGAGATGAACGTGCAGTGTCTGAAATGTGAAGATCAACCCAAGAACAAATGCAGAAGACCTCGAGAAGATGCTGAACCTGGTAAGAGTTTGTCATTATCCAGAGTGAAACAAGTCCTGTACCGACATGGCCTGAGAGGAACTCTACCAGGAAGAAGCTCTTACTCCAAAAGAAACATCAAAAAGCAAGTTTGGAGTTTGCAAAAAAAAGAGGATAAAGAGTTTAATTTTGGAGACATATCCTGTTGAAAAAAAATGTTTTTCCATAATGACCATGGTGACGTTTGGAGGAAAAAGCCTGGTACACCATCCCAACTGTGAAATACTGGAGTGGCAGCATCATGCTGTGGGGCTGTTTTGCTGTGGGAGGGACTGGTGCACTTCATAAAATAGATGACATCATGAAGAAAGAACACGATGTGGAAATATTGGAGCAACATCTCAAGACATCAGCCAGGAAGTTAAAGCTTGGGTGCAGATGGGTCTCCCAAATGGACAAGGACTCAAAGCAAACTGCCAATAAGCCAAATCAGCATCATCAGTACGCATGCGTGGTAATGTTCCGGTCAGAGTTCACAACTACCCACAGCCCATTAAAACCAAACTATCATAGTGGAACAACCGGCTATTTAGTGACTATTATGGTGCATAAAGTGGTTTTACGGCGATATGCCAGGCTCCCATTCATTCTCCATTGCAGTGCGACTGTCCTCATGGGCTTAATCAGTGTATGGAAGAGTTTTGCCCTATTCACAAGTGGAATAAAGGAACCTCACAGCGTTTTATGCGAGCCGCGATACACACTCACACATTTAATCCATTTGTCACGACGTTCTGGATCTTTTCTTTTAGTAGGAAATGTGATAAGTTTGACATACAGTGCCTCTTGAAAGTACTAATACACCTTGAACTTTTGCACATTTTGTCATGTTTACAACCCTAAACGTAAAGATTTTATTTAGAAATTTTCACTGAAGGTTCACACACAAGTAACAGACAACTGTGAAGTGAAAGTAAAATGATACATGATTTTGTTATTTTTCAAAAAATAGAAAAGTGAAGTGAAAAGTGAGAGTCCTAATGACTACAGAATGTTCACACCTTGCCCTAACCATAGATGCCACCTGTGTGTAATCTACTCTCACTATAATTTAAGAAGACCTTTATTTATATATTACAGCTATTACAGCTGTTACAGCAGGACAATGACCCTAAACACAAAGCTAACTCTACAATGGAAGGGTTTAAAAACAAACATATTAATGTGTTAGAATGGCCCAGTCAAAGTCCTGACCTAAATCCTATTGAAAATCTGTGGAAAGACCTGAAAACTGCTGTTCACAAACACTCTCCTTCTAATGTGACAGAGCTTGAGTTGTTTTGTAAAGAGGAATGGGCTAAAATGTCAGTCTCTAGATGTGCAAATCTTGTAGTCATACAAAGTATTCATTCATGCTGTATGAATACTTATGCTAACCCCACTTTTCACTTTTTTATTTTTTGAAAAATAACAGAATCATGTATCATTTTGCTTTCACTTCACAGTTGTCTGTGACTTGTGTGTGAACTTTCAGTAAAACAAATCTTTATGTTTAGGGTTGTAAACATGTATTAGTACTTTTGCAAGGCACTGTAGCTAACTAGTAATGCTATTTGTACCCAATAAGTCTATTTACTTAATTCTCGAACACGGCGTGTACGTCACAGTCACTGATTACTATGACAATGGACAGCACCATTTTAGCGTGGTTTCCCGTTGCCTGACATAGCCATGGATCAATCATGAAATACCCGACATCTGGCAGGGAAAGCGGTGCCAATTTTCGCTACTAAGTGAAGCTTAGAAAAGTTTAGCCTGTGGCTGAAAGAAAACGGTATGATGTGGATCCTGACCTTTAACCTGGACCAACATGCTTTGCGCTCGGTGAAATGCCGAATCTGCTTATACTGGTTACAAAGTGGCTTAAGGATAACAGAGTCAATGTTTTGAAGTGATCATCACAAAGTCCTGATCTCAATCCAGTTTAAAATGTATTGGCAGAGCTGAAAAGGCATAGGCACGCAAGGTGGCCTACAAATGTGTCTCAGTTACACCAGTTCTGCGTAGGTTTCCTCCGGATACTCCGGTTTCCCCTACCACTAAAAACATGTACAATAGGCCAGGATGAATGAGAGTGTGTTTGAGAGTGTGCATTGGGGACAATGGACGCAAATTAGCCCAAGGCTACAATCCAGTGTGGCTTGTTTACATGCATGAGACCCATGTATGTTCATTACGTAACATGCACTGTCCCGACCAAATAAACCAATAAATAAATAAATAAAAATAAATAAAGGAATGGACCAAAACTCCTGCCAACTATTGTGAGAAGCTTGTAGAAGGAAATCCAAAACATTTGACCCAAGTTATACAGTTTAAAGGCAATGCTACCAAATATTAATGAAATGTATGTAAACTTTTGGTTTTGTAAAAAGTAATACGAAATTGTGTAGAAAATTCTATCTCTCGTTCTTCTGGAATTTGATAAATAGAAATACCTAAAAAAAAAAAAAAGTAAAGTCAATTCTGGTTTCATGTCTGACCGTGAGAAAAAAATGTGTCTTTATATAAAGTGTATGTAAACATATGGTTCCCGCTGTATTTGCCTAAATCTGGAGCACCCTAACTTTTTTCTTAGAACTAACGTTAAGGATGTCATACTGTTGCTTAGTAACTGTTAAAGAGTCTCTGTAGTTCACAAAGAAGGTGCTCCTTACAAACCTAAGCACAGCCAAACTCAGCATCTCCAACCTGATAGTTTACACCAGGGGCAAAATAAGGTTGGCAACCTCTGCAATGTCTACTTTATTAAACAAAACATGTAGAATTGACTGCTTTAATAACACACGTAGTTAAACGTTCAACACTATAGTCATTTTGCCCCAGGTCAGCTACTGTATGTCGGCCTGTAAATCCACGTGGCTCTGCAGTCATATAAAGACATTTTCAACAGGAGGTGAGCATAAATGTCCCCTTTAGTGTGCCGTATATCTCCCGGAGCTGAGAGCATAAACACAGGCCGCCCCAGAGGAACCTTTGAGAATCCATAAGCACACGTTAGCCAAATGGATTTCTTCTCAGGCAGAGCGGTCAGAATAGCAGCTCTTCTGTCAGCAGACTCATTCATATAACTGCACTGGTGTGGAGGCTCATGGGAACCGAGCGCGGTGACTTTAGGCCTTGGAGCGTGTTGTTTCCAGAGGTCGGAAAGGGCGCCAAAATATTTTCTCAAGTAAGAGCAGTTTCATTTAAGTTAATGTGAGTGATGACTCCCCACCTCAGATTGTGATTAGGGACAGATCTGGTTCCTGGTGCAAGGACAGCGCAAGCTCAGAACGTGATGGTTATCTTCCATGGGCACAGCTGTTGCGCTATGGGCCTGCGCCACTAAAAAGAGTAGAGGTCGACTAAGGCGTGGTTTATTACAAGCAGCGCTCAGAGCGAAATCAGCCACATTCATTTCCACGTCCTTAAGCATTAAAGGCTCACAGGTCAAACTAAAAACGTTATCAACCTCTTCGTGAGCTAAACAATGTTTGTGTGCCGAGAGAATGAGATATAGCTACAGTCTGTGGCGCGGGTCGGCACTCGCTCGGCAGTAATTGCGTTAACGCGACAAAAACTTCGGTCTGGTTGGAGGAAAAAGGCCGTTATACATGACATCATCACTGGCCATGGGTGTTTCTCCGCCCCATGAACTTCCCACTTAAATGGGGGGCTGCTACAAGGGCGCTCCGACTAAGCGCAAAATGTTACTCTATAGCCTGCGTTCAGAAACACAAGATTGGGCCCCTAATGTTTTAAATAGATGATAGTAGTTCTATGATAGACAGAAACAATGTTCACAAACAGGGCGTTGCTTCCCTTGGGCTGTAACAGATCGCTCATTTTCGGAAGTAAACAGCAGCAATGGCTCGCATAGAGAGCATTTACCCACTCACCCGACGGCTGGAGGTTAGATCCTGCCAAAAGCTTTCATATCAATCTGGAATGGCTCCCGCTGAAATCAACTGTGAAGAGCACACTTTTCAGGCCACGACCCCAAAACCACTGCAAAATATAATAATGTAGGTGCAAAACATGTACAGTTTAGTTTATTTCAACACTTCACTTTTATTGTTTGGCCTATTCTCACAGAAATATAGTGTTTTGACTCAGAGATGGGTTTGCCACAGTTGGTCCAGTGGGAGCAATAGAGTTATGTCCAAACTGAGCAAGGCACTTTTGCTGCTATTCCTCTGGTGTCTGTGTACACTGGCACGTTAATGTCTAAAAATAAAAAAATGCATATAGGGATGACTTATTTTCTCAATCTTCTTCTTAGATAAGTACTGATGTTCTGTTGTTTGTGTTCACAGTCGAGCACTAGTAACAGAATAGCAGGAATAAAAACAGAAGTCGCAGTAGTTCCTTTAGACTCCATTAGCCGTAGTGCAACAAGTAACCACATTGCGCTTAAAGATTTTTCCAGCGGCTTTATGAGTGACAGTTATAGCTGCTGCCCTTGTGCCTTTGAGCCTCTCCCCTCCCGTAAAACACCCAAGGGGAGCACGTACACACCAGGCACGCACAATCACGGAGTAATGCCTTCATGTCCCGGGCTTCTAGATAATGCTCCTCTTTACTGGCTCGTAAAGCGCGCAGACAGAGCCGAGGTTGGGCGTAATTGCTCCCCGGAGACGGTTATTTAGAACTCCGAGAGCGTATTGTCAGACTACGTTAGAGCGTTCTGACGAGGAGAGGGGTTTTCACTGAGCGAGTGCGGCGTAATAGTCTTGATAAAGAGAAAAAATTAGACATTTTCCTTCAAATCTATCCGTCTCGCTTCATCTTAAGACTTTGACTCCATTTTCCTCACTCTGCTGGCGTGTGCCGTGCACTTGACCTGAACTACGCTTCAATATGAGTCAATAAAATGGCCGCTTTTGGAGCGTAGTTGTGCGCCAGAAGGTGATGAACGTCATACAGTCTGACGCGTGGCCATATGCTGCTCGGCTATTAGCTAATGCTGAACTACAAAGAGCGAACACCTGCTGTAACCGAGTGTCGAATGCCTTTAGGATGTGTGTGCGTGTGAAGCTTCGAGAGCCTCCAAGTCAATCATAAAGTGGAAATGCAATTCGAAAAAGATCATTAGAAGTGAGGCCAGCGCACAGCTGCGGCTCGCGACTGCCTTGGATCAGTGCTCACAATTAGAGCAAACATTTAGTTGTTAGGTGTAAATATGATGATGGAGATTAAGTCCGAATGTTTGTAATTCCCTGTTTGTGAGGGTTGCCACAGCAAACTCTCCTCAGCATCGTCCGCCGTGGCCTTCGCGTCAGGGTGAGCATGTGTGAGCACAGATATGCTCATAATATGAGGCCTGAATGTGAGCCAAGGCACAAACTGAGGTGAATTTAACAGCACAGCTTACCATGTCTTTTTTCTGTGGCAAACCTTTTGGAAAGGAAAGACCAACTTCTGACCGCACTAAAACATGGACTGGATGACTAAGACTTCATGATATGTGTCTCTGTCAGGCCCTCCAGGATTTCGTGGGCCATTTTTTCCAAAAGTCGCGATGAGAGATTGCAAATTCTTTCTGCTTAAAACATATATGTTTTACATCAAAAACAAAGAGACTCTGGGGAACAAGAAAAGACAAAAACAGAACCATGACCCCCCGCCCTCCGCTCAGCTGTGGACAGGCACCGGCTCTGAGTCCATATAACTCTGATAAGAGCTCTTTATGAATGGGACTCCGAGGAGAACAGACCAAAGAACGAATGTCTGTTTATTTTGATCACTATCGTTGAGCTTCGGCTCCGGTTCAACAGAACTAAAGTTTGTGCAGCAAAGAAAGCACCTGCTCCTCACACAAACGCCACCGCATCACGAGGGAAAGACATCAACTTAACACGTGGACAGAGGGTGGAAGGATCACACAGAGGTGCTCGCTGTAGAGTCAGACCCAGGCGAGTCAGAGGAGGCGGAGCAGAAGCTAAAGGCCTCGCTTGAGTCGGAATGACTTAAAGCCGCACAGGTGCAGGACACTTCCTACGCGTAAATATAGTCAAATTGATTAAACTGATCAGAAACTCTCTTTAGTTGCACACAAGGTGCAGAGTTCAGGAATAGTTGCCGAGGAAATTGCGGATTATTGGAATAGATGCCGAAAAGTTGCAATGCCACTGATATCGCAGTTTTCTTGATTTTGCGTTAATAGTTGCGATTGCAAACATCGCAAAATCCTGGAGGGACTGCATAATGTTTGACTACTCAGCAGTGATGCCAGTAACTAATTACTTAGTAACGGATTACTGTAATCGGATTACCTTTTTCAGTAACTAGTAATCTAACGCGTTACTATTTCCAAACAAGTAATCAGATTTAAGTTACTTTTCCAAATCACTATGAGTTACTATTTTGTCATTTTCCTTTGGAAAGAAGGACAATTATACTTGCATCTCAACGAGTGACGTGACATAACGTCACAATGATACTGTTAAAACACACTTCCAATAAAGTGAGTGTTGGTAAAAGGGTTTGTCATTAGTGTGTTGAGGCGGTGGAGAAGTTGTCGGCCGAAGCTGAATGTAACTTGTAATGTAACTTAGTTACTTTTAAAATTAAGTAATCAGTAAAGTAACTAAGTTACTTTTCAAAAGAGTAATCAGTAATCAGTAATATATTACTTTTTCAAGTAATCTGTGGCAACACTGCTACTCAGCAGATCAAAGGTCAAACTGGCCGTGTTATGTACCTAAGACTCACCAGGACACATTTAAACAAACTGAAACCATTAGATTTGTCCTTAAACCAAAAATGTCCCGATGATATTCAGCATCTCTTTTTTTTAAGCCAGTCCTGAGTGAAACCCATTGTACATGTTTTCAGTGGTAACATGCAAACTCCTCACATTGAACAGGGTGATAGGGTGAACAATAGGGAGGAGCTAGTGGCAGGTCGATGAGGAAACGTTTGTGTCAAAGTGCTGTATCTCAATTATTTTGACCACTACTCAGCTCCAAAGTGTTGAGTTAATTAATCAAATGTGTGTATGAAAAATACATTTTACTAAGAATGGCTGTGCTTGTTTAAAAGGTTAAATGAGCGGTCCAACAAATCGATGGCGCCCTAAGAAATGCAGTTTGAGCGTGGAACTACTCGGAACTACTTTCGACGAAGGACAAAGTCGACTTACTTCTGTGTGCCATGTGTGAAATGAAATGGGAAAATATCTTTAGTCTGTATAGGATTTGCCACGTGTCTAACGGTGATAGTGGTTTCAAAGCAGCACCAGGCTGTACCACTTCTTTTGCCGAGGAGAAATGGCAGGTTTATCTTGTATTGAAAAGCCGCACAGGTGGAGCGACGGAGACAGGTCAGATAAAGAAGAGGTTTGGATTTAATACAAACATGATGGAATGTTGGGGGAAAGCTCGTCAGTAGGAGTAGTTGTACTTTCAGATGCTCTGTTTCCTCGAGTGGAAAATGTAGTTTATACTGATATACCCCTCGGCTTTATTTGGAAGGACGGCACAGGGTGAAAGGGAGCGAAGAGCAGGGAGAGACACGCAGCAAATTGTCAGAGCCCGGACTCTAACCTACAACACAAAGGACGGGACAGTGTCATGTGTGCAGCAGCCTTAACCACTAATCAGTCAGCTGCACAGAAGTATTTGAAATGACAAATTAGCACCGGCCGAGGTTCAGTCAGTGGAAAAAACGTCCGTTGTGAAGTGCGACTTTGGGCGACTTGGGCAGTGTTGGGCAAGTTACTTTAAATAGTAATATATTATATATTAGTAGTTGCAGCTTTAAACAAATAATATGTTTGTATCACATATTACCATTTCAAAGCTGAGTTACACAACGTTGAGTTACTTTGAGTTACTTCTGGCAAAATATGAATAATGCCACAGAACAAAAGTTCAGTCAAGATTTCCTTTTCCTTCACTTTCCCCCATTCTATCTTTCGTTTGCTAACTTGAGTTACTTAAAGGTGCATTATGCAACTTTTTATGCAAAAAAAGGTTGATATTGGTGTGTATGACCTTGCAGTGACCCAGCGACTGTATGAGTGGTCAGCATGGCGCTTTTATTTTCCATCACAGTGGTCTCTATGACGCTCCAGGATCAAATGTTTTGTAGGTTTTCTCGTGAGAGGCTCCGTCAGCAAAACCTTACAAACAATTGATCCGAGAGCCCACTGTGATGGAAGGGGAAGGCGCCATGCTGACCACGCATACATCCACTGGGTCAAATATGTACAAATAACTTATTTTTTTCCCATATAAAATGTTGCATAGTGCGCCTTTAAATTGTAATGGCTAATATATTACCGTATTTTGTTTCCGTGTGGTGACTTACTGTGAAAGAGTAAAAGAAAAGTTTAGTTTGCACAACAGCACGCGACGTGTCCTGCAGAACAGATTGCCTCGTGGGCGTCTTATTAAACCATAAATCATAATGTCCTTCTGTCGAATCCACTCTGCATCTACACAAATCAGCCTGGCTCTTTCCCTCCGGCGTCTGACCCTCCTGACCTGCTCCCGTCTCTGGCCCTCTCCACTTGTTTCCTTCTGTCTCGTAAATATTGTAATATATTGCGCATTATTTGTTTGCAGTTGTAGGTTTGACTCCAATGGAACAAGGACCCCTGCATTTCAACACAGAGACCTCACCTAGACTTTTACACTCAGGCTTTGAATGTGAATGGGTACTTCATGTTATAACCTACGCTTAAGTTCGGAAAGTACCACCTTTTCTCATACTCATAATTCTCTGATTAAAACATGAATCGGAAATCCCTTTTCCACAATGGTCGGACCAATAACAGATGTTGGCGGGGTAATGGCGTGAGGACAACAGCGCGCTCGACATGTGGCGGGATTTGAGTGTTTACAACTGCTTCCCTTATGACTTTATTTGTTTATGGTCAAATTAAAAACAGCATTGGGGAATAGTCAACCCTTTTGCAGAGGTATATCGAATGGCAATGACGTTTCCAACAATGGTCAATAGTTTTATTGCGTCTCCAAAAGGGGACAGACTTCTTCTTCTACCGCTTGAAGCGCTCCAATCTGTATTCCATCGGTTTTTGTTGTAATTTAGTGTAATTGATTGAACCCGGAAGTGTGTCCTCTTGGAATATCTCAAACATACTGACATCTTTCCCACGGCCACTGGATTTGAATTTCCACTTGATTGTTTCAGAAATGAGAAACCACTCACTGCAGCAGTTGGGTTTAAATGCCGTGCCGCGGCTGAAAGACGATCACTCATTTGGCAGCTCTGCAATTGGACATATTTGCTTAGTGAAAATCCAGGTGGCCATTTTTTTTTTTTTTTTTTTTTTATTGGGTCAGCCAGTGTCTTTAACTGTCTGTCTCCGTGCCTCAGACTAAACAAGCTAACGTTGAGCCCAAACCAATGATCACGCTTAAGTATCCAGCTCACTCCGGGACACGCCCGGGCTCCAGGCGAGAGGCCTGTTAACACGCAGGACGCCGGGGGGGAATACAACATTTAGCAAGGTGAGAGCAGATTTAGTGGTAAACACAGCGAGATTACAACTGGAAAAACCCTCACTACGATGGAAGTCAAGGCGGGTTTATTTTTAGATGAAGTAATCCAAAGGGCTTTGCAGAACAGTGACTTTGAATGCAAATAAAATGAATAAAACATGGGGAAACGTAGCTGTTGAAGCCTGAGACTGTTATATCCCCCATTCCTACGTGACTCCAGGTTTAGGAAAAGTCCAGTACGATTGAGCACTTACACAAACGTCCTGTAATCTGACAAGCAGCAGTTTGAAATGCCTTTCCTGAGCCCAGGCATTCGGATCAGAGGAATGATACGCTTCAATAAATGTATGGAAACACGAACGCACTGGATTACAAACACGTCCCGAAGGGGATTTTGCCGTGACATGATCGGACAGACAGGTGCTGCACACTCAAACCCACACACGATGAGAGGATATCCAGGAGAGGCAAGGAGGGAGGACAGAGGCGAGGTTCGTGTCAGAGAAAGGCAGGCGTGTAAAAACACTGTCGCCAAAGCACAAGCAAAGAATCAGGAAACCATTTTCATTCACATCGTATCTTAATCTGAACCTAAAACAGCGCAGAGTCTTTTTTTTTTTCCGAATGGCTCCTCCTGAAGTGAACGCGTGTGAGCGACTGATGGCGACAGTTCCATGCAACCAACTAGAAGCGGTAGCAGGATGCTGAATTTTACAAGGTGATAATGGACTTCGCTGCTGCGCCCAGGTCAGAAAAAAATGAAGACAACTGGACGTGTGGGCGACAGGAAAACTAGTGTACAGCGTCATGTCGCCCATTTGTACTGTATTAATAGCTGATGTGTGAAGATGAGGTCACCACATTAACAAGTGCAGCAGCAGTAACGCACACCGACGCGGGGCAGGAAATATGAGGGAAACGGTTCTGTTTTTCCTGGCTTTGCGCGCCGCTTTTTCGCAGGACGTGATTATGTGTCAATATTGTAAAGCCACTCTCCATACTTATTTATTCTGCAGTCTGTGCCGATGTACGGTGGCCCTGTTGGGACATATGCCAATATAGGACACAAATCACGCACAAAAAAGGATTTCAAATCGTTTCTTTGATTGTATTTACCGGGTGGAATGTTACTCAATGCAGCTTTAAGAAATAATATCACTTCCACAATAGAGTTCTGTTTACTGGTCGAACCTGTGTGCCTTAAAGCACATTTATTTTCCAATTCCACTGGATGGCGTTGTCTGGCTTTTAAAATACCACTACCACTCGTCTTGTCACATATACAATAGTTCCTACCAGAGAAGTTTCAAAATAAGTGCCTTAATATGCAGAATAAAATACATTTACCAAAACTGTGCAGTAAAAAGAACAACATTGTCTTCTCAGCATATTCCACCTCCCGATAAGCAGCATAATGTGGGGCCTTCACACGTCGAGACTCGGGGGACTCAGGACAGTAGGAAGAATGCTTCTGAGGCCTTATTTCTTGGCCCCTGGTTGTCCGATTGCTGCTGCTGCTGTGCCAGAGTGACATCTGGTTCTGAATGCTGCAGTGACTGTGGAAAATCCCCTGGCAATAACACTCGACACACTGGGTCTGCCCTCTGAGTATCTCCAGCCACTGTCTTATATAACAACTGTCCAGAGCTGACCCCGGCCCCTGCAAAACAAACATGGACGCACGGACTGACAACGTGTGTGCGACTTCGGGGCCTTGGGTTTCAGCTAGTTCCAAACCATTTCACTCTGCTGCGCCTGCTGATGAGCCAGTGCCCTCTGTCGGTGCCAGACGTTTCATGTGTTTTTAGACACTTGCGTTTGTGACCTCTGATTATTTATAGCGATGTTATTTACTTACTTTCTGTTGTCACTCTGTGTTGATGGTCTGGCTGTGAGGATCTGTACAGAACCATTTACCCAGTGGTTTGGTGGATATAATTGAAGACGATTCACCTCTCATTCATGAAGCTTTCTTATTTCTGCCATTGCTTTGTTTTTTTCTTGAATTTGGCTGCTTGCCAATCCTAAAATAAATAAATTAAAACTGCTCCTTTTGCATTGTCATATTTAGCCTATTTAACTGAGTATCTGTCCGCACTGTACCACGTCATATGTCATATAGGCACAATAAAGGTTTATATTAGTGTGTGTTTGTGTGATTGGCACGTTTACTTTTGATTCCGACGGCCTCTGTGACAGGATACATTTTACAGTAAATATTTTTTAAAGTTTATGGTAGGTTTTCTGGATGGAACGTGTGCGTAACCATGGGGATGGTTCAACTAGCAGTGAAAACAATTGATCCTCGTGCGTCAAAGGCGCCGGCCAGGCAGCCACTGTGTCACTGAAAGGTAAAATACACACAATTTTTTTAACATAAAACAAATCTGCCTCACTGGGAGTGTTAAAGTGCGCCACACTAAAGTCTAACTCTTAGTTGGTAAACAGGAATAGTTGGACTGAGGAAGCTTCGTGGATGAGAGGCGAAACGTCTTCAGATCAATGAAATCCAGTAGCGAGCAGGACTACGGTTTGTTCACCCTTATTCTTATTATATACGACAAAAGCTTCAAAGGAGGTGTTTTAAGTAGTTTAGAAATAGATTTTAACAATTCCATATTACCAAAACTACTAAATAGGGTCAGGATTATGAGCTTCGGTCATGACATTTATTTAGATATTCAGTCTTCCAGGGACAGCTGTTTAATCAATGACTGCTTTTAGTTCTTATTATGCGAAAAAATAAAGTTCATATTAGTGCGTATTTGACCTTTCGGTGACCCAGCTGCTGTATGGGTGGTCAGCATGGCCCCTTTGCTTTCTATCCTGGTGGCCTCAATGATGCTCCAGGACCACATTTATTTAAGGTTCTTTAGGGTTCTGGTAGGTTTTCTGGATGGAATGTATATGTAGCCATGGAGACAGATCCATCAGCAGTGAAAACCTACCAGAAACCCTAAAACAAAAAACAGAATTGACTAAAAAACCTTAATATTTGTGGTAACATTGGCACATTTCTCGCATTTCTCTGTATGGAAACTTACTTGTGTTTCCTTATGGAAATACATTAATAAATAAACAATCAAAATGGTGGCACACGGCATATGGTTGATCATATGCGCACCGAGCAATGTATACATTTCTAACATACATTTGTGAAATGGTTTTGGATTGGAGGCGCAGTCAAACTTTCCACGCTGCTCCACTTTCCCCGTAAGAGTGATGCAGACAATGAAAACCAGCAGGGATGATGATGAATGATGCTGAACAGAAAACAGACTCTATTTTCGTCCAGGATGACCTCATGTGTGGACTCATGAAGGCAGCCCCGTGTGCGAGTCCACACGCAAGCTAACGGCTAGCGCTCCAACACCTTTTCTGCCATTTTCCTAAGAGTAGTTTGCACTTAGTTGAAGGGTTTCTCTTGCTTCAAAGCGCAGTGTTGATTTCACACCAGCGCTGGCTTCTTAAATAAAGTCTATTTACAATACGCACTATGAGCTCGTACAAGTGTTGACACTTAGACAATACAATAAAGATGCACTGGCACTGTATAAAGATCCAGCCTCTTTTTGTCCACTTTTATTGTCCTTGTAAGGAAGGGAATTATCTAGCTGGAGGATGCAGGGCCCCTCCAAGTTATTTTGGTGCCCTAAGCAGAAATGTTTCATGGTGCCCACCCAAAAATAAAAAATAAAATGGGGTGGGTGGAAAGGGTTAGCTTATTAAAATTAAAAATACTCTCAAAACTAGACTAAAAATAATTGTAGAAATGAAGGAATTGAGTTTAAATGTAATAATTTAATTGTTGGTGCCCCCCAGAACCGGACTTTCTTTGCTCCGGCCCTGCAGCTGTGCTCCACCTCAGAAGCGTCTTTCTTCTCTCCTTGATTTGATTTGTTTTATTTGAGCTATTATTTACAGTGCATTATTATTTACAATATTTATATAATTTCATTTACATTACCACAAAAAAAAAAAAATACAAATAAATAATAACTCAAAAGGAGTAGGCTGAAGCAAGAACGCTTATCAGAATCAGAATCAGAATAGGTTTTTATGCCATGGTTTGAGAACAGGGTTCACAAACTAGGAATTTTTCTCGGTGCAAACGTGCGACATAAAACATATAACACAGAGTTAAGATAAAAAATAAACTATAAGGCTATAAGGGCATGCATAAAAAATAAATAATAAATAAGATAAAATAAAAGTGACGTGTGGTAAGACAACAACAATTTGACATTGAACAACAGCGGGATTGTTGTTCAATGTCAAACATCATCTGGATGTATTGTATTTACATCCAGATGTAAATACAATACATCTGGATTGTATATACAGATGTGTAGGCATATATAGTGATATTAAGTAATATAAAGTGATTAAGTAAAAAGTTAAAAGGTATGGGTCTGGATAGACCGTAGCCTACTGCCTGAGGGGAGAGGGGTGAATTTTCCATGTCCTGGGTGAGAGGGGTCAGCTGTGATCCGACCCACACGCCTCCGGGTCCTGGAGGTGAACAGGTCCTGGAGAGATGGGAGCTCACAGCCAATCACCTTCTCTGCAGCACGCACAATGCGCTGCAGTCGGTGCTTGTCCCGTTCTGTAGCGCCGGGGAACCACACGGTGATGGAGGAGGTGAGGATGGACCACACGGTGATGGAGGAGGTGAGGATGGACCACATCCAATTACAAAATACAATACAATACAAATAGAAAAGTTTGTTATTTCTGAGTGTAAATACTTAGTTTTATAATTTTCTCTTATTTATTTTTTTATCATCGCTTATATTACCATTCTGGTCACCATACTATTGATTTACTTATTGTTTAAATAGTCATAGGGTTTTAGATATACATATATTACTAGCGCACATATTTATTATACATATATTATCATCTTCAAATGTATCATGTTTCTCATTTCTATCATACCTGGCAATCGTAAATGGTCTCAACTTATATAGCGCTTTTCCACCTACATTAGGCACTCAAAGCACTTTACAGCAAGGAACCTCTCACCCATTCATACACCAATGTACGCAGACACTGGAGGCAAGGTGGGTGAAGTGTCTTGCCCAAGGACACAACGACAGCATGCACCTTCAGGAGGCGGGATTCGAACCCCGACCTTCCGATCATGAGACGACCCGCTCTACCATCTGCGCCACCATCGCACCTCGCGACATCAAAAAACAACATCGCACACTCATGAGCCGATGTCCAAATTTTTAATATTAGTGATAGTGATCACGTTTCGGCATTAGCTGAATTGATTTTCCCCTACATCTGCACCTCGAAGACTATTTTTGGTGTGCGTTGCTTCCCCTTTTTCTCATTTCTATCATACATTGAGTTTTATGATGTCATCACCTTCCTCGCCTTCCTGTTTCCCTTCCCAAGTTCATCAGCGAACGTGATCACTTATTTGCTGCTGAACTGACTGTACGTTGTTTGTCTGTTGTGTGAAGTTTCCCCGAGCGCCACATGCATCCCTCCTTATATTGCACGCATTTCTACGACTCTTCTTTCTTAAAAACTGCACACCGGAACGCTCAGACGGTCCCGGACACAAACTCGGGACACTCTCTCTGGTGCACTAACCACTCAGCCACCACTCTCGTTTCTGTGAGTAATAGTTTTCCTTGCCACACGCCTGGATTTGACATGAACCTAATTTTATTCTGAAGGAAATCGATCTCACATTTCTCTCACTGGTGTCTCTCACTCTCTTAGTCCTAACCTTCTCTGTGGCCGAATGGTACGGGTGCTCCTGTGTTTGAAACAAATAAAAATGCCCTGAATCAGCGGGTCAAAGTGGTCAGGTAAAATCATTGGCCGGCCCTAGAACAGTTTGGACTCTCTGTACAGTAGACAGTTAGAGAGGATGTCACAGAGCGCCCCTAATAGTTAGAGCACTGTTTGCATTTGGAATTCTATTTGCCTCCTTCTGGTAAATGATATAGTAAATACCACAGTATTGGAATCAAAATTGGGGAGGTAGAAACTGAAAGGGTGTATGTAACAACGTTTTTGGGAATCAATATCGATGATAAGTTAAATTTGGACTTGGAGAGACTCATCCATGCATTTGTCTCCAGCAGGTTAGACTACTGTAACGGCTGCTCACTGGCCTTTCTAAACGAGCTGTTAGAGCTGCAGAACATCCAGAACGCTGCTGCTCGAGTCCTGACAAGAACCAGGAAATACGACCATATTAGTCCAGTGCTCCGGTCTCTGCACTGGCTTCCTGTCACTCAGAGAATAGAATTTAAAACAGCTCTGCTTGTGTACAAGTCGTTTCATGGTTTAGCACCAAAGTCCATCTCTGACATGTTAGAACCATATGAACCATCTCGGGCCCTGAGAACTTCAGGGAGGGGTCCCCTGGTGGTTCCCAGAGTCAGGACTAAACACGGTGAGGCTGCGTTTCAGTTTCATGCAGCTAAAATCTGGAACAGTCTTCATGAGGATGTGAGACAGGCCTCAACTCTGACCATGTTCAAATCCAGGCTGAAAACAGCTCTTTTTACCCGAGCAGATGAAAACTGAAAGTATTTTATCTGCACTCTTGCCTTTTACTGTCATTGATTAATTTTTATGTTGGATGTTTTAATGATTGATTTGATCTGTTTTCTTGTAATTTTATGCAACTGTGAAGCACTTTGAATTGCCTTGTGTATGAATTGTGCTCTACAAATAAACTTGCCTTGCCTTGCCTTAAATTGGAAAGCGCACATAAATACACTAAAGATTAAAATGGCTAAACTTATTGCTATACTGTGTAAAATAAAAACCTCTGTAAATCAAAATGCATTATATATACTGTACAATTCCCTCATCCTTCCATACCTTAGCTGTGGTGTGGAAATATGGGGGAAAACCTATAAAACTAATGTAAGACCTATTTTCTCATTACAAAAGAAAGCAATTAGAGTGATCAACCATGCAGAATACCTCGCTCCAACAAATCCACTTTTTTATCAGATTCGATATCTTAAAATTGCATGATCTTGTGGATGTTTACACAGCAGTTGTGATGTACAAAGCTCACAACCTAATGCTTCCTCTGTGTTTACAAGAGATGTTTCGAATAAGAGGATCTAGATACAACCTCAGAGGAACTGATCTGTTACAAAAAACGAATACAAAGAGGAGGTGTTTTTCCAGAGGCCTTCATCCCCACTGCTGTCAGACTGTACAACGAGACTGTGAAGTAACACATGCAATAATCCCTGTATTCACATCACTTACCTGCGTCACTTTATCAACCACTTGCACTATGATGTAAACCTGCACTGCTAACACTGACTATAACTTTTTTTGTCATTGTCTGTTTACTTAATTATGTACGGTTTATACTTTTTGTCCCCACAAAGTCATTGTACATAAGATACCACTATTTACTATTTAATTGTTTTTTTGTTGTTTTATTTCTCACATTTCCCGCCTATTTGCACAGCCTGAGTGACAAGATAAAATAAGCCTTTATAGATCTCACAATGGAGAAATGTACTTTAGTTAAAGGTTAAAGGAGTTGATCTACGGAACGGTTTACCTATTCAAATAAAGGGCTTCAAAACTATTAAAGCATTTAAGAAAATGTATAAGTCCAACATTATGGAGAAGTATAGAACACTTGTATGATGATCATTAGAAAAGAAGTTAATCACAGACGCATAATGTAATTTGGATTGTTGAAGTTTAAGTTTTGTGCTTGTAAATGGGGTTAGGCAGAATAAGTCTTGACTTCAGGCCAGGCATCATTTAGCACTTACAATACTTAAAGTACACATTTTTCTTGTATAATGTATAAGATCTTTGAAAAACATGTGACTTGTGATCTAAATGTTTATAATGACCGAAGAAAATAAACTACTATTACTAGTAGTAGTAGTAGTAGTAGTAGTAGTAGTAGTAGTAGTAGAAAGCTGCACATGAACCTCTTCTCATATTTTTCACGGAGAAACTGGAAATGCATTTTGATGCCCGAGTTCCCGAGTCGACATGACCTTTCTACACGACAGAGAGCAGCGATAATCCATTTTGTATGCCTTTTGTTTATAGCAGTGGTCCTGGTTTGGCGTCAGGACACACGATCCCCCTGGGATGACAAGCCACGGCCCAAATATGACTTAGACTTGTAAGATATAATGTGAAATACTGTCTTTCCCTCACATCAACATTGTTGTTGAATAAGCATTAAATAAACCCCCCAAAAAAGCTAACATTATGATCAAAACAACCCAATACCAGTCATTTAACAGACTCAAGGCATGATTCTATACATTTTTGTACATAAATATTCAAATGTTTTCTGGGAAAGGCTTGCGGGCCACTGAAAATGGTTCCGCGACCTACTAGGGATTTAATCTGCTTTGAGCCTGCTTTTTATTGTAATAGTTGAATGGCATCTTTAGCAAAGTGCTTACAAGCTTTATTTTACATCATTTGTGTGATGTTTGGTTTATTATTTCTACATAGTGTGGTGTTTATGAACTAGTTTTCTTCAGAATTGCGAGACAAATTTACCTACAGGCACCAATAAAGTAACCTAAGCACCTTGAAGCTGCACTGAATGGACGCAGTACCAGACTGTCAGCACACGTGTCCACAGCGTCGAAAGCTCTACTCCAGTTTTCCACCGAGGGAAAAACCTGCCAACTCAGCAAAAACATTCTGGCATTGGAGAGAGAGCTAATAGAATTGATGTGTGTGACGCTAACGCGCAGCTAACCACGACTGATCTGACCCATACTTCTTCTACAAAGTGTTTCATCCACTGTTCTTTATTACATTTTTATTCCCATCAGCCACTGCTTCTCTCTGATGAGGGGCCAGGAGGGGTGGGAATATCAGGAGAAACTTTCAATAATGGAACAGTCTGGATTTACAGTCCTTTGTCACGGCTATAACCTAAAATCCAATCCACTTCCATTCAGTTTTCCAACGGATATTGGAATTACATAATGTTTGTTTTTGCATTTTAAGGCAAAGTTCCCATTACTACAATGCACCTGCTGGGATTTATAAGAAAGGTTAATTCAAAGAAAAAGTGTTTGTGAAGGCTTTCATTTGTCCAGGAAGTACCTACAACGGCAGAGGGAAAGTCTAAAGAAGAGCAGCGAGTTAGGGGAGCCTCTGTGGAAACCCGAGATGGTCCAGAGGGCTCAAAGAAAAGACAAGACAGACAGGAAACAGAAGCTGCAGAGGATCTTCAGACAACACAAAATCCCAATTCATTTCAAACCAATCAACACTTTGAGACAGAAGTGCGTCCATCCAAAGACGAGACATCCAGCTATTGCTCATGGGCATAACAAAGACTTAGCTAGATTGGCAGTTTTGGTTCCCTGAGTCCTATATAGACACCTCTCGCTTGGTTTTCAGTGTCTCATTCTGACCACAAGAGCTAAGAAGAAGTTTCTGTGAATAGAAGCAAAACGTCCTGAAGTCTACAAAACCCAGTCCAGTCTTTTTTTGGGGGGAAAAGTAGGATCACTTAACTGTTCTATATAGAACCGTCCGACGGCTACAAACTCTTTTTGCCATTTTACCGTCTGATAATGCGTAAAAAGACGTCCAGTGACCAGGGCTTCACACCACAGCTCAACATGTTTTTTTGTTCATTTTATGCACTTAGTAAAGGTTTGAGAGATAAAACAAATGTTTAGTTATCAGACAAACAAGACAAAGACAACCTTTCTTATCCCAACATTTGTCTACTCTTCGAAATTCGGGCTAACTTTATAGACAAGAATTACTTCTTAAAGCTGCAACTTTTTATTTGAATTTTTTTTTTTTTTATATTTGTGCGTATTTGACCTTGTAGTGCCCAGTGGCTGTATGAGTGGTCAGCGTGGCGCCTTTACTTTCCATCGCAAAGGAAGACGCTCCAGGATCAATAGTTTGGTAGGTTTTCTCTGCTGATGGAGCCTCTCACCAGAAAACCTACTGAAGACTATTGCTCCTGGAGCGTTGTAGAGATCACCATGATGGAAAGTAAAGGTACCATCCTGACCACTCATACAGCCGCTGGGTCACTACAAGATCCAATACGCACAAATATCAACTTTTTTTCGGATAAAAAGTTGCGTAATGCACCTTTAAAGGAACAGACCAGCGTTTTTCCACACTGAGATATGTTCTTACCTGAGCTTAGACGAGTTGATACGCACCTGTCTGGTCTTTGTGCCCGTGGAAGAGCGCGGTCACCCCCGTTTGGAGCCATAGGAATGTACTGGGAGAGGCCAAACGCTAACAACATCTTTGGGCGTTTTGCGTGACTCCGCGCACGCACAAAGACCAGACAGGTACGCATCAACTCGTCTAAGCTCAGGTCAGAACATATCTGAGTGTGGAAAAACGGTGGCCTGTTCCTTTAATGTTTTACCTGAGGAAATTAACGTTTCCATGGCATTTTTGGAGGAAGGAATGGAAATGAAAGTAGTTCATAGTAACTAAAACTGCAACAAAAATCTCCTTGTGGAGGCAGGATATAATTTCATTTGCCAAAGGATCATGTCTGGTCTTTTGTCCATGTGGGAGAGAAGCTTCATAAAGCAGCACAATATGATTGAATATGTTTGAATGCAATGCTATGAATTGTGCTGCCTTACATGCGAGCTTTTCCCCTTCCCAGAATTTCACGTCTAATAAATCGCCTGATCCGTTCCCACATTTGTCCAGCGCCCCTCTCTCTCTTCTCTCCGTAAACGTTGCCAGCTTTGACATTTCTCGTGCCGTTTGTCACTTTGTTTTTCCAGACGGTTTGCTCAATCGCGTCCGAGGCATGTAACACGTTTTCTCATAAATACAGAACAGGAGGAACACGGGTAACATTGTGAGTCGGGAGATATTTTCCAGTCTATTCCCACTTGTTTTGGTCTCATCCTCTTCGGCAACCGGGGCCAAAACGTCCTGTGGTGAGCTTCCCCAAATACGGCAAAGCACAGGCCAGAGAGTTGATTAAATACATTTGGGTCGCTTTGGCTTCCATTGGGAATACTTCAGAAACGGCAAGACAACAGTGCCTAAATGCATCTTTGTTGAACAGAAAACAATGTGAAAAATCAGTTCTCCTAAGTTATCCACTATCAAAATGTGACCTGATAACAAAATTCGTTCAAAATATCTATAGTTTTTAGCTTTTTGAAATAGCATCAAAATAGCGACGAAAACAAGGATGAAAAAGCCACAAAAACGTGACAAAAACTCAACAAAAAGTGTTACAAAACGTGGCAAAAACATGACCAAAAAACCCCCCGACAAAAACGCACCAACGCAACAATAAATGAGCTGGAAATGCAACCAAAAAAGCAATGAAAAAGTAACAAAACACGGCTAAAAAGAGACGAAAACACGACAAACGCTTCAAAAATGCGGCGACAATGTGACAACAGAGTTACGATCACTTTTGTAGCTCTTAGCTTTCAGTTAAGAAGCTTTTAGATACAGAACTGGAGAAAATGGGCTCGGTTTAGGCGGGGGTTAAGAGGTTAAGGTTGGACGTAGGGCAACCTAACAGCTCTACACACTAAATTATGCAAATGATGAACTTGTCTAAATAAACTAATAAACTAAACTAAACTAAACTTTTCTACCTTTATCAGGCCCAAAGCGCTTTACAGTAAGGAACCAGTCACCCATCAGTTTAGTTTATTTATTTAAAAGGGACCATGTACAATTATAACATAAATGTTGCCATTTGATGCATTGTACCAGAGTTAGCCTAAGGCTAATTTACATCTGCAGTCCCTGGCAGGGAACAGACAACCCATAAAAGAAAACAAGACAAGATTCACAAGACAAGGGGTTGACCAGGAAAGACAAACCACATACAACATGACAGATTCATAAAAAACCCTTCGCCCTCCCAGACAACCAGACAAGACACATCAACAACACAAATACAGACAAACAAGTCAGTACCAGAGGGAGTGTAAAACCAAAGAAGGCTGGCATGGCTAGTGTGTGCAATGCAGGCTACTTTTTAGATGTTTTTTGAGTTCCGTTTTAAAGCCCTTGATGGTCGTGCATGTCTTTATATTGTCAAGTAGTTTGTTCCACAGTTTAGCGGCCTTCACTGCAAAAGCTGATTGACCAAAAGTGGAATGACGGAAAGGTACAATGCAGTGGAGAAGCTGCTCGAGTGGATCTTAGAGAACTCCCAGAGCGCTGTCGCACAAATGATTGTAAACAGCCAGGAGCTAAGCCCTTCAGGATCTTAAAAAACAAACATAGAAAGTTCTAAAATTTTCAAAGCTCAAGAAATTGTATTTTGTCAAGATGTTACAGTGATGATGGTTAAATGGCTTTTTATCAAAAATCTTTAGGGCTTGCTTGTACACGGACTCTAACGGTCTAATTGCGGTTTCTCCAGCCTGTCCCCAACAGGTGATGCAGTAAGACAAGTGGGAGAAAATAAGAGCGTGCATGAATATCCTGGCTGCCTCCAAAGAGAGACAAGATCTAATATGTCTGAAGTTGATTACATTAAACCTAATTTTCTTTATCATGTTCTTGATATGTATTTTGAAATTCAAGTTAGAATCCAGTGTGGCACCAAGATATTTAAAATCAGACACAATGTCAATTTTCTTACCCTTAATAAAAATGTTGGGGTTTTGACATTAGTTTTTGAGAAGAACATGTCTTTTGTTTTGCCCACGTTCAAACTCAGACGAGACTGCTCCAGCCATTCGGACACAGAAACCAAAGCTTTGGACAGTTGTTCAGCTGCCAGGTGACTGTTTTTAGCATGAGAATACAAAATTGTATCATCAGCGTACAGTTGTAATTGCACACCTTGACAGCATTGTGGAAGGTCGTTAATATAGAGGCTGAAGAGCAAGGGGCCTAACACGGACCCCTGAGGCACACCCATTGTGCATTCCAAATAGCTAGCGCAGGCGTCCGTCAACTTAACACACTGCATCCTATCGGCCAAATATGAAGTCACCCATGCCAGTGTTTTACCAGAAAATTCAAAATTAGAAAGTTTAGAAACAAGAATATTATGGTCAACTAAAGCAAAAGCTTTCTTTAAATCTAAGAAGACTGCACCAACAACTCCTCCTTTATCAAGCATAGATTTAATCTGCTCAGTTAGATGTAGAGTGGCAGTTTCGGTGGAGTAGGCTTTTCTGAAGACAAACTGTGGTGTAAGCCGTTACTAATTGAATTTAGATGGGTTGTCATTTGCTCAAATACAATGTTCTCATTGATTTTAGAGACTATTGGTAAAATACTTATAGGCCTATAGTTCAACGTCATGTTGGTGTCCAGCTTTGTGAATTGGAGTAACTATAGCCTGCTTCCAGTTTGTAGGAAAAACACTGTGGGTGATTGAAAGATTGATGAGATGAGTAATGGGTGGAACCAAAATGTCAGAATATTTTTTTGATAAATACAGCATCAAGATTATATCTATCCTTGCATTTAGAATTTTTTAGAGAGCCTATAACTTTCTGTACTTGCCCTTCAGAAACTTGTTGGAGATCATAGCCTTTCCCTAAATCAACTATTGTACTGGTTTCAAAAGCCTTACATGGGAAACTTTGTCCAATCTCTTTGACTGACTCAATAATATAAGAATTAAAGGCTGTGACAATAGTCAGGCTGTCTTCAGTCAGCTTACCCTGCACATTGAGCATTACGTCTTTTGAGCATTGTTTTTGTTTTCCCATAAGATGATTAACATTTTTCCAAATTTCCTTACAATTGCCTTTAGCCTGATTTAGTATTTGAAGATAGAACTGTGACTTTGATAATTTAATTTCTTTAGTAACTTTATTCCTGAGACTTTTATAGATCAACCAATCTGTTTCTCGCTTATCCTTAATAGCTTTTTTTAGAGCACTGTCTCTCTTTTTCATGAATTGCCATAGATTATTAGATAGATAGCCATAGATAACTGTTTTTTGAACCCCGTTTGTTCATTTTTACTGATCATTTTTCTCTGAGAAAGCTGATTTTAGCAGTAAAAAATTGAGAGACCCATTCCAAGTTGTCAGAAGATAATATGTCATCCCAATTCATGAGTCTTAGTTCATGGTCCATCACAGTTTTATTACCTGTAGGTATACAGTAAAAACATAGCTTGGATTTGACCTAGGTTTGAATCTCATTTTAGTTAATTTCCTTGCAATCAAGGTTAGATTATGATCCGACAACCCAATTAAAAGGTTAGCATTGTGTTGTCCTTTCAGGCTTGTTAGAAAACAGCAGATCTATCTGTGTACTTGAGTTTTTAGCTATCCTAGTTGGACCTCTAACAAGTTGCACTAGAGAATATTTATCAGTAGTAGCTTTAAGTTTTTTCCTTTTCCCTTATCTTCCCAGTTTAGATTGAAGTCAGCCATTAAAATTACTTCTTTGTTGTTACACTCTTTTAGGACACTGGTGAGTTCATCAAAAAACGAGTCTTTAGCACTTGGTGGTCTGTAAAGTCCAATAATAAAAAAATGCATTTGTGGGGACAGGATTAGTTTCACAGCAACATGTTCTAGATTGTTTACAGATTTAAAGAGTACACGCTCACATCTAATCCCCTGCTTTACATAGAGCAACACCCCGCCCCCTCTACTGCCAGGTCTATCTTGCCTGATACACTGATATTCAGGAGTGGTGAAGACGTGCTCCGGGGTCGATGGCTGTAGCCAGGTTTCCGAGATGCATAAAAAAGCTAAATTGGAATTTGCTAATAAATGCTTCAACTGGTCAGCTTTAGACACAAGACTTCTAATGTTCAGATGGCCGCCAAAAAGTCCTTTCGGTTTTAACTTAGTTAAAACTTAGTCTGAAATAGGTGAAGAGACTTTTGCTTCCCGACAGCGGTATCTGAGTTCCGACAGATTGGGCCACGAGTAATTCCACGTATATATCCACCGGTAAAGTATGTGACTGTATGTAGTCACAGCTAGGCGTATCTCGGGCTACATCATTGTTTAGTAGGATGTTCGGCGGAAAACCAGTGTCACTCACCTCCACGGAAGATGCATTCACAATATCCACCGTATGTGATGGCAACAGCGATGTGTCCTGAGTGGCTGGCCCGGGATTTAGATGGATGTCCCCGGATAAAAGCAGCAACAAGAGTAGTAGTCCGTATGTCTTTCGGGATGGTGTGGTAAGTTTCCTTTTATCAGTGGCTTGTTTACTTGGGTCTCCCGGAGTCGCATGGCCATGACGTAACACAGCGGAGAAAATCAAATAAAGGCCAAATATATTTTGGTGAAAATCTGGACTTCGCCAAGACTCTGTCCAGCTAACATGAGGCCAGTGCATATTCCGTAAGGCTGTGGGATGTATTTGATGAAACAGAGCGCAGTCAGCCCATATCCACCTGAACAGGTAGACACGTAGCGGTATCATGGCTACAGCCAGCAGCGTTAGGATGAAAATCAGGCCGTCCCAGGACACCCATTTATGGTGAAGTTTGCCAGAAACACATTTCTTTGGTTTAGATACTGACAAATAGGGGCTTCTAGCACAAGATGAGCGGCTTCCTTGATGCAATAAGAAAGGAGGGCTCGCAGCCCCTGCCCAACTGCGCCTCCGCACCGCCATCTTGTAAAAGCAAGATGGCTTTTACAAGATTCACTCTCTCATTCATACACCAATGTACACAGACACTGGAGGCAAGGAGGGTGAAGTGTCTTGCCCAAGGACACAACAACAGTGTGCATTTGTGAGAGCTGGGATTCGAACCCACGACCTTCTGATCACGAGACGACCCGCTCTACCAACTGCACCACCGTCACCCCAATGATGAAGACAGGTCAAAGTAATTGAGTAACTTTTTGAAGAAACTGTATTTATTCAAGTAGGTAGATCATTCAGTACTTTTTACTCATACTTGAGTAATATTATAATGAAGTATCTTTACTCTTACTTGCTGGCTCTTCTCGCTCTTCTCATCTCGGACGGTGATGAGTCCGCCTACAGGAGAGAGGTGGAACGGCTAGTGTCCTGGTGCAGCCACAACAACCTGGAGCTGAACGCCCAGAAGACAGTGGAGATGATCGTGGACTTCAGGAAAGACTCAGCCCCACCGTCCCCCCTCACCCTGACAGACTCTCCCACCCCCATTTCCATCGTGGACTCCTTCACCATCACCCAGGACCTCAGATGAGAGCCAACCATCTGCTCCCTTATAAAAAAGTCCCAACAGAAGATATTCTTCCAGCGGCAACTGAGGAAACTTAAACTGCCTACCAGGATGCTGGTGCAGTTCTACACGGCCATCATCAAGTCCATCCTCACCTCCTTCATCACCGTGTGGTCCATCCTCACCTCCTCCATCACCGTGTGGTTCCCCGGCGCTACAGAACGGGACAGCCACCGACTGCAGCGCATTGTGCTGCTGCAGAGAAGGTGATTGGCTGTGAGCTCCCATCTCTCCAGGACCTGTTCACCTCCAGGACCCAGAGGCGTGTGGGTCGGATCACAGCTGACCCTTCTCACCCTGGACACGGACTATTCACCCCTCTCCCCTCAGGCAGGAGGCTACGGTCTTTTCAGACCCATACCTCCCGCCACTTGAACAGTTTTTTCCCCTCCGCCATCAGACTCATGAACAATAAAAAGACCCAATAACTCTGTATCAGACTCATGAACATAATAACCTGTTCCAGCCATTTGCACTGCTCTATTGCAGTATGTGGTATGTCCACACTTAGATCTGCTGCTATTATTTATACACCTGCACATCTGTGAACACAATCCCGTTGTTGTTCTATGTCAATTGTTGTCGTCTTTATCATATTTTACTTTTATTTTTTATTTAACCTTAGTTTTAAAGTTTTTATAGCTTCTTTTTTAATCTAAATTCTGTGTTAAATGTTTTATGCTGCACAATTGTACCAAGAAAAATTCCTAGTTTGTGAACCTGTTCCAAACAATGGCAATACATAGTATTCTGATTCTGATTCTAAAAAAATAAGTTACTTGTGCCACTGTGAGTAACATTTTAAAGTCACAAAAACTTCATGGTGACCTAAAGTAGATATTGGTATTTTATTTGTATGGCACTTTATTACAAGTTTTGTTTCTCATAATTTATGTCACAACTGAAACATAAATCAAACGTTTACAGTACTCAAGTGACATTTTCTCAAAGTACTGTTGTACTTTCACTTGAGTATTCATTTGGGTCACTACTTTTTATTTGTTCTTGAGTAAAATAATTTGATGACAGCTTACCTCAAAAGATGTTTACAAAATATAGTACTTTTTTACAATTAAAATGTTACAAAAACGGTTGGCCTACTACTACAGTGCTGTGAAAAAGTATTTCCCCTTTCTTACATTTGTTTATATTCAGTTCACCACACTTAAATGTTTTTGTTCATCAAGACATTTTTGACATCACACAAGGACATTCCCAGTGAAGACTAAAAGCAGTTTTCCAATTATTATCACATTTATTATGGCAAAGAAAAATCCAAACCTCTGGCCCTGTGTGAAAAAGTAAATGCCTCCTGAACTTAATAACTGGTCGTGCCGCTCTTTGCAGCAATAACTGAAGTCAAGTGTTTTCCAGGTCCTGAAGCAGCGAAGCCCCAGACCGTCGCACTGACACCTCCATGTTTGACTTTTGGCATGGCGTTCTTTTTATGCGCTGTTTTTACGTCAGATGTAACGAGTTTCAGACATGGCAAAAAGTTCAACTTGGGTCTCGTCAGTCCACAGACCATTTCTCTAAAAGTCGGGAATCATCCAGATGTTTTTTTGGCAAATGAGAGACGAGCTGTTGCGTTCTTGTGTGTTTATCTTATACTTGTGTCATGAACACTGACTTTGACTGAACCCAGTGAAGTTGCAGATCTTCAGACGTCCTTCTGGGTTCTTTGGAGACCTCCAGGATGAGTTTGTTTGCACTCTTGAACTCATTTTGTGGTGTTATAGGTTTTCTTATGAGATTTTGTAGCCTACTTTATTTGTCTGGCCGGTCTAAATGTGATATTTTCTTGATTCAACAAACTTGGTGGTAATCAGGCTTGGGAGTGGCCAAAGAAACTGAACTCAGCGTTTCCAAAAATCACAGAGCGGGCATTTACTTTTTCCCACAGGACCAGAGAGGTTAAGATTTTCTATCCCTTAATAAATGTAAGTAAGTAAATGCTTTATTGTCATTGTACAAGTGTACAACGAAATAGTGTTCAGGTGTTAGTCCTGAGCTGCTGCGACTGAGCCGCGCTGCCACTGTTTGTCAACCTGACCCACATGACCTTGGAGGTCGGGGAAACTTTAGCACTCGGAAGAAACCTGGCTGGCTGCCCTCAGTCTCCTCTGAAACGGTGCAGCGCCTCCTGGGTTCGTCCCCGTTTCAGAGCGTGGTGTCCTGCACTGGTCAGCTCCTCCTCCTTCCTCTTCCTCCTGCAGCTCCCTCCTCCAGTCTTTCATCTTCTCCTCGTTTGTCCCTTACTTGTTTCCTGTAGCTCCACTTGTGACGCCTCGACTGTGCTGCAGCTGTGGGGGCTCTTGGTGCCTCTTCAGTGTCTCAGAAGAAGAAATGTGTAGGTCATGGGTTTAGCTGATAAGCTAGTGTAGTGGTACGCATTTCCGCTGGTTAGCCAATCACTGCTAGACCCTTTATTAGGTGCGCATCTCACCTGCGTTCGACCTTCTCCACCTCTGACGTCACGTAGCTTCGCCCGGGGACAGTGCTGCTGCGTTTGGGCAGTGTCTCGTGCCAACCACGCTGTTCAGTTGCACAAGGCGTAAGGCCGCGCAACTGAATTACGCTTTCGCCGTATGCGCCTTTGGTGAGTTTCCGTATGGGTTTTATTCATTACATATAGTTCGATCTGTCCTAAACCCGTGTTTTGTAGCATGTTGGCGTCTTCTCGAGCTCACGCCCCTGCCGTGCGCGCGCTCTACCTGCTGTCCCTGTGGGCTGTGGCGTGGGGGTTGTTCTCTGCTGTGCGTGGCGCTGCGCAACGCAGTTACGTTGAGAGAGGACCGGGCAATTCGTGTGCGGAGTGCTTCCCTTAACGGTATGTTTTCATAGTGCTTCCAGGAAACAAACTAGTGTGTGTGTGTGTGTCCTTTTTAAAACGTGTAATATTTTCATAGGGTCCTGTTCCTACCTCCCCTTCCTTCCAATTACGGTTCGTATGATTGTGGCTGGTCCGAGCTACTGCACGTTTTTGGATAAGGCAAGCGCACCGTTAAAGCTGCGTGCGGACTGGACTGAGTTACGCTAAATTGACCAGGGCTCGAGGACTCCTGTACCCGAGCGCGTTTTCGCTGGTCTCACGAACTACTCCTCCCCAAGCAAGGTAACAAGGCCATCGCCTTCTGCGTGGCCTCAATACGCAACGGCTGCTGTAAAAACTGTTCCTATCCTGATCTCCACGGAGTGGAGCTTGGCCCCGAGGGCCACATTGTACAATAGGACTGTTAGAACTTTTGGTTATTTTTATTCATGGTTTGAGTGTGTATTGATATGAATGTGTGTGGATGCGGTTGTGCGTGAGTAAAGGATTTTAAATTAGATTTATAAATTGAGAATTATGCTTTTTCTATTAACTTAAATAAATTCAATTTTATATCTTAACTTTTGCTTGTCTGTCCACTTTCATGATCCTATTGAACCTGTGACCTTATTAACGGTGAGAGAAACGACTAATTGTGGTTCCTTGGGCCCTAATCCAAGGTGGCGTTGTTGGTAATTAATAAAGTAGCTAAATAGTAATTTTAAATAAAGCCTCGGCCGCGACATCTTGGCGTTGTTGGCAGGATGGACTGAAAGTGGACAAAGGCAAAACATTTTTTTTTGGAGGTGGATTTAATTAGGGTATTTAGGATTTTGCTGATACTTGGCACTAGATGGTTGTAACCAGTGGGAGGTTTATACAAAAGTTAATTATTTCCTGTGTAAAGCATTTTTGGTTTACTGTTTGAGTTTAAGCATTATTATTTTGTGCATGTTTTTCTGTGTTTATTCATGTTTAAATTTGCTGTGTTTTCTTGTGTAAACATTTGCTTGCATATTGAGTTTTTTTGCTTTGTTAATACCTTTTTAGGTTGCTTCTTTTGTGGGTGTCAGGATTAGCTTGTCCGTGCCAACATTTAGATTTTTTTTGCATAGCGAACAGGATTACAGCAGTTTGTTTTGCCCTTTTATCTAAAATATGGAGGAAGCCTTGCAGGAATTGCGTGAACAATTAGCTCAGTTGAGGGCTGATAATGAGCAATTGCGTAACGAACGTACACAAGCTGTGCCGACTACTGTTGGTGATACAGCCTCGACATCAGGTACGTCGTCCACCGCTGCTTCTACATCTAACCCAACCAATGCGGATCGACTAATTTTTGTGCCGCGGGACAGAAAATGTCCAATGTTCAAAGGTAGGTCTGGTACTAGTTTAGGCGAGTGGCTAGAAGAAGCTCATGCGTGTATACGTGCTAGGCACTTATCGGCCGCAGATAAGGCGTTCTTTTTATACGACCATTTGGAAGGGGAGGCTAGGGAAGAAATTAAGTATCGTTCAAGCGTAGAGCGATCGGACCCTACTCGGATAATTTCTATTTTGCAGGACCTTTATGGATGCGCTGAATCTTATGTTTCGCTGCAGGAGGCGTTTTTCTCCAGACGGCAGCAAGAGGGTGAAAGTTTACTAGAGTATTCCCTTGCACTTATGGCTTTAATGGAGAGGGTAAAACAGCGCGCTCCTAATAACATGACAAATGCAGAAACATTGCTTCGCGATCAATTCGTTGAACAAGTCTTAGATGGCACTCTCCGTCGCGAGCTAAAACAATATGTCCGTAGTACTCCCGCTGCTACTTTGCTTGACGTCAGAGGTGAAGCTTTAAGGTGGGAGCGTGAGGGGTTGCCAGCGGGGGTGCGTGCCCGCAGTAATTCGGTCCCCTCCGCCTTTGGTATTCAGTATGCTGTTCACGGTAGTTACCCGCGTACCGCTAATGTTCCCCAGGGAACCGAGGTAAGCAAAATGAAGGAAATGTTGCGGCGACAACAAGAGCAACTTGATCGTTTGACACAAAGCATTGCCTCCCTGGAGGAATCTCACAATTCTCTGCAGCGTAATCGTTCCCCGCGCCCTGGCCCTATTATCTGTAGGCGATGTCAACAGCCTGGACACATTTCCCGGGATTGTGACAGACAACGTGTCCCTCATCGTTCGCAGCTGCCGATGCAGGGGCCATCTCGGTCACATCCGGAAAACTAGTGCCCACCGGGTTGCAGGGCCACGGCTCGGGTGGGGCACTCACTGGCTCGAACAATGTTTTGAATAGTTTGGAAGATGCGCCGAAGCTCATTTCCTCCTGTCCCCATATCAACGTTAGTATGAGTGGCGTTTCACTGCCGTGTCTGGTGGACACCGGCTCGATGGTTTCGACTATTACGGAAAGCTGCTTTATGGAACATTTCGCACCTCTGGGGGAAGAGAGACTTAAGGCCTGCCACTGGCTTAAGCTTAAGGCTGCTAATGGCTTATCCATCCCCTACATAGGTTACTTAGAGATTGATGTTGTTCTGTGCGGTAAGCAGATGCCTCACTGTGGTGTCCTGGTTGTGAGGGACCCCCCTGGTAGTACATCTACGCAGGCGCCCGGTGTTCTAGGGATGAACATAATTCGAAAGTGTTATCAAGAGCTGTTTGGCGAGTATGGCCCCTCACTCTTTAAAATGACTTTAGGTTCCTTCCCTACTTTTCTTATGGATGCCATGCAGAAGTGCCACACAGCTAGCCTGCAGGCTCCGTTATTGCCTCCTGGTAAGGTGAGAGTGCGTGGGAAGAGAGCCTGTCGCATTCCGGGTGGCTCTATGAAGATCATAACGGCCACCTGTTCTGAGCAGTTTTCGAACTCTTCGGTGTTGTTTGAGCCCCCTGAATTCGGCTTACCGGCTGGTCTGCTAGCATCCCCAGCCCTGGTTCATGTTGTGCGTGGAACAGCCTATATACCCGTCGTCAATGTAGGGACTACAGAGTTGCTGCTCCATCCCCATACCGTAATGGGCACTCTTGACCATGTCAACGTGATCAGCATGCCGGCAGGAGTGGACGAGATTCCATCCTCTTCTGCACATGTAGCATCTCAAACCGTGTCTACCGTGGCCGATCAAGTTGATGCTGTTGATTTGTCAGGCTTGCCTCAGGAGGAGCAAGTGGCAGCTAGGACCCTTCTCCGGCAGTATGAGTCAGTCTTTGCAGATTCAGATCAGGATTTAGGGTGCACAAATTTGATTTCACATGACATTCCTTTGTTGGACGATGCCCCTGTCCGTCAACGACATAGACGAATCCCTCCGTCCGAATACGAACTGGTGAAGGAACATCTAAACAAACTGTTAGAGACTCGGGTCATCCGCGAGAGCTCGAGTCCCTATGCGTCGCCGATTGTGCTAGTTCGAAAAAAAGATGGTAGTCTCCGGCTCTGCGTGGACTACCGACAATTAAATCTTAAAACACGTAGGGACGCTTTTCCTCTCCCCAGGATTGAAGAAACCTTAGACAGCCTCACTGGTGCCTGTTGGTTCTCTACCATAGACCTGGCGAGTGGTTATCACCAGGTGCCGGTGACTGAGGCCGACAAGTCAAAGACTGCATTCTGCACGCCGTTCGGTCTTTTCGAGTGGAACCGGATGCCTTTCGGCCTGTGCAACGCGCCCAGCACCTTCCAACGGCTTATGCAGAGGATTTTTGGGGCTGAACAGGGACAGTCGTTGTTGTTGTACCTAGATGACATCGTGGTCTTTTCCTCTAGCGTTCAGCAGCATCTGCAGCGGCTGGAGGGGGTGCTGGGCCGCTTGCAACAGGAGAGCTTGAAGGTCAAGCTCTCGAAGTGCAGTTTTTTTAGGCGGAAGGTTCGCTATCTGGGTCACATTATTTCTGACCAGGGCGTGTCCACCGACCCAGACAAGATCGCAGCGGTAGCCGATTGGCAGGTTCCCACCACAGTCTCGGAGCTCCGATCCTTTTTAGGGTTCGCGAGTTATTATCGTAGGTTTGTGGAGGGTTTTGCCACTTTGGCTGCACCATTACATCGACGGGTTGCGGCGTTGTCGGGTCAGGCGAAAAGGAAAGCTGCCAAATGGGGGACAGAGTTTTGGGACGAGGAGTGTCAGGAGAGTTTCAACGCTCTGAAAGAAAAGCTCTGCGCTGCGCCGGTACTCGCTTACGCAGATTTTTCATTGCCATTCGTGCTCGAGGTCGATGCTAGTCACAGTGGCTTAGGGGCAGTGCTTTCGCAGGAGCACGGGGGGAAGGTGCGGCCGATAGCTTATGCTAGTCGAGGTTTGCGAACCACCGAGAGAAATATGTCCAACTACAGCTCTATGAAGCTGGAGCTGCTGGCTCTAAAATGGGCCTTGACCGAAAAGTTTCGCGAATACCTGCTAGGTCATAAATGCGTCGTCTTTACTGATAACAACCCGTTGAGCCACCTCAATACCGCCAAACTAGGTGCCGTTAAACAACGTTGGGCAGCCCAACTGGCCTCTTTCGATTTTGAATTGAGGTATAGGTCCGGGAAGAGCAACCGCAATGCCGATGCATTGTCTCGCCAGCATGGCCCTAGTGTAGACCAACTGGCAGCTCTTGTTCCAGGGACTTTGATGCCATTGTCTCTCCGGGAAGTCGTTCACCAACCGCAGGTGGAGGTAGTCCAGGCCGTCGTAGCAGCCTTTCCTGGACACCCACCATCCGACGTTCGCGCCCTCCAGGAGAGTGACCTGGTTATTCAGGAAGTCGTGTCCTTTTGGACGCAGAGGAGACATCCTAGTTACGCAGAGCGGCAGCAAATGTCTCTGCCTGCTCAGGGGTTGCTCCGTCAGTGGGATCGTTTGGTTGAGAAGGACGGGCTGTTCTACAGGCAGGTGCTCCGCCCTGATGGTGGCGAAATGGTGTTACAACTGCTCCTGCCAAACACCCTAATTAAGGATGTTTTAAATCAGGTCCACCAGGAGCACGGCCATCAGGGCGTTGAGCGAACCTTGGCCCTTCTCAGACCTCGTTGTTTTTGGCCAGGGATGTGGCACAGTGGTGTCGGGAATGCGAACGGTGTCAGGTTGCGAAAGATTCTCGCCCTCCAGCGCGTGCCCCTATGGGTCATCTCTTGGCCTCGAGGCCCAACGAAGTCATTGCACTCGACTTTACGCTGTTGGAGCCGTCCCGAAACGGAATTGAAAACGTATTAGTCATTACTGATGTTTTCAGCAAATACACCCTAGCAGTTCCAACTCGCGACCAGCGCGCCACCACTGTGGCTCATGTTTTGGTTTCAGAATGGTTCTCAAAATTTGGGGTCCCCATTCGGATCCATTCCGATCAGGGTCGTTGTTTTGAGAGTAGTTTGATTCAACAGCTTTGCGGTTTCTATGGGGTTACGAAATCGCGAACCACGGCCTACCATCCTATGGGGAATGGCCAATGTGAGAGGTTCAATAGAACCCTGCACAACTTGCTTCGTACGCTGCCTGAGTCTCGGAAGCGCGACTGGTGTTCTAGCTTACCTCAGCTATTGTATGCGTATAATACGACTCCTCATCAGTCTACCGGCGAAGCTCCATTCTTTTTGATGTTCGGCCAAGAGCCAAGACTCCCTGTCGACTTCATGTTGGGACGAGTTGAAGATCCTGTGGGCGGAGAACCCCATGAGTGGATGGTCGAACATCAGACCCGGTTGCAAATAGCATTTGAGAGGGCTAGGGTACGCTTAAAGGGAGCTGCTGATCGCAGGAAAGTGCAACATGACCAGCGTGTGCGAGATGCACCATTAGGAGAAGGTCAGATCGTGTTGTTGAGAAATTTGGGTGTCAGGGGTCGGTGTAAGACTCGCGACATGTGGTTGTCCGAGCCTTATGTTGTCTTGCGGGCACCCTCTCAGGGTGGAGCTGTCTATACAGTTGCTCCGGTGAAGAATCAAACATTGGTGAAACGAGTTCACCGTTCGGTGGTTAAGCCGCTACATGGGGCGGATCCTTTGCAGTTGGCTCTTTGCGACGCACCGCTAATTGCACCGCGCCGCCTGTCAGATGAGTTGTTTTGTAATGGAGACTTGTTGCGTTTTGTGCCAGCTCAAGATGCACCACAATCACTCCCAGTTCAAACAGTTGTGCCGCAGGCTCCTCTGGTCCAGTTACCTTCGGCTGCTTCAGACGAGCCCGTGGCTGGCCCGTCCGCGCAGGGCCCTCCTGATTCTTCTTTCATTCTTCCTGTTGACAACACAGGAGTGCGTAGGTCCACACGTTCCACGGCTGGTCGTCACCCAAACCCAAACAACTTGCCGCGGTCTGTCCATCTTATGCCTAGTGCAGTGTCTTCTCTGGTTCGATCGCGTAGCCCGCATTAGTCGCTCAGCAAGGTCCATCGTCGGGGCGACGATCCAGGGAGGAGGGGTAGAATGTAGTGGTACGCATTTCCGCTGGTTAGCCAATCACCGCTAGACCCTTTATTAGGTGCGCATCTCACCTGCGTTCGACCTTCTCCGCCTCTGACGTCACGTAGCTTCGCCCGGGGACAGTGCTGCTGCGTTTGGGCAGTGTCTCGTGCCAACCACGCTGTTCAGTTGCACAAGGCGTAAGGCCGCGCAACTGAATTACGCTTTCGCCGTATGCGCCTTTGGTGAGTTTCCGTATGGGTTTTATTCATTACATATAGTTCGATCTGTCCTAAACCCGTGTTTTGTAGCATGTTGGCGTCTTCTCGAGCTCACGCCCCTGCCGTGCGCGCGCTCTACCTGCTGTCCCTGTGGGCTGTGGCGTGGGGGTTGTTCTCTGCTGTGCGTGGCGCTGCGCAACGCAGTTACGTTGAGAGAGGACCGGGCAATTCGTGTGCGGAGTGCTTCCCTTAACGGTATGTTTTCATAGTGCTTCCAGGAAACAAACTAGTGTGTGTGTGTGTGTCCTTTTTAAAACGAGTAATATTTTCATAGGGTCCTGTTCCTACCTCCCCTTCCTTCCAATTACGGTTCGTATGATTGTGGCTGGTCCGAGCTACTGCACGTTTTTGGATAAGGCAAGCGCACCGTTAAAGCTGCGTGCGGACTGGACTGAGTTACGCTAAATTGACCAGGGCTCGAGGACTCCTGTACCCGAGCGCGTTTTCGCTGGTCTCACGAACTACTCCTCCCCAAGCAAGGTAACAAGGCCATCGCCTTCTGCGTGGCCTCAATACGCAACGGCTGCTGTAAAAACTGTTCCTATCCTGATCTCCACGGAGTGGAGCTTGGCCCCGAGGGCCACATTGTACAATAGGACTGTTAGAACTTTTGGTTATTTTTATTCATGGTTTGAGTGTGTATTGATATGAATGTGTGTGGATGCGGTTGTGCGTGAGTAAAGGATTTTAAATTAGATTTATAAATTGAGAATTATGCTTTTTCTATTAACTTAAATAAATTCAATTTTATATCTTAACTTTTGCTTGTCTGTCCACTTTCATGATCCTATTGAACCTGTGACCTTATTAACGGTGAGAGAAACGACTAATTGTGGTTCCTTGGGCCCTAATCCAAGGTGGCGTTGTTGGTAATTAATAAAGTAGCTAAATAGTAATTTTAAATAAAGCCTCGGCCGCGACACTAGCATTTTGTTTACCTTTAAAAAGCTGCTTTTTTCAGGACCATTTTAGACTCTCAAAGTAAACAAATCCACCAAACCTCCACAAAAACACGGCAAAGACGTACAAAAGTATCCAGAAAAAGTTGCTAATCATGTTGAAACTGCAAACTGTATTCACTGGGAATACCCTTGTGTGATATCAAAATTGGCGTGATGATCGCAAAACATTTAAGTGTGGTAGACATAAACAAATGTAAGAAATATGGAAGGGGCCATGGGGCAAATACTTTTTCACGGCACTGTATAGCCTTTTTTATTTTTTCAATCCTAGCCCAGAGTATTCCACTGAGAAAAAAGCTGTGCCTTGCGATTGACTCTGGCAGCATGTTGTTGGCCAGAGAATCCCACCTACCTTACCCGGGCCTATTTGAACACATCGCCCAGAAGGAAGCGAGCGGTCGAGGAGCAAAGGCCAGGTACCGCAGGACTTTGGCCTAAAGATGTTGCTTCTCCTGTTTAAAACCAAAGGTCACCGGGGCTGTGTGGAATGGGCCTTCAGGGATTTGTCAACAGAGGGCAGCCAAAGGTTAGTCAGCCCCGGGGCAGGTTACGATGGAGGTATTTTCAGGCAGCTCCAAAACACTGTCTTTCTGCACAACGATATATAGGACAATTTACCGGCCCTCATTTAAAAGCCCTTGGACACTTCTATCGGGCGGCATTTGTGGAAAGGGAGGGGGGAAAAAGACACAATTCTCCAGTAGAAATGTGTCAGACTTGGACAGATGCACGTGAACTGGACTGACCTCGAGTCGGTGTGATTTATGACTCGCTCCGGTCTTTACATGTGTCTGCGCTCGGAGACTGTGAAAGGCCCTTACGTAACACAACACTCAGCCCTCGCCAAAATAAGGCCGCGGCGCTCTGCTCACTTCACAGGCTGAGTGGTGGAAGGATACGAGAAGTAGGAGTAGCGGCAGTATAGTTTTAGCAGTACTGGTAGTAATAAAAATGGACTCACCCTGGGGCCCTGGTAGTAGTAGTTAGTAGTAGTACAACTCAAACTTTGTTTTTGTTTTTTTAGTTGTGAAGTTGCAGATAAAAGGACAGGGCTTGCTGCATGTTAAAGTGTAGTCTTCACCTGATACTGTTAGAGCAAAATAGTTGAAATCATACGTATAACCTGCTGCTATGTCTTCCTGGTGTAAAACAAACACTTTAAGAGGGGCCTGATGACAGATCTGGTAAAAAGAGCCTATAGTTGGGCCCTCAGAAAGGATTACACTGTTTTACAACAAATTGGTTGTCTGGGAGAGACTGAGGTTGGAACATCATTTGCATTTGTGAATATATTTTGGTACAGAGCAGCGGAGCTTACAAACAAGCGTGTGTTGGTGATTTATTAAAGCTATATACGTACAGGCACTTTTATTATTCGATACGTGAGTTAACTTCTTAGAAATGCCAAATAATATGACAGAAACACGTAGTAACATGTAGAAAGCGGCCCCATTGGCTGGGGCTGGTAGTAACATCCAGAGGGTTGGTTTTAACATCCATCCATCCATTTTCCTCAACTTGTCCTTTGCCGGGTCGTGGGGGCAGCTGTTGGAGCTGCACCAGCCCCTATGGCTCCTCCTGCAGGTGGTGGGTCCACGGGAGGACGGCCTCATGGTTCTAAAGGACCTGTTTGCCATGGGAGACCCTATGGGTGCTCAAACCCCTCCAACACGTTATGGTGGCGGTTCAAGGAGGGGGTTTGGTTTGAACAAAACGACAGAAAGTCAAAGTCATGACTCATGGATGAGACAAAAGCAGCGATTAGAAAGATTTATATATATATGTAATGGTCAGACCCCGGCAGTAGACATTAATATATGATTATAGTTATGAATGGGTAGGTTAGGCATGGGAGACCGGTGAAGGATGTAGCTGGGTGAAGCCATGGACAGAAGAGGCTGTGAAGGGGTGGAGGCTGGTCACAGCACGGCTGGGAAGCGGACGAGCCATGAACGCTCGAGGCTTAAACGCAGGACCAAGGGTGATGATTGGATGCGACTAAAGCGTGGCTCTGCGCTGATAGGCTGAGGTGGAGGTGTGACCCTCACAGACGAGATCATTAGCTGAAGGTGGGTGACGCTGAACTTAGTCTGCCAGGTTGAATTTACGCAAAAGCTTCATTACAGAGATTGAAAAATACACTTGGCACAAAAACCTGACTCCAAATAGAAACATTTACCCAGTATTATCAATCATATTTGTGTAAAACAGTATACAGAGTTTTTTTCTGATCAATTTTACCAATAATAAAACCATATTACTGCACTGCACTGTGTTCTAGCAGCAGCAGCAGCTTGCCTCGCTTTTTTCACAATATCAACCCCCGCCAAAATAAATGCTTTGACAAATTGAGATTTTCACAGTAAAAGGTCAAATTTTACAAAGTGGTTTTTCTGTCTGGTCCAAAAGAATCCATCGCCTCTCTGCCACGCTGAAAGCCACAAAGCAGCTTCATGCCCACTTAAACATCGGCCCCTGGCGCTGACAGCGGCTGGCTCCCAACATGGGCCAGGAACAACACCACGTCCCATTCTGCTTTATTCAGACTTTTAAATCTCTTTTCGACACTTCAGCCTAGGTACTTTTTGTCGTAGAACTTAAAAGAAAGTACGCCTAAGGTTTAAGATATTAAATGTAGTGATGCAAAAGTCCAGTAGAGGGCACACACTAAGAACAGTAGGTGTGCTAAAATGAGAAAAACGACCACGGACTGGATCAGAATAATACGTGTAGTGAATGTGTCTGGAGCCTCATTTATGTGAGCTGGCTCAATATTAATATAACAATTTAATGAGGATACAGGAACAGGTCAAAACTGCATAATAAATGCAGTGGTTCAAAAGTGGGCCATGGCTCTCAAAATTGAAATTATTATATGGCCATAGCAACTAAACCAAGTCCAAATAGTACATACATGGCTTTAACTTGAAGCAAAACTGAGATAAAACCTGGGATTAAACCAGAATTTTAGGTAAACTAAGATTAAAAAAACAGTAGAAGACAAAACATTACATATCCAAGAAATGTGTCTGTAGAAGCCATATACACCTCCGACCACTGGGTGGCATGGTAGGCTTTTATGTGTAGGTACCTCCCACTACTTAAGTGGGCCAATTATGAGAACCAGGTGTTACAGAGTGTGGAGGTACTGTCTTTTGACCGTGTCAATGGAGGAAAGCTATGGCAAATAAAGGACATTTGTCAAACTATTGAAGTATTTTGGACTTCTATGGGAGGAGGCACGCGTCAGAAACCCATTTACACTTTGTAATCAAGTGGCTTTGTGGCACAGGGCTACCTGGCTGCTACATTAGTCAAAAGACACCTCATGAGGAGGGGTTTGTTTGGAATGAAGGAGGTTGAAAGCATGCAGGTCTTCCTCTTTGATAGTCATATTTAAGTGCCCGGACAGCGGCAAGGCAGCAGCTTTGTGCACAAGATGGAGTTCACCGGATGGATTGGAGTGGACGCAGTACACCCAGCGCAAAGGCCCTGCTAAAGGCTGGACCGACACCTTGATGGAGCCTGGCCTCATTGAAGTTGTTGAGTGGATCCATTTGGATAAAGAAATTGGCTACTGTGTGAGTGACAATGACTACGTCTACAAAAAAATCTAAATATTCCGTTACTGCTGCTCGCTTAGAAACTGAAGCAAATATTGCTGCGCTCTTGGTCAGAAGAGCAGCATTGGTACAGAAACATGCATTGGAAGAGCAAATAGGAATTATTAAAAGGAAAAAAGAAGAACTTGAAATTAAAATCAAGATAGCTGAGACCAAGGCTAGGCTCACTGTATTGGCGTCTGCTAAAGTGAGTAAGAAAACTGCTTCACACAAAGTAACATCAGAAGAAGTGACTGTGGGTCTATCACTCGACCAAAATGTTGTTGCCTCATTATCACCTGTAACTATATCTCCAGTCACTCCAGATGAAGATACAGGGGCCGGTGTGGACAACAACCTCTTCACGATACACACCGAGACTACTTCACACACCTGTAACTACATCACTCATGAGCCATCATCATCTTCAAGACAGGAAAAGACTCTCATATTGAAAGATGCTGAGCATTCCTTCAAAATATTGGAACCCTCGGAGGCTGCCAACAGTAAAGGTATAGGGCCAAACACTGTTGATTCCCCATTGGTGCAGGGGTTTGGAGCCCCTCAGGGGAGTGCAGGACAGGGTAGGACAGGCCTCCAGGATTTTCTGACAGTAGCTGCCGTGGAAAGCGTTACTGAGGATGGAGGAAGCCAAAACCATCTGAAATTTGAGATCATGACCAAAAGTTACTTGGATGCCACTCTGAATGATGTCACAGCTCACATTTTCATTTCGGACAATTCTTCTTGGCCTATTAACAACATGGACAAGTCTCAAGCTCTTTTCCTTCTGAAAATGCCCAGAGCTTTCAAGAGGAAGCGATGGAAAGTATAAGCTGTGGAATGAACATTGAAAGATGACAAAAGTGTGATTAGCAATGGAATATCTAAAATGTAACAGTTTGTGAATGTATTGTAATGCACTACATATAAATATGATGCCCTAAAAAAAAAAACGAAAAAAAAAAAATATTCGAAAATTGTGTATATACTGTAACATGGCTTATTTTTGCTAAAATTTGTAATTGTTCTAGCTTCTGCTGTAAACAATTAAGGGGCCGGTGTGTAGAAGCCATATACACCTCCGACCACTGGGTGGCATGTTAGGCTTTTATGTGTAGGTACCTCCCACTACTTAAGTGGGCCAATTATGAGAACCAGGTGTTACAGAGTGTGGAGGTACTGTCTTTTGACCGTGTCAATGGAGGAAAGCTATGGCAAATAAAGGACATTTGTCAAACTATTGAAGTATTTTGGACTTCTATGGGAGGAGGCACGCGTCAGAAACCCATTTACACTTTGTAATCAAGTGGCTTTGTGGCACAGGGCTACCTGGCTGCTACAGTGTCTCTCTGTTGAAGATTCTTTGATGAGAGACTTCAAAACCTGTTCTGTGTAAGTTTCCTCCAGGTCCCGCGGTTTCCCCTACCACTAAACATGTACAATAGACCAGGATGGGTGAATGGTGGAGGGGCCGATGGCACCAATGAACCTGGACCTTCAAGTGTCTTGAAATTTCCCTCAAGCATGAACCAGACTTGTGCTTCCAAGGTCATGACATCGTGATCTGGGCTTTCCCAAACTGTTTAAAAGGTATAGTAATCTTAGTGTATGTAAACTTCCGACTCTGTAAAAAGTAACAAAAACATAAACATTGTTCTGGCATTTAGCAAATTTAAATATTTTTTTTAATTCTACTTGACCTAAAAAAAAATAAAAAAATAACTCTGTTTTCATGTCATACAGTGAGGAAAAATGCAAATGTGTCTTTTTATAAAGTGTATGTAAACAAACGGTTTCCACTGTAAGGGACGTTTCTTGCACACATTTATTTTGTTGTCAATATCTTGAACTGAGGGAAGAAATAAGCGACTGCTCTGTATGCAGGAGTGGACCGAGTCGAGACAGGACCCGAGATCAGCCCGACACTGACACTTTTTAAATCATTTAAATTCGTCAGGAAACACAGAAAAGTTCCCTCATGGTGTTGATAAAGTTGATCAATTGCCGTGTGTGTCAAATTAGCGATCTATTTGCTGCGTCGTATCAGAATCAGAAGAATCAGAATCGGAATAGTTTTAATTGCCATTGTTTGAGAACAGGTTCACAAACTAGGAATTTTTCTTGGTGCAGACGTGCAACATGAAAAATATGCCGCCAAATCAACTCACTCACGAAAATAATCAAATTAAAATTAAGTTAGGTTTCAAATCTATAGGGATCTAGTCTGGCCACAATTTAAAAAAATGTGTTTCCTGTCCACCTCCCTGTTGACATAAAAGGATTTATTTCTCATCCCTGTTTAAATATTCTGCAATATCGGCGTCATGAGACTTTGTCCAACCTTCCGTCCGTCGCCTTCAAGGGTTATAAATGTTTTTCTCCAACTGTGAACAAGGACCGGTCACTTTTGACAGCAACTCTCTTATGCCACGACAGTTCAGTTTGCGGCATGGCGGGTGGAGCTAGGTAGCAGAAGGAGTGTTTTCGACGGTGATTTAACCTTAGCTTCTATTGTAAAAGGTTGGGAATGTTTGCACAACAACGCCACCGAGTGGTCAATCTCGGATTTGGACCAAAGTGTAACTTCCAGGTTAAAGGTCACACAGGTTCGTTAATTGAGGACAGACACTCGTTCCATAGAGAAAATATATACGTTAATTTATTTTACATTCGTTTGGTCTTAAGTGCTTTTTCTTTACTGTATTTGCGACATTTCAGGATCAAATAATACGTTTCTAAAAGTAGAACAGAAATATAACAGAGCAGTACTAGAGCAACAGTTGGTTCTCAGTGACTCTGGACGTACCTATGAATGAAAGTAAGGGTGTTGGCGAAAGGCTGCAGCTGTTGGGCTTGGCTACACCTGAAAAGCGGAGGGATGGGAGCAACATACCGTTCCCTGCCCCACACCAGAGCTTGACGCTTTTATTTGATCGGAGGCCCACACGGCGAGTCCGACCGGACAAAACTGGGCACACAAGATCCACGGCAGCTACAAACAACAACCGCACCACGGGCTACAAACAAGCACCCAATTAGCTTCGGCCGGCTAACAGTTATACTCAAAGCTTGTATTACTACTATACAGCCTACCTCCACACAGCCAGGCGGACATACCCGAGCAAAGGGAGCCAGCGTTGGGCGCGCTCGACAGAGGCGCTAAAAAGAAATGGATTAGATCTAATGCCCAAATTACATTAGTAAAGCGGAGGTAACTGCTATACCTGAGAACGGCGAAAGGGTCGGCACACCACCAGGAAGTGCTTGAGGTGAGGGAACGAGAAACTAAACTAACTCCCCTTTTATAGTCATGGTGCCGCCAGCCGGCTGGGAGGAACACAACAGGCGCCTTGCTACAAGTTCATCTTTCAGTTTCTGTCCATCGCCGTACGCAGTCCTGGTTGTAAAAATAGACTTTAACCTAATATTGTAACAGGCCCCACAGCCTCTACAAAAAGCTTTAAATCATCAACTTTACAGCGGCTGAAATGGTCCAATTCATAGCTTTCTTCGTTGCTTTACGCTAACTACTGTATATATCTATCCACCTTATTCCTGCGCCCCATGAGCCTTCGCGTGAAAGATGTGGGCGATTTCCGGTCAGACCGGGGCCGCCGTTTGTTTGCATGGAGACCGTTCGCTTGAATCCACTTTTTATGAGCTTTAGAGGCGCAGACTATGTGGAAACACGAGCCGTCACAGCTGAGACGAAGCTACGAGCCGTCATTAACTGCTCACAATAAACTTATGACTGAAAATCGCTCCGTCGAAGAGTTTTCTGACCCCTGGACGTGTTGGCCAAGTTGTCTCCAGTTAACCTCTGTGGATCTTCTAATTCTGTGATCTTTACCCAGATGTGGCTTAGAGAATGGATTGTCAGCATAAAAACAGTATTTTAGTTTTTTGTTGATTGGTCAAATATCCGTGGAGATCTTCACATTTTCAGATTAAACTGAGCGAAAGTCTGTTTACGAAGCCTCGTTTCATACGCCGCTCCACGTGGAAAAATGCCATGACTGTGGTTTAATTACGTCAGAGGTTTTGAACAAAAAACGAGCAGAAATACTTGGAATGCTCTTTGCATATCCAAGTATTTAAAATGCCATGTATTCAGACCCCGTTCCGCTTGTGTGGCCTCACGGGGCTCGGGTCATATCACTCGTACAGTGTGAGCTCAGTCAGTCGTGGGTTAACAGTGTTTATTTACCTCCGTGGGCTAAAGCTTTCTTCATACATGTATGTGCGTCAGTAGCATTCAGCATGTTCAAAATCGCCTCAAACATGTCAGTTTAAGGCCAGTTTTAGCATGTCCCAAACACGTCATGTTCCAGAGCCACAAGTGTCACTTTCTCTGTTTTTTTATTAAACCACGAACAGTGTAACGTGTTCCAGAGCTGCGCGAGGACGTCTTTGCAAATGTTACGGAGGCTGATCGTTTGGACAATCATCTTAAAATGTGAAAATAAACCGCTATGTGAAACGAAAACTCGCCCTGGAAACCAACGTAAACCAACGGCTCAGAGCGACTTCCGGCATCTCACCGGAAATTCCCCCCATCCTCGTTTCTACATGAGCCGCCCCAGGAATAAGGATATTGCTTAGTAGCCAGAAAAATTCCCTCACCCATAATGCAACGCGTGGCTCGAGATAGGAACTCCACTTATAACATGCATTAGAAGAGTTGGTCCGAGCTGTCAAAATAGAAAAATAGTACTTGACGAAAAAGGTTCTAAAAAAAAAAAAATGAAAGAAATGATGGTGTTTTTCCAATATCGTTGCATACAGACTTCTTTTCACGTCATTTTCCAGGTAGTCACCAAAAGGCATGTGACTTGGGCAATAAAATCTAACTTTAACACGCGCTTTACGTTCATTTCTTTTGTATTCCCTCCATACTTGATGACGCAAAACTGCGACTTATTGGAAAGTTGCTCTCGATCCCGTCACCAGTCTGCACGCGCTGGAGAGTTTAACACATTTTTAACGGCGATCATGATGAAGAGGAGGAGCGGGACAGAAATAGGCTTTAGACGTGATTTTCCTGAGCGTCTGCCCGGAGGCTCCACGCTGAAATATGAACCGCCTTCTATTTAAAAAAAATGACTATTTATGACTTATGGAGGAGCGAGGGAAGTCGTTTTGGTGCAATAGCCGTAACTTTCACTAAGTAGGTCGCATATAGACTAGAGTTCCTGTTGGGGCTTGAATTTGTATTGATTTTATTTGAAGGTGAGGTCAGGACTTGGTCGGGGATAGGTGTCGGATTCGGGAAAAGCCATATGCTTTAAAAACAAACTCATTTTGTGGATTACTTTTGGTTTATGGCTGTTACGGTTATTATTCATCAACGTCAAGTCCTTACTGCTGATTTGGCACAAGCCTTGGTCAAGTTTAAATTGCAGAAAAATATAAAAAAATGCTGAGACATTGTGAAGGAAGACAGTGCCTCCCTCTGGCCACATGGGGAAGTAACAGAGCATCATATTGTAATAGCCATGAAATATTTACAAAGATGACGAAAAGTAGGTCAGGAATTTTTATTCTTGCTGAATATTTCATAATTGGGACTTTCTGATGCTCCAGAAGAACTATAGACAAGATATCTCTGCAAATACAAAACTGCCTTTATGAAGAAATTACTGTGAAGTCCGTTTATATATATATATATATATAATGACATTCAGACAAGACAGAACATGGTAAGTGTGGATCCTCTAAGGTATGTAAAAGTACATGGTGTGTTGTGCCCCAGGGTTCGATTTTAGGGCCAGTGCTTTTTAACCTGTATATGTCTCTTGATGACACCAGGCCAATGGATGCACTTTTTAATTTCATTTTAGAAATCAAATCCTGGATGGCAGAAAACTTTCGCCAGCTTAACCAAGACAAAACTGAAGTTTTAGTCATCGGTCCTCAGGCCCAGAGAGAGAAACTTTTACCCAAACTACAGTCATTGTCTTTTAATCCTTCCTCACAGGTGAAGAACCTGGGTGTGATTTTTGACTCTGAGCTGACTTTAATTCCACACATTAAGAATATCACAAAGATAGGTTTTTACCATCTAAAGAACATAGCCAGAGTCCGCCCCATTCTCTCTCGGGCCAACACGGAGACGCTAATGCATGCTTTTATCACCAGTCGTATCGACTACTGTAATGCCCTGCTTTCTGGTCTTCCCAAAAAGAGTATCTCAGGTTTACAACTTTTACAAAATTCAGCAGCTCGTGTCCTGACGAAGACCAGGAGGCGGGACCACATTACACCGGTTTTAAGTTTGGCTTGTGCAGAATCTTTTTTATTTTTTATTATTTGTATTATTAAATGTGCACCTGTCAATCAACAGTGGTTGCGCATGAATCACTCTAGGATGGGGGCGAGGAGATTGGTGCAGTGGCTTATGGGATGGCACATTGCTCCTAATCGCCAGTGAGTTAGCGTCAGAGGTCCCCATGCTAAATTGGCTATGGTAGTTAGCATACAGGCCACTGTCCCTAACTCCTTCCTAACCGAAAGCTCAAGTCGGACGCTTCTTATCATGGCGGACGCTGATGCACATCCGGTTTGGTGTAGGACCTCTTACCAATCGACAGTGGCACAGAGCGGGTCATCTTGTGACTGGAGGATCGGCAGTTCGAATCCTGCAGGGGCACACTGTCGTTGTGTCCTTGGGCAAGACACTTCACCAGCCTTGTCCCCAGTGTCTGCGTACACTGGTGGATCCTTGCTGGAAAACACTGAGTGTAGAAAGGCTTAGTGGCGCAGTTGGTAGAGCTGGTAGTCTCATGATCGGAAGGTCAGGGGTTTGAATCTCACATAGCCAAACATGAACTCTGCTTTATAGTCTAGCGCTTTTCCACCTACATTAGGCACTCAAAGTGTTTTCCAGCAAGGATCCACTCACATTCACACACCAGTGTACGCAGACACTGGGGGCAAGGCAGGTGAAGTGTCTTGCCCAAGGACACAACGACAGTGTGCCCCTGCAGGATTCGAACCGCCGATCCTCCAGTCACAAGATGACCCGCGCTGTGCCACTGTCAATAGACTGAAGCAGTGTCTATACTGGACAAGGCATGTGTGCATGGAGAAAGATTAACCAATCACCTTACAGCAGCGGCATCCAGACCCACCCCATGATTTGCATATATTGAGAGAAATACAGAAATAAATGAATACAAAAAATGCATAAAAAATAAAAACAAAAATATATAAATAAATAAATGCACGCATTACAATTTCGCTTCATTTTATTTATATATTTATTTATTGTTTTGGCAGCCACGGTCCTCCATAGATTCTCACTGTATATTTAAAAGGGGACTTCGGTATAGAGTTTAATTTTCAGTATCAAAATAGTTCGAAATTTTAGTATTGTGACAACACTACCTCCCAGTAGAATACTGTTAAAAGATTTAACTTTAGTTCATTTCAGCTCGGAGAAAACTGAGCTTTTATTTAATGTAAATCAGTTCAGACCTCAATGTTTAGTAGTGGCTCTTTTCCCCATTTCAAGTTAAGTTATACTTTCGAAGTATTTTCATTGACCAAACATCCCTTTAAAATACAAATAACTTGTGCTTGGTTCAATATAAATCCTATTTTATTATATTACAGGAAAAACACCACAGCAGAGACAGAATTGAGCGTGAAGTTTTTTGACCAACAACTTGCACAGTATGCTTGTTACATCCAGTGACTGCACCTGTAGATTTATGTAGTTGATTAATAGAAGCCTTAACGTAAAAGTAGGCCGTTTTCATTTCAGGTCCATAATAGATTGTAGTTCGAGAGTCTATTTGTGGGCAGCTTTGAGACGGTCGCTGACGTTCTCCCAGTTGATGACGTTCCAGATGGCTTTCACGTAGTCGGGTCGGACGTTCTTGTACTGCAGGTAATAGGCATGCTCCCAGACGTCAATGCCCAGGAGAGGGATCAGACCTAAAGAGGAGACATTATTATGAGATTACTGTAGAGAAGAATAAAAATGATAAAAATCAGGTACACAGCCTCAGATTCCCATGAACCTTTGTTGATGCTTTTACCACATTTTGAGAGCCACTGGTTTAACCCCTCTAGCCTTTGCGTATGTGAATGGTTTTATAGTTACCCGTGGTTCCCTGTAGGGGGTCCTGGTTGGCACAGGCAGCGATGCGCAGTCTTCCACTGTCCTTATCGAAGCCCAGCCAGCCCCAGCCTGAGCCCTGCACGGCCACAGTGGCAGCAGACATTCTGTCCTTCATGCTCTGGAAGGAGCCAAAGTCACGCTTAATGGCCTCCATCAGCTCACCTGGAATAGGGAACGGCCTTATGATGACGACAACCTTAAAAAGAATCCGTCTACAATACCCAACATCCAATGAAAAAGAAGGGATAATAATGAGTCTTCAAGCTTACCCTGTGGCTCTCCCCCTCCATTAGGAGACAGGTTGGACCAGAAGATTGTATGGTTGATGTGGCCTCCTCCATTGAACTTCAGAGCAGGCTGGAGGGCGACCTGTGCTGTAACATCGCCTGGCAAGACAAAAGAGGAAGAGCACAATAGTTATAGAACTGGAAACAGGCCAAATAGTGCCAAATTCTCAATTTCAACCCTGGCCTCTACGTAGACATTTAAATCAGTCAGTGCACCCGTGTTTTGAGTTCACACACTTTCTGGACTTTTTAGCGCTTGAATTTCCCTCACTATAAAAATCACCATTGCCATACAAGTGTATTTCTTTCCAAAACATGTTACTTCCCATCGCTACCAACAGAGGGCAGCATAGGGACCAGAGATATTAACAAAAATAATGTTATATTAAAACTATGGATAGCTATTTTATAAATCAAATTTTAAGTAAGGGTAGGCACTTGTAAGCTTTCTTGCTTCGGCCTACTCCTTTTGAGTTATCCATTTTTATTTGTTTTGTGTGATACTGTAAATGTAATGATGTAAATATTGTAAATAATAGCTCAAATCAAATCAAGTTTCAACTTAATCTTAAGAAATATAACCATTTGTGGGTTATTTGGGGGTATTTTCATTATTTATGACCAAAGGTTGGGCGCAAACTACTTAAAAGACAGAAATAACGTAGTATATGAATGTCACTGCTGACGCTGACCACAGGTAGTATACCACAACATTCCCACAGAATTCTTCTCAAAAGGTCACTTTCAAAAGATTTCTCTCACATATGATTGTCCTAGACATTTCTGCATGTAAAAAGTATGAAGCATGGGAAGATGTGATCCTTATCAGGTCATCTTGAATCGCACCGACATAAACCATGGCTACAGTGCTTTGTTGTCTCCATTCTTCTGTGGTTTGGCAGCCGTTCAGCTGAAATTGACAGGGAAATGCTCGTTGATAGTAGCGAGCACAGTGGAATCAATGGAGTCGGAGTCTGTTCGAATATAATGAGTCAGTCGAGCTGTTTTTTAGCATAGTCGGGAAACCAGACACGGCCCAGTAGTGCTTGGGACTGATTGAGGGCCGGAATGAAGCTCTTGGGCACCTACTCAAGCCCCCAAGGCAAAATAGTAAACGACAAACGCAGACCAATTCTATCTAACCACTGTTTAAAAAAAAACATTAACAAAAGTTTGTCTGTAGTAAATAAATCCGTTCATTGTCCACGTTACAGAAAAGTACAGCCTCGATAAGCCTGACTGTAGATTTTTTTTAATGCACGTCTCCTTCAACTACTGCACGATCAGCCAGCACTGACGGTGTAATAGTTAAGCGTCCGTACCCTTGGCGAGCGCCTCGTGGTACTTCTCTTCTGCGACGTTGAGGTTGTTGACGTAGGTGGCGTGGTGCTTGCTGTGGTGGAGCTGCATGATCTCTGCGCAGATGTGAGGCTGCAGCGCACCATAGTCGTACATCAGGTCAGGCAGCGTGTGCTTCTGCCTGGCCGCGCTCACCTGGCTCAAAGAGTAGCTCAGGCCGGCCGCACATCTGCACAAGGAACAGAAATCGCAATCTTAATTACTTACAAATCGCAAATCCGGCAATCATTTTCACACGAAAATAAAATACTAGTCGTGAAAAAAAAGAAGAAGAAAATAGCTATTAAATATTCTCAAATTACTGGAGCTCATTTTGGAGACATCTAGTGGTCAAAGTGGTGCCCCTGCTTTCTATTGTGATGTGTTCCTGTTGAAACTATGCATGTTTTCTTCCTCAGTCAACAAATATTTACAAGTCTGGACATTCTTTCATTACTCACCCTCTTCAAGCACATGCCAAGCTCAAGAGAAGGAACTAATGTGGCAAGACACAACCTCATTTTCCCACCAGTCCCACATTTGAAAGGACTTGCAGCATGCGGTCAGACTTAGAATGCATTCTGGCTATGTTCCATCTCCAAAGAGTAAAGATATTCTAAAAAACATATGGACACACTAGTCTTTTTGTTAATCCATTGAGGGTCTGCTTGTCTTCTGTCGAGACAATAGAATGACTGAGCTGAAAAAAACCTGTGGAGTCACAGTATTTACAAAAGTAAAGTAAAAAAATGTTGTATTTATCGTTCGGTCAAGCGTCACATATGCAGTATGCAGAAAAAAGGATGAGACCAGTGCAACCCTTATTTTAAATACGTATAGAGAAATCACACATTAGTTCTATTAACCCACTTCCCACCCTCAAAAGTATTCCACCATTTACCTTGTGTACAAAACTGTTGTACACCTTTAAAAAGGGCTGTAAAATCACCATACTTTATTTTTTCTATCAAGTAGTCATAGCCACGTTTTTTTAGAGATACATTTTTGTACACAAAAGGTTCCCAAATTGTAAATCTGTCATAACATAAAAAACAACACTTTTATCAAAGTCTCTAAACATCAAACATCTCCCTCTTCTAGTATTTAACTAATAAAGAAAATAATTCAGTATTAGTATCTTTCTTTTCCGACGTCAAAATATGAAGTGGATATATAGGGAACAAGGTTGGTATTAAGTTTGTTATGTAAATGTATATTTCATTTGTTTTCACCGAGTTTGTAATTAGCCTTTTTGTGTAACGGTAACCTTTCCCCCCACTAGATGGTGCTATTGTACTTTAATTAAAGACATGATTAACGCATAGTGATTTCAAAGGTTCAACGTTGTAAAAAAGGGCAATGGTTATTATTTCATGATAAAGACAGAAGGTTTAAAAGGACAAGGTAACAAGGGTTTTATACATATACATGGTTATAGCATTCAAAGTAGAAATTGTCAAAGTTAATAGTTTAGGGTAATTCATTAAGGTAGTAAATATGGTTATACAAAAGGTAAAACACATGCTGCAAAGAGTTTCTAATTGTATGGTTTGTCTGTTCATATTGTAGCTCTCACACTCAAGGAAATGATCAATAAAAGAAAAGTTGTGAACCACCAGTTTGAGAGACCATCTATTCGACCGTGGCTGCTACAATAAGTAACTTATTTGTCTAGCTTGTAAAAGGATATCAGATGCCTTGGTGGAAGTTACGGCTAGACAGATAGACAGAAATAAAATTCATGCCAAAAAGTTTAGACTGACTTGATCAAACCACATGTGACACTGACAGTTGGTGCGCCACAGCTTTAGATAATGAAATAGCTGCTAGCATCTGGCTACATAACAACCCTGCCAAGTTAACTTGCACCATTTTTGCAGTCTCTAAACCAAACAGAGACACCGTGCACACATTGTTCATGTTTGGACTTACTTGCGGATTTGTGCTGCTCTGCAAAGCATGATTCTTGTGCTACCAGGTGCAGGACAGAGTTCACGCCAGAGCACAGACTAACGCACCCCCCAACGCTGCTGCTAGTGCTAGCTGCCCTTGAAAAGTGCACCTCGACAGCCCCCTCGGACAGTACCATTGTAGTAAAATAGGGGGGTTTACGGTGGTGAAATAAGATAGTGTACATGTTATATAACTGAATAGGTGCACTTTACGGATATTACTCTTTTTGAATCAACGCAAATGTATTAATGTATAGGTCTGCAAGTGTATGTGGTAAAATATAGACTTAAATAGAATAAATATATATTATCAGTTAACCTACCCGATTAGGTTGCATGCATGTTCCGTTATATGTAGCCATATGATAACAATATAAATTCAATATAATTTTAGATTATGAGTAATGTTATGATGGATAATCCATAGCTCTATCGTAAAAATATAAATAAAGCGTACATTTATTTTTATTTTTTTTTACTCTGTTGCTGTACGGAATCACGTGAACGTTGCCAGCAAGAGGAGAGATCGTTACCGAAGATGATGGTCACTCGCATCTATTGTGAAACTCGAGCCACCAACACCATCATTATTTATTCAAATGTATTTTTCATGCAAGCATTGTATATCGCAGATTAATTGATGCCTCGGCGTTCTGAATTGTATCACAATTGGAGAAACGTGATTTGAGTTATCATTAAAATAATATTAAAAGTCCATCCATAATTTCTATGCACAAGCACCTGGACAGTTATCATATAGATATCGAAGAAATTAGCTTGTAGTAAGTAATATATTACATCTATACTCTAGCATTCAGCATTTGGATACATCTAAGTACTGAAATACTTTGGTGCGCACAAATCATTTTGCTATGGTTTCCAGTAATCGCAGCAGAGTGAGTGTCTGCTCTGTGTGGTCTCTGTTCGTATCCGCAGAGCGCAGTCCGAGCGAAGCCATTCCGCTTCTGCCTTCGTGAGAAAGATGATCGGGAGCAAACCGCGCCTACGCTTCAAAGCGTGAATCTGCTCTATCTATCAGTTACTTCGGCTTTGCACTTTTAAAGGAACTATACAAAGCATCTGTTTTTGGAACCGTTCGGGCCGACTCAGCGGGTGAGCGTTTATCCAGCCTTTGGCCCGCTCTCTGCAGCCAAGAGCGCGCTAGTGTCAGGAAAGACTCGCAGGGGAGGGAGTAGTTTCCTTCAGCGCCATTTTGTGATAACAAAAAACTGAAAACAACCAACACCCGCCCGCATGCAGGCAGGATTTGCACAAAGAACGGCTCTCTGGTCGATTAGGAACTACAAACTTTGTTTTATCTTCTGTAACCGTTGCGCGGTCGGTGGATGAAAAAGTCTGGATAATTCATTGACCAGTTCTGTCGTAACATTGGCTGTTGCCCGCCACACCAGCTAACAGGCTCAGCGGCTCCGCTCGTGAGGTTACCTTGATTTTATGGCTAAAGCTTTAATAAAACCAGCTTCTGATTGTGCAGTGTGTTCAACTGTCGGCTTATGGTTCAAATGGGCTAGGCTTTTCATCAACACATGAATAAATAGTCATGTTTGTACACAACGTGGATCAGCACGTCATTGATGCAGAGCTGTGAACATAAACACATGTCTGACTCGATTCTTTTCTCTTTGTAGAGGTCTACCATGACCAGCGAGGAGCCTCTCCCCAAGAAGGTGAGCGCATTTTTGTTTCCAATCTTTTATATCCTATAAACAAATATTAATCATGCTTTTCCCCCCAGATTCGCCTCAGCGAATCAGACATGAAGACACTGACCAGAGAGGAGCTGTGTACGAGGTACTTGCATGAGCACTGAAGGCATCAGTGTTTGGATGAACATCTCATCTATCTGTCTTTCACTACTCTTAGGTGGAAACAACATGAAGGCTATCTCCAGGCCCTGGAGGCTAAATATGCAGATCTCTGCTGTAAGTATCTTACTTATGTATTCCGTCGGAAACATTTGGACCTTCCCATACTGACTGTATGGCTTTTGATTTCCCTGGACCACCTCAGCTAACGATGTTCCAGGACTGAAGGAGTCTGAGGAGAAGCTCAAGCAGCAGCAACAGGAGTCTGCCCGCAGGGAGAACATCCTGGTCATGAGGCTGGCCACCAAGGAGCAGGAGATGCAGGAGTGCACAGTGAGTATCTGATGGAGTCATAGAGTCAGACACTTGCCTTTCAGCTCTCTGCTGACTTAAGACTGCAGTCATGATGTGTATCCGAGTAGTATCGACCACCTGGTAACTTTGTTTAACACATCAGGATGAATTCAGTGTGTGTTCCGTTCATCTTTGGGTTAAAGCTTTTTAATGAACAGTTGCACTATTTACTGCTGTAGCAGAATCAGTCTTCATGCTATTCCTAGACCAGCTGATGTGAATATACTGAAAAGCATAGTATTTCAACTCGTGCAACACTCAGACTGCAGTTTTCACTTGGAACAGTAACCACATGTCCTGGGCAGTTGTCTTCAGATAAATAAATGAACTAACGTAGGGTGCAATGTGGTCCTGACTATCCCGGTCACTTACACGTCTTTCCTTCTGCAGACTCAAATCCAGTACCTCAAGCAAGTCCAGCAGCCCGGTGCAGCCCAACTGCGGTCGGCCATGGTGGACCCTGCCATCAACTTACTTTTCCTCAAAATGAAGGGAGAACTGGAACAGACTAAAGACAAACTGGAGCAGGCCCAAAATGAACTGAGTGCCTGGAAATTTACACCTGATAGGTAAAGACAATCAAATAACCCCATCCCCAGAAAGGGCCGCTGTTGTCACGCCCCCACTCACTCTCTGCAGCCCTGCGGGACCATGTGGGGGGAAGGCACCAAGACTCAGACTTTACACTGTGCCATGCGTTTGTATTATCCAGCTACATTTCACATAACGTATGGTCAAAGACAGTATGTCAGGTGACACTTGTGTTTCAGCTCTCCCACGAGCCCCTCACCGGAGTGCGGACTGTTGTGAAGAGGTGGTCTCTAACGTCCTGGGACGGACGCTCCACGCAGCTCAAACTGACATTCACATAACCATAATACAGCCAGAGAACATTTTAAAGACAATAAGACAGCACTGTGGACCACTGCACACACACACCGGTAAAGACTCTAGGACAGTTCAGGAGCTAAAGCTAAGACTTTGGGGGGAAGACTGAGTAGATCTCTGGTCCACAGAGGACTGTTCAGGCCTCAGGGTCTGTGGCCCGCTACGGTATAGTGGATTTCCATGTTTATTTTGTGACTTTGTTTTGATTGCATTTCAGTTGCTCTTTCTCTGGGCTCTCTGAAACACTTATTTCAGTGTGTAAAACAAATAATATTGGCTGCATTTGGAAAAACATTCTCAATGGTCAAAGAATTTGGGTGTGAGTTGGCCTGATTTGCATTTGTAAAGCACACTGCTCTAAGTGCGGGAGAGTCCTGTTTTCTACTTGTGAATCCTCATGTTACAATTTCATGTACAAGTATGACAATGTATTGTGTTCACTGTATTTGTCATTGACCTGACTTTTCTTCCCTCAGCTCTTGACCCAAACATTATGCCGAGTGTAGTATTGGAAAGAAAAAAAGAAAATAGACATGTTTTTCTAGTTACTGTGGCCTCTATTTAAAAATATTTATTTTGTACTTTCAATACAATTTTTGGAATATGAAGTTGGGTGACTTGAATTTTTGTTACGGTACATGATCCACAATGGCTGAGTGATTTCCCCTGTAAATGGGGACCTCCAGAGTATGCATTTAGCATTAGCTCAAACCACTCACACATCTATATCTATATCATGATACCTGTTTTCTCTTGCTCTGATCGAAGATGATGCTAATGTTGGTGTTTCGCTGGGTAAATGGTAAATAGTGTTTTTAGAGTTTGTTATGTTCACTTGACGGGATGGTTATTGCTAATGTTTGGGGAAATTTAAAGTTTGTTAATGCTTTAAGACAAGCTTGTAAAACCACCTAATTTATTATTGGCCAAATGATGATGTGGTTTACAAAGCCCGCTTACAGTTATATACATTTTTTGAACTCAGGATACTAAAAATCTAAATGGAAGACGGACCCTAGACGGTAATGAGTACATCAAAAGTGTTTGGACATTGTGCTTGTGGATGTTGGTGTATAACACTGGGTTCACCCAGAGTAATGCTGGTGGTAATGGAAGCCTTTTGTGTACCTGGTGTAATATTGTGTTGGATAGACAGGGTGCTTTGCTGTGTTCATTGTGGTTCACCCTGTGATGTGAGCTTTATTTCCCTTGCAGCCAAACGGGGAAGAAGCTGATGGCTAAGTGCCGCATGTTGATCCAGGAGAACCAGGAGCTGGGCCGGCAGCTGTCCCAAGGCCGTATCGCTCAGCTAGAGGCTGAGTTGGCCCTGCAAAAGAAGTACAGCGAGGAGCTGAAGAGCAGCCAGGATGGTGAGGGCTCCACTCTTCTCTTGGCTTTAGACAGACACAGACCTACTGTACTCTAACCTGCTGTGTCTCCTCAGAGCTCAATGACTTTATCATCCAGCTGGACGAGGAGGTGGAGGGCATGCAGAGCACCATCCTAGTGCTGCAGCAGCAGCTCAAGGAGAGTCGACAGCTGTTGTCCCAGACACCGGGCTCTGCAGCTGGGCCCAGTAGGACTTCACCGTCTGCCTCCAAAGACCCAGCCACACCAGAGCAAGCCAGTACTCTCACTGAAGTAGTGGGCAAAGACTACAGGGTCTCCAACGGACCAAGTAACGGAAACTCATCACAGAGGAGCGAGACCACCACACCAAGCCTGTACAGGGAGGTGAGCAGTACAGAGGAAGACTTCCCCATGTCCCCTAATGTGTCCAGCCCTGGAGAGAGCAAACTGTCCAACCATTCAGAGGAGGCAGGGGGTCAGACTGCAGCAGCCAGGGCCCAGCTGAGTGCGGGCTACGAGAGCGTGGACTCTCCTACTGGCAGCGAGACCTCATTGACTCAACACTCCAACGATACAGACTCCACCACCGACCCCCATGAGGACAAGGCCCTGAGCAAGGGCTCCAGGACTGCAGGCTCCCGGCACACCCACAACGGCCTGGACACAAGCGCCAGAGACACCACGCTTTTGTAATGTACTTCAACATGTACCTTTTTTACAATCAAACAGGCAGCACACAGCACTGTTGTCCCACACATTTGGTTCTCACCCATGTTCCCTTTCTGTGACGCCAGGCAGGTTTGTGTTGCTAAGTGGTGATATTTACAGTGGGTTCATGTTAGATATGAATTGAGTGAAAGTCTAATTAGTTCGACACTGACATTTGGGAGCACATCATTCTGTTCTTGTTTGAGCTCTTGACAGATCAGGCATCATCTGTTGTAACTTGTCAAAAACCTGTGAATTTTTTTGAATTACAGTATGTTCACAAAGTTAGGGTCATTAGAGGTTGACCTTATTTTCTTTTTTTTTAAATGCCATTTTAATTTTCCATTTGCAGAGCAAAACTATGTTCAAAAGATTCTTTTCAATTGTGAGTAGCTATATGCGATGTTCATAATATTCTGACTTAAGTCCTCTACATGTACTGACCAAATAAATAAAAGACTTTTAATACTACTTACATGTTCGCTGATTTGGAAAACCATTACCACTAAAGTATGTAATGCATTGGAAATAGTTGATATAGCTGGACTGCATTAAATAACTTGAATATCCAATTGATTAAATTTTTTTAAATATACCTTCCTTTCACGTCTTGACTTTTTCCTTTTTTTTTTTTTTTTAATAAACCTCCACAACACGAGGTGGAGCAATCACCCCATATCAAATAGTTCACATGCTACTCTAGAGTGGTTATTCACGTAAAGCCAAACAACCATATTGAACTCGAGAAAATGTAAAAGTATCACTTGACTGTATAATTTGACTGGGCCACTTAAATGTTAACTATTTTTTGGAATGTGTTGACATAACTATGCATTTGTTGTCCTTTATGTAATGCCCATGTTCAACCATTAAACTATTCCTATTCTATTTGAGAATATACTTTGACCGAAGCTGTTGAACTTTACTATATAAATTATGTTCTAAACAGTCTACCAACATCACTTTTAAGCAATATATTTTAGTCCCATTACTTTTATCAGAATTGGGCTCTTCCCACCGTCCCAAGATGGCGGCCCTGTTTGCCACAGCGGGAGTACCGAGCTATCACACTAGCATGCCCCGCGGAGCAGAGTAGACCTGTCAGACTGCTTCAGCTCCCTAGGATACAGGACAGCAGGGGACAAAGCTCCTTCACGTTATCCACCAACACCCCATAAAAATCCAACAACATGAGTTTTGAGCCCGTCATCATCGCCGCGGCAGCACGAACCCCGATCGGTAAAGTAGGACGTGTCTTGAACGCATGTTTTTTGTTATTTACCGATTTTTTACACTCGTAATCGCTGTTTAATGTATTTTTTTGAATTTCTATTTGCTGTTATAATGCTCGCTAATGCAGAACACCTGCTACATCACTGGAACGTAGTCTAATTCATTTCAAGTATTCGCTACAATTCATTCATCTTGTATCCTGTGTAATTGAAGACAAGTATGCGGCGTCTCCGATTGGCTGCCTGTTGAACCCGAGCTCGTACTCGGCCTGTGATTGGTTGGGAGTCATAGTGCGACAGTGCACGAGGCGTCCGTGATTGGTCAGACGCAGCATGCAGCTAGTAAGGTCAAGAGAGTGATGTGTCGTAATATTTACATTGGGAAATCCAAACGTTTCGATTATTTTACACCTCTGTAAACAATTTAGTACGTTTCTTGTGAATGTGTACATTTAAAAAAAACTGTATTGGTACTATTTATTTCAAAACCATCAAAAAGTATTTTTGCATAGTAGTTTCAGTACACATAATTCCTGCACAGAGCCATATAGTTTTTTCTTCTATTGGTGTTTGCCACCCACTCAAAATATAACCCCAAAACATAACTAAACTTTTAGACCTAGTTTAGTTTTTGTGAAGTTCCTTAACTTCTCACTGAGGTTATATCTGCTCTGTTCTTCAATATTTACAGACTGTACAATATTTCTTCTTCCTCAGGATGTTTGAACGGCTCCCTGTCCACACTGTCTGCCCATGAGCTGGGAGCAGTGGTGGTGAGGGAGGTTCTGAAGAGGGCAGGTGTCCAGGCTGAGGAGGTGTCAGAGGTCATCATGGGGCATGTCCTGACAGCAGGTAACTAAGGTTTTAGATAACATTAAAAAAAAAAGTCAGATAAGGTAAAGTGAGAAAGGTGGCCTTTGGGAGTTTCTGTGCCAGTAATGTGACTTGAGGTTCACTGACTCACATTTTTTTTTACTTTTTATGTGTCACACATAAAGTTTTATTTATAAAAATATAGAAATAATATTGAATCGCACTCCGATATGGACTTGAAACTAAACTTATAGAGAACAAATTAAATGTGTGCAGGTGATGGTCAGAACCCCGCACGGCAGGCCAGTGTTGGAGCCGGTATCCCCTACGCGGTCCCTGCCTGGAGCTGTCAGATGGTTTGTGGCTCTGGGCTCAAAGCCGTGTGTCTGGGGGCTCAGTCCATCCAGGTGGGGGACGCCTCCGTTGTGGTGGCAGGAGGCATGGAGAGCATGAGCAGGGTATGGAATATTTCAAAGATAAGAACATCCTTTTTTCTCCCACAAAGGGAAAATTGCATTCAACAGGTAAACTAGTAGGCCGGGTCGGTGGAAAGCTCCAGCCTCCAGTGGAGGAGTTCAGTATCTCAGGGTTTTGTTCACGAGTGAGGGACAGATCAGTGCGGCGTCTGCTGTGATAGGCTGGCAAAGCTGTTGATTTATCTGTCAATCTACGTTCCTACTCTCACTCTTCCCGTCGGGAGGAGTCAGCTGAAGTGACTTGGCATCTGTTTCGGATGTCCCCTGGTCCGGGCGTGTCCCATGGGGACGAGGCTCCCAGGGAAGACCTAGGACGTCTCTCTGTGGCTTGGGAACGCCTCGGGGTCCCTCAGAAGAGCTGTAGGAAGTGTGCGTGCATAGGGAAGTCCACTACCCGCCTCCGGATACAGCTGAAGAAGATGGATGAACTAGCAGCATAACCATATATTTAAAATAAAAAATACAAAAGTATCTAATTAGTTGTTCAACCTAAAGGACTAAATGCATATGTTTTATAAAATGCATAAAACATAAAAAGTATAAAACTATAGCATATGGATAACCTTTTGGGTTACAGTTATGTACAGCATATATATTTGTATTTTGCTTGTACTGCATTAGGCACTATCTTTGAATGGATCATTCAAAACAAATCCTTAATTGGTAAACTATCATTCCCTAATTGTATGTCAATTAGTAACTCACTTACTGTTGGGGTTTAATCAGTGTTTACTTTGTAAATGAGTAGTTTCAGGAACACTTTTGGTCTGACGTGATGGATTCGGGGAACAGGCCAAAACATTTTCCGGAACACTCTCAGTAAACACCATTATATCAGATCAAATCGTTGCCGGATCCTTTACCCTGAAAAACTGAACATTGGGGGAATGCGTTACTAAATTAAGCACTGGGTTTAATGCTTTGCCTGTTTATGGATTTTGAAGTTAGTTATTTTCATCATTATCTGATAGAGCTCTGTGGAGAAGAACCAAAACACACACAATTATCTTTTACACATTTTGTCATGTTTACAACCCTAAACAATAAATGACTGCAGAATGTTCACACCTTGCCCTAACCATTAAATAGAGGCCACCTGTGTGTAATCTACTCTCAGTATAATTCCAGCTGTTCAGTGAGGGCCTCAGAGCTATGGTCAGAGTGTATTGGTCACTAAACAACATCATGAAGGCCAAGGAGCTCACCAGAGAGGTCAGGGGTAAAGCTGTGGAGAAGTTTAAAGCAGCGTTAAGTTATACAAAGATTTCCCAAGATTTGAACATCTCACGGAGCACTGTTCAATCCATCATTCAGAAATGGAAAGAGTATAGCACCACTGCGAACTTACCAAGACACGGGCGTCCACCTAAACTAACAGACCGAACAAGGAGAGCACTGGTCAGAAATGCAACCAAGTGCCCCAAGATAACTCTGGAGGAGCTGCGACGTACTGCCGCTGAGCTGGGGCAATCTGTACATGGGACAACTATAAGTCGTACTCTACACAAATCTGGCCTTCATGGACGAGTGGCAGAAGAAAGCCATTATTGAAAGGAGGCCATAAGAAATCCCGTTTGAAGTTTGCTAGAAGTCATATGGAGGACACAGCTACCATGTGGAAGAAGGTGCTTTGGTCAGATGAGACAAAAAATGAACTTTTTGGCCCAAATGGTAAATGGTCTCAACTTATAGTTGCCTTGTGTACGAAATGCGCGGTATAAATAAAGTTGCCTTGCCTTGCCTTGCCTATATAGCGCTTTTCCACCTTCATTAGGCACTCAAAGCGCTTTACTGCCAGGATCCAGTCACCCATTCATACTCTCATTCATACACCAGTGTACGCAGACACTGGAGGCAAGGAGGGTGAAGTGTCTTGCCCAAGGACACAACGACAATGTGCACCTTCAGGAGGCAGGATTCGAACCCCCGCCCTTCCGATCATGAGACGACCCACTCTACCATCTGCGCCACCGTCTCCCATACATAATGCAAAACATTATGTATGGAGCAAACCTAACACTGCTCATCGTCCTAAGTGCACCATCCCCAGTGTCAAATATGGTGGGGGGAGCATCATGCTATGGGGCTGCTTTTCCTTAGCGGGGACTGGGAAGATTGTAAGAATAGTTGGGAAGATGGATGGAGCCAAATACAGAGACATTTTAGAGGAAAACCTGCTGATTCACCTTCCAGCAGGACAATGACCCTAAACACAAAGATAAATCTACAATGGAATGGTTTAAAAACAGACATATGAATGTGTTAGAATGGCCCAGGTCAAATGGTCAAAGTCCTGACCTAAATCCTATTGAAAATCTTTGGAAAGACCTGAAAAGTGCTGTTCACAAACGCTCTCCTTCTAATGTGACAGAGCTTGAGTTGTTTTGTAAAGAGGAATGGGCTAAAATGTCAGTCTCTACATGTGCAAACCTTGTAGAGTCAAACCCCAGAAGACTTGCTGCTGTTATTGCAGCAAAAGGGGGTTCCACAAAGTATTAAGTCATGCTTGTATGAATACTTATGCACACCCGACTTTTCGGTTTCCTATTTTTTTGAAAAATAACAGAATCATGTATCATTTTGCTTTCACTTCACAGTTGTCTGTTACTTGTGTGTGTTACTTCAGTAAAATAAAATAAAATGTTTATGTTTAGGGTTGTAAACATGACAAGGTGTATTAGTACTTTCGCAAAGGCACTATATATATATATATATATATATATATATATATATATATATATATATATACATACAATTTCATGATCTAATAATAATATTTTGTCCTCCAGGCTCCGCACACAGTCCAAATGCGAGCTGGAGTGAAGATGGGGGACGCCGCGCTGCAGGACTCCATGGTGGCTGACGGTTTGACGGACGCCTTCCATAAATACCACATGGGGATAACAGGTGCGCCCTCTGCTCCACATGAATACACAATAAACCATCCCATGAACACGCTTTGTCCATTTGGTTTTGCAGCGGAGAATGTGGCCAAGCAGTGGGCGGTGTCTAAGGAGGACCAGGACAGGTTCGCGGTGCTGTCCCAGAACCGGACAGAGGCGGCGCAGAAAGCAGGACATTTCGATCAGGAGATTGTCCCTGTTCAGGTCCCGTCCCGGAAAGGCAAGGACATCAGCTGTGATCCATCTGTCTTAGAGCTAATTATTCTGCAAATGTTCATTCCTCTTTATATTCTTGCTATGTTCTGCATGTAGCTGTCTGATATTTAATCACACATTTATTTTACTTGGTATAAATTATTGTTCAAACAACAATACAGTAAACAGACTTTTTTATTTTACTTTTAAATGGAGAGTCCCATACCATTGCCCTCAACCTTATTTTAACTATTTCTTTCAAAGCCCGGTACCATTATTTTAAAAGCAAACCTTTGTGAGAAAAACGATGGTGATGAGTTTGGACAAATACTAATAATTTAAATCCTTAAATCCTGACTCTTTATTGTTTGATTTCCAAAAATAGATAGATCTGGTACAGGGCCTTTTGAAGCATGTAGATTTTCTCTTTCTTGATTTTTATCATTTAACCTACACACTGACAATTGCCCATATATGGTCATGTTTAAAGCAGTCGGAGGAAGTGACTTAACTTTCGCCCATTACTTTAACAAATGCTAAATTATGAATATATTTTCTTACTAAATGAAGACACGGAGAGGAGCAAAAACAGACAATGCTAATGTTAGGAAACTAACATTAGCTCCATGCTACATATGATAACGTTAGCAACCAGTGCGTTTTTTTGCTTCAGAAAATGAACAGAAAACGGTTAAAAAAGAGTGAGGAAATAATGTATTTATTATTATTTTTAGGCCTTACTGATTTTAATTAAAAAGGTAAATGACTCAAAACTGCAAAACCATTTGACTGAATTAAAAGTTGCTTATTCTTGCTGCCAGATCTTATGGCTTAAACCAATGGTCAGTGGTATTGTATGTGTGTAGGTCCGGTGGAGGTGAAGGTGGACGAGTTCCCGCGTCATGGCAGTAACATTGAGACCATGTCCAAACTCAGACCCTGCTTCATCAAAGACGGCTCCGGGACTGTCACTGCTGGAAATGCTTCAGGTAGGGAACTCTTTAATTTATTAATATATTTTATATTACCTGTTGTCTTTTCTCGTCCCATGGTGAGATTTTAGATATAATCGTATTTTATGTCATGCCACTAATGCAGCCCGTGGGCAGAAATGAGCAGAGGAGAAGTGTTGCTGTGATATTAGAACTGGGTTAAAACATTTTGTTTTAATTTGGCGTACTCGTGTGTGAAGTAAGCATCCCAACAAGTGCGAAACCCGGAGCCGAGCAGAAGCTACAGCATGTAATATTTTTGTATAGTTACAGAATGCCGCAGTGATGCTGCTGTGAGCTAGGCTTCAAACTGGAGTCAGCTCTGACGGCGATAAACACACGGAAACTGTTTAAAATAGAACATGGTGAGGAGTAGGGCTGGGCCAAGTTCTGATGCTGTTGGTCCAGGGACAGGAAGTGACTTGGTTGTTTCAGCTCAAATAAATGATTTTATTCAATTATTTTTTTTACAAAATGTTTTCTTTTTGCCCCAATATTTTGTAGTTTTGCAAATATTGAACCCAATATTGTACATTTGCAGATCTTCCACACATTATTGTTCTGTTTTCTGGTTCTAGACCACAAATATTTTAGTACAGGTATCGGGAAAAAGTATTGTTCAGGTATCGGTATCGAAAACCAACAGTATAAACTGTAACCATACCCAGCCCTAGTGAGGAGCAAATCAAACATGTTATTCATGGCAACAACAAAAAAACTACTATAAATGAACAATATTTCAAGTATTTACAATGAACTGCATCATTATACAGCATAACATTCGTTTTTGATTAGTCCAACTGAACATTTACGTCTGTTCTGGCCTGCATTTAATGGAAATCCACAAATATTTGACACGCCTCATTGTTCCGTATTTTAAGTTAACTTAAAGGACCAGGCCACCGTTTTTCCATACTGAGATTAGTTCTTACCTGAGCTTCGACGAGTTGGTTCGCCCTGTCTGGCTCTTCCACTCGGCCCGTGGAAGAGCTTGGTGCCCCTAACTTCACCTCATTTGGAGCTATAGGAATATACTGGGAGAGGCCAAATGCTAACAACATCTTTGGTCATTTTGCGTGACTGAGCGCACGCACAATGACCAGACAGGTACGCATCAACTCGTGTAAGCTCAGGTAAGAACATATCAGAGTATGGAAAAATTGTGGCCTGTTCCTTTAAGTTATCTTTTCTTAATCTCTGTAGAGAAATGTGTTCTCTGCATTTGACCCATCCTCAGTGTCGCTGGGGCGATCTGTAGGAGCAGTGAGCTGTTCGCGTGGGCCGGCGCTCGGGGGGGCGAGTAGGGTGAAGTGTCTTCCCCAAGGACACAACGACAGTGTGCATTTTTACGGGAGCTGGGATTCGAACCCCGACCTTCCGATCACCAGACGACCCGCTATACCACCTTGATTTTTAACTGAATCACCTAAACCGAGGAATTTTGTTAATATTTGCTAATCAGCACCACACCATATTCATGCATTACTATTATAATATTTATTTAAAGTTTCAGAGTTTTTCCAGACAGAAGCAGGTCAAATTGAAAGCGTTTTAATGCCATGTTAATGCCTAAATACTATATTTTAATGCCATATGCAAAAAAAAAAGAAAAAAGGGGCATATTTAATTTCCTCAATTGGATAAAACCGGCAACTATTGAGCAAAACAATAATAATATTTGGTAAATTTTAGCCCAAACTGCAACCGTTTTAAAGTATATTTTGTTTTTCGTGTTTTTGATGAAATGCAGTAAAAGTTGTTGAGCAATATTAAAGTTTGAATCCAGCTGAATGCTTTTGAAGGACATTTAAGGCCTTAATTTAGGCACAATTCATTTAAAGATTTTTAATGCCCCATGGAAACCCTGTATTTATTCTATTCGCTATATTTGATGTATTTGCGACAAAACTTCGCACTCTGTACTTGACTCACCACCACATGAATAACGGCTCATATTTTGGATTTGTTTGGATTAAGATTTGTTTACTGTCCTGACCTGAGGTGTGGTCATTCTACTGGAAGACGACATTTCTCTTTCCCACTGGGCAACACATCAAATTTGATATTGTGTTTTTATCACTCACTCAGATGAAATCATGAAACATAGCTCAAGCGTAAGATTGGGGTCACTCACACTCTACCCCGTTGATGACCTCTCTGCTAATTGTTTTTTTGGTGAATTTTTCAAAAAAAGCGTGCTAGATTGTCCGTACGAATCTCGACTCTGGAGAGTAAATAATGCTGGTTCTGACGAGGCTCTTTACGGTTTTGTGTGTTTTCAGGTATAAATGACGGAGCAGCTGCAGTGGTCCTGATGAGCCAGTCAGCGGCAGAGACCCGTGGGCACAAGCCTCTGGCCGTAATCGTCTCCTGGGCTCAGGCGGGACTGGACCCCTCGGTCATGGGGACGGGGCCCATACCTGCCATCAGGAAGGCTGTAAGGAAACACTTTGGGCCGCTCAAATGGCTCACGGCGCTCTGAACACTGACCTGAACACTGATGTGGGCCGGCAGGTGGAGAAGGCGGGGTGGCAGCTGGACCAGGTGGACCTGTTTGAGATCAATGAAGCGTTTGCTGCTCAGTCTGTGGCCGTGGTCAAAGAGCTCGGCCTGAGCGTGGATAAGGTATGTGTAATATTCCATGTTCTATCAAAGACCATTATCAGGCTGTGCGAGTGTGCAAAGTTACAAAAAGCAGCAAACCGCTTTAAAATGAGGAGTTACACAAGCCAACATGTTTCGACCACCAGGTCTTCATCAGGGCTTAATATAAGAAAGGTTTGGGTGCGGCCCATAAATGTTCAGCCATCCAGACCCGGATCATATTTTTGATTTGTTTGATATGAAGACCTGATGAAGACCTGGTGGTTGGAACATGTTGGCTTGGCCATCTAAATAAAAGCATTTTAAGTACTTCCTCGTACCTGGGTTTGCGGCTTTTTGGATATTTGGATCCCTATCCCAAGAGCACCTATACAAACTTCTGGAATAGCCAAGGAAACCTACAGCAATGATATGGTGTTTAGGATAAAAGATGCCATAACAAAGTATAACCACAAGATGTCAGTGCTCAGTTTTTTAAAACTTTTTTTTTACAAAGTGAATGTGACTCATTATTTTTAACATCTGCGTTCTTGCCCTTGTAACAAGCTGTTGTCTCAGTAAGTGAACTTTACATTACAAGGAAAGTGTTGATGTGCCACAGAGCCGTCCTCGTCAGTCACAAAAGTGGAGTGAGGTTAAACTGGGAGCAGTGGCCCACATGTCAAATTGATCAAATGAATGGCTCAGGGTTGGACGAGAATAGCATAAAGTCATGGGTATTTTATCACCAGACAGTGGCGTGCCTACTCAGGGAGGCTGAGGAACATGAGGAAGAATACTTGTGGCAGTGGTTCCTCATTAGCACACCCCTCCACCTGCACAATCATCCGAAGAAGTCTTTTGTTATGCAGTGCTAATCACTGATTGTTAAGACTATAGCTTATTTATAGAATACAAAATAAAATGATTATTGCTGGGTTGCAGGGGACATCACAGCATTCTAAAGGCCAATAATATTATATGGAGGACAAATTATTTTGTTTTTGAGGAATTGTTTGGTCTTGTACAGAGAGATCATGGACCCAGTGACTGATGCTAATGATCGTTTTTGTAATTCATACATTTTCATTTGAGCTACGACTTGTGAAAGTGTAATGCTGTTAATAGGAAAAACTGGGTCCTGCCCCCCCACTGGGTCCGGTGACATAATCACATTCTAGAACCTGCAACCCAGCAATTAATGCTATAATGAACATTACTAAGCACTACTAAGCAAAACAATTAATGCTGACTGGCATTTTGTAAGTAACTAAATCACACCCATTTTATTGTTGTGGTAGCATTGGTTAGTGGAGGCACAGCTTGGATTTTTGTTAGTTGGTCAAGCAAGGAGATTTGACCTCACAAATATTAAATCGCATTTGTTCTAAAATCTGTTGTGCTGCTTTTGCTTGCTTGTTGTTTAAAGTTTTTATTCAGCACCTAACATCAAATTAATTCAATTAGACCAAAAGCTGTAAAATTACCTGATTTATTTCTTTTTTTTCTTTTCTTTGGTATTCCTTCAAAACCATAAACCATAAAGTCTTTAAATGAATTGTGCCAAAATCACAAAATCAAAGCCCTCAAATGTCACTGAAAAACATTACATTGGATTTAAACTAGCATTAAATCTACATTTATTGGAAAATTCTGACATTGCTCGTCTTTTCTTACTGTATAACTTCACACATTCATTTACAGTTTGGGCTGAAATTGACTACATTTTTTTTAATGGAATTCAGTGAATATATAATATATAAATAGGCGCAGATTTCTGCATATATGGCATTAAAATCTAGTATTTGGTCATTAAAAATTACATTAAAGATCATTACATTGGATGTGCTTCTGCCTGTGTTCACTGTCCTGTAGTGAACTTTAATTAACCAGTGCTCTCCTGACACAACAAGATCTGGGATGTACACAGTTAAATAAGGAACATATTGATGACACGTGATCTATTTTTGAAGAAGAAAATAGTTTCAGATTATTTACAGCTCCTGTTTAATTGATATGTCAAACTGTTTCTGCATCGCATTAAAAGTCATCCGTGAATTGTGCCAAAACGAAGACCTAAATAGCTTTCAATTTGATTCCAGCTGGCATTCAATCTAACTGTCTTGGTATTTATACTATTTTTACTGCATACGTTCATCAAAAACAGAAATTGAATTGTCTTATTTCCAAAAGTCAAATTCTTCCACGCCGCTTTGCTTCCCCCAGGTGAACGTGAGCGGGGGCGCGATCTCCCTGGGACACCCCATCGGCATGTCGGGGTGCCGGGTGCTGGTCACCCTCCTACACGCCCTCCACAGGACGGGCGGGCGCAGAGGGGTGGCCTCGCTGTGCATCGGCGGTGGAATGGGCATCGCCATGTGTGTGGAGCGCCTCTAAATGTCCGAGATCCACTTGGAATGTGCACTTGATCTGAAGGGAAATCTTTGTTTACAGGAATATGCAGCGCGTTACTTATGTTTACTGTGATCATCGCTGAACTAATGCTGGATTGTGATCAGGGTTTGACATTAACTCACTGGCCAAATGTCTTATCTTATGCAATAACTAATGACTCTAACTTCTGTACCATATCGGCTCATTATTTGTAAATCAACGGCTGACCCATAGACTGTAGAATAGTGATGGACTAAGTGAGCTTCCCCATAGCGTTCAGCGCATGCTAACTGAAGCTCATTCATGCTAGCACCTTGCCAGCTACCATGTTTAGAATAAAGCCAAAATAAAGATGGGGAAAAGAAAAAATGTTAAGACAAACATGTCAGGGGTCAGAAAGGCAAGGGAGCCTGCCCTACTTCCTACTAGGCGTTAGCAGCTAATAGCAATGCTACATCCATGCTTTTCACGGTCTATGGGCTAAATATCAAAGAAAACAAATGTTTTCATGTAATACATGTCATACATATATCAGGGCTGTCCAAACTTTTTTCATCGAGGGCCACGTATCGAAGTGTAGTGCCAAAGATTGGTGGTCAGTGCAGTGAAACATTCACCCGGGTGCATTTAAGAGAGGTTTAAACCGTGCTCCACACTTTTATTTGGGCTCTAAACCATAATGCCAGCTCTGTCTCACAATGAAATGTTAGTATTTGAAGTTTTAATTGTGTGCAATTATGAAACTTGCAGTAAAAAGTACTTTCTCTGCCAATTCGATAAAAAGCCTGAAGGCCACCAAACATTGGTCTGAGGGCCGCATTTGGCCCCCGGGCCGCACTTTGAGCACCACTGACATATATGCTATCTACCTAAACTAAAAACCTAAATATAAACCATATTTAGCTGCTTCTCTGTCCAGACAAAAAAAATCAATCAACTTTACAGCATATACTGTAGATCAGTGTTTCTCAAACTTTTTCAGCCCAAGGACCACTTTATCTTCCAATTTTAGGACCACCTAACAGAATCCCACTTCAACACGCCCCCAAAAAAACACAAAATAGTTTAGATAAGCTACATTTATTTTTGATATGCAAGTGTTTTAAGTCAAAAACTAATTATTCAAACACAAATGCAATTGTTATGTTAAATTCTTATATGAATTTCATTTCATTTGAAAAAGTAAATGTGAAATGAGCTGCAGGTTAATATGAACAACACACATGTGGGGGGAAAAACCCGCTGTAACAGCCTATAGGTCCCACTTTAATGTCATTCTAAAGAGCCAATAGTTTAAAACTGAGGTTGTGGGTATAGGAAATCTATGGTTGTAACTATGATAACAATAAAATGCTGAAAATGCTTATTGAGAGTTAAAGTCTATGCCAGCAGCCAGTGGACAGTTATCGCCAAACCCTGATTGTTTTAACTCTTCTAGTCTCACTGTGTCGATGTAACTCAGGTTTACGCTCAATGTGGCTTCATTAATAAATCCTATATTCAAATATGTAACTGTACTACTAACTAATACAGCCAAGTATCTTTAACATTAAAACATGAGGAGCTTAGCACCGACTGTAGTTGCAATGCTTCAGGTCAAATTAACAAACGCAGCTCGGCCATCCTGGAGCGTTGTAGAGGCCGTCGTGATGGACAGTAAAGGTGCATAAAAAGTTCCATAAGTTCTGTAGAAGTACTTGTACACTACTGACTAGGCCTTACATAATAAAAATGTACTCTTTTATTTATTTATGTTTTAATTTTATTTGATTTAACAGCCAGTGACTTTTTCAAACTTAAATTGCCAAAACAGCTTTATCTTCCTTAGTAAATGTGGAACAGCTCATGTCGGTTAAATATCTTAATTGGTCTGGTAAAAGTTGATGTACACCGTCCTCACCCCTCCAACTCCAAACTCCTTCACCCTTTGGAAGCACATCCCAAATGACTGCAGCAGAATCTTTTCCAAACGTTTGTCGATTTTTCACCTGGGATGCCCATTAAATACTGTCTGTACATTTGAATGCGGGATCTGTTCCTGAAATGGCTTTAAAACGGCTCGCTACATAATTGTAAAGTGATATATATATATATATATTACTTTTTTAAATGTGCCTCTGTAAAGTATTGTAATGCTGCTGATAACTGCTATATGAAATCAGGCTGAGGGTTAGTACACAGCCATATTAAATGAAGCATGTAAGAGTTTTGTACTGTACTAATCCCATGAATTACTAGCATCTATCTTAACATTCCAGCTCATGAGTTGAAGCCTCTGACCTTGTACTTTGCTTTCTAACCTCTATCACGAGAAGAAACAAAAACAAGGACTGCAACAATAACCGGGTCTTGTAATTAATTAATTTCCAAATCAACAGTTAGGTACTGCCGGGCCATTATCAAAATATGGGCATTTTCTGTCTGAAGAAAAAATAAAATCATGTACAATATTTTTACATAAAAATCACCTAGCTTGGGTATTTTTCTTTTTTTTTTTATCATTTAAGATTTTTATTTTAAGTTTAGTGTCATTGGTGTTTCAAGTTTAATGACAAACATAAGGCAATAATGCAACAAAACATTTTGTCAATTGTGTAAAATTTTGCATTTAGGAAATTAAACAATAGCCATTTTGTCTAAGAACAGTATTTTATTAAATTAAGGGAGAATTATATGTTAAATTAAGCCCAGTGTTTTCATAACACCAGTGACTTTGCATCAGATGCCTCTCCATTCATTTAATGTGGGACCGTTAACACCAATGACGAATTTCAATCAATTGTCCCTTTTTCTTAAGTATTTCTGTCATTCCTGAACAAAGGTGGTGTATCACACTAAAGTTGTATAGTTTTAGCTGTGAACCTGTTTTTCTCCTCAGAGAAATTCTACTAGCCGTAACACCGATGACATTTCAAAATGACCCACAGTATAAAGTTACATTTTAAAGTTACTTTTTGGTTCTTAGTGAGGAAAATATGTCCTTTATATTTCCCACGATTAGGCTTTTAACTTGGTCTCATCAGACCAGACAAATATTTCTTCACATCTTTTTTTAACTTTACAAATCCTGGAAAGTAATGCTGATAACACCAATGACACAAAACGGAGGGACAGAGATTTGTCTTAATTATTTTAATTAATAGTTGCGATTTTTCCTATCAGATCTATTGAAGTCTATTCTCTGTTTGTTTGGAATTGGCAAAAAAAATATTTATAGATTTATTGTAAATATTCCTTTTAACTGCACAAAAGGGTGAAAATGGGGTTGGGGACTTTGGGTTTTCAACATACACTGGATATTCAAAGTGAGATAAAAAAGTAAAAACTGCAAAAATATGATCTGAAATTACCTGGCTCTTATCATATGGCGCTCAATTTAATATTTTTTTGCATTGCTTATTTTTTTTAAATATTTCCAGGGGTGGGAAGTGCAGGGACATTTCATTGCCCATAATTTGATAATGGCCCTGCTGGGGCTTTACTTTATAACCCACGGGTATAAAAAAAACAAAAAAAAAAACATTTGGCCATACACTGTTACCAGCAATATTCTTCAAATTACTGTCAAGACACACATTTGGATAGTGGATTTGGATAAAGACTGGGCTCATATTTGTTTATTGGGCGAAATGTTATACAGTGTGGCTTTAAAGTCTGGTCGTATCAAAGTTTGCATTTCAAGTGTATTTTAAGGTGATGAAGTGGCAGCACATCGTTTCCCTCTGAATACTGGGCCGCCGACCTGCCTGAGCCCGTCCCCTTTCTGTGCAGGACGCATAAGCCCGATCCCGAATGACTGAAAATGCAGTTTGATCTCGTTTTATGTGTAATGTAAACACTATTTCATGTTGAGAAATCATCCAAAAGTATTAACACTTACTGAATGTTAACATGATAAAAGTTAGATTTACACCGAGCATGGTTAATTATCCACCAGTGTTTCCAAATATCATTAAAGCCATGCTGCCAAAATTAAGGCCTTAAAGGGATATTTCAGAATTTTTGACATTGGCCAACTAGAAAATGAGGCCCAGAGTGTTGATGTCTGGAGATATTTTTGTCTTAAATTCATGCAGTTCTTATATTTGAAGAGTCTAGATGCGCTAGGCTAGGGCAAGGCTAGCGCATTTCTATGGTATCAGTTAGCCTGCCTTAAAAACAGTCCATTTTGCATTTAAAATAACTTGTATTTGAGCAGCATCAGCTTCATGGCTGTAAGCTAACGCAGCGGCGGAGTGATCTGCGAGAAAATAAAAATTGTATCGACAGACATTTATATGGGTACTAGTCTGGCGTTATAAGTGATTTGCCTCAGGGGCACAGGGGAGAGCGCCAGACTGTTTTTTAATTCAGGCTAGCCGTTACTGTAGAAATGCTTTAGCCTTGCCCTAGCCTAGCGCCACTAGACGCTTCAAATATATGAACTGCATGAATTTAAGACAAAAATATCTCCAGACAACAACACTCTGGATAACTGGGAAATGAGGCCCAATGTCAAAAATCCTGAAATATCCCTTTAAATCACTGAAAAGCATTTCATTTGTTTCAAGTAGGCATTAAATCTGAATTCTGTGATCTTTTATGCCATGAATTCGTAAAAAAAGAAAAAAGGTAGTCACATTTCACTGCATGTTTTGATTACATCTGCCGTATTTTCCTTTTTATTATTTTGCCAAATATCCAAATGTTACTCCATTCCTCCGCTTAATTACATTTTATAAATGCAGACTTGAATTTAAGGCATTCATATACACACACACACAACAGTATTTTGTCCTAACTTTCCAGATTAGAATATTTTGTGACCCATTTCTATCTATGCGATTTTGAGCCAAAATAGCAAAGGAAACGCTTCAATGTAATCGAACTTTGAATTTCTCACGTCTGTCCCACCGCATCATTGACTTTTTTACGTCCAACCTGAGACCAGCTTCACCACGGCCCAAAGCGTTGGCCTCCCATGAGCTTGTGCTTTTCAGAGAGACCTCTTCCTCATCACTCAAACTACTTCAGACGTTAAAAATAAATAAAGAATTCCAGACAGCCATTTGTAATTTCTAAATCAACGGTCATCCACAACCATTGGGGCTTTATTTTGCAAGTGTCCAAAAGAAACAGCTCACAGTAAGATCATCAGTAAACAGGCAAGTGCAGAGCAAACACTACAGAATAACGGACAGCTGGTCGTGTATAAATACAGGGACAGAAATGAAAAGACGGTTTAACCCTCTAATGAGCCGGATGCCACGGCGTCGCTGTAGGAGCTGCCCCCCTCCTTGGGCTCGGGGAACAGTTTGATGAGGTCGTCGATACGGAGGATGGTGATGGCGGCTTCGGTGGCGAACTTCAGGCTCTTGGTTTTGACCATGGTGGGCTCGTAGACGCCGGCCTGTTTGTTGTCCCGCGGTTTGCCGTTGATCAGGTCCAAGCCGATCCTACAGGACACACAGATGTACTGATGACAAATGGCCAAGGGGAACGTTTAATGAGATCTGCTCTGCTTGAGTTTTAGTATCAAGGTGAGAGCCTGCAGGTGAATAGGGAAAGACATTTTTAATTTAGAGACTTGGAGAAGTAAGTAGGAGCTTTTTTTGTCATCGTACAACAAAATGGTGTTCAGGTGTTAGTCCTGAGCCGCTGGGCCGACCTGACCAGCATGTTTTTGGAGGTAGAGAAACTTGCAATAATTTTTTTTGCATGTTTTCTCCAAATGAGGCCTGCACATACGTGTATATTTCTCCCGTCTTCAGCCTTTGCCGTCTTACAGAAAGGAAATGACCATAGTTGGATTACGGCGTCGATACCAAACACGTCAGTATTTGACTTCACTTGCCCTGACGAAGACCGTACTAGGTCGAAACGCGTTGGCGTCCCTTTCTTATTAAAGGATTTTATCTCACCATTCAGAGTGCCTCGGACATTCCTTTGTCTTTTTGCCCTGTTCTCTAGTTTTTTGTCCTCGAAGAGCACCTGAACTTGTATCTACTTTTTTGGACCCACTGACGCGCTCACCTTCCATCCTATTGACGTCAGTATTTGTGACTGAATAAGTGTGGGAAAGAGGCCGGGCGGAACAACATTCTATAAAGCTTTGTGTTTTTAACTCTTGTATCATTTCTTCAACTTAGTTTGGATGTCAGAGTAACATAATTTTAGATACATTTTTACATAAACATATCACTGCAGCTTTTATGATTTAGTTTTATTCAATATTCTGCCACAAGGCATGTCTTAAAATAAAAGCTTTATTCTAAAAGTGAAATATATACCATTATCGATTATTTCCAAAAGCATGTCGTCCGTGCGAACACGCGTTGAGAAAGCGGACTTACCACTTCAGGTTCTTGCGTTCTGGGTTGACCTGCGCCTCGTTGTGGAAGGCTCGGAGCTTAGCCACTAAATCTGTGGAGTCCTGAGCTGCGTTCACAGCCAGAGTCTTGGGGATGACCAGCAGAGAGCGTGCAAACTCCGCTATGGCCAGCTGCTCCCGAGAGCCCTGCAAGGAAACATAAAAATGCACGATTATGTAAAACTAGAATTAAATAATAGCATTGTGAAACGTGAGCGCCGAGTTGTACGTAGTTGCAGTTCCTACCATGCTGGTGGCGTAGTTCTCCAGGTAGATGGAGAGCGCTGCCTCCACAGCGCCCCCTCCTGGCACCACTGTCTTAGACTCCAGGACCCTCTTGACCACACAGAGCGCGTCATGGACCGAGCGCTCCATCTCGTCACACATGAAGTCATTGGCGCCGCGCAGGACGATGGAGGCCGACGTGCGCGCTTTGGTGCTGAGGACGGACAAAACAACGATTAAAATATGTTTTTATATTTGCATAAAGTACCCGGAATGTTTGTTCAAAGTTTCAGACAAGTTAATGCAGTAACAAGTACGGATGAACTAATGTGGGAAAAATACAGGAGTGCACTGATCAGATCATTTTATGTTCTAGTAGTCACTAATGAGCCATGAAGCCAAGGACAGTCCTGTAGAAAACCCAGTGATCTGTGTTTCATGGTTTTTCATTACAGGTTTATTTAAAAGGAACAGGCCACCGATTTTAAATACTGAGATATGTTCTTACCTGAGCTTAGATACGTACCTGTCTGGTCTCTGTGCGCTCAGCTAGGCCTGCCACGTTTTTTTTTTTGGCAACATATCGCGATAAACGTTAATATTGAGTATAATGCAAATACTGTAGGCAATAAAAAGAAAACTGTAAGCAACTATTTTAATTGAAATGTATTGAACTTCTGACATTCAATATTAACACCTTATACCAAACAAAGTGCAAACTAGAAGGGTCGACATATTCTCGGACACTGTATCATCATTCTGGTTAAATATTTCCTGACAAAAACTCACTTCTGTGACTTCTATATTAAATGTATGGATTCAGATAATACTGTATTACTGCAAAAGTAGAGTAGCCATTTGTTGTGTTCTTTTATCTTTTCTTTTAAAATATAACCTCCTGTACACACGGCTGTCGGAGTGAAGCAGCTTTTCTGGGAAACTTGTTGACCGTTTGTCAAACCGCTGCAGCATTTCTCAGTAACATAGTCCTAAGCACTGAGTAATGTTCTCAGGACTATCCCACTTGTATTTGGACAGTGGCTAAAGCGCTCGGGTTCTTCTCGCTAACAGTAGCGCTGATTAGCTTTGATACACGGCCCGGGAGGTGGTTTCATTTCGTTCTCATGTTGGACAAACCTGCAGTTGCATTAATGTTATTCTCTCCGTGATGAGTTCTTTTGGCTGGAACTACAAATGTTTTCACACAAGTCCCTCTTGCTCCACGATAAAGTTCACAGAAAGTGTCAGAATCAGCAGCTCTGTAGAAGCCCGGGACTTTGTTTACCCCCCGCCTCCCTCCAAAAGCAGCTGATCTATAAATGATCTGGATACATGCGGGACACAGCTGATGTGCTCAATGCTGTCTTTAAGCACAGGGAGACGGATGGGATGGACACTCCGCTCACTCAGCGCTGTGATGGCGTTCATGTTTCTGTAGTTATTTTAAGCACACGCAGCACGTGCATTTATCGAGACTAAAAATTTTATCGTCCTTCATTTTACTTATCGAGCGATAACTCGATATAGTAATTATTGGGGCAGGCCTAGGCTCAGCCATGCAAAACGACTAAAGACCAGACAGGTACATATCGACTCATCTACGCTCAGGTAAGAACATATCCCAGTATTTAAAAACAGTGGCCTGTTTCTTTAAGAGAAAATCTTTGCATGCCTTGTGACATCGGTCGGTGTCAGATACTCAAGTATCCGTATTAGAAGTAAAAAAGCTGGAGCATCTCTAGATGTTACAAGACATATCTAGATCAGGAAACATCTTACTATTCATTTAATCACGATTATTGTAAACCTACCATAAAAAAGTTTGAGTAAAAGCTATTACTGAAATTAGTTCAAGTCAATACAATTCTATTATGTATTTTTTCTTGCAAATGCTTGCAAGAAAAAAAAATATCTTTACAAAAACTTTATAAATAACAAAACAAAAGAAGCTGAGGATAAATATAAGAAATATAAAAATAAACTGACAGGTATCATTAGAAAATGTAAACAGGATTATTATAATAAGTTGTTGGATACTAATAAGAATAATATTAAAGGTTTATGGAACATCTTAAATAGTATAATTAGAAATAAACCAAGAACGATTAATTATCCAAAATATTTCAAAGATGAGGATAACACTTTAAATAATATGAATGAAGTAGTCGAAACATTTAATAAATTCTTTGTAGATGTTGGACCGAACCTTGCTGCAAAAATTGCAAACGTTGAAAACTATAATTGTGATCTGATAGAAGCAAATCCTATGTCCCTGTTCCTCAAACCTGTGGAGGAAAAGGAGATACTGGACATTGTTAAAGGGTGTAAAAATAAGACCTCGACCGATTACCATGACATGGATATGAAAACTTTAAAAACTGTTATTGAAAGTATCTCTAAGCCGTTAACTTACATCTGTAACTTATCGTTGCAAACTGGACAATTTCCGGATAGTATGAAAGTAGCAAAAGTGATTCCTCTGTTCAAGGCAGGAGATAAACATCTCTTTACAAACTATAGGCCTGTTTCCCTTTTACCGCAATTCTCTAAAATCTTAGAAAAGGTTTTTAACTCTAGACTTGACGGCTTTATCGAAAAGTGTAATTTACTCTCGGACAATCAGTTTGGTTTTAGGAACAATCACTCAACCTCACACGCGCTCTTTGATATAACTGAAGAAATAACTAATGCTGTAGATAACAAGAAATGTGCAATAGGGTTATTTATTGACCTGAGTAAAGCGTTTGATACAATAAACTATGATATATTAATTAATAAACTAGAACGTTATGGAATTAGGGGGGTAGCTCTACAGTGGGTTACCAGTTACTTAAATAGAAAACAATGTGTGAAAATTGGTGATTATCAGTCGAGTTGTCGACAAATTGTCTGTGGTTTACCTCAAGGTTCTATTCTAGGCCCAAAATTGTTTAATATGTATATTAACGACATTTGTAAAACGTCTGAAGTACTTAAATTTATCTTGTTTGCTGACGATACAAATATTTTTGCATCAGGAGACGACTTACAGCAGCTGTGTCGGATTGTCAACTGGGAACTCAAAAGTGTCAACAAGTGGTTCAAACAAAATAAATTATCTAAATCTGAGTAAAAGCAAAATGATGATATTTGGCAACTGTAATTCCAATGCTCAGGAAGCAATTCAGATAGAAGGTGTTGTTATCGAGCGAGTGCATGAAATCAAATTCCTTGGTGTGATTATTGATGACAGAATTACTTGGAAATCTCACATTAAATATATATCTACAAAAATTTCTAGAAGCATTTCAGTAATTGCAAAAGCAAAGCACATTTTAAACATCAAAGCTCTACATACCTTATACTGTTCTCTTATTTTGCCCTACTTATATTATTGTACTGTGGTTTGGGGTAGTACTTATAAAAACACAGTTAAACCAATAGTATTGTTGCAAAAAAGAGCTATCCGAGTAATTCATAAAGCTGGGTTTTTGGACCACACAAACTCATTATTTCTAAAATCAAAGATCATGAAGTTTTGTGACATTGTTGAGTTCCAAACTGTTCAAATGTTATTCAAAGCAAGATACAAATTGTTACCAAACCAAATACAAAGAAGGTTCCAAGAACGTACTGGTTGTTATGAATTACGTGATGAATTAAACTTTAGGATTCAGAAACATAGTACAACTTTGAAAAGTTTTAGTCCAACAGTTAATGGTGTACAATTGTGGAATAAACTGGAGATGGATTTGAAACGATGTCCAAACATCAACCTGTTCAAATTTAAATACAAACAAAAGACCTTTGAAATATACAGACAAGAAGAAATGTGTTGCCACTAGGGTGAGCAGTAGGATCGATTATGTGTATTTTTTCCTCTATATTCAAGGAAGAGTGTTGCTGCTTGGAACGGTTGTCATTCTATTGCTCAAATTCACAAATGGAGAATTAGGGTTGGCAGGTTATGGATCTGTGGAGGGAAATCCTCCCAACGGGCTCTAAACCTTGTCCTTTAATGCACCACTCAGCATCGGAACATATTCTACAAAATCAGCTGTTAGGGCAGCCGTGTGGGGGTTTGTTGACGGGGAGTTACTGCTCTCTTCAACTGGCCCGCTCTACACTCTGGCTTTTTAATGCACCACACTATGCAGGGCTACAGCATACTTCACATATAACTCAATTAAATAAATATATAATAATAATGATTATGAAAATTACACCCAAATTAAAATTATACTGAGAATGGTAATGACAACTGGGAAGTATCAAGGTCTTGGAGTATAATATCTATAAATGTACCTTCATAACATAAAAGTAACTCTCGGTTATCAAGGGTAAAAATCTGAAAGAAATATATTATGGATTACATTATTTTTTTTTTTGACTGCTTCGTTCTGGACATCGTGCATGAAACGGGATTGTTGTTGTAGTTGTGCATTGTTTCAATTAATTGTATAAACAGTTCATATATTTTTTTTGTAAGTTGTAAGTTGGTCTGTATGAATGTAGCTGCTTGAAATGTTCTGAAATGTTCTTTTTTTATTTTTATTATTGTTATTTTATTTATTTTATTGCACTTGGGGGTGGGCACTCATAAGCTGTTGCTTCAGTCCACTCCTTTTGAGCACTATGTGTACTGCTCAAATAAACAAATAAACTAAACTATTATAAAGTGAAGGATGTAATGGTACACTAACATTAGAAAAAAATAGTCAAATCCCTGTTAGCTCTTCAGTTGTAGAAGGGTGTCAAACCTGAGCTAGTGATGGGTTTATGGCTCTTTAGTGAGGGGTGTCCAATTAAAAGTAAATCTTTTAGGAAGCCTGCTACTATACAGGAGAAGAGGCGTCTAATGCTTGTTACATGACTCATCAACACTGACATTCTGAAAAAGGTGACATTGTGGTCAGAGTCCAGCGGTTGCAGCTGTTGCAGCTCTTACTTTTTGATGAGGATGAGTTCGTCGTCACAGATTCGGTCCTGAACCACCTCCTCAGCCTGACCCAGCATCGTGGCCTCGAACGTCTCGTCTCCCTCCAGGTTACTCAGAGACGCACACATGGTGGCTGCAAAAACACACACCACCTTACAGTTTTCTGTACAGTATTGTGTTCGTGCAGAGCGTCCAGTTTCCCCGTACCTCCTGTGGCTTTGGCGATGCGTTTCAGGTCCCTCTTGTGCACCCTCCTCACCGCCATGGCGCCCACGTCCACAAAGTACTTGAGGCACATGTCGTCGATGCCACCGGTGGTCAGCACCACATTGGCTCCGGTCGCCAGGATTTTCTGGATCCTCTCCTTTGTGATGTCGGACTCTCTGGAAACCAAAACACACAAACTACTGATCAGAACACAGAGACCGCACGGACAGTAGTTTTAAAGAGCGGCTGCCAGTCAGAAAATGTGTCCTATGCAGAGCCATGCAACGGGCCACATGCATGCGACTTACGAGGCACCGCTCTTCCTCTTGTTATTTCACTACTAGTTAGTCGCAGCGTAAATAACGAGCTCAGATTCCACGGCAGGCACTGAGTTACTGATGGACAGTCACAGTATCATGGAGCGCGTCGGGAGCAAAGAATTCACTGGAGGAAACGTCCGAGTTCATTGTGGAAGATGTTTTTTGTCTTGAAGCTAACACAGCTAACACTAAATAAAAATGGGCCTGTCTTTAAGTAAAAAAACAACAAAAAAAAAAAAAACGTTTTAGCCGTTTCATTTTTGTGTAGTAAAAAAAATAAAACATTTTTAAAAAGCCATTAGTTCTGAGATAAAAACTCCTTCATGAACACCAGTCAAGCTATTAAGACACTGCTAATGGGGGAATAGCAAGAGAAGAACAGCAGCTTCTGGAGAGTCCAACTGCAAGTCCATTGTCTAAGCATTGTCCAGCCCAGAAGAGTGGTCCTACAGCCACAGAAGCTGAGGCCTCCACTTCGGACTGATCATGTTTTATCCCACGCGTATCACTGTGAACACTACTGACCAAGAAACACAGCAAATTTAATGGGATTCTCTAAAACGTCCAAAAGGCAGAGCTAAATGATGTATTCTGGCCTACCTCTGCCTGATCTGGTCCAGCTTCTCGGGGTCATTGATGAGGACTTGGACGCCCATCTTCATCTTGGTCTTCTGCAGACTGAAGTCCAGGCACGCGATCTTGGCGTTCAACACGCGCTTCACCATGGCTGCAGAGACGGGACGAGGCGTTAGAGGACACGATGGAGGCTTTAAGGGCCGAGTGTTTGAGCATCATTTCTGATGAACTTATGCAGCAAAATTAGTCCCGAAATGCCGTTATTTTCCAATAAATTGAGATGTAATGCTAGTTTGAATCCAATTAGATTTTTTATGACTTTTTTTTATTTATTAACAATGTCCTTTAATGACATTTAAGGCCTTCATTTCAACAAAATTCATTGAATGGCTTTTAATGCCCAGTGGAAACGGGCCCTCAGTATCATGAGATATTGGATTGTGACAAAAGTGTATCGACCCAGCCATACATAATTCCCCCTCTATAAGAGTCCATTAGGAGTAATTTATGTCTCCATTGAAAGTTTAAATGGTGTGATAATACAACTAATGTCTATAATCAATTAATCGAAATTTTATCAAATTTCAACACCGCCCGCCACATACTTCGCATTGCATTTTCTATTTCTATTTTTCAAACGCCATTTAAAACATGCATTGTATAGAACCACTGCAGCGGTCAATTTGACTGCGGGGAGGGGGGTTTAAAATAAAACAAACAGTTTCAGTGTGTGGCCAGAAAAGAGCTGCCGCCGTCTACAAAAGATTGCCAGCATCTTTTTTCCGAGCCACTCTGCTGTGTCCCACGCGTATCACTGCGCACACCACGGGGCAGATGTGGCAGCAAATGAAATGGGAGCAGTAATACGGCGGCGAGCTCGTACCCTGTGACCCCACGGTGCAGTTGAGGGCGTATCCGTTGACCAGGAAGCTCTCCTTCTGGCTGCGCCCGTGAGCCTTCAGCACGTTCACCGAGTTAATGGGGTATTTGGCCACGCCCCGGCCGTCTGTGAACTTCACGGCCAGGGCGGCATCCACCACGATGTTGGAGAAGAAGTCGGAGTCACTGAAAGGGCAGGGGTTAAGGATTCTGTGCGCCTCAACGAAAAGCAACCGGGGACAACAGCAACAAGAATCAAGGATACACTCCGATGATTTTGGAAGACATGGAGGTCTTGGCCGCGTTGACGAGGCCCTCTCTGCCCAGCTCGTCTGCTCCGATTGTGAGGTTTTCATTGATGTAGCGCACCGCCTCTCTGGGAAGAAAAACGCACAACGAGTCAGAAAATGTGTCCGCCTCAACCGGCATTAAAGTTTCAGTCAGTGAGAGGAAACTCAAAATCACCCAAAGTATTTACGCAAGACATTCACTCGTGTAGAAGTGAAGAGTTTTTATGCGGCAGCAAGTCATATTTAATACCCAAAAACTGCATTTTTCATTTAAGATTTGCAAATTGAATTGTAGCCAAAACTGCACCTGAATGTGTTTATTTCACAAAGTTATGCAGAAAAAAACAGCAGAGAAATGACATTACTTTTATTGGAAGTAATATTTGTAACGCAATATAGGACCTAAAGTTTTGCAAAATGAACATGACTTAACGCTTCTAAATGTTCTGTGGAAAACCCGCAGGCTTCAAACTTGGGCTAAACGATTTTGCCAAAAATCGATATACATTTCCTGTCTATCCTGCACACTGAGTGATCTTGTTGAATGCCGAATGTAACAAGTTAATTTATTGTAAAAATCAATAAAGAATTATCTTGCAAATTTTGATTTTCCTTCCCCCATTTACCATTAATAACTTTTTGTTGCATATTACTTAAATTATAGGCTAAACTGAGACAATGTTATTGATCATGAAATATTTACAACTGACTTAAGTATCAATTACATTTTAGTCCTTAATAATCATTTTAAATATAATTCAAAATATTTTTCTAGCGCTGCAGCTAACGGAGAAAAAAGCAATCTCCTTCACGGTGGCTGCATCATAAACGCTGATATTTTCACTGTACATTCACGATCTGCTGCGCACCTTAACTAGACTGAGGCTATATCCACACGAAGACAAAACGCTTACATTTTTAGAAACTTTCTTTGTAAGCACAAAGTCAGCTCAGTAAATGTGTGCGTCCACATGGGTCGACTCGGGTCTGTGGAAACGGCGTAATTCATCTGCCAGGCCTGTGTGTGGCGCTGTGACGCTAACACAGATAATAGAACAAGATGTAGAGGCGCATGCGCAGTAAACTTTTGTGGAATGTAAACAGTGAAAATTAAACGGATTCAAGGATTTACGATTTACAGAAGAGACGAGGAGGTGAGTTTATTCTTCAGACGTAACGGGACTAAAGCAGAAAAACCTGTCAGTGACCGGACTTTGACTCAGTCCAAAAACACAGACCGTTTTTCTACTTGTCACCTGTGGCTCACGGACTCCAGTGGAGTGGAGTAAAACCATCATAGATCCAGGAGTAAAACTCATAAGGTCAGTAGATTATGGATAACAGACTCCACTCTGGTGCTGTGATGTCATCGTTTTAGTAAAAGTTGCGGAGACGTTGTAAACGGAGTTTTGAGATCTTTCCGCTCTGGGACCTAGTTTGGAAAATGTTCGTTTACAGACCCCCAAAACGCCGGGCTCGTATGGACGATTCACTGGATTGATAAAATATCTTTGCGTTTGGTCCTCAGCTTGACTTCGTATGGACTGGGCCTGAGAAGTAAACAAAAGCGCGCTGCGGAGCGGACATTGCTGCCGTATCTCGCCGCTACATTCACTTCTGTGGGCCGCGGCCATCAGCTGCACGGGCCACAATGCGATTTGGAAATCGTGTTGTGTGATATTGAGATTAAATTGCAAATGCAATTAATCGTTCCGTCCTACTTCAAACTAATGAAAATAATGATTGAGTCATGTTTTAGTAGCGATGTAATTCGATAAACAAAATACTGAACCACTGCGAATCCGTACTTGCAGGCCAGGCGATATCCGCTGATGACTGACGTGGGGTGGATCTTCTGCTTCACCAGTTCATCTGCACTCTTCAGAAGCTCTGCAGCGAGAATCACCTGCAGGAAGCAACGCAGTTCTGAAATACTGCCAATGACAAGCCCACATACAAGTAACTAGTAGAGTTTTGTGCCGTCGTTTCATTAGGAGTTTAAAAGAGACGCTCCTAAACCCCTTCAGACAACGAGGGACAGTTTCTTTACCCTGTTAGCATAGCCACGCTCCTGGAGGAGGCAGAAGCATGGTACTAAAACAGGAGAATTAATTAACATTTCACTTCAATGCATTGCAAAAACAAGACGTATACTGAAACAAATATAGTTAAAGCAGTTTTGGAATAATTTGATTTTCTACTAACAAGAAGCACAATTGCGATTCGATTTAGGATTTGACCATCTTTTACTCAAGTTTTTAACAATGACAATTTGAAACACTCAACACAAGGTTAACCTATAGGTTTCACACATGATAAATCCCAAAAGGTTTGTTTTATGTCATATATTCAGTTGCAATTATTTGTGCAATCTAAGCAAATATATAAAACCACTCATTTAGTGCTACACCATTAAAAAATTAATTAGATTAAATAAAAAAAGAAATGACATAGTCCACATGTCCCCTGCCAAGTAAGTAACGAGCTGCTGACTGCACTCACCACAGACGTGGTCCCGTCCCCAACCTCCTTGTCCTGCAGGTCAGCCAGCTCACACAGGACCTTGGCCGCTGGGTGCTCCACCTCCAGCAGCTTCAGGATGGTCGCCCCGTCGTTTGTGATGGTCACGTCCTGTTAACCAGACAACCATTGAGCTCCATTAAGCAGTTGAAATAAAAGAATACATATACTACCAAGTTTGGGACAAATGACGGCTCATAAACCTATCTTGATATTTTCCCCCATTTGCACACATTTTTAAACTTGCTAGAAGTCATTCCAATTCCTTTTACAACCACTCTGCTCTAGTGAGCAAGTTGCAAAAATGCCACACAATAAAACAAAACTAACAACGAATGAATGAAAAACTCACCCCGATGTCATCAACCAGCATCTTGTCAAGTCCAACTGGTCCCAAGGAGCTTTTGACGATGTTGGCGATGGATGAAGCTGCCATGACTGTACAAAAAAAAGAAAAGACAAAAAAAGGAGCATAAATTACAGGCAATGCATTAGTTCAACCTCCAGGGTTGCAAGTTTGTGGATATTCTCTAGATAAAACTCCAGAATGTAGTCAGTGAGCTCTCATGCTCTAGCACAAAGCTGGACTTCCTTGTAGACCGGGATGTAGTTGAAGCTGAAAACGCAGCAAAAAAGCGTCAAAATTAACTGATGAAAGTGCAACAAGAAAAGCGACGAATAAGCCACAAAAGATAAACAAAAATGTGACAAAAAGTGGGAAAAACGAGATAGACAAAAAGAAAAGAGCAACAATATGGCAACAACACAAGATCAGTTTCGTAGGTCTTTGGTCTATAGGCTGAAAGCTCCTGTCGAGAAGCTTTGACATATGGGTAAAGCCAAACTGGAGAAAATGCACTCAGTTAAAGTGGGGGTGAAGGGGTTGTCCTTGTAAGGTCCCTCTGTAGAAGAGCCACACAGTGATGGAGCTGGTCAGGATGCTCTCTATAGTCCCTCTGTAGAAGTTGCACATAACGGAGGCTGGGACTCTGGCTCTTCTCAACTTGCAGAGAAAGTAGAGACGCTGATTACTTTTCTTGACCAGAGATGTAGTGTGCATGGTCCAGGAAAGGTTCTCCGTGATGTGCACACCCAGGAACTTAGTGCTGGTCAACCTCTCCACTGCAGCACCATTGATTGTTAGAGGAACATGCTGGACCCGTGCTCTACGAAAGTCCACAACAATCTCTTTTGTCTTCTCCACATTTAGAGAGAGGTTGTTCTGTGTGCACCACATGGCCAGACTGCTCACCTCACTCCTGTAGTTTGACTCGTCTCTGTTGTTGATGAGACCCACCACTGTTGTGTCGTCTGCAAACTTGATGAAGAGGTTTGAGTTGTACTTTGGAGCGCAGTCATGGGTCAGCAGAGTGAACAGGAGGGGGCTCAGCACACAGCCTTGGGGAGCTCCCGTGTTCAGTGTGATGGTTCTGGAGGACTTTCCGCCGACACGTACAGCCGGTGGTCTCCCCGTCAGAAAGTCCAGCAGCCAGTTGCACAGTGATGTGTTGATCCCCAGGTGGAGCAGTTTGTGTCTTAGCTGCTGTGGGATTATAGTGTTGAATGCTGAGCTAAAGTCTAAAAACAGCATTCTAACGTAAGAGTCCTTTGTTTCAAGGTGAGTGAGGGCTGAATGAAGCGCAGTGGAGATGGCATCTTCAGTTGAGCGATTGGGCGGTAAGCAAACTGGTATGGGTCCAGGGTGGGAGGGAGAACAGACTTGATGTGTTCCATGACGTTGACATGAAGCAGAATGTTTGTGTAATGGCAAATAAATCAACATTACAACTATCAGTAAAAATAAGTGTTTGATTTTAACTTTGTTTACCTCAGATCTGGGGACACACAACTCCAATAGAACAGTTATTGTGATTACGCAGATTGGTTGCATAGATCAAGGATAATATAATTGTCTATAAACGAATTAGATGGGAAAATATTGTGGATTTTCAAGATTTCTTGCGACGTCATAACACGATCTGCAAACTACCAGGTCATAAAAATAAGCTTTATCGATACATCACAGCCATATGTATAATTTCTAAATCCAGGTAGTTTATGACACTGTTGTGATGTCCTGTCATCTTATTTAGCGTGGGTCACAGTGATAGCCACACCTTCAGACCATGACAGTGTTTCTGTAGCCCATTAGCCATCCATTCAACGCAACCAAATGGAAGGTACTAAAACAGGACTTCAACACGTAGATCCAACAAATGTCAAAAGATATGTCAGGAACACCTGTCAAAACCATCTTAACTAATGTCTTAAAGTCATAACAACAAAGCCTTAGGACTAAACAGAGAAGTTAGCCAGTAGCATTAGCCACACGTGTGATGCAGCACAACGGAGACTAGCTATTTTTGCACAAAGGAAGCGCACGTTCCGGCGGTCAAACTCTCCCAAAATTAAGTTCAGATTGTAAAGATAACTGACCATTTTGCGTGCGGACAGACTCGCCGGTTGTCCTCTGTCCGAACACGTTTAGGGGACCCTCCATGAGCGACATTTTCAGACCCGCTGCAGGAACGAGAAGAAAGGGAAGCGCCGCGGTGCACTGTGGGTAAACCGCTCTAAACTCAGAAGCTTCGAGAAGAAAAGGAAGAAAAGGAAGAAAACGCCTCTATTTGACGCTTATAGAAATTAATATTAATTCCACTGACTTTTTTTTTTTTTTAGGTACAATCGTGTGAGGCTGGAAACAAGGCGCGTTTAATTACTAGAAGTAAGTTTTAGCGTTTTGGCTAATTAGAACATCATTTCCCAGAATGCAACAAATAAAAAGTTCTCTTCTTCCTCGTGGATATTTTTTGGAGGCGCTCCCTGCTGGCGATTGCCAATACCAATTTGGTGTTTATTAGCTTGGACACTGTTCTAAGGAGTCAAACGATTTAATGAATGTATTAATATATATATATATATATATATATATATATATATATATATATATATATATATATATATATATATATTCCTAATGTACAATAACTCACCCATAGTCTAATAAAACCTCATGTTAATGCGCTTTAGGTAACATGAATTCCTAATGTCATATTTTCCCTCAAATTTCTCTATCGTGTACATAAATTACAACTCACACTTCTAAGTGTAAATACAAATTGAAATGAAACTAACCATAATATTCATGAATAACCTATAAGTTTACAATAACTTGAAAAAAAAAAAAGTTTAGTTCAAATTCAACTTTTTTTTTTTTAAATATGAATGTGTGGAGTGTGTGGGTCTATCTTTGGAGAATCTTCCACTGTACCTCTAAGGCCCACCTGGAGTCCCTGGAGTGGACCTATATAGTGAACCTAACTTTGTGCCCTACCATTCTATACGGTATGGGGCGGCAGTTGCTCAGAGGTTTAGTAGTAGTGGTTTATTTTCTTCGGTCATTATGAACATTTAGATCTTAGGTCACATGTTTTTCAAAGATCTTATACATTACCAGTGTTGCCACAGATTACTTGAAAAAGTAATATATTACTGATTACTCCTTTGAAAAGTAACTAAGTTACTTCATTAGTTACATTCAGCTTCGGCCGACAACAGCTCCACCGCCTCAACACACTAATGACAAACCCTTTTACCAACACTCACTTTATTGGAAGTGTGTTTTAACAGGAACATCAACAAAGCTGACACAGACAGAAAAGTCACGTATTTCCATCTCTCTCCCCCAGTGTGAGTGTTTAGGCTGAAAACGTGACATGTAACGTCACTCATCGAGATGCAAAAATAAAAGTTTTTTCCACATTTTGACGAAAATAGTAACTCATAGTGATTTGGAAAAGTAACTTAAATCTGATTACTTGTTTGGAAATAGTAACGCGTTAGATTACTAGTTACTTAAAAAAGTTATCCGATTACAGTAATCCGTTACTAAGTAATTAGTTACTGGCATCACTACATTACACAATATGAAAAACTTATACTTTATGTATTTGAGTGCTAAATGATACCTGACCAAAAGGGGGTGTTTAGAACATCTGTGTAGGGAAAAACATTTCACCAACCTCGTCGATGTATCAATGTGTTGATATAACATACAAGCATAATGATAAAACAGACACAATGTTTAGTTAAAACTTTATATTTATTTCCTCCAGTAAAATTCTGTGGAGCGAAGACAACTAGGCAGTTACAAAAATACAGTACACTTAACTTAAAAAGACATTAAAAACAAGTATGTGAATAATGTTCCTACAATGTACATCTATACAAAGAGTTTACAAATAAAATGTCAAATACAAAAAAAAGACGAAAAAAGTGCAATAAGAGAGTCAATGATACTAAATGACTACCAGTAAAACAGACTCGAACGAACATAAAAATGATACTTCATATTTCAATCTTTTTTAATGTACTCATCCTAAAACTAATTTTAAAAATAGTGAAATTTTATGTAGAATTGTGAAAACTTATTGTCAAATTTGTGTATCAAATTTCTCAAATACATTTACCGTAGCCTGAATTCTACTATTTCAGTTGTGAATTGAAAGTCGGTGTTTTGACAAATAAATAGTGTGAAACATTTGTGACAAAAAAAAAAAAGATAAATGTGCGAACGTTGTCATGTTGTGACTTCAAATTTTCGGAAAATGTGATGTTCAGTAGTGCGACAAAGTGAAGTGTCCCGTAAACGAAAATAAACAACAATATGAAAAACAATGGCAACACGTACAACTGAAAAAACAAAAAGGTACTGTACAATTTGAATTACCGGCAAAAATGCGCTCCTTCCTGGTCCCTTTACGCCCGACAACACCATTTAAAACTTCCGATCCATATAATATTCACTTACGGATTAAAAAATAAATAGCTCTTATAAGATAATTCTTTAAAGCATGACACCCTATTGACAAAGTAAGACTCCGAGTTCACTAGCCGCTACTTGTCACGATATATGCGTCTGTGTGAAATGCTTTTTGTTATTGCTAAAAGCGGATAAAGCGATTCAGAAGAACAGCAGGGCTAAAAAGTGTCTTATTGCAAGTTTGACAGCACATAGAAACACTGGCTAGCGAGAGTTTGAAGCCTGTGTCGTTGCTTCACTTAGTTGGTACATGAAGTTTTCTCAGTTTGAAAATGAAATCGTATTATTGGTATGGCAGTTGTCTGCAATTCTTAAATGAGAAATTGCAATCCGGTTTCCCGTCATATTTGAAGATGTTCAGAGAAGTTTGTCAAGTTAAAGCTGCAAGTGGCAACTGTAATAAATAATTTACAAAACTAGTTGTAGTGCTAAGGCAAAATCCAATATGGTGGTTAAGCCTATGAAATCCTTGCAACAGAGAGAGAAGGTTAAATGTCTAATGAAAGATATTGGAGTGAAATTTGTCTTAAATGGCAAAGCTGCGTCAAATTCCGTTTCTGAAAACTTGCCTCGGCTCCTTGATTTGTGGTTTGTAAATCTGATGTAAGGGAGGCCAAGCGTTCCAGCGTAGGAATGGAGGAGTTTGATGAGACAAGTTTTCAGAAATAACCTTCACCCCAATAGTGTCCAATGCTGTCGATACATTCAGACTTTTAGGCAAAACTGCTCGAGCTAAGACAGTGGAACTTCTCTCGCAGTGACTGGACGATTTTGGGCTGGTTCTGATGCTGCGGCTCGCTCCACAGGTACTTCTCCAGGTGGTGGCGCTCTAGGGACCTCAACGGGTCGCACGCGTGGACCGGCGTGCACGGCGAGCTGTGCGATTGACCCGGACTCTTTGGGAAGCTTTCCGGGAGCGTTCCGAAGCTCATGCTGCTGCGGTCCCGTTCGCTCTCGTCCTCGGATCGGATCTCCACGTAGTCGTCGTCGTCCTCGCCGTTGTCCTTGAAATTGGTGAAATAGTTCTGCGTGGCGCTGAGGATGCTCAACGCCGAAGCGCGGTTCAGCACGACGACCTGCTGGCCGTCGTGCAAGGTGATGTCCGTGCTTTCCGGGAGGCTGTTGTGCCGGCCGGTGCGCCCCAAACTTGGATGGTGTCCTGAAGACCTGTTGCTCGGGACCGTTGTGAGTGGCTCCACGTGGCTAACAGGCGGATTCTTAGCGGGCAAAGATGGCGCGTTGAACGAAGTATGTCTCTTAATTGTGCTGTATATATGTTCCTCTTTTTTGGATGGGGCGGACATGCAAGTGCTCCACCGCTGAGACGTGGGAGTGGACTGGGACGATTTGGACGCGGGGCTGGGGGGAAGGGGCGGGCGCTGCGGGGTAGAAGAGACGCGGAGTTGGGACGCGTCGCTGGACAGAGATGAGCGGATGGAGCTCGCCAGTTCGCCGTTGCTGTAGGTAGAATGGAGCCAGTCCGGGTCTGTGGAGGTTTCGGGTAGGGAGGGGGAAGAGGGGAGGCCTGGGTGGTGGGGGTGGTAAGGGTGGTGAGGTGTAGCGGGGGTGGATGGTCCCGAGGAGGAAGACGAAGAGGTGCCAGGAGGGAACATGACCTGGTCGTACAGCTGTGAGTACTCTGCAATCCGTGCACCTGAGACAGAAAGGACATGGGTTGTAAGAGACAAATGTAGTTTATCCCAGGAGGGTCTAAACATTCTTGTCATTTAGGTCTCCACACTGAAAAGTGGATGATATCATAAGGACGCAACCTTATGATGACCTTATCGATCATTGATGGATTTAAATGATTGGTCCATCAATCATTGATGGACCAATCATTTAAATTGGTCCATCTGTCCCGTTTGGTTCCTGTAGCACCTTCTGAAACCCCATATTAATGGGCTTATGCTTACTCCACCTGTGCCCATAGGATTACTCCACCTGTGCCCATAGGATTACTCCACCTGTGCCCATAGGCGTACTCCACCTGTGCCCATAGGCGTACTCCACCTGTGCCCATAGGCTTACTCCACCTGTGCCCATAGGCTTACTCCACCTGTGCCCATAGGCTTACTCCACCTGTGCCCATAGGCTTACTCCACCTGTGCCCATAGGATTACTCCACCTGTGCCCATAGGATTACTCCACCTGTGCCCATAGGATTACTCTACCTGTGCCCATTGGATTACTCCACATGTGCCCATAGGATTACTCCACCTGTGCCCATAGGCTTACTCCACCTGTGCCTATAGGCTTACTCCACCTGTGCCCATAGGCTTACTCCACCTGTGCCCATAGGCTTACTCCACATGTGCCCATAGGATTTCTCCACCTGTGGTGTCCAACCCCTGAGCCATAGGTTCGATAGAAGTGTTCATTCTGACTATAGTTGGGACAATGTCACTTATTGATTATTTATGACTGAAATTACAATTATATAATCTGTTAAAAGAAAATCTAAACTAGTCAAACTACAACCTACCCAGGTCTTTTGCATTTGTTCTTGGGTTGATATTCACATTTCAGACCATAGCACGTTCATCTCTGGGACACAGAACCAGCCTTCTTTCTGATCTGTATCACTGGTCATTTCCATCATTGTTTTAACCAATGAAACTGAACTTTCAAGTGTCTTGAAATTGCACCAAAGCATGAACTAGACTAGACAAAAACATTTGAAAAAAAAATTCCATCTCTCATTCTTCTGACATTTAGCAAATAGAAATATTTGTAAAATTCTAATTGACCTAAAAATAAAATAAAAGTTAAGTATGGTTTCATGTCTGACAGTGAGAAAAAAATGCAAAGTGTATGTAAACATATGGTTCCCGCTGTAAAACCTTTCTTTTAGTATTGTGTATATTGGCATACATCAGTCATTCCCAAAGTGTGGTCCGGGGGCCTCTTCATATTAATACCATCCGCACAGTAAAGTGAAGATATTACTGTGCGGCTGTCAAATTACTCCTGGTATTATTACGCCTTACAATATAGTTCTCCTTTTTATCCGCTTAAAATTTAACCATAATTAAATAGGGAAAACGTGGAAGAGTTTGGTAGCTTCTATCTTCACCTCGTTTGGAGCTATAGAGGAGAAGAGAGAGGCTAAATGCTAACACCGTCTGTGCTGTGTTTACGTTACAGAAGGCACACGGGGAGACCAGACAGGTACACATGAACTCGTCAAAGCTCAGGTAAGAACACATCTCAGTATGTAAAAACGGTGGCCTATTCCTTTAAGGATAACAAAGTCAATGTTTTGAAGTGGTCATCACAAAGTCCTGATCTCAATCCATTTGAAAATGTATGGGCAGAGCTGAAAAGGCATGTGCTAAAACTATTGTGAGAAGCTTGTGGAAGGAAATCAAAAACATTTGACCCAAAATATAGTTGAAAGGCAATTCCACCAAATATTAATGAAATGTATGTAAACTTTTGGTTTTGTGAAAAGTAATACAAAATTGTGTAGAAAATTCTATCTCTCATTCTTCTGGAATTTGACAAATAGAAATAACATTTTAATTGACCTAAAAAAAGTTAAATCTGGTTTCATTTCCGACAGTGAGAAAAAAAATGCAAATGTGTCGTTTTATAAAGTGTATGTATGTTCCCGCTGTATTTCTAAGCTAATCTTGTTGAATTTGTTTCTCCTTGTACTGGCTACTACTTTACCATTTCTATTTCCTCTGCTAGTGTTGCAACCAACAGTAAAACACAATCTGGCTTTTCATGGATAAAAGTTCAAACTAACAGGCACTATAATGTATATTGTAGTACCTATAGCTGCCCCTCCTTGCTTCTTCTCCTCCAAGATGGCTGCCAGGTCCTTTTGCTTCTTCTCTGCTCGGGCACGGCTGACACTGGTGTCTGCGGGGTCCATGCTCCTCATGCGCAGCAGCTGGTTGGCCTTTTTGATCTTCTGGCTGTACTGCCGCGCCATCAGGAACACTCTGCTCTTCGTCTTGTCCATCAGCTCCAGCGAAAAGTCAGCAGAATCGCCAAGGAGCAACGAACTGGAAGCTAGCGGTGAGTCTAGACCTGCCAGCTCCCCCGGGAACAGCAGGTCTTTGAAAGCGGCATCTTTCGGGGATGGAGATTTTGTCGGAAGTTCTACAAGATCGTCATCCTCGTCCAATCGGAAACTGCCGCTGCTGAGGCGCGCGAGTCGATTGCGCATGCTCCTGACCGTTCCTGGTGGAGGCTCGGGTGGAGTCGTAGCTGGAAGTTGTGGCGCTGCAATGGCCAGTTCATCTTCATTTGTGACTTCAATATCGGGGATGTTGATGACCGGAATTTTGAACATTGGCGTGGATGACTTTCTTGAAGGACTAGCGGTCTGTGGAGGACTTTTCAGTTTACTCGAAGACTTTTTCTTTGGTGACAATTTGTTTACGGGAAACGCCGCCGGTAAACGATCCGCCTTCTTCTCGTTGACTTTGATGTAGTTCTCCAAATCGTCCCAAATCTCGTCCACCTTTTCCGACATCTTATCCCCCTTTTGTTTCGCGAACGTCTCGGAAGCGCTCGACGAGGACAGATCGAGTTCTGAAGTGCAGGGGTTGACGTTGTTGTTCGCTTCGTCTTCAAATCGCAGGCTTTCCTCAGACACGAAGGCTCTCAAACTTTCACTCAGGTCTTGTGACGCCAGCAAGCTGTCCCTCTCTTGTTCAGCTTTGGCGTCTTTCGTTGGTAGCTCTCTAAAACATATCGTATCATAGATGTTTTCTTCCTCGATGTTGAGCTCACATTGTTTCGCTTCTTGCGTCGACGACCTATTGCTCTCCGACGATGTGTCTGGTTCAATTGTGGGAGACGGACTTTCCGAAACCTCCTCTTTGACCTCTTTCTCCTCGAGATCTCTCCTCACCAGCCCCATATTTTTGAGATCTTCGTAGCTGATGTTGTCATACACGTTCTCGACATCGTCCAAAGTTAGCTGCTCAGCCGAGGAGGAAGCCGACAGGTCGTTACTCGAAGACTCCGTGTGGATGACCTCACGGTTGCTAGATTGATCGCTCTCCTCACTCTGCTTGGCTTCGGTCGCCTTCTCGCCTGCGCTACTCGCCCGCCGCAGCACCCTACCCCCAGTGGAGGGCGGGGGATCCACCTGGACCGTCGGGACTTGGCCTTCGTGCCAGCTAACCGGTCTAGCCGTTCTCGGGGGAGACTGGGATTGCGTTTCCGACTCGGGGTTGCTCGCTTCCGACGGGATGAACATTTGGTAGATGTCTTCGTCCTCGTCCGGCTGCATGGTGCGCTGGCGGGTGGGAAACATGGCGCGGCGGGCACGGTGGTCCGCCCAGATGCTGTTCACCGATTGGTCGGATTGGGTGACGACGACGGTGGGGATGGGTGACTCGGGCAGCTCCTCAATCACCCTGGACGACCGGCGCAGCGGGGGGTGCCGGCTGCTGTCCCGAGAAAGCGATTCTCTGGCTCGCTAAAGGAGAGAAGAACAGAACCATTTCAGTTCATTAGATAACATTCCTCATTCTAGGTTTTTAGCTCTAATTTTATCTTGTTAAAGCGGTTTAAAGACACTGCTGTCACAACTAGAGCTGGGTACCTTTAAGCGACACCAGTCTGGTATTGGAAAAAAGCTTGGGTACTATCAGTATCGAAAAAATATAAGTAGGGCTGGGCGATATGGTCAAAAAACTAAATCTCTTATTTATTTCGGTTTTCCTTGTGTGCTCTCAAAAGTAAAACTTCATAATAAGCCATGGAGTTTTCAAAAGTGTTTTCTCATCCCCTTGAGCTCTGCTGTGATTGACAGCCATCTCCATGGAGACTCAAGGGGTAAGGGGTGGAGTTAAATGCTGCAGTGGCTCCATCATGTTTGTCTCCGCTCTGAGTGGGAGCAGGGCAGAGAGGATCAGACCGGGAAAAACTTTTTAGTGGAGGAAAAAAAAAACACTCGGCCTTTGTGAAGCAGATCGTTAGAAAGTCGCTGGGTTCTCCGCTGAGTTCAGGTCGCTACGGAGTGGTCTGCACGTGAGGGGAACATGGATTTAGCCATTTCCACATAGTCAGTTTTTAAAAGCATAAATTAATCAAATTAATTTTATTTATTGCCCAGACTTAAATGTAAGTATTGAAAGCAAGTACTGCTAAAGCTATACAAAAAATTCCCAAAATGTTGTTTATACCATTTTCTTTTATTTCCCCCCCATTTATTCCAATTTTTATTCCAATCAATGTGAATAACTGTAAACAGTATGAAAAACATAACTTTTCCATTGCATAACCAAATACTTTCAGTTTGATTTTTATTTCATACCTGGAGAAATACATTTTATTATTATATAACCCATGTCCATATTCTCTTTTCTATCATTAGAACGGGACATTGTGATATTGTTTTACCTGTAGGTCAGAGGGGCTCATATTAAAGGCATTCCACTGGTCAATGCTGTCCACTGAGGCCTGTGGGTTCAGCCTCTTCCTGCTGCCTTTCCCCGGGACCCGCAGCTTCTTACTGCCGCCCTGAAAACAGTGGGTTACCATTAAAACTAGGGTTTGCAAATGTCAACCACGGCCCGCGACAACAGGAATATGTTTATAGTTATTAAAACTTTCAACATACAATGCCGCTGTCGTCCTCGTCGTCCGCGTCCTGCTGGTGGGGCTCCTCCCCCTCCTCGCGGTCGCTATGGTAAAAGTGGTCAGACGGGTCTAAGGACTCCTGTGATTGGTTGATGAGGCTGCGGCTTCGGCCGATGGTGCCCAGAGCCAGCTGGGACACAGGGGACAGCAGGGTGGCCCCCAGACTGCTCCGCTATAGAGAGACAGGGGGCACGTGTCAAACTGCTGCTTTATCAGACAATATTCTGATATTCAACACTCGGGCTGGGAACCTCCGGGTGACTCATGATTCGACACGATATGTGATACATGACTCAATAACTATAACCCTACAACATGCCGATATTGCGATAATCGATATATTGCACAAAAATAACCTACGATACGTCACAATCCTTTTTTTTTTTAAACATGCTACATATTACTCACCATTTACATTTGTTTTCATGTGCTTTGTACCTTTTTCATAATTGAATAAATGATCCCTGGCTTTCTAAAACTGGGTCGATTGATCCGTCAGTGGCATCATTTTTATATTTAAATAAACAAGAAACCACCGTCCTGTTTCAAAAGGAATAAATCAACCACAAAAATTACTCTTATTTATAATTAGAAAATCATTAAAAGTCATATATTTGTGTGACAGTGTTTGATCTTAGTATTTAAAAGTGCAGTGCTGCCCTCTACTGTTCTGACTGAATTCTTGACCATTATTGGCCTCTACTGACTGTGAAACCGGTGGTGCCACCTCATTAATATGCACAACATCATCAAAAGTATCAACATAAAAAGGATCGGTATCGTCTGGCAAAATATGGCGATATATCACATAATTGATATATTGCCACGCTCCTATTCTACAATAGAGCATCACACACACACACACACACACACACAACTAAACACTGATCAGAATATCTAAATAAATATATGGATCATTTGGTAGATTTAACTTTGTATGTGTCGAGAATATAATAATATTGAATTAAGTGGTGTTACAAAATTACCTTTTCTGCATCGGCGTTGGCAGCGTTCTGCTTGGCATTCTTCAGTAATTTGGATAAAGGCTCTAGAAAGATCAGATAGTGATATGATTAATCGTGACTTGGCACCACATTACAGAGTCCTAAGACATGCTTTTATATCATATGTCAGCGTAATACATGGGCTGTCAGACCTGGTGGGACGCCTTTCATTTTCATTACAGGGCTCCAGACTAACACTTTGGATTTGTTGAACCTGTGCATCCATGTTTTTTATTCAGGTGCAAGACATCATTTAGTTGAGCCACTTTGCACATTTCCCAAAATCATATACGTAGAGATTATTATTATTTTAACTAATGCACTCTACTGACTACTATTGACTCCGACTGGATATTTTGTTACTTTTTAGGTGCACCCAAATGAGTCCCAACTTATTTTCATATAAAATTTGAGAGAGAGTACTGTTATAGAGCAACTTCGGCCACTCAATATGGGCGAAGAAGAAAAAAATACAAAGTTTGATTAAAAACGTCACTAAGACTGACGGTGATCCACATATCCGAATTGTTTCATTCAGATGGCACTAAGGGACTGCCTCGTACCTTTCCGCCGTCCTCTGCGAGGAGTGGGGCCCTCCTTGGTTTGGGGAGAGCGCTTGTCTCCATCAGGGCTGTAGTGAAATCCTGGATGATCTGCACAACCACACACACTTTTGAAATATTTTGTTTTTTTGTGATTTTATTTTCATATCGACACATCTCTACAATAATATAAGAATTCCTTTTGGAATCATCTCCATCTGTTCTCTACATTACAGTTTGATTATACTGAATATCATATCTGTCATATGAGCTACTTACGCATAGCATCCATTTCCAGAATCGCCTGCTTGGCCTGAAAAGAGAAAGATGAAAATACGGATTTTAACCACTAGAGGGAGCTATGTCAGTAAAGTTTGACCCTCAGAACAGTCACTGATGTTTTTTTTCCTAGCCCTATGTAGTTTAAACCTGGTAAAGAACCGAATGAGATGCAAGATTAGTCCAAGATTCCTTTATTTATTAGTTTAATAAATGCACATTTCTTATCTTTGACATTTTACTGAATAAAACAAAACTACATTTTACCAGAAAGGCCCTGTAAATTAGTCGTTTTTCACCTAGTATCTCGTAAAAGATGTGGATAGGAGACATGTTTGTGTCGTGTACACTGCAAAAATTATCTTGAAATAAGTGACATTTTCTTGAAATAAGTAATTTTGTCCTTGATTTGAGAGTGTAAATTCAAGAAACCTGTCCAGGGGGTAAGATATTTACATAAAAAAAAAGACGAAAGTAATCACTGCACGCAAAACTGGATAAAAAAAAAAGTACTCCATCTAATTTACTGGAAATAAAACTGTTGTAGATTTCTTGAAATTAGAGTCTCAAATCTCAGACAAATTTACGTATTTCAAGAGTTTTTGACTTTTTGCAGTGTATGGATAACCCTGCACGTCAATATGCAACAAAAAAGGTGAAATAAAACTTTTATGCCACAAAGGCTAAACTATGTGTAGGGCCCTTAATAGAAGCTTCAGGCCGTACATTTGTAAGAGATTCACTTTATAAATTGACGCATTGACCCGTCTAACAAATCTTACCTTCTAAGTAAAGCTAATCTTAGTCCTGAAGTCCGTTATTAGTTCTCATTTGGTCCCATTTTGACCTCATTTACTCCTACTTTCTTCAAGATATTAAGTGAACTTTACAAATAGTAGTTGGACTGTCAGTTTTGTTCCATCAGGGGTTAGTGCACAAGTTCCAACTCAATCCCACTTTATGAAATCCATGTTTTACCAGTGTGCGTGTCCCCGTACCTTGGCTGGGATTTTGGCCGGATGGTTTTCCAGGATAAGCCTTTTGAGGTGCAGGATCCACATGCGCTTGTCCTGCTGGGATTTCGCCTGGAGCCAGAGGAGCATCACGAGAGCAGAGATTACGCACGGTTAGGGAAGACTTTAGACATTTATGATCTTATGCAACAATATTATTATCCTCTCTCTTTCAGGGGCATGTCCGGAACGCTCCGGCGGAGTCTCAACAATGGTTTTATCGGCCTGTGATGCTCGACGTGTCTGTGCAGCGACGGATAACAAACAATCAAGAGACGGCTGCGGGAGTGCCAAAAGGCTGTGCGTGCCCCACCCTTTTGCTCAAATGTATAATTATGCTGGGGTTACGGGCCAAAGGTGGGACAATGCGTCAAAAGTACAAGCACGCACTTTTGGAAAAAACAAAGCTACGTTCGGATTGGCGGAGGCTAAACATTAAGGCGGATCTGGATTACACTTTATCAGATCAAAGTAAAAGCTCAAGTGAACTTTGATGGAAGCGACGCGTTACGAAAGATACAGAGAGAATAAAAACTACAACAACAAATGTTTACGTTACAGTCAGCTTCATTTTGTCATAGCAGGTTACTCATAATTGTGCATTTGCATTATCCATAGCCTAAGGTCTTGTGATAGACATTGTACTAGAAGAAAAAGACACTAGATTAAAAAAAGTTAAATCATTCATTTATATAATGAAATGATTATCATTCATTAAAAACTGAAAAAGGGCACTGAATTTTTAATCCGAGGTCTAAAATTATGCAGGCCAACGTTGGCTCTCTAACCTACTTCTTAAATACTGGAATGAACCTTACTTTGGAGTCATGTAGGAGCTGCACCACTAGTTTACAAAATAAATCCAAGACATTTTGTTTTTGGCATGAAACAAGTGACGTGATGTAAAACGCGAACGGGAATATAATATATATCCCCTAATGTCGCACATATTAATGCAGCTCTCTGTATTTTATGTCATGTAAAAAAAACTATTTCTTTGTAAAGATTCAATAGATTTATTGTCATTGTCACAGAGAACAACGAAAATATGTTATGTTAGTAAATTTTAAATAATCTAACCAGATATAAAATGAGCACCACAAATGCGTGCTCAGTATGTTCCTACTGGCCTAATTTAATTTAATTTATTTATTTGATCAGGGACAATGCACACACAACATTAGTCTAAAAAGAAGAGATGTCATGTGCCAGGTTATAGCAAAAATGCTAATTTCCACCTGCAGTTCCTGGACAGGTTGATGTTATACTTGCAAAAGTTCATAAAATAAGGTTTTTTTCCGGTTGGTTTAGAGCCTGCGCGCGCATACACCTGATGCATACGTCACATGAGATGGGTCTCTTGTATAACTAAAAAATTAAATGTATTATCCCAAACACTTGACTGGGAAACCTCACCAGAAAAGTCCCAATGAGAGGGGTTCCTATTGTACATGTCTTTAGTGCCAAGGGACACAGGAACTGGACATGAGATCCTTTTGCTGAGGCACTTTCCATGCAGCTTCTAGTAGGTCCAGGATATTGTTGTTACTTTTACTGTTGCATTTTTGAAAAAAATAAATTAAATAATCCAGACACAGGCCTTTTGTGTTAGTTTTCATGTGACATTTTTGAAGGTTCATGTTCCTGCAGTGTCTGAAGCGCCGCTCACTCCAGTAAAACAAAAGGTCTTGGCTTTGCTTTTCCAGATTCCCATCAGAAGGAAACCCGACAGAATGCTCGCAGCCGTACCTGGACCGTGTGCTGGAGTTTGGGGTTCTTGTAGTGGAACACGCTGAAGCTCAGAGGCTCTTTGGGGATCACCTCCACCAGCATCAGGTTACAGCACTGCTCAAAAACACAGCAAAACAATAACAAACACGCTTCGGGACATATCGGAGCTCGCGTGCTGCGCCTGACCCACCAGGATGTGAGCTTTGTAGGTGTAGGCCTCCTCGCGCTTCTTGGTGATGAGCAGCAGTTTGTCGAAGAGGAAGAGGGTGCGCTCGTTTTTGGCGCGCTGCAGCCGGAACGTGCCCTCCAGGACCAGCTCGCCGTAGCCGATCAGGTCCGGGCCTTTCCAGTTGGTCAGCAGGCTCTGGATCTCCTGATAGCAGCCAGACAAACAGCGAAAAAAATAAAACGTTTTATTTCACGACCTTGTCCAAATGCACAAAGTAAGGTTGATGATGTTTTTTTTGGGGTCAATATTTTACAGTTTCTCACAACCGTATAGAAAGTAAACAAAAGCACGGAGCGCCAACACCAACAGGAAGTGCTTTCACCATAAAAGTGGGTCATCTCTTCCAAAGCATAATATCTTAAGCCTTGATATAAATGGGTCAGTCGACAAGAAAACCATCACTAATCATTACAGTTACTGTATCGAACATCATCATATTGAAGGCTCCACCTGACTTTGTTTGCCTTCATTGGTTGTGGATTTTAAACTGCTAGTTGTCCAAACCCATTCCCAACTTTATAACATCTAAATTACTTACAGGGATGAGTTTAAAGGCTCAGGATCACTGTTACAGTAATGCTGACAAAAACTTGCCCGTCAGTTCTTAAGCATAAAGAAGATTATATAGTGTGTTTTCACAAATGTCTACTTAAACAATTTACCAAGTGACAAAATAATTACACTACCAGAAACAATATCAGCTATAGTGCCTTTAAATGATCTGGAAACACAATTTATTTGCCAGGATTTTCGTTCTTCCCGGAGTCTTCAACCCTCAATGTCAAAAGAGCCCTCTTCGCTCCGAAAATGCTCTTGTCAACTTTTTCTGTAGTTCATGTGGAAATGCATGAGCGAGCCCATCCCAAAAAAGGAATAAAAGTCGGTAGATTGCTTGAGAACCAGTGCATGAGTGCTCGATAGTGTCATTATGTCATTTGACCTAACGCGGTAAAGGAGAACAAGTGAAGAATAATGACTAAACCAGTGACATCCTCTGGTCTATTGGAGAAAGTGCTTCCTTTCATATGGAGTGTTGGAGACGGGACGTTGCATAATAACAGGAGGATCACAATGGAAGTAGGTGCCTTCTCTGTGCTCCAACTACTGAGGTGTTTCCAATAATCACAGAACCACAGATATGGTGTACCAAAATCAAATATTGTGCATGTTTTAGGAAGGACAAAGCACAACCCAAGTGACATTTATGGGCACTGAAATTCATTGAACATTTTTCCCCTTGGAGAAAGTGTTACCGTGAGAGGTACTTTGGCTTCATTTGTACAAGTTTGAGTAATGAGGTTCACATTACTCACTCACTGCAGAAGTGCTCAGATTTGTTTTCACTCCATTTTGTGGCGTAAATGATTGAATCCGGACGTTTCTGACACATTCTCGATAATCATAAACCATCACCGGATCTGTTCTGAGCGGTTCTGCGCACAAACGGCATTCATCACACCGCCATCGATTTGCCAGCATGTAGTTGGCTATAAATAGAGGTTTGTATTTCTGTTTTACATGGCTAATTCCGAGAGCTGCCAACAGAGGGCACTCCGAGCAGCAAACAAGAAGCTTTTTGACAGGGGCAGTCAATAACAAAGTACATTTACTTAAGTACTGTACTTTGAGTTATTGAGGATCTGTACTGTACTTGAGTAGTGTTTAGAGTTTTACTCCACTACATTTGAGCGACAAATATAATCTTTTCTACTCATCTACATTGATATCAATGCACCAAAGTAAAAGTCCATTTGTGCATGTGTGTTGTTTACTTTAGAAACCATAAAATGCACACTCCAGAACAGTAGGTGGCGCTGTGCTAATGTGGCTGATGTGTGTTTGCTAAGGTGTGGCGCTTGGCTCGCTGTTTCAAAGATGGCGATTCTAGCGCCTTGCCATGTGGGAATGCAACAATTCTGGGACCGTAAATGGAACAGCCGAGGGCAGCTTTAAACCTTGGTACTTTCTACAGCAAATACTTCAGTACTTTTACTTAAGCAATAGCTTGACAGAGCATCGTTACGTGCATTGGAGTAATGTTTGACCAATAGTATCTGTACTTAAAGTAATATAACCAAAGTACTTTGAGCACAAACACTTACTGAAGCAGGCCTTACTCATATACTGGTCTTTCCCCTACATAGACATCATTATAAATGACAAATACATGAAGTATCAATGCGGAGGTGCCATAAACCACAGGTGCACATGACTGCAGTGCAGCGTGTACCTGCAGCCTGACGGCGTGCTCGTGCTTCCTCTTCATGTCGTTGATGTGCCAGGCCACTCTCTGCATGGTGTCGATGGCCTCCTGCACCACCTCCAGAGTCTCCGTGTCCTTCTCCAGGTGGTTCGCGATCTCCTGCAACAAAGTCAACGAACAAATGAACACACAAACACCAGACAGTCAATAACACCGAGTCGGTACAGGCAGGGACACACACTGAGGGACATATGGCTCAACATTTGGCTTCGCAGGTGGAGCTTCGTCCAAAAAAGGGACAAGTATTGCACAAAAGGTTAGACTCCACAAGTAAAACACATAAAAAGATGTACATTTAGAGATGTCAATTTGAACGTTTTACTAAAGGTAACTGATGGAAAAATGTATTGCAAGTTTTACATCCTATATTTTGGTACGGAAGGAAAATAAACCAGGCTAGTCATAAACGTCCTTGTGAGGGAAAGGTTTCAGTTTCTCACAGAGTAAATCTATGTAATGTTGGATCATTAACTTCACCTGGAAACAAACAAATTGCCTAATTGGTTAAGAGTACACAATGGCCCAAAGTATATACTACTTAGATCTTCTTAAGGCTCATTTTAGTGTTTGTTGTGAGCACACGTAGACCAACTGTATATTCTTTATAGATTCAAATGAATGAATTGCCATTGTTGTAATGGTACTTTGGAGCCGTCATACTTTCTGAAGGAATCAAATACAGAGGTCATTAAAATGTGGTTTGATAAATGTGGGATTTCACCAAGACAGAAAGAATGTCGAGACCAGTTCAGAGCCAATCGATAGTTAGGTTGAAGCCATTTAGTTACCGTACGTTCAGGCTCTGAAAGTTCAATTTTACATTCTATTTAAAGGCACACTGCGTAACATTTTGGATTGAACTGTTGCCAATACAAAAAAAAGGGCCTAAAGACCAGCTCGACTAAAGTTTATTTTTGGGCAATCAAAGAATGGATTTAGATGAGACCCTAACCTATTTAAAGAGATAGTCTTTAAGATTGCAAAATAAGGAGAAAGAATTTTTAAAATAAATAAATTCCCTCCCCTCCCCTCCAGAATGGACTGGAAAGCCACCCCTAGTTTACAAAATGAGGAGAAAGAGATAGAATTTCAAAAGTAAGCAATCACGCTCCCACCCCTCCCTCCTGATTGGACCTGACAGGCCGGTTCATAGGAAAGTTTGTCTCATTGGTCAAAGTGACGGCAGCTGAGATTCTGATTAGTTGTTGAGAGAGAGCAATTATTATTTAATATTACTTATGTTGCGTCAAATTGCAGATCCAGGCAGTCGATTATACGCAATCTATTACTTTTGTGGAACATTTAAACTTACAAACTATCACTTTAAACCTTTGCATTTGGTCACGTCTCCATGGAGACAAGCTGGAGACGTCCCGCTCCCAGTAAAGTTAGTGTCAGGTCTGAGGAGAGGTGAGGTGAGCCGCTCACAGTAAACACATGTTTGGTCATTTTTTAGGTAGCTTTAAACAAAAATATATATCTGATACAATGAAAACTTGTACAGTATTTTATTAGTTTAATTAGTTGAAATGTTACACTGCGTGTCTTTAAAGTAGAAACAATGATGTATTGGTGTTTTGTCATTTGTGTCTGTAAGAAATTCCACTTTTAGAACTAATTTGTTTGAGAAAGGCCAATTTGACTAAAGGTCCATATTTGTGTTTGGACTTTATGCTCAAACATCAATGTGCTTCTTCAAAAACGTACATGTTACGGAGGACCTTTTTGTTTCTAAAACATAGAAGCTGCGAAAGTGTGTGAACTTTCAAAAATACACAGAGCACTTGCAAAGACGCACAACTGCAGGCCTCTTCTGGTAATGTGAGCCTGTGTGGACTTACGTGCAGCAGCAGGTGGTACTTGAGGATGCGCTGCACTGGCTTGAGCAGGTAGGAGCCCAGAGGCAGGGAGTGGCGCAGAGACTCCTGACGCTCGCGGAAGAACTTGGCCAACGCTTTGTTCCTCATGCACTCGGTGAGCACAGCCACCAACCTGTGGAGACAACACAACACGCAGCCAAGACATGAGAGGTTTCCACTAGGCCTGAAAGATATATCGTTATCGTATCGATAGAGATATGAACGTTCAAGATATTAATATCGTAAAAGCAACGATATATCGTTATCGTACCGATAGAGATATGGACATTCAAAACATTAAAATCGAAAAAGATATAAACGATATAGATTTATATCAATAAAAACTGCACTCTTTATTAGTATGTTTTTATTTTACTGAAAAATGCTTGGTTTTCATAAAATCCATAGTTATATTGTATCGTATCGATAGAGATATCTGGCATGAATATCGAGATATGAAATTTTGTCCATATTGTTCAGCCCTAATTTCCAATGTACCCAGCACCCAACACCAGCCATTAAAGACAGCACCCAACAACAGCCATTAAAGACAGCACCCAACAACAGCCATTAGAGACAGCACCCAACAACAGCCATTAGAGACAGCACCCAACAGCAGCCATTAGAGACAGCACCCAACAGCAGCCATTCGAGACAGCACCCAACAGCAGCCATTCGAGACAGCACCCAACAGCAGCCATTAGAGACAGCACCCAACAGCAGCCATTAGAGACAGCACCCAACAGCAGCCATTAAAGACAGCACCCAACAGCAGCCATTAGAGACAGCACCCAACAGCAGCCATTAGAGACAGCACCCAACAGCAGCCATTCGAGACAGCACCCAACAGCAGCCATTCGAGACAGCACCCAACAGCAGCCATTAGAGACAGCACCCAACAGCAGCCATTAAAGACAGCACCCAACAACAGCCATTAACGACAGCACCCAACAACAGCCATTAACGACAGCACCCAACAACAGCCATTAAAGACAGCACCCAACAACAGCCATTAAAGACAGCACCCAACAGGCATTAAAGACAGCACCCAACAGCCATTAAAGACAGCACCCAACAACAGCCATTAACGACAGCACCCAACAACAGCCATTAACGACAGCACCCAACAGCCATTAAAGACAGCACCCAACAGCCATTAAAGACAGCACCCAACAGCCATTAAAGACAGCACCCAACAACAGCCATTAAAGACAGCACTCAACAGCTATTAAAGACAGCACTCAACAGGCATTAAAGGAATAGGCCACCGTTTTTACATACTGACATATGTTCTTACCTTACCTTAGACTAGTTGATATGTACCTGTCTGGTCTTTGTCCGTGCGCTCTGTCATGCAAACGGAGCACAAACGCAGCCTCTTCCACATACTGTATAGTTCCAAATCAGCTCCCGTTAGAAGCTACCAAACTCTTCCACGTTGTCCCTATTTAAATACAGTTACGTGACGTGTTACACTACAAAGTATAGTAACACAGAAATGTAACATGTCGATTTTCTCAGCGGATAAAAAGGGGTACTATATTGTGAGGCGTAATAATACGAGGAGCACTACGTCCGCGCACTAACACCTAAAGACTTTTCTCCCGCTCACTACAAGTCACGCTGCTTCTATTGACGGAAGTGAGCGGGGGAGAAGTCTTTAGGTGTTAGTGCGCGGACGTAGTGCTCCTCGTATTATTACGCCTCACAATATAGTACCCCTTTTTATCCGCTGAGAAAATCGACATGTTACATTTCTGTGTTACTATACTTTGTAGTGTAACACGTCACGTAACTGTATTTAAATAGGGACAACGTGGAAGAGTTTGGTAGCTTCTAACGGGAGCTGATTTGGAACTATACAGTATGTGGAAGAGGCTGCGTTTGTGCTCCGTTTGCATGACAGAGCGCACGGACAAAGACCAGACAGGTACATATCAACTAGTCTAAGGTAAGGTAAGAACATATGTCAGTATGTAAAAACGGTGGCCTATTCCTTTAAAGACAGCACTCAACAGGCATTAAAGACAGCACCCAACAACAGCCATTAAAGACAGCACCCAACAGCCATTAAAGACAGCACCCAACAGCCATTAAAGACAGCACCCAACAGCCATTAAAGACAGCACCCAACAGCCATTAAAGACAGCACCCAACAGCCATTAAAGACAGCACCCAACAGCCATTAAAGACAGCACCCAACAACAGCCATTAAAGACAGCACTCAACAGGCATTAAAGACAGCACCCAACAACAGCCATTAAAGACAGCACCCAACAGCCATTAAAGACAGCACCCAACAGCCATTAAAGACAGCACCCAACAACAGCCATTAAAGACAGCACCCAACAACAGCCATTAAAGACAGCACCCAACAACAGCCATTAAAGACAGCACCCAACAACAGCCATTAAAGACAGCACCCAACAGACATTAAAGACAGCACCCAACAACAGCCATTAAAGACAGCACTCAACAGGCATTAAAGACAGCACCCAACAGCAGCCATTAAAGACAGCACCCAACAGACATTAAAGACAGCACCCAACAGGCATTAAAGACAGCACCCAACAGGCATTAAAGACAGCACCCAACAGGCATTAAAGACAGCACCCAACAGCCAGGAAACGGGCCAACGGCTGCAGATGGTATTTAGCCATGTATGAACTTTTTCAAAACACAATAAAAGATGCACAAGCTTTCCAGAGGCAAAAGTCCACTTATAGTACAGTACAGAGATTGAATGTACCGTCGACCTAAAGACCTCATCAACTTGGGCCAGTCAATGATATTTAACCTCACACAAAACGCACATTTTCTCCAGTTTGGCAATACCCACGGGTACCGACAAAAACAAAAATGAAACAAAAAAAAGGAGAAAACTATAAAAAAAAAATAATAATAATGCGAATGTCACATAGAAGATTAGGTTTACATCTTTTTATGTTTAAAGGAGCATATATTAAGGTGCGCACACACTACACAATTTTTCTAGTCTTAAAACAATTTTATACCATTTACCATTTACCATTTATATAGAATGAGGGGTCCACACTACACGACTTGATTCAGTGCGATTATTGAACGTCTGGGGGTTCACACTTAGCAACTGAGAATCGTAAGAGCGAACACACGATTCTGACAAACAGCTGATGTTTGACAAGACAGCACGTCTGTCCTCTCTACCGCTTCATTTCTCCTCTGGTTTCAAAAACTGAACCCAAATCCGCAAAGTTGGGCCGTGTTTGTGAGCGTGCAAAAACATGTGCGTGTCCCAGTTTGGTCAGGGGTGTCAACAGTGTCACAACATCGCAGTGCAAGGCTCCTACTGGTACGAAGCCTTCAACTTGGCTATAGTTCTGTCAAATGGAGATAAAAGTCGGCAACACGAAGAAGCGGGACGTATTTCAGTGGATTTAATAAGAAAAGAAGACGGGCCTCCGCTCCAAGATGGAGGAGACAGCAGATAGGTGAGCTCAACAGTTCGTCTCCAAACTCAGTAAGTGCCGCTAAACTCTGTTCGCGGTTGAAATGTAGCTTGAAAAGGTGGTTCTCGTGAACGTTTGGTGGTATAAAGTTGTGCCTTTTCGTGTGGGAATCGCTGTGGCCATGTGTCGCTGTTTTCACGGAGAAATGAAAAATGAGGCGCGGCTGTGTTTTTCTGTCTTTATTTCACTCTGTCATTGGCCGCTGATTTCTGTGTGTTCACTTTGGGGTAAAATCACCCACGTTTCTCCTGTGCGTCCAAAATCGGGCTTAAAAATCAAACATGTTTGATTTCCTGCGACTGTAGTCCAGTTGCATCTGACTGCCGCCCACACTACACGATTCGAACGCGAGTCCAGTCGTGACCCCCCACACTACGCGACATGACGCGACTGCCTTTGACTAGACACGACTCGGGAAGACTCGGCGCGACTGAGAATTGTATCAAAATCGGGCATAAAAATCGTGTAGGGTGTGCTGACCGTTAGTGGTAATAATAGGCACACAAAAATCTGGGTCATTTCTCCTCATTCGCCGAACCCCGAAAACCTCTTTATAATGTCCACAAACATATTCACTCATATCCTATTTTTGTCCATAATTGTGTAAAAAATGGCATCCACTATGATACTGGAGGTCATTCTGAATAAGCATGTTCTCTGCTAAACGTATTAAGACTCAACTGTCTGCTGAGTGGATCTGCCAAAGCGCCTCACCCCCTCCTCTGTGCGCGGACTACAACAGACTGGGAATCCTATTTGTGCCCCCCTCCCTCCGCCGTGTGTTGTGGTTTTGCGTGTGCACGTCTGCATGTCTGAATTCCTGTGCGCTCGGAACAGGCCCGTCATTGTTATGGGAGGAAACCAGAGCGAGAGAGCCCAGGACATCTGCGTCTGTCGGCCTGGCGTGTGTGCCCTTCAGCGGGGTCACCAGCTGTGGAGGGCACCGGGGTAAGGCATGGTCCTCTTTCCGACGCAGGACAATGGCCGTTTCATACGAAATAGGATGAGGGGAGAATGTGGTTAAGCGTGGGGACCTCTTTAAGAAGGAAAGTTCTCTAACTCGTCTGATTTAAAAGTCCACACAGGCCTGTCATCAATGTTTGTCATTTATTCAATGTACAACAGGAAGTAGCTCTCCAAAGGACTTCTACATCTCTATATTAGATACTTTATCTTTTTGTTCTCAACACACTGAACACAATCTGCAAACGTTTATGTCAATACAGTAAAGAAAAAAGAGGAAACTTAAAGCTTTAATAGCTCTCAGCCATTTTTGCAATGTACAAGTAGCTCACATGGTAAAAAGGTTAGCGCAGGGGTGCCCAAAATGAGGCCTGCGGGCCAAATATGGCCCGCCGAAAAAATTCTGTTGGCCCGCCAGAGTGACCTACTTTTGCTCCGTATCTGGTTAATACCAACTCTCTCCCATTCATTCTCAATGGTAAATATGGATGCAGTACACTTTTTGGCCAACAGCGTCAAATTGGGGGCGCTGTTTCACTCCTTTCGCAAAGTTAAGGAAACACTGTTGTGGTGTCTTTGTGTTTATCAATCCCAGAACATCAACTTTCCCAGTAAAAAATGACTTGAAGAATTGTTGCTTAACTGACACTTTCAAAATTATCTAATATAGCATTTTCTTTTGTCATTTTCATGACTAAATTCAAGAAAGAAAAGAAAAGTATTTGTCAAGACTAGACTGGTCATGGTGACTCACAGGAGGCGAAACTTGGGAGATTGCAACAAATGTAAAAAAAAAAAAATGCTTAAGCCAATATTTTTAGGCAGCAAGTTGCGACCCATAAAACACCTCACGTCTTACTCAACACTTCGGAGTTTGTGAAACAGAAGGGAGCAACAATTACCTGAAAAGATTTACAACTGGGCCGGTGTCTTCTCCAAACAAGTCACCGCTTTGTGATTTTTGGCGCCGCCGACACAAAGAAAAGTATTAGCTGAAGAGTCAATAGTGAAAGGGGAGTATAGTCACTTTATTGCTACAATTGTTGATTTTGTTCTACTAAAACTAGGATTATGCAGGAGTTAACATTTGTTTTAATACAACACGTTATTTGCATAGATATAATCAAATGCAAATGTTTTTGGAAAAATATAATAAAGTAACTTTATCATTTTGGCCCTCGGAGACAGAAAGTTTGGGCACCGCTGAGTTAGAATTTTGCTCGGTTAACGGGCGTCTTTTATTTGCCAAGCCATTGAAAATACTTGTAACACATTTTTGCACCACCAGAGACCGCCAGAGCACTCCCACACATTTGTCCACGAGAAGTAGTCAACGCAGCAACTAGGTAGTTTTCAATATGAAGCGGGCCAAAAAAAAAAAAGCAGCTGCGTTTAGCACGCACACTAATGTTTAACCGAGTATTAACCGCTAAGGGCCTCGGTTAACAGTTAATGAAAAACTTGAAAACGTGCAGCCATATTTAACACTAAGTTATAACTGAAGAAATACAAATAATAAGCTCTAATTTGCATTTGTAACAGTGAAATATGATGAGCCTTGATATGGACGAGCAGGTGATGCTCCAAATAAGTCATCCTCCTTTGAAACTTTAACGCACACGTTTTAACACATTTCTGTCATGTTCAGTTTTTATCCTGCAATCTCAGATTATTTCCCAACATAAATCTTTGAATCCCGAGTGAAACCACAGCAAATGTACATAGCAATAACTGAAGACTGAAGAACAGCGTCATTCACCACTGTCAGGAAGCTGAACTCTCTCCCTTCCACCTACTGTACTCATAAAAAACCACCACCCACTCCCCTATTCTATACTATATTGGGCACATTTATATTTAATACAAAATAAAATATCTTTCCCTTTTAGATGTTTAGACTGAGGGACAGCGTCACCCACCAGACTGTCAGGAAGCTGAACTCTCTCTTTCCCTCCCTTCACAGCCCCTGTAGAGTGTGCAAATCTCTTTTGGTATTGCTAATTTTGATTCATTGGATGGAAGCGAACTGTAAAAATGACAAAATCGTAGTAAATGTTGACATCAAGCTTTTTCTAATCGAATAGTGTGACTGTGGTGTGACTTTCTTCCACTGAAGCATGTCCTTGACCTGCTCCGCTTTGACTAATTCACTGATGACCTTGGCTTCCACCCAAGTCACACTCTGGTGTCAGTTAGCCCGTTATTGACCGCGGCCCAAGCCTCCCAGTGAGTGCGTGGCTCTCTACGCGCCTCATCATAGCGTGTGTGTTAGCGTATCAGCTTCAGCATCAGCGCCGGCCTCACGTTTCAACCTATTTATGCTAACACAATATGCAGGGCCACACAAAAAGCCCACGGACAAGCTAGCCCTGCAGGTGTTACCGGTGCTAACCTGATGCCCCACAAAGCAGGATACAACATTAGTGGTGGCGTTAGCATGCTAGGATGACGGGTCGGATACGTCCCTGTCGGTGCACGCGCTGCAAGTCTGTCAATAGGTGGAGGAGAATAGAAATGAAATGGAGCACAGAGGTGTGCACTAAAGTCTCTCGGGCAAAACTGGAGCTAGACATTTGGACTCCGGATAAAACATGAAACAAGGAGGGGAGACCGGGGCTATTTGTCACACTTCTTTTTCTAGAGTTCACAGCTGATCAACAGAAAATCCCACAAGAGTCAAAACTGCAATAAATGAAAGCCTGAACCCTTGACTTGAAGCGGACCTCGCGTCCTTTATTCTATCATATTGCGAAAAATAGTTATTAACCATCAAACACAACAAAATCGACTGACAATGTGCGGGGCAAGTTGTCACAATGCGTGGGGTTGATTGTCACCATCGTTGGTGTAGTTGGTGTTAACATGAAACGTGATAAACCTTTGTAACTTTGAGATAGAAGGACAAAATAAGTTTAAAAAGAGTCACAACGCCATACGTGTTCAGAACACTCATTTGAACTGTTGATTTTTTTGCAAAATGCTCTATGAAGTGTAAAATGTACAGATTCACTAAAATGACCCAAACATACCACTATAAAAGATAATGTAAAAATAAAGCATAAAAAAATAAAGCATAAAAACACAGACACAAATGAAAAAAGTTTCCCCATGTGACAAATGACCCCTCAGTTTTTAGGACAAATAACTCCGAATGTCCACTTTACGAACAATGTAAGGTAGCTAACAAACGGCTTTAGCATGTTAGCTCTAAAATGGCTCAAATCAAAGCTAACATCTCTGTCTTTCCGATTTGTGTCTTTTGTTTATGGCACTAACAAAAGGAAAGCTCCCACGACAAAAAATAACCCAGACGTTAAAGTTTAGGGAAAAGGCATGAAAACAATTCAAATGTGTCCTCTCTTCACGTCGTCAGTCCACATGAGAAAATGATTACTGGAAGAGAAAAGGAATACCAATACTATAACAGTAACAGCGTACAGCGCCCTCTAGTGTGGCTATAAAAAGCAATGTGACAAATTACCCCGTATGACAAGTTTTATGATTCTTGTGTTCGTACGGGGGGAGTTTGGGGTAAAATTAACTTTAGCCCTGACAGAGAGAAGGCAAGGCAACTTTATTTATACAGTGCATTTCGTACACAAGGCAACTCAATGCGCCTAAGTAGAAGATACGTGAGAAGAATAAGTTGTGATACTTGCACCATAATTTGAGAACCCATGACAAGTTTGACATCGCTGTAACGCGGACAAAGGCGATGTGAGTAAACGGGGGGGGGGGGGGGGGGGGGGGGGGAGGTTTACACAGTGAAGGAGCGCACGGATCAGGTGACAGCGGATGATAGGACAGAGTATAGATACAGTATAGATACAGTAGACAGGCCTGTTTAGGGAAATGAGGACACAACATAAACTAGAGCAGAAGGGGCATCTGAGGGGAAAGGGGAGGGCGGGCTTACCGAGGGTAGTTGGTGCAGTACTGGGTGTAGATGTGGAAATCTTCACTCTGGAAAAGAACACACAGGAGCAGCTTGTTGGAAAGTTCAATCAAGTTGGATGATGTGTTTGTACATTTTAAAGCAAAGCACGCTGCAAAACTGTTCCTAACCTTTAAGTAACCTTTAAGTTTCAGTAGCGTAGGTAGATTGGGTACTTTAGAGCGGTAGACACGACAACAACCTGACAAATGACGACGCTTTAAATACCATTTCCACATTAGTCCCACAAAATGTCAATACGGCATTTAAAACGGTAAAAAATACCGCCACTTCTTCAAGAATACTTCCACTTAATGTTTCCTTTTGTGCATTCTACTGAAACAAATGGGTTGGCAAATGACCGTGTGATATTTTGAAAAGCCTCATGATCCTGTTTTCATTACGTCCATAAAAAGGATTTGTATAAGCAACTTGGTACGCAAAACATCCTCGTACCATTTGTTAGGCGAAGTCAGGTTCTAAAACAGTTGAAGGGTTAGGGCTGGGAAAGGGAAGCATAAACTTATTTTGCTATTTTGTTCCTGTTCATTTGCTGTAGTACATATTCTAGCATCCGAGACTCCTATGGCTTCACAGAAGGAGAGGTGAATATGTTTCAGCCTCCCCTCTAATTGAAAGTGAGTGCAGGTGATGATTAGCGTCGCTCTTGTGAGTCTGCTCCTAAATCCTGGCTTATAATTTACCCCCACGAACTTCAAAACGCGAGACGGAGCTCAGACTGTGGCTGCGACGTATAGAAAATGTATAGTGTTTGTGACACTAACGTTTACAATCTAAAACCTAATACATTTTCAATGGAGGGGTTAGCGTTAGCCACCGAACTTTGCAGATTATGAATAAACGACAAGTTGAGTTTTTGACAGAAAATAACCCAATCATACATGAGTGATAAGAGCCTTGTTTGAATTGAGAATATTAATCTTGTTAGCGGTTTTCACTTTGACTTTCTTCCTGATCGGACCTACATTATTTTTGCTTGTTTGATGGTATGTCGGACCAGTTCTAAGGTAATCCCATTGGCAAAGAGTTTCACCTGAAATAAAGACAGAATGTATTAAAATGACTCAGAAACCTCTCAGAACAAGTTAAATAATCTAGGTCTAATGCCCAAGTAACTACAACTAACATTTAAATGATTATGCTCAATTTAATCTAGATATGAATTTTTAATGTGTGTAACTACAGCTCATGATTCAGATTCTGAAACAACGAGAGTATAGACAAACAGATTAGCAATCAATAAAATGTTCAAACCATTCATCAAGGGCAAAGTGTCTGGCCTAAGTAAACAACAAGATTTAGGGTATTTTTCATTAGAAACGGAAAGATGATGTTAATTTATCCCTAGAGACTACTTCTTTGACCAAAACTAGTAGTTTTATCATATTAGATGGGAGGACACTTTCTTTAGGGCCGTCTCAAGCAAATCAAAACTTTTTTGATGTTTTTTTGGTAGGCACCCCTAATCTGGCCAGAGTTCGTTTTACAGTCCAACTGCTTTATTCATCCCACTGTGAGTTAAACACTTTCCCGAGAGAGAGAATATCCCAATGAGCCCACTCTGGTGCTGCAGAAACGTGACCAATTCAGCATAGGTTTCAACACACAGCAGCCGGTCACCAACCTAAAAACCGTTATGTGCCCATGGACCCAACGGGGAAATCTAGGCCCAAACCAGGCCAAGAATCAGAACTTCGCTTTCACCAGAGCCATTTTATTATCTTCTTCTTCACTGATACTGATTGTGTACAATTTATAATAACATTTCCCCTGTAAGCTCTCCTCAACCAGCTTTCTCAAACTAAAACGACCGTTACATAACCTGACAGTTTAATGAACTCAACCTTCTGGTGATCTCAGGAAGACGACGGCTTCTGTCAGCAGCCTCATCACAAACAAACAGGACACTGGTCACTCACTCAGAAGTTACTGGGGCTCAGAGCATTGCCTTGTTATGTTCCTCAGTGCTGCTAAATAAACATAACTATATTATTGTTATGCAAGCTTTGGGAACACACACACGAGCTAGTGCTAGTGCTATAGCCTCGTAGCCTGAGGTGCTTGGTGGGAAACGGGGGTAAATTGAAGAGCTTCGCTGGCTGGAGAGTCTCAAGGCATCTGCAGCCACAAACTAAACACTACCAGATGTGCCATCGACCGACCGTCCACTTCTGATGACACGTACGGGCTAGTTCAGGGCCCTGAAACGCAAACACCTCGACTCACGCAAATCTCAAAGTCAATATAATCATTCAAAATACAGTGCCCACTACTTTCAGCTCTGCATATATGGAAAGTACGTCATGGTTGCGGATGAACCCAAACCAGAGAACCCCATAGTGACCCCAAATCTATAATACAGGGAAGTATAATGTCCTCCAGGAAGTTTATATTTCTGCACAGATGATATAACAAAGTTAGGAGAGCTGTGGCTTTGCGTCCATGTGGAGGCCCCTAATAACACACTGCACTTCCCTCCACTGGAAACAAAACACCAAAAACTATAGGACTATGTCTATGTTTACTAGTAGATGTGCTTTTACTAGTTATGTACAATGGCTAATGCTACTTATTCTTCCCTGATGGCGCAGGCATATTTCAAGTTGACGATGCCAGGATTCATCAGGCTCAAATTGTGGAAGAGTTGTTGAGGGAGTGAGTGACATGGGGAAGTGCTAAGCGCACACCCGTAGCGCACCAAACGCTTCACGTCCAGAACAGATTTTCTCCCCTCAGCGCCTCACCGGCTGAACCTGATACTCTGGTGATTGGAAGCTCCATAGTTAGGGACGTGAAGATCCCAGCAGCTTTGGTTAGGTGTTATCCGGGGGCCAGAGTTGGTGACATCGAAGGTAACCTTAGGTGCTTAAAGCAGGGAGGGAGGCGGTTCCGTCAGATCGTGATCCACGCGGGTGGTAACGATATTCGGCGGAGACAGTCAGAGATTCTCAAATTGCAAGTAGGCGCGGTGTGTGAATTGGCTAAATCGATGTCAGATACCGTAATATACTCTGGCCCTCTGCCCAATTTGGTCAATGATGAAATGTATAGCAGACATTTATCATTTAACTGCTGGTTGTCTAGATGGTGCGAGCAAAATGATGTTGGATATGTCAATAATTGGAGCGCCTTTTGGGGAAAGCCCAAGCTCATGCGCAGGGATGGCATACATCCAAATTTGGCTGGTGCATCCCTTTTATCTACGAATGTGGCCGATAGCCTTAGTCGCGGCCCAAATTGACGGTCCAGATATGAGCCCCGGGCGCAGAGCAGTAGTGTAGAACACTCCTCTGTAACCACCGACCCTGCTCCCGGATTGTCACAAATCATCAAGTGTGTAGATTCTCAAATAAAGACTGTGTCTGTCCCCCGTAAACCAAAGACTAAAACATCAAATGCTAAGAAAACAAACGCTGGCGTCCGACCAAATAACTTAATTCAAATACCAGAACAAATAAAGACCGTGTCAGTCCCCCGTATACCAAGCACTAAAACATCAAAAGCTCACAAACCAAATGCTGGCATGCGACCAAATAACCTAACACAGATACCCAAGAGTAAACTTAACATTAAACGAAACAATAAACAAAGTGCTAAGCACATAACGTGTGGGTTGTTGAATATTAGATCAATCTCATCAAAGTCCATTTTAGTAAATGATTTAATTTGCGATAACAACATTGACTTTCTCGCCCTAACTGAAACATGGCTTCAGCAGGATGACTATGTTAGGCTTAATGAATCTACCCCTCCTAGTTACGTTAATTTTCAGGCTGCCAGAACCACAGGCCGAGGTGGTGGGGTTGCAGTGATATCACACTCTAATCTTGTTCTAAATCCCAAAAATAACCTAAAGTTTAATTCATTTGAAAGTCTAACATTATCTCTTACCTGTCCCAAATGGAAAAATCAAAAAGCTTTACTACTTGCTATTATTTATCGGCCTCCTGGCCCCTATTCAGACTTCTTAGCAGAGTTCTCTGAGTTTTTAGCCAGTATAGTGTTGAATTGGAATAAAATTATAATAGTAGGTGATTTTAACATTCATGTCGATAATAATAGTGATTGTCTGAGTAAGGCATTTAGTGCCCTACTGGATGGGGTTGGCTTTACACAAAATGTGAATAAACCTACTCACTGCCATAAACACACTCTTGATCTGGTTTTAACGTATGGGATTGAAATTAGCGACCTAAACGTTCTCCCTCAGAATCCCGTGCTTTCTGACCATTTTTTAATTACATTTAGGTTCCTAATCGAAGATTATACTAATCCACAGGATAAAATTCAATTAAAACGGCCACTATCTGAAAAAGCTGTGTTAAAGTTTAAAGAAATGATCCAGCCAGTCTTTAATACTATGTCTACAGAGAATAGCTCGCTTACTGATTTAAATAAAAGTGATGAGTTTGTCGACAGCGTTATGCTCACACTAAAAACAGCCCTTGATGTTGCGGCTCCACTGAAACAGAAAGTGGTTTGGCCAAGGTGCGTTGCTCCCTGGTTCAACGCGGAAACACGAACGCTTAAACGAAAGACTCGCAAATTAGAACGGTTATGGCGCAATTCTAGCACTGAGCAATCTCTTAGATCTTGGAAAAATTGCCTACTCGCCTATAAGCAAGCCATGAGGAAAGCAAAAACAGATTACTACTCTTCATTAATTGAAGTAAATAAAAATAACCCTAGGTTTCTTTTTAATACGGTGGCCCGGCTAACAAACAGTCACAGCGCAGTAGAGCCTTCCATTCCTGATACCCTTAGCTGCGATGACTTCCTTAAATTCTTTAATGACAAAATCACAACCATTAGAGATGAAATAAATGATAAGCTTCCCTTGTCTTCTGATCTAAATCCAGCTGTAGAATCATTGCCTCCTTTCAAAGCCTTAGACAAGTTCATAACTGTAGATGAGGCTGAGGTATTATCAATCATTATGTCTTCAAAACCATCAACTTGTCTTCTAGATCCAATTCCAATTAAACTCCTCAAAGAAATTACCCCAGAAATCTCAGATACCATATTGAAAATAATTAACTCATCTTTAGAAAATGGGTATGTACCAAAGTCCTTTAAATATGCTGTTATCAAACCACTTTTGAAAAAACCCAATCTCGATCCTGATATTCTAGCAAACTATAGGCCCATATCTAATCTGCCTTTCATTTCAAAAGTCCTTGAAAAAGTAGTGGCTAAGCAGCTTTGCCGCCACCTACAGGACAATAGTTTATTTGAAAAATTTCAGTCAGGGTACAGAACTTATCATAGCACAGAGACCGCCTTAGTCAAAGTTACCAACGACCTGTTATTAGCAGCTGACGCCGGACTAGCTTCAGTCCTGGTTCTGTTAGACCTCAGTGCAGCCTTTGACACAATCGACCACAATATTCTCCTGCAGAGGTTAGAAACTGACGTAGGCCTCAGGGGAACAGCCCTCTCTTGGTTTAAATCTTACTTATCTGATAGGCACCAATTTGTTAATGTAAACCTAAAGTCTTCACCGTGTTCTAAAGTGTGCTATGGGGTGCCACAGGGTTCAGTGCTCGGGCCAATTTTATTTATATTGTACATGCTCCCATTAGGTAACATAATCCGAAATCATAATATAAATTTTCACTGTTACGCGGATGACACACAGCTGTACTTATCAATAAAACCAGGTCAGACAGATAAATTAGATGTGCTTAGTTCCTGCGTAAAAGCCATCAAGACCTGGATGACTGTAAATTACCTTCTCCTTAACCCTGATAAAACCGAGGTTATTATTTTAGGTCCTCAAAAACTGAGAGAGTCTTTATCTCAGCAGATCATCTCCCTGGATAATGTTAGCGTATCAACGAGCTCTAAAGTAAAAAACCTTGGAGTTCTGTTTGACCAGGACCTCTCTTTTAAAACGCATATAAACCAGGCTTGTAAAATTGCGTTCTTTCACCTGCGCAACATTGCTAAAATACGAAACATTCTACCTAAGAGTGATGCAGAAAAACTTATTCATGCATTTGTTTCCTCAAGGCTGGACTACTGCAACTGCCTGCTAGCAGCGTGTCCTAAAAGTTCCCTAAAAAGTTTTCAACTAGTTCAAAATGCAGCTGCAAGATTGTTAACGCGTACAAAGAGAAGAGAACACATTACACCTGTGCTAAAGTCTCTCCATTGGCTTCCTGTTGAGTTTAGAATCAAATTTAAAATCCTGCTCCTCACATTTAAAGCCATAAAGGGTTTGGCTCCGCTTTATCTCCAAGACGTTATCGTTCCATATCGGCCAACCAGAGCACTCCGCTCTCAAAACTCAGGGCTACTAGTGATTCCTCGGGTCTCCAAAATCACTGTAGGAGGAAGAGCCTTTAGCTACCAAGCTCCGGTTTTATGGAATAAACTCCCAGCTCACGTTAAAGAAGCAGACACAGTCCCTACATTTAAGACTAGGCTCAAAACTTACCTCTTCGAATTAGCTTATGATCAGGTCAGTTAGGTAAAGCTCTAACCCACAGCCTGAAGTAAAGCTGCTTTAGGAGAAACTCTGCTGTGGGAAGTACGGTACACTGAGCGCTATCCTCTTCTTCTTCTTACTGCAACCTTTGTCTTACTATGATACAATATTTATTTCATCTGTAGTCTGTTCATTACTATTCACATGGTGTCTCCTGTCCCACTCCCCCTTGGGAGTGCCTGTCTAGATCGAACGGAGGGACCCGGCTGAACGGAGGGACCCGGCTGAACGGAGGGACCCGGCTGAACGGAGGGACCCGGCTGAACGGAGGAACCCTGCCTACTGACAACAAGGACTGGACGGTCTGTGATCTTGGCCCGTCTACTGAGGGACTCCTTCGGCCCTGGGTCTCTATAGCCTGTCCGTCCATGGGAGTGGATCTCTCCTTCTGTGGTTCTCCTCAAGGTTTCTCGTTTCTCCCACTGGGTTTTTGAGTTTTTCCTTGCCGGGCTGGAGAGTCTAAGGACAGGGGACACCCGAGCTGCTCGTCGCCACCCACTGCTCGTCGCCACCCACTGCTGACGCTTATTTGGACATTATGTTTGCCTGGATATTTGATTCACCGGAACTTTACATTGTCTTATTTACTGTTCTGTTTTATTGCCTTAATGTTTGTTACAGCCCTATGAGGCAACTCCTGTTGTGATATTGGGCTATACAAAACCATTGATTGATTGATTGATTGATTGATTGATTGACATCAGTCCTTAACCTCTTTGAGAGTCTTTGGGATGTGCTGGAGAAGCCTCTGCACGGTGGTCTGACTCTCCCATTATTAATACAAGATCTTGATGAAATGCGTATGCAACGCTGGACAATATTCGATCTTGTGACATTTCAGAAGCTTAGAGAAATGAATGAAAACATATTCTAATGCCCTTGGAGGTGCCGTTTTTGTAATTATTCAAGGTTTGGATATGATTGATCAAGTTTTCAAAAATAATTGCCTGTTATCACTGTTTCAAGCATACACACCACTGCTTTTTAGACGTACTATGTTTTATCTATATATTATTGATTACAGTGGGGGTCCCTGATTGTTTGCATGGTAATTTGGGGGCCTGAACGGTTTGAGAACTCATGCCTTGAGCTTCATTTATGCTCCCATTTCATATAAATATATGAAATTAAGAATTTCACACATTAAGAATATCACAAAGATAGGTTTTTACATCTAAAGAACATAGCCAGAGTCCGCCCCATTCTCTCTCGGGCCAACACGGAGACGCTAATGCATGCTTTTATCACCAGTCGTATCGACTACTGTAATGCCCTGCTTTCTGGTCTTCCCAAAAAGAGTATCTCAGGTTTACAACTTTTACAAAATTCAGAAGCTCGTGTCCTGACGAAGACCAGGAGGCGGGACCACATTACACCGGTTTGAGAGTCGCTGCATTGGCTCCCCGTGTGTTTCAGGATCGATTTTAAAGTTCTTTTAATGGTTTTTAAATGTCGTAATGGTCTTGGTCCTTCTTATCTTTCAGAATTGATTTTACCTTATAAACCTTCACGGCTCCTTCGCTCCTCCGGCAGGGGTCTCCTAGTTATTCCTAAAGTCAACAGAAAGACTCACGGCGAGGCGTCTTTCCAATATTATGGCCCTCGCCTCTGGAACGACCTGAGGAGGAGCTCAGGACCGCAGAGAACGTTCATGTTTTTAAGAGCAGGCTCAAGACCCTCCTTTTTAGCTTCGCTTTTAACTAATATTTACTTATATTAACTTTATTTACCGGTTTTAGCTCTATTACTTCTTTAGTTTCCCTCTTTTTATCCTGTGCTATTTCACGCACAGTTTTAGCTGTTCTTAATTTATCTCTTTTTAAATGTATATTTATTTTTATGTGTATATATATATATATATATATATATATATATATAATTTTTATTGTATTTATTTATTTATTTTGTTTTATTTTAATTTTATTTTTTATGTTCTCCTAGTGGTTCCTCTGAGGGAGCCCTCTGCCCCGGGACTGCTGGTTGGCTGTGGCCGTGCGGGCGCTCTCCTGGGGGTGCCTGGATGGAGGTAGGATGTCTCTCCTACAGCTCCTCCGGGCCCCCTGAGTCGGCGCTCTGTGGCTGTGGCCGATGGGCTGCTCCTGGGGCAGACGCTCCTTGGATGATGTTTCCTCTTTCGGTCTATCTGTACCCAGCCTTACGTACTCAACTCTATGTCCATTTTTATTTAAGACTTTTAACTGCTGGCTGTCTGTACGTATATGTGTCTGTGTGTCTGTGTGTGCGGGTGGTGGGATTGTAGTTATTTATGTATATTTACTGGTGGGGATGATTTTAATGATTTTTAAGCACTGTAAAGCACTTTGTGTTACATTTTGTATGAAAAGCGCTTTATAAATAAAGTTTGATTTGATATCCGTGCGTTCCAAGCATAGTTACCATCAGTGCATTTATGCTTCCACACGTTTGTATTGTCCAGCATGCGTTGTGGAAAGTTTCCACTAGAGGGCGTTGGAAAATGTGCCCAAACATAAGATGAAGAGCGGGGACCAAAACAATATGGCGCCATCCGCAATGTTTTTTTTACACCACACTCACTTTCTCATTTTCTATAGTCAAGAAAATGAGGTAATATAGCGGTGGTGAGTTTGGAAATGGTTCAAATCACTTTTTAGAAGTTTAGCCGTTTGTGCTGCTTCACCTGTTGAGCTGTTTGCAGTAGTGTCCGCAGCAGTATAAATAAAAAACATTATCAGCACGTGCATGATTTACGGGAAGGCTGTATTCATAACTAAATTCAAGAAAGAGAAGAAAAAGTATTTGTCAAGACTAGACTGGTCATGGTGACTCACAGGAGGGGAAACTTGGGAGATTGCAACAAATGTAAAAAAAAAAAAAATGCTTAAGCCAATGTTTTTAGGCAGCAAGTTGCGACCCATAAAACACTTCACGTCTTACTCAACACTTCGGAGTTTGTTAAACAGAAGGGAGCAACAATTACCTGAAAAGATTTACAACTGGGCCGGTGTCTTCTCCAAACAAGTCACGGCTTTGTGATTTTTGGCGCCGCCGACACAAAGAAAAGTATTAGCTGAAGAGTCAATAGTGAAAGGGGAGTATTATGCTTTTGCAGGGCCTCGGCGACTGGCTAACCTAAAATAAAACTGGGGAGCTAACGGGTAACGGCTAAGTATTAGGTTACAACCGTCTTAACAAAGGCTACAGCCAAGGGGAGACAATCAGGATTCAAGGAGGAGGCTCAATGTCAAGAGGAAGTTCGTTGTTCCAGTAAACGGAAAGTTAAAGTGGCCTAAGGCAAAGGGAATACAGTACAGTGCTGTTTTGTGTAAGAAAAAAAAAATATACAAATGCCTTAGCAATTGACAAAGAAAACTAAATCTCATTCATAATTGAGACTTATGAACATACAGTATATGTGGGAACTCAACGATTTTTACCATTTTTAAGTAAAAAGAGAGACTGGGCTGGTCAGGATCTCTCATCTAATGGCGCTGTGATGAACACACATTGAGCACAGAACTGCTCAGAAAAGGTCCGGCGATGGATTATGGCCTTTAAAAACACGTTTCACTTATTACGCAACATAATTCAGGAAGTACAGATCAGAAGGCGAAAAAGTACTCCAAATATTTTAAGCTTTAAGCTTTCTTTAGTCCCAACAGCTGTCAGTCTTCTGAATGTCGGGCATTGATCCTACTGCCGCTAATGGCTTCAGAGGGCTATGGTATGCCTCTGTATTAAATCCAGTTTCTCATGAGCCACACCACAGTGGAGATCTGTAAAGATGCATAGAGAAAATATCCCTAAAAATAATCTAAGGTCTCTTTTCCACACCATCTTCCTGTGATCAGGAGGCCACACCACCTTATAAGTCTTCAGTTTATTCACATTTTATTTGAAGAGCGGAAACTCTTGGACCACAAAGGTTAAGGGTTTACTTTATTAATCCTCCTAGGGAAATGTGTTCTCTGCATTTGACCCATCCTTCGATTCTGCTAGGGAAACCTGTAGGAGCAGTGGGCACCCGGGGACCATCTCCAGATGTGAAGCTACGCTGATGGTCAGAGTCACGTGGCTGGAGGATTAACTTATTGTACATGTTTTTAATGGTAATAAGAACCCGAGTACCCAGAGGAAACCTACGCAGACATGGGGCACCTGCAAACTTCACACAGAAAGACCCACTCCAGGGCGCAAAGACGTGGAACAGTATTCCTCCACGGTGAGTGAATGCACAAACAGTTCAAACTGTAGTTGAGATATATGTGTGTGAACATGTGTGACAGTAAGTATAGTGTGTTCTCAGTTGTCTGGCGTTCTGAGTGCAGTAGAGGGAGACGGACTAACTGAAACATGCACAATACAGCCCCATTTCAGAGGGTTCTTGTGTTGCTGTTTTTGCAACACAACACTGCGGCAGGTTTTCTGGCAGCGCTCCCATTTTGCAATCATCTTGTTTTTTTTTTTTTTACTTTTACACAAACAGCGGCAAGTCCGCCTCCCTCCTGGCTGTAAAAATACCTGCGTGATTATGTCCTACGATAATGTTTGTTGTGCATTCCACCATTTCCTCCACAAAAGCACTCCTCCCCCTCCTCCGCCCTGAGAGCCATCACGCCCGGCACCGCAGAGAGCAACTGTCTGACCGGGATACGAGAGAACGCTATGCTAAATCCGTCCCCGTTGCTGACCGGCGTGGGCTTTATAGCAGGTCCCGGTGCTAATTTACAAGAGTGAGTCCAAAACAACAAGCCCTCGCCACTGCAGATGTCCCAAATTGTAGAGTGGTGTTGGGGTGGGGTGGGGTGTCTGGGAGATTTGCAGATAAGGCATTATGGAGCTGTGGGAGTCGGTAAACATCCCCTATAGGACTTATGCGGGCTCCGTGTCCAAAAACTTCCTGCCATTATACACGGAGGTTGTGGTCATCTGATGTATACTTATAACATGTGCTGTACATGGAGGTGGTGACGGGATATTTAGGGAAGGCATCATTAGCACTACAGCTGTATTTTGACATGGACATTTTACCGTAATACATTTTAGGCAAAAAAAATAAAATCATTGTAATTGTAACACACACAAGGCAAAACAAATAAAAGTGTTTAAACTACAGATTTGTGCATTGTAGTTTCTGGCGAAATAGGAGTGTCCCAAGGGAATACAATTTTACCAATATACATTTTAGAACATAAAAAAATGACAAATTCAAAAATGCGGAAATGGTTAATTTACTCCTGAATAGGGCTGGGTACCGTTACATTTTTCCCGATACCAGTACTTTGACGATACTTGGTTTTTGATACAGATACCTGAACAATACTTTTTTTGATACCTATACTAACATATTTGAATCTAGAATCATAAAACAGAATAATGTTCATTTATTTCTTTGTCTTCCATTTCCTTTGCATTTGTATCATTTGTCTGAGGTGAAAACAACAAGAAACAAAACGTTTCATTTATTTTTTACATTTTTGTCACGTTTCCCCCCCCCAAAATGTTCTATATTTTTGTGACAATACTTTTTGCCATGGCATAAATTAGCTACAATTTAAAATGCCTAGTATACCTGAATCCTGTTTAAAAGGAAAATGCTTAACTCCCACTCCCTCTGATTGGATCCTTTTACACGGCCCGTGTGATTTATCCTTACCTACCGGGGCATGCCTGTGTCCATAGGAGCAGCTGTGAGTGCGGACAGGCTCGGGCAGGTGGAGTAAGCAACACGGCAGGGAGAGTAATTTAAGAGCGCAGGAATACAAGGGGTCAGGGAGGGCACCTGCTTGACTTTACCTTAGACACAAAACACTCGGCGATGGCCACGGGGTCCGCGTCACACTGCTCCAGGTCCTCCAGGAGATTTCTGAAGGGAGAAGAGTAACTAGTGAGTACAATTTGAAAGGTTTCTGCAGTAACCCCAGCTTCTTCACCTTGCCATGTTTATAGTGCAATATGAATATATGGCTGCAACATTTTCGGACAAATAATGCGATTAGATTTGCAGCTTGTGCTTTAAAATCAAAATTCAATTCACAATGCACCTTTAGAATAACTTTAGTGTAATAACATTTGAGAGAAGACTGAAAAATGAACTGCTAAACTAATACAAGAATCGCCTACATTTCTGAACATTTTTGTAGAACTCCAACAGGTTCAGCATTTATTTTTTTATTTTTTATTTTATTTTATTTTTTTATTCTTTTTTTTAATTATTATTTGTTTTAAGGTTTTAAACAACACAAACATGGGGCACTTGGGATATTAAAAGTAAAACTTTACAAATTATTTTAACAATGTGGCGCTGAAGTGAAAATTGTCCATTTCTCCCATTTTTCTTGACACTGCTCTTCTTGAGTTTTCAGTCTATGAGTCAAAATCTCCATCTCCAAAATTCCATTCACAATTTGTAGCCAGTCTTTAGTCGTTCAGCATTTGTTTCGTGCATAAATCCTTGTGAAGGCCGACTTCTTTATGCCGTTTTTACCTACACAATTTCCGTCTTTGTGTATTGCTAATTGTGATTTGACTGCAAATAATTGTGCTGATAAACAGAAAGAAATTCTATTCTATGACATTGACAGGAAAACTGGCCAAACCCAACCCAAAGATACCGTACAAGCTATTACAATACTCCCCTTCCAGGCATATCTTCTCCCGAAACCATCTCCCCAGGCATGAGTCACCCATTATTAGGTCAAATTCCACAGATTATGCGCCTACTTCCTTGTATTCAAACTGCGTAACAGTGCAGTAAAATATTTAGGCGTATGATTATTGTTCCATGAGGTCACTGTATAGGCTTCCTCTTTACTGGCCTGTGTAGTCTGCTGTGCACAAATGAATAGGTGTGGCCCGGGTAAATGTGCACGTTCAGGCCGAGGACCACCAGCACTGTGTTTGACCGGCCACATGCGCGAGCGCAGCCAATGGACACCAGTATGGAGACAATTACGGCCACCACCTGACTATTACGGACCAAAGGCTTTCCACAGGTGTGCAGGCACTGGCCCAGCAGCTGAGCATGGTTTATTGGAGATACAAAATAAAAAGACACAGGGATGTCTGGACTAAAGTATCACACTCACATTTTAGAAAAAAAAAATTCTGACAAGTATTGCAATAAAACAGCACACATGAGCCTTAACATTTGAGTGAAGACTGAAAAATGAAAAACTACTGAACTAATTCATAAATCCTGTGCATTTTAGAACATGTTTGTAGAGATCTAAACTACAGTGTTAGCAAGTTTTAGTTAACGTTAGCAAGAGAAATTACAACAATCTCTGCAATTTGTGGGCGTGCATGCGAGTGCACATGAACGAACAAAAGAGAAGCGGAGACAACACACATGCCTGTGGACACCCCTCAGCGGACAGCAGGTTGACATTTTGGGACTTTTAATAAATACAATTTTAACAGTGCTCACTATTAAAAAGAAAAAAAGAAAAGAAAAACTGAACAAGAACAATTATTCTATTTAACTTTACATGACAGGCAAACCACCACAGAGGCTTTATGGCAAGAGTCCAATACCTCTAAACACTGGGCTAGTGTCAGCTGCAAAAGTTGGGAGCTGTATTTGGCAACAAAAAAATTAAAACTTGTCTTTCTCCACGCATTCGCTTTGACAGGCCATAAATAATGAATACAAATACCCACAATTTCAGGAATGGTACTGTGTAAGACATATAATATAATACAACATGTTGTGCAGAGTGCGTATGGACTGACCTGTTGAAACGGTAGATGTCCTGGATGTTCCCAAACAGAGAGCCTTTGTCCTCTGGGCTCAGAGCTGAGACAGACTGATCGTTGATGCTCTCCAGGTAGTCCTGCACACAAGGCGATGGACCGGGTGAGGAATATTACACATTTCTGTCAGGGAAATTGTTTTTAAACCAAATGTTTCCCAAGTGATTTAGATCCGGGTCATTTTTTAACTTGTAGTAAGTTTCTTCCATATTTACACCTTTAACTTGAAGCATATGTGCATTGTCATCACCTCATTAGCCTTTGTTAGCTGGTGTCCTTAGGCTTCTATAAACAGCTACCGCACATGCTTTATCAGTTTATATGAGCTCTCGCCATAAAGTCTGTAAGGACAGGCTAGACATCACAAGGCTGAGAAAACGACCAGTGTGGGCTCAACAAGCACTAACAGACTCCGCTTCATTTAGGCATAAACAAAATTATCAATCAATCAATCAATGGTTTTGTATAGCCCAATATCACAACAGGAGTTGCCTCATAGGGCTGTAACAAACATTAAGGCAATAAAACAGAACAGTAAATAAGACAATGTAAAGTTCCGGTGAATCAAATATCCAGGCAAACATAATGTCCAAATAAGCGTCAGCAGTGGGTGGCGACGAGCAGTGGGTGGCGACGAGCAGCTCGGGTGTCCCCTGTCCTTAGACTCTCCAGCCCGGCAAGGAAAAACTCAAAAACCCAGTGGGAGAAACGAGAAACCTTGAGGAGAACCACAGAAGGAGAGATCCACTCCCATGGACGGACAGGCTTTAGAGACCCAGGGCCGAAGGAGTCCCTCAGTAGACGGGCCAAGATCACAGACCGTCCAGTCCTTGTTGTCAGTAGGCAGGGTTCCTCCGTTCAGCCGGGTCCCTCCGTTCAGCCGGGTCCCTCCGTTCAGCCGGGTCCCTCCGTTCGATTATATTTGCAGGTTGCTTCCTGAGTGTTCGCTTTGTGCCCGTCTACTGCAGCGGCTTGTGTTCCTAGTAATGCTTCAATTACGGCATTATTACCATATTAGCCAAAGACCCAAGTACAAAACCTAGAGGTAATGGTTTGTGACAAGTCTGATATGAAACTATTATAATTACGTGCCAATTTCCATCCGTTTTCTCGCATTTACAAAAATGTTCTAATTCATTTTGGGCCCAAAGTTGACTCTACTGCACTTTTTTTGAATGTTAGGAAAACTGGTGCTCCCAGAGAAAACCTGGAGCCGTTTAGGAGTGTTGTGTGCATGTTTTAGGTTAATGGGTAGGAATGTGAAATGTGTGTATTGAATTAAATCTGATTGACACCTATTTTCCCCTCTTTTGTCCTTATACAAAATATGAATGATTGATGCATTTTTAAAGCCATGTTAAGGTACACTAGAGGTTATGCGTTACTACAATACAAGAGCAAAACAACTGTAGTAATTTATGTAGGTAAATAAACATGTCTGTGAAAACATCAGCTACATAACGTTTGGCTTAGTGTAGTAAACGCAAAGCAGTCATTTTCGCCCATAATAAAAATGTATTTTATTCTGTTTACTGGGTGTAAATTTCACAGAAGTGCAGATTAGCCGCACAGTCTTTTTTTTGCCACAGGCTTTTTGCAGCTGTGAATATTTTATCTTGCAATATAAACGCCAATATAGACAAAGTCAATATATTTCTTGATATGTATATTAAATGGGTTGAATGAACCCATCTAAGGTCAACAATCGGATAAATGTGACTTTATGAATGAACGTCATCGTAATATTAGCTTCAGGCAAACATTTAGCGGAGGGCGTTGAGGAAGTAGCGCTAAGTCATACTGACAGGTGAGACAGTGCTAAAGCCAGGGGTCAAACTAGGGGTCATGTTGAGATGGTTCGCCAGGTGATGCCTTATTAGCCACAGGGTCGCGCATTCGACCCCGCCCCCCTCTCGGCCACTCAACAGCTAGAGCCAGCCAGTCCAAACAAAGGGCAGCATTTAGCAACACGAGCTAAGCTTCTCCCATAACAAGTTCAAGACACGACATGCTCTTACGTTAAACATTAGCGTAGCACTGTTTTGCTACTTTAAAGTGCACCGCCAGAAAGGAAGTCAAGACATTGCTCAGGGCAAACAGACGTCAGCTCATTATGTTACCATTTTTTTATGTATCTTTGTATTTTAGGTTTTGTAACTGCTTTGAATACTTCATTAGGTCAGGAAGCTAACAAGCTAGAGGTGTAATCTATCTATCTATCTATCTATCTATCTATCTATCTATCTATATATATATATATGTATGTATGTATGTGTGTATTTAAAACGTTAAGGGGAAAAATTAATGTGAATTTTACTTCTGGAACAGACACGCGTTTTGCAGTGAGCAACACTGTTGAGCTTCATTTATACCCTTCACATAACCTTACACAACGGCATGAACATTTATTCTTTTTATTCTGCTGGTGTAAGCTCCTTTTGTAGCCACAGCTGCCCTGTGTAGACTACTAGGAGAGAGGCTGCCACTCTGAGTAATTGGTGGTTGTTAGAGTGGTCAATAGCACACACATCACATTCACACTGGTTGGTGAAGTGTTTTGCCCAACAACACAACAACAGTCTATGGGAGCTGGGAATCAAACGATCAACCTTCTGGTTATAAGACGACCCGCTCTACCTTCGGAGCCACTGTTGCACAGACGTGCAGCATTTTGCCAACCTCACTCAAAACAGAGTGGTTTCATACAGTATGAACAAAACAAAAACAAATCATACTCTGGTTATGTTTTGAAATGCATTATAATATTGTTTGCGAGCTCAGAGTTTATTTCCTTTAACATACTGTCACATTTTTGTTGGAAAGTAGTGACCAGTCTAGTCCAGTTGCGTAGGATTTGTGATGCATTCAAATGGTCCGGACAGGAGGAGGCTTTGTTACTGTGTTACAGGTATGGCAGCTTTTTTTGTATTGCTGTCAGAAATGAATGATCAAAGCTTGATGGTCCTCCATTAAATTCATATGGTCCTAGTTTATCGTCTCCTATTATTGCCTTTTACACAGTACATCAAAGAAAACCACATCATGGACTGGGTGGAGTGAACATCATTGGGATATGCAAACAATAGAATAGAAGAAGAATTGTATCGAATTATTTGATCATTTTAATTCATTCAGTTTTTAGAGCACGTCTTTGACTTAGACTCTTTTTAACTTTATCCTTTCCTTGCATTAGTTTTGGACGTGGCCACATATGCGCCGGGTGGTCTACAGAACTGACAGTCACTGGGTGAATAGGTGCAGTTGCTTGGCTCTGCTCAATGTTTTTCTAACCCACTTTGAGAGCGGTTATCTGACAGAGAGATCCCTCTTCCTCTCCTCCACCTCCTTTATGGCTTTTCCTCACCTCCGCGCCCCGACCGGAGCAGGGGGGGGGGGTCATCCATCAGAGTGACAGGCCAAAAACACCAAACCCTAACCTCTCCTTGTCTGCTGCTGGAGCTGTGGGCTTCCTGTGACTCAGAGCGTTTAGCATGTTCGGGTCATGGTTTCCCAAAAGGTGAAGTAAGGGGAGCGCTACTGACAGTAAAAAGGAGTGGAAGCAATTAGAGGTGGCTCGAGTTGAGACCTCTGAAAGAGCCCCAGAAAATCTCATCGCCCAAAATAAGGCTGCAGCTAACGATTATTTTTCTATCGATTAATCTATAGATTATTTTTTCGATTAATCGATTAATCTATAGATTATTTTTTCGATTAATCTATAGATTATTTTTCCTTTTACCGATTATTTTTTCATTTAAAATGAAGGGGAAAAAATTGACGTAGGCCAGTATTTTCAAATGGCATGGCTTTTATTTAACCAAATAAAATTATGGCTCAATGTGCAACTCAGTAGCCTATAAAATGTGCAATTTCTGGAACACTCACTGTAAACATTTGAATAAAAGTAAAAGTATTGCTTATTTGCTTTAAAATGCGCAAAATAAAAAATAAATAACCAGCACACAACAATGATTGTATGATTAAAGTTAATTGTTCGTTTGTACATAACTGTTAATGTTGTACAAAGGTAGTTTAGTTAGTTACACAACTAACGTAACGTTATGTAGCGTTAGACACGCGCGTTTTTGACTCCTCTCAGAGCGGAACAGTGCTTTAGTTTATGAATTTACAACGCAGATGCAAACAATACATTAATGTTTTTGTGTAATGAAAATTACTCACGCGGCCGATTGACTGGTTGATGGCATGAACGCTGTCGGGTGTTTTCGTTTTAAATGTTCGTTCATAGCCGTTGTGCTGCTGTGGTAGGCCATTTCCGCTCGACACAGTGTGCATAAACAACATTATTTGGCCGTTTCTGGAAATACTCCCACACTTTTGATTACTTTTGGCGTGCCTTTTTCCCCTCGCTCGCATCGCCAGCATCGCGCGCCGCCATGATGTAAACAAGCGACGCGTCGACGCACAAAAACTGCGTCGACGTATTTACGTAATCGATGACGTCGACTACGTCGACGCGTCGTTTCAGCCTTAGCCCAAAACAACGCCCAGATGTCCAAAAGTACTTCATAAGACCAGACCAGGACATTTCACTTTAACATTGCTGCAGCCGATTAGCATTAGCTCGCCATAGCTTCAAAGTCTCGTCCAAATTCCACCTCAACACGCGTCAAACACTCTCAATTTCAACTGGAGCTTGGAGGCTTTTCAGGCGGACACGATTACACCCTCCCTCTGGTCCCTATGGGTCACAGGTCCTGAAGCAGCATTCAGATTGAAAAAGTATGCATCTCTGGAAAAGGCTGGAAAGGTTTACGCCTGGCATTACAGGCATTAAAAAGCGATAAAGTGATGTAAGATTACAACATGAGGAAAAAGAGAGACACATTTGAAAAGTAAACGATCAAGCTCCTTCCCCCTCCCCTCCTGATTGGACCTGGTTCACAGGAAAGCTCGTCTCATTGGTCAAAATTGTGGCACCAGGGATTCTGATTACAGTAGTTGCCGAGATCAGCAAAGAGAGGGACTTGAAAGAAAAAAAAATATATATATTAACGTTATATCAAACTGCAGGCCCAGGCGGTTAATTATACACTATTACTTTTGTAAAACATTTAAAGTTACAAACTATCACTTTAAAAGTCATGAAATGAATTGTGCTGGAATTAAGGCCTTAAATGTCATTCTGAAGCATTAACTTGGATTCAACCTGGTATTAAATCTACATTTCTTGGAACATAACGGCATAAGTTGTAGAAAATATAAAAATAATGGTCCGAAAATACACTTTTTCTACCTTATTTTTATTCAAACCATGGATGATAGATTATGTGTTCGCACTTGTGTCCTTAAGATTTAAATGAATGAATAAATGACAACTGCAGTTTTGCAAATTGTACTCATTTCATTTTGTCTCCAATCTGGTTTTAAATATTGAAATCCCCCTTATTCCCCTGTTTGATTGAATATTTGCAAATCTTAAATGTAATTTGCTTATTTTGGCTTATTTAAGTTTATGGGTTTATAAATATAGTGTTTGGGCATGGAATTAGAAAGCGTCACATTTTATTTGCTGCAACCTGTATAAAAACAGTTTCGTCCCCACATGTCCTCTGCATTTCACTCATCCTTCAGCCAGTGCCTGTTGTGCATGTTTTGCGTTGTACCGCCTTAAATGAAAAACAGAAAATAAAAATCACGTGCAATTTCAACGGGGCCTGCAGAGAACAGACATCTCATCTGTGCGCCAGACAAAGTGGAAACACAGCCCCAGATCCCACAGAAAGGCAAACACTCACGAAAACAAACAGCTTTCATTCGGACCGGCCTATTCATCAAAAAACGATTTTCCAGAAAAGTTGTGTAGCTGGAGGCACAAAGGCAAAGCCGGCGTGTAACCCGAGCGCACCACGCCCGCCCAGCGCTCGCAGGTGACTTTATTGTGGAGAAGGATTAGAGAGAACAACAGGCTGTGGAAGAGGGAGAGCTCACCTATACATGCAAGAGTTATCATGATTTAAAGGGCTAGCGTTCATGGAGGAGAAAACTAGCTTTACAGGAGCTGGACTGACATCATCTGTGCGCTACATTTAGACACCATGTGGTTCACACAGATGTCGGGCTGGACTCGTGTCCTGGCCTGTTTACAGCGCTTACTAAATCAGTCACAATTAGAGCTGGGCACCGTTACATTATTTACCATAGTTTAACAATACTTATTTACGATACCGATACCTGAACGATACTTTTTCCAATACCTACACGAAAATATTTGTCATCTAGAACCAGAAAACGGAACAATAATGTGTGGAAGATCTGCAACGTTATAATACCAGGTTCATCCCCAATGTCAAGTAATGTGTGAAAAATTGGGGGAAATTGTGTTTAAAAAAAATAAATAAAAGTGTGTCAAAAATAGGGGGGGGGGGGAGAAACAGGGAAAATATTAGTAATAAAAATGAGTAAAATTAGGGAAACAAATTGGGAAAATAAGAAAATATATTGCAAAATGGGGCAAACGTTTGGGCAAAAAAATAAAAATAGGTGAAAAAAATAAATAAAAAAAAATGAGGAAAAAAATATGGAAATACATTATTTATTTGAGCCGAAACAACCAAGTCCATTCCTTTAATATTGTCCCTGGACCAACGGTATCAAAACTTGTATCTAAAATTAGATTATTTTTTTCTGCACCTGCTTTCGATACCGGTAGTACCTAAACTTTTTACGATAACATACTGGACTGGTATCATTTAACGGTACCCAGCCCTGGTCACAATACCAAATGCTGCAGCCATAATTACCGCTGTATTAAGATCGTAGCATTGCATGGATAAAAGCTCGAAAGGCTGATTCAGCAAAACTCGATATGTCTCTAAATCACGTTTTCCCCTTATGTTTTGACCTTGTCCCGACTCTCTTTTTAAAGTCCTGCCAAAACGCCTGGCTCCATCTTTGATCTCCCTCTATGCTCCTGTTTCCCATTCACTACTGCCTGCTTTCAATTACGCCGCTCTTTTACAGTCACTACGACTACGCTCGCTGTTGGACTCACTCTCCAATCAATATGCAGGTCAGAGAGCTGAATTATGGGAAAAACAGCTCGCAATGGGGTTTGTTGCAAATCGGCGTCAGCGTCCAAACTGTGCTCAGCCACCATAGCACTCATTGCAGCTGAAGAGTAGGAGGGTGTAGTGATTACTCCGTGTTGTACATTGGTTGCATTAACTCTCCCAGTGTTAAAAAAAGATTATTATAAAAACAAGTTGCCTGCACTTTTTACAATTTACATAACAAGGATCCTAGTCCCAACTAATACGATCTTAATCTCACTCTGGAGCCCTGTACTACAACTACAATACAGGCCTTTCAGTCACGTGACTTTCATTGTTATGGCGGCCATCTTGGGGACTTCTGGCTATATCAAGCTACAGCGTATCCGGAAAGTATCGACACCCCTATTTTCCCACATTTTGTTGTTTGTCATTTCAGAATATATTAAATTCTAAACCAGATTGGCTCAAGGCTCTGATGTGGGGAAGGGTACAGAAAAAAACGGTTGCAGCATTGAAGGTCCCGAAAAGGATCATGACATCCATCATTTGTAAATGGAAGAAGTTCAGAACCACGGAGCAATCCGGGGAGAAGGGCCTTGGTCAGGGGGGAGACCGAGAACCCGACGGTCACTCTGACAGAGCTCCAGCGTTACTCTAAGGAAACGAGAGAATCGTACAGACGATCAGGGACGATCAGTGGAAAAAGCAGCACCTGAGCTCAGTTTTGCTCTGCAAAGGATGCCAATAATTACGTACATGCAATGTTGGAGTTTTATATTTAGTACATTTGCAAAACATTTGAAAAAATGTTTTTGGTGGAGGTGTCAGTATGGAGCATTGTGTGTCGATCAGAGAAATTGTAGGGGTGTCAATACTTTCCGGATGCACTGTAAATACTGTACACTGAAGTCAAGATACTACAACTAAACAGCAGAGCAGAGCTGATACGAAGAAAAATGAAAACTTAGGATTTGATCCTTATAAACTGCCTGGAGAGTTTCTCACACCACTTTCAAAGTAACGCGTGACAGAGGTCAGAGCGGAGCTGTTACTGTAGTTTGTTTTCTTAGACGTGTTTACGGTGTAGGGGCTAAATGCTACATGGTAGTTGCAGAAGCGTGCCCACAGGCCGGCTGAGGCTTTGTTGACTCTACAGAGAGTAAAAATCACAAAGATGAGTTTTCTGTTACCTTTTCAATGCAGTCTTTTAGTCTGAGGAGTGGAAGACAATCTTTGGCCAAATCCTGCTGTAGCTGGACTGACAGCTCTATGACTGTATCTTATAAACATAAGCTTTATTTACATACCCATGTGCGCTCTGTTATGATTATGATCACACTGGAAACACATGCAAACATGTTCTACTTTAATGTAGAAATGCATTTCAAAACGAGAGTAGTTAGATTTTCTCTTACCTCTACAATACTCCTCAAGTCCTGCACATACGTCCTCTCGGTGTCCAAGATCTCCTGCACCACCCTGTCCACGTACGACCTGGGCCCGTGTCCCCCTGTCCCGTTTGTGGACGCCTCCTTGAACTCTGACATCGTCTGGGGGTGACACTGTCTACCTTGCCCCATGTTGGAGTCCCCATTGCTGCCCTCCTCCAGCTGCTTGGCGGGGATCAGCTCTAGCCGGATGGCGCCGGAGTCCCGGTCGGAGTTGCAGCTCGGGGCCGACACCAGGGTGGAGCGGCTACCCAGCGAGCAGTGGCTGTCCCGGGACGACGCCGAGGAGGAGGTGGAGGTGTAGCTGATGGGGCGGTCGGCGGCGTCCAGGGCAGAGTCCATGCTGTGGGAGGAGCTGTAGCGGGAGGGGACGTGGCGGAAGGTGGGGCTGCGCAGGCACCGCGAGCTCAGGTCCAAGACGGCGTCCGGCACTTCAGGCAGAGGCGGCAGCACATCGGGGAGGTAGGTGTAGTCGTCTGGAGGAGAGAGCAGACAGATGTCATATGGATTTAAAATGGAGTCGGTGCAGACAGGAATTCGATTGTGGTAACTGTCAAAATGCACAATTTGGGACTTTAATGGTTTATGGTTAATATCTGTAATGTATGGACCTATCTGCATGAAACAAAAACCCTCTCAGCACATATGAACTAAGGTCACATGACTGTCTCATAAAAAGGTGTCCAGTCTGACGGTCCCGACAGGTCCGTCAGACCGGACAGGCCTCGGGAGGAAGAACAGCTGATACTTCTGATGATGAACTGCAGGTGGCGGCTGAAACATGTAAAAGGTAAAGATTTCAACATCTCTAATCCTAGTGACTAAATGAACTCTGAAAGTTCTACTGTAACACAAGAAGACACAATGAATGTTAAAGTTTAAGTGGAGACAATGTTCTAAATCAGGGGTCCCCAACCTTTTTTACCCGGCAAGCTACTTTTACACAACATGAATATCAGAGAGCTACTTATGCTTCAAAAACACGCGTGTAAAATGCAACTTCGGTAGAGTTCACGCAAAATGCATCTAAAATTTGAGTTATCAAGCGTGTAGAGATGCAGAAAGACTTTGGCGAGCTACCTGGAGAAGCTTAGCGAGCTACTGGTTTGAGATCCCCTGTTCTAAATGACCCTCCACCAGCACCAACCGTTCGTTTCCTCACAGTCCACATCACACCCCTGCTTAGCTTCAGAGATAGAAGCTAGGACACCAGACAGATAGCGCTAATTTAGATCTTGATCGTATTCATTTAATTCTATGACATGTCCTCTTAATTTCCAGTCCCATGATGTCAAAGTGTCCTGCACTTCTCCTCTCATACAGGCTTCTGCAGAGCTAACACATTCAAATACATGCGCACAAACAACTGCACTTTCCACTCTGTAAGAGCGCCTAAAAGGACGCACTGTGACGGGACGCCGGCGTTCACAACAGACGTGTTCATATCCCACAGCCCTGCTCTGTTCAGGATACTTGGCATCGCACTTCCACACATTTCCAGCAACTGCTGCCAATCACCGAGACGACCGCCAAGGAACCGCTTTCAGTTATACTGATTTAAATTCAAATGTCGTCAAAAGTTCAAGATCATGAAAGTATATTGAACAAAGGATTACAAAGTACAAGTCAATATTGAAATAGGTATTGAATGAATGAATCACTATTACTGCAACTACTTTAACAACGGTTACCACTATTTCTGACCCTTTTACAGCAAAGACGTTTACCTCAAGTACTTACTATCAAACTTTTGAGGTTGCAACTGTTCACATCTGGGGACACTTGCTGTACAATAGTATTAGCACTTCCCTCATGACAAGGGTCAAAACATGCGAAATCTTCATGAATTCTAATCTAGTTTATATTGTTAGTTGAGGGACGTTTTGTTTCTAACTGTAAAATACATAATACAATTTCATAATTTTGGGTAATAATATCCTGAAATAATCTCAGGGGGAAAGCTCAACACTGAGGCCCCCCACTTATGGAACCTTAAAGTCACAGCGCGCAAGATTTCACCCAATACATAAAATAAAACCATTTTATTACAGATATTTCCATAACTGAAAAACTACAAAATGACCAAAAAAACGTCTCATCTCCATGGAGAAGTTGACTAAAGGCGGCCAAATATGAGATTTAAATAGGTTAGGGCCTCATCTATATCAGTCTTATATTTGGCTAATCTTTTATTATTCACTGCAAAAATTGCATTTTCAAGGGGCCTGTTTTGTTTCGCAACAGAATAATGAAAACATTTATACTTTACAGAGTCTATTAAGAACACCTTTCCAAGTATAAAGTAAACACATAACTTAGTAGTGCAACTTTCCGTTGCTTAATTTATTGTTAAGAATGGCTCTGATAAGTAAACAAAAAGTAAATTAGAAGTACAGTCTTATAGTATACTTGAAGTGCAGCTAAACATACTGTCATTAGGTAGGGGGTGGTAGTTTTACTGATACCAAAACTCGGTAGCGACATTTTATGACTTCACATTCACACGCGGCTACTTCTAAGGTTACTACTACTACTACCACTCTGGCTTTAACCAATACTACACAACAAACGCCAGCTAAACATTATTGCAGCCAGCGCTCCAAAGTACTCCAAAACATGACTGAAGTAAAACGACTTCCACTCGACTATTTATTTGCTTGTGTGCTGTTTGCCAGAGAATTACAAGCAGGCCGATTGACTCCAACGTGATTACTAGGCCCATTCTCAGAGTATTTGAATGCAGGCTCTATGTCCTTGGAAGCGGAGAAGCGTGGTACTGTGTGGGGCTTGTATACAGGAGAGTCTTTGGCATCGGGCTGCTGCCAAACTGGCTCGGCTGTCCAGTCTCCTGTCTGCAGAAAGGGATCCGTTAGGACAGCACACGGTTGAGTGGAGGCGAGCCGAGCAGCGCCAATGAAACACACAAGAAGAAATCTGGTAAACTGGGCTAATGTTGTGCTACGGGCGGCTAAGAATTAGCAGATTATTTTCACCATGGCAAGTCTTGAGCCACTGCTTCATGTGTGAATGTAAAAGAGAGGAAGGACAGCACTGATGTTACTGTCCAGGCGGACATCACGTGGGGTCCCTGTGCTTAAAACCCATAGACGTGATGGCGAGTATTTTCACTTTGCGATTAAAGGAATAAGCTTTGCAAGAGATGGAGAGGTGAGGAACGCATTTCCTGGATACGAAGGATCTCAAGAGGGCTGCCGCCACGCTGCTAAGAACGACCACCGGGAAAGACCCAAAGATTACTCAAAAATTAGATTGTCGTTTGCCCTTTGAAGTCAATCCAGTTCTGCGCACAGCCACAACTTTAATCTCTTAACCCCCACTTTAACAGAGTGCATTTTCTCCAGTTCGGCTTTACCCAAATCTAAAAGCTTCTCAACTGGAATTATGGGCCAGTGTAACGCCTCATTTGAAAGCCAAGACCTACAAAACTGATCTTTTTCAAGATTTTTCCTTGCGTGTCACATTTTTGTTGTATTCAACACTGTTTCGCTATGTATTTGTCACTTTTTTGTCACCCGTTTTGCTGCATTTTTTTTGCTTTTTAAACACTACAAAGAAAGAGTTACGTTTGCGATAAATGATCACAAAGCATCACCCTGTAAAACGTACGCCTCTTTAGACACACCTTTATTGGATTTCCTGTCATGTCCAATTTCCATAACAAAGCCGGGTATGTGTGAGGAGAAAGCTGAGCCTTTTCTAGCAGCAGCCAGAGCTCATCATCAAAGCCTGTGGTGCCAGTGACCCCGCGCTTTACTGTTGTGGAAACAGTCAGATGCCCCGCAGGTTGCTTCCGCAGTGTTTTGGCGGTCCCCCGTACAGGCTCGCATCGCTTCAAAGCTCCTCACATCAACAGATCAGGTTCAAAAACTCCACGCTACAAACAGGGTTTGCTCAACTTTCCCATGTGGAAGCCGAGTGGAGGACATAAAAGTCTTTGTTTTTAAAAATTCAAATAGCACCAAACCAAAAGTTACATAAAATAATAATATACACCGTGTGTTTTGAATTGTAAAGGCGGCATCATGATTTCTCTGACATTCCGGATCAGAACTTTAAAACCAGTTGTTAAATTGAAGGTATTTACATTTTGCACACTTCCATCTTCAGAAAGTTCTAAGTAGAGTAAAAATGAAAGAGATTTGAGCGAGACATCATCAAATTGAGTATGCAACTTAATGATCCAACTGTGTATGACAAGTGAACACACTCTATACATAAATAATTGTCCCCCATATTATAAGGGTCGTACGCCTTTATAATTATTACTTACAAGGAGATGTTATCCATCTAAATAAGTCATATTTTCAAAAGCATTCAAATCTGTCATATGCACTTTAAGTGGCTGCTGACAAACCACCAGACTCTCTTCCTTTGCAATTGCTGTGGCTTATAACTCTACAAACATGTACTTGTAGTAGATTTTGTTAAAGAATGTTCAAACATGACCGAGATATGTTTCAATACCGATGCCTCTCTTGCGAGTTTGTACTGATGTGATGATGTGCACACATGTCTGTTTCGCGGGATGTTCTCAAACATTGCCTGGCCTGTCAGACACTCCTCCTTTCTGTTCAAAAGAAGAACCGTCTGGGCGGCTGCCACCACGCACTCTTCCAAAACATTAAAGATGGCGTCCAATACACTGTTTTCTTCTTTTCCTTTCGTCTGTTTTAAATCATTTGGAAAATATGAAATCCCCAAAACCGGAGCAAGAAACGGCGTTCGAAGCGTTCCTTTCTGCCGCTTGTTACTGCGCCGTATCTAGCGTTGCTCTAATTGGTTGATGCCGTCTGTCAATCACGCCCACCAGGAAACTGTTGAGATCATGCTCCCAGACTATGTCTTTGAAATATCGATGAAAAGGCATGTCGTTTGGCAGGCCAGGCAACCTCTAACACGCACACAAAGGCATCCTAAATCATTTAAACAGATTCGCAGAATTGTCTTAAACTCTTGGCAATGACACAAAGTTCCACCCAAAACAACGACACTGAACCATATCAAGACCGTTGCATAAAATCCCTGTCGCTCATGTTTTACGGTAAAAGGATAAAGACGAAATGGAATTTCAAAAGGCGACCTGGTGTCAGTCCTGAGGGCAGTCGAAGTGTACGGCACATCCTTTGAACAATCAAGGGAAAGCCTGAACAATGGGAGCGGAGAGGTTCTGATGTGGTGGAGGGTTACATGTGTAGTGCGAACCAAAGCAAGACCGCTTTGACGATTCACGGGAAAATGTTGGATTTTGGGTACTTATGATGACGACTAGTGGTTTACATACGATGCTCAGTACAGTAGTAGTTTGTATAAAGTTTAGAGTTTAAACAAAGCGAGTACAATTCAAAACTCAATGAACTAAGTTATTGGTTATTAGTTTATTTGGCAAAAAAACAAGGAAGGGAGGCGTAGTGTACCGCAAAACGGTCTCCTCAACTAGACGGGTTGATTATGAGCACATGTACGAGGCTACCCTGCCAAATCTCTCTGACCTACTTTTGGACAATATCAGCGAAGGAAAGAGGCAAAAAAACAAACAACTTTGAGTGTTGTGGCACTGCGGACATAGCTTTGGTTTTTATGTTTCGGTTTCCTGATGTCAAAACTTCCGGCCTTGGTTTTGGACATTTAAAGGTTTGCATGGTTTTTGTTCAGAATGTATCAAGTCGCCAAAATATTTTAAAAACTTTTCTTGTGGCTACTTAGTTCCTGAAAAAGTGCCGGACAATGTTCAGAAACCGTCATCTGTACTGGTTTGTTCAGTGTTGTTGTAGAACTGATGACGGCTTAAGAACCTTTGTCCACGATGCGAAACTGCTGTATGCGATTAAGAACTTACACAAACGTGTAAGTCACAGTCTGGCGAAGGTACATCTGAAGGCATAGCCGTCCTTGGACAGATTGGTGAAAGTGTGGCTACCAGTCTGTGCCTGTAACCGCCGCAACCTTTAAACCCATTCATAGGGAAGGTGGGAGCCGCTGGTCCCAACAGTATCCAATGCAATTAGCAGGGAGTCAACAAATATGTAGATAACTGTGCAAATGTTTATTTAGTCAGTTGTTAGAGCTCAAAACTCTTGGCCCCACCTGCTGATGTCATGAGGTGGTGGTCATCTGCAGGGACAAATTCAGCAAATCACAGGCGGCAATTCTTAAGCAGTGCCATATTCTTTGCAAACAAATAACTATCCTGTCTCCATGAAGTATGAATCCTGCTAGCGTTTAGCGTTTGCACAGTGAAGTGAATATTAAGCTTAAAACATCTTTTTATTTGTCTTTGTCTTTTATTAAACCAGGAAAGTCTCAGGTGGCACAGCGGTTAGCGCTCATGCCTCACAGCAAAACGATCCCAGGTTTCGATCCCCGCTTCAGACGAGGCCTTTCTGTGTGAAGTTTGCATGTTCTCCTTGTGTCTGCGTAGCTCACCTCTGAGTGCTCCGGTTTCCCCTACCACAAAAAACATGTACAATAGGTGTCCCCTAGGGCTATTTTCACGGAGGATGGGCGGGCCACTTAACAGGCAAAATGGCCGACTTCCAGTGCGTCCGGGTGTGGAGCTCAATTCAGTTTTTGGTTTGTCCTTATGTCCCCTTTCACTGTGTCAATGGGTTTGAGCCTATGTCGAAAAATTTGCATTTTCATTTGAATGGGGTCAACTTTGAGGGGGCACTGTCGAGCCATTTTGTTTTGGGAATGGCCAATTCGTTAATTTCCAACATTTTCACGCCACCCGAATGTCTCCGCTAAATTTGGTGAGTTTTCGGCGACATTTAGCGGGTCAAAAATGCAATCGTTGATGGAGAAACATTTTTGAAAACCAAAAACAATAGTCGCTTGCAGGGAACTTCGTCCGGCTCGGGCCTAATTATAGAAAGAATAAAGCGAGATCAAGGCATGATGTAATGTACTTTTTTTATCAGTATGGCACAGTACAGTGTTTATTTTAATGTGTAGACTATACCTTTTATATAAATCGTACAAACTAAAATGTTCAAAGTATAGATAGGCGGCGCTGTACTGTGGTGAAGGTCTTTTAATTGGTTCGTTCTGTGCAGCTTGGTTTAGTGCATTAGTGACACCACTGTGAGCTCAATATTCCAATGGGTGTACGATTTATAAACGATAACGTGCCATTGTTGAGATATTGACCTTGGCCACGCCCGCATCTTATAAAATATGACATGACTGCAATATATTTTTTGGTTTGTTTTATTGTGTAGAATATGCCTGCAACGTTTCATATAAATCGTCCAAACTAAAATTTTCAAGGTATAGAAAAGGTGGCGCTATACTGTGGTGAAGTTGGTCTAAAAATGAGTGTGTTCTGTTCAGCTTGGGCTGGTGCATTAGTGGCACGAGTGTGAGCTCAATATTTCAATGCATGTTCAGTTTATTAACGATAATGTGCCATTTGAGAGACATTTACCGTGACCACGTCCACATCTTATAAAATATGAAACGACTGTAATGTATTTTTTTGTTTGAGTAAGTGTTTAGAACATACTGGCAACGTTGTATTAAACAAAAATCCAAACAGTTTTCAAGGTATAGCTAGGGGGCGCTATCCTAGGAGCAGGCTTTATGTTAATGGCCGTGTTCTGTTCAGTTTCGGGTGGTGCATTAGTGACACGATTATGAGCTCTGTCGGCTTATTCCTGTGAGCGTGAGCCGCAGCGTTATGAGGCTTGAAACTTGAATTTCAATACGTCTAGATGCACTGTGCCAAGTGAGATCTGATTTGGATGAAAAACCAGGGACTAGTTCATTTGAACATAAAATTAGTCAAAACGGATTCTGGTTTTCAATCCAAAATGGCCAACTTCCTGTGCATCGGGACATGCACAAGAAAACAAGCAAATGTCAAACATTGTCCAATATTTTTGATTTTAAAATATTTGCCTTAATATCATGAAATGTGCCACAAATACCGGATATCTTGACTGTTTTGCACAATTTAAGACTTTTAAAAACTGCTTCATTTCCTTTTTTAACCTGCTTTCCACAATAAACATGTTTAGGTTAACAAATCTGAAATACCATAGCTTAGATATCCAAATACTCTAAAGTACACATGGAAAGATGTGACTTTAAAGTTTTACTAATCTTGTATCATAACCCCTAACCAAAATGCAGGAAAATAAAGTCAGAGAAAAATATACTATACCGAGTTTATATTTAAGGTATTTATATCCCACCAATAGCACAAAACCTCCCCCTCACGGCTTAATAGGTAACTGCTTATCAGCACAGTTTGAAATATGTGTGTACATGTTCCACCGAAAATGCATTCGTTTTTATCACAGCGCAGATAAGGCTAAGTGAGCTAATAACTTAATGGTTCCTGGGATAGCCAAATCTACAAGATAGGAGGCCGCCGAGTGTGTGCATGTGCGACAAACTGACCACAGATCAAATACAGAGACGGCAGGCGTTTCCGTTCAGAACGAAACCCAAACATACGCAGTGATAGTGCCGAGTTTACTCTTGGTCATTCCATCATTTGAGAGTTTGGGGTACACCAGGGCTCCCTGTTAGAGCCGCTGGTTTTCAGTGCAAAAGACTTTAGCCAAGAGCTTTTTATCACATTTTAGAGTAGATGAATGTGTTTTTTTCTATTCATTTTGTCATTTCCATTTGTGTTGAATTGTGGCTTCTTTTTCCTTAAGCAAAGAAAAGTGGAAGCATTCGATAGCCTCTCTCTGGAGTTTAGGGAGGGGCCTTGACCACAGTGCTGTAGGCCGCATAAACGGTGCCAAGTAAAAATGACAATATTCCGTTACAAGATTAGGCTGAACCTGATCCTTGTAATGGATCTGTAATGCCAGGACTATCTCTGGTGAGTTTGTGTACACGGATTAGCAGAGTGTGCTGGCGTAGAGCTATGGGAAAGCCGACAGCGGGCTAGAGTCTGACTGAAAAGGGCCTGGCTCCAATTTATAGCATTCGTTTAACTACAAAAAGAGCCATGGTGCTTTGCCGTCCATCTGAGCTTAATACAAGGATCATCAACGAGCACATGTTTTACGGAAAATAGTCTTTCAACACCGCCTGGTTTGGAAATGTAATTTGGAAGTTCAAAAGCACATCTAGGGGAAAAACTATCCGAGATATTTGAAGCAGCACACTGTAAATTCCGATTACGGTCGTAACATGAAATAAAGTGTTATAATTACTAGGAGACCTGATATTTTCAGCATTTACCCTCTATTCCATGTAAGAAGTACATTTTCAAGAAAAACTTGTGATTAATTGCTTTTCCATTTCACAGCAACATGTTTCCGTTCCAATTACATGGTTTTGCCAGTACTGACTAACTTTACATGATGCCAGTAATAATTATTTGTAGTCCCGTTGTGCTCACGCTCATTCTAAAGTATCCATTTTAAGATTCTGTCCCATTTACTAGGATTTGCCGGAATTGAATAATATAGGCTTAACATTAGCTTTACTTGCTTTTCTCTTTATCCAGTGCATGGTTTTAGTAACTCTCACTAACCTCCCCAGTGTCCTCTACTGAGCCCCTGTAACGGAAACTTGACTGTCTAGTAACCGTAACAGACAATACTAAGCTATAACTTATGTTGCCTGGGATTGGCTCAGGTCATATGTCACATGTGCAGAATAAGCCAATCAGATTGCTCTGAACTGTTTTGAATTCAAAAGAGAAGTGTTCAACAGCCCTCAGTGTATCATCGAGCAGAAACAGCAGAAAACAGGACCTCTCCTGTTTTATTTCTCATTAATCAACTTAAGGTAAGTGTGTCTTTGGATATTTGAGATTGCTCTGAGAGTTTAATGTATTGTTACTATTTTCATTTTTTTTTATATATATATTTGAAAAGTACAACACTCTTGCTCTACCTTATAACACATTTGTTATTTAATTCGGTGACTGCACAGTGGTCTGTCTAATATTAGTGATACTAATTTAAGTAGTAAACCCCCAGACCTGTATTTAAAGACAGAAAATAGATACTTAAGGGTAATTTACTAAGTGTTTGCTCACATGCAAAAGTGCAGCAGCAGCACAAGATTTGTGATATTTTTATTCATGCAGCATTTACATATTAGCTTAGGCACTATTACTGTAATACTCTTTATTTGAAATGTTAAATCAGGTGCAGCATGTCCACAAAATAGTATATTATATTTTTCAGTTTGCACTCACCATTTAACAACTCACAGCATTAAATTAATGTATATCTAATACTACTGGTTATGATTCAAGTTTTTCTTTTTTGCAGACAGTGACAGCTGTGAAGATTTAGAGACTGACTCGGCATCAACGCTGAAGGTAAGACTTTTAAACAGTATATCATTTAGTAAAATAATCTTTTAAATGGTTTGTGTGTGTCCAGTGTCAGACTGAGGAGTCCAGCTGTGGAAAGACCTGATGAGACGGAGCTGAACACACTGAGGTGAGACGGGACTCAAATGTTTGTGTCAAAAACATTTTACCTGTGGTTTGGACTTTAGTATTAGTACAGAACTGTTTAGTCTAGTTTTATATGATATAGTTTATTCTACTTGTCATAAAACTCTGAGGACATCCATAGTCTTTGCTTTTCACCTGAGGTTATTAGCTAATGTAATCCTGTGTGGATATGCCTGTAGTGAGATTACTGACTGTATTTCCTTGTTTTACAGAAATCTGAACTGCTGTAAAAACTTTGAGACCACCTCAGCTTCCGTGCAGTAGGTAAGACAGCATTAATTGTTAATCGTATATTTGGACAAATTGGCCATAAGTGGGATGTGAAATAACATTTGTGAATGGTTTGTGTGTCCAGTGTCAGACTGAAGACTGCAGCGGTGGAAGGATCTGCTGAGTCTGGAGCTGAACACACTGAGGTGAGACAGAGTCAGAGCTGAGATGTTTGGATGAGACAAAGCAACATTTTACCTGTAGGTTTTGGTCTTGCCATAGGGACTCATGACTAAAGTATATTTGTTCTTCATATGTCTTACAGAAATCTGACCACGCTGATGAAGACTTTGAGGAGTGAGCTTTGACAGTGATTTACAAAGATCCCCGTCCTCCTGCTGTGAGTCTGCGGAACCTGCTGCATGTACAGAGTCTGTGGAACCTTCTGAGACACTTCAGCTCCTCGGCTTCATCGGCTCAGTACAGACTAATCCACCTGTTTGGACTGATTCAAACTATAACTGCAGAAATGGCGATGTTCTATCATCAATTGCATCTAAAAATGTTTTACAATGTTCAATGTTAAATAAATTGACTTTATAACTATACTTTCTTTTGCTTTATTCCAACATTTATATCTTGTACTAAATTTGTGAAACTTAACATTAATGGGAATAACAAATAAACCATAAATAGAACAGGAATATTTAAGTAACCATTACTAAGAATAATAGTACAGGTTAAGACCATATTTAAGTAACAAAAGTAATCGGTACTAGGAATTCCCAGTTGCCTGGACTTACGTGTATAGTAATCGGAACTTGTATCAAAAGTAATGAATACTGTGATATCCCTCTTAATCATACTAGCGTTACTAGTAATCATAGCTTAACTTTGGGCTTAATAATTATGCATCGGGTTTACAACTTATTCCAAGTAAGCGCAATGAGTTGGAATTTACAGTGCAGGTTTGACTTCACTTTAATCTTGCAGAGCTACAGCCACAATCCTGGACATGGCATTTTTAGATCTCAACTACTGAAGAAACTAATTACATTTCAATAACAAACGGACAATTAGCAGAATTAGCCAAAGAGAAAGGCATCCTAATTTAATGTCTAAACTTCCTATATGAACGGCTACTGTCATTGATTTTGCGGTGGAAGTTCCAGCCTCCTTCACTTCACTAGACACCGACAGTTCCCCAGTGGGCCATCTGCTGTGTTAACACCCTCACAGTCAGCTATGATGAGAACCATCGACCGTCAACCTTCTGCCCAGATCTCAGTCACACCATTCCATTACATATTGACTGGCCTTGGGGACAATAAATGATGTCAGAGTAATAAAGTCCCAAGCTGAAAAAAAAATCCATAGCGGTGAGCTACATCGTCAAAACGTTCAGTAGCCATCTTGGAAACTCAAATGTCTAGGGCTGTACAATTTTCAAATCTCAAATTTCCGTATACCAAATCGTGACATATCAATAGATGCGCTTCAGTCACGTTACTTTTTCTTGCCACGAATGCCATTTTAAATGACTTTTCACCATTAATTTGCTTTCCCAACAACGTTTTCAAATTGCTCTTGCCTTTTTGAAGGGTAAAGTCTTTTTTGCCCCATTGATTATTGTGCATCAGGATAAACAACACACTTTGAGCCAACTAACCGTCCATCAGAGTGCACTTTAGCTTCAACTTGTCAACAAACAACCCTTACAACCTCACCGACCCTTCCAAACAGCACTTTGAAAGCGCTTGGTAATGGCTGTGTACACATTCTATGCAAGATTTCCCAACGCAAAACATGCCTTATGTCATACACAGATGTTTGGTTGAAAATAACAGCAAGCGGACTTAAATTTGGCGGTGCGGTGGACATAATGACAGGGTTGGAGATCGGAGTAATAAAATGTGCACCGGCAAAATAGCGTTTCAGGAGAATCCCGGCGCAATGAAACAATGTCTTTGGGAAATTCAAATAAAAGGGAATATTTGAGTAAAAAATTTATTCTGGAAACTACCCATGTGTCAAAATGGGATGACCACGCTGACCAGTGAATGTGCTTTACTTGTACTATGGGTTAGATGCGCTTTTGAAAGCACCAGACGACAAAAACTACAGCCACATATACTAAAAAAAGAAAAGCAGTTTTATGGTGCATGGCAATATATACACACCCAACATGCACATTAGGGAATCCTCAAATCAAATTCATACAAGCAAGTTTGGTGAGGAGTCTTGCCCAAATGCACATGATCTTACCTCATTGAACCTATTGTGGTCCCCAAGATTCAGTCTCCCGATCCAGTCTCGCTGAGGCCTGTCCCCTCACTGCTGCGCTCAGAGACCAAAGATCAGGAGCACGTCACTCTTCTCGTAGTTAATAAAACTATGGAAAGAGAATAACGACTAATCCGGCTCCATAAACAGACTGTAGCCTTGTTGCAAACCGTAAACGTAAGGATCTCTGCTAATATTTGACCAATCAACGTGTAACAAAAAATTTTTTACGGTCTTCCTCTCTTCAAGCCTAAAATCTGTGCAAAGCCTTTGTGAATGATCGCAGAATGAGAGGATCTCCACATGAGGTTGGTGATGACAACTTGGTCATCCTACATTTTTTTGTTAGATTCTTCAAAATAATCCCGTAATAAATGTTGCCATAGTTATGAAATGACTAACACATTGTATTTGTATTTTCCAGCAGAGGGAGAAAAGGGGCAAAGAGCGAGGAGAGACATCCAGCCAATCATTTGTGCCGTGACCCAGGAGGACAGAATAGTAGAACAGAGGTAGACCGTCTCTCACCCACCATTTTCTTCACAACAATCGCACACATACTTCAGCTGCAGAGACAATGAGCCACATAGACAATAAATCAACTAGCATCACGATGATTCTTTCCAGGACCTTCCATCTACAAAACCACTTTTGTTTTGGTCCTATTCAGACTTTCCAACGCTTCCATCATTCCAGCATTGTTAGAAAACCCAACTGTTGTCAAGATTCCAATCCATTTTACTGCGATTATTCAACAACATAGAAAAAAAAAGGTTGAGAGTATATAACATGCACATATGAGCAGCGCAGGACATTCCGACAGGCCTTGACCATGCCTTCTGGAGCGTATACTTTTCTATGTAAAAATACACAGCAGTTGGCGGCAGACCACCGCGGTCGAGATTTGCATTTGGAGCACATGTGTTCATAACAAGCCTGGCTTTCTCCACGGACAATTTCACTTCACAGATATATCGCCATGAGCTCTGACAGATGGGTTTGGAGCGATCGAAAGTTCAAATTCCAACTCTCAACTTGGTTTATAACTCGTGCAGTCTGGACATCTTTGACTCAAAATTAGTTTTAATTACATATATTTGCAGAAATTTTAGGATGAAATAATAAGCTTATACCTGGGATGGCACTATAGCTGGACCATTTTGATTTGCAACTAAATATTGATTTGTTTGCATATACTAAAAGAACAAACAAAAGTCTTTAAAAAGGTATAGCCTATGCTTACTGACTTTAAAGTATTCCCAAAACTACACCATAAGACAGAAAAACACCCGACATGGTCAATAGACCTTTTTAACCAATGGGAAACCAGGAAGAGCTCCAGTTACTTTGGCCTTCAGTGTGACCATTTCATCATTCAACTTGCCTTCATTCTAAGGTAGCCACTTGATGTATAGCAATTGCCTAATGGAGGTGGAAGAGCGCTGTATAAATGGGCCATGTACCAATTATTCCTCTATTGCAATTGTTCTCAACTGCTGTAGCCTCAGGACCCACCTTCAGCGCATTGTGACAAGCTGTGACCCAAATATTAATATTTATTTAAACATAATGAAAACATTTTGAATGTTAACCTCAATACAGATACATCATATAAAAGAACAATGAACCTAATAGGTTTACGTTCCAGAATATAAAGCTGTCATACTTTCAGGTGGAGGGCAGCTATCAAGACAAGTCTATAGGGAGTCATTACTATTTGGGAGGGATTATGCCTCTAGCCAACAATTTTTTTTCAAGTGACTATGACAATGATATGACAGAAACCAAGCCAAAAACATCTGCATGTTACCATAGTTACCATAGCATACCCATTTAGACTAGAATTGGTGCAAACAATTCATTACCAGTTATTTGTGGCTCATTACCCACTTTTGGGTCCCTGCCCAGCAGTTGTGAACCACTGCTCTACATTGTCAAAGTTTTTAAATTATCCATACGTACATCCCACTGTTTGTAGTAGAGTAAATAAAGACACCGACATTCTAAGCAATATTAAAATGTAAAATAAATCTCAATATTTAACATATTCGACTTTTTCCAAAACCCTTCCCCTTTGCATCCCTTTTTGCTGCATTTTGAATAACCACATTTCAAACTGAAGAATTATGGACAAAGAGAAGAGAGGAGGACGCTGCAGCAGAATGACAAAGTAGGAAGAACAGATGAAGTGTCAAGGGTCAAACGCCACCCACCGCCTGTGACTTTCTCCATTCTCTGTTCCCCACTCACCCTCGCCTACATCTGAATCATCCCCATTGTGGCGACGCAACCCTTAAAATCCCTTATAGCCACTGGTTGGTGATGGAGACGCCATCTTGATTCGCCCTGACGTTAAGGATGTTAAAACGTCACTCGGGATTTCACAGAACGGACAAATGACCAAAGAGAGGAGGAAGAGATGATGTGGTCCAAAAAAAAGAGTGGGGAGAGGGGGCAGCCTTGGGGGATTACCCTGCAGGACAATGGGCAGCTGCTACAGCCATATGTTGAGAGCTGTTGGCAAAGATTTAACATAAACAAGTCAGTTTGAATTAATGTGAAGCGCAAGAAGATAATTATTTCAACTTGTTAGAAAAGTTAAAGGAAAATGTTCAATTCTAGGATTAGTTTTCACCGTCGTCATAAAAGATTGGTTGTACTTGCAGATTGGAACCAGGATGTCCACATAATATAAGTCTTGTTGGCTTAAATAGTTGTCAGCTCTTTATCATCCAGGAGTTTTAAGATTGTCTAAAATAAGTCAGCTGGTCTGGGTTGTTAAGGACAGGTCCAATGGCAGATTTCACTCATTCCCTCAGGAGTGCTGAATGCGAATGTAAATCCAATTTCTAGACGATGATCAGAGCTGAAGAAGCACCTTAGCTGAAATGTTCTAAATTAGTAAACAACCCAGTCCAGATGACTACTTTGCAAACATAAGTTGTTGTTTTTATTTATTTGCCTCTATTATTTATTTATTTTACATTGATTTAATTTAACCAAGAAAGTCCCAATGAGTATGAATGGTATCTCCCTTTTAGAGAAGTCCTAGCCCAAGAGGGAACCCTGGTATACATGTTACGGTAGAGGAAGGCCACACACACCTGGAGGAAACTTACGCAGACCAAGGAAAACATGCAAACTCCACACGGAAATTGAATAAGAAGCCAGAATATGCATACAAATGTATATGTTTTTACCCATAAATGTAGATTAACATCTCAAAAGATAAACTCATAAGACATCTTTTAAGGCATTCCAAGCAAACGTGCGTCATGTTGCAGGGAGGCAGCTGCTTCTTGATGGAGCACTTCCACATGTCACGACTGCTTAAATAAATTAGGGTCTCAACGCGCTCCTTATAAACCGCCCTGGATTTAATGGCCCAACAAAACACGCCAAAGTAAACATGGCGAGATGGCAAGTTAATTACACCGGCCGTAAACGTCTTCAAATCAATTGAGTTATAAAAGTAATATGGACATGGATCAAGGGTTACAGGAAAAACTATGAACAAAAGGTGAATTGTCAGTATAATAATAAACAAAAGAGAAGCAAGCGTTAGCATCCGGGAGAAGACTGAAATATGGACTAGCAAGTTCTACACAAAACATCATGGACAAGGATATGTTTTGTTTGCAACGGATTGGGTTCCAATGTTAGTTACAGGTGAGCAATGACCCTCTTGTTTTTATGTTTATTTACAGGGCTTAGCGTTGGCTTTAGGGACCAGCTGTAGGAATGCGGCGTTTGAAGGCTGATAGGTGACGTGATAGATGTGTTTAGCGCCTGTGAGAAAACGTCCACCCCCTTGAACTTACGACGCCCTATTTCTGGACTCCGGCACCCACCCATGGGAGACCAGTGCCCATCCTGACACACTAGCCCCGTTTTTGGGATGCCACGCTTGGGTTACAGGGCACCAGACCCTTCTCCGATAACTGAACCTCCTTAGCAGTAATGTCAGGTCTACAGCAAGGCCCACAAGCACTGGTTACTAGACTTTACATGCAATGAAAACGGGGCAAATAAAAAAGGTAATTACAAAAAATAAAATCCTCTGCAAATAAAAATCTTGACTTGGTATTATTGCTATAAAACCCAATCATGCAAAAACAATACTCCAATTTAAGAATATTTGACATTCATTCGAGTAAACTTGAGTTCCTAGGTGAAAATAAATCTGCCTGTGGAATAAGTATTTTTGCAGTTAAAATGAGAAAACATTTTAATTTCAATTAAAAAAAAAAAAAAATCACCTGCTGGAAATAGGTCATAGTATGGCACCGTGCACGCTGCACTTTATTTCACAAATGCCTCAGAACACAATATACTACAATGGGGCAAAATAGAGTTGCCCACAAAAATTCTCTGGACAAATATTTACATTTTGGTCACCAAAACCAGCCACAAGGAAGCTCCCTAGATGGGGAGTGAAATGTCGGTGTCTCTTTTAAATGTAAAAGGGTTTTGTATTAATGTTGGAGGTTGGTTTGACAAGGCCTAAACGTATATTCACCCATCTCAAATTCCTTTGGCCCAAAGCTTCACCCTGCACAGACAGCCGCCTCTCCAGTTGAGAAGCAGGGATATGAGGTGTGGGTGATGGGTGGGGGGCTCCCTTTGGGCCAAAAACAAGTGTAACTTACTTCAGCTAGATGGATATGGGGAAAGGGCAGAGGTGTATCTGAGGACAAGGAGGGGCCCAGTAAATTGTAAGAGGCAGAAGAAATAAATTAAGCTGAGTTCAAGGAGGAGGACATGGATTGTTTAAAAAAAAAAATGCAGCTGTATAGTGGATTAAGACCTCAATCAGTTCAGTGGAGCTCTACTTTGAACACTTAAATGTCTATATTTTACAAATAATGAAAGAGTGGACAACATTTTTTCTGTTTGTTGTGTCGAAATTAAGTTATAACTTCCCTCACACATTTCTAACATCCCAGTTCATCACAGGGCCGAGTTAAAAAGCATGATCCACTACTTGCAGGGTGCAGTATTGTCATAGCAATGTAAACAACAGCTGCCAGTTCACCATTGATTAGAAGGCGTTAGAATTACATGCACAGCACATAAAGGTCTTTTTCCCCCACAGATGTTAGATTTTAAAATACACTGAAGGAGTACAGGGCATTTAAAAGTCACAAATCAATTGAGAAATTACTTGCTTTTCTGGGTGAATTAGAGGTTAGCACTGAGACTGGAAACAATGAGAGAAATGTGTTGGGAAAGTTACACATTTGAACTGTGACGAACTGTAACGAACGGTTTAAACTTAACGCGGGAAAATTCGGGTTTAAAGTCTTCCAAATTTGTTTACAACCTTACAATACAAACAAGAAGCTTATATCCTGAACCTCCCGTTATCGCAAATCTATTCGCAAATTGCAAATTCCATACTCCCCAAAATTCCACCATTGCTCACCCCCAGTTCACATAGCATTACTTGAAACTCCCCTGCATGTGAGGGCTTCAGTCTCCACTTGGGGGGCAGATGTCCGTGGAGCAGGCGGAGCATTGGAGGAGGGGGCTATTGTCTCCATCTTCAAACCAAAAGTTCTAAACAGTAATTATGCGCCCCCACCACCACCTCTCTTTACCAAGGGCTTTTCCCATTTGTAGCCAGCACAACACGACCCCCCTCTTCCCTTGTCACCGGGCCGATCCAAACTGCTGCCCTCAAAGCCCCTAATTTGGGTCACAGACTGCAGAGTGGCAACTCAAAACTTTGTCCAAACTGCACCCAGTGGGAATAATCTAAAGACATATGTGTGCAGGGGAGAGGTCTATTCATTTGCTTTGAAGACAATTGTCCTTCTGTGGACCCACCACCTGCAGGAGGAGCCATAGGAGCCTGGTGCTATGTGATTTGAGCAGCTCCAACAGCTGCCCTCACGACCCGGTAACGGACAAGTGGGAGAAAATGGATGGATGGATGGACAATTGTCAATAAAAAAATAAAAAAACACACCAAAAAACTGTTGCGTCAAGTTTTGTTTTGAGTAGTTTCCCTTTAAACCGCTGCAGCGACAGCACTAACTGGTTGCCGCCCTCTATTGGTGTTTTGTATAACTGCATTCAATAAGATGAATACAAATCTGAGTATAGACAAATACAGTATTCCAAGTTATGCAAGTTGCCTTAAAGAAAGTTCACATACTCTAATGTTTGGTTGTAGCGTTGTGGCGTAGTTTCAATAACTTCTGCAACATCAAAAGATCCAGTGTTGCATTCTTTTCCCCACCAAGATCTTGTGTGACCACTGTGCAAAGCCTCCTCCAGCACATCCCAGAGACTCTCAATGGGGTTAAGCTCTGGACTCTGTGGGGGCCGATCCGTGTCACGCCCCCTGAACCACTCTTTCACAATGTGAGCCCCCTGAATCCTGGCGTTGTCATCTTGGAATATGGCCGTGCCATCAGGGAAGAAGAATGTTGGAGTAACCTGTTTTTTGGTAAGGCAGTGCACTTTACAAAACATTAGCATATGCATGTTTCCAAGTCATTTCCAAGCTACTTTTTCATTTTGCACACCCACCTTTTTTGCATAATTCCATGGTCCAATTAGAATTTTTTATTTATATATCACAATGCACTGAATATTGTAACTATATTCGATCTCTTCAATGCCTGACCTACCAGCAATAGTCAGTCTGTCACAGTAGAGACTTAACTCCAGGATGCAGCACTAGCACGAATTAAGATTTGATAGGAGCTGGGATAATGATTGCTATGGAGGATTGAAAGTGCCACAATTAAATAAATAAATACACCATTAAATAATTAAATAAATGTGTCATTAATTAATTAAATGTGTCATTAATTAATTAAATATGGAATTAAATAAATAAATGCACCATTAAATAATTAAATAAATGTGTCATTAATTAATTACATGTGTCATTAATTAATTAAATTACCAATGATTCTGTGTAAAAAAAAAATATAATTATTTATCTATTTAATTAATTATTTCATGGTCCTGTGTTGCAGTGTTTCATGAATTAATTTTATCTGTCAAACTCGCCCATCAAAGTTTGAGGGGTGGGTCCTAACACCTGATTGGTCATCCTGCTCATCGAGTCAAGGCAAATCAATTCCAGAATAATGGATTTACGCAGACTAGTGAACATACTCCGATACGCTGGGTGGCGCTATTCTCCCTTACGTATGTTTGAATACTCAAGCAAAAACAACTAAACACAAGCCTCGATCACTCTATCAAGGGATGTCAAGAAATAACTTTTTTTAAATTAATATCTGCTGTTTCTCAATAATCGTAAAGAGCACTCATCCGCCCGGTAGGTGGCGGTAAAACCAATGGATGCGGTACATTGCGACCGGGGCATTGAGGCAACGGCACATTCCAACTAGCACCCCTGTAGAGTACTTCTTCTAAAATTTCGGTCACTCTACAGTCAATGCCTTGGTCAGAAAGTGTGGAAATAACTCCAAGAACTTCAATAAATTCCTCCGCTTTATTCTGTATGCTCGGGGTCTGCAGGTCCTGCTTCCACATACTCAGCAAGGTCGAAAATATCTCGCACCAACTCCCTTGAAACCTCATGAAGGTCCTCCATCAGCGTAGCCGCCATGTTTCCAAAAAACACTTCAGGCCAAAGCAATGGATTAGACTAGATTTGAGTTAACCAGGCTTTAGCCCGCCCACAACTTTTGATGGGCGAGTTTGACAGATAAAATTAATTCATGAAACACTGCAACACAGGACCATGAAATAATTAATTAAATAGATAAATAATTATATATATTTTTTTACACAGAATCATTGGTAATTTAATTAATTAATGACACATTTATTTAATTAATGACACATTTATTTAATTAATGACACATTTATTTAATTATTTAATGGTGCATTTATTTATTTAATTGTGGCACTTTCAATCCTCCATAGATTGCGAGACTTTTACAGGTTTATTGCCAACTAGTTTTAGTCACAAGATCTGGCGAGGCAAAATTGTTGTAAGATTTATATCAGTTAACTTCAAAAGGTTCCCAAACTTTTCACACCAAGTACCACGTCATGAAATAATTGACCAAGCACCCCCAGGCCTACATCAAGTTGAAACATTTTAGGTGGCGGTACGAACTTGCAAAAATAAAGCAGCTAGAAAGAACGATTTAAGAATAGGTTTTAAACATTTTGAGTGCGTTACCAAAACACACTGTATAGCGGGGCGATGCACGGATCAGAAACCTATTCTGATTCTGATTCTTTGCATCCTCTGGGAAAACCAAGCCCAAAGTTCAGCGCGAGAAAGCAAACACCGCGATGTATTGGGCCCCGGCAGCAGTGAAAACAAGGCTGTCCACACAAGGGCTTCAAACGCGCTCGCACCCACCGACAGCTGAGAGAAGCCCCCATAAACCAGGGACATGAGCTGAAACCAACAAACCAACAATTAACTGAATTATATTTTGAATGGTCTCAAGAGCTGCAAGATATTTTTACCCAATCAATCAATCATCAAAGTGGGACGTTTGTGGCCAATGTTATTAAGTTACCAAGAAGTTTCAAGACCTGATGAATGTCAAGAAAAAGGTAATAGCAAGAGATTTCAATTTCAGTTTTGGGGTTGGGACAAAGCAAAAGTATGAACATGGACTTTTAAATGGACTGAACCACACATGGTTGTTGGATCTTTTGGCAACATGTGGTCATATGAAAGGAAATCGACATGTTGCGCTTGAAATTTAAAGCCAATATTAGAAGGCAACTAGAGAAATGCAAGAAAAGGTACAAGAGGGGACCACTTTGAGTTGACGTTGTGATCTTTGCCATTTGTGAGAGTGCGTGAGACTTCAAAATCAGTACAAAAAATAACTCCATAGATGATGATGTTTTGCTTACCGGTGGGCATTGTGTCTTCCTCCACCAAAACTGGTCTCACTTGTCAAGCGCTGCTTTGAATATCCAAGTCACATATCCAAAGTACTTCCAGCTGCAAACTCCCCGACACAAACTACAAGCCCTGGGAGAAGAAGTAGTAGTGGGAGTTGTAGTAGTAGTAAAGTAGTCCTCACGTTCTTCAGCTCATCGTGTATCCAAATAGTGCGGCGAATCCAAAGTCAAAGCAAAGTTAGTGAGAGCCAGTCTGTGTTGTGTGCGTTTGCATGAGGTGATTGAATGGTCTGGCTCTCTCTCCCTCTCCCTGAGCCCAGGCCCCTCCCCTTGGCCTCATTGGCAACGCCCCTCCCTTCATTAGCCACTCCCCCTCGGGGTTCCAGCAGCAAATGACAAGCAGCTGCACAGGAGTTGCACATTAAGGGCATTTGCAGCTCTGCTTTCAACCGCGTTTTTTCTGTCCTGAATTTCGTCATCTTTTTACCGACATAAATTAGGCTACGCTAAATTATAAGGTAGTTAATGATGACTGAAACTATGACTAAAATGACCAGATATTTTTGTTGACTAGTAAAGACTAAATAAAAATGAAAAGAGGAGACTAAATCATTTGAACGTCTGGTCGCACAGTTTGAAAGAACCTTCCTTGTATCAGTAAATCAAAAAGCTTCATGTTGACACACACAAGTGAATCAAAGTTAAATTCATTTAAGAGCCGGAGATGACCAGGAAGTAACTACAACATTGCGGCGCACTGGCTGGTTTTCCCACGCTTATTCATTCACAAATATATTGACATATAGTATCCACATGTACTGCAAAAGGCAACTGATGTCGCTGTAATCCAAATATGGTCATTTCCTTTCTGGGGACCACAGCGGCTAAAGACGGGATAATATACATGCATGTTTTCTTAAAATTAGGTTTTTATTCCACTCTTGCAACAACATCTCCACTTTAGTAGCTCCAAGATTAAAAATAACCACGGAAATAATCTGTGTAACTAATATATCAATGAAATAAAACCAAAGTTGTATTTAGATTTTGTCACTCAAAAACAGGCCATTTTTATGCATAATGTTTTTATATAAAAACATAAAAAGACAACATTGAAATAAAAATTTGCAATAATTTTTTTTCTCATATTTATATCATGAATCTGTAGCAAGTTTCACATTTACATTCACCTGCAGTGTCTCGCCTTAAAAACACGTCTGTTCCATCATGTGACTGGACTTTTACAACATCTGAAAAACTGTATTGTCCCGTCAAAATGTCAGGTTTAAGAGTAAACATATCCATGAAAGAAGCCACAATCGCATCCTCAGCACATTCCACTGAGTAAAAGGAAAGATATCTAATTCAATCGCCGACAGTATCACCTCATGACGATCTATAGGCCCATCCGACAGACAGCTGGAGCACTGTCGTCCCAAACCGCTCCACAGATTCCAATGTAAAGAGTGCGTTCTGGCCCAAACAAAAGCCTTTCACGCATACAGACATGCACGCTGTGAATAACATCAGAGCGGGCGGGCGCGACATGGTAAGGGACCGAAAACTTTGGCGGTAATTAAACCGGCTCAATGCGCTCCGTGGGGCGGTAGCGGCGGCCATTGTGATGCCTTCAAATGGTTACAGGAGTTTGGAAGACCGGTCCGATGTTCCGTCTGGGGATTCCTGTGTCCGGGGTCGCTGATTGGATTAGATGGGAGGTGTAGGGGCCCGTGTTGGTGGCGCGGTGTCATTGCGGGCCCCCATTCTCAGTCTCACAGGAGGGGGTCTGGGGGTTTGAGTCCCAGAACACGTGGGGAGCTTTTTGTGTAGCGTCTGCCTGTGTCTGGGCGAGTTTACTTGAAGCACTCCTTTGCACTGTGGCGTCGGGAAAATATCGAATTGGAACATTTTGAAACGAGGAAAGCGATTGCGACTTTTAATGGACATTTCTAGTCCTGGAGCACTAGCAGCTGAGAGAAGAGGTTTCATATTACACAAAAATGTGTTGTCCCTCATCAATTTAACTTTAAGTATTGCTGTGGATGTTCCAGTTCCTAACTCAAAGTGGAGAAGGGTTTATTGGTGCTGCACTACTCCACTGCTCCTGAGAAGATTCCAGGATGGGTCAAAAGCAGAAAACACATTTTTGATCATGGGTTAAGGTCTACATTACACCCAGAGTTAGGGGGAACATGTTGGAGGCCAAGTCATTTAGTACTAGCTGCGATATGAGTGTTATAACGATACTGAACCTTTTCAACACGGCATGTTCCATACATTCTAAATAAAAATCGTAAGTACTTTGTTTTTCAGGAAACTGTCAAAACAAGACTTCAAAAAACACTAAATCAAGGAGGTTGAAATGGAACTAAATTAGAAAAATGAGAACTAAACTAGACATGCACCGATCCAGCTTTTTTGCTTCTGATACCGATACCTGGCGATATCCGAAATGAACCAATACCATGAGATTTTCTTAAAAGTGGTCTGTTCTTTGAGTGAAAAGGTGAATGGTCCTGTTTTCTCCAGTGTGAGATCAATAAAGTCTGATCTTTTCTTGCAAACGTGATGTTAAAGATCAATGATATCAATAAAATAAAATAAAATAATGGAATAACATTACACAAAGATCACTGGACTTTTCTTCACTGAATATCCTTGAGTATATGACTTTAGGCTTGAGGTTGCATGCATATTAACAACTTACAGTAAATGATCTGATTATAACTTGTGCATAATACAAATGTTTGATCAGTTATTCAGCATTTCATAAACTAAAATACATACACTTGGCCACTCCAGCAGTGACCATTTTATTTATTTGGTTGTCCAGTCATAAGTTCTGTCCCAGCTGTGATTAGTTGACATTAGCATACTGTTGCTAGCCGAGGCGATGAATAAGTTAAAAAATACTGGTTTAAACCAACTCAGCCGGCTTCAAAATGACATACAAGCATGCCCGTATTCACTTAGATTTACTTGGTGAAAGTTGTGATTTCAAAAAGTTGAGAACAAAAACAGGTGTCGGTTCAGTATTGAATAATTGTAGAAGATACACAATATCGTATTTTTTTCCAGTATCGGCTCCGAAATCTGATTCCAATATTGCATCGCTGCATCCCTAACGGAATTTTTGCACATTTAGTTTGCGAGACATGTTGATGGCTCTTATTGTGGGCTGTAGTTTGTCAGTATCCTCACTATTATTCATGTAATTACTGACATCAGGCCATTGTCTGCATAGTTTAGATGTATAGATGTAAGTATAAGGGTAGGTAAAACTTAACAGGAATATCGTCTGCCAAATTATCATATCAACACACCAGGGGATGGAGAAAGACTAAGTGTGCGGATTCATATGGGGCAGGTCCATTAACGGGACAGTCCGGGCCCCAGGGTACACTTGAGGGGTTACCACACGTGACACAATGGGCCTCGGTCTACCCCGGAGCAAATGTGTCGGTCATTAGTCAAAACTCTTTCACCGGCAACGACTGGTCCCAGCAGCATGGGGTACCAGCCAACCACCCCCACGGCCCCAAGTAAAGATAATACCAACCGTGCTCTAATCCGCTCTGACGGGTCTTCTCTCAAAAGTGATCCAAGAACTAAGTCTGGGTCAAAACCAGACCTAGTATATTCAATTCAGTCAGTCAGCTTTGATGTCAGCTATTGTCAAAAACCTTGGTAAGAAATGACAACAGCTTCGCACCCAGGCTAACAGAGAAATATACAATAGGGGACAGCAGAGGAAGGGAAGAGGAGAGTTCAGCTATACTGCAGTCAGTCACAGTTCGTATCCAAAGAGCGTAGGATGGCATCTACAGTGAACTCATTCTCTTCTTTTAGGTAGTAACAGAATACATGTATTTAGAATACGCACTACTCATTTTGAGTAAATGTATTCTCTTTCATTTGAGAGAAATTATAATACAGTTACTTTCCTTTACTAAAAAACAAATGAATATATTACAGTAAGAAATCAACCATAGGCTTTGTGTAACGTGTTTCAACCGCGCTGTGATTTTAACCTAAAGTCTGACCAACACCTGCAGAGGCCGCACTGAGGGCTGGTCCATGGCACAAATCCATTTAGAAACACTGCCCTCACTCACACCACCCGGACTCTGCTCCTCAGTCACGCTGAAGCAAACCGCTGCCTCATCCTAAAGCCCTGACTGCACATACGGCGTTTCAGGAAATTGCGTGAATGGCACTGGGAAATATCACAATCAGCGAGGCTCTTCTTTACATTCTAAAAGTATATTTTAAAGGTGTTGGTGAAACCCTGCACTCTGCCAATATACAGTGCTTGTGATCAGAGAAGCAGCGGTACATGTCAGTAAAGATCCACCCGGTTTGGGTTTTGCTCGTATGTACTCTTATTGGTCAATTGAAAACGCGTGACAAATGACTCCACTGGAGGGCGCCATTCCGGCTGCGTGTCATAATATGACACCCGTCAGTCGTCGTGTTGATTGGTCTGCAGCACGGAGAGAAGGAAATCATTGCGCCCACGGCTGAGATCCAGGCTAACTGGTGTCCTCTGCTAATTTGCTCAGCCTGCCCTCCAGGAAATCTTTTCCACCTAGAAAACCAATAGAAACATAGGTTTCGGTGTATTTTTTTATCTGAATTGCTACAGCAACCTTTCACACAACAAATGTTCACCATTGTCTTTGTGCAAACTCTTCTGTCTAGCGGTAGCTAACATAAATAATCACCAAGAAGAACAAGGGCAATGACGTCTACCCTCCACAATGGCGCACTCCTGGGCCGAATGCGACGTCACAATATTTGGACCGATAGGCTCCCGAGTTTTAAATGAGACCCCTGGTGCGTTTGAGTTTTTAAAATAGTGGTGAAAAAGTTATCAAGCGTAGCCTACATGTTTTTAATCATAGGCTGCATTTATACACAAATATAATGCATATAGATGTGAAATGGAATACGTTACAAATAGTGTCTTACCTGATTTCATGGCACTGACAATAACCGCCTCCTCCTGCATTAGATGTTTGCTTCGCACCTGGTGGGACTCTCTCTAAGTTTAACTGTCGTGCTGCAACTCTAAATGTTTCTTAGTTGGATGTAGTTTCTGAAGCTCGATAACACTTTGTCAGCACAGAGTGAACAGTGAAACTTTCCATGTTATCTTCATCCGACACAAACTCCAACAGTGACTATTCAATATTTCCATTGTTGTTTACGTTTGTGCCGTGGTCCTCAGAAAATAACAAAATAGTAACGCACTGTGACTTTGAAAAGTGACTTTAATCCGATTACTGGCTAGGAAATAGTAATGCGTTAGATTACTCGTTACTGAAAAAAGTAGTCAGATTAAAGTAGCGCGTTACCGGCATCACTGGTTAAAAAATACATTTTAAGGCAAGTATTGAGTAACTAAATACAATTTCAAAGTATTCTCCCCCACAAAACTAAACGTTCACACCGCCTGTAGCTCTTACATCACCACCTCATTTCCAATCCGATCGTTCCAAACCAGCCCAGCTCCATCTCGTTAGGAAAGGGGCGACTCTGCGGTCTGAGCGCTCAGTGACCCGTGATGGCTCTGGGCCCTGAATCCAAACACCATCTCGCCCCTCACCCCCTTCCTCTCTGCACAAGCGGTCCCGCATCCCATAATGAGCACCTCTGCTTGGGCAAACAGCCCCCGGGAGCAGTCGAGCAAGACAGGCCGATGACAGACACCCACAGCCGACTAGTGGGTTTATCAGATAACCCCCTCCACATGTCAACAGTTGTGGGACAGTTACAGGATCCAGAACCACGGCCCCCAAAGAGCGCAGAGGTGGGACAGTTACAGGATCCAGAACCACGGCCCCCACAGAGCGCAGAGGTGGGACAGTTACAGGATCCAGAACCACGGCCCACACAGAGCTCAGAGGTGGGACAGTTACAGGATCTAGAACCACGGCCCACACAGAGCGCAGAGGTGGGACAGTTACAGGATCCAGAACCACGGCCCACACACAGCGCAGAGGTGGGACAGTTACAGGATCCAGAACCACGGCCCACACAGAGCGCAGAGGTGGGACAGTTACAGGGCCCAGAACCACGGCCCCCACAGAGCGCAGAGGTGGGACAGTTACAGGATCCAGAACCACGGCCCACACAGAGCGCAGAGGTGGGACAGTTACAGGATCCAGAACCACGGCCTCCAAAGAGCGCAGAGGTGGGACAGTTAGAGGGCCCAGAACCACGGCCCCCACAGAGCGCAGAGGTGGGACAGTTACAGGATCCAGAACCACGGCCCCCACAGAGCGCAGAGGTGGGACAGTTACAGGATCCAGAACCACGGCCCCCACAGAGCGCAGAGGTGGGACAGTTACAGGATCCAGAACCACGGCCCCCACAGAGCACAGAGGTGGGACAGTTACAGGATCCAGAACCACGGCCCCCACAGAGCGCAGAGGTGGGACAGTTACAGGATCCAGAACCACGGCCCCCACAGAGCGCAGAGGTGGGACAGTTACAGGATCCTGAACCAAGGCCTCCAAAGAGCGCAGAGGTGGGACAGTTAGAGGATCCAGAACCACGGCTTCCGAAGAGCGCAGAGGTGGGACAGTTACAGGATCTAGAACCACAACTCCACAGAGAACAGAGGTGGGACAGTTACAGGGCCCAGAACCACGGCCTCCAAAGAGCGCAGAGGTGGGACAGTTACAGGATCTAGAACCACGGCCCACACAGAGCGCAGAGGTGGGACAGTTACAGGATCCAGAACCAAGGCCCACACACAGCGCAGAGGTGGGACAGTTACAGGATCCAGAACCACGGCCCACACAGAGCGCAGAGGTGGGACAGTTACAGGGCCCAGAACCACGGCCCCCACAGAGCGCAGAGGTGGGACAGTTACAGGATCCAGAACCACGGCCCACACAGAGCGCAGAGGTGGGACAGTTACAGGATCCAGAACCACGGCCTCCAAAGAGCGCAGAGGTGGGACAGTTAGAGGGCCCAGAACCACGGCCCCCACAGAGCGCAGAAGTGGGACAGTTACAGGATCCAGAACCACGGCCCCCACAGAGCGCAGAGGTGGGACAGTTACAGGATCCAGAACCACGGCCCCCACAGAGCGCAGAGGTGGGACAGTTACAGGATCCAGAACCACGGCCCACACAGAGCTCAGAGGTGGGACAGTTACAGGATCCAGAACCACGGCCCCCACAGAGCGCAGAGGTGGGACAGTTACAGGATCCAGAACCACGGCCCCCACAGAGCGCAGAGGTGGGACAGTTACAGGATCCAGAACCACGGCCCCCACAGAGCACAGAGGTGGGACAGTTACAGGATCCAGAACCACGGCCCCCACAGAGCGCAGAGGTGGGACAGTTACAGGATCCAGAACCACGGCCCCCACAGAGCGCAGAGGTGGGACAGTTACAGGATCCTGAACCAAGGCCTCCAAAGAGCGCAGAGGTGGGACAGTTAGAGGATCCAGAACCACGGCTTCCGAAGAGCGCAGAGGTGGGACAGTTACAGGATCCGGAACCACGGCTTCCGAAGAGCGCAGAGGTGGGACAGTTACAGGATCTAGAACCACAACTCCACAGAGAACAGAGGTGGGACAGTTACAGGATCCAGAACCACGGCTTCCGAAGAGCGCAGAGGTGGGACAGTTACAGGATCCGGAACCACGGCTTCCGAAGAGCGCAGAGGTGGGACAGTTACAGGGCCCAGAACCACGGCCCCCACAGAGCGCAGAGGTGGGACAGTTACAGGATCCAGAACCACAACTCCACAGAGAACAGAGGTGGGACAGTTATAGGATCCAGAACCACGGCCCCCACAGAGTGCAGAGGAGGGACAGTTACAGGATCCAGAACCACAACTCCACAGAGAACAGAGGTGGGACAGTTACAGGATCCAGAACCACGGCCCACACAGAGGTGGGACAGTTACAGGATCCAGAACCTTGTCTGTGATAGGCGCTATACAAGTGCAAGTGCTGCACGCTTCATCCTGTTTCTAGCCCTGTGCAGATGTATTTTGTTGATGAGACACTTGACAGAGATCTTAGTTGTAGTGAGAGGACGCTCATCATGTTACAAAATATCAGACAATGCCTGATGTTGGCCACACCTCAACTTTGGTTCATTTTAAACTTTTTGTCCTTCACTGCACGGCCTATGTTTTTTGAACGACTACACTGCAGTGTATTCCCTTCTTAAACCCCATTTTGTTCGATTAAGGTCTATTGGTTCTTTTTTTAATAACCAATCTAGTTCTGATTTGATCAACTTCTGCTCTCAAGCCATTGTCAGAAACAGGCTGGTGATGGGTCTGCTGCATAAGCTTGCATTCATGCACTAGTTTAAAGGGATGGGTAAAAAAAATATATATCTTCATAAATAAATGTTCAAAAACATTGATTTAAATACAAACACAGCAACATAAAACACAACTGCAGCAAGAGAACATAGTGGAAAATCATTCAGCCCTATAGTGCTAAAAACAGAGCAACGGTTCAACCGTGTTTTTCTCCCAGGAGCCCCTGTGACCTAACCTTCCCTTTGAGAATGCCCTTTTCTTAAGGCACTACCACTCTCTCTCCGCTGTCGCCTCTCAAAAACACGTCGCCCAATCTGTTCTCAGTCCTCTGTCTGTCCGGTGTCCTCTGCAGTGTCCACAGCGGCCCGCGCCCCTCCAAGCGGACAAACACAACCCTCTTCACACACACAGAGTGAGCCGCTGATGCTTTGAAGTTTGCCCTGTTGCCTATGGAGACGGCGGTGACACGGTCAAAATGGCACTTGGAGAGACATGAAGTGGAGAGGAGAGAGAGAAATAACGGACAGCCTTATAAATAGTAAGGCTGCGGTTTGTTTCAAGGAAATGGCAAAATGTTTATTATTGTGACGTTTTGCAGCGCTGTCTTTATAATAGAAAAATAATGCAACATAATAATGGCTTCAGATGTGCTTGAATGCAGATTTTGAGCTGGTTTGGACTGTCGAGAAATGAGAGCCAATGGAACAAGCATGAATTCACTAACAAACTCAAAAACACTAAAAACTAGAGAAAAAATGCAAGAAATATCACTCTTATTCCATTGGAAAAAAAGCAGTCCAACCTTACTCATAATCAGCACATTACGATAAATTAAGCACCTTTAAAGCTGCCTTAAGTGATGTCTTTTTGAATTTTTTTTCATCAGTAGGTGGAGTAATGAACTCTGCTCTGCTCCACCCCCCTCCCCTCACCTGGCTTTCCCCCGTCGCCCACGCCCCTCACTCCCCTCCACACTATAGACCACATGCTGCTCTGATTGCATTCAATGAGCTACGGAAATCTCATTAATCTTGTGTGAAACACAAATTCATCTGCATAAATAAGATATGTACAAAGTAAATATTTTTTTAGAACATATTACTCCAGGCTGGGCCTGGAGTTATTCGGAGAAGACACATGAATGATACAACAAGGACACAGTTTATGGAAATGATCAGATTTGAAAATCCCCCATGTTCTAATGTTGATAATCTGTTGGACTCTTACACATCAAGCGTCTTAAATGTGTTGGATACTATTGCTCCTGTCAAGGTTAAAATGGTTAACAATAGACAAAGGGCACCTTGGAGAAGTGAAGATTCGGTCAGGGCACAGAAAAGGGAGTGCCGAAAAGCCGAACGGAAATGGCGCAAGTCAAAGCTCCAGGTTCATTTTGAGATATACAAAGAAGTGCTTTGTGAGTTCAACCAGATTTTGCGTGGAGAACGGGAGAAGTAGTTCTCTAAAATAATCGCAAACTGCAGAAACAATTCTCGCGTTCTGTTTTCCACAGTAAACAGATTAACTAACCCTCCAGTTTCACTGCCCTTAGAACTAATCTCTACATCTAAGTGCAATGAGTTTGCAATATTTTTTTATGACAAAGTCCAAGGCATTAAAAATACCATAATTTCCACAACACAAATAGCAACCCTGCCACCAGATAAACACCTTGAGCTGACACATTTCACACCTGTTACTGACAAAACAATCGAAGAGGTTATCTCCGGTCTGAGTTCATGCACATGCTGCCTTGATGAATTGCCCACTAGATTTCTGAAGTCTGTGCTGACCAGCTTGTTACCACAACTTGTTCAGTTAGTTAACATTTCATTTGAGACGGGAGCATTTCCAAAGGCTTTGAAAACCGCGGTCATTAAGCCTCTTCTAGAGCAGCCTTGATCCCAAGATACTGAACAACTACCGGCCCATATCAAACCTACCATTCTTAGGAAAAGTCCTGGAGAAAGTAATCTATCAACAGCTCACTTACTTTCTCCTATCTAACAATGTGTTTGATACTTTCCAGTCAAGATTTAGGCCCCGCCACAGCACTGAGACAGCTCTGATCAAGGTGACAAATGATATCCGTATGAACACCAACGCAGGTAAGGTCTCAGTTTTAGTTCTGCTGGACCTGAGCGCTGCCTTTGACACAGTGGACCACGGGATCTTACTTCACAGGTTAGAAAACTGGGTGGGAATCTCTGGTACTGCGCTAAACTGGTTTAAGTCCTATCTGGAGGATAGGACGTACTTTGTCGAAATTGGCAACTGTGTCTCAGACAAAATTTCTATGACCTGAGGAGTCCCCTAGGGGTCAGTCTTGGGACCCCTCTTATTCAACTTGTACATGTTTTTGTGGAGGTTTGGTGGATTTGTTTACTTTGAGAGTCTAAATGGTCCTGACGAAAGCAGCTATTTAAAGGTAAACAAAATGCTAGCTTATCAGCTAAACCCATTTGAGACCTACACATTTCTTCTTCTGAGACACTGAAGAGGCACCAAGAGCCCCCACAACTGCAGGACAGTCGAGGCTTCACAAGAAGAGCTACAGGAAATAAAAAAGGAAAAAAAAAAGAGATGGTGAAAGACTGTTGTGAAGCAGAGGGAGTAAGAGGAAGGAGGAGGTGGAGCTGACCAGTGCAGGACACCACGCTCTGAAACAGGGACAAACCCAGGAGGTGCGGCACTATTTCAGAGGATCAGAGGAGACTGAGAGCAGCCAGGTTTCTTCTGAGTGCTACAGTTTCCCTGACCTCCAAGGTCATGTGGGTTAGGCTGACACACAGTGGCAGCGCGGCTCAGTCGCAGCAGCTCAGGACTAACACCTGAACACTATTTCGTTTTACGCTTGTACAATGACAATAAAGCACTTACTTACTTACTTACTTACATGCTTCCATTGGGTCAGCTAATAATAATAATCGTACCACAACTATGCAGATGACACTCAGATCTACGTGTCACTGACGGCAGGTGAACATGGGCCTGTAGATACTCTCTGTCACTGCATCGAACAGATCAGTTTGTGGATGCAAAACAACTTTCTCCAACTAAACTCAGACAAAACTGAGATCATTGTTTTTGGCCCACAGACACAAAGACAAAGTGTTATCAGTCACCTTGAGTCTCTCTCTCTAAAACCAAAAAATCAGGTTAGAAATCTAGGAGTAATCATGGACTCAGACCTGAACTTAAACAGCCACATTAAAGCAATAACATCATCAGCTTTTTACCATCTGAAAAACATTAAGATCAGAGGAATAGTGTCAAAACCAGACTTGGAGACACTCATCCATGCATTTGTCTCCAGCAGGTTAGACGACTGTAACGGCTGCTCACTGGCCTTTCTAAACGAGCTGTTAGACAGCTGCAGAACATCCAGAACGCTGCTGCTCGAGTCCTGACAAGAACCAGGAAATATGACCATATTAGTCCAGTGCTCCGGTCTCTGCACTGGCTTCCTGTCACTCAGAGAATAGAATTTAAAACAGCTCTGCTTGTGTACAAGTCGTTTCATGGTTTAGCACCAAAGTACATCTCTGACATGTTAGAGCCGTATGCACCATCTCGGGCCCTGAGAACTTCAGGGAGGGGTCCCCTGGTGGTTCCCAGAGTCAGGACTAAACACGGTGAGGCTGCGTTTCAGTTTCATGCAGCTAAAATCTGGAACAGTCTTCATGAGGATGTGAGACAGGCCTCAACTCTGACAATGTTCAAATCCAGGCTGAAAACAGCTCTTTTTACCCGAGCATATGAAAACTGAAAGTTTTTTATCTGCACTCTTGCCTTTTACTGTAATTGATTAATTTTTATGTTGAATGTTTTAATGAATGAATTGATCTGTTTTCTTGTAATTTTATGCAACTGTGAAGCACTTTGAATTGCCTTGTGTATGAATTGTGCTCTACAAATAAACTTGCCTTGCCTTGCCTTGCCTTACTTCCATTTAGAACTAAATTTACGGCGCACTCCAGTGGTGGTACAGAAGGCTGACAATTTATAATGAACAGTCTTGATTTATGATTCTTGGAGATAAAGAGCCCTCAGTCCAGCATTTCACCCAAAAGTGGACTTTTTAAATTAAAAGTCGATACTCCACCCAAAACAAAAAACTTTCAAAGGACAGTAGACATGATTCTTGAAATTATTGCACATCCCTCAAAGAGCTAAATAGGCTGATGACCTGTTAAACTGGTGTGGGTAATATGAGAGCTAAAATGTTCAGAAAAGTCTAGTAAAAGGTGTACTTTAAGAACACAAAGCAGCTTCTGCACCGTGCTGATGAGGGCCTTGTCTTGAAGACAGAGACCAACTAACTGACCAGATGGTGGATAATATAAGATGTGACGCATTGGGACAAACATATCTTTAAAAAGGTGCATTATGCAATTTTTTATGCAAAAAGAAAGTTGATATTTGTGCGTATTTGACCTTGTAGTGGCCCAGCGAGGACACTCCAGGATCAATTGTTTGGAAGGTTTTCTCTGCTGCTCCTCTAACCAGAAAACCTACAAAACAATTGGTCCTGGAGCGTTATAGAGGCCACCGAAATGAAAAGTAAAGGTGCCATGCTGACCACTCATACAGCCACTTGGTCACTACAAGGTCAAATACGCACAAATATCAACTTTTTTGGACATAAATAGTTGCATAAAGCATTCTCCATTAAATTCTCCATTAAGTGGAACACACTGGGTTGAAATAGAAATATACATTTTTTCTCTCATATAGTTCCATCATTACTCAAGTGCAAGTGTTGCAGATTGTCATTAATAAAAAGTAGCTCATGGAGAAATAAATTCTGCAGACTCCGGTTATACCTTAAACTTCTCTTGATCAAAATAAATGACAAAAAGTAGCAACACTTTAGAAGTTGGTTTTCCGATAGCGACATGTGGATCTGATACGACAGCTGGTTGTGCACAGCCTGGTGTCAGAGGAGCATTGGTACAGACTGCAAATCCAAGGACGTGTGATATACTGACCAGACATCCTGATTCAGCCTCACCATCGTATAAATACAAGGCCACACTCCTGTCAATCAAGGGTCCATTTCGAGACAGAAGCATACAGAAATGAAGAGAGAGAGATGAAGGAACGTGGGAGGTTACGATTTCTTAAAAAAAATTAAAAAAAAGACTAGTATCTGTTAGCGTCCATTTTCACTTTAATTAGAAATAAATGTTTTCGTAATGCATTGTTTGGTGCTTTTCTGCTTAAACCCAGTTTAGACATTTACTTCAATCTAAATCTATTTTAGATCCTAAAAGTAAAGTAAAAGTAAATGCTTGAGAGTAAAGGAGCAGAAAGAAGAGAAATACGCCTCTTTTTACAAGTTAAACTTTACAATCACTCTACAGCAGTTTTATTATTTACAGTATTTACAAATACTCAAAATACAATTCCATCAAAGTTGTTCATCCGACTGTCTCCTGAGCCGATCAGCGACTGATATCATAGCCGCTAGCCGAGAGCGCTAAAACACAAATAATCGGCCTCTGTTCAAGAGTTTAAGGTGGATTTAAACCACTCCCCCTTGCTGGCTGCACTACGGTTAGATATAGCTGTCATATAGATTAAGACAAGACTGGTTTGACTGGTTTTCTCAAAAAGGCATACAGAATGGAATCGTTGGCATAGTCAGACTAGACTTTACACATGACTGACATGTCGGTTTCATTCCGTGATTTGAGCTAGATCTTTCCCTTTTCTCCACACTGTTCACTGACACATCAAAAACAATTGATTGATTGAAAAGATGGGCCACAAAGACAACTTCCCCTAGGCTATCAAGAAGCTGAACTCTCCTCTTCCCTCCCTCTGCTGCCCCCTATTTGGCATATTGTTGTCAAGACTAAGCTAAAACAAGAGTACTACTATTTTCCTCTTGCAGATTTGATAGGGTTTCCACATTCTTGTACGGTCGTCCCTGGGGCTGAGGCGGTGTGTTTGGTGCCAGCAAAACTCCAGGAAACTCCAGCTCTGTCCCGCCACAGATTTGGCAAAACCGAACGTTCTTGAGCTGAGGCAAAAAACACGAGGGAGTCCGGGGCCAGAAGTGCGTTGAGGAAAACAAAAGGGATTGGTGAAGGCCACAGGGAGAGATTCGCTGGGCAGCAGAGGTGGTCACGCTTTTGTTAGAAATGGAGACATGTGGCGTGTCCAACTGACATTAGTGGTTTGAGCAGCTGCAATATCATTTCTATAGGCACAAGGCAAGACAATGGACATATCGCCGAACATAAAAAAGGTCAAGTGAACCACTAAAAACCGCTTTGGATTTGAATGAATTGTTTGGGTTTTGGTTAGAAATGTCACAAATGATTGATGGTAAAGTGTACTTTATAAAAAAGGTAAAATGTTCCCAAAAAACAGAATATAGTGAATAGAAGCTTAGTTACACCGAAAATGTGCCCTCTAAACCAACTGTCCTTCTGTTCTTAGAAAAGACACTTTAGATTAATATGATGCATCAATGTTGCGTTAAAGCAGTGGTTCTCAGACTTTTGACACTGGAACCAACGATACCACATGATCCAAGTCGGGTCTATACCAGATCACATTTGGATCTAACCAGGACTATACATGAACATAAATAACACTTTCAATAACCAAAGACTAGATCTGCAGAAGAGTGAGTACAAAGTGTACCGAGATTGTAAAGTGCTTTACTTTGTCTTTGACCAACCAGAGATCAGCCACAGGCACCCGAATGTTCGGCAACATCACAAGGCAAAAGTTACAACTCCGCAGTTTGGATACACATATACACACATTCTATGTATCTTCTCCATCTGAATCGGTCCAGATCGAACTTACAAAGACAATAACTGACTGAAGAATGAACGACTGTGTCCTATAGCAAAACAAACTAACGAAACAAGTGCAAGCAGCAAACAGCAGATTTGCAGTTGGCGATTATCTTGGACTTAAAGCAGTGATTTCTTCTGTGTCTGTGTTGACTTGAATATAGCAGGAGACAAACCCGGGGGCCGGATGTACGAGGAGGAAGTGTGTTTGGCCCTAGATTAACATGCACCGCTCAGGAAGAGACCAGCGCTCAGGGACTTTTCCAACAAGGGCAAGTTGGACAAATACTTTACGGACGCGAGGCTGACCATTTTGACTTGTAGAAGTGCATTTAAGACAAACTTTCAGAGAGTTCATGCCATCTTTGTCTTGAACTCTGAAAATGACACTCCAAGCAAAAGTTAACTTACAGGACCATACGCTGTAAAGCTTCAAATAATATTGCGTAAAAGTGAGGGAGCTAGGCCAAACGGACCACCACAAACTAGTTCACCCATTTCTGTGCTCGCCTCGGAAGCTGCTGCTGCCAAATTTAGACGCAACCGAACCGGGACAGGCCACAGAGGACCATGTGTGTCAGGTTAGACACTACAAGGACATTCAGAGCACATGAGACGCAAGCAAATACAAAAGGAATTTCTAAGTGACATGTCCAACAAATCAGAAGAGGAGTTAGGGTTAGAGAGAGAGACTAATCCAGAAATGAGCGTCTCTGCATAAGCAGTACAACCAATAAAGCGGGTCATCAACTTTCTTTGAAGGCCAACTTCTCGCTGTCCAGAGAGATCTGTCGAAGAGGCCAGCGTCTGGAGGACTTCCACTCCTCCAGTAGTGTGTGTGGTCAAGGCATACAATTCAACGTTAAGCGTTGGACTGGGAACAGTAGACAATCCTGCAAATGTCGTTTATCAGTGGGGGGAAAAGGTTTAGTGTTTAGTTCCACTTTATTTGACTGGGTTTCAATCAATAAAATTGGATTTATAAAGCGCTTTCATACCGAAAGGTATCACAAAGTGTTTTACAGACAGATTACAACATTTAAAACATATATATATATATATACACATACATACATACATACATATATATATATATATATATACACACATTTCAAATCAAATCAAACTTTATTTATAAATCACTTTTCATACTAAAAAGGTATCACAAAGTGCTTTACAGATAACAAACAGACAAACAGGCGCATTCGCGCACACACACACACACAATATATCATTGGGACTAAATAAATAGATGTCAGTTAAAAGCTAAGCTAAAAAGGTGGGTCTTGAGCCTGCTCTTAAAAACATGAACGTTCTCTGCGGTCCTGAGCTCCTCCTCAGGTCGTTCCAGAGGCGAGGGCCATAATATTGGAAAGACGCCTCGCCGTGAGTCTTTCTGTTGACTTTAGGAATAACTAGGAGACCCCTGCCAGAGGAGCGAAGGGGCCGTGAAGGTTCATAAGGTAAAAGCAGTTCTGAAAGATAAGAAGGACCAAGACCATTAAGACATTTAAAAACCATTAAAAGAACTTTAAAATCGATCCTGAACGACTCAGAGACTTTAAAACCGGTGTAATGTGGTCCCGCCTCCACGAGCTGCTGAATGTTGTAAAAGTTGTAAACCTGAGATACTCTTTTTGGGAAGACCAGAAAGCAGGGGGTTTGGGCAGGTCTGGTGTTCAGAGGGTATTAACAAAGTTCTTGAAAGACACTGATCAAATATCGTCTTATCAATCAACGGGGGCTAACCACGAAGTTGGCTAACCTTCTAAGCTTTGTAGTGCCGGCCACAGGTTTAAAACATCATCTTTTCTTCAAAACTTAAACCAAACAGATGAACCTTTGGGGCTCGCACAATACATCCACATGTTTTTGATTCCAGTGCAGTACAGAAAAACCTTTGGAAACTGGTTTCTACTTTTTGTATCATATATATATATATATATATATATATATATACACACACACACACACACGTATATCAGTGATGCGCGGGTTGATCCGAAATGAGCCTTCGGTCACCCACAGTTACAAGTCATTTATGATATTCGGGTCGCGGTCGGTCGGGTCGTTTGAAGTAAAGATGTCAATTAAACCGACAATGACACTACAATGAGCATTTACTACTTTAAAAAAATGCGGGTCAGGAAGCGGGTCGGGTACAATATTTTCTTTTTTTGTAGTCCGAGTTGCGGGCGGGTTAGTTGAAAACGTTGGTCGGGTGCGGGTTGTTTATACATTGACCCGCGCATCACTGATATGTATATACAATTTTTTCTCATTTATTATTTATTTTTTACTAAATTTCCCCCATTTTTTCCCCCACATTTCTTGACATTGGAGATGCACTCAATATTGTACATTTGCATACCATCCAAACAGCAATTTCGATATGATCTTGTAGGCTATAATATTTCCCAGCTCTAATAGGCTTTATGTATTGAAACGTCTGTCGTTTTTTTTGAGGATACATGTCCAAAGCGTATATAGTCCCAGCTCTACTAACCCTACACCAAACATTTTCTAATCTAGGCCGGAAAAAGTTCTACATGTGGACAAAAAGGGGAAACGTCATCAAACTTGCAATATAGCACAGGCCATTTTAAGGTCATAGTATACATCTTTCATCATAATTGAGGAAACAGGACTTGTGGTTCAGTTATTAAGTCTGAAATGAACTGTTGCTCTGAGTCATTTGACGGGCACTGATGGCATGGAACTTGAACAAGACTGTTATTACCAGTGAGAGAAGACTGGGATTTTAGGACAGGAGGACTAGACCAAACCCAGGACAAAATCACAAAATCAGGACCGAGGAATGTTCAGCTAGACTAGAAATGGACATAAACAAGGGCAAAACCATATCAGAGATTAACAGTAACAGTAAAACAAGAGCGTGCGATCAAATGTCCTGTATTTGTTCAATGAAACTCAACTTCAAATGCTAAAAATACACATACACTTACCTTAAATGGACCGTTCCCATCCACAGAAAATACGATTGTATCGGACCCCAGGTTAGCTCCATATCCAAAGCGTTCCAAAACAAAGTGACAGGATGGACCTATAGCGATCCGACGGAGAGAGAAAGAGAGAGAGCAGATGTCCACAGGGAGGAGGTGGCAGCCCATTTCCTGACCAATTACTGCAGCGCCACGAGCCCACGCCGACTCCACAAGACGACGAGAGGAATTAGGACGCAGTAAGAAAAGACCAAAACGTCAGTGGTTCAAATCTTTGCCGGCTAAAAACCGCACTTGTGTCACTGGACTAAATATTCAAAGCAGCGCTGATCATACATCTACGGGGGAAAAAGTATCGCTGATAATCCGGGGCTTGTTTGGCATCACAGGCATGTTCTATGTGTGGGAGACACTGAGACACTAAAGTGGAGATGTTGTTGCAAGAGTGGAAGGAAAACCTCATTTGGGAAAACAGGAGCTAAAGTTTTGCAAACGTCTGCACATGAACATCACTTTACCTAGTGCATTTTCCCACAAAGGAAATGACCATATTTGGATTACAGCATCATCGTGGATACCAAACCTGTCAATATTGTGAATGAATGCGCGTTGGAAAGATGAGAGTGAGTTTGGTCTATTTTTTTAAGATCTTAAGAGAGAGATAACTAGCTAAAAATCTCTACATTGACCACTGCATAAAACACTTTTTTTCACCTGCCAATAGTTTTATTCTTTTGGTTCAAATTTCCCCAGTTTATAATGTAATTGTATGAATGTCGTCCCGTCTTGCTGCTCCTTGACATCAAAGCTCCAGAATGTGAAAGTGTGGGGCTGTGGATGCTGCGCTCCAAAACACACAGAGATCAGAAAACGACTAAAGCCACCTGCTGCGATCAACATGAGCAGAGCCACATATCTGAGCCAGGAGCCAGTGCTGTGCATGTGACTCACAGGGCCATTGTTCTGAGGCAACTGGAGGAAAGTCCCCACCGCCCGGACCAGCGCACACGCACACGCAACCACACACACACACACACGTTCCTGCCGGATTGATAAAGCACCTGTCCAGCCAATGCACAATTTTACACTTCAAGAACCGAAAGACTAAACTATTTTGGAAATAGTTGGAAAGGGCTTTGTCAGAACTCAGGAGAGCGGAGAAACATGGCTTTGAAAATTGGCCACAAGTTTGTGTTTTTGTTTTGGAATCTACTGATTTTAGTCTTTCAAACAAGCTCCCTCTAAAGTACCCACTAAACATGAATGTCCTGAATAAACCAGCCCTGTGCCCCTCATACAGACACCCCCTGCTGTCACAGCTCAACACTGACACATTTAGAAGCATCATACACATACATCGCCTCTCGAAAGTACTAATACACCTTGAACTTTTGCCATTTTGTCATGTTTACCACCCTAAACATAAAAATTTTATTTAGAATTGTTTTATTGAAAGTTCACACACGACAACTGTGAAGTGAAAGCAAAATTATACTTGATTCTGTTATTTAAAAAAAAAAAAATAGAAAACCGAAACGTGGGGCATGCACAAGTATTCATACAGCATGACTTCATACTTTGTGGAACCCCCTTTTGCTGCAATAACAGCAGCAAGTCTACTGGGGTTTGACTCTACAAGGTTTGCACATCTAGAGACTGACATTTTAGCCCATTCCTCTTTACAAAACAACTCAAGCTCTGTCACATTAGAAGGAGAGCGTTTGTGAACAGCAGTTTTCAGGTCTTTCCACAGATTTTCAATAGGATTTAGGTCAGGACTTTGACTGGGCCATTCTAACACATTAATATGTTTGTTTTTAAACCATTCCATTGTAGATTTAGCTTTGTGTTTAGGGTCATTGTCCTGCTGGAAGGTGAATGTCCACCCCAGCCTCAATTCTCTTGCTGACTCCAGCAGGTTTTACTCCAAAATGTCTCTCTATTTGGCTCCATCCATCTTCCCAACTATTCTTACAATCTTCCCAGTCCCCGCTGAGGAAAAGCAGCCCCATAGCATGACGCTCCCCCCCACCATATTTGACACTGGGGATGGTGCACACAGGACGATGAGCAGTGTTAGGTTTGCTCCATACATGGTAGCTGTGTCCTCCATATGACTTCTAGCAAACTTCAAACGGGATTTCTTATGGCCTCCTTTCAATAATGTCTTTCTTCTTGCCACTCGTCCATGAAGGCCAGATTTGTGTAGAGTACGACTTATAGTTGTCCCATGTACAGATTCCCCCAGCTCAGCGGCAGTACGTCGCAGCTCCTCCAGAGTTATCTTGGGGCACTTGGTTGCATTTCTGACCAGTGCTCTCCTTGTTCGGTCTGTTAGTTTAGGTGGACGCCCGTGTCTTGGTAAGTTCGCAGTGGTGCTATACTCTTTCCATTTCTGAATGGTGGATTGAACAGTGCTCCATGAGATGTTCAAACCTTGGGAAATCTTTTTATAACTTAACACTGCTTTAAACTTTTCTACAGCTTTATCCCTGACCTCTCTGGTGAGCTCCTTGGCCTTCATGATGTTGTTTAGTGACCAATACACTCCGACCATAGCTCTGAGGCCCTGTATGCTGTATGAATACTTATGCACGCCCCACTTTTCACTTTTCTAATTTTTACAAAATAACAGAATCACTTCACAGTAGTCTGTTACTTGTGTGTGAACTTTCAGTAAAAAAATTCTAAATAAAATGTATGTGTAGGGTTGTAAACATGACAAAATATTAGGGATGTAACGATTCACTCAAGCCCCGATTCGATTCGATTTCCGATTTTAAGTTCCCGATTTCGATTTTTCCCGATTTTTTTTAACCCTTTCTTTTTAGAAAAGAATGACTCCTTCATACCAATGTTTCTTTTGTTTTAACATCTGTATTTTTGTCCTTGTAACAAATTGCAACTGTCTCAGCGAGAGAACTTTACATTACAAAAAATTACAAGACATGAAAATGAACTATAATCATTTGTGCTTGTAAATTTACATGTTTTCAGCATAAATAAGATGTGTAGCAAAGCAAACATTTTGAGATTATATTTATTTTACCAAACTTTTATTTATTTTTTTGCAGTTTGAACATAATACTACCATTTAGAACTAATTTTACAGTGCAGTTTTTTCCACACTTGAAGCCTCACTGCCTCCGGTGCAGCCTTTGTAAACATAAGGAGGACAAAGACATGACAGCTCCTGTAGATTATTTGGATTATTTGACAAACGGACATTTGATGAGGATTTCAGCAGAATCAGAGCAGGTTGGTCAGATGTTTGTCAGTTTACGATCTTTGGTAAACTTCTGTCAAAATGCTAAACTCTGTGTTAGCCGCTAACGCTAATCTCGTAGCTGCTAACTTTAGCTGCGTCTGTTGCTTCATGCCTACACGTGTATGTGTTTACATGGTGTGGCGTGTGTTGGGGGGGAGGCGGGGAAGGTGTGGAGCTTGTCTTGAGAAAAAGTTAACGTCGTTAGAAACAACGAGCTAGTATGTTCCGGTCTGTTTCGGTCGCGCAAAATGGAGTATGAATCGTTACATCCCTACAAAATATGCAAAAGTTCAAGGTGTATTAGTACTTTCAAGAGGCCCTGTAGACCAGAATTCGTTTTTTTATTTTGCCGAAACTATATATCGATACAAGTCGGTATCGGACTCCAAAAATCCATATTGGTTTGGCCCTAGTACTCATTATGCAAGGCAATGAATTTAAATAGCATAGCACACACAATAAGCTAGCTTTAAAACAAGATGTTAGCTCGTCATTAACTGGCTGAACACTTGCCATCTTATGTTGATCTCATGAACATTTAGTTAAAAACTATCTTATTTCTGCTTTGTCGGGCTCAAGTGGATGTTCTCTTTTCCAATCAAAGCTTAGCTCAGTCCAACTACTCCTTTACCAAAGCGTTCCCAGAGCCAAGCCTCTCCAGACTCCACTGTGGAGGTTTACCTTGTAGGTTTGAGTTCCCTCTCGGTTTGGATTTTGGAAACCCAAAACCACGCTGATATGCACCATACCACTCTGAACAAAATGCACCCCAAATGCTCTTTTCAGCTTCAGATGATACTGGCTCTAATTAGGTTGACAGTGGAGTCAATTCTGGACCACCATGTATCAGGGAAATGAACCTGGGACCTTCAGGTGAGGCGAGAGTTTTAAGTATAATCATCGTGAACATAGTCATTCGCTTAGACTCTTCCACCATTTGGCCTTTCCAAGCATAACAGACGTGCACGTGCATGGGCTGGAGGGGCGGTGACCTTTGATAAGTAAGGAGAAACCAAAATACCTTCAAAATAGCCCCGCGTCCATCAGTGTGCTACACTCTGACCCTCACTACAGTGTTGTGCACACAAACACAGCAGATGCGGGTCAGCGGGTATTGTGCTAACCCCAAAACCTAACCCAAACATACACAGAGGCCGGCCTTTGTAATGGAACACTGCGCCACGCCTCACACTTTAAAACACTGGGCACAATGAGAGGAGACAGCGGCGTCAGAGGAGAAGAGCAGCCAGATAACCCTCTGCTGCCATGTGTATTCTGAGAAGGGCACGTTACTATACACTGATGTGGCAACAAATATCCAGTTTGGATTTGGATACAAATGTATTATGATTGGAATTTGTTTTTTATCTTCAAGTTTGTCGTTCATTGTGATTAAGAAAAAGCCTGTGCGATTCTGATTGTCTATTTCAGGGCAGTAGAGGCCCCAGATGGAACCCTATTGCTGTGAATCTCTGAAGCTCAGCAGGTCGGGTCTGGTTAGTACTTCACCATCACAGTTTAGCTCGAGGATGAGTGTGTAAAGTGTCCCAGTGAGAAAAAGAGGCAGATCAGCCATTTTATAAGAGAGAAAGAAAGATGAAAGTTCCAACAATGGCACATTTTGGGTTGTTTCTTGTCTCTTACTGCAGCTCTTGTCTTTGTCTAGTTTAAAGCGCCCCCTGTCAGTCACAGTCCCAGACTGAATTGTACAAGAAGAACCGGGAAATACGACCATATTAGTCCAGTGCTCCGGTCCCTGCACTGGCCTCCTGTCACTCAGAATAGAATTTAAAACAGCTCTGCTTGTGTACAAGTCTTTTCCTGGTTTAGCACCAAAGTCCATCTCTGACATGTTTGAGCCGTATGAACCATCTCGGGCCCTGAGAACTTCAGGGAGGGGTCTCCTGGTGGTTCCCAGAGTCAGGACTAAACGCAGTGAGGCTGCATTTCAGTTTCATGCAGCTAAAATCTGGAACAGATGAGGATGAGAGACAGGCGTCAACTCTGACAATGTTCAAAAACAGTTCTTTTTACCCGTGCATATGACAACTGAAAGTATTTTATCTGCCATGTTGATTTTTACTAGCCTGGGAATCCCCATGTTGCTGTGTGTGCTCCAATCCTTTTCGAACTTCACAGCAGTCTGGGGACCATGGCTTAAATCTTCGCATGGATTTGGGGACCAATCACAGAACGAGGAGGGACGGCAAAACGATGACTCGCTATTCAACATACAGAAGCTTGTAGTTTGTTTATGGATAGAAAAATAAAAGTTTATGACGCGACGCCATCTTTCGATCAAGCTTTAGACCGTGTTCTAAATAGTTTAGCTTGAAAATTTACAGTGGGTACGTCACACGTCATCGGATACGATTGGCTATGGCTACGTGCAGATGCATGGTAGACATTCGTAGCGTCCAATAAACGGCTCTGGACAATCGTAAACCACACCTCTCCTACGAGAAAATGAATTGGTGGTCCCCAGACTAAATATAATTTGTGATATTTTGTCTGGGGATAGCCAGGCTTGATTTTTACTGTAATTAATAACTTTTTAAAAGCGCTACTTAAGCTTAGAACTTCATCATAGTTACTTTGTTATTGATCAGATCTGTAATAATAATCAGCATCTTTGAGAAGAAAAACAAGTCGCTTGAGTCTGAAAAACAGATTCTCACAGAAGTCATCAAATCTAAAGCACAAACATCACTGACCACATTACGCCTGGAAACACAGCTCCAGGAGGCTAAGGAGGAGCTGGAAAAATCAAAGAATGTGGAAACCAACCTGATTCTTAAGAGACTCCAAGAAGAGATTTTACAAATTAAGGCAGCCTGTGACAAGTTGAGGGAAGGAGCAAGCGTTCTCCAGAGACTGGTTGAGGAACTGTATGAGAATCTCAACCACAGTGTCAAAGTTGTTGTGAATTTGAAGGAGGGCAACGCGGCAATTCAGAGAGGAAAAAATGATCCTTTTAGACACAATAATGCAGTATGAGAAGGCAGAGAAAGCAGCCGGACAGCAGGAGCAGGAGCAACAAAATACAACCAGCTCAGCTGAAAACCAACTTTCCATTGAAATTAATTTTGAAATTCTACTTCACTTTCACGTTTTTTTATAATCCAATCCATTTTCCAAGTACGCCCTGGTCCCCGTACCCCTGGTTGGGAAACACTGGCTTATAGGACAGGCTTGCAGACCAGGGTCAGGGGCGGAGCATCACCAAGCACCGGTGTGAGCTCTAGCGCTCTCTCAGACAATAAGAGGCGTTTGTTGTGGGTCTTTAATCAGGCAGATACTGCGGATCTAGGATAAGAATCATTTTCAGGACAGTTTGGCCTAGATCCGGGATACGGGACAAAAGGCTTGATTCCGGGACTGTTACGGATTTTTCAGGGCGTATGGTCTACCTATAGCCCCAGGGCAGATGTGGCTCCATGCATAGTTTACTGTCACATAGTTTGGAGTGAGTGAAAAATCGTCCCTTGTGAAACACTTGGGTTGACTTGTGTCGTGTGAAAGGCAACAAGTCAGAGCACCTGCACAGACATGAGAGCATCCAAACTCCACACAGAGCTTCCCTAATGAGACCAAAATAACGCCTTTGATATTTGGTATGTGCGGCTATTAAAATAAAACATAATGGTGCAGCCCTACTTTACAGAGTTGGGTGATGTTACGGCCCCAGGCCTCCAGTCTCCCTCTTTGTTGTATTAGTTTGTGTGTGTGTGGCTAATTTTCCTTTGCTGTCCATGGAAACCTGGCTGTGTGAGCCCTGGCCTGGGATTGGAGGACTCGTTTCATGCTGGGTGCTGATTCGCTGTTCGTCTCTGGTCTTGATTGGTGCGGCGTCTGAACACTCTTGATGCAGCCATGCCTATATAAGCCCACACCATGGACCATTCGGGGCTGCTGGTCGTTGTGGCCAGTACGCCATTCTGTGTGTCTGTGTCAGTAATGACTTTGTGTGTCTTGAGACCTCTCAAGTTTTGGTAGGCTGCTGGTCTTGGTGGCCAATACACCATTCTGTTTGCGTCTCTTCTTGGAACGTTCACTATATGTGACGAGGGATCGAGAAACACTCGTTTAGTGAGTCATGACTTTGTTTTGTATGTATTAGGCCTAATTTTGTTGTTTTAGTTAGGTTACCCTTTTGGTAACCTTTTGTAAATAATTTAAATATCCCCTTTTGGTTGAGTGTTTTGTTACCCATTTGTTAAATTTACCCTTTACACTCCTTTTATTAAATTACAACTTCATTGATCCATTTTACATCTTGGTTTTTGTTGCAACCTTTATCTAGCTGAGCCGGGTCGTAACAGGTGACAAAAAAAGGGGATAAACAGATGAAAATGGTCTAATTCAAGAAGAAATTATATTTAAATTGCCAACTGCTCCACTGTAAAAACATGCGGTTAAGGGGGTCCTGAATCCCACATTAGGAGCACAGATGGATAGTGAGTTGCGCGACAGTGGGACAGCGAGGGGACATTGCTCCAACAGAAAACACAGAGACATTACTCCAACAGAAAACACAGAGACATTGCTCCAAGAGAAAACACAGAGACATTACTCCAAGAGAAAACACAGAGACATTACTCCAAGAGAAAACACAGAGACATTACTCCAAGAGAAAACACAGAGACATTACTCCAAGAGAAAACACAGAGACATTACTCAAAGAGAAAACACAGAGACATTACTCCAAGAGAAAACACAGAGACATTACTCCAAGAGAAAACACAGAGACATTGCTCCAAGAGAAAACACAGAGACATTGCTCCAAGAGAAAACACAGAGACATTGCTCCAAGAGAAAACACAGAGACATTGCTCCAAGAGAAAACACAGAGACATTACTCCAAGAGAAAACACAGAGACATTACTCCAAGAGAAAACACAGAGACATTACTCAAATAGAAAACACAGAGACATTGCTCCAACAGAAAACACAGAGACATTACTCCAAGAGAAAACACAGAGACATTACTCCAAGAGAAAACACAGAGACATTACTCCAAGAGAAAACACAGAGACATTGCTCCAACAGAAAACACAGAGACATTGCTCCAACAGAAAACACAGAGACATTGCTCCAACAGAAAACACAGAGACATTACTCCAACAGAAAACACAGAGACATTGCTCCAAGAGAAAACACAGAGACATTGCTCCAAGAGAAAACACAGAGACATTGCTCCAAGAGAAAACACAGAGACATTACTCCAAGAGAAAACACAGAGACATTGCTCCAAGAGAAAACACAGAGACATTACTCTAATAGAAAACAGAGACATTACTCCAAGAGAAAACACAGACATTACTCCAAGAGAAAACACAGAGACATTGCTCCAAGAGAAAACAGAGACATTACTCCAAGAGAAAACACAGAGACATTACTCCAAGAGAAAACACAGACATTACTCCAAGAGAAAACACAGAGACATTGCTCCAAGAGAAAACACAGAGACATTGCTCCAACAGAAAACACAGAGACATTGCTCCAACAGAAAACACAGAGACATTGCTCCAAGAGGAAACACAGAGACATTACTCCAAGATAAAACACAGAGACATTACTCCAAGAGAAAACACAGAGACATTACTCCAAGAGAAAACACAGAGACATTGCTCCAAGAGAAAACACAGAGACATTACTCCAAGTTAAAACACAGAGACATTACTCCAACAGAAAACACAGAGACATTGCTCCAAGAGAAAACACAGAGACATTACTCCAAGAGAAAACACAGAGACATTACTCCAAGAGAAAACACAGAGACATTACTCCAAGAGAAAACACAAAGGGGACTTTACTCCAACAGAAAACAAACGGCTGCGTCAAAGCTGAACAGCCTCAGACTTTCCCTAATCACCAACAGGATACAACCTGCGGCCACTTCCCGTCCTGCCGATCCCTGTTTACAGATGGGGAGAACAGGAAGTGACAACATGCAGCAGGTGAGTCATGTGAGCATGTGGCGTGGCTGTGTCACAGTGCAGTTTGCCTTAATGGCACTTTTTATCTCTGGGTACACGCATTTCCTTCTGCTGTACAAGTCACAAACAGGGAAATCTTCACTAATGGTGCCGTATGACTTCATTACTTAAACTGAAAATCCTGGTTTACCGTGTTTTTAATCATTTCCAGTTTAAAAAAACACTATTGTAAGCGAGTTTCTATGGCCACAGGGCATATTGTCAAAGGCAATATAAAATATACATTTCTATTCTTTATACATCCAAAGAATGAAGGTTCTTGACTCATCATCTGTACTCTCTCTAGTCTTCCCCAAGTCAGTCACCATTCAAGCTTTGGCCCGTCTTGCACATGTTTCACTAACCAATGACACTAGTTGGGCAACGTAAAGTTTTGACACGTGAATCCTAAACTGGACACATCATGCAGCAGTGGGAACAGTCAATGTAATAATGCATCAGTTTTATATAGCGCTTTTCTGGACACTCAAAGACACTTTACATTGCACTATTCATTCACTCCATACTTGATGGTGGTAAGCTACTATTGTAGCCACAGCTGCCCTGGGGTAGACTGACGGAAGCGAGGCAGCCAATCTGCGCCATCGGCCCCTCCGACCACCACCAACCACTCACTCACATCATTCATCCCGGCCTATTGTACATGTTTTTGGTGGTAGGGGAAACCGGAGTACCCGGAGGAAACCTACGCAGACACGGGGAGAACATGCAAACTCCACACAGAAAGGCCCCGTCCAGGTGGGAATCGAACCCGGGACCTTCTAGCTGTGAAGCACGAGCGCTAACCGCTGTACTACCGTGCCGCCCAATGTAGAAGCCGCTTTTAGCTGACGGCAGGCTAACAAATCGGTGCTGTAGTAAACAATTTTTGAGAGCAGAGGGCGCCTAACAGATTTGATCATGGTTTATGGACTTAATATGTTGGAACAAAATCCAGGAAATACAGAAAGAAGAAGAGGAAACAACCAATGCAAACAAAATAACCCAAATCTAGGTGATTGAAGCAAAATACTTCTCTTCTAGAGGTACATCTTGATAATATAGTTAATTTGTCAAAGATTGTTACATTATTCCTGCTTGGATAAAACATACCTGCAACTTTGCTTTTTTGCCCCAGAGTATCTCCTCCTGAAAAGCCAAAGACCAAAGAGATTTACTCCAGTTTGTTGGACCTTAGCTCACATCAATGACGTTGTGAGTCCACAGCAGTGAAAGCTTAATTACTTTTCCCCATCGTCCTTAAATACACATCTCAAAGCATATACTACCAAAGCTCACCATATGTGTCCTAAAATAAAACCAGTATAGAACTGTTAATAATCTCTCAAACAAACCGATGTCTCCAGTCAACATAGTCATCATCAAAACCCCTTTTTACTTGAGCTCAATGCAAGTGATCTGACCACTCGCTGCTATAAATATGAAGGGCCATCCCGGAGCGCGCATGTGTTTGACGTTAACATTAAAAGGCTGACATTAGCTGTGGAAGCGGACAGCTCCACCGCTGGGCCGCTGCCGTCTGAAGTCCGAGCCAGCGCACATTACTGGCCCCGTTCAGAGCAAGTATGAGCTGAGTGAAGCCATCTGCAGGCAACAGCGCATGGGGGAAAGGCTCAAGGCGCCACTGTCTGCGTCTGTGGGATAGAGGCTGGAACTGGGAAGATGTGGGAAGGGTTTCTCTGACCGCAGCAACTGTTGGAACAAGGGTTTACAAATGATCAGAATCCAAACAGGAGGTAAAAGGAAGGGCTATGTATTTGAATGAGAGGTCTCTGTGTAATCTTTGCTGTTTAAGTGAGTGCCACTGCAAAAAGGGTTTTCAAAAGGTAGTCAATTAGACTTGGTTTAGAAACGAAAACAGACTGCCTCTTAGTCACAAGGCTTTGACAATTTTATGATATACAGGACCAGCCTGCTCTCGCTCCCACGATACGATATGAATTGACGGTTTTTAATTGATTTAATTTCAAAATAATTTTTTCTAGGTGTGCTCAAGTTGCATGTAGCTGGTGAAGTAAAACAGGCTCTGGGGTCTGGGGGTTCACCCAAGTGTGAATTAAACAGATTAAATGTTATGCATTAAAAATTGTGTCTGTGTTAATTTGCCTTTATTACACAATGATAAAAACAAAACACAGTCTCCAAACTATTGTTGATAGTAACACTCACTTTTAAAGTTTCCATTACTTTTTCTTTAGCGTTTCCCAGTGGACCTTGTTCCATTTTAACCACCAAAGCGCCACTTTTGGGCTATACAAAACCATTGATTGATTGATTGACTCTTTCCGCCTCCCTGCTTTGGCACCCGATAGCAGCCAGGATCCAGTTCAAAATCTGATCTATAACTTACAAAGCTTTAAATGATGTTCCTGCCTATATACTATACACCCTCTGATGACATACCGTCCAAACAGAACCATATGCTCCCAAAACACGGATTTGCTAGTGGTTCCTAGGATTCTTTGGAATGCTCTTCCCACTCGCGAGACATTATGGGATTCGTATTGCCATTTTATCTCATTTTCATATCTATTCTTAACGTGAATTCCATGGTTTTACATGATTAAGACTCTCTCTGTGTGAGAAGCACTCTACAAATAAATATTGACCTATTCAATGAATGGATTGCACAGGTTTGGCTCCCATTATAGAGCCAGAAATACCAGCCTGGCTAGAAAAAGACAATCCTGGGGGGAAAAAAGGTAAAAAATGATTCACAAATTCATTCTGCACTTAAGTTTGTCAAACTCCGTACCTTACATCAACAAATGTCATCTGTCCATCTTTGCCCTTACCAACCGCCCCCAACTGCTTTTAAATGACTATGTCCATCTCGCGCTCTGCTCCTTTTTTCCCATGCCCCAGCCTCCTCAGCCTATCGGGCAGCCCGAGTTGTCAGCGCTCAACAAAGGCAGCCGTGAAAGCCGTCCAACTCAAGCAGAGGCTATTATTTACAGTAGTGCGAGAAAAATGCCCCCGTCCCCTCCCTGGCCGCCTTCCCTCCTTCCATCGTAAGCCTTCTGTCTACTTGTAATTCTTGCTACTTTTCTCCCCCCAATGCTTAAAGTCTGCGCCTGCCCGTCTTTCCTCCAAAAAAGAAACCCATGCCACGCCGGGATAAAAAGCCAAATTGTGGGTTTTGTATCCAGTAAGCCCTAAATTAGGAGTGGGGATTTGAAGATCTTTATAGAGCTGAGTAAAAATCCGGCCAGACAACGGCAAATTCAGGCAAAAAAAAAGAAAAAAAAAAGAAGGCAAGCCATTCAAAAGAAATAGAAGCTCAGCACAATGGGTCTTGATTGTTCTATGTCGTAAAAAAAAACCTGCCCATTTATTTCAGATTTTCTGGCAAAGAGTAAGTTGTGTATTCTTCACTACGTTTTGAGGCTGCATGCATTTCCATAGCGAATCATGTTACAAAGGACTTGAAACTTGAAAGGGCCCATTTGATAACATACAGCGCTGTTAAAGCCTCGACATAAAGGCATTCACATGGTAATGAAGTCAGTGATTGCTATACACACAATTTCAAAGATTAATCTGCCCAGATATTTGGGGAGATTAGCATAAAAGCTTTTAAATAGTCGCTTAGCAACTCCACAAGATGACAGTGACTAATGGGGTCACTGTTTTTTTCTGTTCTCACCGCAGTTTTGTCTGAGGTTCATTCTCATAAGCTTGATTAGTACTGAAGTGATGACCATGGATACTAGCGCTGTTATGACTAATCAGCAGTGTTGGGGGTAACGCGCTACTTAGTAACGCGTTAGAGTACTCGGATTACGTTTTCCGAGTAAAGTAACGCGTTTTTCAAATCAGTAACGCGTTCGTTTGGGTCCTGATCCGTCCCTCGTCTCCGTTCTTCCTCGGCTGCAGGGCTGCACTGTGTCCTCCAACACTTTCATCAACTTAGCAACATGGCAGTGTGTTCACCGAGCGCGTTCTCTGGTTATGTGGTTGAGGACAGCTGTACCATCTAAAGCAAGTTGTGTGTTTATTATTACCAATTCAATGCACTTTGTAAAGCGCAAGTGCTCCTTTACAGACGTTCTTAGAAAAGCTTAGCTTCATTCCTAAACAGTTTGGCTCTGTCAGAAACTGTGCCCGCTTGTCAACAATAAGTAGAAATGCTCATTATTGTTGCCTTTAGCTGTCATTTGTCACATATATAAAATAAAGGTCAGAAGTGAATTCATTGTGCTATGATTGAATACAGTTACAGCTATCGGTCTGTATGTGTGAGCTAGCTTTTTTGGCGACTCCGTTTGTGAAACAGAGCATTCCTCATCGGAAAAAAAAATTCGATAAATGAAGGCTATATATATAGATGTTTATTATTGGTAATGCATGAGTTACCGAGTTACTTTTGAAAGTAATGTTACCCAACACTGCTAATCAGAAAGGTATAACTATGGTACGGATAAAAAGGCTGAACTGCAAGCAAAAATCACATTTTTGTTCATTTGGTTGATGCCTGGTGGGACTCGAGACAGCCCTAAAGAAACGTACTGCATATCTCTACCATTTGGTTCAAAATACTGAAAATATCCAGTTTGCACTAGTTTAGAGTGGGGTTGGACTAGTTTGGACTGGTTTAGACCTGGTTTGGTTAGACTCTAGGAGGAAGAGCCTTTAGCTACCATGGCTCACATTAAAGAAGCAGACACTGTCCCTACATTTAAGACTAGGCTCAAAACGTACCTCTTCGAATTAGCTTATGATCAGGTCAGTTAGGTAAAGCTCTAACCCACAGCCTGAAGTAAAGCTGCCTTAGAAGAAACACTGCTGTGGTAAGTACGGTACACTGAGCGCTATCCTCTTCTTCTTACTGCAAACTTTGTCTTATTATGATGCAATATTTATTTTATCTATAGTCTGTTCATTACTATTCACATGGCGTCTCCTGTCCCACTCCCCCTTGGGAGTGCCTGTCTAGATCGAACGGAGGAACCCTGCCTACTGACAACAAGGACTGGACGGTCTGTGATCTTGGCCCGTCTGCTGAGGGACTCCTTCGGCCCTGGGTCTCTAAAGCCTGTCCGTCCATGGGAGTGGATCTCTCCCTCTGTGGTTCTCCTCAAGGTTTCTCTTTTCTCCCACCGGGTTTTTGAATTTTTCCTTGCCGTGCTGGAGAGTCTAAGGACAGGGGACACCCGAGCTGCTCGTCGCCACCCACTGCTGACGCTTATTTGGATATTTTGTTTGCCTGGATATCTGATTCGCCGGAACTTTACATTGTCTTATTTACTGCTCTGTTTTATTGCCTTAATGTTTGTTGCAGCCCTATGAGGCAACTCCTCTTGTGATATTGGGCTATACAAAACCATTGATTGATTGATTGGTTTGGACTGGTTTAAAGCAAGTTTGGACTGGTTTCGACTGGTTAAGATCAGGTTTGGACTGGTTTATGCTGGTTTAGATTAGGTTTGGACTGGTTTAGAGCAGGTAACTAAGAGGTCTATACTACATAATTATAATACAATGATGTTTGTTCCCTAAATGATTAGAAAATACCCAAAAACATGTGTAGGGGTAAAATTAAAGGGTTAATAGCTTAAAAAAAAATTGGAAAAAATAAAACTGCTTGTAAATGATTGCTGCATAAGTCACCTATGTCGCATTAATATTGAGGTTAATGAGGGATGCACCGATACCACTTTTTCTAAAACGATACGAGTACTTTGAATTGAGTAATTGCCGATACGAGTACAAGGCATTTTCTTAAACATACTTTTTGAAGTGTAGGCTATTGACAGTTTATGGTTTGTGGTGTTGTTATGGCAATGTGAAAACAGGAAGCGACCTCGCTCTCACCTTGTGCAGCTGAGTGTTTTCCCTTTTTCTGCGACCTGCATTTGTCGTTTATGTGTTCCACATTGTTTTTCTGGATACTTTTGTACGTCTTTGCCGTGTTTTGGTGGATTTGTTTACTTTGAGAGTCTAAAATGGTCCTGAAGAAAGCAGCTTTTTAAAAGGTAAACAAAATGCTAGCTTATCAGCTAAACCCATTTGAGACCTACAAATGTCTTTTTCTGAGACACTGAAGAGGCACCAAGAGCCCCCACAGCTGCAGGACAGTCGAGCTCCAGGAAACAAAAAAGGACAAACGAGAGACTGTTGTGAAGTGGAGGGAGCGGAGAGAGAAAAAGGAAGGAGGAGCTGACCAGTGCAGGACACCACGCTCTGAAACAGGGACAAACCCAGGAGGCGCTGCATCATTTCAGAGGAGACAGGGCAGCCAGCCAGGTTTCTTCCGAGTGCTACAGTTTCCCCGACCTCCAAGGTCATGTGGGTCAGGTTGACACACAGTGGCTCAGCCGCAGCAGCTCAGGACTAACACCTGAACACTATTTCATTGTGCACTTGTACAATGACAATAAAGCACTTACTTTATAGACTTTTTCACAGGAGATTGGTTAATTAGTTACTTTACTCATTTACGTTTCCTTGAGTGAAGTAGGTTACACTTTTTAAGAGAAGTTGTATATCAGAATTGAGTATTATTTTTCATTCAATATATATTTTTTATTTTCAGAACAGCCCATGTCCAAAGGTTACTCAATGCCTGTGCTGCATTCATTGTAATAGTATTGAGATGGTTACTTATCACTACAACTAATTGGCCTCTTTTTGCCCTATCTCTTTGGATTTTCCCGTAGGCATACGTGTGTTTTGGAAACGAGAGCAACCTAGCCAGTTTCCTACAGCATTTTGATTATTTTTGTTGCCATCTCTCTTTCTTTTCACTTTTCTGAGTACTTTTTAGTCGCTAGGTTAGTTTTACAGATGAATAAAGTTCCTGGGCATAAAGCAGCTTAAAGGACAACTAAGCACCAAATCAACTTTTTTTAGTTTATAAACTGCATAAATATGTTTCTTATAGTGCTCTCTACATGTCCTGGTCAATTTTTTGACATTTTAGTGCAAATTAGATAAAATCTCACTTTTGAGCCTAAAACCGTCTGTGTAGCGCCCTGTCTACATTTTCGGCTGCACTACATTTGAATTTCGTGCCTGTCCTTGTTAGGGTCCAGTTTGTGTTTGTGTTTTCCCCCGCCCCTTTTTTGTTTTCAGCAGGCAGTGTGAGGCAGGGGGTGTGGCTGACAGCTCCTGGTGCTGCAGACGAGTGCACCTGTACCTGATTTGGGCAATCACATGGAGTATATCTGCCTGGTCATCTCAGCACCACACTGCTGGATTGTTCCGTCTTGTTGGTGTGTTTTAGAGCTACTTTTGTTACTCACATGCTCTGCTCTTACCTTCTGCTCCTCGTTGCCCAGGTCCGGACCCCGTTAAGAGAGAGATCCGGCTCCAGTCGGCCAGCACCCTGCCTTCATTTGCCTGCTCGAGTTTTTGTTATCATTAAACCTGCTTGAACTTTCCACCTGCTCCCGTCTCTGCTTTGGGGTCCATTTTGTGACATCCGTAACAGTCCTCCCCATTCGCTCTGCCAGCTGTGTGACGTCACTTTGTGCTGTGTGACGACCGTCGCTCGGCTGCTCTTGCTATAAAAGCCAAGTCTCGCACACGCTCCCGTAGTGAGTTGGAGTTGGAATAGCGAGCGAACGTTTGACATCGATTTTCAGATTAGCAATTTATTAGCATAGTATTTAGTTTGTTCTTTAGCGCAGCGTTTCTAGTGTAGTTACTTTAGTGTTTCTAGTGTAGTTACTTTAGTCAGGTAGTTCAGTAGCTGTTTTGTGACGCGAGCACAACATGCCGGTCACAGAGCGGCCAGGGAGCGGGAGGATGAGGAGAGAAGACCCGAGACGGGGATTTGATTTACGGGCTCCGCTCTGTGTGTGAACCACAGCACTCACATCCCCGACCTCTCCTACTAAATAAAGACAAATGTAACCCCAAAATACCCAGATTCACATATTTAGTGACATGGCTGGATGTTTTCACGTTGAAACTACAGACACGATAAAGTTGTATCGGGCAGACAGAGCTCATCAGGGCCGTCAGTGCTGATGAGATGGGGCTGAGGGCTTTTTACTGTAATCTCCCCCAGGGAGAGCTCACAGACACCGGGGGCAGCGGTTAGCCATCCCCTGCCTTGGAGGCTCAGAGCGGGGCAGTGTGTGACTGAGTGTCTGCTAAAGCCAGGAGGGGGAACGGGGAGATACGAGCGCCAAATGTCCGCCGCGTGTGCTCAGCATGTAGCCGGTACGACAGGCTCGAGAGTCCGGGACAGTGGCGCCACATCGTCTAAATGCGGCATAACGGGAGTCAGTCAGTCCTGGTCACTCTGGCCCTTGGTCTGAGACTGTCAACAGAGCAGAGTCCGCTCATACACTCCCCCTCCCCCCAAAGCCTCCCGCCACGCCTCTTTCTCTGAGTTTTTTTAATTTTGGGAGTGGGATCTGCATGGGGTGTTTAGTAGCGCTTTAATAATTGCAAGAGGTGTTAGCCGCTAGTTAGCAACATTAGCGGCCAGTGTTGTAAACACTGCAGACTCATTGCTGAGACACAATGAAGACAACATTTATTAGCACTGGTTAAATCCAGCACAGACTCTGATTTAGGGAGTGTAGTCTGTAATGAAGTCAGCTCTATGGAATATTTTCAGTTTGTTCAAAAGTGGCAGCATGGAGACAAATTTGTATGCTCTACGGTGCGCTATAAACCAACAGCATGTGTATCTCGTGCTGGGATGCTAACAGGTTTAATTGTGATTGCGTAAAATGGCTGAAGGAACACTCAGGCAAAGCAAATAGGCACAACACATCGATGAGATTTAATTTTGAAATAAATAAAATGCTACAATACTCATTCCAAATGATTGTTAATACCGAGTTAAAAGTGATACTATTGAATACTGTCTGTTGTAACGAATAACTCGGCTCTGTCCAAAACAGCAGTCTAAACAGAGCTCATGTCATGTTAATAGAAATCCGTCTGGATGTGAACAGTGGTTAGAAGTGAAGAGTCTCGTGTTTATAGTAAACGCATGTTCCTTCCCCTGAGTGCTTCGAGATGGAGCGAGGCTGGTCCCGTAAAGATGCCCGAACTCAGCGCTTTGGGCAGCACCCATGCGCGACACAGGAAGCCAATATACTGCCTTCTCGGGGCTGTGTTCTGCTGAGTGTGCTGGGGTTACAGAAGAACATGCAGTGTGTGGGATGGAGCATGAGACTGACAGACAGTGGTCTATAACTGGACGCTGACTAGAGCTTTGTATGTCAATGACATATTTTCAAAAGGAAAGTTCCAGGAAAGCATGTACAAGATTGTAAAATAACGATCACAATTTATCCTAATATATATATATATATATATATATAACCATGTAAAGTGTGACTATAATCAAGCTTTTTTTTTTTGCACTTCTTGCCCCAAAAAGCAATTTTCTTTTGTCATTGATGGCGAGACAGACTGCAGATCACCAACTATTCTCTGTCCGTGCCTAATACCTGGAGAATGAACGCTACCATACTGCTGAGCATCTGTCCCGTTTGCGTTGCCTCTGTGCGTAAAACGAGACTCCACTAAAATACCACGTAGACTACCCACAATTCCACCTTCTTAGAGGAAAGGCGACATAGAAGCATGGACCATAGCAGCACATGCATGCACATCATTTATAGATCAGCGATCCAATGCTTCCGGTGAGAGAGTGTAAACAAGGCTTTCCACTCTGCAACATTTTTGGTAAACTTTATGGCGACGGAGCAAGTAGGACTGAATAAAATGCCCTGTTTTTGGCATTGGTGTGAGAACATTTGGGATTTTAGCCAAACTAACACATCGCGAAGAGAAGAGCTACATTAATGAGCAGGTATGTCTAATGTGTATGAGAATAGGCGCAGCAAAGCCTGGACACAATAACTAAACAACCGCCACAGTTGCCTACAGTGTCTGTGCTGAGGACAGCCCTCTTATCAGGGTTTCCCAATCACTTAATGAATCAACAATCAAAACACAAGCGATCGTCCCTGACTACGTAACTCAGACATGTCGCGGTTCTGTAGCGACTGTTCGAAAGCCTGAGTTTAGACGAATAGGCAGCGAGTGTCCAAAAAGAGCTGCATAGATCTCTCCGACAGCGTCTCGTGCAGGGGATTCTGAACAACAAAGCCGCCTATATATCTGCCGGTAGATTTTCTGTAGTCAAAATCTTCACTTTTCACAACCCTAATGGTAGCCAAGCAGAGGTGTTTATGTTTTACTGCTTACTCACTGTGTTGGTCTTTACGCCCTAGCTACAGCAAAACTCTTTATTTCTAGCCCGTTCCCAGTGCACGTCATTTGCGTCTGATTTAGAGCTAGCTTTCTCACCGACTCTTTGCACTCTGATCCTAAAACTTGAAATAGGCCTCAAAGATACTTCAGTTTATTGCACTCGCGCCGTGTTTGACGACATTGTGAGGCTGTACGCGTTTCTGAGCACGCACGCACACACAGACAGACACACACAGACACACACAGACACACAGACAGACACAGATGACGTCTACTGCACTGGGGGGTCGGGGAGGTCGTAAAAGGCTATTTTTAAACTACTTCCGTTATTTACCCTGCTCATTGTTCGGGACACATCTGTTGAGGGCTGCAGAGACAAGGCAATAAGTCGGTCACACACTGAAGTGGGTACAGTCGCAAACATATTTACTCCAGACTATTGTTACTTTAAAGTTATTTCATTCAAGCAGTCAAGTAAAAGTTTAATGAAAAAGTACCGTGTGAAAATACTACTCGAGTTTAGTGTTGATGTAATAAGACAGACAATATATAACAAAGTATTAGAGATTTGCTCTCAGCAGAAAGAGTAACCAAATGTTTTACTCGAGTAGGAGTACCGTTACTTCAAAATACTACTGCTACTACTACTACTAAAAGTAAAACATAATATGGTGTGATAAAATTACTCAAAGAAGTACCGTTACTTCAGTAAGTTACAAAAGTGCTTGTACTTGTATCCGTTTATGTCACGATTATGTTCCCCATATTGACCCATCTCGATTTTTGAATAATAGGGATAATGAACGACGAGGTGTCCATTATCAGAAATAACTGGACTCCCCGGAGGCGTGAATTATTTCAGATAATGGACACCTCTAAGTGCCTTGTCCCGCTTATGCCATGGTCCGGCTAACTGAAACTGTTCATTGGAGCCTGTTCGCTTATTTTTTTAAGTCCTGGGCAGGAGTTATTTCACTTTTTAAACAGTTTTACTGAAACTAGTTCCAGCTCAATTGTTTACCGTTACTATGGGAACAGCTGCAGTGGAGGGATATAGAACGTGATTTAACCGTTATTTAACTGTTCTCGGGCTAGGTGCACATTATCACTGTGCATCAGAATCGAGTATTCACCCAGACCATGGTATAACGTATAAATGACGACTCAAACTTAAAAATTCAATGTCAGAAATCCACACTCATTTCAGCTGCAGCCTCAAAAATCCACATGGTCCAAATACGGTGATAGTTTTCCTCTTCGTAGGTGAATCTTATTGTCCGCGTGCACGTGTCCCGGTCCTCTATGGGTAAAACAGAAACACACGAGTAGCCGTCAGAGTGGCCAATAATCCTGTCGATCAAAATGCACCAAACGATTATGGAGGTGGATCTTTATTAAAATCGTGATTAGGTTGGGGCTGGGTAATAAATCTAATTCTAATCTAAAGTATATCTTGATCCTTTCATCGCCAGTGAAAAGACTCGCCATAGCTTCGTGACAGCCATAGTGATCTTTTTCTTTTACCCTTTATTGAAACAGCGAGTAAGATAGTGATGGTATGTCTTTAATAGAGACAACTTCACACAAGATAATTTTTGCATAGCTCTTATGTAACTCCATACAAGAGCCTCTTCTGACCCATCCAAACTGGCCCGTGCAGATGTGGCCATTACTTCAGCAGTGTCAGCATTGAGTGAGTTGACAGCTCAGAGAGGCCTGTGTCGTGTCACCTTTAATGCAGCAGGAAGTCTGTTAAAAGCTTTAAAGAGACGGGACAGCTCTAACCTCCGCGGCCCGGAGGCTCTTAGCTCCTAATAACGAGGGCGGGTCAATCACGGAGGGCCACCACACTTCAGACAAACTTAAGTAGCTTGGTACTTCACTCTTTGCCTTTGGGAGGTTAAAGTGCACTGCGGGTGAATAGGAAACATTTTACAGTAGCCATCATTTTAAAACATTTAATATAAATTACTGACATAGAAAAAAAGGGCTCTGTACATGTTCTATCTATGAATCTATAGAGAAAAACTTAATCAGTGCATTAAATAAACACCTTACTGTGAAGATTAATCTGCTTTTAAGTGTCTGAGTGATATTCAGAGGTGCCTATAAACCTGTCCCTGTGAAGAATTGGGATGCTACAAATATGTTAGGAAAGTAAGGAATGACCACAACTAACATTTTAATTTTGTGGCTTCATCTTTCATTGTTTGCTATTGTGGCTTGTCGGAGGGGCATGGCATTTCTAAAATAATATTAAAGGCCAAAATACACAAAACAACGGCACCGGAGAGAAGGCTCCGGACCTCTAAGGCACGCAGGTTCGTTTTTGATTGGCACAAGCAGACAAGTCCATACTTTACAAATATTAAAGAATTTTATTTACCATATTTTCAATAAATTAATTTCCGTTTCTCATTCCTGGTTAAATATTCAATTGGTCCACAGTTTGACAAACATTTGGTAACAATTGCTGGCATTTCATTTTGACATTCTGTTGAAACCAAAACAGAGTCCATGATTGAACAAAATAAAGGAGGCCAGGCAACAACAACCTAGACTTACTGGTGGGATTATACTGAACCTCCGTCGGAGGAGGTGCCATGACAGCGAGGCGCACACCCTCCCTGCACATCGAACATCTGGGTCGAAATGGTGGAGCCGTTACCACAACACGGAGCTAAATGACAAAACCTCCAGTATGTTAAATGTAATACAATCTAGAGCAAACGCTACCTGTCCTTCGGAGGAGCGAGGAGCGCACTGGCCCACCGGCTGGATCAGGAAGTGAGTGATGTCAGCGAACGACAGAGTGAATGAACTGCGCTTATATACCTGCAGCGCCACCAGCTGGCAGGAGGAGATGAAACCGGAACCATGTCACACTATAAAAAAAAAAATCGGGTCATCTTTATCAATCTTAGTTTGGACAATATACTTGGTATGGTTTTAAAAAGTCTCACTGGTAACTTTGAGTGAAGAAAAACAATTCTTGTCCAATACCCAAGCCATTTAGATTACATTTAGTTATTTTTTTTTAATGAAGTAAATCCAAATATAGACATAAGGACATTTTCCACAATATTAAAAAATTTGTTGGAAGCCACAAACTAAACGATTATGAAAAGTTCTGTTTTCTGCAAAACTTTTGTGCTACAATGAGACCTCCAAAACGGAGTCACGTGATCTCAGTGAGCCTAAATAAAAATGACAAATACGAGACAAAATCGGCCACCTGTCTTTTCATATGCCACGGCGCTCAAAATCACAAACATGTAAATCACAAACATGTTCGTTACTTAAGATGAGGTTCTGGTGGAAGCGCCAGACAAATACACAAAACAAAATGACAAAGAATCATTCACAAGAAAGTCTTATCGGACCGCACACGAGAAAAGTAGGGCTTCACATACAAACATACTTTTCTATTTTCACACTACAATACTATGAGATCATGTGGCTTACTCTACCATGAACACTACAACGGAAGGGAGAAAACGTCAAAGAAAATTGCTTGGTAGACTCTGAATTCTATCCATTTTTATTTTCCTTATTCCATTGTGCTCACAGAAAACGATCATTTTTACCATAATGAGCTAATGAGCAGTCTTAATTTCTCAAACCAGAATGTTAGGATTGGCTGAAATAACAACACGACCGGCATGCTCCCTCGCTGTCCAGGAAGGAGGTCGTTTGACAGCACCGCAAATGAGCGCTGTTTATTTCCCGTTTCCGCTGTGGGGATTTTTGGGGCCAGTTTAGAAAGAGCGTGACAGGAGTTGGACTCACCAGTGCGGCTGATACAGGAGACATGTTTTGCTTAGACCAGGATATGGGCACGAGTGGTGTTTATGAAAGATAAAATATATCCATGAGGGAGATCTGTCAGAGCTGATCTGGGAAAACACACTCTGGCATTCTGAAGCATAATTAAAGTACACGCTCACTTTGTCCCGCTGCAGTCACGCCACAGGTACAGGACTCTGAGGTGGAGGCGGGCTTTCATACTTTAGCCGAAATTTTGTTCCCTTTGCTATAGCTGCACTAAACAGTCTGTAATTCCTGTATAATTCTTCTGTCTGTGACTGAGAAAACAAATGTCCCCCTGTGGGACTCAGTCGGTCAGTCTATCGATCTCGCCTAGGTTGTAAATAGCTCATCAGAAATTTGATCAGGAACATTTTGAACAGGAAACAGCTCATTTTCAGTTGCAGCCGTCAGAAGTTGGTATTTCAGACAGTCTAATGCATTTAAAAAAAATCTCATCTCAGCTCACTCAGACTTCATCGTTCCATCTCCAAATACACCCCCAAAACAGCGGGTCAGTGTGCAAACACAGGTGTAGGCTACACCCTGATGCTGCCCTTCGTAGTTAGGCGCTGGAAAGACTTTGTTATCAGGATCATTGACGTGAGGCTCTCTGGATTGTTGGGACGCTGGTCTGAGGGGGCTAAAGAAATAATAAAATAAACGTGTGTGTACCACTGCAAAAAATCTGCAGGCACTCATGGTCGAAGGCAGGATCCAGCCCTTGGGAATTTATTCTTGCTTCTAAAATTATTGTAAAATCAATGAATTTTTTTTTTAGAGATTGGAGTAAAGTATAAATAAACATTACAAACATACAAAGAGAAGTTAGATAGTAGTGCTTTATTTGTCATTGTACAGTTGTACAACAACATTTTGTTCAGGTGTTGGGTTAGTCCTGAGCCGTTGCCACTGTGGGCCAACCTGAGCAGCATGTTTTTGGAGGTAAGGGAAACTGGAGTACGGCCTTCAGTGCTCCTCTGAAACGGCGCAGCGCCTCCTGGGTTTCTCTGTTTCAGAGCGTGGTGTTCTGCACTGGCCAGCTCCTCCATCTCCTGCGCAGCTCCCTCTGCTCCACAACAATCTTTCACCATCTTCTGGGAAGAGCGTAGCATGCTCATTAGCCAGAACTTTAGTACGGATAGAAGGCTTGTGTGGCTCGTCTTGCCCAGATACCTCCACATTAGTCCCTTTTTTGTTTCCTGTAGCGCCTCTTGTGACGCCTCCATGGTGCTCCAGGTGTGGGGGGGCTCTTGGTGTTCATCAGCCAGCTGTTTGATTACTTTTAAAAAGCAGTTTCTTTCATGGCTGGTACTCTGTATCCTAAACCTACATTTAAAAAAGACCTTCCAAATGTACTTTCAATTACGTTTGGCAAGAAAAAGCTGCAGCAGAGGACACTGCACTTTAACCTCCAGCCTAAACACTTCCTTGGTCCACATGACAGCGGTCCCTGCTCTGTCCCACTGCAGATGGGGGTTTCCTATATCCAAAGCCTGCTCTACCATGAAACAAAGCCATCATGAGGGGGACTGTAGACTGTCGAAGTGAAGAGAGAGAACAGCTGCTGAGTGGGAGAGCTGAATGTGCAGAGGACGGGGGCCAGTGAGAGAAAAGCAGGGTGCCTCTCTTTTCTGTGCCGGAGATATATATTACTTTAATGTTAAGAACAATGCCATCGTGAGGGGCCGACCTCCAGCACTTAAGTGCTTATTAATCAGACTCTGAACAGGGGCATTTAGGCAAAGCACAAACGTTTGTGCGTTCAAGTAAAAGTAGAATTCAAGTTCCAAAAGTTTCCCAGCGTTCTCCACCCTTAGGATGTCTGGAAGCGAAATAGTTTACTTTAAGAACGCTGTGCTTTTCTATGTCACATCACACATCATTAACACTCTTGTCAGTAATTTGTATTGGAATATTGGTGCTGACAGGCGCTGTAAAAGGCATATAAGGAATGGTCTGAAGCTTCATGTTGGAGCGCTGCCAGACACATGTGGTTCTCCATCAGCAGTTTATACACACGCTTTATGGCAAAGGCTAATTACGCTGTGGTTATGGGGAGTTTATTTGCTGCAGCGAGAATCAAAACAGGAATGTCAACGATTCTCATTCAGTACAACACATAACGCATTACACTTTTATCGAGTCTAGTAAGATGATGGCTTACTGAACAGTAGCAGCACTCTTCACTCAAAACAAGCCCGTCCACCCAAACAGACACATGTAGCCTTTTCATATCCATTTCGTCAGCGTGTTTGACCCCATCGGTCTTAAACGCTTGAAAGTTTTGTTTACCGTCGGTGATCCCGCACATGTGCAGTACACTGGAGAGCAAAAAGACACTCCCACAATCCACGCAAAGGGATGGGACGATAAACAATAATACCGCTAACTAATGTGGCAATTAATTGGGTCACCGCATTTTTTAATAATTGGGATCGTCACGCTAGAAGATATTCGCTAAGTACACCACCGCCAGTGTTATCATTACAAGCTTTTGGCCGAATGAGTGAGTCAATGACGAGCGCCTTGCCTGAACGAGGTGGATCCGAATAACCCCACACTTTACCCTCCCCGGGAGAAAGTAAAGTTTTGAATTGTGGAATTTTTGGGGGGGATTGACAGCAAAAGAAAATTTAAGATGAAAATCCCACACGAGGAACACGTCAAAGAGTCTGCACCAAGAGCTAACGCTATTACACCCCCATCTGAGAGACAACCACCTGTCTCGTTTTCAAAGCTAGACAGACAAACTTGGCATAAGTAACCCAACATGCTCAATTAACCATGCTTCAATCAGAAGCTTTCTCAAAGTTTGTCATCTTTACCAGGCAGCAAAGTTGATTTATTTGATGCTAGCTGGTAGCACCGCATGGGTCTACTGTATTCTTTCTTCTGAAATAATATACCAACATGCTGCTGACATGACCTAGACCTTGAATTATTTCTTAATGTTATGTGGTTCTTCTGTAGTCATAAAGGGCTGCCTTATTTGCTCCACTTGGTGCTGGAAGTATAACAATCCTATTCTAAATCTGCATAGAAAAATCCAAATATTGGGTTTAGGTTAATCCTCTATTAGGTTAATCCTCTACACACTAACTACTGACAAGAAAACACCGCACACTTATAAGTATGATGAAATACTTTAAGAATCTTTCAAGGAACTGATCAAATTTAGTCATGGGACAGTGAATATTTGATAAAATAGGTCTTGGAGAAGAGTTAGTTCTTAAATAAATGCCTTTTGACAATTTTCCTAATGTGTAACTGCCCATAGCAACATCCAAATGCAGCTGTTCACTCAATAAAAAAAGATATAAAACTCTAAAAAGTTTTGTAATTGAATGCAGAAAACTCTTGGGTGCAATAAGCCAATGTTCTCACCGCTCGATTCCAGCGTGTTGATGTTGAAAAGCAAGCAATGCCAAATATAGTGTGCTGTATTTCTAGGGAGTGATTGCAGACATAACAACATGATGGCGAAAGGGTCAGACATATATACAGGACCTCTGGGATTACTTTGCAAAAGGAGGAGGAGAGAGAGAGTGGGGGGAGGGAGGGAGCCATGCAGGCTAACAATGGCACATTCAGGATATAGCCCACACTTTCAGCTGGTGTGTGGTGAGTGAGGAACTGGAAACCAAAGTCACATAAAAGTGTTGGTAAATCCTATGCAGATGTTTTCTCTGCTCGATTAGGCCAATGATCAGACCCTTCACAAACTGCCGGACACACAGTATTCTCCACGACCACGGGATGTGTCTTTGGATATGGCCGTTTGTGAAATGGGAAACTTCCCCATTGAATCTGATGGGGTTAAATACATTTGGTCACCTGTCGATCGTCCATAATTATCCAAGAGGAGGCTCACTTGTTTCCTTAGTTAAATCAAGGGGGAAAAGGTGAGGAATCTTGACATAGTTATTGGCGGACACATAAATGGGCCAAGGATAGGACAACTTTCCATATGAGGATCAATAAAGTACACCGTAACATACGTGGTAAGCTACTGGAGTAGGCCGACGGAAGCGAAGCTGCCATCGACTCCTCACTCATTCACACGGGTGAGGTGGGTCAGCAGGGAGCACTATGTGAAGGGCACAGGGCTGATTTATTCAGGACATTCATGTTTAGTAGGTACTTCAGAGGGAGCTTGTTTGAAAGACAAAAAATCTGTAGATTCCAAAACAGTAATAAGTCTCTATTTCTTATGGTTCCGAAATTATAGGCAAAAGTAGGTGTACAAAGTTGGGATCGATTTTCACTAAAATGTTTTTTCCGCTCCCCTGAGGCCTTAAAGCTCTGGCTAAGCTCTTTCCAGTGCAAAAAAACCCCCACAAAAGTCACTGCATCACTTTTGGTTTCAGAGATGATACCTAAATATCAGCCTGACATTATCGGCTGATACAGTATATCTGGTTAGTGGGCAAACAGTTAATATTGTCCTTTTGCCAAAGTCTATAATGCAGGAAGGAATGGAAGCAGGACAAAATATCCCAAACTTGCCTCTTGTAAATGGACCTGCAGACTGTGTCCAAATGTCGTGCGGACAAACATATCATACTGAGAGTGAGCTCCATTAAACACGTCATGTTATTCCTCCGTAATCAAAGTCAAACAGTCGTTTTATCAGCTCTGGCTCAATAAAACTATCTTTACAACATCTCAACGGAATCGCCCCGTGACTATAATAACTTCAGTCATCACGCTTTAATCTACGATAACAGGACGATGACTCGTCTGGAGTGTGTGACCCGTGAGCAACAGTCTACAGTGGGATTAGATTCTCATTTAGGGAAGTAGGAAGGAGGGGGGGAAATAGTTATGTTGACTGGCAGTGCTCCCAAGCCGTCTGTTCGATGTTTAAAGCTGGCTTCTCCGCTGAGGTGAGGACAGAAGAGGAGCCTGCAGAGGTCGCTCCAGCTGTGAGGTTAAGACCCCGACATTCACTGCCCTGGAATGGGCTTGTAACTTTTTTCTCTGAACTCAAGAAAACAAAACATGCTGATGATACGTTTCCCCCATAAAACTGGACATTCAACAATACATCGTCTGCTCTGAGGTGCATTTATGGATAAGAATGAACTTAATGTTGTAAAACAACAATGTAAGGACAAAATCAACAAAATCAGTTTCTAACCCGACCTGCCCGCTCCCCAAGTTTGTGCTGTATATTTGAGGAACCCAATAGGAGTATTAAAGGGTTAAAATTATAATTCATGGGACATTTAGAATAGATAACAATGTGTGATTAATTTGCAATTAATCGCGAGTTAACTGACATTCATGCGAATAATCGCGAGTAAATATTTTAATCATTGGACAGCACTTAAAAATATATATTACAGTTGAATTATATTTTATAAAAATGTGGGCGTGGCCATGCTAAATGTTTCCACAATTGCACATTATCCTTAAACTGGATGAGAACTAATCCCTATCTATAACACTTATCACATCACTTATGGTCCATGCTATAGCGCCCCCTACAGAAAAAGAAGATTTTTTATTTGGTACGAAAAAAAATGTCGTCTGCCGGAATAGCTGACACTTAGCAGACAATTCTTTTAGCTGTAACATGTACAGGGTTGCTGGTCCAAGGTCATATGTATCCCCTTATAGTCTAATGGAGTGACGGCACTTTTTCGCACCCCAAATATTTTGACAAAAAGTCAAAAAAACAACTCAAACTTGGTTATTATCACCAAGAGAGATAGGGCTGCCTGATGTCATTTTGGTCAAGGGAAACTTTCTTGTTGATGAAAGTCAGCAAGGCCAGTGTGAATTGTGAGGCTGAGTTTCGGCGGGCCAATGCTGAGTGGCGGCAACGCGGCGCAGAAAGCGAGACGGGGCGGTCACATGGGAGGGAGTTGCCCAAATGGCGAGGGCCTCGATCGCCACTTGCAGCTTTATTATTATGGTATGGTATTATTATTAGGTATTGTTGATATCCCACAGAGACCTCACAGTCCATTTGTGTAAAAAGACAAAGAAATGAGAAATGTTCGAAACACAACAAAGAGTGGTAGCATTAAACACAGATTCAGTGGAGAGAGAAGTTATCCTCCGTTTCTTGGTTCTTCTTTCAGATGAATGCTGCTTGAGTTTTGATCTGACTCCCTCTCGGGCACAATCTGCCTGACTTTACCGGAGCTTTGCCGATGCCAGCAGTAGCAGCTGAGCCGCAGCGTGCCCACGCCTCCATGGAGCAGGCAAACCACTTTGCTGTGGGCGCAGAGTGCTGAACGTAGGGAGTTCAGAGGAGGGATAGAAAAAGCATCGTCACGTCAAACTGACACTCAAAAAAAAAAAAAGGTAGAAAGAGGGACAAATCCGCGAAAGAAAAGACAGACGGGTCACCTTTAATACAGTATTATGGCGTTTGACCCCTCTGTAAAGTTTAGTGTTAGAGTACAGCTGCCTTGGTCTATTCCACGCTCCTTAGACAGAGCAGATTTAGGAATTGCCATGCAACTGCGCCAAGTTAAAGACTGATTAATGCCAAATAAAAACATTTTTTTACAGCCAAATCTCCATCAACACGCATGCATGCAAATCGGAAAATGCCATTCACGTGAATCGTATAGATCCGTAATTTAAAAAAAATATTTTCCCCATATTGATCAATCTCGTTTTTCGATTCGATTTTATTTTTTCATAATAAATTAAATACATCTGGCTGATTCATAAAATTAGATCCATCTTTCATTCAAACGAAAGCTCAAACAAAAACAAATGCTTTCCTCCAGTTTAATTTAACACGCAAAAGTCTGCCATTGTTTCGTTCAAACTCCCAAACTAGGTACTGAAACCTGTCGATTATAAAGTCCTATGGCGATTATTGAGATTGACCAAAGTAGAGATTGCGATTTCAATTAAATTTCGATTAATTGCCCAGCCCTAAAATAAACTTTGCACGGGCTGAGGCTTGTAAAAGTTCACCAGTGCTGTTACGCCAAATATGTCATTTCCCCGTGGCTGCAGCCACAGGACCCTCCAGCTCCAGACGGTTTGCCCCGCACTTGCTCACACTCCACCTGGGCTGAGGAACAGCAGCCCGCAGCCACCGGCTATGACCTCGTCTACTTGCTAACCGCGCTCCAACAGACGCACCACTGACAGCGATGTACCGCATGAGACATCGCACTGACGCTGAGGTGAAAGTTATACCGCTGTATATTACATGTCAACTTTTTCTGCTTTTACTTTGTAGCTAGTGGCAGCGTGCTAACGCATCAGTCAGTACAACTAAATTACACCGACACAGTGTGCATGAGACTCAATACCAAACTAGTCTAAAGTTTTAGCTTTCATATTTGACAATAGCTGCGTGAAACGCGAGTGCATCTACAAGCGAATCTATAAAGCTAACGGAGAGCTATCATTACTGTGAGGCTATGGGCTAAATATGTTTTATCCTTTTATTATTTTATTCAAATAGAAGGCTGTATCTTCTGATTCACAGAAACTGATTTGGAATTTCACATTAAGTACGAATCCTTTACTGCCTCTGTCGACTCTGTGATGAAACTGAAGCCAGTAGGAGAACTACAGATCTAAAACAAAATGAAAGAATAACAGGTTAAGTGTTGAATCAATATATTTGTCAATTATATGCACTGCAAAAAAGTGGATTGTTTGAATTCATCCATCCATCAATTTTCTTCCACTTGTCCATTGCCGGGGAGTCGGGGCAGCTGTTGGAGCTGCCCACATCACATTGCACCAGCCCCATGTGGCTCCTCCTGCAGGTGGTGAGTCCTCGGGAGGATGGCCTCATGGTTCTAACCGGGCCTGTTGGTCTCTCATAAGGGGCTTCTGAACCGCTCTTTCTCTGACCCGTCACCTAGGACCTGTTTGCCATGGGAGACCCTACAGGGGCACGAAGCCCCCGACAACAGAGCTCCCAGGATCATTTAGGCGCTCAAACCCCTCCACCACGTTAAGGTGGCGGTTCCAGGAGGGGACTGCCACCTTAATGTTTAATTTATTAATCATCTAATCTACGTGTTCTGTTAAAAAATACCCGCAAACCGCCGCGTTTTTCAATATGTGTGTGTTTGCATTTCTGAACACACATCCAATGTCTTGTGGCAGGATATTAGTCAGTGTTAAGTGTTTGGATATGAACCAGTTAACTTAACCCTACATCATGTGGCACAACACACGCACAGACCATAAACCATGTCCATTTAAACCTGATCCCAATGTCAGAGGACTATAGAAGACAAAGTGCCAGTCTCCTGGACCTCGGACAGGTCTGTTTACATGACCCCATTATCCTGAATTAGCTCCATCACAAAGAAAACCCAGCCCACACCGAGCTCCAAACACATGGAGTGGGGGGGTTTGCACTGGTGTTGACCCAGGCTTTAGGAGGCAGAGACGGCCAAAGTGGGCCAACATGGGGCCCGTGCTGTATATAGCCAAAACTATGGAGATTCCTGCCGAGGTATCCGCTCTCATCCACCACTCAGCTGGGTACCCATAACCTGTTAACCTTTAGCTAACGTGGTCACATAGCACTGAGAGGACACAAGTATGTGGACAGGTGATCCTCCAAAACTAGAATGTTGCCATCAAGAAGAACAGGCAAATGCAAAGGGGAAAAAAGAAAATAGAAAGACATCCATCCTCAATATTCATCACTGTGAGTGTGATGGTACACGACTTCGGTATTTATTCGTTACAAAAAAACAAAGAAATTTTTTTTTTAATAATATTTTGCATTTTGTAATAAACTCTCACAACTCATTTTGTAATAAAACTGATCACTGCACACAATCAAGCACTTAGTAATGCTTTGTAAAACACTTCATTAGACGTTTATGCATTTTACTAACCCTTTTTAACATGTACAAGTATCTAAACGGAGACAGTGAGGCTGGTTAAGGTCAGGGACACGTTAGAAATGGTTAGGTTTAAGAAAAGGTTAGGGCACAGAGTTTATTTGAGCCTAAACTTATTCATTGACTGCACAATAAAGATAATCACTTTTTAGCTGCTCGTGTGTAACAAATGATGAAGATTTGTAAATGTTTTAGAAATGATAAAATAAGTCTTTGCACACTATTAAAGCATTTGTGGTCATAATAAATGTTACTGCATATTTCATTGCATTATATAATGGGTTATTACAAAATTCTGCACATTTTAACTAAATGGTTTCATTACACAAAAGAAGTGAAAATTGTATTGCTACCTTTGTTCTTATAGCCAGACCTTAGTGTTGGTTTTGTACCTAGTACTAAACTAACACCGAGGTCTGGCTATAAGAACAAAAGTTGCATAATTCTTAGAAGACCTAATGGACCCAACTGGACTACTGAAAATGGTATTAGATTTTGAGTAAAACTTACTGGAAGAAAAGAAGATTTGTCTCTTTTCACAATTGAGATCTGTTTAAAAGAGCAGGTTCAGTCATAAACGTCACGTCCTTAGTGTCAGCCTGTCTTTTACCTGGTTAGACGTTAGCCCATCTCTGCGGTAATGCTTTGTTCATTAGGACTGTTGAAGAATAATGGATCATATTCAGATGCATTAATCACTCATACATCTCATTTAGCCTCAGAAAAGCTACAACATCACTGTGTAAACTCCACACCAATCCTATTCATAACAACACTTTCAACCACAGTACTTTACTTATGAACCAGTACCTACAATAAGCCCCTTAAGCACTGCAATCCATCTAATATAAACCCACGCTCAATACTAATCTTAGGAAACAGCTCCACCATCTCGCCCCAACCTGGGGACTGTGCGTAGGTAGCTATTAAAACCCTAGAGAGGATTTTCTCAGTCTAACTTTCCCCTTTGCGAGCCGTGTCATTAGCCCAGACATGTTGTTACAGTGCATCCATTCGAGCCTGATAAGTGGGGCCTAAATCACAGGCTATGGAGCTGCCATGTCTGCAGGAATGCCTCAAGAAGCAGACAGACGCAAGTGTCTTAAATATTTCTCTTACTCGACATGTAAAGAGGGCTGGCACGCACACACAAGCGTACATCACATCAGCGACATGACTATCGTTTATGTCCCTGGAAAGACGGCGTTTGCAGCGATAGGACGATGAAAGGGGCGACTTTACGGCCGCCTTGCGACGCGCCTTGACCACAAACAATCGAGTGAATGAGCTCGGAGGAACTGATAGTCTTAACACCGGCCCTGGACAAATGCTTCCGAACGGCCGCAATCGCAGTAACCGACGTCAAGCAGCTGTTTTTGTGATGGCTGAACGTCAAAGGAGATTGGAAACAAGCCCAACCTTCCAGTGACCCTCGTTTAGCAGCGGAATTTGGAGTTCACCACACAACTAAGGCTTCTAGAGACTTTATAAAGGGTAACTCAGCACATAGGACAGAGAGAACAAAGATGGCTTTTTCCCCATGCTCCTACAAGATTGGAGCGCTCCCAAATTATATGACTGTGGCTCAGTTTGACACCTGGACCTAGATATTGAAACCGCAGTCTGCTGCCATTTCTAATCAGGACTCAAATGTCATTTTTAGGGATCCATTTTCCAATTTTGTTTGAAATGTCTTGGCTTGTGCTGCAAAAAAATGCGTCTTGGCTGGGACTCTGTTAAAACAAGAGCCGCGGATTTGAATGGGACTTCGATAGTTAAGTAATGGTTAAAGAGAGAGTTTTATGCTTGTTGGAGGTATTTGATAATCTCAAACACATCTTTATTACCGTTTAATAAATAAATAAATGCATCAATTTGTGGACTTTCTGTGGTAAGTCCTGGCAACCCTGGTCCTTCGGAGTGTTATCCTGGATATCGCGAAACAAATCTCCTGGATATCCCCCAAAATCATTCTGGACTAGTCTTTACCTCTTTGCTCCAAACATGCACATGCCAAGGCTACTGCATAGTGGGTATCGGTCTATCTCAAACTAAGTAGGCCAAGTCCATACACTCTCAACATCCTTTGTCCCCACTAGCTCAGTATGTCAGGTGTTTTGTTGCTGATATTGAACAGAAACTTAATTTTGTGTAATAGCTGAAAGCAGAATAGGAAAAGGCTCTTTGTGAAAATCATCAGCCATCCAAGCCTAAGCCAGCCAGAGTCAGTCATGTCCGTACACGCCTGTCTTTAGCTCTAACACAGGGTCGAGCGCACACATTCAGATATCCATCAAAGTGCTGGACGGCATGGGGACAAGGCCAATACAAGTCAGCCACCATGCATTTTCTTCCAACTACCAATGGCACAGTTTGAAAGAGCCCGATGTAACTTTGAAACAAAATGACCCACATCAGACTTACCCAGGCTGTCGACACTAACGGAGAGCAAAGCAAGCTGGCAACGGACTCTAATGCTGTATCAATAATGTAACAAAACGTCAACACAAACTCACCTAAAACGAGCACCTCTGAGCGGTACAGTCTGTAAATGTTTTCATCAATCATATTTCCACATTTCCTTCCATAGAGTCTTCTCCTTGGAATTGAGACTTCCATAGTCCCCGTCTGCCTGCTGTTGTGCTGCTGTTTTGCATGTTCGAGAGGCTGTAGTTTGCATGTTGCGCCCAGAGCAAGATAACACAGCAGGACAGGTGTCCATTGTGTTACCGACTGACATGTGTGAGAGGGGCAGCTTTAGACAGGAATCCTTTAATAGAGGAGTGGAGGAGAAATCACAAAAGCTTCACTTTGAAGCAAAACAGACCTTGCATAATACTCTTTCAATGGACTCAGACTCATCAGGAGTGAAGCACTCTGAAGGGACGGTGTTATGCTAAAGGGATATTCACTATAACATGCACATTTCCCACATGTTGTTGATGTTGGCTTCATTTTGAACAGTTTTCATTTTAATAACAATAATGGTATATGAAAAGCCTAGAGCGAGACTTTGCAGAGTATATAGTCAAAATGAACAATATTTTACGCTATTTTATCGCCCCAATACAACTGCAACCAAACAAATTATTTTGTATTTCTTAAGACCTATTAATTGCATTAAAGAGAAGGGGGAAGTTTTGTACATACACAACAAGCATTAACTAAAATGTTTAGCAAAACATGTAATTGAATGCATGTTCAATTAATTTATTTTAATGCTTTTAAAGCAGTACTAAGTAACTCGTGCCCCTAGAGGCCATAAGCGCCACTGCAGGTGTCGTAGCATGTTGCGTTTTTTTACTCATTAATTGTCCATGAGAGTAAATACTACGCTGACAGAAAAGACAAAGGGACAGAGGGATATTGTTCATCCAATTACACAATGGAGATCATTTGTTCACTCAAACATGGCTGTAAATACTGTTTAAGTGGCATTAGCCCACAGTTAGCTGTGCCCGTTAGCCTGTTAGCTTCTTCTTCGTGATTCCATTAGTGTGTATTGCTGCTCTGACCTGGTGGCCAGAGACACCAGGGGGAGATGAAAGACCCTCCAATCATCCCATTAACACTTGTATTACCCCCAGAGGGACTACGCAACGGATTTATTAAGGTAAACAAGTTACTTAGTACTGCTTTAAATGCTGTGTGGAAATCCTACAGAGGGGCCACCCAAAGTTTATCTACAAAACAAGTACAATGGACAAAAAAAATAGTTATTTGCAAATTAATACTAATTTAAACATCATTTAGCCAACTGCCACTGCTAGATGTAGCTTTTTAAGTAATGGCAGTAAAATAAAATAAAAATCCTTTGCATAGAATAAATTATTATAATTGGAGGGCCCCGAGAGATTTTAAGATCAATAAGGGGGGCCGTGATGTCCTGGACTTTGGGAATGGCTGCTGTAGTCAATATTCCTTCACTTCATACTCGGTGGGGATAAAATATTGTACCCACAGCTGCCCTGGGGTAAACCACTCACTCTCACACACACACACAAGATTGACACAGGTAAAGTGTGTTTGAGAATTTTCTAGCCCCTGCACAGCCTACCAAGGATACCTCTAGTGCTGCCCCATTGTTGGCATTATCTGTTTTCCTTACAGAAGCCTTCTGCTACGCACGTATCAATATGCCTCGGCCAAAATGTCTCTTACAAGCCTTACTGACTCTTGGCTCTCTTGTGACGCCACCTCAAGGACTATTCAAGCCTCTTCTGTGGAAGCAGACTTGAACGACCAACACCACCAAAAGCTTTCTTAACCCTTGTGTGATACTTAAATTTTGCACACTTTAAAGACCCTAATGTCAAAAAATGTACACTTCAAAAAAAGAGCCTGAAAATTCCCACACATTCATATTCTTTTCTGCTTCTATTAACAAAAATCCTTCAGTGGCTTTTGGGCCATTTGGATGGGCTGTGGCTCCAGTGGCTTTCGGGTCAAAATGACCCAAGGACCACATGAGGGTTAAATAAACACGTCTTCAGGTCCTTTTTAAAAGAGTCAACAGTCGGCCAGACGCAGTCTCCACAGTCTGGGGGCAACAGACTGAAAAGAGAGGTGCCCTCGGGGGTTATAACGAGTCTTAGCACAACTAAGGCGGTTCTGGACAGAAAACCGAAGAGTGTGGCCAGAGGAGTACTGGCTCAAAAGGTCCTGGATGTACTGTGGGGCCTGACCGTTTAAGGCTCTGAAAGTCAGCACTAAAATCAATCCTGAATTTTACAGGGGGCCAATGGAGAGCCGACAAGACTGGAGTGATATGAGACCTTCGAGGGGCACCTGTTAAAGGTCTAGCAGCAGATTGTGTAAATAAACCTCTCCTGCCTCTCTTTGCAACGCTATGCGGACGTCTTTGGAGAACATCAAATATCTCCAACAAGGTGAGTCTTGCCCAAGGACACAATAACACCGCCATCCTGCACTGAACAGACTAGTGCCCTTTTTGCGAGAGAGATATGGTACAGACACGTCATTCTCAATTATTAAAACACATTACAAGAAACACCATGGTTAAGGAGTCCAAAGGAATTTAAAAAGCCAGAATAAAACATATTGTTGGCATTTTGAATAAAGTTATAATACAATAGCTGCGAGCCCTGCAGGAGACGAAGCATACGGAAGTTTAGAACTAGACCATATATGGTCTAAAAACACAAAAGGAAACCTGAAGATGCATTAAGAGACATAGCTGAACGAAACTCAACAAATATCAACTTTGGACAATTACTGTGATTGCATAAGATTTCCAATACACATTATTACATTGTTCAACTGACTTCAACCTTAATATGCATAGCAAAATAGCCTTTAAAAAATGCCCTCAGCATGATCATCCCGTCAAAGCACTTCACCCCTTCATCCTCTACATGTGACCCCCCAGCAGGACGTCCCAGCAGCAAGTATAAGGTCAGCCCCCCACACGCACACGCACATACAAAAACTGTATCTCCACAGAGGAGGCTTAGGCCGAGCCCCGAGCGCAGATTAACCAAACAGTGGGATATCACATCTCCGAACGGCGCACACTAAAGAGCAGAAAATCCCTGCCTTTGGAGAGGCAAAGGATTGTTTCTCGCACAGCTTTTAAACTCCGGGTCAATGCAGCACAAATGAACACAGTCTTAAGGGGGGGCTTTGTAATATTAAATTAGCTTTATAGGGTTTATATAACTTTTGAAACTTCCATAAATGTTAACTTCAGGTTTCGGCAAAAGGAAAGTTTATGATATTTGCCTCATGTGGAAAAAAATGAGCTGAAGGTGACTTTGTTTTTTTAATTCTGGTATTAGTGTGGCCGCATGGCTAAACAGTACTAAACATTAATTGTATCTTGTGCTGACATTTTAAAGACACGATATTTCATGACTGAGAAAATTGTCATGTTTCTAAACAGGATTTCAGTTATTTCCATGGCTCTAAAGCACATGAAATCCTGCATCCTTCAGGGCAAAGGGGCGACGGTGGCGCAGATGGTAGAGCGGGTCGTCTCATGATCGGAAGGTCGGGGGTTCGAATCCCGCCTCCTGAAGGTGCACATTGTCGTTGTGTCCTTGGGCAAGACACTTCACCCTCCTTGCCTCCAGTGTCTGCGTACCCTGGTGTATGAGTGAGTGGCAGGTGGTGGGCCGATGGCGCAGACTGGCTGCCCCAGGGCAGCTGTGGCTGCAACAGCAGCTCACCACCAAGTATGGAGTGAATGAATAATGACGACAGTGTAGCGCTTTGAGAAACTTGGTAATACAGGCTTGTAAAGCGCAATATAAGTGTAAGGCATTATTATTATTATTATTATTATTATTATTATTATTATTAAAGTGATCACAGTCTCTTCAGTGTCTACAGAGTCTACAGGCCAGGCCCAGCAGGCTGAAGGACAGCTTCATCCACCAGGCTGCCAGGGAGCTGAACTTTCTCTCATCCCTGCCCTCCCTCAATCGGCTTGCACCTGTAGACACGTGTATTTCACTAAAACGACACACATGAAAACGAAAGGAAAGCAGCGGAGTTCCGTCTCCAGTCAGAAGGACAACTCAGTGCCAGTGTTTCAGAGTCTTGCAGCTTTATTTGAGCGGTCTGCAGTTTGGGGACCACGCCACAGAACAGGTCGTCCAGTTGATATGTGGATTGAAACCTAATCTTTTGATGAAGGAAGAGAAATCATTTTTTGGACTATGACCTTTTGTGGAGCGGAGGCAGTAAGGTCTTTAAGCCAACTTCATTCATGACAAGTGCACACGTTTTCCTTACTGCTCCTGTCTACTTTAATGCAGAATGAATGGCATTTGTAGTGCATTGATGATGTGTAGGTCAGATAAATGTGATCAGGCTGTTTAGACTGAAGTCGCATTGCAAAGGATCAGATATGTTACAGATTGAGGTTAACATATCCGAGTAGCCTAGGTTGCATTCAAATGAATCAGATCTGTGTCATTCAGACCGTCATGAAAAGATCAGATGCACTTCACACGGAGGCAAAAGAATTGCCTTTATAGTCAAATACTTCATGTGGTATTTGACCTAACATTAACTATTCCGTTTGCTCTCACATCTCTTTGCAGCTCTCGGATCGCCACAGCCCACTCACAAACTTTATAACTGCCTCCAATGAAGCGCAGGGGGCCTTTTCCTGCACAGCGTTTGAACTCCGTATGGAAGAGCCCTGGGGCACAGCAAACATAAAAGTCCTGGATTGCACACTGGACAGGAGCGTATCATCAGCACAAAAAAAAAAGATATATCCCAATAAAACACAGCCATGTAATGCAACGCACAACACCTGGATGTGAGCAGAAGTACAGGGAGCTGCGGAGGACGCGGAGTGATTTAGGACGAAGAGGAAGGTGATACCGGAGACTTCCTGCAGAGGTGCCCAGCGGTACGTGCCTAATAAAACATCAATCATTGAGAATAGAGAGACATGCTCCTGACAGCTGTGGCTCGCCCAGAACACAAACAACATCCAACATGGCAACAAAATCCTTTAGGGCGACAAAAGCATTAAAGACAAGACAAGACACTGCAGATGAATAGAAAAGCTATACAACTTTTCCTCTGGATCACTAGAATATTTTCTACGAATAAAAAGTTTTCTCATAGTCAGACATTGAGTGAAAAGTGCAGATGACTAAGGCAAAGTTATTCTTTTGTTTCACCAACCTGCACCAAAGCTGGCATTAACAAAACAATCTTTAAGTCTGTATTATTATTTTTTCTAGATCTGGGTTGGGTATCAGTGTTAACTTCAATGGATATCACCTTGTATTTCATGTGTAAAAGTATTTTAAATCAGGCGAGAAAAATACAAAATAAAAACTTTCCTTCGGTTAAGTTGTGCCCCACGTTAACACTGGCAAACTACAGTCACCCGAAAGGATAAATATGTCAGAGACGTGTTCCCACCATTTTACGGCCGAGGAGATAAGTTACGCGTTTGAACATACAACACGGATACAGACATAAATCAGTCAGAAGAACAGAGGACTGAGCGAACATCCCTGTCGTGTTCCCTGTAGGTGTAATGTTACCAGGAGCCACTCTGGGCTGAGAAGGTGCAGAGGTCAAACCGTCTCGCCTTACGTTTTCTCACGAGACCCACCGCACCTGTCACCTTCTGAAGGCAGCAGGACTCAAATAAACATGGATGAGAGAGGCACAAGTGTTAATGTGCTGAGGACTTTGGAGTGGAGATTTAAAGACGGCACAGAGCTGTCCAAACAGTGACCCCGGGGGAAAAATGTGGCCTTGGGACTAATTTTTGATCAGTCTTTGCTGAATTGATTCAAATTTTCAGATCTATTTACATATATATATTTATTTAGAATAAATATATGTGGTGGCGGAAGGAGCCTCAGTAAAACTTCTCATAATACACTAATTGAAATGACATGCTAGGACTGTGCGCTCAAACTAATTCTAATCAAATCGTGATTTGGTGTGAGCAGTCAGAGGTGAGGAAGCCAGGATCACCATTCTCTTCCTACAGCTCTGAATACTTCTTATTTGTTTTGTTTGAAGCCTTATAGTTGTACAAAATGATCAAAACTGATGACATCATCAATATCACCAGAAATATCATTTAACAATTCAACTTTTTCCGATACCTATACTAACATATTTGTAATCTAGTACCAGAAAACAATAATGTATGGAAGATCTGCAAATTTACAATATCAGGTTCATCATTGTCAGGAATTTGTTTTCGATACCAGTAGTACCTAAACTTTTGACACCATACTGGTGTCAATTTAAGTATTAGTGCAATTATGTCACAAAAATCTTTTTTTGTATCAAATACACATATTAAAAATAAGGCTTTACTGTTGACTGAAACATAACTTTAGCGCATTTTCACGTCATTATGCATTTCAGGTGAAAACATCAATTGTTTTTGCAGTGGTCAATGTTGAGATTTTTCTCCAGTTTCCTCCCTCAACATTTTCGCTCTATTTTTTCAGTAAATCCCTTCAACATCACGGCGCTCCCGGCGTCTTCCCCTCACGTATTCATTCCCAAATGTTTTTGGTATCCACGTGCCACACATAAGGCAATCGAGATGACTCTGTAATCCAAATATGGTCATACGTGCACCAAACTTCAGGTCCCGTTTCTGCAAAATTAGGTTTTCCTCTCCACTTTAGTATCTCCTGCAGAATCCAAGCTTTGGTAAAAAATAATATGTAAATCTTGATAACTATGATTTGGCAATAGATTGTGCAGCCCGTAAGAACAAGTAGTAAAGTTTCCATCATATTATTAGGTACAGATATCCACTATATTTCTATAGTCTGCTCATCATTTCAAACTGGAACTCCAATGACTAACCTTCAAAACACCAAATGTTGTTTATCTCATCAGCTAAACATCTCACCTCTCCCTGTCAGTCAAAAAACATGCTTTTGCGCTGTCCTTTGACCATTAAGCGCCACATTAATCTTAACAGGATTATCATAAGTGTGAAATAACACGGAACAAAACTCCCTTTCACCAGCTCCCTTCTCCATCTGCCACTGTTACACAAAATGAAGACAACAAAAAAACATTACAAAAATGTTAAAATTGTCAAAAAACACGCCCCCAGACACCGTCAGTCTTTCCCTCAATGCCCTTTTTGGCAAAACAATGCCCGGCTTATGCAACTTTTGGGGTCAGTGTCAAAGTCTATCAGCGGGTTTTGTCAGGGAGACATAACTCTATTGAGAGCAGGACCTCATTTTCCTCATGTTCAGGCTAACGACGTTTTCAGCCATCAATTATGTGTCAGCATTATGCAAGTGAATTGTCTATTCACAGCTGACTCGAGTTATTCTTAACATAACAGAAAATATTTGACTTTCCGCGTCAATCTAAAAAGCTGACATATCCTGCTAAATCGAAACGTCTGCTTTTTAAGTCAAGATAATCCAGTTGGTTTAATTGAATGGACTCTGAGCAGTTCTGTGTTCAAAGGGGGTAAATGACAAAGCCTATGCGCTAAACCAGTGCACGTGCAAAAGTGGATCAGCAGCAGAGTCGGAGTCATTGTAAATTAGAGTCATTGAAAATTAGAAGCAATATGCCCACAGATTTGCAATTTTCCAGCTCGCACTCGCTCTTTAGTCAGTGTTGATAAATGACCCTTAAAATGTGTTGATCACAGCACCTTTGTTTTGCAGCGACAAAATGGCGGACGTTTGTATCGGACGCACGTTTCTTTTCCACAACAACACATATCGTATTGTGTGATACACGGCTTCTGACAGCTCTGGAGGAGGTAGTTTTGTGTCTCAACAGAAAACGGTCACGTCACAGCCCAATCTGAACACCAAATGGCTAAACTCACAGTCTCATTACAGTGTGTTGTAAAGCTTCTCACATTGATAGTTTAATATTGGCCTGAAAATTATTTGCAATGACTTATTTTTACTTTAGAAAGCTCCAGATTTGCCTTAAAATGTAATATTAATCCCAGGAATAAACAGATAGGTTGTCTTCCTCTGTGTACTCAAGGCGCATATAAACGCTTGCGTTAGGAACACAGCGCCATTTGCTGGACAAAGGCGTGCACTGCATTTACAGGTTTTGTTGACACGTCCTCGTTTTCACGTGCGCCGCACTCAATGGCCGCTGACTGCTCTGCTTTTTGACTACGACACTGGAGGCCGCCATTGCTCCACCTTTGCTGCAGTACCTCCATGTGACCGCTATCCCCCCATTGGAATGCATTGGTCTTTAGACACGTTAAAAAACAACGTTAATGACTGGTGCTTAATGGTTTAGAAGTGGCTAGAGCTAGATATTGCTCCTGTGATTACGCTGGGTTAAAAACACTCTGGGGCACCAGGGTTTTTATCGTAGATACAAATTTTAGAAATCTTGCATAATTAATGAGGGCCTGACTTTGATTGACAGGCCGTTTACGTCGCTGCCTGGCCATGGGCGTGATTACAACAGAAATACACGCCCATTACACGCCCATTACACGCCTCGCGAGGGCCAAGCAGGGCCGGGTCTACAGTCAAGATCCCGCCCTTATGCCCTTTTTAGGAACATGCTTCGTCAGAGCTGGAGAGGAGGAGCCTGTAAATCCGCCATGATTTCCCCCACGAACGTGGTCATTTTGGTAAACGGGGAGGAGTGAAGAGGAGCTGTCTATTCTTTATACAGTCTATGGCCGCGCTGCCAATTTAGCAAAGTTTGCCTGATGAAGGTCTCGGGACCAAAACATTGACCTAATCCTAATAAACTATTTTTGCAAGGTTGGCAGTGTGTGGGGTTTATTTAGTTTATTTCCAATAAACCTGACCAGCCCGCCATACGCCTTACTGTCTTATCCAACAAAAGTTTTTTAAGCATCAATTATACAGGGTATGTCCACTTTAACAATGCAATATAAAGTATATCATTAGTTGGACTATAGGCTCAAATTGAGGACTACAAATGAACTCAAATCATAACTAATAGTATCAACCTAGATTGGTACAGGACCAACAACGGCCCCAACTCCTCCTAAGACATATAAACAATAACTACTAAACCAGAAGGAAATTTGGCAAAACCAAGGGGACTCTTCCGGTTATACTACGACCTCACTCCTTGCAGAACAAAAACAGGGCTAAACTGTTTCAATTTCAACATTAAATTGAAGCCCACAAAGTTAGTAAACGGGGACTACCACGGTTTAGCAATGAAATAGAGCTATTACAGGTAACCAGCTAGCTAACCAAAGGACCAAACCATTATTACGCACATACTTGAATTTGCCTGGCCGTGGTTCCTTGGAGGTGTCCGGGCTTCGGCGTGGTTATGGCGCAGGTGCGCAGAGGGGCGTCGCCTCGGTGAGAAGGTCCAGTCGCTCTTCATCAGTGGTCAGCAGCAGTGTCTACAACTTAAAACGTTTGGTAACACTTGTTAGCTAGTAGACCACTTATTCTCGTTCTCGATGACAACACTGGGAAACGCGAGGCTCGTCCAAAATGCGTTTGCTAATGCTGCTAATGATGAAAGTGCGGCGACAACAACGTGGGCGCCATGTTGAGAGTGACGTCATCAGACACAGTGAGGTCCCCGTGGCTTTCTTGGATAATAACTAATGCGGTGAGTTTATTTATTTTATCTTTTAACTTTTAATATCAAAGTGTGCTGCTGTTGACGATTTCAATGCATAAATAAGAAATTAAAATAAAACTGCAGCCTTAAAGTTATTATGAATATGAAATTAACAATCATGATTAGGCCTACATACATAGCCTGATGATGGGGCTGCAAGGTATGAGGAAAAGAAATGTGACTCAGAACGGTCTGGAATACTGCCACAAAGGCATTTCAACACACTAAACTAAATCAGGACCAAAACCAAGTTGAAATTAAATTACATTTGTAAAATCATGACAGCATTTTTGCTTTTGGCAAGTCATCATGGAGCCCTATCTGATAGTAGCCTCCTCCTTACTATGCATTGTAGAAATGATTGTAGATTATGATAAAACACTAGTAAAAAATTAAATGATTAAACTTGTTTTTTCCTTTTTGGTCTTATTATATGCCTAAACCCCCCATCCTCTGGAGATGTGGTCACTTATAGCTACATGTATTAATTTACTAGTTTATTACACCAAACATAATACACTTTTTGGTGTAACTTTTAACACAGGGTAACTTTTTACCCTGTGTTATAACAGCCACACAATACAGTATGTAAAACCCATTGCCCATTTGGCTTATTTCACCATAAAGTAACATGTCCTTATCCCAATACATTAACTTCTCCCTCTGCTCTGACCGAGATCATCTTCTTATGTCTTCCGTTATCTCCTGGACATCTGCATTGTTCCTTTTGAAGTGCGCGGCAGAATGGGCTGACATTTTGAAGGTAAGCGATTCCCACTGTAACCTTTGGGGAAACCTTACACCAGCCCAGTCTTCTGCTGTAGTATTAATAGCCATCATTAGCGCACAAAACACAGTGTAAAGCACGGGGAAGGAGGGGGAAAGTGGGTCACAGGGAACTGCCTTGGTTCATAATAGGGTCGAGGAAAAAAAGCAGTGTTGGCAGGTTTTGGCCTTGCTGTTGTCTAGGTAAATTTGGTTATACTTAATATTTCCAAGGGGGGCATTATGCAAAATCATCTTTATAGAGATTTCATCATGTTACAATTTGGTTCCCTTATCAAAAACATACTTGGAGTTGTGTTTTGAGGCATTCACGCATGTTTGAGTAATCTTTGAATCTTCCCCAGTGATTATCCTTCGCGCATACCGCCTGCTTATAATGCTGACGCTGAACCAGGAAGAAAGGCCAAGGGAAATTTAGATCAACAAAGCATTTTCCAACCAGACAGTGATCAATTGTATTTTGAATCGTTACCAAATTCCAGCAATAGGCATTAGCCACTCTCCCACCAGATCATTTGTGTATCGCTGAGACAACTGAACTCTTCCCTTAAAAGTACTAAATACTGAGTAACAATCCCACGGACGAAAAGACTCTGCCACTCGATACCTCGCCTCCCGCAGCCGCGTGACTTCATTGTCAAGCGAGACCTTTCAAAAGTGTCACGGCTTTTGGCCCCAGGGAAGGGCTAGCGAAGACACAAACAAAGCCGGAGGTGCACGCCAGACACGTCCCTGATCCCTAATAACTGTTTTCTGCACACGTGTAAGGGCTTGTTTACCGGCAGTCGAGTCCCATAGTCCGCATAGTTCCGAGTTCAAGATGTCACCAGTCACAAATCACACGAGAAAATGATTTAGACGTGTTGCTCTTTCAAAATGTTGATCAAAATTCAGTTGAATCAATGGAGGGTGTCATTTTCCACACACCTGGATAAACTTTATTGGTCGACAAAGGAAATTGCTTAGTCACAGTTGTTTAGCTTTACAATGAAAGGTTCCAAAAAAGGAATTAGATAGCTTTTATAGCAGTACTAAGTAACTTGTTTACCTTAATAAATCCTTTCCGTAGCCCCTCTGGGGGTAATACAAGTGTTAATGGGATGATTGGGGGGTCTTTAATCTCCCCCTGGTGTCTCTGGCCAGAAAACCACAATTGCAACTTTGCCTGCACCGGGTCGGAGGCGCAATACACACTAATGGAATCATGAAGAAGAAGCTAACAGGCTAATGGGCAAAGCTAACTGCGGGCTAGCGCCACTTAAACAGTATTTACAGCCAAGTTTGAGTGAACAAATGATCCCCATTGTGTAATTGGATGAACAATATCCCTCTGTCCCTTTGTCTTTTCTGTCAGTGTAGTATTTACTCTCACGGACAATTAATGAGTAAAAAACCGCAACATGCTACCATACTTGCCGTGGCGCTTATGGCCTCTAGGGGCATGAATTACTTGGTACAACGTTAACCATGATGCAATGTTGTTTTCTCAGCATACACTTAAAGCCAGGAGTTTGACCAATCCTGCCTCTCCTGCTTTTTCTCAAAGTGATACGAGCATTTTAGCACTCACCGATGCCGATATTGGTGATGTTGTTCATAGTAGTTACATTTAGTTTAGTGTACGGCTGGGTCATTTTTTTAGGGCTTTTTCAAATATAAATATCTAAATATGCTCTATTTATTACTCAATATATTGGGTGAAAATTAAACTCAGATTAATCAATTTTGCTTTAGAAGTGAAGCCATTATAGTGATATTTTCTATTGAAAATCATTTTTAATGTGTAATCTGATTGTCTCTGTTGTCCTGGTCTTGTGTCTTCCCTAACAGTGAGCCAAAGATACATCCCTACCTTTGTAGGCTTTAATCCTATTCTATCCTTAATGTTCCTGAGTGTTTCATGCACTTTCACTTGGGGCCTGTACATTACTGTAGATGGAACAGGGGCATGTGGGGAAATATCCACAGGGCAGCTACAACAAACTACTGTGAGCGTCCATAAAATGTTTGCACATTATTGCCACCGTCGAAATATTTTCCAAAATATGCTTTTCCCCATAGGCCTAACATACGGACTGTGATTCCCCTCATAATATATGCACACCACACTTCAGCAGCCCCGTCAGAGAAATAGAGAGATCTTTTGTCATGTGGAGCCCTATAGGCCAGGAGGAGAGAGTGGGGCTCTCATGGGGCAGGCTGCAGAGGACTCCGGAAATGCATCTGGGGCGTGTCATATCATAACGTTACAAAGACAACAGAATGCACTTACTCGCATAAACCATCCCTAACAATTTAGAATATTAGTAAGTGCTTTATTTGTCACTGTACAAGCATTCAATGCATTAGTCCTGAGCCACTGTGGGTCAACCTGACCAGCAAGAGGTCGGGGAAACCGTATTACCCGGAGGAACTGGCTGGCTGCTTTCAGTGCTCTTCTGATCCACTGAAATGGTGCTCCGCCTCCTGGTTTTGTCCCTGTTTCAGAGCGTGGTGTCCTGCACTGGTCAGCTCCTCCTTCCTCATGCTCAGCTCCCTCTGCTCCACAACAGTCTTTCACCATCTTCTGGGAGGAGCTTACTTTTAAAAAGCTATTTTCAGGACGCTGCAGTAAAAAAAAAAAAATATCGAACCTCACAAAAACACGGCAATGACGTACAAAAGCATCCACTAAAAGAATGTGGAACACAGAAACCACACATGCAGATCAGAGAAAAAGGAAAAAAAGGTAAACCTTTGTCTTAGATATGATACAGGATAACTTTTTTAATCCATAGATGTGACATATCTTTGTCACCAGATGTGTCACAGGTTTAAAAGTAATGGGAGCCTAAGTAAATGGTGCAATCAAGGAAACACAATACAGTTTTAAAAAGGAATTAAACAATTTATTACTGGCCAGTTAAAAGTCAAGATAAAACATTAAAAAGGACTAAAATAGGGGTTAAAAGGGCTAAAAGTTTAAAGGAAACTAAAAGGAGGGCGTGCAAAAGGTGCTTTCAGTGGGGGCTCCGTGTGTGGGTCCGTGTTGCGGCGGAGGTCACGGGGCCAACCTCAGGGCACGTTTGCCCGGAGAGTCCTGCCTCGGAGAGTCACTCCTTTCTCCGCCGCCTGGCGGCCCATGGTGGCCTGCGCCTCTCCGCGCCCCACTTCAGCCTCTGTTCTGTGCTCTTTCTGTGTGCACGCTCCTCAGCCTTAAGACCCTCTGTGTCATCAAAGGTGCGTCTCATCAGCATGGGCGGGGCTGCCAGGGCAACGAGCAATGGGTAAATCAGTTAAACCATGCATTAAAACCAGAGTAAAACACACTAAAAAAAAAACACATAAAACGGTCCCCTCGTGCCCATGACGAATATGAACGTGGATGTGGAGAACAATTAAAACAAACCTATTAACCTACACTGATAAATCAATTTTTTTTTGGTTTTATATAGAGATCATTTCATTTATGATTGCATTTAGCGAGGGGTTTACACCCAGTTTAGAGCTCACTCTAAACATTGGTTCTCAACAGGTAGCCTATTGGGTCATAGATGTACCATACAAGAGATCTATCGTTAGCAATTCAGCCCCATTCATGGTAATGTTCCCGTGTCGTTTGAGAAATGAACATGGCTGTTTAGCCTCATTTATAAGCATGTGATGAAATTTGCTTTATAGATAATGTAAAATAGTGTATTTTCCTTGAGGTTATTGTGATGAAATAATCCAACAAAGATGGAAATTATGATCCAAAGAATCCATTTTCATACAGTCGGGGGTTTGCGCTTTTTTAGCAGGGAAACATTGAAAGAAATGTGGAGTATGAAAGGTTTAGGAACTCAACCTTCTTTTTCTCGTGTATCCCTTGAGTCGTTCATTCCATCTATATGAAAAGTAGATTTTGATTTTGATGATTATACTGGTGATGTTAATGAATAAGCAGAAAAATATGAATCGATTTTGCGTAGCACAGGCCATGTCTATCTTTTACGGCAAAATGGGAACTGGTTCTGTTTTTGTTACGCTGCTATTTCTCTTTTGTCCTCTGCCCAGTATCGAGTGTCCATCGCCTCGGTGATGTCATCTGGCTGAGGTCACTTACAGTTGGTCTACGGTTTCCCTATTTCATCACGGCAGCCGGGATTATCTCTCCCAACAGTAGTCTCGTTTTACGGAGTCTCACTTGGCAGCCATTTGTCATCCTGTCTCGACTCTGAATTTCAGATGACTTGATATGTTCGCTGTGCATTTTATACGACAGCCTCTTCCTACGCTTTCACTAGGGAGCTGCTTTCCCATGACTGATATGTCAACACAATAAATTGGGTTCCCCAAGTGATACAGCATTACACGAAGTATCTTAAAGCCACCCTAGGGAACTTAGTATTGGTATTTTACATATCAATACAAATGTAAAATGATACTGGAACCATATTTTGGAGTATCCAGCAAAGATTTGAAATGCTATAATTCCCCAATCCAAGTCTTACTCCATAGCTATAATTTCACTTTGTGAGTAATTTTATCACACTGTACTTTTTTTTACATACTTTACTTGCTTGAATACTATTATTGTAAAGAGGGGCTCGTTTGCAGGTCATCTCAAACACTGTATAACTATCTTACACAATAATGTTATCTTGATCTAAAACAGCTCTAACCAAATATCCAATTGTTCCTAATTTTCAAGCTCCCACTCCCTCCTCTTGCTCCCCTTCGCTGTGCAGCTGCTTCAATCAAGAGGGAAACAAAACAGACTGTGCTGCCGGTGTGGCCATGGCGAGTGTTTTTGACTTTTTTACCCTGTGATGAAAGGATTAAGCTTTGCGAATAAAGAGAAGAGGTGTTCAAAGGCATTTCCTGGAAACGGCATGCGACAGCGTCTGGAGAAGATTCAAACGATTACTCAAAGATGCGCGAGTGCGTCAAAACACATGCAGCTCCGGTCTGTTGTTGATGAGAGAACCACATTGTAACTGGGTAAAAAGCTCCAAAAAGTCAATTTTGCATAAGCAAAGTTGCATAAAGTTTTTACATATACTCTTACCAAAGAAAAACATTTGATAACACTTTCCATCTTATTATGTTAAGATCGCTTTGTTTGAAGAAATTGAAAAAAAAAAGCTGCTAAAATGTGACTCATCAAGCCTTTCCTGTTCTATATTATAGTAAGTCCCCGATCCACTTCCTGATCAGCAGTAGCAGAGCAGAAGGGGAGAAGGCGGGGCCTGGGGGTCTGGTGGTGAAGCCTGATCTATTTTCCACATCATGGGAGTCAGGGGGAGAAGTCTGGGCCACGGAACCCCCGAAAGACCCACTCACCTCAGGCAAACTCTCTGCTTTCCATACACTGCTGTCTCCGCTTCATATCCCTGCATCCAATAGTTAAGGCAAAATATTCACAATAACCTTTTAGAGAATATGCCCATGCCGTCAGGGAAGACTTAAGCCATGGAAGGAATAACCTGGTCATTCAGAATGTTCAGGTCGTCAGCTGATATATTTGCAGACCCTAGACCTGACCAACTGCAGCCGCCCCAGATCAGAACAGTTAGTTACAAAGGACAGTGTGTACATCAAACACGATCTGAAATGCACAGGATTCTCTTGTAGTCATTTGGCAGCTCATATTTCAGTCACATATCTTCATCTCCCGGACCTGTTTAAGATGAAGTTACACAGGGAAGTTTCTGAATCGTTATGCCATGCTTGTATTCAGCAAAAAATACAAAACATTATTGTCTAAATATATGTTCAACTGCTGGCTGCGTCCGATTTTTCACATTTAAATATAATCCACAATGGTTACAAATCTTAAGCTAACAAAAAAGGGACCTTTTGCATTTGTGGTATTAAAAATATTGTTAGTTTTCTCTGTCACTTATTTAAATCACTATTTATCATATAAAATAAATAAGCTAAGATAACAAGAAACACTCAGGGTGCACGAAATAGACTAAAAAGACAAAATAGATTAAATAGTAATAGTATCTTACAATGAGTGAAAACAATGCTAACATGGCTAGTCAATCAATCAATCAATTGTTTTGTATAACCCAATATCACAACAGGAGTGGCCTGTAGGCGCGGTTCCTCTGGATAAGGCTGAAGGGCAAACGACTTACACAATCACTGAAGAAAACGTCCTTTTGTTTATGTATATTAAGTAGCCATGTGCTCGGGTGAATCAGGCCCTCTAAGTAATACAACAGGACTAAAATAACATGTCACAGTGAGGGCATCAACATACACATTCTTAATTGGAGCACTTTCCAAGCCTGTTATCTTATTTCAATCACTGCAAAACTCATAGCCTCCTCAGCCTCTCCATCCCCTCTTCACCCGGACATGTGGAGAGTCTCGTCGAGCCCTAGTGAACCAGCTGCACATTTGTGCACACTCCAAACTTTCTGGAACATTCAGGTCCAGAAACTCTTCCTCCTCCTCTTCCTCGGCTCAGGAGCAGGCATTTGGAAGTAGGCTGCGCTCTCTAAAGTTAGACATGCAATTAGTCCACTCGGTAATGAGCTAAGGGGGGGCACAGAGGAGCCCAGTCCCCACGGGGCCCCTGACACCCTTTCTCCAGCCTCCAACACTAAATGAGGTCTGGTGAAGATGAGAGTAAAACATGGCACCTACCAGAGGTCACGCTTGGCTTTCTTTGCCTGTCACTTTTGGCCAGATGTGTCTGAAAATGACGGCCATTTAAGGAGACATATAATGCAAATGTAACTTTGTTTCTTCTTCTACCGATGAAGCTCCGATCTGTACTTCCTGGTTTATAAAGCGTCATACAAAAAGCTAAAAAAAAAAAAAAAGCTTCACTGCAGCACCAACCACGCTGTTTTGATCAAAGTGAAAGTTTGTTTTCCCACATGCTGGAAATGCTATTCTAGTCTTTCTTTTTGCCTCTGAATTGGACTAAGCTTGATTTTTGTAGCGGGCCATCAGTCTTTATTACTTCTTTAAGTTCTTTAACTTTCCCTTGTCCGGAGCCAAAGGTTCTAAGAAAGACACGAGTTTACACTAAATAGGATCTTTGAGAAGGACCGTCCCAGGTCTCATACCTCTACAGTGATTCAACCCTTTCACATGAAGCCAAAGAAAGCACATCTTCATCCCTTTGGCCGGCCTTTCCACTTAGCATCGCTCACATACGGGGCTCCTCTCCAAAGGCAAATACCAGAAACACAATACTCTCTCTCTCTCCACATTGTTGTAGAGGGGGGGGGGGGGGGGGGGGGATGCCTGACAGTCCATGAAAGCAGGACACGAACAGAGAGAAAGGGTCTGTTTGGAACATTAGCTATTCCTGCGATTACGGAGTCCCTGGAGTGGCCGGTCGGGAATCCCACCCGTTTACCAGAAAAGTCCACCTAATCGAGGAAACTGATCCATATCTGAACTCCCAGGGCGGAGCACTCTCTGTGTTTTTTGTGGGATTTTTAAAGTCCAAAAAAGTGAATCAAGGAAGTGAGTTGTGCAAGCTTCCAATAAACTTGAAACTCATCATCACCTAATCATCACCAGATCTGATACGATAAACATGTTCAAGTTGAATATTGATTTACTAATGACTAGTGCTGTCCTTTAATCATGGTTTTTGTGTGTTTTTACTTTCATTTATTACAGTTCATTTTCATGCCATTCTATTCATTATTAATACTAGGCCTACATAAAATTCACTCAGTTTCATTCACAAACATATAACTATTTCATAAATCAAGTCTGTGAAAATCCCCCAGTGCCCCAATTTGTCATTTGTAATAAATGCTGTCCCTGGACCAACAGCATCAAAACTGGGATCTAAAGATATCATTTTTTTTTTCTGGTACCTGCTTTCGATAATTAAATTTTTCTGATACCGGTAGTAGCTACCTAAAAAACTCTTTTCCCGAACCATACTGGTATCATTTAATGGTACCCAGCCCTTTTTGTAATGCAAGTCTATACACTGCGGGGGTTGTTTATCAAGCTGGAAAATAAAATTGTGTGTATTCTTAACTTTGACAGCCCACAGTCATGTCCTCATCAGCGCTACTGCAGCCTGGCCAAGCATGACCTCCTCCTGGACTACAGCAATGGCTCCTCCCCCTTTCTCCCGGCTCACTCACGCTCGGCTGCCCTCTCTTAATACGAACCAGGACCCGCTCGTCCCCCCCACACTGCCCACATGTGTTAGCTGAAGCTACAAACACGACTCAGAGGCCACACAGATTTGAGAAAAAGTTACGATACGTTGAATTCAGCTGATGTGGCACACCTTTTGGTCCAAGGAAACATTTGAACCTGCATGTTTACCCCCGCTTTAACTGAGCGCATTTACTCCAGTTCGGCTTTACCCAAATGTAAAAGCTTCTCAACTGGAACTTGCAGCTTATATGCCAGAGTAACGCCTCATTTGAAAGCTAAGACCTACAAAACTGATCATGACTTTTTTGTTGCGTTGTCGCCGTGTTTTTGTTACATTTGTCTTTCTTTTTTTTGTGTCACTTTTTTGTTGTGTTTTCACCTTCGTTTTGACACTTTGTTCAAGAAGATTTTAGATTTGGGTAACGCCAAAGTGGAGAAAATGTGCTCGGCTCAGGTGGGAGTGCAGAGATTAAGCAACAAAAAAAATCACATTTTCTTCTAAACTGTTCCCCTCAGCGGTACCAAAAGTCCCCTTCCTCGGCTTGTTCAGGTAAAGAGCGACACTACGGTTGACAAAGCGGGACAATTCATTTCAATATGAGCGATTGTTAGAGAGAAAACAAAACGGGATGGAGTCTGGAGGAGTTTATTTATCATCAATGTGTGACCCGGAGAAGTCTGTCTAAGCTTCCACATGAGGAGGGACAAGTTCCCTCTGCTGAGCCTTTCAGTGCACACAGCAGAAACCAATATGATAATAAATAGCCACTATATTTTATTCTCTGAACAGCGATGTCTTTGTGATTTTCGCTGGAGGTTTTGGTGAATGGTCTGCAACAACTGATGCATCCAGGCAGGGCCGGATTTAAGTCAAATGGGCCCCGGGGCTAAAGTTTTTTCTGGGCCCCATACTGTATGTCTGTCTATCAGATTTCTCTCTCTCTAAAAAAGGATAAATGAATGATTTTTTTTATTTGAACATGCAAGAAACGACACATACAGTTTAACATAATGACCCCAATTTGAGGTCTGTGGCCTTCATGGAAGAACCTTTACTACTGCCAGACTGGTGGGGGGACACATTTAAAAGGGGGGTCTGGGAGTCCTCCCCCTGAGTTGTATTTTTTTTTTTAATGGTGCAATTTGGTGCATTCTCATGCATTTTAACAGACTAATAGGTACATATATTTTTCCCAGTGTCAACTCAATGAAAATGGCTCAGACCTTGTCTAGAACTGGTTTAGACCGGGTTTAGTCTTGGGTACGAAGTCATCTGATAAAACCTTACATGTGAGGGATTATGCAAAGAGAGAGGGAACTAGTTTAAGCATGCAGGGGCCTTTCTGTGGAGTTTGCATGTTCTCCCCGTGTCTGTATAGGTTTCTTCCGTGTACTCTGGGTTTCCCTACCACAAAAAAATATTCACAATAGGTTCCCCTCTCTCTAGGGCCAGGGCTCCTCTGGAAATGAGACTCCTTATCTCAGTGGGACTTTCCTGGTGAAATAAAGGTCAAATAAAAAATAACACCTGGATTCTCCCAATCCAGTCGCATTTTTCGGTGTATGCTATTTCGATGTGGTTCATCTATCCGGACTAAGCTTGATTTTGTGGGGTGGAATTAGCCATCAGTCTTTATGAATCCGTCTGGTTGGAAAGTTCTGAACACAAATGTTTCCAGCTCGTCCAAGTCCGTTCTCCAGAGCCAAAGGTTTTCGCCCACAAACGTGTCTCAAACCTTTGGCTACATGCACCAACTGGAAGGACATGTTGAACACTAACATTTCTAACTTGCAGGGTCACGTTTCAGGGTCACTCTCACAGAAATGCTCAAAGACTCACCTCCAAATCCATGGAATTGTTACAAATGCTTTATGTTTGAGTTTTCAATATACTAAAGGAGGACCAAATCAGGTGTAATTCTTTTGAAATGCTCTCAATGCACAGGCCGAGCTGCAGTTGTTATTACGTCACAGGTCTGAGGGTTTGATGATGTGCAAGAAAGAAATGACAATACTGACCTCTTGTGGACGGACATAGAATTACAAAAGAAAAACGCGATTTCAGAAAAAATACATCATGTCTTGTGTTGGGGCACCTGGGATGGAGCCTTTGTAAAACTGAGATGAATCCAACGCTCATATCTTGGTTTAATCGCCAGGGAGTCGAGGCCACAAGGCAAAGGTCCAAGCTGGGACTGTCCCGGGAAAATTGTGAGGTCTGGCCACCCTGTTTTAAGTTGGAACTTAAAACTAGGGCTAGGTACCGTTACCTTTTTTTTTTCAATACCAGTACTTTAATGATTTTTTTAGATTATTATTTTTTCAATACCTACATTAAAATAGTTGTCATCTAGAACCAGAAAACAGAACAATAATAATGTGTGGGAGATCTGCAAATTTACCAGGTTCATCTCAAATGTCAAAAGGGGAATAATTTTGAGAAATTGTGGCATAAATAAAGGAAAATTGTGAATTGTAAAAATATTAGTAATTAATTAGTCATTAGTAATATTAGTCATTTAAAAAATGAGTGGGAAAATTGGGAAAAAGAGAGGAAAAAAACGACAAAAATAAGATTTTTCGGGGTGGAAATGGGGCAAACATTGGGCAATAAAAAGAAAAAAAAAATCATTTATATGAGCTGAAACAACCAGATCCCTTCCTTTAACCTCCTCATCTCCACCTGAATCAAGTTCTCCAGTTTGGTTTTACCCAAATCTAAAAGCTTCTTGGAAAAAAGTGTCAAAATAATGACACATAAAAGAAGAAAATGATGAAATCACAGCAAACACGGCAAGGAAAAAAAAATGAGGCGTTACGGTGGCCAATAGGCTGGAAGCTCCAGTCAAGAGGTTTTTGACACGTTTCAACGGTGAAGTGAGGACCTCTTTTAAAGGAACAGGACACCGTTTCTCCACACTGAGATCTGTTCTTACCTGAGCTTGGACGAGTTGATACGTACCTGTCTGGTCTTTGTGCCCGTGGAAGAGCGTGGTCACTTCTAACTTCACCCCGTTTGGAGCCATAGGAATGTACTGGGAGAGGCCAAATGCTAACAACATCTTTGGTCCCGAATGATCCTGTGGGCTCTGTTGTTGGGGGCTTGGTGCCCCTGGTAGGGTCTCCCATGGCAAACAGGTCCTAGGTGACGGGTCAGACAAAGAGCGGTTCAGAAGCCCCTTATGAGAGACCAACAGGCCCGGTTAGAACCATGAGGCCGTCCTTCTGTGGACCCACCACCTGCAGGGGGCGCCATAGGGGGCTGGTGCAATGTGATTTGGGCAGCACGGCCCGGCAACGGACAAGTGGAAGAAGATGGATGGATCTTTGGTCTTTTTGCGTGACTGAGCGTACGCACAAAGACCAGACAGGTACGCATCAACTCGTCTAAGCTCAGGTAAGAACATTTCTCAGTGTGGAAAAACGGTGGCCTGCTCCTTTAAAGCTGTCCCAGGACCAGCAGCATCAAAACTTGGATCTAAATTTTTTTTTTTTTTTTTTTCGGTACCTGGTTTTGACTTTTGAGTGCTTATACCTTTTTCCAATATACTGGTATCATTTAATGGTACCAAGCCCTACTTGTAACTAGTGATGTTTTTGGTTGACTTTATGAATTTTACACACAGAGTCCACATGGTCCAGAAGTTCTCGCGGGTAAGCTTGAAAACATTCTCCTTTCCCCCCTGCTGTTTCCTCCTCAGTGTGAGGCGGCGACGTCAGAGCGACCGGCGTGATCTCCGCCCCCCCGCCCTGGTGGGGAAGCCCCCGTGTGGACCGGTGCCAGACCTCAGTCCGCTCTCTTATCTGTGGAGAACATGTGAAGAGCCCCTCCTCGCGACCAGGACACCGCAGGCACACAGGTATGGACGCTCCGGGGGCTTTTATTACATGACGCTTTATCACTCGTTTTTATTCACACTCACCAATACCAGCTGTACCACCTGTACTGCGATGGAGACGGTAAAAGTACCGTGATGAAGTATTTTAGAGATTTGAGGTTTTGTAAATGTCAGTGATAAACTCTCCGACAGAATGCGTTTTTCTACTGGGGAAAACTTTCATATTTTCAAACTGTAATATGGAGGATAAACTCCCTCATTTTCGTAATAAAGTGTTTAATTATTGCACTGAATCGCGGTAGATCTTTTTGCTGTTAAAGTAGCACCTATGGACACTTGCTTTTCCAGAGGTGTTTTTATCTCATTTCAAACATATCTTATTGAGCTTTGATACTAAAAACGAGATGAAAATACCGCTTTTTGATAACACTTACCTAACCCTAACCCACATGAGTTAATCATGAACAATTCATAAGTTAAATGTGACAAATACTTAATAAGTACTTAAGTTAATGCCTAACTCATAATCAACAGTTCTTCACATACTTCACTTCTTCATTGTTAAGTTGTTATTATGAATTGTTCATGATGAATTAAGTGTTAACTCATCATTTATTACGGCTAAATAAGGCGTACTTATTATAAAATGTTTTTATTTTAAACAAGTTTCTGAAAAATAAAAACATCTTTGCGGCTGATATGTTGACAAAACAAACCCATGCATTTAACCTCTTAACCCCCACCTGAACCGAGCACATTTTCTCTAGTTCGGCTTTACCCAAATCTAAAAAGCCTTTGGAAAAAAGCGTCAAAATAGCAACAAAAACGTGCTGGAAAAGCAACAATGACACAATAAAAAAAGCAACAAAAGCACGACTAAAGATGATGTAAAAGCGACAAAAAAACTACGAAGACGTGACAGAAAAGGGATAAAAAAAAAAGAGGCGAAAACACGAGAACAACATTTAAAAAATTTGATTCAAACTTGGCAAATAAAGTCACGTTTTGTAGTTCTTGGCTTTCAAATGAGGCGTTACACTGGCCAAGTTCTCCAGTTGAGAAGCTTTTAGATTTGGGTAAAGCCAACATTTAGAAAATGTGCTCAGTTAAAGTGGGGGGTACATGGTTAAGCCTCCATTATTCAGATAGATACAGACATGCTCATAAAAGCCTAATTTTTATGCCAGTAATCTAGTTTCAAATGGACTCATTTAATCATTTTCTTCACTTTTCACCTGCTCGGTCTCACCCTAACGTAAACCTAATGAAGAGGAGCCAGGTTTAGTACAGTGATCCAGTATTGGTGTGGTGTGTGGTGATAACGGCAGCAGGAGGCGAGGTCCCGTCTTATCTCCAGGACCTTTAAATGACCTCACATGCTTTACAGTACATGTTTAAAAGGATCTGTACTTCACTTTAGCAGCTTGTACTGTAGTAATCGGATATACAAGGACTGGAATAAAGTCACTGACTGTATAACAGCCAAGTGTGTGTTTGTAACTTTAACTTTTATATTTGTTCTAAATGTATGAACTTGTATCATTATTGTTGACACCATTCATGAGTATTAGCTTATTTGTTTTAAATGTAGGTTGGTATAGAAGCAGATAAATAGTTTAGGCAGATTTCCTCGTAAATAAACACAACTATCTTGGCTGGGGATGAAGAGGTCCAAAAGGAACAATTAATCACCATCCGATACGCATCACGATACTCACGGCCGATCCGATACGCATCACGATACTCAGGGCCGATCCGATACGTGTTGCAATCCAGTACGTCATTATGATGAGTAATATGTTTACCTTAAAATGAGTAAAAAGTCATGTGTGCAACATTTATAAACCAGATGCCATTTGACATTTATTGAAGTGTTAAGACTTAAAGTGCATCAACACAAAAATGTAACAAAGTGCTGTGTAACTGTTATTGTAAAATAAAGGAGTTCATGATCAGAATGCCTCCAAACACAAGTATTGAAAGTATTGCAATCCAAATCTTATCCGATACTTTGTCCCAATCTTATTAGAGACAAGCAAATTAAAATTAAATATTGTATTTAAATTATTCGGTTGTTTTTTTTTAGGGAAAACTGCATAATCTGTAGATGGTGCGGATGAAAAGAAAAATATGTATTATTTTTCTGTATTATTATAATTTTTTTTTTTTTTGCATGAAACTGCTAATGGGCAAAATTAAAATGTAAAAAATAAGATTTAATGATTTTAAGTGTAAATTTCACAAATAGTAACATTTAGTTTTTATATTACATTTCACACAACAAGTACCAAAGTAAAAAGTGGCTCATAAATGTAGCCCACTCTCTCCTACTGTCCCTGTCAAAGGATTCATTGGAGGCCATTATCTTTATCCACCAGTAGGTGGGGCTCAATGTCACAAGTGTTGAGATTCCTTATTGAGGGGAAAATTTGACTTTAGTGCGTGGATCTCTACAGTAATCCTGAGTTCTACTGTAGCAGTTGAGGTCAGGTCAATCTCTGCCTTTTGTTTGCTCTGATGCAAATAGCCCGGGCCTAATCTCCAACTGCAGACGCAGACCGTGTCTTTAGAGTGACCGCAGTATTAACCGGATTAGTGACCGGCTCCTGTCATCCAGAGGGCAGCCTGTTCTCTCTTCTGTCCCGTTAGTTTGTTCAGTTGGTGACCTGCGTACCTCCAGAAAAGGTAGAGTAACATGTAGTCAAATAGAAAGTCAAGTATTGTGTTTGAGATCAACTACAGTGACGTAACTATCGCTGCTTCCTTCAGACACAGAGAGAAGTCGTCTACATAGTCTTTCCTTTGAATAATTGGTTCAGGTAATTACATTAGTTTGGTAAACAGTCCAAATACGCTATAATTCAACCAAATTCCAGAACAGTAACATATTGTTTATGAAATACAAGGGAACATTTTAAGTCTTTTTCTGAATTATTCTTGTCCTGTGGGATAATGGGACCCTTGTAATTGGTGTCAAGTTATTTCTATATATGTATTTGTTGCCCTAGTCGTATTGTTTGGCAGAGTAAGTTCTTTGTGAAATGCTGCCCTCTACTGTCTGAGGTCTGTGTCTACATTTGATGCTGAAACAACAACAACAACAAAAAGCTGCTGAACATGTGGCGGTTGTTAGATCATCTTTTTGTAATGGCATGAAATATAAATATCCTCATTGTTTCTATTGATTGAATTGTGAAATGAAATTGCTAATGTAAAATGTAGATTGTAGAAAAGGATTGAAATGGAAAACAGCTGATGGCGAATGCTTTGGACCCTGCGTGTACGTCTGGGGTGTTTCTGTAGTGTTTCATTCTGTCCCGGTCAGGGCTGGGTATCGTTACATTTTGTTTCGATACCAGTACGATACTGAACGATACTTTTTCCTATACCGATACTAAAATATCTGTCGTCTAGAGCAAGAAAACAGAACAGTAATGTGTGGAAGATCTGCAAACTTGCGAGTGCATCTCCAATGTCTAGAAGTGTGTGAAATATGGGGAGTAAATTGGGGGGGGAAATCTGGGGTGGCAAAAAATAAGAAAAAGTGGGGAGAAAATTGGCAAAAATTGGGGCAAAGATAGGGCAAACATTCAGAAGAAAATTGGGGGGGGGGGACTCAACAACAAAAAAGCAACAAAAAATAACAAAAACAGAAGACAAGAAAGTGACAAAAAGCAATGGCAAAAATGTGTGAGAGAAAAAATGTGGCAATTTCAAATGAGGCATCACACTGTTGCTCTCCAGTCAAGAAGCTTTTAGATTTGGGTAAAGCCGAACTGGAGAAAATGAGGCAAGGCAACTTTATAAACTCAGACAAAACTGAGATCATTGTTTTTGGCCCACAGACACAAAGACAAAGTGTTATCAGTCACCTTGAGTCTCTCTCTCTAAAACCAAAAAATCAGGTTAGAAATCTAGGAGTAATCATGGACTCAGACCTGAACTTAAACAGCCACATCAAAGCAATAACATCATCAGCTTTTTACCATCTGAAAAACATTAAGATCAGAGGAATAGTGTCAAAACCAGACTTGGAGACACTCATCCATGCATTTGTCTCCAGCAGGTTAGACGACTGTAACGGCTGCTCACTGGCCTTTCTAAACGAGCTGTTAGAGCTGCAGAACATCCAGAACACTGCTGCTCGAGTCCTGACAAGAACCAGGAAATATGACCATATTAGTCCAGTGCTCCGGTCCCTGCACTGGCTTCCTGTCACTCAGAGAATAGAATTTAAAACAGCTCTGCTTGTGTACAAGTCTTTTCATGGTTTAGCACCAAAGTCCATCTCTGACATGTTAGAACCGTATGAACCATCTCGGGCCCTGAGAACTTCAGGGAGGGGTCTCCTGGGGGCCTCATTTATAAAACTGTCCGACTGTAAGAGTCCGTACGAGCAAAACCCAAACTTCACGTACGGAGGGGAAAAAAAGGGATTTATGAAACCCTCCGTACGTGTGTAGCACCACGTAATCTCCCCTTCACTGATCCCACCTGGAGCAGAAATGTGCGCACATGACCCCTCCTCACGCCCCGCCCCCTGCACGCCTCCATGTCACCATATAAGGACATGCAAAGTAACTTATGAATGAGATTTACCTAAACATGAGCCGATAGTAAGAGTGAGAGAGAGAGAGAGAGACAGACAGACAGACAGACAGACAAACAGACCGACCATAATTACGGGAGCCATTGTTCTCCTGGAGCCTCCCAAGCAGTGCGTGCATTGAAGAATGTATTTTCCCATTCATCACCCCTTGCTCTTATTATTGGTCCTCATCTATCTTTTGGTTAAAGCTCCTTGTATTAGATAGATCTTACTGCTATTTACCTTTTATTTAATTTGTCCTCCTTTGTTTCCCCATAGAAAATACCACTGCCTTGCTTCCCCACACTGCGCTGCCTCCCCCCTCAGTCTCCACTGCACTACTTCTCATGGCCAACCATACCTCCACCCTAATCAACCAATAACCCCCATCTATCCATAACCCCGCCATACCTTTGTCAATAAACCATTCTACACCTTTCTGCTGACTGCTCTGAATTGTCTGTTGCGTTGGCGCCTCACCTGGAACCAGAGTTCAAGAGGATTCACAGCTAGAGATATTTGTCAACGTCAGCGTGTCTGAAAAGTGTGGACTGCGTACGGCAGGTTCAGACCCAGTGTGGCGGTGCGTAATGTTTCACGTTCAGTTGGATTACTGAATACCACCTGTGGCGCAGAACAGTTCGTACGGAAGGATTTGGCCTCCTTTTGTCCGTGCGTGAGCTTTATAAATGGGACCCCTGGTGGTTCCCAGAGTCAGGACTAAACACGGCGAGGCTGCGTTTCAGTTTCATGCAGCTAAAATCTGGATAAGTCTTCATGAGGATGTGAGACAGGCCTCAACTCTGACAATGTTCAAATCCAGGCTGAAAACAGCTCTTTTTACCCGAGCAGATGAAAACTGAAAGTATTTTGCTTTCCATTTGAATACGTTGGAGATCATTTTAGCAGTTCAATTGAATATTCAACTACACAGAAGTAAGAGCATGCATACCATGAATGCTGGGTCTGTCTGTGTTTCTAAGAATCTACTGCACCTACTGGTACTGCCCCCCCCCAAATAAGTGGTCTTTGTTTCACACTCTTAAGCCAACACTACAGTGCTACTCTACAATGATGTTTTTCAGGAAAGCATGGAGGCCGAGAAGGAGGCCGAGAAAGAGGCCGAGGGCGGCGAGGGTTCCGAGGGCGGCGAGGGTTCGTCGGACGGCGCCTCCGGTGGTCTGGAGGTGACGGCGGAGCGCCTGGAGCAGCTGATGAAGAGCATGGAGGTGCTCCTGTCTGACGTGGAGCAGCTCCGGTCACACTGCAGCCACCAGGCCTCCGAGCTCATGGAGGCCGCCGAGGAGCTCCGCCGGCAGCAGGGGGAGCTCAAGGACAGCTACGGCGAGCTGGCCCGCGAGATGGAAGCGGTCATGGAGACGGTGGACGACCTTTTCAGCACCAAGAGCGCCATCGAGAGCAAGGAGAAGCAGACCCAGAAACTGTCCCGGCAGCTCTGAGAGGGAAGACCTTAAGACTGTTACGGATGTGAACAATACGAGTGTATATATTTCAATGGATTTTCTGCAATGCTTACATTTGTGTATATGTATTTAAAGCTGCCCTCAGATACTCCATTTTGGATGCAGTCCCACATTGCATCACATGAGTTAACCTTGTCCCGGAGAGGCGAGCTCAACACCTCGCCTCACCACCAACACCCCACTCACCTGTCCCCGGACCATGTTAACGCATACATGTGCAGGGGTTGCTAATACTTGAACAGTTAGCGGCTAACACAGTCAGAGTTTAGCATTATGACAGAAGTCTTCAAAAGAAACTGACTGAGCAGCTCTGATGCAGCTGAAATCCTCAGGAAAAGTCGCTGCTATGTCGTTAGTTCAATTAACATTAGCATTAGCCAAAACGAATCATGGATGAAGTAGTGGAGGAGTTTATATTCAGTTCATATTTAGTGAGATTGGTTTATTTCACTGACGATCTGTGCGCGTTAGCCCCACCCGTTCAATCTGCTCCAATTGCCCCGTGACCGGACTGACCTCCCTGTGTGGAGTGGACAGGGAAGAGTATGGCAGAGCCGGGCAGGGGTTCACTACTCCACGAGTCCACCTACTGACAATAAAAAAATCCAAAGGAAATGGCTGAGGGCCGCTTTAAAGCATGTTTTATTAGGTGTATTTTAGGGGTGTAACGATTCACCATGCTGCGGTGCAGAAATCTGACGATATGAACCGTCCTAAAGTCACGGTGCAAGTTTTAGTTCAAATGTCTGAATATGGCGCGTGTCAGACGCGTGCACGTGCACCTAAACCGAGCGCATGTGTGTCGTCATCACTGACCGCTAAACTGGAGGCTGCAGGCGAAGTTACATCTTCAAAAAACAAATGAAATCCGCGTGCCTTTGCAAACGTTTCTCCTGCTGACAGAGCAGTGCGAAGACATTTTAGTTAGGGGTTGCTGAGGGAAAAAAAATTACCCCCAAAACACTTTTTCTGTGCACATTTCCTATTTATTGATATTGCCTGCAGTTCGCAAACTATCCACCAGGGGGTGCTGCAGCGCCCTCAGCACCCTGGGTTCCCACGGCCTTGCCTGCCGATGGCCAGGCTGCGGTAAAGTGTAGATCCAGTGGGGGTCGACCTGTCAGTCCGACACCCCTCCATTGATACATTTTGATACCCCCATCTGAAACCCGTGATTGTAAACTCCGCTATCCTTAAGGTTAGGGCTCAGGTAAGGTTAGAGTTAGTTCTAGCTCGGGGAACAATAAACCTCAATGTCGGAGTGTTGGGGTGTTTTTTCTTTAAGTAAAAATTAGAAAGCATTTTCAACGTATTTCTGAAATTACAAAAACTAATAATTTAATAATCTAATAATGAACATTTAGGCTATTTTATTTCAAAACTGACTTATTAGTCATTTATATCGCACTTCCACCGTGAACCGAACCGAACCGTGACATAGCTGAACCGTTACACCCCTAGTGTGTTTATATTCACCCAAAACTATTTATCCTCTGTGTCTGGTTCAGTTCAGATAGTTTGACTCCAGCTGGGGCTGTTTTAACTTTAATTTTAAAAAATGGTACATCTTGTCTGTGTATAGTGGGTATGCACGTGATGTCATTCCGCAGTAAAAGGCGAAACCTTTTGTGAATGGCACTGTTGTATGTGATTTTGCCACTTTGTTGAGAAGGAAGAATTAAAGTTTGATCTCTTTGGTGTGTATGAGGTCAGAAATATATGTGTGTGTGACCGATTATTATATCTCAATGAATGTGCAAAGCCGTGTGTAAGGTACTTTTCCCCAAAGTACTAAGAAAGTTTCACCTGTAAAAGCACTTTATGGCACTCTTGCTCCTAGATATTATGTTTTAGGTCTTGTAAAGATTATTTATTAAATGCTTTCTCGAAAATTTCTCGGGCATTAAACAAACCTTATATCCAGAGTCAGACGACATTTAGATAATATTTCCCCTTCCTTTGAAAGTTTTCTCTACTATTTGACTTGTTGAAGGGAATCGTTTTTTTCTTTTTAATTCCGTGCTTTATAGTGTTCCCGGGTGCTGCGTGTCAACACCACATTTCCCCGCTCGTGTCATCATCACCTGTTTGCGTCGGCCCACCCACACACTCGCTCAACCGTATGTTTACCATTGTGCCGAGAGCGTGTATTTAGCCTGGCTTTTTGGCATTTGTCCAGCTCCCTATCCCGCGCAGGAATGTCCCCTCCTGCAGCGCGTCCCTGTGTCCTCTGTGGTGTCCCGGGACCAAAATATGTCTAAATAGAAGCCTGTCCCGGCCCCTGTGTTTAGTGGTTAGAGGAGGTCCCGTCAGCAGATCTATAGCTTATTTAGTTAAATGTGTGAATGGGACAGTGCATATTAAGACAATGTGTGATGGTATATTCATTCATAATGAGAAATAATAAAGTAAGAGGATTTCCTTTATTTGTTTTGAAATATCTTTTTTTTTTTTTTTACTAAACTCATGGCGAAACAAGGTTGGTCTAGATTATATCTTAACCTCTTAACCCCCACCTAAACCAAGCACATTAGCTCCAGTTTGGCTTTACCCAAATCTAAAAGCTTCTTGAAATAGTATCAAAATCGCCACAAAAAAACGAGAAGAAAGAAAGGATGAAGACGCAACAACAAAAAAAGCGGCAAAAATGTGACATAAAAGCGATAGGGGGCAGCAAAAGTGCCAAAAAAAAACAAACATGAAAGTGCAGCAGAAAAAGTGATAGAAACTCAACAAACAAAACAGCAAAAGTGATATTAAAAAGAAAGTTTAAAAAAAAAGTGATGACAACATGGCAATAACGCAAGGGGAAAACAATCCCTTTAGATCAGTTTTGTTGGTCTTAGCTTTCAAATGAGGCGTTACAGTGGCCTATATAGGTCCAAGCTTTTAGATTTGGGTTAAGTGGAACTGGAGAAAATGCGCTCGGTTAAGGTGTACGAGGTTAAAGGGACTAGATGCAAGTTGGTCATTTTATACTCACTACTGCCACCTCAGGTCTTACGCGTAACTGCAGGTTCTATATTAAACGGAACAGGTCTGGGCTCATTCTACACATCAGGACATGGCTGGAACGTGTAGGGGTGGAAAAATACTTTGTTTTAACATTTTTAAACTCTGTATAGTCCCTTTCATTTACATGAGTCCTCCCATACAGTTTGCACAAAGGGATATTTGAAAACAAGAAAACAAGCCGTGGATCAAATATTTCACTTAGCATTAGTTATTTGACTTTTTGGTTTCACTCTGTATCATGGCCCAGTGCTTGAGTTGTGGCACATATGCAGGTTTATTTACTCTTACTCTCTGGTGGTGGTTTATTAAAAAAATCCTTTCATGAGCACTTAAACATCAGAAGATTAGTCTGGTGGATATTTGATGACGTTTCAGAAAATAATCCCAACGCTCATGTGTATTCTGTCCCGTGCAATGGAAACAAATGTATTTTTTTTTCCAGAAACCAAATCCTTCTTTTTACTGCTGCAAAACAAAACACATAGGCACCAATTAAGGCATAAAACTACAATTACTTACACTTACACCCAGGGGCGCCGACCTCAAATCTCTCCACGGGCTCCAGGGAAACCATAACGTACACATGAGGGACTGCACATGCCTGCCCCGGGGCAGGGAGGGGTCAGGAGGGGAGGGGAACGGAGCGCACAGAAATACCATGTTTTAAAAAAAGACCCGTCTCACTGCGTTATCACTCCGGAGCGGGGAACAGGAGGAGCTGCTGGACTCTGGAAGGTGAGCAGACTCATCCCTGTTTATTTAGACTAGACTGTTTTAATGTAGAGGCGTTTCACCCGTACACAGGACTGTTTTAATTCAGAGGCGTTTCACCCTTACACAGGACTGTTTTACCTATGCATTTTGGTTGCTCCATTTAGTCTCTCCAGGTCAGCTTTACCCAAATCTAAAAGCGTCTTGACTGGAGCTGACAGCCTATAGGCCAGTCTAACGCCTCAATTTGAAAGCTAAGACCAACAAAACGGATAAATGGTAAACAAATGGTCACATTTATATAGCGCCTTTCTACCTGCTTTAGGCACTTAAAGCTCTTTACATCAAGGAACCAGTCCCCCCCTTCACTCTCATTCACACACTGGAGGCGAGGGGAGGGGGGGGGGGCCCGGTCACGAGACGACCCGCTCTACTCTGCGCCACCGTCGACCCCCAAATGGAAACTTTCTGTCGCATTATCGCCGCGTTTATGTCACATTTTGGACACGTTTTTGTTGCTGCTTCTCTGTCACTTTTTTATTGTGTAATTGTTGCTTTTTTACCCGCTTAACCCCCCCCCCCCCCGCCTTAACAGAGCGCATTTTGGTTTTACCCCGATCTAAAAGCTACTTGACTGGCGCTCACAGCCCATAGGCCAGAATAACGCCTCATTTGAAAGCTAAGACCGACAAAGCTGTTTTTTTGTTGCCTTGTCGCCACGTTTTTTGTTCCTTTCTTGTCGCTAGAGCGTTGCTTTTTTTTGCGTTTTCGTACATTTTGTGTCTTCTCTTTTTGTCTCTTTTTTTTGGTTGAGTTTTCGTCACTTTTTTGTCGCTTTTTTTGTGGGGATGAGGTTGATTTAATTTTGTCCAATATTTGTCACTTCTTTTTATCATGTGTTTTTATTGTGTTTTCATAATTTGTCGCGTTTTTGTAGTGTTTTTGTTGCTTTTTGGTCACATTTTTTGGTTAAGGTAAACTTCCTGTAGCATCATTAACATCCTCAAATCTCTTCCGTTCCAGTTACTGGTCAGTGGGAGCTGGACAACATGGACTTCTTCCAGCTTCTTGGTCTTCTTCAACTCGTGCTCATACCAGCTCTAGCCGTGAGTCTCCCTTTAATCGGGGAACAACTTGTACGAATTGTGCTCAAGTTGCATGAAGAAAACATGATATTGTTTTTGTGAAGGGGGGTTTGTGGCTGGGTGTTAGTTTCCATTTCTATATGAGGAGCTGGCTGCTGTGTGGCTGTGGTTGTGTGGGGCCGTGAGACCATGTGGAACGCTGTGTCCTTGTGGTCCAGGGCAGGTCTGTGTGGATGTAAGTGTGTGTGTCTATAGGGGAGGAATATTTGTGTATGTACTTTCAGGTCAGGGGTTTTGAAAGTTGTGTTCAACTCACTTTAACTCCCAAAGTCCCTCTCAGGTCTTCTTTGCCCTAAACTACGTTGACCCATTGACCTTACAATTGTTCTGAGCTTTGGTAGCAGCCAGGTTAATGGGATTGCTATAGTATGCCCTCAATGCTGCCATTTTAGAGTCCTTGGAGTGAGGAGGAGAGTATAGACCAAACACTCTCGAAACTCGATAAAAATCACAGAAACGCATTCAGCTATCTGAGCGTGTTCCTATGTGAACGTCTGTTAGCCAACGGATTACCGGAGCCCATGATAGTGGGGCGAAGCCGGGCACTATATTAAAGTGTGGCGAGGTATGACGTGCCCGTTTCAAGGTTTATCTCGCATGAACATATTACAAGGTGATGTTTAGTGGCCATTGGATGTGTACGCGACTGCGCAACAAGCAGAACTGTAACTGAATATGCTTTGGCGTCTAGCTCAGTGGACACTTTTAGACGCTCATTGTTTTCTTTAATAAAACCTCTGTACATTTATTAGTGATTCCTAACTAGGCTTTGACCTCACCTAAATGTGGTCGATGGGTTGACAACAGCTGAAAACATCTGCATCGTTCACAATTTGTGATGTTTGATGGCTAAATGCTAACGGCATATTGGAAAAATACATTGATCGTTTCCCAGACTAGCCCGCTCGCTAACTGTCCACGTACGTTAGGATCAAACGCTGCTTCCCCTTTTCATTTTTGTGGTCGAAATACCAAGGCTGCGGGAAACCCAGGGTGCCGAGGGCACTGCAGCACCCCCTGGTGGATACTTTATGCATTACAGGAAATATTAATAAATCGTAAATATGCACAGAAAAAACGTTTTTGGGGGCAATCTTGTCTCTCGGCCTCCGCAAACCAAAATTATGTTCCCACAGCTCTGCTCGAAACTATATCGAACTACATTTTTGTCAGCTTTTTCATTTCCACGCTGCATTGGATTGCTTCTCTTTCCTCCTTGTTCTCACTAAAATGTAGCTTGCCCCTGCAGCTGGAAGGTCGCTGAGTCCAAACGGTGCCAAACTGTCCCCTGATCTTTCTGTGTCTGTGTTGTCCGTTCACAGATGGGTTGTATCTTCTCATTTTAGCCTTCTTCATCCCTCTCTTCTCATTAGCCATCTGGCAATGAGCCCTTTTTCTCTTAGGGAAGATCTCTGGCAAATAAATGGATATTTTGCAGCAGTTTCATTCCACTTCGAGAACATTCAACACTGTCAGAGGGACATGAAAGCTTCACTGAATGGCGCATCTGTTTTTTTTAAAGCGGGTTTTTCCGTGGCTTTTTCTCTTCAAACCATGGACAAACTAATGGTTAACGGCTGGTGCACATGCTCATAGTGCTGCATAGGACTGGACGTGAAAGAACCGTAAAAAGGACCTATAGAAGATACCTGGCCTGAGAGCGCACACTAACCTTTAAATGTGTGTTTGTGTGTGTGTGTGTGTTTTGCTATAGCTGACCCAGCCGGTCCACGACTACTGGGGGGAGTTCGGACCATACGGGCCCTGCAGTCGGACCTGTGGCTCCGGAGTGTCTATGAGGACCAGGAAATGCATCACTTCCAGGTAACACAGAGTTTATGAATATGGAGACGGCCAATGCCACACTCAGCAACCAAGAGATGGCTGTTTAAAGGTGCATTATGCAATATTTGACCCCAAATGAATTAAATGAGAAAGCAACGGGTCAGGAATGTGTTAATCGGTCTGATATCGATTCAAACATGTTACAAAACACAAATGGCAGAGGCATTTTAAAAGTCCGGCTCTTGCACCCATCAGCACCAAAACTGGATTTAACAAAACTATTGTCGTACTGATTGTGTAGAAATGCATTTGCACTGAAACAATCTCAGTCAGAAGATTCAAATATAGTGAACCTTGAGGTTGAAATACAAGAACCCGTACACCAGTGGTTCTCAAACTGTGGGACGTGTCACTCAGTTGGTCCTTAACCTTCTTTAGGTGGCTCTCAGGGTCATCTGCAATAGTAGACTCGATTCTTTACTTTATTCACTGTAAAGATCATTTCGTTGATACTAAAGTAATGCATTTACGTGTGATGGTTTTTATTCTGGTCCACACGCACTTTTAACATAATTTAGTCCAAGTTAGTCCTGATTTGATCTTGATCTAGGCCTGGTGGCACTAGGAAGCTAAGTACTCGGTGAAGTTATAAAGCCACTGTTGTGTACAATATACTTGTGTAACAATTTTCTTTCTTGGTTTTCAGGACTGACGGAGGACACAACTGTGTGGGTTCATCCAAATCTTACCGCCTCTGCAACACACAAGTAACAATATTTGTTTACACTAATCAGCATATTTCATGAAGGATTTGCTCGTACATATTCACCATACCCAATAATTCTACAGGAATGCCCAGTTGGCTCCAGAGACTTCCGTGAGGAGCAGTGCTCTAACTTTGACAGAAGTGACTTCCAGGGCAAATATCACACATGGGTGCCCTACTACGGATGTGAGACCCATTTTCCCCAGTGAACCGAACCGTGTCTGTGTGATTGTGACTGTATTGTGCTGTCGTACAGCTCCTAACCCCTGTGAGCTGAACTGTGTACCGAGAGGAGAGAACTTCTCCTACAGACACAGGCCTGCGGTGGTGGACGGGACCAAGTGCTACGTGGGACAAAGCGACATCTGTATTGATGGAGTCTGCAGGGTGAGGAAAGGGAAGGTCCACAAGATGGAGCTGAAGGTTGAAGATGAATTTTTGTAGGAAGCTCTAAATGCTAGACAGTGAATGGTGGTCATTTCTGGGACTGCAGGTGCATAAGAATAAACCAATATAAATTTGAAGTTTTAAAATACTGGAGTTCATTAACATAAAAACATTTGGAGACTATAATGACATTGTCTCTACATTTTATATTGTTTTCCGCTAATGTCAAAGGCGCTAGTTCCTCCTAAAATGGTGGATTTTTATGGTCAGTTTGTAACTTTCGATGCCAAACTGTTCTTACTGTAAATGAGTACAACTTGTGTTCAAAGGGCAATGTAGCTCAAGTGACCAGGGGTGTCACGTTTTTCACCCAGGGCCGATCAAATGATCAACCAGGTGTTTTTAAAGGTGCATTATGCAACTTTTTATGCTGGTAGTGACCCAGCGGCTGGATTACTTTCCATCACAGTGGTCTCTAGGACGCTCCAGCATCAATTGTTTGGACAGTTTTCTGCTGACGGACTCACTCACCAGAAAACCTATTGATCCTGGAGCGTTGATGGAAAGTAAAGGCACCATGCTGACCACTCATTCAGCCGCTGGGTCACTACAAGGTCAAATACGCACAAATATCAACGTTTTTATTTCAAATAAAAGGTTGCATAATGCACCTTTAAGAGAGCTTTGTCTCACAATAGAATAGGTTTTAATCGAGTGATATATTTAAACTTGCAGTAAAAAGTACAATCTCCGGCGATGTGTCCCAAATTACTAGGAAGCCTGGGGGCCACCAAAAATTGGTCTGAGGGCCGCATTTGGCCCCTGGGCCACACTTTGGGCACCCCGGGTCTAGACAAACAATAACAGTATGGAGTTTGTAGGAACCCAAATGCCATCATCACTTAATCTAGGCTTTTATTTTGATTTTGTTCCCACCAGCAGAAATATTTCTTTATGGAAATACATGTTAATGAACTATAGCTTGTTCTTCACTCCTCCTCCTGGCCATCTCTTGTTAAACCCCCCTCTCTCACCCCGTGCAGACGGTGACCCAGGGGGAGATCATGGGCCTGGATGAAGACCCCAACTCGGTGCATGCCTCTGTTCCGGTGGTGGTGGGCACCCACCCCAGAGAGACCTACACCTACATCTATAAGTTGGGCGTGTACGGTGCCTGCTCGGCCACCTGCGACGGGGGCATGCAGTACCGCTCGGTGGACTGCTGGATACAGGACCCGCAGCACCCCCGCCTGGTGGAGGAGACGTACTGCATCACCCAGAGGTTACAGAGACCGGCCAGTCAGCAGGCCTGCAACATGCATCCATGCGCCGCGGAGTACAGCGTCTCCAGCTTCAGTGTGGTAAGGTGCCGACACTTTATCTGCGCACTGGCGGTACTGCCGCTCATCTTTGTAAGGAGACTTTTTAAGGAAAGTAGAATTAAAAGTAACATTGAATTTTTTAATAGAACGACTGGATTGAATAGGAATGCGTTAAAGTTTAAGTGGGCACCTCAAATCGTATAATTATTTATAATTTCTGTTCATAATTTATTTGTTCAGAGATTTTATCCTAGTTTTAGTCTTGGTGAGTAACATTTTTATTTCAATTTTGTTCCCGTCCGCAGAAATATTACTTGTAGGCGCTATATTATATTGACATTATCACTGACATTTAACATCTTTGGAAACACTATATATTACACTACCTTAATACATTGTACCTAACAAAATTTAGTACAATGTAATGTGCTGGGTAACAATGTGTAATAACTTGTACCTATGCAGTAGAAACACAATGGAATAATGTGTACTTTGTAGGTACGTATTGTAAAAAGACACAAGAGTTAGGGCCTAAGGTTAGGGTTAGAGTTAAGGTGTTATGTCTCATTACATTATGTACCACCAAAATACTAATACACATTATTCCATTATGTAACCTGTAGGTACAAGTTATTACACATTGTTACATTGCACATTACATTGTACTTAATGTGGCAGGTACAATGTATCAAGGGTACTATAAAATAAAGTGTTACCAAATATATTAGCTGTTATTCCATGTTACAAGTTACAATGATATAAAACATTATTTTGTGGTAGGAACTGGGCATGTTGAATAAATGCCCTGATAAAATGTGGTTAAATGTCATAAGTAGTCCATGTCATAAGTAACATAAAGCAAAAAAACAAAAAGACAAACGAATAAGTAACCTAAAGCCTGCCTTGTCCAGTGCTCAGTGACGTGTGGGGAAGGGCAGCAGAGCCGGGAGGTGCACTGTGTGGGGCGCTCCGGGGAGCGGCTGGCGGACCATGCCTGCAGTGGCCTGCCCCGACCAGAGTCAGTGCGCGCCTGCCGCCGACCAGCCTGCCACACCCACATCACCTGGCACGTCACCGACTACGGACTGGTGAGTACAACAAAAAACACACAGGCTTTCAGTGACTGTGAGTGAATAAAACACCATCAAGCAGTACGTAGAGTAGTGGACCTGCGCATCTGGGGGATAATCCCTCGAAGTCATCATTATATCATGAATTAATGATGATGTACATTGTCTGATCCCTAAAGTGCACCCGCAGTTGTGGGGGAGGAGTGAGGGAGAGGAGGGTGGGCTGCTTCGACACTGACCTGAACCCGTTCCCCGAGGCCCGCTGTGGACCTGAGCGCAGACCTCAGACTGTGGAGTCCTGCAACACCCAGCTCTGTCCTGACGCCCAGAGTAAGGACTATACAACGATGTAACCACCAATGGGTACAATATGCATCTATACGCTGTAAGTTAATGCACATGTCTCGCGAGATCTGCTGGTTCAGTGGTAAATGCTCTTAAGCCATTTCTATAAACAATGGACCACAACAAATCCAAGCACTACCACATATATTAAAGCAACTACTCTCAAAATGGATGGATTAGCTAGTTATGACATAGCCCCCTCAGGCAGAACAAGTGGTTCATTTAACACGGTGATGGCAGAATCTAAAGTAAATAAGGTGGCCCAATGGCAAGTGGAAGACCTTCGAATGCGACACGAAACAGCTTCAGTTTAAAACAACCCAGTACAGATGACAACTCATTACACTTTTCTACTATCAAAACTCCTACATACAAATAAAACTGAGAGCAGTACAGTTGCTATACTGCTACAAATACAGAACAACTACTGCTTCTTTTAGCTCTAAATCAATAAAACACTGCTACACTACAAGCTGTAGCGCGGCGGTTAGCAATCGTGCTTCACAGCTAGAAGGTCCCAGGTTCGATTCCTACCGGGAAGGGGCCTTTCTGTGTGGAGTTTGCATGTTCTCCCCGTGTCTGCGCAGGTTTCCTCCGGGTACTCCAGTTTCCCCTACCACTGAAAACATGCACAATAGGTTAATCCTCCAGCCAGATGGTTCTGCCTGGCTCCACATGGAGATGGGTCCTCGAGCACCGGTCCATGCCGTCTGACCTCTGCTTCTACGGGTCGCCCCAGTGGCTTTGAGGATGGGTCAAATGCAGAGAACAAACTTCCCAACGGGGATTAATAAAGTATAGCCTAACCTTAACTATTTCAACCGCACAAGTATATCATTAACAACACTACTTCACCTGGCATCAGTTAAAGCACCATTAGCCTGAGGATCAAAACACTTAAAACTTACTTCCAATACTATAAAGTTATTAAATGTATCCTCTCCTTGTCTAGGGGTCCCAAGTGTCCAAGATCCCAGAAGTCATGAAACCACCATGAGAGGGTTCGTCCCACATGTCCCAGAAGACCCCACAGGCATGTATCACTAGTCTTTTTTATGGTTTATTTGGTCGGGACAGTGTATGCTAATGAACATACAGGGGTCATGCAACACTTCACGGTAGCGCAGTGGTTAGCGCTCTCGCTTCACAGCTAGAAGGTCCCGGGTTTGATTCCCACCTGAACGGGGCCTTTCTGTGTGGAGTTTGCATGTTCTCCCCGTGTCTGTGTGGGTTTCCTCCGGGTACTCTGGTTTCCCCTACCACTAAAAACATTTACAATAGGTCAGGATGAATGATGTGTGTGAGTTAATGCATGGTGGTGCAGATGTGTGCAGTCGTGACAGCGCTTCTGTCAGTCTCCCCCAGGGGAAACTGAAGCTACTAATGTAGTTTACCATCACTGAGTGTGGAGTGAATGTGAATGCTCTCATGTAAAGCGCTTTGTGGCTATGTCTGTGAAAGGCGCTATATAAATAAAGATCTTCTTCTCTGTCTGCATATTTCGAGTGCCGTCAAAACACATAAATCACCTTTAAATTTTCCCCAAATGGAAACTATTAAAGTGCACTTACTTTCAGCTATATAAAGCCTTTTTATACTTGGACATACACGGTACATGTTAGGTATATTTCCAGTCTGACCGTCGTGACCATGTCTGTGTCTGTGTTTGCATGTCCAGGCTCCAGGCCACATGTAAACACAGCGGATCCTTACACAGCGGATCCTTACCCTTCTGCGGTGGGCCCTGGCCCGCGCTGCGCCCACACCTACTACGGCTGCTGCCCCGACGGCCACACTCCAGCAGCAGGGCCCCGATACGGGGGCTGCTTCCAGAATGACTGTGTCACATCTAGGTAAAGATGGAAAGAGTACGGCAAAATGGACAAGAACACTGATCAGATCACGCACATTTTGCACAATTTAAATGAATCCGATGTAACTTTGTATTGTGCACAGTTATGTAGCCTATAAAATATCCTTATATTTTGCAGATTTGGGTGCTGTCTGGATGGAGTGACTCCAGCCCAGGGATTTGGAAGAGCAGGCTGCCCAGAGTACCAGACAACAGCGGTAGGAAGGAAACCATAAGTTCGCCATAGAACTGAGAGCATTTCCAAAGATAGGCTAGGGCTAAAACTAATGTGCAACTTTGAAATCAAAATAGTTTAAAGCTAGCCACTGGCTGTTTCAGTTTCCCTGTTCATTAAAAAACAGGTAGCATAAGGTCCCCTCTGAGTCTTAATGGGACATTTAGTTGTAAATAGGGTTAGGGTGAAAAAATTATAATGATTAAAAAAAGGTAACCAGATTTGTTGGTTTATGAGAGCAGGCAAACCGAGCAACCATTACGCACACTATTGTTAACGTAGCTCATAACACGGTCCATTCCCACGTACTGCTTTTTATTCCCAGGTTGCACCCCCACCGGTCTACCCAGCAGCGCCCTCTGCTGACGTGTGCACCCTGCCCCGGGAAGAAGGCCCCTGTGACACCTGGAAAGTGCGCTTCTACTACGACTCGGCCACGGGCAAATGCACCGAGTTCTGGTACGGGAACTGCCAGGGCAACGGCAACAACTTCCTCACCTTGGAAGCATGCCAGAGACAGTGCATGCCCATAAGGAGGGAGGCCCCGGCCGCAAGAAGACCCTCGCCCAGAGTCACGGCAGCACGGGCAAGGGCATAAGACAAATTTAGAAATGTTAGTAACTCAAATTTATATACATTTGAGAATAAAGGTGTGTATTCAAAATGTAAAACTTTAAGCTAACAGTATTGTTTTGTGAAAGTTTATAACTTTAACACTATTGGGTCAGTGTCAAAAGCAGAATATATGAGTAAATTGTAACAGTACACAAATTCTCTGATACAGAATGAATAAATAAATAAAATGTTAGAAATATTGTCTGTATATTGCTTGTGCTTTTGTTAATATTAATCTTTTTCTTTTTTTAAGTCGTACTGAAAGAGAATGATTTTGCTACATCACAAGTGCAACTAAACACACATGCCAGCCGTGAGACACCAAACATGATTTTTGTTGTTGTTGCGTTTGGAAGAGGTCTTAACAAATCTTTGGCTATTTTTAACTACAGCCAAAACAATGTAACCTCTTAACCCCCACCTGAACCAAGCACATTTTCTCCAGTTTGGCTTAACCCAAATCTAAAAGCTTCTTGGAAAAAAAAGCGTCATTTAGCGATGAAAATGAGAATGAAAATACAACAAAAGTGTAACAAAAAATAAATAACATGTGTCGACAATGCAACAAAAAAAATAATTTTGTGTGTGACAAAAACGTGACGGAAAAGCAACAGTAACAAAATAGAAAAGTGACAGAAACACAACAAAAAGTGACAAAAGAGTGACAAAAACATGACGACAATGTAACATAGAAAAGCCACGAAAGAGCGACAAAAAAGTGACCAAAAAAACTACTAAAAACTACAAAAACACAACAAAAGAGCGACATAAAAAGAGACGAAAAACATGACAAAAAAGCTTTAAAAAATGTAGCAAACAAAGCGACAAAAAAGTTACAGTCAGTTCTCCTAACAGGGCAATAGCATTCTCACCGTCGGAACACACTGTAGCTCTCCAGTCGAGAAGCTTTTAGATTTGGGTAAATGTAATAGAACTGTAAATATGTGAATAAACTATAATAAAATTATAGTTATGTAAATGATGCAACAGCCAAGTATTTGAATTTATCTGCAAGATTAGCATATGTTTCACAATGTTCCTGTAGTATCTAAGAAGATACTGCGTGGTATCAAAAGTACGTCAGTACGTAAGTACTGGTAGCAGGTTGACCATGGGTAGTGAGACAACGAGTGAACTGGACAAACGTAAATCAAGGGGGGGGGGGGGGCGGACTGTGCAGGTCAGACTGAGTATCACTAACATCAGGTGTCCTTGTAGCTATCACCTGCTCGCTGGCTAAGCTATAATGCTGTGCTTCTTGAACTTTCAAATAACTTTGTGAAGAGAGTGGGAGAACTTAACCCTGCTTGACTTTGTCCCGCCCCACAGATGGAGACGAACACGGCTGTATAGCTGCAGAAGAAAGTCTGTACAATACGTACTGACCTCTCTGATGTGCTTTTGATTAAACCCTGATCTGTATGTTCTGTATGTTCTGAATTGACACTGTTGTATCTGGCCCAGTGTCTTCTCGTTTTTCAGCCCAGACTGCTGAGGGCCTTTTGCTCCTCCAACCGCACAAACAACTGTTTGTCCAAAAGGAAACTAATGATTATTGTGTTTCTTGACTTTGTGAGATGGAAATTGTTGCAGGTACAGAGGAGGTGAAACTATGGAAGGAAGGAGGTGTTTTGTTTGGTCCTGATAAGAAACCATGTTTACCTAAACATTTTTTCAGGCACTTTGCTGGTTTAGCACGCGGGATTGGTCATGAATGACGGAGGTTGTCAGAGACCTCACGGTGGGACGAGGAACATGGTAAGAAAAGAAATGTAAGTGTTTGTGGGTGAAGGTTTTTGCACAGGTGAGGATGGAGTTACCGAAGGAGGTGGAGTGCATGCTGCATGCCATACTCCCGGGGGACCTTATCTTGGTGAAAGAGACGAGAAGGTGGTCTGGTGGTCTAATCGGTGGCTGGGACCAGCTGTGAGGGTCGCGGAGAGGGACACGGGAGTCCACGCCTTTCACGGTCGAGTGGTGCCAAGTCTGGGTGAAGGAGCTGCATGATGCGTGGGCGGTGACAACACGGTGCAAGAGGCTTGCTCTAAGAGAACCTCCAACGCTCGAGGGTTGTGCTCTAACGCAAGCCCCTACGGTGGATCTGAAACGGGCCGGTGTGCGGTTTCCAACGCGGGGGACAACTCGGAACCAGATTCATCAGTGCCACCACCACGACGGGTGCTGAGACCGAGGCCTTGTAAGAAGCAATACAAGGTAGAGCTGCTTGCGTTATCTGTGCTGTGCCGCCTCGCACGATCACGTATGGATGGACGCGCTGATGAAGGCTTACAATCACTCCACTGCATATACAATGAATATGTGGTACCAATATGCCAAATACGTGGCCAAAAGCCATCATCATGCTACGTATGCAGTTTTATCATGGACTGGGACTAAGGTGGCTCTCCCTGATAAACAGGAGGGAGCTGATAATGGAGGAGGACTGAAAGACACTGAAAAGTCCGGACGAGACCTTGTCTCCGGGCTGGCAGGGCCGTGCGTTATCGTTCTGGCGGCTGATCAGTTACATTGTCAGCGCCGGGGAGATGGCGCATGCGCTCGAGAGTCCGAGAGTAAGAATCACAGTTCACGTCGCAGAGAGTTGAACTGCATGGCCTCAGGGCTATGACCTCACAGAATCGTGTAGCCGTAGACCAAATCACGGGTAGAGATAGAAGAATCTCTTAAATACGTGTCTGACTCTGAGGATGACGCTGAGGTGCTTTAACTCACCTCTGATTAGGCCTTAGACTGGAAGAAACATGCAATTGGTTTTATCTTTGTTTTTTACCTTTTTATATATAATTTAAAATTCTGAAATCTGTAAGGAGGGGTATATCTGGATGTGAGAAAATATGCTAATGTTTTGATAAACAGGAGGGAAATGTAATAGAACTGTAAATATGTGAATAAACTATAATAAAATTATAGTTATGTGAATGATGCAACAGCCAAGTATTTGAATTTATCTGCAAGATTAGCATATGTTTCACAATGTTCCAGTAGTATCTACTGGGGGGGGCGGACTGTGCAGGTCAGACTGAGTATCACTAACATCAGGTGTCCTTGTACAGGTCGGGCCTCCCGATCGGATAAGTATAGTGTGATTCATGTTTTAAGATATGGTGTGATACATGTGTTTGAGAGGTGACAAGCAATATCTGTAACTCCACCTCTATGTGTAATATGCTGTGGAAAACCAAATAAAAGGCTATACCAAAAAACAACTCTTTGAGAAATGGGTGCAGGAGAACCACTCTGCGTAGCTGTGGTGAACTGCGATTCTCCCTGGCAAGCCAACCAAAGTATTGATCTCTGTGTCGTTTTCTTCTAGTTGAAGTGTTCTCCAGATTGGAAAACAAAGGTATTAACCCTAATTTTCTGACAGTAAAGCCGAACTGAAGAAAATGCACTCGGTTAAGGCGAGATGAATCGTTGTTTAATGCAATGACCTTTTAATCTGTGTAAACTCATGTTTTATTTTATTTTATTTTTTTCATTTTATTTTTTCATTAAAAAATAATAATAAAAGAGTTTACACAGACTAATGACTTAAAAAATAAATATACAATAATAAAATCGACTTTATTTTGAAGAGCCGCAAGACATTTATCTTGAAGGCGTGATTACTGGCCGACCGGAAAGCATATGTTTTACTTCCCCTGTGCGATTTTGGATCCAGCTGCAGCCACCGTCGCTCCACCACACGCACAGAGAGCAGCCAAAAAAGCACCAGAAAACACCACATCTCACCACATTCGCCCAGTCTGTACACCCACAGCATCTGCAGCACACGCAAACATGGTGAGCGATTTTGATTTCCTTCGACTGGAAGTGTGAAAGCCGCTGTTTTGGCCGCATTAGCGCCTTGTAATTCATTAGAGCTAACATGCGCTAAAGCTAACCTCGGGCAAATGTGGGTCAGGAAAATTGTGTGCATGTTTGTTTGTTCTAATGAGATGCATTACACATTTTAAGCTCGCTTATACACATTTTAAGCTCGCTTATATCCCATAAGCGAGCTTAAAATGTGTAATGCATCTCATTAGTCACGTTTATGAGTTCATGGACCGTTCAGTGTAGCAGTTGTTGGTGTCAGACTTTCTGATCTCTCAAACATTGCCCTCTCTGTTGGTAGTTTTGAGTTTCTTGTCTCTTGTTGGACCAAATATGAATTTATACAAAAATAAATTGGGATTTTAATATGTGCTGAAGGGAAGAAAGAGGAGTAATGGAATACTGAACATATTATAATACTACGGTTGTGTGGTACTAAATAGGGCTGGGATTAACCGATATATAGTTGCGATACAGTACGTGTCACGATACATGAGGGGACCGATACGCTCAGTAAGTATTGTGAAACTTTTGAAAAAGAAAACCGTGTCCAAATGTAAACCAAATGCCACTTGACATTTTTTAAGTGAAAATACCGTCAAGGGCATAGCCACAGCAAAATGTAGTTGTACCTGAAGAAATGTTATATTTAAAAAGTAGTGAAATCTATCTATCTGATCTTTATGCTGTTAATTATATAACAACGTATTTGTTTTAGCTATAACCCGACTGTAAGAATCTGTTTTGGTAAAAGCCCATCTCTAAGTGCTGCAAATGAGCTTCTGCTATAAACACTGTGATGCTTATGTTAGTTTGTCTATGTTTTTGTATCTGTCCCTATCAAATAAATAAATAAGGGTAGCAGTTTAAAAGCTTTTGTTTCATCTTACACTTTTTTCCAGATATTGGCTATATGATGAAATGTAAGGATTTGGTAATTCTGCTTTTGTTTTGAGCATTTCTAATTTGTGCTAAATGTCTGACTAAGTACACTTATTGGAAAAATAAATAAAATATGGAGTTGCACAAGATCCAAGTCTATGTCTATCATGCACTTTCCACCTGGAGGTGGAAAAGCACATATAAATGTGACCATTTACCATGTACATTTACACTTTCAGTCACACACCATCCTGCTTGTTCAGCCGACCAAGAGACCAGAGGGACGCACGTACGCCGATTATGAGTCCGTCAATGAATGCATGGAAGGTAAAAACGACCAATCACGTCAGGTTACAGTTTTAATAAAGTGGAGTTGTAGGAATAATGCAGCGTAGTTACTAATTACCTTTTCTAGGTGTTTGCAAAATGTATGAGGAGCATTTGAAGAGGATGAACCCCAACAGTCCGTCCATCACTTACGACATCAGTCAGCTCTTTGACTTCATTGACGACTTGGCAGATTTGAGTTGCCTTGTGTAAGTATTGCCTATTAGTGATGTCACAAAATATTGTAAAATTGCAGTATCAGAAGTGGCACAATATTACAGTGGACTTTAGGAAGAAAATCTAGAATTTCACAAACTACTACTTTTGAGAGTCTAATAATCTCCCACGTCCGTCTCAAATGGCGGTTTGGACCAATCCCGTGGCGGTATTGCTGCGAATAGGCAGGGTTTACATTGCCAACAACAATAAGTTATTTTATTAATATTAATTAACATAACGGCGACAACGGAAAAGCTCAAGGTTCTGCTACAGACTTACAGAGTAACATTCTAAAAATGTAAATAATTAATTGCTTTAGTGATTTGTTGTTTAGTTCTGGTTTGACTTTGAGACTAGTAATGACAGGCAAATACAATGTTTGCTTGATCAGCAGCAAATATCCTCCAAAAGCCAGATTTAAACCGGAGTCTATCCAGATTAATTTCTGCGCTAATGAAAGGTTCACATTATTATCAATCCGTCTTTTGCAAATTCTGTATTGATGCTGTGTTGTGTTTGATGTATTCACCAATAATTACTTTTTTCACAACATGCATTTCATAACCTATTATGCCATTCTCTCTTGGATGAATTAAAAAGTGCGTACACTGTGACTTTCTCCAGGTACAGAGCTGACACACAGACCTACCAGCCGTACAACAAAGACTGGATCAAAGAGAAGATCTACGTCCTACTGCGTCGCCAAGCTCAACAGGCGGCCAAGTGAGAGGGAGAGTGCGGTTGTCTCCTTACACACTTCTGCAAGACATTTATGCTGCGTCCCAATCTAACGGCAATTTATCTGGCCACTTGTGTAAAGCGACAACTGTTTCTCATAATGGGGGAGGTTTACTAATATATTTTTATTGTGAAGTCGGATAAATCTAGTCATGTTCCTTTTTTTGGCAGCGCCAACAACCCACATTTGTTACATATTGATTTATTTCAGCTTGCGGTAAATGCCATTATTATTCCCTGGAAAATTCAACTGAAGCCTTTTATTTGAATTCCAGTTTTTTTGTGCGTCTCTTTTTCCAAATCATATAATGTGAACCAACTTTATTTGTACTGGACAGGATTATTTCATTTTAATGCCAGCAGCGATTTTTTAACATGAAGGGGCACTGGTAAGAGATAATTTTTTTTCTATTCCTTTCTTCTCTTTCTGTTGTTAATCATAGTCGCCAGTGATCATGTTATAAACTCTTTTGCAAGTCATTTTTTGTAGCATGTAATTTCCATCGTCATGTCCTTTCAATAAAACTTTGTTTTCTGAGAAGTCTTAGAAATTATTATGGATACCTGCTCTAGACCTTCCTGCTGTATAGGGTGCATTCAGGGCAGGTTTCAGTGGAACTCGATGGGAGATGAACCATTTTTAAAGGAAATATCCAAAAAGAAAATTGAGAAACGTTGAACCTGTATTTGGAATTGACTGCATCCATTATCCTTCCATACTCCTGTGGCTGAGTCGATTCTCCTGGTCAATAATACAACATAAAATAATTGGACCGTTGGTTAATATTTACTGACTGAAGATGTTAAATTTAGTGACTTTTTTCTCCACGTGGATTATCCAGAAATTGGATATTAAACCAAGTTAATTATAAAATAAATATCTGCATTTTGACAGGTAGTTTCCACCATAGCATACGACCTCAATTTTCAGAATATTGTGATGTCACGAGAACACAACCTATTGATCAGTAAATGACAAAAGGTTCACCCTCCGAATAACATTACTGCTCAAAAATGTACATTTTGACGATATTATTTGAAGTAATAGCTTTATGGGAAAATATTGTCAACCTAAAATTAGGGAGAAAAAGGGTTACATGTACTCTGACTAGTTTTAAACGTAGGTCTATTATGTGTATTTGATTTATATGTATTTGTTTATCTCGATAAACATGGCGATACTGTTTCTTTAAAAGTGACGGTCCGCCTTGTGGTTGTTGTGCGGAAACCCCGTACTGGCTTCTGAGGGGACCCAAGATGGCGTTGTACTCACAGGGGCACAGTTAGCACTTATCTAACAAGACTGTTGATGAATGGCAGGTAGCGTTATTATGTAAAGCGTAGCGTTCAAGGGAACCCAACACCTGAGTTTGACGATTTGCATTGTTTCGGAAATGCTTGAATATCATTAGGGAGAGAGCAGTCTCTCCGCGGCCCCGAGCCAGAACATGGCGGAACACTGGGGGAGAAATAGCAGCTAACGCTAACTAGCAGCCGCATTAATTAGCCACAACAAGACATTCTGGTTCAGGGTAAACGCGCTGCTGCCTGTCCGCTATTGTCAAATAATGTTATCGGTCCACGGTAGTGGTAATTCTGTTTTGAATGTTGTCTTTAGCGCTGGAAATGTGGGGTGAAAGCAGTTAGCGCACTTGCTACACAGGCGCATCGCTGTCGTTGCCTTGAGCGTACACAGTGTACTGCTCAGTGAACTGCAGTGTTTTGGTTTGCTGCAACCATATACAGTCGTCTATCCGTACACCTTGTTTAACCGTAACCGAAAACAGTGTTAAGTCTGTCAGCTTTAGTCTGCTGAGACGCAGGTTAATGTACATACCCTCTCCGGTGTAAATTACGGTAGTCGTATTGTTGCTTGGCACAATGAGGTTGAAACCAAACTTGTGCAACATCATGTCCGAAATCCCGTAAGGTTACTAACTGGACAGTGTTATCTGAGTACTCCTCTAATCACAAAGTGGACTGCAAGCAGAGTGACCATTGCATTACGTCAAACCAAAGGCTGAGTGGACAGAAGTTTTGGCGCTGTTGGCCAAAACGCACGTACGGCACAAGTTGCGGGGGTGCAGGAGGGGCCACGGGCCGCTGCCACAGTTTGCCAGGATGACGGACACTCGGCGTAGGGTCAAGGTGTACACCCTGAACGAGGACCGACAGTGGGACGACCGCGGCACCGGCCATGTCTCATCGGGCTACGTGGAGAGACTGAGGGGCACGTCTCTGCTGGTGCGAGCCGAGAGTGATGGTCAGTACACACTATCATGTGGTTACTGGGCTGATCCATTGTTGCTACTGTTTTTAATATTCACTGATGAGGGTAGTGTGAACAGCTTTCAGAAAACTTTAAGTGAATGTGTAGGGCTAATTCTGCCTTCTGATTGGATGAGACACAGCCCCTAACTTTAAACACAAAGTAGGTTTTCATAAAAAAAACAAAATATTTATGTCATTTTTACTCTATTTGAGTGTGTGTTTACTAGACAACGATTAATCGATTACTAAAATAGTTGTCGACTATTTCAATAATCGATTAGTTGTCGATTAGTTGTTTCAGCCCTATACTTTACATTAGATTTGCACAAACTGCAGTGTTTTTAAACTTATTGAGCAACAGATAAAATGATGCAATAATGGGACCTGGTTTGCAAACCTTTTCATTTGCTGTTTATCCCTGAAAACGCTCACAATTTAAATGGTAATGTCTACTGAGGTTGAAAAAGCAAATTGTGCATCATTTTCCAAACCACTTTGGAGCAGTTTAGAGAACACATGTTTGACACACAAGTAATATTTATATAAAAAAACAAATGTTACAAGACAAAACAGCGCACGAGTGAGACCTTAAAGTCGGGACAAAGGCCCAAATGGCTGTATTGTGCTTAATGTCCACCTCAGTCACAAGAAACATGTTTTTTAAGCAACCTAAATTGCCTTTTCCACCTAATGGCACTAACTTAGTTATCCAAATGTTGGAGGCTCAAATCCAGCACTTCGAAGAGTGCATACTGTCATTGTGTACTCGAGCCTATGCGGTTTGTGAGTGAGTGAATGTTGGCCTTCCCCATCGGCAGGTGCAGTTATGTTCATTATTTAGCCCTTTCAGTAACATGGTTCCAATGACTGTAGGTAATTACTGTTACCGTACTTAACATCGTCTCTCATCCATCAGGGTCTCTTCTCCTGGAGTCCAAGATCAACCCGAACACAGCCTACCAGAAACAGCAGGTGAGTGACAGTGGACACACTGATCCACTGTGGACAGGCTGCTCAGATAAATAAATACAAATGTCTTGCTGTGTGTGTCGTTCAGGACACTTTGATAGTGTGGTCCGAGGCAGAAAACTATGACTTGGCACTGAGCTTCCAGGAGAAAGCTGGCTGTGATGAGATCTGGGAGAAGATCTGTCAGGTAAATGTTTGTTTGTCATTTGTGCAAATTAGGACAAAAATGGTAGTTGTGATTTGTAGGCCTCCTTGTGTGTACATGCCTTGTCAGCTCTGCCCATACATTTTCAACTGGATTGAGATCAGGACATCTTCACCAGGATTTTGCACCCATCATCTGGGCTTTCCCAAATATATAGTAATATTAATGTTTGTAAACGTCTGACTTTGTAGAAAGTAAAAAAGAAAATGCATCTCCCATTCTTCTGGCATTTAGCAAATATAAATAATTTAGAACATTCTAATTGACCTTTAAATGTTTTTAAAGCTTATTCAGGTTTCATGTCAGACACAGAATAAAATGCAAATGTGTCTTTTTATATAGTTTATGTAAACATCTGGTCCTACTTATAACATTTAAAAGAAGACTGTTACTACACAGTTGTTCTCATATAACTTTAGCCGGTTCTGATTTCCAGTTTAGCCATGGTTATGTTGAATGAGTTATCTCTCTCTAATCTCTTCATATCTCCCCTGGCTGCTGTTCCAGGTGCAGGGCAAGGACCCGTCAGTGGAGATCACTCAGGACGTGGTAGATGAGTCTGAGGAGGAGCGCTTTGATGACATGTCCTCGCCGGGCCTGGAGTTGCCGCCCTGTGAGCTGAGCCGACTGGAGGATCTGGCGGAGCTGGTGGCCTCGTCGCTGCCCTCGCCGCTGCGGCGAGAGAAACTGGCTCTGGCCGTGGAGAACGACAACTACATCCGCAAAATCCTAGAGCTGTTCCGCGTGTGTGAGGACCTGGAGAACAGAGAGGGACTCCACCACTTGTACGAAATCATCAAGGGCATCTTCCTCCTGAACCGCACGGCCCTGTTCGAGGTCATGTTCTCTGAGGAGTGCATCATGGACGTCATCGGCTGCCTGGAGTTCGACCCGGCGCTTCCACAGCCGCGGCGGCACCGGGAGTTCCTCACCAAAACAGCGCGCTTCAAAGAGGTCATCCCCATCTCGGACCCCGAGCTGCGGCAGAAGATTCACCAGACGTACCGCGTGCAGTACATCCAGGACATGGTGCTGCCCACGCCCTCCGTGTTCGAGGAGAACATGCTGTCCACACTGCACTCCTTCATCTTCTTCAACAAGGTGGAGATTGTGGGCATGCTTCAGGTGAGACGTACATCCCCAATGTCCTTAAAATGGCTTTATAACACAGCAGACTGAAGTCTTTATGTTGGGACGCAATCGCCAAAATCGCTTTGAATGTTCTACGCTTTCTGTTGTGAAGCTTTGTGCAACTTGTCATGTGAACCTGTGACATAGTTTTAGTCAAAGTAATATTTTTGCAGACTAATATTGGACTAAAAATGTAATTAAACGTTCATTTTGAGACAAAAATTATGACTAAAATGTCCAGATATTTTCATCGACTAAAATAATAATTAAATTGAAAAGAAGAGACTAAAATCATCCAAACTTCCACTGAACTTCTAAAAAAGCCTTATGTTATTTCAATTCACTGTCAAAGGAACAGTTCTGAGCTTTGTTAATGAGAAGCTCCATGAAGCAGAGGACCTTGATTCAATATTATTATAATAAATATTATAAATGCAAAGTACTCTACTAAATTTACCTGCAATTTTAGTCGACTAAAACGAGACTAAAATTGAAGAAATTTGACTAAAAAGTCCTAAGACTAAAACGAAATTAAAATATGTCAAAATGAACACTGGTGTGAACGGCGCTTTACAAATGATATTCGCTTCCACTCTTTCAGAGAAGACTGTTGGCAATAGCCGGCAAAAACGATTCAACCTGACCAACATTTTACTAAAGTCCCCGTCTGTGAGGCGTACTCTGGTGTTGTTTGCTGTTATCACTGGAGCTGGGACACTTACGACTTGTGGAACAGACGGGTTTGTTAGGGAGTCCTTTATGGCCATGTGACCTTTTGTTTTTGTACTGTGTCAACTCGGCAGTGTTTGTGTACGGCCGTCCCCATAGCAACGCTCTAATGTTGTGTAAATCACTCGGCTCCAACGCTGCCACTCTGCCATGTCAGCCACCCCTTTAAACCGATTCAAACTGAAATCTCAACTCCACATCTTTGCTAATTTTTACACGTTCAGGGGACTTTTGTAGATGTCTTATGAACGTTTTAGTTTTAATTTTAGTAAAAGGAATGCGTCTGCTGATTTATATTAGACTCAAACAAAACAAAAGTAGTTAATGAGACTAAAAGTATGATTTAAATTCTTGAAACAGAGAAACAGTCCCTGCTTTAGCTTTAGATAACTCCGATATGTCCAAAAGACACTTACACCTTGCTGTTTGTCCAGTGTTCGGACTGGTGTTAGGCTGTTGATTGTTATTGACCATGAGAGAGAACAAGGACCATCGCATAACATCAAGAAAAAGTGTATAAAAGGGATATTGCTCAGCCCTACTCTGTACAATTTTGATTCAGTTATTCGTTAGTTTGCTTTGGTTTGCTTTGATATTTGGACGTTACACTGTTGTTATCTGTGAGACATGGTCGTTTTTGACTCGCAACCATCCGTTTTACGTGTTGTCTCTTGTCTCTAATGTCAGGACGATGAGAAGTTTCTGACAGACCTTTTTGCACAGCTGACTGATGAAGCCACAGAAGACGACAAAAGACACGAACTGGTACATTCCGCTGGTTTATATTCACATCCGAAAGCCTCCATATCTGCACTTACTTCTGCTTGGTGCTGGGAAACATTTGTACGGTTCTGTTTTGTAGGTGAACTTCCTGAAAGAATTCTGTGCTTTCTCCCAAACGTTACAACCTCAAAACAGAGACGCCTTCTTCAAGACATTATCCAACATGGGCATTCTACCCGCACTAGAAGTAATACTGGTGAGTCTACTACTATAAAATATATATATTGGCACTTTCAGCCAAATTTCCGTTTCTCTCTGAGGTCTTCCAAAAGTTCAGTTTTAGTCATGATTTTCCCAATTTAGTTCCACATAAATCTTGTTTTGGTCCCAATTTAGTACCTTTTTATTGTTGTATTAAAGCAGTACTAAGTAACTCTTGCCCCTAGAGACCATAAGAGCAACTGCAGGTGTAGTAGCAAGTTGCGTTTTTTTTGTTTACTTATTAATTGTCCGTGATTGTAAATACTACGCTGACAGAAAAGGCCGTTAGCCTGTTAGCTGCTTCTTCGTGATTCTATTAGTGTGCATTGGTGGCTCCGGTCCGGTGGCAGGAAAGTTGCAATTGTGGTTTTCTGGCCAGAGACACCAGGGGGAGATGAAAGACCCCCCAATCATCCCATTAACACTTGTATTACCCCAAGAGGGACTACGGAAAGGATTTATTAAGGTAAACAAGTTACTTAGTACTGCTTTAACACAATTTGATAAACAACTTGCTTGAATGCACTGTAATTTCCGGATTACAAGCCGCTACTTTCCCCCTTGCTTTGAACCTTGCGGCTTATACAACAATGTGGCTAAATTAGAGATTTTTATGGTCATACTGAATTATGTGTCGCCCTATCGTATCCACATCTGTCCACCAGGGCGGGGGCAGCAGGAAGCGTTCACGCGCTATATGGTTAACATGGCTTTGAGTGCAAAAGAAATGTGATTACTTCACTCACCGTTGAAATATTATGGAGGGTCCAGCTCAGAGCAGCTTTGAACACCTGGAAAATCTCGAGGTTGTGTGTGCAAACATGCCGATGAAGGCGACTCTAAACACGGCCACACCGCTTTGACGCCACTGAAAACACTCGCGTTTCAAGAATAATATAATTTTAAGTTTTTAACCAACTTTAATAAAAGTAAATGTACCTGTAGGCCAGCTGCGACTTATAGACCAGTCGGCCCTATGTGTATATACAAAAAAATCTTTATACATTTTGTTGGTGTGACTTATATTCAGGAGCGCTGAATAGTCCGGAATTTACTGTAATTTAACGTCCTGTGTTTGATATATTGCAATATTATCATTATCGCAAGCAAAGACATGGAGGAGTCAATACATTATCTTTACTTTACCAGCTCTGTTGGCCTTATTAATAACTACAATATATTTACCTATAAAACAGAGCAATTGCAAACATAATCTGCAAGAGCAGACTGTTGAGCCATATTATTTTTAACATTCTTCATTATTATCAGTTGTTGGTTTGAATATCACAGTTTCCATTTATTCAAAATAGACCTTAAAGGTTTTTACCATGTTTATAATGTTGTTAGTAGCTCATCAAAACAGACCTGGAGCTGTGTTTCAACCCACTCGCGCATCTCTGTGTAATCTTTGAGTCTTCACCAGAGGCTATTTTAGCACCTTAGCTCCCAAACTACTCCTTCCAAGGTCCTACGTGGCCAAGAAACGCTTTCACCATAGCTTCACTAACAGCCCCACGAGCCGCATGCACAGTCTGTCTCTCCCCCCCCCCCCCACACTTTGTATTGAAACAGCTGCACAGAGAAGGGGTGCAAGAGGAGGGGATGTCTAAGGGGCTTATGGGGAGATGCCTTGAAAATTGAAACTACAGGCTATTGTTTTATTGCCTTTTCTAACACCAAAGTGTTAGATATGTCTTTGACATTGATACCAGTGCCAGGAATAAGCATAATACATCATCTTTAAGAGGTCAAAATATAGGCCTTTAATGTCAGTATAACATTAAATTAGATTTTAAAAGAGTCACACCAATTAAACTGTGTTTGATTTCATATGTCCCAATTTTCCTTCATTACTCTAATGTAATGTAATCGCAAATATGAATAATAAATGCATGGATTTGTTTGTGGCATTAAATATATAGTATTTGGACATTTGAAAGCATTCAATTTGACATTCTGATACTTGAACTTTTTTCTCTGGCGTTTAACACGGGTTGATCTGCGTGGCGTGTGACTGATATGTTGTTGTTGTACTTGTTGCTTATATTATTACTGTAAATCTTTGTATCTGTTTCTGTGGCCAACTGTACAGTTCTTAAAGTGCTTTATATATAAAGTTGGTATGGTACTTGTGTAAATGATATGGTTTCCGATCGGTTTCCGCTGCTGAATTTAGCTGTACTGCATCAGTTGACACAGAGGTTACAGTATTAGTATTGTTCTGTTGGGTAGTCACTTTGATGGTGGTAGAGAGAGTTGTAATCAGTGTGTGTTTCTAGGGAATGGATGACGTCCAGGTGCGCGGGGCAGCTACAGACATCTTCTCGTACCTGGTGGAGTACAACCCGTCCATGGTGCGGGAGTTCGTGATGCAGGAATCTCAGCAGAACGATGACGTGAGAGGCTCTTTAGTAAACGGCACGTGTGTTTTGTAGACCTGTACTGAACTGAATGTCTCCTCAGGACATCCTGCTAATCAACCTCATCATCGAGCACATGATCTGTGACACGGACCCAGAGCTAGGGGGCGCTGTGCAGCTCATGGGGCTGCTGCGGACGCTGGTGGATCCGGAGAACATGCTGGCGACGGCCAATGTGAGCCTGCCTTCTACTGCTATACACACACACACACACTGCCTTACAATATTATCCAAACATTTGAGTGCACTATTATTGCAACACAAGTGTAAATATTTGTGTCTTACGGCAAACTGGCCACGTTCAACGCGATCCCAAATGCTTTCATAACAATTTAACCGTTACTCTAAATTTGTGTTTTGTCCAGAAAACGGAGAAGACGGAGTTCCTGAGTTTCTTCTATAAGCACTGTATGCATGTTTTGTCTGCGCCACTTTTAGCCAACACCACAGAGGACAAGCCTAGTAAAGGTACTGCCATCTTTTATCCACATTGGTCATTCTTTTTTTACTACTGAAGCACTTGAATGTATATTTCTGTGATTTTGTTGAGAAATGGATAAAACCCAGAAGTTTCCAATCATTATCAAGCCCGTTCTGAGCAGTTCTGCGCTATAGACTAGAGATGCACCGTTGCAGCTTTTTGCTTTGATACCAATATTATGCCGATATCCGATATTAACCGATGCCAAGAGACTTTCTTTTAAAGTGGCTTTCTCTGAGTGAAAAAGTGAACGATCCTCTTTTCTCCATTTTAAGATCAATAAAGTATTTTTTTGTCATATTACAGATCAAATATCATATATATATATATATATATATATATATATATATATATAAATATATGTGTGTGTGTGTATGTATATAGGCTAAATTATTATAAACCACTCACATAAAGTAATCTGATCATTACAACTTGTGCAATAAAAAATCAGTTGATCAGTTATTCTTTAATAGCATTTCAGAAACTGAGGCCATTTTGCACACACGTTGGAGCGCTTTGTCGGTCGCCTCGAGACCGCCTTAGCTCCAACTGCATTTACTCCGAAGTTAGTTGGGTCCGTGTTCACACGCTCACACAAAACATCGCAACATCAGCCACTTTGCGTGTTTTATATTTAAAAACAGGGTGTGCATTTAACAAACAGGGTTTGTTTATGGTACATTTGGAATTGGTTATGACTTTACATGCTGCTAAGGATCAATAAAGTATACTATTTATGACTTATTATCCAAAATAATACTTTAAACAAAGGGATATCTTTACCTTAATCACTTTACTCACAGATGGAGCATGTTCGCTGATGCTCTAATCACTGTTTGTTCGATGTCTGCCCAAAAACTCCCAAAGGCAGGCTTGCCATTATAATTTGCTGCTTGATTTCTTACTAAAGTAATCGGTGCATTCAACTTCATGTAAAAAAAAAATCCTAATAGTATAGGCTACAAAAAGTGTCACATCAAGCGGTCAAGAAACTTGAGTGCTTGTCTAAAAATTGACCGACTAGCAAACTGCATCAGGTAAAGGTTCCACCTATGTCTAACCCTTATCCTGCAGCGACTAGAGGGTAAAGAATAATCATGTGATCTGCCTATGCGATGCATCAGATTATTGTTTGGGGAGACTTTAGTGCAGTAGTGCGTAGGTTTGTTTACATCACGTAGTGGCTGGCGGCGCGTGGAGTTTGTAGCTCAATGAAAATCAGTGCGTCTTTGATGAGCATTTGGCAAAGTAAGTGTTTCTGTGGTCTAAAGAGCGTCTGATAAACTATGGACTGGATGAAGAACAATCCAAACCGAGAGAGAGAGAGAGAGAGAGAGATACTTTTTTGTTGTTGCAAGAATAGCATATAAAACCAGCATTTTTAATGCGGTCAGACAGGGAATCCTCACGGTAGTGAGACCGTAGCATTTTAATACCGTGGTATACCTTGAAACCGGTTATCGTCATCCCTATTTGTAGCCGACACCTGATATCGTATTTTCCCCAGTATTAGCTCCGATATCCGATACCACTTTTGGATCAGTGCACCCCTACTTTTTAACTGCTTGTATTACAGACCATTGGTTTATTAGCATGCTTTTAGCTAAATATGAAAGCTTGTGTTGACTAATACAGACAATTCCAATCAAAATTTTAACCAAACGAGGAAACGCAGACCAATATTATCCTTCGTGATAAAGTGTCCTTTCTATACACCCAAAATAATAAAGTTCCGAAACACAACATATATTTTACATAATATATATTTAACAACCCATTTATGCAGGATGTGTTCACTGTCGCTTGACGCCCTCTCCTGTGCCCCCTCCTCAGACGACTTCCAGACGTCCCAGCTGCTGGCTTTGATCCTGGAGCTGCTGACCTTCTGTGTTGAGCACCACACGTACCACATCAAGAACTACATCATCAACAAGGACATCCTGAGGAGAGTCCTGGTGCTCACAGCCTCCCAGCACGCCTTCCTCGCACTTTGTAAGAGGAGTAAAAATACATCCGACATTTGATCATCATTTGTTATGGATTTAGGAAGGTTTGTTTGGTGACGGGCCGACTTCTTCAGAGCGTACACTACCACGGGTGGGTTTTGTCCGTGGCCCACCCAATGGTCCGCATGATTCAGTGTCCTCTGCCGCTACCAGGACAGAGACCGCTGTGCAACCTGCACTTTTGTCTGCAGAACCTATCGCACACATTTGGATGTCTCTGTGCTTCGTGCTTTCTGTGCGGTTTGTGACCAATGCAGAGCAGAATCGAGTCGCTGATCATTGATCCATAGTGTTTGGAACTTTAACCCAAAGACGGCGGAGATGCGTCTTTCCCCCTTTTTCTCCTTCCGCTGTGACCGGCTCCAGAGAACAGTGCAGCCCGCTAACCTTCTGTCGGGGCATCTGAACTTCTATTTGCTGAAGATTGTTTGAGGTTTTGCCTGATGAGTGAACAGAGAGACTTCATGCACGATGACTGTGCGTGAAGTCTGCCCTGACTGCTGGCCACGTTAGAACATGTTTCCTTTTGCTCCTCTTCTTCATCGTTCTCATTAAATAGGGCCGTAATTTTGTCAACTGCATTAATAAAACCGCAGCGCAAATACTGTTCAGCGCCATTCAATCACAGTTGCCTCGGTCTGAGCGTTTGATGGCCGAAGCACGTGTGTAATCAGCGTAAAGCAGGCGGCGGCCCTGGAAGAGGTGTTGGGACCCCCACCCCCCCGCGCAAACCTTTTACTGGCCCATCCGCTTTTCTTGCTGCCCACCCACAAATTAGATCCTGGAGCTATTACTGCAGGGCTTAAAGTATTCCGGCCGGGGGCCGGATTTCCGGCTTGAGGCAGGTCCGGCCTCTGGCACAAGCAAAACGTATTAATCAGGCTGCAAATATCAGTCGGAGGCATTTTAATCTGACTTGAATAACACACCGGTCCCTTCAACCTACCTGTCACCCCCGTTGCCAACTGCTGGAGAACTCGACTGTTATATATTTGTCCCAATTTTCCGCGCATTTGTGAAAAAAAACCTTGCCTTTTCCCAACTTCTTCAGACTGATGCTGTTTTATAACACCTAAACAGGACTCGGTCTCAGCCCAAACCCTACAGATTTTCATCTATTTTTGCTTTATCCGGTGCTACATTCTCCTTCCCCTCTCCGTGTGTCGCTGCTTCTACCGTGGATCGCTGTGGCTGCAGCCCGTTAGCCAGAGCTGCGAGAGATCAGCTGATCCACTCATAGCGGGGACAGGCAAAGGAAGACCCGCTCGCAGTGTGCTCAGACCGGGGACAGACGGCCTCGGACCCGGGCTCGGAGCACAGCGGCACGGGGAGACAGCGGGCGCAGCAGCGAGGCACTGATCCCCGAGTGTCATGACAATAGTGATGTATCGAAAGTTTGGAAAGAAACTCCAAAGTCAGGCAATACAGCGTGAATAAACGGAGCGTTCGCAGCAGCAAAGCGAAAAACGTAGAACTGACACGTTTATAGCAATGGACTGTTGTAATTGTTGCACAAAGCGAATAAAGTCATGAACGAAGCGTTCTCACGTGCACGTCAGTGCGAGCCGGTGTTGACCATAGACTGTCCAGTGGGTACACAAGCTGAAAGGGTCAGAAAACAGGCTGTGGCTCTTATTCATTGTTTTACATACGTTTTCATTTAGGCTCCGTCCTGATTAACAAAACATGTATGACACTTAATCCTTTATTTACTAGATAATTTAGAAAATATTTACTTACATTTTGGTCTATACTTGTATTTTACCTCCCATATTTTAAGTGTTTGCACAAATTGAAAATAAATTAGGTCCAAACGTAGAGTAAATGTGTAATTAAATATAGGCCTAGGCTAAATTGTCTATATACAGTAGCCTCTATCTAACATTTTTATTTTCCTTTTAAAGTGCCAATAATGGTATCGTTAAAGTACCGGATCGATAAGGAGTATCCATAAAAGTCCTGGTTGAGCCACAGAAAGTTCAGGCTCAGGATTTTTTTTCACTTTAAGCCCTATTACTGCTTCAGAGTGGCCTAAATTAAACTGTGTTTTTGATTGATCTTATGTAGGGATGGGCAATTAATTGAATTGTAATCTAATCAAGATTTTAATAAAGGTCAATCATGATAATCGCATGGTGCGTTTTAATCGAGGAGAATTGGCTAGTCCTGTCACAATCTGGGGAAAAATATGGATGGAGCAATGCTGCAGCGCCTGTCAGGTCAATCCCAGGGAAACACTCGGACCAAACAAACAGGGAGCATGGCTGATACATGCGGCAGCATGAGGACCAGGTGATTTTACGTGTAACGCTAAATCGGCCATGTGCAAAACAGAAAAGGAGCTGTCAGAGGACCAGAAGTGTGGAGTTTGTTTGTGCTGCTGAGTTGGCTGCAGTTTTCAGTTTGGCCGCAGCATCTGTTTACATGCTCGTCCAGGAAAGACCACATTTATTGTTTTTTTCTTTTAAACAAAAAAATAGAATCAAATCAAGATCGATCAATATGGGGAAAATGATCGTGATTGTTTTTTTTCCATAATCGCCCAACTGATGTATTTTATACATCAGTATTTTTTATAAAAGGGGACATTTGTGCAGTGTCTGTGTCCAGTTCTAAACTCTTTTTATTGATCATGAACTAGCAGCTAGTTATTGTTTACATTACCAAGACAATTGTTCCTTGAAAGTTGTGAAACATGCTCATAACCTTATTCCTGTGAGAAATTGAGATGCACGCAATGTGTTAGAAAGTTAGGAATGAGTTTGGACTCGACTTGATGGTACCTTTCCATCACAATTGTTTTTTTTTTTTTTTTTTTTGACCATTTTAGATTTCTAATTTAATGTTTGATACTGCATTGTAAATGATTTAGTTGTCTTTATCCAATGATCGTGGCTAATCTAAATTGTGATAAATGTGTGAACAGGTGCTCTGCGCTTCATGCGGCGGATCATCGGTCTGAAGGACGAGTTTTACAATCGCTACATTATGAGGAACTTCCTGTTTGAGCCGGTCATCAAGGCCTTCCTCAATAACGGCTCCCGCTATAACCTCATCAACTCGGCCATCATCGAGATGTTTGAATACGTGCGTGTGGTGAGTACCAGCAGACTTTAGTGTTTAAATGTCACAGTGAATAATCCAGTCTTTCATTTGGAGAGGATTAATGCTGCCTGTTTAACCATTTTACCACCATCGCTTTCTCTGTGACTTATGTCTGCTCTGTCTTTTGTGCAAGGAGGATATCAAGTCGCTCACGGCTCACATTGTAGAAAACTACTGGAAGGCACTTGAAGACGTCGTCTACGTCCAGACATTTAAGGGACTGAAGCTTCGATACGAGCAGCAGCGAGAGCGGCAGGACAACCCCAAACTGGACAGGTCAGGCTTTGGCAAATATATTTTATCCATTCATTCAGGGGTCTACCACCATTTCAGATCCTTGTTGAGACTTTGTCTCCTCTGTACACAGTTTTAAGTTCGAAAATGTCATGGTGCCTACATGCAGCTTATGCATGATGTTAGGGTTGGGCCATATCGTAATCGCATATCGTTATCGTGATGTAATGTTTTGATATCGTTTTAATTTTTTATATCGTTGTGGACACAATATAATTTATGTTACGCTCCGCTCCATCAGAGCAGCATAAACGGTGACTGTAGAACACGGGGACACGTGCTGAAAAAGTAAAATGAAATGAAGGATGTAAACTGCTTGAGTAGATCATATTTGCGAGACAATTATGCTGTAAAAAAAAAGAATAAAATATCACTGAATGAATCTTCCCAATAGGCGTGAGGCTGGGATTTTGAAGTAATTCGTCCATTGTCAATTATATCGTCAAATATATCGTTATCGTGATATTTATTTTTTCATATCATGATATAGCTTTTAGGCCATATCGCCCAGCCCTACATGATGTCCACTTTGACAGGAGAACAAGCAGCCCAAAAAAGTTGATTTTGTGGCTTGTGTCTCCTTCAAACCCCTGAAGGAGTCGCTTCATTCACACAGTTATTATGCAGTAATTCTATTCACTTTGCTCGTTTCCTTTGCTGCTGAAGACCTCCAATCTCTTTACATCCTGGATTACATTGTGTCATAGATGAAACTCACCACTGTCACTGACATTTAAAAATTCATAATCTACAGTGTATTCTATCATTACAACGCCACGACTTTCAGACATTCTTTTAATTTGTAACACTATTGCTGTCGTACCCAAAAGAATCCTTTTAAGCCTCCTTCCGTGCCCTGCAGCATGCGCTCCATCCTGAGGAATCACCGGTTTCGGCGGGACGCGCGGACGCTGGAGGATGAAGAGGAGATGTGGTTCAACACGGACGAGGACGACCTAGAGGACGGAGAGGCCGTGGTCCCTCCTTCAGACAAGATGAAGCCGGAGCAGGACCTCATGGAGCCCATCAGCAAGTTCATGGAGCGGAAGAAGGGTAGGCCACAGTTATCTTCAAATATTCACATCACAAAATGCAGCCTCACAAATGATTTAAACCTCCACAAACATTAAATGCATCTAGTGCTCCATATATCAGGGTATAAGATAAGATGGCCTTTCTTGATCTTACAACGGAGAAATTTCCTGCGGGGTCTTAAGTCTAAAATTCGGCCCATTTGGTCATAAATCGATGGTAAATTGGTCTTAAAAATTAATGTGTGTTTGACCCAATTATTTGCTCGCAATTCAGTTTAAAAAATAGCCAAATAACTGCACAGTCGCGTACCCCATGAGTATATCGCTCATTTACTTAGTCCGATGTGCCAGTCAACTCTAACGAAAAGTTTTAGGATTTCAATTTTAAAAGGTTAACCCTAAAAATGTTAGAAGCCATGGCTTACCGCTGAAAGGTTTCATGAAGACGCACTGGCCGCTGCACGCCACAAACGACGCGTAAACTCACCGATAGTTGAGCGAGGCAGAAGGACACTCTCCTCCAGAGCTACAGCCACCCAAAAAACTATTGAAGTCCGCAGTGTGGGATAGTGATGCATGACGATGCCAAATTGACACAATAACTGATAACCGATAATGACACCGATAATTATGTATATATATTTGCACTTTAGTTTAGTTTATTTATTTGAGCTGTTTATCCATTTTTACTAGGGATGTCCCGATCAGGTTCTTTTGCCTCCGAGTCATTTGATTTTGAGAATTGCCCGAAACCAAGTCCCGATCCGATAGCTAATGTATTGTTTTTAAAAATTAAGAAAAAAATATATTATTCAACTTGTTTTCATACATGGTTTTGGATATAGAGAGTAACTCTACTTAGTCTGTTTTTTCTCAAGTAAGCAAGACTAATTTTACACAGCAAGGGTGATCTAAAATCCCATTCGTTATTAAATGTGTTTGTTGATTGGCAATGAAAAAAAAAACTTGGGCAATAACGTTTTTGTACACTGCAATGTACAAAACTGTCTTGCAGTACATAAATAAACACAGCAGTGATTTGGCCAAACCGTTAAATAACACAATGTATTTGGCCAAAAGCTAAATGCCATTTTGACTTCATTACAGTCTCTTTAAATGAAGATAGGGTGAACACATTTCCAGCCTGAAAACCGGGACGGGGTCGAGCTCCGCGCGTGCGTTACACCGTCCACTGAGCTGTGTGAACGTGCGCCAACCAACCAATCAATCAATCAATCAATGGTTTTGTACAGCCCAATACCACAACAGGAGTTGCCTCATAGGGCTGCACCAAACATTAAGGCAATAAAACTAAGTCAATGTAAAGTTCCGGTGAATCAAATATCCAGGCAAACATAATGTCCAAATAAGCGTCAGCAGTGGGTGGCGACGAGCAGCTCGGGCGTCCCCTGTCCTTAGACTCTCCAGCACGGCAAGGAAAAACTCAAAAACCCGGTGGGAGAAACGAGAAACCTTGAGGAGAACCACAGAAGGAGAGATCCACTCCCATGGACGGACAGGCTATAGAGACCCAGGGCCGAAGGAGTCCCTCACTCCACCTGGCTGCATCAAATCGCTCGCACCATCCGCTCAGTCCGTGTCCCCCCTCCGTCTGAGAAATCCCCAAATCCACACAAGTGCCAGCGCGGGAGAACAATAACAACATCCCCAATAACCCGTGCAGAGTCCAGACTCACCGTGGCATGAATGCGCGACATCTACTGTGGGCGTGTGTTTTACTAAAGGCTTACCACAACCAAAGGAGTGAAAACAAGCGCTGCTTCCTCAATTCACCTACTGAATGAAATGCGAGAAGTGGGTCTGAGTAGCCACGGTTCAATCACATGTAGCGGTGTAATAACAATTAAAAACAGCTGTTTCTTACCGCTCTATCCCCGTGCTGCCTTCCCGTCCGGCCTCACTCCTCACTGCCGTTTACTACCTAGTCTACAGTGGACTCTGCACGGATTAGGCGCTGGGCCAGGGGGAGAGGAAAGAAAGTGGTTCGCGATAGCTCGAAATCTTATCAAAAGTAATGAGAGTCCTGATCAGGAGGTAACGTCCGATCCCGATCGAGTGTCTAACCACGTGATTGGGCCCGATTTCCGATCACGTGATTGGATCGGGACATCCCTAGTTTTTACTGTTCAATCATCTGAGCAGGTCTGTCTCTGCTCATGTGTCATAGCTTATAAAAAAAGACGATATTACGACTTCCGTCTCAGTATTTTTCTTTTTGTTGACGTCATACTAATGAATTCCCAGATACAATACTGGAATATAGACAGAGTAGGCTATTTCACTGAGTCTAGAGGCACGTCTCCTCCTGCCATTTTGTGCAGTGCTGCTGTAACCTGTCATATAGACATAAGAGAAGTGATGCCAAATCTGTGCCTGTGACAGATTCAAGTTTGACTAATACAATAAAAAACACGGTTCGCAATTCCTTGTCGTCTTTTCCTTTTGTTGCGGTAAAAATGCGAGTCCTCTGTAGGTGTGTGTGGTTTTAAATTTGGAATTGTAAGTCTTAAAAAAAAGTCTTAAAAAGGTCCTAAATTTCTCATTGCAAACTACGCAGGAACCCTGAAAAAGCATTTTAAATACAAAAACAAAACTATCCCGTGCCTAGGAATGGGACGATAATGAAATTTGGGGTCACGATTATCTTGGCGAAAATAATTGCGATTAACGATATTATCACAATATTTGCCTATGGTTTAAAAAATCACTGAAACTGCAGAAATGATGGGGATTGGGCAATTATTCAATATTCCTCTTCATTGTCTGCTGTAAATGTCATATTGAGTGAGGCATAAAGTAAGTATTTAAAGGCACACTGTGTAACATTTTGGATTATACTGTAGCCATCAGTACAAAACATGCAGCAGATGAACAGCTCGACACAGAAAATGTTATTTCTGCAGTGGGTAATCAAAGAATGGATTTGGATGAGGAAAAGAAATCTGAAATACTGCTGACTTTAGTCGCATCTCCATGAAGACGTGGATGGATGGATTTAGCGATTATCTTCTAGCATTTTTTAGTGTGATTAACGATATTATTGTTTATCGTCCCATCCCTCCCACGCCCATGGGGTATGATCGCTCTACTCTGGTTTTATTATGGGTTTGAGTTGTTTAAACCCGAATGGTTGGCATGTTAAAATGCTTGATGGGAAAAATGAAGTTCTTAAGTTTGTACATCCTATTGTGGTATCAATAGCAGTTTGACACTTTTGATTTTTGTGACTGATTTTATTTACATTCCATTTATATTGCGTGTTTAAAAACGGGTCCTATTTCTGAGATTTTGTGGTCTTACAGAGGTCTTAAAGTCTTAAATGTGATTTGTCCACCCCTGCAGATACCCTGATATATTATAATTATAATTTGCAATGGTCCCAGTTAACAAATTGCAAACATGGCAATTTAGATGTTATAATGTCCTCTGAAAATAACAAACTTGTAATACTGCTTTTTGCCCTGCAGTAAAAGACTCTGAGGATAAGGAAGTGTTGGGGAAGTCGGCCTTGCCTGGTCGACAGAATCCCAGCTTCAAACTGTCCTTCTCTGGCTCCACCAAGTCCAGCCTGTCCAGTCCTCCATCTGCCTCACTAAACCCAGGCTCTCCGGGCTCACCGGGGTCTCCGGGCTCAGGGGCGCGCAGCTCTCCCTCCACGGCCGTCACTACAAAGGTAACAATATGTTCTTTTATACAAACTTTCAAGAGGGCGGTAAACAGATGGTGGGTTACATGGTTTTAGGATTCACAAGAATTCATTTCATATGGAGTATTGGATGGGATCAGCTCTCCAAGTATTGTACACATATAACTAATTTTTTATTTATATTTTGTGTTTTCCAATGGGTGTTGTGAGAAAGGGTTGTGTGTTTTGATAGGATGGTTATTAAATACTGAGATATGTTCTTACCTGAGCTTAGACAAGTTTATACGCACCTGTCTGGTCTTTGTGCCCGTGGAAGAGCGTGGTCGCCTCTAACTCCACCTCCGTTTGGAGCTATAGGAATATACTGGGAGAGGCCAAATGCTAACAACATCTTTGGTTTTTGTGCGTGACTGAGCGCATGCACAAAGACCAGACGGGTACGTATCAACTCGTCTAAGCTCAGGTAAGAACACATCTCAGTATGGAAAAACGCTGGCCTGTTCCTTTAAAGACTTGTCACCAAGCAGACAAAATGTCTTGCCTCATCTTAAACTGCATCAAATTGAAAATCTTAACTGATCCATACAGCCTCTGCAGGGAGCACATTAAAAAGCCCAAACCTTTTTGCATGTTAATCTTTTGGAATGTGATGATGACGGCACTAGAGATGCACCGATCCAGCTTTTTTGCTTCCAATACAGATGCTTGGGTTTGAGTATCTGCCGATATTAACCGATACCAAGAGACTTTCTTAAAGGGGCTTTCTCTGAGTGAAAAAGTGAGTGGTCCTCATATTTTTATTGTGAGATCAATAAAGTATGTTCTTGTCATGATGTTACAGATCAATTATTATATCTATTAATAAACTTGTGGAAAAACATTTAAAGGATCTGTATCATGCTATTTTAGCCATTCCAAAGTAAAGTATAGGCATTTATATGATGTATTGTAGCTCTACCATATGGAGGACTAATTTTTGTGAGAAATCTAAGTATTTTCTGGAGGTATTTTTCAAACCCGGAAGACAAGAATCTTCGATTCAGTTAACTCCGCCCCCTCTCTCCGAGTAGATGCAGCCCATGCAACTTTAGCAGTAAAAGAAATATATATATCACAGTAAAAGGGGAAGTTACTTCACAATGCAGTTATAAGGAGTTAACATGTGCAACACTGCTTCATTAATGGCTAACACGCGTTTTGATTGACTCACCGCTCAGCCTCTGGCCTCGACAATCGGGTGTTTACATTATGGGCTCGCGTTGGTGATAAAAGTTAATCCACCTTGATTTCCGGCCAAGGTTCACCAAGCATCTATGAAGTGACGGTCACAGACAAACACTATTTTAGCTGCTAGTCGCTGAATCTCGGAAAGAAATTCCAACTTCTGGCAAGTGGACTCTTCTTTAGGAAGGTTGAATAAAGTCCTGTCTGCTAGTAGCGCATTATCTCCGTGACATTATCGTTGGGTAAGAAAAAACAGGCGGTGTCCAGAGTAGGTTAAAAAGAGCTCCTTCTTCAGAAGCTTCGGTGCAAACATGACATCTGTTCAGACGCTCAGGGGGTGCGTTTGTTTAAACTACAGGGGCAGCGCGGACACGTCATGCACTTTTTTTCTTTCTTACAACAGAAATTAAAATCAGGCAGTAAGGCGTTACATTACAGATGTCAGGCACTTCCTGTTTGACACTATGACTGAGTGTCACAACTCAGTGGTTTTCCAGGAGAGGGCGGAGCAGCTGCTCAGAGGGCAGGATTCAGGAGGATTACTTAGAACTGCGTGAATGAAGCCAAAAAACACTGAGGTGTTTCTGATAAGGAAATAGCAAAACAACATGGTTAAAAACTCCAAAAAGTCAATTTTGCATGACATAGGACCTTTAACAAGGATCACCGGATCTTTGACACTATTCTTGGGATAGGCTATTTTACAATAACAGTTCACATGAAGTCATCTGATCATTATAACTTGTGCATTACAAATATCTCATCAGTTATTCTTTAACAGATTTTCATAAACTAAAACACCAACACTTTAATGTTGGACACCAACGCATTTCGACCACTTAGGTCTGCATCAGGGTAGACAGTGAGACCAATCATGCACAGGTGATATAAATAGTCACAGGTCACGTGAGGAGTCACATGTTGCTCATGATGTTTAGTAGTGCTGGGCGATATGACGATACATATCGTGGGGACGATAGAAAAGTGTCTATCGTGCCATTTCTCTTCTATCGTTTATATCGTTTCTAACCTAATTTCATCAATTATTAAAGCAAATATTACATTAAATAGGCCACAAAGAATGTATTAGTGTCGTCTTGTCACTATGCAGCCTCTAAGTTTATATTAAGTGATTATAAACAAGAATAAAAAAGAACTTTTTCGCAAAGAAACTCCGTCTTGTTGTTTTGCGACACCTGCTATTGCTGTCCGCCGCCCGCCGCACCTGCTGTAGCAACGGCGACATCTAATGGACGTATACCCCTACTACAACAGCATTTTTATTTCTGAGTTAAATGTCACTTCATAACAGAGGTTACATTAACCGAAAATTCTCCGTCATTTGCGTAATATGTTTAGCTTTGACGCAGCGCTGATCCGTCTCTCAGCTACTTCCCTAAACACCGCGTGGTTTCGCTCTGCTTCACGTACGGCAAATAAACAGCTTTTTAGTGATAGATCTCACAACGGAGCTGACTGAAAGGCAAGGCAACTTTATTTATACCGCGCATTTCGTACACAAGGCAACTCAATGTGCCTTGATAGTGCACGGATCTGGATTAAACACACGAGGGAGAGGAGAGGCTGGTGCAGGAGGGAAGAGACGGATCAGCGCGTAGAGCAGCTAAAGACGTACAATGCAAACGGCTGCCCACAGTTTCTTAAACATTACGTTAAAATTGAGATATAAGCTTCAATTTACATTTGTATTAGTGTAATATGAGCCTTGATATTGAGGAGCAGATGATGCTCTGAATAAGTCGTTCTCTACGCACGAGTTTACACATTTCTGTTGTTAAATTCGTGTCACGACTCAGATGTTCAGATCATGTTTAGCCCATTTATCCTGCTGTCTCACATTTTTCCTGACAAACAATACAGGCTATATAAATTATCCATAGCAAAACCGCAGGTAAACTGCACAGAGGCAGGTGAACTTACAGGAGCATTTTACTGGGATAGAGATGAAGGTCCAAATAATTGTAGCAATATTATTTTATCTTATATTCTGTGTTGTTAAGGATGGAAATAGAGGTTTAGGTGAATAAAGAGAATAAAATAGCTGTACATGAATCGGCTAAAGGCTTTAATTTGTAAAAGTATTTTGCCAGGTGTAAATTATATCGCCAAATATATCGTTATCGTGATATTTCTTTTTCATACTGTGATATACATTTTTGGCCATATCGCCCTGCCCTAGTACGTACTGCGTACTGTGAAAACCTGTCCCATAATCTGCGTTTTGTTAGTCCGATGTAAAAGCAACCGCAGGGACAATCCAAACGATATATTAGTCTTTGAGTCTTTGAAAGAAGTTGCTTTATTGATATGCCTACAATGATTGCACGAGCCGCATGGGCAAGTGCCCACCGGTTTGGTCCAGAAAAGGTATCGGTTCAGTATTGGATTTATGTAGCCGATACCCGATATTGTATCGTATACCGGTATCAGATCGGCGCATCCCTAGATGGCACCAAAGGCATCGATTTGAAAAAGGAAAAGCATGAATAAATATGTATATTGAAAAAGAGACCTTTTTTTAATATATAGATTGGTCCTATGTCTCGTTTGCAAGAGAGGCCAGTTTTAAAGTTTCAGTACAGTAGGAGTGTTTTTACAGGCAACAATATGACAGGCTTGAAGGATTAAATACATTTATGACCAAATATGTTATTACTTTAGTTCATTTGAGGAGTACAGATGCTTAAAAGGAGTAGGCTGAAGCAAAAAAAAGCTTACATGTGCAAACCCCATAATCAATATGCTAAACGTTTACATCTCACATTAACAAAATTTGAGTTGTGTGCACATGCAAATGTCAAAATGGCATCTACATCAAGGAGAATGTTACACGTTTATACTGTATAAACGTGTAACATTGGAATAATACAGTTACGAAACACTGCATTTCCTTCCATACATGTATTATATTAACATGGGCAAAACGTTCCCAGAGTACCTTTTGGCCTGTGCTTGAATCGGCGTTTGAGCCCTGTGCTGACTGTCCGTTTCTCCTCAGGGCGGGTTGGTGGGTCTGGTGGACTACCCCGACGACGACGACGAGGAGAATGAGGACGACGAAGACGAGGACAGTAAAGGCCAAGGGGACGCTCTCCCTCCGTCCAAAAAGTCCAAACTGAGCTCGTCCTAAAAGCCACTGAGCACTGACTGACGCACTCCCCAACACTTGTACACACGAATGAATGAAGCCAGGCCCCGCCCGCTCCCCTCCCTCCACCAGGACTGACGAGCAGCAGCAGCAGCGGCGGCGGGGCGGCTGTGCAGAGGAGAGAGTACTGTCAAAGCCTCCTCTGTATGAATCCTTCAAGTGCCAATCAGGACGCGCGTTACAGGGAGAGTCAAACTGAACCACCGCTTGTACAGACTATAGGGCCGAGTCTGCTTCCACAAGAAAGAAAAACGGGCCTCAACTCCTCGCTTCCCACGGAGGAGAGCGAGCCATGGCGTGGAGCTCTACAGTGCACGCTCACCTTGGGCTCAAATCCTCACTCACTTTTCCCCATAGACCTTTCAGGGATTTTCTACATTGACTAAAAGGCATAGGTGTAAAGCAATTTGATTGAAGAAAATGTGAAATTATGCCAAAGTGCAGAGCGTATAGTTGAATAATTTGCTTTATAAATATTTAATGTTGAATGTTTTTGAAAAAGTTTATGTGGAAAATGAATGGGAATTTCACTTAAAAGCCCTGTACCTGATTTGTCTGTTTTTGTTTACAAATAAGGAGGAGAGAGAGTTTCTTAACCCTCCCAAGGCATTTCTTGCGTCACAAATCTTCATAGGGACGAGTTTATGAGCACGTTTGACAACTTTCAGGGAGCCAAGAGGAGCTTTATTGTCACGCTAATGCTAACAGCAGCGAGCCTGCTGGTCCACTCAGTAAACTAGAATTAGAATGCACAGGCGTGTTCTGACTATATTTCACTAATTTAAAAACGTAAACTACAGGGCCAATAACTGCCAGAACCCGAGGTGTTCGTCCACTTTTGAGCTCTACGCCCCATGGGCCTCTCGACGCCGTGGCTGGGGCTGAAAGCGTAGGGATGGAGAAGTTGGTGCTTTGAGGAGCCACGTTTTGGGAACGCAGACGTACCCACGGAGAGCTCGTGGGCTGGACCATTGCCCCACTGCCCCGGCCCCCCACTCAGGGATGGACTACACACAGCGACCCCTATTGGTCAGCCAATTCAGACCCACACCCACCCCTCACTCTTCTTTGTCGTCCTCCACTCTTTTTAGCCTGTTGCTTTCTGTCCCAATTTTAGTTTCTTTTATAGGACCAGGCGGGACAATGTCTCCGTTTGATGATGTCATCAGTGTCGTCGTTTCTCAGCGGACAATTCTTTCTCTGAAGAGAAAACCAAGCCAGCAGTTTCTTTGTGTTTTTTAAATTTCGTTTGTCTGCCTCTTTTTCCTCCTGTTTTTGTAAATGACTCGAGAGACCTGCCTTTAAATGTTCAGGAGGTTTTCAGCCGCACTTGAACAGGTTTTTAAAGACCTCAGTAGGTTGAACTAGTTTTACCCTTTTTGCCCTTTGAAACTGCAGATTTTTGGAAGAATTTGTAATCCCGTCTTGATTAAAGATTGAGTGGAATTCTCAATGTGACGAATATTGTCATATCTTTTTTTTCTTTTACATGCGTGTATTTAGTTGTTCAGAATATTTGGGACCATTAAAATGATGCTATAAGATATTCTACTCCCTCTGTCTAGTTTTCACTTCTCATGTAACCCACAGCAGCACTGAGCCTTCAGCAGGGGGCAGCGTTGCTCCATGAATAATATGTTGTGGGTGCATTAACTGCTTGACCCTTTCAAAAATGTTCGCTTTTTCTGTACGTTTGCCTTGTAATTCTTAGAAACCCACCAAGGGAAGTCTGATACATGAGATCTTGTGCTGGTACTTTTCTTTTTTTTAATCAGATCTGCACAATTTCAGAAACGCATAAATTGGGATTAGAAGTGGTTTCAAGATTAACATTCTGTTCTTAAAATCTAGTAGAACATTTGAGAAAAATGTTTTGCAGGCTGTATTTATTTTGCAAAGTCAAACTGAGATTTTAGAATCTTTTTAAAACCTGTAGAAAACCATGTATTGTATGATTTTTAGATGAAATGTTTTTATTAGGATCTGTACTCATTAACCCCCCAGTTTTCTCTCTGTTCTAAAATGCCAAAAACTGTCAATTTTGTACCCATCTCTTGCCTGTGGTGGTCTTGATTTTTTCATTCCTGCTTCAAAACAAGCGGACCAAAGACGCTCCCCTGTGGTATCCCTCCCACATCACTGCAAATGTTTACCAACTCAAGCAGAGACAGAAGAATGACTTTGGTGCCATCACACTTCCCCTGTTCTCTCTCTCTCAGTGACATGAAAGGCATCTCCAGACAGCAGCGGCTTTTCAAAGTGCCAGACCCTCTTAGCTGCACAGCGGGGCAGGGGCAGTGCCACCAGAGAGGGAGGGTCCCGCCGTCCCAGAGCCAGGATTCAGAATGCCGGCACAGAAATGTCCCACTGGCAACGGAGAGGCACATATTGGAAGGTCACTAACAATTCTTTTAATGCCGAAGCCTACCACTCACATGCAGAATTGGAAATAACGACTTTACAAATAACGCCGTTAGGAAATTCATTCGATTTTCCAGTTGCAGGGTTTCCGCGGGGCATTAAAAAGCAGTCCATTGAAAGAGAGATGCCAAAAATTAAGGCCTTAAATGTTGTTTGTTTTTGTTTTGTTTAGAGGAACGGTAACATTGCTCAGCTTTTTGTTTTTTTACTTTATAAAAATCAAAAATACAGAAAAAAATTGCCATTATTTCTGTTTATTAGAATGGATACAAATGTCAGCATAGACTTTCTTTTTCATTAAAAAGTTGTTGCTGCCAGTATAAACCCTGAATCTAATTGTGTACCATATCCAAGTGTCCAAGTAAAGCAAGTATTTCTTATATCATGGCTGATAGCATTAAATGTGTATCTATTGACTGGGCCAATAATTCACGACGTAATGGCGATTGAAACGCATCAATTTGGATTCCAACTGGCATTGAATCGAAATCTTTTGGGAAAATAATTATATTAGTTTATTTTTTATTTTTTTACTGCAAAACTTAAAAACACAAACGCATTCAGCTGCAATTTTGGCTGAAAGTGAACACAATATTCAGCAGAAAGTTGCCCGTTGTAACCAATTTGCTTGTCCAAAACATGGAGGAAACCTGCTGAACACGAGAGGATTATAAAGAAATACTTTACTTAAAATGTCACTTTGTTGGGATATAAAGCTGGTGACACAGGTTGAAGAGGAAAGAGAACTAAGCGTACATCATGGAGCTACTGGTGAATGCAGTGGTTTTTAATATGTGTTTGTCCTGTCAGTGGGTTCACCTCTGGTTGTAAATGAAACCGTCATGTAGCCTTATTAGTGTGTGTTGGATAGAAGCATTGTTTGGTTCTGGTGTTTGGCTAAAAACCTTTGTAGGGCTGAGGTTGATTATGCAAAAACGTTGCAGTAATGTCCTTTTCTGAAGCGCTCTGGAAATGAGAATCTCACGCCGGTCCCATTTGCATTGCACTAATACTGACTTCTGATTATGTCTTCGTAATCAAGTTTTAAATGATACTTTTAAGTTCAGAGGTTGTTTAATAGGTCCCCCGAGTGGACACTGCTTGGTAATTAATCATAAAACTCTTCTTAAATTGGCAAGACTTTGGACTTGAACTCACACAGGTTTTAGGTGATGGTGACTTGACTTTTATTTTACACTTTCAGAAATCTGACTTGACTCAAACTAGTCCTAAGTAGCAGTTGGAAACTGTTAAATACTGAAATTAAAAGTATTGAAAGCAGGTATGGATAAAAAACATATCTTTAGATCCAGGTTTTGATGCTGTTGGTCCAGTGACAACATTAATGGAATAAATTAGCAAATATTTTAGTAAAAGTATAAAAAAAGCATTGTTTAGGTATCTAAAACCAAGTATTGTGGAAGTACCGGTACCAGCATCAAAAGAAATGTAATGGTACCCAGCCCTAGTACCAAGTGACTCATACAATGATGACGAGGGTGACTGGACTGGTAAAATCATGACAGCCTTAACCTTTATTTAACCAGGAAAGCTCCTCAGAGACTCTAGAATCTCAATCCCAATAAGTCCTGGTGTTTTAGTGTCGTTTAGTGTCGTCTCCTGCTGTTCACAGACCATCAAAACAGGCCTCTGCTAGTCCTTTAATGCTCCTTGTCACCACCCCGTCCTGTGTGTGTGTGTCTGCCAGCCAGCCAGCCTGAAGAGTCCCCATCAGGGCCGCGGCTGTCTCCCCTTCAACACCCCCCTCCATACTCCCCATCGGGCTCCATGAAAAGCCCCTTTGACAGCTCCCGGGCTCCCGAGGCACCAGTCTGCGGCTCATTGCGTCTGACCGGTCAGTGCATCCCCGTCCGGACAGCACAGCCCTCACTATGCGGCTTTCACAAGGCGGCAGTGTGCGGATGAGAAGTAATTTGCACGTATATTTTCATCTGAGTGCCAGGTCTGAGCTGCGTGCGCTCTGTGGAAAAGGCGGTTGGAAAGAAGCGTTACCTTATGTGACTTTTAAACTCGGATTTTCCACAGGCTGCTCCTGGCTGTGGTTCTTCTGCCCTTTAGCTGCAAACGAGCGTCACATACCAGTATCTATTGATCTATTTAGCGCAGCTCTCAGGAAAATGGGATACTTTGCTTTTGACGGATTTAAAATAGTTTTGCCAAAGGTGGGAGGTGAAAATACACACAAGTGCACTTGATTCAGATATAGCAAAAGTAAAAAGTGTATGAAATGCTTTTTTTTTTTAAACATTTTTATTTCGTTTTTATCAGTCCATGAAAATATCTCGAGATTTTAGCCATGGCTTACTTTATTGACGCCAGTTTCCGCAAACCCTGCAATTTTGCAGTATTTACCAGTAGAGGGCAGTGTAGACCATTGTTTAAAACAACTCTTAACACAAACCATAATGATGGGCAACTTTGTCTTGTAGTTTTGGAGACCCCAAAGAAGACTCGAGTAGCTAATGCAGTTTAGGAGGGTTTTAGTCATCAAAGCACTGTTCCACCTCCACTCAAAGTCCCCGAAATACCCTTTGTTTGGCTGAGTCGGAATGTAGAATTCATGTTTTTTTCCTCCTGGTTATTACACCGTATCTCTTTGAAAGGTACTAAGGCACACATTGCTTACAGTTTTTTAGGTAATGTTTGCTGAATGCGCTCTTGAAGAAGCCAGTCCTACTCTGTCCAACAGCTGCAGCAAATCCCAAGGTTGCAAAAGTTTTCCATCGATAAAGTTGCGGATACTAATGCGTAACGCGTCATTCAATCTCCCGTCTTTACAAACAATCTTTTGCACGGGACGCCAGTATAAGCAAGAGGGCATCACCCATATCTCCACCAATCCATGAAATTGAATGGAGAGCATACATTATAGCGCGTGACTGACACCCCGTTTCGGCTGTCCCACTTCCAAAACACAACTCCATCCCAAAGTCTTTAATCCAGCCCTCTATCATAATGTGTATTTCATAAGCCAGGATATGCAAAGGGAAGTACGTTACGGCACATGTGCGGTTTTGTGGTGGTGGGGGGGTGGGTAATCCATCTGAGGTTGTCCAAACACAGTCACAAAGCGCACCTTCATGACTGGGGTCCGGAGCGTGGAGCCAGGCGTCACCGCGGGACAATCGCGCCCGCGTCTCTCCCCCTGAAAACAAAGTGCTCACTGTTGGGCTTTTTTTCTTCTTCTCTCCACCACTGCGCTTAAAAAAGAAACAAAACGCAGCTGATCGGTCAAGATGAATCACCGCGGTGCACTCCGGAGCGGGACGTCCCATAGGTGGATGTAAAAGAGGGGTCTCGGGTCTTGGTAGGGACAGAACCCGGAGGTCAGGGGAGCGAGCAGGATTCGTCCACAAGTCGCATCTGGTTTGCATCAACCGGAGAGAAGCAGTTGTTCTGATGTACAGAAAGGTCGCTTACAAATCCAGCAAAGGGGTATTTTGCTTTTTAAAGGTATTTGGTAATCATTTGAGTAATCTTTCAATCTTCCCCAGCTGCTATTCTCTGCAGCACCCAAAAAGCTCCTCCTCAGGTCTTGCACATCCAGGAAAGGCTTTCCTCATCTCACAATCTCTTGCTAAGCTTTTCCTCTCATTTAGTTTGAGCTGTTTTGGATCAATATTACATGAGATAGTTTAATAATGAGAAGATAAAAAAAAAACACATTTTAATCAGTTAATTTCATTGATTTGATTTAAGGTGCATTATGCAACCATGTGAACAAATATTAGTGAGTATTTGACCTTTCAGTGACCCAGCGGTTGTATGGGTGGGCTTTTACTTTCCATCTCGGTGACCTCTGCAAGTTTTTTAGGGTTTCTAGTTGGAATGTATACATAACCATGGAGACCGATCCATCATCAGTGAAACCCTACAAAACAATTGATCCTGGAGCGTCCTCGTGGTGGAAAGCAATGGCGTCAGGTTAACCATCCATACAGCCGCTGGGTCACATTAGAAATGATCAGTTTGCCTAAGAAAGGAATCCAGTTGCACTCAAAATGGTACTGGTTTGCACCATCGAGTAACGTTAGGCACGTTATCAAAACGAGAACGCAAAACTAAACTACCAATGCAATGAGGTTAAAATGGCAACCTCTGTGGTCCCAGAGTGATCCAATATGGCGGCGGATTCACTGACCAATACTGTTGTTAGCTTTGAAGCGTCTTCATGTTGCGCCGACACAGTAACGGGACCCCACTAAAATGCATATCATCGACTGTCATGTGGGCCTTGAATTATAGGCGCCATCTGCTCCCTCATTACATAATACTAATGTCAACATGTTCTGCCGCTTGAACTGTTCATGCCACGGACCACCTCGGAGAATCTGTTCGCAGTGCATCACAAAATCTACAGAAAACGACGTGACTTTGTCTGGCCAAATGTACTTCCAAAAGGTTGTACAGGCTGCTCCTGGGAACAGGGATCGAAATGGCGAAAGCGCTGACAAAGCAGAGACCCAAGCACTGGACTAATATGTTGTATTTCCTGGTTCAAGTCTGGCGTTTTGAATACAGTGCCTTGCGAAAGTACTAATACACATTGAACTTTTGCACAGAGATTTGATTTAGAATTTTTTGTGGTCGGAGTGTATTCCTTTAAGAGTTAATTTCCAATTATAGAAAAAATATATATTATCATTGTTTTTGCTTTCAAGCTGATGCTAAATTAAGTGGCACGGTAGCACAGTGGTTAGCGCTCGTGCTTCACAGCTAGAAGGTTCTGTGTGGAGTTTGCATGTTCTCCCCGTGTCTGCGTAGGTTTCCTCCGGGTACTCCGGTTTCCCCTACCACTAAAAACATGTACAATAGGCCCAGGGACTGCAGGTGGAAATTAGCACAAGTGCTATAACCTGGTACAAAGCATCTCTCCTTTCTGAGGCTAATGTAGATTGTACACTGTCCCTGTTCAAATAAATAAAAAATAAAAAGTGGAGATTGTTAATTTATCTGTAGCACATAGTACAGATAGAGTTTAAGGTATGTTGTAAATTAGCGACAACAGACATAAACACAGCAGCTCGCTGCTGCTTTCCTCACCTGATGTAGGGAAAAAAGCACTTTAGAAAGGTGCAGACAATTTATCTACACTCCCTTTTCTGAGGTTTTATTATTCATTGTGTAATGACCGGAGGGGCAGATTTACTAATTTGACTCAAAAGGTTACTTCCGAACAACGCCACCCTGGAATAGAGTAGTGCCAGGGACACTTAAACACATAAGGCTCGCGCAAATAAGGGATAGAGTGGACCAGTAGACCAAAAATATAGAAAATGTACAAAGTTTATTTATAAATATAGAAAAGTAAAAGCAAAAGGTGCATCAATACATTTAACAAAGCTCAGTAAGCAGCTCACTGAAACTGATTAAAAATACCCATTTGACACAATAATTGTTACAAGCATATCCTCAACACGGCAGCCCCACAATGTTCATGTGCCCGAAGGCCCTACCCGATGGTGCGCGCGGATCCGCCGCGCAATTGCGCTACAGTCTTTAGCCACTGGATGAACCGGTGGTTGCTGCTGTTCTTTAAGACAAATGGGAAACGTGGAGGGACAACGCAAATGGGGTTCGAAGGGGGAGGAGGAGAGACCCGCGAGGTTTCCAGTCCTAAACATGAAATTTGGGAAATTAATATCCTGTAGGAATGTTCAGAGCCATACGCAGCACAAGAGGGCAAAAGCACAAAAATATCTACCAACGCGTAAACAGTGCGCCACGCTCACAGATGGCAATCAAAAAGGTAGCTATATCCCGAGTGCCACGCTATGAAAAATATAAAAAATTAGCTAATATATATACATTTGATTTCGTTTTAAGAGTTAGAATGCTTACCAGAAGTTTCTTTTAAACAAGGCACCGCACGAGAGGGGAATTACCCTACTTTAGCTCGTGCGTAAAAGTCACTTGACGCCCCGTACTAGAGACAGCGGAAAATTAGAGGACGTTTATACAAAATCATAATAAATTTAGAGACGAGGTGGCTTACCGAAGCTTTTGCGTATGCAGAGCATGTAGCATGGGCCGCAGATGTAAACAAATGGAGCGGAGCCTTGTGCGCGTGCGATGCGCCACAGCACGCAACGATAGTCAAGACGCGCTCTGGATCAAAGTATCAAAACAATGTTGTTATCTTAAAACCGTGCCACTAATGATCGTGGGACAAGGCTCCACTCCTCGTGCTCCGTGCTCAGCTCCAAAACGGCGGGTGACGTCAGAGGCGACCAAGAGGGGGGCGGCAGGTGGGAATCCCTCCTTTTAAAGGGTTCAGGTGGCACTTAATAGGCTGCCGGTGGATACGAGGGCCTACCGCCACAATTGTACATAAGATAACTTCATTTAACATTACTCTAAGACCATCATTATCAGGTCCAACCAGAAACCTTGGATTACAAGTGAAGTCCTCAGGCTCATGAGGGTTCGGAATGCTGCCTTCAAATCTGGTGACAAGGAGAAACTGCAGACAGCTAGGGCCAACCTGTCCCGCGGCATCAAAAAAGCCAAGAAGCAGTACTCCAAAAAGATAACTGATCACTTCAGAGACAGCAGAGACACTCTGAGTCTGTGGGAGGGGATAAAGACCATCACAGACTATAAACCTCCTCGACAAACTTGTGCCAGTGACACCTCTCTGTTGAACGCTCTAAATGAATTCTTTGCTCGCTACACGGCACTCAACAGAACCCCGGCACAAAAGTCAACACCACCTCCTGAAGACCAAGTGCTGAAGCTATCTCCAGAGAGTGTGAGAAGATCTCTGAGCAGGATCAACATACACAAAGCACCGGGTCCAGACAACATACCAGGTCGTGTACTGAAAGGTTGCGCTGATAAACTCACTGAGGTCTTCACAGACATTTTTAACACATCTCTGCAGCAGGCTGTGGTCCCAACGTGCCTCAAAGCGACCACCATCATTCCGGTGCCAAAGAAGTCACCGCCCTCCTGCTTTAATGACTACCGCCCAGTAGCACTCACTCCAATTCTTATGAAGTGCTTCGAGCGGCTCGTCATGGAACACATCAAGTCTGTTCTCCCTCCCACCCTGGACCCATACCAGTTTGCTTACCGGCCCAATCGCTCAACTGAAGATGCCATCTCCACTGCGCTTCATTCAACCCTCACTCACCTTGAAACAAAGGACTCTTACGTTAGAATGCTGTTTTTAGACTTTAGCTCAGCATTCAACACTATAATCCCACAGCAGCTAATACACAAACTGCTCAACCTGGGGATCAACACATCACTGTGCCACTGGCTGCTGGACTTTCTGACGGGAGACCACAGGCTGTACGTGTCGGCGGAAAGTCCTCCAGAACCATCACACTGAACACGGGAGCTCCCCAAGGCTGTGTGCTGAGCCCCCTCCTGTTCACTCTGCTGACCCATGACTGCGCTCCAAAGTACGACTCAAACCTCTTCATCAAGTTTGCAGACGACACAACAGTGGTGGGTCTCATCAACAACAGAGACGAGTCAAACTACAGGAGTGAGGTGAGCAGTCTGGCCATGTGGTGCACACAGAACAACCTCTCTCTAAATGTGGAGAAGACAAAAGAGATTGTTGTGGACTTTCGTAGAGCACGGGTCCAGCATGCTCCTCAAACAATCAACGGTGCTGCAGTGGAGAGGGTGACCAGCACTAAGTTCCTGGGTGTGCACATCACAGAGAACCTCTCCTGGACAATGCACACTACATCACTGGAAAAGTAATCGGCGTCTCTACTTTCTCCGCAAGTTAAGAAGAGCTAGACTCCCAGCCTCTGTTATGTGCAACTTCTACAGAGGGACTATAGAGAGCATCCTGACCAGCTCCGTCACTGTGTGGTTCTTCTACAGAGGGACTATAGAGAGCATCCTGACCAGCTCCGTCACTGTGTGGTTCTTCTACAGAGGGACTATAGAGAGCATCCTGACCAGCTCCGTCACTGTGTGGTTCTTCTACAGAGGGACTATAGAGGGCATCCTGACCAGCTCCATCACTGTGTGGTTCTTCTACAGAGGGACTATAGAGAGCATCCTGACCAGCCCCGTCACTGTGTGGTTCTTCTACAGAGGGACTATAGAGAGCATCCTGACCAGCTCCATCACTGTGTGGCACGGCGCCAGCACTGCCTCCTGCCAAAGGAGCCTCCAGCGCATCGTGAGAGCAGCAGAGAAGATCTGTGGAGCTCCTCTCCCCTCCATTAAGGACATGTACTCCACCCGTCTCACCCGCAAAGCCGTCAGAATCACCAGGGACCCTACGCACCCATCACACAGTCTCTTCAAGGTAATGCCTTCAGGGAGGAGACTGCGAAATCTACGGGCCAGGTCGAGTCGCCTTAAGAGCAGTTTCGTACACAGGGCCATCGGGAAGCTGAACTCCCTGCCCTCCCTCCCACCCCTCTTCCCCCACCCCCCGCTCCACAATCAAGGATGAGAGAAATATAATTTCGAATCAGTCACATGGTTTGACAAATAAAACAATCTTGAATCTTGAATCTCTTGAATCTTATTTGCAAATTATATTATAATTGCACATTATTTTCAGACGGTGGAACTCTTGTTTGTGGTCCAATAGATCCACCTTGTGGTCACTTTGCATACAACATGAACAGTTTCATTTTGTTCCGTGTAAAATAAGGGATACATTTTTTGTATATATCCTTGTATGTTATTGTTACAATGATTATAGAAATTCACTAGAATGGCATGTTCTAAAAAACGTTTTAGCACTGCGTGCCACCATTATGGCCTGACGTCGCTAATTCGCGACGTACCTACATCGTCAAATAACAAAAAATATATCCATCACACAATGTTCATTCCAGTAAATAATCTAAAGATGGAAACGATGAGCACCTACATCATTTTATTTTAGCACAACTAAACTTACATTTGAAGATTTCATCGAAGTTGCAGTCTCGATTTGCATAAATGTTATTTCTGCTATGTAGCTACCATGACCCGGATGTGGTTCCTTCACTAACCGGTCCTACGAGAAACTAGTGCTTGCTTCATTTTGTGTACATTTCTGTGCGTGTTTCATAGTGATGTAACAGGCATTAAGGGGTTAAAAGATGTACTCTGTGACTGCTCCACTTGCTTCTGTTCCCTACTCCCAATGCCCAACTCCTGGACAGCGCCACCGTTCTAGGAATGGCCCCCGCGCACTTGAGCGAGAGTGTGAAAATCCCGTTATCTGCCGCTACAAAAAAGATTTACGACGCGCCTCGAGAGAACACTTCCGACCCCCTAACCTCCACGTCGTACGCGCTGGTAGGCAGAGGTGCTAGCTTTATCTGCGTGACTTTTTGAATTAGTACTCTCTCATATCCAGGCTTCCTGTGCCCCTGCGTACCCACTTAACATTTAGCCCATACCAGATCAGCCAGAGATTCCAGTACTTCCCTGGGAATGGAGTGTTATTTGCCTTTGATTTAAGAGCGCCGAGAGGGAGGGAGGGGTGTGGGATACTTGGAGGAAACAAAGACATCCGCGGCGGTTTATGGAGAGAGTGGGAAAGAGCAGGGAGTTTAGAGGGGCTTAGGTGTGGAAGCAGGAGACGGCAGGGTTATCCTCAACAGGAAGGCGATTATGCAGTTAATGAATGGAGAATTCTGTGGGATTTGCGCTCTCAAGTCGCATTAAAAAGGTAAAGCTGAAGGCGCTACAATATAGTTGAAGAATTAAAGGCCATGTACCTGATGTTCTTGTTCACAAACAATGGGTTGGGGTCCAAACTGAAACCTAACTTTTGTAACATTTCGAACATCACCACCTCTTATCATCGCCTCTCACAACATTCTGGGAGCAAAACTGTCACGATTATGGAAAAAATTATGGTCCTGTAAGATAAGTTACATTTATCGTGTCATCATTAGAAAACGTCCAATCCGACTTTATTTATAATGCACTTTAAAAACAACAGGGTTGACCAAAGTGCAATACACACATCATAAACACAACAACACAACTAAGTGATCCGAAAAGATTAAAAATTAAATCAGTACAGTAAATGGAACCATATACAACACAAAACCAACAGAAGACAATGAATCAATGCAAAAGTTAAAAGCTGCAGTAAAAAGGTAGGTTTTGAGCTGGGACTTTTGTGAGTGACTCGGCCTGTCTAAGGTACAAAGGCAGTGCATTCCACAATTTGGGTCCAGCGACAGAAAGAGAGGTCGCCTCTGTCACCAGGCGACAGAAAAAAGGGACAATAGTTTCAAGGAATATGCAGCCATAACGAAAATGACTAAGTGCCAACAAAACCCATGTGGAACATGTTCTGCAAAGGGGTTATTGCACATAGTTGTTTTGCATAGTAGTTATTGCACATGTTACTTTACAGTCTTGTTGTACAGTCTGACAGCAGTGGGGATGAAGTCCTTGTGGTAGTGCTCCTTCTTGCACTGAGGGTGCCTCAGTCTTCCACTGAAAGAGCTGTGTAGCTCCTCTACAGTCCCGTGCAGTGGGTGGGAGGTGTTGTCCATGATGGAGGTGAGCTTGGCTAATATCCTCCTGTCCCTCACCTCCTCCACAGAGTCCAGGGGGCAGCCCAGAACGGAGCTGCTACCACAGAGTCATAAAAAGTCCTGAGCAGAGGCCTGCTCACTCCGAAGGACCTCAGTCTCCTCAGAAGGTGGAGGCAACTTTGGCCCTTCTTGTACAGGGCGTTGGTGTTGTGGGACCAGTCCAGTTTATTGTTGGGGTGAACACCCAGGTATTTGAAACTGACCACCACCTTGATGTCCTCCCCCTGGATGTTCAGAGATGTGTGCGGTAGTGGCTTCCTCCTGAAGTCGATCACCATCTCCTTTGTCTTACTGGTGTTCAAGCACAGGTGGTTGCGCTCACACCAGTCCACAAAGTCCATGATAACCGACTGGTACTCCAGGTCATTCCCCTCAGACACACAGCCCACAATGGCGGAGTTGTCAGAGAACTTCTGCAGATGACAGCTGCAAAAAGACGTGTAGATAGTGAAGAGAAACGGTGAGAGGACGGTGCCCTGAGGGGCGGCAGTGCTGCAGACGACCATCTCAGACTTACAGCTGCCACACGTATTGTGGTCGTTCCGTGAGGTAGTCGATGGTCCATGCAGTGAGATGTTCATCCACTACCGTGTCCTCCAGCTTCCCCCGCAGCAGTGCCGGTCTGATGGTTTTGAAGGCGCTGGAGAAGTCAAAGAACATGACCCTCACAGCGCTCCCAGCGAGCTCCAGGTGGGTGAGCGCCCGCTCCAGAAGGTAGATGACTGCGTCCTCCACGCAGTCATCTAGATGATCAAACATGAGAGCCTGCTCTCATGTTTTTAAGAGCAGGCTCAAGACCCACCTTTTTAGTTTAGCTTTTAATTAATATTTACTTATATTAACCTTATTTACCGGTTTTAGTTCTATTATTTCTTTATTTTCCCTCTTTTATCCTGTGCTATTTCACGCACAGTTTTAGCTGTTTTTAATGTATCTCTTATTAAATATTTATTTATTTATTTTTATTTATTTTATTCATTTATTTTTTATGTTCTCCTAGTGGTTCCTCTGAGGGAGCCCTCTGCCCCGGGAGTGCTGGTTGGCTGTGGCCGTGCGGGCGCTCTCCTGGGGGTGCCTGGATGGAGGTAGGACGTCTCTCCTACACCTACTCCGGGCCCCCTGGGTTGGCGCTCTGTGGCTGTGGGCGATGGGCTGCTCCTGGTGCAGACGGCTCCTTGGATGATGTTTCCTCTTTCGGTCCATCTGTACCCAGCCTTACGTACTCAACTCTATGTCCATTTTTATTTAAGACTTTTAACTGCTGGGCTGTCTGTACGTCTGTGTGTCTGTGTGTGCGGGTGGTGGGTGGTGGGGTTGTAGTTATTTATGTATATTTACTGGTGGGGACGATTTTTATTATTTTTAATGATTTTTAAGCACTGTAAAGCACTTTGTGTTACATTTTGTATGAAAAGCGCTCTATAAATAAAGTTTGATTTGATTTGATTTGATCCACTCCGACGTTAGGCCTGTAGGCAAACTGCAGCGGGTCCAGGGTGGAGCTCACCTCAGTGCGGAGGTGGGTGAGGATGAGCCGCTCCATGGTCTTCATCAGATGGGAGGATCACACAGGAGGTCTTCATAGGAAGGGGACCTTCTCCAGGCTGAGGCTCAGGTTGTAGATGTGGCTGAGGACCTCGGACAGCTGTTCTGCAAAGGTCCTCAGCAGCTGGAGGAAGTCCGTATGGTGAGGGCTGGAGACGTGGGTGGAAGGGGGCTGGAAGCAGGTGAAGGTTAGTTGGGGGAGGGGGCAGTGTCCACTGGACGTGTGAGGAGGTGGGAGCAGGAGGGCAGAGGGTATACATCTTATGGAGGTTCCAAATCACTTACATGTGACTTTGCCGGATTTTTACTTGGGATGCACTTCAACAAGCCCCATTTTTGTCGATTCACATGAAAGTAGAACGACAAATACCTCACTGTGCCACTAGTTATTTTTCCCTCCCATTGCACCATTCTCTTCCGTCATCACTGCATCGCATTATGCCTCTGCACTTTTATATTTGACGTTTTGAGTTTCCACGTACAGTTTGAAGTAAGTTGCAAGTCTGAAAACATGCTGTGTTGAGAGGCCGACCATGAATGAAGCCTTTAAAGGTATCACTTTCCAGTCTATAAACCCAGGAATCGTCCTATGGTGGGTCACTGGGAGTTTAACATGTGCGGCCTGTCCGTCTCACACTGAAACAGGGAGAGACAGGGAGAGACCTAATGTCTGGCTCAAGGGCACGACCTGCAGTAGAAACTCTCCTCATTAGCGCTCATATTCGTGGTTGCCTGTTTTTGTATATAATTGATAGAATGGGGTTATTGGCAAGTCATTTTGGGGGGGAAAAAGTAATTAGAGCCAGTGTGGCAAGAGGTATTTGAAATTTGGGCTTTAATTGACTTAAAAAGTCAACTTAATTTCAAGTTTTCTTTGTAAAATGTTGGGTATCTGCCTGTGAAACACATATTTCACAATTATAAAACCATCTCATATGAGTTAACAGTTGTTTATGGCTATGTCCCTTTAGTCACTATATCATGGTCACGCCATTTTCTAGTGGTGTCCAAATGTCCAGAAAGAAAACAGTAGTGCACTCAACATTTCTCACAATGCACTCTGAAAAGTAGTGAGCAGCAATGGTCACTAGACGGGTCAATATAGACCACAGGTCCTTGAACTAAACCCAACACGACTGAGTGAAAACAGCTGTTTTAATCACGTGTTGCTTATGCTATGGTGAAAGGTTAGCTGCTTAACTTTAGCTTGAGTTGTTAAATGACCGATAACTTCCCTCCTCAAACATACAGGCAATAATCCAAGCAGTTTTCTTCATTCATGTCAAATCTGTGTGAAATAAAACATATCTGACTGATATTTGCCCATGAATATCCCACGGTCTCTTGGGTTTGGTCGGTCTTTATTGCAGAAATACAGTATTGCTGGAGTTTAGTGAACTTATAGTCGATGTAGTCACTCATTCTCCTGGCGTTCCGGGAACCGGGCTCACTCCTCTCTGCACACGTCCAAAATCTGTAGGGTTCTTAGCTTTCAAATGCCATGTTCACATCTTGTCAAACTTGTTGCTTGTGTCTTCAACCGCAGCTTAAGGCGACGCAAGTTATTTTTTACATTTTTTTTAAACCTATCCATCCATTTTCTTCCACTTGTCTGTTGCCGGGTCGTGCCCCTATGGCTCCTCCTGCAGGTGGTGGGTCCACAGAAGGACGGCCTCATGGTTCTAACCGGGCCTGTTGGTCTCTCATAAGGGGCTTCTGAACCGCTCTTTGTCTGACCCGTCACCTAGGACCTGTTTGCCCTGGGAGACCCTACCAGGGGCACGAAGCCCCCGACAACAGAGCTCCCAGGATCATTTAGGCGCTCAAACCCCTCCACCACGTTAAGGTGGCGGCTCCAGGAGGTTTATAAACCATCAAGTCAAATTGCCAAAGCTCAGAGTCCCCCCACTGCTCTCCTGTCTCCGTCGTGCGGCGCGTTTGCGGTCTTTGCCAATCTTTAAAGCGCGGCGCTCTGTGTGGTCAGGGGCCGCGGGAAGTGTAAAAAATTTGCTTTTATTGACACTCAGACAGTCGCGCTACATCTGCCACACGCTTTTAACCACGCTCACCTCGCCCGCCACAAAGAGAAGGGTTTCTGCAGCCTCCTGTCGGACGCTAAACAAACAAATAAATACCTAGTGTTGCAATAGAAGGTGTCTATAATGTTTGTGTTCAAAGGCTTGACAAAAAAAAAGTCATTACAAAGCAATCAATCCAAAATTCTAAAATAATGACATTGCCTGACCCTCTTTACATACTTTAGTTCGTCAAAAATACAATAATGATTAAACAAAACGCATTCAGGTCCTGGCTGAAATTGTATGCGATTTTTTTTGCTCAAAAATCGCCTGTCCTCTGTTGTAATGTTTGCAAATCTTCGAGAAATTAAATAGGCATGGAATTGTTGTGTTTGCGACACTCAAAATATACCAAGGTTACATTTTTTCTCATCAGAGGATAAAACTTTCTTCACCTTTCAATGTCCCATGTTTGGTGCTCTCTCTCGCTCGCAAAATCCAAACGGACGGTTCTGTGGCTCGAGGAGACGAGGCTTTTGAAGAGGTGTTTTGTTTTTGAAGGCCTTCAGTCGCAGAAGCCTCTGATGGTTATTGGGCTGCAGTCGTCTCCAGTAATGGCCTTAATGTGGGTCCAGGATCCTCAAGCTAATCGGATCCTCGTGCTCAGTGCTGGGGACAGTTTTTGGGTCTTCCACGTGACTTATTTGTGCCATGACCTCCGGATCTTTTCAGATGTTCCAAATGACTGTCTATCTCAGCAGGAGGACAACCCGACCACCATCAAATGTATTTTTTGTCTCACTCCCTTTTGTTCTTGTTCCATATTGAAGTTCTACTTGGAACCTTGTTAAGATCCAACCACACAAAATGTGAATGTTTGCATTTATGGTGGTCTTAAACTTTTGATCGAGACTGTATGAATGAGAGCTTGGAGCTGATTGGTATAGGGTGTGACTGACTGACAAGTGACAAGGGAAAAAGTAATAATTCTTTACGTACGATGCCAAAAAAGACATTTAAATGCAACTGATTTACTTGCCGTCAAGCTGAAGAAGGAGTCCTATCTGGCCTTGTTGGCTTGTGGGACTCCGGAGGCAGCTGAGAGGTACCGGCAGGCCAAGCGTGCTGCAGCTCGTGTGGTCAAAGAGGCAAAAACTCTTGTCTGGGAGGAGTTCGGAGAAGCCATGGAGGAGGACCATCGGTCGGCCTCGAAGAGATTCTGGCAAACCATCCGGCGCCTCAGGAGGGGGAAGCAGTGCTTCACCAACACTGTTTACAGTGCGGGTGGGGAGCTGCTGACCTCGACTGGGGATGTGGTCGGGCGGTGGAAGGAGTACTTCGAGGATCTCCTCAATCCCACTGTCACGTCTTCCGATGAGGAGGCAGAGGCTGGGGACTCGGCGGGGGGCTCATCCATCACCCAGGCTGAAGTCACCGAGGTGGTTAGAAAGCTCCTCGGTGGCAGGGCCCCGGGGGTGGATGAGATTCGTCCCGAGTACCTTAAGTCTCTGGATGTTGTAGGGCTGTCTTGGCTGACACGTCTCTGCAACATCGCGTGGCGGTTGGGGACAGTGCCTCTGGATTGGCAGACCGGGGTGGTGGTCCCCCTCTTCAAGAAGGGGGATCGGAGAGTGTGCTCCAATTACAGAGGGATCACACTTCTCAGCCTCCCTGGTAAGGTCTATTCCAGGGTGCTGGAGAGGAGGATCCGGCCAATTGTCGAACCTCGGATTCAGGAGGAACAATGCGGTTTTCGTCCTGGTCGTGGAACACTGGACCAGCTCTATACCCTTCATCGGGTGCTCGAGGGTTTGTGGGAGTTCGCCCAACCAGTCCACATGTGCTTTGTGGATCTGGAGAAAGCGTTCGACCGTGTCCCTCGTGGTGCCCTGTGGGGGGTGCCCCGGGAGTATGGGGTCCGGGGCCCTCTACTAAGGGCTGTCCGTTCCCTGTATGACCGTAGCAGGAGCTTGGTTCGCATTGCCGGCAGTAAGTCAGACCTGTTCCCGGTGCGTGTTGGGCTCCGCCAGGGCTGCCCTTTGTCACCGGTTCTGTTCATTACTTTTATGGACAGAATTTCTAGGCGCAGCCAGGGGCCGGAGGGTGTCCGGTTTGGGAACCTCAGAATCTCATCTCTGCTTTTTGCAGATGATGTTGTTCTGTTGGCTTCATCAAATCAGGACCTCCAGCGCGCACTGGGGCGGTTTGCAGCCGAGTGTGAAGCGGCCGGGATGAGGATCAGCACCTCCAAATCTGAGGCCATGGTTTCTCGACCGGAAAAAGGTGGCTTCCCCGCTTCAGGTCGGTGGGGTGTCCTTGCCTCAAGTGGAGGAGTTCAAGTATCTCGGGGTCCTGTTCACGAGTGAGGGACGGATGGAGCGTGAGATCGGTAGACGGATCGGTGCGGTGTCAGCAGTGATGCGGTCGCTGTATCGGACTGTTGTGGTGAAGAGGGAGCTGAGCCAAGCGGCAAAGCTCTCGATTTACCGATCGATCTACGTTCCCACCCTCACCTATGGTCATGAGATCTGGGTAATGACCGAAAGGACAAGATCGCGAATACAAGCGGCCGAAATGAGTTTCCTTCGCAGGGTGGCTGGGCGCACCCTCCGAGATCGGGTGAGGAGCTCAGTTACCCGGGAGGAGCTCGGACTCGAGCCGCTACTCCTCCACGTCGAAAGGAGCCAGCTGAGGTGGCTAGGGCATCTGTTCCGGATGCCTCCTGGTCGCCTCCCTCGTGAGGTGTTCCAGGCATGTCCTATTGGGAGGAGGCCTCGTGGAAGGCCCAGGACACGCTGGTGGGACTATGTCTCCGAGCTGGCCTGGTGTCGCCTCGGGGTCCCCCCAGAACAGCTGGAGGAGGTGTGCGTGGATCGGGAAGTCTGGGCATCTCTGCTGAGACTGCTGCCCCCGCGACCCGGCCCCGGATAAAGCGGAAGAAAATGGATGGATGGATGGATGATTTACTATATACTATTAATACTATTATTAATGAATACTATTCTACTAAAGTGGAAATAAAAAGTAAGACTCCTGATTTCTCCTGAACTCGACCTTGAATCACTTTTACTCATCGTGGACATGCGTCTAGACTTTATTTCTCCAAGTTTCCGGGCCTATAACCTATTCATGCAAGTGTCCACCTCATCTCGCTTTGTTGGCTCTGGGCAGAACATCAGAGGAACCTATCAGCCCCTGCTCCCAGACAGGTCCTTCTCCTCCTCCGTTGTACTCCGCTTCATCTGGCCACCATTAAGCACCTCGCGGACAGTGGTGTGGTTAACGCGGAGATGAATCTGCTTTGGAAAACAAGCAGTCAAGACTGCAGTGACCAACGCGAGTTCAACAGAAGTCAAGACAATGGAGGAAATCAAAGATGTACTGGACGAATAGCGGTCACACCCGCCACTGTCAGTCCGGCCTTAAAGCCACACCGCGTAACATTTCACCCACCAAATAGACAACAATAAAAACATTAATTTAATTAGAGACATTTTTATGGTTGATAAAATCCCCCAAAAATGACCAAAAAAAGGTATAATTTCCTCTCCTCAGAACTTTACCGGGAGAAGGGACATCTCAAATGCAGTGGTTGAGACGGGAGCATTTCCAAAGGCTCTGAAAACCGCGTCATTAAGCCTCTTCTAAAGAAGAGCAGCCTTGATCCCAAGATACTGAACAACTACCGGCCCATATCAAACCTACCATTCTTAGGAAAAGTCCTAGAGAAAGTAATATATCAACAGCTCACTTACTTTCTCCTATCTAACAATGTGTCTGATACTTTCCAGTCAGGATTTAGGCCCTTCCACAGCACTGAGACAGCTCTGATCAAGGTGACAAATGATATCCGTATGAACACCAACGCAGGTAAGGTCTCAGTTTTAGTTCTGCTGGACCTGAGCGCTGCCTTTGACACAGTGGACCACGGGATCTTACTTCACAGGTTAGAAAACTGGGTGGGAATCTCTGGTACTGCGCTAAACTGGTTCAAGTCCAATCTCGAGGATAGGACGTACTTTGTCGAAATTGGCAACTGTGTCTCAGACAAAATTTCCGTGACCTGTGGAGTCCCACAGGGGTCAATATTGGGACCCTTCTTATTTAACTTGTACATGCTTCCATTGGGTCAGCTAATAAACAGCAACAATGTGTCGTACCACAACTACGCAGATGACACTCAGATCTACGTGTCACTGACGGCAGGTGAACATGGGCCTGTAGATACTCTCTGTCACTGCATCGAACAGATCAGTTTGTGGATGCAAAACAACTTTCTCCAACTAAACTCAGACAAAACTGAGATCATTGTTTTTGGCCCACAGACACAAAGACAAAGTGTTATCAGTCACCTTGAGTCTCTCTCTCTAAAACCAAAAAATCAGGTTAGAAATCTAGGGGTAATCATGGACTCAGACCTGAACTTAAACAGCCACATCAAAGCAATAACATCATCAGCTTTTTACCATCTGAGAAACATTAAGATCAGAGGAATAGTGTCAAAACCAGACTTGGAGACACTCATCCATGCATTTGTCTCCAGCAGGTTAGACTACTGTAACGGCTGCTCACTGGCCTTTCTAAACGAGCTGTTAGAGCTGCAGAACATCCAGAACGCTGCTGCTCGAGTCCTGACAAGAACCAGGAAATACGACCATATTAGTCCAGTGTCCCTGCACTGGCTTTCTCTCACTCAGAGCCTTGGTTAGCGCTCGTGCTTCACAGCAAGAAGGTCCCGGGTTCGGGGGTTTCCTCCGGTTTCCCCTACCACTAAAAACATGTACAATAGGTCAGGATGAATGATGTGTGTGAATGTATGGAGGCGGTGCAGATGTGTGCAGTCGTGACAGCGTTTCTGTCAGTCTCCCACAGGGGAAACTGAAACTTCTAAACATAGCTTACCGCCACTGAGTATGGAGTGAATGTAAAATGCTCTCATGTAAAGCGCTTTGTAATCATGTCTGTGAAAGGCGCTAGATAAATAAAGATTAAGTTAACAGGTTAAGTCTCGTGGGCTTAGGCATGAGGGAAAAGTCACATAGATGGTGTTCTTTTATTGTTGTTTGTTGGCAACTTACTATGTGAAATAAAAAGATAATCAAATGATATAAACACTTTTTGTTTATGACCCGTTTTCTGTGTGGAGCTGGTCATTAGGAGCATATCTTGTATTGGCAACTGTAGGCTACATTCAAAATGTTCCAAAATTGTCCTTTAAGAGATATAATTTGAGTAAATGAAACGGCAAACATCATGTTGAAAAGACTAGTTTCAGTTTGTTGATTGGGGCGGCTTTTTGGACTGGAGGCCAGCACATGTCGGGGGAGTTTCAGGGGAAAATGGTCGGGAAATGTTGCCCATTGTGTTGCATTCAATTTGCTGTTAAATAGCAACATATTTCCTCACTCCTCTTTGATGGAAAGTTTGCAAATCTTAAAAAGTGAAATACATGTCCAGGTTTGTTGGGTTCGTGGCGTGGAAAATATAGCATTTGGGCATTTAGTATTAACGTTTGATTTGCTGCGTTCTGTACAGGATCAGAGGGATTCGCCCTAAACTCATGTTTTATTAGGACAGTTTAGATTGAAAGGGGAAGAAAAGGGGAGACATTCTGCAAATCTTTGGAACCAGGCCATATTGTAACAATGAACGCCAGTGCTGCTTCTTACCTTCAAACACAAAAGTATATGTTTAGCTATTACACGTTCAAGCGCTCCTCTACTGGGTCAAAACAGTAGTGGGTGTCGGGAGGCACTTTCTGCTTCTATAATTACTCCCGCGCTGTGATTGGCTTTCCCTCCCCCTCTTTGCTTCATTTATATCTGCTCCCATCCACAGATATCTTTTTATAGCGCGGCCCAAATGTGGGAGTTAGTCACTGTGTCAAGGACTGCCTCCGCAGGGGACCGCTGCTGGACCGCTGTTGGCTGGAAGCGCCAGGTCCCATTGGTGGAGCCCGCACGCTGTTGCCATAGCGTCCACAGGTGCTGCTGGGCTTCTCCGCTGGCCCACTTTCTTAGACGCAGGTCTCAGGTGATGAGGAATTAGGGCGGTTGCTGTGAGGATTATCTCCACAAAGAAAAACTAAATCCCATATAGCATTCATATGAACCTTTTAACTGGTATTCTACAAAATGTGCCATCGGGTTCACAACCACACTTAAGTGTGGAACAACTGTCTGCAGATTTGGCGGATAATTATTGTGCTGGATGCCCTTCTGGTCTGAAGCAGCTGCTACAACTGGGACGTGCAATGTGGGCCAAGTATCTGGCACAGAGGCGTATCAAAAGTATGTCCCGATTAGGATAATAATGGATTTGTATTGCACTTTACAAGCTTGACAGCTAAAATAAGCCCCTCCCACTTGCTCCCCTTTGCTGCACAACTTCAATAAAGAGTAAAAAGTCACAGTGTGTAACTGACTCTCTGACGACTGTTTTCACTTCACTGTGAGAGGGTTAAGCTTAGCAAGGATGGAGAGGTGAGGACAGCACGTCCCGGATCAGAAGGAGCTGCCGCTTCGGTGCTAAGAGTCACTGATGAAGATCCAAATTTAACACTCGAACATGAGGCTCTTGATGAGAGAACGTCATTGTAAATGGAAAAAAGCTTTTTTTACATAATACCATCCCTTTAATGCCACTACCACCAAAAGTATGAAATGTATTGGTCATTTAGGTGGCATCATTAGTTATCCCCTCTCCTCACTGCCAGACAGTCGCTGGTTAGATTTTCTGTCTGCAGGATAATGAAGGTCTTTGAAATTATCGCTACAGAGTAAAAAAAATGTTTTTAATAAAAAGTCTTAAAAAATCCATCCAGCCAAAGCAACACTTCATTCACTTTAGGTCTGTAGACTGCATCGATCAATATAACCACTAGATGCTGCCCTTGAGTCACACACAAACTCGCTTTTATCCGTGGGATAAACTGCAGCCAGTTACTGTAAATCTGCCCCTCCTCCAACTCTCAAGGAAGGAATATTGAGTGACAAATCAGAACCCGCTCGTTTAAACAAAAAAACGGCTTTATCTTTCACAAACTGGACAAAGCAGAGGAAAAGTGACCATCTCAGTACAGCAAGGAACACTAGAAACTAGGAGTGAACCTACTCTAAGAATGAAGTATGTAATCAATGTACACATAAAGGATTCAAATAATTACATAAACTAGACCATAAACCCATGTTAAAGCCTCACCAGTAGCTGACCACAAGGAAGAGGATTTGTCCCCGTCCTGTTGTTGCACAGACGGGGAATTCGGGTGCGATCTTCAAGCAGCAAAGTTATCATTCACAACACTTATTCAAATGGATTTGCACTTTTTACTGTGAATACTCCCATTTTCAACTGCAAGTATAGCTAGTATTTTATTTTGACTGAACAACTTTCAGGTTCACAAACTAGGAGGTTGTTGCTTTTATGTTGCGTTTTCGTCACTTTTTCCATCTCATTTTGTCACTTTTTTGTGTGTTTTTTTGTTGCGTTTCGGTCACGTTTTTGTTTTTTTGTTTTAGATTTTGGTAGTGCCAAACCGGAGAAAATGTTCTCGGTTAAGGCGGGGCTTAAGGGGTTTTAAATGGACATGTCATATATCGCCACACTTTAATATAGCGCCTGGCTCCTCCATTCACTTGTATGGGGCGAGAACGCTCAATTCAAACACGTGTGCATTTATGGGAACACGCTCAGATAGCTGTTGCTGTATCTATGATTTCTTTGATTTCGATTTTTGAAAGAGGCCGGTCTAATGAATCCGACAGCGTGAAAACGATGGTTACGCTGTGGTTAAAAGCTCCTAACCCGTGGCTAACCTTACAAACACAAAAACGCCGTCTCTTCGGGAGCTTAGAAATGATTAACACATGATTAGGAAAGCTCTGTAAATGTTTTCCACACGAAGAATGATCTGGTATCCCACTGGAACTACCGCACATAAAGGCATATAGAGGCCTCCCTGTACTGTCTCCATTACACATAAGTGCAGTCATATTGGTGGGGGTCACCGTTGGACAGTAGCGCGGCTGACCTTACAGACTGCTGTGCATTTGACCCGGCAGATGGCTGCAGCGGGAACAAGGACCTGAGTCTTCTGTTACAGCAGAGAACAAGGAAGGAAGAGCGAGTGTGGGCTATTAAAGGGCAATTAGCGGAATGTGCAATAGGAGCCCGTAGCGAAAACGTTGCAACATTGATAAATATCCCTGAAGTTGTATTTTGCTTCATTCACGCAGTTTTGTAATTTCTTCTTCCACTGCTGAAGCACTCCGATCTGTATTTCCTGGATTTTGTTGCACCGTCCACATTGTTTTTTAAAACCCATGACCCATCGCCGGAACCATTCTTGAGCAGCCCCGTGCACAACAGTGTGTTCATCGCAGCACTAGCATGCCATTAGCTACACTTATCAATCACGGCCATCGGGAATTCGGAAAAATCACAACTGATCCCAGATACGCGCCTTTGTAAAGAATCGGAAAGTGTGTATTCTGGCTGGACAGGTTATGTGTAGTCTATTCTGGAATGTGCACTTTAGTTAAAGGCACACTGTGTAACATTTTGGATTCTGTTGCCGCCAATACAAAACATGCTCCTAATGATCAGCCCGACACAGATAATGCTATGGGTATAGTCGGAACATGGATTTGGATGAGGACCCAATCTATTTAAATCTCATATTTGGCTGCCTTTAGTCTCATATCTCCATGGAGACGAGCTGGAGACGTCCCGGTCCCAGTAAAATTTACAGTCAGGTCAGGAGCCGGTTTCAATTTTTTTTTGCCATTTATCAACGGTAAAAATGTCTGTAATAAAAGCAATGCTTGTATTTTCATCTATTGAAATGTTATGCTGTGTAGCTTTAATATTGAGGCGGAGACATTGACATTGCAGTAGGTTATTCAAACAATGCCACATATAATGAAGGGAAACTAAATATTAGTCTGTGTGACCTTATTTTGGTCAGGTATAGCGCGCATCTATATCAGGTTTACCAAATGTGGATTTCTTTATATTTAAAACCATAACAACAAACACGGGAGGAAATATGAAATTTGAGCAGTCCATTCTGAGACATCATGAAAGCCAACTCCATTCCATCCCAGAGTCGTACCCGGGGTGCTAACCACTGTGCCATTGCGCTGCCCACACACAGAGGAGCGCTGACAGTGATGGAGAAGCACAGAGCTCTGGGGGACGGCAGCAGCATTGACCCAGGACAGTCACGAGGGTCACGTTTCCCCGGCTCAGCATGAACACTGGCTCCCAAGCGCGAAGAAGATGGATGTACGAGCGATGCCGGTCAATATGTCGGGCCCGCCTCATTCCAGTGCAGGCTGTGGAGATGAGAACAACAACTTCAGAGGCACCACGACACACAATGTTAATATGAATGTGCCGTGCTGTTTTTGAACGCCACGGCTTATAGAGGGGGTGAAAAATCGTCCCTTTGAGTGTTTTGAATCTGCTGAAAAGAGCGACACAAATAATGTTGCCCTGCAGCTCTGGTCACTGACGCACAAAAGGAGGATGTGCGCACTCTGCTGGCCATCGGTGTAATGGCCCTTTATCATACTATTAAAAACAAGCAAGCTTTTCAGACACAGGTTCATCTAAGGTGAGACACTGCAGGTGAAAAGGTGATTTTTTATTTTTTTTGTCACAGCCCCTCCAGCACCTCAGGCTCCTTCCCCTCCCCTTTCGTTCCATTGCAGGAGTGAAGACAGGTGTGCTGGAGATTCCTCAGCTGAGTTCACTCTGCACTCAAGGAGATTCAAAAGTCCACTCCAGTGAGCTCAGCGCTGCCAGATCGTAGAATACTCTTCAGTCAGTACTACGTTCCATCCATCCATTTTCTTCCGCTTTATCCGGGGGCCGGATCGCGGGGGCAGCAGTCTCAGCAGAGATGCCCAGACTTCCCGATCCATGCGCACACCTCCTCTAGCTGTTCTGGGGGGACCCCAAGGCGACACCAGGCCAGCTCGGAGACATAGTCCCACCAGCGTGTCCTGGGCCTTCCACGAGGCCTCCTCCCAGTGGGACATGCCTGGAGCACCTCCCTAGGGAGGCGGCCAGGAGGCATCCGGAACAGATGCCCTAGCCACCTCAGCTGGCTCCTTTCGACGTGAAGGAGCAGCGACTCGAGTCCGAGCTCCTCCCGGGTAACTGAGCTCCTCACCCGATCTCGGAGGGTGCGCCCAGCCACCCTGCGGAGGAAACTCATTTCGCGATCTTGTCCTTTCGGTCATTACCCGGATCTCATGACCATAGGTGAGGGTGGGAACGTAGATCGATCTGTAAATCGAGAGCTTTGCCTCAGACTCAGCTCCCTCTTCACCACAACAGTCCGATACAGCGACCGCATCACTGCTGACGCCGCACCGATCCGTCTACCGATCTCACGCTCCATCCGTCCCTCACTCGTGAACACGACCCCGAGATACTTGAACTCCTCCACTTGAGGCAAGGACGCCCCACTGACCTGAAGCGGGGAAACCACCTTTACCTTACGTTCCAGCTTTCTCCCATTATACAAACCTTTCGAGACTACTTACCTGTTTCTCCATCCTGCTACAGAGCTTCGTTCTCCAGCCGCCTGTCTTCTTGCTCCGTCCTGCCTGGTCCTGCCCCGTCCCGCTCCGTCCTGCCTGGTCCTGCCCCGTCCCGCTCCATTCCGCGTCTGCTTTTGGGTTTTAGCCTGATGCGTAACAGTACGATCTGGCCTTTACAACATGAACCCAGCGGACTCCGAGGAGCTCAACCGGACTCTAGCTGCCCGATCTTCACTTCTGGAGCAGCATGACAATACTTTAAAGGCACTCATGGAACACATGAAGGAATTTTCTCAAAGCCATGCCCGTCTGCGTACGTTGATGGTCTCTCCGACCCCTCAAGTGTCAGCTACCAACCCTCCTGCTGCTACTCCTGTCCAGCCTCCTCCAACACTTCCAATGAGAGAAGCATTTGTGCCTCCACCAGGAACATGCAAGTCCCTTTTGACACAATGCTCTCTCATTTTTGAACAACAGCCTCGGACGTATTCCAGTGACCGTGCTAAGATCTGTTACCTTATTGGTTGTCTACGTGGTCATGCTCTGAGTTGGGCTTCTGCTATCTGGGAGAAACAGACTCATGTGTGTTCATCCTACTCTGTTTACTGCAGAGACGAGGCCAGTTTTTGAAACCGTAGTTTTGCGGAGCTGGCCATTGAGTTCCGCACTCTTGCAGCTGAGAGTGGATGGAATGATGAGGCTCTTTAAGGTGCATTTCTAAACTCCCTGTCTGACACCCTGAAGGATGAGATGGCCAGTCGAGAGGAGCCTAACAACCTCAACGACCTCGTGGGTCGAGCTATTCGGATAGATAACCGCTAACGGGGGCGTTGGCGAGAAAGGGCTGGTAAGATTGTAAATCACTCCATTTACCTTCCTCTCTTCCTCCGGCCACCGTTTCCGCTCCGCCTGCAGTTCCTCAACAGTCCGACCCTGAACCTATGCAGCTAGGTCGTGCCCATTTGGATCCTGAAGAGAGACGACGCCGCTTCTACACACGGAGCTGCCTCTACTGTGGTCAGTTTGGACATTTTATATCCTCCGTAATTTAACTCTTCCAGTTCTCATTGACTCTGGGGCGGATGAGAGTTTTATGGATCGTGTTGGGACTTGAAACACAGCCGCTGGAGACACCCCTGCTTTTGCAACATTTTAACATGCATTCATGACATTACAACATACTTTCATATATACATAATACTGTACATAAACTCAAAGGAGTGGGAGCAAGTATAACTTATAAATTGCCACCCCTGTTAATATCATATTTTCATTAATGTTGTTGGAGCCAGTAGCAGGGCAATGTATAACAACCGGATGGCAACAGTCAGCACAATGATCCCAGCCAATCCCAGCTGCAGCAGGCCGACAACGCAACGACACACCAGCAACGCACCAAAGCCAGTTACGCACAAATCTCCCTCCAACAAGTGACAGGACGCCACGTTCAGTCAGTATGACCACAAATACGATGGCTTGTAGTATTCAACCAATTAAGGGTACAATACTTGAATTTGCACTTTCCAACCAAATGTGCCAATCCCTTTCATTTTCCTACAGTTTTCCGTCACGTGGCAACATATCAATGTAATGGTAGAGAGATACAGCGCCCCCCACATAACAACCTCACTACGTCACCGGCATGCCAACCCCCCCACCACACGACCGGTCACCACCCTGCCATCACCCACCGCCACACCACCAGCTCCTCCAATGGTTGCTTCCTTTCACAAAACAGTTAATATAACAGATACACAGCTTTTGTTTGCGAGAAAAATACATAATTATAGACATCCATCCATCTTCTTCCACTTGTCCGTTGCCGGGTCGTGGGGGCAGCTGTTGGAGCTGCCCAAGTCACAGTGCACCAGCCCCTATGGCTCCTCCTGCAGGTGGTGGGTCCGCAGAAGATAATTATAGACATATTAAGTATAATTTATATGTCACAGAACCAAAATCTACTTGAGTACATCCTTCGGCTTTATATTCACACAGAACTTTCTTTTGGTAAAGCATTTTAAAGTGATGAATGTCTGGAAATTCCTTGAGGTCTCCCTTCAGGTTATTCCTTAGATTGCCTCCGCATAACGATACACAAAAGCTTTTTTTGGTTTTATGAATCTGGGGTTGTTTAAAAATTGAGTTCCCTCTAAGACTGTAGCCTCCTTCTCTGTTACGGAACATTTTTTGCAGGTTAAATAGTAGCAAAAGTGCATGTGCTTTATACGTAATTTGGGCAGTTTGAACATTTACAAGGTGATAGAATTTAAGTATATTAGACTGTAAGAATAACACATTTGTATGTTCCCTGTAACCTACCTTATGGACAATTCTAACGGCTGTTTTTTGAAGAATAGATAATGAATTTAGAGCAGTTTTACAATTGTTACCCCACGTTTCAATACAATACAGTAAATACGGAACAAACTAATGAATAATACCGTATGTGGAGTACTGGTTGATCCAATACCTGTTTTGCTTTGTTTAGAACAGCAATGCTTCTTGACATGATTGATGTGTGATTTCCATTTCATCAATTTTTACACCCAGGAATTGTATTTCTTTTACGGTGTCAATTTTTACACCATCAATCTCAATGTTTATGTTTTTATGTTATTCCCATAATGCTTCCTGACATAACGCCCTCCCGCTGCCATCTGACTATCACTACGAGCGAGCGAGCGAGCGAGCGAGCGAGCGAGCGGCATCTCCGTCACCTCTTGACCCTGAAACTACTTCCCCCTATCTCAGTTTGGGCTCGGTGACCGGCGGACACTATGGCCTCCCTTTGTGCGCGCCAGCGGCTAATCGCAATCCTCCCGAAGTCCCCCAGGGGTCAGGGAGGGAACAGGTGAACTTTGACCCCTCCATGTGACGCGCGGCCGCTGACGACTTTAAAGTTACTTCCTCTATTTGCAAAGCGCGCTCAAGATGCTTCGACCGTTGGTGATAGAAAGGACCTGGTGACTTCAGTAAGTCTGATTATGACGACCTAAATTCATGCTTTTTTTTTTACTTCTTAAAGGTACATTATGCAACCTTTAATTGGAATAAAAAAAAAAATCAAAATCGAAACTTGATATTTGTGAGTAATTGACCTTTTTGTGACCCAATGGCTGTATCGTGTATCTAAGATTTGGTACCTTTCATTTGTTCAATACCAGAAGTACCTAAACTGATATGGTTTAATGGTACCAGCCATATAAATTACACAATGTACTTTGGGTAAAACATTAAAATATTGCATTAGAAAAAATTTGAAAAAAGTGCATGTATGCAAATGTATTGATGATAAATATTGAGCCCCAAACTATATTGCCATTTATTAAACGATGAGTCAATGCAGTATTTATTGTGACAGCCCTGCTCACATGCAGGATATGTCCACTTTAACTGTTTAAAATGAATCAAACCTCACGCAGCCAGTCTGACCTCACTGTCATCAAAGATGTGCTTCCTCAATTTAAGATGGAGATGACCAAGATTGAACAAATTCACCAAAGCCTGGAGATTTGGAAAGGTTTTGAAGAAGACCACAGACGAGGGCTCCATTAGCAGCATTATCTCTCCTCCTAAACAACTTTTTATTGGCTCAGTCAACAAACTCCCCGCGCCTCACGACTCCCCAGTGGACCGCTCCATGTTGGACACTCCTGAAAGCTGAATCTGGCCTCTGTTCGGGCGCTCGGACCTCCTTCTCCTGGTCTCCACGCTTCACGCCCGGGTGCGTTCCACAAGCCTTTGGTTATTTTGGCTCGGGGCCATTTCCTACAAGGCATTAGTGTGGAGTTTCCCCCTCAAATGAGCTGCTAAATACCTGGCTGTGTGCGTTTCCACCGCGGCCGGCCTCATGTACGCTGTATGTGGGAGAAGTGGAGATCAGTGGAGGTAAACGGCAGCAGTAAAAGAAAACTGACAGGGCCGCTTCTAGTTTAAAGGGGGCCCGATGCAAGATGGATGTTTGGGGGGACTCTAGAGTGAGAGAGATTTACATTCACACATTTATCAAGGCGGGGGATTTTTAACTAGTTTTCCCCCGTAACATCTTAGTTTTAATGTCAAAGTATAAAAAAGACTAAACTCACCCTTTACAACGCTTATTTTATGATTTTATTTGTCGCTAGTGAGCCGGAGATATCCAGGAAGTAACTACTTTTTCTCACGCTTATTCATTCACAAATACTGACATATTTGGTATCCACGTGTACTGCGAAGGGCGGTTGAGATGGTACTGTAATAAAAGTGAAAGTAAAAGTCAGCTCTCCTGTCATTCGTGTTGGACTAGAAGAGCGTGGCTTTGCTGAGCAACAGTAGAAGTCCACCGGAAGTAACCGACACCATGTTTTTGACGATGTGTCTCCGTTCTGTTGGGCAGCCAGGGAGACTTATGGGTCGACCCAAGGCCGCCCTAGTTTCAACAGCATTTACTTCAAAGTGAGTAGTGGTCGGCCAAGGCAGGTTGACGATCGGCTCAGGGGGAAAGTCGGGTACGCGTGTCCCCCCGATCGAACCTCCCAGGTTTACATGAGCTTGGGCAATCCTGTTCTCCCCAGACTGGAGGTCCGACTCTTCCTTCGAGTTGTTATCTGTGCAGCCACGCCTTTATCTAGGCTCAGACACTAACAGTGCTACTGTTCAGGCCATAATCGTAAAGAATGATTCGATCTTTGTTGAACTGTGCCAGCTGGCAAGAAGCCTGAGGGCCAATAAAAACTGGACTGAGTGCTGCATTTGTGTCTCATTAATTAATTAAAGCAATGAACCATTTTATACACAGAGCCTTCCTAATTCCATACTGTACTGGGACGTCCTCCCTGTCTCCTCTGTCGGAGCTGCTTCCTTTTCCTGTCTCCATCCATTTCATCAGAGTCTATCTTTCTTTTATCGATCCACAGCGGAAGCAGCCGGTCTGCCTTACAGGGGGGGCACACACACATATAATCCCGCGTGCCTGTTGTGTGCGTAAAAAGCTTTGTGTCGCGTGGCACAACTGTTGGCGTCAGGTTGCAGCCGCATATTATCTCTCTGGTTTTTTTCGCGTTGACATTTACGGGCGCTCTATCTGAAGCCGGTGGAGAAAGTCATTCCATCTAAAAGGGTTGCATTTCCGTCTGACCTTTAAGATGTTGTGTGACTTTCTTCTAATGGGTGTTATTGTGAATAACGCTCCTTAAAGGCTTGTTATCCTTAAGGTTCCATATGTGGGAACTTTGCATTTGACCCGTTGTTCAAAGCCACAGCAGGAGTTGTGTTGGGTCATTTAACAGAGGGCACGAGAAACCCTAAATAAGTGTCTGCTCAAGATGGACATTGTTCTGAGCTATGAAACGTAAACTATGAAGGCCAAAGCCATATACTGTATTTGTAATGCTACAAACATTAAAAAAAAGTGGATATTTCCCTTTATATGGTTTGCAAACATTCCATCTGAGAAAAGATGGGGAAAATGAATATTAAAAAGCACATTTTTGAGTAAATGATATATTCACACATTTAATATGGACATGCTGTTAACGTTTAAAGTGTTATAGCACGTGCTAATTTTCAACACCTGTCCATAGGGGGCGCTTATGTTACAATAGATTAAAGGATAATCTGCATAACTGCATGAAAAACATAAACAAACAAAGAAACGTATCTGAATGTAAAGTCATAGTTTTAGTCCGGTGGGGAGAGAGTTCCACAGTCCAGCCCACTGAAGCAGATGCTGCCCTGTCCAGTGTCCTCCACGAGACACTGTTCAAACACTTAAAAGTCCATTTCAAAATACTAAAAATGTTACAAATTTAAAAAGGTTTTTGCCTTTGAAAATTATGTATCATCCATCCATTTTCTACCACTTTATCTGGTGAAAATTCTGTACATTTTAGTAAAACGCTTGTGCTTTTGTGTGATATCACAATGATGCCATCTCACTGTATCTTAATGCCTGTTTACACAGAGGGTGACTGTCTCCAGAGGCTCATGTTTGTGACCATGCTGTGGTGTAATGTGACAGATGTAAAGATTGCATAAAGCAGCATAACAAAGCATAACAATCTGACTTCAGATGTTAATCCAAGATTATGAAGATTAAGTATTTAGTTTCCTTAATGGTTTAAATCAGGGGCTTGATCGAGGGCCGATTTTCTTCATTGATGTTTCCCATTTCTAGAGCACTTTAACAGGCGTTGGTGTAATAATAATCCTCAAAATCATCTTGAGGGCCAGAGGTTCTATGATGGAGGGTCTATCGTTTCCTACATTTGGCTCTAAATGAACCTTAAAGGTGCAGTCACGAGAGCTCTGGTTGATGGAGAAACATAACGAGAATGTTTTCTTTACATTTTAAAGTGAAGTTGAATGGAACAGTTGAAGCCATCTTGAGTACGTACAACTTCAGCTCAAACCTTTTATGAATGAATGCTTTTTACATGACAGCAACAGAAGCCCATTTCCTGGTTTCACTGGGCCGTAAATCCTTCTGAACATCTCACTCAGACGTGCTCTTCACGTGCCTCGTGTCTCAGTATTTGACTGTAACAGCTCTCCCTCTCTGTCCAGCAGGGTCCCGGGCGGAAGCACGCGTCAGCTCCAGTCCAAACAGGCCCGTGTTTGGTTTCCACCGCGGAACACAGCAGGAGCCAGAGGTCCCGACCACAACGGCTCCCACAACGTGCGGCCGGCCAGAGGTTAAAGCAGTATGACAAATAACACGTCTTTATTCTCATTCTTGACTCTCATACCACCTATGTTTTGTGTTGTTCATCTGTTCTTTCCATTTGTTCTTTCTCACTTTTTTCCTGACACAAAGAGGCAACAGGAATAACTACAACCACAGAGTACTGCACATAATGTAGCCACATCTGAAGTATTTTGTTGCAAATGCTAACGAATGATTAACAACTGGGATTAGCTTACAGGTAAATAAATGTCTTCTGGCGACTGAAAGCTGCCGTGTACATTAGAGATCGACTGATGTTGATTTTTGAAAGTATTTCAGACGGAGCTCGTTTCTTTCTTATGGTTACAGAATTATAAGCAAAAGTCTGCAACAAAAAACATATATTGAATAAGTGGGTGAATGCAGTAGTCGGGTCACAGGTTGATGTCACCTGTGGGCCGTTCGCTGAGTCGAGGATGTGGAATGTGGAGGAATGTGAAGTTGAATTGAATTAATATAAAATGGAACTTTTTATATAACCAAAAAAGTCAATATTAGTGCGTATTTGACCTTTACGTGACCCAGCTGTATCGGTGGTTAGCTTAGCCCCTTTGCTCTCCGTCTCAGTGGCTCCTATGATGCGTCATCATCAATTTGATCTGAGGTTTTTTAGGGTTTCTGGTATTGATACGTAACCATGGATATGGTTCTATCAGAAGTGAAAACTAAAAAAATCCGCTGGGTCACTGAAAGGTCAAATATGTATTAATGTACTTATTTTGATGAAGTTATGAAAAGTTGCATAGAGCACCTTTAAGGCCCTGACTGAGCTCTTTCCAATGCAAACACACAGTTTCGGTTCCAGAGAAATCGGCCTTTTAGCGGCATTAGATCAGCTGAAACCCGATTTTTTGTGATATACCCAAATATGGACCCGATATATCGAGTTCAAATGTTTAAACCTTTCAGTGCGCATGAAAGTGCTGCATCACAAAAGGGAATTTGGTTTAATTTTGTCATTGCAAACATTTAGAGACAAGATATTGATCCGTTTGTGCCTCTCCTGACGGTCCAGCGTTACCATGGCGAATAGCTGGGTTACATCACTTCATAAACCGATCGACTTTGGCCTAAATCGTCCTCATGTTAAACTTATGAATGAGTGAAAGTCATAGAACGAGAGTTACAGCCTGAGCACATGTAGTAACTTAACACATCCTTAACGCCGCGAGCACAGGAGCCACTGACAGTTTGCACTTTCATCTCAGGAGCCTGTAATGCCCCCCGCTCCGCCCCCCCCACCCCCACCCCCCCCCCCCCCCCCCCCCCCACACACACACACACACACAGACACGAGGTACTGTACGACTTAATGAGTAAAAAACTCCCATGTGTGGCTGCCTTTGGCGTGCGGGTCACGGAACAGACTCCATTAATCATCACCTGCTTTTGTGACGGCGGCCGTTTGATTATTGAGCTGATCCTCTTGACAGCAGAGCCCCCCCCTCCCATGCCCCCGTCCCGTCGACTGTAGCTGGAGGGGTTGGGGGCCTTATATCGGGGCGTTAAGGGGAGCGTAGGGAGCGATACGAGGGCAAGGCCGGGAGGAGAGAGTAATGTTGATGTGAATGTTTATTCAGAAGTAGGTCGTTATATTTATGTGGATTGTCTACGTCAAGGTTAAAGATACAAAAGTCAAAAACAACAGTCTCTAACCTGTCCAGTCCTTTATTGAACCAAGAAAGTTCCACAAAGATTCAGAACTTCTTTTTTCTCAAGTGGTTCTGAAACCCAGGGAGGCCGTACACGTTTTTCGTGGTAACCAGAGGAGGACGCTGGCAAACCCGCAGCCCTAGTAGACTGACAAAAGCGAGGCTGACAATCTGCGCCATCGGCCCCAACCGAGCTCCACAAGGCAGCTGAAGTGTCCAGCTCCACGCCCCAGACCAGCGAGGCACTCGGACGTGAGCAGAACCACCTCATCTAGTCCCCTAACATACAGCAGCTGCCCTAACAGTAGCCGCCCGCGCACATGTCAGCCAGTCTGGACCCCCTCCGAGAAAAAAAACATGGATATTTCTAATCAGACCGCCGTCCGACATCATGCTACAGGAATGCCCCGCTCCCCCCCCCCCCCCCCCCCGTCCCGTCCCGTCCCGTTCCCTTTCATTCACCGCCGCTCTGCTTCCTATTATCTTTATTTGAAATGCAGCTCTTTATTGACTCACCAGAAACACATGTCGGCCGGGCACGCTCTTTTTTTTTTTTTTTTTTTGCGTTCTCGTTACAGTCAAATCCAGCCAAGGTGCGCTGTAGGATATGGGAGCGCGTTGTTTAATCCCGAACGACGAGGTCACGGCGGTTCAGCCCCCCCCCCCCGACTCCTTCTGAGGGAGGCCGCTGATCTGAAGCCGGACGGAACGATGACGACGCCTTCAGGTACGGTGGGAAATGTGTGGAATTCGATTTGGAGGACGGCGGTTCCCCGGGGTACGGGTAATGTAATGCAATAGGAGAGGCTTAAACGGACGCAGACGAGCGGGCGAGGGAATTGCATTATTATCCATCCATTTTCTCCCACTTGTCCGTGGCCGGGTCGTGGGGGCAGCTGTTGGAGCTGCACCAGCCCCTATGGCTCCTCCTGCAGGTGGTGGGTCCACAGAAGGACGGCCTCATGGTTCTAACCGGGCCTGTTGGTCTCTCATAGGGGGCCCATTCACTCTCTCATTCATACACCAGTGTACGCAGACACTGGAGGCAAGGAGGGTGAAGTGTTGAACGTTCTATCTCCACTGAAATGAACGCCTGAACTGACAAAGAGCCAGGCTAATATTACAGCGCCAATAAGAGCGATGGACGTAAACAACAACAGAGACCGCTGGTATAAGATACACACTCCGGCTCAAAGGATTCTTTATTTATGTTTCTTTTATTTGACCTTTCTTTAACCAGGAGCGCATTTAAACGCCCCCGTTAGGAACAAAAGCTGCTTGGTTGGGTTTGTTGACGCCTCATGGTTTTCATATAAAAGCAGGTCGAGAGAGGCGTTTTCCTGGAGACGATCGCCGTCTAAACGGCGCCTTTGAAAGCAGCAAGCCAAACTCCATGCTTTTTAATGCCCAAAATACTTCATTTTTAATGGCACAAATGCTAAAAAATCTGTGCATAATTTCATATCCAGATTTGCATTCACCAAAAAAATAATGAAAAAATAAAGAGGATCGGGTTTCAACAGGCAAACTGTAGCTGAATTAGTTTTGGACCGTCATTTTTTGTATTTTGACCATTGCTATGATTTTAGATGAAATCGAGAATCCGATTTAAGGGCAGTGAAAACAATTAAGCACATAACTATAAATGCCCGATGGAAACCTTGATTAAATGTAAATACCTACCCATGTCAGCCTTTTCCCCCGTCTACAATTCCCTCATTTCGGCGAAGGTGCCCTTGACCCAGGACAAAACCACCCGCCGAGTTGTACCACGGCCAATAAGAACAGATCGGGCATTAGCGACTCCCAGTAGTGAGGCCGCTCATGTCTAACCGGGCTTTTTCCAGCGGGCGGACACAATAAGCCTCATCCCGGCGTATTATTTAACCAGTACGGCCTTTAACGGCGCGTTTACGAGTGCTGTGCGTCAGATCGGACAATTACAGCGCGGCCGGAGATAATTGGAGGCCTCCTATTGTCGTCAATGTTATTATGATACTAATCACGCCGCCGCCCGGACGGTGTACGCGCTAAGTGTTTTATTGTTTTGGAGAATCAGAGTGTGGAGGGAATGAAAGGGGGATGGGACAGGGGAAAGGGGGGGGGGGGACTCTGTGATCTAATCAGAACATGTATTTTCAACCATAAAGAGGGTGCAAATTGAATTTTGGTCATGGATTTACATTTTTGAAGGACGTTCTATGCTTTTCTCCAATTAACCTTCCAAAACCAATTTACATTTTGTTTGTTGGAAATATTATACTACACAGTGGATAGTGAAAGTCTGTTATGTTACAGCCTCATTGTTTTTTTACCCCTCATCAAGCTACACACAATATCCCATAATGACAAAGTATAAGTTTATAGAATGTTTTACAAATTTATAAGAAATAAAACTCGCATAAGTATTGACACCTTTTGCTCTGACACTCAAACGGAGCTCAGGTGCCTCCTTTTTCCCACTGATCGTCCTTGAGATGTTTCTACAGTTTGGCTGGAGTCCACCTGTGCTAAATGAAATGGATTGGACTTGATTTGGAAAGACACACCTCTATAAGGTCCCACAGCTGACAGTGAGGTCAGAGCAGAAACTAAGCCCTGGAGCAAAAGGAACTGTCTGTAGGCTCAGAGACGGGTTTGTATCCAGGCACAGATTTGAGGAAGGGGACAGAGGAGCACCGTGGCCTCCATCATTCGTAACTGGAATAAGTTCAGAACCACCAGGATTCTTCTTAGCGCTGGGCCCGTCCAAACTGAGCAGTCAGGGAGAAGGGTCATGGTCAGGGAGGAGACCAAGAACCTGATGGTCACTCTGACAGAGCTCCAGTTATTCTGAGCAAATGGGAGAACCTACAGACGGACAACCATCTCTACCATAAAGTCTGATTAGTGGAGTGTTGCAGTTCTATTTTTAATAAATTTGTAAAACATTCTAAACATTGTTTTTCACTGTGGTGTTGTGGGATATTGTGTGTAGATTGATGAAAAGAAACAATATTTTAACCCATTTAAGAATGAGGTCATCGCTGCAGCCCTTCACTGATCAGGCCTTTATGGTAGTGCTGCAGAGATGGTGGTCTGTCTGTAAGGTTCTTTGACATCTGAAGCCCATGTCCAGGATCCGTCTGTGTGTGGAGGCTCTTGATGCACCGACTCCAGCCTCAGTCCACTCCTTGTGAAGGTCCCCCACACATTTGAATGGCCTTTTCCTGACAGTCCTCTCCAGACTGCGCTCATCCCTGCGGCTTGTGCATCTTTTTCTTCCACACTTTCTCCTTCCACTTAACTTTCTATTAACGTGCTTTGATCCAGCACTTTGAGAACATCCAACTTCTTTTGCTATTACCTTTTTTGAGCCTTTCCCTCCTTACGGAGAGTGTCAATGATGGGTCTTCTGCACAACTGTCAGGTCAGCAGTCTGAACCCATGATGGTGAATTCCGGTGAACCGCCGAGAGACCATTTAAAGTCTCAGGGACCCTTTGCAGGAGTTTTTAGATTCATTAGCTGATGAAAGGGTGACACTTTGAGCCTAGAATAATAGTCTCTTTTCACAATATTCAAATTTTCTGATATTTTTAATATTTTTACAAGCGGATCAGTTCATCTCAAGGGGTTTTCCAATATTAAATTTACACTTTAGATGATTTAGATGAAAAAGTGCCTTTTATTGATAACATCTTAGATTTTGTGAGTTATCTGGCTGCCGTTATTCAGATCATGTATTTAAAAAGTCTATAGAATGGCTCCTTGAAATGAATGGACCCCAAAGACTCGGCTCCCAGTGAAGAGCCTTGAATCCCATAACTAACTCAAAAGTTTCCCGTTCTGTCCAATTTACTTTAGAATATCAAAACTTGCCCTCACTCCTCTGTTTGAATGTTTACAAACCATGCAAAATGAAATATGCTGAGACTTTTTGCATTTGTGGCATCAAACATTTCATATGTAGGCATTAAGAAGCATTACATTTGGCACTTTTAGAAACCTTGTTTTAGTAAAAAGATAAGTTTTATTCAATGACTAAATTTGATATTCTTATCCACCCCTCTGATCATTGCATCCGTGAATGATCTGTTTCACGCATAGAGTTATTTCCATACGTTTTAAGGATATTTCTTCCTGTTGACAGTATCTCGTTGTAAATGATGTGCAGTTGTCTGTTCTGTATCGACTTTTCGACACTGACATATTTATCGACAACCTGGATCATTGTCACATGTACAGGTCGACGTGTTAAATACCACATTACGGATGAACAATAACTTCCAGCCCCCGTTGTAAACGTAAAAAGTCTCCCTCCTCGCTGCGTGCCCATCCGAGCGCATCGCCGCAGTCCACATGAAAGCCCTTTTCTTTTCTTTTTTTAAACGCATATTATTTCTGCTCCATTTGACTCCAATGAGCGCCGCCTATGCGGGCCTGTAACACAAGACACCACTGACACAGAGGCCGCCTTTATGCGAGGGACGGGGGCCCACAGCCGAGGGGCTTACCCGGTGGAGGAACTCTGAACCGCAGGGGCCCCCTCTCTCTCAGCGCGACCACCCCCTTGGACGTCTACGCTGTAAGATCTTGGCATTTCGGTCAGTTTCTCTTGTTTTTCTACCCATTACGCGGTTTGATGGGTGAAAGCAGGTGCTAATTGATGAAAGTAGAGACCTGGGACTTGCTCCCGGCCCTTATGTACAGTATGGTTGGTCCGCGGCTGTTTACCTTGAAGGGGTAAAGCAGACCTGGAGGTGTTTCAATTCGCAGGCGCATCTTTGAGTAATTTTTTAACACTTCGCTTATGCGCCCAGCACGCGTCCGCTGCTGCAAGACCACCCCCAGATGGGACTCGAACCCACAATCCCGGGCTTAGGAGGCCAGTGCCTTACCCATTAGGCCACAAACATTGCTTTAAAAAATAAAACATGCATATCCTTGTCGGGAGCCAGGCAGAGAAGCTTTGTTGGATATATTTCTTGGGTTTGGCTTACATTTTAAATGTTATTACAACCTACAAGAGTTTGCCTGATATACAAGGTTGTGACAGTGAATAATGGGTGTCCTTAACAATTTCCTTTTGTGACAAGTTAAGGTCCCGGGTTCAAATCCCGGACGAGCCCTGCAGGTGTACTGGGGGGGTTCATAATGAGGTGTTGGGCTTGTTTTGGGTGGAATTTAACATTTGAGAAAGCACTACTGACAAAATGTCCAGTATAGGCCTGGTGAATAGGCCATAGTTTTGCCTTATTCACCAGTGCAATAAAGTTTAAATAAAAGGAACCTAATGTTGTATATAAGAGCCGCCATACGCACTCATCCAATTTCCTACTGAAAGAGAAGATCCAGAACGTGTGTATTCGTGACAAATGGATTAAATTAGTCAGTTTGACATATAGCTAACCAGTAATGCTAGTAATGCGTCTATTTACTGTTTTTTATTTATTTATTGGTTTAGCACGGGCCACGAGTTCTTTCTTTCTCTTCCCAGTAACAGCTGTCTCCCCGTTTCTTCCAAAATTATTTTAATCAACTTTGAACGCTCAAAATATTCAACACCTGTGTCACACTCGATCATGTTTACAGTTTGGGATACGATCTGGGTAGTCCTGACCTTTGACCTGGCCCAGCATGCTTCGCGCTTGGTGAAATGCCGGCTGATTCCGAAACCGTTAAATTGCTAAGAGGTCTAACGCCAAACAGGATGTGCGTCATGATAGGAAGCGTCCGAATTGGGCTGTCGGTTAGGAAGGAGTTAGGGAAAGGAGCCTCCATGCTAACTAGCATAACCACTTTAGCATAGGGATCTCTGATGCTAACTCACTGGCGATTTGGAGCTATGTGCCATCCCATAAGCCACTGCACCGCCAATCTCCCACCCTGGAGTGATTCTTCGTACGCAACCACTGTTGATTGACAGACGCATAATTAATCACAGCACAGTCACATGTCAGCCGCCTCAGTAAATGGCTTAAATGAAGGCAGTTTGTGCTTTTGCTTTCATTTAGTAGAAACTTAAGTCGCATGGCTAATTTGCATAATGTAGCTTTATGAAACAGCTGTTGAGATAAAATAAGACTAAAGGAAAATGGTTCCTTTGGATTTTCTGTTTTACCTCCTTCAATGTCTTTATTTGGACACTATGTTGTTGCATATGCAATACAGTAGGTGGCGGCATGCACTTTTGTTTGCCTGCCAATAACCTTAAAGAAGAAGAAGAACAGCTGTTGGTGATGTCACTCCCCCCTGTAAACAGCCCTAAAGTGTTATAACATCTGCACGCGCTCGTGTGTATTTCGGACACTTTTTTACCGCTGCTGCACAAAGGAAATGACCATATTTAGATTACAGCATCTCGTGGATACCAAACATGTCGGTATTTGTGAATGAATACGCATGGGAAACATGACGCTCGATAACGACAAAACGTCGAGCCTCTTAAAGGGATCGTTTGGTTCTGTATTTTTGAACTCTTGGCATTGAAACTCCGATGTTAAGGGAGAAGACGAGTTAGCGGCGTTCTCACCTTAAACTCATATTGATAGTCTCACCAGAGTATCAATGATAACCGCCCGCTTGATCGAAATGCCTAGCTCTTAGCCAGATTAACACGCAAATGATCATGTTCCCCAGAGGCCAGTGTCGACAATGGCTATTAGCGGCGAGAACTCCATTCCCACAATTAGAAGCTTTTTCGTTTTGCGTGATGTTTTCGTACCACGGTAAGGAGCCAGTTCCAAGAAGCCGAGGGTCCCGCGGGTGTAATTTAGGGGGGAGAGAAGCTTCCGGTACGAGCATTTCAAACTGAGGTGGTTATGGACCGAGCGAGCCGAGGTACAGGAGTGTCTCCCACATTCCAAGGCCAGAATATTAGAACCTAAACTCCATGTAGGACTGACCAGAACCAACACTTCGATATTCAGAACGTTTCTTAAGGCGAGACGCAGCAGGTGAATAGAGAAACTTTTTACATGTAGAGATATCCATTTGAAACATTTACTGTAGATTAATAAGAGTGTTACTTTTCTGTCATGTTATGTTCATCAGGGTTGCCAGATTCTCAAAACCAAACGTACCAAGCTTCCAAAACTATCGTATTTCAGCACAAACTATTGTACACTATAAATATGACCATAGCGCTGTAGCACCTGTGCAAAATATGGCTCACATCATCACCGCTCCCCCCCTCCTGGAACCGCCACCTTAACGTGGTGGAGGGGTTTGAGCACCTGAATGATCCTGGGAGCTCTGTTGTCGGGGGCTTCGTGCCCCTGTAGTGTCTCCCATGGCAAACAGGTCCTAGGTGACGGGTCAGACAAAGAGCAGTTCAGAAGCCCCTTATGAGAGACCAACAGGCCCGGTTAGAACCATGAGGCCATCCTTCTGTGGACCCACCACCTGCAGGAGGAGCCATAGGGGCTGGTGCAGCTCCAACAGCTGCCCTCACGACCCGGCAACGGACAAGTGGAAGAAGATGGAGGGATGGATGGATCACCGCTCCGAACTACAACATGCACGCACTGCCCCATTCATGACATTACGCACACGCATGACATGACGACATACTGTATAGGGGAGCCTGTACTCACCTAAGAGATGAACTCCACCTCCTCCTCGGACTCATTCTCTTCTGCAGGACCTTCCGATGTCGAAGTTTGTCAACATACTTTTTGTAGAGCGAAAGCAAAGCGCTGCTGAGGGGTCAGTGCATTTAACAAGACTTTATCTGGCGCTCTGAAATGATCCTACATTTAGGACCTTTTTGAATTATTGATCGTACAGTGGTCATAATTATCATACAAATACGATAGTTATTAGCAACCCTGGTTTTCATATATAATAAGGCCTTTTATGCCTAAAAATGTAATAAAATGTTAATAATTTATTGAGCCAGGTTTATTTTGTTTGTTTTGACATATTAGTTGCAGAGACCTTTTCAGTGGGGATGTTGGATGTATTGTGGACAAATCTGTTGAAAGTTGAAATTTCAAATTTTTTATTTTTATTTAAAACGCAATAAATCAGGCTAGGAATTTAACATTAAAAAATTCCTCTGTAAAAACCTTCAAAATATTGTTCAGTCTGTTGGTCTCACATTGGTGTTCTCACACCAATGTGAGGAAAATAAAGTTTGAGAAAATGGCTCTTGAAATTACAATTTTCCAAATAAATCTATGGAGAAACATTGACTTAAACATGTTACTGTGAAGATGAGGCCAGAGCTTTGCTTCCTGGTTAAAGCTGTGGGACCTGACTTTTGGTTGTTGCATTTTTGCCTCCTAAGAATATGTTGTAAACACCGCAAAAACAGTGGAGTTTACAAACTAACCCTAGCCTTACCTTAGCCCTAACCTTAAGAACCTATTGTCGGAATAGCGGTGTCAAAAAGTGTCGGATTGACGGAATGTCACAATGGAGAGGCGTCGGAATGACGGGCCGACCCCCAAAAACAGATCTCGTTGCGTTGTCTTAACCTAAATGTTTATTGAGGTAGAAGCAGAATCTAAATCAGTGCTGCTCAAAGCTCTCACAAGGCCTATCATTAATTTGCTTGAACAATTCAAATGGGCAGGAGGGATTGTGAGAGCTAGAAATGAGTTTGGGCTAAAGCTCAAAATGTCACACTTTAAATAGATCAGGTACCTAAGCTTTAAGAGACCAATTTGGCCCAGAACCTGGAAAGAGTTTGGCCCACAGGAAAATGAACTGTCTTACACGGAAAAGAAGGAACAGGAAACTTGATTGTGACAGTTCTAGATGTGCAATGATCTGGAGGAAAAGTAACGGGATAACCCAAAAAAAAAGGTCATTCACTCCCTTAATATCTGGCTCCTTCAGCTTTGATTCCAGCTTGTTCTCTGTGGCGTTGCTTCTGCGACGTTCATTTTTCACCAAGATCTTGTTCTGATGATGAGAGACTGTGACCACTGGGAGAATGTAGTGTGTGAGTGAGTGGTTGGTGGTGGTCGGAAGGGCTGATGCCACAGACTGGTTGCCTTGCTTCCATCAGTCTACCCCAGGGCAGCTGTGGCTACAACAGTAGCTTACCACCACCGAGTCTGGAGTGAATGAATGACGACGGTGTAGCGCTTTGAGAAACTTGGTAATACAGGCTTGTAAAGCGCAATACAAGTGTAAGGGATTATTAAAATAAAATCATCAATTTACATCTATACATTATTTACATTTTGTCACTGAAAATATTAATAATAATAATAATAATGCCTTACACTTGTATTGCGCTTTACAAGCCTGTATTACCAAGTTTCTCAAGGCGCTACACTGTCGTCATTATTCATTCACTCCATACTCGGTGGTGGTAAGCTACTGTTGTAGCCACAGCTGCCCTGGGGTAGACTGGCAATATTGGCAATTTTTAAGCATAAATACATCAAAATATGGTGGAAATATTTATGTTGCATATTTATGTGACTTTTTCACCTGCAGCGTCGCGCCGTAAGAAATGTAGAATATTTTGCGTTTGTGGCATTACAAGTGTATCGAGATTCAATTGGCAATAAAAAGCCTCAAACTTGACTTGACCTGTATAAACCCTGACAAACATTAAAAGTCTGAAAACATGACAACTCAATCCTGCGGCGTCCAAGGCCGCATGTATCCCTGATATGATCATGTTCATGTAAAGCCTTTGCTCTCCTGACCTGCCCATCCCTTGACATTCCCACTTAGTTTCGAACACCTATTGCCGTATAAGTTTCCTGCAAAGAAAAAAAAGTAAAAAAATCAAAGGCATTGAATTCCTCCTCAGTAAGTATCACCATTGCACACATTGTTTGTATCCCACTGTCCCTATAGCGACTGCCTGCCTCTGGTATAGATCTGCCTGTTTAAAAATGCATGCATCTCAATGGCACCGATCCATACGTCTGGAACATCGGTCCCTGCAGTATCTTCGCTCGCCCTCCTGTCTGCTCCCTCCCTCTCTCCATCCCTCTTTGTCCCATACATTGCAGCAGTATAGACGCATGACATCAGCGGGGTTTTCATTACCGTAATAGCTCAGAGAGAGGTGGGGGAAGGGGCTGGGGGATTGGGAAGTTAGACAGGTTTTTTTGCTGCGGTCTGCATAGGTAGTGCATCATCTTTCCCTTTGTCTGTCAGCCCAGGAGCGTCTTTCTTTGTCTTCCGCTCCCTTTCTATTGTTTCTGTTGCACTGTACAGTATATACTCACGTGTTCCCCCTATGGCCATTGTCTATGTGGGTTCCTCCTGAGCCTTGGCACACTTCTCAAATGTCTCTTAAGGCACATCTAGGTTTAGAGGTAAAGAGAGCTTACTTATGAGCATGTTACGGCAATACTCATAAACGTTACAGTGGAAGGCGAACACAAACGAACGCTTCCGATCCTTCATGGATAAAGGATCGTGAGCAGTCATCTGTACGCTGCAGTCGAAGTGTTGGACGTTTCACTCCTCATCCAAGAAGTTTCGTCAGCGACTGTAATGACCTCTGGCTGCAGGTGGACCTTTAAAGGTTAATGAGAGGGGATAACTGGGCTAGTATCTTCCAGGACACTGCACAATAGTCTCCAGGAAAACGTAGCAAATAATAAATGATAGGACAAATGTCACAATTTGGTTTGATCACACTGTGGTTAACTTCAAACTCCGATCCAGTGGTTTAATTCCTTTCTTCCTTAGTTATAGTGGGCCAATGGTCATGTTTCCTTTTGATTAGTGAAAAACATTTTTTTTTGTCACTTCTCTTACACTCTGGGACAGCCTGGACGACAAACGACAAGGACTGTCGGCCACTCTTCATGGAGAAACTGGGGCACGCTGGTGACGAAGCACCACACCAGCCTGCTGCGGAGCCGACTCAAGCTGGGAACCCCGACTGAGCTCTCTGTTAAGCTAGAAGTAGACTGAACTCTTCAACTGTTGAGAAACGTCACTCTAGGAAAAAGAATCAAATCGGGCCCAGTCCTTTTACTTCAATTGCCATTTTCGATCCAGCAAAGTGACCCGTAGCATCACTACAGTGTCCTGAAGCGGCAGACAAAGTACTAATACACCTTGAACTTTTGCACATTTTGTCATGTTTACAACCCTAAACGTAAAGATTTTATTTTTATTTTTTACTGAAAGTTCACACACAAATAACAGACACCTGTGAAGTGAAAGCAAAATGATACATGATTCTGTTATTTTTCAAAAAATAGAAAAGGGAAAAGTGGGGCATGCATAAGTATTCATACAGCATGAATTAATACTTTGTGGAACCACCTTTTTTCTGCAACAACAGCAGCAAATCTTCTGGGGTTTGACTCTACAAGGTTTGCACATGTAGAGACTGACATTTTAGCCCATTCCTCTTTACAAAACAACTCAAGCTCTGTCACATTAGAAGGAGAGCGTTTGTGAACAGCAGTTTTCAGGTCTTTCCACAGATTTTCAGTAGGATTTAGGTCAGGGCTTTGACTGGGCCATTCTAACACATTAATATGTTTGTTTTTAAACCATTCCATTGTAGATTTAGCTTTGTGTTTAGGGTCATTGTCCTGCTGGAAGGTGAATCTAAGCCCCAGCCTCAATTCTCTTGCTGACTCCAGCAGGTTTTCCTCTAAAATGTCTCTGTATTTGGCTCCATCCATCTTCCCAACTATTCTTACAATCTTCCCAATCCCCACTGAGGAAAAGCAGCCCCATAGCATGATGCTCCCTCCACCATATTTGACACTGGGGATGGTGCACTCAAAGTCCAAAAAGTTCAATATTTGTCTCATCTGACCAAAGCACCTTCTTCCACATGGTAGCTGTGTCCTTCATATGACTTCTAGCAAACTTCAAACGGGATTTCTTATGGCCTCCTTTCAATAATGGCTTTCTTCTTGCCACTCGTCCATGAAGGCCAGATTTGTGTAGAGTACGACTTATAGTTGTCCCATGTACAGATTCCCCCAGCTCAGCGGCAGTACGTCACAGCTCCTCCAGAGTTATCTTGGGGCACTTGGTTACATTTCTGACCAGTGCTCTCCTTGTTCGGTCTGTTAGTTTAGGTGGACGGCCGTGTCTTGGTAAGTCCACAGTGGTGCTATACTCTTTCCATTTCTGAATGATGGATTGAACAGTGCTCCGTGAGATGTTCAAATCTTGGGAAATCTTTGTATAACTTAACACTGCTTTAAACTTCTCCACAGCTTTATCCCTGACCTCTCTGGTGGGCTCCTTGGCCTTCATGATGTTGCTTAGTGACCAATACACTCTGACCATAGCTCTGAGGCCCTCACCGAACATCTGGAATTATACTGAGAGTAGATTACACACAGGTGGCCTCTATTTAATGGTTAGGGCAAGGTGTGAACATTCTGCAGTCATTAGGAATGTTATGAAGGCAATTTAATGCACTCAGAAAATGCTGTATGAAGTTTATGAGGTCACAATGGACTTATTTTATGACATGTGGTTTATTCGTTCTGAAATATTGACACATTTAGCACCTGTTTGTAGCACGAAGGGGCAATCGAGAGAACGCTGAAATCCAAATATGGTCGTTTCCTGGATGGGAGACAGCAGCAGCTAAAGATGGGAGACATATACACAAAATATTGATGTTTCCAAAACCAAATGAAGTTTTCCCTCTACTCTCGCAGCAACATCTCCACTATAGCAGCTCCTGAAGACTCCAAACGTTACGTTCTCTGAAGGTTTTTCAGAGCGATTTTCAAAAATCCATTTCCTGCCTGATTTATTGAGCTTTGAGACACACAAAAACAAGGCATAATTAGATGTTTAGACCCCCTCTGAATTTTAAATCTAATCTCAACTAAATCACTTGAAATGGTGCTGTATGTGTGCCATGTGAGTGTCAGTTTGTGTTACTGGTTCACATGACTTCACAACTTTCTGAACAACCTTTAATTTGAAGTGGACTTGGTGCAGCTTAGAAACTGTCAAAACGAGGACATTTGGGCTTGGTTTATGGTTGATATCTCTCCAACGGCTGGACCTATCGACAAGAAACAAAAAACTGTCACAAAGTCCAGCATCTTCTCTCCCAGCACATATGAACTAAGGTCACATGACTGTCCACTAATGACGTCCACAACTGGGGACAATATACCAATGATGTGCAGATGACAGGACGTTTCGTCGTAAGATGAATCCAGGCACTTCCAAATAATGATCGGGGAAGAAAATGTGGACATTTTCTGTTGGGACATTTCTTTCCAGAACTGTCCAAGTCCCGCTGAGCTGCTCTCCAACTGAGATTATGAAGTGACGTTCTAGAAAGACCTTGAGATGGTGTAGACGGGTGTAAGACCAGAGGAAAGGATTGGGAAATGGATCAAATGTGCAGAACAAGTTTCCCAACTGGAATAATGGAGTTATAATATTTCCTCCTTTATCCTGCTGTTTGTGTCTATTTCCACATTCCTGGTAATGTTACGCTGATCTCCTAAAGTTTGGGGAAGTGATATTGGCTACATTTAAAAATACACGTAGGTAACTCTAGCTTTGGCTGTTGCATGTAATCGATGCGGCGCACAGGGGCAGATGGGAGCAGTCTCATTCCTGGACGCCGATGACCGTTTCGTGTAGGCCCCGGCTGCAGGACTGTGTGCGGACATTGATAGGGACCGGGATCAATGTCAGACAAACAGCGTCGGGAATATTAAAAAAGTCACAAAATACAGAACATATCAGGTCTTACTTACGGTTTCACAGGGATGTTGTACATATGTTAACGTATTCCCCTGAATAGTTTGATGCTAATTCAGAACGTTTTCATGTCTTTGAGGGGGAATAGAAATGACAGTACGTCTGATGAAAAGAACCCGTCAAAGGAACTTATCTGAGAGCCTGGAGTTACTCTTGTCCGTAACTGTTCCGTAGTTGACCCTATATAGTTCTTCGTTGGCGGCAATTTACTGTCATCTCCACTTCACATCACCAGCTGCGTACGGGACACTGCAGAGGGTCTAGAGTTTCCCCTTGACACAGTGTGGGACGGGCCCCGGGCCCCTAGCACAGACTGCACAAATCAGATTACCACAAGAGCTAGTCAACAGAATACCCATACTTTTAGTCCTGCTACTTCTGTAACTAAAGCAAACGGCAGATGGGGGTTTGGTCTGGTAACTTTGTCCGACGATGACAACGTACTGATGAAAACCAACTGTGGTGGAAACACATTTTTATGCATCAGAGTGCCTCAGATTTTCGCCACACACAACAATTTCCCAGGAAAGTTTTTAGATATTTATGGATCACCAGGTCTAGATCAAGATCCCGTACAAAATCTCATACAAATCACAGAAATGTCTTTAGCTATCCGAGCCTGTTCGCACGTTAGTCGTCAAATCCCGGACCTGATTTAAATTGAATGTTCCATCCCCCATACAAGCCTGGCACCCATACTATATATGCTGTCCTTTTCACTGCATTTATTATATATTATAAATGATGTCGTCTCTTTATCATTAACATATTATAAGATGAAGTTTAGTGGCCAATGGATCCGAGCCACAAAAAGCAGAAAATGAACTGAATTTGAGTTAGCATTTACGCTAATTTGCACGTAATGTACATTTATTAATGATTTCTAACGAGGCTTTGACCTAATGTGGTTGATGGTTGACAACACCTACACACATCTGGTCGTTCACAATTTGTAATGTTTGGTGGCTAATGCTAACGGCTATAGGAAAAATACACTGAGCAGGCTAACGGTCTCTGAAAAGTCTCCCGGGCTATAGCCGACTGTCCGCATACGGTAAGTGTTGATGATCGAGCAGTCACTAAGGCAACAATGTCCACAAGAAGTCTCAATCGTCCAGGATAATAAATCGTTCCTCAATCTGGTGGGACCTCATGGCCTGGGTGGAAGAAAACATCGGATGATTTTGGAAACGTCGGCCATCGAGGTCTAGAGATGTCGACTTCGTGGACTCTCCAATGGCTTTTGTGAAAGTATTCCTACTATTACTTTCTACTCTTCTTTCTCCTGCTACTGTAGTTACCGGCGGCTGACCCCTGCTTCTTCGTTGGCGGTAACGTGCTGTCAGCTCCACTCCATCTCTCCATCTCTGTACAGGACACTTCAGAGGGCTCTCCTGTTTCCCCCTCTGCTGTCCCGGCTTTCGGGGAGTAGGAAGTGGGGGGAGGGGGGGGGGGTCCTGGGCCCCTCGTACCGACAAGCTGGGAGAGGAAGCGCATATTTGGGTGAAGGCTGTATTGTCAGCACCCATCATGTCTCATTGGGCCCCGCCGAGTGCCGTGGGCCCCCGAGCACATTTTTCTTTTTACGGGCCCCTCGTGCCTCTTATATCATCCGGCCGGCGGTACCTGGGAACCCCAGCCCTGGGAGTGCTGTTTGCTGGTGGGAGAACACATGTGTGCAGCAAATTCAAAGTGCGTTTGATGCTCCGACTTGCTTTGGGCGTTTGACAGAGCAGTACGGAAAACACGAGTCGGAAAAGGCTCCGGAAGTGGACGTGTCATGCATAATTATATAGACTATTTTGGGCTGGTACAATTCACATTTTATAACTTCAATAATATGTACATACATAAATCTGTGTGGTATCAAAAGTCATTCAATTAAATGTGCTAATATTAGGAGCTGAACATATCATCTAAAATGAGCTTTTAAACATGTTCAAAGACGTACAATGCATCTGGAAAGTATAATAAAACTCTGAAATATCACATGTACATAAGTATTCACACCCTTTGCTTGAGCTCAGGCGCATCCTTTGTCCGCTGATCGTCCTTGAGATGTCTCTGCAACTTGACTGGAGTCCACCTGTGCTAAATTAAATGGATTGGACAAATTGTTGCAGCATCAAAGGTTCGGAAGATATTTATTTTGAATACATTTGCAAAACATTCTGAAAACCTTGTCATTATTGTGTGTAGACTCGTGAGGAAAAACAAATCAAATTGAATCAATTATGGAATGAGGATGTGACAAAGTGTAGGGGTGTGAATACGTTCCGGATGGACTGTACACAGTTAATCATTCAGGCAATCAATTATTTAGCCGTTTCTTTAAGATATCAGTGCTTGGTAATACACATCATTTTAAAGGTTAAATCAGGTGCAACATGGCCACAAAATTGTATTTTTTTTCCAGTTTTTCCGCACAAATATTGATTAATTATTTGTGTTTATCAGGCCGTGCTGAAGCGGCAAACCGCGGCGTAAACTGAAACTGAATGTTAGTTACTCCCACAGCTGCCAGCAGGAGGAGCCCCAGGCAAAGTCTTCCCCAGCTCTAGAACGTGTATTTCTTTTTTTCTTTTTCTTTTTTATCACTTAGAACGTGTATTTCATTGTTACTCTATATGATTCTTACAAAGACATAATTTCAAATGTCATTATTTTTAAAGAACATTTATTTGAAAAATGACAAAACTGCTGCAGAAATTCTGCAATTATGCTCCGCAAAACTATAGTATTAATTGTGTGTGTTTTTTTTTAAATGGCTTTTCTTTTTGCTCAAAGGTTTCATTTGAAATATCCACATATCCCCTCGTTCCTCTTTTTAAGGGGAACTCACCTTTAGCTACACCCCACCTACACAGGGGGCAGCAGAGGGAGGGAAGGGGAGAGTACAGCTTCTGGACAGCCTGGTAGTAAATGTACGCACACACTGGATGATAGGTGGGTGAAATGTCTTGCCCAAGGACACAACGACAGTGTGCACTTGCAGGAGCTGGGATTCGAACCCGCGACCTGGTGGAAAGGACATCAGAGCCTCTTTTCTCAGTATAGGCCACACTTCATACTGTATTTCTTGCAGCACTAGCGCTTGTATGACGTCCCTGTTGTGTAATACTGTAAAACACCTTTAATATTCATGTGAAGCCACGTAGGCTTCCCCCCGTTGTCTGGTCACCTTGTAAACGTCCCGTGTTGAACCCCCCCCCCCCCGTCATCATTACCGTCATATTTTACGGACACTACGGTATTTGCATATGAATCCAGCTAAGGCTGTTCACATCATATTTCATCGGCGCTGATATATCCAGGAGCGAAGTTTATTCATTAGAAACATTTATCTGTGAAGGTCCCCACCGCGTGTCAGGACGTCTTCATTTGTGTCACGCCGTCCCCATTACAATGACAAAGGAGCCCTGGGAGTGTACGGAGGCGTCTTCTTGGTATTTTTCACCCCTTTAAGGAATGCTCTGTAGATATAAATCACTTTTACCCCGATATCGAGGTTAAGGGACAGTTCGCTCTTATATTATACATATTATACAACATTATTTCAAGACACAATTTTCATATATAATGAATAAAATAATAATAATAATTCCCGCACACTGCCAATCAACGTTTCGGTCCTGAGGCCGAATTGATGAAGACCTCCAGGTGATCAGTCTTAAATAAAGTGTGGCTGGCACCCAAGGGTGACCGTCTTAAAAGGACAGTGTGCCAAAAATGGCCAACCCCTTTACACACATTCAAAAAAGTAAAGCAACGCATCTAATTACATCAATAAATGGACGTAGACCACAAGTAAAACAAAACAAACAAAAAACATCCTTACAACATGGTCCCAGTGCATAATGAAGTCCAGCATAGTCAGGTTACAAAAAAACTCTCAAGTTCAATTCGTCGTTGAGGCCATTAGGAGCCAACTTAAAGGATCTGTATCGTGCTGTTTTAGCCATTCCAAAGTAAACTATAGGCATTTATATGATGTATTCTACCTCTATCACTATGGAGTACTCATTTTTGAGAGAAATATAAGTATTTTCTGGGGGTATTTTCCAAACCCGGAAGACAAGACGATTCGATTCAGTTAACTCCGCCCCTCTCTCCGCTCATGCCACATTTGCAGTATTATAAATATAAATATCACTGCAAAAAGTGAAGTTACGTCACATAATGCAGTTATAAGGAGCTGACATGTGCAACACAGTTTCATAAATGGCTCACACACGCTAACACACACGCTAACACACACGCTAACACGCGTGTTGATTGACTCACCGCTCAGCCTGGCCTCCCCATCATCGGGTGTTTACGTTATGGCACTCGCGTTGGTTATAAAAGTGAATCCACTTTGACTCTGGCCAAGGTTCACCGAGCATCCATCAGGTTGGTTGATACGGTCGCTGAATCCTGGAAAGAAATTCCAACTTCTGGCGAGTGCGCTGTTCTTTAGGAAGGTTGAATAGTCCTGTTCCTCTCGTAGCCAAACACAAACCCGTGACATTATCGTTGGGTAAGAAAAAAGAGCAGGCGTGTCCAGAGTCGGTTAGACAGAGCTCCGTCTTCACAAACATGACTTCTGTTCGGATCCTCCAGGGGTGCGTTTGTTTACTCTCCCAGGACAGCACAGACGCGTCAGGGACTTCCTTTCTTTTTTTTAAAATTATTATTATTTTAACAGAAATAATGAAAATTCTGTTTTATAAATTTAAATCATGCCGTAAAATTATTTTTGCTCACAAAAGTATGTTGTAAAAGGAGTCATTTGTGAAAAAATAAGCCTGATGCATGAGATTTGCGCTATATTATGATTTATTATGATGTAAAAAAAACATTTCGTCACATTTTGACTGAAAAGGTTCAGAATTAGGTCATAGTCCCTTTAAGGCTGGTCACCTGGAGCTTTTCAGCAATTTGCCTGGTGAAGGTCTCAGGACCGAAACATTGATTTTATTCTAATAAACTATTTTTGCAAGGTTGGCAGTGTGCGGGAATAATTATTTGTATTCATGAACGCTGAGATCTTCCCTCATCTCCTACACACCTGCCCTAAGTAATGATGTTCAAAATAATGAAATTGTATTGTGTGTTTTGTACTAAATCTATATAAATTGCATCAAATGACAATAGATGCAAGTGATATAAATATGAAAGGGAAAGACATCTTAAAATAAATAAAAAAAACAGGTCCAATTCCAAAGCCATGGAACTAACTTAATAATGTGAGACGGTGTTGTATTTGTATATTGTGAATACTGTACATAAAAGAGACATAAATATCTGTGAATATTTAGAGAGTTGGATATTGATGGGAATTGTAAATGTTGCTAAAACGACTAAATAGCTAAAATTGGAAAGTGATTATGGAGTCACAAGGGGCAGATGTCATCGGACTGATCTCCTTTCCTGCTCCTTTTCATTCAAATTGCACTGACTGGGCAGTTTAGTTTGAATGTAATTTAATGTGTAATATATCCAGCACATTTTACGGTCGAGGATCCCCAGTTGTTCACTTCGATATGTTTGAGTTGTGACCTGGAAAGTTTGAAAACCCGTCCACGAGACCAGGGGTTCCCAAACTTTTCAGGTCGCAACCCCCAAAATCAGACCTCAGGACCCCCCCGCTGTAAAACGTAAATAACATGTATAATATTTTCATTAGCAAAAAGTGGATTATTAATGTTTGTTTTGGACACTATATAATGGTGTGTTCCCTAACATATACTGTTCAATCGTTAAACAAAACATTGTGTTGAAAAATCTACATCACGAGAACAACTCCACTGTGGCAAAACCCAAAGATAAGACAACAATATGATTTTATTTTATGGCTTTATGTGAGAGGGACGGCCCTGTACAGTCTGCCGTGTGGAGAAGAGCGTCGGAGTATTTCAGGTAAGGCCTCGGGGACGTCTCCGTTGTCTTTGTGCTGTACTTGGGAGATGACTTGGCTTTGACTTTTCCGTCTGCAGAGTGTTTGTTCTCCCAGACAAAGGAGGTGCGGAGCGCGCAGGGTTTGTGTTTGGTCCAGGGAGGATGGAGGGAGGATGGAGGGAGGAGGGAGGGAGGATGGAGGGAGGAGGGAGGGAGGATGGAGGGAGGGCATGGCCTGTGCTACTAAATCATATTCTTTATCATTTGTAGCTATATCCTTGGTAAACCCTTCTCTTCCAACACTCTCTTGTCCATTCCCTCCTTCCTCCATCTATCTCCTCTTTCCTTTCTTCACAGCCCTTCTCTTCATCCGCTCTGCAATCCTCTCTTCTCCCCTCCATCCTTCTCTTCTTCCCCTCCACCACTATCTTCTCCCTTCCATCCCTCTCCATTCCCCTCTTCTCCCTCCCTCCATCTCTTCTTCCCCTCTCCATCCCCCTCTTCTCCCCCTCAATCGTTCTCTTCTTCCCCATAAATTCCTCTATTCTTTCCTCCTCCATCCCTCTTCTTTCTGACCCCACTCTTCTCCCCCTCCACCCCCTCTTCTTCCCTCTCCATCCTCTTGCTTCCCCTGCTCTCACATTTGTCTTCACCCCCCCCCATCTCTCTCATCTCCTTTCCCAGTCCCTCTTGCATAACAGGTCTGATCCAGAGCTGGTGATGTCACAGCCCCAAAGCCCCTCCCCCATACTGTACAGTTACTAAAAAACACACATGATTTCATCATCCCCTCTGCTGCCTCTTTATTCGTTTGTTTACCTCTCGTCTTTGTCCAGTCACCTCGTTTCCCCCATCGGAATAACAATGAAGACAGACGCTGATTATAGACGTGTCGGTAGAAGCCAAAAAAAAAAAATCTATTCTAATTTAGTATTTTCTATTATTTTTTCAAAAGCTAATGAAAACAGTCAATGACATTCATTATAACAATCTGTGCTTGTTTTTTATAAAAATGAATCATCAGTCCTCAGGGTCAAGTTGTTTTTGTCATGTTATTATGCAGGAAATTTAAATATATACATACATGTGGGAAAGGATGAAATTCTCCTCAAAATGTGTTATGTAATATAAAGATGAGCATCTTTACCTTTAATAAATAAGGCTTAAAATATTAGTAAAAAAAAAACAGGTAATTTAATTTTTTTTGTCAGAATAACATTTTCATGAATTACCTTTGTAACGTTTGTAAACACCTCCGATTACCTCTTCCATCACCCCTATTGCAGGAGAGCTCTTCCCGCTCAAAAATACAGTCTCCCTCATGACATCATCTTCAACTCAATGACCCCCTGCCTCGCTGCCGCACTCCCAGCCGCCTCACGGTGGCGCCCTCGCCCTGCTCTAAAGCCCGTTTCCTCCCACCCAGACAGTGTCCTCATTGACTCTCTGCATGTGTAGGTGTGTGTGTGTGTGTGTGTGTGTCTGTGTGTGCGTCTGCAAACACTGCTCACCGTCTCGCACCCGCTCACACACCGACTGGCGAGGGAGGAGGACGCTCAGACCTGGGAAAGGAGCTAGGAAAGGAAGCGAGGAGGGAGGGGAGGAGACGAGAGACTGCGGAGAGAAAATATAGACAAAGGAGCAGACGAGGAGAGGTGGTGTTAGCGCTCGTGTGTTTTATGAGGTCAAAGGCCAGTGTTACGTTATTACTATTTTTATCCTGAAAACAGAAAACACACAGATATTGAACCTGGTATATAAAGAAAAAAAGAAAAAAACTCTTCCTCACCCTCCGCAGGCGGTCTCTTTTTGCTCCAAGCTCGGGTCCTCTACCAGAGGCCTGGGAGCTTGAGGGTTCTGCGCAGTATCTCGGCTGTTCCTAGAACTGCACTTTTCTGGACCGAGATGTCTGATGTATTTCCTGGGATCTGCTGTAGCCACTCCTCCAGTTTGGGGGTCACTGCCCCGATTGCCCCAATGACCACGGGCACCGCTGATGCCTTCACCCTCAAGACCTTCTCCAGCTCTTCTCTGAGCCCCTGGTGTTTCTCTAGTTTCTCATGTTCCTTTTTCCTGATGTTGAAGTCGCTTGGTATTGCTATGTCGACCACCACGGCTTTCCTCAGCTCTTTGTCCACCACCACAATGTCCGGTTGGTTCATTACCATTCTGTCCGTCTGTATCTGGAGGTCCCACAGGATCTTGGCTCGGTCAGTCTCGACCACCTTTGGAGGTGTTTCCCACAGATGTTCCTGTACACTATGCCAGCCACTTGGTTATGGCGCTCTATGTAAGCTTTCCCTGCCAGCATCTTAGTTATGTGCTGGATTGTCTCATTGGCCTCTTTGCACCGTCTACACCTGGGGTCTTGTCTGGTGTGATAGATCTGGGCCTCTATTGCTCTGGTGCTCAGGGTCTGCTCCTGTGCAGCCATGATGAGCCTCTGTGCAGTAGGCGTGTATCATGTCAGGAACTGGTGCTGTCCAGTTGTTCATACCTGAGACACTTCTTGGATGTTTGCCACTGTGATGGTAACTGGATTCTGTTCAGGGAGGTTGCTGTGGTCCTCACTTACCCCCGGCTCACATTAAATCCCGTTAAGGTCCGGTACGGCGTCCGCAATCTTAGAAAGTCATTCAAACCAATGTAGCCACACTCACACTGCTCCGCGAGGTCCGGCTACCGAGGCCTTCCGGTGGCAACGGAAAGAATCCTCAAGAAGTCTATTTTTGCTGGAGACCGGTGCCCCAACGGATCAAGCTGACAGAAAAACACGCGCCAAACAGGAAGTCAGGTCTCGTGAGAGAGGAAGATCCGGTGTATTTCAAAATAAAATCTGTCCGCTTATTACTTATTTGGTCTCATTTACCACCTGTACACGCGTGTAACTTCGTAAATGTAAACATGTCTCCATTACCAGTGACACGGGGGCATTAGTGTGTTTAAAGCATCCACTTCACTGGGGAGAGTCGTACTGGCAAATACGGCTTTTGTTCCAAAAACGACCTGTATATGGGGCTATTTATGACGTGCCCTCGCACCAAGCGGGGAACTCACGTGCGCTTCTGTTCTCGCGAGGGCCGTTTCTGTGCCTGGCGCAGCATCTGGCGCCGGAGCTGGCGGAGCCACAGTGTCAGCCGGACTCACGGTGAGTGGTAGTTTGGGGCAAACCCGGACCGGATCAGGACCGAACCCGGACCGTAGTTAATGTGAGCCGGGGGTTAGAGCCACCAGCCACTTTGCATCACTGTTGTGTGCGGCCTCCTTCTCCCATATGCCTTTCCAGTACTGTTCAGTTTCCAGCCTTGGTAGGTCTGCTCTGCTATTGTTACCCTGCCATTGAGCGTACATTTTTGCTGGTTGAGTTTCGAACAGCCGGTTTACTCGTCCGGCTTCGTTGTTTCTCGTGAATCTCTTTAGGCGGCTGGCGAAGGCTCGGAGCCATTGTTTGGCAGTTTCCAATGCTTCAGGTATGGGCATCTGGCTGTACCTTTTGGGTACTTGATTTTTCATTTCATTTAGCCCCTCTGCCTAGGGTTACTGGAGTAGTAGCATTCCATTAGAGCCCTGTTCTCGCATCTCGCCCATTTCCATCTTGTTCCCGTTGCCCATTTTTCATCGAGGTGCTCTGGTTCCCCAGCACCTGACGCAGACCTTGTTTGGCCGGGCGACGTCTGAGCCGGCATGTCATTCATTTCATTGTCTCTCATCATTGTATGAGGTAGGCGGTAGCATGAAGGGTCTTGCCTAAGGACCCACGATGGCAGCTCATTTTACCCCAATGTGGATTCGAACCGGGGTCTCCTGTGTGCAAAATATATATATTTTAAATCCAGGATTGGCTCAAAATGAAATAAATCTGACATCAGAATAATAACAATGTGCAATCAGCCCCTCCTACAAGTTTGTTGTGTCACAACAACAGTCAAAGCCAGGAATCGAACTGCTGACTGTGGGCCTGTGGGCAGTTGCTCGGACCCAGGGATTAAAAACCCACCCCTTGACAAAAGTATCTTCACAAAGGATTTCTACAGATGCTTATAGAGTCTCACTTTAGGTGCATTTTCAAGTTTAACACAATCTTCAAACATTTAGATACAGTAAATAAAGTATAAGTGCTGCAGAGAAGGTGATTGGCTGTGAGCTCCCATCTCTCCAGGACCTGTTCACCTCCAGGACCCGGAGGCGTGTGGGTCGGATCACAGCTGACCCCTCTCACCCAGGACACGGACAATTCACCCCTCTCCCCTCAGGTAGGAGGCTACAATCTATCAAGACCCATAGATCCCACCACATTTAGATCAGCTGCTATCTTATTTATTTTAATATTCTTTATGCATGCCCCTATAGCCCGACAGTTTAACGTTTTAAAGCTTATTTTTTATCTGTTTATGTGTTATATGTTTTATGTTTAATGTTGCACGTCTTCACCGAGAAAAAATCCTAGTTTGTGAACCTGTTCTCCAACAATGACAATAAAAACTATTCTGATTCTGACACTTTTTCAACTATCCAAGGGGAACTCCACCCAAGTCACATATTCCAAGCAGTCTTTGAAGCAGAAGTAGCTCTCTGCCATTGTCTGCCAACTGTTTTTTTAAGTCCCAGTCTTCTCTGGGGCCTCCTCCCAGAACACCTACCCCAGGGAAATGACAAGGAACAGATGCTCGAGCCACCTCAGCTGTCTCCTCCCAACACGAAGGAGCAGCAGCTCTACTCTGAGCTCTTCATCTCATCTCTGAGGAAACACATTTAGACCACTTGAATCCAGGGTTTTGTCCTTTTGGTCATGACCCGGAACTCATGACCGTAGATGAGGCTAGGAACGAAGATTGATCTGACTCACACAAACAGTGTAAAGAGGGATTGCCCACAACTGCACTTTTTAATTAGGACTTCATCCTGTTCTTCTCTGTTTGCACATTTTCCTGACTGTTTGGACCCCCTGAGGTTTTCATGTGAGCTGATGTAACAAGTGAATTTCTCCATTCTGAGATCAATACAGTCCCATCTGATCTATATCTTATCTTAAAGTGACCGTATCGCAGCAGACGCCGGACCGATACCCCAACATACGAGAACTCTTCCACTTGGGGCTGGGACTCTCCACCGACCTGAATAATAACCTAATATTATTTCAACCTCCAGTTCAGTTACGAACAATAGGCTGCTCGGTGTTCTGACATCACATGAGAGAGTAGGAAGCCGTTCTGTCCAGCATGATTAAGTGCCTGTGAGTCTTGTATGGGGACAATAGGAAGCAGGGTTGCAGCCAATGGGGTTCGTCCAGATAAAAACGTGTGGGGGGAGAAAAGACAAGGTGGTTATGTAAAGAGTGATGAGGTGTGAGGCGCTATGGGCCAGGAACAAAGAGCTCAGGAAATGGATCAACTATTGGAGAAGATGTACAGGAGTGGAACTGTATAGTGGTCAGAAAAAGTGTGGAAAAAAGTCAAATAACGCTCAACTCAATGCTTCTATGGAGGTTGAGGAGGCCAATCTGAAGAAATAAATAACCGAATAGCTCTCTGAATATCTGAGATCTATGTGTATAGAAAGGACCAACATTGCATATATTATTGACAACAGAACCTGAAAAATGAATAGAGCCAGGTTTAAATTCAGGTTTTACTTTATTGGAGAGAATGCACAATTGTCTCATGTAAAGTGCTTTGTGACCATGTCTGTGAAAGGCGCTATATAAATAAAGATCTTCTTCTTCTTCTTGTTGACAGCCTGGATTGAAGATTCTGAACTTACACCTTGTTTTTGTTTTTTTTTATGGAGAAAAGCTCCATAAATCGGGATAAGAATTAGATATTGATAAATAAGTTCAAGACTGGAAAGCTTGTTATTGATTGGTGCTCCTTTAAGCGAACATTTTGTTGCAACATTGTGCGAAAGATTCACTTTGAGAAAATGGCCTTTGGGTTCATTATTATTTATTTATTCAATAAATAAATCCCCTTTTCCATAGATTAGAGATTTTTCTTGTTTCCAGGCAAAAAAAATCATAATCCTGAAGCTTGTTCCCTTAACCTCTTACCCCCTACCTTAACCGAGCACATTTTCTCTTCAGACGGGGGTGAAGACCCCCGTCTGAAGGGAGCAATTCATCATGTTTAAAAGCTCATCTTTAAAGGATCCATAGAATGTTTAAAAAAAAATGGTGTTGGGACCAGGTCTAAAATACATGTGGTGGGCCTCACTGAGGAGAAAACTTTATCAAGCATTTCAGCATTAACCTGGACAAAACTGTGCATTGTCACTCTTTAGTCAAATAAAGCTACACTTGACCTTTCCCCAAAACAATTCTGTACATAAATATTAAAAGAGAACAACCCACCAGTTGAGAACCACTAACCTAGACCACCACCAATCACTCACTCAAAAATCATATTCATTGCCTTGACTCGAATCAAACCAGCAACTTAACAGTGAGCAGGCACTTGGCCACAGCTGCCCAAACGTCTGTAGCACATGTGGATTCAAGTGTAAAAACCATACTGACAATGAAAACTCTCCTCTTTATATTGCGTCATTCAGAAGACGGTATGGGCTTGTGTTACCAAGTCCACAACTGCAACGGAGGGAGGCTAAGGGCCCTTAAGTCAGCACCTGTCGCGTGTTGGCCCCTTGGGGGGGGCACGAGTGGGCAGACGAAACACTGGAATTCAGTTCAGGCCCCATGAGGATGTACCCCTTTTCCTGTCCCCCACCGCCCAAACCCCAAACCGTCAATCTTCTCTGTTTCCCCCACCGCTAAAAATGTATGGGCCCAGGACTCCATGGAAAAATAAAAGTACACTGCATGAATTCGATCTGGTGTCGTCGTTCAGAAATGTGATGTTAAGAACCGAATCTGCCCTTTCGAACACTTCACTCTGGGAAGTGAATGGTTTAAAACAAACAAATCTCGCTTGGTACGGCAGTTCGAGCCTCCTCTCAGTCATTAAGACGCAAAGTTTCATGTGCAAGCCAACCATTTCAAAAGCCGCTGTAGCATTAGTCGTTTTGGTCAAAAGTGCGCAGGTCTAAGACAGAACTTTTCTTTACTTGCTTATTAAAAAATCCAATAAAAACATGAGCAAATCTTTTGAATGTTCTCGTCTCTTTTCAATGAAAAGATCCCAAAGAGCCAGCTCCCATTATTATGAATCCCATTGCAGAGATTAAACAAAGAACTCTTTTCCGACAAAAGATGAACTTATATCAACAGACATCGCGCAGCGTCTGATTCAGTATTTCTGAATCTTCACCACCGAGTGAGCCCTCATCTCATCCGCAGCTATGATCTCGGTCGACAAACTACACCTCAACACAACGCCGGAGACACAAGCGATGGTGCCCAGCAACGGACTGAACCGCCACACCACAGACTTCGGTCACAGTCACCGTTCAAACCATCGCCCAGTGGAGACGAGTAATCACGTCTGGTCACTTTTTCTCCTGCTGTAAGCACCACGATTTCTACTTCCTGGATTTCATCGGGTCATTGACGGAACTCAGAAGTGTGATCCGCATTTTCGAAGCCCAAGAAACCATGGCCGGACCGGCTTTGAACCGTTCTCAACTCAACCCAAGCGATTTGTCGGCGTTTCCTGGCGGAAAATGAAACACAGGACGCTAGGAGAGCAGATTCCCCCTTTTTATTTTCCTACTTTGTAATGTGGTGAATGGATATGGCCCGAACTATCCGCCTTGTACAGTACAAGCAATAAAAAGCAGCGCACAAAGGCTGCCCGGTTGTTGGCAGTGTCATGCGCAGGATGGGGAGTCTTGGCCAGAGTCCAGATGAGGATTATGTCACTTCCCTGTTGCTGTAGTCCTTGGATAGAGCCCACCCTGTCATTCCCTTGCTCACCCCCCCTCCCAAACCCCCCAAGCCTCCCCTCGCCCACCCCCCCCCAAACCCCCCAGGCCTCCCCTCGCTGGCAAACCCGCTCTGCCAGCTGCGCACATGGCTGGGGAGCGCGCCCAATGAGGCATTTTTAAGCACAATCCGAACCCAACAGCTAATCCCATCAGAAATAATGGAATTTCTTTACATCCCGCCAGCAGAGAGGGAAAAAGGGAAGCATGCTGTCCTTGTGGGGGACTTTCAGAGTGGAGTATGTTCTTCTTGAGTCTAGTATTGCATTCACACCTGAGAGTCAAGTGTGCTTAGTTCAACTGGAGACCAAAATAGCGTCGTCTTTTTCACTGGCGCGGCTGGTGTTCACAAAACATTTGACATATGATCATGTTCAACCTTTTAGCTTCTTACTGCTAAAATAACAACATTATGAAATATTGGTTGCTGTTTTTGGTCGAATCACCCAGAAACGGTGGCTTGCTTTTGCGTGATGATCATGTTTCCATCCGCTCTTACTGGTATCGCGTCTGGCTGTGAATCATTTGACCCGATGTCGATCTCTCTCCGGGCCGTTTGCTCGCGGCGTCGGGTACTTCCTCTCGCTCTTACTTATTCGCTGATGAAACAATTAGAAATGGTTTGTTTTAACTGGACCGACACCCACGTTTTCAGCCAGACCAGCATTTGGTTCTTTGGCTCGGATCAGAGTTCGTTTGCACCTTAATTGAACCTCGTACTAGAGGGCGTTGTGAAGGAACCCTCCAGTTGATTTACAGGCCTCTGGTGTGACTCACTAACTGAAAACAGAGAGCACAGGCATTTGTTGTCTAAGAAATACTAACATTAGTGGGGCCCCTTTCCTGACGGAAGCGAGGCTACCAGTCTGCATCATCGGCCCCTCCGACCACCACTGACTACTCACTCACTCACTACATTCACCCAGGCTTCCTGATGTTACTAAACAGTCTCCCATCCAAGTACTGACCAGACCCTTCCTGCTTAGCTTCCAAGGCCTGACAGGATCGGGCATAGCAAAGGCAGGTTGGCCTTTGCTATTTTTTAAATAGATCTAGCATCTATTGCCTTCTACAGGTATGTTCAGAATCCGTGCTCCGGCCAGTGCAGTCCCCCCCCCCCCCTTTTCATACATGCAATACTATAGTTAAAATACCTCACCTCATGGGACAGTGATAGACCAACATCTTTTAAACCGAGTGTCTCCATTAACCTCTTAACCCCCAGCTACACAAGCAAGTTCTCCAGTTTTTCTCCAGGTATCCAGGCATTATCCAAATCTAAAAGCTTCCTGAATAAATAGTCAAAATAGCAACGAAAACAAGACGTAAATGAGGATGAAAAACGCAACAACGTGGAAAAAAATGTCAAAAACACAACAAAAAAGACCACAAAAAGTAACAAAAATGCAACAAAAACGTGACAAAAATGCTTCAAAAAAAGCAAAAAAATGCAACAAGAAAGACCACAAAACGTGATCTAAAAGGAACTGCAACAGAGAACATGACAAAAAAGCTACGAAAAAGTAGCGACAACAACACATGGACACATGAGGAAAAATCTGGGATCAGTTTTGTAGTCTGAGCTTTCAAATGAGGCGTTACACTGGCCTGTAGACTGCAAGATGTTTTTAGATTTGAGTACAGCCAAACTGGAGAACATGCGTTCCGTTAAAGTTAAAGGTTAAGAGGTTTAAACCCCTCTCCCGCTGCTTAAACCGTGTCCGTAAATCACCTTGTTTTTTTTTTACTTCAGCTTTAATGACAGTCGCACGAAAACGATGCGTATCATTTTCAGACTAATGTCGCCACACTTCCTCCAATAAAACGGCCGCCCGAGAGCGAGAGGAAGCTGTAACCGCGCCGTGACCGACCTGCTGTGAACTCCGACCTCTGGAGCGGTACGCACAAAGGGGGTGAAGGGAAATGGTGAAGTATCGGGACGCGCCCCAGCCGTGCAGAGGAATGGGACGGTTAAGACGGGTTCAGATTATTGATGTAGGCTCATGGTGACCGGAGAAATGCGTCGGCCATTTGAACCTTTTGGAAACTTTAGGTTCCGTCCATCCATCCATCCGTCCATCCATCTTCTTCCACTTGTCCGTTGCCGGGTCGTGGGGGAAGCCGTTGGAGCTGCCCAAATCACTTTGCACCGGCCCTTATTAAACTTTATGCTGCGTTTACACATAAGCACGATGCGTTACGAATGTCATTTTTCCGTCATTCGTGACGTTCGTGACGTGACTTAACGCATCTCAATGGGATTCTTAACAGAACGCAACAGTTCGTGACATTCGTGACGTTCGTGGAGAAAGTTTTTGTCTGTCAAAAAATCTTCCACGAATGTCACGAATCACCCTCTGTTCGTGGAGTTCGCAACGGAGCGTGTCCTTTCGTGAGGAGGAGTGGCGCTTCGTAATTCAGCGTGAGAGCATTCGTAGATCATTCGTAGAGCATTCGTGGAGCATTCGTGGAGCAGAATCACTGTTTTCACGCTCAAAATTGACAGAAACCCACGCTACGCCCAAAGTAAATGTTGGTACCTGCAGTAGCTATGTCAAGGAAAAGTGTCACAAAGTCGGCCAATCCGCGCTCCAAGTCACGGACAGCACCTGAAGAAACACTTTCAGCACCCGAGCCACTGCCGCTCCTCGAGGTGCTGATAGTGTTTCTTCCTCCTGGGTTGTACCTGATGTTCGGGAGTTGGAGCCAGACGAGCCCAATGACTCAGGGGAGAGCACGGCCTCTGCTCCGCCTCCAACCCGGTGGAAGAAGATCACTCCACATTCGCCTAATTCTTGACAGATTTCGGACAGAACGCGAATATTCCCAGTGACCCGTAACATCCCGTGGCAGCGCGCATCACCACGCAGCAGCGCGCAACACCACGCAGCAGCGCGGGACGCATATTCGTGACCGTGCGTAATAATTCGTGCCATTAATCGTAACGCGTAGTAACAGGTCGCAACAGTTAGTGGCGGCGCGTGAAACCTCGACCCCGAATCATCAAATTCGTGATCCTTGGCCACGAATGTGCATTTGTGGCATTCGTAACGCATCGTGCTTATGTGTAAACGCAGCATTAGGTTAATAAGGGGAAATCTGTAAAGCCAGCCAAAGTTAGGAAATAAATGTAATGTGCCAGCAGTGCAGTCACGCAGCCACTGCTTCAAATACAATCGGGGGTATGGGGATTGGATCACTCGCTAAATAGATCACTTTGCAGCAAGGTGCTGTGTGGAAACTTGCATAACATGCTTACACGTCGTGAGAAAATCTTCCAATTATCGAGAACTTTTCAGTTACAGTTCAACTTAACTCATAAACTGTTCTGAACAAATTCATCTGAACGTGAATAAACTTAAAAAACCTCTTTCGACTTGCTAGTTTTCATTTCTTTCACACCTTAGATCATGACCTCAAACACTGTTCGGGTTTACGGTGGTTATGTTACTATAATGAACTGCAGTACCTTACCCTGAATACATTAAGATTGTATATAAATCAGTGTGACATTGAGTAAAACATTTGTAAAAGTGCAAATGTTTTTATGGGCATTAACAATCCTAACTTTAAAAGGTATGCAACTTTTTATGCAGAAAAAAAAAAAAACACGTCGATATTGCGATATGCGTATTCGACCTTGTAGTGACTCAGCGGCTGGATGAGTGGTCAGCATGGCGTAGGTTTTCTGGCGAGAGGCTCCATCAGCAGAGAAAATCTTCCAAATAATTGATCCTAGAGCGTCCTAGAGACCACCGTGACCGAGAGTAAAAGCCCCATGCTGGCCTCTCATACGGCCGCTGGGTCACTACACGGTGTGACACACACAAATATCATATTAAATTATTAAAATTCAATGCAAAGAAATTCAACGCAAAATTCAATGCAAAGAAGAAGAATGCAAACAACATTATATCGGAGAAACTAAACAAGTTTTACAGAAGAGACTTTATCAACAGCGAAGAGAAAGCACAAGTGGCCCTCAGTCGGCGGTGCACCTCCACCTCAAAGCCTCCAACCACTCCTTTGAGGACGGGGAGGTCAAAATTTGAGCTAAAGAAGAACGTTGGTTTGAAAGAGGAGTTAAAGAAGCTATTTTTGTCAGGAAAGAAAATCCCTCCATGAATCGAAATGGCGGTCTCAGATTTAATCTTCCGTCACTGTACTCCGATCTCCTTCGGGAGAAACCGAAAAGGCTTGGCCAGCCCAGGGAGACGGCACCTCAGCCAACAAAAGAACAATAGGCAGGTAATTAGCAGTGATCATCCATGAATAGGACAGATACTGGGCAGTGATCATCTATGAATAGGACAGGACTGACCGATACTGAGGTGAGCAGATCGTTAGAGACGCTTTACTTCAAAGGTGTTTACCCACAGGTGAGAGTAGCTGTGATTAGAGGGGAGGAGCCGGGCCTACCCTAACTCCTCCCCGTTGGTCTATATATTCAGCTGCGTGCAGATTGTGACCTTTGTCGCTGACAAAGCCTTTTGGATGAGAGGTGAAACGTTCGAAGACTTCAATTACTGAGTACAGAAGATGAATCAAGTACCTTCATTGAAGATGGACAACTCCTGTACGACTGAGAACTTACAGACATCATATTAAAAAGTTCACATAAAAGTTGTATAATGTAACTTTAAAGGGACTATACAGTTTAAAAATGTTAAAATGAAGTATTTTCCTCCCCCTACATGTTCCAGCCATGTCCTAATGTGTAGAATGAGCCCAGACCTGTTCACCACAACTGCCTCTAAAGTCCTGCTCACTCAAAAAGGTGTTCCTTCGGGTCCAAAGTGCCATCATGCACGAGCTTAATATAGAAACTGCAGTTACACATAAGACCTGAGGAGGCAGTAGCGAGTATAAACATTTCGACTTCCATAGTCCCATAACGCCAAAGACGAGTATTCATTTTTTCTCAAACTGAGTTCAGAATTGCGATACATGGCTTCCGATGTGATACACACAACACAGACATATTGCCATATATTACAAAATGATATTTTGTCCCAGCCATAGTGAGTATGTGTTTGTTTGCTTTTATTGTGTAACATTGTAAATACAATGCAACTAGTGTGGCTTTGGAGCTCCTATTGTGTGCATGATTATTATTATTATTTGACTTTAGCATTATACTTCCCAAAATAGAAAAACTGGTAAAAGTCATAAATTGTGACTTGGTGGGAGCGACTGTGAGTCCCGTTAAGGAGCACCGCTTCATGACAGGAGCAGGTCTTGTTTTGAACGCTCAGCTCTCCTCAGCAGCAGAACGGCGCGGGAACGGCACACAAAGGCCTGATTGGCTGCAGCGCTGGCCGGAGCGCCGACGAGCTCCCCGAAGTCATTATGGATTTTAATGACTATTCCCTTGGGACCGCGTAAATGAGAGCATGTTTCTGTGTCGCCGGGCAGAGCAGCGCCCTGTCAGCTGGAGACTGGCCTACATACGGGGACAGGCTGGTATCACCTGGGACACTTCGCAGCCACTGACACCAATCTGTCTGTTACTCAATCTTCTTACTTATTTATGATTCAGTTCATTTACAAACGTGATTATACACTATTAAAAGCATTTTCACTAGGGATGTAACGATTCATCGATTTAATATGCGTAAAATGTGAATCGATGTAAAAAATAAAAGACTCGATTTTAAAGCCACCCTCAGCTACTCGCGACCGAAACAGACCGGAACATACTAGCTCGTTGTTTCTAACGACGTTAACCTTTTCTCAAGACAAGCTCCACACCTCCCCCGCCTCACCCCCAACACACGCCACACCATGTAAACACATACACGTGTAGGCATGAAGCAACAGACGCAGCTAAAGTTAGCAGCTACGAGATTAGCGTTAGCGGCTAACACAGAGTTTAGCATTTTGACAGAAGTTTACCAAAGATCGTAAACTGACAAACATCTGACCAACCTGCTCTGATTCTGCTGAAATCCTCATCAAATGTCCGTTTGTCAAATAATCCAACACCTACAGGAGCTGTCATGTCTTTGTCCTCCTTATGTTTACAAAGGCTGCACCGGAGGCAGTGAGGCTTCAAGGGTGAACAAAACTGCACTGTAAAATTAGTTCTAAATGGTAGTATTATGTTCAAACAGCAAAAAAAATCTAATAAAATAAAGGTTTGGTAAAATAAATATAATCTCAAAATGTTTGCTTTGCTACATAGTTTATTTATGCTGAAAACATATAAATTTACAAGCACTCATTTTCATGTCTTGTAATGTTTTGTAATGTAAAGTTCTTTTACTGAGACAGTTGCAATTTGTTACAAGGACAAAAATACAGATGTTAAAACAAAAGAAACATTGGTATGAAGGAGTCATTCTTTTCTAAAAAAAAACTAAAAAAAGGTTTAAAAAAATCGGGGAAAATCGAAATCGGGAACTTCAAATCGGAAATCGAATCGAATCGTGGCTTGAGTGAATCGTTACATCCCTAATTTTCACAGATAAATGATACACTTTGAGTTCAAGTTTAGGCTCGCTGGTCTGATCATTTTTCATTTTCACCAATAAAAAATCAATACAAAGCTCATTATATCCTGTAATTGTTATCATTTATATGAGTCAGAAGTAACTGTGTTAGGCACAGGGCAGGAATGGTTAAAGGCCCTATACCTGATATTTTTTTCTAGTAGTGGAATTAATTTGTTTTGTCCTCCTTTAGTTTATTAAAAAAAGGCAAACACTGTGTAAAGCATTTGTTTTAATTTCACAAACTTGCATTTCTGCATACTGTAAACAGGGAGGAACATGTTTGGAAAGTTAGGAATGACTTTTGACCACAACTAATGTTTTAATTTAGTGGCTTCCTCCTGTTTATAAAGAAGGTATACAAATATAAGGTACAGGGTCTTTAAGGTAAGGAAAAGGCTCGTCACAGGGGTCAGAGGTCAGGGAGGTCCAGGGTGGCTTTGGTGTGTCTGGACATTTACGGCGTCTGGGTCAGGGCCTGTGTGTGCGTGTGTGTGTGTGTGTGTGTGTGTGTGTGTGTGTGTGTGTGTGTGTGTGTGTATACCACCATCCCCTATACCGCGGCAAATCTGTCGGTCATTCAATCCAATGGGAGATTAGCGCCCCAGAGCTTTGATGTCATATAGGATGGTTCAAGACTCGGTGTTGCGTGGCCGGAAAACGTGATCGGACTGCAGGGGTGGGATTAAAAAACGTCTGACTTTGTTTGTTGTTTTTTTGGGGCTATTTCAGTTCAAATCCAGGCTGAAAACCCACCTCTTCTCACTGGCCTTCAATACGAGCTAGTTGAGTGTATCTTGGCATGTTATCTTTTACTTGTATTTTATTTCTATGTGACCTGCTATTACTGTGAAGCACTTTGGTCAACCGCAGTTGTTTTAAATGTGCTATACAAATAAACTTGAATTGAATTGAATCTCTGAAGAGCGCAGAGGTCAATAAGCCACGCTGCGTGATCTGTAAGGCGTTGCGTAGGGTTTTAGCGGTGTGAAAAAGCCCATTTCTCCTCACTGCTGTCGGTGCAACGGCAACCACGAGCAGGCGGTTACTTACACACGCTGAAGCAGATGAGCTCGTCTGAACCACTCTTATATTGTGGTTTGGTTTGCCAAAGATCGAGTCAAGCAACAGAGAAGCTTCATTTTATTTTGATTTATTTATTATTTTATTTAACCAGGAAAGTCCCACTGAGATTAAGAATCTCTTTTACGGGGGTGTCCTGGCCCCAGTTTAATTTTTTAAGTCCCTGCAGTCATGTTTTTGCCGTTGTGTAGCCGCAAACCAAATGTGACATGACAACAATATGCCACTTTACAGTTTGACCTCTGGTGTCAGTGAGTCCCAGACTGCAGTCAGACTCACACACAAACTATATCGCGTCTGCAGAGTCTCATCTGCTTATATGTTAGTGCAGGGATCGTTATATATTATATGTCTGTTCTGTTTAATGCATCCATTTGTTTAAACGTTTTGTCGGGGATTTTCCGTCCCTTTGCAGCTGTACCTGTGCACGATATGATATGGCCCAGGCCTATTAGGTCCTAGGGCCTTCAAAGCTCATGTTCGGCTGCCTGTAGTTGAAGAAGCAACGTCTCCATGAAGACGAGCTGGTGACACTCCGCTCGCAGCTAAGAGGAGCTGCCACTCCATATTTGGATTTTTATCAAATCAAATCACAACAGCAGTGCCTCGTAAAGAATTAAACCATTAATAGAATAGAAGACTATGAGCTGAACACCACAGGTAAGTAGTAAAATAACTATTTTATTCCGGTTTAAGTATGACTCAGTACGACTCTCACGCATCTCAGTCTGAGTCTAAGGGAGCCGCACGGATCGCGCTGTTGCTTCTATTTGGACGGTTCAAAGTCTTGTGGTCAGATTTGTCATGGTTTCATATCTGTAGTATTGGATTGAAACCAGTGTGAATATCCAAGTCAAATCATTTACTAATACTACTTACTTACTACTTTACTAATAAGTAACTATACATCTAAAACACGCTCCAGATCAGTCAGCGGTGTAACTCGTACCGTCCCCGAGGCTGGAACCGACGGCAGAAGAAAGCGCTTAAGCGTTTAGAAGCCGGCGCACATTGATTTATGGAAATACTGACCTGGTTGGCATTATGGGCAAACCTGGGCCTAATCCTCTGTAATCACACGGCTCCTCTGGGCACCTTTGGGTGGCCCCTCTGACTCCCTCACCCCCCCCATCTGTCAGAGCCTTCTCCGGGATATCCCAAACACTCTCAATGTTACTAAAGAGACCTAAAGGGGTTTAAAAAGCCCGAATAAAGCACACACCGGGGAAAGTTTCTTCTCTCGAGAGGCTGCTGGTGATGTGACTTTTGAACGGCTGTTTATTGTGAATGCAGATTCAAACTGAACAAATCAGATCAAAAAATAAATAAAAAATGATGTGTCACAATTCGCCCAAATTGGGGTATTCACATAATCCTGTTCCTTACCTGGGCCCTTTCTGCCTCAGGGCATGTTTTCTGTTGGTTAGGGCGGCATGGTGGCGCTCGTGATTCTTTCCCTCTTTTGACGGAACAGACACGCCCCCTTACCGTGACAGCACCGCCCACTAATGTAATAAGAATCACAAGTTCGACTGATGATATGACTAACTGAAAATTAGTTAAAACCTCTTCCATGTATTTAAATTTTAAGGCAAATATATCTATATATGTTTTTTGTATGATGTAAATGTTGTTTTGCTCTCAGTTAATGGGATGCAAATAAACAGACAAACCACAAGGCTACAATCTGACGTGGCGTGTTTACATGCATGAGTCTCATGTATGTTCAATAACATACAAAAATAATAATAATCAATGAAGGTGCATTTTCAGGTTTTTATGAGTAAGAAAACACAGGTAAATAGGCAAGGCAGCCTTACTTATACGGCACATTTCACACACAAGGCAACTCACTGCGCAACCATACAAGCCTCTTTGCATTTGTTACCCGACATTTTATTCATAAACCTTCTGCTCTTTCGTCCGTTTTAAATCATTTGGAAAAAAGAAAAATTCAACCGGAGCAAGTTGGAAGCGTTCCTCGTGAAAAAGAGGACGTTTTTGAAAAGGCATCGCATTGAAATCCCAGCACCCCGACGCTCACGCAACAGTCCGCTTCCCCTCCGTCGGCATCTCGCCCCACAATGACATCACTGCGTTTCTGTGACTGACAGCTGCGTGTTTTAATGCCCCCCGCTCCCCTCTCCGTTTCCTTCGGCGGCCCGAGCTGCAGATCAGAGCAGGCCTCGCGTCCCGCCTGTGTTTACACTTCCAGAGAGTGCTCGGAGGAAAGCACAAAGCCCACAAAGCCACACACAGGCTGGATTATAAACTTGGAGCGCGTTTCAAAAAGACCGGCTTTATAAACAGAGTACCCCCCCCCCTCTCCCACCCCCTTCACGGCGGAGCGGGTCCCAGCCTGAGCGACTCAAGGAGGGACGGAAAAAAAAAGGGAGAAGAGTTCAGGCACACGTGAAGGGCCTGTGCAAAATGTACTTTTCTGCGAGCTTTAACACTGGCTACGTTTTCATGGCCAGAAATATCCGACAACCCCGACACATTTATATTCACTTCAGAAATCGGATTGTCCAAAATTAGGCCCGTTTGAGATGCCGCAGGCGACGCAACGGGAGCGGAAAAAGAACGACGAGACTGGCCTCAGATCCCGTTCATTTCAAGTTAATCCTAAATCAAACTCATTTACCTCCTGCTCCGTTTCCTTTACTCCAGTGACATCGAGTTTGTGAGATTTCCTTTTAAATCCTGAGTTTGATCCGAAAAGCATCACAGTCGACCATGGGGCCGGCCCATTAGTCCGACGTCTCATTATTCCGAAAATGTCCCATTGAGTAGAGGTTGAAAAATAAAATGAGGTTCAGGCAAGAGTCCACTGACCTTAAGGTTAGGGCCAGTGGTTGTAAACGGCTCTCTAATCCACAACACAACTGGGTTAGAGACGTCGGACTAACGGCACCTCTGCTCAATGGGACATCTTTGGAATAATGAGACGTCGGACTAACGGCACCTCTGCTCAATGGGACATCTTTGGAATAATGAGACGTCGGACTAACGGCGCCTCTGCTCAATGGGACATCTTTGGAATAATGAGACGTCGGACTAACGGCACCTCTGCTCAATGGGACATCTTTGGAATAATGAGACGTCGGACTAACGGCACCTCTGCTCAATGGGACATCTTTGGAATAATGAGACGTCGGACTAACGGTACCTCTGCTCAATGGGACATCTTTGGAATAATGAGACGTCGGACTAACGGCACCTCTGCTCAATGGGACATCTTTGGAATAATGAGACGTCGGACTAACGGCACCTCTGCTCAATGGGACATCTTTGGAATAATGAGACGTCGGACTAACGGCACCTCTGCTCAATGGGACATCTTTGGAATAATGAGACGTCGGACTAACGGCACCTCTGCTCAATGGGACATTTTTGGAATAATGAGACGTCGGACTAACGGCACCTCTGCTCAATGGGACATCTTTGGAATAATGAGACGTCGGACTAACGGTACCTCTGCTCAATGGGACATCTTTGGAATAATGAGACGTCGGACTAACGGCACCTCTGCTCAATGGGACATTTTTGGAATAATGAGACGTCGGACTAACGGCACCTCTGCTCAATGGGACATCTTTGGAATAATGAGACGTCGGACTAACGGCACCTCTGCTCAATGGGACATCTTTGGAATAATGAGACGTCGGACTAACGGTACCTCTGCTCAATGGGACATCTTTGGAATAATGAGACGTCGGACTAACGGCACCTCTGCTCAATGGGACATCTTTGGAATAATGAGACGTCGGACTAACGGCACCTCTGCTCAATGGGACATCTTTGGAATAATGAGACGTCGGACTAACGGCACCTCTGCTCAATGGGACATCTTTGGAATAATGAGACGTCGGACTAACGGCACCTCTGCTCAATGGGACATTTTTGGAATAATGAGACGTCGGACTAATGGCACGGCACCGTTTGTGATCACAGACTCGTGTCCAATCACCTGAGCGTGAGCCGCAGACAGGTGGGCGTTTTCCCGTCATGCACGGGGGCCATGGAGCCGCTGATCAAGTGGGCTGGTCTCGTTGGGGTCTCACGATCTTTCCGTGCCCCACGCGCCTCCATATTTGGATTTGGACTCAAAAGGCTCCATGTGACACCGCTTGTCCATGAGCCCAGAGGAGACAGCACAGCTTTAGAAACTCAAAGGGTTCAAAACCTTGTCAACTGTGCATTACTTTCCTTTGTAATTGTAGTGATCTCAGGAAAGTTAAATACAAATAAACACAACCTGCTCTTTAACTGTATGAGCTATACATTTAGTACAATAAAATAAAAATAAAATAAATATTTAAAGCTGGGGCTCAAACCCACAACTCTGAGGATGGAGCAACATTCTGCATATGTGCAGCAGCTCTAACCACTCGACTATGACCTGTAATCAGAACCAGAATCGGTCATTCATATAAACCGGTTCAGAACTGGATAACTTTTTCCCATTTAATTTTTAATGAAAAAATGTTGTTAGTCTTTTTTACTATATTTTTTTAATATTTGTGACAGGCCTTTTAGCTTTATTTCCCTAGTTAGTCTATACACAAGTGTGAAAGATCAGAAAGAAATCAGATTACATCTTGATCAGAAAATGCATGTGGCCACACCGCCTTTGCTCTGCCTGATCCCGTCAGACCTGGGAAGCTAAGCAGGAAGGGCCTGGTCGGTACTTGGATGGGAGACCGTTTGGTAACACCAGGAAGCCTAGCAAATGTAGTGAGTGAGTGGTTGGTGGTGGTCGGAGGGGCCGATGGCGCAGACTGGTTGCCTCGATTCCGTCAGTCTACCCCAGGGCAGCTGTGGCTACACTAGTAGCTTACCACCAGCAAGTATGGAGTGAATGAATTGTGCAATGTAAAGTGTCTTTGAGTGTCCAGAAAAGCGCTATATAAAACCGATGCATTATTATTATTATTATTATATACGATTATGCTGTTTACGTGCAACTTCAATAATCGGAGAACTCCAGAAATCAGATTATGATCAGATATTTGTGTAAACGAAGCCCACGCGTTCCCATTCCCATATAGAATCCCCCAAGAAGACTATGCAAACCAAATATGGTCATTTCCTTTAAACTCCAAAGAAACAAGGTAGAATTTTTATTTTTCACAGATTTTCCTTTTCATTAATAACTAGCTTCAAAGATCCAAAATCCCCTCTGAACAAATCTTTGTATCGGTCAACATGATAAAACCATACGCTTGGCTCGATCCCTCATGTCATCACTGAAAATATATTCAATGTTGGCCATTTTGCACAAAGGGAGTCATTTGCCAAACGAGCGGCAAAGGTGGATCATGATTTACACATGACCCTATCTGTAAAATAGTCTTGTACTCGCTCCAGTATTTAGCTCCTGTGCTGATAAGTGACCCCCAAAAAACATGTATGAACATTTGAAATCACTTTAGGCGGACATCCCTAGCACCATAGATTTCACGATCTTCTATTGTACTTTAAATGTCATTTTGCTGTTGTTGAACGTGAGCTGTTGTCTGAATGTGGTGAAAGTGGTCGAGTCCAAGACACTTCTTCCTCAGGGAACAATAAAGTTTATTCTATTCTATAGCCCTATTCGATTACAATTATAGGGTAAAAAGTAAAAATGACTGACGTCCGTGCAGTTCCTGCCATGTCGGTTTACGTAGGTTTCCTCTGGGTACTCCGGTTTCCCCCACCTCTTTAAACATATAAATGGGGTCCGACAGGGGGGTGTTCTGTCCCCAGTGTTATTTAACCTGTATCTAGACGAACTGTCATCTAAACTCAAAGCTCTGTGTCTCTGGAAGAACTGTTATGAATCATTTTTTGTACGCAGATGATTTAGTCGTGTTTAGTCTAAGTACGGCTGGTTCACAGCAGCTCCTTAATATCTGCTCAACTTATGGTCTGGAATATGACATTAAGTACAATAGTTCGAAGAGTGTGGTTATGATTTGTAAAACCAAGGAAGATAAGAACTTGACATTTCCAAACTTTTGTTTGTGTAATGATGTTTTGCATGTTGTCACCAAAATCAAGTACCTCGGGCACATCATCACTGAGGACTTGTCTGATGATGATGACATTTATAGACAATGCAGAGTGTTGTATGCCCAGGCTAAAACCCTGGCACGGAAGTTTGGCTGTTGTACAGAGAGAGTGCAGCTAACTTTATTTAAAGCGTACTGTACTCCCTTATACACAGCTCATCTCTGGTCTCATTATAAGAAAGCCAGCTTGCGTAGGCTCCAGGTGGCCTATAATGATGCTTTGCGTGTGCTTTTGAAGAGGCCGAGATGGTCAAGTGCCACAGAAATGCTTTTGAATGCCAGAGTGAACACTTTACAGGCCGTATTACGAACTTTGATGTACAGGTTTATGTGTCGATTGAACATGTCTGAAAATGAAATAATAGTGTAACTAATATAAAATGGAGTGCGGCACGTTATCAATCTGATGTGTGGAGACATTGGCATGATTGTCTTTTTAAAATGCCATCTTAATTGTTTGTCTTGTCCTTTATCCATCCATCCATCCATTTTCTTCCACTTGTCCGTTGCCGGGTCGTGGGGGCAGCTGTTGGAGCTGCACCAGCCCCTATGGCTCCTCCTGCAGGTGGGGGGTCCACAGAAGGACGGCCTCATGGTTCTAACCGGGCCTGTTGGTCTCTCATAAGGGGCTTCTGAACCGCTCTTTGTCTGACCCGTCACCTCGGACCTGTTTGCCATGGGAGACCCTACCAGGGGCACGAAGCCCCCGACAGAGCTCCAGGATCATTCGGGCGCTCAAACCCCTCCACCACGATAAGGTGGCGGTTCCAGGAGGGGGTCTTGTCCTTTATTTTAATTTTAAAGGACTATGAGTCCGGAATACAGTTGAATTGAATTGAATAATACATTTCAATTGTTTGGTCCCTTTCTAAGCTCTCAAGGTCATTCATTTCATTTATTATTTTGCTCTTCACCATATATATGGTATGGAGCACAAACTTAAACATGTCCTACTGACAGACAAGGTAATACACAAAACAAAACAAAGCAACACACTTCACTGATACAGTGGGAGAACCCTCTTTAAGAAGGCGCCAAGGTTACAAATGCTTTTTGTGTTAAGTTTTCAAGTAGGACCCCAAAGCGGAGACGGAGGCAGGAAAGCTTTAAGGATTTATTTTCACAAACAAATGAATAGTCCGAGGTGATGGAGGCTGGCTGGGAGCAGACTGGAGGTCACAGTGAGGCACCGAGGATATCCTGAGCACAGGAGGAAACGGGTAAGTAACAGAACAAAATCCTTAGCGATCGAACAACCCAGCACTGGCTGTACCGAACATGACGGAATTATCTGGCAACGTGGAGAGAACTGAACAGAGCCTTTGTAACAGGCTCATCAAGTGTGCCTCGTTGCTGCAGGTCCGAGTCACGCCCCCGTCAACCACCAGCACTACAGAGAAAACAAGGGGGAGGGGAAACAACAAACCCTAACACTTTGTGCTTTTTGACTGAAACAGCAGCACCAACTTGAACATATGGATAATTACAATAATACTTTGGCAGATATGTCTCTCTGAAAACCAATATCTTATTGTGTATACACTCTAATATGACATGTAATTCATCTCCAACACAATTACTGACACATACATTAAATGTTCTCATATTTCTTTCCAGTCCTCTGTACCTACCAAGGACCTTAGGAATCCTTGAATTATTTGTTCGGAAGTTACAGATGGCTTGCCGGTATTTTGAATTTTCATAAAGCAAGTATTTCTCAAAATTATAGTCTTGCTTCTTGATTTCAGCATAGACATCACAGGATGTCATATCTTTCATCTCACTTTGCCACTTTTGAATGTGCTGGTCCTTCAGTGTTCGTTCGACAGTCAATTTGAGCCCGAGGACACAAACATAGGACAAACCACAGGTGTCCAGGATGTTCTTGACCTGGCGCAGCCACGGGGAAATGCAGTCGTCTGTTGTGAAAAGTTGGAGAAGATGATTATAAATTTGTTTGGTGAATTTACTTTGCACAAGTCTCCCCCAGTATCCGATTACTCTTTTTTTCACAGTGAGATTGATGGGAAATCTGCCCAGTTCTCCACACACCATGTTGTTACAGGTGCTCATTTTCACATTTAGAATGTACTTGAGGAATCGTAGATGTAGTTTTTCATGAATGTCAATTTGACCTTCCATCGAGGAATCACATTAAACAAAGGCAAACAAAGCAGTGAAACAAAACAATAAACAAAACAATGGGCAAATTAAGTACCCAGGCAAACATAATGTCCATTAAGCATCGGCAGCTTAACCCCTTAACTGCCGTCTCCCCTGATCAGGGGGCCAGGGCTAGAGTTAGTTAACCCTAATCAGGATATAATTAGGGTTAAGAACGGCAAATGTAACGCAAGTTGTGTTTCACTCACACAGATCTCACATATATTTTTAGAAACTAGAAGGTCCTGGCTTTCAAATTAGGTATCCCACTGGCATATAGACTGTAAGCTCTCCAGTCAATACGCTTTGAGACTTGGATGTAAATAATTGTTAACCCTAATCCTTAACCCTAACCCTAGGATGGCAGTTAAGTGGTTAATGGTGTCCCCTGTCCTTAGACTCTCCAGCACCGGTGAGGAAACCCAACTCAAAAACCCAATAGGAGAAAAAAGAAACCTTGGGGAGAACCACAGAAGGAGAGATCAACTCCCATGGACGGACAGGCTATAGAGACCCAGGGCCGATGGAGTCCCTCAGCAGACGGACCAAGATCGCAGCAGAACATCCAGTCCTGGTTGGAGCTTCAGTTCTTCTTGTCCAGTCCCTATAGATGGGGGTTCCTCCATTCCTCCGTGGACAGGGCTGAAGACCACAACACCAACGACTCACCGTCTGAAAACATGTATGATAGGTGAATCTTCCAGCCAGGTGATTCTGACCATCAGCCTGGCTCCACATCTGGAGATGGGACCCGGGGGAGTGGTTCTGTCGTCGCCCTCTGCCCCTTACGGGTTTCCCCAGCGTTGAAGGATGGGTCAAATGCAGAGGACTAATTTCCCATTGGGACAATAAAGTTCCCGTTTACCTTAACCTTATAGACCAGGGGTGTCAAACTCATTTTGGGTCGTGGGCCGAAATTCAGCTGCCACGGCGGGTCGCGGGCCACATATAATGTAAACAGGAAAATATTTTTTTTTTCCAATAAATACATAATAACAGCTTACACTTTACAAGTTTCTCAAAGTGCTACATAGTATTCATTAGAGTGAACGGTCCTCTTTTCAAGTCTTATTTTTTTCTTGTAAAAGAGATGTCAACATTTATCAATTATATCAATCGATAAAATTATGTAAAAACATTCAACAAGGATCACTGTATACATATAGGAAGAGCTCAATTTTTCTTGAAAAATCCGACACTGTGTCCACTTTTCTCTTTTTTGACAACTTTTTTGACAAAGACATTTCACTGAAGAGGGTGCCAGAGTCAACAGAAAAAGCAGGTAAAGCGATAGAACTGACTCAAACACAGCGCCCCTAGCGGACAATATAAGAACTGCATATTTTAAAGAAAATGAAGTTTATTCTGCTTTAATAGAATCAGAATAGGTTTTTATTGCCATTGTTATGAACAGGTTCACAACTAGGACGCACCAGGGCAGCCGTTACAAGGCGCCCCTTAAAAATATTTATCCCGTGGGCCGGACTGAACCCACTGGCGGGCCGGTTCTGGCCCGCGGGCCGTACGTTTGACAACCAACATGGCGGCTCTGAGGGAAGGTTTAGATGCCTTTGGTGCAAAGCTCAGACGGAGGAGGAGCATCAGAGCCAACGGAAAAAGAAAAGTTCAATCCCAGAGACGTGACACCGACGTCATTTGTCGTCACTATCAGTGCTCGCAACACAAACAAATAAAAGGCTTGTCGTCATCACTCAGAGTCATTATCTATCCGTCAAAACACCCCTCCTGATGTGCCGTCCATGAGGATATCATAGTCTATGCTTTTATATACATGAGTGGATATAATTTAGGGCTTGTATTTTCACATTTGAGATGAGTCAAAGGCGGCTCATGTGGCTGCGGGCGGCACTTCAGTAGCAGGAGCTGGAAACATATGGCGCGATATAAAAAGCCTCTCCGTCCGCAGACCTCAAACATCCAGCTGACTTCCTGTGTGCGCATGCCTTTCCCTGTCAGGTGGTTACGACCTGATGGAAGCCGTATGTGCCGCGCTGGGACTGCGGGAGGTTAGAGGGGGGGGTGTGTGATTCAGACCAGGCACCACCACCGCAAGTGCTCCTCGCTGGGGCTTCTTTGTGACTTCACCGCAGACCCCCTTCCCCTCGGAACATCAAACGCGTGCAGGCGGATCGCTGGGTCTTAGTTTTTAGTCCAGATTTGGCCCGGGCCGAGTCCAGCGGATCACTAAACCCGTCTCTCGATATGGAGCTGAAATATATGGACTCAATACTACAATGTATGTCCTTAGCTTTAGGAAAGTAACTGTGTTCTAAATACTCTGAAGTAAAGGAATACTTGTACCAGAAGGCAGCTGTGAAAAATGTGTATTCCAAATACATATTCTCAATACTGTATCTGTAGGGCTGGGTACTGTTACATTTTTTATTCGAATGCCGGTACTGTAACCAAGCACATTTATCCCAGATCTAAAGCTTCTTGATGCCTGTGGGCCAGAGTAACACTCCATTTGAAAGCCGAGTCCTACAAAACTGATCGTAATTTTTTTTTGCATGTTGTTGCTGCGTTTTTCTCATATTTTTTAAGCATTTTTGCTGTTTTTTTTTTTTTGCTTTGTTTTTTTGTTGTTTATTTTGATGCTTTTTGTCACCGATACGTTTTTAGATTTGGGTAACCGGGGCAAATGCGCTTCAGGTGGGGGTTAAGAGGTTAAAAGCACTATACCGGAGTTTGTTCTGGTAACGGAACAGCATTTGTTTGTTCTCCTGGAGTACATTGTAAACTCAGACATTTGTGGGGAAAACACTGTAGATCTAATTATTAAGCATTTGTATCACTTTCATGAACCCGCGGGCTAGTTTTTCTAGCATTTCTGTGAAAGTGACCCTGAAAAATGACCCTGCAAGTTCGTGAACCGTGCCTATAAACCTGTGAAGAATTGAGATCCTAGAAATGTTAGGAAAACTAGCGGTGAGTTTGTACCTCCACCAACATTTAGTGGTTTTCCTCTTTCATTGTTTGTTATTTAAAAAATCCGGTCTCGGGACTTTATGGATTTTTATTAATACCTATGCTAAAATATTTGTGTCTAGAACCATAAAACAGCCAAATAATGCTCATTTATTCCAAAGACTGGAGCTGAGTCATTTCCTTTAATGCTGGACCAACAGCATCAAAACCTTGGTCTCCAGAAATATATATTTTTCGATACTTTTATTTTTTCTACACCAGAAGTACCTAAACCTTTGTTCCGATACCACACTGGTATCGTTTAAAGGAACCCAGCCCTACGCGTTAGTCCCCTAATGTTTGTAATGTTGTAATGTCCGTTAAAAATAGGCTAGTCATCTAAAATGCAAATTCTAAATTCTGTTTAATCATTAATCACTCCATATTTAACTGACCTACTTTTTTTTCGGATTTACAAACGTCCCAACATAAGGAGCACCTTGATGTGTGGGTCTAACAAAGCGTCTCTTTCATTCCTCTCACGCAGATGACATTGTTACGTTTGGTTTTGCTTTCGTTCAGTTTTGTGCCGTGCCATCATTGGAGGTTGAGCTTGGGGTGACTCAGCCTCGTCACCCCACCACAAGTGCTCCTCTGTGGGATTTACGACTTCACCGCACCCCCGTGGCCCTCGGTTCCCTCCCAGCAGATCATCTAAAAGGTGGGTCTTGGGTTTTTTCTGATTTCGTCCCAGTTAGTTCCTGGCGCATTCCTGGCACAGTCCCGTTTCAGTCCGAAGCTACTCCTCACATGCGCCACGGCGCACTTGGGAGAGTCCGAGAGGGGTGACTCAGCCTAATGCGCTCCCCGCCACAAGTGCTCCTCTCTGGGCTTTGTGACTCCACCACCGCCCCCTTTGGTTCCTCGGTCCCTCGGTTCCTCCCTGTGGCTGGGCTTGTCGGAACCATCAAAAGCGGCGCGTGGGCTGACGCAGGCAGATCTCGGTCGCTTTGAGTGTGGGACGGCACAGATGAGAGCCTTATGTCCGACATCTGATGGGAGTTTAAAAACGCACGGAGTAAAGTCAACACGGGACGTTTTCGATTAAAGAGGTGTTTTCAAGCAGGAACTATTTGCATCAATTGTCGCGGGGCCACAATTTCATGTCGATAGATGCGTCTAGACGGTCCAGGGGTGTTTAGAAGTGCTATTTTTGTTGAGAACTTGTTACTTTTACTCCACAACTTTACTTTAGAGATTGGCAGCATGTCTTGTCCTATATAAAAAACATCATGATGCACACTCCAGAACAGTAGGTGGCGCTGTGCAGGGAAACTGTCAATGCCACAGACTCGCGCAACAAGGAAAAAGGTTTGTTCCCGTTGTGTTGCCATGCAGGTGGGGACTTCAGGGCATTTTTGTTCATGTTTTTTAAGCTGCAAAGTTACCGGAATTTTCGGACTATTCACTTCATTCCGCCCAGCCCACTTTTGCTTCTTTTTGCCATGGATCGGCGCTTCCATTTTATTTCTATTTTTATTTATTTGAGCAGAAACGTATTTAAAACATTTTTACAGAAGAAAACAAAACAAGACTACTGTGCTCAAAAGGAGTAGGAAGAAGTTCAAAGAACTTATAATAAACCTACCCCTTATCTCTCATTCAAGTATCACATAAACTTTCAGCATAAACTCATGCAAGAAACCGATGCATGAGTCTGTGCCTATGTATTAAAATAAATCGTTTATGATCGTACAAAATGTCATAAAGAATTTATCATTTACAGTCGTACAAAAATAAATAAAGGATTTATCATTTACAGTTGTACAAAAATAAATACACCACATGGTACTTAAAGGTCCTATATCATGCAAAATCGACTTTTTGGAGCTTTTAACCATGTTGTTATGCTATTTCCTTATCAAAAACACCCCCAGAGTGGTTTTTGGATTCATTCACGCAGTTCTCAGTAATCCTCCTGAATCCTGCGCTCTGAGCAGCTGCTCCGCTCTCTCCTGGTAAACGACTGGCATGTTCAGTTGTGTCGTCACAGCGGAACGGAAGTGCTCGACGTCTGTAATCTAATGCCTTACGGCATGATTTTTATTTGTAAAACAGTTTTTTTCATGATTTCTGTCGTAAGAAAAAAAAAAAAAAAAAAAAAAAGGAAGTGCCTGACGCTGCGCTGCCCCTGTACCGAAAACAAACGCTCCCCCTGAGCGTCCAAACGGTCTGAACAGATGGTCATGTCATGTTGCACCGAAAGTTGTGAAGAGGGAGCTTTTTCTAACCTACTCTGGAGTCTGGACGCCTGTTCTTTTTTTCTTACCTCACGATAATGTCATGGAGAAAACCGCGTTTGGCTGCGAGGACTGGACTTTATTCAACCTTCCCAAAGAAGAGGCCATAGAAGTTGGACTTTCCCTCCGGGATTCAGCGTCTATCAGCCACAATAGTGTTTGTCTGTGCCTGTCGCTGATGGATGCTAATGAACCTTGGCCAGAATCAAAGTGGATTAACTTTTATAACCAGCGCAAGTCCCATACTGGAAACATCAGAGTGGTGAGTCGATCAAACTGCATGTTAGCGTGTGTGTTAGCCATTTAGCCATGAAGCTGTGTTGCACATGTTAACTCCTTATAACAGCATCATGAAATAACTTCACTTTCTGCTGTGATATATATATTTCTACTACTGCTAAAGTTGTATGAGCGGCGAGAGGGGGCGGAGTTAACTGAATCCAAGCCTTTTGTCTTCCGGGTTGGAAAAATACCTCCAGAAAATACTAATATTTATCACAAAAATGAGTGCTCCGTAGTGGTAGAGGTACAATATATCATATAAAGGCCTATACTTTACTTTGGAATGGCTTAAAATAGCATGATACAGGTCCTTTAAGACGTATAGCAATTATATTGCAACATCACTTCATCTGACTGAGATCGACACATTTTTTTGCAAACTCAATGCATTGAACTTATGCATGTGTAAACGTTCAGTTTTAGTTAACTTATTTTTTTTCCAAAAAATATAAGACATCTAAAATTTGAAAACAGAAAAAACAAGACCCCTGCTCAAAAGGAGCAGGAAGAAGCCACAATTGACCCACCCCTCACCTCTCATCCAAGCAACATCACACAAAAAACAAATACACTGGAAACGTGTTATCCTTGTCCACAGTCATGAAAAACCAGAGAAAGCTGACCTGACTCCAAGGCCACACAAAATCAATTCCCAACACACCAAAGTCCACTATTGTCAATGCTCAACAATACAACAGAGTCCCAACCCTCTCTACAATACCCCAATCCTCATAGCCGGGCAAACCCCACAACAACAACAAAAAAGCGCGAGTGTATTGACACTTCCGGTGGAGCGAAGCCCCTTCATTGGGCAGAGAACGAGGACAAATGTTTGCCTTGGAAAATCTGATGTTTAGTAGACTGATTTTTGTCAAATGTCCATTTGCACCGACAAGTCAACTCTGCACTGTTTCTCTGCGCGGCCTGAAAACGGCTTTATATAGTCGCGTAGTAACTTGACTTCTCCAGGCTACTTTTTTTCCACACGCTTTGAACCTTGCGGCTTATACAACGGTGTGGCTGATTTATAAAATTGTATTGTCATACTGAATATTGTGCCATGTTTTCAGTAACAATGCACCTGGGTCCAAAAACACCCGGTTATTCTCTGACGTGAGAAGGACGCAATAACAGCTCCAAATCCAAACCAGAGCTCACACGGTTCCTTTCGGATGTTCCCCACTCATCTGCACAATAACTTGGACAGGTGCAAACTTTATCTCCGTCTTCCTCTACCTCTGTTTCCCGTGCTTACGGCACACCGGGCCTGTAACGTGCCACCGGGAGCAAAATAAAAGCGTTTAGTAACAGCTGTGGCTTATATCAGTGAGGCCTATGTATGTAAAAAAAAATACAGTACTTTGACCCAAGTCATACTTTGAGAAACCCGTATTCTTATTCGGGCAGTATTTGATCAGTGGGAGCTGGAAGATAACCATGTTATATTTCAAACAATTTAGACATTGTTTTTCTGCCAAATAATCACATTTATACCGAGTTGGGCAGAGTAATGTTACCATGGGATAATTACAATCAGAGTTAAAGTGACACAAATTATTACTGAAGTTAAAGTACAGTTAAAGTAGGTACAGTGTTTCTCGAAAGTATTAATATTGTCACAGCTCACTATGACCCAGAAGGACAACACAGCAGGAAGGTTTTTAACAGATTTATTTCAGGGATATTTTGCAGGTGGAGCAGGAGGAACCAGGCAGGCAGGTGAGTAGACAAGATGGCAGGCAGGTGAGTAGACAAGATGGCTGCTGGCACCTGAGCACAGAAAAAAACAAGTTACAAATATATTGCCAGCCACAGACTGAGCCAAGCGTTACTAACTGGGTTAATTGAAACAACGAACTGGCGAGGAGTGGCTGAAGAACCAGGCTTCTTATGCTGCAGGTTGATGAGATGTGGATGAGAATCAGGTGTGCCAGCAGCCAAGCCAGGAAGACCACGCCCCGGTAGGGAGGACAACTCAGAAAATGCTGTATAAATGCTTATGCACGCCCCACTTTTCTATTTAAAAAAAAACAAAACAGAATCATTTTTCTTTCATTTCACAGTTGTCTGTTACTTGTGTGTAAACGTTCAGCAAAAAGTTCGAAATAAAATCTTTATGTGTATGGTTGTAAACATGACAAAATGTGCAAAAGTTCAAGGTGTATTAGTACTTTCGAAAGGTACTGTAGATAAGGTACAAGAACTTATCTACAAGAACTACACACTTGGATACAAATGGTTTACATTTTGGCCAAAGTCATTTCCTCTTTAAATATCGTAAACATCATTTGCACATTCTTATTTTCCGGGAGACACCACTTGTGTCCTCCCTGGGTGATCTGTCGCGGTGTCTTTTGCTGATGCACGTGAGCGCTGTATCTCCCATTCCTGCCCGGGGGAAGGAGGGGTGATGGAGGGGCCTCCAGTACCTCTTATACCCATTATGTGCCAGCTGTTCGGAGTGAGGAGTAATGGCACTGCTGGCGCTGGTCCATGGGGGCCCTCTGCTCTGTGGTCTGTCCCCCCCCCCCCCCAACCTCCTGCTCTCCTCCTGGGCACGCAGCCAAGCCTTGTCCCCCTCATATGGTCCACCTTATACCACCATGTAACGCAGAGCCTGGACATCAGTGACTGTTTAAGTTCAGCGTTCTGGGCTTGTATAACCAACCACACCAGGGTTAAGAAAGGGTTACACCATGAGCCCAAAACGGGTCAAGATGAGTAGTTCATGAAGACTGGACCAGGAGTAAAAATAACTGAATCAGACTCACTCACCCAAACCCAATACCTTCAGCATCATCTCATTTAATTCACAAACGTTGCCATTTTGCCATCTCCTTGTGATAAAGACTAAAATCTTAATAATAATGGTTTGAAAGAGAAAACAAAGATGATAGATTATTATAGAACGCTAATAATAACCCAAACCGTTTCCCAAACTTGAATCGTGTGCCTGTGCCTAAACATTTCCTTATTCCTGGCCCCGGCCTCGACCAGACGGTATCCATATCAAACACATGGGACGGTGAAATTGCTGGGAACGTAGTCGCAGATTATTCTCTACACTAGACAGACCGGTGCAAAACTGGGGCCTTTGCTGTTCCAACCCAAGACCTCAACCAAAACTGTGCCCCCACCCTGGCACCACCTCACCCCCCGCTCCTCCCTGAACCCCAGCCTCGCACACATTCCTGGGGAGGGGGCGCTGGTAAAAGCTAATCCCGTAATAAGACACTCAGCTGTCCATGAAAGGCTCCAACTTAATCCCACACTTCCTTTTTTTTTCATTGCAAAGGAAGAAGCCACCTACCGCTAGAGTAAAGCGAAGATTAGGCTGAGGGAGTTCCAGCCAGTTCCCCATTTTGAATTCTGAGATAGTTCAAAGTTCCATGAAAAGTATAGATTCTTTAAGTAATTGACCTTTCGCAGCCCAAAAAAAACGGCCATTGTCCCATCAAACCTCATAGCAACCATTGCCACCTAGCATGTTTTTCTCCTTTCAAAGACAAAAACAAAGCAAAGCCAGTGCCTGCTAACTTGTAAGCCAAGGTAAGACTCGTTTACCATCGGTTTGTCGTCTGCTAAGGGTTTCATGAGCTTGTTGCAAAAAAGTTGGTTCTCCTGCTGGAATATCTGCCACATTTAGTTGCTCCTATGGCTGAGGCTTGATACAGTGCCTTGCGAAAGTTTACCACCCTAAACATAAAGATTTTATTTTGAATTTTTTACTGAAAGTTCACACACAGGTAACAGACAACTGTGAAGTGAAATCAAAATGATACATGATTCTGTTATTTAAAAAAAAAAATAGAAAAGTGAAAAGTGGGGCGTGCATAAGTATTCATACAGCATTAAATTGCCTTTATAACATTCCTAATGACTGCAGAATGTTCACACCTTGCCCTAACCATTAAATAGAGGCCACCTGTGTGTAATCTACTCTCAGTATAATTCCAGCTGTTCTGTGAGGGCCTCAGAGCTATGGTCAGAGTGTATTGGTCACTAAGCAACATCATGAAGGCCAAGGAGCTCACCAGAGAGGTCAGGGATAAAGCTGTGTTTAAAGTTTAAAGCAGCGTTAAGTTATACAAAGATTTCCCAAGATTTGAACATCTCACGGAGCACTGTTCAATCCATCATTCGGAAATGGAAAGAGTATAGCACCACTGTGAACTTACCAAGACACGGCCGTCCACCTAAACTAACAGACCGAACAAGGAGAGCACGGGTCAGAAATGTAACCAAGTGCCCCAAGATAACTCTGGAGGAGCTGCGACGTCCTGCCGCTGAGCTGGGGGACTCTGTACATGGGACAACTATAAGTCGTACTCTACACAAATCTGGCCTTCATGGACGAGTGGCAAGAAGAAAGCCCTTATTGAAAGGAGGCCATAAGAAATCCCGTTTGAAGTTTGCTAGAAGTCACATGGAGGACACAGCTACCATGTTTTGAAAAGAGGAATGGGCTAAAATGTCAGTCTCTAGATTTGCAAATCTTGTAGAGTCATACCCCAAAGGATTTGCTGCTGTTATTGCAGAAAAAAGGGGGTTCCACAAAGTATTAATTCATGCTGTATAAATACTTATGCATGCCCCGACCTTTCGGTTTTCTATTGTTTGAAAAATAACAGAATCATGTATCATTTTGCTTTCACTTCACAGTTGTTTGTTACTTGTGTGTGAACTTTCATTAAAAAATTCCAAATAAAATCTTTATGTTTAAGGTTCAACTTAAAATGTGAAACTAATATACGATATAGACTCATTACATGCAAAGTGAGATATGTCAAGCCTTTATTTGTTATAATTTTGATGATTATGACTTACAGTCCATTTTCAAAATATTCAAATTTTATGAGATTTTTAATTTGGGGTTTTACCAAGATGAGCCATAATAATCAAAATTATAACAAATAAAGACAATACAAACTCCTGCAGTGTGCAGTTGAAATTATTGTTTTTTTGTATTTAAAATGCTTTTTAATACTTGAACTTGTAAACACTCACTGTTTCTAAAAAATAAGAAGCCTTTAAGACTCCTTTGCATTAAAGAAATACAGTGAATAATACAAAACAATGTCAACTTTATTACTTTATAATTATCATAATTATCATCATTATTTTATTATATATTTTTATTAGGCCACAATCGAGGCTAGGTTTTATGTTATCAATACTAATGCTGCAGCTGCATTATTTGTCAGATGTGAACTTACAGGAATAGGCCACATTTTACATTCTGGGATATGTTCTTTCCTTAGCTTAGACAAGTTGATGTGTTCAAATGCTCCGTGAGAGAGAAAGTGAGTGGATGGACGAGAGGAAAGTCCTCCTTCAGAGAGGAAGACTCTTTGCTAAACAGTGGCAGGAGCGTGAGGGGCTCTGGCAGCAGGCCTACCACGCCAGAGACCAGCAATGGGCTCAAGCCCAGAACGAGAATTTCAGGCACTGGGACAAGTGGAAGTACCTACATGACCAGCAACAAAAAGAGTTCGAAACCTCTGCTAAAGAGTCAGAAGAGCGGGAACAGCTTCTCTTGAAGCTGTTAAAAGAGAAAAAATAGCACCTCGTTATTGAAATTGAGAACAAACGTGATGTTGAAAGCACACAGTCATCAGGAGAGGAGAGAACTCGGCTAGTACAGGAGGCGCAGTTTTGGCAAAGTGTTTTCCACACCAGCGTACAGCAATGGTCTCAAGCCCTGTTTGACAACCAGAGACGCTGGGTTGAGTGGAAGGCCCTGAATGACCAGCAGATACAAGAGTCGGAAAATGCTGCTAAAGAGTCAGAAGAGCGGGAAAAGCTTCTTTTGAAGCTGTTAAAAGAGGGAAGACAGCACCTCGTCATTGAAATCGAGAAAATAATTCCTGAGACAAAACAAACACATGCATCAGGAGAGGAGAGGATTCAGCGATCTCAGGAGACAGATCAATTCTGGCAAAGGGCTTTCCACACCAGAGAACAACAATGGGTACAAAGCCAGCTGGAGGCACAGAGACGCTGGGATGAGTGGAAATCCTTGTATGACCAGCGGCTACAAGAGTTTGAAAACACTGCTAAAGAGTATGAAGTGCGGGAGGAACTTTTGTTGAAAACGTTAAAAGAGGGAAAACGGCACCTCATCATTGAAATTGAGAAAAACCCAAATACTTTAATCCCTGAAGCTGAAAAGACACAACCATCAGCAGAGGACAGGACTCGACAAGTTCAAGAGAAAGAGCAGTTTTGGCAAAGTGTTTTCCACACCAGCGTACAGCAATGGTCTCAAGCCCTGTTTGACAACCAGAGACGCTGGGTTGAGTGGAAGGCCCTCAATGACCAGCAAATACAAGAGTTGGAAAATGCTGCTAAAGAGTCAGAAGAGCGGGAAAAGCTTCTCTTGAAGCTGTTACAAGAGGCAATCACATTATGAACATAGCAGACCATTGCCCAGTGTCAAACCTCCAGCAGAACTTCACTACACCATTTCAGATGCCAATGTGGCAAAGATGGACCCCAGTGGAGACTCCAGTCTCACATCTGCAGAAAAAGCTTCAGAATTCCAGAAAAAAGCTTCTCATGAACAGGAAACTGTCACAGAGAATCACAGTGTGTTAAACATGGAGGACCTGGCCACACAGATTCCTCCAGGGACACCAACCGAAGCAGTGACTGAGGTTCAGGACTCAAAGGAGGCGTCTGTAGGGAAGGCAGCAGAAGCCAGTTCCACAGTTACCAAAGAAACAGAAGCTGAGCAGGAAACTGAGGCTCTCCTAGACAATACAGTCAAGCAATCCCAGTCAGCTTTCCCTAAACTCCAGTCTTCAGATACCACTGACTACTGCAAGACTAAGGAGAAGACGAAAGGAAATAAAAAGTCAGAATTTTCAGCACACTATGGTGACAATACAAAGACCAGAACTGAAGAAGTCCAAAGAAACCAGAAAGATTTTATAAAAGACAAACAGTCTGTGAATGAGATCCAGAAACCTAACATTTGTCCAATAGAGCTCAAAGAAAAGGCTATAGGGGCTGACATGGCTGCAAACAACTCTACCAATCCTAAACCTTCAAAAGAAGTAGATGTAGGTCCTGACAGCGAACCCGTCGATGTCCCAGTTGTTCCACAGGAGACTGAATACACTGTGAACAATACAACTCCACGAGAAACTGCTCTATGTGATTTGGTACCATACCTCAAGGAGAGGAGAACCGATCAGCTACCCTCCAAAAGCACAACAGTGAATGGGAAAAAGAATAAGAAGGGACGGAATAAGCAGAGAGATCCTCAAGCGCCCAACGTTGAGTCTCAAATTGAACTGCCCATAGGTCCAAGGTCCAAGAACCTGGGACATCCGGAAGACAACAGCCCAATAGAGGAGGTGGTCACACACAGTCAGGGAACTTCTGCAAAGTCAAAGGAGAATGTGGCAAAAGAGACGAATGCTACAGCTGAAAAACAAAAGAATAAACCAGCACAGAATCCCAAAGCTGAAAGGAAATGGCGACAGGATGATTATGATTCAGATGACGATCATTTCAGCGGGTATCGGGCAACTGAAGATTAAAGATGAGACACAGGAAAGGAAACTCTATAGGTCTAAACCTGCTAACTGTAGTTTAGACCTTTACAAACGTGTTTTTTCAAAGCTAATGGCAATATCTGACAGAAACCTCCATCATCAAACCTTTTAGCTGTAAATATTCCTGAATGTGGCCAACTTACCTTCACCCAACTCAAAATCAATTCAATTTGTCTGGATGATGTTAAGTTTGGGGGGGTCTGGCGTTCAGCTTCGTTTAAGAGGCTGTTTACTCCTTTGATTACTTAGTTGTACCACCACACACGATTTCGAACTCAAATCCCTCCATTCCACGCGTTGGTTGCTAATGGTTAACAGCTTCTATTTAAGCTTTTATGAGGTGGATTTACTATTGTCTGATGAAGGGCGCCGAGCCCGAAGCGTCACGTCTTTTCGTGTGAGTAACATTTAAATTGGGAGCTAACTACACAATTGTGCTGACTTTTTTTCTTATTGCATTTGTGACTGTGCAATTGTCTCATGTAAAGCGTGTCTTGTGACATGTCTGTGAAAGGCGCTCTTCTTTAAAAAAAACACTGAAGTCCAGGCGGTTTGTATGAGCAGGCCGTAGTGCTGATTGACCTGTTAAAACAAACATATATGTCATCATTATCAGAAAAAGTGTATTTATTGTTTAGTTTGTATTCATAACGCTGGAATACATGGCCTATTGTGCATGTTGAATGTGACAGTGAGCGCATATGCACACAATGACATAACATGCATTTTTACCTTGAATTTACTCCAACATACCGTCCACACTTGAGGAGCATGCTCAAGGACAGGCTCTAGTTTCCCCGTCCTTTGTTGGGGCGATCCGAGGACTCCTACACCGTGTACTCCGTGACCCTGCGGACGCTCCGATTCACAACATGTTTATGCATCAGCGGCGCGCTCGCAAAAGGAATGCACAAATCTGCCCGACATGCTAATCTGCCTCTTTACATACATGCTACGCTAACGTGATTACCACTACTGTAGCCCGCTGGTGTGATGAGTTATGTGGATTTGTTCATAGTGTGGTTTTTGGTGGGTCAGCATTCTGCCAAATACGCTCAAGTACAGCGGCAGAAGCTAAAGCTTATTGCGCCAAAGCTGGAGGTATTTGAGTATCATCCCTCAGCTGTCGCCTAAACTCGTTTCTAGCCCTCAGCGGGAGTTCATAACTGGTAGGGTTGCAAAAGGAACATATGAGAATTAACAGGAATTAATGGGAATAAACAGGAAATTAACAAGGTCAGATGGAAACTGCAGCGGGAGCAGGCCACCTTTTTCCACACTGAGATATGTTCGGTCGGGGCGACGGTGGCGCAGATGGTAGAGGGGGTCGTCTCATGATCGGAAGGTTGGGGGTTCGAATCCCGCCTCCTGAAGGTGCACATTGTCGTTGTGTCCTTGGGCAAGACACCTCACCCTCCTTGCCTCTATGACCAGAGTGAATGGGTGAAGCCCCCTATGAGAGACCAACAGGCCCGTTTGGAACCATGAGGCCGTCCTTCCGTGGACCTACCACCTACAGGAGGAGCCAGCGGGACTGGTGTGATGTGATTTGGGCAGTTCCAACAGCTGCCCCCACGACCTGGCAACGGACAAGTGGAAGAAAATGGATGGATGGATGGAGATATGTTCTTACCTGAGCTTAGACGAGTTGATACGTACCTGTCTGGTCTTTGTGCCCGTGGAAGAGGTTGGTCGCTTCCAACTTCAGCCCGTTTGGAGCCATAGGAATATGCTGGGAGAGGCCAAATGCTAACAACATCTTTGGTCTTTTTGCGTGACTGAGGGCACGCACAGAGACCAGCTCGCTATCAACTCGTCTAAGCTCAGGTGAGAACATATCTCAGTATGGAGAAACGGTGGCCTGTTCCTTTAAGAATCTGATTTGATAGATATACTCTAAGGGCGTTTTCACACAGACTCCAGTTAGGTCGACCTAAAGGGACTTTCGACCCGAGAGCAGCACCTTTGGGTCAGTGTGAACCCAAGGACTTTACGACGGTCTAAACAGCCTGTGGTTCGGAGTGGTTGTGTGGAGGATCAACCTTAAATCATCAAGGTGCGTCTTTCTTTCCCGTCCTTCCCTTCCTGCTGCAACTTTCCTCTTCATTTCTCCTCACTTCACGTCTATCGTTGGAACTGGGGCGGGTTTCGGGCCGACCTACAGGGCTCCAACATGTGTGAAAACGGCCTTAGAGAATAAAAGTTGTTATTGTTGTTTTAAGAGTCTGTGTCGGCCTATAGAGATTGTTCTATAGTTTAGGTCTGTTCTGTTCTACCTCTTAACTCCCCCCGCCTTAACCGAGTTAACCAGTTCGACTTTACCCAAATCTAAAATCTGCTTGAAAAAGACATCAAAATAGCAACAAATACGTAGCAAAAAAGTGACAAAAAAAATATGATGAAAAAGTGATGACAGAGCGAGGCAAGAATCTTAGATCCGTTTTGTAGGTCTTCGCTTTCAAGGGAGGCATAGGCCAGAGCAGTGTTAATTTTGACAACATATTTTAGTCTTTTAGTTTTAGTCTTAGTCTTTTGACGAAAATGTAATTCAATTTTAGTCGAGTTTTAGTCAAAAAAATTATCTTAAATTTTAGTCGAGATTTAGTCGACTAAAATTGCAAATCAATTTAGTCGACTAAATTTAAGAAAAATTTAATCGACTTTGTATTTATAATATTCATTATAATCATATTTAATCAAGGTCCTCTGCTTCATGGAGCTGCTCCCTCATGAACAAAGCTCAGAGCTGTTCCTTTGGCAGTGAAGTTACATGATATGAGGCTCTTTCAGACTATCAATAGAAGTTTGGATGATTTTAGTCCCTCCTTTTCATTTTTATTTAGTTTCATTTTAGTCGACTAAAATATCTGGACATTTTAGTCGCATGAAAAACTTTTTATTTAGTTTTAGTCCAATTTCAGTCATCAGAAATATCACTTTGACTAAAATTAATACTAAATATTATAGTCGACAAAATTAACACTGGGCCAGAGTGACGCTTTTAGGTTTAGGTAAAGCTGAACTTGAGAAAAAGTGCTCGGTTAAGGCGGGGGTTAAGAGGTTAAAGCAGCTCTGCTCAGACACAGGCCCCGCCCGTTCGGTGTTTGTCATGATCACATGGAGACGTGTGAATTTAGCCACAGTGTGATAAAACTAAATCATTATATCAAACTGTTTTGCCCAAACAACATGGAGCCTCACACTTCTTGTATGGGTCCTGGTGTGACGTCACTCAAATGCACATTTTAAGGTTCAAAAACATAATTAATTGGTAACTAATGGCTCACATTTAACTAATGGCGGCACGTTAGCACAGCGGTTAGCGCTCGTGCTTCACAGCTAGAAGGTCCAGGTTCGATTCCCACCTGGACGGGGCCTTTCTGTGTGGAGTTTGCATGTTCTCCCCGTGTCTGTGTAGGTTTCCTTCGGGTACTCCGGTTTCCCCTACCACTAAAAACATGTACAATAGGCCCAGGGACTGTAGGTGGAAATTAGCACAAGTGCTATAACCTGGTACAATGCATCTCTCCTTTCTAAGGCTAATGTAGATTGTACACTGTCCCTGTTCAAAAATAAATAAATAATAAATCAGACCACTATTTGTTTATTTATTGTTTTTAATTTTTGAAAATTCCCCACATTTCCAAGCTAAAGTTCTCATTGAAAGTTCCAGAACATTTCCGTAAGTTTGTCAGGAATTCTGCAACCCCAATAACGAGTTGACGGGTTAACGGGGGACGCCGCCAATGCTAACGCTGTGCTAACGTTTATGTTCATCTTCCCTTTGTGGTTATTCACATAAGACTCTTGTGTATAGAGAAACCCTTCCTGTGCCGTCACCCCTCGCCCGTCTGTCGCTGGCGGCGTGTGGTGTGGCAATCAGCGGCTCGGGCCTTATCAGCCAGAGGAGCCTGGGAAGCCGGAACAGACCCAGATGTACTCACAGGCGATAAGAGCCAAACACAGGGGCCGACTGTGGGCCCCAATGACGGACGCCGAAGCAATGGGGACAATGTGTTTACGAGTGATATGACCGTGGTGAGGAGGAGGAAAATGGAGAGGCCGAGGAGGGCGAGGATTGTGCTGCAGCGGTGGGAAATGAGAAGGGGCTTCTTCATGGTGGGATCAGTATGTTTTTAAATGCTTTAAAATGTTTGTGTGAATAATTCATTCATAAAACATATTTTGCAGTTTTATCTGTAAGTGTTGTTATGCCCACAGTAGAGCAGAACTATAATGAAACACTTGAATATTGGAAGATAATGAAACACTGCAGGCAAAACTAGTCATAATATTTGCAGGTTTTGGGACATTTTTCTATTTTAATGTTTAAACTTTCACCTGGAAATGAGGAAACAAACACATCTCCACAAACGGGTGCGAAATGAACCAACGTTTGTCCATTTGTACATTATGTATTATCTATCTATCACAGAAAACGGACGCAATGCAACTTTGCCGAGTCCCAACACCACCCAGGGAAAAGGAGCATATTAGTACATTTACATCCACGTGAACCATCTCCGCCTCTGAGCACCTCGGGGGGGGGGGGGGCTCTCCTGCTGGCTCCAGAGTCAGGACTCAACATGGTGAGGCAACAAGACAAAGGAATGTCCGAGGCACTCTGAATGGTAAGATAAAGATCCTTTAATGAGCAAGGGACGCCAACGCGTTTCGACCTAGTACAGTCTTCGTCAGGGCAAGTGATTAAAAAACACAAACAGGTGCGTTAAATAGCTAAAGGGCATCACGTGAGATCATCACGGGACGCTCTGTCAATACAGGACAACCCCAAAACAGACAAGATAACAGAATACAAAATTATACAATTACAGTGGTGATGTCCAACAGAACATGAAACAGTCAAATACAAAATAGCATGCACGAGAGTACAAGGGACCTTATGCCACAGAAATAAGTTTTAAAATTTTTAATTTTTCAATTAGAAGATGAGAGGTTTAGATAAATTTCAAGATATTTATACACTAACTCGTGATCTAATTCAACCAATGGCCATTGAGTGCTAATGGAGCGGTTTAATTAGTTTAGTTAGTGTATAGAACTTGAATTGTTGGATTTTAAAAAGATATGGTAAAGGAGGACAGCCCGGTGGACTCATAGAAAAAACAAACTCATAGAAAAAAATATATACACATGTAACAATTATAGAAAGACAGAAAAATCTAAGTCCTCATTGAGACCCGGGTACTTAGTAGCCTGCAAACAGTCAATCCAAAAGGTTTTTTTTTTGGGCCAACAACCTTATCCTATCCCCCCCTCGAATGTTGTGAGGGATAACGTCAATGACCATCGTCCTTAGATGGTTGATATTTGTGTGGCCGGCGAGGTTCCAGTGTTTTGCCATAGCATAATTAGGATTGTTTGTTCTAATTGCATATTTATGTTCAGAAAGTCGATGGTGAGGCAACGCTTGTTAGCTGTAAGACGGGCCTCAACCCTGACAGCATTCCAGACTGTTCTCCTTCGCTGCATGTGACATGGAAGGGTTTTGTCTGCGCTCTTCACATCTTCCGCATTTTCTCCAGTTCGGCATGACCCAAATCTAAAAGCTCCTTGATTGGAGAGCTATAACTTGAAAGCCCAGACCTACAAAAAACAAACTTGCCATGTTTGTCGTGGTTTGGGCGCCTTTTCCCCTGTGTTCACGTCACCTCTTGTCTTTAGGCCAGTGCAGTGCCTCATTTGAAAGCTAAGACCTTGTAGTTTCTGAAAACAAGTGTAAGATATGTGTGAGTCAAACCCTTCTTAAAAGTGGTGGTTGAATTTGTTTACTACACTATTCACGTTTTATGGCTTGATTTGATCTGACTTTTATGTTACTGTGAAGTCGTTCATCTACAGCGAAAGTGGTTCTCCCTCCTAAACCCCCGCCCCGTCTCGCCTTCCATTTTCCCTCGAGTCTTTGAGGGTCTTGATTCGGCGAGCGTAATACTCTTACCTCACTGCCGTTTATCCGGGCCGTTACGTAATGAGACTTGGCCGCCTCTTTTGTGAACCCGCTAAACCTGTTAATTAATAAGTGCGCGTTTTGGCATCGCTTTGGCCCCCATCCCGCCCGAGCCAGGCACTCTGGACGTTAAACGGGATTGCTCCGAAGCGCTTCAAAATTAACTCCCCCGAAAGCCCCTCGGTAGCAATTACACCACACACGTAGGTGCGGCTGACGGGTGTGTGTGTGTGTGTGTGTGTGTGTGTGTGTGTGTGTGTGTGTGGGAGGCGGGGTCCGTGTGCTCCAGTAATCCACTGACCTGGTTTTATAAGTCAGCTAACTAACGATGTTACCGTTAACCCCCATCAGCTGACTGTCAACCCCCCTCCGTCCATGTCTGGGGCTGGGATCAGCTGACGCACCCCGGGACATACCTCCACCCCCACCACGCCTTTAAAGCTACCCCCTCCCCACGTGACAGCTGACGGACTGGGGATGAGGCACGCAAACCCCCCCCCTCGCCTGCCTCCCACAGCTCGCCAAGTACAAATGAGTCACGCCGCTTCCCCGTCCTCCGTTTTGGTTTTGCGGGACGGATCAGGAGGTAATGTAATGTGCATCTCCTCAGACTTGACCCGTGGCTTTGCCGGGAGCGGGACAGCGCCGGCTCGTCTCCATGGAGACGGCGCCGCTTTGCTTTGATTGAACAGGCAGCCAGATGTGAGTTTTAAATATTAAAGTCCTCTTCCAAATGTTCATTTTGATAACCCAAGGCAGAAGCAGCGTTGTCGGGACGGGCTGAGCGCTAGAGGCACGTTCATGTTTCGTGAAACACTCATTGACTTTGACAACTACACACGGTTCTGCCTTCAGCTTTGCTTCCAGCACATTCGTTGTGTCATTGTTTCAATAAGCTACAAAAGATCCAGTGTCTTTCTCCACCAAGATCTCGGATCGAGGATGGGAGAGTGTGACCACTGTGCAAAACCTCCTCCGGCACATCCCAAAGATGCTCAATGGGGTTAAGTTCTGGACTCTGTGGCGGCGGATCCATCGCACGCTCCTTGAATCCAGGCATTGCCATCTAAGAATATGCCCATGCCATCAGGGAAGAAAACAAATCCATTGATGGAATAACCTGGTCATTCAGGATGTTCAGGTCGACAGCTGATCTCATTGTAGTGGGTGTATAATGGGTGTTTCTTCCTCAGGAGTGGACTCCTCTGAAGCCGAGCTAAAGGTGTGTACACACCAAACGCGACCACACCTCCGACTTCCACGAGGATGAGGATGAACGCGCGTCAAACCCGGGGAGAAAAGCGCGGGACACGAGCAGGGAGGCCACGCCCACTGCTTCATGCACTCGGCGCAACAAGGGCAGACGCAATATATGCCTTGCACGGGGGCGCCGAAAGGACGGGGCGCCGATTAGTGATCCGGCTCTTTTGAACGAGTCTTTACAGTGAACGATATGAACGGGTTCGCGGAGGGGAAGTATTTTTTTTTTTCATTCCTCTTTATGGGGAGGGGCGTCACTTTAGCTGTGCTTATTCTGTAAAACAAAAGTCACTGCTGGGGTGGGGCGGAGGGAGGAATGTAGGATTGGCACGGCCGCGGGACGTGAGCGCGGCCTGCGGGTTTCAGAGAGCATGTTTAAGATTTACAATTTAAACATGTGTTTAGCAGGTCCAGTTTATCGCTAATACAAATGCTAACTTACACGTATAACCACATATATTCTCAATAAATTACGCTTGTTTCATTAAGATGAACTTTAAATAAACCTTTACTCGCTTACAACACTGCTACCTTTTTTTGTTGACATTTATTATATATAAACCATACTTAGGTGGTTTTATTGCTCACTAAAAAGACGAAAACAAGGTTGCAGTGCACTATGGGTAATATTCAGCTATAGCGACGCGGAGGATCCACAGGTGCACCTTTGTGAATGACCCAGAGGTGGAGCTGTAGGGTTCAGCAGCTCACTGTTTATTGGTATTGTTCATATTCCATCATGTCCGTGCTGAGAATCAATGCCTTTTCACACTCATCCCGTTCCCCGGTCGGACCTTAGCCCTCATTAAAATTCCTGTCCACATTTACCCGGTGGCCATTCATCACTCTCGGCGAGGCCTCCCGGAGACAGGCGCGTTGTTAACCTGCGATAATGCTCGTCCAAATCACCGTCTGGACCTTGACCCGCCGCGCTGCCCTGGGCCTGGTGCGCCGGAGGGGCCCGGACCACCACGCCGATCCCCCGGCTCAAACCCGGCGGGCCAGAGGTCCAGCGAGCGCCGTGGACGTTCTCGCGGTGAAGACGGATTAGCTCGACAGAATCTAGGTTATAGACACTACGGCCCATCTGTTGTTTTGGGTTCAACCATCCCCCCCCCCCCCCCCCCCCCCCCCCCCCCCCCCCCCCCCTACACGCACACTCACACACACACGCACACACACACACACACACACACACACACTCTGGCCCGCTCAGACAGTGAAAATATGCTACGAGACGATTTGGACAATGAAGAAGAAATGTAGGAAGTCATGGACAAGAGAAATAAGAGAAACACGTGTGACATTCAAGGCGAGAAGCAGCAGGTGAATAGGGGAAACATTACATTTAGGGATATAAATTTGAAACTTTTGCAAGCATATGTGTGGGGGAAAAAAGTGTTGTAAGTTTTCTGTCGTTTCATGTTTTCAAAGAATAACGTTTTTTTGGGGTTTTTTTCAGAGGGGATTTTAGATCAGTAAATACGGACTTAATCTGCCAATCTGAGCCTCCAACCACTCACTCTCAAACACATTCTAATGTACATGTTTTTAGTGGAAGGAGAAACCGGAGTACCCGGAGAGAACATGCAAACTCCACACAGAAAGGCCCCGTCCGAAAGTTGAGATAATGGATCAGGAACCGGACAAATAGGAGTCAATGGCATCCATGTCCCCTCCTGGAACCGCCACCTTAACGTGGTGGAGGGGCCCCTTATGAGAGACCAACAGGCCCGGTCAGAACCATGAGGCCGTCCTTCTGTGGACCCACCACCTGCAGGAGGAGCCATAGGGGCTGGTGCAGCTCCAACAGCTGCCCCCACGACCCGGCAACGGAAAAGTGGAAGAAGATGGATGGATGGATGGCATCCATGTTGGCAAATTCCCATTTCAAACTTTTAAGTTGGTTTGTTTTATTACAAAATAAAACAATACAATACTTCTCAATACAAAATAAACCACAAGAACTAAATATTCTTATAGGCTATCTTCAATGAAGGTACTTGATTCATCTTCTGTACTCAGTAGTTGAAGTCTTCGATCGTTTCGCCTCTCATCCAAAAGGCTTCGTCAGTGACAGAAGTCCCGCTCAGCCCGCAGCTGAAGCTATAGACCAACGGGGAGGAGTTAGGGTAGGCCCGGCTCCTCCTTATAGGCTATATTTTTTTTATTTACAAACACTGTCAAAATCTTGTGTTTCGTCTCATGGGATTTGTGTCTTCGGCCCAAACCCTAATAAATTCAGTACAAACTAAACTTTAGGATGCTTTAAGTCTGTTTAAGACACGGTGAAAGTTTTGATGTTTCATGTTTTGCTAGTTTTCTCCTTTAACATCTTCGTTTTCATGTCAGGCGCAGAAATCCATGACGCAGCTACAACAAAAGCCGCTTTCCCACGCGGATGCATTCACAAATATTGACTTCATATCCACGTGTCCTGCAGAAGGTGTTCGAGACGACGCTCTGATCCATATATGGTCATTTCCTTTCTGAGAAGACGCTACGAAAGACTGGAGAAATATGTCGCTCATTCACTCTTGCAAAAAAAAAAAAAATCCACTTTAGTCGCTCCTGTAGATTCTAAACTTCACAGTCTTGGACGTAACAATGTTTTAAAGTGTTCAGAGGGATTTTTTTTATTTTTATTTCCCCAAAACTAAGGCAACAGATTTTTTCACTTATGATTAGCTTATTCAAAAACTAAATGCATAGATTTTTTTATGCATAAAATGTCCTAATTTTATACTTAATTTCTCACATCTCTAAATGATCTCTAAATGAGAGCTTACACAGACATCTAAATGATTATGTTTTCTCTATTCTCTATTTGCCTTCATGTGTTTTGTTCAACACTAAAGCTTTAACGCCTCACTGGTAGGGGGCGCTAAAGCTTCTGTTGTCATCATCGTAAAGGACCAACAGCGAGCGCAGGCCACCCTCGCGTGCCAAAGCGTCTCCCGCCTTCAGGTGAGGGTCAGAGGTGGTGTTGGGTGCCAGGGGATTGTTCCCGGCTCTAATCTGTCTGAACGTGTCAGACACCTCACCAGCTGGTCGCAGGTTCAGGTGGGAGAGCAGGTCTCACACTGATCCACAGGCCACATGTACAGCGCTGGACTGAAGGGGGGCTTTCACTGTATTACCGACACTCGCCGGGGAAGCTGAACTCTCTCCCTTTCCTGCCCCTAAAGGTCACTGAACTCTACGGCGGGTGGCACGTGTAGGAACAAGGCCTTTCTCAGTGGAGTTTGCATCTACCCGAAGCAAAATATGTACAATAGGTTCCCTCCCTCAGAAGCCCCTTATGAGAGACCAACAGGCCCGGTTAGAATTATGAGGCCGTCCTCCCGTGGACCCACCACCTGCAGGAGGAGCCAGAGGGGCTGGTGCAGCTCCAACAGCTGCCCCCACGACCGACCCGGCAACGGCCAAGTGGAAGATGGATGGATGGATGGATGGATGGATGGGGCCAGGACTTCACTGAAAAAGAGATTCTTCAGGGTTCTGCGTTCAAAAGCATTAAAGGCCATTAACTGCATTTGGCCAAAATCAAGACCTTAAAAAGCATGAAATTGGATTAACATCTAAGTTTTTGTATTTGTTCATCGAAAATGCTAAAATGATGGTCAAAAACATATTCAGTAGCATTTGGCTGATTTATATATATATATTTTTTGCTCAAAAGTTTCCCGTTTTATCAAATTCTCTTCCCTCTGTTCACAGATCTTGAGAAATGAAATGCGTCCAGATTTTTCTGTGTTTGTAGCATTAAAAAATAGTAATCGGCCATTAACACAGGCCTTGCTTTTACCTGTATATTCTTTAATATACAAACACAATAAGTCTATACGTTAATCATGTTATGGCATCCATAATGGTCTCTTTGAGCTGGTGGTGTTGAATCGTTTCATTTGCTTTGTGATGAAGACCTAGGGCCAGATCTTGTGCTGACGCACGGGGCTTCTGGTGAATTTATATTGTCCAGGTGGTGGAGCCATGTGCTTTGCGCCTTCACCACTTGTGAGAGGGCGTCGCTAGAGGAGGTGCTGCTCTGATGGGAGCTGACATTCATTTCCTCGTTTACATGGCGCTGCCTCGTGTTCTTCCTTAAGCCTTGGGCTCTCACAGGTCAAACGAAAAACTTTATGTACCCCATCGTGAGCTAAACAATGTTCATATAGAGAGAAAGAGCTACAGCTGTCCGCTGTGGCGCGGACCGTCCCGCTTGGCGGGAACACGAAACCAAACAAATGCACACTTCCCCACAACCCCTCTCCCTCCTCCTTCCCGGCCGCGGAGTCGATCTGGATCTGAAAAAGTGTATCTCCAACCCCACATACTTCCCACTTAAATGTGCTAAGTCTGGAGTGTCAAGATCACAAATTGCGTTCCTACTAAGCGCAAAATGTTACGCTATAGTCTGCGTTTTCAGATCGGGCCGTTAGAGCCGTGTTTTTCAACTACTGTGCCGTGGCACACTAGAGTGTCGTGAGATAATGTCTGGTGTGCCTTGGTAAATTATCAAATTTCACCTAGTGGGTCTAAAAAATATTTTTTGAAAACAAATTAATTATAATCCCCAAATAATGTGCCATTGTCGAGTCTCTTGTAAGTGGCCGCTCAGTAAGTGTCCGCAGGAAGCTCATTTTTCTTTGAGACGAGAGAATAAGGTGCACGATGTGACCGGTGGCGGTGACAGAGGCATTGTGTCCAGACACTTTGATGACAACCACTTTATATTGTGAATATATAGGCGACAGAGTTAAAAAAATTTTACATTTGGTGGTGGTGTGCCTCGTGATTTTTTCAATGAAAAAATGTGCCTTGGCTCTAAAAGCTATTTTTCTGTCTCGGATGTAAATTGTACCAAATCGCATCATGGTAAAGTGTCTTACCTGAGGACCCGACAGGCCAGAGCAGAACTTAAACCAGTGGCTCAGAAGACAGTGAAGGCCAGGCCATCTTCTTGTAGCGGTGGGTCACACTGCTGTGACCTTGGCGCGCGGCCTGCCGATCCCGTTACCACCCGCCAATGCGAGCTCGGAGCGGAGTGCAGCGTCGGCGCCCATGGATCCAGCAACAGAAGAGCTGAGCACACATCTCCTACTGTCTGCAGGACGAATACTGCTGACCACCAGGCTTTCCAGGAACAAGACGAGTCAATTCTCTTTGACGTTTGAATTAGAGGTTTCACTCTGATTGGAGGATTTACATGAGGCCATTACTACGAAAACAAACGCCATGTAGAACATTTTCCTTTGTGCACAACTGAACGCATTTAAAATGGTTCGTGTCAAAAACTTACTTTAGCTTATTAGCTTTTAAGCATACTGAAGCTTTTCCCTCATTCATAACAGAGGAGTAGTACATGGTTTGAGTAATCCTGCAAGTTCAACCTTATTTTTGCAAGAGGTCAAAATGCACTTTCACCGGCTGACATCATGAAGTGGTTTCCAGCATCAAATAAACCAGTTGCTTTTAAAAGAAACACTTCCCAATGCTGATTGTATAGGTTTAAGTTCCCTCATTACTCGTCAGCAAAAGGAATTTCTTTTACTGCGCTACTTTATGATAAATGTAACGAATTAACTCGTTCCAAAACATTTTCTTTTCCTCTGCCCTCAGAGCGCTGAATGTGGACTATCTGGATTACCGTTGCACGTAATGATTTTAAGGGCCCGATCTTCTGCCCGGGGCAACTACTGCGCTGCTCAAGACGAAGTTGAAATCTTGCGTACTGACAGAGCCGGTTTGTCCTATACGCAAACTACATAAGTTGCGTAGGGCCCCCGCAGCCGCACGGGCCCCGCATCGCAGACAAACTACGGTGCTTCACTGGTTAATCAGCGCGTTGTTACGGGACAGCTGTCTGTCTCCCGGGGCTCGCCTCCCCTCCTGTGCGCCTGCATGTCTCCCGTGTCCCGGGCGCTTATTCCTATTGTCTCTAGCGGACTATCAAGACAGTAGTTTGGCAAACAGACGAGAGTGAAGACGTTCGTGTGGCCTTTTTGTCTCAAAGAGGAGTTGAATCCACACGGTTCTCAAGAGCACAGTTACTTACAGTAACTCTGGTTCTCTGAATGTGCACAGTCTAAAATCTAATTGGGCTACTCACAGGCTAATTCTCAACGGTAAGACAGAAATAACCATGGCGCAGGTTTCAGTTAGTTTTAAATGAACGGTTCCCAAACTGTGGGTCAGGAACCAGAGGTGAGAGAATATGACCATTCGCCATTTTAAAAAGGATGGGAAATAGACTAGTAGTCGTCCTAACTAGTGGTTAGTGGTTCTCACACAGAGCAGCAGGGCCTAAATTGAGGTCATTATGTTCCACATACCCTGCTCTACACTGCAGTGGAACTGTTTTTGACCGTAAATGGGTTCGCTCTTCGTCGAATAGCCATGGGATGCGTACACTCTAAGAAATTTTCGTAAATATACAGGCCTTTTTACTATAAATTCTGACGGATTTGCTCCGTAAATTCATTTTACCTGTACTTTCCGTTTGATAATAAGTGTTCCGTAAATAAACAAGACTTTGTGCTGTAGTTATTTGAAGGACTGTTCTGTAATTTAATTTTACGGAAAGTTCTGTATTTTTGTGTGTAAACACAATACATTGTGGGCTATAACAGCCTTTGAGGCGGGAAAAATCTGAGCTCACACAGAGGCTTTTGTGGGAAGATTGTGAACACCCTTTTATGGTAAGTAAAACATTTTTTAAAGAATATTAAACATGATTAGTAAATTAATAGGCTACATTGAACTTGTTAACTACACATGCCATAAACGTTTTGTTGAATGTAGTTAGTATGTAGTTAATGTAGTTAGTATGTAGTTAATGTAGTTAGTATGTAGTTAATGTAGTTAGTATGTAGTTAATGTAGTTAGTATGTAGTTAATGTAGTTAGTATGTAGTTAATGTAGTTAGTATGTAGTTAATGTAGTTAGTATGTAGTTAATGTAGTTAGTATGTAGTTAATGTAGTTAGTATGTCGTTAATGTAGTTAGTGTACAGTTTGTCAGTTGGGCAGTTACAAGGAAACTGTGAAAGAACTCATCTTTGTCCTAAACCTTATGATAATATATAATAATATAATATAATTCATTAAGTGTTGTGACAGTCAACATGTAGTAACACATGTTATAACGTTAATCTTATTAAGTCTAAGTCCAGCTTTTAGGTTATTTCTATATAGACATATTTTAACTTGCACAGTTGAAGGGAAAGCAACTGACACGCCAGCAATGATACATTTTTGAATTCTGCTGTGAATACTTACAGAGTACTAATAAATGTTTCTTTTTATCTAGAGAATCAACTCTAGAAAGGCCATCGTACTAAATTAGACTTCATTGATGCACAAAGAATAAGGTGAAGTTACTATTGCCATAGTTGTGTTAAAGTAAAGTGTCCTGACCTCAGTATGTTTGTCCATTTTACAAACACAGGAGGAGGTGCTGTGATCTAAAGGCCTGTGAGGATGAAGACATGAGGCTTTCCAGTGTCCACCAGTGTGTCGTACAGTATATGTGGAAATGAAGAATGCAGGAAAAAGAAGTACACTGTGGTGATGGGATGAGAAGCACGTCTCCAAAGATTCTCAGCTCTTTCTTATAAAGTGAGTAAATGTAATGCACTTGCTAAAGTTGTGTGTTTTCATGTTTACTGAAGCATTTACAATTTAAATAGTTATATTTAGCTGGTTCTAGACAAACCTTTTCTTATAGTGGGACATCCTTTTTTTATGTGGTCGCATTTACATGAACTTTATTGGACTATACATGGGAAATCTAATCATTTCATCTTATCGCTGAATGTGAGAGGAGAAAGAGTCCACTCTAGACGACCAACAGTAAGTTTAAACAGTTACATGATATTGAACTGAGTTTCATTTCTTGCTGACAGACTTTCTCTATATTTTTCAGATGTTGGAGCCAGAGAACAATGTGTATCTGCTCCAATAAGGACTAACACACTAATATAATGTATCTTTAATATATTCTGAATTCTGTTGTGAATAACTCAGCCTACATGTTACAACATAAGGTATGTCAAATATTATTTTATGAAAGTAAAAATCTGCAATTTGGAATTGTTTTGGGGATTTTGGATTTGGTTGTAATGATGTGGTTAAAACAAGCTGATTGGACTTGAAAGTTATGGCGTCGGCTAATCTGTTTCAACAAAACTTTTATGGTGATGAACTGAAAAGTTGTACTTGGCTAAAAACTGTCAGGAGTTTTTAAGCTCAGTTGAACTTATTGCAGGAAAACCGAACCGTGAGATAGCTGAACAGTTACACCTCTATTCATTAATATTGTAAAAAAAAAAGAAAAGGGGATTCAGTGGATGCATATGACATTAACGTTGTATTAATATTGATTCAAATGACCTGTTTATTTTGACTGTTCAGTGTCTTGTAAACTGATTTCTTTTGCTTTGTTAATAAATAGAAAGATTTTGCCCATTAATGTTGAACTAAAACAAGTGAATTATGTTTAAAACACAAGATATATACTATAAATTTACATATATTTCCGTTTCTGAGTACTATGAATTTTACGGAAAATAAACCTTTAATAACATATTTATTACATTATATTTTCCGTTTTCAGGCTTAAGGAATTAACAGAAATTGCACTTATAATACAAACGTTTCTGTTTTTCTGCTATTTGAATTTTACGGAACGTTCACCGTAAATTCACAGGTCACAGTTTTAACAGCACATTCTAAACGAAATACGGATAATGTCCTGGTAATTTTCTGCCAGCACTTTTTACTGTTATTTTACGGCCATTTTTCTTAGAGTGTAGGTACTCTAGGGCCCCGGGTGGATTTTTGTTTAGGGCCCCAGAAGGGCCAGCACCGGCTCTGCGTACTGACAACAGAGCGGCAGTGCTTTGGCCGGTCGCCTGAGGGCGTGGCTTAGAGAAAAAAGGAGCCAGGGCTGAGGCGTGGGGTGCTACAAACAACGAGCAGTTTGCTGTTCCCTCTTCGCTCTCACATCATGCGCCGCCTTGCACATCTTATTACGCGCTCGCAGGACAAACTACAAACTATTTGACCCACTGTGAGTTAAACACTGATTGGAATCTCGCTGACTCCGGCAAAACCAAGACGAGCCAATCATAGCACGGGAGGCGGGGTTTAACAGGGCGTTTCCCATCAGACACCAGTGCTCCTCCGGGCCGTAACCAAAACAGTGAAGATGGCGGCCGCGACGCAGCGATCCCAGTGCCCTTTCTTCTGCTTTAAATGAGCTGGACTTGTCCTTAAAGCCACAGCAAGAAGCTGCTCTGAGGGCTTTAACCGGAACATTTACCCGACTGCATGTGTGGACCACAAAAACATGGCGGAGGACGTAAACGCAAAGCGTAGGTCGCTTTGTGTTTGATTGGTTCCCTCTCGTTCTCGAAATCGTGTCCTATTACCACAATTACAGACTAAGCCCGTCTGGCTTTATGCCAGGCTAATAAATGCGCTTCTCCGAGCCTTATTTACGTGTGTATAATGACAAACTACAACAGCCTTGCTTCGGTTCTTCTGCCCCAGGACACTGTAGCTAAAACAGTTTTCACTACATAGATAATGACTACAATTTAGTACTTTAGAACCTGTAACTCGCACAGGTGTATGATTTTACTACCAAATAAAGTGTAACATGGAGTTGCTTCATACAATTAGTTTGAGTACTGACAAGATCAGAATTGATTGGTGGTCCACAGTGGTACTGATATAAGTCCAAGACTATCCAACAGCTACATCCACATACACACAGTAACAGTGAGATATGTGACCAGTCACTAGAATCAAAGTCAGTTCTGGGGCATTATGAGATTTTCTTAGATTATTAAAGTGTCGTCTCCAAGCTTTCCATCGATGTGTAATCATGGAATCATGGAAATCAGATCATATTTGGAGGTGTAAATATCAAGTCACTCTCATGACTTGTGATTGGTTGAAGTTCCAAGGCTTTGGAACGATCTTCCGCCCTCTTTGCTCTACTGACTCTGTTGATACTTTTAAAAGCAACCTTAAGACTCATTTATTTGTTCAAGCCTTTAATTAGCTATTTTTGGGCTGATATGATTTCTGTGTTGTTTTGACCCTTTTTTATATTGTATTTAATTTGCAATGTTTTACTGTGTTGTGAAGCACTTTGTGGCCTTTGTCTGTGAAAGGTGCTATACAAATAAAGATTACTTACTTACAAGTCACACACGGAAAAAAAAAATCGCACCCGGGGAACATAGCACCCGGGGAACATAACACCAGGGGAACATAGGACCCGGGGAACATAGGACTCGGGGAACATAACACCAGTGGAACATAGGACCCGGGGAACATAGGACTCGGGGAACATAGCACCCGGGGAACATTGGACCCAGGGAACATAGAACCCGGAGAACATAGCACCCGGAGAACATAGCACCCGGAGAACATAGGACCCGGGGAACATAGCACCAGGGGAACATAGGACCCGGGGAACATAGGACCCAGGGAACATAGGACCCGGGGAACATAGCACCTGGGGAACATAGGACCCAGGAACATAGGACCCGGGGAACATAGGACCCGGGGAACATAGCACCCGGAGAACATAGGACCCGGGGAACATAGCACCCGGAGAACATAGGACCCGGGGAACATAGCACCAGGGGAACATAGGACCCGGGGAACATAGGACCCAGGGAACATAGGACCCGGGGAACATAGCACCCGAGGAACATAGGACCCAGGGAACATAGGACCCGGGGAACATAGGACCCGGGGAACATAGCACCCGGGTAAAAATATAGGACCCGGGAAACATAGCACCTGGGGAACATAGGACCCGGGGAACATAGCACCCGGGGAACATAGGACCCGGGGAACATAGGTATGCACCCATCAAAAAAACCATTGGCACAGCAGCCACCAGTGATAAAAAAAAAAAACTTTCACTCACCCTATTCACAGCCATGGCAACAGTCGAGACCCTTCACAGGCCCATGAGACAACCCTTAAGTGTGCCATCATTTTCGGCTCCCTGATTGGGTAATGATGCATTTAACGCCGTTCCAAACCCAGAGCAGAGGTCACGCTGCAGAGGCAGGTTCCCACTGACCGCCGCTTTGAAAACCGAGAGGTCCCGGGGTCACGGGCCAAAGCTGGCGGGGGGCATTGGGACGAGGGGTCACAGGTCAAGGTCTTGTCCGGCAGAGACGTGGTGGGGCTGGTGTTTCTCGTTTGGGAAATTAGTTCTAACGAGTCGGTAATGACCCACATGCGAGGAGGGCTGCCTCTGCAGAATCGCAAATACCCGTCACTGAAAAGCATTTCTTGAAGCTACAAAGCAATCACTTAACTCTTCATGTTTTAATCATCTGTCCATCAAACCGTCTCCCTGAACCTACAGGAGTGACACAACCTGCACATGTACTTTTTTTTCATTTTTTTTTTTTTTACTGCGGCTCTGAACATTGCTGCTGAACAGGAGCTCCCTCCAGGTATGTGTGCAACGTGGGAACCGTGCGTGTCCGAATTAGCACTGACGGGACAATTATAGAGACGTGTCAGTGACGGGATGTGCCAGACGCTTTACTTCTGCAGGCGCTTTGTTACAGCCTGGAAGAAACTGGTCGAGATCAATGAGGGCAGTAGGTAGGAGCCTGATGTTAGCACACACAGACATGCGTATATTTGGAGAGAGAGTGGCATTTTATATTCAGCATCATCGCGCACATGTTATGCTCACTGCACCGGCTTCTTTAGAGTGATTCTTTTATTGTACCGACTCACATCAGAAGAGCCCCCTCTGTTGATGCTTTTAGGTCTCATTCAAAAACACACTTTTTACTCCTTTACTTCAGGGGCGACGGTGGCGCAGATGGTAGAGCGGGTCGGCTCATGATCGGAAGGTCCGGGGTTCGAATCCCGCCTCCTGAAGGTGCACATTGTCGTTGTGTCCTTGGGCAAGACACTTCACCCTCCTTGCCTCCAGTGTCTGCGTACACTGGTGTATGAATGAGAGTGTGAATGGGCCCCCTATGAGAGACCAACAGGCCCGTTTGGAACCGTTTGGAACCATGAGGCCGTCCTCCCGTGGACCCACCACCTACAGGAGGAGCCATAGGGGACTGGTGCTATGTGACTTGGGCAGCTCCAACAGCTGCCCCCACGACCCGGCAACGGACAAGTGGGAGAAAATGGATGGATGGATGGACTTTTTACTCCCTAGAGTTTTGTGTGGTTCTCTGACTGCCTTTGCTTCATTTAAAAAAAAAGATATTTATTTGTTTTTATTCCCGATTGCATAACGCCAGACTAAAATTACAAATTATATTTAGTCTGGGGACCACCAATTCATTTTCTCGTAGGAGAGGTGTGGTTTACAATTGTCCATAGACGTTTATTGGGCTGAATGTCTCTCATATGCACCCTCACGTAGCCATAGCATCGTATCATTGTATCCGATGACGTATGACGTACCCGCTGTACATTTTCAAGCTAAACTATTTAGAACACGGTCTAAAGCTTGATCGAAAGATGGCGCCGCGTCTGCTGCTGTCATGTTGGATCCATAAATACACTTTTTATGTATTTTTTGTAATCTGTAAACAAACTACAAGCTTCCATATGTTGAATAGCGCGTCATCGTCTTGCCGTCCCTCCTCGTTCTGTGTTTGGTTCCCAAATCCATGTGAACATTTCAGCCATGATACTACTGGTATCAACAGTAAAATATATACTTGGGGCGACAGTGTTGTTGTGTCCTTAGGAAAGACACTTGCCAAAGTAGAGATTGCGATTTCGATAAAATTTCGATTAATCACCCAGCCCTGCAACACAAAACAATTTGTGACCCGCTGATCTATAGACCTGCACCGTGTTGTAACTGTCGGTTTAACCCGACAATATGACCCCTCTGTCGGGACGAACCGAGCAGAGGAAGTGGTTAGTGAAACAAAGGAAGTGTCCGGGCAGAAGTGTGGGCGTTTTTATTGGCGTCACCAGAGATCAATACAAAGTGAGAACAAAAAAACTCTCCCTCGTTTTTAAGAGCCCGTCTGTGGTGCGTTTAAAGCCCTCTTCAAAGCCTGGTTCTAATCAGCGCTGCCGTACAGGCCCAGGCGGCGTGCAGCGTGTTACCCCCACACTCTCCGGCCCCTTCAACTCAACATCAGTGTGTTATCGAATGACATTTAGCAGTCAGTGTTAAGATACTTTCATCAGCCGTCCTTCAAAGCCGCTGCAGTGCGTTTACGGCTGGAGCTGAATACTGATTATGAACAGGTATTCTTTAAAATCAGGATTCGGTTAATGAAAAGCACATCCAGGAGCAGTAACATCTGAGGAGGAAATATGAACTGCTTAACGACGACGACATGGTCTCTCTGTGTTGGGTACATTTCTAACAATAAAAAATGAAGAAAATGAGCAAATGCCCACAGAACCAATATTAGAGGCAACTCTCATTCCACAACAGGGCTAACGTTTTCAGCATTTTTGTCCCCTCATTATGGCCAGTAGAAGGGCCTTTCTGCTATAAAAATTATATGGCAGGTCTGTGAATCCAATCGCTGTCAAACACCGATGAGGTACAACCTTTTCTTTTCGATTTCGATTTCTCGCATAAACTGTATCTGTCCCATGGAGTTGTATCTGAGATTAAATGACATCAAATTGCAGAACGTGAACACGAGCTATTATAGAGGTTACTCATATTCTATTTCTATTTCAATCTAAATAGAAGTGGCACCTCAAATGAATCAAAGGAATCAAAAGGAGAAGCGACGTTCTATCCTAACGTATGTGGACAGTAGCAAGAAGGCTAGTCTAGGAGACTTTTGTTGCTCGGATATACATCCAATGATCACTACACATCATCTAATAATATGTTAAAGAAACCACAGCAATTATAGAAATGCCACAAAACAGACAAAACATACAACAATGAATAGGAAAGCCAGGCTTCCCAATTCATTTGTGTGTGGATAGACCAGGGGTGTCAAACTCATTTTGGTCTTGGGGCCGTATACAACTTAATCGGATCTCAAGGGGGCCAGACCAGTAAACTCATTCCAAAATTACATAGAACTAACAATAAGTCCACTTTTTTTCTTTGTATTAGTGCAAAGAAGAAGAAGTAAATTATAAAAATCTTTATATGAAATGAATTGTCCCTTTTACTATGATATATGATATTATGAACAACCTAAGAGTTTTTAAGAAAAGTATGTGCAATTTCAACAACACCATTACTCACTTTAACATTTATTCAAGTGCACTATGCATAAAAACTGATCAGCGATTGTACAATGTTGCAAAACATTTATTCACAGTTTTATGGAACTTAAACCCACTGTCCTGCATGTTAAAATACATCATTCATTTACCTTCGGTTTTCTCAGTTCTCCGTGCAAGCTGTTTTTCACCATGCTGAGATTCATAGTGGCGCCGAATATTGTATTCCGAAACTTGCTGCATGCACACCAGGCACACGGGTTTCCCATTCACCTCCGTGAACATATAGGAAGAGGTCCATTTTTCTTGAAAAATCCCACACTCTGTGTCCACTTTTCTCTTTTTTCACAAAGACATTTCACTGAAGAGGGTGCCAGAGTCAACAAGCAGGTAAAGCGATAGAACTGACTCAAACACAGCGCCCCTAGCGGACAACATAAGAACTGCAAATTTTAAAGAAAATTAAGTTTATTCTTCTTTAATAATGCATATTTATCCCGTGGGCCGGACTGAACCCACTGGCGGGCCGGTTCTGGCCCGCGGGCCGTACGTTTGGGATAGACCGTTCAATTTAAACGCGGTCCGGGATTCAATGGATAACAAAATGCGCACGTTTGTGGAACAGTCTCAGATAGCTAAAGGCTATGAAATGAATGGACAAATGAAACAGTAACTTAATGAAACCTCAAACTGAGGGACAAATCAAAGAATAGCATAAGACTAACATTGCACACGTCAATATTCTTTTGCGATGTACTGTCGCCCCTCTCCAATGCCCTTTAACCACACGTGGTGCCCCTCGGAGACTTGATGCCCTTCGCACAGTGCGTTATAAGCCTATTGGAAACACTGAGGAGCACAATGATATAAACAGGTGGTTTCTGTCGCGCTAAAAGCGGTGTTTCAAACAACAGCGCGCGGACTTCCAGGAGTAAATATTAGCACCACTGCGCTCGCCGAGGCCTCGCCCCTCTTGACCTCTTTTTAGCGACTTTTAAACTCCACAAACTCACGGCAGCGTCCCCACTCTTCATCGTGTATCGCCGGCTACGAGTCGTCAAACCACTGTCTCTCGGGGTCAGCCCTATGTTCCCCGGTACCTATGTTCCCCAGTACCGATGTTCCCCCACTTCTATTGATTAAGATTAGGCACCGGCCCCTTAAGGTTAGTGGCTAGGGCAGGGTCAGGGTTAAGCTGATTGATATATGTATGACATTTCACTCTCATGACTTGTGATTGGGTGAAGTACCAACTCACCTACAGAAAAAAAAACATCGCACCCGGGGAACATAGGACCCGGGGAACATAGGACCCGGGGAACATAGGACCCGGGGAACATAGGTACGCACCCCTGTCTCTCAGTGTGTGAGGAACCGCGTGTGAACGAGTGCCACCAATGCAAGGGTGCAGCGTAGACCTCAGACCGCCGTCATTTTAGTTCAAATATAAAATTAACATCAACAATTTTAAATCTATATTTGAGTGTGATCTTTTCCCTTCTTTTAAGGCTGGAAGTCAAAACATTGATTTTTCATACAGTGGTCAATGTTGAGCCAGTTTCCTCCCTTAACATCTTAGTTTCATGTCAGAGTATAAAAAAGACTAAACTGACCCTGTTCGATGCTTGTTTTATGACGTTTTGTCGCGAGGCGGAGATATCCTGGAAGTAGTTACACCCTCGCTTTGTAAAGGCGGCTTCCCCTCGCGCATTCCTTCACAAATATTGACATATTTCACATCCACGTGTCCTGAAGGGGGTCCGAGATGATGCTCCAAACCAAATATGGTCATTTCCTTTCTGGGAGAACCCAGCGGGCAAAATACCGCACTCCTGCACGCACAAGTTACAAGACTTTCAGGCCGCTTTTCTCAAAATGAGTTTTTTGCTCCACTCATGAAACATTTAGACACTTTAGTCGCTCCTACAGACTCCACACTTCCCAGTCTCGGACTTAAAGGAACAGGCCACCGTTCTTCCATGCTGAGATCTGTTCTTACCTGAGCTTAGACGAGTTGATGCGTACCTGTCCGGTCTTCGTGGAAGGGCGTGGTCGCTTCTAACTTCACCACGTTTGGAGCTATAGGAATATGCTGGGAGAGGCCAAATCTTTGGTAGTTTTGCTTTTTTTCAGAGTTTTTTTTTTTATATATCTAATCCCTAGCCTCATTTATTGAGCTTTGAAACAAAACAAAAAAACAGGGCACATTAGATTTTTTCAAATGTATTCACTTGTGATTAGTTCATTCAAAAACTGAACCAGATCAGAAATCCCGTCTGAAAAAATCGTAATAAATCTGGATCTCTCCATTATTTACATTTCGGCCATTTTTATACACAAAATGCCTTACATTTTTTCCTCATTCATGTCAGTAATCTACAGTGGTAGTTTCAAATAGATATCACTCAATTTTTTTTCTTTTTCCTATTCACCTGCAGCGTCTCGCCTTGAGTGTAAAAAAAAACAACTTGAATTTAGTGACTCAAATAAGAGGCACATTTACTTATTCCAAGAAAACTTGCCTTCTTCGTACACACTCTGGGACAGCGCCCGTTGGTTGACGGGGTAAACCAGTTATTATTTAGACAGCTACTCTTTTGAGTAATAAGCACTCTTTGGCTCCTCCTACCCGCCCACTCCACTGTCGACCGTTGGGCCGGATGGACCGGTTTGGGCTTCCTGGAGGTGGCCCTTTGACCCGCCCGGCTGGAAAACTAAACACATGGTGTATGTTAGGCTTATGTGGAGATGATCCTCAGAGACACACAGGGGCGAACGCGTTTGTCATTTCACAACAGTTGTTTACTGGGTCATGGTGGGAGAGTAGCTTTGTGTTCGGACAGCACTTAGAAAGCCTCCAACACTGGTCAGGTTCCTTACATGATGTGATGATTAGGTGACACGGTGGTGATGTCATGAGCAGAGGAGGAAATAATGGAAACGGCTTCATTTGGGCCGAGGATCCTCCAGCCAAGCTCAGCGCTGGGGAAATGTTTTTGGGTCTCTCTCTCTTCACTTTTATGTTCCATAACCCTCAGGATGTTTTAAGCCATTCAAAATGACTGTCCCACCTCTGCAAGCGGCTCTGCTTTTGCTCAACAACTCGACCACCTTCAAAACATATTTTTAATTGTTTGCCTTCAGGACGTCATGACAGAAAATGACACTGAATGCAAAGATTTGGCCTTGTAGAGCTTCATTTTCCTGGATATTACAAAATGAAGCTCCATCCATCCATCCATTTTCTTCCACTTGTCCGTGGCCGGGTCGTGGGGGCAGCTGTTGGAGCTGCACCAGCCCCTCTGGCTCCTCCTGCAGGTGGTGGGTCCACAGAAGGACGGCCTCATGGTTCTAACCGGGCCTGTTGGTCTCTCATAAGGGGCTTCTGAACCGCTCTTTGTCTGACCCGTCACCTAGGACCTGTTTGCCATGGGAGACCCTACCAGGGGCACGAAGTCCCCGACAACAGAGCTCCAGGATCATTCAGGCGCTCAAACCCCTCCACCACGCCAAGGTGGCGGTTCCAGGAGGGGTTCATTTTGTAATAAAAGTTAGAAATGTTATAATTCCCTCTTCTTTGTGAAATAAAACGCATTTTGTCAAATGTTGCAGTAACTTAAACACTTAACTGCCACCCTAGAATTAGGGTTAACAATTATTTACATCGAAGTCTTACAGTCAATATGCCAGTGTGATATCTAATTTGAAAGCCAAGACCTTCTAGTTTCTAAAAACATGTGTGAGATAAACTCACACAGATCAGGGGGGACGGCAGTTAAGGGGTTAATATATAATGTGATAAAACACTGCACACTATTAAAACGTTTGTAAAGACTTATTTTATAATTTCTAAAACATTTACAAATCTTTCCTCATCATTTGTTACTTTATGAGAAGCTAAATAGTGACGTGTCCCTGGCCTTAACCAGACTCATGGATGAGGCACATTGTCACTGTTTAGATGCTTATTACATGTTAATAGTGGTTAATAAACTGTGTAAATGTCTTATAAAGGATGAATTAAGTATTTACCAATACATTATAACGGTTTGCTAGTGGATAGTGATACATTTTATTTCTAAATTAGTTGAGTTTATTAGGAAATGCGGTTTTATTACACTATGAAGCTAAAATATTATTACATTTTGAACATTTACATTTTGTTATTAAATAATGCGGCTTAACAGGCCTTTTAACGGCATGTGGTCCTAAACTTTTGGTCAGCTGCAAAACCAACTATTCCACTTTATTTGTTGTTTTCAGCACAACTCAATAAAGTCCTGATTTTTGTCTCACTCCCATTTCTTTTTGTAGCATATGAAAGTTCTACTTCAAACGTGTTCAGATCCAGTTTGTAGAGCCGGCCGTCTCATGATTAGAAGGTTGGGGTTCAAATCCCAGCTCCTGAAGATGCACACTGTAGTTGTGTCCTTGGGCAAGACACTTCACCCACCTTTCCTCCAGTGTCTGCGTGCACTGGTGTTTGAATGGGGGGGGCGGTTCCTTGATGTGAAGCACTTCGGGCTGAGTGAAGGCAGAAAAGCGATAAATAAGTTGAGACCATTTATCTTTCAAAATGTCATTTTTTCCCCCATTTTTTAACTGGTCTTAAACTTTTGATCGAGACTGTAATTGAACCTTTGCATTTATTTCAAACAAAAGCTGTGAGTGCAGCGTCATTGGGTAAGAGTCCTTCCAACAGTCATATCCCTTTTTCTCGAACTAAGATTGTGAAAAACGACCAGTGCACGGCCCACCTTTTCCCCTGTACCTGCCCTTATCTCTGCCCCGTGTGGACTCATGTGCCGGGTTCTCAGGGTGATAAGCCGCTCCCCCGCTCAGAGGCACCATGTGTGGACAGAGGGGATTCCAGTCTGGCCCGATGAGTTTGCTCTGGCTACACAGACACAGAGAGAGGGGGAGGGACAGGTGAGGAAAGACTTTCATGTCAGCGCTGGAGGTTAGAATGGGCTCCGATGTCTGACCTTGGGGTTGCGTAAGAGCGCTCTGGGACCGGGGCGGGAGCGGCGGGGCGGTGGACGTCAAATAAAGTCTTTTAGTTGACAAGATTAGGTTATCAATTAGGGCGGCGTGATATGAGGAAAACGATAGAAAATTGCACTAAGCGTATTACTGTGATATTTAACAGCACATTCCAATACATAAAGCAAACATTGTAAGCGGTTTATTTTTTTATTGATCAAGACTTGAAAAAATGCAAACTCTGAACAAAAATTCAGGGCTTAAATTATGAAAATCATAACATAAGATCAGGATCAAAATGACCTAGGAACCTCAGGTATAAAGTCCAGTCCAGCCATTTTTGTGGATTTGGAAGGTAAAATTTCCCTTATTCTTACCTTCAGGGTAATTCTGAAAAGGGCCTCAGGTGATTCTAGTCCCGTGCGAATCGACATGTCGGCATTTGGAACGTTTTTAACCAGCACGATGAGGTCTAAACAAGGGGAAACGTTGGTTCAGAAACGTTTTTGTAACCGTTTGTTCATGTCCGCATTGGAGTAATAGCAATATCATGGATCAAAGCATTATTCTGATCCAAATGCAGATTTTTGTCTTCATCCGTTTAAAAAGTATAAAAGAGAAAGCAAACTATGACGTTAGACAGACAGGGAGCAGATGCACGGCCCCGTTGTCATGGCAACGTTAGACCGACCAACATGGAGGGTCTGATGTGTTTGGTGCAAAGTTTAGACGGAGGAGGAGCCTCAGGTCGTGTGACGTTGGGCACGGCAACAAACCTGAAAGGAAAAAAAGTCTGGAAAAATAAAAAAAAATTACCCGTTGACCATAACAATTTACTAGTGTCCCGACGTAAATTGGGTTTCCAGTCCATAAAACCTTTGAAACTCCATCATTCCTGACCCAATTTAAACATTTGAGCTGATGTGTTTTTCATAGTGGTCTCTGAGCACTGCACACCTTGCACTTCTGGACACTTCAGGTCGGGCAGAGCTGCTGAAGACGACAGCACTGGTCGACAACGGGTCCCTGACTCACTTCTTACAGCCCTATTGGTTATTGGCATCAAACATGTACCGTATAAACACTATTTTGCCTTTCCCGTCTATCGGCCACTCACAGCGTGGATATCGAGTCGTCAGAACCAACAGTCTCTTCATCGCTTCATCACTGATCAAATACGAAGGCCCGTTATCGCTCGTCTTTTTGTGTTTCCCCAAATATGTGTGTCCTTCACGGCATTAACCCCTGCGCCCCCGAAGCGTCCCAGGACATCGCTGTGGTTAAACCCCCCCACTCTTAGCCCCCTCGTTAGGGCAGCATTAGTGTCAGTGAAGACCCCGAGCAAACCGTGTATATCATTTCTGTTTCCAGCCACACTTCATTGTAAGTGTAGTTTGTGTTCCGCAGGTCTTGGTGTTACAAATATGCATTGTCTACCAAGCCTCCATCCCAGACCGGACTGTCAGGGCCGCCTTATCCAACGGGCTAGCAGGGGCTGGAGCCCAGGGGCCTACCATAGTCAAGGGCCTATCAGAATTATAGAAAAAGAAAGAAAGGTGATTCATTGATTTTTATGGCAATCACTTCCCTTTGCAGCATGACTAACCGTATGCGATGATTGCGCTGCGCTCCTATGTGTGTACCTGGAGTAGGCCCGCCCTACCTGGCCCAGAGGGCCTATCAGATATCATCCAATTCCATATTATATTGTAATGGGTTTGTTTTACCTGTCAATCACATACTGCGGTATCAACTGACCTAGAATTTGTCATAGCATCACATTGATACTATGACAAATTCTAGCCAGTCCAAGCGTAGAGAAAGTTCAGACGTAACTCATGTCCGTAACGAATCTATTCACTATTTTCTTGATGGCGACTGGTAGTGAGAGACAGAAATGATGGGGAAGAAAAAGTTCGAAAGCGGTGCACAGAAGAGAAAGAGCGGCGTGATCAGGGATGGCTGCTATCAAGCCCACGACGAGAGAAAGAAGAAATAAGTTGTATTTTTCATTAATTATAGTTAGTTTTATATAACTAACTAATCGCCTAAAAAATCAAACTCGAACTGCCCGATGCGAAGAAAAGTGTCTCAGTTTGCCGATCCGAACCCGCACACATTAAAAAACAGCGTCATGAGTCAAGTAGCAGCTGCCGGCATGCTTATGGACTCATCAGGAAACCAGGAGCAGAAACTATCATGAGGCTTTACTTCCACCACGTCATGAACTCTCTCTGTCAAACTAAACGGAGTTTGGACTAACGTGGAGCAGCTTAACCTGACACTACAAGAAGTCTCTCCTCAGGTTAGTTAGATGCTGTGTCTTTGTTATGTTAGTTTTACCTTGCATCATGCTAATGCATTATTTTCACCACGTGTGCGTGTCTATGTGCTTGGGCACTGCTGTTGTGCCGCATTTGTAGCGGTGATCAAGTCATACAGAAGCGATAGGCCACATCTAAACAAAACATGACACGTTTACCCCAGAAAACGAAACATTCAACCAAACACTGCAGAGTTGGTGTGGCATTTATGGATAAGAATGCACTGTATGTTGTAAGCCAACAATGTAAGAAAAGAAAAAAAGTGCGCTTTGTAGTAACCCGACCCACCGCGAAGTTTGCCGTTTGGCCCTTCATCAGCCAAGACGCCCGAAACGTTACCTTGGTGTAATTATTAATAAAATCGCTACTTGGGAGCTAAGCAAGCTGAGCGGATCTTATTTGTTTTTTTGTATTTTCCCTCGGTCCGGCACGCTTTTTAAGTTTTTTGGGATCTTCCTCCTTTATAATAACAAGATTTCTCATGAATTCATTACAGTAGTTACTTAATTAATTCATGCATGAAGTCATCTATGAAAGAACATGAAGTCATGTTAACTCATGATGAGTCATGATATCCTCATGCATGAATACATCATGAAATCATGCATTAATTCATGCATAATTTAATGTTATCCATGCATGACTTCATGTAACCTTATTATAAAGTGTTACCCTAGTGGTAAATATATAAAAAAGAAAAGTGGTAGTTCCTGGGTAATAAAACTAGCAGTTAATAGTGATGCATTACAATAACTGCTAGGTAATTGCGTAACCCTAACCCTACACTTTAATTGATATTTATAACTAGTAATTACTAGACAATTACCGAGCAGTTATTGGGCTGAGTTACTATTAACTACTGCTTTTATTACCCAAGAACTACCACTTTGATTGATATTTATTACTAGTAGTTACTACTGTAATTACTAGGTAATGACCTAGCAGTTACCGGGTCGTCATGTAAAGTGTTCCCGAATCTTCCCCCGGAGTCTGGACACTGGTGATGGTAGAGAATGAGACCTGGGGCGGCCAACGACGAGCAGCGCTGAGGAGAGGCCAGGCGGAGGTGGGGCGCAGCACAGCTGGGGAACGGCCGAGCGATGGACGAGGACGCTTAAGAAGGGGATCCTGCGCGACACATTGGCTGAAGCAGGACTGTGCAGCTGCGGTGATTGGCTGTCGCAAAGGTGCGGCTTGAGATGGGACTGTGATTGGATGATTGGTGAAGAGCAAGCTTCATCTGTAGCCACAGGTAAAAACAGGATCAGATTGCAGATTGGTTTCACTGAGTACAATTGCAACATTGATTTAAAAACTCCTGCTTCCACAACCCTTGCACCCGTCCCCAAGACATCGCCTTTAAAATGCATATTCGTCCTAAGTAACTGCACTCATACCGCTCCCACCTGCTCCGGCCTGCGGGTCCCTTCATGCCATTGTTTGGAGATGGCCCCGTTGTGACACAGAGGTCAAAGGTGTGCTGTCAGCTGTCAGTCAGGGTTAGTTAAGCGCTGGGCTGAAGTGTGTGGCCACGCTTCCGGGCACATGCTAACTTTGATCACCGTCACTTATTCATGGTTTGGGGGGGCGGCTTACAAAACGGCTTTAGTGATGAGACGAGCAAAAGACAGAAACAGCGTCAGGTGGGAGTCGATGGGATCATCACAAATGCTAAACTTGTGATAATAACCCAGCCATATTTACGCAGACACTACCAAACTACCCAATGGATAAAACAACACAATTCTTGTCTGCTTGGCCATGATGAGTAATGAATTAAAAATAAAAAAATAAAAAAACTCCTTCAACGCTGTTCATTCTGGTGTGGTTTAGTTTGATACTACTGATGTGTGATACCATTTCTGGAATCGATACGATACCAATACTGGTCCTTTCATATGGGTGAATGCGTTTCAATCAATAACATTTCTAAAACAGAATAGGCTGAAAATAAAATAGCGAAAGGAAAAAGTCAGGACAAAGCTGCGCGTGTTAAAACAAACCTATGGAGGTCATAATGCGTGTGTTCAATAATGACATAAAAAAAAGGAGGGGGCAAAAAGGTTTAGCAGAAAGGCCATTACAGTAAGAGACTTTTGGATTCTGCCCTCATTTCCTATGAGGCTTCAGCAGCTGATAGTGCAGCTACGTCCACATGTCCAGTAGCCGGACAAATTCACAAAAAAACATGCAGCCGAGGTGTGTTTTGACCAATGGCGGTCCTTATGGCGGGGAGCCGACATTGCTGTAATACCACCCCCTGGTGGCCATGGGCGACCCGAAAAAAAAACACTGGGTAAGCAGGATTCTAATGGTGACTTTACACCTCCCTAGAACTGCTTAAAAGCCTGTCTGCTTTTCTCTAAAGATTTCTATGACCCACAACATTGGACTAGGTGTCATGTTTTCAACCACGCTGTTTTTTTGTACAAAAGTGGAAGCCTAAAGCTATGATTGCACTGTGGAGGCTCGTAACCGGTCCGCCCGCCCACAAAGGCGGGGCTTCCTGCCTTTTTGCCCTTTTAAGGAACAGACTTCGTAGGAGGGGGGTGAGCAGCCATGTTAATTTCACAGGCCGCTGGGGATCAGCATGATGAATGGGGCTGAATGGATAACTAGCTATCTCTTCTATACTATATACACCTATGGTTTTAACCCAGTTGGAAAGATGAGAGCAAACATCGCACCATGCAGGAGGAATGTTTTACAAGTTTCAGTGGGTCGCCAGTGAAAACCAGAGCCATGGCCATTTCGGTTAGCCTCGTACAGCCATACGCGAGTTCATGACGTCACAAGAAATGCACACGGATTTCAATGTGTTTGTACTGTTTTGGACATGGGCAACTGGCAATACAATCCACTCTGTTCTAAACCTGAACCTTCAAGGCAAACATGCACCCAAAGCTATTTAAGAAAAAACTCTAGATCAAACATGAAACTCATTGATGTGGTAAACGTGGCGGCCATCTTGTGACTGGCCAGTGAAGTTAACCTCTACAGCAGGGGTGTCAAACTCATTTTGGGTCGTGGGCCGAAATTCAGCTGCCACGGTGGGTCGCGGGCCACATATAATGTAAACAGGAAAATAAAACATTTTTCCAATAAAAGAATAATAACAACAATAGCTTACACTTTACAAGTTTCTCAAAGTGCTACATAGTATTCAATAGAGTGAATGGTCCTCTTTTCAAGTCTTATTTTTATCTTGCAAAAGAGATGTCAACATTTATCAATTATATCAATCGATAAAATAATGTAAAAACATTCAACAAGGATCACTGTATACATATAGGAAGAGGTCAATTTTTCTTGAAAAATCCGACACTCTGTGTCCACTTTTCTCTTTTTTGACAAAGACATTTCATTGAAGAGGGCGCCAGAGTCAACAGAAAAAGCACATGCACTAAATGCACCAGGGCAGCCGTTAAAAGGCGCCCCTTAAAAAAAAAAAAAAAAAAAAAACATTATTTTTTGTTTTAATAATGCATATTTATCCCGTGGGCCGGACTGAACCCACTCGCGGGCCGGTTCTGGCCCGCGGGCCGTACGTTTGACACCCCTGCTCTACAGTATAGCAACCAATGCAATACCAGGAGCAGAATTTTCATTGCCAACGGCAAGGATCAGGTCATTTCTTTGAAATGTCTCGTTTTTTGTTGTCGTATTAGCGTTGTTTTCTCCATTCATTCCCAGGGTTCAGTGGTTAGCATTCATTATATCACTGTCCCATGTTATGTCATGTTCATGTAGTGTTAAAAAGTACACATTTCTTCTTCTGAAACACTGAAGAGGCCCCAAGAGTCTCCCACATCTGCAGCACAGTGGAGGCGTCACAAGAGGCGCTACAGGAAACAAGGAAGGGACAAACGAGAAGATGGTGAAAGACTGTAGTGGAGCGGAGGGAGCTGTGCAGGAGGAAGAGGAAGGAGGATGTGGATGAGCTGACCAGTGCAGGACACCACGCTCTGAAACAGGGAAAAACCCAGGAGGTGGTGCTCTGTGGAGGATCAGAGGAGACTGAAGGCAGCCAGCCAGGTTTCTTCCAGGTGCAACTCTACCTCCAAAAACATGGGGGTCAGCTCAGCCCAAGGTGGTAGCACGGCTCAGGACTAACACCTGAACACAATTTTGTTGTACAGTTGTACAATGAAAAATAAAGCACTTACTTACTTACTTACTTACAGAAATACTGGTTTAATGTAGGAAACAAATGTTATATTTGAAGTGAACAGAAGTAAATGAATGTGTTTGACAGAGAAAAATCCATGAACAAAAGGAACTGAAGTCTGTGCCTCCTTTAAAACTGAAGTACGTGTGAAAAGATTATTTTCTTGCCATATATGACATAACATAACCATTTGATTACATTTCACTGGGTTAGAAGGGCCAGTCACAAGATGGACACCAGAATTGCCATTTGCTCCAACGTATTACTATGGCCTTATCCTATCTAGAGTTTTATTGAATATCTTTGCATGCACCATAACCATTAGCGGCTAACGCGCTTAGCGCCTAACGCTAACTCCTCCATTGAGAAAGCGCAGCGGTCGCCTCAGCTTACAGCGGCCTGAGCGCATCATAGCCTGTAGCTGTAAAACTGTACCTGCGATCTGAGGACTTTATGAAAAGGTTTTGCGATCCTCCAAACTTCCACATCCTCTCAGATGTTTAAGGACACTCTCCGTTTGATGTGATTTTCCCCAAGGGCCCGTCGTCCTCAGAGATGAAACGAGCGGCTATAGCGGTTAGCGGTTAGCCGGGGCCTCAATAGTATCGCATGTCGGGAGGTGAGCGGGTCCGTGTCAAAGCACAGGTGGGGGCGGGGGGGGGGCTTTGGACGTGCGGCCGGCCTCCGCGGTAACCATGACCTGAGGGGGGAGGGGCTTAAACAGGCCTAAGATGACAACTGAGACAGGTGAGGGTCAGAGGGCAGGGATTAGAGATGGAGCAAAGGGCGAACGTGAGCGAGTCGTACTTTCAAATGGAAAACTGTGCTTCTGTAACGTACGCTTTTAGACACATCACATTGTCACATCAAATTATTCGTCCAAATGACCCCAAAAAGTCCTATATGGGCGGCAAACAAATCTGTATAATGCATAAAGCCACGTTTAAATTGTGGGTTTATTCTGTTGATATATAAAAGACGTGATTTTAGGTAGCTACAAAATCCAGGGGGGAAAAGAAATTGGCTTAGGGCGTATTTGACCCTTCAGTGACCCAGCGGCTGCTTGGGTGGTTAACGTAGCACCTTTACTTACTGTAACGTCGCCTTGACATAAATAAAACGCCACCACTAGTGGTTTATCGTACACGCTCGTATAACGAGAACCGTCCGAAAGATCCCGCAGTACATCTCGCGTTGGTTATATGGTGCATTCAGGGACCACATAGTGTGGGAAATAACAACACCATTCATTACACTTACCATCCCGGTGGCCCCTAAGGATGGCTGGTATAGTTTTCACTGTTGATTGAACCGTCTTCATGGTTAAGCATACACTCCATTCAGAAAACCTACCAGAAACCTTATTAAAGTGGGACAAAAATACAGACCACATCACAAAAAAAGGTGTTGTTGTGCTGCATTTTATTTGGGGGGAATTTGGCATTTTTTTGTTCATACATTTAAATCCTCGCATTACTTGAAATGTAATGACTAATATATTCCCGTATTTTGTTTAAGTATTATGTTATATTCCTTAGTTACTGAAAAAAGTAATATATTTTTATAGCTTGTTACTTTTGCAATACGTTACCCCCAACACTGGCCATAAACTGAGGCGCAAAAGAACCCTGTTCCAAAAACAGATACAGGCGTTCCTCTAAAGGGTCTGCAGGACATTTATTTTGCTCGAGCTCTGGATAAAGCAGGTCAAATATTAGCCTATCCGACTCAAAACAGCCTCTTTTTAGAGCGTTTGAGCAGCTTCCTCTGAAGGTACAGGTGCCCAGCCCTGTCGGGACCAGGCAGTCATTTGTGCCACAAGTCAATTAAACAAAGAACACTTTCTCCAACTTTACCCAAATCTTCTCAACTGGAGCTCACAGCCTCGCAGGTTTCTTTTTGCGTTTTTGTCGCTCTTTATTTTTGCTGCGTTTCATCCTCATTTACGTCTCGTTTTTATCGCTATTTGACGTTTATTTTTTTTTCAAGAAGCGTTTGAAATTTGGGTAAAGTCGAACTGGAGAAAATGTGCTCGGTTTAGGCGGGGGTTAAGAGGTTAAATAGCCAATTGAGATTTTTTTTATTCTGTACAGCTGGTCTCTCAGAGAGGGCTTTTCCATGACCGTAGTAACGACTTGAACATCATTTAAACATTGAGGTTGATGGGGTTTGAGCTCATGTTGTATGTTTGGATTTGTTTGTTGTGGTCGTTGTTGTCTTTGTGTATTTTTTTTTAACTCACTGTAAAGGAATTTTCTCACAGGGACAATACATTTTCTGCTACCACTAACCCTAAAAAACCTGAATTAAAATTGATAATGAAGCACCGGGATGGAAATGAACCAGGCTAACCTAATCACCCACACAGCCTGGGCCACTGGAGGGTTAAAGACGCGCTGAAAACCTTGCTTTATTTGTTTACATGAAGAGTTGCATAAAGCACCTTTACATTTTGTGAACACAAATCGGCTCGGTGTGAAGTTCAGGCAGTTTATTTGTTTCCAGGGGAACATTTGAACAAACCCGACCTAAAACCGGAAAAGTGAAAAAAGGTTCTCGGAGTTTATTTGATCTGCGTATTTGAGAACGTGCTGAATGTTCTTTATAAACACAGCCAAAGAATACTCAATTACTCTTGAATCGTCCTCTAATTTTCCACGTAAAAGAAGATTTATTTTCCTAGTGTTTCTGATAAAAAAAAAAAAAAAAAAAAAAACATATATTCAAAAAGGAAGTAAGTTTATCCATCCATCCATTTTCTCCCACTTGTCCGTTGCCGGGTCGTGGGGGCAGCTGTTGGAGTTGCACCAGCCCCTATAGCGCCCCCTGCAGGTGGTGGGTCCACAGAAGGACGGCCTCATGGTTCCAAACGGGCCTGTTGGTCTCTCATAGGGGGCCCATTCACTCTCTCATTCACACACCAGTGTACGCAGACACTGGAGGCAAGGAGGGTGAAGTGTCTTGCCCAAGGACACAACGACAATGTGCACCTTCAGGAGGCGGGATTCGAACCCCCGACCTTCCGATCATGAAACAACCCGCTTTACCATCTGCGCCGCCGTCTAATTGCCGGCAGAAATAGACCAATTACCCTTTGACCTCTTCCCGGTCATCCTCTAACGTTTTGATTTCATTTAGTATAAGTTTCACTGATAGCAAATGTACCATGAGGCGGACCGCTCTTTGTTGTGCTAGGCGGATATACCGGGGTCACGCGGGGGCCGTTTATATCAGTGTGCGTATTTGCCTTTCGTTTATTGACTTTTGCAAACGGATCTACGGCGGCGCGTTCTTCTTTGTGTGGGCTTAGGGAGCGGCGCGGCGCTTGATTATGGGCATGAATGAATAACTTCCTCCCAGCGCCGGCCCTGTGTGAGTAAGAGCCGCCGCTATCTGCAGAATGGGCTTTATCTGGATCAAACGCACGGCGGCTTTGGCACACAGGGATCAGCATATAGGCACCTTTAACCCAAACTATCAGAACTATATGGAGATAAAGCATTCAAGGATGTTACCGACCCGTCCGATCAACCAAAGCTGGGTTTTCTTTTACTACCAAAGTTTCGCATTGAAACATGTCGGCTCTTGAAAGGCTGAGCCGTTCCAAATCATAACGCTATAGTTCAGATCTTGTGTTTCCAAACTCAAGCTGTGGAGCAGACATGGACAGACTCCCTAGACCACTACTGCGGGAGGCGGTGGGTTACGGGGTGGGCCTAGTCTGTCGTTTGTCCTGCAAAAGCTTAATTACAATACGAGAGGTGTAGCTTCTGTAGCGCTGGGCCTCCACTCAGCTGTGGCAGTGGGCGAGGCAGACACTCTGCGTCTTTTATTAAACACAGCCCTGTATCTGTCAGACAAAATCCTATCGTCAAATTAGAGTCCAGTGCTGCAGAGAAATGAGACGCAGTTGTAGGATTCTTAGAGGGGCTGAATGAATGAAAGTTTGCTTTCGCCTGTATGTGAAATATTTACAACTATAGAATTTTATCTGCAGTAACTCAATTGGGTTGAAGCTCCTTCAGGGTCCAAACTGTTGGAAGTTCCACAGACAAATGCAGCATAAACAGCACAGACGAGGGCCCCAGGCTGAGGGATGCTCTCTGTAACATCTGCACAGAGACAGGAGTTGTTTGACGGCCTGCACCACCTGAAGCCCCATTGCTCCACTGAAGGGAAAAGCACCAGGTCCGTATGAATAGGAAACACCTCAGGTGCAGTGGCGGAGCTAGGGGGTGGCTTTAGGGGCTTAAGCCTCGAAGGTTTTTTCAAAAGCCCCGGATCTTTTTTGGACAGCATTTTTTTTAGTTTATTTTTCTAATATATATATTTTGTTTTTTCAAGCATTCATATCCGTAGCAGGGCTTGCAGCGGCTCAGAGGGCAGAGGGGAGACGGAGAGGAGGTCTGCACAATGCTCATGAGCTCGTCAGATTCTGAAATCGTAGGTAGTGGTGGCCACGCGTCATTTGTGTGAAATCAATCATAAACCTGTCACGAACGATAACTGCCCCGAAGGCTAACTTTCCCCTCGTGTTTACATTCAATAGCATTAGCATTAGCATCCTGATGCTACGATCAGAAGGTGCCACCTTATGTTCTTGAGAAAAGTAATTAGCCTTGTTTTATGGACAATATGTGGAAACGTATGGGGCTTCACTTATCTATTGTAATGAATTACAATCTTCATTTTATAACATAATAATGCATATTTTCAGTGACTTGCCACCATGGACATCAGGTGCTTTTTCAAAAAAAATTAAAGGAAGGCAACCCAGGTGAGAGAACAATATTCACATATTTATAATACTACAGTATATGTCATAACTCTGGGTTTTTAATAATTGCTCTGGTGGATTTATAGCACAGAGAGGGAGAGATGGCAGGGACAGGGACAGAGGCCAGAATGAGGACAGCACAGACATGGAACAATTGTTCATGTCATGAAGATTTTGTATATATTTTTTTAACAAGGATTACAATATACTGTATATAATATAACTGTAGGAACTTTTTTTTTTTTTACTGAAACATAATATTTTACAATATGTATGTGATTCTGAATGATGTTTGCTCATTAGCACAGAGAGGGCCAGAGGCCAGAATGAGGACAGAACAGAAATGAAACAGGTAAGAAATAGTCAGACAAGACCTGCCTGCTCAGTGTTTGTTTTTAGTCTGGATTACTAACATGATACAGTACACTGCAAAAAGTGCCTGCAACAATAGCCCTGCAGTTTGTTCAGTAACAGTGGGAAAAGTGGGTTCAATTGTGAAAAGGGAAAGTGTCTATAAAGTAAAAGTATCTGGTGCAAGACTAGACTTGACTGGTGTAGTCTTGGTTGGTTTAATACTTTATGTGGTCCTGTCTGTCTTAGTTTTGGAGTAAATATGTCCAACTTTAGCTTAGTCCGTGTTCATGTGAGCCATTTGCTTTTTCATTGATGGTTCTGATTCTGTTCTGAATGAATCCTGGTTTAGTCCTGGTTTATAACTGGCTTGATCTAATACTGAGTGAGTCCTGGTTTAGCCCTGAGTGAGTCCTGTTTAGTCCTGGTTTAGTCCTGAGTGAGTCCTGGTTTAGTCCTGAGTGAGTCCTGGTTTAGTCCTGAGTGAGTCCTGGTTTAGCCCTGAGTGAGTCCTGGTTTAGTCCTGAGTGAGTCCTGGTTTAGTCCTGAGTGAGTCCTGGTTTAGTCCTGAGTGAGTCCTGGTTTAGCCCTGAGTGAGTCCTGGTTAGTCCTGAGTGAGTCCTGGTTTAGCCCTGAGTGAGTCCTGGTTAGTCCTGGTTTATAACTGGCTTGATCTAATACTGTCCTGAGTGAGTCCTGGTTTAGTCCTGAGTGAGTCCTGGTTTAGCCCTGAGTGAGTCCTGGTTAGTCCTGAGTGAGTCCTGGTTTAGCCCTGAGTGAGTCCTGGTTAGTCCTGGTTTATAACTGGCTTGATCTAATACTGTCCTGAGTGAGTCCTGGTTAAAAAAAAAAAATCATTGTGATGAATTTCTGTTATTTTTCCTTTAGACTTAGGACTTTAGATTTACAGTAAATATAGTAATAGATAAATAAATATAATACATTTGTAAAAGTATTACCGGCTTAAATTTGGGAGTGTTCTATGTTCTATTTTTTATCATTGTATAACAAGAGATTAAAATAGAATATGATCATCTAAAATACACCAGATTGCACTAAATTACATCTGTGAAATTCAAATTTTCCTGGGGGAGGACCCCCAGATCCGCCACATAAATATAATTTCACCTTATTACTTCTAAACCCCTGGCAGCGGCCCTGTTTGCATAGACTTTTAAAAGAAATACAATTATTAGTCCTTATTATTTATGAGGCTACAGTCCTGTAGGACTTATTATACAAGTGCTCATTATTATTATTCATTTTATAGTATTTTCCTGTTTACAATATATATGTACTGCGTGACCTGCCATCGCAGGTAAATTTCAGCCCACGACCCAAAAAGCATTATGGGCTAAGCCCCCGATGATCGGAGTGTCTAGCTCCGCCCCTGCTCTGGTGGATCATAAGGACGTCATGACAGTGTGAAAACTTGACAGAAAATGACACTGAATCCACATCTTTTGCACAGATTTAAAGGCATGTGGTCCTAAACCTTTGATCAGCTGCAGAAACTGACTATTTCAGTTTATTTGTTGTTTTCAACAAATAACTTTACTCAAAACCTTTGTTTTTCTCTCTCCTATTTCTTCTTGTTGCATATTGAAGTTCTACTTGGAATATTGTTAAGATCCAGCCGTGCAAAATGTGAATTTTGCACGGCTGGATGTCTTAAACGTTTGATCAGGACGATATTACACAAAGGTGGAGGAGAGATAGTTGTCCCCTGATAGACAACACATTTGTGGAGGGTGTGTTTTGTCTCATTTATGTCAAAACCAGACTTTCATTTTTTCATTTATTTATTTATTCATCCATGTTCATATTTTTCTTTACAGGGTCATACATTAATACGAACAGTTCATGGTGAAAAGAGGCATGAGGAAGACATTGTCTTATTGTCCATGCCCCTTTGTAATAGTTACAGGAAAATCGACCAAAACGGCAGGTGATCCATTCAACAGATTTGTGACATGGTTTTTGGTTTTACAAAAATCAATAATTTTAACAATTTTAACAAACAAAAAAAATAGTTTAATACTTAGAGACACTCATCCATGCATTTGTCTCCAGCAGGTTAGACTACTGTAACGGCCTGCTCACTGGCCTTTCTAAACGAGCTGTTAGACAGCTGCAGAACATCCAGAACGCTGCTGCTCGAGTCCTGACCAGAACCAGGAAATACGACCATATTAGTCCAGTGCTCCGGTCTCTGCACTGGCTTCCTGTCACTCAGAGAATAGAATTTAAAACAGCTCTGCTTGTTTACAAGTCGTTTCATGGTTTAGCACCAAAGTCCATCTCAAGTTAGAGCCGTATGAACCATCTCGGGCCCTGAGAACTTCAGGGAGGGGTCTCCTGGTGGTTCCCAGAGTCAGGACTAAACACGGTGAGGCTGCGTTTCAGTTTCATGCAGCTAAAATCTGGAACAGTCTTCATGAGGATGTGAGACAGGCCTCAACTCTGACAATGTTCAAATCCAGGCTGAAAACAGCTCTTTTTACCCGAGCAGATGAAAACTGAAAGTATTTTATCTGCACTCTTGCCTTTTACTGTAATTGATTAATTTTTATGATGATGTTTTAATGATTGATTTGATCTGTTTTCTTGTAATTTTATGCAACTGTGAAGCACTTTGAATTGCATGTGTATGAATTGTGCTCTACAAATAAGCTTGCCTTGCCTCATGAGCTCATCTCTAGCCCTCACAATACCGTCCGCTCATCCCGATTGTTCGTGTGAATTAATCCTATACATGGTTCAGGTGGCTGTGTAAACCGTCACTGCTGGCTTTTCCCATAATACCTGTCTGGATCCACTGAAAGCGTGGTAAGGATGAGTACCGTAAGCGTATGTAAAGTGGTTTATCCGGATCAAACGGCACAGAGGCATTAGCGGGATCACCAGCCCGACCATGCCAAATGGGACAGGACGAGTTCAAGGAGCAAACGCTCTAAGCCCGGGTTTAGGCAAGGGAATTTTCACCTGCGCAGCCTCTCACGCGCCACAAACACACGTCCCAGTCCCGTGTTTTTTTCCCCTGACAAACTCGATTCATTCCCAGCCCCCATACGCTTCCTCTGGGGAGCGAGAAGATGGAGGTGATGTTGTGCCCACACATCACGAATGTGCTTTTGATTTTGAAGGAAGTGCCCAAAGTATAAAACAAAAGGCTGATTGTTTTTGGTGCTTTGTAAATGATGTAATGACTTGATTATTAAAGGCAGGGAAGCTGTTACAAAAGACACTGCAATCACGGCCCGACCTCGGCTGACTTTTAAAGCAGGTCTATTACGCTTGTGATAACTTTGAACACATCATCTACTTTGTTAGTTAGAAAAAGCGATATTGAGCTACAAAGTCTCCCTGAGCTGTTTGTCCTCGTCCGACTGACAGTGATGTCACAGGGACTTAATCTTTACTTAGAACAGTTTCCCCCCCAGTTAAATACAGCAATGCACGAACGCAGAAAGCTTGTGGATGAACGAATGTGCAGACGGCACTGTTCATAAAAAGAGTGCCGTCTGCATCTGTCTAAAGCTTAGTACAGCCTGTCAGCCTTCATCCACCTTTCCAATACTTATTTTCAAGACTTATCGAAATAAATGTGTTAAAATACTAATACTTAACTTCAATTTTTTTAATGAAACTGAGTTTTTCATTAACTAAAAGCATTTTCCTCCAACAGACTTAAAGAGGGGGTATTATGCTTTTTTCAATCACATAGCACCAGTCTATAGCACTACAATGATGACGTAACCTTCTGTCGGTCTGTATATGCAGTAAATTAAAATAACTGCCTTGAATAAAATTGCTCTCTCAAAATGGCTGTGCTGAACGTCTTGAAATAGGCCTCTGTCTCTTTAAGAAGCTTTCCGACACGCCCCCTTCAGCACACTACTGTGGCATTTAAACAACAACACTGTGCGGGGGAGGGGGCTCTGCTGAGCTGAGGAGCAGTGGTTGGTGGCTTGGCTGGTGACGAAAGGGCCAGAGGCGTCTCCAGGAGGTGGGGGCGTTCCTAGGAGGACTGAGGCATAGCTACACCTAAAATGGCCGCCGTCTTAAGTTTTTACTGATTACTCAAAAATATGTGAGTGAGCCAAGACAACACTCCAGGCATGTGTTTAATGAGGGAATGACATAATAACATGATATAAAGCTTGAAAAAGTCGATTTTACATAATACCCCCCCTTTAAGACTAAAACTAAGAGGGCTGCCAGAAACAACACAGATGCTAATGGTGCCGACACACCTGGCCGCACAGATCGCGTCTCTGCTTCTATCTGGACGCTTGAAAGGCTCGCAGTCAGACCCTCACTTCAGGCGGAGCCGCTGCTGTAAAAAGAAAAGCCGTCTGCGCTGTTTCTGCTCAGCACTAAGACGTGAATGAAAATGGTTCCCTGATTCTTTGCTTGGGCGACGAGTGGGATAGTTTTATATTTTTCTCTGACACTTTCCTGCCTCCTGCCTCTCTCCAAAATGTTATAACAATAGCCTGCAATAATGTGTGGTTTGAGTGTGCCTCATGTCACGGTAAAAATCCCCTTTAGAACGTGTTTGTAATCCGAGCGCATTCTTTATCGCGTTCGCTCGTGTTTTCATACATTTATCGAAGTGTATCATTCCTCTGATCGGAATGCCCGGGCTCGGGAAAGGCATTTCAAACCGCAGCTGCTGTGATGTCATCGAGCTTTTCCACTTCTTTCCAGGTAGTAACTGTTTCCTCCTAGCCTTAGAATGCTCTTGTGTGTTTTTTTGAAATTATTATTATTGTTAATTATTATTATTTTTTTCGTTGCTCTTCTATCTTCTCTATTTTTCTTCCTGTTTTTTTATTTTATTTTTCACAATTTTGTTTTCAATTTTGCACTGGTCCAGCTAAGCATCATTTTAATGTCTACTGGTCATTCCCATGTGCATCTACTGAGAAATGTTGATTGTAATTGACTCAATGTTTTATATTCTGTTATCCCTGTCAACTTTGTATTAATAATAATAATAAAAAAAAAAAAAGAAAAAAAAAAGGTAGTAACCGTTTCACTGTGTCTTTATGATGTAGAGGTGGTTATGTCGCTCCAAATGCAATGATCTGTGTCCTTTTGTTCTCTGATGTTGTCCTCCCGGACTCTTTCCTCGCCAAGCGTTAAAGCAGACAAAAGTGGATATGTCTCCTGTAAAAAAAGCCACCTCAGCTGTGGCGTGTGTCGCGGTGTGGAGGAGCAGCGACTCCACGCCGAGCTCCTCCCGGGGCGACGGCGCTCTTCCCTGGCCGTGTCGAGCTCCGACGAAACGCTCCCGTTGTAATTTACGAGCCTGGCGCACACGTGGACAGCGCCATTCCTTCTGGGTTCCCGGGCGCTGCAGCTGCGCTCATTCCGCCCCCGGTCTTCCCCAAATGTATTTATAGTGAGCCATCTCTCAGACTGTCCCGCTGCAGCCCACTCCCAAACACTAGCCGGGCCCCACAGCCACTTCCTCCGCACATGGTGGAGCCCTTTGTTCACCACGCTCTACTGCTCGACTCAGGACTGAAATAACATCCATTCAGAATACGGATCTAGACTTGGTTTGTTCTTGGCGGGGCTGCACGGGTCCAGTAAAAAAAATATATCTAAAACTGTAGAGATTGCAATTAGATTTGTAATTTGAAGTAAAAAAGAAGAAGAAGAACCTTAATTTATATAGCGCCTTTCACAGACATAGCCACAAAGCGCTAAGCTAAGCTAAGCGCTAAGTAAAGGTTGTAAAAGTAATATCCAAAATCGACTTTGCTGAACTTTCAGGTGCAATCCTTTTCTCTCATCACAAACACTCAGACCGGAGTCGTGTTTTTAAGACTCTCGCACATGTTTGAGTAATCTTTCATCACGATCTTCAACTTTGTTGGTTAGAAAATGCAAGATGGATCTGAAACAGCTGAAAGTGAATATCAGTTCCACTCGCTGGTTTGTTTTCACTCCCCGACGAGAGGATTAAGCTTTGCAAACCTTTCCTGGATACATAGGCGCTCAGGGAGATATTTTCGGGGCGCTGTAAGCTAAGAACAGCTACCGGTGAAGATCCAAAGATTGCGCAAAGAGGCGCGAGTGGCTCGAAACACACCTCCGGGTCTGTTTTTATAACATGGTGAAGAGCTCTAAAAGGTTGATTTAGCCCAGGGGCTCAGTGAGCAACTTTTGCCAAACAAAGATGGCAAAGTGCTAATAATATGTGTAGTATGTGACTTAGAGGATATTTCAACATAATTCCACATAATTCTGAGTTTACTGTCGTTTTTGGGGGGATTTACCTTTATGTTTGCGGTCTGTGTTCAGTGTGTTCAGAACAAAAAAGAAAAAACTTTAAATGTGACCTACTATTTGGCGATCCCCGATTTAGCCTAATACGATAAATCAATAAAGTGTCCGGGCACCGTCCAGTCTGAACAATCAGCCCTCAACAGGCTCTTCCAGCTGCCACGTATCCAACTGTACCAGGCAGGCGTGACGTCGATCAATCAAATGTTATTTATATAGCACCTTACAGTATAAAAAAAATAAGAATCACAAAGCATCAATAAATAAAAACACAAATGTACATAGAAACAGCATGAGTTACGTATCAACAGCTTGTCACCAAAACCAGCCACGAAATGTCAGCTTCTTCTTCCAAACAGGCACGGTTGCTCAGTTTTAACTAGTGGTGGGACTCAATTAACAGTCCCAAGGGGCTTATGCAGGGGCGTGCATAAGTATTCATACAGCATTTTTCTAAGTGCATTAAATTGCCTTTATAACATTCCTAATGACTGCAGAATGTTCACACCTTGCCCTAACCATTAAATAGAGGCCACCTGTGTGTAATCTACTCTCAGTATAATTCCAGCTGTTCTGTGAGGGCCTCAGAGCTATGGTCGGAGTGTATTGGTCACTAAACAACATCATGAAGGCCAAGGAGCTCACCAGAGAGGTCAGGGATAAAGCTGTGGAGAAGTTTAAAGCAGCGTTAACTTATACAAAGATTTCCCAAGATTTGAACATCTCACGGAGCACTGTTCAATCCACCATTCGGAAATGGAAAGAGTATAGCACCACTGTGAACTTACCAAGACACGGCCGTCCACCTAAACTAACAAACCGAACAAGGAGAGCACTGGTCAGAAATGCAACCAAGTGCCCCAAGATAACTCTGGAGGAGCTGCGACGTCCTGCCGCTGAGCTGGGGGAATCTGTACATGGGACAACTATAAGTCGTACTCTACACAAATCTGGCCTTCATGGACGAGTGGCAAGAAGAAAGCCATTATTGAAAGGAGGCCATAAGAAATCCCGTTTGAAGTTTGCTAGAAGTCATATGGAGGACACAGCTACCATGTTGAAAGAAGGTGCTTTGGTCAGATGAGACAAAAATTGAACTTTTTGGCCCAAATGTAAAACGTTATGTATGGAGCAAACCTAACACTGCTCACCGTCCTGAGTGCACCATCCCCAGTGTCAAATATGGTGGGGGGGGGCATCATGCTATGGGGCTGCATTTCCTCAGCGGGGACTGGGAAGATTGTAAGAATGGTTGGGAAGATGGATGGAGCCAAATACAGAGACATTTTGGAGGAAAACCTGCTGGAGTCAGAAAGAGAATGAAGGCTGGGGCGGAGATTCACCTTCCAGCAGGACAATGACCCTAAACACAAAGCTAAATCTACAATGGAATGGTTTAAAAACAAACATATTAATGTGTTAGAATGGCCCAGTCAAAGTCCTGACCTGAATCCTATTGAAAATATGTGGAAAGACCTGAAAACTGCTGTTCACAAACGCTCTCCTTCTAATTTGACAGAGCTTGAGTTGTTTTGTAAAGAGGAATGGGCTAAAATGTCAGTCTCTACATGTGCAAACCTTGTAGAGTCAAACCCCAGAAGACTTGCTGCTGTTATTGCAGCAAAAGGGGGTTCCACAAAGTATTAAGTCATGCTGTATGAATACTTATGCACGCCCCACTTTTCGGTTTTCTATTTTTTGAAAAATAACAGAATCATGTATCATTTTGCTTTCACTTCACAATTATCTGTTACTTGTGTGTGTTACTTCAGTAAAAAAATCCAAATAAAATCTTCAGGGTTGTAAACATGACAAAATGTGCAAACGTTCAAGGTGTGTTAGTACTTTCGAGAGGCCCTGTATGTCGTCCCCTATAGCGGATCACTAGAGTGTCCAAACTCATTTTCATCTTTCCTTACACATTTATAACATCCCAGTGCTTTTTAGGGACGGGTTTATTAACACGTTTCACGACTTTTCCAGGCCACTGTCACAACAACCTGCCTGCTACAGTTCTTGAGCGGACAAATCTCATTTCATTCCAGGGATCATATCAAAGGGTATGAACAGATTCAACAGTTGTGGAGTTCTCTGGATATTGCTGAAAACATGGAAGCATTGGGCAGTTGACTCCACAGACGTATCTCGCCCGCTCACTCTTCCCCCTCGCAGCTCGGGGTGGTCCGGTTCACGCTCAGTCCTCGTTCAACTCGCGGCAGAGGCAGCTAAGGTATACAGGGCTTAACATAATCCCCTGAATCATGCCTCTGGAACCGTGCCAGTCACCTGAACCGCACATGTTCCCATGCGCAGGGACATGCTTGCTACATGCTGCCGTGGTTTTCCGACAATTGACACGATAATAACAGAACAAGTGTCTCCGCTCTTACGAAGGAACGCGATAAATCTTTTTAACAAGACACCTGAACACACCTCACAGCATCTCAAGAAGGCATGGCATTCCCTTTAAAATGATAGAAAATAGGAATAGAAAATGAAAACGTTTTGAACTATATATGAAAAAATTAAAAAAATAAAAACTAGGTTAAAGCTGTGGTCCAAACTCATACCTAAGTTTCCAAACATATTTTTAGCATCTCGATTCGTCACAGTATGCAGGGTCACTTTCACACAAATGTTACAAAACTCACCTACAAGTAATAGCAATAAAGGTATCTTAGGTACAATGGCAAAAAAGTATAAATAAAATTAGATGGGAGTGATCACTTGTTCTATAACTATAAGCTTCTGAAACTCACTGAGTGCAACTTTTTTTCAAAATGCATGTATAATGTCTAATGTAGTGTTTAGACCTAAGGACAGACTGGCTCAGCTCATCCCAATCTCTACAACTGCTCATGATCACCATTCAAGACGTAAAACCCTCTTACAAGGAAAAATGAGAAAACTCAAGTGCACGAGCTTCAGTGTGGCGTGTAAAGGCCCGCGAGTTTGGAATGAGCTGAACATTAACGTTAAAACCGTAACATCTCTGGCTATTTTTAAAAAGAAACTACAAATTGAGCTTCTAGAAAATTACAATAAACCCTAGTTGATGACCTCCAACAAGACTTACGTAATTCATGTCTGATGGTAGTATGGACTAATGTGTGTGAACAAAAAATAAATTAAAAATAACAATAAAAATAAATAAAAAATACGTACCTTTTTAAAGTAAAATTCATGCAACTCTAAGCTAGTAAAAGCAAGGTAAGACAGTTTTAAATGAGAGTAGGTAAGGTGAGTTGGTAGGTAATAGAATAGGTATCTTGGGTAATGTGTATCCCAGGTTACTAATGTATATTTGTGTTTTTAATATTGTGTACTGTCTTGGGCCCAATATATAAGCTAAATGTTGCTTCAAGGGTGTCCCGTTTATGAATATGCACTATCATCTATGAATGAATGTTAAAATGCTTTTACCGTATATTTGTAATAAACTAAACTGAATATATATATATATATATATATATTTATCGTGGTTTATTTGGTCGGGACAGTCCCTGTTAATAAACACATATGGGAGTCATGTATGTAAACACGTCACGCCGGACTGTAGCTTTACGCTACTTTCCATCCGTTGTCCCACACTCGCACTCCCAAATACACTCTCATTCATCCTGGCCTATTGTACATGTTTTTAGCGGCAGGTGAAGTTATAGATTCATCCGGTTAGATGTGTATGTACCTTCAGGAGGACGTTGCGGTGAAACCAAACGTTTATATCGGGCTCATTTACAAAGATTTTTTTTAAGATACCAGCCAGAGAACTCATATTACCCCTAATCCCAGCTTTTGATTCCAATGATCCAAATGTACAATAGAACGGATTTTCTACTACTACTACTATTACTACTACTACAGTTCAGCACATAGGCATGAGAACCTCCTGGACCGACATTATACAAGAATACCGCGGTGTGTGTTTTCGCTGGAAATAAAAACGCCTCCCTTTTAAAACATGCCTTTGAACTGTCACTTCCTCGTTGGATTTATGGATTCGCAGGCCCGCCCTCCCCCCCCATAATTCGAGCCTAACAATGCGCTTTGAGTGACAGGGCCGGATTGCGAGAGGGAACTTTTTTGATGTGTTCTTATCCCAAGTATTATATCCTCCAGCGGCTTTGAACCTCCAGACCCTCCCCCTCTCCCCCCTTTGACAGTGCGGTCATATGCACCGACATGCCTGGCTCCCGTAAACGTTGGCTCCGGGCCCGTGGAGCTACTGTAAATGCAGCTGGCAGTTGGCCGGGCCTCAGGCGGCATGTGGAGGGATCGGGTGGGGAGCAACATCTGATTAGGTTTGGGATGACGTTGCGTAACTGAATAAAACCCTCTCCTGTCGACATCCATACATTCAATTTCCCATTTTCCCAGACAAAACACTGCCACGGTGATTAGATTGGATACGTTTCATCAATATGGAAGACCAGGAAGTTGGATGTTCTCAAAGTGCTGTATCAAAGCACATTAGTAGAAAGTTAAGTGGAAGGAAAAAGTGTGGAAGAAAAAGGAGAGGACTGTCAGGAAAAGGCCATTCAAAAGTGTGGGGGACCTTCACAAGGAGTGGACTGAGGCTGGAGTCGGTGCATCAAGAGCCTCCACACACAGACTGATTGTGGACATGGGCTTCAAATGTCGTATTCCTCTGGTTGAAGCATCCTGGTCTTCCATAACACCTCAGCAGTGCCACAGGCTGAGAGCATCCATGCCACGCAACCACATTAAGGCAGTCATCCAAGTACAAGGGGCCCAAACCAAGTACTAAGTACATATGCATGATTATAGTTTTCAGAGGGCCCACATGTCTTTGTTTAAAATAATTTTTTTCATTGATTCCATGTAATATTCAAATTTTCTGAAATGTTCATTTTGGGGTTTTTACAAGCTGTAAGCCAAAATTTGCCCTGACGAAGACCGTACTAGGTCGAAACGCGTTGGCGTCCCTTTCTTATTAACCTCCTCAACCCTAACGGCACCCGATCGGGGGCCAGTAATGCTCCAGGCAGTTGGACGCCACTGAACACAAGGGGGCGCCCTTCCAACCTTCTCAGTGTACATGTGAATTGAATTTCTTCAGTTAGACTTTAGCTCAGACACCATGAGTGACAGTAACATGACACTAAATAGTGAGATCTTTATTGTCTGTGAAAAAAGCTCAGGCCTCATTGCTCTTCAGTCAGACTGAGGAGTGAAGAAGGAAGTCATGGAGATTCTGCTTTAGACAGAACTTCAGAGCTCTGCTGGATATGAGAGTTATATCATATTCTGAAACTCAGAAACATAGTTAAAAACAAATATTAAAAAAAAAAATTCACTATCATAGACAGGAGAAATACAAATGTGAATATCCTGATATTATATCAGCAAAACTATTAGTTAATTATTAATTACTCTCTTTTTACAAAAAAAAACCCATGATCATTATGTCTGATGGATAGTCATGTGTGTCCCGGTTCTTCTGAGTCATGGTGGGTCATGGTGGACCATGACAGATGTGGACAGGACTGTGGTATATCTACTTTTACTTTGGTGAAAAAAGTTACTATATAGTAACTGTGTTGAAGAAATGAACCTCATGAGCTTCTTCTGTAACATCAGTCCTGCTGCACCAAGACTGACAAGAGTTTGTTTTTATAGAACGAGAGTTATAAATAATTAACTGACATTTTAATCAACAATTCAGGATTTTCACGACTATTACTAAGGAATACGTGAATTTTAAACGTTTATTGTTACATCCAGCAGAACTGTAATGTTCAAAATGAGAATCTCCATGACTTCCTTCTTCACTTCCCAGTCTGTGACTGAAGAGCAATGAGGCTTGAGCCTTTATACTGAAAATAAAGGCTGACTATTTAGCGTCATGTTACTGTCACTCACGGTGTCTGACCTACAGTGTAACTCTGCAGCCAATCAAATCACAATGACTCAGAGTGGGTTGGGCTCAAATGGGCACCAAACGCCAAGATCCAAGCTGTGAGACTAAAATAATAAAACCCTGGGGTTAAGAGGTTAAAGGATTTTATCTCACCATTCAGAGTGCCTCGGACATTCCTTTGTCTTTTTGCCATGTTCTGTAAGCCAAAATGTTCTAAATTAAAACAAACAAAGGCTCGATATATGTCACTTTGCATGCCATGAGTCTATGTCATATATTAGTTTCACATTTTAAACTGAATTACAGAAATAAATGAACTTTTTCACAATATTTCCTGAGTTTGACCTGTAAGTTATTGCAATGTCATATGGTGTAACACATATCCTACTTATCTTGAAAAACTGGAGATTCTCCCTCAGATCCTCGTTTTTATAGGTCCAAGCTTCTGAAGCCACTGAGTGCAACAGATTCCACAATGCTTGTATTATGTATAACGTGGTACATGCATTCAATTCTAGACTCTGCCAGCTCATTCTGACCGCACCTTCTCATAAACATAACACTAGAAGGAAACCTTTATTAAGAGGGGAAAATTGTCATCTGAAATGTACCAGCTTTAGCGTGGCCTGTAGAGGCCCAGAGATCTGGATAGAGATTGATAGTTCTATAAAAGAATCACATCCTTTAAACATATTTAAAACGTTTTTTAAGCAAATATATTTGGTATAACCCATGCTTAGTATAACCCCATATGGCTGAAAATTCACATTGGTCACATGTTGGTCTTGGCCCATGAAAGCGCAAATCTTCAAGATCCATCCATCCATTTTCTCCCACTTGTCCGTTGCTGGGTCGTGGGGGCAGCTGTTGGAGCTGCCCAAATCACATAGCACCAGCCCCTATGGCTCCCCCTGCAGGTGTTGGGTCCACGGAAGGACGGCCTCATGATTCCAAACGGGCCTGTTGGTCTCTCATAGGGGGCCCATTCACACTCCCATTCATACACCAGTGCACGCAGACACTGGAGGCAAGGAGGGTGAAGTGTCTTGCCCAAGCACACAACGACAATGTACACCTCAGGAGGCGGGATTCGAACCCCCGACCTTCCGATCATGAGACAACCCGCTCTACCATCTGCGCCACCGTCGCCCCCAATCTTCATGATGTACTTTGTAAATGTTTGTTTTCTTTAGTAATTCTGTATTTTTTATATTGTATGTTGATGTGTATTTTAACTGTGGGTCCCTATCCATTAGCTTTATGCTCCTGGGGATTCCCTTTTTACAAAATGGACTCTAATATCAACAAAAATGAACGATTTAAATGATCACATTTTGTAAATAAATACATAAATCTGTAAGAGGCATAGAGGCATTTTAAATGTTAATCCTCTCGAATAAACGTGTTGCTCTCACATTCTTTCTCCCTTTCTATTTAGCGCCACTAATGCATTCTCTGAATCACAAGCAAAACGCTGCTTGTTTTATGAAAATCCGCATCATATTTACGCCAATAATCTGCTGTAAAGATGTACGTTTAATGCACGCAGTCGCAGGTACGACGATGGGCCGAGGCCATCGGCTCTCTTTGACGCCAACCCGCTCTGCGATCAAATGATATTTCCGCGACGCAACAAAAGCGTATCATTCAGTCCCATTGTAATTTTAGATGATAAAGTCTGCCTTTTATTGATAAGTGTCTTAGATATTGTGAGTTATCTTGCTGGCTTTATTCAAATTCCACCAGCCAGTCTTTTGAACTGCACTTTAAAACGGATCCCAAAGAGGCTGCCAGTAAAGAGCCGTATATCCCATGACTAACTCCGGTAGCCTTGGTGCTGTTCTGATCGATATTCCATGCTTGTTAGACCCAGTTTAGTTCTGATTTGATTTGAGGTGGCAGAGAAGTGGTGACACTCTGAGACACGGATGCGATTGCTGCCAGTTGCAAAGACTTGGAAGCTGCTCTACTCATGTCCTTCCCTTTAATCGACTGAATCCCATCCGTGAATCACAGAAAATAACATATGCCAACCTATCTTTAAGTCCTATTTGAATTCCTCTCTCGCAGACTGTAGCAGTTCTTGTGTCCCGTCCAAGCGCTCGCCCCGGACAGGCTTCTTGGGACTTAACCGTAATCAGTTCGGATCAGCGGCCAGCGCGAGGAAATGGCCTGTAACAAGCGCGGACCGAAGTGTGATTAGCCTCCGGTTTGCGAGCCCACTCCCCCCCCGGCTAAACGACTGGCTAAGCTCCTCTCGACTCTACAGCGCTGATCAAACGCCGCAGTCATACCCCGGCGTTTCATCACCCGGCTCCGCGAGCTTAAGCCCGTTATTGTGCAAAATCCACAACGCTAAGCCCGAGTTTTTGCTTTCATGCTAAATTCCAGGCTGTGGCTCGAGTCCCGCTTTTGTAGCAAATATGTGACTGTACGCTAAGATCCGCCGCGCAGTCAAGCTAAGACCTGTCGTTTTTCTGTGCAGCCGGTTCATTCGCTATTTCAAAGGCACGTTAATAAACCTAGTTTGTTTATGTTCCGAAAAAGGGACTATCACTTCAGTAGCAAGTCTATACCTTTCAATTATACGTACAGGCGCATCCGTATGACTTCAACAACAATTTTGTTCGAGTGCGACTTATGGACACTGCTCCGTCCTCAAGTCCTGTCTCAATTTGCTGAACGTCTCTCCACACTCTCCTCTCCCCTACGAACCTTCTAAAGCTGTCATCTCTCCTTGGTGGTTTAAGTAATACAAAGACAGACGAGGGCGAGTGCTCCGAGGGTCTGATCAAATCTGTGCAGAGTTTGCATGTTCTCCCCCGTGTCTGCGGAGGTTTGCTGCGGGTACTTCGGTTTCCCCTACCACTAAAAAGATGTACAATAGGTGAATCCTCCAGCTAGGCGGAGATAGGTCCCTGGGGAAATCATCAGTCATATCGATCCCGAGATGAGATAAACTTTGACCTTTCAACGGAGAGCGGCGATGATACGTTTCCACGCCTTGTAGCTGATCCTTATGGTCTCTTTTTCCACTTGGCGTCATGTAAATGTATTTTTTTAAATGTCTCCCTTTAGTTTAGTTTAGTTTATTTGTTTATTTGAGCAATACACATTGTGCTCAAAAGGAGTGGGCTGAAGCAAAAAGCTTATGAGCCCCCACCCCCAAGTGCAATAAAATAAAAAAAAGAACATTTCAAAACATTTCAAGCAGCTACATTCATACAGACCAACTTACAACAAACAACAAAAATATATTAACTGTTTATATAATTAATTGAAACAACGCACAGCTACAACAACAATCTAGTTTCATATACGATGTCTAGAACAAAGCAAGTCAAAAAATGTGTTACTTAATATATTGCTTGCATATTTTTACCCGTGATTACAGAGTTACTTTTATGGTATAAAGGTACATTAATAGATATTATAATCTGAGATCTTGATACTTTCCAGTTGTCATTACCATTCTCAGTATAATTTTAATTTGGGTTTAATTATCATCATCATTATTATATATTTATTTAATTGAGTTATATGTGAAGTATGATGAAAGCCCTGCACAGTGTGGTGCATTAAAAAGCCAGAGAGTGAGCCAGTTGAAGAGGGCAGTAACTCCCCTTCAACAAACCCCCTAACAGCTGATTTGTAGATGATGTTCCTATGCTGAGTGGTGCATTAAAAGACAAGGTTTTGAGCCCGTTGGGAGGATTCCTCTCAACAGATCCATAACCTGCCAACCCTAATTCTCCGTTTGTGAGTTTGAGCAATAGAATGACAACCGTTCCAAGCAGCAACACTCTTCCAGATTATAGAGGAACAATACACATAATCCATCCTACTGCTCCCCTTAGTGGCAACACATTTCTTCTTGTCTGTATATTTCAAAAGTCTTTTGTTTGTATTTAAATTTGAACAGGTTGATGTTTGGACATCGTTTCAAATCCATCTCCAGTTTATTCCACAATTGTACACCATTAACTGTTGGACTAAAACTTTTCAAAGTTGTGCTATGTTTCTGAATCCTAAAGTTTAATTCATCACGTAATTCATAACGACCAGTACGTTCTTGGAACCTTCTTTGTATTTGGTTTGGTAACAATTTATACCTTGCTTTGAATAACATTTGAACAGTTTGGAACTCAACAATGTCACAAAACTTCATGATCTTTGATTTTAAAAATAATGAGTTTGTGTGGTCCAAAAACCCAACTTTATGAATTACTCGGAGAGCTCTTTTTTGCAACAATATTATTGGTTTAACTGTGTTTTTATAAGTACTACCCCAAACCACAGTACAATAATATAAGTAGGGCAAAATCAGAGAACAGTATAAGGTATGTAGAGCTTTGATGTTTAAAATGTGCTTTGCTTTTGCTATTACTGAAATGCTTCTAGAAATTTTCGTAGATATATATTTAATGTGAGATTTCCAAGTAATTCTGTCATCAATAATCACCCCAAGGAATTTGATTTCATGCACTTGCTCGATAACAACACCCTCTATCTGAATTGCTTCCTGAGCATTGGAGTTACAGTTGCCAAATATCATCATTTTGCTTTTACTCAGATTTAGAGATAATTTATTTTGTTTGAACCACTTATTGACACTTTTGAGTTCCAAGTTAACAATCCGACACAGCTGTTGCAAGTCGTCTCCTGATGCAAAAATATTTGTATCGTCAGCAAACAAGATAAATTTAAGTACTTCAGATGTTTTACAAATATCATTAATATACATATTAAACAATTTTGGGCCCAGAATAGAACCTTGAGGTAAACCACAGACAATTTGTCGACAACTCGACTGATAATCACCGATTTTCACACATTGTTTTCTATTTTTTAAGTAACTGGTGACCCACTGTAGAGCTACCCCCCTAATTCCATAATGTTCTAGTTTATTAATTAATATATCATAGTTTATTGTATCAAACGCTTTACTCAGGTCTATAAATAACCCTATTGCACATTTCTTGTTATCTACAGCATTAGTTATTTCTTCAGTTATATCAAAGAGCGCGTGTGAGGTTGAGTGATTGTTCCTAAAACCAAACTGATTGTCCGAGAGTAAATTACACTTTTCGATAAAGCTGTCAAGTCTAGAGTTAAAAACCTTTTCTAAGATTTTAGAGAATTGCGGTAAAAGGGAAACAGGCCTGTAGTTTGTAAAGAGATGTTTATCTCCTGCTTTGAATAGAGGAATCACTTTTGCTACTTTCATACTATCAGGAAATTGTCCAGTTTGTAACGATAAGTTACAGATGTAAGTTAACGGCTTAGAGATACTTTCAATAACAGTTTTTAAAGTTTTCATGTCCATGTCATGGTAATCGGTCGAAGTTTTATTTTTACACCCTTTAACAATGTCCAGTATCTCCTTTTCCTCCACAGGATTGAGGAACAGGGACATAGGATTTGCTTCTATCAGATCACAATTATAATTCTCAACGTTTGCAATTTTTGCAGCAAGGTTTGGTCCAACATCTACAAAGAATTTATTAAATGTTTCGACAACTTCATTCATATTTTTTAACGTGTTATCCTCTTCTTTGAAATGTTTTGGATAATTAATCGTTCTTGGTTTATTTCTAATTATACTATTTAAGATGTTCCATAAACCTTTAATATTATTCTTATTAGTATCTAACAATGTATTATAATAATCCTGTTTACATTTTCTAATGATACCTGTCAGTTTATTTTTATATTTCTTATATTTATCCTCCGCTTCTTTTGTTTTGTTATTTATAAAGTTTTTGTAAAGATTATTTTTTTTCTTGCAAGCATTTAGTAAACCTTTAGACATCCATGGTGTTTCTTTATACTTTCTGTTTTTACTGTATTTCTTCATTGGGCAGTTTTTGTCGTATACCTTTTGAAATACTTGCGTAAACTCATCATATGCCATATTCGTGTCATTCTCTCTGTACACAATACTCCAGTCTTGAGCTAAAAGCTCCTTTTTAAATGCATCAATAGTTTTCTCTGTGTTTACCCTTCTAAACCAATACTTGTTTTCCTCTTCATCTTTTACATATCCATTTTTGTACAATACAAAAACTGGAAGGTGATCACTAATATCATTTATCATTAATCCGCTGACTGTATCATTTTCTATTTCATTTGAGAAAATGTTATCAATCAAGGTGGCACTATGGGTTGTTATTCTACTTGGTTTGGTTATTAGAGGAAACAGACCTATACTGAATAAAGTATTTATAAATTCGTCCGTCTTTTTATGTTTATATGGGTTTAACAAATCGATGTTGAGGTCTCCCCCCACAAACATGACTTTATGATTTAATCCTGAAAAGTGCTCCTCCATCCACTTAGAAAAAACATCTATATCAGAGCCAGGTGTTCTATAGATAGAACTCACAATAATATTTTTCTTTTTTTGCCTTGTAATTTCAACAGTAAGGCATTCAAGTGTATCTTCCACCACCATTGTCTTATTTTCCATTACTTTGTAACTATAGTTGGAGTCTATAAACATAGCTACGCCCCCTCCATGCTTGTTCCTTCTGTTCATACTTATAAATTCATAACCCTCAATAGAAAACTCAAATTCTCTGTCATTATTGATCCATGTTTCTGTGATTAAAATGACACTGAATGGTGTGGAAAACTGTTTTAAGAAGCTTTTGATGTGGTCAAAGTTTGCATAGAGGCTTCGACTATTGAAGTGGATTACAGTGAATGCCTTAATGTTCTTAAGTTTACTATTGTACAGATCCTCTGTGTAGTATTGACAGTCATTGGTAGCTCTAGAAAAGAAGTTATTTTCCGGGTCGATGTCGATCTCAGTGTTCTGTAGGTCGTATTGAGAGAATGTAAAATCCTGGGAGTTTGCTTCAGCAATTCTCCTTATTGAAAAATCCAAGTCGGTGCTTCCTATAGAACTATATGTATTACTAGACATGTGAAATTATGTGCTTTTACATACCAAAATCCATACGTTTTTCTCGGTGTTTATACTGGATGTGGTGTACTGCTGCGTGGACGTATAATGAGTTTGTCATATCTCAAGAAGGCGATCTCCCCCCTTTCTCGTGCAGCTCTCAGCTCCGGCATCAGTTCTTTGCGTTTTCTTTTTATTGATTCGGTGTAGTCCTCGTTTATGAAGATTTTTGTTCCTTTGAGTCGTTTGGCGCGCTGTAAGATTTCTTCACGATCCTTCCACCTCAGTAGTCTGGCGATGATGGGTCTCGGCCAGTCTCTCCCGCCGCCCGGTTTCCCTACGCGGTGAGCCCTCTCCACCTCCACCGCGTGATGTAGCTGGAGCTTCTCCTTCAGTATTTCTTTCACCTTTTCCTCGGCGTCGGCCCAAGTCTCCCCGGGCGACTCCAACACTCCCTCAAATACCAGGTTATTTCTGCGGCTCTGTCCCTCCAGATACTCCAGTTTGTCCGTGATGATGTGTAGATTGTCACATACTTTGTAAAAATCCGTTTGTAAGGTGTTTGTGCGCTCTGTGAGTTTCAGATTTTGTTCTTTCAAAGTGTCTACCTCACCTTGCGTGAACTGCAGGCTTGTTTTTAGTTCTTGAATGTCCTTAGTCTGTAAATCCATGCGGGTGTTTGTTGATTCCATTATGAGTTTAATAAATCCTTTGAAGTTCTCCTGTTGTTGTTGAATTAATTCCCTGAACATGACCCTCTGCTGCTCCATGAGCTCCGTGACTCGACTGAGGCTTACGTATTCATCTTCCACCGCTGAATCTGCCTGTTGCTTCGCCTCTATTTTCGGCGGTTTGGGCATTTTGTTCCCTCTCAGCAGTTCCCTTTGCTACGACACTAAAGCGCAAGAATACAATGCACTCGTAATTATCTTTCCGAGAGCACATGAAAGCAGCATTTAAAAAACACTCTCAACGTGTTCCTGAAGCTTGTTTAGTGAGCTTCAGTATCCGCGACCCTGATCTCTGCTCATGACCCGTTGACAAAAAATGGGGGTTTGTTCTTCTCTGCTGATGGAGCTTCTTGGACGAGCTGCGAAACATCCATCATTTCAACTACAGAGTGCAAATGAAGACTTCAGAACCTTGGTCTACGATGGCAAACTCCTGTACGACTAAGAGCTCATGCTCAACATATTTACAGTATATCAAGAAAGTCAGCAAACGCAGATCTCTTATGCAACTATTGTTTAGCCCCATCTCCTAAAAAAAAAAGAAAAGAAAAAATAATCTTTAAAAGGGACTATAGGGAGTTTAAAAATGTTAAAATTTAAAGTATTTGTCTTCCCCTACATGTTCCAGCCATGTCCTAATGTGTAGAATGAGCCCAGACCTGTTCACCACAACTGCCTCTAAAATCCTGCACTGTCACTCAAAAAGTGTTAATTCGGGTCCGAAGTTTAATATAGAAGCTGCAGTTACACGTTAGACCTGAGGTGGCAGTAGTGAGTATAAAAATAAAAATAAACAACTTGCATCTAGTCCCTTTAACACCTGAAACATCTACAGAGATCATTACAGTGACCTTTGAGAGCAGGCTCATTAACATTCACATGACATGGTTACCATCCCTTTAATTACATAACCTCCCCGGGAGCATTTGTTACCATGGAGACAGACGTAATCATCCCCTCATTTACGTGTTATTCCCCCTTCTAACCCCACACGTCCCCATAGAGATGTTTTTCTTCAGCGCGTCGTTGTGCACATGTTGGAGTTCAGAGGGCTCCAGACAAGTCCACGAGGGAGGAAGTGCTAAATGATCTACTTCCTGTCCCGCTTCTGTCCGCTTCCTGTGTGCGTGTGGGTTTGTCTCCACAGCTGTGAGCAGACACACTGCAGGCCTGCGCCACATGGATATGATCTTCTCTAATTTCTTCTTTTCTGTATGTTTCCGTCATCTATTCAAAGACAATTTATGATATTCCCAATCCACTCAGAATAAAAGTTTTTTGACTGAGATACCGAGACTTATAAGTAATAAACCAATCACAAACAATGAGTGTATCTCACATTCTGACGCTGAATCAATGAAAATGTAGCCCCTGGTAGCGCATTGGTTGCTAGCCACAAGATGGCCGCCACATTCACCACGTCAAAGAGCGTCATGTCCGATCTAGAGTTTTAATTAACAACTTTGGCCCAATCGATACATTTACCAACCCTTACCAGTGTGTCATAATGACGAATGTTTATACAGCACATTTAAAAGTCCATCTGTCAAAAGTGCTGCACAAAGAGGATCATAATAGTCGAGTAAACAAGTTCGTAAAAACTACGGACTACTATTAAGTGTACAACATAAAGAAGAAGTGTGACTGCCAGCAAATAGGCGATTTTAAAGTTAAATTCCCGTGTGTTTTCTTTGCATAATATGTGCATTGCGACCTGCTGAACTGTCGCTTCCAATACAAATGAACGCAGAAAGGTTGCCCTGTGCCGGACATTGCTTAGTTCGACCAAAAAGATTCCATCTTAACCTCTGTTTTCTGTCTCTAAAATGCACAAGGCTTGTGTAAGTGTTTGTATGCCACTGAAGAACGTTTTGGCCTGAATGAGCAAAGTTCCGTTTGCTCATTTTGGGGGTTGTTGCAGTCAGTGGTATTTATGGATTCTTCAAACAAATTCTGAAGGAAACCGTGAAAAAGCTGATGTTAAAAAGTGGATGGCTTCTACAAATGGGAATGATCCTAAACACAACTCAAAATACTTTGTATTCCATTGTGGAAGATTCTGAAGGTTTGGCTGAGGCCTTTACAGTCTCCTGAGCTAAACATCATTGAAGATCTGCAGATGGACCTCCAATGAGCGGTGCATTCAAGACCACCCTGAAGACTTTTATAAAGTACAAAAATCCCTAGAACGGAAAGGCTCTCGGCTGCCTAGAAAAGCGTTTAAAGCTGATACTTGCTATATTTATAGGTTACGAGGTATTAACTCTGCAGGCGGGGACAACTTATGCACTGGCCTTATTCTTTCTTTTTACTTTTGAAAATGTAAAAGACGGAAATGAAACCTGATCTCAAAATGTCAATTTTCACACCTGAACATTCATTTGGTGATGTCATTTACCAAACTCTGCCGCTACTGAGTCTTTGTACGCAGTTTGTTTACAAGATTTCAACTCCATTACACGGTCTTTCCTCTTTCATGCTCAGGTGTGCGGTCGCCTCCATCTTTTTAAGTATCCCTAAACTTGTTTTTTACAAACCCTCTTATTGCGTCCCCAAAGCCAGTCCACCCACAAACCCTTTCTTTTCTTTACGGCCCTCCTGCCGCCTATAGAACACAGCTCTAAATGGCTGCCCGCAGGTCGAGTGCCCCGCTGACCCCCCTAATGAAAACCCCCCAAAACTTTTCCATCCTTAGCCTATTAAAGTGGAAGAAAATCCGTCTTCTTTTTACGAGTTGTGCTCCTGCGCCCGGTAGCTGTCCCGCTGCGCGCCAGTCATTCCCTTTGATCGCGCGCAGGGGGCTGTAATTAGGAGGAAGTGGAGTGCGGGACGGGGAGGTCAGCGCGACCCCCTGACCCCTGTCGTCGGCCACTCCAAAGCGCTGTCAGGAGAGCGGGACAGTTCTCACGGAGTGAACCCCCAAAAGATGGAGGAGGAGGGTTTACCGATACCAGAGGTGGATAATCAGATAAACTCGAGTGCATTTTCTAACCTTGTATTCGCCTTGTGCTGCACTTTTGACTAGAAGTGGAATAAATGTGTACCTGCTCTGCCCAATCCAGGATCTAAATCAACTATGTCCAGCAGTTTTGATTGATCAGACTTTGACTGTTGTGAGGGAGGAGGGACTCCCATCAGCCCTGGGTCCATCTATTACCTGTCTTTAGCCCTATCTGCAGAGGAACACCCATCAGCCCTGGGTCCATCTATAACCTGTCTTTAGCCCTATCTGCAGAGGGACTCCCATCAGCCCTGGGTCTATCTATAACCTGTCTTTAGCCCTATCTGCAGAGGGACTCCCATCAGCCCTGGGTCCATCTATAACCTGTCTTTAGCCCTATTTGCAGAGGGACGGCCATCAGTCCTGGGTCCATCTTTATTCTATTGCCTGTCTGTCCATGGGAGTGGATCTCTCCTTCCTTTGTGTCCCCCTGAGGTTTCTTTTTTTCTCCCTCAGAGGGTCTGATGCCCGAGGCATGTTTTCATCTGCTGCTGACTGATTATATAGACCAGTGTTTCCCATCCAGGGGTACGGGGATGTTTCTCAGTACAAGGTTTTGAATTTTGAAGATTTTTTTTTTTAGCTTTGTTTCAGCTTCATTTAGAATACAGTACAACACTCCATTAAACACTGAATGAATTCAGTTGAACACTTTGTAAAACATATTGGCATGATCCTTGAGGTATGGGGTTCTCAGAGTTTAAATGAATGATTTACGGGGTACGTGAGGCAAAAAAGGAAGTAAATAAAGTACAAATCCTATCCTGCATCTGATCCATGCAGTTTTGTTTCGTACAATGTATAAAACAAACAAAGCACTTTCGCAAATGAACAAGTGTTTCTGAAAAGTACCACACTTCGTACAGCAGGTACAGGGAGAGATAAGTGACGCCATTTTCACAGTTGCCAAGAAAAAAAACAACATTATGGTTTTCAAACAATGAAAGTAGATTTGGAGCTGTTGGTTTCCGAACACATTACTAACCCCCCAATACTTCACCAGTTTATTCCACTACTTGGGGTCCAGTATAGGGCCATCAAGTAAATGTAATGGTGTAAAAAGTTTACCTCATTACTACCCACTTTTAGGTGACAGTTCCCATGGTCCAGGCTGGAGGTGTCTGGATTGCATTATAGGATGTCCTGTAAAAATCTGCCACAATTTCCATGTAATTTGGCCGGCAGCAGGGGTCACGGCGTGGCGGCTCGTTAGTGTCCAGCGCAGGCAGGACCGAGGGGGGTTACAGTTACTGCTGAACCCGGGCCGGCTACACCTTCACTACCGCCACACCGGCTGGGGTCAGGGGTTCACCAAAACCAGGAGGAGGAATGGTTCCGTTTAAACCGACGAGAGCAAAGTCACTGAAGCCAAACCAGTGGGACTTTAAAAAGTAAATGAGTCTTTACTGAACATTATTGCAAACAAAACAGGAAGTTCTAACTTAGTTTTCATGTATGTTTGGAAGAAGAAGTAGATTCCAGTATGTATTCGCAACTAGGGATGTCGACATTAACCAGTTTTATGGTTACCACGATTATAAAAGGACATGGTAGGTTAACCGTAAGAATTTTAGAAGCCAGAGTTTACCGGTGAAATCTCTTGCGCGAGGTACTTAGTGGTAAGTAGCGCATACACTCATGGAGTTGCATTCACCCAAAGAACTGAATGAAGTCAGCAATTTCAGGGCCACATATGGTGTCCAAAACATGACCAAGGCTAGGACGACGATAATAAAACGTCTTCCAGATTATCCGTCCAAGTCAAGGAAACAAACTGCATAATTCCCAATAAAGTTGTCCAAATGTTCAGAAATAGCCGCAACAACTGGCTCAGGATGCACACAAAAAGCAAATGCACTCCTCTTTCTTCTTCACCGTAATAAACAGAAGAGAAAATTAGAGAAAAACAGTGCGCTACATGCACACACACAGCTGGAAATCAGCTGTTCAAGCTAGTTCCATTACTGCACTTTAGATACACCTTTCCTTAAGGCCTGTTCATACTACACAAGACAGAGTGTTCGGCAGCTCTTGCTGACACTTCGGTTCAGCAGAACTTTGTTCGGCAGGGCTGCGAGAACTCTCGCTGTGATTGGCTGGATTTTTAGTGGGTGGGGTTAATTTGCCAGAACCAGGAAGCGAGAATCCAAAGTTTACTTCCTAACACCGGTGCGGAAAACGGGAGTCAACATGGATAGTTTTGGGGCAACGCTCGCAGCAGTAAAACACATCGTTGAAGGATTACAAGGACACACAAATGACAAAAAGTCCTGCCGAGAAACACGCCGACGTTTTGGGCAAGGACGAAGAGGAAAACAGAAGAGTGGTCAGGCTCGTGGACAGAGGGATACCAAGCAGACCCTTTCATCAAACACCGGGAAACGTCAACCTACATGTTCAATGAAGGTTCTTGGATGGACAACGCCTGAACTGAGAGGCTACACAGACGTCAAACAACATGACTTTACCGAGTGAAATGGAGGTAAGCTTTTAACGGTAACGTTTTCTAACGTAATAAACCAGCGGGAGATGTGTGCTAAACATGATCTTCAAAATGTTTGCAATACCGTGACTGATACATTTTATAATAGTTTGAACTCAAATGGCTCGTTTTATTTCTGTAATTCCTTGATTGTTTTGGCTGCTGAAAAAGGCAGCGTCACGTCTTGTGGAGGATGAAATGTCAGCAAGAGCTGCCGAACAGGAGCAAAATGACGTCCCCTTGTTCTCGCAGCTTGTGGAGTATGAATAGACCTTTAGTCTGTTCATCCTAAAATCTGACAAATAATTAAGCAGCGCAGCATACGATTTGATAACAGAAAACTTCGCCTAGACTAGATTGTAGTCCAATAATAATACAGAATATAGATTATAATAATGTAGCAAAGTTTACTGTTGTTTTGTATAATGCAATTATTTTTAGAAACAGTGAATATGTCACCTGCCACTAACCGTACTGTCAAACCCCAAAGACTATATTGTTTTTGGTGTCACAGGTTTTCATTTTGAGGCCTAAAGTCTTCGTATTTGGCCTTCTATTATTAAATTTGACTGAAACTGAAGCCTTGTACACTAGAGCCTTGTATTATTTTCAACAAACTTCCTGTATTGAATTGCCCACACATGCCCCAATCGGCACATCAGCGGGTATTTCTACTCAAATCCAGATGACTCTCACCTGATCGTTTATTTGGTTTTTAAGTCGAAGATGCTGTATATTTTTTGTTTGCCTTCAATAATGACTCAAAGTAATGATGAGCTGATGTGACGCGGTCTGCACAGGTATCTTGCCACGAGCTCACACAAAAACTGGACTTAAAATGCCCATCTTCGGATCTGTGGGTTTATACTCTCCCCATTGTTAGGGCTGTCCCAATATCTACTATATCGTCTCATCGTTCAATAAATGACAGATAAACAATACATTTTAGGCTCGTCTTTACATGTTTTTTCAGGCAATACTATATTTATAACCCTAAATAGAATGTATTGTATTTATTGTATTTCATGTTTACAGTGGGATATTTCCAGATTAAAGCCTTTTCAAACAAAGTTTTACTGTGATTTTTAAGCTCTAGAGTTCATTTCTATGGCATTCACAGGTTTTTTTAATAATACAGTTTTTCGCCTCAACATATCGTGACCGGCCAACCCATTGTCACTTCAGGTCACATTTCTCACATTTGTTTTCCAGCGATCCAAAGTCACTTATTAACCTTTGGCGGTCACTTACCGGGTCACTCTATACCATTATCTGCCGTCTTAAACCAATATTAGCGTTTACCTCCGGAGGCCGCTGCTTAAGGATGTTTAATGTTCCCGCTGTGGCGCACATTGTTACTATACATCTGAGCACATTGTGTCCCGTGGAGTTACACTTCCCTGAAATGCCCCGGCTCCTGTGCACGCTCCACATGCGCACTCCACTTGCATATTGTTGTTTTGCCTGCCGTTCTGGCCACCGCGGCGAGAGATCACGCCTTTTACAGCTCACTTGACCAACTTTAGTGTTTTAACGGGCTGCTTTTAACAAGGGAGTAGGTTCTATAAACGCTAATCAACATTCTCTTCGCCGAGTATTCCCAGCGTGGATGGAGCGCGTTTTCCAAGCGAAGCAGCAAAAGTAGCCAAGATGTAACACGTCGAGTCATGCAGCTGTAAACACTGTAGGAAGAAGTATTAAATCAAAGTATCGCATGAAAATTAGGCTTAAGCAGCGGCGTCGGAAGCGTTTGGAAAGTGGGGGGGACACATTTCAAAAATGGAGGGGGTCGACTTCTTAACATTAAGAACTACAGTGGGACACGGGCAGGACACAGAGCAATGTTATTGCTTTAGCGAGACTACATCCAAATCGAGCGCTACTTCAAGAATACGTGAGAGACTCGATCGGCTCAGCAGCGCCTCCTCCTGGCAGCTGGGTGGACATATAGGGCGGATAACCAAACACCTGTGGAGCCGCTGTTCTCCTGTCCAGCCCTGGCTTTATGACGCCTTGTGAAAAAAACTCAGTGAATGAAGCTCTGATGAGACGGCGCTCGTGTTTGCATTCCACATTTAGCTTCAGCCACACCCGTTAACTCCCGCCATCGCAAAGAAACATCTCAACGCTTGTATCTTCACATTTCCCACAAACGCAGATAAAATGTAGTCAAGGGGTAAAGGAAGCAAACATTTATCCGTCAAATGAATAATTCAGATGTTATTTGGTTACGTTAGAGTCCAGACAGTGAGGTTTAACGGGCGTATTGACCGGTTGAACACTCGTGCTAGCCCGGTGCAGTTTCTCCAAACTCACGCTACATCAGTTTCATCACTCGCTTTACAAACACATCCAAAACTGATGTTCCTCACCTTAAAGTTACCGGTCAGACCCTTTGTACCGATGAAGACACGCTGTCCACCTGCCGAGGACGCGAAAAGCCCTGCTCCTCCATGTGAGAATCCGTAAAAAACTCCGGAAACACGATGCACGAGTCCTTGTGCTTCGGTGTGGTCAAATCTGTCAGTCCGTCCAACAATAATCCTCAGTATTCTCACTTTAGCCGTTTTTCAGCGGTTTACAGAGACATGTTTACATTTCAGTCGCTCTGAGGTGAGGAGTCGCATGAACACAGCTACGCAAAGCGGAGCGTATGCGCCGCGGAGCGACGCGATACTGGCGCGGATAATGGGATAATGCCAATACATATTTTTTTAAATGTATGGAAAATAAGGCGCGGGTCATTTTTAATTGTTTGGCCTCGGGGAGCCTATTGAAAAGGTCCAGTCTAAACTAGTAAATGTAAAGTCAATGAAAATTCACGTTGTGAAAGTGGGGGGGACCAATCAACCACTTTTCAAAAGTGGGGGGGACACGTCCCCCTCACAATGAATGGTTCCGACGCCCATGGGCTTAAGTAAAGGTTTAACAGTGTGCAGTGTGCAACATAAATAATAGCCTATAGCCTATATAAATATTCCTTAAAAAATGCTTATAATGAGAGATTAATTAATGACGGATTAAAAATAAACTCATGACGGATTATTTTACAACCCCGTCAAAGAAATGAGAAATGATCCTGATCAGAAACCACTGGACTCCACCCACTCGATCTTTGAGTAGTCTTTGGCTCTTCCCCGGTGGCTGTACTTAGCTCTTCCTGTTCCCACAAAGCTCCTCCTGAGGTCCCATGTGTCCAGGGGATGTTGTCCTCACCTCTCGAGCTCCTGCTAAGCTTAATCCTTTCATTGTGGAGTAAAAACACTCTCCGTAGCTTCACTACAGCCACATGGGCCGCACGGTCTGCTTCTTTTCTCTTTATTGAAACAGCTGCACAGTGAAGGGGAGCGAGAGGAGTATGGTGCTAGTGGGCCATACAGTGAGCTCGCTAATAATCTGGAAGTGAAACACCTGGATATTTAGTTTCAGCTGATTTAGGCCCCGTCCGTACGAAGTCAAGCCGAGGACCAAACGCAAAGATATTTTATCAATCCAGTGAATCGTCCATACGAGCCCGGCGTTTTCTTCTATTATCTGTGTTAGCGTCACAGCGCCACACTCAGGCCTGGCAGATGAATCACGCCGTTTTCACAGACCTGAGTCGACCCATGTGGACGCACACACTTACTGAGCTGGCTTCATGCTTGTTTATGAGAGAGGATGGAGTCTACTATAGCCTATCTTTCAATTAGGCTAGCCTAATCTTTGCTAGCACTGTCCCGACCAAATAAACAAATTATTAGTGTTTCCGAAGGTTTAGTGTGGGGGCGGAGGCACTGCTGCTGCTGGTTTGTAATGTAAAACCTGTTTGAGCCATGTGCCTTTCTATTTATATGCATTTGAGTGAGAGAACCTACAGTAGGTTGCTACAGACGGCCCTGACTGAGACCCACACCGTCTAAAGCATGCTTCTCAATGATTTTCTGTTATATAAATTATAATAACTATAATAACTTTTAACATTTTCAAAAGAGCAAAGGTTGTGACCCCCCCCCCCCCCTACACACTGCTCTTGAGAGGTCCATCCACAGATATTTGCATTTAGGTCTGAAGACTTTTCAGCTGTCTTTACGATCCTTATTTAAGCCATTTGCTTTCTAATGTCAGCTTTTTCACAGATGGCGTTATGTTTTCCTTCAGAATTTGTTGGAAATACACTGAATCCATTCTTCGTTCTACCCATTGAATTGTCATTTTCTTCACGAGGGAATACCATCGTAAAACGGCAAAAAAGTTCAAGTCCATTTTGATTCTTCTCCCGTTTGGCGATACACTCCGGGGGGGTGGAAAGAATTCAAGTTGACAATAAGGAGGGGAAAAAAGTCAGGTACAGGAGCATTAAGTGGCAATTTTCCAGCGATCGGCCACGTACGTGTCCTTCAAATCCCACGCAACCACGCGACTCCCAACGCTGAGCCAGAAAGGCCCGTAAGTCTCCTGTGAACGGAGGGACGGGGCGCTCCAATATCCGAGCGCGCCCGGCCCCGTTTGATGGAGCGCGGGTTCCCGGCAGCGCCCGTAATCTGTCACTCATCTGGGCTTTATCGGCAGGAAATCTGGAAATGAGGCGGCATTCCTGACCCTTCCCACAGCTCTGCGGGACAGGTCGAACGGCGAACAAAGAACAAGGGGGGAGGGGGGGAACACGGGGGAGGAGAGGAACATGCAACGCCTGGTTATGTTGTGGACATATCGGTTCTTCAGTGTCTGCGTACGTTGGTGTACGATTGGGTGAGCGCTATAGAAATAGAGTCCATGGTTATTTTGGGGTTCAAAGCTCAATAAAACAAGCAGGAATTAGATTTTTTTTTTTATTGAAAAACCTTCAGAATATTGAGGTCCAAGACTAGCTAAATGTTTTCACCGGCTTTCACCTTGAGTCTGAATTAAGCGCATAACGTCCACTTCAAAGCTCTTGGAAACAGTTTTCCTCTTTCAATCAATTCACGGTACACTATGACCTTCCTTATCAAATACGTACCGTGTCAAAGGCGGATCGTTCCAGCGTGGGTTGTTTGTGCTTGATGACCCTATTCCTGCTCATAGCTGTTCACCAGCGGGACCGTCTGGAACTTTTCTTGAAGCCAATCAAACCTCAAAAAGGTTTTAGAACGATCCCATCACAGACCACGTTGTCGCGACAGGGAGGAATTGACCACAAGTAAAATATTTTCTTAAATGCATCAAGAAGGCACCTGCTTCATCTTCTCTAAGAGGATTTTTGCACATCGATTGAAACAGCCGTTGGGCACTCGTGTTCTCCTACGTTTAAAATCTGAACCGTTGCCAATGACGCCTGGTTTCCTTGAGTTTTCAGATCGTTCACATTTCTCTCGGCTCTTCTGGCCAATGCCTCGTAAAACCACTCACTTCCTTGTTTACGTTTGTGTATTCTGGCTGGACAGGCGAGGGCCCTACAGCGCTCTGCAGCACAGTCTCGGGGTCACCCATCCTGGTGGTGACATCAAAGCGTCCCCTTCCATCTCGTCATCGTTTTTAGGACACCAGCCCTTCATCGCTTGGCCCACACGCACTCCCCGGCCCTGCTGAATAAAAGCCTGTTTGCACAAGTCTAGACCAGAACCCCTTCGGCTATTGATCCCGACATGTTCACTGACCTACTCCACCACCTCCTTCCAGAGCGCCCCCCCCCCCCCCACACACACACAAACACAAACACGCACAAACACTCCATTCCGGGATATCATGTGTGACCCCTCTGGACGTCCCATTCCATCCTCGGTGGGGCCGTTGACCCCAACATGAGCCTCACTGAGGGGTAGGGGGGGGGGGGGGGGGGGGTAGGGGGGGGGCAGCACAAGCGTCGAGCTCGGACAATGGGCCATAACAGTAAATTACGGACTTTATCTGCTGCCAGTTAAGTGCGAAAAAGCCCGCATTTTATCGACAAAGGGTTGCATTGATCGGAGTGAATGGGGAGCGGACGGAGCCCCGGGGCGGAGGTATTTTTATACAAGTGGTCACTGCAGCTAACGGCAATTTGAAAGATTGCTGCAAGTCCATGAGATGTAGCTATAGAGAAAAAAAAGGGTTTGTGTGAGGCCCCAAACTCCATCCATCATCCATTAGTCTGTGAAGCTCAATTTGGTCTGAACAGTGCCCTATAAATACAGTTTTGGATTGATTGATTTGACTTACAAGTGACATCAGGGCCACACAAGTATTTTTATTGTATTTGAAGACTTTAAAAATAGATTCCCGTGTACAATCGCAAAATAGACGACGGATCCACCTGGACTCGCCGCCGCAGCAGGAGATCGTAGCTTCCAACAATGGAGCCTTGAGTAGGCTACGTAATGAACGAGAAAGTAATAAGGTGCAGGTATGAACACTGAGGCAGAGGTCCCAACCGACTGAACTTGAAAACGGATTTATTGGTTTATTTTTTTGGTTTGAACAGGGACAGTGTACAATATACATTAACCTCAGAAAGGAGAGATGAATTGTACCAGGTTATAGCACTTGTGATCATTTCCCATTTGGTCGGGACAGTGCATGTTAATGAACATACATGGGTCTCATGCATGTAAACACGCCACACCAGATTGTAGCCTTGGGCTAATTTCCACCCGTTGTCCCCCACACTGTAAAATGTAAATTTGTTTCAACTCAAAAAACTAAATCCAAGGGCTGCCAAGAAATTTTATGTGTAACCAATAACCAGTTTACAATGTAATCGATTTGAAATTTCAGATTCACCTCTTTAGTTGAATTGTATTCTCAGGTTGCACAACTGATTTAATTTGTAACTGACGTTTTTCATTTCAGACAACTAGAAACCGTTATATTTCTAACCTGAGAATACAATTCAACTGAAGAGGTGAATCTGAAATTTCAAATCGATTACATTGTAAACTGGTTATTGGTTACACATAAAATTTCTTGGCAGCCCTTGGATTTAGTGTTTTGAGTTGAAACAATTTTACATTTTACAGTGCATGCACGCTCTCAAACATCCTGGCCTATTGTACATGTTTTTAGTTGTAGGGGAAACCGGAGTACCCGGAAGAAACCTACGCAGACACGGGGAGAACTTGCAAACTCCACACAGAAAGGCCCCGTCCAGGTGGGAATCGAACCCGGGACCTTCTAGCTGTGAAGCACGAGCACTAACCGCTGGCATACCGCGTTTTTAGTGCCATTCAGCACATTCAGTGCACCCAGTTAAATAACTAGTGAATAAATATTCCCTTAAGCCCTCTAAGCAGTCTACAGGACGTAGGTCTCTAAAATGCAGCCAATTAAAAGAATTAAAGAAAGAGATTACTTTACACCATCACGAGAAATCTTGTGGCACGAGATCTCGGCCCGTCTCCCGCCCAATTTATTTCAGGGCGTTGTTTTCCTAAAGGGAGACCCCTGTTTAATAGTAAATAGGTGGATAGGTCGCCCCCTGATATTGACATTTCAGTTTTCCGTTCACTTATTAACTTTAGCTAAGAGTTGACCTCAGCTCTTTACAAGGCCATCATTTTTTTTGTTCCAGACTTTGACTTGGACAAACTTTATTGATCCACTGGGGAAATTGTCACAGTGGCTCCAAAATAACACAGATTTACAACAAAGGTGGTGTCTACGTTCAGTGAGCTGATTCAGCTGAATTAAAAAACATTGGTTTTGCTCAATCGGGTCCATTTTATTTTCCTCCCTGGGGCCTGTCTGTCCACATTTAGGTAAAGAAACACTCACTGACCTTTTACACACACACACACACAGGTCACAGGTCACAGGTGAGGGTGCTTACCTTTAGTAGCCATTCAAACCTGTCCACTTGTGTGCATATTATCAGGCCAAGATCACCAGGTAAACTTTTGATCAGGGTCCTAGTTTATTTCTGATTTAAAAAAGAGTAAATGGCCTCGCACAACCACTATGAGTGAAAAAACCTTTTTGTGTTATCTTTCATAATATGAAAGTATTGTATAATGTGAATATTCTCTGAAAAATGACTGTATGCTCATTTGAAACATGTTGTGGGTTGGTCCACAGTACGTAGCTGGACACCTCGTGTTTTCCAAAACCACTCGTCGTTCAGTTCTCACACAGATCCTTGGGAGCAGCACAAAACGGATTATCTTGTGTTTTGTGAACCTTTGCTTGCAGGCGAGGTTAGAGTGGATACAACGCACTGCAAAATGAATTATTGATGAATGAATTGACCCTCGTTTCTTACTTGTACATCATCACAGGTTATAAAATAATAAAAGTCAGAGCTGAAGCTGTTCTTTAGGAGCTTTAAAGACGTCACCTCGGGCCGTGGGTTTTTGACTGGCAGTAGTAATTAGCTCGTGACAGCGTGATTGAGCCAGCAATTAGGCAGCAATTAAACACAATTAGTGTTCGTCCCATTTCCACCTTCGGCGTAAAGTGTCGGCGTAAGGTAGTAAAACTATTCCACCGTCACCGATTCACAAGCGAAGAATCCGGAAACACATTTCATTCACAACGTTGTGCTCAGGGGTTTTCTCAGGATCCTGCAGCAGCTCCTCCTGAAGCAACACAAGCCATGCACACGATTCACTGTAACACAAGCAAACCACTAGAAGTGAAAACTCAACAGAGATGAAAAAAATCGATGTTTCCTCCCGCAGCGTCTCGCCTTAAAGAGTTGGTTGTCCCCATGAAAGCGGACAGACCATGTGCTCAGTCCAGCGGTACATCTCCACACCAGCTCATCATGGAAGCCATTACCACAGTCACCATCAATCGCTCAAACGGTGGGCCCTCACCCCGACTGAGGCCCCATTGTGCGAAGCCCTGAAACATCCAGGCCCAATATGTTCTACGCCTGACCCCTCTGGTCTACCCCCACCCCCCCCGGGTCGCTAATACCTTCCTGTCGCCATTATCAGACAGCGGAGGTCAAAGTGCGCGAAGGTCCGCAGTGCAGAGGTCACGCGGGTCACCGAGGCGGACGCTGGAAATAGACGTGGTAAGCACGGCGGAGCTCGGAGGTGAGCTAGTGTCAAGGAGCTGTGTCCGAGTCATTAGCGGAGCAGACGCCATACTGGTGAACAGAACAGGTAAACGGGGAGTCAATGAGCCCAAACACCACGGTTAAGGCGAGACACGGTGAAAACAGGGATTAGACCTTTTTACCTAGTTTTCTCCCTGATCATTTTAGTTTTAACATCAGAGTTAAGTCCCCGTGTGATTTTGGGGGTCGTGGCCTGAACTCCTGCAACCATTTCCCACAAATACATCACCACAACATGGTGGCACACCGGCTGGTTCCCCGCACCTATTCATTCACAAATGTTGACATGATTCTTCGAACAGAAAGAAAGTGGGTGTGGCCTGCCAGGCTACGAACATGTAGCCAATTTTGGGCACTTTTAGGCAAAAAAAATTCTTACTTTTATATAAAAACTAGGACCGGGACTTTTTTCGATTAATTGCGATTAATTAATTACATGAGGTTTAGTGCGATTAAAAATATTAATCGAAATTAATCACACTTTTCTTTCCACAGTTTCCTTTTTTGCTGCACAATTAATGGCAATATTGCACTGGTCTGTTGGACTTGGTTGAACAAAAATAAACAATATTTTGTTGCTTAAGCTTATGTATTCAGTCATTATTCAATGGTATACTAAAAATCCTTATGAAAAAACTTACTTCTCACTGTTCTCAGGTCAAATATTTATATGCGATTAATTTCGATTAATTAATTACAAAGCCTCTAATTAATTAGATTAATTTTTTTAATCGAGTCCCGGCCCTAATAAAAACATTAAATGGTCTCAACTTATATAGCACTTTTCCACCTACATTAGGCTTTACAGCAAGGTACCTCTCACCCAGTAATACACCAATGCACGCAGACACTGGAGGCAAGGTGGGTGAAGTGTCTTGCCCAAGGACACAACGACAGCGTGCACCTTCAGGACGCGGGATTCGAACCCCCGACCTTCCGATCATGAGATGACCCGTTCTACGATCTGCGTAGTATTCTATATCAAGTTTCAAATCGATAGTTCTACATTTAAAAAAAGTTTCACTATTCACCTGCAGCACCTCACTTTTAAAGGTGCATTATACAACTTTTCATGTAAAAAAAAAAGTTGACATTAGCGGGTATTTGACCTTACAGTGACCCAGCGGCCGTACAGGTGCAGCTTGCGGCGCCTTCACTTTCCATCTGGGACAATCCAGGAAACACTTTTTGGAAGGTTTTTTCTGCTCACCAAAAAATCCTAAAAAACAATTGTCCTTGGAGCATCGTAGAGGCCACCATGATGGACAGTAAAGGCAGCATGCTAACCGCTCATACAGCCATTGGGTCAAATAAAGGTCAATTATGTATATATAAATATTCTCCACATAAAAAGTTCCATAATGCACCTTTAAGTACTTTTCAGAGACTATCTGATCTCTTTTCTCCCACGCTCACTCTGCACACATTTGATATATATCGGTCTATCTCTACCTGAGGACACCCATTTCCCCACACTCCCCTTCCCCGGTCGAGTGAAGCTGCCCGCTCCACTCCGCTCTGGAGGATGTTTTGCCGGCGCCATGGCTACTCCCGGTTACGGTGCTAACCCTGCAATGTAAATCCAGCTTTCCCCGCCGTGAATCAGCCTCTTTGGCACAGTCCACAGGAGCTGCCTGGGCCCGTACTGGCGGATGCATTCACAAACAGAGCCTTGCCGAGTGCCCAACCTTAGCCCCGCACTGCTAGGTGGTTTCTGCAGGGGGGTGGGGGGGGGGTGGGGGTGTTGAGTGAGGATTCAGTGATGATACGCGAACTGCATGTTTATTAGCCGGGTACGCTGTACGTTTCTAACTGACAGCTGCGGTGTTGAGTCAGCCGGAAGTGAGAGGTGAGGCTGACTGTGGCATGCTCCAAACATTCCTCTCAAATGGTGTGTAGCGACGTGGTGAGCAAATCGGATCCTTTGAAGAAGAAACATGAGTGTAACAGCGCGAGGGAAAGATTTTTGCACTAAAGAAGTTTGGTAGAGAGGGATTTACAGTCCATCTGGAACGTATTGACACCACTACACATTTTGTTATGTTACAGCCTCATTCCAAAATTTATTACATTCGTTTTTTTTTCCCCCCTCATCAATCTAAAGACAATGTCCCATAATGACAAAGTGAAAGAAGTTTTTTTTAGAGTGTTTTACAAATGTATTTATTTTTTGTGATCACATTTTTATTGATTTGTACATCTTTTCAGTTTACAGATCATTTCCATATGCAGCACAACTTTTTTCCCACCGTTCGTGATAGTGGGTCAGTTCTGCACAGTACTTTTGCATGTACAGTTTAAAGTGAAAAGAATAAAGGAAACAGCAACAGAATATAAAAGAAAAAAAAAGTAATAATAATAATAATAATAATAATAATAATAATAATAATACAAAATGCAAGAAAAAAGAAAAAACAACAGCAACAACACACACACACACACGCACCCCAACCCCGACCCACCCCTGCTGTCCACGCATGATTAAAAGAGGGACAAAAAGAAAGAAAAAGAAAAAAAGAAAAAAAAAAATATATATATACATATACATACACATACACATAATATACACACATACATATAATAATAATAATAAACAACCCTGGTAGACAAGACACAAAACAGATATTTGCTGATTTCCTCCGTCAATGACATCCACAGAAATAGCTTAATACATATAATTATGTAACGTTTAGACAAGAGATATACTATATTTGGGATACATATAATTATGTACTGTACATTCAAGGTTGTTACATGGCAATCATACATTGCATACAAATGTATTCATTAACTCAAAAGGAGCTCAGGTGCCTCCTTTTCCCACTGATCGTCCTTGAGATGTTTCTACAGTTTGGCTGGAGTCCACCTGTGCTAAATGAAATGGATTGGACTTGATTTGGAAAGACACACCTCTATAAGGTCCCACAGCTGACAGTGAGGTCAGAGCAGAAACTAAGCCCTGGAGCGAAAGGAACTGTCTGTAGGCTCAGAGACGGGTTTGTATCCAGGCACAGATTTGAGGAAGGGGACAGAAGAGCACCGTGGCCTCCATCATTCGTAACTGGAATAAGTTCAGAACCACCAGGACTCTTCCCAGCGCTGGGCCCGTCCAAACTGAGCAGTCAGGGAGAAGGGTCATGGTCAGGGAGGAGACCATGGACCTGAGGGTCACTCTGACAGAGCTCCAGTTATTCTGAGGAAATGGGAGAACCATCTGATCAGTGAAAGGCTGCAGTGATGGCCTCATTCTTTATTGGATTACATTTGTTTTTGTTTTTTCTCATCAATCTACACACAATGTGCCATAAGGGATTTTTCTTTTTTTTTTTTAGAATGTTTGGCAAATGTATTAAAAATAAAACTGCAGCATTCCACTAATCAGGAAAAACATTCTAAAAAAACTATTTTCACTTGGTCATTGTGTGAAGATTGATGAGAGACCAGAAATGAATGTAATCCATATGGGAGTGAGGCTGTAACATAACAAAATGTGGGAAAAGTGAAGGGGTGTAAATACTTTCCGGATGCACTGTAAAAGGTTGGGAACTCGCGAAGATAACACTGTGTCCCAGTCTTCATGCCTATAAAAGAAAAAAAAATTTGTAAAAAGCAATGCAGTGTGACTGGCCAGGCTCGGTCAGAGAGACAGAGACCCCAAGAGGACACCCGCTTTTGTTTGAAGTCTTGAAGTCCTACGAGGTGGGTCTAATGCAAATATTGGTATTGGCCCGGAATGAAAATAAAAACTTCCTGGGTGTCTGGTCACGCGGGGGGGGGGGGGGGGGGGTGGATGCGGTTACACCCGATTAGTGCCACTGTCCCATCAAAGACGGCGGAGAAGACAGTGGAGCCGCGGGGATCGGGGCCCCCCCCCACTGCGCACCAGCGACAGCCGACCAGACACCGTCCCAACGCCGGACAATGTCGCAGAAAACACAAGCCTATCGTGCCTGTGTCGTCTGCCCGTCGCCGCGGCAACCCTGGCACGGATGGACGCCCCCCCCGACGGACACGCCGAGGAGGCCTTTGCACCGTGTCCAGCCGCAGGTCGAGTTCAACCGCCACACACGCGCGTGTTCAGAGAGCCTTTTGATTTCCCACCAAACACAAATGTTTATGCAAAAGTCAAATCTTTAATAAACTTTCAGAGGGAACATGTTGGAATTTGAGCCAGTATTTGTTTCACTTGGACAACTCGTAATTACCAATTCAGTTTCATTGAATTTTCAATACATTTTAAGCAATTGGTTAGTTTATATTTTATTTGAGCAGTTTACGTCTGTGTTTTACATTATCACATCATTGCACATTATTACATTATTTACATTAACATTATTTTCAGAACAAAATAAATAATAATAAAGATTGAAACAAAACAAAAAACTACCTCAAAAGGAGTAGGCCAAAGCAAGAAAGCTTATAAGTGCCTACCCCCTATTCAACTGCATTTATTTTCCAGCTGCAGGCGGCCCCCAATAGGGGTAATATTAACAAAGGTACAAACGGTTATTAGTGTTCAAGTTTATCAGGCACAAACCAAAACATGAATGTGTCTGTTTCAGTACAAGCAATTAATAGTTGATAATAAGTAAATATTTCAACTAGTTTTTTTCAGATATATGGGCACATACACACAGCTCCGTGTGTGTACCCATCTATGTGTTACAGTAATTCTGTTGAACAATTTAAACTTTTTCTGTAAGCATTGACAATTAGAAAACTTACATGAAAGACATTGAGCTAGCAGCTCTGATAATGAAAAGTAATGAAAGATATTCAGATAATAATGAGATACAAGACTTTTTTTTAAAAATTTTTTACCCATTTACAAAATACCAAGTTCGATCATTACTTATAACAACAGGTCACCATTCTAGTGATTTACTTCATTGAAGTATATATTTCTCATTGTTTTTTATAATATAGATGCATACACATACATACCTACATGCATACCGTTATCACCATCACCTTTATGACGATGGTGATTGCCATCCATCCATCCATTTTCTTCCGCTTTATCCGGGGCCGGGTCGCGGGGGCAGCAGTCTCAGCAGAGATGCCCAGACTTCCCGATCCACGCACACCTCCTCCAGCTGTTCTGGGGGGACCCCGAGGCGACACCAGGCCAGCTCGGAGACATAGTCCCACCAGCGTGTCCTGGGCCTTCCACGAGGCCTCCTCCCAATAGGACATGCCTGGAGCACCTCCCGAGGGAGATGGTGATTGCATTTTCCAAAATATCATGCTTCACCTTGCTGTCCTTCCCATTTCCACTGCATGAATCATTAATATTGGTTATGGTTTATTGTCAGTGGATTATGATTGTCTGCCCTATTTATTGAGGTGCGCTAAAAGGCCAGGGTGTAGTGTGGCCCGCTGTTCTATCAAATGTTGAGAGTTCATTATTCAATATTGGATTTTATGTAGATTTCCCCAACAGATTATGTCAAAAGAGCCACTAAAATCAATCACATAAATATTAATTAACAGAATACGCATTTCAATTATGGCTCTATCTTCACCCATCACCGTGGCAACCCTGGCACAATCTGGGCCCCCGATGCACCCGTTCCCCTCTCAGGACTGTTTTACACTGTCTCCAAGGTTGCCCCCTCTCCCCGCCTCTCTTCGCCCAGCTGGGCCATGACTCCTTCTGGGACGTCTCGAATGGCGCGAGGAGCCAGTGAAGTGACTGTGTGGGCTACATCTCAATCAGCGGGGGCCCCCCCAACTCCAGAGGGGGGCCCCCCCGTTTCAATGCGCTGTCCCAACGTCGCACACCCGCTCTGGCATGGACGCCTTCATACTGCGGGGTATTGTGACCGGCGGTGTGGATGTTGGACGTACAGAGCCCCCCCACGGCGGCCCCGTCAGCCTGAATGTCTCTTCACTCGGTGCCCCTTGTGAAGAACCGCTTTGGAGTTTGTCTTTGAAAGGGAGAAGTGGGAGACAATGCCAGGCTGAAGAGACATTTGATAAGTCGACAGAGAGAGAATGAACAAACAATCTACATCTCCTTGGCGTCAGTTTGGGCCTTTACTCGACCGATGAGTGTTCAGATACGATAGCTTGTGATAAAATTATAATGACCCCATACGAGGGAAAGTTACTGCCAAATTATTACTTAAAATACTGTAGTATTTGCTTAATTAAATAGGCCCTATACATGATTTGTTGATAACAAACAAAAGAGGAAGCCACGCAATTAAAATGCTAGCTGTGTTCCCAACTCATTCCTAACATATAGTATAGCGTTCCACTTCTTCACGGGGACAAGTTTATAGACACATTTCACAACTTGCAGGGTCACTTTTCAGGGTCACTGTCAGAGAAATGCGAGAAGTGTTGCATTTTTTTCTTTTCTTTTCTTTTTATGAAGCCTTTCTTTAACCAGGTTGGTCCCATTGAGATCCAGGTTGTCTTTTACAAGAGAGACCTGCTCAGATTTTCAACGCCCTCCCATCTGGACAAAGATTTTTAGTTCCAAGAGGTAAAAACGAAGCGGTTTCAAGTGTAGTTTTAGTGCTCAATACATTTTACATACTGTATATCAAAAGCGTGCACACGAGCCACCAGACGACAGGCAGAACAAGAACAGCTGAAGTCTGCCATATCAGACACTGTAAGAGGGAGAGCCATCTTATGGATTGGGACAATGCCCATGTCATCGGCACCGAGAGCAACAAACACCACCGCTGGATCAGAGAAGCCATCGAGATCCGGAAACGCGCCCCCCAGACTGTGAACCGGGTCGAGGGGGCGTACCAACTTTCCCACACCTGGGACACAGTTCTGAAGAAGTCGGACTGCAGATGGCGCTGTCGGCCTGCTACCACAAGCAGGAAGACGGTGCCAAAACCTGTATGAATCAGCCGACCAGACACGTCACAGCAACATCACGTGACAAACCTCTGAGGAAGGCCACAGTGGTAGCCGAAACCGTCAGGTACGAAAACCAACACTTGGTCTGTCTATAAGAAAGAAAGCTTGTATATAAACACTGCCTGAACCAAAAAAAAAGTGTGACTTAGCTAACGTTCTTATCTGGGGCTGCTGCCGTTGGTCGGGTCCAGGTTCAGCAACACAATGAGCCCAAAGAACGAGATCAGCTGACGACCTGCACATCCCGAATGACAAGGTTATTCCCCCAATGGATTTCTTCTTCCTTGATGACACGGGCATACTCCAAGATGACAATGTCAGGATTCAAGGGGCTCATATTGTGAAAGAGTGATTCAGGGAGCGTGTGCTGGATCAGCCGACACAGAGTCCAGATCTTAACCCCACTGAGAGTGTTTGGGATGTGTTTGAGAAGGTCCTGTCGCAAGTCATTGCATCTACACAGGGCCCCCTACTGTTCTGGAGTGGGCATGATCTTTTGAAATGGGACAAATTGGCTGCCAATAGTATACTTTTTCTGCAGTCTTTTTTGGAAATGTAGAAGAGAAGAAAGTATTATATTTATCTTTCAAATGTAGTGGAGTAAAAGCAATAAGTTCACTAAAAAAATATCACTCAAGTAAAGTACATATTCTCCAAAACTCCAAAACCGTAAGTACAGCACTTAAGTAAATGTACTTGAAAATGAGGGAATAGCTCCAGGTTACTTATCTTAATGCTGCATCTCCTCTTTTGAATTTCTGCTTTTGCAATATTAAAACCAAACTATTTGACTGTCGTGATGTCGTTTTCCAGTCAGTTCGCAGCCGAAGCAGGCAGCAGGAGCGAGAGACAGTCGGGGGAACATTTGGCCCACAGTCCCTGTGAGCGCGTCCGTCTGTGCTCCTCGCCGACTCATAACAGGCCAGCCTCCTCGCTATTGTTTTTTTTTTTTTAGATGAGGCTTTTACAAAAGTTTGAAAGCAAAATTGATGGTTTGGGTCTTTCTATCATCTGGGAGGTTTGCACTTCGTATCAGCTGCTCGTCACTGCCAGCGGAGATCTGAGCGCGGCCGGCAATGTGTGTGGGAGAAGTTGGTTCCACAGAGCTTTGAAGCTGGTTTTACAAACTGCACGCTCACCTAAAAACAGATTGCTTCTGATTCATTGTATTGTAATTGCTAATAATGCATTATTTCACATTATAAGCACTAACTTCTAAATCAATGTTTACACATACCAAGCTCTTTAGCAGACGTCACGTAGCGACGCCCACACTGAGGCCTTGGACACATGAGTGGGCAGCAACTTCACATGCCAATCGGCCAGGCAGCATGATGGCATTGTCTTATGCATAGTCCACAACTCTATTGATCTCCACAGGGCTGATGAACCTGGCTGGTGGACGTGGCAGTGAGCTCTTCTTCCTCAAATGTGGTCTGGCCCCATTGCATCCATCGCCAGGGTGTCTTTGCCAATGCTGAAAAAAAATAAAAAAAATCAGAGTCTTTATCTGTACTTGGTGGTTTAGACCTCAGTTAGTGGTTAGCCCTGGTTTGAGTCAAAGGATTAAAAAAATCCTGCACATTAAACTCTTGATGAATACATTTACTTTTGACTTATAATGCACATTTTACACCTACGGATACTTTATACTTTTTCTTAATTGAATTGAATCTGATACATTTACTTTAACGTTATTAAATCCTTGGTAAGAAAAGTATGTAGTTCTTCCTCCTATAAGACCATTTCATAGTCAAACCCAGCAGTCCAAAAGCCAACCGTCCACCCCAATGCATGTCAAACATCAGAGCGAAGAGGTGGCGTCTCGAGGCTGGTTCGTGACTGGGCCAGCCGAGACGGGACACTCTCACAGCGGGGCGGCGGGGGTTTTATGCACGGCTGGGTGACGCTTGGTCCGATCCTCGCCACCGCGCCTCATTACTATTTCATCGAGCTGTCTGCCTCCGTGTTGGGTCCGTCCGCCATGAAGCTCTTCACGCAAACCTTCATTGTGATCTTTTACTCTAAACCGCGGCCATTCTTCTTCATCTCGGCCATTTTGCAGGTTTTCAGTATTATTTCATCATATTCCAGGACATTATAATGTATTTTTTTTTTTTTTTTTTTTTTTTTTTACTTTATTTAAAGGGACAATGCATATTAATGAACATATAAATGTAAATATGCCAGAATTAGCCAATGGCTACTTTCCATCTGTAGTCCCTGGCAGATCAAGAAAAAATACAAAGACCAGTATACAACATTAAAAACATAAGATCATCACACAATTAAACTTGAGACATAAAACAAAGATAATGGTCAGTGGTCACATGTCTGTTTCCCCTTCAGCCAACCTTTAAGTTTAGTTTTAAATACTATGAAAGTGGTACAGTCTCTAATGTCTGCTGGGATGCTGTTCCAGACCATGGTCCCTTTCACTGACAGCACCTGTTGACTAAATGCTGTGCGTCTATAAGGAACCACACAGTCGCCTCTGGCGGCGGCTCTGGTCACTCTACCACTTTTACTGGATATGAACTTAATGAATTCATTCAAGGATGGCGGAGAGAGTCCATGCAGAATCTTATAAATTGAACAAGCCATTTTAAATGTTCCAAAATTTTCAAAGTTTTTGATCCAGGCTTTTGTTTGGTGGAGCAGATTAAGATTTCATTTTCTCCAGTTCGGCTTTACCCAAATCCAAAAGCTTGATTGAAGCGTTTACAGCCTCTAGGGCAGCGTAACGCCTAATTTGAAAGCTAAGATCTACAAAACTGATCTTAATTTTTTCCCCTCCCGTTGTTACCATGTTGTCGTCAGATTTTTGAAGCTTTTTCACAGATTTATTTTTTTTTGGTCATGTTTTTGTTTTATTGTCAAGTTTTTTGCCGATTTTTCTTCCTTGTTTACAAACCGTTTCGATGCAGTTTTTATGCTTTTTTTCCCCAGATGCTTTTAGGTAATACCGAAGTGGCAGACATTGTGCTTGGTTCGTGTGGGGGTTAAGAGGTTAAGGTAGTAAATGCCGTCTGAGTTCAGGAGTGTATCTCTCGCGCATGAGCGGAGCGCATCTCTTCGGGCTGTTTTCGCTCTCTCCTCTCTCCTCCTCCAGCGCCGGGACGTGCTGCCTCCATCCATCTCCCGACCCCGTGTCTCCCCAGGGTGCTGCTGCTGCTCTGTGCTGACCCACTTCTTTCTCCCCCCGCCCCGCCTCAGCCCAAACATCCGACTGGAAAAGGGCGACGGCAGTCTGGCTCCTGCACATTTGTAGTGTCAGCTTTTCCCGGTTGTTGGACGTCTGTGTGCCCCACTACTACTGCCCCAGTAGTAGTGGTAGTCGTAGTAACAGTAGCCCGTGGTGGAAGTAGTTATCAAACAGTATAGAAGGAATTGAATAAAATATATATTATTTATCCACTTTTTTCCACATGGGTCGCTGAAGCTGTTTCTGTCCACTTTTTTTCTGGTCTCTACCAACTTGAGCATACTCAGAGGGGCGTTCAGGGACCGGTGTTGTGACAATACTACAATTTCAAACTCGATAACAATACTAAAAAAGAAAGAAAAAACTCAGTACTCGATGCCACAGCAGAAAGAAAAAAAAAAAAAAACGTGACGAAAGCGCGAAAAAAAAAAACACATCAAAAAGCGAGGAATGAAAACGAACAAGAAAGCAACAAAAAAAAAAAAATATGAAAAATATGAAAACCAGACAAAAAAAGAGACAAAAACACACCAAAAATATCACAATCAGTTTTGTTGGTCTTAGCTTTCAAATGAGGTGTCACACTGGCCTATAGGCTGTAAGCTCTGTCCAGAAGGTTTTCGATTTGGGTAAAGCTGAACTGGAGAAAATGCGCTCGTTTATCTGCGATGGTAAACGTTCATTCCCGTCTGCCTGACTCATTAACCTCTTAACCCCCGCCTAAACCGAGCACATTTTCTCCAGTTTGGCTTTACCCAAATCCAAAAGACAAAAATGATTAAAAAAAGCAGACAAAAGACCAACGAGAACGTAACGATAAAAAAAGTGGCGGAAACACGGCGATCGGTTTAGATCCATTTCGTAGCTTTAGATGAGGCGTTACTCGGGCCTATAGGCTGTACAGTCGAGCAGATTTGGGTAAAGCCGAACTGGATGAAATGCGCTCGGTACAAGCATACAAGAGGGGTTAAGCATACTCGTACTCACTTTGAATTTCAAAACCAAACGAGGCAAATTTTGAATTTGACAGTTTTTTCACTAATAAACAGAAAACTAAAACTAAACAAGAGCTAACGAAATAAAGCCTCACATTTAGACCCGGCTCGCTCCAGGATTCAGACCCTGGAAATATGGCCAGTTGTGGGTATTTTTAAAATGCTTTATTTCATATGAAAACATGAAATACATTTGGTTTCCTCGTATTTATGTCAGTCATCGACAGCAAACGTTTCAGACAGACAGACAGGCAGACAGACAGACAGACAGACAGGCAGACAGACAGACATACAGGCAGACAGACAGACAGACAGACAGGCAGGCAGACAGACAGACAGACAGGCAGACAGAGAGACAGACAGACAGGCAGACAGGCAGACAGACAGACAGGCAGACAGACAGACATACAGGCAGACAGACAGACAGACAGGCAGACAGACAGGCAGACATACAGGCAGACAGACAGACAGGCAGACAGACAGACAGACAGACAGGCAGGCAGACAGACAGGCAGACAGACAGACACACAGACAGACAGACAGACAGGCAGACAGACAGACACACAGACAGACAGACAGACAGGCAGACAGGCAGGCAGACAGACAGACAGACAGACAGGCAGACAGACAGACAGGCACACGGACAGACAGACAGGCAGGCAGACAGACAGGCAGACAGGCAGGCAGACAGACAGACAGACAGACAGACAGACAGACAGGCAGGCAGGCAGACAGACAGACAGGCAGGCAGACAGACAGACAGACAGACAGGCAGACAGACAGACACACAGACAGACAGACAGACAGGCAGACAGACAGACAGACAGACAGACAGACAGACAGACACACAGACAGACAGACAGACACACAGGCAGGCAGACAGACAGACAGACAGACAGACAGACAGACAGGCAGGCAGACAGACAGACAGACAGGCAGGCAGACAGACAGACAGACAGACAGACAGACAGGCAGACAGACAGACACACAGACAGACAGACAGACAGGCAGGCAGGCAGACAGACAGACAGACAGGCAGACAGACAGACAGGCACACGGACAGACAGACAGGCAGGCAGACAGACAGGCAGACAGACAGACAGACAGACAGACAGACAGGCAGGCAGACAGACAGACAGACAGACAGACAGGCAGGCAGGCAGACAGACAGACAGGCAGGCAGACAGACAGACAGGCAGGCAGACAGACAGGCAGGCAGACAGACAGACAGACAGGCAGACAGAGGAAGTGGGCGTGTCCGCACAGTTACGCTGCCGTCGGTTTGCACCCTCTTCTGTTTGCTTCTGGGTTTCCTCGGCGGTTGATCACAGTTATTGTTTCTGATGGAGGCTGATCACACGTTACTGCCCCGTCACGACCGCTATAATGACTTTACAGCTGCTCCGAGGCGAAACCCCTCGACCGTGGGACACTATCCGCGCCGGGACATTGACTTGTGATGAGGTACAAATGACGAGGGCGTAAATTGCATCGGCAGTTGTTATAACGTGTGGCCGTTTGGGCATTTCTGCAAAATCGGGAGGAAATCTGGATAAATATCATGAAAATGGACTCGTTTTGTCCCCAATCAATTTTGCGTATGCACTTTTATTTTGAATTGTTTTATTATTATTTGAAACATTCACTTATCATGCACTTATCATGAGTGTAAATAATTAATTAGGCCTTCTACCAATACATTGTCATTTTGAATATATCATTTATTTCATCTAGAACTGAAATATCTTTTGTAAATAGCCCGAGCGGCCCGGGACTGGAGTGGAGCTCAATGCTAACAGAGAAATAAGCTTAGTCCCTCGTGGTGGCTGCATTTTAAACGTGGACGTTTCCACTGTACATCCACAACATACTGCGCACCTTATAATTAAACAAATAAACAAAAGCACATGGTAGAGTGCTCGTCGCTCGGGCAGCAACTAATCTGCAGATTATTTTGGTAATCGATTCATCTGCAGATTATTTTTTACAATTCATTGATTGATTGCTCGGCTGTAAAACCTTTTTCCTTTATGAATGTTTGTAGGAGGCTCTTAGAGCTACAGAACGTTCCAAATGATTATGCAAATTATATTTTTCTCAGATTTGATAAATTGTCAACTTAAATGAGAGTCATGAAGTCTTTAACTGTTATAGGATCATTTGAATGTGATTGAAGAAAAGCTCCTAATGACTTAAATTAACAACAAAATGTACTGTTCCAAATGAAAATGCACAGCAGCGTTTCAATACATTTTATAGATTATAATTAACTGAAAATGGTCATTTATTGAATTTGCAGCATTCGGAGGTCATATTTACTGAAATCAAAAGCTATGTCAATCAAAAACATGCTAACAGGTCAAGTTACATTTAACATAGGACCCTTACTTGATAGCAGCTTCAACGTTCTTCCATGGTGAATGGTCTCCACTTATACAGTATAGCTGACTATACTCACCCATTCACACTCTCATTCATACCCCAGTGTACGCAGAGACTGGAGGCAAGGTGGGTTAAGTGTCTTGCCCAAGGACACAACGACAGTGTGCAGCTTCAGAAAGCGGGATTCCAACCCCCAGCCTTCAGATCATGAGACGACCTGCTCCACCAACTGCATCACTGTCGCCCCAGTTTAATGCATCCATTAAACTTGTGAGTTTGTGGAGAGTTTTTGCTTGGATTTCTTTGCAGGAATTCAGAACTTCCTCCCAGAGCTGCTGTTTGGATGAAAACTGCCTCCCACCCTCATAGATGTTTTGCTTGAGGCTCCAAAGGTTCTCAATAGGGTTGAGGTCAGGGGAGGATCGGGTCCACATCATGGGTTTCTCTTCTTTTATGCCCATAGCAGATGCAGAGGTATTCTTTACAGCAGGACATGGTGCGTTGTCATGCATGAAGATGATTTTGTTCGGGAAAGCACAGCTCCTCTTTTTGTACCATAGAAGAAAGTGGTCAGTCAGAAACTCCACATTTTTAGAGGTCATTTTCACACCTTCAGAAAGCCTTAAGGGGCCGACCAGCTCTCTCCCCATGATTCTGGCCCAAAACATGACTCCGCCCCCTCCTTACTGACGTCACAGCCTTGTTGGGACGTGGTGGCCATTCACCAACCATCCACTCCTCCATCCATCTGACCATCCAGGGTTACACGGCCTCATCAGTGAACAAGACTGTTTGAAAATGAGTCTTCATGTATTTCTGAGCCACTGCAGCCGTTTCTGCTCGTCAGCTTCAATGAACAGTTTAGAGGAGGCCGGATTGAAGCTTTATGCACAACTGCAGCCTCTGGAGGTCCTACACCTTGATGTCCAGAGGCACCAGCAGCTTCAAATACCTGTTTGCTGCTTTGTAGCAGCTGTTCTCTTAATCTGATGTGTTTCTCTGGCAGAAAGCGTCCTTATTGTGCCTTTATCTGCACAAACCTGTATGTGCTCTGAATCAGCCACAACTCTCTTTACAGTACAATGATTACACTTAATCTTTCATTAAATATCGAAGGTTTTCATACCTGGTCCAAGGCATTCAACTATTTCACACTTTTCATCAGCAGAAGATCCTTTTTCTTTCCCATATTGCTTGAAAATGGTGGTCTGCTTAATGATGATGAATGTCCTTTGTATTCCGACGTTTTTCCCTTGAGCTCTGGTCACAACCGGCTGTGCGGGCTTCTACGGCCAGTCCACCAAAAAACATTGATCGATTACTAAAATAGTAATTTCAATAATGATTAGTAGTTACAGCCTGAGACGTCGCCGCTCCATTCACGTCGATGCACCACAGCCATCAGCTGGCATGGACCAACATCACGTTCCTCTGTGATTGCAAATGCAATAAATCTTTGAGCCCTACCCGGCACAACATTTCTAGCTTTCTGTTCTCTGCAGAGAGAGAGAGAGCGGAGAGGGGGTGATGGGGGGCAAACACCTCCATCCATCATCAGTCTCTCTCAAGCTGCCCTTCTCTCTTTGGAGCTGATATGTAAGTGTTGTGGAGAAAGGTAATAAGAAAGTGGTCAATAGTAGAGTAGCAGAGTATGAGAGACATGTGACAGAGGCTTGTAAAGCGCCATTGCCATTAATAAAAAGGAGACACTTGCTTTTCCTATTACACACGCAGAACCTTATTCAACAAACCTTAAACTAAAACAACGGAATAATCTACACACGTGGAGAAACATGATGGGGAATAAAGCCCTGTTTCAAATCATTAACTCTCCACACACACCGAGTTAACCTGAGCCTCCGACTCATGCGACTGTTGCTGGGCGGTTACGTAACCCGCCGCCCCCTCCTCTCCGCGGTCGGTTCGCGGGCCCTTGGGTGCTGCTTGTTTATGCAGTGCGTAGTGTTTTACTGTGCCTCAAGAGCTCGGCTTGGCTCCCGCAGCTCCACTTCACGGCCAAAGACAGACGATGTTCTGCCAAGGCGTCTCGTAATATCGTTTTCGAACAATTAGCATTCCTGCTTAGAATTGCTCAAGAAAAAAAGTCTTGCTTTCCAACCCCAACGCAGCAAAGAAATGTGCTATTGTTTATGTTTTTGTCTTCAAATCTAGGTATTTACAAATCGCTTTTGCAACCGCCCTTTTAGGATTCCAATTTTTGTGGAGTCTCGTATCGGGCTTCATCCAGGCTTTACTAAACTTAAACACACTCTTTTTCACTATCTTGCACTTTGTTGTTGGGTCACAAGATAAATTTGGGGGGTCGCCAGATAAAATATACATATTTTTATTAATATTTTATTGTAGCAGTGCCATTATTTGTTCGTAATTTGCAGAATTTTATTTTAGCCATTTGTTTTTTAAGAATTATGTAGGCTAATGTTCCTATTTCTCACGGGGTGACCCAGGTGGGGAGGTCACGAACCCCTTTAACTGTTATAACGGGGGTCGCGGCTCCAAAAGGTTGAGAACCACTGGATGAGACAATATTGATCTATAGCAGCTGAAATCCAGTAGTTCCACTTCCTGATCCAGTTTAAATTAAGCTTCGCAAGCGATCGGCGAAATGAGAAAAGTATCGCCAGGACTTCGTGAAGATCCAAAAATGACTGAGAAGCGCGCTAGCTAACACAACTCCGGGTCAGAGAAGGACATTGTTAAAGGGAAAAAGTTCAAAAAAAGTCAATTTAGCATAATACCCGCTTTATTCTCATCTTCTTATCTGATAAAATGGTGGAGTTTTCAAGCAAACCCTGCAATGAATGTGACTTCTGATTCTGCCTAATGGAGACTTCATGACCCCCAAAACCTGATTTACTTGTGTTATTCTGAAACGGTGACAGTTCTCGGAGACTTTAGAGCTACTGGGACCATCCTCGTGACTTAGCGCTCAGGAACGTTGGGCAAAAGTCCTTTCCTCGATCATTATCGTCATCTAAAGTATTTGTGACGTGGACCAAGAAACGTTTGCTCTGCGTTGACTTGACCAGTGCCAAAGGTGCGCTGGGTAATCGGAAGAGTCGGGACGTTTCCCTGGGGGGCCACTGTGCTTTTGTACTGTTTACAGGCCCAAAGGCTGTAACTGGTCTGCAGCAGGAGCCTGGGCGGCTGTTTTAGACAGAACATTGGGCGGCATGGTAGTACAGTGGGTAGCGCTCGTGCTTCACAGCTAGAAGGTCCCGCGTTTCCCACCAGGGACCGGGCCTCTCTGTATCCATCTTATTCCTGGGGCGGCTCATGTAGAAACGAGGATGGGGGGGATTTCCGGTGAGATGCCGGAAGTCGCTCTGAGCCATTGGTTTACTTTGGTTTCCAGGGCGAGTTTTCGTTTCACATAGCGGTTTATTTTCACATTTGAAAAGACGTCCTCGCGCAGCTCTGGAACACGTTACGCTGTTCGTGGTTTATTTAAAAAAACAGAGAAAGTGACACGTGTGGCTCTGGAACATGACGTGTTTGGGACATGCTAAAACTGGCCTTAAACTGACATGTTTGAGGCGATTTTGAACATGCTAAATGCTACTGACGCACATACATGTATGAAGAAAGCTTTAGCCCACGGAGGTAAATAAACCCTGTTAACCCACGACTGACTGAGCTCACACTGTACGAGTGATATGACCCGAGCCCCGTGAGGCCACACAAGCGGAACGGGGTCTGAATACATGGCGTTTTAAATACTTGGATATGCAAAGAGCATTCCAACTTTTTCTGCTCGTTTTTTGTTCAAAACCTCTGACGTAATTAAACCACAGTCATGGCATTTTTCCACGTGGAGCGGCGTATGTAACGGGGCTTCGTAAACAGACTTTTGCTCAGTTTGATCTGAAAATGTGAAGATCTCCACGGATATTTGACCAATCAACAAAAAACTAAAATACTGTTTTTATGCTGACCATCCATTCTCTAAGCCACATATATATATATATATATATATATATATATATATATATATATATATATTTAAATCTTTAATAAAAAGGATTTTTTTTTTTAAACCTCCCAGGCCGAAATGATGTCCCAGTGACCAGTGCTGTAGTTCCAACCTGTCAGGAGCTTAGAAACCTCCAGATCTTCAGGGAGGTCTGCAGGTTTTTCCCAACTCTGGGCCTTAGGCGGTGTGCGGGCACAAGGGCTACGACCATATTAGTCCAGTGCTCCGGTCTCTGCACTGGCTTCCTGTCACTCAGAGAATAGAATTTAAAACAGCTCTGCTTGTGTACAAGTCTTTTCATGGTTTAGCACCAAAGTCCATCTCTGACCCTGAGAACTTCAGGGAGGGGTCTCCTGGTGGGATGGATTATCTCAACAAAGCAGAAGTGCTCACTATCACACATTTGGACTGATGTGTGAACAATGTTTGAGAGAAATGTTAATATTGTGTATCTGGAATGAATTTTAGATCTTTACGTCCATCTCATGAAAAATGGGAGCAGAAACAAAGGTGTTGCGTTTATATTTTTGTTGAGTGTACTTGTATGTTGAATCTTGTATGTTGAATCTTGTATGTTCTTCTCGTTTCTGGTTGACTTTCCAACAGGGAGGGAATTGTGATTGAATAGCGTTCTTCACGTCTGAACAGTCACCCAAAGGGAAGACAGGTGACATACAGAGAAAAACATTTCACACAGACAATCATGTAAGTCTTTGAAGAGAAAGTGATGATATGATGGGCCAGACCTCTCCACTGAGACACGGGAACGCTAATCGCTCTGCACAAACTCATTTAGATACCAATCTTCTTTTGGGGTTTCCACGCAGCACCCGCCACACCCTGAACAACCCCGCACCGCCGCGCTGCTTTCGAAGACACTGGGCTTTCTCCGCATTGCGGCGACACGTGAGAAGGGTACAGGAAGTTCAAGTCTGGTGTCCCTCCCGCGGGGCCTGGAAACGTTAATCACCCAACCCGTCCCATTTTAAAGACAACAGCCCGGAGGCAGTCACCCTCGTCCTCCTCCTCCGCCATTTTTCCTGTCAAGCCCTCAGCCCTGCAGCTCTCCAACGACTCTACTCCCACCCCTACCCCCCCAGTAACCACTTTCTCCGGATTGTCGAAGCCCCCTCTTATCTCCGGGATCTGGCTTCCGTTCAGCCGAGTGTGACGTCGTCGGGTCCATCCAGGTGTGGATCTTTTTACGGGGGTTTGTGCGGCGTCCCCCATGGCCCGCGCCGGAGCGTGAACACAAGGCTAATCGGATTTGGAGAGGATTATGACACCACTGTGACAGCGGTTCGGGCGGTTGGGAAAAAGAACAGTTTTCTTTCTTTCGAAGAATGTACTGGTTTGACAGCTGTGTGTGTGTGTGTGTGTGTGTGTGTGTGTGAGGTCACTGAAACATGTTCAGTTATTAGCTGCAAAGGGCAAATATCTTCTGCAAAACCCAACTCTTTGAGCCGCCATTTCCATGCAACAGATGAGATGGGCTCTAGCTGTCTTCAAACTCACAGTCAGTGCTTTTCCACCAATGAACCATATTTGGTCTCATAACCCTATTCACTGCAGGTGAATAGGGGAAAATATTAAATTTAGTGATATCCATTTGAAACTTCTGCTGTAGATTGCAGACATGAATATGTGTAAAAAATATATTGCAAGTTTTCTGTCATATGTTTGAAAATGTTTGAAATCTAAATAATGAATAGGGCTAAATAATGGATTTTGTCGATTTATTAGTCACTAAGATTTTTGAGAGTGACGTTTGTTATCTTTTTATAACTGGACCAACCTATCAAATCTGTTTTTTTGGGAGTCCAAAGCTCACTAAATCGGGCAGGAATTAGATATTAAAAAATCCCCATGAAAAAAACCTTCCAAATGTTGGTAAGTCCGAGCCTGCAAAGTGTGGAGTCTGTAGGAGCGGCTGAAGTGGAGATGTTGCTGTAAAGAGTGGAATTAAAAGCTCATTTGGAGAAAACGGCCCTGAAGTTGAGTCCCTTTGTCTCCCACAAAGGAAATGACCATATTTGGATTACTGTAGTACTGCAGTACTGTAGTTCGGCGGTATGCAGTCACTTGTCTGCTCTTTGTTGACTGTAATCAACGTTCCTCACCTGTCAAACACACGAGTCACAGAGGGCCCCTTTTTATGCTGATCTTATTACTATAGAGCAGAAGTCATGAAGCTAATCATTGTTACTGGGCCTTGGGAGACAAAGGGACTAAACTTTAGGGCCGTTTTTTTCCGTTCCACTCTTGCAACAAAATGTCCACTTCAGTCGCTCCATAAGAATCCACACTTTACAGGCTTGGACCGAACAACATATGGAAGGTTTTTTCAGAAGGATTTTTTTTTATATATATCTAATTCCCTGTCTGATTTATTGAGCTTTGAACCCAAGAAAACAACTTTCAATTATAAACTATTTCAAAACTATATCCACAATCCTTATGAAATAATCTTTGTAATATATCAACTAAATAAAACCATACATTCAAACCTGCCTCTATCCATTATTTAGATTTTGTCTGTGAAAATATCATCAATGTGTTATAAGAAAACATTAAATGACCGAAAATGTGCAAAACATTTTTTGCTCATATTTATATCAGTAATCTTTGGCAAAAGTTTCACATTGATATCTCTAATGCACTATTATTTCTCCCTGTTCACCTGCAGCATCTCACCTAAAAAGCTGAAATTATGATCAACGCTCCAGTCATTTGAACCGACTCGGGAGACATTTTTATACTTTGCTTTAAGGCTGAAAATGGTTACAAAAAAGCAACGGAAAGGCGACAATAACTAAACACAATTTTTTTAAAAGCGACTGGAGACAATGCCCTTGGTGAAGGTGGAGGTTCAGAGGTTTCATGTCATTTCCCTCCTCTTCCTCCCTCCGTCAGTCACACTCAGAGCGTGACACGACGGCCCCCTCCACGCCTCCACTGAAGAGCCGGTTCCCTGAAAGGGTCATCAAAAACGAGTTCTTTCACTTGGAAACAAAGAAATGATCTAATCTGTGCAATAACCTGTTTAGTTACGGCGGCGAGCTGACTTTCCTTTGCAGATCCGACACCCTCGCTTAAAGCAGCACCCCGTTTTAAACAAAACCATATTTTTCATGGTATTTTTCCTAAGATCAACTTCCAAACCGGAGCGTTGCACTTAATTTTTTTTTTTTTTTTCACATTTTGACCCGCAAAGTGCCTTAATTCTGAATTAAAAGGTCAAACGTTTGCCATTACAATAGCATCCGACAATAGCATCCTCTGGTTTCCCTTACCAGTAAAAACATGTACAACAGGCCATCGGACGGACTAAGTGGGGCGCGTAAAACCTGCTTTTGGACCGTTTCGTCACAGTAGCTCGTAATCTTACAAACTAATGAACAAAAAAAGGAACGAGCATTAAAGCATAACTGTCTGGGAGTACGCATTGACAAGGTGCAGAATGAAAAGTAGCGGGATAATAATTTACAATACAGATGGAACAGATTCTGAAGGTAGTCACGGAGTTGTTGACCAGCTGAATTTAGCAGGGTGAGTATGCATGCTAACAAATCCATGGAGCTGTAATAAACTGCAGTTGGAATCTTTGGGATCGGGCTCAATTTTAAATAATCCAGACGGAAAACTCAGAGGTGTGCATTTTTGATCATTACTCCTGCGTTCATCAGAATTCATTTTAAAGGCGCATTATGTAACAGAGAGTTGATATTTGCATGGCGCCTTTACCTCCCATCGTGGTGGTCTCTGGTTAGAGGCTCCGTCGGCAGAGAAAACCTTCTAAATAATTGATCGTGGAAAGTCCCGGAGACCGCCGTGATGGAAAGTAAAGGCCTCGTGCTGACCGCTCATACAGCCGTTAATGAGGTCAAATACGCTCAAATATCAACTTTTTTTTCCCTCATAAAAGGTTGCATAGTGCAGCTTTAACCTTTGAAATGAAGTCATGTAATAAAACGCTGTGCACCAAAAGTCTTCACTCGAAGCTGTGCGCTCCCTCCGAGCCTCGCACGTCTGTCATCCCCCGCGCCGACGACCAGACATGTCCCGTTTCCCTGAGCGTTTAACAAGTGCGTTCTCACACACACCCACATACCGGGCGCAGCGTTTGGCAAGCAGCGGCCGGTCGGCTCGGCTCCTCGCTCCTCGCTGCTGCTGCCGGGTCATCAATCACAGGCTGAGGGCTCTCATTACAGGGCCGCCCGTCTTTCCGGGTCAAACGGGAGGCGCCGCACGGCACATACGGGCCGCTTCCTCTCAGCAGGTGGCTCTTTATCAGCACCTTCATCCGCACACAGGTATGCCAAATATCTCCGCTTTACGTGTTGGAAGACGTTCAAAGTCGCACGATTTTTCTTGTGCAGGCAGCAATAAAAAAAAATATTTAAAAAAAAGGAGATTGCTGTGAGGGACGACCCTGCGAGCAAAGCAGAATGATTAAGTGGTTCACTTCAATCTGCACTACAATTGGTTTGGAAACACTTTAGGACCATTCCCTATTCACCCAATGCTCCGAATCTTCCCAGGTGACCCTCTCAGGTTTCTTTTGAGTTCCTCCACATGTGTAATGAACACAAGTCCCAATAGTTTTTATTTTAGACAATTCACAAAACAGGGACCACCTTTTCTGCTTCCGGGTCCTTTTTGTGTGTGTGAGCACTTTTAAAGAACTGTAGCTCAGCAATGGAAACATGTATAAGGCTAAAATCTTGGTCTATGTCATGTTTACTAAAGAAAAATCCAGGAACAATCATCAGACACGTGCTAGATTGTAAACCTTTGCATTTATAGGCTGCTAAAAATTGCATTTTCCCCAAAAAATGACAGGGGCTACAAAAGAAGTGTATTGAGTGATCATTTTCATATTCTAGGTTTTACTTTATTAGGATAATAACCTCGCTGCAGTAGAAGCAGGATGTCGATTGGATAAAGGGTCTTTGAGTTAAGGCTTCACAAAGACCTACTCAGGAAAGCTCCAAAATGGCCCTCTAGTCTATTGAGTCTACTGAGGCCCTTCAAAAAAGTTTCCCAGACAGAAGCCATATCAGTCAGTTTGTAGCCAGAACATTAAATCTTTATCTAAGTTAAATGAAACGTCATACCTGTTGTTAGGGGATTACTGGAGGGGCCCGGAGAGACACGAGTGGAAGGATGGAACCGAGTCTGGATGTCTTAAGTAGAGAGAAGTTTTATTAACACACACATAATAATACAGGCCTGGAGACAGCTGAACAGTCAATACATTGGTTAGGGCATGGACCATTCAGAGTCTGGTTATCTATCCACATGAAGAGCGTTAAATAGTCGTGAGTGCCACGTCGACGATGACCATCTATTCACAGACCGTGTGCCACGTTTACCAGGCCACACGTCATGTTAGAAGGTCGAGGCCGCCGTGTCTGATTCTAACAGTACGATATGATAAAAGGATTATGTAAAGGCCGAATTAATCTATGATTCCCTATCACTCCACCGTTTTGAAACACGTACTAGTAGTTTCACCTAAGTCAAAACACAAAATTTTAACCTTAAATAAAACCCAATTAGAACCAAGTCAAGATGAAAATAGAGCCTATTCCCAATAAACTCGCGACAAACTTAACTTCCCATGTGGACAGATGTTGATCCCATCAGTATGAGGTCCGAAAACCCACCTGTGCAGTATTTCTATGCATAATTACTCGTTAGGTAGGGAAAGACGACCCCATCGCGCTGCTGCACCCAGCCACCACCCAGCCGCGACTATGTCAAGTACTGTTGGGATCGCACCAGAGTCTATTTCATTAGAATCACATAGCAATCAGTACATTTTCACCCTAAAAAAATTTTGAAAAAATTGACAATAACATAACCCTAAAGGCAATCTGACAGTACACTCAGTGTCATTGAATAATCAAAACAAACACAAATAAAATAATGGCATCATCAGTCATTATTGAATACACATTACAGCATTGTTGAGAGAAAGGAAAAAAATTCAGATAATTCACGTAATTTCACACCAACAAATTCAGAACACAACTCGTCGGCTGCCCTCCAGGGCAGTGTCAGCCTCAGGATCTCTGAGGGTGCGGGTCGACCACCGCACCCCCGACTCTTGGTGTGTTAGTGGGATTATTCTGCCCGCACACCAAGAGGTCCCTACGTTGTTGTTCGTCCGTTGAACATGGGATGGGGAAATCACCAGCAATTATCATGACATGGGGAAATGTCCATTGGGCAAGGGGAGGTGGGATGTGTCCATGGGCGAGGGGCAAGGGGAGGTGGGATATGTCCATGGGCGAGGGGCAAAGGGGGGGGGGGGGGCAATAGGTTTCAATTGTCAAGTCCATTTTGATTCTTCACAATCTTTTTTCATGCACCAGTGACAAATAAAACATTACTGCTTGACATACAAAATCACAATAGAAACAACACACAAACAAAATACAACCTCAACAGAATTGAATCAAACATCGCCACTAAGTAAACCCATGCGGATTACTAAGTACCTTTTCATTTATCATTATGTTTTTTGTTGTCGTTTATTTTTATTTTGTCCTCCCCCTTTATCGGGGCAAGTCCCTTTTAAATTGCAAAATCAATTACACCAAACTGAGTGAACTCGTAACTAGTAAAGTCAGGTAAATGTTACACCGATTTCAATGTAATTAGTAAACCAAGTACGCAGGCCTGAAATAAAAAGTATAAAGTAATAATAAGAGCAATAATAAGAATAATAAACGAAAAAATGTAAAGTATAATATAAATTGAACAAATGTAAAAAAATGTACAGAAATATTATTAAAAAAATTATACGGTTAAATACTGATTAAATGTAAGGATTAATAAATGTTAAAAGGGGTCTGAATAGATGACCTAAAAATAAAAACATGGTCTCCTGGCTGCTGAATACCAGGTTCATTTCGCTTTAATCTGCAAAGGATCTGTGTTGTGGCCGTTCGAGCACCGGGGGTTTCCACTGAGCGTAGGTAACGCTGCATGCCATTTCACCATTTTCCGAATTACGCGTCACTACTCTAGGGGCTTGAATGACTGCTGCCGCAGTCTTTCTCGCCAGGACCTTGCTTACTGCGATTATGCATGAGCCTAAAAAACATACCATCACAATGAGTATTGCAACACCAAAAAGAAGTTTAGCTAACCCGGAGCCCCATGCTCCAAAAATGCTAGATATGTTTCCCAAACTAAACCCATGTAGACGGTGTAGCTCCTGAACCCCCCGTTCTGTGTTGTGTTCCATGTCTGTGATCTCCTGTGTGGCATCCGGAACATAAGTACAACACTCTGTTGACGCAATTACTTTACAAGTACCCCCTTGTGCAGCCAGCAAAAGATCTAGGGCCATTCTATTTTGCAGAGCTATATTCTTAACCTCAGTTAACTCCTTGTGTTCTGCCAGCATGGCCCTTATCGAAGCATTCAGGTGTGCCTCCAATACTTTGGATAGGGAGCTAACCTCCTGTTGTGTGACGTAAACTCCATACGATGGCAACAGTGTACCAAGTACCTTGTCTGTCGTTGTTAAAGTGCGTTTGTCTCGGTGAAGTGGCGCATAAAGAGCGGCTACCTCAGATGTTGCAACTTTTCGAATCATAGGGATTAAATAAGCCAAATAGCAGGTGCCGCTCATATTTTCATATGGAACGCAACTGTATGCCTTACCCCCACACACCATGTAGACTCTTTCAGGGAGCGGGATCTGCCTCACTGCAACTCTGAGGCTGTGGGCGCACAGGCTGTGACCCACGTCCTCCTTGGCATCCGTTCCCACTCCCTGAAAGCAGATAGAAACGTTAGTCAATTCATTAACCAATACCGGTGGTATATATCGGGAACAATCGCGGAGGCTACTTACTTCAGTCTGAGTTGGTTTTGCGCATTCTAAAACCTTCACCTTTACCTCATCTACTGATCGGGTGCCGTACCATGGGAGAACGCTAACCAAAGCTTCCACCAAGACCGCCGGTGTGTAGGGCTGCGGGGTGCAAACCTTGCTCCCCCGCCGATTACTACAATTAGTTTGAGTTAACGTCAACTGCATCCTATATTCGAATCCTAATTTAGTAAACATTTGAGCGTAAGTTATCTTCAATAAGACCGTTATGTTAACGCCGCGTGGTAGGTGTTTTGCGTTGACCTCGTCTACAACTATTTTGGCGACGCCCGCATATGTTTTATCATGCACTCGCCCAATTGGAAATGAAGGAGAATAGCAATCATCCGAGTGGTCTTGCACCCGGTAAGCCATATCGTTCCAATTGTAATTGATATAATCCGCCTTGCTAAATGGAATTGGAGATAGTGTAGATGAATGCGTGGACTTAGGCAAATGCTGACACAACCAACAGTTACTGAAGTTACGCTCTCTAGCATAATCTATCATTAATGCAATAGCCGAATTTGGGTGTTTACTTTGCTTGGTTAGGCTCAAAAGTCCTATTTTTGAACCCTTGTTTTCATTTGCATCTGCACAAGTAGTAAGTTGCCGTTTACCTTGAGGATAATTGACCTTCCAACCTGAGCAGTCCGGTTTCTCCCTTAGTTGCTGTTCAGTAAAACACCACAACTCGATGTTAGTCGTATCTAAACTTTGGGTCCTATATCGAACCAATGTTATTCCTGGTGAACGCCGGGAGACCTCTACTTGTACATTTTTGGTGTTATCTGTTACCCACGTCCAGTGCCCATTACGTGCTTCTCTCCATGCCACAACACAGTCCTGATCCCGACATCTCGAGCTCGGACAAGTAAAATCGATTGTACCCAAAGACCTCCTCCCTCTCGTGCCTCCTGCAACCACAAATTTATTATTCTGCACAATTTTGCGGTGAACATACCTCTCGCCTTCGATGTCCAGGAGAGGGGTCGATTTTGTGGACCTAAGTGCATGATGATACCGCAGGTGGCATTGGGCCCAGGGCAGATGTTTCCTCTGCTCCACGGACTGGCCTCCAGGTGCGCAGTTGACCGTCTCCCCCAACCAGAGGAGAGCGAGGACCAGAATGATCACTTCCCTGTGGAGCTTGTGCCTGGGACCCCTGGTGGAGAAGGAAGGGAGCACGGGGCTGCTCCCCCCCCCTCCTCCTGCTGCGGGACCTTCTGGCACCTTGTTGCGTGAATCCATTCCGGCTTACCCTGCACCTTAACGGCCGTCCTAGTCGTCAGCAGCACCTGATACGGCCCTTTCCACCTAGGAAGAAGAGAGTGCTTCTCTATTGATTTAATTAGTATGTCGTCACCAGGAGCAAAGTCATGTGTGCTCTCTTCGGATGGCTTCGGGATCCTGTTTTGAACCTGCAAGTGAAATTTCCTGGTTACATTAGCAAGAGCCTTAACGTAGTCAGCCAGGTACTCCTCAGTCCACAACAATGTAACCTTGTGTGGTGTAATTGGAGGACTCACCCCTGTGGACATTGGTCTGCCCATCAGGACCTCGTGTGGGCTCAGACCAGTCGTTCTGTTTGGTGCACTCCTAATGGAGTATAATACTAACGGCAATGCATCGGGCCATTTCAAACCAGTGGACTGGATTGTTTTTGTTAGTCTTTCCTTAATGGTGCCATTCATTCTTTCTACATACCCCGATGATGGTGCATGGTAGGGTAGATGCAGAGCCCACTCGAAACCTAAGATCTGTTTTAAGTTTTGGGTTACCTTTGCTGTAAAGGCCGGCCCTCTGTCACTGTTGATGTTTCGTGGTACCCCAAACCTCGGAATTACCTCTTTCATCAGGCACTTCACAACCGTGGCGGCATCCTCTCTGCGGACAGGAAATGCCTCCACCCACTTGGAGAAAGCATCTGTAATGACCAACAAATATTTGAACCCTTGGCAGGGTGGCATGTGTGTAAAATCTATCTGCATGCTTGCGAACGGTCCCTCCGGCATCGGAAGGTGGTCATGCTTCGCTGTACCTTGCCCTCTCTTATTCTGGCGACAGATCATGCACCTGGTTACAAGTTTTTCCGCAACTTGGTCTTTCCCAGGTGCAAACCATTGTGAATCGATGACGCCTGAGATGACAGCCTTACCCACGTGTGCGGGCCCATGTGCTACACGGGCCAATACATGGAGGAGCGAACGCGGACAGACCGGCCTTCCGTCCGGATGAAGCCACAATCCTAACTCTCCGTCAGGCTTACAGCCTTTCCGGACCCATTTCCGTCTTTCTCGGTTGTCAACGCGGTTTTGCAGTTCTACAATGTCATTAATGGAGGGCAAGGCAATTGGTTCAGGTTGTTGTTTGCTAACGCATTGGAGTGCCGTGGGGGAAGGGGAAGCGGCTGCTCGTTTGGCTGAAATATCAGCCCGTGCGTTTCCCCTTGAGACAGGGTCATCATCAGTCCTGTGTGCCTCACATTTGACCACTGCTAGTCGTTTTGGCAGTAATATGGCATCTAATAGTGACTCTACTAACGCGTGGTGTTGCAACGGCTTACCTGTGCTACACAGTAATGTGAGAATTACTATACTGTTTTTGAGAGACTACAATTACATCACCGATTGAATATTAATTTAATCCTTTATGTATTTTGCATAGATTCCTAAGATCACTGCAAATCAGGTAAAAATGGAATTGTAGCACACCTTCGCCTATAACCGAAGAATAATTAGAAGTAATATTTTACTAAAGCAATAACGGGCCTTAGCCACGGTTATACTTGATCAAAACAAAATATAACAGTATGCATATTTGCTAAATAAATTCAAAAAATCTAAGTCCGAGTGGTTCAGGGGTCGAGGCATCAGACCTGTGACCCATTATGAACATCAGTCCGCGTGCATGTGACTTTCCCAGGGCTTATCAGGGAGCAGCAGAGGGAGAGCGTATTTGTTGACATATTTCGAGGGCATTCTGTCAGCGAGGCAGCGTGGAGGAGACTTTCAGTGTGGCGGACTTTCTCTTCTAATGCATTTGGACCAATGAACACGCAGAGCACGCCAGGCCACCCGCCTCGTTCCTATCACCACAAACAAAAGAACAAAATTAGATATGCTTATATTGATTGGCAATCAGTTTATGCATATTTTATCAGATTAAATTCTGTCTATTAAATAGCAAAACGGGGTTTTCAGCTGGATTTTGGACAATTGTATTTCTACAGATTGGGTTACAACATTACGGTCAATTTCACAGATTTGTTTTGTATGTTCGCTGCGTGTCGGACTGATACATGATCCTGTCTCCTCACGGTTTCTCCAACCTCGTGTTTGTTTGGTGCTTGGCAAGGCCGACAGTGCATCGGCCTGTCAGCAGCTAATCAGCAGCTTCCCTGCTGATCAGACTCGCGACCGGTGGGGGCACGCACGCTTGTAGTGACCGAAATCACCGCAATAGAAGCACCTGACCTTCGCCATTCTTTCTGCCTTCTTGCTCTGACCTTTTGTCATTACATTTTGGTCCACAAATTGTGCCATTTGAGTTTGACTGCCGATTGGGCGACTAGCAACTGTAAAAACACCCGCGCGCTCCATGGCTAAGAGCTTATCTAAAGTAGTCTGCCAAGGGACCGTCTCCCATTCGACTACCGCATTTTTGTAAGCCAATTGCGTCTGTGAGCCTAGTGCGTTGATAAGATAGTGAACCTTCAGAAGTGGGTTTTGGTTATCTTCACTATTGAGGCCCGAATACTTGTTCCAAGTTTGGTCAAATCGATAAATGAACTTGACTACCGTTTCGTCTGGGGTCTGAGAGCAGTTAATCACTTGACTAAAATCTGAGCGCACGTGAGAGGCCTTCTGCACAGCTCTTTTGAAATTATCTAACCATTGCAACATTGTTTTGTTTGCAGGCCAATCACTATTATTATCGGGTTCAGGAAGCTCAAACAGTTTACTACAGTAACGCCATTCAAGTTTATACGCTCCCTCCAACAATTGCCTCGCATCCATCACCAAACAATTGTAATGTCTGCATACCTGAGAAAACCAATTCACAAATGTGTCGGGATCTCGCAGTGGGTCAGGAGATCTATCAATCAGATCAGTAATCTCCGCAGGGGACCATGGTTTGTTTACTCTCATGTCTCCAATTCTAAACATCGAAAACTGTTGCATTTCACCGCTAGTTTTGTCGGGTCTGTTCTTACCGGGGGACACGGCGCGTTCTCGGAGTTGATAATGCGGACCTCTGTCCTTCTCGCCTTCCCCTTCACTATCTGTGTTGTGCCTATCAGTGTGACCTAATTTCCTGGCCTTGGTTTTCCCTCTTGCCGCTCTGATGACATACGTCTCCCCTGCGCTGTCTGCGCTAGAGAGAGGCGGTGGGGGAGGGAACTCTATCTTTTCGGATGGGTCAACCTCAGCAGTCTGATAGTGGACCGGGACAGGGTTATGTAAGTTAAATTTGGACCGGGCACCAGCCGCTAATTCACCCGGTGTAGCGTGATGTGGGGCCTGGGCAACAGGGAGGACGAAGGGGGATGAGGGGTTGAATATGGGTGGTTCAACTCGTGTGACGGTCCCCAGTGAATGAGGTGACGGGGTCGAGGAGCTCTTTGGAGTAATAATAAAGCTCCCGCTTGCCGCTTGGTCAACCAAACTTGTGTCAAAAGTTGTTGAATCCAAACGACTAGTCTGAACGCCGGTTTCTATGTAGCCTGCTGGTCTTATCGGTCCATCAATGTGCATATCGCGCATTGCTGCTGTGTATGTAATGAGGTCATCAGTGGTCTGTGCTGCCGCGTCTAGTGCGGACCTTACTGCACGATTGGTTTTAAGAAACTGATGTTTGACCTCCGTATCTTGCGCGATTAGGGATATGCTTCGCAGGCGTGTCAGGAGTCTGTCCGGCACCCATTCATTAACGTAACTCTGCACAAAATCCATTAAACCAAGATTAAATGTGCCTTCATAAGGCCAAATCCTGTAGGACTCGTCACACAACATAGCAGTGAATGGGAAAACAAATTCCCAACCTCTGGTACGCCCCACAATGCCAGCTGGCATTCTGGGGGAAAACAATATGTCGCCTCTGACGTTACCGCTACTCTCCACTGGGGTTGTGTTGGCCTCACGGTTTGGGGTGCACACGTCTATGTCAGACTTACGTGAGTCGCCAGTGGAATGTGTTTTGTTGAATGTTTTGGATTGAGAAGTACCCATGGCTGCAACAAGGCGATAATACAATCTTGTGGAAACAAACGTCCCTTTACAACATCCAGACAGATCCAAACACTTTCTTTGTTACAAAGTCTCTCTTTAATTTACTATTATTATTATTTTTAAACAGATGTGCATTGGGCAGCTCTGAAGTTCCGACAGTTAGATTCAAGTTCACGCAGCACGCGATCATATCATATGACGCAACGCTGCCTCTCTTTTTGTGCACAATAACTCACAACAATAGATAACGGCTGAGAGAGATCATCAGGAATTCTCTCTCACCAAGCAACCCGTTAACCACCACAACGACCGATTTCTCTCAATATTATTCAGACAAAACCAGCAATTTGTAATTTAACCACAAACTTTTGACCACCCGCAATAGACAAGTCTAATCGGGCTCTCACAATAGCATGTGGCCACGGCCTGAGTCTGACCGTGGCTTTCACTCTTCTCTGACTGTATCAGCAATAAATACCAGGCCTTGTAAATATCACCAACTCAAAAACCAGCACAAGTTTAACATCAGCATGTAAACAAAAACGTCACACATAGCAATACAAGTTATATTCATCGACCCACGAGCAAAACAGCAAACAAAGTTTAGAGCTCCACAGATTTTATTCGGACCTACTCTAGACAAGGATGCGGCCTTCCGGGGGGTTTCACAAATATCAACAGTAATGACAGTGGGGGTTTCGTGCATAGATTACACCAAATAACCAGTAGCCTGAACCTTATTGGTTCTCCCTACTGTCGTTCGGCGAAGAACTTCAGAGTTTAACCAATTACACAATCTGTCTAATGTTTCTGTGGCAATTGAGGGGTTATTAAGATAGTAGCCAATTCATATTTATCAATTCTAATTAATTATTTTTAAAAGGGAACGGACTCTCCAATAAATTCCCACATATAGGTTTTTTTATCAAACAAGGGGCGATACGGGCAAGACGGCACCTCTCCCCATTTTTTCAAAAAGGAAGAACGCTTCGCACTTACCCGATCGGCCTTGTGGATTCCTAACGGTCGTGACGCCAGTTGTTAGGGGAGTATTGGAGGGGCCCGGAGAGACACGAGTGGAAGGATGGAACCGAGTCTGGATGTCTTAAGTAGAGAGAAGTTTTATTAACACACACATAATAATACAGGCCTGGAGACAGCTGAACAGTCAATACATTGGTTAGGGCATGGACCATTCAGAGTCTGGTTATCTATCCACATGAAGAGCGTTAAATAGTCGTGAGTGCCACGTCGACGATGACCATCTATTCACAGACCGTGTGCCACGTTTACCAGGCCACACGTCATGTTAGAAGGTCGAGGCCGCCGTGTCTGATTCTAACAGTACGATATGATAAAAGGATTATGTAAAGGCCGAATTAATCTATGATTCCCTATCACCTATATCAATCAGCTTAACCCTGACCCTGCCCTAGCCACTACCCTTAAGCATGGTGGGCTGGTGCCTAATCTTAATACATAGAGGTGGGGGAACACAGGTACCGGGGAACATAGGGCTGACTATTGTCCACTGTTTGGTTCATATGTGCTATGAGTGAAAAGTGTGTCCAGTCTCTGTGAAAAGTATGTCCAGACTCGTTTTTGGGCTCTGTGTTCTGTGGATTGTGCTCAAGGTTGGTTTGGAGGTTGGTCATGGTCCCAGGATGCCACAAACCATTCAAACATACAGTTCTTTCTCCATGGATTTTAGCAGCTGGTTCAAGCAAAATGACCAGTTATCAAGTCCAACAAATGTACCATATGCTGTCCTAGTTATTGTGTGGAATGGAATTTGCTTTTGCATGGACATGGACCGTGTGTGATCGGCGTGAGAACATCCCAGCGGAGCCTGCAGAGGACGGCTATGGCCGGCCAGAAGATGCTTCCCTCGATACAGTTTATGGCCTGAGAAGATATACGTGATGTAGATGATCTTTGGCCCAACAGAAATGAATGCAGGATGTTGTACATGGTGCAATGATGTCTTCAGTCATGGACGGAAGTATTCTCATCTCTCATCTCATTCCAACATAGTTCATAGTTTGCGCCAAAACCGATCATCAGAAGAAGAAGATCTTTATCTATATCGCGCCTTTCACAGACATGGTCACCAGGCGCTTTACATGAGAGCCTTTCACATTCACTCCATACACATCTGTGCCAACGGTCCCTCCCCCATGCATTCACACACACACGTCATTCATCCTGGCCTATTGTACATGTTTTTAGTGGAGAAATACTTAATCTAATGGACACATTACTATGTACTATTTTTGTTTGCATATTTAGGTGTATGAAAACCCATTGATAGTTTATGCACTATTTTCTACATATTTTCTAGTTCAGACCAAGAGTGTCATGTTAGAGTGTCATTTTTTTCAGTACTGATACCTGGAGGATATTTTTTCTACTATACTAATACCTACTATACTAATACCTACTATACTAACACATTTGACGTCTAGAACAAGAAAAAACTGAATAATAATGCGTGGAAGATCACATTTACAATATTGTGTGTGTAGTGTGTAGTGTGTAGTGTAAGGTAGTTAGTGAGTGGTCGGAGGGGCCGATGGCACAGACTGGTTGCCTCGCTTCCGTCAGTCTACCCCAGGGCAGCTGTGGCTACAGCAGTAGCTTACCACCACTGAGTCTGGAGTGAATGAATAATGACGACAGCCATATCGTATCGCATATCGTCATTGCAATATAATTATTTGATATCGTTGTAATTTTTTTTATCGTTGTGGACACGATATAATTCATGTTACGCTCAGCTCTATCAGAGCAGCATAAACACCGACTGTAGAACACGGGACAGGTGCTTAAAAAGTCAAATGAGATTAAGGATGCTCGAGTAGGTCATATTTGCGAGGAAATTAGTATGCCATAAAAAAAAAAAGAAAAAGAAGAAAATATCACTGAATTAATCTTCCCAATAGGCGTAAGGCTGGGATTTTGAAGTACAATTTGTCCACTGTCAATGATATCGTCAAATATATCGTTATCGTGATAATTTATGTTTTATATCGTGATATATATTTTAGGGCATATCGCCCTGCCCTAACGACAGTGTTAGCGCTTTGAGAAACTTGGTAATACAAGCTTGTAAGCCATTATCTACAATGTGTGGGGAAATGTTTGAGAAATTGTGGCAAAAATAAGGAAAAAATTAGGAATATATTGGGTAAACAAAAGTGAGACATATGGAAAATATTAGTCATAAAAAATGAGGGGAAAGAAATTGGGAAATTGAGAAAAAAAAAGTGTAAACAAAAAAGGGGGGAAATGGGGCACTTAAAAAAAAAAAAAATAATACAAAAAAAAAAGGGAAATCACAAATAATTTATTTGAGCTAAAACAACCAAGTCACTTGCTTTAATGCTGTTTCAAATACCGTACTGGTATCGTTTAACTGCTCCCAGCCCTAGTCCAGTACTTTGATATGTATATTGTATTTTGTTGGCTTTGTAACTGTTCTGAGAAATCCACTTAGACTTCTGGAAAATATCAGTTTCAATCTGAGGAAGCGACGGGGAAAAGACTGCAACTATACCTTAACCTTTCCTCCCCATGCAGTCGACCCCCCCCCCCCCCAAACCTGCTCCTCTACCTGCCCAGGCTCTCCGGGCCGTGGCACGCCGTCACCCCCCTCGGCGTTCCAAAGCCGTCCTTTCCCCCGTAGCCGTGCACACATAATACCCCGCAGATTACCAGTCGAAGTCTCCCACGCCGCTCTTCGGAAACCTCCCCTTTGATGCGAGCGTGGAAGATTACCCCGCGGAGGAACGTCGCGCGGTAATGCCCGGCAATTGGCTCCTATTGGGTTGCCTTTATGACGGGGCTAATCACAATAGTTTGAAAAATTACCGGGCGGCCGACAGATTGATTGTAGTAGCGGCGAGGTGCGGTGTGCGAGTGATTAGGGGCCGTATGGTTTGGGTTAGGAGGGCGAGGGGGGGGGGTGTATAAGGAGCTTACTGTATGCGGGGCTGTGCCGGGGCGTTCTGGCATCCATTTGGGAGAATCTGCATTGATGAGTGAGGAGTGCAGGCAGACGGCGAGGGGGGCACGGCCCGGGATAACTGATGATCAAACAAGCCACCGACTGGGAATGTTGGGGTGAGATTTGAGACGGTGTGTGTGTGTGTGTGTGTGTGTGCGCATGTCCTTCGGGCAACCCCGCGCCCCAAAAGACAGCGCCGGAGGTAAAAGGTTTTCAGATTGAGAAAACATGGGCATTTTGGAAGTCAAGTTAAAGTCATACGGCACAACTTAGAACCCAGTAAATAAGAACCACGCCCCTGAAGGAGGAGCCCAAACACCCGCCGTGTTCAAGTGACAAGAACGATGTGCCTGCACCTGACATTGTGGATGCACAGACGCCGTGGAAGCTGAACATGTCCTTCTTCTTGCATGGTCTGCAACTCACCCGGACATATCCCCCATTGAGCATGTTTGGGATGCTCTGGTTTGGCGTATGCGACGGTGTGTTCCAGTTCCTTGATACAGATGTAGAAAAGGAGTGGACCGATATTCACAGGCCATCAGCAACCATCCACTGTATGATCGGGTGTGTACCTATGTTCCCCGGGTCCTATGTTCCCCGGGTGCGATGTTTTTTTTCCGTGTGTGACTTGGTACTTCAACCAATCACAAGTCATGAGAGTGAAATGTCATACATATATCAATCAGCTTAACCCTAACCCTGCCCTAGCCACTAACCTTAATGATAGTGGGCTGGTGCCTAATCTTAATGAATAGAAGTGGGGGAACATAGGTACCGGGGAACATAGGGCTGACCCCCTATGATCCACCCACCAATAAAGGAAAACTGAACCTTTCAGAGTGTCCTGTTATCGTTGGCAGTGTAATATTCACACGGTCTGATCTTGATAACCTGGATCCTGTGAAGAGCCACAAAGGCACCGGCCATTCGTGAGATCCAGGGTAGTTTATTGTGATTAAATATAATGTGGTCATTATGTTTAATCATAACAAACTATAACTTTATGCCTGGCCTTTTTCCTTTCAATAATTGTATCAGATTTAATGGTTTTATTCCGCACCAAGATTGAAATCAATTTTTTATTAAATATACTGACATTTTCTGCTGTTCTCTTCTTACTGGACTTTGCTTTGCTTCGGCCCAACCCTTTTTTGGTTGTAATGATGTGGGTCTTGTGTGGAGAGTGAGGTTTGAATGTGAGCAACCAAAATAAAACATTTCATTCATTCATTCATTCATTACTGGGACAGCATTAGATTCATTTATGAACTGTATTATTATTATTTTAAATGCTGGAGTATGTGTGTGTGGTACTGTGCTACCTGGCCTGTGCGCTCAGTGCCTGGAGCCTGGTCCTGACTGGACTGTGCAGAGAAAGTTCTCTAGGCTTCACAAAGTTTTAATCAGGAGCCTCTGGAGGACGATTCTGTTCCATGTTGCATTTGTTACAACACATGTGAAAAAAAAGTCAATGACTTTGTTGTCCATCCATCCATTTTCTTTCACTTGTCGGGTGCCGGGTCATGGGGGCAGCTGTTGGAGCTGCCCAAATCACATTGCACCAGCCCCTATAGCGCCTCCTGCAGGTGGTGGGTCCACAGAAGAACGGCCTCATGGTTCTAACCGGGCCTGTTGGTCTCTCATAAGGGGCTTCTGACCCGCTCTTTGTCTGACCCGTCACCTAGGACCTGTTTGCCATGGGAGACCCTACAAGGGGCACGAAGCCCCCGACAACAGAGCTCCAGGATCATTCAGGTGCTCAAACCCCTCCACCACGTTAAGGTGGCGGTTCCAGGAGGGGCCTTGTTGTCTAATTTTTATCTTTTTCTGTGAATATGAAGCCAAATTTCATCAAATAAGTGACCAAAAACTTGAGAAGCACAGAAGCTGTTCCCAGAGCCACGACCTGCCTGACTGTTTAACCTGCGTCTCACTTTGAGTGAGGCTGCTGCACCTTTTACACACCGCCTCCAAAAGGAAAGAGATACGGATTCATTCATGTGTCTAGAGATGGAAACAGGCCTACGCTTATGGGAAATACTGTGTGTACCAATTCTTATGCAACGAGCTGCTCTCTGATTGACCACGAGACTTGTGGCTCGCCGCCCCTGGTCCATTGTGTTTATAGAAAACGTTGGATGTTTTTGAATGTAGCGCATGAAAAAAAAAGTGTTAGGTTTCTACTTAGGTTCAGTGTATTTTTGATGTTTATAAGGGAAGACTTATTATTATGAGCAATATGTTGCGATACTTGATAAAGTATCGATACTTCATATTGCAGCAAAGTAAGTAAGTAATTAAGTATAACAGCAAGTATTGCGATCCGATCCAATATTTTATCCCAGCCATAATATAAACCTTTCCTGTAAAAGCGACATAACAAAAACAAAAAGGATTGTTATGTACAAGACTGACTGTCTTTAGTGCCTTTAATTTGAAATGTTGATGTAATGTGAAATGCAATGTTCCCAGGTCCCGGGTTTGATTCCAGGGTCCAGTGGGCTTTCTGTTCAGAGTTTGCTCTTTCTACCTGTGTCCGCTGTTTTTATTTTTTTATGCGTCAGTATATATATTGTTTTATCCATCCATCTATCCGTTTTCCTTCGCTTTATCCGGGGCCGGGTCATGGAGGCAGCCGTCTGAGCAGAAATGCCCAGACTTCCTTATCCACACACACACACACACCTCCTCCAGCTGTCCTGGGGGGACCCCGAGGCGACACCAGGCCACAGAGACAAGGGTCTCCAGCGTGTGGGTCTTGGCATTTCGACGGCCTGTATCCGCGAGCACGTCCTTTTGGTTATTACCCAGATCTCATAGGTGAGGGTAGGAATCGACCAGTACATCGAGAGCTTTGCCCCCCGACTCAACTCCCTCTTCACCCCAACAGTCCGATTGTTTTATTCATTCGACCTTTTTTTTAACCCGGATAGTCCCAGAGAGTTCAGAACCTTTGGAATCACACGTGGAGCCTTCTGCGAGGTCAGCGCTCTAACTGTCACCGTGAGCAGTGGTTCCCAAGGGGGGGCTGAGCCTGGAATTGCAACAAAGAATGAAAATGTAGAAATAAATCATCACATAGGGCTAAGAAAGGACCACATGTGCCGGAAACACAACGGTATTGTTTGTAATAACCTTCTATGTTCCTGGATGCCCTTCGGAGCTCCGTAGACAAGTGTCCGTTACTTTAACGCTTGACATGGAAACAGAAAAGACTTTGGCACCTTTCTCACGTCTTTGGTGGCCTGAACGTCTCCACTTCAGATGTCCAAAGCCGTCCCGTCCCCCTCCTCTGCAGCTCGAGCGGCGGGGGACGGGGCTAATGCTCTTCTTCCTGCTCACACCGTGTGGAGGGTTCAGGGCTGGGGACGTCTGGAGAGGACAGACAGGGGACGGGGCCAAAGGGGGGACGGCGAGTGCCCAGTGCGCTGTCGGAGCTGGCACATGCCTGGGGCAGAAAGGTCCAACATCATTGGGGCTTCTCGCCCGCTCCTGTCTGCCGGGCGCCTCATTACCGGAGCCACGCTGTCACAGAGCACGGGACGATTGCGGAACAGCGAGTAGAGTGTCAGGGAGTGTGGTTCTTGATGATGGATAGTGAAAGGTAGCTGCTTGTTCAGGATTGTCCAACTTCTGCTGGCAAGTCTTCAACAAAGTTCAAAGTTCAGTTTCACGCCAATCAAAATGTGTCTGCAATGTTAATGAAAGCTTTCGCCCGGTGCTCCTGACAGGTTTCCCCTGGCGCTGCAGACAGAGGGATGGAACATATTACAGAGGACACATTTCCCATCGTGCCATTCCGTAACTTTCATAACTTTTTAACACATTAGAGTGTGACAAAGGGCACTCTAAAGACTATAACAATTCCAATTGTAATAGATTATACATACTCATCTCATATGATTTCTACTACAGATATAAAAGGGTATCAGGCATTGTAAAAAAGTGTTGATGCCTAGTATAACTTTCAAGGTTGAAAGTTACGAGTAGACACAATGAAAATGACTAAGCTCAGTGTTGATGCCTGTGGACAGCACTACAGAAAGTTACTTGATTGTTTCAGCTCAAATAAATGTTAGAAATTTAAAGGGAATAGTAATTTGTGGAATAAATCAACATTATTGTTCTGTTTTATAATCCTAGAACAGTGATTCTAAACTGGGTTAAGTGGGTCAGTGGGACGCCAGCCAATTCCAGGGAATTTCTTTTTTAATATTTTCTGTCTGAAACGGCAAAGAAACTCTTCATGTTAAAATGAATGTTATTGGGTTGTTATGATCATAATTTCAGTCAAGGCATATCTACTGCTTGTTCTATAAAAACTGTGGGAAATATATTATTGTATACAATATAATATATACAATATAATTTGTATGTCATATGACAAATTACATTTTTATTTGGGTCGGGGCTTGTCACCCTAGGCCCTATGGTGGGTCCTGAAGCCATACCACTTGACAACCACTGTTCTCAACTAACCCAAATATTTTATTATAGGCATCGAAAAAGTCATTCAGATATTGGTATCACAAACCAAGTACCAGTAAAGTACTGATATTCAAAAATAAATACAAATTAAACAATACCTAGCCCAGTTTAATCCTACTATCATCTTCAAGCAGCTCGTTAAAACTCCAAAATGCTTAAACAGTTGGCAAAACCTCAGCAACAAATGAAAATGACCCGATCTTAAATTTGAGCCATTGACTGGCGGTCAAAGATCTTTAATAAAACTCTAGATCTTTAATAAAACTCTAGATCTTTAATAAAACTCTAGATCGTATTCATATCATGGTCATAATAACACGGAACGAATGGCAATTCTGGCGGCCATCCTGCGACTGGCCCTTCTAACCCAGTGCATTGTGATCACATGGGAAACCCCACTTACTTCCTTCATATTGTTTTGATCAATTTTTAGTTATTTAATGACTCTTGATAATTGTGACTTACCTTATGTCAGATCTGACAAGAACATTGATATTCCAGTTTTAAAGGAGGCTTCAGCTCCATTCGTTCATGGATGTTCCTCCGTCAAACACTTCAAATCATTTACTTGTTTATATGAAATATAACATTTGTTTCCTACTTTAAAACCATTTTCTGTAGTTTTTACACCAATATTTATTGAATATGGGACAGTGATACAGCAAATGCTAACCACTGAACCCTGAAAACAAAGCTAATACGGCTAAACAACACAACGTTTTAAAGAAATGACCTGATCCTGACTGAGATACGAGACTTAGCAGAAATAAACCGATCACACACAGAGTGTCTCACATTCTGCCGTTGGATCAATGAAAATGCTGCTCCTGGTTTGGCATTGGTTGCTATAGGGGTTAGCCAATTGCCACATCAACGATCGTCAGGTCCCATCTAGAGTTTTATTAAATAATCTCACTGGCGGTACTTAGAATTTCAGCAATTGCAGAATTGGCGCAGGAGATTTATGCAAGCCCAGCGACAAAGACAGACTTGCCGGTTGACACACACTTTTTTACACACACAATTCCAGTCCCCTCAGCCATTCTGCATGCCAACGACAAAGCAAACACGTTTCGTTTCCGAATCAAATAGCCTGGGGCAAAACGTTCGTATTACACAAAGCTAAAACAATGAAAACAGTTCAGAGGCTCATTAATGTCTATTACTGTTTAATCAAACAGTTTAAATCACTCATGTAGGCCCGGCTTCTAATCGTGTTCCACCTCATTGTCCCCCCTCCTCCTACACTAATCCCGCTGCTTTATTATTTGCTGCACAAAGTGTATCTCATTTGTAAACATTAAAGGGCCTAGTGGCGTGCCCTGGGGTACACCATCTCATTTAGGTTGTTTCCTCGTATAATGAAGCGACCATAAAGTAAGGCCGCGGCTTTAATGTGAGATGACTATTTAATGCGAACATTGCTTTTTAGATTTCAAGTCAATGACATCTGTTTCAATACGTTTGGAACAGCCAATCAGAGGACAGAAGTGTGAGAAAGGTTAAAGGCACACTGTATAACATTGTATTATCCATCCATCCATCCATTTTCTTGCACTTGTCCGTTGCCGGGTCGTGGGAGCTGCCCAAATCACACTGCACCAGCCCCTATGGCTCCTCCTGCAGGTGGTGGGTCCACAGAAGGACGGCCTCATGGTTCTAACCGGGCCTGTTGGTCTCTCATAAGGGGCTTCTGAACCGCTCTTTGTCTGACCCGTCACCTAGGACCTGTTTGCCATTGGAGACCCTACCAGGGGCACGAAGCCCCCGACAACAGAGCTCCCAGGATCATTCAGGCTCAAACCCCTCCACCACTTTAAGGGGACGGTTCCAGGAAGGGCATTGTATTATGGTAAATTTAATTATTCTGTTGCATTATCCTTTGTTATTTTTGTAGGTATTATCTGTAATTAAATAAATGCTTGCATTTCATTCTATTCATTGGGCGAAAGGTGTGTGGCTTAAAAGCTATTTCAAAGTCCAATGGCTGTGCATTTTTATTGATCATGAACATGTGTTTACTTCAATGAAAGTAGCTCATGACGGCTTTTTTATGACCCTGTCCTTCAAAATGAGGGAAATGAACATGGCTTATCAACGCGTTTCGACACACACAGAAAACTGTCTCGTAATAAAGACAAACATTATATTTATTAGTCTGAAGCATCATGTTGACAATACTGCACATTTTCCATTTAAGTCTTCATAAAGCTATTTGCGGAATAACAATCTCCTATGGAAATGTTAGCGGGCCCGAGGGCAAGCCCTGGGGTGCGCCTATGGTTAATGAAGCCTCCGCACACACATAGCTTTAATAATAGATGAGAGCCGTCTGGGAGCTGCTAAACATCTGCCCAACATGATCCGATGACACGCTCCGATCGATAAAGACCACAGCGGAACGCAGTTTAGAGATGCGCGCTCGCTCGCTGAGGGATAGAGCCACAGCGCTATTGATTTTCCCTCCATCATATCATTTCATGAAACCTCCAGCTGGAGGGAGACCAACAATGCATGCTCCCATCATGCATTGCTCCCTCTCCTTGGCTGCACTGTATTCCATATAGACCAATTTCATGATGTTTCAGATCAATATGTGCTTAAGCCACCAACCCCACGATACTTTTACCATGCGTTTTCCCCGGCGTATTTCGCTGCAATCCACAAAATGAATACTATCTTTTACTGCTATACGGCTGGATTGAGCGATTACGTCATGTTAGGGTAGTCTGGATGTCAAAAAGGATCTTGGAGACTATCTTTGAAGACCAGTTACGAAATATACTGTGAGATTGTTTAAAACATATGCTTTATAAATCAGAACAACACTATTTCCTGGGTCACAGTGGCCACAGAAACACATGCGTATGAATGTGTATGAGATAATGTCATATTGGAAAGAGAAGCAAAACTAAACTCACATAATGCTCTATTTTTACTGAAGAAAATGTTACTTTTGGTCAGAACCATGCAGTGACCAAAATCATAACCTCCTGGGAAACCGAAGGAAAAAGAAAGCTTTGATTTCTTTGGCTTAAGTTGAGTTAAAGTGTTTAAAGAAACATTTGACAACAAGCAGCTTTTCCAAGTAAATACATATTTGTATGTTCTTTGTATGGGGCACTAGGTCATATATCAAGTATTATTATTAATATTTTATTCAATTGATAAATCTGACCCTCGGGCCCGCTAACATTTCCTGTTATTCAGCTTCATGAAGAATTTTTAAATGGCAAATTTGCAACGTTGTCAACATGATGCTGAATGATAAATGCTTAAATTCAATAAATAATGTTCAAACCAACTGTACGGACGTTACACCAGCCTCAGCCAAGGGGCCACTTTCAACAACATTCTTCTGTCCTATTTTTTTTGGCATTTTTAAGAAGTGGACTTACGTATTATCAAATAATAAAAGTGCCTGTATTTAGATATCATAAACTTAGAAAAAATAGTTTGTGAGCTCAGCTGCTTTGTACCAAAATATCTACACAAATACAAAGGATGTTCCAGCCCCAGTCTCCCCCAAACTGTGGACCAGGGGTCTCCAAACTTTTTTACCCGGCGAGCTACTTTTACGCAACAACAATGTCGGAAAGCTTCTTATGCTTGAAAGATAGTAGATACTTGAGTACAATGCGACTTTGGTGGAGTTCAACCGGGAGAATTAGTAGCCAAGATGACATTTCAAAGAACATCACTTGAGTTTTGTACTATATTGACCCAAATGTTTGCAAATTGTGTTCAACATGTTCAGAAAATGCATCTAAAACAAGTGTGTGTTGAAATGTACAAAGTCTTTGGCGAGCTATCAGCAAACGCCTGGAGAGCTACCGGCAGCTCCCGCGCTACTGGTTGGAGATCCCTGCCGTGGACAGACAGGCACACCAGGACAGAAGACATTTTCTAATATTGGTAAAAATGAATGATAAACGTTGTTTTCCACATCGACTTCTTAGATTGATGTGTTTCCTTCTTGTGGTATGTAGAAACTACACCTCCCTGTAACACAAAGAATTGAGACTGATGAGAATTTGGCCATTTGGAAACAAAGTCTGAAACGCCCTGTAACACACTACACATTAGGGCTGGACGCCCTCTGTACTGGGCAGTAAGACTCATATTCATACAAGCACACGACCACTACAGAAGATAACAATGCATTTGCAGGAGGCGAAAAAAACATATCAATTAATTACAATGTAAAAAAAAAACAAGCACCATTTCAGAGGATCAGAGGATCCGAGGGCAGCCAGGTTTCTTCCGAGTGCTACAGTTCCCCGTCCTCCAAGGTCATGCGGGTCAGGTCGACACACAGTGGCAGCTCGGCTCAGCTGCAGCAGCTCAGGACTAACACCTGAACACTATTTTGTTGTACACTTGTACAATGACAATAAAGCACTTACTTACTTACTTAACATGGGGCTGATTGTAATGTGTGACCTGCACTTTCTCGGCAAATGAAGTTCCAAACGGACACATAAAGTCAATTCGATTTGTAGCCTATTCCTCCTCAAACATTAAGACTTACATTATTCACATGAACAGTTAGGTCTCACTGCCAATTTGTGGTTGCTCTTTTCAGCCATTTCCAGCGTCCCATTCACAACAATGGACTTTTTCAACAAATTACTAGGCTAAACATTATTTAGAGCATGGAAATGATCGATTTTTCGTATTTTAAAAATATAAGATTCAAGATTCAAGATTGTTTTATTTGTCAAACGATGTGACTGATTCGAAATTATATTTCTCTCATCCTTGATTGTGAAGCGGGGGGTGGGGGAAGAGGGGTGGGAGGGAGGACAGGAAGTTCAGCTTCCCGATGGCCCTGTGTACAAAACTGTTCTTAAGTCGACTGGACCTGGCCCGTAGATTTCGCAGTCTCCTCCCTGAAGGCATTACTCTGAAGAGACTGTGTGATGGGTGCATAGGGTCCCTGGTGATTCTGAGGGCTTTGCGGGTGAGACGGGTGGAGTACATGTCCTTAATGGAGGGGAGAGGAGCTCCACAGATCTTCTCTGCTGCTCTCACGATGCGCTGGAGGCTCCATCGGCAGGAGGCAGTGCTGGCACCGTGCCACACAGGGATGGAGCTGGTCAGGATGCTCTCTATAGTCCCTCTGTAGAAGAACCACACAGTGATGGAGCTGGTCAGGATGCTCTCTATAGTCCCTCTGTAGAAGAACCACACAGTGACGGAGCTGGTCAGGATGCTCTCTATAGTCCCTCTGTAGACGTTGCACATATAAGCTTCAAAAGCTGAGTTTCACCATAGCCTGTAGAAAAAGATATTAAAATCCCCAGTTTGACAGTAATTCACTGGAAAGGCCCTCCTTGTCAGTTATCAGCTGCGTGGGCGTGTTTTCCCAGGCCATGTCCCGACTCGGTGACTCCCAAACAACCTTACGCCAGTCAAAATCCCCGACCTCTTCTGACCCCGGCGTGACAAACCGTGGCGTAAATCTCGTGACGTGTCAATCGGGAGGAAATGTCCATAATGTCCCTCTGTCCCCCATCGATCACGCGGTTATGTAAAGACATTAGCATATCAAGGCAAACAGAGCACGCATGTGCAGCCATGCACAGCTAATGGGACGAGGCTGTGAAGGGCGTCAGGAGCAGGAGGCGAGGCGGGTCAGGAGGTTAAGGGAATGTGGGTTTGATGGGGCGTCAGGGGCACATTTGTAAACATCACCGTTAGAGGAGCCATTTGGAGAGACTTAAGTATATGGATTAAAAAATGATAATATAAAGGCTTATGGTTTGAGGAGCGCTCTGTTAATAGAAAAAACGAGAGCAAGGCGTCACGAGAGCGAGGCGTCACGAGAGCGAGGCGTCACGAGAGAGAGGCGTCACGAGAGCGAGGCGTGATGAGAGCGAGGCGTGACGAGAGCGAAGCGTCACGAGAGCGAGGCGTGACGAGAGCGAGACGTCACGAGAGCGAGGCGCACGAGAGCGAGGCGGCACGAGAGAGAGGCGTCACGAGAGCGAGGCGTCACGAGAGCGAAGTGTCACGAGAGCGAGGCGTGACGAGAGCGAAGCGTCACGAGAGCGAGGCGCCACGAGAGCGAGACGTCACGAGAGCGAGGCGTCACGAGAGCGAGGCGTCACGAGAGCGAGGCGTCACGAGAGCGAGGCGCCACGAGAGCAAAACGTAACGAGAACGAGGCGTCATGAGAGCGAGGCGCCACGAGAGCGAGGCGTCACGAGAGCGAGGCGTCACGAGAGCGAGACGTCAGAGAGCGAGACGTCAGAGAGCGAGGCGTCACGAGAGCGAGGCGTCACGAGAGCGAGGCGTCACGAGAGCGAGGCGCCACGAGAGCGAGGCGTCACGAGAGCGAGACGTCAGAGAGCGAGACGTCAGAGAGCGAGACGTCAGAGAGCGAGGCGTCACGAGAGCGAGGCGTCACGAGAGCGAGGCGTCACGAGAGCGAGGCGCCACGAGAGCGAGACGTCACGAGGCGTCACGAGAGCGAGGCGTCACGAGAGCGAGGCGTCACGAGAGCGAGGCGTCACGAGAGCGAGACCCACGAGAGCGAGGCGTCACGAGAGAGAGGCGTCACGAGAGTGAGGCGTCACGAGAGAGAGGCGTCACGAGAGCGAGGCGTCACGGGGCGTCACGAGAGCGAGACGTCACGAGAGCGATGCGTCACGAGAGAAGGGAGTCACGAGAGCGAGGCGCCACAAGAGCGAGGAGTCACGAGAGAGAACAAAGCGCCACTTGAACGAGGCGTCACGAGAACGAAAATGCTCGAGAGTGTCACGAGAGCGAGGCGTAACGGGAACGAGGCGTCACGAGAGCGAGGCGTAATGAAAATAAAGCGACACGAGAGCGAGGCGTCACGAGAGCGAGGCGCCACGAGAATGAGGCGTCACGAGAACGAGGCGTCACGAGAGAGAACAAAGCGCCACTTGAACGAGGCGTCACGAGAACGAAAATGCTCGAGAGTGTCACGAGAGCGAGGCGTAACGGGAACGAGGCGTCATGAGAGCGAGGCGAGGGTCGCTCGTGGGTCACGAGAGCGAGACCCACGAGAGCAAGGTGTCACGAGAGCGAGGCGCCACGAGAGCGAGGCGTCACGAGAGCGAGCAAAGCGCCACGAGAACAAAGCGTCACGAGAACGAAAATGCTCGAGAGTGTCACGAGAGCGAGGCGTAATGAAATTAAAGCGACACGAGAGCGAAAATGCTCGAGAGTGTCACGAGAGCAAGGCGTCACGAGAGCGAGGCGTCACGAGAGCGAGGCGTGATGAGAGCGAGGCGTGATGAGAGAGAGGCGTGACGAGAGCGAGGCGTCACGAGAGCGAGGCGTGACGAGAGCGAAGCGTCACGAGAGCGAGGCGTGACGAGAGCGAGGCGTCACGAGGCGTCACGAGAACGAGGCGTCACGAGAGCGAGGCGTCACGAGAGCAAGGCGTCACGAGGCGTCACGAGAAGGAGGCGTCACAAGAGCGAGGCGTCACGAGAGCGAGGCGTCACGAGAACGAGGCGTCACGAGAACGAGGCGTCACAAGAGCGAGCAAAGCGCCACGAGAACAAAGCGCCACTAGAACGAGGCGTCACGAGAACGAAAATGCTCGAGAGTGTCACGAAAGCGAGGCGTAACGGGAACGAGGCGTCACGAGAGCGAGGCGTCACGAGAGCGAGGCGTCACGAGAACGAGGCATCACGAGAACGAGGCGTCACGAGAGCGAGCAAAGCGCCACGAGAACAAAGCGCCACTAGAACGAGGCGTCACGAGAACGAGGCGTCACGAGAGCGAGGCGTCACGAGAGCGAGGCGTCACGAGAGAGAGGCGTCACGAGAACGAGGCGTCACGAGAGCGAGGCGCCACGAGAACGAGGCGTCACGAGAATGAGGCGTCACGAGAGCGAGCAAAGCGCCACGAGAACAAAGCGCCACTAGAACGAGGCGTCACGAAAACGAAAATGCTCGAGAGTGTCACGAGAGCGAGGCGTAATGAAATTAAAGCGACACGAGAGCGAGGCGTCACGAGAACGAGGCGTCACGAGAGCGAGCAAAGCGCCACGAGAACAAAGCGCCACGAGAACGATGCGTCACGAGAGCGAGGCGTCACGAGAGCGATGCGTCACGAGAGCGAGGCGTCACGAGAGCGAGGCGTCACGAGAACGAGGCGTCACGAAAGAGAGGCGTCACGAGAGCGAGGCGTCACGAGAACGAGGCGTCACGAAAGAGAGGCGTCACGAGAGCGAGGCGCCACGAGAACGAGGCGCCACGAGAACGAGGCGTCATGAGAACGAGGTGTCACGAGAGCGAGCAAAGCGCCACTTGAACGAGGCGTCACGAGAACGAATATGCTCGAGAGTGTCACGAGAGCGAGGCGTAACGGGAACGAAGCGGCACGAGAGCGAGGCGTCACAAGAGCGAGGCGTCACGAGAACGAGGCGTCACGAGAGCGAGGCGTAACGGGAACGAAGCGTCACGAGAGCGAGGCGTCACAAGAGCGAGGCGTCACGAGAACGAGGCGTCACGAGAGCGAGGCGTCACGAGAGAGAACAAAGCGCCACTTGAACGAGGCGTCACGAGAACGAAAATGCTCGAGAGTGTCACGAGAGCGAGGCGTAACGGGAACGAGGCGTCACGAGAGCGAGGCGAGGGTCGCTCGTGGGTCACGAGAGCGAGACCCACGAGAGCAAGGTGTCACGAGAGCGAGGCGCCACGAGAGCGAGGCATCACGAGAGCGAGGCGTCACGAGAGAGAGGCGTCACGAGAACGAGGCGTCACGAGAGCGAGGCGCCACAAGAACGAGGCGTCACGAGAACGAGGCGTCACGAGAGCGAGCAAAGCGCCACGAGAACAAAGCGCCACTGGAACGAGGCGTCACGAGAACGAAAATGCTCGAGAGTGTCACGAGAGCGAGGCGTAATGAAATTAAAGCGACACGAGAGCGAGGCGTCACGAGAACGAGGCGTCACGAGAGCGAGGCGTCACGAGAGCGAGGCGTCACGAGAGCGAGGCGTCACGAGAACGAGGCGTCACGAGAACGAGGCGTCACGAAAGCGAGACGTCACGAGAGCAAGGCGTCACGAGAGCGAGGCGCCACAAGAACGAGGCGTCACGAGAACGAGGCGTCACGAGAGCGAGCAAAGCGCCACGAGAACAAAGCGCCACGAGAACGAGGCGTCACGAGAGCGAGGCGTCACGAGAGCGAGGCGTCACGAGAGCGAGGCGTCACGAGAGCGAGGCGTCACGAGAACGAGGCGTCACGAGAACGAGGCGCCACGAAAGCGAGGCGTCACGAGAGCGAGGCGCCACAAGAACGAGGCGTCACGAGAACGAGGCGTCACGAAAGAGAGGCGTCACGAGTGCGAGGCGCCACGAGAACGAGGCGCCACGAGAGCAAAGCGTAACGAGAACGAGGCGTCATGAGAGCGAGGCGCCACGAGAGCGAGGCATCACGAGAGCGAGGCGTCACGAGAGCAAGACGTCAGAGAGCGAGACGTAATGAAAATAAAGCGACACGAGAGCGAGGCGTCACGAGAGCGAGGCGCCACGAGAACGAGGCGTCACGAGAACGAGGCGTCACGAGAGAGAACAAAGCGCCACTTGAACGAGGCGTCACGAGAACGAAAATGCTCGAGAGTGTCACGAGAGCGAGACGTAACGGGAACGAGGCGTCACGAGAGCGAGGCGTAATGAAAATAAAGCGACACGAGAGCGAGGCGTCACGAGAGCGAAAATGCTCGAGAGTGTCACGAGAGCGAGGCGTAACGGGAACGAGGCGTCACGAGAGCGAGGCGTCACGAGAGCGAGGCGTCACGAGAGCGAGGCGTCACGAGAGCGAGGCGTCACGAGAACGAGGCGTCACGAGAGCGAAAATGCTCGAGAGTGTCACGAAAGCGAGGCGTAACGGGAACGAGGCGTCACGAGAGCGAGGCGTCACGAGAGCGAGGCGTCACGAGAACGAGGCATCACGAGAACGAGGCGTCACGAGAGCGAGCAAAGCGCCACGAGAACAAAGCGCCACTAGAACGAGGCGTCACGAGAACGAGGCGTCACGAGAGCGAGGCGTCACGAGAGAGAGGCGTCACGAGAGCGAGGCGTCACGAGAGCGAGGCGTCACGAGAGAGAGGCGTCACGAGAACGAGGCGTCACGAGAGCGAGGCGCCACGAGAACGAGGCGTCACGAGAATGAGGCGTCACGAGAGCGAGCAAAGCGCCACGAGAACAAAGCGCCACTAGAACGAGGCGTCACGAAAACGAAAATGCTCGAGAGTGTCACGAGAGCGAGGCGTAATGAAATTAAAGCGACACGAGAGCGAGGCGTCACGAGAACGAGGCGTCACGAGAGCGAGCAAAGCGCCACGAGAACAAAGCGCCACGAGAACGATGCGTCACGAGAGCGAGGCGTCACGAGAGCGAGGCGTCACGAGAGCGAGGCGTCACGAGAGCGAGGCGTCACGAGAACGAGGCGTCACGAAAGAGAGGCGTCACGAGAGCGAGGCGTCACGAGAGCGAGGCGTCACGAGAACGAGGCGTCACGAAAGAGAGGCGTCACGAGAGCGAGGCGTCACGAGAGCGAGCAAAGCGCCACTTGAACGAGGCGTCACGAGAACGAAAATGCTCGAGAGTGTCACGAGAGCGAGGCGTAACGGGAACGAAGCGTCACGAGAGCGAGGCGTCACAAGAGCGAGGCGTCACGAGAACGAGGCGTCACGAGAGCGAGGCGTAACGGGAACGAAGCGTCACGAGAGCGAGGCGTCACAAGAGCGAGGCGTCACGAGAACGAGGCGTCACGAGAGCGAGGCGTCACGAGAGAGAACAAAGCGCCACTTGAACGAGGCGTCACGAGAACGAAAATGCTCGAGAGTGTCACGAGAGCGAGGCGTAACGGGAACGAGGCGTCACGAGAGCGAGGCGTAACGGGAACGAGGCGTCACGAGAGCGAGGCGAGGGTCGCTCGTGGGTCACGAGAGCGAGACCCACGAGAGCAAGGTGTCACGAGAGCGAGGCGCCACGAGAGCGAGGCATCACGAGAGCGAGGCGTCACGAGAGAGAGGCGTCACGAGAACGAGGCGTCACGAGAGCGAGGCGCCACAAGAACGAGGCGTCACGAGAACGAGGCGTCACGAGAGCGAGCAAAGCGCCACGAGAACAAAGCGCCACTGGAACGAGGCGTCACGAGAACGAAAATGCTCGAGAGTGTCACGAGAGCGAGGCGTAATGAAATTAAAGCGACACGAGAGCGAGGCGTCACGAGAACGAGGCGTCACGAGAGCGAGGCGTCACGAGAGCGAGGCGTCACGAGAGCGAGGCGTCACGAGAGCGAGGCGTCACGAGAACGAGGCGTCACGAAAGCGAGACGTCACGAGAGCAAGGCGTCACGAGAGCGAGGCGCCACAAGAACGAGGCGTCACGAGAACGAGGCGTCACGAGAGCGAGCAAAGCGCCACGAGAACAAAGCGCCACGAGAACGAGGCGTCACGAGAGCGAGGCGTCACGAGAGCGAGGCGTCACGAGAGCGAGGCGTCACGAGAGCGAGGCGTCACGAGAACGAGGCGTCACGAGAACGAGGCGTCACGAAAGCGAGGCGTCACGAGAGCGAGGCGCCACAAGAACGAGGCGTCACGAGAACGAGGCGTCACGAGAGCGAGGCGTCACGAGAGCAAGGCGTCACGAGAGCGAGGCGTCACGAGAGCGAGGCGTCACGAGAACGAGGCGTCACGAAAGAGAGGCGTCACGAGTGCGAGGCGCCACGAGAACGAGGCGCCACGAGAGCAAAGCGTAACGAGAACGAGGCGTCATGAGAGCGAGGCGCCACGAGAGCGAGGCATCACGAGAGCGAGGCGTCACGAGAGCGAGGCGCCACGAGAACGAGGCGTCACGAGAACGAGGCGTCACGAGAGAGAACAAAGCGCCACTTGAACGAGGCGTCACGAGAACGAAAATGCTCGAGAGTGTCACGAGAGCGAGACGTAACGGGAACGAGGCGTCACGAGAGCGAGGCGTAATGAAAATAAATCGACACGAGAGCGAGGCGTCACGAGAGCGAAAATGCTCGAGAGTGTCACGAGAGCGAGGCGTAACGGGAACGAGGCGTCACGAGAGCGAGGCGTCACGAGAGCGAGGCGTCACGAGAGCGAGGCGTCACGAGAACGAGGCGTCACGAGAGCGAAAATGCTCGAGAGTGTCACGAGAGCGAAAATGCTTGAGAGTGTCACGAGAGCGAGGCGTAATGAAAATAAAGCGACACGAGAGCGAGGCGTCACGAGAATGAGGCGCCACGAGAGCGAGGCGTCACGAGAACGAGGCGCCACAAGAGCGACGCCACACAGAGGTGATGTGATAAATGCCAGATGAAGGCTCCATGTTGGGCGTGACCCCGTGGAGGCGTTGACCTTTCTATATCATTACAGTCTTTGCATTGTGCTCATTGTGACCTTTCATATTGAGGTCAAATCAAACTGATTGACACATCCCTTAAAACTTCTGTCACGTTGCATTTGCCCAGAACGACGTCCACAGTTCCAAAATTTCATCGGCCCCACCCACCTCCACCATATCATGACTCCCCCACACACAGACTAGGGTCCCACAATGACTGTCATGCATACCATTACTGGTGGGGGCCGTTGGGTTCCTTGAGGGAGGGGGGCCTGCTTATTGACCCGGGGACAAAAGGATGAAAGTGCCCGTGCGGTGAGCGAGGGGTGAAGAGGGCCTGCCTGGTCCTCTTTCCTCCAGCCCGCTCTGGGACAGAGGAGCCAGCGGGGCTTTCTTCGGGGCTAATAGGCACGACCCCTGAACCCCACACAAAGAGCATCACTTCAGGAGCAGTAGCTACTCCGCTGTGGGAGAGGTGGGGCGACCGGGTGGGGGGTGGGGGGGGGGTCCAAAACCAAGAAGGGGACGATGAAGGGAATACAATTAAAGATTTAACATGGGTCATTTTAAAGCTACTGTGCGCAATTACATAGTCTCCCTGTAATATGCTCTTTTGAATAACAATGAGTAATTGGATTATTTACTTCCAAACACCAGTAGGAGGGTCCGAGGAATGAGGGCATAATGTTGGTTCTTACAATGGAGCAGAAAAGGCCCAAAAATGTGTGATAAAAGCATTAAAATCGGTTCATAAAGACGGTATCTATGGTAACGCAGGACCGTCAGCGCCATACTGAGGTTTTCAGTTCTACTCACTTAAAACCCAAATATGATCCAAAATGTGGCTGAGTTCCTGGATTGCTTGATTCTCTCATCGAAGGTACTGAGGTTCCACCCAGGTGCTCTTCGTGTTGTTCACTTAATATCTACTGTATTTAGTCCTTTAAGTCGAGCCATCTTTCTTGGACACTTGAATTTGTTTCAGCTCACAGGAACTTTGTTGAACATGAATCACACCACGTGCAAGTTTGAAAGAAGTGTCCAGTTCCGCATTTCGGCGAGACACCGAGGCGTTTCGGGCTCCGTGGTTTCTCATCAGGGCATGGACAGCATTAAAGTCAAAGTGGCTAGTTATGGCTCCTTACTCCTGTTCCCTAACCTTTGAGGCCGACGTCATGAGGTCGACCTTAAAGAACCTCATCACGGCTGACGTTGACGCAGGTCCAGGTCAACGATAAGGAGAAGGTTCCTCTAGGCTTATTTACACTCTTTGGATGCAGCCAAAGCCAAGATGGCTGCCAGACCTCCTTTATTCCAAAAGGTCATATGATTTGTTCACATGAAGAGCAGTTCCATCCATTGTTCCATCAACACAGCATATACACTCACTGCCTGGCCCCTCCAAAAAGTGTCCTTTAGCTGCAGGTAACGGACTGTTCAGCCCCCGACAACAGAGCCCCCAGGATCAGTCGAGCGCTCAAACCACCCCTCCACCACGTTAAGGTGGCGGCTCCAGGAGGGGAAAAAAAGCTAAAGGGGTTAGAACCAAATGTTAGTGAGGTTGACAAGGAAATAAAAATAATGTGTTGTTATCCTCATCACATCAGGATATTTTGTTCCCGAGATGAATCTGTTAACGTAAACCCGGTTCTCGATTTAGTTGCAGACACCATTTTGTAAATTTGGGCCATTGTCTCTTTACTTCCATATGAAAATGAAACAACAACAACAACAAAAAAACGACCCAGCGATTGAAAATATTTGGACTAAGTAGTGAACCGGAGCGTTTGGGTGGCTTTCTTCGGAGGGCTGTGGACCGCTGACCTTACCCAGCGCGAGAGGAAGAAAGGGAAGAAAAAGGGTTTTGTTTTGAGGATATGGGGGCTGGATGCTGCAGTTCAAAGGGGATTTCTCTGTTGTCCTGGGTTAGCATGGGGTCTCTCCCCCTCCTCCTCCTTCACTCTCTCCGCGCTGCAGGGGTTATTGATCCTCCCGCTGCACTAATGACCTGTCGCTGGTTTAGGAATCGGGTAAGGGTCCTCCAGCGGCTACTGTTTCGAATCGGTCCATGCCCCCGCCACAATTATTGCCACTACATACATGCACAAATTTTACAATCCTGATGAGTTAAAATGACTTCGCCTCACTCTGAGCAAAAGAAAAGTCTGCCGATGGAACAGGATTTCGAGCAATTGGAGATTAACGTTCACATTTCAAAGTGTGCAATGAGATATTTAATATGCAATGAAAGTTTTTGTTTTATTTATTATTATTTGCGTGTTTTTTTTATTTATTTATTATTATTTGTAGACAGCCCTCACTAAAACATGCAGGTCATACGAGATCATGATTTTGACCCCTGTGATTTTGCTGATGATAGCATTTAGCTCATCTTTAGCTTGTGTTAGCATAACATCTACACGTAGCTTACCTTCATAGTTCGCCTTTTAGCTATAGAGATGCACCAATCCAGCTTTTTTGCCCCCGATACCGATACTGGGGGTTTGAGGATCTGCCGATATCCAATATGAACCGATACCAAGAGACTTCCTTTCTCTGAGTGAATAAGTGAATGGTTCTCTTTACTTTTAATTATTTCTTTACATTCATATGTTACATTTGTATTTGTCTAAAACAGAGCTTCCCAAGTTGTTGGAATTTAAATGTTTTACTACTTGATACACCGTGGGATTATAGTATAATCATTTCAATATTCTGGTCAAAAACATACTATCAGAACCGGTTAGATAACTCCTCACATGTGTACAGTCAGTGGTCCGTGGCTGAAGGGGGGGTCCATGGGAAGAGATCGACCCTACCGTCGGGGGTTGGGGAGGGGGGCCTATGTGGGAACCGGGGGGCCCCTCCTTAACCCTGTGTTTCTGCTCCACGGATCACAGGGGAGGGCTGGCTACTGTACCTGCAGGAGGCTGGGCCCAGAGATAGGGAGGGACAGAAGGGGGGTCCCAGGGCATAATCCAGCCACAATGGATTATCCCCTCCCCAAAAAAAAAAAAAAAACCCAGCCGGCGACCCCAGCTCCACCCGCCCCACCACTGCGCTGACAGGTCCCAAACAAAGATCCCAGCAGTGTCTTTACACACGATTACATGTAGGCGCCGGAATGTAAGACGTGTAGGTGCGTCTTGCTGGGTTTACACCTCGGCACGATGCCACACCAATGCCTTTTTTCCATAATTTGACATTCGTGACATTAATTTAACAGCACATCGGCTCGTGACGTTCGTGGAGGAAATAATTTGGCCAAAAAAAAAAGTATCAATACTTTATCAAGTATCGCAATACTTTCAATACTTGTGTTTGGAGGCATTCTTACCATGAACTCCTTTGTTTGACAGTAACAGTTACACAGCACTGTGTTACATTTTTGTGTTGATGCACTTTTCAATCTTAAATGTCAAATGTCATATTACTCATCATAAATGTGTACTGGATTGCAATACGTATCAGATCGGCCCCTGAGTATCGTGATACGTATCAGATCGGCCCCTGAGTATCGTGATACGTATCAGATTGGCCCCCTGAGTATCGTGATACGTATCAGATCGGCCCCTGAGTATTGTGATACGTATCAGGTCGGCCTCTAAGTATCATGATACGTATCAGATCGGCCCCTGAGTATCATGATACGTATTAGATCGGCCCCTGAGTATCGTGATACGCATCAGGTCGGCCCCTGAGTATCGTGATACGTATCAGATCGGCCCCTGAGTATCGTGATACTTATCAAGTCGGCCCCTGAGTAACGTGATACGTATCAGATCGGCCCCTGAGTATCGTGATACGTATCAGGTCGGCCCCTGAGTATCGTGATACGTATCAGGTCGGCCCCTGAGTATCGTGATACGTATCAGATCGGCCCCTGAGTATCGTGACACGTATCAGATCGGCCCCTGAGTATCATGATACGTATCAGAATGGCCCCTGAGTATCGTGACACGTATCAGATCGGCCCCTGAGTATCATGATACGTATCAGAATGGCCCCTGAGTATCATGAAACGTATCAGATCGGCCCCTGAGTATCGTGATACGTATTGGATTATGACAAAAGTGGATCGTCCCAGCCCTAGAAATCCCTGTTTTCTCTCACGCTGGCGCTCAAAATAGATAGAAACCTAGAAACCTGCGCTGCGCCGATGGAGCCGTGAAGTCGTGCAGCGTGACTCCAACCAAAAGGACGATTAGTCAGTCATTTTAAAAGAATTTGGTATGCCTTGAGTAAAACACGGTAGTCAGGCCGACGTTTATGAGAAGTGGTGCTCTGTATAGTAGGAGCAGAAAAGGCGCTGAAGCTTTGGAGCAGACTCACTTCCTGCCAGCAGCGCTAGAAGCATTTAGAAATGTTCCTTTATGTGAAAGAATGTATTTGATTAAGACTGACATAGTCTAAAATCCAAACATCTACAAAAGGCCTGGCGAGGGCCTTTGTGAGGAGGGGTGAACAAGAATGGGAGCGCTTCCATTCATATTTATTCACAGGTACCACAGGTCCGACGTGGGCCCGCCCTCCTGTGGACCCACCACCCGCAGAGGGATCCGTAGGGGTCGGGTGCAGAGAGGACTGGGTGGCAGTCGAAGGCAGGTGCCTCGACGACCTGGTCCGCGTGCGCAGCTTCTGGCGTTCGGGACATGGAACGTCACTTCGCTGGGGGGGAAGGAGCCTGAGCTTGTGCGGGAGGTTGAGAGGTACCGGCTAGATATAGTCGGGCTCACCTCCACGCACAGCCTGGGTTCCGGATCCCAACTCCTGGAGAGGGGCTGGACGCTCCATTTTTCTGGAGTTGCCCGCGGGGAGAGGCGGCGGGCTGGGGTGGGTTTGCTCATAGCCCCCCAGCTCAGCCGTCACGTGTTGGAGTTCACCCCGGTGAACGAGAGGGTCGCGTCCCTACGCCTTCGGGTCGGGGACAGGTCTCTCACCGTTGTCTCGGCCTACGGGCCCAACATCGTTGCAGAGTACCCGGCCTTCTTGGAGTCCCTGGGAGGGGTACTAGATGGTGCTCCGGCTGGGGACTCCATTGTTCTACTGGGGGACTTCAACGCCCACGTGGGTAACGACAGTGAGACCTGGGTGGGGGTGATGGGGAAGAACGGCCTCCCCGATCGGAACCCGAGTGGTGTTCTGTTATTGGACTTCTGTGCTAGTTACGGTTTGTCCATAACGAACACCATGTTCGAGCACAAGGATGTCCATAAGTGCACGTGGCACCAGGACACCCTAGGCAGGAGGTCGATGATCGACTTTGTAGTTGTGTCATCCGATCTCTGGCCGCGTGTCTCGGACACTCGGGTGAAGAGAGGGGCTGAGCTGTCAACCGATCACCACCTGGTGGTGAGCTGGATCCGCTGGCAGGGGAAGAAGCCGGTCAGGCCTGGCAGGCCCAAACGTGTTGTGAGGGTCTGTTGGGAACGTCTGGTGGATCCCTCTGTCAGTAGGGTCTTCAACTCCCACCTCCGGAAGAGCTTCAACCAGATTCCGAGGGAGGTAGGGGACATGGAGTCCGAGTGGACCATGTTCTCCTCCTCCATTGTCGATGCGGCTGCTCGTAGTTGTGGCCGTAAGGTCTCTGGTGCCTGTCGCGGCGGCAATCCCCGAACCCGGTGGTGGCGCCCGGAGGTAAGGGATGCCGTCAAGCTGAAGAAGGAGTCCTATCTGGCCTTGTTGGCTTGTGGGACTCCGGAGGCAGCTGAGAGGTACCGGCAGGCCAAGCGTGCTGCAGCTCGTGCAGTCGCAGAGGCAAAAACTCGGGTTTGGGAGGAGTTTGGAGAAGCCATGGAGGAGGACTATCGGTCGGCCTCGAAGAGATTCTGGCAAACCATCCGGCGCCTCAGGAAGGGGAAGCAGTGCTCCACCAACACTGTTTACAGTGTGGGTGGGGGGCTGCTGACCTCGACTGGGGATGTGGTCGGGCGGTGGAAGGAGTACTTCGAGGATCTCCTCAATCCCACCGTTACGTCTTCCGATGAGGAAGCAGAGGCTGGGGACTCGGAGGGGGGCTCGTCCATCACCCAGGCTGAAGTCACCGAGGTGGTTAGAAAGCTCCTCGGTGGCAAGGCCCCAGGGGTGGATGAGATTCGTCCTGAGTACCTTAAGTCTCTGGATGTTGTAGGGCTGTCTTGGCTGACACGTCTCTGCAACATCGCGTGGCGGTCGGGGACAGTGCCTCTGGATTGGCAGACCGGGGTGGTGGTCCCTCTCTTCAAGAAGGGGGGTCGGAGGGTGTGCTCCAATTACAGAGGGATCACACTCCTCAGCCTCCCTGGTAAGGTCTATTCCAGGGTGCTGGAGAGGAGGATTCGGCCGATAGTCGAACCTCGGATCCAGGAGGAACAATGCGGTTTTCGTCCCGGTCGTGGAACACTGGACCAGCTCTATACCCTTCATCGGGTGCTCGAGGGTTTGTGGGAGTTCGCCCAACCAGTCCACATGTGTTTTGTGGATCTGGAGAAAGCGTTCGACCGTGTCCCTCGTGGTGCCCTGTGGGGGGTGCTCCGGGAGTATGGGGTCCGGGGCCCTCTACTAAGGGCTGTCCGTTCCCTGTATGACTGCAGCAGGAGCTTGGTTCGCATTGCCGGCAGTAAGTCAGACCTGTTCCCGGTGCGTGTTGGTCTCGGGCAGGGCTGCCCTTTGTCACCGGTTCTGTTCATTACCTATATGGACAGAATTTCTAGGCGCAGCCAGGGGCCGGAGGGTGTCCGGTTTGGGAACCTCAGAATATCATCTCTGCTCTTTGCAGACGATGTTGTTCTGTTGGCTTCATCAAATCAGGACCTCCAGCGCGCACTGGGGCGGTTTGCAGCCGAGTGTGAAGCGGGCGGGATGAGGATCAGCACCTCCAAATCTGAGGCCATGGTTCTCCACCGGAAAAAGGTGGTTCTCCCGCTTCAGGTCGGTGGGGAGTCCTTGCCCCAAGTGGAGGAGTTCAAGTATCTCGGGGTCATGTTCACGAGTGAGGGACGGATGGAGCGTGAGATCGGTAGACGGATCGGTGCGGCGTCAGCAGTGATGCGGTCGCTGTATCGGACCGTTGTGGTGAAGAGGGAGCTGAGTCAGGGGGCGAAGCTCTCGATTTACCGATCGATCTACGTTCCCACCCTCACCTATGGTCATGAGATTTGGGTAATGACCGAAAGGACAAGATCGCGAATACAAGCGGCCGAAATGAGTTTCCTCCGCAGGGTGGCTGGGCGCACCCTCCGAGATCGGGTGAGGAGCTCAGTTACCCGGGAGGAGCTCGGACTCGAGCCGCTACTCCTCCACGTCGAAAGGAGCCAGCTGAGGTGGCTAGGGCATCTGTTCCGGATGCCTCCTGGTCGCCTCCCTCGGGAGGTGTTCCAGGCATGTCCCACTGGGAAGAGGCCTCGTGGAAGGCCCAGGACACGCTGGTGGGACTATGTCTCCGAGCTGGCCTGGTGTCGTCTCGGGGTCCCCCCAGAACAGCTGGAAGAGGTGTGCGTGGATCGGGAAGTCTGGGCATCTCTGCTGAGACTGCTGCCCCCGCGACCCGGCCCCGGATAAAGCGGAAGAAAATGGATGGATGGATGGTACCACATTTGTCCGATTCTCGACATTCTTAACAGATTCCTGACAGAACACGGCAATTCCCAACGGCCCGCAGTATTTGTGATCGTGCATAACAATTTGTGCCATTAATCGTAACACGTGGGACCAAGCAACATGTTGTGACGCCGTGTGAAGCCTCTGCCCCGAATCATCAAATTTCATCCACATTCCCGAAACTCCGATTCATGTCATTCCCGGTAATAATACACTTAAACAAACGTATCAGCGATCGCAAACGTGCTCCCAATGAACTGCGATAATGCCAAGAGCGATGTGAAATGCAATATCCAGGTACAATAATAGGGGACAGCAACAGGCTGTAAGGGGAGAATTCCGCTTCCTGATAACCTGGTAGATGAAGCTGTCATTCAGTCAGTTTGACCCGGCACAGATTGAGACTCCACAGTCTTTTCACTGAGGCAGGAGCGAAGGGGCTGTGAGGTTGACATCGCGACCCTGTCTTAGATAACCCCGTCCGCTCCACCGCAGGGAAGCTGGCCCACGTCCAGATCATTGTTGTTGAGCAGAAACACAACAGTCTCAGGGCGCATTCACAACCCACTCTTCCTGGCCCGTTTGCTCAAATGTTTGTTTGTCTGAGCGGCTGCAAAATTGCGCTATTGCGTCTAGGCCCAAGAACCAAATTCAGATGAAATCGTGAGTCACTTCCCACAGGTTTACCAAATGGTCAAACCCGATCACTGACTCCGCCGCAGGTGTGAGCTTTCCCTTTGGGGGGCCCTTAATATGGACTGAGACGCTGCCAGCTGCGGGGGGACTTCAGGCTGTGTGCGCTGTGAAAACATAGCCATGATTGATTGGCGGACGGATGCCAAGTATCGATTTATACCCTGTGAAAACTCTCATGCTGAACACGGAGCGGTCAGCAGCATTATCAGCCCAGACCAACATTGCGCACTGTTGCTTGAAGATGATGACCGGTGCAGTAGACTTACTTTAGGCTTTCTAATACTGCCATTGTCATATGGCAGTTTTAGCCATTGTTGTTGCGTAACAGTTAAGAGTGAGAAGATGGCAATGGTTGGAGCATCCATTTGCTGATGGGTGGATGGATGGATGGATATATCTAAATCAGGTGTTTTTCTGATTTAGACAATGGTTCCCAAAGTGGAGGGTCGCGGGTCACTGAAGACATGGTCACAAGATGATTTGTATTTTGAAAACCGCATATTTTTGATGATATAAAGACAAATATCAAAATACGGTATCCAAACTAGCATCATTAAACCAGATTTTACATGTTTTGGATTTTAAATTACCCCTCCTGGAGCCGCCACCTTAATGTGATGGAGGGGTTTGAGCGCCCGAATGATCCTGGGAGCTCTGTTGTCGGGGGCTTTGTGCCCCTGGTAGGGTCTCCCATGGCAAACAGGTCCTAGGTGACGGGTCAGACAAAGAGCGGTTCAGAAGCCCCTTATGAGAGACCAACAGGCCCGGTTAGAACCATGGGGCCGTCCTTCTGTGGACCCACCACCTGCAGGAGGTCTGGTGCAGCTCCAACAGCTGCCCCCATGACCCGGCCACGGACAAGTGGAAGAAGAGGGATGGATTTTAAATGATTAAAAATTACATTTTACAGAAGAGGGTACCGAGATATTGGTTGAGGCCTGAAAAGTTTGCGAACCCCTGGTATAGAAATAATGTTGTCCAAGCTAGTTTTATTCCAGACCCAGTTTAGCCTTGATTTGATCTCCGTCTAGGCCCAGTGGTGTTTCGAAGGTCAAATTAAATTTCGCGAGGTCGTACGTCCATGGGTGTTTTGATAGAAATCATTGGTGGATCTTTCAGAACTGGTGAAGTACTAAACAGCCCCAAAAGAATGCTTGTTTTTTTAGTTTACGTTTTAAACGCAGTTCTGGTTTTCTTTGATGAACGTTCCCAAAGATTGTTTATTTGTCTTAAGCCGCTGAGAAGCTTAAAGATGATCACTCTCTGCTCCAAGTGTCCCCCATGCAGAGGGCCTTCAATGCACTAAAACACATGCCTTGATATGGCATCGGATCAATATTAGAACTCTAGTGCGACATGTTATCTGATAAACAAAAATCGCCCATATTGACCATCAATACTACCTTTTATATAGATTTATTTTATTTTTTTCTTCAATGGTCGAAGATAATGAAGTGTGCCTAAGAAGTTGTACCTGCCGCACAGTGTGATCCCCCCCCCCCCAGTTCCCCAGCTCATGGCCTGGAAGAGCATCATGTCAAGTGCCTCCCATCACGCTTTGTTCCTGTTAAGTGAAGCGAATGGCAATCCTTCACTCTCCCCCTGTCCCCCCTCTTCCTTGTCCCAGCAAACTTTCATCCTACTCTGCCCCCGCGTCCTATACAGAGGAGCTGCTAATCCTCCCACCACCACCACCAACACCCCCCCAGCTCAAAACGCTCCTCCGTCCACTTTCCCATCCGTCTCTGCCCTAACCGCCTGTACATTTTTCTCACCTCTGTCACATCACGGCTGCTGTTTGATGTAAATATAATGGATGAAATGCCATTAATGGGGGCCTTTTTTAGAACTGCACCTTTTGTTGTTCACAAATTCTGTCAGCGCTCAAAAAAAAAGTGAGTAATGTTGGTGGATAGAAAACTCAAACTTTAAGGGAGACACTGGACATACCTGACATAAACCTTGACTTTTGTTTTAATAATAGAAAATGGTTAATTCTGACAGAACAGCATGGTAATGACACGTCACTATCACTTTGATGTGAATTTCAAATAGAAATGGGTGAATACCTTGCTTTTATAGACTATATAGATTTGTAATTTGTGAATTTCAGGGTTAAACTGTATTTTGCAGAAGAAGAACAAATAATTTCAAACATACTGTAATATACAATGATTAAAACCTAATTTTTTTTTTGATTATTGTTGTTGTCAATTGTTTTGACTAAAATGGGATCGGTGATTAGAGCAGTGCTTCTCAAACTGTGGCGCGTGTAAGTGCGGACTTTGGCTTCTGTGTTTGGTACTCAGGGGTCATCTGCAACTTTTGACTTTATTAATTTTAACTGGGGATCATTTAGTGAATGCTTTATCAATGCATTTAAGTAAGATGTTTTTTTTTTCTTTCTTGTTTAGACATGCAGTATGTTTGTCTAATATAGGTGTATTTTAGACCATTTTAGACCCAGGTTAGTCCCGATCGTGATCTAGGTCTGATGGTACTTGGAAAGTCAAATTCAAACCACTTATATTTTCTGAAGTAGTGCCTGGTGTGAGATGTTTGGATTCAACACAATAATCAGTGTGTACTCGCATTGTGTCTTTGGGCAAAACACTCCACCTATCTCGCCAACGTACGAATGGTCGGAGGGTCTGGTTGGCAGCTGTGCTTTGGTCGATAAACCCATCATACGCTCCATACATAGCTTGACATCAGTGTGGAGTGAATGAATAAGGTAAAGTTTACATGTTTTAAGACAGCAGGTTAGTCCTGAGCCGCTGTGACTCTAATGGGCCAACCTTCCCCCGCATGTGTTTGGAGGAACCCGAAGCACCCCGAGGAAACCTACGCAGACACTTGGAGAGAACATGCAGATGCCACACAGGGAAGCCCAACACAAACACTGAGAGGAAAACTGAAAGTCTGGTCAAATTGCCATATCAGGTTAAAGAGTAAAGGCTTGTTTTGCCTGTGAATAAGTTAGTAAATTAGAGTGAAATAAGTTTGCTGGTTCCTCTCTGGGACGGATTGTTGGTTGGTTGCTGGTCACATTGTCACTGCTTTACAGATGCCTGACCACAAAAAACCCGCTGCTGAATCTAAATATTGTTGGAAAAATGTATCAAAGTGTAAAGCAAGACAGTTTCCAATTGCTGAATTCAATTGCTGAATAAAATCAATATTCAGTTTACCTCAAAGGTTTGTGGAGGGAGGGGGGGGAAAGGTGCTATTCTCACATACTTGTCACTCCCCTTGACGAAAAAACTGCTCAGCCGTGCCCCAGGTTTAACAGCCTGTGTGGGAACCTTCACTCCCTCGATTCAAACTCCCATTTCCTCCATGTTTCAAACGTCCCACGCTGCTGTACCTTTTTTCCCTTTCCACCCAGCCAGGGCCTGAGCAATGGGGGCTTCCTGTAGTCCGACCCCTCCGCCACCCAACAACGGCCGCAACAACCCACCAGCCTCGCCTCGCCTTCTCCCCTGCTATCCACTGTACCGATCAATCAGTTTCTCCTCCCCGCATTCCTTCTCTGCAATCAGACAATGCAACCTGCACACGCACACACACACCACACACACACACACACACACACACACGCACACACACACGCGCACACACCCCCAAGGCCCAACCGTCCCTCCGCCACCTACCCAGCGGCTTCCGAACCACGGTAAGGGCCGTTGCTTAATCTTCCCGGGTGCAGTCCAGTGTCCGAACTCAACCCCCCCCTCTTCTTCCAATGGGTGATTCGAGACAGACAAAGACAGCTAGCGCACCCCTAATTCTCCCTTTCTCCACCGGCCCACCTCCACGCCCCCCCCCCCCTCCCCGGCTACATTCTCCATCCACATCAGGGCCCCCACAAGCAGCGGAGAAGGCTTTGAAGGAGAGGTAACACCCCCCGTCCCTTTGCCTCTACCTTGAGTTCTTATAGAATATGTACGTGGAAATGCTTGCGTTCAAAAGAATTGGAGGGCGCTTTGTTCCCCCCAAATTCTTTGAGAAACATCGAATCGAATGAACGGCATGAATGGCGGTCCCGCGACTGTGAGGGAACGCCACACTTCGAGAACCTGCGCGTACCCGCTCGCCGGTCAGATTCTCGGTCGGTGTAAGCAGACTGGAGTTTTCTCGTAGCCCCCGAGACCCCTCTTAACGTTTCACCCAGTAAATATGCCGAAAATACAAGTATTTGGTAAAAAAATACTTGAACACAAAAAACGTGTGCCTTCACTGTGAGTGGGCTAGTCTCTCCTTCAGACCTGCTCAGAGAAGGGGACAGGCAAATATTCAGTTTGAATACATCTTGGTAAGCTGTTGCAAATTATTGTGTTTGGTGAAAGTATAAAAAGAATAAAAGTATAAAAATAACCATATTGCAGGTTCTCTTTCCAACGAATTGCTCCCAATTTCCGAATAATGGTTAAAACCAAAGCACAGCTTACTGTACATCAAGGGAATGACAGGCAGGCCATGGGGTGCAATTTGGCCTTCCATCATACTGTACGTACATAGATACACTGATACCAGAACTGATTTGGACATTTTGTGATTGTACACAAATGAACGGCATCTCATTATTATAATGCTTTGACCCAGAAGTGCCCCCAAGTACTAACTACATTGGACCCTGCTTCACTAACCAGGATCTGACGGAATCAGCATTCCCAAGGCGGTATGGCCAAATACTAGCGAAAATAATGAAATATCGATTAAAATAAACCCAAGACATTGTCAGGTCGTTGTCAGAGAGAGGTCCAACCCCCCTGTAAGGTCAAACTTGGTCCATTACCCAGGACACTTGCCTACCTCAGGCCCACAGGTTCCAGATTCTACGGTTACGGACAGATTACACATCATTTGTTCGCTTCCCCCAAAGCTGTAAAGTGGTTTCTACAGTGGTTAAAGAGAAACGATTCCACATCGTTCCTCCACTTCGATTGGCTCGGTCGTCAGTCTGATGAATCCAGATAAAGTCTATGTTCTGCTCCAGCTGGATCAAGCTCCACATCAGATCGTATCAAACGGGAAAGAGACCACAAACACAATCCACATTTTCAAAGTAAATACATTCTGCACTCACTTAAGTATATAATTTGACACAATATAACCTCAGGAGGGGTTTATCAGAATAGGACCCTCGTTCACGTAACTTCTTCCAATCAGCAGGAGAAAAAGAGTTGTGCCTTCGCTTCAAAGTGATCTCGTGTCACACTAGTGTTCAGCCTCTCCGCTCCTCATCAGTTATTATTCATTATTTCATTAGGCAGCCTGTCGTAGGCAGTGATTTTCGCATTCATTAGAAGCAGCAGAGTGAACATACAGTGCAGTTTTTTCCTTTTAAGGCGAGAGGCTGTAGGTGAATATGGAAACTTTTTAAATGTAGAGATATCAATTTGAAACTTCTATATTGCACCAAAAAAATGCCAAACATTTCCCATATTTTTGGCGACGAAATCTGAATAATGCACTGACTGACCCAGGTTTAAATTTGGGGTTTAAGTTTCTTGATATATTATTAGTGAAGCGGTTTTTAGTGGTAAAATAGGTATAAATAAATAAATACATACATACATTTCTCAATGCCTCAATAAATCAGGGTGGGAACTAAATCTGGGAACAAATCCCTCTGATAAAACCTTCAAACTATTGTTCAGTCCAAGGCTGGAAAGTTCGAAGTCTGTAGGTGCTACTTATGTGGAGACATTGTCGCACCAATGGAGTTAATGTAAAATTGTCCCATTTAAAGCGCCTGTGAAATGTCTGTGAAAGGCGCTATACAAATAAAGTCTCTCCTTCCTTCCTTCTTTCATGCATATATGCATTTTGAGAAAATGGCCCTTGGAATTTCCAAAATAAATCTATGATGAAACATTGAATCAGTGCAATAATTAAACATGTTATTGAGAGGATTGTGTATGTTTTTCCCCAGGTGAAAGTTTATATGTTAAGAAACCAATTTGGCCCCAAAAAATGTAAATTGACAAATTTAAATTGTGCCTGTAGTTTCTCTCCTTATTAAATAACTTGTGTTCACTTGTAATGGTATTTGCAAGGAGGACTCTCTCACCTTGCATCCATTTCAAGTCCAATAGTTCCACCTCCAGTGTAGCTGTCAGGGTGGCCTTTCCTTATCGACCCCCGGGGGGATGGGGGTCCCCCCCTTTGTGGAGACTCAGGCGTACCTCACAAACTCCCCTCTCCCCCCCATCCACCCTCCCTCTACCCAATTCCAACCTTCCGAGCTCATAAAGGCCCGACCCGCTCAAGAATGTTGTTTTTAAGTTCCTTCCTCTTCCTCAATGAGCGAATGATTGGTGATGTGCCCGCGTAGTCTTTGGTGCCACTTGATGACAATTTGGCCCGTGAGACGGCCGTTTTTAATCGGACATTAATTTATGGCGCTTGGACCCCTTGCCGACGCGACTCCGGGGTTTTAAGGGCGCTGGAGTAGGGCGGCCTTGTGGCTTTTTGTCCCTTGTTTTGTCAGGGGAGTGTGGCTAACATTAATAGTGTGTTGTTGGCTATAGTGCTCTCGTACAGAGGGCCCCCCAATGGCACTATAGGGACTTTTTTTTTTACTGGGGAAAGAGGGGGGCTCTGACCAAGTGTATTCTCAAGGAGTTAAATAGATGGGAGGGTAACAGGTTTAGGCTAACGCTTACCTGAAGTGACAACTGTGCTGTACCTGTACATTGTGGCCACAGCTTCACACGCTAACAATGAGCCGGGGGGTTAGCATATCAAAAAGGGTCGTACTTTTTCTGTCCCGCTGGTTCCCAAGCGTTTCCCTCAATAGGCAAGGACTTATGGATGTAAAAAAAAGAAGAGAGAGAATTGTGGCTACATTTGGTGGCCATGTCCAGCTTCATTCCCTCAGTTATTTGGTTAGCACCGCTCTAGGTTTGGTTCTCCAACTGTGTGGGATTCACACCTGCATACTAGGTACTTGGGTGAAATGCACATTTATGATCACTCAAGAGTCACTTTTGAAACAGTACTCGGAGAAAATGCTACTTGTGTACTGTGAATAACTGAGTGAAAAGTCTGATGTGTGTTTTAGTGACATAGATTATGAGAAACAAAATTCTACACTTGTAGAATAAGGTTCACAAAACAATAACTGCATTTATTTGATATGGCACATGAAGCTTTTTCTACTTAAATACAGTATTTTTATTTATTTTCAACTTTTTTTTTACAAAGAGTACAGATTACTCAAGTTAAAAGTACGTCACCTGACGTCCCAAGGGGTGGGACGTCAGGTGAGGGAAGGAACGGTTGAAGGTAGTGGCCTTTTATGGGCAGGGAGGGGAAGCGCACCCCGAACTACCACACGTATGATAAAAATACCCTCAGAGGTGCAGTTCCCAAAGTTACTCAGATACATGTACGTGAGGAAATGTAAGTGAGTACTACCTGCCTCTGTTCAGGCAAGTTTATTCAGCCTGTACAATTCAGGGTTAGGCAACGTCAGGCCCGGGGGCCAAAACCGGCCCTCCATTACAGAACATCTGATCCTCAAGAGGATTTTTGAGGAACATTATTACACAAATCAATGATCAAAGCCTCTTTAAGTGCTCTAGAAACGTGCAAAATACTCTCAATGTGTTAATAAAATGTCTTAGCAGAACACACAGGCCTTATATGATGTGCAACGCTGGCATTTGGGGAAAGTCCAATCAGCCTGTGATTGGAGGGTCTTTGGACGATGAAGAAAACCAGCCTTCCCTGCTATACATGGTGCACATAGATGATCGCAGTGAATAAGTAAAGGCCTTTCTGTCTGGTGTGTAACCATGTGAATAATATCCACTGGGAAAATACAAATGAGAGAGACAAACAACTATTCTATTTCCACCTGACACATATAACAGAGGTTACGCAGAAAACTACCTGCACACCTATAGGAACTGTGGTAAAAACAAACATATAACTTCTCTCATCTGTAATTAAGAGTTTAGTCGTTCGCCTGTTGATTTGGCAGAAGATGGCGCTGTTTCTCCATCTTCTACGTGACCGTTATTCGTTATTTTTCATGTTTCCGTACTCGAGAAAGCCACCACGTTGGACGGACCATCCGACACCTTTTTGTAAATAAAAATAAGAGTTGTCCCCTTGTTTTTGTTCTGTTGTTAGAAATGTCAACAACATTAATTTAAATCCAGTCACAACTCAAGTCAGACCAGCTGTTTGTCCATGGACACTAGATGGCGCTGCACACCACGAGTCCCCGGATAAGGGGATTTAGACCGTATAAGTACTGTAACACTGCTCAAAAGGAGTAAGCCGAAGCAAGAGCTTATAAGCGCCCACCCCCAAAATGAATACAATTAATATCATAATTTCACAAAAACATAGTGGAACAACAAAGGGACAAAAAAGCAACAAGGAAACAACAGCAAAACAAAATAAACCCTACACACCCGCAGCATCCGACCATACCCCAAAACGGAGCAATACCGATTACGTAACAACTAATTACGAAACAATTATTTATGAAACAACTATGATCATGCCACATACCTACAAACTATTTACAAAGAACTATTATTTACAAAACACTGTTTGAAGTGTTCGTGTATCAACAGAAAAGAAGCACAATTACAACAACGGTCTAGTTTCAAGTACAAAGTATAGTACAAGTAACGATCATTACATTTCAAAAGTCACTAGTTTTATGTTAAAAGACAGATTAATATACATATTGAACTCCGTGAATATTTATTATGTGCATTTATTATGTAAGCCCTACACAGTGTAGTTCGTTAAAAAGCCAGGAGTAGAGCGGGCCAGTTGTAGAGGGCAGCAGCTCCTCATCAACAACCCCTATGCAGCTGCCCTAACTAGCTGATTTTGTAGATAATGTTCTTGTGCCGGGTGGTGCATTAAAAGACGAGGATTACGAGCCCGTTGGGAGGATCCCTCTCAACAGATCCATAGCTCGCCTACCCTAATTCTCTATTTGTAATTTTGAGCAATAGTAATTTTGAGCAATAGAATGACAACCGTTGAGAGCAACAAAATGTTTCCTTAATTAATAAAAAGCATTTGGTCCTATTGCGCCCCCTAGTGGCAACTCATTTTTTCTTCTCTATACTTAACTAAAATCTTTTGCTTGAATTTATATTTGAACAGATTGATGTTTGAACATCGTTTCAACTCCATCTCCAATTTATTCCACAATTGTCGGACTAAAACTTTTCAAAGTTGTGCTATGTTTCTGAATCCTAAAGTTTAATTCTTCACGTAATTCATAACGACCAGTACGTTCTTGGAACCTTCTTTGTATTTGGCTTGGTAACAATTTGTAACTTGCTTTGAATAACAACTGTACTGTTTGGAACTCAACAATGTCACAAAACTTCATGATCTTTGATTTTAAAAATAATGAGTTTGTGTGGTCCAAAACCCCAACTTTTTGAATTACTCGGATAGCTCTTTTTTGCAACATTACTATTGGATTTAATGTGTTTTTATAAGTATTACCCCAAACCACAGTACAATAATGTAAATAGGGCAAAATCAGAGAACAGAATGAGGTATGAAGAGCTTTCATGTTTAAAATGTGCTTTACTTTCACAATTACTGAAATACTTTTTGATATTTTAGTACAACTCGACTGGTAATTACCAATTTTCACGCATTGTTTTCTATTTTTTAAATAACTGGTAACCCACTGTAGAGCTACCCCCCTTATCCCATAATGTTCCAATTTATTAATTAATATGTCATAATTTATTGTGTCGAAAGCTTTGCTCAAGTCAATAAACGATCCTATTGCATATTTCTTATTGTCTACAGCATTAGTTATTTCTTCAATACTATCAAAGAGCGCTTGTGAGGTTGAGTGATTATTCCCAAAACCAAACTGATTTTCAGAGAGCAAATTATATCTTTCTATAAAGCTGTCAAGTCTAGAATTGAAAACCTTCTCTAATATTTTGGAGAATTGTGGCAAAAGGGAAACAGGCCTGTAGTTTGTAGAGACTGTACTGAACGGTCGTACTGTACTGTACGACCGTTCAAAACCAATTCATCATAACCCGGGGCCCGGACACACCCGTCTGTTACAGCCGAGTCACCTCATCTCAACTTTTCCAATTCCGAAACGTATCTCCCTCTTTCTTCTTCTGCCGGCTACACCTTCACGTCCACGGGGTGTTGTATTCCGGCGTGAGAGGCGTGTGCAGCAGCTGGAGCGGCGATCCCACTTCAAACGGCGGCACATGAATGAGACAGGTATCGCTGACGGTACGCCCCCTCAGAGCAATAAAACAAGTGAACAGGAGAGGGGGGGGATTTACAGGAACACGAAAGTGAAGGCGGCCATGTTCAAAGACACACTCGGTCAGGTATTAACAGACTATCGCTATTTCCCCCTTGCCTTAGAGGTCAACGGCCTAAGGAGCTGTAAAACGGCGTTGGAAAGTTTCCAGACCTCGGAACTCATGTCAATTGAAGAAAAAACAAACATTTCATTGAGAATAAATAAACAATAACCTGCACATTTTGATGATACAGGATTGTGTGGCCTAAGACTTTTCAGTAACAGACTTTATTGACACAAGCATTAAAGAGAGGTATAAATACTTGCTTAAAGAGGGGGTATTATGCTTTTTTCAATCACATAGCACCAGTCTATAGCACACCACAATGGTGACGTAACCTTCTGTCGGTCTGTATATGCAGTAAATTAAAATAACTGCCTTGAATAAAATGGCTCTCTCAAAATGGCTGTGCTGAACGTCTTGAAATAGGCCTCTGTCTCTTTAAGAAGCTTTCCGACACGCCCCCTTCAGCACACTACTGTGGCATTTAAACAACAACACTGTGCGGGGGAGGGGGCTCTGCTGAGCTGAGGAGCAGTGGTTGGGGGCTTGGCTGGTGACGAAAGGTCCAGAGGCGTCTCCAGGAGGTGGGGGCGTTCCTAGGAGGACTGAGGCATAGCTACAGCTAAAATGGCCGCCGTCTAAGTTTTTACTGATTACTCAAAAATATGTGAATGAGCCGAGGCAACACTCCAGGCATGTGTTCAATGAGGGAATGACATAATAACATGATATAACACTCTACATTCCAGACCATTTTTCATGATATCTGTAGCACCACAGCTGTTACATCCATGGACACATGCTATGGCTCGTTTGAAAGGTGAGACTCGACGCTCTCAGTAGGTGAAAACAGTTTACGTGCCTCGGTCCCTAAGCTAAACTGAGGCTAGTTTTGATCAAAATCCCTGTGTTTTTTTGTTGTTTTTTTGTTTTAATGAAACACAACTGTCTCCCTCATTTCACTCTCTTCACCGGGCTGTGACTGAAAACAGGGGCTTAAGAAAAGAACATCGACCGCTGAGAATGTCTGGGCGTGAGTTTCACGTTGTTTTAAGAGAACACAGAGCTGAAATATAGTGACAAAAATACTTCGTGAGGAGGCGGCGTTGAGCATCTGACACACGGTTTATTTTTAGATCATGCAAAACTGTCGGCTCGATGACGTCATTGGTCCTCGATTGTGAGTGATGACAAATGAAGAGCGATCTGAAGCACACGGTGTGGAGATCGTGGTTCTGCGCAGGAGAGGCCTCGGCTCTCACCTCCTCCTCTCTCTAAGCGCTCCTGCAGGACCGATGGGCGGGGCAAACACACGATGACCTAACGAGGGGCGTGTTCATTTCTGCCACATTGTGATGAAATGTCCATTTATTTCAGTTCCGTTCGTCACAGAGCTCCCGAAATCACACGGCGTATTAGAGTGTCTAGTTTCGTAATGATTTTTTTTGTTTTTATACTTTTTCCGTTTTTGGCACTTGGTATTTTGACAACGAAGACAACCGGACCTCCTCCAAACAACCTTACCAACCCCTGGTCTAGTTAGACATCTTTGTTTAGAGCACTCCCATCACAATATGAATATAATATACAGGAGACTTTTAGCCACATAGTAGTCATTTTAATGTAATAGTCATTTTAGATTATTCAAATAAGAAAGTGTGCCTTTTTACATTATGACTCATCGGGCTGGTTCTTTTCAAATTTTATATTAACCTCTTAACCGCCACCTGAACCAAGCAGATTTTTGGCTTTACCCAAATCTAATGAAAGTGCAACAAAAAGGCAATGAAAAAGGGACAGGAAAGTGACGAAAATGTGACGGAAAAATGTCAAAAAAGTGACTTAGCTTTCAAATGAGGTGTTACACTGGCCCGTAGGCTGTGATGGATTTGGGCAAAGCTGAACTGGAGAAAATGCACTCGGTAAAGGCGGGGGTTAAGAGGTTAAAGAGAGGCAGTCTTTTGAACGGCTCTTTTAAATGAACGGCTCCCAAAGACCCAGAAAAGAGCCGTGAATCCCATCACTGCCTTAATCCCACGTCGTTCCCTTCACACAACCCAACACGGATTTCCGTTTCACATTCTTTTGTTCGAGAGAATCAGAAAGTGCATACATAAATAAATGAAATAAAATAAATCCCAGTGCCCCAGCAATAATACCAACCGTATCTATTTCTTCTACTCCTTATATCTACCTCTACTTTCATTGTCCTCCCCTTTCCACCATGCGCTCCTCCACCTGATCATTCATTTCTAGTAATAAAACAAAACACATGCTAACAGATAAGTGCATGATTAAATAGTAACTACAAAAGGGAAAAGAGGGCAGCCACAGATCTTAAAATTCTTTCATACAAAATTGTACCCGTTCTGAGCCCAAAGAGTGCTTATTACGCTGCCGTCGGATTTGCTAGCATTGCCTTTCCTGGAAGTAAAGTGATGTTTTTTTTGCTCGTAATTGCGTCTTGTATGCATCATACCTCGCTAAGTGCCATCTCCGACGGTTTTACTTAGAAATGGGGTGCACGCTTCCAGCCTTTGGTGTGGGGGGGGGGCCTTCAAATGAGGCGGCGGGGCAGGATATGAAGTCAGGGCCCTGAAATGCCACCATTGTGAGTAACAGGGCCCCTGGCTTTTCACTCGCGGCCACTTGGGAGGTGTTTGAACATCTGAGTGGATTGTGCGGGGCTTGTTTGATTACCATTACAACGTGCTTAAGGGCAAGGCACCTCTCTCTCTCTCTCTCTCTGTCTCTCGCTCTTTCTCATGAGGGGCTGAGAATCTTTTGACACTTAATCCCACCTAAGGGGACGCGACAGGAATCTCTGCCTGATTAGAGCGGACAGGAAACGGTAAACGCGTTTGGTATTTTTGCCAAACCATTTCAACGCTCCATCTTCTTGCTTTCGTCAAAACTGTGTCGAAAATACTAAATCACAAAGCTGAAATGGAACTGCTGAAGAAATGTCTAAATTCAGTCAGATGGAGGTGATTTGGGTGATATAGTGTATAATGGAAGCATTTTTCACGCATATGGTAAATGTTCTCAACTTATATAGCACTTTTCCACCTACATTAGGCACTCAAAGCGCTTTACAGCAAGGAACCGCTCACCCATTCATACACCAATGTACGCAGACACTGGAGGCAAGGTGGGTGAAGTGTCTTGCCCAAGGAGACAACGACAGCGTGCAGCTTCAGGAGGCAGGATTCGAACCACTGACCTTCCGATCACGAGACAACCCACTCTACCATCTGCGCCACCGTCGCCCCGATGTAACTCCTCATTACATGCCCGAATACTTACATAAGCATTTTGACGGAATGGTTTGCAGCCTGTGTTCAATATATCGAGAAGAAAAAGAAAAATGGCTGCTGAAGATCTCTGAACTACACCATTCATGTTTAACCCTTGCGTTTTTAGGTGAGTCGCGATGGGAGTGCTGATTGGATCATCATGCAGTCAAACAATAAACATGACGGGCAAAAGCCGGTCCACTGCCATCATTGCAAGATTTTTTAGTAAGCATAAATTGCTAGGCTTTATTTACTTTGGCAATTTCTGCTTTCTAGTTTTTCTGTATGAACAGAATTTATCCAGAGTCAAAACATAATGAGTTCCTCGGTTAACGTCCTCTTCCCAAAGCCTGCTATAGGGGGCGCTGCAGAGCCACGGGGCCTTCGCAACGAGAGTTAGCATAGCGTTAAATTAAGCACGTCATGGTTTCCCCCCAGTACAGGAACTTCCGGGAGAAGCGACCTCTGAATTGCGCGACCTCTGAACCCTCTCGGCCCGCTCTCCTCTTCCTCCTGCTTTGGTCCTATTTCTGCTGAAGGAAAACAGTCCGGACACAATGCCATCCGAGCGGTTACGTAACTGCGTGGAGGAAGCAGCTGCCGCGGCGCGTCAACATTGGACCCGGGTTTCCTCCATCCCAACACGGCTTCTGCAGGAGATGTCTGTTCGAGGAGGACGTGCTCGGTGTTATAAAGAGGAAGAGGAAGACAGTGACGACTCCAAATACAGACCTGCTCCCTCATCAAACTGAAAAACGAGCCCGGAGTTGATTTAGGTAATAGATTTAAAAGTCCTTTCAGCGAGCATTGTTTTGCTGCACTTACTGTGTTTATATCAGTGCCATTGATTTGTTATGCTGTTAGCGACAAATGACGGCTTTCATATTCTTTTTAGCACGTACACTTCAGCGAATGACAGAAAACTTGATATACATTTTTCTATCTATAGCAAAGGTTTCAATGTACTCTATTCCCTCTTTAAATTGGATTCCAAATGGCATTAAATGTTAAATGACTGGAGAAGAACTATTTTGGCTGCTTACTTTAATCAAAAATGACTGTTTGAAACACATAGACCCATTCCATGTGACGTATGCATAGTAAATTATGTGTATGTGCAAAACAACTGGAAAACCGCATTGTATTGAGACTCACGGTTGCGTCAATCAAACGAGAGACAGTTGGTCCGAATTTGAGAACAAGAAAGCGCCCGCGCCATGATCGGGATCGCAGCTGATGAAGAGAAACTATCGTCCAGAACCAACCGGCTCCAGTCTGAGCACACTGAGGATCGGCTATTTGCCTGAGCAGCAGCTACACTGAGGCGACCTGAACTGCAGACCCCGCCCGACAGCTGCACAGTGCACCTCATGTCTGTAGCGCACGGTTAGCATTAGCAGTGAAACGCAAACGGAACGCCTCGGGCCCCGTTCAAACGCTGTGCGGCTAGCGCGAGGGAAAAAGCCAAATTTAGAGAGTTCAATAACGCAAGATCCAAAGAGAAAAAGCTCTCCTAATGTCCCGCTTCACCGACCTCCACAGGTCCATGACGTCCTGACCTCGGCCAAAACCTGCCCGACCAGGACAGACTGAGTTTATCGGGTCGTGGTGAAAGGGCTGTACCACAGAATTACCGATTTATGCCCTTCCCAGTGGGTTCCCAGTCAAAAAAAACAACAACAACTGATATCTAATTTAAATAACTGATACGTGATATTGGAAGTACATGCTTGTGCCACACATACGTTTCTTACATAAATGCTTTTGAACTTTGCCCGGCCGTTTGTGTAGCTTTATCACCACCTACGCAACTGCCTTTCATTTTCTTCTGCCCCGACATTGTAAAATCTTGGGGATAAAGTGTGCGACCTGCCTATACTGCTCAGTGATGTGCCATAGAGATAAGAACAAACAAAGGACAGTGGAAGAGCATTTGTTTGTTGCAGAGCGGCGGTTCTCAAGCTATGGGACACGCACAGATATGCGTCTTCCAAGTCGCACAAAAGCGCTTTGTTCACTTTCCAGACGCGAGAGAACTAGGCGTGTTGATATGGATTTACAGTAAGTCATATTTAATGTACTTGATCTTTTCCTTTGTATTGTATATGACATGTTAGCAAACACGACACCAGCAGAGGGCTCTGGCCTCATACCCACAGGCCCTTTGCATCGTCACCACCAGCACATCGAGCCCAGCCCGTTGGATCAGGACCAACCAGCTCACCTTCTTCTCCAGTCTTAGTTGGTCTTTTGATGCTTCTTCTCTCGACTTTGAGTTGGCACTTCTGGACTATTTCAAGAAGCAATATTTGTCTGAATCGGGTTGACCTGCGCTTTATGGCAAAGGCCTTAAAGATGAAAACAAACAACAATCTAGAAAAAAAAGGCTACGACCTTGTGTCCAAATCCAGCTTCGTGGATCCCAAATCATGTAGGATATTCGTATGCACATGTCCGTGAGCTGACTCGCACAAATGAACTAAATCTTCAAATCTTATCACACATATTCATAAATCACTTGATGTGACATTTTCCCTGAGGCCCAGATAAAGACAGCATGCCCATTTCCATTGTATGTATTCTTCCATGTATAAATTTCATGTTGTTGTTCGAGGGAGCGCTTTCACACGACAATTTGTGATTCACTTTGCAATGACGATAAAGCCCCATCCAGAATAATAACAAAGGCTCAGCCTAGGACAGAGATCAACCTTTCCCACAATGGCAGCTCTTTCTCGCATTGGTTTCACGTTATTATTATCTACTTATTATTATCTATCTATTTGTGCCTCAGACCAATTTCTGGCCACACATCGCCAGAGATGGTACTTTTTTCCTGCAAATGTAATCATTCTACATAATTACAGCGTCAAAAACCTTTTATTTTTCCTGTGAGACAGAGCTGTATTAAAGGTGCAGTGTGAAAAGAATTGCATGTGTGTCTCTACAAGACTCCAGGATCAATAGTTTTGTAGGTTTTCTGGTGAGAGGCTCCGTCAGCAGAGAAAACCTTCCAAACATTTGATCCTAGAAACCACTGTGATGGAAAGGGAAGGTTTCATACTGAGCACTCATACAGCTGCTGGGTCACTACAAGGTCAAATACACACAAATATCAACGTACTTTTTACAAATAAAAAGTTGCATAATGCGCAATTAAAGGGACTATACGGGTTTCAACAGGTTAGACAAATCCTGTAGTCACTCAGAAAGGTGTTCCTTCGGGTCCAAATTACCGTCAGGCATGTGCTTAATATAGAGACTGCAGTTAGGCGTGAGACCTGAGGTGGCAGTAGTGAGTATAAAAATAATGACCAACTTGCATCTAGTCCCTTCAAGCTGCCAGGTCCAAATAACAGTGTGGGACACAGTTTAAAACCTCTGTTAAATGTCGAATGTCTCCCTGCATTGAGGCCCTCGGTGAGAAAAGTGTGCAGCATACTCACAAAGGTGCTTTAACCTCTTAACCCCCACCTTAACCCCGCGCATTTTCTCCAGTTCCGCTTCTCACCAAATCTAAAAGGTTACAGCCTATAGGCCAGTGCACTTTTTTGTTACTTTTCTGTTGCTCTTTTGTGGCTTTTTCATCACTTTTTTCATCGCTCTTTTTTGTCCTTTTTGTTGGGTTTTCATCGCGTTGTTGTCGCTCTTTTGTTGCTACTTTGACAATTTTTTCCCGAGAAGCTTTAGATTTGGGCGAAGCCAAACTGGAGGAAATGCGCTCGGTCAAGGCTGGGGGTGAAGAGGTTTACCACTTAACTGCCACCCTAGGGTTAGGGTTAAGGATTAGGGTTAGGGTTAAGGATTAGGGTTAGGGTTAGGGTTAAGGGTTAGGGTTAAGGATTAGGGTTAACAATTATTTACATCCAAGTCTCAAAGCGTATTGACTGGAGAGCTTACAGTCTATATGCCAGTGGGATACCTAATTTGAAAGCCAAGACCTTCTAGTTTCTAAAAAAATATGTGTGAGTGAAACACGACTTACGTTACAGTTGCCGTTCTTAACCCTAATTATATCTTGATTAGGGTTAACTAACCCTAACCCTAGCCCTAGCCCCCTGATCAGGAGAGACGGCAGTTAAGGGGTTAATTGAGTACCAGCAAATTGGTGTCTTTCGTAAAGGTGACCTATAGTTTGGACGAGAAGTTTTTTTGAAATGAAAAACACAGTTCAGCGGGATGGGAAAAGGCCCCGGGTCACGCTAACCGCCCCTGTCAAACATTAGCAAATATCCCCCAACTGTAACCGCTCTCACTGGGAAGCGGCGCCTCGTCTCTCCCATTCTCACCGCCGTCTCTAAATCCCCCCCCCCCCCTGACAGAACGTGTATGTATAGTCATTTCTCCATACCCTCAGTCTGCATTCGCCACACTTTCCGCGCTCCATAATCATAAAACGTTGGGTCGGATCTGACGGTAATGGGAACGCCGAGGGGCTAATCGTTTGGGCCGAATCGTGTGAGGCTCCTGAGCGTGATCCGCAGTGATGCCGCGGAGCCGGTGTGCATTTCCCATATCAATCACGCTGTACGGATGGCGGGGCTAGTTAGCAGGCCCCGGGGGATTGTTTGGATGGGGGGCCCCCCCCGCTCCTGCCTTGGGGTCCCCCAAAATGTGTCCCCTATTCGGACGGCACAGCGGGAGGGCGGAGAAGGCGCCTCCGCGGTGGCTCGACGCAGGAGGATGTAGAGCTTTTAAACGCGAGCACTGCAAAAAGGAAGCGGATTGAGTATTACTTCACCTATCCGTGTACAAGTACAGTAGAGCGAGAGAGATTTTAAACATATGACAAGAACAAGGAATCATTTGCAGTACAATGCCTTGTACTTCAAATCGTGATGAATGTCTGTTTTTTTTATGAAACTTAGATCAGGTCTGTAGGTCTGAGCTGTAAGGCTGTAAGCTCCAGTCAAGAAGCTTTTAGATTTGGGTAAAGCTCAACTGGAGAAAATGTGCTCAGTTAAGGTGGAGGGTAAGCGGTTAAACATGTAGTTCCCTTTAAAGGTGCCCTATGCAACTTTTTATGGGGGGGAAAAGTTGATATTAATCCGTATTTGACCTTTCAGTGATCCCGCGGGTGCTTGGGTGGTTAGCCTAGTGCTTTTATTTACCATCCCGATGGCCTGCAGGACGCTCCAGGATCAATTGTTTGCAGTTTTCACTGTGGACCGTATCCATGGTTACATATGCAGTCCATTCCAAAAACCTGAAATGAAGCTGATCCTGAAGCATCCTAGGACCCATCGGGATGGAGAGTAAAGGCGCTAAGCTAACCACCCATACAGCCGCTGGGTCACATAATGCACCTTTAAGATTGTAGCCTCCTTCTCGATTACTGGACACACAAGAGTGTATTTGCTTTATACATGATTTGGGCATCCACCTCCTGGAACCGCCACCTTAACGTGGTGGAGGGGTTTGAGCGCCCGAATGATCCTGGAGCTCTGTTGGCGGGGGCTTGGTGCCCCTGGTAGGGTCTCCCAGGGCAAACAGGTCCTAGGTGACGGGTCAGACAAAGAGCGGTTCAGAAGCCCCTTATGAGAGACAGGCCCGGTTAGAACCATGAGGCCGTCCTTCTGTGGACCCACCACCTGCAGGAGGAGCCATAGGGGCTGGTGCAGCTCCAACAGCTGCCCCTTCGACCCGGCAACGGACAAGTGGAAGAAGATGGATGGATGATTTGGACAGTTTGAAGATTTAGCTAAAAGTACATTTCTAGATTTACTAAACGGAAATCAGACAATTTTTGTATAGAATAAGGAAGAAAATGGGGAAAACGTAAGTAAGTGCTTTATTGACATTGTACAAGTGTACAACGAAATAGTGTTCAGGTGTTAGTCCTGAGCTGTGTCAACCCGACCCGCATGATCTTGGAGGTCGGGGAAACTGTAGCACTCGGAAGAAACCTGGCTGGCTGCCCTCTGTCTCCTCTGATCCTCTGAAATAGTGCAACCCTCATGGGTTTGTCCCTGTTTCAGAGCGTGGTGTCCTGCACTGGTCAGCTCCACCTCCTCCTTCCTCTTACTCCCTCTCCTCCCTCCGCTGTGGGGGCTCTTGGTTCCTCTTCAGTGTCTCAGAAGAAGAAATTTGGGTTTAGCTGATAAGCTAGCATTTTGTTTACCTTTAAAAAGCTGATTTCTTCAGGACCATTTTAGACTCTCAAAGTAAACAAATCCACCAAACCTCCACAAACACACGGCAAAGACGTGCAATAGTATCCAGAAAAACAAGGTGGAACACAGAAACCACAAATGCAGGTCGCAGAAAAAGGCGAAAATCTCAGCTGCACAAGGGGGGAGGGAGGTCGCTTACTGTTTTAACGTCGCCATGACAACAAAAAGAATAGATCTAGTCAAAAAACTCTTCAAGATTTCAAGATTTGCAATGCTCAATAAAAAACCCGCCTGTTGGACGTTTACCATTTCACTTCCTTTTTGGACATGGGCACAGGAAGTGACGTAAGAGGAGGTAGAATGCAACTTCCTGTACCAATGGGCCATGACAGAGTGAGCCTTCCCTGTTCCCAGAGGATTGTTTACACAAGTAAGAGTAAAGTTACTTTAAAGTGTTTTTACTCAAATAGAAGTAAAAAGCTGTTGCCTAAATATTTACTCAGGTAGGATTAAACAAGTACTTGGTGAGTACCGTGAGTAACTGTTTAACTGCTTTAGTGTAAAAGTCTGATTCATGTTTCAGTCATGACATAAATGAAGAGAAACAAAACATTACCATACAAATATATAAAATAAAATGATTAAGAAGAATTAAGCAACACAAGACAAAATACATCTATTTTATGTGTCAAAATAAAGATATAAAACCATACTCACAGAGGCAACTTTTTTTTAAACTCACGTAAGAGTACAGAATGCTTCATTTTGATATTACTAAAAAAAAAAACTTCTTCAAAAAGTTATTTGTAATTGAGTAAATGTAACTAAGTACTATCCACCTCTTCCATTATATTTTCCAACTTTTCGCCCTAAAACTCACACTCCGCTGATGTCAGACTTCAGAGTGGAAAACGGTAAAGTACTCAGTTACATTTCCTCATGTACATGTATTTGATCCATCCATCCATCCATTTTCTCCCACTTGTCCGTTGCCGGGTCGTGGGGGCAGCTGTTGGAGCTGCACCAGCCCCTATGGCTCCTCCTGCAGGTGTTGGTTCCACGGAAGGACGGCCTCATGGTTCAAACCGGGCCTGTTGGTCTCTCATGTATTTGAGTGACTTCTTAAAAGTAACTGTACTGTACTGAACTGTATCCAGCTTTCCTCACCTCTCCATCTCTTGCTAAGCTTCATCCTCTCAGCGCAGGGTAAAAACACTCGCCACAGCTTTGCTACAGCCACGCAGTAGGAGGAGCAGGAGATGTCGTGTTCACCCTTTATTGAAACAGCCGCACAGCGAAGAGGAGTCGGAGGGGATTATTTTAGCCCACAAAGAGGAGCGGGAAGTGAAACTACTGAATACTTCATTTCATCTGTTTTAGATCAACATTGCATTTTCCAACTAACAAAGTGTGAAATAGTGATAACAATGTGGCATTATGATCAAATACCTGCTCTTTAAGTAAAGTTATTTCAACCTAACATTACTTTTGCTTGAGTAAATATTTGACTTTGACTAATAGTAAGAAATGATTAGAAAAGTATCCTTTTTGTCAGCTAAATATGATTAAAAACGAGGGCAAACGGATGGATCAAATGACATGATAAATATATAAATGATGAATATAATGAAGTAAAGTGTTTTTTTGCAGTGCGGCGGAGGGAGGGGTGAAGGCATGGGGGGGGGGGTGGGGGGGTGGGACCAAGGGGTTAGGGGATGGCCCTTTGTCCAGCAGCACATTCTTTGGGCCATTGTGAACCCGACGCCACCATTTAGGGATTTTAAAGGCTCGTTTGCACAATTCCCTTTGTCAGCGCGCCGCGGAAAAGCACCAGAGGCCAACAGTTCTCCACAAGTTAGGGAACGGGGCCGCGGCCGATTAGGAAGGTGGGAATTCCTCCATGTTTTGTGTCCAGAAGTGCAGTGAAGTACAGAGTTACGTAGATCCGTTAGACGTTCGACTCCCCGTTTCCACTTTTAATTTTAACTCTAAACACTCTGAGATGCGGCGGGTTAAAGGTCATAATAAAAATTAAAAAAAGACAAAACTCACTATTTGCGACGCCGGAATAAAACAGGAAATATCTAAAACAGGCCACTTTCCCGCAGCAACATCTCAGGAGCTCCTACAGACTGCACACTTTACAGATTTTAAAGGGTTTGCTCAAAAAATCATCTTGCGACCCCCACTTTGGGAACCACTGCACTAAAGGAGGACAAAATACATTTCATTCCATTACTAGACATAAAATACGGTATAGTGCCTTTAATGTTAGCAAAAAATTCCACCCAAAACTGCTTCAGAATACATTTTGGACCCACATGTGTTTTTGTACTATGCAAATGTTTAGTTGGATTCATTTTCCACCAAGCTCTTGTATTAATGACGGGAGACCGGGCCCACTGTGCAAAGCCTCCTCCAGCACATCCCAAAGCCGCTCAATGGGGTTAAGTCATCAACCTTCATTTACGAACTCAAACCGAGCCCCCAGTGCTGTCCTGGGACATTTGACTTTATTTATCTTTCGGGACATTTCTCGACACTTTTGTCATGTCGCTAAAGCAAATGGCGTAATGGAAAGTCAGATAGCGGCGCAGACACATCATTGCCAGATACGGCAGACCCCCCCCCCCCCCCCACACACACACACACACACACACACGCACACACACACGCACACACACACACACACACATGCACACTCGACCCCCGAAACAAAACAAAAGGCCTTATCTTAACTGAATACTTTCCCGGGACATGGGTGAGTTTATGGGACTGTGGCGAGCAGAGTGAGGGGGCCGTGGGGGGTGGGGGGGTCCTTGGTGTGAGGGGTTGTTTTGACGATGATAAATGCTCCCGACGTCAAGCTTTGTTGCGTAACCAGTTCCTCCTACTCTTGTGCGGCCCTCGAACACATCTTAATGAATAATGTGAATGGTATTAGGCATTCACATTCAAATCGGGCGAGTTCAAACAGGGGAGAGGGGACGTCATATGCCACTTTGGATATTGAAAAGTTACGATTTTGCGAAGGTGAGCCGTTTGGAAATGCCAGGAAACCGCACGTACACAGTAAATCAGGACGTCTACCAACACCGCTGCTTGCCGTTAGTTGACAGGTTTGACATAAACATACTTTGGCATTTGGTGTCTTTTGTCTAATTGCGACCATTCATGGTGCCGGTTCTTGCAGCTCGAATTAGGACCGTTTTCCACACCCCTCATTCGAAGTCAAATAGGGCCCCATGGTTCTCAAACTTTTCACAACAAGCACCTCCAAACCACCACCAAGCCTAGATCAAGATCAAATCAGGGTCAAACTGGGTCTAAATTGGGGAAAACCCAGTGGCGCGACGTTCGTGACCGACCGGCTCTTTTGAACGGCTCTTCGAGGTGAACGGTTTGAACCGGAACTCAATTGTGAAAAGAGCCAGATTTTTTTTCCAGTCAATTTTGCCCAGAGCTCCCACACGAATCAGCCCAACACTGGAGTGGGCCACACAAGTGAAAGCTTTTTGGACTAAAACTGATTTGTCAGACAGTAGCAGCCTCTTTTTATTAGTAAGTGGCACAAGATTGGATTCAGAGACATGTTTTTCAAAGTGTATTAATCAGTCCCATTGATTTGAATAAAAAAAAAAAAAGAAGTGCTTTTTATTGATCATTTTGGAGATATTTGGAGGACCCTTAGATATTGTGAGTTATCTGGCTTTTACATTAAAAAGAGCCAGTCTTTTGAACGGCTATTTACAATGAATGGATACCCAAATACTCAGCTCCCAGTAAAGAGCCGTGAATCCAGTAAAACCCATACAACATAAATGGATTACTGAAGATGATCCCAAAGTTGCAGATGACCTTTACTACCACCTGCAGAAGCTCCAGTACCACAGTTTGAGAACCCATGCAACAGGCTATAGCAGGGATCATCGCCAAACACTGGTCTTTCTTTGTGGGTTGTCACTGTCCGAGTTCCTTCGTCTGGTTGAGTTTCATCATATCTAAATGGGAATCAAGAACGATTCTTACAGTCTACACTTCTTTGTATTTCATATAGATGAGTCCACGTGGGACTCATCTACGTGGATGAGTCCTATAGGGATACTCGGGTTTGAGTATCTGCCGATATCCGTTATTAACCGATACCAAGAGACTTTCTTAAAAGGGGCTTTATCTGAGTGAAAAATGTAACTGACGCCTTTCTCCATTGTAAGATCAATAAACTCATATTTTATTGTCACAATGTTACAGATCAATTATCAATTTCATCTATTGATAGACTAATGGAAAAAAACATTTAACAAACATCCCTGGATGTTTCTACACTAAATACTAAATCTAACTGTATGACAGGCTTTAGTTTACATTCATTTAAACTCACATGAAGTGATCTGACCATTACAAATATGTTCGATCAGTTATTTCTTGATCTAAAATAAAAACACTTGGCCACTACATTGTGGTTATTTATAGGCCACTTTATTTGTATCATAGTTTCTGTCCCAGCCTTGATTAGTTGACGTTAGCATTAGCATGCTTCTGCTAGCTTAAGCATACTGTTGCTAGCTGCGGCATTTTGCGTGGCGATCCAAAATTTGAGAAGGTTAAAATTCTCCAGGTTCTGCCCTTCAAAATGATATACAGCATATCCATATTCGCCTAGATTTAGGTGGTGAAAGTTGTGTTTTTAAGGCGGTGAGAGCCAAAACTGGTATCGGTTCATTATCGAATATTTGTAGCCATACCTGATATCGTATTTTCTCTGATATTGGATAAAACAAAAAAATGAATCCAGATTAAAAAATCCCAGCTCTGGTTGCTGATTAACCACATGGCAATAGCCTTTGTACAGCTAAAACAACTGGCGAGAGAATTTCCATTGTGACGCACCGACGAAGACGGAGTATCCATTTTCCTGCGATGATAGCCGCGCAGAGCTAATTTCTTCATTGATCTTGAACAAAGCTCGCCAATGGATCACGTGGGTTCATTTCTACGTGAGAGATGGGGAGTTGCTAGCATATGCCGCCGTAATTTACCTTTAGCATCAATTAGCATAGCTCGTGAATGGGGCTACTGCAGGGGGCCTATTGGAAACAGCGGGCTAATCGGATGCTTTGAGGTATGGGCTACTCTTTCACTTCTGGAGGGTTGCATTGTTGTGGTTCCTTTGGGGTTTAGCGCTGGAGCAGAACGCAGTGCAATTCTTCCTTTTGTGGGGAGAAGTAGCAAGACAAAAAGTGTCCAGACACCGCTATCTAAGGCTATTGTCCCTCATACAGTGACTAGCGAAGTCTGTTAACATCTTTTATTTACTGACTTTAGCATTTAGCTCAGAGAATTTAGATAGGATAAGGCCTTTTTTTTAAACTAAATTTGAACAACTATGGAGATTCCAAATTGGATTTTATCTGGAGTATTCTGATCCTAACAATAAAAAGGAGTCAAGACGTGTGGCTGCAAAGGGCAGAGTTGAAACGACGTGGAAGATGCCGGAAAAAGCCGATAGGGAAATGGAACGTTTCCAGACTAGATCCTACGAGATCCTGCTACACTTATAATGCAAAACATAGACACGAATGCACATAAAAAGTGTCATAGCCGTAGCTAAAAGAAAAGTGTTTTCAGTCTGTCAAAGAAGCGGATAACGGTTAAGAAAAGAACGGTCAGATTCCCGGGGGGAGGTTGATGGAATGTGGGGGTACACAGCTTGATTTTATTTGATTTATTTGAGCTATTATTTACAGTGCGTTATTATTAACTCAAAAGGACTAGGCCCAAACAAGAAAGCTCATAAGTGCCCACCCCAACTTCAAAGTACAGTACAATACAATACAATAGAAAATAGAAAATGTGTGAGTTCTGAGTGTATTTACTTAGTTTTATAATATATATATATTATAAAACTACATATATATATTTTTTTTCATTGCTTATATTACCATTTATTATTACTCGTATTTGTCACAGTTGAATTAGGAGGACCCAAAAGCAGACTTAGACCAACAGCGTTTTAGAAGATTTATTAGAGATTCACAGTCTTCTAGTTGGAGACGAGGCAGGACCGTGGATTGCAGGTGAGTTGGAGACGAGGAAGGCTGAGGCACGAGGACTGGAAAAACAACAGAAAACAATAAAGTAAATGGAGAACAAAAAATGTCAATGAGCAAAAAATAACTGGAGCCAGAACTCACCACTGAAGTTGACTGACGATCTGGCAGGGATGTGAAGGAAGCCCGCGCTTAAACACTGCATGTGATTATTAGGTGCAGGTGTGCCAATCAGCCCAGGAGCAGGTGCCACGCCCAGGAGCAGATGCCACGCCCAGGAACTCCAAACAAGGAAACAGACAAACACAGAACAGAGGGAGGGGAGACCACAACGGGCATGGACCATGACAGTATTACCATTCTGGTCACCATTCTATTGATTTACTTATTGTTTAAGTAGTCATAGTGTTTTAGATATACATATATATATATATATATATATATATATGTATATATACACACACACATACATTACTAGCGCACATATTTATTACATATATATTATCATCACCATAATAACAGTGACAATAATATAATTTTCAAAAGTATCTTTCTCAAAAATCATCTTCAAATGTATCATGTTTCTCATTTCTATCATACCTGCTTCAACTGTAATAATGTTGGTTAAGATTGTTCTGTCAGTGGTTTTTGATTGTTTTCCCTATTTATGAGGTGCGTTAAAAGGCAAGGGTATTATGTGGCAAGCTGGTAGAGGGCGGTAGCCCCCCACCAGCGAGCCCCCAGCCTGCTGCCCTAACTAGTTGATGTTGTGAACCGCTTTATAATCCTATACTGAGTGGTGCTTTAAAAAGACAAGATTTTTGAGCCCGTTGAGAGGGGGCCCTACAACAGGTCCACATCTCGCCTGCCCCAATTCTATTTTATTTGTAATGACCAGCGGAAGCAGGCCATAACAGCATTTTTAATGCTTGTAATTTATCTCAAGTTCCTTTAATTCAGATCAAATACACTTGGTTGATAGAGTAGCTGACAATTGATTATCAGCAATGATGTGGTATTTCACAAGTTCATAGTAATACGGATTACTTCAGGAGAGTGACTGAGAGACGAGGTCACATGTCTTCAGCATACTTCTCAAACACAGTTCTCTTATACTGTCTTTTAAATTGCTGTAGAGTAGCTGCACCTTTTAAGTCTTCATCTAAACTATTCCACAGATTTACTCTCCGTGTAATACAATGACTTTTTAGGGTGGAGTGGATACATTGTACAGATTATGAGTTCCCCTTAGATCGTATCTTCCCTCTCTTTTACCAAACATTAGTTGTATGTTGCTAGGGAGCTGGTTATTTACAGCTCTATATATCTGTAGCAGGGAATTGAGTTTTATGATGTCATCAAGTTTCATGGTGTTGGATTTTAAAAACAGTATATTTGTATGGTCCCTATACCCCACTTTATGAATAATTCTGATGGCCTTCTTTTGAAGTCTATATAAAACCAGCATGACTATTGTAGGTATTTCCCCAGACCTCTGAGCAGTGGTTTATGTACGGTAGGATTAAGGAACAGTACAGGGTGAACAGAGCCTTTTGGTCCAGAAAAGATCTACACTTGCCCATTATGGCCACATTTTTCACCACTTTACCACGAATTATGTTTATTTGTGGTCTCCAGCTAACCTTATGATTGAAGATCACACTCAGAAATGTTATTCCTTGCTTGTTCTATTTGAACATTATCAATATTGATTTAAATCTGAGTGTCACTATTCCGTTTGCCAAATAAAATCATGTTTGTTTTATAAGTTCAGCGATAGTTTATTTCTGTTTAGCCATTCTTTGAATTTGTATATTTCTGTTGTGACCTCTGATATGCTCAGCTACAAAATGTACAATGGGTCCTGATATAAAGGAATTGACAGACATTTTTGCTATTGCAATCACGTTGGTGTTGGTTGAGTTTTATTCACGGTTTGAATGTGTAAATGTTGAAGCTGTGGTATGTGAAGAGAAATATTTGCCTAAAACCTACGTAAGACATCCATCCACATTCAAACTTATATCACTGACGCAAAATGAAAAACTAATGTGTAAACAGGGTGCTTTTTTGAAACGGGTTCTACTCTTGTTCTAATACTGTTTGTGTTGCAAATTGCCATGTTCTGTTTTGTCAACTTATGCTCCAACATGGGCATGGAAGAAAGAAAGAAAGAAAGAAAGAAAGAAAGAGAAAGAAAGAAAGAATGAAAGAATGAATGAAACTTGTACACAAGCAGAGCAATCTAACCTCTTAACGCCCTCCTGAACCGAGCCCATTTCATCCATTTTGGCTAAAATCGACTTTACAGCCTAATAGGCCCGAGTAACGCCTCATCTGAAAGCTACAAAATGGATCTAAACTGATCATTTTCGCCGTGTTTCTGCCACTTTTTTGTCATTTTTCGGTGTGTTCTTGTCACTTTTTTTTTTACATTTTCATTGGTCTTTTATAGGCTCCCCCCCCCCCCCATTTTGTCTAATTTTTGTCTTTTGGATTTGGGTAAAGCCAAACTGGAGAAAAAGTGCATGGTTTAGGCGGGGGTTAACATTAATGAGCTCACGGTACGTTTGCCTCGAATCTGAACACACAGTTAAAACATCCATCCATCTTCTTCCACTTGTCCGTGGCCAGGTTGTGGGGGCAGCTGTTGGAGCTGCACCAGCCCCTCTGGCTCCTCCTGCAGGTGGTGGGCCCACAGAAGGACGGCCTCATGGTTCTAACCGGGCCTGTTGGTCTCTTATAAGGGGCTTCTATTGTACATGTTTTTAGTGGTAGGGGAAACTGGAGTACCCGGAGGAAACCTATGCAGACACGGGGAGAATATGCAAACTCCACACAGAAAGGCCCCGGACCTTGGTGGGAATCGAACCCGGACCTTCTAGCTGGGAAGCACGAGCGCTAACCGCTGTGCTACCGTGCCGCCCCAGTTAAAACATGTTTCTGAAATTCTAAATGCTGCACACCCTGCCTTTAAGTTCATGAGATTAATTGCTTTGCCTAATGGCATTCTTGATCCACATGCTCTTTTATGTACTTTCAACCCGAGTTTAGTCACCGCCATGAAAGTGGGCAGCGTGCGCCGACATGCATCGAGCGGCGGAACGTGCAGAGGGCTGAACAGGAGATTCCCCCATGCGCGTTGACGGATGGTTTCTTTGAACGCATCCTGGTACAAAGCCCGCGCAGAGAGGCCGGGGTCAAGGGTGTCGGCGTGCGCGCCCGTGAAGTCGGCGTGGACGGTCAGGGGCCGGAGTGAAACGTGCTCTCACACATCGGGATGGAGGGAAGAGGGTTCCTGCTGACTCCCGCCTGACCCTGCTACTGGTGGCAATTACAGACCCAGGCCCGGGATCAAAACCAGATCGGCCGTTTTTAATGGGACGTACAGGCACAAAAGCCGGTTACTGCAGGGACGCAAACGGGATAGGCGAAAGTTCACGCGTTTGTGGTCGCACTTTGCTTCACTGCGGAGTCATAACGTGGTACAAGGAATGATTATATCACCCAGAAAACCGCAACCATGTTTCCGGGTCATTCCCAGTTTTTATACTGGGTTAGTTAAAGGAATAGGCTACCGTTTTTAAATACTGAGATATGTTTTCACCTTAGCTTAGACAAGTTGATATGTAGCTGTCCGGTCTTTACGCGTGCCCTAAGTCACGTAAACAGAGCACAGATGGCATTAGCATTTAGCCTCTCCTCCTCTCCTCTATGGGGCCAAACGGAGGTGAAGTTAGAAGCGACCGAGCTCTTCCACACTTTCCCTATTTAAATACGGTTACATAAGCCTTTACATGATCCAAGTTTAGTCACACAAAATTAAACATGTCGATTTTCTAAGGGGATAAAAAGGGGAACTATATTGCAAGGTCTAGTAATATTACTACGCCTTAGTAATATGACTGAACTTGGTCATATATCATGAAATATCATGTTTCCATGAGTAATTACCCAGTGAGTACCATCATTACCATGTTATTAGGTTCCATCCTAATACCATACGATTGTTATGTTTTACTCTAGTTTTACTCTAGTATTTGACCCTGGAAGTCAGATAAGAAGTTCAGAATCTCACTTTCAGCAGGCCATGGCCTTGAGGGGACCCTAATCTACATGTTTTTTAGTGTTTGAGGAAACCCAGAGCAGCTGGGGCTGACACAGAGAGGACTTGCAAACTCTACGAAGAAAGGCCAGAGTTAAATAAGGTACAAATAATGAAGTAAATGCCATGTTGACATACTTTTAGCTAGCATGCCATTAGTATCGGATCTTTTGATGCCTTTGGAGGGTTACTGAATGTGACTGAAAGGAATCACAGTCAAATCAAAATGGGATATCCTTTACGGAAATTCCCTACATTATCAGAAAAGAGCCATTAAAAAAAAAATCATCGGAAACTCTCCTGAAAATGGCTTCCCCGAAACACAAGGTCCCACATAAACGGACTTGATCTTCTCCTCCTCAGCTGTTCTGGCCCTTTCAGCCTTCTTCTTCTTCTTCTTTTTATTACCGCACATACTGTATATACGCAGGCCCCCACAGGAAGTCATCGGCTTCCTAATTATCTGCACATCAAACGCGGGTCGGCCCGAAGACGCAGACCGTAAATTCATACCCCCGTACCCCCCGCTAAACCCCACCCCCCGCACACACCCTGCCCTCCCCGCGCGCCTGCGATTGCCCCGCAACAGCTGCCGATAATTGCCGCTGTATAAGTTCAAACTGCTAGCACATGGGCTTTCTCGCCGCCGACCCGGGGCGGAGGTTCTCGACGCGTGGTGTTGCGGGTGCGAGCTGGTGGCATGGAAGGGCTTTGTAGTGGCGGTTGAGGAACGGGCACGTTTACAGTCGGGTTTGGTAAAAGTTCGGTCAGGGTTGAAGTCAGGGCTATAGGTCTCCGGGTTGGGTAAGCGTCTGAAACTTTTTTGAAACTTTTACTGTAGGTTAGTGACATGAGTCGTTTCATGATAAGGTGTTTTTTTAATGCGTAAAATTGCTTTTCTTGATGACTAAATCTAACTAACAAACTTGATGGGCTTTGTTTGTTAGTTTCAAATATTTGCTCATAAGGGGTTATGGACATGTTGTTTTGTTTTTATAATAAAGTTAAAGGAACAGACCACCGTTTTTTTTTCCCATACTGAGATATGTTTTTACCTGAGCTTAGACGAGTTGATGCGTACGTGTCTGGTCTTTGCGCGTGCCCTCAGTCACGCAAAACGATCAAAGACAATTTTTTGATGGCCACCAGGCTTCTTGTTAACTTGGCGCACATACAACATGATTAAAACCTCAAAAAGTAAATTTTATTGTGAGACAGAGCTGGCTTTAACCCTAGAACACTATTGCCGGGTGATTTGCACCCGAGCAAAAAAAAATTATGTGATTTTCATTATGCTGCGTTTGTCTGAGTGTCATGGGTCTCTGGGTAACTTCAGCATTGTCTTTGACATCATTGATGGCATGGGTGTTTTCCTAATCCAAAACACACTTTTTCCTACAGGCACATGTTTGGGTGATTTTCACCCAGCAATAGTGATAGAAGGTAGGGTAGGTTTTGGGTGGATTTTACCCAGGGTTAGTGTTAGTCACACAATCTTTCCCCCTTTTGAGGTTGACAACATTCAGGACTGCCACATTTACTTTGCCTACTTCAACTTTGGAGCTTTGCTCCTGTTGCAGAGTTGGTGTCCTTGGCATCCAAGCAAGTGAGTAACACATAGCTAAAGGTTGATTTACCTTAGCAATTGTTAGCTAACTAAAGTGTGTCCGCGCCATTACTACCCTGCATGTACCAATTGCATGTAAGGAATAAGGCAAGTAAAAGTGGTCCTGGAATTGCATGTTGTCTTTATTTAGTGCAGTGGTTATGAATAACTATCACAAAGTGGTGATTTCCAAGAGAATTCATATGATGATGAAGTTATTTTAGTCAGCTGGTCATTTTTACCTATTCAAAATATGACATATTTTGTTTCTCTCTCCTGCAGCTATTTGTCTGTCAAGGACACTGAGCCTTCACCAGGGAAGTCTCAAATATCTTAGGAATGGGTGGAAGAAAAACCAAGTTTCCATGTTTTTTTTATTTTTTTATATATTTTTTTGTTCCCAAATTCCTGATTTTCCACTCGTTTTTGAGCATTTTTATGTGGACCCCTCATGATGCTTTTCTTTGATTTTGTTGGACATATGACAGTTTAAAATAAACGAACACTACTCAAATGTGTCATGTATTGTCATGTTTTGATATATTTTGATGACAAGTACTTTTTATTGGGTGTATTATCTCGGGTAAAAATCACCCAGCGTTAGTGATGGTGTTTGGAATTTGAGCGATAGTGTCCTAGGGTTAAAGTTCCATGCCTACATAAAAGTGAGGGGAACGTTTGAAACGCTCATATATGCACTTGACTGCACTGACCACCGATCTGTGGCCCTCCATACCATACACACTTCAATATGCAGTATGACGTTACACTTTTATTGATCCCCGTATAGGGGAATTTGTCCTCTGGACTTGACCTATCCTTCAGTGCCGCTGGAGCAACCTGTTGGTTCAAAGCTCAATAAATCAGCCTAGATATTAGACATTGACAACAATGATTAAATATTGTTAAGTATAACCTTTGGTGTCTGTAGGTGTTAAAGTGGAGGTGTTGTTTGAGAAAACGAGCCCTAGAACATATACCCGCGCGAGTGTATACTGTATCTCCGTGAACCTTTGGAACTGGCATTTTCCACAAAGGAAAAGGACATATTTGGAATACAGAGTCTTATCGAAGATACCAAAAATCTCAGTAATTGTGAATGGACATGCGTGGGAATCGCATCCGAGTGCAGCCATGTTGGAGTGATTGTGTTTGGTCTATTTTTACTTTGACATTCAGGGAGAAAACTAGCCAAAATCTGCCGTAAAACTACTTTATTACACCGGTTTACAACACATTTTGTGTCTGTGCGGTGATTTAGGACCATTCTGAAGTGGTGAATCCAAAAATCACATTGGCTTTGCTCAATTGTTGCTGAAGGGTATTGTCTTTATAATGTCTTCTGTCCTGGTGCCTGTGTCTGTCCACTGTTTGAGGGAGACTGGGGCTCGGTTGAATGTTCTAAATCAGTTAAAACATTAGACACCTCACACTGTTGTTTATAGACCCAATGATGAATCGACTAAACACATGCAAAAAAGGTGCTTACTGAGGACAACAGTCTCCTCTACGGTCCGCGGAGACACTTCATCAGCTGAGGGTTTGTTCAAGGACATTGCTTTTAAATCTTTTACTGTTTTTGTCATGTAAATACTGAGAAGTCCTTAAAAGTTCTCGCCTGAGTGTGTTGGAGACCCTTACGTCTGTTGTGGACTCATTTCCCTTGAACAGTTAACGGACACAGTTTGGTTTGGTGCGCTACGACAGAGCAAAGGATTAAGTGCTTCCAATTTCCTGCACTTTCTATTTTAACAACGGCAACAAAACAGTGTGTTTCTTCAGGCCACAAAACTTAGATCTAAAACACTGATGACGATACAATGCTGCCCACGGGCCTTTGTACTTGTTACAAATGCCTCTTGTGTTACTGCCCAGTGGTTTGCCTCTGTCACCTCACAGCATGGAGCTTCCTGTTAATGGCAATAATGTCGGTGTTTTATCTAACCAGCCCACATAACAAGGAGTCTTAAGTCTGCCTACGAGACATTTATCAATTTAAACCTTTTATTTGTTCACTAATATATCGTGCAGTAGGGCTGCACAATTTTGACAAAAAAGAATAATTGTGATTTTTTTTTTTGGACAGATATGGTATGGTATTATATGGTGTATGGTATGGTATGTTATGGTATAGTTTTGTATTGTATAGAATTGTATGGTATTGTATAGTATGGTATGGTATGGTATGGTATGGTATGGTCTTGTATTGTATGGTATTGTATAGTATGGTATTGTATAGTATAGTATTGTATGGTATGGTATTGTATAGTCTTGTATAGTATGGTATTGTATTGTATAGTATAGTATTGTATGGTATGGTATTGTATAGTATGGTATTGTATGGTATGGTATTGTATAGTCTTGTATAGTATGGTATTGTATTGTATAGTATAGTATTGTATGGTATGGTATTGTATAGTATGGTATTGTATGGTGTATGGTATTGTATATTATGGTATTGTATGGTATGGTATGGTATGGTATTGTATGGTATGTTATTGTATGGTATGGTATGGTATTGTATGGTATGGTATGGTATGGTATAGTATGGTATTGTATGGTGTGGTTTTTATTTAGACAGGGACAGTGCACAACTCCATATATAATACAAACAATGTGACCAGATCACATTTTGTGATTGCGATTTGATTTTTGATTTTAATATTCTATACAAGCCTACGGCATATGCTTTATTTTTCATGCAGTTGAGCTTTGAGCTGCATATGCTTCTAAAACTGCTGTTTTACCCGCCTTAACCAAGTTGTCCAGTTCGGCTTTACCCAAATCTAAAACCTTCTTGACTGATCCTTCATTACGTTAACTATTTGTTTTCGTCGCTATTTTTGACGCTTTTATCAAAACGCTTTCTGCTCCTTTTTATATTGATCTTTTTTACACTCTCAGATAATACGGTCTCGGACATCATTTCACCCAGAGGTTTGGCTTTGGATTTGAATGATCATTGATTACAGCGGGACTCATTGTCATCTTTGAAATGCGTGTGTTGTGTTTCCTCAGTGGACATTTGTGCGCAGAAAACCGATCGGTCAGTTCGAAAAGAGGCATCAGCGTCGCTCATTTTCAATTCTCAGCTTTTGGGCCAAACTTTCACCCGGAAACAAAAAAACAAAACAACAACAACCGTATCTTCACAATGGCATGTTTAATTTTTTCTCTGATTCAATGTTTCTCCATCGACTGCACATAGGTCGCTCCTACAGACTTCAAACTTTACAAGATTTTTGAAGATTTTTTCACAGGGATTTTTTTTTATCTAATTCGTAACCTGATTTATATAGGTTTGAATTTAAAAAAACAAGGCGAAACGTTTACTTATTATTATTATTTTTTTACAGAATTTTCCACTAAAAAACAAAGAGGATTATTCTGATTTTGTTGCAGAAATTATGGGAAACTTGAAGCATTTTTAGGCATAAAAGTCCTCATTGTTATATAAAAACATAAAATTACACATTTTTTCTTCCATAGTTATGTCAGTAATCTACAACACAAGTTTCAAACTGATATCTCTACATTTTAAAGGTTTCCCTATTCACCTGCAGTGTGACGAAGCTACAGTGATAGTGATAAAAACAGGTGAGGCACTGTGAATTATATACATAATAAAACTCACATTTTATACACAGGGGGAGGCTAATAAAGATAGTGAGCACTATAAACAAAATCAAAGCCTATTCCTTTAGTCTTTGGCCAAAGGCTACACAATCATTCAGACATGTTGCAGATTTAGCTAAAGTTATAGACTACAGCCCTATATGAACAGATACTTTAACTACTCGCTACTTTTTTACCCCATCATTCAGAGCCCTCCCCTCTCTCCGGGCCCAGCCCCCATGCTCCGTGGATGGAGTACCTGGACGGAGTGCGTGAATAGGGCCCCTCTGAAAGTGAAAGAGCGTGCCCATTGTGTTTAATGACCACCGTTTGAAAAGCCGCCCATCGTCTGAACACAGGACTTTGCAAGTGCCCTCCGGGTTTCGCTTCCCCCCCTAAACTTTACTGCGTTGGTCTGGGAAACACAATTAGCCCAATCAAAGAGGGAGAGTTGAGGGGGTCCGGGCCGGCGTTGTGGCGAGGGGCGCATTTTATGAACATGGGGTGAACTGGTGGTAGCCCTATTGTAGACGGCAAGGAGCATATTAGCAGTGTCTTTTGATGTAGCTCAGGTATTGTTACTTCCATCACTACTGCAGTACTGCAGCACAGGAAACTTCCAGATGTATATTGCAAACATAGTACAAAAAAAAAAAATTCTGTGTGTATTTTCATGTTGAGTTAAAAAAAAACAGGTGAAGTCCTTGATACACCCTTTGTAAATTGATCACATTAACCCTGGATATTTAATATTGCGAAATATATAGACTTTGTGAGAGAATCACATTGCAAATGCTTTTCTTAAACATTCCTACAACTGTTAGTACTATCAGGCCTGTCAGCAGGGGGCCCCATAACCGGGGGCCAGGGGCGTTTCTAGGAGGTAGTCCGGGCCACCCCTGACTTCTGCTGGCCCATCCCAAGTGCCAGCCCTCTCAAGGGGGGCTGCATGAGGAAGAATATAGTCTGCCACACACAAGTTGATGTAGAGTCTACATTAACTTGGCAGAGCACCCTGCCCCACCATCAGCACACCCCTGCCCCGCCATCAGCACACCCCTGCCCCACCATCAGCATACCCCTACCCAACCATCAGCACACCCCTGCCCCACCATTAGCACACCCCTGCCCCACCATCAGCACACCCCTACCCAACCATCAGCACACCCCTGCCCCGCCATCAGCACACCCCTGCCCCGCCATCAGCACACCCCTGCCCCACCATCAGCACACCCCTACCCAACCATCAGCACACCCCTGCCCCACCATCAGCACACCCCTGCCCCACCATCAGCACACCCCTACCCAACCATCAGCACACCCCTGCCCCACCATCAGCACACCCCTGCCCCACCATCAGCACACCCCTACCCAACCATCAGCACACCCCTGCCCCGCCATCAGCACACCCCTGCCCCACCATCAGCACACCCCTACCCAACCATCAGCACACCCCTGCCCCGCCATCAGCACACCCCTGCCCCGCCATCAGCACACCCCTGCCCCACCATCAGCACACCCCTACCCAACCATCAGCACACCCCTGCCCCACCATCAGCACACTCCTGCCCCACCATCCGGCCGTGGAGTCGTCTGGTTGGATGAAAAAAGGGTCTAGAGTAGCAAGATCACAAATTGTGCTCCTACTAAGCGCAAATGTTACGCAATAGTCTGCTTTTTGAGACACAAAATTGGAACCATTATCATTTATAATTTTTTCATCATCAATTAGACCGAAAGCTGTAAAATAGTGACGTAAAGTGTACTGCAAATTCCACCAAGGATCCTAGCCCAGAGTATCCCAGAGCGACAAAGAGTGGTGCCCCACGGTTGACTTCGGCAGGATGTTTGCCAGTGAATCTCGCCTCACTGACCTGAGCCTGATCAGGTGTGAGCTTCTAGGCAGGTGGCCCAGAAGGAGGAGAGCGCCCCGATTCAGGAGCCATATTCTGTTACTGCACGACTTGGCCTATAGAGTGGCCTCACCTGCTAAAAAAACACTCAAGAAACGTGATCATATCGCTCTTGGTCGTATTTTGCAAGATTTTTCAGCACCTGCTTCAGTTCTCCACCTTACAGACTCTTTCCTTTCTGGTTTTCCTTCTAATATAACCCTCTGTCAATTCCTCCATCTGACCAATCTTTTTTTCTAATACTTTGCTCTTCTCTTTGCAATGACAATTTTATGCCCTAGTTCTTCAGATGTTCTACCACTATAACAGCAACAATTATTACCGCCATTAGTACTACTATTATCACAGCTACTACTACGACCACCACAACAACAGCTACTACTTTCTACTGCTAGTACTTCATTAGTAATACTAGCAGTGTATCACAATATATTTTGGTATGTATCGAGATATGATTTACTAAAGTTCTTGAACATTATTCCCTTAGTCATGACTCAGTAACTCCTAATTGGCCTAAACCTGCTCCTCCAGTCGTAGTAATATTCTTCAGTCTGACTCTTTCACAGTAAAACTCTCCCAGCGGCTGGAACATTGATGGATTTTATTTTGTAAGGACAACAGAAAGCGTTTCGCCCCCATCAGCGGAACACCGACGTCGATGTCACTGCAGGTTTCTGTACTTTCGCTTTGCCACAGACTTGGACTATATTTGTTGTTATTTGGTGTAAAAGGCGAGTTTCGTTTGCGTTCGTGATCTGTCTTAAAACAGACCCGAGAGAAGACGAGACGCTTGCGCTGATCGGAGGAGTTATTTTGAGGTGCGGGACTTACTGTACCTGGCAGCTGGATCTGAAGATGACGGCGCTCGAACCAGTTCCACTCCGAAGCCTGAGTTCCAGTTCGTTGACTTCCTGCACATGAGTTATAAGACATATTCATACGGCACTGTTTTTTCAATTCCGTGCGGAAGATGTATTTATGCATGCAATAACCTTCTCTCATCTTAGTGACTGTTTAACCTCCCGGTCACCAGCAACAACTACAACACTCAGGCCATCACTCGAAAGTGTGAAAGTGTGAAAGTGCACCGAATGAAAACATCCTTTAGGCGTCTGTCATTACCGTTCAGGAGATGAACTGTGGGACGCCTCGTCTCCAGAGCTGAAACAGGACTTTGATCTGAGGGTTTTTAAAGATGAACGAAAGTGTGTTATAAATTAACTACCTTTGTGTAATGTCTGAATCAATGTATTGTCTTGTGTTAAAAAAGGCCCCTCTGGGGACAGACATCGCTAATTAGCCCTGGCTATAAATGTTGTAATGTGTTAGCTGTTACTTGTACACACTTGTCCCTATCAAATAATACAATAAAGGAATAAATAAATAATTACTACTCACTATAATGCCCTGGGTTGATCAACGAACTTGATGTCCGTTGTCCAGACATACATTTTTGGCTGAAATAAACAGACCAAGAGATAAATAGAATTACTTTTAAAGTCTTCCGGTACGTTTTGTTTGATCATGGACACGTTGCATTTTATTATCCAACCTAATAAGCTTTCAAGTCTTGTTTTAAAAATAAAAATCCACGGGACAGGGACAGGTGTGAGATGGCGGGGGCGCATTAGCAGATTTGATTTTAAAAAGGAGCCTGTTACAAAGTGGCGTCCAGTAAACAGAATCCAGCGCTAATGCGAAAGCGCTGCGCCCGTTTACGCGGTGAGTTATGGCACTATATACCGGCGTGTTTTATAAGCCCGTTAATGGACGCCTATTAAAAGAAGGATGTTCCGGAGATTAATCGCTGCGCTGGAAACTGCTGCGTGTGCACTTCCTGGTCATGGAAATAATAAAGCCATATGTTCCGGCCTAATTTATCTAATTCAATGGGTTTTAGCCTCTTAGCAAAACGCTATTGTTCTCAATATTTCTGTTAAGGATTTAAGTATGCAAATGCTTAATCTCTCCAGGCACTCGGCTTTCACTGTCCATGGATCATGTACAGCAGGGTCTCGATCAGGACCTCCAGACACTTTAATATGGATCCTAAAATGTCGAAATTGATCACTATTCAATTCAGCTTTATTACGGACTCGCGGCTATTGTCTTATCAGCCCTGTTTTTGATGTTTCAAGTGCAAATTACTGAATCTGCACCTCAAATGGAGTGGCGTTTGTGGAACTCCAGTAGATGGTTCAATCTGGTCGTGTCTTCTTCTACTGTTGAAGCCCATGTTCAGTGTATTCACGCACCAACACTTTTTCCACATTATGTTTTGTTACAGCCTCATTCCAAAGTTGATTATTATAATTGTTTTGGTTTATTTATTATTTATTCTAAATAAAACTGCTGCACTCTACTAATCAGGCATATACCTTAGAGATGGTTGTCAGTCTGTAAGTTTCCTCAGAATAACTGGAGCTCTGTCAGAGTGAACATCAGGTTCCTCCCTGACCATGACCCTTTTCCCTAACTGCTCAGTTTGGACGGGTCCAGCTCTAGGAAGAGTCCATGTGGTTCTGAACTTATTCCAGTTACGAATGATGGAGGCCACTGTGCTCTTCGGGACCTTCAATGCTGCAACAGTATTTTCTTCCTCAGATCTGTGCCTGAATACAAACCTGTCTCTGAGTCTACAGACAGTTCCTTTCACTTCAGGGCTTAGTTTCTGCTCTGACCTCACTGTCAGCTGTGGGGCCTTATGGAGATTTTGGAATGAAGCTGTAACAAAACAAAATATAGCGGTGTCAATACCTTGTAGCTAGATTTTGTTGCAGAACCCCAAGTGGTCTTTGCGTTTCTGTGCTCAAACTGCATTTATCACAGAGCCGACAGGCTGCCATTGGTGGGCACTCCAGGCGACATTCTTTTGAATGATGAAACTTGGAAAATAAAGGCTGTGGTGCCCAGAAGCGTCTCCACTTCAGAACCATTCATTTATCAGGGGTCCCCAACTAAATTTACTCTCAAACTTCACCTTTGTAACCTTCAGTATATAGTATGTGCATGGTCAGTCATTGCTCTTAACCGTGTTTATTTTTTAGCCTTTCATATTAAGCATATTAACGGTTATGAAAAAGCTGACGGACCCAGAACAGAGCAGGTGTAAGCTATACTTCTAAAAGTGATTGAATCAGGAGATTTCTCCAGCTCTCTTTGCAGGGGGAGGGGGGCTTTGGTCTGTACCCGCCCCTCGCTGGTTAGCCCCGCTCGGGTCAGGACTGTCGACATGTCCCTTAGTCAGCACATGTGACCACCGTCCACAAAAGCCCCCGCACGGGCAACAATGGGGGGCATTTAGATGACAAACCCCGGTGACCGCAGTATCCCTCCCCCATCCCCCCCCATCCCCGCTGGTGTGAGGGGAGAGAGGGTAAAGCCATGTGATAATGGAGAATTGGCTCACCTATGGGCAGGGTCAGAGGTCACACAGGAGTGAAGTGAACATGAGGTGGGATTTGGAGTTACAACATGGATGGATGGATGGACCTTTGCACGTACGTTTTGAGGGTTACCATCTGAGCCACTATTACCCAGGCTGGTTTGTATAGATTATTCAGGTCCTAGTTTATATAAGAGCTTTTCATTGCACATATCAAAATCAGCTTTTATATTCCAACACATGACTTGAAATTACATTATACTCTCAACCCAAACAAAAAGGGGAGGGAGAGAGTTCAGCTTCTTGACTTGGTACATTAAGCTGTCCTTCAGTCTGCTGGACATTGCTTGGAGACGCTACAGTCTCTTCCCTGAAGGCAGCACATTAAAGAGACTAATATCAAGTACCAATGTCATTAGTAGTGATACATCCATCAATCTGGGATTGCACCGGTTTAAATCGTTTGGGCGGAAGACTTTTGTCTTTTTTGTTGCAGCCTTTGCAGCTGACTGAATCAAGCCTGACTTATTACAGCCGTGCCCCAAAACAACAAACCGCTAGTAAATCTATTCAATATAGGGCTTGATTTTACAATTACTAAAATGGTGCAAAATGCATGTACAGTTGACATTTGTGTGTCTTACTACAATAATAATGATAGATTTTCTTTACACTTTTCACACTTTTCATTCCAAGGAATCTGCTACATTTAAAACACAACAATACAACTACACAAGAATAAAATGTATCTTTTAAGGGTTTAAAGGCTACAGCACCACTAATAATAAACCGTTTCTAATGATTATCAGGTGCAACACGGCATTAAAACCGCTTAATTAGAATAAAGCAGTTTGAAAGTGCTTTCCCACTCACAGCGATACTGCCACATGATTTTTAGAACCACTGGTGCTGCTGATTCAAACAAATCAGCGGAAATCAGATGGATTCTCACAAATACCCGCAAGACTATTTCCCCTTCACCAAAAACATACCTGGAGTGTTATTTTGTTACATTTGCACATGTTTGAGTAATCTAACATGTTTAGTCCGTCTCCTTTCACTCTCAAAGCGCAGACCCTTACAGTTCCAATATTATGGAACTTAAAACTCCATATTTTCGTTGCTATATTTTCTCCCTTGCTACTCCAGTACTCCATTCTCCTTTGTCCCGGTCAAATCAAAGGCTTTTAAACTCGGAGATCTTAATCCTTTGGGCGCGCGGGTCATTTTGCTGGGCGTTCTGCGTAGGAGGGATCTCTCCTTTTTGACAAACCCGCCGCGAGGATGCTCCGCTCGGCGATCGGGTTACTCCCAACAGGTGAACTGCGGCCGTCCCTTTGTGCCGCCTTCTCCATTATGATTTAGAAGGGCCCATTCTCCGAGCGCCATAACTTGTGCTGTCCTTTTGAAGGCCAGCTCCTCCCCCCCCCTCCCCGTCCCGTCCCGTCCCTCCAGTCGACCATTGTACCTGCGCCGGCTTTGAAGTTTTTTAAGTCCCCACTAAGGACGGAACAAGAAGATCGCTTTACGAAACGCGGGAGGAGGGCTCGCGTTTCCGAACAGGTGTCTTTTATGGGCGGGAGTGTGCGGGCCCATTTGTGTAGGCGGACCTCAGGGATCGGGTTTCTCCCCTCACCTGTTAATTGAATAAAGGACGCGGCTTCACCATCTGCTGAGAATTGCTGGGAGTCAATGGTGTTTAGATGGCAGATAAAGTGAGTCAGAGGAGAAACAAAAACACACGCTGGAGAACGGAGGGTGACAAACAGTGAGTGGTTGTGATTACGCACGGCCAGCGCTAGAATTAGACAAGGCTCATTTTACGGTTGAGCATAAAGGGGCAGTTCACCCGATAGTTTGAAATATTTTTCACACTTAGCTCCGGGGGTTTAGAGAGGGGGAGGTTGTCGTCTGCTTAACACAAGTATTGTGTGCTTTAAAACCTGGTGCTAAGACTGACAAGGTATGAAAATAGACAGCAGAATTGACTCACAAAATAGAAGGGAGAAGACAACAGTAGTGTTTTGGAGTTTTTGCCCAAATTATAAGTGCCATCATTGACCGCATCAAGTCCCCAACTGATTGAACTATATTTTTGTCAAAACATGAAACATAATTCATGGTATTCAGTTCTGGGTACATTTTCGCTCTTATGGACTAATTTGTCAGTCCCTCCAGGCTTTCGCGGGCCATTATCGGGATCGTTGTGGGCCTGATCTAGCGGACCATCATACAAAAGTTGAAGAGTTTGCCGCAAAGTTTGAAACGTTGCGATTTTTTACGTAGCAGAAAAGGGCGGAAGGAGCACACGGCGGCGCTCGCTGTGAAGTCAGACCAGGTTATAAATGAGTTTGTAACATGTGCTCAAATTGCTTTAATTTTAGATTTACGAGCCACAAGACAATAAGGTTTTTCGTACTAGTTACTTTTCAACTCTCAGTCTACCCATGTCCCTGCTCCCAGCACAGCCACAGCGACAACGGAGCAGACATTTGCGCCTGCACAGTCAGCTGTATAACTTCACAACAAGTAGAGGTTTATGTCATAGAAGTAATCGATAATGTATTGACCTCACTTTTACAATTTAAATAGTGAAATCCAATTTTTATTTTTGGAGCCTTTGCGTTTGAAACTAAACGAACCCAGTTTTCAGAAAATGTGCAATGATCCAGACCTTGTGCCCAGTAATGGTTGATCATACTGTATTAGGCGTGTCAGTTAGCGCGTTGGGTTTCTATGGCCAGTTTGTTAGCAGGAATGTACCCTGGATTAACTTTATTTTTCTTTCATTTGTCTGTGAAACATTGACAAGCCAGTGTGAAATGACCCCAACTGTCTGCGTGTCAAACGAACGGACCCTCCCCATTTCCCTGTAAGTGTTAAATGAATAAACCATTAACTGTAAGGACACAACGGAACAGGCATACTGGGCGCGATCGACCAAACTTGCATGAATGAAACGAAAAACACACAACTCCCGGTGTGTTTTCCAAGAGGGAACGACGTTATGACCAGGTTAAAAGAAAAAGAAAAATGGCCAGTTAACCTCCTCAACCCTAACGGCACCCGATCGGGGGCCAGTAATGCTCCGGGCAGTTGGACGCCACTGAACACAAGGGGGCGCCCTTCCAACCTTCTCAGTGTACATGTGAATTGAATTTCTTCAGAGTAAGACTTTAGGTCAGACACCATGAGTGACAGTAACATGACGCTAAATAGGGAGATCTTTATTGTCTGTGAAAAAAGCTCAGGCCTCATTGCTCTTCAGTCATACTGAGGAGTGAAGAAGGAAGTCATGGAGATTCTGCTTTAGACAGAACTTCAGAGTTCTGCTGGATATGAGAGTTATATCCTATTCTGAAACTCAGAAACATAGTTAAAAACAAATATTAAAAAAAAAATGTCACTATCAAAGACAGGAGAAATACATATGTGAATATCCTGATATTATATCAGCAAAACTATTAGTTAATTATTAATTACTCTCTTTTTAAAAAAAAAAAAAACCCATGACCATTATGTCTGATGTAGAGTCATGTGTGTCCCGGTTCTTCTGAGTCATGGTGGGTCATGGTGGACCATGACAGATGTGGACAGGACTGTGGTAGATCTACTTTTACTTTGGTGAAAAAAGTTACTATATAGTAACTGTGTTGAAGAAATGAACCTCATGAGCTTCTTCTGTAACATCAGTCCGTCTGCACCACGACTGACAAGAGTTTGTTTTTATAGAACGAGAGTAATAAATAATTAGGGATCAGGATTTTCACGACTATTACTAAGGAATACGTGAATTTTAAACTTTTAATGTTACATCCAGCAGAACTGTAATGTTCAAAATGAGAATCTCCATGACTTCCTTCTTCACTTCCCAGTCTGTGACTGCAGAACAATGAGGCTTGAGCCTTTATACTGAAAATAAAGGCTCACTATTTAGCTTCATGTTACTGTCACTCACGGTGTCTGACCTACAGTGTAACTCTGAAGCCAATCAAATCACAATGACTCAGAGTGGGTTGGGCTCAAATGGGCACCAAACGCCAAGATCCAAGCTCTGAGACAAGAATAATAAAACCCTGGGGTTAAGAGGTTAAGCTTGTTTTGAAAATGAAAATATTTCTATAAAGTCTATAATGTCTGTGTAGTGGACATCCCCCTGTCAGGACTCTTCCTCCAGCTTCTTCAAAGTGAAGACCAAGGCACAAGGGACAAACACTTGTGACTATCCTGGGCCTTATTGTGTGGAGTTTGGATGTTGTCTCTTGGTCTCTGTAGGCATCCATCCATCCATCCATCCACCCATCCATTCTCCGAGGCAATCAATGGGAAACAAAGAATTCCGAACCCAAATAAGATGAAACAACATCATGTACCTGAATCCAAACTCCCCCAAAGCACCCTAAAACCACACTGTACTTCCACAGTACAATCACCATCTGGTGTTTGCTATTACAATTTATAACAAAGAAATACAGTTTTTTTTTATGTTTTGGTTTTTCTTTTATTTCAAGAATATTTCCATTGTAGATTCTCACTGAAGCCGTTCATTTGCGAATGAACTCATATGGAATTATGTATTCAAAACATAAAGTTGCCTCTTTTTGCTGCTTTGCACTTTGGACAGTTTCTCAATTAGCTTCACGATGTTGTTACCAGAAATGGTTTGGACTTCACGGACTGTTAAATAAGTTCACCTTTTAACGCTCAATGAGAAAATCCCAAGAATAAAAGGCTGGCAATTTTGAAGAATTAACAATATGACATAAGAAAAGCTGATATATGAGAATCAAACAATGGAAATAAATTAGTGTTTCCAAACTTTTGAACGGTCTGTTAAAAGTTTGTAAAGGAGGGTCTAGGCGACAGCTGAGAGACTACAAACAGACTTGCACGGTTTGATTCAGGTAGTGCAGCTTTAATATCGCATCACAGGACAAAGGAGAATATTTAGATGTACTTAATAAATTGTTGGGCGTGCCTGCAATATGGCCTCTCACTGGTTCCTGATTTCCATGGGTTTGGGAGTTGTTGTTGTTGTAATTCTTGTTGCCCATGAACCTAAACCGTCATAAAATCCCCCAGCCAGGTAACTCCTGACTGACAACGCTATGCCTCATAAAAAAGCGAATAGCACCGAATGGCTCAAATGCAGAGGACGGACTTCCCTGCAGGGACACCCTAATCTCACCGTTTCTCCCTATTGTCGCACATGATGGAGTCACCTTTCTTTATACCCCAACACCCGCCGGCCGCCTCCGTCTGCGCGCTGACCCAGTTCCACGGTGTTGGTTCAAGGACACAGCCGGGCCCCGCCGTCTGGCTGCTGACGCCTGCGTTCATGGGGAGACCTAATCACGTCAACTGTTAGCTCTACTGTACATTAACCCCCGCCTACACAGAGCGCCCCTGTGTCAGCGCATGGATGGAGCCGAGGGGTTGGAGTGGGAGAGAGAAACCTGGAGGTAAGAGATAGGACAAGTAAAGAGGGGGGGGGGGGGGGGGGGGAGACAATAGGTTCATGAGGACAGGCTTCAGTCACAGGAACCAGGAACCATACAGCGGGGGGGGGAGTATTTGGCCGAAATCCAATAGGAAGTCTATGGGGAACTGACCAAGTACTGTTTTGCCCCATTGTAAGTTAATTCTGGTTTCATGTCAGACAGTGAGAAAAAAATGCAAATGTATCTTTTTAAGTGTATGTAAACACAGGCTCCCGCTGTACGCAGTGTTACTTTTGTCCATAGTACATACAAAAATGAATAGGTTAATGTTGGCCTGGGTTGACCACATTTCTGTAAAATTAGTATTATTGATTAAAGCCAGACCAACAATAAAAAGAATTGTTTGACTGAATCTTGACTGAAACAAAACAATGTTCCTGTTTAAGATCTGAAATTAAAACTAAATTAAAACTACAAATATATAATCGCACTAAAATCGGGTCCATGTGGATGTTTTTTCACAACTAATTGTTCAGTAGGAGAGAAAAATGGCACCCATTGCTAACGTTAGCATATGTAGCAGGAAGCTAACCTTAGCTGCCCGGTTAGCATTGTTCGCTCGATAAGTATTTGTGGGCTGTTGAGCCACTTTGATCCACTCCATTTCTCTGTATATTTAGTAAAAACATATTTGTGAAAGTAACGGTGGAGAAATGGGAGAATTTTGGCCTGACTTCATTAGTGCGCAACGAAAACGGCTAAGAGCGAAATTTAATTTAAATTAGCGACTGGATTAAGTGTTATAAATAAATGTTTAAAGAGGGAGTATTATCCTTTTTGTGGGTATTTGGTAATACAATACACACAGACACATCTTTATCACTATATATATGTACTGTATATATATATATATATATATATATATATATATATATATATATATATATATTATATATATATATATATATACATATACATCCATCTTCTTCCACTTGTCCGTTGCCGGGTCGTGGGGGCAGCAGTTGGAGCTGCCCAAATCACATTGCACCAGCCCCATATATATATATATATATATATATATATATATATATATATATATATATATATATGTAGCTTAGAAAGAAATTAGGAAGTAACGAAAGCATTTCCCGGTAACAATCACCAGTGAAGATCTAAAGCTTACTCACGGATGTGCTAGTGGCTGGAAACACAGCTCCAGGTTGTTTTTTTCACAAGAGAACAACATTGCAACATGGTTAAAAGCTCTACAAAGTCGATTGGGCATCATACACCTCTCTGATATTTCTGAATCCAGCACGTCAACAAAACAAAGTCATGGATTTTGACCTGGTTCGATCCACTGTTGCCGCCACAAACGCAGGTACTTTTGGTCATACTACCACCGAAAATGCCTTCGACGGTACCGATTGTGACAGAGCAGGTCACGTGGAAAAAAGGCCTGCTCCAACTGTACAAACAACTATGACCCCGATTTTCACCCAATGCTCACTGACCTGGAGCGGCTCTAAGCTGGTCTGACTTTGGGACCAGCCAACACGCTAGCATGACCAAGTTAGGAACCACAACCAGTCCACATGTGCTTTGTGGATCTGGAGAAAGAGTTTATTTTAATCAAGTATCTCGGGGTCGTGTTCACGAGTGAGGGACGGATGGAGCGTGAGATCGATAGACGGATCGGTGCGGCGTCAGCAGTGATGCGGTCGCTGTATCGGACTGTTGTGGTGAAGAGGGAGCTGAGCCAGGGGGCAAAGCTCTCGATTTACCCCCGCGACCCGGCCCCGGATAAAGTGGAAGAAAATGGATGGATGGCTTTTAATCAGTTTAGCACACTCTAATTTGAACCAATTTAAACTATTTGACTGCACATTTAAGCAGATAAACATGACTCTTATCAATAATGTGAATGCAAATCATTCATTCATATAGATTTTTTTCAATATGAATCTTCAAGTATGGTTGATTCCTATAGGAGCCCAAAGACAATAAGTTCAGGATGTTTTCCTAATACTGTCTGCTTTTTGTCACTGGTAGCAGTGAGCATTGAATTACAGATAAATTAAAAAAAAATTTTAAGATAAACGGACACACATTGACTGTGTGTAAATTATGTTAAAGCCTGGTTCACATGTACACTTCAGTGATGTGAGGGAATAATTTCTAAACTCCACAATAATCTATGTTCCATAAAAGTTTAATGACATTTATGTGTTGCAAAGAGTTCCCAAACGGGTCAGGCCGCCACTTCCCCCCTAAAAATATGGATTTGAATCACTGGAACCCCCACAGTCCAACGTAATTAGCGTTTGCTCATTTCAAGGTTCAAAACATAATAATGAAATAATCTCGTGACGCATGCTGTACGTCGAGACTCGGATGTTACATAAGAAACCTAATTACACTGGCTAGCTGCGGCAGTAATGGAAAATGCTTCGCTCTAATTGATTGTGTGGCTCTGCCTCACCGACCCGTGCCCAAGAAGTGCTGATTTAAGAGGAGATAAAGGCCACACGCCGCCCGGGGCTATGGCCATATGGGTGCAGCTTGGGGCTTGGGGTGGGTGCATCGCTGAAGTATAAGAGAGGGGGAGGGGGCTGTCGTGGGGTGTTATCGGTGATGGACGGAGGCATCAGTGGACTCAGCCCCCGCTCAGTCATTTGAAGATGTTTTTTTTTGGGAGAAAAAGCTCTGAACTTAACATCTACCTAAGTGAAAAGAGTAGCTACTGTATATACAATCCTCTCAGTGTCAAACGCACTGCTAAAAAGAAGAGTGTTCAGCCTGGATTTGAACATTGTCAGAGTTTAGGCCCTTCTCACATCTTCACAAAACCTGTTTCGCTGCATAATACTGAAACAGCCTCACCGTGTTTAGTCCTGACCATAGACTGTAAAATTAGGCAATGGAGCTTAGATTGAGCAATATCTAGCTGTAGAAAGTTTAAAAAAATAGGCACTAGGCTTTACAGTTGCTTAAAACGTGTATAAAGTGCAATGCTTTCTAATGGACAACTAGCATGTTCTGCATCCGTTATATGGAGGTATTACAGCAATGGCAGCCCCTAGCGTCGTGGTCACGAAGCAGAGCATCCAGCGACCATTAGTCCTGACTCTCGGACAGACCTCTCTCTGAGGTTCTCACCCTGTTTAGTCCTGACTATGGGACCAGCAGGAGACCTCTCCCTGAAGATCTCACCATGTTTAGTCCTAACTCTTGGGCCAGGCCACTCTCTGAGGTTCTCACCATGTCTAGTCCTGACTCTGGGACCAGCAGAAGACCTCTCCCTGAAGATCTCACCATGTGTAGTCCTAACTCTGGGGCCAGGCACTCTCTGAGGTTCTTACCATGTCTAGTCCTGACTCTGGGACAGACCTCTCCCTGAGGTTCACACAGTGTTTAGCCCCTCTCCCCACCATTAAGGACATGTACTCCCCGCGTCTCACCCGCAAAGCCGTCAGAATCACCAGGGACCCTGCGCACCCATCACACAGTCTCTTCAAGGTAATGCCTTCAAACTGCGGAATCTACAGGCCAGGTCCAGTCGACTTAAGAACTGTTCCATACACAAGGCTATCGGGAAGCTGAACTCCCTGCCCTCCCTCACACCCCTCTTCCCCCACCCCCCGCTCCACAATCAAGGATGAGAGAAATATAATGTCAAATCATTCACATGGTTTGACAAATAAAAAATCTGGAATCTGGAATCTTACTTTGGTGCTAGTCTGTGAAGAGACTTGTAACAAACAGAGCTGTTTTAAATTCTATTCTCTGAGTGACAGTGTAGAGACCTAAGCACTGGACTAATATGGTCCTATTTTCTGGTTTTAATCAGGACGTGAGCAGCAGCAAATCTGGATGTTAAATGACTTTCACAAACATTCTGATATTATCCATGTGTCTCTTTCGTTCTTTGTCTTAGGGGTATCATCAGTGATAGATGGGGCCGATAAAAGCATCAATGGCATCTGCTCAGTCGTTTGTAGATGTCCGTTATTGGTTGTGTTTAACAGTTGCAAAGAGTAAATTGTTAAAAAAACAAGAAGCAGACCAGACCGCAGACAGATCAATAAGAGGAGGGAGGAGAAGATGGGATTAAAGATACGTTTGGAATGCTAATGTGGGACAGGCGCACTGCAATACTGTATATTCATATTCATGTGACGAGAGACTACAACTGTTTTTGACTCATTGACTCATTTTCTAGGGGAGTTTGAAAGTGCAAAACGAGGATAAGGACACTTGCCGCCCTCAGTCAATACGTACAATGGCAATATAACAATAAATCTGCAGTAGGAGGAGGAGGCATATTGATGGACCCACAGTGATTTTTTTTTTTCTCAGGGAAATTCCTCAAAATGGCGCCCATAAATCTAAAAATTCAAAAAGCAAGTTATTTGTTGTCACGATACATAAAATAGAAGTGCTTCAGTCAAAGGAGTAATGGAAATAAAAGTGTTAATAATTATACTAATAGTCGTAGTAGTAGTAGTAGTAGTTTCAGTTGTAATTGTACACTAGGGCGGTTCACAAAATTAACTTTGCCAGATTGCTTTTTGCCTTATTCCAAAACAAAAAAGCTCATTCCTTGAAGTTCACCAACAACAGACAGAGAGAGACATTGCACTGATTTTTAAATGCTCTCAATAAGCTGTATGAAATCGAGACCAACAGCAACCTTTGCTCCGCATTGTGCAAGTGGCCTATGCAGAGATAAAGTGTGAAAGAGAACAAAAGTCATCATACATCGAATATACTGTAGTGAACTGTTGTGAAATTGTGAAAAGGTGCCACCCTTTAGTCTCATTGGCTCCAGTTGTGGTGCAGAATTCCTTGGGAAAAGGCAAAATGCGATCTGGCAAAACCTGAATGACAATTATTCAGGTTGTTGTTCAGGGCCCTTTGTGAACCACCAAAGGGCCCTGCCTGACCAAACCAAGAGTGTCCTTTACCGGGATGTAACTAACGGTTCTGATCTGAGTGTCTAAACGTGGTGTCTATTTCAGAAGTTGACTCGAGATATGTTTCTATTTGAGTAAATGATGTGTGGCGCAGATGAGCAGTAAATGTGCTTCCTGTCATAAATCCCTCTGGATGGTGAGTGGGCGCTGTCTTATCTCTGCAGCTGTTCCAACCGCCGAGACCTCGCCCCCCCGGGACAACCCCAGCTTCGACTTCCTGTACCTGAAACAGACCGCTGTCGTGTGTGTGTGTCACACTGCAGCGCTCCAACCGCCTGCTTATCTGTGCAGTAAACCTTATTGGGCGAGTTTAAAGGCCTGCTCAATGGAGGACCACTAAGACTCTTCCTGTTTGTTTTAGTTCTGATGTCTCCAGTTTATCAGCCAGCGCCAAAAAGTCCCTCACGGGGGAAAAGCGCCAGGTGGTCGATATGTGAGTCGCTGAGTTGCGTTGCGGACCACACTGGATTGAAGTCTCGGGTCTCGGTGTTTTACTGTTTTTTTTTTAATACTTGTGTAGGGTTTCTGGTGAGAGGCTCAGTCAGTCAGAGAAAACCTCCCAAACAATTGATCCTGGAGCGTCCCAACACCAGAAGTACCTACGGAATCACAAATGTGTCCCACATATTCTCAAAGTCTATCCTTGTTAGTTGAAAGTAGCAAAAAGTATTTTCATGGTTATGCCGCTTTTCTCCTATCCATTAGGAGGACAAAAAGCCCTTCCCTTTCACGTCATTTGCTCGGTCGAATCAATGTCCCCTGTATTGACGAGATCGTATTGAAGGATGTGTATGAAAACGCCTGCCGGTGCTGGATAGGGTGGGCCCCAGATACTGTAGATGTGAGGAGTTGGGTGCAGACAGGGACGTTTGACGATGACCAATGAGCTGACGGATTGCATCTGAAGTGCGGCTGCAGACAGGGGCTGGCAATCCAAAACAATGAGCCTCACCCTTTGAGCCGATCGATGCCACGCCGGCACTTTCAAAAGGCAGTCGGCCATCGATTTGACGGGGAGGAAGTGCTTTGAGATGTTGTTTTGTGCAGTATATTGGTGAGCTCCTACAAGGGCCGCAGAGACGGGTGAGCTCTTACTGACCCGGGGTTGACTTAAGCGGCATACGAGGACGCAGTATATATATTAGGAGTGTGACAATATATCGATTTGCCGATATATCGCGATATTTTGCGGGACGATACGATACCGATAGCGATACTTTTCATGACGTCATGCATATTAATGATTAATGTCAAGCATATTAATGAAGCAGCAGTGCTCCACTGTTTTCACAGTCAATAGAGGCCAACAATGATCAAGAATTCAGTCAGGACAGCAGGGGGCGACTTTAACAAGGGGAACCTGAGCCAGGAATTACCCAAGTACAGGCAGTTTATTAAATGCCCAACCAGAGAGGAGAACACGCTGGATCACTGTTACACTACAATACGCAACGCATACCACGCTGTCCCCCGCGCTGCACTCGGACTTTCAGATCACGTGATGGTCCACCTAATCCCCTCATACAGACAAAGACTGAAACTCACCAAACCTGTAGTGAGCACAATAAAGAAGTTCACCTCTGAGGCTGTGGAGGAGCTGCGCTCATGTTTGGAGACAACAGACTGGGAAGCGTTAAAGGCTGGTAACAACCTGGATGAATATACGGACACTGTGACCTCATACATCCAGTTCAATGAGGAGCGCATCATACCACCGCACTAGGGTTTGTTTCAACAATGATAAGCCCTGGTTCACCCCAAACTCCGACACCTACGTAAGGAGAAAGAGCACCCTGGAGCATCTGGACTCCCCAGGAACCTACGCCAGGATCCTTTTTGTGGACTTCAGCTCTGCCTTCAACACCATCCTCCCTGAACTGCTACGAGACAAGCTCTACCAGCTCAGCGTGCCCGACTCCCTCTGCAGGTGGATCACTGACTTCCTGACGGACCGGAGACAGCACGTGCGGCCGGAGAAGATCGTCTCGGACACTCGGACTACAAACACTGGAACTCCTCAGGGCTGTGTACTTTCCCCCTGGCTCTTCTCCCTGTACACAAACTGCTGCACCTCCAGTCACCAGTCTGTTAAACTGATCAAGTTTGCGGACGACACCACCTTCATCGGGCTCATCTCGGACGGTGATGAGTCCGCCTACAGGAGAGAGGTGGAACGGCTGGCGTCCTGGTGCACCCACAACAACCTGGAGCTGAACGCCCAGATGACAGTGGAGATGATCGTGGACTTTAGGAAAGACACAGCCCCACCGTCCCCCATCACCCTGACAGACTCTCCCACCCCCATTTCCATCGTGGACTCCTTCCGTTTCTTGGGTACCACCATCACCCAGGACCTCAGATGGGAGCCAACCATCAGCTCCCTCATCAAGAAGGCCCAGCAGAGGATGTTCTTCCTGCGGCAGCTGAGGAAACTTAAGCTGCCAACCAAGATGCTGGTGCAGTTCTACACGGCCATCATCGAGTCCATCCTCACCTCCTCCATCACCGTGTGGTCCATCCTCACCTCCTCCATCACCGTGTGGTTCCCCGGCGCTACAGAACGGGACAAGCACCGACTGCAGCGCATTGTGCTGCTGCAGAGACGGTGATTGGCTGTGAGCTCCCATCTCTCCAGGACCTGTTCACCTCCAGGACCCGGAGGCGTGTGGGTCGGATCACAGCTGACCCTTCTCACCCTGGACATGGACTATTCACCCCTCTCCCCTCAGGCAGGAGGCTACGGTCTATCCAGACCCATACCTCCCGCCACTTGAACAGTTTTTTCCCCTCCGCCATCAGACTCATGAACAATAACAAGACCCAATATCTTGATTACAGACTTACGGATGTATCTGCTCTTTTGCACTGTTTGTTGTTTCCACACTTAGACCCGCTGCTGTCACTTATCACTTTACTTTTTACTTTATACTCATACTCATCTGTAAATATAATCCCACTGTTGTTCGAAGTCTATTGCTGTCGTCTTACCATATTTTACTTTTTATTTTGTATCTTATGTATTAATATTCCTTATGCATGCCCCCTAAAGCCTTATAGTTTAAAGTTGTATAGCTTAATTTTATCTAAATTCTGTGTTATATGTTTTATTTTGCACGTCGCATCAAGGAAAATTCCTAGCTTGTGAACCTGTTCTCAAACAATGGCAAATAAAATCTATTCTTTTTTTTATAATAATAATAAAGAGATTAATTTGAGGTGTATTTATTACTTTTTAAATAGGACTGTGGTTCCTTGTTCATTTTAAATGTAAATGAAATCACTGACAGATCTATAGACCCATGTCCAGTGTGTAACTCAGGGATCCTTTATACAAATGGCATCAAGCACATGAAAAGAAATGTAAATGATGAATAATATGTAGTATGTTAAAATAAAGGTTAAAAGTAGTATGTTTTTTAAATCGTGATGTATTGTAGCGTATTTTTGCGCAATATAACGATTATCGCAGCATCGACGTATCGTGAGATAATCGTTATCGTGAGCCATTTATCGCGTATCGTATCGAATCGTGAGGTATCCAGAGGTTCCCACCCCTAATATAGACATGGCATATCTGATTTGAAAGCTCGGAACCTCCAGAGGAAAGACTTGATTTGGGGACAGTCCTTTCGTGTTTGGTGACTGGTTTTAGCCATAGGATCTGGCAACCCCAAGCACGGGGTAACTTTGAAGAAAACAACATTGCAATGGTCTGCACAATAACAAAAAAGGTACAGAAGGTGTTACAGAAGGACACCCTCCGGCCCCTGGCTGCGCCTAGAAATTCTGTCCATATAGGTAATGAACAGAACCCGTTGTTGATCATATTATGTGTAAAGACCTTTTCAGAGCGGATTTTAGATACAACTTCAAAAATATTGTTAAGTCCAAAACTGAAAGTATGAGGTCTGATACTGTTGCCCCATTGGCCCTCATCACATATAATCCTCATTAGTGATTTAAACATGAAACGAGGCGACAGCGTTAATGTTTATGGACAGACTTGATTCAATGTGGCGCTGCATCGACATCATGCTCCTCCACGCCACGGGCCGAGCGCAGAGGCTCAGCCCGGACCAGAGACTCTAGGACCTGGACTGCAGCCACAGAGACGCTCATGGTGTTTTATTTTTTGTTGGTTGGTTTGAGTCTGTGGACCGTATTGTGTGACGCGAGTATCCCGGGCGTCAAACAAATCCTTCAAAAGCGGCACACAGGGTCTGCTGACCGCGCACCCTCCTCTCCTCAGGGAATGATCGAAGCACGTCTCATAGGGCTGTCTTCGGTCCGGCCGGGTTCGTTAGGTTCCGGTCAGCTGTCAGCTCTCCGTGCATCTGTTCCTCCCTCCCCCCCGGAGGAAAGCTCTGCTCAGGCTGAAAGACGCGTAGTCCTGCCCGGCTCCAGCGCTGAGTCCGCTGGTTCAGATCATGGTCCAGCGTTTGCTCGGACTGCAGCGTTATATCCACACTTTCTTCTTTTTACCACACAATTTATTTTATTTTTTATGTGGTCTAATTTTATACCCTTTTTATATGGGCTATTTAGGCTTACAGATTATTTAATAAACACTTTTTTTTATTATTAGCCTATTTCTTTTTCCCCCCTCTTTTTTTTATGTAGTAAATGTGATCTTGGATTGGCTATAAGGTTAAACGTGGGTTACTGACGAATTTTCTTTTATCTTCCTCATGCACAAAAAACATCATATTTATTGTGTTAAAAACAACTATCCATCATTTCCTGGTTTGCGTGCGTGTCGTAAAACCCGCGGGTGAGGCCCACACATACATGAATATTTTTGGGCGTTTCATTCAAATGACGCTGGGATTTCTCAGTGATATTTACCATCAGCTGCGCTTGCGTACGATAAGATCTGAGCGTAAAGCACAGGTTCATAAATGTCACGCGCCCTCTGGCGTATATCGCAAATACACCTACGCATACACCATGTTTGTACACGATGTTGATAAATGAGGGCCGATGTGAGGAAAATGCATTCTGGGAAAATGGCACTTGAAATATCTCAAATAAATTGATTGTCCATATTTTTTATTAAATGTTTCACAATCAACTGCAGTTTTGGCAGATTTATGTATTTATTTTTGGTTCAGAAGTTACAAGTTGTATCCAATTTGGTTTTAAATATCGAAAATTGGCCATAATCCTGTGATTGTGTGTCCAAAATATAACATGTGAGCCTTAAAATGGCATCAAATTCGACACGCTCCTCTTCTCGATCCAATTCTGTAATTAACCTCGCTCATAATCCCGGTAAACCCACAGACGCCGTCCCGAACGGCGTCCACGCTTTCCCCCGTGCGTTTCCTGACGAGATTAGCTGACTCACACACGCCACAATGCCCTCGCCTGACGCGGCAGCTGTCCGCGGCGCCAGAGACGGCCGTAAGCCTCCCAATTAAACATGCTAATGTATTTCATCCTCTTACTGCGGCAAATGATGGCGCTGAAAAGGCCGGATCCGGGCGACACGGCGTGGGCTAATTTGCCAGTTTGCGTGGCGTCGGTAATTGAATGATCAGCCGCTTGTCAGGCGTGAGGAGATGGATTTCGCTCCAGGGATTGGCCTATAGACTCTATAGACTCAAAGGGAAGTCCGTGAAGAGGCTGACAGTACCGGGACGGTCTCTGATTGACTGAAGACTTATGATGTGATTGATCGTTGCCCATTTTAGCTGTGAATTTACCAACCAATGAATGAATGAGTTCATTTTTAATCAGACTTTGGAAAAAAAACGTCATTGTGCATCCATTATTCCAACGCACAAGAAGAAACGAAAAGAAAGCAAATGTCCGAATGGGAGTGGGAAGAAGCAAGTACTCGTATAATCCCGTAAGTACTTGTATAATCCCGCCCACAAGGAGTTGATACGTGAGCTGGGGAGGATTTGGACTGAAGTGAAGACATTTGGCCTCTCTTCAAAGAATCAGGGACGCACAACCACAACAAGGAGGTCTTTGTAATCCCCACAAAACAGGACTGCATTATGAAAATGTATATACAAGTAAAAGTGATGTGTGTGTAATTGACCTGAGTGAAACAGCGGCTGTGTGAGTGGTCAGCATGGCTCCTTTACTCTCGATCACAACACTCCAGGATCAGTAGTTTTGTGGGCTCTTTTAACCTACTCTGGACGCCCGCCTGTTCTTTCTTATCTTACCTAACGACAATGTCTCGGCATTTGGCTCCGAGAGGTACAGGACTTTATTCACCTTCATAAAGAAGAGTCCACTCGCCAGAAGTGTGACTTTCTCTACGGGATTCAGCGACTATCCAGACAGAATGTGTTTGTCACTTCACAGACGGACGCTTGGCGAACGTTGGCCAGAACCAAAGTGGATGGAACTCTTAGAACCTGTGTGATTCCCTCAATAAAAATACCCGACGGAGCGGCCAGAGCGGTGAGTCAATCAAAACGCGTGTTAGCGTGTGTGTTAGCATGTGTGTTAGCGCGTGTGTTAGCGCGTGTGTTAGCGTGTGTGTTAGCGTGTGTGTTAGCCTGTGTGTTAGCGCGTGTGTTAGCGCGTGTGTTAGCGTGTGTGTTAGCGTGTGTGTTAGCCATTTATGAAGCTGTGTCGCACATGTCAACTCCTTATAGCTGCATTGTGGAGTAACTTCACTTATTGCTGTGATCGTTATATTTCTGCTACTGCTAATGTTGCATGGGCGGAGAGAGGGGCGGAGTTAACTGAATCCAAGCGTCTTGTCTTCCGGGTTGAAAAATACTTTTCAGAAATTAGTGCTCCATAGTGGTAGAGGTACAATACATCAAAAATGCCTATACTTTACTTTGTAATGGCTTAAATAGCATGATACAGACCCTTTCATAGTCTATACAAAGTACTGCATTCACAACTTCTTAAGATGCACGGACGCAAAGAAGTTCCTTAAGCGCAGAAACTCCAAAATTCATAAAGGAGGCCCTCACTATAGCAGTAGTATGCTTTTTGACAGTACACTGCAGTATTCAGACCAGAAAGTGTATGTTTACATAAAAACTCAAAAATTGTGCATAAACATCTTTTTGATCATGTGAAATCAGTTCGCCCGGATGTTTGATTGCTGTTTTTGATTAAACCTGAAGTTGAACACGGGCCGGGTACACGTCATTGTCTTTGTCTGCAGCAGTGCTTGAGGGGTACTTGGTTTGCGATACTGGGACCTGAACGATTTTTTCCAAATGAATAATAAAAAAAATAAAAACATAGAACAAAATGATAATGTTCATTAAATCCAAAAAAGACAATTTATTTGACAAAAAGGGATTAGCTGAAACAACAAATTAACTTTCTGCCATCTCCGAACTGACCAAACATCAAAACCATGTACCTAAAGAATAACATATATTTGAAGGTACTATCAGTTTTCCAACATTTTTCCAATATTACACTAGTAACTTATGATGGCAGTCCTATTAACAGCTCATTTTAAACACCTGCGCACTGTGATGTGACGCTTTAGAGCCGAGAACGCAGCTCTTAAACGTCGATTCAAGCCACGGTGATTGATCAGACTTTGGAATATTGTATAAAACCATTTCTTTTTTTTTTTTTACTTTAACATGTTTATCTCACATCTGGATCAACCAATGTGCCTTGTTTATGAAAGACCCGACATACCCTTCCTTTAATCAGGTCTAAACCACTGCAAAGCCAGTAATAACCGGCGACGAAACCAGGTCTTAACTGTCCCACAGACGGATCCGCGAGTGGTGGACGTACCACAAAGACACATTTGCCACACTTTGAGAACCCGCGCGTTGCACCCCTATAACGGTCACATTCAGGGCCCACAAAAAGATAGGACGGTGCATTCAAAATCCCCTATGACACTTTAATGGCAGCTGCATTGTCTCGCCCCCTGTCTATGATGCTTTGTTTTCCGATCCTTTCAGCGAACTTCAATGGGCCCACCGGACATCCCTGCCCGCCCCCCCTGCCCCTCGCACTCGCACGGGGATATCGATCATGACAGGACGGGGAGGGGGGCGGGGGCGCGTCTACGATTCATTAAGCCGATTTGCTCAGAGCGCTGGCCCGCATGTGTCACGGAGGCGCCCCGGTGCACCCCTGTGTCTTCGACGCGATCCGCCTCATCACGCACCCGGGCCCCCATCCGACCTGACGGATAACTGTCGCGGGGCACGCTCTCCCCCGGAAAGTGTCGCCTAACCCTTTTCACGTCAGGTGCGCCGAGATGGAGGGCCATTGATTTTGTGCATTGTGATTGAGCTGAGGGCTGCTAGCGAGCTTCAGACGCGTTCATGTAACTGGAAAAGAAAGGGATTATGGACGTTTTCGGTTAAGAGTGATGGTACACTAACTCCGCAAACCTTTCTTTGTAGATGACGTTACTTCATTGTTTAATACATTCCCGGTTATAAGTTCGGAAACACTTTTTGTATGTATTGTTTTTCCTTTTATTTCAAGACTTTTTACATTGTCATTTATGAATATGGGAATGATGCTTTAAACAAAAAAAAGGCGAAGGAGACCGACTATTGTTTCGATTACTGCTTTACACACGTTTGACATTTTCTCAAAGAGCTTCACGGTGTCGTCATTAGAAATTTATGAGATCGTACGTTAGCTTAGACGAGTTGATGCGTACCCGTCTGGTCTTTGTGCGTGCGCTCAGTCGCGCTAATGTTGCTAGCATTTAGCCTCTCCCAGCAAAAGGTATAGCCCCGAATTGGGTTGAAGTTAGAAGCGACCAAGATGTCCCCCGTTTTCCCTGTTTAAATACAGTTACGTGAGAAGCCTAGTTACACAAAATTAAACGTGGATTTTCTAAGCGGATAAAAAGGGGTTCTAATGTGTGAGGCATAATAACACTCTGATGTCATTAGAATTAACGGTGGCAACTCTAAAAACATATTTGATTGAGAAAGTAATTTTCTATAGGATAAATGTAAATTGCTATAGGATAAAGTTATTTCATGAAAGGAAGCACGCGCATGTACACTGTGTGTATGTGTAAATGCTGCTCTGAGTTTACCATGTAGCTTATCTTTGTTTTTTCGTAATTAGAATGCACTGTATACATTCCCAAAAGGGAGTCAAAGTTTCAGTCATGTAATCTAAATGCCATCATGAGTGCATAATAATCAATGTTTTTTTTTCTTTTGTACTATAACCTTTTATTATTGTGAAATTAAAATTTTTATTGCATTGTTGGGGGTGGGCGCTCATAAGCTTCTTGCTTCAGCCAACTCCTTTTCAATCAATCAATCAATCAATCAATCAATCAATGGTTTTGTATAGCCCAATATCACAATAGGAGTTGTGATATTGGGCTATACAATATATCACAATAGGGCTGTAACAAACATTAAGGCAATAAAACAGAGCAGTAAATTTGAGCAGAATGTTCAAATAAACAATATTTGGAGCTAATTCACCCTAGGGCTGGGCGATATGACAAAAATAGAATATCACGATTTTTGGGCTTGGGTTTGCTTCACTGACGGTGAAAAAAGTCAACTGTGCAGAGGTGCTTAGAACCGGGATAAAACGATCCCACAAAAATAACAGATCGTCAGCTCTGGAGATCGTAAGACGGTCTAATATCGTCATATCGCCCAGGCCTAATTCACCCTTTTTGTTTCCAACATAATCCCATGTGTTCATTCATACTTTAATGTCTTACATAGTGTTGAAAATAAAGAAAAGTCAATCCATTAAAAGTGCTTCCAAACCTTTGACCGGTACAGTGCATTAGAATAATAGATATGAATGAATGTAATAATCCTAATTTTGAAGGTTAAAAATGTGTTTTGATTATGTCCTTACACTATGAGAGTAATACTGACCTCAACTATCATAAAGACAGGTACTATCCTTTATAGCTGCTGATTTGTCTTGTTTTCTCTTTCAGTGATATTCTCTATGAAGACTGGCCCAGCCCTCCTGGAAAGAGAATAAACCCATCACTTGTAATGCCACATTCATGAGCAAACTGCAGCAGTCTAAAGTTTACTACCTCTACTTCTTTGCAAAATGTTCACACAGTTTTAACCCTCCTCATGTGATCAATACGATGGCGCCTCTTAAACGACGCAAGCTGCAATTCCTCCACCTCGAAGTTTGCGCCGCATTGTGACAAAATCCTCCACTTTGTTTTGGAAGTCACGGGAGAGTTTACATATCTTTACCCAACCGAGTTATTTTACCTGTAATCCCCTATTGGCCTAGTTTTTTTCTTTTTTCCCACCACTCGATCCCTGTCACCCCTCTTACCCGTGGGGGTCACAAATTACCCTGGCCAGGGGGTCAAAAAGGTCAGACTCGTTCAGGCTCACCAGCGATCAAACGAGACACTGGCCCCTCGAGCGAATGAGAGAGACAGCAGAAAAGGAAAGAGAAAACACACAAAGTCAATTTAGTGTGTACGCGGTGGGTTTGAAAAATAGTAGTAGCTAAACGTCCAATAAGGCATTGATCGGTAACGTAAACCGTGAGGGAGACATTACGCACGGGGAAGTTAGCCTTCGATCAATATGTCTGCAGCCGGAGTCAGGGACCGTTCATTCAGCCGTGTTTAGCAGCGACCGTCGACAAATGTGGACGACAATGAGGACTTTAACATGAAAGTGAAGCGTGGGACGAATTAGGGGGAATAAAACCAATCAGGAACGAAACGCTAACAACGTCTCAATAGGGTTACGATTGTATTTCCCCACGGAATAGATCAGGATCTGGGATCAAAGTCACACGGCTGAAACAAGTCAAGTGGGTCTGAAACGACAGAGGATATAGTTATTTATCACATGGACTCAGCAGGGGGGGGGGGAAATAAAGCTAAAAACATTACATGCAAAAGAGTTTCAGGTGATGAACGGGGCAGCGTGGTTAGAGTTTGGCGTGCTGGGGAATCAGAAGAAACCAAACGATGACTAAGGTGTGGACTTCAGACAGAACCTTCCCTTTCATCGAACTCATGAGCAATATCTGGAGGGAAAACAGCCAGGTGGGGCTGAAAAAGAAACTCTGTCTGCCGACTGTCCCACATTAGGCGTGTGTCTGCAAATTTGTTCTTCTTGCGAACGATCACGTGTTGTGAGGAGAATCTTAGGTCGTAGGTTGTGCAGTGAGACGAGGACAAAGAAGCGACCAAAGACGAGCTGCGGCCAACATCAGGCAGTGTCAGATGTTTTGGAACTCGCTGCAACTAGGATCTCCGTCAAGTTTCCCGTCAACGAAATACAACATCAGCGCAGAGTCGAGCAGCCCAGGCCAGGCAAGAAGTGGTCCAACTCATCCGTGGGAACCGTCTGAAAGTCTTTGACCCATCGCGCGGTGGAGACGAGTGCAGGCTCACGACTTTACAATCCTCACGTCTTGCAATGTGACATCAAAACAGACTAAACAAAAAAAATAGTGCAGTGTACATCAGGCACAAGGGCTGATCCAGGTGAGATCAACGTCCAAACAGAAAAAAAAGTTTTTCATGACAAAGCATCATTCGGTATCACTTTATTTTACACTACCCTTGGTACATTGTACTCGTCAAATGTAGTACGATGTAATGGGCTTTGTAACAGTGTGTACATAAGGGTTAGATACTTGATGGAATAATGTGCATGAGTACTTTGCAGGTACATAATGTAATAAGACAAAGCTTAGCTTTTAACTAATATTTACTTATATTAACGTATTTACCGGTTTTAGTTCTAATAGTTCCTTAGTTTCCCTCTTTTTATCCTGTGCTATTTCACACACTGTTTTAGCTGTTTTTAATTTATCTCTTATTTAATATATATTTTTTTATTTTTTATGTGTATATATATATTTTTATTTTTATTTTTTTATGTTCTCCTAGTGGTTCCTCTGAGGGAGCCCTCTGCCCCGGGACTGCTGGTTGGCTGTGGCCGTGCGGGCGCTCTCCTGGGGGTGCCTGGATGGAGGTAGGATGTCTCTCCTACAGCTCCTCCGGGCCCCCTGAGTCGGCGCTCTGTGGCTGTGGCCGATGGGCTGCTCCTGGGGCAGACGCTCCTTGGATGGTGTTTCCTCTTTCGGTCTATCTGTACCCAGCCTTACATACTCAACTCTATGTCCTTTTTTATTTAAGACTTTTAACTGCTGGCTGTCTGTACGTATATGTGTCTGTGTGTCTGTGTGTGCGGGTGGTGGGGTGGGTGGTGGGGTTGTAGTTATTTATGTATATTTGCTGGTGGGGATGATTTTAATGATTTTTAAGCACTGTAAAGCACTTTGTGTTACATTTTGTATGAAAAGCGCTTTATAAATAAAGTTTGATTTGATGATTTGATTTGAATGACCCAAACTCTAACCCTAACCTTAAGCCCTAACCCTAAAGGCCATATGTCTTATTACATTATGTACCTGTACTCGTACTAATACACATTATTCCATTGTGTATGTACTACACAGATACAAGTTATTACAGATCGTTACAAAGCAGATTACTTTGAAGTATGTATCAAGGTATTGTAAAATAAAGTGTTACCCATCATTCTAACATGGTTTAAGTATGTTAAGGAAAATATTGGGCATTTAACCCAATCCTAGACCCTACTTTTCTCATTTCTACCCTGACCTTTTATCAGTTTATCAATAAGAAAAAGTAAAAGAAAGCTAGACCCCTGAAACAGACTTAAAGCGTGTCGTGGTTTAGGTTAGTGCCATTTGCTTTACCGGAGCAGAAACCATCCGTTATCCGCGTCCTGTTGAGGCGGCGCCCATGAATCAATGCTAATGTATATGTACAAACAGAAGCGCTCTGGTGATTACTCCAAATAAACAGACCCACAATGGGCTGGGTACACACGGGACAGGGGGGCGGAGCCGGGGCGCGGGACGGGGGCCTTTAAAGCACAGAACATCGAAAAGGCCGGTGAGAAAGTGTTTATGGAAATGTTTCCGTCACTGTTTGCCCATTGGTTTGTTTCATCACGCAGACCACCGAGCATGGGGTGGCTCAGTGGTTGGAGCGTTTGTGCACTAATCCAGAGGGTTCACAGTTCAATCCTCACTCGAACTTGAACTGACTTTTGTCCTTGCAACATTTGACCTGCTTTGGATATGTATGAGATATATTTGTATGGTACTCTAGTGGACTTTAAATCAGTTTCTTGCGTATCCCTTGAGTCGTTATTATACTGTGAGTACCCCCTACTTCGAGGATCTTGCCAATATTATGATAAAGTGACCAACTAAACTAAGCTTATTCAAAATTGAATCATGTGTTGTGTTCACAATTAAGTTAAATTACTCTCAAAATCAAACCTTTCACTGAAAAACATACTTAAAACTAACTTTTCTTCGAAATTAGTATTGAAATTCTACTCTTTTTCACTTTATTTTTTAATCAGAAATAATCAAGTACCCCCAGTGCCCTTCTGTCTTCTGAGTGAGCTCAAATAAGCCCCTGCCACTCCCCCACTTCTCTCCTCTTGCTCCCCTTCACTGTGCAGCTGCTTTAACCTCTTACCCCCCACCTGAACCTATTACTTTTTTTTAGCCAAATCTAAAAGCCTCTTGATAAAAGCGTCAAAATGGCTATGGAAAAAAAAGAATGTAAAAAAGGATCAGAAATGCACTGCTGCAGTGAGCCTAAGACGAGTGTTTTCACTTCGCGATGAGAAGATTAAGATTAGCAAGAGACAGAGCGGTGAGGGAAGCACTTCCTGGATCTCTATAGGAGCTCAGGGGGAGCTTTTTTGCCACTGGCAAAGATCCAAAGATTATGGAAAGCGGCTCAGAACACAGGTCTCTTTCTGGCCTTTCCAAACGAGCTGTTAGAGCTGCAGAACATCCAGAACGCTGCTGCTCGAGTCCTGACAAGAACCAGGAAATACGACCATATTAGTCCAGTGCTCCGGTCCCTGCACTGGCTTCCTGTCACTCAGAGAATAGAATTTAAAACAGCTCTGCTTGTGTACAAGTCTTTTCATGGTTTAGCACCAAAGTCCATCTCTGACATGTTAGAGCCGTATGAACCATCTCGGGCCCTGAGAACTTCAGGGAGGGGTCTCCTGGTGGTTCCCAGAACATGCTGAGGCTAAAGCTAAAATCTGGAACAGTCTTCATGAGGATGTGAGACAGGCCTCAACTCTGACAATGTTCAAATCCAGGCTGAAAACAGCTCTTTTTACCCGAGCATATGAAAACTGAAAGTATTTTATCTGCACTCTTGCCTTTTACTGTCATTGATATATTTTTATGTTGATGTTTTAATGATTGATTTTATGTGCTTTCTTGTAATTTTATGCAACTGTGAAAGCACTTTGAATTGCCTTGTGTATGAATTGTGCTCTGCAAATAAACTTGCCTTGCCGAGAGAACATTGTAACATGATTTTGCACAATAGCCCTCCCGTTGAATAAAATATTCACAGATCTTTTCCATTTGTGGTCTCGAAAGTATAGTATATGGGCCTCAAAAACATTAAATAAACAGAACAAAACAAAAAGCAAATCAAAAACAGCAGTATCAATTATTTTGCCAATAAAACGAGATAAGTACTTCAGCAAACTCCCAGTGATTCAGAAACAGCTATTAAACCGACACAGACTCCGCCCGTTCTCCGTCAAAGCCTTTGTATAATTGCTGCCAGCGTTTTAATAAACACCCGCTAATCCCCGACTTCTGAGGAGTTCTGCTCTCCGACACGTCGCAGCGCTGCACTTTTACAGTCTGGCCCGTTTCCACCGACTGACTTTGTACCTACAGACCTGCATAAAGGTGCCTAATCGCCGGGCTAATCTCACGTTGTAAGACGGGGGCTGCGGATAATCACGTATGAAAAGGGGCTTTTTCTACGGCGTGGCTTTGGAATGTGAAATTGCTGCTCTGTAGGCGGCTCTAACTGACACAAGCATCAATAATGATACCGCAGGTTTGTACAATACAGATAAACCAGCCCACAGGCATCAACAGTGCATGGATTTAATATTTGCCACTGAAACTGTCTCTGCGACCCTAACCCTAACCCTAACCCCTAACCCTCTGCGACCCTAACCCTAACCTAACCCTAACCCTAACCTAACCCTAACCCTCTGCGACCCACTGGAAATGGTTGTTTTGAGTCGTGAAACCAAGTGGTTGATGCCATATGTCAAATGTAAAGCTTGGCTGTGTCTGTGCGAATATACTGCAATAAATTCAATTTTACAGCTTGAATCAGTTTTGATATTTGATGTTTACTGACTATAAATAGACTGAAGTCAATTAAAAGTTGCTGATGAGGCTATAACCATTGGCAAAGTCTACAGATATTTTAATGGATTCATAAAAAAAGTAATGAAATGAATGGACTGGAACACGTGACCTTCCGGTGACACCGTTTGAAAGAGACTTTGAAGGAAATGTTTAAGGAACAGATCCGCTTTGTTCATGTGGGAGAGGCGGTGCAATATGATCAACATATGTTTGAATGCAATAAAGTTACTTACATTAATTGTAGATTTAGAAGACAGAGTTACTGCTCTGTTTAATTGCCTTAATGTTCAGTGCAGCCCTGTGAGGCAACTCCTGTTGTGATATTGGGCTATACAAAACCATTGACTGATTGATTGATTGATTGATTGATTGATTAATGGACAGTTCACGAAAAAGTTTCTTCAAAAAAAAAAACTAGACTGAAATAAACCAGACTTGTCTGATTGAATCTTGACGACTCATATTGTGGCCAATTCACAAGCTGAAAAAAAAAAGGATTTCAAAAGTGAGTGTACTTAAATGTTATGATATACTTCTCTTCTGCTAGCGGCTGGGGGTTCACGGAGGCCCTGGGGGTTTGTGGAGGACATGGGGGTTCACGGAGAACCTGGGGTTTTGTGGAGGACCAGCGGGTTCACGGAGGACCAGCGGGTTCGTGGAGGATCAGCGGGTTTGCGGAGGACCAGCGGGTTCGTGGAGGACCTGGGGGTTCATGGAGGACCAGCGGGTTCGCGGAGGACCTGGGGGTTCATGGAGGACCAGAGGGTTCGCGGAGGACCAGCGGGTTCGCGGAGGACCAGCGGGTTCGCGGAGGACCAGCGGGTTCGCGGAGGATCAGCGGGTTCGCGGAGGACCTGGGGGTTCATGGAGGACCTGGGGGTTCATGGAGGACCTGGGGGTTCATGGAGGACCAGCGGGTTCGCGGAAGACCAGCGGGTGCGCGGAGGACCAGCGGGTTCGCGGAGGACCTGGGGGTTCATGGAGGACCTGGGGGACTCGTTGACACCTTGGAGGAAGGACACTTGGCACTCTGGCCTAATTGCTACAAGCCTGGGGCCCAACAATAGGCTCAAAGAGACTTACATAAGGGCGCGCAGCCAGAGGTAATCAATGGAACCCGTCAGAAGCTTAGTCACATCAGGAGGACCACCTCGGAGCCATATTTTATTTTGCCATATTTCACAGGTTTGGCCACTATTTTTGGAACCAATATTTTTCATTCGAGTATGGCAGTAACGTCCTCCAGTTAAAGCCCATTGTTTCCAGCAGTCCGTGCACAGGTGTTTAACATCAGTCACCAGGCACTCACTGACAACAATAAGTAGGAATCCTCAAATATTCCAATTTATAGTAGAAGTAGTAGAAGCTTCTGAAGATGGAAGCGAAACTCAATCAACCCAGTCCAGTCGAAGATACATAGTGACTTTCACTATGGCGGCACGGTAGTACAGCGGTTAGAGCTTGTGCTTCACAGCTAGAAGGTCCCGGGTTCGATTCCCACCTGGACAGGGCCTTTCTGTGTGGAGTTTGCATGTTCTCCCCGTGTCTGCGTAGGTTTCCTCCGGTTACTCCGGTTTCCCCTACCACTAAAAACATGTACAATAGGCCAGGATGAATGAGAGTGCGCATGGAGGACGACGGATGCAAATTAGCCCAAGGCTACAATCCGGTGTGGCTTGTTTACATGCATGACATGTATGTTCATTAACATCCACTGTCCCGACCAAATAAACCAATAAATAAAATAAATAAATGGGAATGAAAAAAAAACAACTAATGAGATAAATCGAACAATACGGACTAAACTAAAGATCTTAATCAGCTCTAATACTGCCTTCATGTGCTTTGGTAAATAAAAGTGAATTGGATCATGTTCATGCGCTTTTGAGGTCGTAGCAAAGTCAAACACTGGAAAACGTGTGGTAAACAAGTACATTCAAGCGAGAAAGTTGTCTACAAACAGCTGGCCAACTGCTCCAGCAGCTGCTTTAATCAATAAAACATATCATGTTCGTCTTGTCTTTATGACACGACGCCAAGCGGAACATGAGACGCCATAAAAATGACGCAGGCTTCAAGGCAATCAGCCAAAAGGCACAGGCCTAAAGCAATAGATACAGACGGCATCTTTAGATTCGTCCATAATTGGTTTTGTTTGAAGCAGTCAGATGAAGGAAACAAAGAAGGGACAAAATACAATTCTCCACCATTACTTCAACAAATTCTGAATAATATTTTTTTAATGTTTGTACTAAATAAAGATACAGAGACATGGAGAGAAGCAAAGTGGTTCAACAGCATATAAATACTTACAAAAACGGACAAGGCTAACTAGGACTCTAACGTTAGCTCCATGCTACATATGCTAACGTTAGCAACAAGTGCCGTTTTGCTGTGAAAAAACATGCACATGGGCCCGATTTCGACTTGACTTAATTGGTGTGAGATAAATGTGTTTATAGTACGCCAGAAAACGGCTAAAACGAGAAAGAAAATGTGATTCCTGTGAGGATGATGTTTAAATCATGGACAATTATCAGATCATCAGGTCAAAGGTCATCTTCTCTCGGAAACCCGGGTTACAAATGGATTTTCCTGTTTTCCAGTGTAAAACATAAGATGAGGTGGTGTTCGTGTGTCCATTTCCTTCTGGACAAGTGGCATCCAACGGTAAATCCGATGCCGCACGAAGGCAGCATAACCGAGGTCTGAATCCGGAAACCAAGGAAACCCAGCTGCGTTTGAGCTGCCTTACGTATTCCAGTAGACGGACATTTCAAAGCCAATTACATCTTTCCCCCCCGGGGACTCCCCCCCCCCCGTTTGCCTGTCCTATCTCCTCTAGCCCAATCGCTGCTTTCTCGCCCGCTCTCCTTTGACTGCGCGCCTTGTTGTGTCGCCAGGCCCATTGCGATCCTCCAGTACACCGACGCGCTCTCCTGAAAAGCTTTATTCATGGCGCGGACAATGGCGGCCCATTCCGCGTGCGTGTCGGGCGAGCGAGAGAGGTATTTCCACCGGGCCATCTGTATGCAAATGTCCACGCTCCCCGCTCGACTTTGATCCAACAAGTGCCGCTGCCCCTTCTCCGGACTGCTCTGCTGTCCCTCCCCTCCCCTCCGCCACCACCCTCCAGTGTGCAATTACTGTAGCTGGGTATTGTCAAGCGCATTAGTCAGTTGGACCCCCCATAAGAGCGGCACATTCAAAATCTTACAACGCCATTTGCAGCAGCGGCAATGGAAGACTTTGTTACTAGGAAGAAGTAACTTAAACAGCATACTCAAAGTTCAGTTATCTTTGTGAGGGCAGCCGATACAGGCAGCAACAAGTCATCTTTTACACGCTCCTAACGCACTGTGCGTCGGGCATGAAGTGGTCTGGGGGGGGGGGGCACCATACTGGATCCACAAAACGGCTCGTACGCAATGGGAACAATGAGAAAGAAGAAGCTACGGAAATGTGTGCCGATGCGACTGATGATACAACGCCGGAATCCCTCTGCCAGAGCAAAGAGATTTTACGCACGGCCCGTTCATTTACATACACCACGTTATTATGCAAATTGTATGTCAGTGCCATAAAGGTAAACAAATAATGATTGTATTGTGTCTCAGGGCTCTTTGAATCACTGACATCAATCTCAGATGCCTGGGATGATTAGTTGTCAGGTGAGTCCAGGGAAAAACTACTGAAAAAGGACGTTCCACATTATTAAGCAGACCAACATTTTCAAGCAATATGGGAAAGAAAAAGGATCTCTCTGCTGATGAAAAGCGTGGAATAGTTGAATGCCTTGGACTAGGTATGAAAAACTTCGATTTTCATGAAAGATTAAGTGTAATCATTGTACTGTAAAGAGAGTTGTGGCTGATTCAGAGACACACGGGTTTGTGCAGATAAAGGCATAATAAGGACGCTTTCTGCCAGACAAATACATCAAATACACCTGTTTGCTACAAAGCAGCAAACAGGTATTTGAAGCTGCTGGTGCCTTTGGAGTCTCCCGAACATCAAGGTGTAGGACCCTCCAGAGGCTGCAGTTGTACATAAACCTTCTATCCGGCCTCTTCTAAACTGTTCATTGAAGGTGACGAGCAGAAACGGCTGCAGTGGCTCAGAAATACATGAAGACTCATTTTCAAACAGTCACTGATGAGGGCCGTGTAACCCCGAATGGTCAGATGGATGTTGTGGATGTTTGGTGAATGGCCACCAGGTCCCAACAAGGCTGTGATGTCAGTAAGGAGGGGGCGGAGTCACATTCTGGAATCATGGGGAGAGAGCTGGTCGGCCCCTTAAGGCTCCCTGAAGGGGTGAAAATAACCTCTGAAAAATATGTGTATATGAGTTTCTGACTGACCACTTTCTTCTATGGTACAAATTGAGAACCTTTGGAGCCTCAAGCAAAACATCTATGAGGGTGGGAGGCAGTTTTCATCCAAACAGCAGCTCTGGGAGGCTATTCTGAAATCCTGCAAAGAAATCCAAGCAGAAACTCTCCAAAAACTCAAATTATTGGATTTAAGAATGTTTAAGCTGCTATCAAAGAAGGGTCCTATGTTAAAATATAACTTGACCTGTTAAGATGTTTTTGATTGAAATAGCTTTTGATTTCAGTAAATATGACCTCCTAATGCTGCAAATTCAACAAATGACCATTTTCAGTTAATTACAACCTTTAAAATGTATTGAAACGTTGAGAGATTTGTTCAACCACATTCATATTATCCTCTAACACAGTGTTTTTCAACCTTTTTTGACCCAAGGCACATTTTTTTCATTGAAAAAATCACGAGGCACACCATGCACCAGCAGAAAATGATAAAAAATGTAACTCTGTAGCCTATATTCACCAAGTGCAGCCATGCATCACTAATTCTCTTGTCTCAAAGAAATGAGCTACCTGCGGCCACTTTCTGATATGGAAGAGTTTAATATGGCGACTCTGCCGATCCGCACAGAGACTTGACAATGGCACATTATTTGCAGATAATTATTGATTTGTTTTCAAAAAATATTGTTTAGACCCACTAGGTGAAATTGGATAATTTCCCAAGGCACACCAGACCATATCTCACGGCACACTAGTGTGCCCCGGCACAGTGGTTGAAAAACACTGCTCTAACAGTTAAAGACTGGAAAAATACACTGAAAATCAGAGAAAAACGTCATTTGCATACTAATTTGGAACGCGGTGTAGTAAATTCGCTATAGCAAACCTAAGTTCAGATGTTAGTGCTGTCTGCTGACTGCGCTCACATTAGCATGTGAGAAAGGAAGGAGGGGAAGGTGCAGAGAGGTCTGAGCTGAAGTGTACCGCGACTGCAGGGAAACTCAGGTTCTGGGGGGCACCAACTATTGAACTGTTACATCTAAACTCAATTTAATTCTACAAATATTATTGGTGTAGTTTTGAGAGTGTGTTTAATGTTAAATAGGTGCTTAAAGGAACAGGCCACCGTTTTTCCATACTGAGAGATGTTCCTACCTGAGCTTAGACGAGTTGATGTCTGGTTGACCTGTCTGGTCTTTGTGTGTGCCCTCAGTCACGCAAAACGACCAAAGACGTTGTTAGCATTTGGCCTCTCCCAGCATATTCCTATGGCTCCAAACGGACTGAAGTTGGAAGCGACCACACTCTTCCACGGGCACAAAGACCAGACAGGTACGCATCAACTCGTCTAAGCTCAGGTAAGAACATATCTCAGTGTGGAAAAACGGTGGCCTGTTCCTTTAAAATGTGAGCAATCGGAGTCCACCTGTGTGTGCTCGTGTCCATTATTTACTCCGGTGGCATCCGTGAGGGCATCTGGCTTCCAAATAAAAAACTCAGTGCGATTCATCTTCTTGGCGCTTTGCTTTGGACTTGAGTCCCATCTCCGAACCCCGTGAACCCCCTTCACTCCGCACAAACACGGGCCTGCCCCCAGAGCGGACCCCCCAAACAGACGGTGACCCCCGTGGCCCCGCGCATACTTGGAGCCGGGCATGCCTTTGTGCCGAGGGGGCCCGTGCGCTGCCACACTGCCGCGGCCATTGTCCCCAGGCCCGTATGGGGAGGCAGAGTGGGCTGAATGCAGATCGCGCCGGGAGAAAGACGGGGCGAGGGCCAAAGGGGGCTGGACATGGAAGCGACGGAGGAAATGAAAGGTCAGGGTGTGAGAAGCGTTGGGACGGCACTCCCAACGCGATCATTACTTTGTCAATAGGACAAAATCAGGTTGAAAAAGAATTGAGACGTTCACTCTGAGTGCATCCTAAAGATAAAACCCCAGCCGCAAACAGAGCAATGTGGTTTATTCTATTTATTGCAAAGAGAAGTGCAAAGAGCTAAACAACAACTGCACAAGAGGCTCTACCAGCATCGCAGAGGAAGCTTTAGCAGCCTCCAGTCTACAGTCCAGAAAAATGTGTATACACCTGTCTGAAGATTTTATTTCTTATGAAAACTTTAGGGGTTGAAAAATTGAATTTCCCTTTATCAGTTACAATTCAACCAGCTGATTTCTGCAATTCCTAAAACTTGGAAAATAAAATAGCAAAATGGAAGGAAGGACAATTTAATGGTTTGTCTCCCCCCAATAAGAAGCCTAAAATGGCTGCCTGCGTAAAGGTAAATAAAATAATATATACTTACCGCACTTTTTCCACACAGAACCTGCCTGCTTTGGTGAATTTATTGATCCAATTTTGTGGTACTTAAAATCTTTAATAAAAGTTAGAGTAACAAACAAATCTGTGTTCAATTGGCAGATAGAAATGGTTCTGTGGGGATAAGGAGGACCTGGTGCATTTGTTTTATGCTTGTCCACATGGGGCCCAAGTTCTGGGTCCGTGTACAGTCATGGCTGAGCTCTATGGATACTGTTTTACAAATCACACCACAGAATATTTTCTTATGTGTTTTTGAAGGTGGGGGGCTGGAAGCCAGTCTTGTAATTTTATTCTGTGAATTAATTAATTCAAAAAAGCATATGGTTTGAAAGAGGGGGTACATTTTTTCTCTCTGTACAGCAGCCTCCTCCGGTCCAACCCTGGAGGACACTGTCCTGCTAACGCACAGCCCAGGGCAGGTCGAGAGACAGGTATGAGATGTGATCAGCCGAGAGCACAGTCGCTGATAGTGAAACTTACTACTATCAACAGGTTGAGAGTAGCTTTTGAGGAGAGAGCGACGGACTAGGACATGCTAACCCCTCCCAGTGGTCTATGTTTAGGCCCCCTGAGGTCAGAGACCTTTAGAGTCGCTGACGAAGCCTTTTGGATGAGAGGCGAAACATCCAACACTTCAACTGCAGAGCACAGATGAAGACTTAAGAACCCTCGTCTAGGATGGAAACCTCCAGGACGATGGAGAGCTTAGACAAACCTTTTGGCTGTAAATGCTCAGACTATGGTTCGGAATGAACCGAGCGGCTTTGCTCCAAAGAAAGAGTTGGTCCCGGGTTCGGACCAAGGTCTGGTTCCATTAAGTATAAAAGAGAAAATTCAGACTTTTGTATTAATTCCAAACTTTCATATTAAATTTGACTCTTTCCTGTAGATGGAGGAGAAACGTCCACAACTCGATGAACTCTGATTCAAGGTTCTTAATCTTGATTAAATAAAGAAGAACTGAGGAGTCACTTTCGTATGTGTCTCTGATGTATATGTGTATCTTCTTTGTAATAGGTCAATATTTGCCCAATAAATCAATAAAGTTCCTCTGCGTTCAGGGGCGGGCTCCTGTTGCCATGTCGACGGTAAAGCCAGCCCCAGGGAAGACGTGACCTGGGCTTTTGGGGCACGATGTGAAACCAAAAGCAGGTTTCCTGGCCTGGACTAGAATATTATGTATATCTCACAGTCTGTCCGGTTTGTTTTTGAGGCCCAAACCTTAACAGACCAAAGCGGTTGTGCCCAATGCCCAGCGCAGTGTCTGGTGCGTGTGCACTGGGCATTAAAGACGCGTGCCCCCCTGTGTTTGGTCTGGGCCAGCGGGCACGCAGATAAAAGGGCATTAATCTGAGACAAGCCTCCGCCATATGTCCGCACGGGCTGCCCCACTGCGCCGCCCCTTGAAAAACAATGAGCCTTACACTTTAGCCCCATTTATGGCATCGGCCGCGTCCAGCAGTTTGTTTTGTGCTCGCTGTGACCGGAAAACAAGTTTAACCGGTTATCTGCCGTCCGCCACCTGTAAGTCGTGTTTTATTAGCAGAGACCTTTGTGAGGGATTTTACTGGCTGTGAGCAAACACGCCACAGAAACGAGACCAAAAAGTGACTAAAAAGCGATGAAAACACTTTGAAAAGAGCTTTGAAATGAGCCCTTACACTGGCCTATAGGCTGTGCACTCTCCAGTTAAGAAGCTTTTACATTTGGGTAAAATGCACTCAGTTAAGGTACGGGTTAAGAAATTTGGCGTTTTATTAATAATAATAATAATAATAATGCATTAGTTTTATATATTTTCTGGACACTCAAAGACGCTTTGCATTGCGTTATTCATTCACTCCATACTTGGAGCACTCCATGATCAATCCAATCCTATTATTTCGCTTTCCGAGGACCAACGGGCCAAGATCAAGATGAAATCAGGGCTATACTGGGTTTGAAAGATCGCGATAATAAAATCTAAGATCACGATAATAAAATGGATATATTGAGGCAGGGAACTATTGCGCTAAACATTATTACTGAAGACCTTTTAATGCCACAGAAACTCGAGAGGTTAAAAATGACAGGCAGGCGCTGTCAAAGAGACTCAACTTACTTTGGGCAAAGAATCAAGTATTGCATTAGAAAAATGTAACGTAAATGTACTGACGATAAATATTGAGCCCAAAAATGTGTTTATCGAAAGCGTCTTGTGGTGTATATCCAAAGAGTGACTTTCAGAAACGCCTGGCGCTGATTCATTTCCAAACTGCTAATCCCCGCATCCTAAAGCGCGACGTATCTGCTCCGGTTGCGTGTTGTTGTTTTTTTTCCCGCTCATGTTCCCCTCCCACTGGATGTTATTGTCCGTGTTGGTATCCCATAACCAGGCGGGATAAGCCAGCAGGCAGATGGTGAGAGGATCTCCCCCGGGGAAAGAGCTCTCCGGGCCCCCCAATATAAGTACATTACACCCTGTTATGTAACCGGGTAATCACACACACACGCACACACACTCACCAACACACACCGTCCCAGTCTGCTGCTTACACCTGCTGCATGCGGTTAGGGGTCGTGTTGATGGATAGCGTTGGAATCGGGGTTGGACTCGTCAAGAGGATTCGGGTGAAATCCCGCAATCGAAAGACCCTTAACGTGGACATGTCCCGCGTAATGGTGGCCTGATCATGCAGGGTTTGGTTGGTTTGCGTCTTGCTTGGAAGGTGCTTTAATAATGCATTTATTAAGCCCAGTTTAGATGTCATTTAGGTCCAATTTGGAGTACTTTTACAACTGATTTGATCTTGGTCCAGGCCTCGTAGTACTGTTTTGGATATTTTATCAGGTGGCACTCGGTGTGAAAAGTTTGAGAACCAGTGTTCTAGTGAAAAATGGCGTGAGCTTTGCAGGTTCTCGAGTCGTCGCTGCAGTTGAAGTGTCGAACGCTTTGCCTCTCAAAAGGCTTCGCCAGTGCACTAAGGTTTAAGTTCAGCCCGCAGCCCAGATAAAGGCCACAGGGAGGAGTCCAGCTCCCCTCTGTGGGTAAACATCTTGAACGGTCCTACTCTCAGCTGATCACTGCCACTTACCTGCCTATCGGCCTGTCCCGGGCTGAGTTGCAGCCTCTAACATGTCGGAGCTCTCCCAGTCTGATTGTTGTACACCGGGTAAAGGTCATGGATTCTGCATGAATCCATCCATGAACAGGAATGGCAGGCAACGTTTTTTGAGACGGCATACAGAAGATGACTCAAGAACCTCCATTGAAGATGGACAACTGCTGGACGACTGAGAGCCTACACAGTCATTTTGAACCCAACAGTTCTCAATTGTTATGGCATCGGGACCCATCATCACGGCAGGACAAGCGGCGACCCAAAACAGAATTCAATTGGTTATATAGAAAGTAAAATACTCACTCTTCCATCAAATGGTGGTTGATCAAGCACAGTCTAAGCCTAAAAAGCTGGAATCCCGATCAAAACAACTCAACGATGGTCATTGTAACAGACTCAGGTTCTTTATTCACGTTCTGAAGGTAGATATTGAAAGAAAATATTCCTTTCCTTGGAAATGCTGGCAACCCATTAATAATCCATATATTATCCGTTATAAGGACATAATGCAATTTTGACTAATCCTGTGCACTTTGGTTGTTTCTTCTTCTACTGCCGAAGCACCCCAGATCGGTATTTCCTTGATCTTATTGCGATCCGTCGCTGGACTCGTTCTGAGCTCAAAGTGAGTTCGCCGCAGCGCCATTGCTTTGAAAGTAAAAGCTTGTCGTCATCGTTTTACATAATGCACCATTCCCATTACGGCCTGAAGGGGGCGCTTTGGGACAGTTTTTTACATGATTTCAAGTGTTAAAAAAATGCCACATTGCGGACACAGCTATGCTTATTTTGCCAATTTATTTTCTTCAGCATTTCAGTTTTTTTTCCTCCTACAGTCTAGGCCCGTGCAAAAATGGTGATAGCATCTTTATTTGTGTTTTTGCCCCGCGGTTATCGACCCCTCCTTCCCATTGCTGCATCCCGTCCCACCCACACGCACCACTCTCTCTTTCTCTCCTCCTTCTTCTTCTTCTTCTTCTACTATCCAAAAACCGCGCTGGCATTGTTCGGCCTGTTGCCTTGGAAACTGGAGCAGCTGCTAAGTGGAAAAAAAAAAAAAAGAGGAAAAATGAGTAGAAAGAGAGTCCTTTTATTGTACATTTGGGGATGTGTGTGTGGATGCAAATGCTGAGAGGATTTAGTGGGGGAAGCCTTTTGTCCCGCGCTGCTCCGCGTGTGGCCCATCAGAGACGGCTTGATGTCTCTGCCGAATTAATATGCGGCGTTTCCGGATTGGAGCCAGGGGGAAAACCGAATACAGTGCACTATAAGGGTGACCAGACGTGCCCAGTTAACCCGGGATAGTCGCCGTTTACCCGGGATAGTCGCCGTTTACCCGGGACTAGAGCTGGGTACCGTTACATTTGTGTTCCATACCAATACCTAATACGAAAATATTTGTCTTTTAGAACCAGAAAATGGAACACTAATGTGTGGAATATCTGCAATATCGGGTTCATCTCCAGTGTCGAGAAATGTGTGAAAAATTGGGAATAATTTGGGAAAAAATTGCAGAAATTGTAGCAAAAATAAGGGAAAAGTGTGATTACATTGGGTAAAAACAATGGGAAAAAATTGGGGAAAATAGGGAAAATATTAGTAATAAAAAAAGTGAAAAAATGTGGGGGGGAAAATAGGATAACTTTTTTTTAATGGGGAAAAATGGGGGGAAAATTAAAATTAAAATTTCTTTGAACTGAAACAACTAACTTCCTTTAATTCTGTTCCTGGACCAACAGGGGCAGCGTTAAAGCTTTCCTTTTTTCGATACCCGTACCTTCACTTTTTTCCCCCATACCATATGATTATCATTTAATGGTACCCAACCCTACCCGGGACAGTCCCGGTATTGAGGCCTTTGTCCCTCCACAACCATGGAGTCGTCCCGCTTTTACACAGACTAACCCTGTTTTAACAATTATCGAGTGAATTGTGCCAAAATGAAGGTCGTAAAGTCTGTACGTTTAATTGGTCCTTTACTTTTACAATTTCTGTCTCACTCTCTCATCATTTTTTGTCTTTTAGGTCCATCGGGAGGGGAGGGTGGGGACTTGACACACAATCTGACAGTTTATCACTTTAAATGTCATGAAAAGGCCATAAACTGGATTCAAACTGACGTGAAAGTCTAACGCCTTCTCTCTCGGCACATATGAACTAAGGTCATGTGACTGCCTCGTGAAGGTGTCCGAAAGAGGTGTCAAAACATTGGTGTAGTAACCTGTCCACCCAGAACACACGCTTCTCCTATTCCTTACAAAGACATGGGATCAGGGGGGATTTTTTTCAAATTCCCAATGGGCGTGATTGACAGGCCTGTTAACCTGTTACCTGCCAGCTTAGGGTTAGGGTTTGAGTTAGGGTTAGCAATTATATATATAAGTGTTTTGAATGAAGAGCTTACATGCCAGTGTGATACCTCATTTGAAAGCCAAGACCTTCTAGGTTCTAATAATAAGTGTGAATCTGTGTGAATGAAACACAGCTTACATCACATTCGCTGTTCCTAACCCTAAGCAGAACCCTAACCCCTGACCCTAACCCTAAGCCTAAGCCTAGCCCCCTGATCGGGGGGGGCGGCAAGTAACGAGAAAAGCCGGATATGACGCAAGCCACATGCGGCGTATTTTATAAACAAGTGGTTTGACAATCAGTAGTAGGAGAATTAAACATGGATGTTTAACAGCTGTTTTAATCAATGTTCATTCGGGACGGGACGACGAAGCATCAACAGTCTTGTTAAATAGATTTAAGGAGATATTTTTGTCTGTGATTGGATCGATATAAAGCTTTTCCAGATTTGATTGGCAAATAATAGTTAAGAAGAGCTAGAGTCCCAGCCTCTGTTATGTGCAACTTCTACAGAGGGACTATAGAGAGCATCCTGACCAGCTCCGTCACTGTGTGGTTCTTCTACAGAGGGACTATAGAGAGCATCCTGACCAGCTCCATCACTGTGTGGTTCTTCTACAGAGGGACTATAGAGAGCATCCTGACCAGCTCCATCACTGTGTGGTTCTTCTACAGAGGGACTATAGAGAGCATCCTGACCAGCTCCATCACTGTGTGGCTCTTCTACAGAGGGACTATAGAGAGCATCCTGACCAGCTCCCTCACTGTGTGGCACGGCGCCAGCACTGCCTCCTGCCGAAGGAGCCTCCAGCGCATCGTGAGAGCAGCGGAGAAGATCTGTGGAGCTCCTCTCCCCTCCATTAAGGACATGTACTCCACCCGTCTCACCCGCAAAGCCGTCAGAACCACCAGGGACCCTACGCACCCATCACACGGTCTCTTCAGAGTAATGCCTTCAGGGAGGAGACTGCGGGATCTACGGCCAGGTCGAGTCGACTTAAGAACAGTTTTGTACACAGGGCCATCGGGAAGCTGAACTCCCTGCCCTCCCTTCTGCCCCTCTCCCCCTACCTCCCGCTCCACAAGTTGGTGTGGTATTAGTCTCTCGAAAGGACTTTCGGCCAAAGGGTGTGTACGGCCGGATTGGAGACGCAATCGCTCACAAATAATGATCGGGTGACCATTCGCGTACCTTCTGTTTGGGGACTGCTTTCTTTGTATTGGCGCCCGCTCCACCTGACACTATGACATCACAACATTCTAAAGAGCTTAAAATGGAGGCGGTGGGCAGTTGAAAAGTCCATGGTGGTAACTATGGTAACTGTCAAATGCAGATTTTCTTTTTGTTTTTGGCTAATATCTCTGTCCTTACTGGGACGATCCACACAAAACAATAACGGTCACGAAGTTCAACGTCTTTTCTCATTATTTTCTCATAACGGTGCCCGAAAGTGGTGACAATATTGAAAAACATTGTCGGATGGATGAGTGAATCCAATCCCTTCCCAATTTTCTTTTTGGAGATTTTCAAAAACTGTCCCTCTCCCACAGAGTTGTACCGACCCATGCCCTCGTGATCGCGGCTTATTGGACTAAAACCGAAGCCTTTAGCCGCACAGAAATATCAACAGCACCGATGATACCAGAGCGCACACAAGTCCTTCATATCCAGAGGTGCTCCCAATTAGGCGATTTCCCCTCCAAAAGATTCCTCCTCCTCCTGCTCCCCCGCTCGCTGTTGTCCCGCGTCCAAGTGGCGGGACGGGACCCAGAAATGTGCCACTCTTCGGGAGCCCCCACAGCCTGGCACGGGCTTTTGTTTCTTTGGAGCGGGCTGAAAGGAAAAGCTGCCGCGGCGGGTCCGAGGAGGCGCTGACCGTGCGGTGTAGTGAGTGGGGAGAAAAGGGGCGAGGGGCTTAAAAACACTAGGGCTGACTTTGATGAATGTGTTTTGGCCCGGAGGAGCCCGAGAGATAAAAGGAAGACACGGATATCATTGGTGTTAAGACAAAAGGGGTTTCATGAGCAGGGATTCCTGACCCGGACTGTTGCCCAGATGAACGTAGGGCGACCAGGCCTCTTAATGAGAAAAAGAGAAGTCCAAACAAACGTTAAGCAATGGAAAAAAAAAATATGAACGATCTCGTACACAGAAAGTTAAGTTATTAAGGGTAGGCAAGTTTGCAAGGGATTTTCTTCACCGGCTCCTTTAAGGTGAACGTTCGAACCGGATCTCCTCTGAACGAACACGAGGATCAGCCCAATGGAGCGGGCAACACAAGTGGAAGCTGTTTGCACTAAAGCAGGATTTTATTCACAAGCATGTTTTTCACGAGCCAGTCTTTTGAACGGCTCGTTGAAATGAACGGATCCCAAAGACTCGGCTTCCAGAAAAGAGCCGTCAATCCCATTACACCAAGGGCTCCAAGCATAGGCCGAAGTAAAGCACGTTTTGCTTCGAAATTTGAAAGGAATTGACAGTATTTTTCTTTAACAAGCATTTGATCTCTGATTGGTGTAAAAAATCTTCTTGAAGGTTCTTTGACGGAAATGCGGCCAATGTGTCTGTTTTTTTTATGTATTTATTGTTGGGACAGATGGGATTTTGGAAATAGCCTTTAAGCTTTTAAAAAAAAATCTGTGAAATTGCTCTTTGAAGATCAGGTATTATCAGTAGTAGAAAACAGAAAAGGGAGGAACCATGAATATGGACATGCCGACGCGTTGCAAACTGCAACACAACCCCTGTGGTTTAGACTGTGGCTGTGGCTGTTTCTATGTTGGGCTCACCAAAAGGAGACCCAGGGACCGGTTCACTGAACGTAAGTACGCTCTCAGGACCCAAAAACCTGAGGTACCCTATGGAGTAACATTTTAAAGCATCTGCAGATTGTAATCAATCACCTTTTAGGTTACGGTAATTGAATCATAGTGATGGGATTTACGGCTCTTCACTGGGGACCAAGTCTTTGGGATCTGTTCATTTCAAAGAGCCGTTCAAAAGACTGGCTCTTTTTTATATAAAATGTTAATGACTCCAGCCAGATTACTCACAATATCTAAGACGCAATCGATAAAAGGCACTATTTTCATCTAAATAATCTAAAACACTGATATGGACTGATATGTATGCTTTGAGAAACGCGTTTGTGAATAAAATCATGCGCCACAACTGATAAAAAAAGGCTGTAACTTAGCTTTGAATTGCAAAACGCTCTCACTTGTGTGGCCTGCTCTGTTGTTGGGCTGATTCCTGTGTGTGTTCTGGGTCAAATTAACTGAATAAAAAAGAGCTGTCTTTTCGCAATTTAGAAGGGTTTGAACCGTTCTCCTTATAGAGCCGTTCAAAAGAGCCGCGACTACTGAATCCATAAGAGGTGGAGACAAAGGTCAAAACCCTGGCACAGAGAGAAAATTTTTTAGCACATAAAAAAAAAAAAAAAACTAAACTTCCTAAACTTATTATTGTTTAAAAATCAGAGTTGTATGGCATGATATTGTGTTTTATTTACACTGTGTAATAGTAGAAAAACACAAAACAATTATAAAAATAAACATTAAATAAAACAGCATGCATAAAACGAACTTAAAGGAACACTTCACACTTTAAATCAACACCAAAAAAGGGTTAACACCAGAAATATTGGTAAGAAAAAGAAACAAGAACACTTACGTTATGATACAGTTAAGGAACATTTACACCAGTTTGAACAACAACAAGAGTGCAAAATGTAAAATATTTATAACTATTTTGGGTATTTTTTTAAATTTTCAAAACAACAACTATTTTAAAAGTTTGTAAAAAAAAATGTGTAAACAACTTTGTACACATGTGGACCCACTAGCTGTACGAGGAACCATAGGGGCACTGTGATGTGGGCAGCTCTAACAGCTGCCCCCGTTACCTGGCAACGGACAAGTGGAAGGACAAGAGACTGGCTGGCTGGAGGGGTGGATGGTGCGAGGGATGGAGTACAATTAGTCCATTTTATTTTTATTGAACTTTGCAAATTTTGTGTCTGAGTTTGTTGCAGTAAGAGCCCCTCCTCTCTTTTTCCGGGGTGTGTATGTATGTATGGCATTTTTCTCGGGGAATATTTATTCTTAATGCGCTTGGCATTAATCGGGGACTATAAAGAAAAAAATGGCAATTAGATGTGAAAAACAACAAAACAAATAAAGAAATCTGAACTTTTCTACAATTCCAAGTGTATCACTCACCTTGCTGAGGGCCTTTTTCCCAGGGACTGCGGAGGGGTCGGATCAGGGACTGGCACCAAGAAGTCGTTTGCGGACTGACTCGGGCGTGCGATGGGGTCGGAAGGCGGCGACATAAACTGTGCCACACTCTCTCTGGTTGCTTTGTCTGCATTCTGTTGAAAGTTCTGGAGATAAAAGGTGAATACAACAATAAGTTAAAACCATATCCGTTAACAATCAGTGCATCTTTCCTTTAAACTTACATATGTGGACACCGCCGTCCAAATATCCAGAAAGTCCGGCTCTCCCTGGAGCCCCATCTGCAGGTTCCACGCCCGAATCAGGTACCTCTTGAGGTCCTTCATGGTGCCGGTCCCGGTGTTTGAAAAAAAAAAGTGATTCCTTGGTGTAGAACGGTGGAGGAGCTCAATCCACCTCGTGCACCACCCATACTCCTCCGCATCAACATACTCACATACTTGTGAGTCGTTTTGTGATTTGAGACCTGCACACAAAATAGTTAATTGCAAGGGTAAACTATTGGGAGTTTCTGTAATGGGAAATTGAAATTGCACTTATATTGACCAGGTAGCTGGACTCGTCAGAGCCGTGTGCTTCTTTCCCCTCCCTGACCAGCAGGTTAGTGAACGCACACGACCTGTGCCCATACATGCAGGCCAGGTATGCGGCCATACAGCCTAAGAATGCAACCCTGGCCTTGCAGTCCTCGACTGGGGCGGCCTCGACCTCATCGGAAGAGAGACCATTAAATTACAAACCACATAAAAAGTAATGTTTACCAAATTACCACAACATTTTGAACAAGAATATTACCCAGGAGGGAGGACATCGTCTCCCGCCCCAGTCGGAGGCAGCACGCGAGGTCCTCCTTGGGGATCAGCCGGTCTAATTTGGCAGCTTTGACTGTCTGCTGGTGAGCAGTCACGGACCGGCTGTAGTCCAAGGCCAGCTTGGACACCTCGTGGTGGATGGACCTCGCGTGCTGGAGCGAAATCCGGCTACCTACGCAGTTGTGCGGGTTTTTATTCTTCTTACAGAGAGAAACATTCTCGTTTGAAACTTTACAACGTATCCTGGGTCTCTCTTTCTCGGTTTTCTTCTGAACTGTATTATGTTGGTCTCATGCTCTTAAATGCTACGTCGTTCCCATGTCTGTTGATGTGACATTATTATGGTGTGTTTATATACTGCTTTGCACTATCTTGTATTATCTTGTCTCTTGTGGATACGTGGTCTATATTCTATTCTATTCTATTCTATACACTGAATGGTATTTTCATATGAGAGAGACCATATTCATGTCCAAATAAAGATTTAGCTTGGTTTGCTTGGACTGGAAACTTGTTGATTCAAATCAAATCAAGTTTTCCATAATGTCTCTCCTTTTGCGGTCAATAAAACACAAACACAGTACCACAATGAAAGTTTTAAGTCTATTTATTTTTCAAAATGAGGTATTTCAAAGTGCTATGAGTTGCAGCACTAAATGTACATTTTTTTTTAAAAAGAGGAAAAACAAACATCTTATATCCGTTTACCCAGTTTCTATGCACCCGATACTTTACACGTATAAACAGAGGAGGATACAAAGGCTGGTACGTAGGAATAATACAAAAAGAATTAGTCTGCAGGAGAAGAGACGAGATCGAGTGATATCTACCCACAACTCATTTTCATACGAAAATATAAGTATCAAATTTAGTATGCATCACACTAAAAGCATAAAGGTGTAGAATTAGTCATATGGTACAATACGAAGAGAGAGGAAACGCCATGAACGTATCGTTATATTACAAAGTTGGCGACTCTGAAAAATCGAGGCTTTACAGTACTTAAAGGGTATATATATATATAAACTTCCAGTCTAGTTATTGGCAGCTTCCAGACGTAGTATATTAATAATAAAAAAAGAATCCATGATGAAAAAACGCTTTACAAAACAAGGCAGGTCTGAGTGGGTTATATGTACAATAGTGTTATCTACAAAAGTGTCTGTGGAAAGGTGCACAGTACGAACGCGTCCGCTGGCTTTCTGCAGCACCGGCGTGAGGAGGAAGAGGAGCGGGTTAGTGGCTTTTCGGACCCCGAGTGACGACCGCTCGCTGCAAGAAATGAATCGAGTTGAAATGACTTTCCTGCGTCGAGTCGTTCTGACTAGATTGATCACGTTGGGTAGTACGGACACATATCGCCACTGCCAGCCTGAGAAGCCTCGATCGCTTCGCCAGACTGCGGTAACAGATCGCCTCCAGACAGTGGACTTGCTGACTTTAAAGTGCGTATGACGGGTTGGAATCCTTTTCCCAAATTATGTTTGATGGGTGATATCTGTGGTAAATGATAATCCGTTTCATTTTATTTTATCGTGAAGCAGCAATTTTTAGCCACCGACGTAGACGGAGGGGGAGTTCCATTTCAAAATGGTTGACCTCTACGCATGTCACTTCCTGTCAGCGTCCAATGAGGAAGTCGATTAAAAAAAAAAACATCACAAACAATGTGAAAGTAAGGAAAACTAGGCCACAACAAAGTCTTGTGTGTTTTAGCAAATGTTTTAGCAGGAATTGTCTAAGCACTTTAAGCCAGAAGCCGAATTTAAGCTATAAATCGGCTACCTTTGCTAGGTTATCAACATGGACGTTTCTGATCGTTGTACCAAGTCATACCCTAATGAAAAACATCCCTGAAATGTGAGGTTTTGTTTCGGTCACGCATGTTTCCGACAGATGTACATCATAAGCAAGTAATCCATGCAGCTTCTTTTGAGTTTTAGAAGCTCTTGAAACACCGATAGCTAACGGTAAACATGCTAGCTTCCATTTGGAACCATTTCTCTTTTCCCCGTAGCAATGCTAAACAGTGGAATGTGGCTCCGCTGTTTTGCATTGCGACGTTTTACAACATCTTAAGTTCACATGTACATTCTTTCAAGCTACAAAGAATAATAAGGCTAAAGTGTCAAAAGCTAGCATAAACTAAGCCCAGTAGAGAAGCTATTTTACGATTGGTTTCCAGTGTTCATTTCGATATCTTTTTTCGTTTTGGCCGAGTCAAAACCAAAAAAGTGTCACCCAAGTCCTTTTCTTGAATCTTGAAAAGAATTATGTCAAGAGGTTAGCGCCTGTGCGAAAAGAACACAAAATAGTACAATAGCCTGGTGTACGAAATGCGCGGTATAAATAAAGTTGCCTTGCCTACTGTTCAAGTTGCAGGGCTGGTTAGAACGTCTCACAACTGGTCATGTCAACTCCTGTTTTGTTTTTTTCATTCCTTGCAGCGCAGTCTTACATTTATTTACTTAGTGTTTGTTTGCTTTTTTTTTTTTTTTGCAGTGGTGAAGGCAAAGTAAGTGAACGTGATTATTTTTTTTTTCTTTTCTTCTCCAAGCAAAGTGCCCTATAACACCTTTATAATTTCCCTGAATCCAGGCTGGTGTCACAGTGAGTACAATACAAAAAAAACAAAACTAAACAAAAATCTTTAGAAAATCGTCATAACAAAAACATCGAGATACAAAAAAAAAAGAAAAAAAGAAAATGATATCAGTTCATGGGAAGACTTCGATAGTAGAAAAAAAATATAAAAAAAAACATGTCCGCCAGTGTCCACTGTGTGACCGGATTGGAGAGAAAATAGACATCGAAACGTAAACCCGAAACATTCTTAACGTCAACAAATGTGCAAAAAAAGTGTCGGCAGTGAAAGTCCGAGCAAAGGTCGACCCTTCCCCTTTTTTCTGTTGTCCGGAGGCCCCCACCGCCGACCCGTAGTTAAAGTCAGTGTGTGGGCTTGTGGGAGAGGGGGTACAAAAAAAACAAAAAAAAAGATGTCCTCTGAGAAAGTTGGATACGCGTGCACTTTAAAGGCATATGCAAAAAAAAGGGGCCCGGTGTTTTCCAAACGGACCGGCCCCGAAGCAACATTAGCGTCCATGCAAACGTCGGCTTCAAATGCTACGTCCAAAATCACCTCTTTCAGAGTGTTTTTTAGTCATACATGTGGCCGTTGATAGTGGACGCTTTATTGGCTTTGGGGTAAGCCGTCCCATGTCTTTGACCCGTCCAACAAACCCGTTTTGTAACAGGGCTGGGACGATATACACGTTTGTCGCAATACGCATATCGCGATACAGCGGGCCCGATACGATACGTAATAATAATATGTCTTAAAGGAATGGATATGTTCTTACCTTAGCTTAGACGAGTCCATTTGTGCCTGTCTGGTCTCCACGTGAGCCTTCAGTCACGTAAACACAGCACAGACGGCGTTAGCATTTAGCCATTTGTAGCTTCTATCTTCACCTCGTTTGGATGGCTAAATGCTAACGCCGTCTGTGCTGTGTTTACGTTACGGAAGGCACACGTGGAGACCAGACAGGCACAAATGAACATATATAAGGTAAGAACATATCTCAGTATGTAAAAACGGTGGCCTATTCCTTTAAAGTCAGAAACAGTTTAACCGTGTTTTTCTAGAACCGAGTTGAGTATCAGAAGTATTGCGATGCACGGCGTAAGGTGCGCGTATCACGACGACGATATTCGTGTCCCAGCCCTATTCCCTAGCATATTTTCCGTTGGCTTTGGCCATGTGTTTACAACCCGACTGAGCCTCACTCTGTTATGTAAAAGTTGCACGTGTGTGATATTTCCGGTATTCCTGGTGCATTCCAATAGCAACAGAGCTAACGTTGACCTAAAAGCGTTCAGACTGGTTCATATTTTTTTTAGCCAATGCCTATGAAAAAAAAAACGTTTACCGGTCCGCCCCCTAAAATGCCATATTTTCTCTGGCAGCGTCGAATTCACGCCGTTCGATCCCAAAAGAGTTCTGGTGTAAATCAAAAAGTGCAATAAGGAAACGCCGGGTCGAGTGGCAGAGGACGACTTCCCTTAGCCTGTAGCCTGTTTGTAGCATGAGGTGATTTCGGACATAGCCCCACAGTTCCACAGTCTGTATACATTCTACATTCTTTCCTGTGATTGCTCATGCGGGCGACGATGGGGCGAGGGTCCTCCGGCTGGTGGTGGTGGTGGTGGCGGGGGGGGTCGTTTTGTTTGAGTGAGTTAGCGGTTTCCGTCTCCCCCCGGGGTTAGCGAGTCCTAGCCTGCTCGAGCCGGCGCATCAGCTGCTGCCTGCGCGACTGCAACCGCTCCTTCTCCTGCTGCAGCCGGAGCTCGTCCTCCTCCAGCGAGCTCAGGTACTCCGTGGCCTTCTTGAGGATGAGCACCTTGGCGGCCTTCTCGTTGTGGGCCAGCTCGGGCACGTGGTCCCGCAGCGTGAGGAAGCTGGAGCGCAGGTCGTTGCGGCGCTGGCGCTCCAGGATGTTGTGGTTGCGCCGCCGCTCGCTGTCCTCCGAGTCGGAGCCGCCGTGGGCGCGGGGGCTGCTCTCGCCGCCGCTGGACCCGGAGCTGCTGCGCTTGCTGCGGCCGCTCGCCGCGGAGAGCGAGGACACGCCGGAGGACGAGGAGCTGGTCCGGGTGGGCGGTCGCGGGGCGTCGCCGCAGGTCTTGTGTCTCTTGGTGGTGGGGGCGTGGTCGTCGTCGGACGCGTACGGGGAGGGGGCGGCGTAGTTGTGCTGCTGCTGGTGGACCGAGGAGCGCTTGAGGATGAGCTCCTGCGGCGCCCGGCTCATGAAGCGGGCCCGCTGGTCGCCGCTCTTGGCGGCCGGCATCAGGGAGCCGCGCCTCTTCTCCACCGTCACCACGTCGATCTCCTCCTCGTCTTCCTCGTCGTCCTCCTCTTCCTCCTCCTCTGCATCTTCGTCGTCTTCGTCGTCATCATCATCGTCATCGTCTGCGGAGAGAAAAAGTCAGGGTCAGTCATTAATGTGGGGATTCCTTACGTGTCCAAAGAATGTGACACATACTGTACCAATGGGCAAGTCCCAACTTTACACAACCACACAATTCATAAAACAATTAGGACCAAACCTCAAGGAGAAGTCATAGTACCTAGCCAGACAATTCACCTATCGTGCATGTTTTAGGTTAATGGGGAAACCAGAGAAACCCACCACTATAATGTATAAGAAGAATAGGTGAATTCTTTCTTATGTATAGTTGTCATTGGCTGACGCGCGCTAGCCTCATTTTTGCTACATTTATTTGAATTTGTCATTTCAATGTAATGCGCAACACGACTTTGTTTTATCCATCCATCCATTTCCTTCCACTTGTCCGTTGCCGGGTCGTGAGGGCAGCTGTTGGAGCTGCACCAGCCCCCATGGCTCCCCCTGCAGGTGGTGGGTCCACAGAAGGACGGCCTCATGGTCCTAACCGGGCCTGTTGGTCTCTCATAAGGGGCTTCTGAACCGCTCTTTGTCTGACCCGTCACCTAGGACCTGTTTGCCCTGGGAGACCCTACCAGGGGCACGAAGCCCCCGACAACAGAGCCCCCAGGATCATTCAGGTGCTCAAACCCCTCCACCACGTTAAGGTGGCGGTTCCAGGAGGGGACTTTGTTTTAGTGAGAGAAAATTGTATACAGTAAACGCTGTAGTCAAGCTTTTAAGTTGGATGCATTGAGTTGCCTTGTGTATGAAATGTGCAGTATAAATAAAGTTGCCTTGCCTACGTTGGATGTCTTTTTGGTGTAGACAAAGTTTACACTCAGTTAAGACATAATTCATTCCAATACAGTTTTGTTTTGTTTTACTGAATAGCACACGAGCTGGGCCTTGGGACACGTGGAAGGTCGTCCAATACTTCCTGACGCATCATGTAATGTGAAAGGTTGAATCTTACACAATGCTACGTCAAAAAAGGGACGAGTGTGGGAAGCGAAGGGAGAGAGAGACGCGTTGCTCAATGGTGTTTGCAAAGTCAGAAACCAGTTAAGGCTTGGCGTCAGTCAGTGCCGGGCTAATCTACCCGGCAGGTGTTGACATGCATCGTCGGGCGCGTGGAGCAGACGGGACAGATATTCTTTCTTTCTTTCTCTTCCTCTGCCTCTCCTTTAGAAGTCATCTGCGGCGCTGAGAATGTATGTTGACCTCAGCCCGGGGTGAAGACTATACGGCCCGATGGAACATAGAGGTCAGACTGAAGCACCGGAGATAAACTAAGACAGAGTCAGGTCTAGGAGAGGACCAAACCAGCACTTTAACCCCCAACCATGTACAAATCAAGACTAAACCAGGGCTAACTTATAGGGCTAAACCAGAACTTAAACCGGGACAAAACTTGGACTGAATCAGGTCACAACAAAGACTATACCTGGACTTTAACGAAAATGCTAAACCAGGACTTGAATCAGTGCAAACCAGAACTAAATCAAGACTAAACCGGGATAAAACAAAGGACTTAAACAAACCTTAACCCCTTTAAAACTGGCCCCTGCATGAATGACCTCCCCTCCTATCTTATCACTGCCGGCGCGTTTGAACCCGGGAGGTGACTTGTCGGCTTGTCGTAAAAATAGCTCTGCGATAAATAAACCTTCACTATCGGCTGTGGGAGTGTCCCGTGCAGCGCCTTTTCCATGTGCCCCGCTTCACCTCTCGCTCGACGCTCAAGGCACATACCCACGGATGACACAACTGGCAGAGCTGGCAGGCCCTTGTTGGCGCGCGGGAAAAGTGGGCGGGGCAGGCTTCCCCCCCCCCCCCCCCCCCCCCCCACGTGCGAGGAGGCCAATATGTGCGGCTCAAAACATCTGTCATTGCGGAAACACCAAAAGAAAAGAAAAAGAACGCGCAAAACAGCACATAGCCCGACGTTATAATACGTGAAGAGGATTTATTTTGGTTTGGAAGCAAAGACGACGCTTTAGCACCACACGCGGCAGAGGGAGGGAAGCGCAACAACAACAGGCCCTCCCGCGCTGGAGCCGTGCCAAACGGACAGCTGTCGGGATGGATACTGCCCAATACAAAGCCGCATGTCACCCGGCCTGAAATAATAGCGTTTTCCTACATCCACCGCCCTCCTCTCTCTCTCCCTCTCTCTCTCTCTCTCGCTCTCTCTCTCTCTCTGTCTCTCTCTCTCTCTCTCCGACTGTTGTGGAGGCGGCGATTTGGCAAAGCGCGCACCCTGATGTGTGCCAAGCCAGACGCCTTTCCTTTTGTACTTCAGTGTCGCGGCGAATGGCCCCGTGATAAGGACGCGTGAGTGTTTATTCAGGACGCGAGGCGAGCCATGGGGATGCGTAAAACATGGGCGCGGGGGCAGGAGTTGAACCGCGATTTTCTTTTGGTTTGTCAGTCAGTCTGTAAGCGCCCTTAGCAAAAAGGTTAAGGGAGAAACGCTGTCACCGCCATCTAAACAACTATACCTGCTTGTTCACAACAACAACAACAACAGCAGGTTTTGTAATTAAGTCTTTTGTGGCAAATGTCTGCTTTAAAAACACGCTGAAGGCCAAAGCAACTTGAGAAAACTCGGGTACAGAGCCTTTGAGTTTTGGAATCTCCTCTGAAGACTTCGCTTTAATGAAATGTACGTCTTTTGGCGATCAAATACCTCGCCGGTCGCCTTATCTGGCGCGCGCAAATGGTGCCCTAATCCAAAGTGTAACCACAGACCCGCTTTGTTGATTAGCCTCGGTGCGCCACGACTGAACGCGCGCGCACAATCAACACGCTCCGGTGAAGTCAGGCAGCCAAGCACCGTAACTCAGTGTCTCTTCTTTTTCATGTTCTTTTTTTTTTGTTGTTTTTTGTTTTGTTTTGTTTCCGCGCTGCCCGCTGAGGTCAGAGCACAATTCCCCCATTTTACCGCCATCTGCCGGATGAAGCGCCCGCTGATTACATAAACCTCGCCCGCTCGCTGCCACTATACGCGCACCAGGCATGTTGGATGTGCGTGTGTGTGTGTGCGTGTGTGTGTGTGTGTGTGTGTGTGCGTGCGCGTCTGTGCGGACAAGAGAGAGAGAGAGAGAGAAGAGAGAGAGCGAGAGAGGGGGGGAGAGAGAGAGAGAGAGAGAGAGAGGTAATCGGATTCAAAGCCGGTCATATGAACAAGCTCCCCAGACCTACCACCTACCAACTGGCAACCCAAACAATAACACAAGGCGCGTAAAGCCACACTACTGCGCGTAAAAACTCCGCAGATAAACAAACGAGCGCCAAATGCTCCGGGAGATGCGACTGTTTTGGAGTAGGTTAGTGAAGGACACCAGTTGGAAGATTACCTTAAATTATTGAAACCGAGCTGCTGTGGTTCCGGTCTCAGTGAAGTTATAAAGTCGTGATTGCGCACGCTTTTAAGACACTTTACACCGGTATTACTACAGACTAGTAGTGGATGCTCCTTGGTAGGTGAAGCATTACGCAGCGTGACTTTCATGACAATATGCTCCAGAGTGTTTCAAACGTGCTTACCGGTGTCGCTGAGGGCGCTCCCGTGCGTCGCCGCAGTCTCGGCGCTCACCGCTCCGTCCCTGGCGTTCTTCTTGTTCACGGGGAAGGGGAACACCACCGCCGGGTCCACGCACTCCGACACCGAGCTGCGCGTCACCGCCTCAGGCGCCTTGACGCACGGTGCCACGGCCCCTGCTGCTGCCGCCGTTGCCGTCGCTCCTCCTGCGGCTGTCGCCGCGGCTGTTGCCGTTACCGCCGCCGCGCTCCCGTTAATAGCCCTGCCTAGTTTCTCAGTCACCACCCTCTCCAGCTTCTCCCTGGCGGAGAAGCCGCTCCACATGCAGTCCTGGATGATGATGCTGCTGCTGTTGTTAGGGTTCGTCGTATCCAAACCCGCTCCAAACAAGTCCAAGTCGTCCGAGGCGCCCCATATATCGTCCCCGGGGAGCAGCAGCAGCTCAGAAGCCCAGTCTAACGGGTCCAGCGGGTCCACGGTGCCCCCGGCTCCTGCTCCTCCTGCCCCCGCGTCTCCCGGTAGCGCAGCGCGGCTCGGGGAGAGGGGAGGAGTGGGCAGCAGCTCGAATTTCTTCCAGATGTCCTCCCCCGGTGGCGCAGAGTCGGGACCACAGAAGTAGAAGTCATCCTCGTCCGGGTAGAAGCAAGGCTGGAGCGAGTCGAAGTCCAAGTCAGAGTTTTTCCCGATGATCGCCGGCATTCTCTCTCTTCCCCCCGCGATCAAAGCGTTCCTGTCTGGGTAGGAGGGAGGAGAGGACACGTTAGGACTCACATCGCACCTGAACAGCCCACACACACGTCAACAAACGCTACTTCTTTTACAAACGCGGCAAAGAGACTGGAAAAGATCTACGAGCGAGTGTGCCGGCCGTGCGTAAAACGGTCCATTACGCACGAAGCGGACGCGGTAATCTTCAAATTGCACATACACGAAAACAAACCAGCGACAGGACAGGGTGTAAATAAACAACAAAACCAAACAAAAGGACGTTCAGAATTGCTCACCTTATTCCTTTCTCGCGGCAATGTCGTGCCAAAAAAATAATAATAATAATAACAACATAAAAAATGGTGTCTTGTCAGTGAGAGCGGTACGCGTGCGGATAGGAGCGAGACATCTACCACTCGGGGAGCTCAGACAGGCTTCTGACACACATCACGGCGCTGGCTGCGGTGTTATAGTCAGTCAACTCGCTGCTGCTGGGAGGAAGAAACGAGCCAGACTCCGCCCACCCCCGATATACCACTGCCCTACCCTCCCCGCGCCCACCCCGTGCGCTCCTGATGCGAGGCTCGAATGCTCTTTCCCCCTTATTTATTACACACACTTTTATTGTGATCACCCCCCTTCCTTATTCCTTTCCCCCGCCGATGTTTATTTTTCTTTCTTCTCTTGCGTAAAATTAACGGCCAAATCACAGAAAGTGTCGGAAAACTCAGCGATGGAAAGAAAACATTACAGTGTGAACAAAGGGGGGAGGAAAAAATGTCTTTGAGGCAAATTGCGATGGAACAGGTTGAGGGTTCAACTCCGGCACACACCAAGATCTTTGTCATTTGCTCTCTTGCGCGCTCATCCAGTCAAATCATCCATTCAAAGCAAAATGAAGGAAACAGTGCGATTCGCAATGCAAAATATTTACAAAAATGCGACCCTGCCTTTTAGTTCTGTTAATGACTCGAGTGGTGTCTTCCTATCCCGTTTGGAAAGCCCTTATTGATATGCAAGCTCCGTGGCTCACAGCGCGTCCGCCCAATCAGAGCGCGCGGCAAAGCCTCCTGTAGCGCTTTCAAAAATGCTGCTCCTTCTCTCTTTTGTCTGAGAGCGCCGCCGCCGCCGCAGCCGCAGCCGCCGGCAGCGTCCCACTCGTAATCATAGACTGTACATACGCGAACCCGGGCACCGTGCGCCCTCGCCTGGACGCTCCGGGCACTGAATGCGCTTTCGGGCACCACAATGCGCCAGTCGGCTAGAGCGCACACGACAAAAAACCAAAACCAAAAAAAAAACAGCGAGCGTCCCAGACCGGTCAGACACAAACACAGGCGGCGAGAGACAAAGGGAGACAAAGCGAGATGGGGGGGGGGGGGGGGGGGGGGGGGGGGGGGGGGGGAGCGATTGGAATAGCTCGGAATTGTGATAATAGTTGGTGCTTTGTGGTTCGGTGAGACTCGGAGGTGATTTATTGGGGGGTAATTTGGAGGGACGCGTTATAGGACGGCGCGTGTTACGTAACCTCAACGCAGCGGAGGCAGAGGTAGCGAGGAAAAAGGGAGCCCCGATGTCACACATCTGCAGACCGGAGCCGCTGCCGAATGAATGACCGCAGCGGATTCATGACAGCCTTTTGATTTGTTCATCCAAAAATGAAAGATAAAGAACATTCATATTTACTCATAGTTTTAACATTACAAGCTTATAAACAATACAGCTTGTGAATTCAACAACTCTGTCAATGAATCAGGTCGAGTTGTTCATGGACATGTATCGCATAAGATCAGCTGTTTTATTTGCGCTTTTAACCTTGTCATAACAATGTTAAAACACGCCAGGAGTCCTCTTTTTTTGCTGCATCAAAACTCGGTCGACACCAGTAGTACCTCCAGTAGGTTTTCACCCAGCCCTATAGTCGTGAATCTGCCCTCGGGATTTGCGAATGTGCTGCTGCGGATCTGCGGCGGGCTCCGGTCTGCAGGGGCGGTGGTTGCAGCCTGGAGAGACGTTCCCATTCCCTTTCCGTAATGACAGCTTTTGGGGGGAGCGCATCTGTAATTACGCACAGGCTCACGGCGCAGGGATATTGACTTAGGAGCGGCCTATAAGAGCATGTTTCAAAGTCAGGGGGAAGTGTAGGATGGCAGGCGCACAAAGGAAGGTGATTATTTTTTTTTTAGTAGCGGTAATGTGAGTAATGCGCGGGCCACTGGGATTACTGTCATTTGGAGTCATCGGGGTTTGTGATAAAAAAGTGATGGCACCGTTTATTCACTTCATCTGAGTTGATTTAATCCAGGTCTGGGGCCGGTTTGCTTTGATAGTGTTTAAAATTTCACCTAAAAAAAAAAAAAAAAAAAAATACAAACTGTTTTGGCACAGATTCAAGATTTCTCTTATGGGGAAATTGTAACTTCAAAAGGTCATAGGTCGTGGTTGTACATTAGCGACATCTCCATATGAGCTGGAGGCGACTCGTTTTCCACTCCCGTCCTCAGCAACAGGGTTTTTCGGAATGACTTTTCAGTATCTGTGTCCTGGCCATAGACTGTATAAAGAATAGACAGCTCCTCCTCACTCCTCCCCGTTTACCACAATGACCACGTTCAAGGGTGAAATCATGGCGGATTTACAGGCTCCTCCCCTACAGCTCTGACGAAGCATGTTCCTAAAAAGGGCATAAGGGCGGGATCTTGACTGTAGACCCGGCCCTGCTTGGCCCTCGCGGGGCGTGTAATGGGCGTGTATTTCGGTTGTAATCACGCCCATGGCCAGGCAGCGACGTAAACGGCCTGTCAATCAAAGTCAGGCCCTCATTAATTATGCAAGATTTCTAAAATTTATTTCTACGATAAAAAGCCCGGTGCCCCATATTGCTTTTAACCCAGCGTAATCACAGGAGGAATATCTAGCTCTAGCCACTTCTAAACCATTAAGCACCGGGCATTGAAGTTGTTTTTAACGTGTCTAAAGTCCAACGCATTCCAATGGGGGGATAGCGGTCACATGGAGGTACTACAGCAAAGGTGGAGCAATGGCGGCCTCCAGTGTCGTAGTCAAAAAGCAGAGCAGTCAGCGGCCATTGGTCCTGGCACGATGTATTGAACTATAAACAGGTACAAGTATTACAATAAGATACCATAAGCTCCCCCTGTAAACGCTTTTGCACTAAATATATATATATATATATATATATACACAAATGACAACGTGAATTTGATGCAGGCTCGTTTCCTTTGAAAATATACAATTAAAAGGAAAATAGTTGCTCTATGGCGGCATTTTGAAATGGTCTCTCCTTACCTCCCCAAAATATACACACATTTAATTTCAATGGGGTTTTTTTCAGGATAAAACGAGGTTATAGGCTCAAGCCAGGGGAAAAAGCAAGGAGAGACACCCAGCAAACTGTCTGAACCACGACTCTGAGGCCCGAACTGTGTTGATGAGGGTAAGTCAAAAATAAATCCAGGAATTCAGACAACGAGGCCCTTTCCGTTGTGCAGGTGTCCTATTTCCCACGACCCTCGAACGTCTCGTGCGGCTCCCGGGATGGATCAGATATTTATCATTCATCACTTGTGTCATAATGGCCGATAATCATTGCTGCTTCAAACCTCGTGTTCACAGGTGAGGGTGTGATGGGTGTGCACTGAGAGGCGCGGGGGGGGGGGGGGGTTAGCATACAGGGCAGCTTTAAATGATGAAGAAATGTGTCCAAATACCCCTGAGTATGCAAAGTCTAAAGTCGCCCAATAGTACAGAGTCAACACATCAAAAGTCAGTATTTGGAGTCTCCGTCTCTATGCCCCCCGTCCCTCTGAGTCTGCGAGGTACGTGTGATACTCTATCCCTCCTCTGCACCTCCCACAGATCACTGAGGCGCTGCAGCTGTCGGACGAGGAGGACGAGGAGGAGGACAGGGGCTTTCCGAAGGCGAGTGTGTCCCGTCAGCGCTCTCTCCATCCCCTGTCCCGCCGTTCTTTCCGCCTCCACGTCCTCTCCCGGCCCCTTATCCCATCGGCCCCCTATACTCCCCGGCCGCTCTGACCCCTGTGTGTAACCTGTGCCCGCCCGTGTCCACCCCCTGTGGAACCGCTGAGTGGGAGTGAGAAAGCGGCCGCGGGGAAAGTTGTTTTTTTTTTCGTCCAAAACGGAAGCTCTTTAAACACACACACACACACGATATTCTTTTCGATACCTAAAATGTGTGCCATCTAGAGCCAGAAAACAGTGCAATAATGTAGAATCTTATCCACACAAGACTCTTTGTTTTAAACTGGTATCATTTATTAAGTGTCTTTTATTATTTATTTGTACGTTTATTTGATAGGGACAGAACGAGAAGCATTGTTACAAATAACCGGTGCCATGTTCATGGGCCATGTGGCTAACGTGTGGCTAACCCGCAGACATGCTCCCTAAGACACGACAAGTACTTCATACATTTACATAAATCATTACAAACAATACAAATTACAAAAGGCCTGCAAAAAAGTATTACACACATAAGTCCCCCCCCCCCTTTAACCTCTTAACCCCCGCCTTAACCAAGTGCATTTTCTCCAGCTCAGTTTGACCCAAATCTAAAATGTTAACAGCCTATAGGCCAGTGTGACACCTCATTTGAAAGCTAAGACCTACAAAACTGATCCTCTTTCTCGGCTCATTTGTGTTGCTGTTGGTCGCTATTTCCAAGAAGCTTTTAGATTTGGGTAAAGCCAAACTGGAGAAAATATGCTCGGTTCAAGGTGTGTTTTTTGGGACCTGCTTTCGATCCCAGTGGTATCAGAACTTAAACCGTACTGGTATAGTTTAACAGTGCCCAGCCCTGCCATGGAGTAGTCTCCTCTCTGCTGCTAGTCCCAGAGTAAGGGCTAAACAGTGTGGCTTTGCTTCAGTTTTTTCTGCGGCTGTAATGTGGAGTCTTCCTGAAGACGTAAGACAGGCTGTTCAAGTCCAGGCTGTTTGATTTCAATGTGTTTCACTTTTATTTTCACTCATCAAAAGTGATTCCGTTCTTAAGAGCCGTTTCTGGACTTTGATAAATCCTCCTTTGTTCTGTAAAGCACTTTAAAGAGGGGGTATTATGCTTCTTTCAATCACATAGCACCAGTCTATAGCACACTACAATGATGACGTAACCTTCTGCTGGTCTGTATATGCAGTAAATTAAAATAACTGCCTTGAATAAAATTGCTCTCTCAAAATGGCTGTACTGAACGTCTTGAAATAGGCCTCTGTCACGCCCCCTTCAGCACACTACTGTGGCATTTAAACAACAACACTGTGCGGGGGAGGGGGCTCTGCTGAGCTGAGGAGCAGTGGTTGGTGGCTTGGCTGGTGAAGAAAGGTCCAGAGGCGTCTCCAGGAGGTGGGGCGTTCCTAGGAGGACTGAGGCATAGCTACACCTAAAATGGCCGCCGTCTAAGTTTTTACTGATTACTCAAAAATATGTGAATGAGCCAAGGCAACACTCCAGGCATGTGTTTAATGAGGGAATGACATAATAACATGATGTAAAGCTTGAAAAAGTCGATTTTACATAATACCCCCCCCCCCTTTAAATGACTTTGTGTGAGAATGACCAAACCCTACACAATGGGCATTACCCAAATCGGTTATATCACACTGAAATGACACCCACATTCCCCACATTCCTGTCCCGTCCCGCCACATGAGGACCGAGGGGGGGGTGTCAGACAGTTGTTTTCCATCCCCGTCCCATCGCTGACCAGCGTCCCCCCCACCCCCGACCCACCGGGGCACGGATGGTTAGTCAATGAGGCCAGTTTGGATAAAAGATTCATAAGTCATCCCACTGGAATCTCCTCCCGGGCCGCGGTGACCGTGAAGGGGGGGGGGGGGGACGCGCGGCGCTCGTGCGTACCGTACCGTGAGCTTGTGGACACAGGGGCGCTGCTGCCCCTTGATGTCGCGGCCGTGTTTTTGGAGAGTCAAATGTGAGAGTGCAGGTAGTGTGCACCCGTCATCGCGGCAGCGTCCCGCGCCAAAGTGACGGACCGTACGTGAGAAGTGCACCGGGGGTCATGGTCCACGGGGAAAAGGTTTCGGAAGGTTAGGTTTGGGGAAATCGGGAGGAATTTCCTTCAGATTTGTACAATTCCCCCCCCCCCCCCCCCACACACACACACACACACACACACGCACACACACACAGGAGTGGATATAGGCACATTGAACTCAAATTGTGTAACGTGTAACCGGGCGGGGAACCCCAGGGCAGGCGTGGCTGCATCAGTAGCTCACCAGAGGAGCGACCGTTTAACCGTCACACCGATTATTATTCTGGTGATAACCCCCCCCCAAAAAAATGACGAGATTTGAACCGGTGGAACTCCCCGGATCAGCTGACACCCGCACGTGCGCCACATGCCGGGAGCACGGGGGGAGGAAGTGGTTTCTTCTCGGGCCCTGTTAGATCTTGCCCACAGAAGTATGTCTTTAAGATGCGCCTGAGGTGCTGCTGCCTGGATTCAAATGGAACGCGGTGATTCACGGTGTTCCACTCTCTTTCCGCGGCAGGTAGAGAGCCTGCTCCGGGTCGGCTGCCAAGATCCGCCTCTGCAGTTATCGAACTCGCTAAATTAAATGAGCGCTTTGTTCCTGTGTCGTCCCCCTGAATGTGCTTAAGGAACGTTTAGGAAGCAAAGGGCATTCCAGACCAGGAGAGCTCTGCCTGCACTTGTGGTAATGATGGAAATGCAAATGTATACAAGTGTCATGTTTGTGGACTGCAGACGGACTGTTTAGTCATCAATTGTTAAAGGGGCTATAATATATAGGGTGCGTACCTATGTTCCCCGGGTCCTATGTTCCCCGGGTCCTATGTTCCCCGGGTCCTATGTTCCCCGGGTGCGATGTTTTTTTTTTCCGTAGGTGAGTTGGTACTTCACCCAATCACAAGTCATGAGAGTGAAATGTCATACATATATCAATCAGCTTAACCCTGACCCTGCCCTAGCCACTAACCTTAAGGATAGTGGGCCGGTGCCTAATCTTAATCAATAGAAGTGGGGGAACATAGGTACCGGGGTCCACGGTAGCACAGCGGTTAGCGCCTCCACTTCACAGCTAGAAGGTCCGGGTTCGATTCCCACCTGGACCGGGTCTTTCTGTGTGGAGTTTGCATGTTCTCCCCGTGTCTGCGTAGGTTTCCTCCGGGTACTCCGGTTTCCCCTACCACCAAAAACATGTACAATAGGCCAGGATGAATGATGTGAGTGGTTGGTGGTGGTCGGAGGGACCGATGGCGCAGATTGGCTGCCTCGCTTCCGTCGGTCTACCCCAGGGCAGCTGTGGCTACAATAGTAGCTTACCACCACCAAGTATGGAATGAATAGTGCAATGTAAAGCGTCTTTGAGTGTCCAGAAAAGCGCTATATAAAACCGATGCAATATTATTATAGGGCTGACCCCATATATATATATACACACTGAATTCAATGAATCATTTCCCCTTTGACAGTACATTTTCATCTTAGAACCTAATACTATAAAAGATGTATTGCAATAAAAAGAACTGCTGGTGTCTGCAGCGTATAGTAAACCCCAAGTACCACTGAAGCTAAAACCAGCCTGAAGGCCAGTACGGTTGTTAGCATTTGGCCTCTCCCAGTATATCCCTACGGCTCCAAACGGGGGTGAGGTTAGAGGCGACCACGCTCTTCCACGGGGAAAGCACAAAGACCAGACAGGTACGCGTCAACTCGACTAAGCTTGAGTAAGAACAGATCACAGTCTGGAAAAATGGTGGCCTGTTCCTTTAAGAACAGCAATATTATTATTGTTATTTTTTTTAAATCATAAAAAAAAATAAAAAAAATAAAACAGTAACAAGGAAAATTGGATACATTGGGTATAAAAAGCTTTAATTTCCATGTTCCAGAAAAAAAAGAAAAAAGTAAATTAACCCTATCGTGTGGAATCACAGAGGAATAACTGTTTTCATTCAAGCAACTGTTAAACATGACAACATGATGAGTGAAGTTTACACATGTTGTATGGGTACTGATATGTCATGTAAAAAACAACAACAACAGAAAGACAGTAAAGAGAGAGAGACACAGGATTTCGAAGCTTTCATTTTCAGCTAACGGCACACACTAGAATCTGAATCGCCAGGTGTAAGTGTAAAAGCCGGGCCTCCCTCTGCGTTCTCAGACTCCACTGCGGCGATAATCATCCGACCGTTCTGCCGTTTGCTCTGGAGGAAGTGAGATAAGTCGATGTTCTCACTGATGTGAACTCACCCTTCAGACGCTCTGATAAAGCCGTACGTCAGACGAGCGACAGTTGGTGGCAAGCTCTCTGTAATAACGGTTTTGACACAACATTTATTTTGTGTGGATTATAAAAAAGCAATGAACTAACGGACAAATCATGTCTTTTTGGGACGAGGACAAATGAGTTGGATTTGTAATTTTACTGAAGATTAGTGGGAATTATAAGATATTCTAATGTGCAATATCGGGTTCAACTCCAATGTCAAGAAATGGGTGAAAAATGGGGAATCATTTGGGGGAAAATGGGGGATATTGGAAAAATGTTACCAAAAAATGACAAGAAAATTGTGTTGGAAAAAAAAATATCTGAAAAAATTAGGGGGAAATTGTTAGTAATAAAAACAAAGGGTCTACGATGCCTTCGGATGGTTCTATTTTCCTGTCTCATGTGTTTGATATGGACAGTATCTAACTGGTTATGGTTAGGGCCAGGAGTTGGAAATGGCTTAAGTTTATAAGCAGGAAAACAATAAAGGTTAAGGTTAGGAAATGTAGGCTTGAATTTGGGTGAACTAAAGGTTTGGGTTCGGTTTATTTAGCAACATATACATTGACGTGACAGTTTTAAAGGACCTGTATCATGCTATTTTAGCCATTCCAAATTAAAGTATAGGCATTTATATGATATATTGTACCTCTACCACTGCGGAGCACTAATTTTTGTGATAAATATAAGTATTTTCTGGAGGTATTTTTCCAACCCGGAAGACAAAACGCTTGGATTCAGTTAACTCCGCCCCCTCTCGCCGCTCATACAACTTTAGCAGTAGTAGAAATATATATATCACAGCAAAAAGTTGTTTCATGATGCTGTTATAAGGAGTTAACATGTGCAACACAGCTTCATGGCTAAATGGCTAACACACACACGCTAACACACACGCTAACACACACACGCTAACACACGCGCTAACATGCATTTTGATCGACTCACCAGTCTGATGTTTCCATTATAGGACTTGCGCTGGTTATAAAAGTTAATCCACTTTGATTCTGGCCAAGGTTCATCAGCATCCATCAGCGACAGGCACAGACAAACACTATTCTGGCTGATAGACGCTGAATCCCGGAGGGAAAGTCCAACTTCTATGGCCTCTTCTTTAGGAAGGTTGAATAAAGTCCTGTCCTCGCAGCCAAACGCGCTTTTCTCCGTGACAATATCGTGAGGTAAGAAAAAAAGAACAGGTGTCCAGACTCCAGAGTAGGTTAGAAAAAGCTCCCTCTTCACAACTTTCGGTGCAACATGACATGACCATCTGTTCAGACCGTTCGGACGCTCAGGGGGAGCGTTTGTTTTCGGTACAGGGGCAGCGCAGCGTCAGGCACTTCCTCTTTTTTATTTTTTTTATTTTTATTTTTATTTTTTTTATTTTTTTCTTACGACAGAAATAATGAAAAAAGCAGTTTTACAAATGAAAATCATGCCGTAAGGCATTAGATTACAGACGTCGAGCACTTCCATTCCGCTGTGACGACACAACTGAACATGCCAGTCGTTTACCAGGAGAGGGCGGAGCAGCTGCTCAGAGCGCAGGATTCAGGAGAATTACTGAGAACTGCGTGAATGAATCCAAAAACCACTCTGGGGGTGTTTTTGATAAGGAAATAGCATAACAACATGGTTAAAAGCTCCAAAAAGTCGATTTTGCATGATATAGGACCTTTAAATCAAGTCTGATCATTTACCTGATCATTTTTGTTTTATCACTCAAACCAATACTAAGTGCATACGATGAACAACAAAACAACAGCTGTTGAAGACAAAAGTGGTGTGAAACCTTGGTCACTGGACGTTTTTTTTATGCATAAGGAGACGGCAAAATAGCAAAATAGCCGGACGGTTCTGTAGACACTGCCTTTATTGGAGCAAAAATAAAGACAAATGGGGAAATGGGTGAAAATGGGGCGAACATTCAGAAACAAATGGGGAAATAATTTACTTGAGCTAAAACAACCTTCCTATAATTCTGTCTTTCGAGTACCTGGGGGTTTTCATTGCTGATACGCTAACCTCGGTATAGTTGCCTCTCCAGTCAGGTGAAGCACACACATGGGCCTCACTGCAGGGTCTCCATGGACGGGCCCCTCTGCGTGAAATGTTCCCCCGCTTTAATCTCGACAGATATATGGATATAAGGTCCTGACCGCGGATCAATCCTGCTGGTCCTAGAAGTGAACGCCGTTATGAGCGGCTGAACTGGAAATCTATTACGCTATCTGCGCCGCGTGATGGTGATGGATGAGCGCGACGCGGGGGCGACCGACGCGGTGGGCACGGCATCGGGGAAAACATGTGTAGGTACTATCGGAATTTAAAAAATGACTCCATTAAAGGAACAGGCCAGCGTTTTTCAATACTGAGATATGTTCTTACCTGAGCTTAGACGAGTTGATGCGTAGCTGTCTGGTCTTTGTGCGTGCCTTCAGTCATGCAAAACGACCAAAGATGTTGTTAGTATTTGGCCTCTGCCAGTATATTCCTATGGCTCCAAACGGGGTGAAGTTTGAAGCGACCAAGCTCTTCCACGGTCACAAAGATCGGACAGGTACGTATCAACTCGTCTAAGCTCAGGTAAGAACATATCTCAGTATGGAAAAACGCTGGCCTGTTCCTTTAAAGGAAGTGGTTGTTTCAGCTCAAATACATGAATTTTACCCAATTTTTTTGGCCCACATTTTTACATTTCTTTGCCCAATGGTACTTGGTTTACAATAGCAGTACCTGAGCGCTACAAGATCTTTACTACATTATTCGTTACCTAGCATCAGAAAACCTAAATATAATGCTCATTAGTTCTTATCATTGATTTGAGCTGATGACCAAATTACTTTCTTTGGTACCGACTCAGGACCCACCACGTTCCAAAAGGTTTTCACTATACCGACATTATTACTGAAGGCGCATCGGAACACAAGCGCGATCTGTACCTCCACGCAGACTGAAAAAAAGCCAGTCGGGTTAAAGACTTCGCGGTTCACAGTGGGGAAAAGAAAAGGAAAAAGAAGAAGTTTACCAGCGCCGCGTTAAAGTGCCCGGAGTGTAAATTCAGGATTGTGTGACAGTTTTACAGGCCCATTGTTGCCCCCGGTGACAGCGGAGAGGGTTTGCGAGGGAGACGAGAGGGTTTGTGGGCTCGTGAATCAAGTCGAGGGGCCGGGGCGGCTGATGGAGCGGGCCATGTGTGAGGGACCCGCTGGGCCGCTTCGGAGCTTCCACTCGGGCCACGATTGGAACGTATCGGCAACGTCGTTCAGGACTATGGTACCAGTCAGTGGTTCAGTTTGAATTGACCTTTGCCGCTGACGAAGCCTTTTGGATGAGAGGCGAAACGTTCGAAGACTTCAACTACTGAGTACAGAAGATGAATCAAGTACCTTCATTGAAGATGGACAACTCCTGTACGACTGAGAACTTACACAGACATCAAGCGAATCATGTTTTGCTGTGAAAGTTTTGAATTTCAGCTGTTAATATGAACAAGAGCCTTGGCTAAGTAAGTTCTATACATTATCCCGCTTATTATACGGCTATTTGCCAAGTGAACACACACACATAAACTTCATACACTTTCATGAAGGCTGATTCCAGGCAGTGTGGCTAGGCTAGCAGCAGCACGGCTAGCTACTTATTGCTAGCCTAGCTACTTAGTTGAAGGTGCAGTTGGAGAGGAGGAATGGTGGTGAATCTCTGGGTACGTTGGAAATCGGAATCCCGTTTACTTCACGAGCGATTCCCCCAACTTCTGCACAACTGCAGGGACGGGGACAGAGACAGTGTCCACTACTAGATCTACGTGTCACTGACGGAAGGTGAACAGGGGCCTGTAGATACTCTCTGTCACTGCATCGAACAGATCAGTTTGTGGATGCAAAACAACTTTATCAGCAACTTTAAGTGTTATCAGTCACCTTGAGTCTCTCTCTCTAAAACCAAAAAATCAGGTTAGAAATCTAGGAGTAATCATGGACTCAGACCTGAACTTAAACAGCCACATCAAAGCAATAACATCATCAGCTTTTTACCATCTGAAAAACATTAAGATCAGAGGAATAGTGTCAAAACCAGACTTAGAGACACTCATCCATGCATTTGTCTCCAGCAGGTTAGACTACTGTAACGGCCTGCTCACTGGCCTTTCTAAACGAGCTGTTAGAGCTGCAGAACATCCAGAACGCTGCTGCTCGAGTCCTGACAAGAACCAGGAAATATGACCATATTAGTCCAGTGCTCCGGTCTCTGCACTGGCTTCCTGTCACTCAGAGAATAGAATTTAAAACAGCTCTGCTTGTGTACAAGTCGTTTCATGGTTTAGCACCAAAGTCCATCTCTGACATGTTAGAGCCGTATGAACCATCTCGGGCCCTGAGAACTTCAGGGAGGGGTCTCCTGGTGGTTCCCAGAGTCAGGACTAAACACGGTGAGGCTGCGTTTCAGTTTCATGCAGCTAAAATCTGGAACAGTCTTCATGAGGATGTGAGACAGGCTTCAACTCTGACAATGTTCAAATCCAGGCTGAAAACAGCTCTTTTTACCCGAGCAGATGAAAACTGAAAGTGTTTTATCTGCACTCAAGCCTTTCACTGTAATTGATTAACTTTATGTTGATGTTTTAATGATTTATTTTATTTGTTTTCTTGTAATTTTATGCAACTGTGAAGCACTTTGAATTGCCTTGTGTATGAATTGTGCTCTACAAATAAACTTGCCTTGCCTTGCCTTACTACTACTCGCAGAGTGATATGAAAGACCTGATTTACAAGCACGAACTCCGTTGCCATTGGCAGCGGAGCGTTCCACTTGCATTGTGAAGGGCCGTATAATAAATACATATAAATATGAGTTTAGATAATTTTGTAAATAATTGGCTGCATACTTGAGGAAAGGGATACTTAGAGACTCAAGGGGCACATTGGACCAAAAGGTTGGGATCCAGTTCTGTAGATGACGCAGATAGAGAACAAATGGACTGTACATTCTCCCTCATGAGGAAATAGTTTCGCTGCCATAATTGTTCCAAAGCAGGAAGTAGTTCTTAGTTAATAAGAGTGTAAGCAAATACAATAAAGTTGAACCACATTGAGGCCACTGTGTGAAATGGCATTTTTCAATATTTTCGCCGCTGTTTTATGAATGTATTTGACCAATACCGGCCCGTACTCTATGAGAACGATCAGAGAAGATCGGAGAGACTCAACTGGAGCCATTGAACTGTTACATCTAAGCTCAATTAACTTCTACTGTTAGCATAGTTTTGAGATTGTAAAGAGCATCTAGCATTTCTGCACAGGGCAACAAAATGACGATCTGGTTAAAAGCTCCATAAGGGAGGCTGGGGATTAGAGATTGAAAACCACAAAAAAACACAAAAAATATATAATATTGTTTAAGGCTTGAAAATGTGGTGTTTGTGGTCGGTACTAAAGGGGAGATGTTGTAGCCAAAGTGTAATTGAACAATAGTCAGCAGAAGGTCACCCCGCCGATGTCCACCTGTGGTACCTTCCACAAAGGAAATGACCATATTTGGATTACATAGCGTTTTAAAGGAGCTTAATGTCCCCTTGGCATGAAGAGAATCTGATGTTTTCACCTGCCGTCCACAAGCGCCTTCCTCTTCACCTCTTTAGGCGAGGCTGACCCGGGCTGACTGTTCTGTATTCCTGATGAGAACAGTGATATGCCCCAACAGTCTGGAGCGAGGGGGGGGGGGGTGAAGAGAGGGGGTCAGGCATGGGTGAGTGAGGGGAGATGATGCTCTGATAATAGACTGTTTGGAGACAGCACACACACCTCCGCTAAGGCCCGCATGCACGGATACAGAGAGATCCAAGTGTGGAGACACGGAGAGCCCGAGATAAGATCGTGTGAACTAATGCGCGGATATACTCCCCGTCCAAGAGTGCGCTTCATAAAAGTGATCTGTGGCGTTTGGAGACTTTCTGAGGATCGGAATATATCGTGTCGAGAATACCTAAAGACTTTCTTTATTAAAAAGTACCTCATACGTGTACAACCCAACATGAGCCTTTGCTTTGAGCGGCTCAGCTCTCCTAAGACATGACTGTAACTTTACCGGGAGTGGGTACGTCTCCAGCTCGTTGCCATGGAGACAAAAAGCAGCAGAATTTGAGATTTAAACAGGTTAGGTCCTCATCCAAATCCATTCTTTGATTACCCACTGCAGTAATGGCTTTTTCTGTGTTGAGCTGCTCATTTATGTTAATGACAGTATAGTCAAAAGTATAGTCAAAATGTTACGCAGTGCGTCTTTAAGTGTGTCATCTCAAAAAGCTACACACTTGCATCACTTTGTAGCAGATTCTGCACATTCATTTGAGCTTGGGACTGTCTGTATTAACTAATAGCGTAATAACGGCTGATAATACGTTATTGGGCCGGACAAGATGAAAATTGTTCACAAATGTAATAAATTCAGCCCATGATGTAATAAAACATTAATCTGACCAACACATTAAACATTGTTTTTGTGCATTTTTCTCTGAATTGTTCTTTGCTCTGTTATTTTGTGGGTCTCCTCCTGGAACCGCCACCTTAATGTGGTGGAGGGGTTTGAGCCTGAATGATCCTGGAGCTCTGTTGTCGGGGGCTTTGTGCCCCTGGTAGGGTCTCCCATGGCAAACAGGTCCTAGGTGACGGGTCAGACAAAGAGCGGTTCAGAAGCCCCTTATGAGAGACCAACAGGCCCGGTTAGAACCATGAGGCCGTCCTTCTGTGGACCCACCACCTGCAGGAGGAGCCATAGGGGCTGGTGCAGCTCCAACAGCTGCCCCCACGACCCGGCAACGGACAAGTGGAAGAAAATGGATGGATGGATATTTTGTGGGTTTTTCATCAACTTTAGTATTTTACTGTTGTTTAATGCGTTATTTTTTGGACATAAAGTCATATTGTCAATAATGTAATAACCAGCTAATAAAGTAATAATTATTACATTATCAGCAGTAAATCATTAGCCAGCTGTAATTGAAATCCAAACACAGCACTGCTCTAACGGATTTTTAATGACCCTGTCCCTCAACATGACGGAGAGAAATGATCCCAAGTGGTGTGGGCCACGGGGACAAAGACTCCGCAGATGGGGCGTCACTCTGGACAAATATATTCGTGGAGATCGTCACAGTGACACCGAAACCCCACGTCCTTGACGCAGCTTTACCTCGCGCTAAAAATGGGACTCGCCGAGGTCAGGGTCGAGGACAATTATTTTAACCGCCTCAGGCAACGTGCTCTAAGGGGCCAACATCCATGGATCTGAGGGCCAGAGTTTGGAAACCCCCGGCTGATTTACGAATATATTTTTGCAGTATCTGAAACGGGGTCAGCCCTATGTTCCCCAGTACCTATGTTCTCCCACCGGCCCACTATCCTTAAGGTTAGTGGCTAGGGCAGGGTCAGGGTTAAGCCGATTGATATATGTATGACATTTCACTCTCATGACTTGTGATTGGGTGAAGTACCAACTCACCTACGGAAAAAAAACATCGCACCCGGGGAACATAGGACCCGGGGAACATAGGACCCGGGGAACATAGGTACGCACCCTCTGAAACGGTAGCGGATTTCAGCTATAGATGATGTAGCGTCAACAAATCCTGCTGTTTCATTTGCCTCTTTGCTTCGCTCCCCTTCACGCCAGCGGAGGCCTTTCGTGAGCTAAATATCAAAGAGACGGTTTTTCCAAACGCACTCTAGAGAACCTGCATCGTCCACACAGCCCCGGCGAATACCCTCGTCCCCTGTGACCTTTGAACCGGTCAGCTCAGCCCCGCGTGTTCATTCATCCTCATTTGCCTTGGCCCCCGGAGGTCATCGGGCCACTTAAACGTTTGCCTCTTCACAAAGACGCGTGGTTAATGTGTGTCGAAGTCAACCATCCGTCAGCTCGCCGCGGCGCCGCGCGGTAAACCGGCATTTCGAGACGGACCCGCGCTGCCACAATATCTCCGCCTTATATATATATATATATTTTTTTTTTTTTTCCAGTGACAAAAGCTCTGCAACCGCTTTCTCCCCTGCAGGGTTGGAATACCGGCTCTTCGCTCACCGTATCAAACCGCCACACGCTCCGGAGCGGGGGGGGGAAATAGTTTGACTTCCGCCGAAACGTGCGCCGGCCTGTCAGGGAGACTTACGGGAACTGGGAGAAAGTTGACGAGAGCGTTGAGCGAGACGTGCGAAGGATCGTAAAACCTGATATTTGTGGTATTTGTGGTGACACAGCATGCCTTTTTCTGTCTTATTGGTATAAATGTCGCATTTTCAACTCAAGACAAAAGTGATTAAGAAACTGTGAAAAAGCCACACATGAGAAGTGTCAATTTGAAACTTCCGCTGTGGATTTCTGACATAAATACGAGGAACAAAATGTATTGTCATTTCAAATCATTTAATGTCGTTTATGCATAAAAAAATGCCAATATTTTCTGTATGACGGACAGAACCGGGTTTAAAAACAGAAGAAGGTGAGTGCATCTGCAGGTCCAAAAGGTATATGGCGCGGGTGCTCTTCGAAGATCAGGTATAAGACTATATAAAACAGAAGATCTGAGGCACTCAGATCTTCAGTTCTAAACAACTGCAAGAGAGTGGAAACACACTTATTTTTGGCATCTGCTCCGTCGCCCGGCAGCATGGGGAATCGACCACGACATAAAGCTCCTTTCATGGCCAGCCGCATGCTAACAAATCGACGGCGCCGGATTGAATGCGATTTGAGCGCAAAACGGCCCAGAAACAGGTCCAGTGATGGTTCATGCGCTACGGAAACGTGGTGGACCGTTCCGGAAGTCCAGAGAGGACCCAGATCGAAGGGCTTCTGCAGTGGAAGAAGAAACGGCCAAAGTCAACAGGGATACTCATAAGTATGTTTTTATTGACGAGGGGACTCTCCCCCCCCAAAAAGTTGATTTTGCTTGACACGAAGTGAGAAAATTTAATTAATTTGTATTGAAAGGTGTTTGTTTGAAGTATCTGCTAAACAGTAAGTCAGAGCTCAACATCCAAAGAACCTATTATGAACAGAAAAGTCATATTTCTTGGTTGGCTCTGAGAATTACAGATCAGCAACATTTCTACACGACAGAAGTAAAGAGGAAAGCTGTCGTTTAGCTTGATTTACAAGCCAGCGAGGTGTGAAAGATTGTACATTTTGTCGTGTTGACAGGAAGTGGAGTTGGCACCGCCGCTCTAAACAGGAAGTGACAATAAAAATGGCCGACTTGACTTCAACGGCGCGTGAAGGATGTGTTTGTCTCCGCGATGACAGATGGCTTTCTCTCTGACCCAGGCGCTCGAAGTCAAGCTCGTAACTCTGGCTTTAACAATGTGCCGCAGACAATAGGACAGGTATATCTCCATCTGGGCCGGCCTTTGTGCGCACAGAGGTCCCACCAGTGTTTCCCAACCACTCTACTTTGAATAATGACCAGAGCTGATGAGAAAATAACTGCCGTTTTGCTTTTTTTTTGTGCTTTTTGCACAGATCAACTTATTATAAGGCTCGTAGGCCTCACTGAAGAGGAAAAACTGGTTTCTTTTTAAGGAACTATCAGTGGCATTTTATTTTCAGATAAAGTTGAGCATTTTAAATGGGGCATTAACCAAGCGTTTGCTCAAGTGCAAAACAAGTAGTTAAGTCATATGCACTTATATGACTACTCTATAAGGGGTATACACTAACATTTCATCACGCTAGAGCAGTGATTCTCAACTGGTGGGACCATTTTCAGTGGGTTGAGAGCCTTTCCCATAAAACATGTCTATTAATACTTATGTACAGAAAACCGTTCTGAAGAACTTGAGTCTGTTCAAATGACTGTTATCGGGCTGTTTTTCTTCTTCATAATTTTAGCTTTTTATATTTTAGATGATCATTTACAAGCCTAAGTCGTGTTTGGGTCACGGCGCCAAAACAGCTGAGACCCGCTGGTCTAGATCCGTGGTTCCCTACATCCTATGTCTCACGTACCCCTTGAGTCATTCATTTATACTCCGAGTTCCCCCTAACCTCGAGGATCATGCCAATAAGTACAAAGTGGAAGACTAAACTAAGATTATTCCGTGTTTAAAAGTATGTAGTATTGAAAATGAAGCTAAAAATAAATAAATACTCAAATCAAACCTTATGCTGAAAAACATAGTCTTCTAACTATCCTTTCCGGAAATTAATATTGAAATTGAGGCCATAGCTTAAAGGCCCTATATCTGATTTATGTTGTTATGTTATGTATGACTTTGTTTGTCTTCATGGTTTGTACATTTTGAAACATCCCGATTCTTTACAGGGATGAGTTTCTTAACCTCTCAACCCCCGCCTTGACCGGGCATATTGTCTCCAGTTTGGCTTTACCCAAATTCTTGAAAAAAGTGTCAAAATAGCGCATGGGTGTAGGTTCCCTCGGGGACCAAATAGTAACGGGGCTAAAGTTTTTTCAGGGCCCCCATATACTGTATGCCTGTCTGTCGGATTTCTCTCTCTCTACAATGAAAGGATAAATTAATGCATTTTTTTAATTTGAACATGCAGAAGTAACTTCTTAAACATAGTAGTAGTAGTGGAAACAACACATTTGTGAACAGTTTAACATAATGACCCCAATTTGAGGTCCGTGGCCTTCGTGGAAGAACCTTTACTACTGCCAGACTGGTGGGGGGACATATTTAAAAGGGGGGTCTGGGGGTCCTCCCCCTGAGTTTTTTATTTTATTTTAATGGTGCAATTTGGTGCATTCTCATGCATTTTAACAGACTATGATGATAATGGCTTACACTTGTATTGCGCTTTACAAGCCTGTATTACCAAGTTTCTCAAAGCGCTACACTGTCGTCATTATTTATTCACTCCATAATCGGTGGTGGTAAGCTACTATTGTAGCCACAGCTGCCCTAGGGTGACTGACGGAAGCGAGGCAACCAGTCCGTGCCATCAGCCCCTCCGACCACCACCAACCACTCACTCACTACATTCGCCAGGCTTCCTGGTGTTACCAAACGGTCTCCCATCCAAGTACCGACCAGGCCCTTCCTGCATAGCTTCCAAAGTCTGACGGGATTGGGCAGAGCGAAGGTGGTGTGACCACAATAGGTGAGACTAATAGGTACATATATTTTTCCCCAGTGTCAACTCAATGAAAATGGCTCAGACCTTGTTTAGAACTGGTTTAGTCTTGGGTACGAAGTCATCTGATAAAGCCTTGTGAGGGAGTCTGCAAAGAGAGAGGGAACTAGTTTGAGCATTTTCTCCTTTTGCCCATGGACCCTTCAGCCTGCGGGGCCCCTGGGCTTAGCCCCTGTAAGCCCCTGCATAAATCCAGTATGCTGGAATAGTAAATAATATAATAGAATCAGTTGACATTGACTGTCACACTGCGGCTTCAGAAATGAGATGGAATGATCGAAGCAGCTGCGACAAAGGAAAATGGACGACCAATGCGAGTGGAGAAGAAAGGGATTTCTGCGAGTATCGTTTTAAATGTTGTGTATTATGCGTATTCAACATCAATGTCATCCATCTCTCGCTAAGCTGCACCTACTGTAGGTGCGCCTGGAGTGAAGTCACACAGCGCCGCGTCTTTCAACAAGGCCATATGTCGAGCGTGCGTTTAACATGTCATTACTCAAATGACAGGTTATTACATCTAAGTGTTTTATTAGGTCTTCGGGATGTGGGAACCTTCAGCTGCTCCGCCACAATGTTATTATCCAGTATGCACAATAACGCCCATATTTGGGGCTTTTGAGCTGTCCAAACAAAATGGGATAGAAAGGAGACAAATAAAATGAGATCCAGTTCAAACAGTCCGGGCTGAACATGAGTAATACTGTGGCTACTACAACATTATGAAGTTTTGTAGCAGCGTTTGGGACACGTGTTTGGGACAATTCAAAGCTAAGTGAAGCTCATTCAAATTAGCTTCACTGGACTCCTTCTGATCCTTTCAGTCCTCAAATTACCTCCCCAAATTATCATGTTGTGCAACAAAAGGGGGATTAAAAAGCATTAAAATTCAAAATTGTGCCAAAATAAAGGCCTTCATCAGGACTGGCAGAAAAAAAAAACGGCCCGGGACTTTTGCGTCAGGAATGGCCCATATTCAATGCAATAGTCGAGGTCATTAGCAATACAATAAGCCCTTGAACTAAAACATCCGAGGACAATAGGTGCATGTTGTGCAAAACCAACCGAATGATCCCCCAGTAGATTTAGGTAATGAAATGGTAAACTCACCACAGAGTTAGGGGGGCGTGGAGTGAAAACAGAAGTCCCAAAAAAGGCAAAAAACATTGTAAATTCTTTCAGTGGAAACCAGAAGCTATTTCCAAACTGCGCTGCACTGACGACGGGGGGCAGGAGCAAGTCACCTGACAACTCCCAACATGCACTTCTTCACAGACATTTGGCAATAGAGGCCTGAGGTCCTGGGGGTCCTGGAGGGCTTTACAATAAACTCTTTTCACTTATATTGGTACATATGATGCTAATGTTATATCCAAGAGAGAGGCCCAGTGCTCATTATAAGAGATTATCTGGGAACCATAACTCAGGAAAGCGCCAATGGAGGGTAATAAAAGGTGTCAGATACACCTGGTGGATGAGTTGTGTAATTGCATCCAATGAATTGTCAATGGAACTAGGCCGGTGTAGTGCAATACGGTCTGACCCGCCTTTAACTCAAACGTTCTATTCGCTTCTGAATATCAACATTTCCCCACCTTCCCCTCAATGTTCACTCCTCTCTGACAGACAGTGAGTCCAAGTGTTTTATTTATTTCTGAAGAACAAAACATACTGGAAAACACAGTAGTGAGTTGTGCCTGACGTGCGATCAACTGATTCAAAAACACCCAACCTTGTATGTTCAAACGCTGCCATTAAATAAGATGTAAATGAATGCGAGTCGATGAAATCTGAATATTTAAGAGGGGGGGGTCCCAGGTTGCTGGTTCCGCCCCCCCCTGAAGACAGTCTCCGGGGAAATAGGACTTTGATGGGAGTATTGACAGACAGGAGGGGCCGGACTGTCACAGCTCTCCCTAGAGGAACATGGCCGTCATGTCAGGTGCGAGAGAGCGCCGTTTACAATTCAAACGCCCGCCGCTCCCGACGGAGTCTGTCAGGGTGCGGGCAGGAGACCACTCGGGCGGACATGTCAGGATTATGGGGCTATCGTAGTGAACTTTGATCTGCTGCAAAGAGGAGGCACTGCAATGATCAGGTTTATAGTCTGTAAGAGTGCAAAGCGAGGGGAGAGTGAGAGTGAAATTTGAAAGTAAACAATCAAGCCCCCCCCCCCCCCCCCCTCCTGATTGGTCCTGACAGGCCGGTTCACAGGAAACCTCATCTCATTGGTCAAAGTGATGGCACTGGTGATTCTGATTAGTCTGCGATCAGCAAAGGGAGGGACTTTAGAAAAAATATTGTTGTTAAATAGTGATGGGGCGATCCATTTTTGTCACGTTCCGATACACACCACGATCCTCAGGGGCCGATCCGATATGTATCGCGATATAATAAGTCATTATGATAAGTAATATGCTTACCTTAAAATGTGTAAATACAATTTAAAAAAAGACATGTGTGTGTTTATGAACCAAATGCCATTGAAAAGATGAAAAGTTCCTGACCCGAGCAGATTGTCTTCAGTTCGGCTTTACCTAAATCTAAAAGCTTCTTTTAGACAGTAACGCCCCATGTGAAATCGAAGACTTTCAAAAGTGCGTTTTTGAAGCGTTTTTATCGTATTTTGTTTTTGTCCATTTTGGTTGCTTTTTCTCCTTACTCTTTTGTTGTGTTTTCACCACATTGTATAACTTTTTTTGTCACTTTTTTTTGTTGCTTTTTCATGTCATTTTGTCATTGCTTTATTTTGTCGTGTTTTTGTCATTTTCTGACTTTTAGATTTGGGTAAAGCAAAACTGGAGATAATGTGCTCGGTTGAGGTTAACCCAAAACGTAACAAAGTGCTGTGTAACTGTCAGAGCCGGTTTTTCCTATACGCAAACTACATAAGTTGCGTAGGGCCCCCGCAGCCGCAAGGGCCCCGCATCGCAGACAAACTACGGTGCTTTACTGATTAATCAGCGCGTTGTTACGGGACAGGCTCTCTGACAGCACTCACTCACTCTCAGCCCACTTTGCCACATGTAACACCAAAACGCAGCAGTCGCTGAAGCTGATGAGCAGGAGAGACCGACCGCCTTTCACCCCCAAGCCGCGAGTGTGTCCCCGCTCAGCTGTCTGTCTCCCGGGGCTCGCCTCCCCTCTTGTGCGCCTGCATGTCTCCCGTGTCCCGGTCCTATTGTCTCTAGCGGAGTATCAGGACAGTAGTTTGGTGAATAGACGATAGTGAAGTCGTACACGTGGCCTTTTTGTCTCAAACAGGAGTTGAATCCACACGGTTCTCATGAGCACAGTTACTTACAGTAACTCTGGTTCTCTGAATGTGCACAGTCTAAACCGAATTGGGCTACTCACAGGCTAATTCTCAGCGGTAAGACAGAAATAACCGTCAGGTGCAGGCTTCAGTTAGTTTTAAATCAGCGGGTCCCAAGCCCTGTAGTAGTTTTCTCAAAATGCATTTTTCACACATTGAGACGAAAACTACAGTTTTTTGGTCGGTACGGTGCATTTTAATGAACACTCATGATCCTCACGTAAACACACCACACCAGATTGTAGCCATGGGCTAATTTCAGCCTTTGTCCCCCTTTCACAGTCTCAAGCACACTCTCAACTCATCCTGGGCCCATTGTACATGTTTTAGTGGTAGGGGAAACCAGAGGAAACGGGACCTTCTAGCTGTGAAGCACGAAAGAAGCACTTAAAATCGTGTTAAGCCCAAGTATGTTTCAGAAGAACCTTTCAATTTCAAATGTATGTATTTTATTCTGTTTTTTTCCCACCAAAAATAGTTTATTCCAAAATGAAACACGATATCCAACACCTCCATAGAAAAAATAAATAAAAATGTATCTAATATGTCAAGAGAATAAACCCATAACTTTAAATACAACTCTTTTAATTATTCACATTTTATTACCACAGATAGGCAGTTTTTTGTCTCTAAATCTTGAGCTATGTTGACAGTCTTCAGCCTATTGTGCATGTTTTAGGTTGACAGTGGAGACCATAGCACCCAAAGTCTTGGTTTAGTTCTAGTTCTTTTTATTTAACCTGGTACAATCCTCACTTCATTCCTCAAACCCAGTAACCCGGTCTGTTTGACGATTTATGCAAAGTACTTTATATTTAGCCTCCTTTCAGGCGAACGGCGCCTGTGATGTTTTACGACGTTTGATTCAAAAGCTGCCGCTAAAAATAACTTCCAAATCCACGCGGCTTCTGTCAGATCGACTTTTGTCACGAGCAGCGGGCAGCGAGTTCGTCTCGTCGGGATCGGAGACGCCAGACACTTCCAGGTCGCTCCATCTGCCGTTTAGGACACATCACCACGGAAACGGCGGGACGAGTCTCGAAGTCGGCAGGAGGGACGGTGAAGTGAGCGGGCGCGCAGATGGTTCAATTATGTAACGAGGTTAGACACGCTCCATTCTGCGTTTGAGTGAGATCATTATTGTGCGAGGTCTGGCTCAGTCTTTAGTCCCTGCAAAGTCTCCGAGACCCGTCGGATACCATCTCCGAGAGACTCCGTACAGGACTCGGACACGTTGCAGGGACGTCACAGAAACGTCTCACAGGTTGAGGACAACAAATGGTGTTCGCAACGCAACTGCTCGAGACCATGTCAGAGACCACGCGGAGACCCTGCTGAAATCTAACCCGTTAGTTTTCACCATGACTACCTGGAGACTCGCCTTATTACCAGGGGACGTATTGGAGACATCTCTGTGACTAGCGGCGACTCTAGTCTCCAGCTAGTCTCTAGGCCGGTGAGATAGGCCCTTTGTATGCGCGTAATCAATCCGAGTTGCAGAGACGTTGCAGAGACTGCCAGTCACAACCATCACCGCAACTCTCTCCAGTGAGACCCTTTAGTGCAATATGTTGTGAATTAGGCAGTACTTTTACATGTTAAAGGAATAGGCCATCGTTTTACATACTGAGATATGTTCTTACCTTATATATGTTCATTTGTACCTGTTGGTCTCCACGTGTGCCTTCCATATCGTAAACACGGCGTTAGCATTTAGCCGTTAGCCTTTAGCCTCTCTCTTCTCTATAGCTCCAAACGAGGCGAAGATAGAAGCTACCAAACTCTTCCAAAAGGGGAACTATATTGTAAGGCGTAATAATACCAGGAGTAATTCAGATTCCGCACAGTAAAGTGAAGATATCACTGCGCGGATGCCGATTTACTCCTGGTATTATTACGCCTTACAATATAGTTCCCCTTTTTATCCGCTTAGAAAATCCACATTGTTTAATTGTGTGTAATTATACTTTATAGTTTAACACTTCACGTAACCATATTTAAATAGAAAAAAAACGTGGAAGAGTTTGGTAGCTTCAGTCTTCACCTCGTTTGGAGCTATAGAGGAGAGAGCGGCTAAATCCTAACACCGTCTGTGCTGTGTTTACGTTACGGAAGGCACACATACCAGACAGGTACAAATGAACTCGTCAAAGCTCAGGTAAGAACATCTCTCAGTATGTAAACACTGTGGCCTATTCCTTTAAGAGTTTTAAATCGACGGCTAAGGCCTGGGAATGATCAGACCACACTTCCTGTTTCCTGCCAAGATCACGAGACCCCGGAACAAGTCAGATGATCGAACGGCCGGTTAGGTGCAGTGAAGGTGAGTGATGATGAGCAGAGGTGAGTTTCCTGTTTGGCTGTTCTCAAAGTAGCGTCACACAAATTTCAAGCAACAATCGTAAATATCAAACATGCTTGTTACACAGCAAATAAGTGAGTAAATGTTATCGAGCCACGCCTCGGGATAAACAACTTGCAGATAAATGTGTTTTTTCCAGGTCGTGGTTGATGAGCGGAACACAACAGTATGACACAGTCTGAAGAGAAGAGCGCCGTCCCGCTTGGAATCCAAAGAGCGGGAGGGTCTTTATAGTCGGGACAGGCTGCTTGTGTGGGTTAGCCGCTGGTCTGGCTCGTATCTGCTCGGTTTACTCTTCTCCTTACGTTTGCCGACAGTTAGCAAGGATTTAGCCATCAAACATGGCAAATTATGAACAATACCAGCGATTCACGCTGTTGTCCAGCCATCGGCCACATTTAGGTCCTGTCAAAGCCTAATTAAAGATCATTCATGAATACACAGAGCTTTGGAGATTTGACTTTAGATACGGTATTAGCGTGTAAAAGTGGCCTCTGAGCGAAATGCTAAATTGTGAGTGAGATACACATGCACATGGCCTCGAATAAACATCATATATGATTATATTATGATGATAGAGAAACAACAGAAACCCTATAATGTCATACTTTAATATAGGGCCTGGCTTCACCATTCATTTGTATGGGGATGGGTCATTCAGTTCAGACAGTTCCGTTGGCTAGCCATGTGTACGAACAGGGTCAAACAGTGTCTAGGATTTCAATGAGTGCTATGATCTAGCGCAGGTGCCATCCTCATAACTTCTCATCATTTTCTTCATGCATGTTCAAACATTTTGTTTTGCTAACTAGCGTGCTAACCAAACAAATGGTCCTCCCCTGTCCACTGTCAATGTCAAAAACATTCAGTCGCACAAAAGAACCAACACAATTCACGAGATAGCAACAGCTAACCCATACTTTAAAAACATCTTGTCCTGGCCCTGAGCGACACACGTCCCAGAGAAGTGCATTGAGCCGATGCTCCCGCAGACCGGGTCCCCACACTGGTCCTGCTGTCCTGTCCTCATTGATCACCCCCGGGCTGTCGATGGATGCGCATTCATTATAACGGGGGCTCCTTTGTGTACCGGTGGACCAGTCTCAGCCTACTGCCCTGGAACCTTTGAACCATGCACAAGGTCACCCTCCCTTCCTCTGCCTGATGAAAACCAAATAAACCCCGGTCCTGGTGCCACCATAATTCGTGAAGCCACAACATGCGAGTACGGCTGGCTTAGACCCGTTCTTTCAAATCTTCTCTCCGGGAAATGTTTCAAACGCGCGCCGGGATTGACTATTAAACACAAACCTCAAAAGCTCATCCCGTCTGTCGGAAAAGTTTGCACTCGCCGTCCCGCCCTCACCGTCCCGCCCTCGCCCTGGTTTGTTTCACATTGGGATCCGCCGCGGCGCTGCCTCCCATCGAGTCCCTCCATATAATCAATTAAGCCTCATTGTGCATTCTTTGGGCGTGAGGTCAGAGCATGTTTCCCTCGGGGGGGGGGGGGGGGGGGGGGTTCTCCTCTACCCCGTCGCCTGCTCCTTTTTTTTAGCGGCCCCTCCCTCGCTCCTGTGTGGTATGTAATTAACGGCCTTTGATTTATTCGCTTTCGCTCATGAGGAAAAGCTTTGTGGAATCCGTCTCGTTTTGACTCACTGCAGGCGGAGCAGCGTCTTGTGTGGTTTGGACAGAGAAGGGGGATACAAGATGGAGCAGCAGGAGAAAGATTTTTTCTTTTCTTTTTTTTTAAGTTCTTTTACAGTTTTCTCGATCGATAAGACGCTAAATTTCCATTCGATGTGCACACGGCCGCAAAGTGTTTGAACTCGTGTCTCAAAAACGGGACTCCACGACCTTCAATGCGTGGTCCAGGGACTCATTTCAACGCTCAAATTGCTCAAAGGGTGTCTTCCTAAAAGCGGGCAGCACTTGCATGTATACCTCAGGCCTCTTTGTGCCTGCAGAAACTAAATCCAGGTTTTCTCAACTCAGACATGAGCGTAGTTACTTTCAGTGGGAATATTGGATGCCTTCCTTTGTGTCCAAAAAAAGCTTTTTGTGGAGAAAAAAAATATTTGTTGGGGTTCAAAGCTCAAGAAGTCAGATAAGAGTAGTGATGGCTCTTTACGGTGAATGGTTTGAACCCAATCTCAGTTGTTTTCAATTTTACCCAGAACTCCCCTGAACGAACACAAGAATCAGCCCGACAACGGAGCGGGCCACACAGGTGAAAGCTTTGTGCACTCAAGTCAAAGCTAAATGCACTAAAAAAATGATTTGTCAGACATGTCTGTTTAGGCTCTCAGTCGTACAGGAGTTGTCAATCCTCAGTGAAGGTTCCTTGAGTCATCTTCTGTACTCAGTAGTCGAAGTGTCCAACTCTTCATCCAAAAGAATTCGTCATCGACACTAAAGTTTAGGCTCAGCCCGCAGTCTAGTTATATAGACCACTGGGAGGAGCTTGGCTAAATCCCTCCCCTCTATAAAGGCGAGACACTGCAGGTGAATAGGAAAAAAAAAAATAGATATATCAATATCGAGATAATGATTTGAAACGTTTGCTGAGCATTACTGATATAAATATGAAGGGAAAAAATGTATTGCAATTTTTCTGTCATTTTATGTTATCATATAAAAATAAGGCATTTTGTGAATGAAAATTACCCAAATTGGTCTGAGCAAGATTAAAAAGTATAGTTTTATTTTATTTTTATATTAATAACTAAGAGGGGAATTTTGATCTTGTTTAGTTTTTTAATAAACTAATCATAAGTGAACAAGTCTATAAACACTCACATTCTGCCTTGTTTTTTTGGGGTTCAAAGCTGAATAAAACAGGCTTGGAATTAGATATATAAAGTGGAAAGTTTGAAGGGCTCACTCGCTGCCCGAGTGGGGCCTTATCCTCATTCAGAGAATTGTGCAACCACTTCCACCGCTCTTCCGTATTTTGCGGCTCCCAGAAGGAAACATTCCACATTTGGATTATTGTGTCATCACGGGGACCCTGTCAATATTTATGAATGAATGCCCGTGTGAAAGACGGAGTTTCATAGTAGCAGCTTTTCACGGAGTTGCTACTTCCGGGTTATCTCCGCCTCATTCGCGGCAAAAACATCAGAAAATAAACATCATACGGGGTAAGTTTTGTCTTTTTTTTTTTTTTACTCTGACGTGAAAAAGATGTAAAGGGAGGAAACTAGATGAAAATCTCCACTTCGACCGCCGCGTGAAAAATCCACACCTGTCGTGTCTCGCCTGAACAGCTCTCACCTGTGGGTAAACGTCTTTGTTGTTTTAAGTTTAAGTAGTTTTAAGTTTTAAGAATCCGTTTTTTATGTAAAACTGATGCATTTGATTTGTAAGCTAGTAAACGTAAGATAAAGCAGCTTTAAATTAGAGAAGGAAAGGTTAGTTGGTAGGTAATAGGTATTTTAGGTAATATGTATCTCAGGTTATTAATGTATGTTTGTGTTATTAATATTGTGTTATTATCTTGGGCCCCATATATAAGCTAAATGTTGCTTCAAGGGTGTCCCATTTATGAATATGCACTATCATCCATATGAATGTTTAATGCTTTTATTGCATATTTGTAATAAACTGAAACTGAAGTCTTTGTAGTGCTAAGTCCTAACAACCGAACTCACACCTGAACGGCCCTAATCTCAGTTTATCAACGACCTGCCTATTGGTCTGTCCTGGGCTGAGTTTCACAGATCAAACTATTCAAATTTGGGTTCATCAGTCTACAGAATATTCTTCCAGTAGTGCTGTGGAGCATCCAAGAGCAAACCTTTTGCAAACCAAAGTTGAATCGTTTGGGAGGAACACACAACGTCGTGTGGAGGAAAAATGGAACAGCCCCGACATCAGAACCCTCTCCTCACTGTGAAGTCTGGGGCAGCAGAATCCTGGTGTGGGGCTGTTTTGTTGCCTCGGGGCCCGGACAACGTGACATCATCAGTGGAAAAAGGAATTCATAAATGAATGATCAGACCTGAAACAGACCATTCCATCTTCACAAAACTGCTGCGGTTCAGTGAGATTCAGGCGGTGTACTTACTTATTCCTCCCTGTCCTGTGAATGTTTACATGTCATGGCCAATAAAAATATGAACACATTAGTTTAGGCAGACACTGTTTATTAAGACAGACAGGGAGCGGTTCAGAAGTCCTTTATGAGACACCAACAGGCCCGGTTAGAACCGTGGGGCCATCCTTCTGTGGACCCACCACCTGCAGGAGGAGGCATAGGGGCTGGTGCAGCTCCAACAGCTGCTCCCACGACCCGGCAATGGACAAGTGGAAAATGGATGGATGGACTGTTTATTAATTCTGGGTGATTTTGATCAGACCACATTTTATGACCAATTTAGGCAGGAATGTGAGAACTTCCAAAGCGTTCACATACATTTTCCTCCCACTGTAGCTCTCTGATGTTTTTGTCGCGTACATATAGCTCTCCGGGTAAAGAAGGTTAAAGAACCCTGCATTAGATATGGCAAATCCTTCTGAAAAAAAAGTGCAAAACTGGAGAATACGCCGTAGTGTCTGGTGCTTTGATTCCTGGACGATACAATTTCGTACCAATCTATAGAGAAACAATGGACGTGTGCCATATCCCAACCGCTTAAAGTGAAAAAGTTGGCATGTCAAATGGCACAAGAGAAAGGAAAAGCCAGAGAAAGCAGAATGGGGCGCTCTTGGGCGGAGATGTTGACAGCGGAGCGCTCGTATCGTGACTGGAACCATAAATCACCCGCGCGATGTCGTCCAAACTTGTAAATCTCGGCGTCGTCTCATGACACAACCCGGCGCACGAACCTCGCGGCGCAATCATCCGTGAAGAAAGACGCGGTAATTTGGGACTGCGGCGGCGTTTCAGGTGCGGGGGGGTTTTGTAACGCGCTTGGATTTGGACACAGGGCGTGACCCGCGGAGGGAATCTGCCTTTTCAGCGGAGTCGAGCCCCTTTGGTAAACACGGAGTAAGACCGGGGATATAGACTCGCCGATGTCTGTTGTTTTCGTCTGCCGGGAAGGAGGAGACTTTCGACATCATGTGGTGGTTTAAGGGCAGTGTTGTAATGGCGGCTCGGTTTGGCTCCACCGAGCAGGTAAAAGTGGCCAGTGGGAACTTTCTAACCAAACAGAACGCTTGTGAAAACAATTCTACGCACCTCTGACGAACTCTGAAGCCGAGCGGTTTTGTCTAAAATAAACTGTGAGGAAATCAGATGAGGCCGTTTATACATTACATCTGTAAGGCTCTTAATCGTGACAAGAATTACCCATTGTAGTTTCAATGCCCTCAGCTGGACTGGGTTGTTCGGGGTCACGATAATCGCCACTTGAATTAAAAAATGAATTTGAATTAAAAAAAAACCTGATAATTGTTTTTTAAGGGTTAACTTTTTACTCATATCTGCTTAGACAAAAAGTGGGGTTCTGGGGGTTTCTCCCGGGGAATCTTTCATAAAACAACATTGTAGCATTTTTCAGCGGACTTTAACACTGCCGCCGCCTTAAAGTAGTGGAGGGGTTTGAGCGCCCAAATGATCCTGGAGCTCTGTTGTCGGGGGCTTCGTGCCCCTGGTAGGGTCTCCCATGGCAAACAGGTCCTAGGTGACGGGTCAGACAAAGAGCGGTTCAGAAGCCCCTTATGAGAGACCAACAGGCCCGGTTAGAACCATGAGGCCGTCCTTCTGTGGACCCACCACCTGCAGGAGGAGCCATAGGGGCTGGTGCAGCTCCAACAGCAGACCCCACGACCCGGCAACGGACAAGTGGAAGAAGATGGATGGATGGATAGATGGACTTTAACACTGGTTCCCAACTGGTGTGGCATAAGGACCCCCTCGTCATCTTATGCCAAGCTAAAGCTACAGCCAATACAAATATTGATTCCAACATAAATCACTGTTTAGTTCTTATGGGAAAAAAACATGGCAACTTATTTATTTATTTTTTTAAGTCAGTTAAGTGTTTTATTTGTCATTGTAGTTGTACAACAATATTGTGCTCCGGTGTTAGTCTTGAGCCACCACTGTGTGTCAACCTGACCAGCATGTTTTCGGAGGTCGGGGAAACCGTAGCACCTGAAGGAAACCTGGCTGCCCTCTGTCTCCTCCGATCCTCTGAAACGTTGCAGTGCCTCCTGGGTTTGTCCCCGTTTCAGAGCGTGGTGTCCTGCACTGGTAAGCTCCGCCTCCTCCTTCCTCTTCCTCCTGCGCAGCTCCCTCCGCTCCACCACAGTCTTTCACCCTCTTCTGGGAAGAGTTTAGCAGACGGATGTAACCCGTCTTATTCTCCAGTGAACAAACATTAGCCAGAACAATAGTAGGATAGAGGCTTGTGTGGCTTAGCTTTGAGTCTTGCCCGGATACCTCATCCTTTGTAAATGATTTTGTTTCCTGCAGCTCCTCTTGTGACAGAAGAAATGTGTAGGTCTGAAATATCTTTGGCTCATAAGCTAGCTGTTTGTTAGGGTGAGGGTTACAAAAAAACAGCAAAGATGTACAGTGAAGCCATGCAATGTGGAGCACAGAAACTACAAATAAGTTGGCAGAAAAAAGCAAAAAAAAAAAAACACTTCTGTGCCGAGAGAGAGGGAAGTTGCGCTTCTTTAAGATAAATTGCTTAAAATGTGCTTGGAATAAGACCAATTATGCTGGTTTTGAGCAGGTTTGGACTGTCTTCAAGTAGGATTGCCACACTTTAATAGGACAAAAACTGTCCTATTAACTTATAATGCAGCAAAAAAGTCAAAGGCTAGATATATCATTCTCTTTCCACTGGCAATAAGATAAGTCCAAATGTACTCAAACTCAGCACAAATCTGAATATTTCGAGTCGTTTTAAATCATTCATTCATCATCATCATATTCCAATACTGTATCCCTTAATCTTCAAAACAACAAATCACATGTTGTTTTTCAGCGAGTACATTTGTTTCCAAAGACAGTCACTGAAAACACTTTTGGGTCCTGAACCCCCAGCTGAGAACCAGTGCTTGAACCAGTGTTTGAGGGTGAAGGCTTGAGGGCCACACACGGCCGCAGAGACCGGCAATCGGCGCCGCTAATCGCTCGGCTAAATTTAACATGCGGATAAGGGGGAAATCGTCTCGAAATCAAAGCCCGCGTTATCGCCTCGCGAGTCCCTGTGCTCGGATCGTGGAAGTGCACGGGGGATCTGATAAAAACATGTGGGCTTAAACTCGGGGGCCAAAACATCTGTGGGACCGCGGGATGCACAGTAGCGAGGAGGGCTCCGCTCGCCTGCTGCCAGTTTGTAATCCAAAACAGGGCAGAGGGATGAGAATAGAAAGTGCTATGCTAAACTGGAATGTGAGCTTTTACCAGTATATTCATGTCCCATGAAGGAAAAAACTGTCCCGGAGCTGCGTTTGGTTGTGTTCCCTTGTACTTGGATAATTGGTTACAGAGAAAGGTGATAAAAAGTATTAAACAGCAGATTAGAGTGTGAAGTAGACCAAGCCAATCGGAGTTTTTTAAGCTTACATTTTTTTTATAATGTTCCCTCATGAGGGACGGTGCCATAATTTTGATATATCGATACCAAGTGGCTACTTTTCAACTATTGATATCGAGTTTAAAGTATCGATACTAATTTGCATATGTACAAAGAAGGTGCAGCATCAATTATAAACACAAGGACTATTTACTGTATTGTTCTGCACCAACACTCTCCACAGCAAACAACTTTGTTTATGTATCTAATGTTACATTGACATTCTTTAATGAACCAGTTAAAGTGACATCATTTTAATTGACACATTAATAATATATAAAATAACACTTTATAATAAGTACACCTCATTTAGTTAACACTTAATTCGTCACGAACACGTCATTAGTCAAGTGTGACTAACACTTAATAACGACTTAATTACTAGAGTTAACGCCTAACTCATAATGGACAGTTCTTCACATACGTCACTTCTTCATTGTTAAGTGTTAGTTAAGTTAAGTTATTCTTTATTCATCTCTGTAGAGAAATGTGTTCTCTGCATTTGACCCATCCTCAGCGCTCGCATGGGCCGGCGCTCCGGGGGGGGGGGGGGGGGGGGGGCAAGTAGGGTGAAGTGTCATCCTCAAGGACGAATCGACAGTGTGCATTTTTGCAGCAGCTGGGATTCGAACCCCTGACCTTCCGATCACGAGACCACCCGCTATACCACCTGCGCCACTGTCGCCCTTAACTAATGAACAGTTCATGATTAATTAAGTGTTAACTCGTCATTTATTACGACTAAACACGGTGTAGTTATTATAAAGTGTTATCCACCAGTTCTAGAAATGTATATTGGTTGAAACACATTCCCCATATGAAATGACCAGCCTCGATATCGACACAACGATATGGGATCACCCATCACGGTAACGCTTTGTCTTACACCACCTTGATACATTGTTCCCAACAGCATTTAGTACGATGTAATCTGCTTTGTAACAATCTGTAATAACTTGTATCTATGTAGTACATATACAGTGAAATAATGTGCATTAGAACTTAGCAGGTACATACTGTAATAAGACATTATGGCCTTTAGGGTTAGGGCGTTTGGGTCTTATGTCTTATTACATTATGTACCTGCAAAGTATTAATACACATTATTCCATCAAGTATCTAACCCTTAGGTACAAGTTATTACACACTGTTACAAATGGAAACTGTTCAGAAAAGAGGGGGAGAAAGTTCCACAGTTTATGGAGTGACTGGTTCTGTGGTTCTCACCCTTTAGCCTTAGCATTTGTTGTTGCTCCGAAGTCGGGGGAAGAGAATAAACAAGTGCGTAAAGAGCGGAGGAAGTCACATCGCCCGTGGCAACCCGGTGTTTCCTGTCCGGTGGAGTCGGGGTCAGCGAGTTGCCGGACGCCGAGCTCGCGGTGGCAGAGGGGGAGGGTCTGTAATTGCAATAATCAACGTGATTAGCGAGAACAAGCCCGCCACCCAGACCGCCACGGGCCCCGCGGCATCATGGGGGGAAAAAACCACAAAGTACATAGACAGGAAGTCACAATAGCACTTCATAGAGTTTCTAAGGTTTTTTTTTTTTTTTAAGCTAATGCTTTACACTCAAGTCAGTTTTGTCTCACTAAATGCTGCTCAATGAGAAATGTGATACAACTGTCCAAATCCAAATCCATTTTATTTAAAGGCCGATAATATTTTACAAGCAGTTTCCAATCAGTGTTTAGCTGATTAGGGTTCATCCCGGCCTATTGTACGTGTTTTAGTGCTAGGGGTTATTAAGTGTTAGTCACACTTAACTAATGAATTGTTCATGATGAATTAATGTTAAGTCATCATTTATTAGGGCTAAATAAGTGTTACTGTATTGTATTGACAAAAATGACCCCAAAAGTATTGATATTATATCAAATAAAAGAAATGTGGTATCACCCATTACTCTTCCTCATGGAGTAATACTCGGCCTCATCGGTGTATTCTGCAGTACTCCTGTTCACGTTAGTCGTTTTACCTCTGAAGCGCCGATCTGCACTTCCTAAACCAGAGACTCTTATGTTTACATACATTTGATAAAAAGACACATTTACATTTTTTTTCTCACTATCGGACCTGAAACCAGAATTGACCTAAAATATTTCTATTTGCTAAATGCCGGACGAATGAGAGATGGATTTATTGAGAAATGTTTGTGTTACTTTTTACAAAGTCAGAAGTTTACATACACTAAGATTACTATACATTTAAACAGTTTGTTAAAGCCCAGATGATGATGTCATGACCTTGGAAGCACAAGTCTGGTTCATCCTTGGGTGTAATTTACAGACACTTGAAGGTTTAGGTTCATTGGTTAAAACTAGGATGGAAATGTCCAGTCATCGTACAGATCAGAAAGAAGGCGGGTTCTGTGTCCCAGAGATGAACGTGCTGTGTCTGAAATGTGAAGATCAACCCAAGAACAAATGCAGAAGACCTGGAGAAGATGCTGAACCTGGTAAGATAAAGACTTTAATTTTTGGAGACATTTCCTGTGGTCTTGTTTGGCCATAATGACCATCATCACGTTTGGAGGAAAGAGCCTGAGAACATCATCCCAACTGTGACATACGGGGGTGGCAGCATCATGCTGTGGGGTTGTTGCACTGGTGCACTTCACAACATAGATGACATCATGAAGAAAGAACACTATGTGGAAATATTGGAGCAACATCTCAAGACATCAGCCAGGAAGTTAAAGCTTGGGCGCAGATGGGTCTTCCAAATGGACAATGACCCAAAGCAAACTGCCAAACCGGTTACAACGTGGCTTAAGGAAAACAAAGTCAATGTTTTGAAGTGGTCATTACAAAGTCCTGATCTCAATCCAGTTGAAAATGTATGGGCAGAGCTGAAAAGGCATAGGCACGCAAGGTGGCCTACACATGTGTCTCAGTTACACCAGTTCTGTTTGGAGGATTGGACCAAAACTCATCTAACTATTGTGGGAAGCTTGTGGAAGGAAATCCAAAACATTTGACCCAAAATATACAGTTTAAAGGCAATGCTACCAAATATTAATGAAGTGTATGTACACCTTTTGGTTTTGTAAAAGTAATATAAAACCATGTAGAGAATTCGATCTCATTCTTCTGAAATTTAGCAAAGAGAGATCATTTTTAAAATTCTAATTGACCTAACAAAAGAAAAAGTTAATTCTGGTTTCATGTCAGACAGTGAAAACAAAGCAAATGTGTCTTTTTATAAAGGACCACAAGAATTGTTAAGTAAAAGTACTGAAGTTTTTGCTGTAGAAAATATGATACTGTATTTCCAAAGTAGAAAGTACAAGTTTAAAGAAGTGGTATGAGAAACACTAAATCTGCACAGCGCCACCTCCTGTTCTGGAATGTGCATTAGGCTTTAACAAAACGGATGAACACATTTACTTTACTTTGGAGCCTTTGAAAATGCAGAGTATTGTATTTACATTTCAGAGGAAGTGGAGTTAAAGCGAGACGTTCTAAACCAAACTGCTACTCGAGCACAGAACCTATTGAAAAGATTGATGGTAACCGTGGCGACAAGGGCCCAAATATCTCATCATCACTTTAACGGAAGCCTTTGGCCCTCCGTGGCCCGTGAGCTCTTTCCACAATCGTCGACCGCCATCCATCTTGGCATGTCTAAACACCTCGTCAGTGGTACTGGTCCAGGCACTTCCTGTTTACCTGTCCCGCTGCGTGACCTTGCCCTCCTTTTTTCAGCCCAGTGTCCCGCAGACGAGCCCTCGCTAAACACTGGACACGAACGTTCCCCCCTTTCCTTAGTACTTTAAAGGCAAAGTTTAGCCACTTCTGAGATTCCCCAGGCGGCTCTGGGCCTGGGCGCTGAGATAGCCGGGCTGCCGAGGCTAGGGGGGGCAGAAAAGCCACACTTAAAAGTACTTTTGAGAACCTAATATTTTTGCCATATTTAGAAAACCATGGTCGAAGGGAAGATGCATTTCAATGAAATGAAATCGTTTTCCTATAGCTATAGCTCCTGCTTTTTGTATCTGTTCAAAGGCAGGACCGTCAGGAACTTTGCAAACAATCAAATCTCGAAAACTTTTATATTGATCCAATCACAGACAATCACAACAGGAACTGAATTGACCACGGGTAAAATATTGTATTAAATGTACTCAACAAGAATGTATTTCATTGATTGAAACAACCGTTAAGCATTTGTGTTGATTTCTCCCATGTTACGCAGCGCAGGAGGGCGAGGAAAGGGGAGGTGAAGGGGCTGACCAGTGCAGGACACCATGCTCTGAAACAGGGAAAAACCTTTGAGGCCACTAGGAGAACATAAAATAAATAAATAAATACAAATAAAATGAAAGATAAATTAAAAACAGCTAAAACTTGGCTATCTATTGATGACAAAGATTGTAATTATTATGGTCATGCTGCTTTTTGTTTTACCCAAATTAAATAAAAATGGAAGAAATGAGTGTGGAGAGACAGAGAGGAGAGGGGGGGGGGGGAGACAAAGGGAAGAGTGCAGAGAGGGAGAGGAGGGGGTCGAGTCTTATCGCAGGTGAGGCGTGTTTGAAAAGTGACATGGTTTTGAAAGCGCGAGGTGCAAAGTTTGTGTTAGGATTTGGCTAATGGACAGAGGGTTGTTTAAGCTACCGAATGGAAGGGCTCGAAAAGGTCACGCGGTTCTGGGAAGTCTGTGAAGTTAATAAAAAAAAAATCGATTCTCTTTTGTTTTTGAGATTATTTGTAAGACTATGGTTATTTAACTCATCGGTCACTTAACATTTGGTGTTTCGAGAAAGATGTTATGCCAGAGATACTCCTGATGATACAATTCAGATCATATTAGTGCGAGGTGCTCCTGGTTCCTATGCTGACCATACAGTTAGAGTAGCCGGACTTCACTGGGCAACAACACACACCATTTTAGACAGCACCATGAAGAGTTAACTCCATATACAGTAGCGTCACAAAAATATGACCAGAGTAAAGCAGACAGAGTGTCTCTAATCAGGTGTGACATGGCATGAGCTGGGTACCATTAAACAATAATACAAAAATTCATAACTTTTTTTATACCCAACGTTTGCCTAATTTTTCCAAATTTTATTAACTTTTTTTTAAATTATTTTTGTCCCATTTTTTCTAATTTTCCCAATTTTTTCCCTCACTTTTGCCCATTTTTATTAACAATATTTTCCCTATTTCCACCCAATTTTTCACATTTTTTCCTCAAATTTCCCCTAATTTATTCCAAATTTTCCCCCCTATTTTTGACCCCATTTTTTTACTTATTTTTGCAACAATTTTTTCTTATTTTTGCAACAACCTCGGGATGTTCCTCATCAGCCCATAAGGAGCTAAGAACAATCCCACAAGCCACTGCCTCCTTACGGATTCCAAACTGTCCGATCCCCGCACGAGTGTGAAACGGCTGATAGTTTTGCTGCGTGACATTTCATGAAATCAAAATATGAGCTTTGTCCTCAATATATGAAAGTATAAAGAAGCATCGGAAAGTTTGATTATAGGAAATCTACAAATTGATGGCAATGTTAAGCACTTTTGTTTACTTTTTACAAGAACTAAACCTAAGCCACGTGGATCATTTGCATACGCTCTGCGGTCTGCGGTGAACTAATGGATAGGATTTGGTAAATAACAGTAATAATGGAAAAGTGACGTTTATAAAGAGTTGGTATGTCAGATTATGTCGGCAACGCTAATGACATTACATTTGTTGCAGGAGGATATGAAGTGTGTATTGTATGATGTCACTTCCTGGTTGTTGCTGGGTTAGGAAGGTTTAGATTGTTGGTTTAGAACAGGGGTGTCAAATGTACGGCCCGCGGGCCAGAACCGGCCCGCCAGTGGGTCCAGTCCGGCCCACGGGATAAATATGCATTATTAAAGAAGAATAAACTTAATTTTCTTTCAAATTTGCAGTTCTTATATTGTCCGCTAGGGGCGCTGTGTTTAAGTCAGTTCTATCGCTTTACCTGCTTTTTCTGTTGACTCTGGCACCCTCTTCAGTGAAATGTCTTTGTCAAAAAAGAGAAAAGTGGACACAGAGTGTCGGATTTTTCAAGAAAAATGGACCTCTTCCTATATGTATACAGTGATCCTTGTTGAATGTTTTTACATTATTTTATCGATTGATATAGTTGATAAATGTTGACATCTCTTTTGCAAGAAAAAAATAAGACTGTTGAAAAGAGGACCATTCACTCTAATGAATACTATGTAGCACTTCGAGAAACTTGTAAAGTGTAAGCTGTAATGTTTTATTTTCCGGTTTACATTATATTTGGCCCGCTACCCGCCGTGGCAGCTGAATTTCGGCCCACGACCCAAAATGAGTTTGACACCCCTGGTTTAGAAGGTTCAGATTGTGCTCACATGCAGAAAGAGCAGCTGAAGCTCCGGTTCCTCACTGCAAGAGGTTCCTCAAGGAGGACCTCATGACGTCGGCCTCAAAGGTTAAGGAAGAGGAGAACTAAGCTATCTTGACACTTTTTTCAATGCAGCCCAAATGCCCAAAAGGTCCAAGGGTCACGCTCAGTGTTGACTCCTGCCCTTTAGGGTGGGGTCAGAACCGGCTCCCCTTCAGCTGGTAGGCAGACTCTTAGCCCACTGTGCCACAACAACAGGTTCTATTGTGTCCGTTTGGAATGACTTCACATCCTCCATGAGAAACAGGCCTATTGTTGTCTCCTATGGTTTAATAACCGACAATTGAAGCCCGCACAGTTGATTGTATTGTACTATTGACGCGGGGGCTTTTCTCAGGAACTTTGCATGTTTTCAAAATGGCTTCCTCCCTTTGTCACATTTCTCCCATACGTTTATGAATATTGCGGTATTGTATAGGCGACACAGTTATGAAACATTTTGCAGATCAAAAGAGATGGACATTTGGGTCACTTTTGTTTGTTGGACTTGGATGGGAGACCGTTTGGCTGCAAAGATTGGTTGCTTCGCTAGTCATCACCGAGTATGGAGTGAATGAATAATGCATCTAATTGTAAAAGCGACTTTGAGCATCTTGAAAAGCGCTATATAAGACTAATGCATTATTATATGTCATTTTGCAATGAAACCACATGCATTTGTTTGTACTCAGGAAAATAATGAAAGATATTTCTGCTTTGACAATATCAACAGCAGAAGCGTTGCAAGCAAACTTTATGAACACTTTGTCTTAGTGAACGGTCTCATACAAATAAATGTATTGAGAATATAGACCTTTATACATTTGAAGAGGAATAAACCTATTTAAAGGGACTACAAGGAGTTTAAAAATGTTTAAATATATTTTCTACCCCCTATTTGCTCCAGTAAAGTCCTCATGTGTAGAATGAGCCCAGACCTGAAGTGCCGTCATGCACGATCTTAATATAAACTGCAGTTACACGTAAGACCTGAGGTGGCAGTAGCGCGTATAAAAAAACACACAACTTCCATCTAGTCCCTTTAATGTTTGAATTTGAATTCCTTGAAAATCTTTCATATTATATTTTTTCTTTTTTTCAAGTCAAAATGTTCAAACAGTAAGACGCTCTACCCAAACCAGTCTTTTTACTCATGTTTCTGTAAGTATATTTGTTCCAAAGTCAACAATATTTGAGAAACACCCTTTACATCCCCAAAGAATGAACATCCTGAATATCCAGGTTATTCCATCAGTGATTTTCTTCCTCCCTGATGGCATGGGCATATTCCAAGATGACAGTGCCCGGATTCAAGGGGCTCGCATTGTGAAAGAGTGGCTCAAGGAGCGTGAGACGGATCGGCCACAGAGTCCAGGGGTACATCCGAAACGAGCAGATTGGTAAGAGGTCCAACGCCTCCGCCATGATAAGAAGCGTCCGAATTGGGCTGTCAGTTAGGGAAAGGAGCCTCAATGCTAACTATCGTAGCCACTTTAGCATGGGGACCTCTGATGCTGACTAACCGGTGATTAGGAGCTATGTGCCATCCCATAAGCCACCGCGCCGCTAATCGAGTGATTCATGCACAACCACTGTTGATTGACAGGCGCACATTTAACAAACATAATAATAAGATTCTGCACAAGACCATCCATCCATCTTCTTCCACGAGGTCAATCTGAAACAGCTTTTTATCATCATCTGTTTTCTGTGTGGCCTCATATCATTATTGTGGTTCATGTTTGAGTCATTGAAGTCCAGGGCCAGTAGTAGGAATATTTGTGTAGTCCAATACTATATGGGTAATGTAGTTTTTTTTCTCTAGTTCTCTAGCTCTAGTTCACTAACTGCATAGAGATCTAACAGTTGACCCCATGAAAGGTTAAGCATCAGGAGCTAGGGTTAGGACATAGAGGCTATAATTTGATGGCTTCGGATGGAGCACAGGTCTAAACCCCACTAAGGATGTCTTTGGGATGTGCCGGAGAAGGCTTAGCACAGTGGTCACGCTCTCCCGTCATCGATACAATTTCTTGGTGAGAGTGTGCTGTGGCGTGTGACCTTTTGTGTGTGTGTGTGTTTTTGGTCATTGTAGTATTGATTCACAAAGGTAAGTCAATCACGAACCAACGCTGGACCAATAATGAACCGAGGAGTGAATGAGACACACGTAATGTCTCTGAGTGGGACGGACCACTGTGTGCAAACGCCTCATGTTAGTGTAAACAGTCACAGCCGTACCTTCAGACGCCGCTGTGATTGCTCCGTGTTTATTTGGCCGGGGGGCAGGGTGCGCGGGGTCCCGTCCTGACCCTGTGTTGAACTGAGGGGGGGTGGACTATAATGGCCGACTGTTCCTGTCATCATTCAGCCCGATGCTACTGTAAACCAGCCCTACAGCGCTCTCCCCACCACCAATTAACCAGGTTAGCTTCAACATCGGCTCCTCTGTCAACATGACGGGTGAAAGGGGGGGGGGGCTAATTTCGGGCTAATGTATTTCAATTAGTGGCTAAGTTCGAAAGGAAAACGGAAATCCGCCTGTAGGAATGAAGTGAAGGGGTCGCTCTGTTGCCACATTAGCAGTAATGACCGGGACAGTGACGGCACCGGGCTGGAATCTGGGAGAGAAACGGCTTTCCTCGGACTGGGTACATTTTTATTTCCTATACCAGTACTTTAACGATACTTGGTTTCCGATACCTGAACAATTCTTTTTTCCAGACCTTTATTAAAATGTGAGACCCGCCGTGGTTTCCAGGGACACAAGTCTTTCTGTCAAATGGAAAAACGAGCTAAAAAGGCGGTTTTATACATTTTTCAGATTGAAAAAGTAACGCTGGAATACGACTGCAGAGGTTCGTTTTTTCCCGTGTGGAACCAGTGAACTTTTCCAGGATGACTTTCCCAGTCCCAGTGATGATGCCCTGGCTGTAAGCACGCACAGCGCCCCCTGCTGACCATTACGTTTCCCGAGGCCAACTCCTCGCCTTCAGAGCGTGATTTAAGTTTAGTTTTAAGTTTAGTGTATTTGTTTATTTGAGTGAAAGTTTGTTTATTTTCGACAGTCATGTAGTCCACGAGGAATGAACCTGCTATTTACACAAAATCGAGATCTCTACAAACTTAAACTACTCCATAAATGTAGTCAGCGCATCCCTAGCTTTCAGCCACTTCTTATTTGAGAGAGATCCGCTTCATATTTTCGGTTTATGGTTTGATAAAAGTTTAGATTGTTATTTGTAACAACGATGTTCCCAAAGAGAGTAGGCAGAAGATAACTTGCCTTGATAAATGCCTACCCCCTCATACATTAACAAACATAGCTGTTGACTTTTATTTCATTGATACAATTCCTTAGTTGATAATGACTACAATAGTGTCCATATGCATACGATCACATTGCTGAGATGATGAGATGATTTTCTCTGCAAGATTGGGTCTTAGCTAAGTACTTATTGAATTGCTCGACAACTTCCCTCATATCTTCTAGTTTTTCATCATCATTATGGATAATGTAATCTATAAGGCTTGTTATGGTTAGTCTTTTTTTAATTAGACTATTTAATACTTTCCATATTTCTGTAATCTTGTTTTTATTGCTTTCAAGCAGATTTGTATAATCTTTCGTGCTAGTTCTTAATATAGTTACCAATTTGTTTTTGTATCTCTTATATTTCATTTCATTTTTAGATGATCTATTTCTTAAGAATTGTCTGTACAGTTGATTACAGTATGTCCATTATCTACATCACTATGGCTCAACATACACATATAGCTACAACATACACATAACATGACATGACAGTGGGGAGCTTTATGGGGGTGTGGCTTATGTAAATGAGATGTAAATGAGCCCTATTGTTATTCTCAGCAGCAGAGAGAGGTGAGAACTGCCCAAAAAAGGGGTTTTTCAGCCCTTTGGCCTTTTTGGAATTGTTAACTTCAAATCGCCGCTACGTCTCCAAATATGATCAGATTTCCATGTGTTACACATCGTTGGAAAGCTTGGAGACGACACTTTAACAATCTGTGAAAATCTCAAAATGCCCCAGAACCAACTTGGCAAAAATGAAGGAAAAATTGGGCAAAAATAGGGAGAAATTGGGGGGAAATAGGGAAAATATCAGGAATAAAATTGAGCAAAAATGCGTAGGAATGTTGTAATGCTTTTCAATAAGTGTCAGGGAAAGGGCCCGGGCACCGCGGCTCTCAGGACCTCAGGAAGGCCTTGTTTGTTCCTCCCCTCAGCGCCTCGATGAGCTTTTTCCACTTTCATCATCAGGGCGGCAGGATATATGTGCGAGGGAGGGGGTGAGGAAGTACTTTTACTCCATGTGTTGTGTCAAGTCTGCGTTGGAATGTAGTGTAATGGTAGAAATAGAAAAATCCCTTTGTCATGCACAATAATGGAGTCATGTGAGTCATTTTATGTATTCATATAAAAAGAAGATGTTTTATACAATGGCCCAAATATCAGCGATAAAATCTAAATACTGGACAGCCAGGTTTAAATTCATGATTTTATTTTGTTGATATTTTAGGATTTGGGGGTTTCTTGTCTACTCTTTGAATAAGCAATAAGTGAAAAAGATTCAGTCAATTCATATGGATCGTTTCTCTCAAGTCCTTGGCGGGGGGCGGGGGTGGATGCACAGGGAGGGCAGGGAAGGGAGGGGAGGGAGTTCAGCTTCCTTATAGCCTGGTGTATGAAACTGTTCTTCAGTCGACTGGACCTGGCTCGTAGATTCCGCAGTCTCCTCCCTGAAGGCACGGGTCCCTGGTGATTCTAACGGCTTTGAGGGTGAGACGGGTGGAGTGCATGTCTTTAATGGAGGGGAGAGGGGTGAGACGGGTGAGACGGGTGGAGTGCATGTCCTTAATGGAGGGGAGAGGGGTGAGACGGGTGGAGTGCATGTCCTTAATGGAGGGGAGAGGGGTGAGACGGGTGGAGTGCATGTCCTTAATGGAGGGGAGAGGGGTGAGACGGGTGGAGTGCATGTCCTTAATGGAGGGGAGAGGGGTGAGACGGGTGGAGTACATGTCCTTAATGGAGGGGAGAGGGGTGAGACGGGTTAAGTGCATGTCCTTAATGGAGGGGAGAGGGGTGAGACGGGTGGAGTGCATGTCCTTAATGGAGGGGAGAGGGGTGAGACGGGTGGAGTGCATGTCCTTAATGGAGGGGAGAGGGGTGAGACGGGTGGAGTGCATGTCCTTAAAAACCTCAACCTAACCAGTTCATTTGACCTTTATTTAACCAGTAGAGTCTCACTGAGATTAAAGGGACTAGATGGAAGTTTACAATGTTATACTCAGTACTGCCACCTCAGGTCTTACGTGTAACTGCAGTTTCTAGGTTAAGCCCGTGCATGACGGCACTTTAGAACCGAAGTAACACTTTTTTGAGTGATTTTAGAGGCAGTTGTGGTGAACAGGTCTGGGCTCATTCTACACATTAGGACACCCCCTACATTATAGGGGGAGGAAAATACTTCATTTTTACATTTTTAACATTTGTGTTTTGACTTTTCTCCACGACTGTCTCGTTTCTCTTCAAATACTTGCAGTAAAAGTATTGTGGCCTGTGTATGGTCACTCTGCTCTGATATGTGTGTGTGTGTGTGTGTGTGTGTGTGTGTGTGTGTGTGTGTGTGTGTGTGTGTGTGCACCGGAAGCTTGTAATTCGCAGATGAGATCCCAGAGCGCTGCACGTGGGACTTCCGGGCCCCAGGACGAAGTGCAAGACCGGGGGGGGGGGGGGGGGGGGGAGAGGGCATGGGTTCTTCCTCCTAAAGGACCTTTCTCCTGACCAGATCCCCCGGCATCAACCCAAAAACTGTCTCGAAGTTTGAATCCAATTTAATGCTTTTAAATTACTTGCAGCCTTTATTTTGGAAGAATCCATTTAATTGAATGTTAATGCCCGCGGAAAACTTGTGTTAGATAAGTAAATGACTTAAAAAATATGTGCTTGAATTAGGAGAACTTATGCTGATTTTGTTGATCTGGACTATTACAATAGGAACATGCTTGATTTTTCTTTTTAAACATGTGATGATTTGGTGCAGAACCCTTTAACCATAATGACTTTCAAACATATGCTTTGAGCTAGTTTGACACGTGACTGTCCAGAAGGTCTAATTGTGCATATCACATCATGTGAGGCGACCGTTCTGCGGACTTCCTCCCTCCCTCTTCCTCTCTCCTCCTCCGTGATCCGTGTTTTGTCTCGGATGCTCGGCCCAAAGTGCTGTTTGCGTAACACGGCCTTCTCCCCCTTGGACACACACACACACTCGGGGGCCTCTGGGAAGTCTTGGGGAATCCCCCGGCCATAGGCCTCACATCCTCCGGCAGTGAGAACAGAGGACATCCATCACAATAGGAAGAGCCGTACAGCTGCTGCTGCTCTGGTGAGAGTCCGTCCCCTGAGCTGAGATCAAAGCTACGGGACTTTGTCGTTTTGTCATGACGTAGGAGGAGGACAACAACAAAATGACCTGTGCCACCATCTCAGCAGAGGTGGAAAGTAACCGGACTGGCACGGGCGCAGTCCAACGTGACGATGCCCGGATTCACGGAGCTCCCGGGTGAAAGAGTGGTTCCAGGGAGCATGAGATGGATCGGCCGCCGCAGAGTCAAGATCTTAACCCCATTGAAGGTCTGTGGGGGTGTGCTGGAGAAGGCTTTGGTCACACTCTCCCATCGTCAATACAAGATTTGGCGAAAAATGAACACAACACTGGCTCTTTCGACAGAAGCTGATTGAAACAACGCCACAGTGATCTCCGGTCTGAGCTCAAGTACATGCTGCCTGGATGAACTAGCCACTGGATTTTAAAAGTCTGTGCGGAGCAGTTTATCACAACAACTCCAACTCCAGACTGGCCCTAAAAACAGCTGTCATTGAGCCACTGCTGAAGAAGATGGGCTTGATGCCACAGAAATGAACAATTATCGGCCGATATCCAATCTGCCCTTGATAGAAAAAATGTCCTGGAGAAAGTGGTCTATAAACAGCTTACAGACTTTCTTAAATCATGTTTTTGACGTGTTCATACAGATAAAACTGAGATCATTGTTTTTGGCCCACAGAGGTTGTTATTGGTCATCTTGAAACACTTTCACTGGGACCGAAAAGTGCATTGCTGAAATAAAAACATAGTGTCTAAACCAGACTTGGAGAGATGCATTTGTCTCCAGCAGGTTAGACGACTGTAACGGCCTGCTCACTCGCCTTTTCAAACAAGTTTTTAGACAGCTGCAGTACATCCAGAACGCTGTGGCTCGAGTCCTGACTAGAACCAGGAAATACGACCATATTAGTCCAGTGCTCCGGTCTCTGCACTGGCTTCCTGTCGCTCAGAGAAAAGAATTTAAAACAGCTCTGCTCGTGTATAAGTCTCTTCATGGTCGGGCACCAAAGTACATCTCTGACATGTTAGAGCCGTATGAACCACCTCGGGCCCTGAGAACTTCTGGGAGGGGTCTCCTGGTGGCTCCCAGAGTCAGGACTAAACACGGTGAGGCTGCGTTTCAGTTTCACGCAGCAAAAGTGTGGAACAGTCTCCGTGAGGACGTGAGACAGGCCTCAACTCATATGTTTAAGTCCAGGCTGAAAGGACACCTTTTTACTGCTGCCTACGGTGATTAATTGTATTTTGACTAATTTATTATATCATTTTAATATATACATAATATACTTGATTGATTTGTTTTATTGTTTTTTATTGTGTTTTAAATGCTTTTTATTGCATTTTTTATCATGTTCGGGTGTCTGGTGCTGCTGTGACGCACACTGAGTTGTCATGTAATGTGTCATACAAATACACTTGCCTTGCCTTGCCTCTTTGGTCAGGCAGATTTGAGATATTGGCTAGTGTACTCACCGCAAGTTTAAATGTAGTACAAATGTGTATAATTCATGGATCTGAAATGTGACGTGTAATATTAAAATGATAGTCTGTAAATTTGCAAAGTGAGGCGAGATAGCGTGAAATTTGACGGTTAGGAGGAGACTAGACTCTGATTAATTGCTGAGATCCAGCAAGGAGGGACTTTACAAAAAATAACATACAGGTGCTCTTATATACCCCTCCTGGAACCGCCACCTTAACGTGGTGGAGGGGTTTGAGCGCCCGAATGGTCCTGGAGCTCTGTTGTCGGGGGCTTCGTGCCCTTGTAGGGTCTCCCATGGCAAACAGGTCCTAGGTGACGGGTCAGACAAAGAGGGGTTCAGAAGCTCCTTATGAGAGACCAACAGGCCCGGTTAGAACCATGAGGCATTCTGTGGACCCCCCACCTGCAAATGGATGGATGCTCTTCATATAATTAGAATATCATGAAAAAGTGCATTCACTTCTGTTATTAAACTTAAACTGTGAAACTAATATATGATAGACTCATTACATGCAAAGTGAGATATGTACAGCCTTTATTTGTTATACTTTTGATTATTATGGCTCAGCTTGTAAAAATAAAAAATTAGAATATTTAAACTTCCAGAGTATGTCTTTAAATAATAGTTTTTCTAAAGTCCCTCCATTTGCTTATTTAAGCCACAAACTTTATTTTTAAATTTTTCCCCCCACTGATCTTGCCCAAAGCTAACAAAAGCCAAAACCTTTTTTTCCTATAAAATGATAAATTCTAAACCCAGCTGAGTAAGATCTGATTATCCACATTCCACATTTTCTCGCGGCTCCAAACACAATATGCCTTTGTCGTCCCTAAAATACACTCACAAATTGTGTGTGGACATTCTGACCTCCGCTGGAGCCGCTCCGACCCTCCTCTTCCTGTCACGCGTTCCTCACCGCACTCATCTGCACATGACCCCATAATAGCGTTTGGATGCAGGAAATATGAATGGCACCATAGTGACGGGCCACGCCGCTGGGCTCCAGTGTGTGAGGCTGGTTGTGCCGCGAGTCGTGTCCCGCGTGAGGCTCATGTGACGGGGCCGGGGGTCCGCAAAGACCGGGGCCTGTGTTTCCCCCGAGCCCACCGGAAGTCTCCCCGATGGTCACTGCCAGACTCTGAGCAGTGCTGGGGAGAGGATGTGGAGATCATGAGACACAAGTCTTACTGGCCCTTCGAGAATCTATTCGAGATCGCAACATTTTCATTATATCGTCACAGATCCAACATCGTCGACTGGACTGGGTTGGAATTCCTCACTTTTGAAACAAGTGGTTGGTCAATGTTGAGTTCAGTTGCCCAAACATGGGAGAAAGAATGCAAGCTGAGCCATAAGCGTGAAGTATTTCCCAGCATTTGAAGCCCCTCTAAACGCCACAGCAGCAGACGCAGTATCATAACCTCAGGGGCCGACCCGCCGCCTGGCGCAACAGCAGCGTAAGCGCAGAAGAGAGCGACATCTTGCGTGCGAACAAACGGTGTGCCTGTGCGGGCGTGGTCAGGGCGCGGGGGCGGGGCTTAGAAAGACGGGATCCAAAGAGGTGTGGTGTGACGGCAACAACCACCAGCTGCTTCATCCCCTATTTGCTCTACACGTCGCAGAAACCTGATCAAAACACCAGCACGTGTGCCCCCCACACCTGCCGCCATCCCCGCTCCATCACTGTGTGGTTCTTCTACAGAGGGACTATAGAGAGCATCCCGACCAGCTCCGTCACTGTGAGGTTCTTCTACAGAGGGACTATAGAGAGCATCCCGACCAGCTCCATCACTGTGAGGTTCTTCTACAGAGGGACTATAGAGAGCATCCCGACCAGCCCCGTCACTGTGTGGCTCTTCTACAGAGGGACTATAGAGAGCATCCCGACCAGCCCCGTCACTGTGTGGCTCTTCTACAGAGGGACTATAGAGAGCATCCCGACCAGCCCCGTCACTGTGTGGCTCTTCTACAGAGGGACTATAGAGAGCATCCCGACCAGCCCCATCACTGTGTGGTTCTTCTACAGAGGGACTATAGAGAGCATCCCGACCAGCTCCATCACTGTGTGGTTCTTCTACAGAGGGACTATAGAGAGCATCCCGACCAGCTCCATCACTGTGTGGTTCTTCTACAGAGGGACTATAGAGAGCATCCCGACCAGCTCCATCACTGTGTGGTTCTTCTACAGAGGGACTATAGAGAGCATCCCGACCAGCTCCATCACTGTGTGGTTCTTCTACAGAGGGACTATAGAGAGCATCCTGACCAGCCCCATCACTGTGTGGCACGACGCCAGCACTGCCTCCTGCCGAAGGCTCCAGCGAATCGTGAGAGCAGCGGAGAAGATCTGTGGAGCCCCTCTCCCCTCCATTAAGGACATGTACTCCACCCAACCGAAAATTCTCCGTCATTTATGGAATATTTTAAGCTTTGATGGAAAATTTCAAAGGCCGTCCGCCATTTTGACAGATGGAAAATCAAGCCGTGATTAACATGCAGACGCAGCTTTGCTGTTTTTCAGGGGGCTCTCTCTCTCTAAAAGCAGCTTCACTGTTTCACTTGTATCACTGCCTAGCTAGCTAACTTTCTGGGCGCTAACAACAACACGGGGAAGAAAACCATGATGCAAATGCAAATGAAAGGCTAATAATATCCTTCTCATCTGGAGCCGCTCTTTAACTCTCGTAAGTCTCAGGACGAGCTCGTCTATTTCCCTCCCGCGTGTGTGTTTCTGTGGGCGGCGCGTTGTGCAGTGACGCCAACTGGTAAATATTGTCCCGTTCACCCGCTGTTTCTTGAACATTAACGTAAAAGAAATGCAAATAATAAGCTCCACTTTGCATTTGTATTAGTGTAGTATGAGCCCTGATATTGAGCTGATGACGCGCTGAATAAGTCTCTGAGACTTTTACGCACGAGTTCAGACACATTTCTGTAGCAACATTTGCGTTCCATGATTGTTCAGATGTTTAGTTTAACTCCATTTATCCAGAAATCTCAAATCTTTTCCTAACATGCACAATCTGCAGCCTATATATAGGCTATGTAAATCTCTTTAAAAATTGCTCATAATGATTAATTCATGAAGGATAAAAATAGCTCATGACGGATTTTTTATAATCCTGCCCGTCAAAATTAAGGAGAGAAATGATCCCTAGCAAAACCACAAACCACAACTGCCTCTAAAATCCTCAAAAAGTTGTTTATTCGGGTTTAAATTGCCGTCATGCACGAGCTTACTGGCAGTAGTGAGTATAAAATGACCAGCTTGCATCTAGAACCTTTAAACTAGTGAAATGAAATACATCAGCAATAAAACTTGCCCCACTGAAACCTGGCTCTGTCCCTTAAAGACGACCCTTTTTAAAACAGAGTGTAAATAGATCGTCCATAATCCCGAATCGGCCAGAAGCGTTTCAAAACCCTGGCAAACACAGGGCACCGTCCCCTTGTTCTCTCGCTGACTGCCGTACGGACCCCCCCGACCCCTCCGGCCCCGGCCCGTCTTTAGCGGAGGTCAGCGAGTCCAGAAGGCGACAGCTGGAGAAAAGCCCGGGAGCTCCGTGAATACGCCGCGCACACATGCAACACGCAGAAACCCAGGCGCTTATCTGAGGGACGCATTGTGTGGGAGTGCCGTAGCCCCGTCCTCGTGGGACATAGGGCGCCGATTCAAAGCGTGCCCGGGTAGGGAGAGTGTGCCGTGAGCAGGAGAGCACATGACTCACACAATCTGACGCTCCACACTGTTGGTGGAGTTTTTATGGCCCAGCTGGGAGGCAGGAGAGGGGGGTTCCACGCGCCTCCAAAGCACTGTTTGTGTTGAAAAGCGGAGTAGAGTGCAGCGCAATGAATAAAGCCTTTGAGATCGTAATCGGTGACTTACGGACATTTGATTTAGTTTTTTCATCTGGCCTGCTCCCTGTGGGCATATATCGTTAGCTACAAAAGACCCACTTCTCTCCAGTATTTGTTCCCAGATATGTCCACGTAAAGTCAAGCTCAGGGCTACACGTACAAATAGTTGATCAATCCAGCGTATCATCCCCACGGATGGGGGCACTGGGGCGTTTTCCAAAACTACACTCAACAAAAATATAAACGCAACACCTTTGTTTCTGCTCCCATTTTTTATGAGATGGACTTAAAGATCTAAAATTCATTCCAGATACACCATATTACCATTTCTCTCAAACATTGTTCACAAATCAGTCCAAATGTGTGATAGTGAGCACTTCTGCTTTGCTGAGACAATCCATCGCACCTCACAGCTGTGCTACATCACGATGCTGATCTGACATCATGATTAGTGCACAGGTGTACACTGAAAGAAAAAATCTGTTGGATTAACATAAAAAAAGTATGGACATCGGTTGCATATAATAAAATCATGTTATGTCAACATGAATATTGCACATAAAAAAATCACGTTACATTGTAATGAATATCTCCTGTTCACTACACCTAAGAATTTTACATTAGACAAACGTGACTTTATCATGCAATTTTCCACAATTTGTTCACATTGAACAAACAATAAAATCATGTTTTAGCAGCACAATTATTTCATTGAAATAGATAATTTTACTAAATTGAAAGTGCATAATAAAAATACAATTGCTGATAATTTTAATGTCTAAAAAAGCATATTCTGCCAATATTTATTTGCAAGAATCACATGCATTAATACAATTCAAACACAGGACACTGAACACAAATTTAAGGCTCAACCCTTTTATTAATTAAACATGAATATACTTTTACACAACAATTATGTGAACAATGACAACAAAAACAGACTGCGGAACAATAAAATAAAAAAATCAGCAATAACACGATGAAGCCATGAAAGCTAAGGTAAGAACAATATGGAAAATAGGTGAACTATGAATATGAATATCATCGAGTCGAACAGGAATGGTAAATGGTTCGAGTCGAACAGAAAACATTTTTAACCCCTTACTTCCCACCTTAAACGAGTGCATTTTCTCCAGTTCAGCTTTACCCAAATCTAAAAGTTGCAACCTAAAGCCAGTGTAACGCCTCATTAAAAAGCTAAGACCTACAAAATGGATCTGAACTCATCTTTTTTCTTGTGTTGTTACCATCACTTTTTCCACATTATTTTACACCTAATTTGGGTTTTTGTCTCTTGTGTTCAGTTTTTGTCACTTTTAATTGTTACATTTTTGTCATTCTTTTCTTTAGTTAATCTCACATTATTGGTTTTTGAAAATTTACTTGTTTTTTCCACTTTTGTGTTGCACTTCAATCGCTTTTTTGTAACATTTTTGTTGTTCTTTTGTCACTTTTCTGTTGCTGTTTGTGGCATTTTGTGGTCTCTTTTTGGCACTTTTTTGCTGCGTTTTTTTAAACAATTTTTGATGACTCATTTTCCATAAGCTTTTAGATTTGGGTAAAGCCAATCCGGTCCGGGTGGAGGTTAAGGTTCCATCTTTACTCAAAGAGTCGGATCTTCAAGGCCTGAGCCCTTTTGGACAGCACTTTGCCTTCCAACTCCATTAAAACTTTCTGTATTACCTCAAAGGTGTATCTGAGATGAGGAGGGTAGTCCAGGTTTAAGTTGTAAATAAGGCCAAACAGCATGGCAACCGCCACCCCCACACTTGGTAGGTCAACCACCACGGCCTGGCCTTCAAGGACAACGAGGATGTCCTCTTCCCCATCACCGCCACTTTCCCTGATGAGGAAAATTCCCACCGTGGTGTCCTCGATGGCCTCCTGGATTGCAGCATAGTCTTCTTTCTACGGAACACAGTTTTATAGAAACAAAATATTACCAATCACCACCTGAAGGGGAGGCAGAAAGCTTTCATAGCTTTCTTTAAACACTTAATCATGTATACTGTATAGTGCTATTCACCGCACAAGAGCACAGAGTGCTTCAAAACACTTTAAAAGTATAAATTAACATGTTATAATAACAATAAAAAGTTAAATGTAGAACATGTGAGAATAAATAGTCCCCCAGACCCTTAACAAAACTCAGGCATTAAAACGGGTCAGGGGTGGAAAAAGGTGAGAAGTTTACAACCCCTCTAGGAAAATATTGAACATTTTCAATATCTGGCATTTAAAAGCATTAACCTGATGCATTTTTAGTGAAAAATCAAGCAGAATTAAAAGACAGTGTGAATGTCAGGGATTGATTGAGGTCTTTTTGCCAGCGAATCAAATGAACTGGCCCCACTACTTCAACTACTAGCCCAGGAATGTGACTTTTGGTTTGAAAAATTAAGGTAAAAGAATTTACTTTTACTTAAATTAGGCAAAGTAACAGTTGTGATGCAAAAGAAATCCATAGAAAAACAAAACAAAACAAAATTTCTTATTCAAGATGTTCTTCATCTCAAAAGGAACTTTAATACATATCAGAAAATAGTACAAATTCATGTCTAAATACAAACTACTCTAAGATATGGCCTATTTTATTTGATTTAATTTAAGTGTCACCAAATTGTTATTTTAAATTTTATCAGAGTTCTTTAATGAAGTTCATTTTCATGTTTTACAGTGCTAAGGTGTTAAGGTTGCTCAGGCTGCTTTTTTTCCCACGTTGATGAATGGCCATTGAAGGCATCACCATGCACGATGCTGGAGTTGTCTCGCACTTTTTCTTACCCACAGCCCTAGAGTCTGATTATGTTCAGTTTGTAGTTAAAGAATAATATAATAATAATAATAATATATAATATTAAAAAATAGACGACTAATTTCTCCAGGATCTTGGATTCAAATGAGGTCTTGGAGATGGGCCTGTAGTTTAGCATTAATGTGTGGTCTAGTTTCGGTTTCTTTAGGAACGGCTGGGCAGCGGCCTGCTTAAAATAGGACAGAAACACTCCTGAATGCAGAGTAGCGTTAATGATAGTGAGGAGACTGGGGCCCACTGTGGAGAAAACCTTGCAAGAACATCAAGATGACTTAAGGACGTTTTCAGGGAGCCAAACAGCTCTCAAGTTCATAACAGTGGTAGGAGAGAAACTGCTCTGCTGTGGAGGAGGAACCAGACAGTTAACATGAGGGGAGGGGGAAGGAATGATGTTAGATCATCACACTCATTACCATGTCCACAAAAAAGCCAGAAAGCCATCACAGCCCTTTTTATAAAATACAGCAACACGAGGAGAAGGACGGGAGACAATAAGTGTTGATGTTCTCGAAGTGCATCCTGTGGTTGTTCTTACTGCGACAGCTGGGATTAAACGGTCAACTCAACAATACATCAGTTGGACTCACCTCATATTCTCTGAACAGGTGTGCTGGGTCCTCCTGGAGATATATGCACAGTCCCTTTAGGATGAGTTTTCTGAGAATGTCAATGTCCTCTGTCTGGAAAGAGAGTTACTTTATTAACTGATTTGGGACTTGCGCAAATTTTCCAATTTATTTGACTCGCCAAGGATCAAACCTATTCAAGATCTGGTATATTTCATTTTAAAATACAAATTTTGCTTGGGTATTGCTGAAAGTTGAAGAACTTATTGAGGTAGTTATGATTTTGGACATTAAAGATCAGTGTAATCCTCATTGTGAGGGGTTACAAGGTCGAAATTTCCCACAGCAGAAAATGTATTGTACGCATACTATTTTTTGTAGAAAAACATTTGATCTCATTGATCCCTACAACTAGAGTGAACTACTAACTGCAACACAAATCATAAATAAATACAATTCTGACTTTGGTTTTCAAAGTCTGCTCACGTGTCTGAATAGTTGGTAGTAAGATTGATTTTCGGGCATTATTATTATTATTTTTTGGTAATGTCAGACTGAAAAAAAACGTACACTGGCTCCCTTAACATACAAGATTGGTATGTGGAACTTTAAACTGCAAATAAATTATGAGAGGTTTGGAATTAGTGAATTTTTTTAATGTCTAATTTAAGGCGTTTGTATTAATGACATAATGAATGCTCCTCAAAACAGACACACATTTCCCTAGTAGGGCATAATAAAGTACAATCAACACTTGCCCTCTCGATCTCTTCCAGGATGTGCTTCATTTTGGCTCCAATCACTCCTCCTCGTTTCCCGAATAACTTGATCATTTTGACTGTATGAATATCCAGCTGGGAGAGAAATCTGGACTTGAGCAGCATGGTAGTTATCCTCTTAAATTCGGCATTTATCTGTAAGCACACAGATAAAGCATTAATACTCAAAGCTGCAAAAAATTTCAATGCAAAGTCAAGGGAACAAAACCATATTAGGTACATGTATCGTTTATAATTTGAAAAAAATAAAAAACATGTCAAAGTATCACAAACCTCACTCATGTGAAAGAATGCTGGCCATCTGGTCTTGAAGTCCTGAACCATTGGTTCAGAACAAGCTTTACACTGCCACATACTGCATAAGAAACAAAAGAAAGAAAAAAGAGAGACAAATATAAAAAAAATGATTGAATGTAATCAGTGTGTGTGTCAGTGTTTGGGTGAGTGTCAAGTCATGGGTACATGAGTGTATTTTGTGAAGTTTGCGTAAAACGTGTAGAATACACTACTCACCCCTACTACTGAGTCTTTGAAAAAACCCTTGCACTGGCAGGCAGCAGTCTGGAGAACACAAAAAAACAGCAATTAAGAATTTACATGAAAACTCAGAACAAATATGATTCTTAACCATGTGTTAGTTGGCTCACAGATAAATGTTTAAGGTATGGGTCAACAGAATCGTAATGTTTTTAATGTAATGGTAATGTAAACCTCTTGCACTCAAGGGGCTATTTCCCTGAAAATAGCATGTTCATACTATTTCAGTGGTTCCCAAACTTTTTGGAGCCGTGTACCCCCTGAAGCTTTAGGTGAAGAGTCACGTACCCCCTACTTTGACGCGATTGAAAACACTGGGAATATCACATGTAATATTATGTTTATTTCCTCCATTATTACAGTGAACTCAAGCAATTTTTCCACATTCCACTTTTTTGTAGCCTCGTCTGGGCGATTAAGAATAATGTAAATACAAAAATATTTATGAAAATGGCAGTTTATTATTTTGGAAACGAGGCTGTTAGTGAGAATGGGTAACGCTGAGTGTTTTGTTTTGTCCCAGTGACCAGCTCATTCTGAACATCAGACTCCGCGCTCTGGCCCCGCCCCCTCTGCGTCTCCTTCAGTCGTACTGTCACCACCGGGACAGACTCAAATGTGCTGGTTTAAGCTAATGTTAAAGCGAAGATAATGTATACGCAGAACATAACCATCTTTTCACGTGCCACCGCACATCAGCTCGTAAATGTAAACGTGTCAGATACAAAGCCACGGGTTTAGCGGCAGAGGAGGGGTCAGCCCAGACGCTTCTCCCCTCGCTCCTCGGATCAGAATGAGAGGAAAACTCCTCTTGCAAGTCGAAGTCTCCGTCAGCCTGATGGCACGCGCACAGGCTCCTCTCTCTTTATGACAGATATTACAAAAATTGCTGCTCGATCAAACTCTGGCACAGTTCACGTTAACGGCGCTGCTGTTGTAGCGAGAGCTGACGCATCAGCCGCGCGGAGTTTTACGCACTCCGGTGCAAAGCGGCTCTTGAGGTCCGGTTCTGTAGTGGACACATTTAGTTCCAGAACAAACTCATCCACGTCTGAATTATAAGACTCTTTCGCCTGTATAATCACGTTTCCCGTGCGGTGGTTTTAACGGGTCAATATCGATCAGATTGTGATAAACATTTATTTTTCTCCAACATTTCTTTGCGTACCCCCGGGGTCGTCCCGCGTACCCGTACCATAGTTTGGGAACCCCTGTACTATTTGATAATTTAACAAGTTGTACAAGATTTAAAATCCTCATTTTACTCATAGTTATGCTGTTGGGTCTTGGGAATATCTGGATGTGAAAATTAGGAAGAAACACATTGGGGGCAAGACTAGCAGTGGTGTATTGTTGAAAAAATGAAATTCCGCCTAGAAAAAAAAACAAAAGGAGCAAAAACTCTTATTTTTACTAGAAAAAGATATGATGATGTTTCTCCAAAACCCGTCCAATCAGACCCGAACCCGTTCGCGACGCACCGAGGCGATCCGTGCACCCAAAGGAAGCGAGAGGAGGGCAGCATTAGCATTAGCAACCACGGGTACCTCCGCCCCACCGCCGAGGGCAGCGGGTGGATGGAGCTTGCAGTTAGTTGCTTGATAATAATAGCAGATTAAAAAGCTCTGCTCTGTGAAAACAACAATGTTGAGGCGATGTCTACCACTTCCTATCGTTAATTTGTAAGAGAAAATTGAATTTACCTTATGCGGGTGTCCTCATGATGCAGGTTCATGTAGCATCGGTTGTAAAATGGCGGACTAAAATCCCCACGAGGAATGCTTCTCGATGCACGGGGTTTCACGCGTCACAAATTCAGGGGCAAGGACAAAATGTTACATTTTCATTTGGCATCAACATGATTTAGATATGTTGATGTAACAACGCTAAAAATTAAGTGTGATCTTCAAGATTTGCTTATGTTTTGAAGAGAAACAGAAATTGTTCATGTTATTTAAACCAGCTTAAAATGTGTAAATTGAACAACCCCACCTCTCCCGTTCTTTCAGTGTACCTTATACTGCCCACAATAAAAGGCCACCCTGAAATGTGCAGTTTTTTGCTTTATTGGGGGTCTGGGGACTCAGAACCAGTCAGTATCTGGTGTGACCACCATTTGCATCGGGGTCTTGACCTGACTCCAGCTCGTCGCCGTAACAGACTTGAGTGCATGGGCAAATGCTCACATTCGATGGCGTCTGGCACGTTGGAGAGGTGTTCTCTTCACGGATGAATCTCGGTTAGGGTTAGGTGAACATCACCTCATGTTTCAGCAAGATAATGCACGGCCCCATGTTGCAAGGATCTGTACACAATTCTTGGAAGCTGAAAATGTCCCAGTTCTTGCATGGCCAGCATACTCACTGGACATGTCACCCATTGAGCATGTTTGGGATGTGCTTGACGGGCGAATACGACAGCGTGTACCAGTTCCCACTAATATCCAGCAACTTCGCACAGCCATTGAAGAGGAGTGGACCAACATTCCACAGGCCACAATTGACAATCTGATAAACTCTATGGAAGAAGATGTGTTGCACTGCATGAGGCAAATGGTGGTCACACCAGACACTGACTGGTTCTGAGTCCCCAGACCCTCAAAAAAGCAAAAAACTGCACATGTCAGGGTGGCCTTTTATTGTGGGCAGTATAAGGTACACCTGTGCACTAATCATGATGTCAGATCAGCATCGTGATGTAGCACACCTGTGAGGTGGGATGGATTATCTCAGCAAAGCAGAAGTGCTCACTATCACACATTTGGACTGATTTGTGAACAATGTTTGAGAGAAATGGTAATATGGTGTATCTGGAATGAATTTTAGATCTTTAAGTCCATCTCATGAAAAATGGGAGCAGAAACAAAGGTGTTGCGTTTATATTTTTGTTGAGTGTAGGTCCCAGAGTGGAAAGATCTCAACGCGGCGTTTACGTGGCTCCGTCATTACGCCTACTCCACAACTTTTACTAAAACGACGACAGCGTTTTACTCCGCTCCATTGCTCCACCAGAGCCACCGGTGACGAGAAGAAGAAGAGAGTTCACGTCCATTCAGTCTGTGTTTTTGGACTGACAGTTTTTCTGCTTTAGTCTCATGAGTCTGAAGAATAAATTAAATCCACCTCCTCGTCCCTTCTGTACATTAGAACTCCATTGAGTTTCATATTTACTAGTGAAGCGTTTATTTATCACTTAGAAAGTTTACACACGCATGCGCTATCTTCTATTCTTCTATTTATGAACATTTACTGAGCTGGCTCCGTGTTTACAGAGACAGTTTCTGAAACTCAAGTGTTTTGTCTCTGTGTGGATATAGCCTAAATCTGTTTCAGTGAGCACTTCTCCTTTGTCAGATATTCCATCCCCCCTCACAGCTGTGGCATATCCAGATGCTGATCAGACCGGAAGAATATTGCCCAGGTGTGCCTTAGGACATGCAGTGTAATGGTTACATAAATGGTCCCCTTCAGAAAGCGCTTTTCTGTCTTCATTAGGCACCAGGGTTTCCGCGGGGCATTAAAAAGCATTGAAGGTCATTAAATGAAGTTTGCCAAAAATAAGGCTTTAATATTAAAAAGCATTCAATTTGACTTGCTTCTGCCTGAAGAAACCCTGATGGCAGAGATGTACTTTAGTGTAAGACCAGGAAGCGATTTGTAACAAACAGAGCTGTTTCTTATTCTCTCTAGCGACAAGAAGCCAGAGCAGAGACCGGAGCACTGGACTAATGTGGTGGTGTGTAGTGCATATGTACTGCTGCTGTCTCCCAGCGAGCAGCCGGTACAGTAATCCAACCTGCTGGAGAAAAACGAAAGGATTAGTCTAAACTAGTACTATTGATAAATAAAAACATGTATGTGATTAATAATGATTAATTTGAATATAACTATTGTATTCATTATCAACATGAAATCCTCTGATTCATTAACAAACTAATTTATAACTTGTTTTGTTTGTTTACTTTATTGTCCCCGTGGGGAAATTTGTCCTCTGCATTTGACCCATCCTTCCATGCCACTGAGGCGACCCGTAAGGAGCAGTGCCGAGCTCGGGGACCCATCTCCATGATGTGGAGGAGCCAGGCTGATGGTCAGAATCACCTGGCTGGAGGATTCCCCTATTGCACATGTTTTTAGTGGTAGGGGGAAACTATGCAGGCACGGGGAGAACATGCAAATTTCACACAGAAAGGCCCCGTCCTGGTGGATATCGAACCCAGAAGCTGTGAAGCATAGGCGCTAACCGCTGCGCTACCGTGCTGCCCCTGAGATACAGGAGTGTGACAGGTTAAAACATATTAATACATTTATTAGCGGCACGGTAGCACAGCGGTTAGCGCTTGTGCTTCACAGCTAGAAGGTCCGGGTTCGATTCCCACCAAGGCCTTTCTGTGTGGAGTTTGCATGTTCTCCCCGTGTCTGCGTAGGTTTCCTCCGGGTACTCCGGTTTCCCCTACCACTAAAAACATGTACAATAGAAGCCCCTTATGAGAGACCAACAGGCCCGGTTAGAACCATGAGGTCGTCCTTCTGTGGACCCACCACCTGCAGGAGGAGCCATAGGGGCTGGTGCAGCTCCAACAGCTGCCCCCACGACCCGGCAACGAACAAGTGGAAGAAAATGGATGGATGGATGGAATACATTATTAATTAGTTGATTATCCTTTGATTAAATGTAAGTCCAAGCATTAACTTCTTCTTCATAATCTTTGTCCTTTGATATTGCTTTAATGTTCAGGTCAGAGTCCATGATTTCTCTTATACAGTATTTCCGACCTGACTTTTAGGTTTTGGAGAGAGTCTCGAGGCGACTGACAGCACGTTCCCTTTGTTTCGGCGCCCGGAAGAGAAAGTGGTTCCGCGTCCCCACACACTAGATCGGTTCGACCTTGGGGGCCGAGCGCCTTGGGAATGTGGTTCTAATAAAGTGTTTAGGGAAGTGCGTGCCGTGTTCGGGGCAGCGTCCCATAATCCCAGTCGGCCCGTAACACAATCTTTTACAGCGGGTCTGTGAAAAGCCTGTGCCTTCAGCCGACTGTCCTGCCTCCATGTGACCCACCGCGGTGACTCAGCCGCCGCTCTGAGGATGTGATTAGAGCTAAGTGCTGCTGCTCCACGGGGTTAATTAGAACGTACACAAAAAACATTCGATTCCCAAACAGAGCAGCTCAACAACGTTCCAAACCTCGGAGATACAACTCACACACAGAACACACACACTCATGGTTTTCACATGCGGTCGCTGACCCCATTTTCTCCCAGATAGCTCACAGGGTTGGTATTTATGGCTCTTTTATGGGAGCCCAATCTTTGAAATCCATCAGGAAAGTAACATCAAATACAGTGCAGGATACACACGAGTTGAAAAAAGACAATACTGTGATGTTTTGTTGCTAGCGAGCAGATTTCCCGTAAATACAAACTTCGCGGCGCACCGGCAGGTTTCCCCAATGTTGACATGTTTAGTACCAGTGCGACTCAGTAATCCAAATATGGTCATTTCCTTATTATATATTATAGGAGACGGCTAAAACTGCAAAAACTTTAGGGCCGTTTTCTCCAAATTAGGTTTTCGTTTAACTCTTGCAACAACATCTCCACTTTAGTAGCTCCTACAGACTCCACACTTCACTGTTTAACTTATACTTAACCTCTTATCCCCCATTTTAACCAAGCGCATTTTCTCCAGTTCGGCTTTACCCAAATCTGAATGCTTCTTGATGCCCGTAGGCCAGTGTAACGCCACATTTGAAAGCTAAGACCTGCATAATTGATAGTAACTTATTTGTCACGTTGTTGCCGCGTTTTTATCACATTGGTCCCAGATTGGTTGCATTCCAACATTGCATCGCTAGATCATAGACTGTAAAAAAAAGAATAGACGGCTCCTCCTCACTCCTCCCCGTTTACCACAATGACCACGTTCAAGGGTGAAATCATGGCGGATTTACAGGCTCCTCCTCTCCAGCTCTGACGAAGCATGTTCCTAAAAAGGGCATAAGGGCGGGATCTTGACCGTAGGCCCCGCCCTGCTTGGCCCTCGCGGGGCGTGTAATGGGCGTGTATTTCTGTTGTAATCGCGCCCATAGCCAGGCAGCAACGTAAACGGCCTGTCAATCAAAGTCAGGCCCTCATTAATTATGCAAGATTACTAAAATGTAAACTACGATAAAAAGCCCGGTGCCCCATATTGTTTTTAACCCAGCGTAATCACAGGAGAAATATCTAGCTCTAGCCAATTCTAAACCATTAAGCACCAGGCATTAAAGTTGTTTTAACGCGTCTAAAGTCCAACGCATTCCAATGGGGGAATAGCGGCCATATGGAGGTATTGCAGCAAAGGTGGAGCAATGGCGGCCTCCAGCGTCGTAGTCAAAAAGCAGAGCAGTCAGCGGCCATTGCGCTAGATGCACCACCTTTTTTTTTTTTTTTTTTATTATTATTATTATTTTTTAGATGCACCACCTTTGAAACAGCAAGTTAACTTTGACGAGCCCCGCACCTCCTCCACATCACCTCCAACACACCCTCAGCCGCCCTCCCATCATGTGAACACACACACGTGCAGGGATCGCAACTGTTTGAAGCAGCAGGCGCAGCAACAGTTTGCTAGTTACGTAGCTGCTAACTAGCTGTTAACTTAGCTGTTAACTTAGCTGTTAGTCGTCAATGAAGGTACTTGAGTCATCTTCTGTACTCAGTGGTTGAAGTCTTCGAACGTTTCGCCTCGAACGTTAGCTGTTAGTCAGCTAACACAGTCAGAGTTTAGCATTAGGACAGAAGTTTGACAGACGTTAGCAGCAGCTGAAATCCTCACGAAAAAGTATTTATTAATCCAATATCTACAGAGAGCCATCGGGTCTTTTTTTAAATAAATCAAAGCAGCACCGGGAAGTTTACGAGGCATTCAAGGGTTGTAAGAAATACAAGTTCTGCACTATACATTTTGTTCTAGGTGGAACATTAATGTTCTAAATGCCAAAAACCGCAGACTATCTTATTTATTCTGCTGATGAATGTGTGTTGCACATAAGATAATTATACTTCCCTCCTCTCTTTGAACGCATCCTAAGGGCCTAAGGGAAACAATGGCCGTGGGTTGCACTGCTCCGAGACTATGACGCAGGGGGCCCCCATTGCTGTAACACCTCCATATAGCAGCGGCAGAACAAGCTAGTGTACCATTAGAAAGCATTGCTCTTTACACACGTTTTAAGCAACTGTTGAGTCTAGTGCCTAATTTTCCTAAACTTTCTACAGCTAGATATTCCTCCTATGATAACGCTGGGTTAGTTACAATTAAAGGGACCAGGCGGGTTTTCGTGAGGTACATTTTAGACATTATATTAAAGAGGGCCTGACTTTGATTGACAGGCCGTTAGCATCAGAGCTAAAGGCGCGGTTTACGACCAAACTACACGCCCCGCGAGGGCCGAGCCCACAGTGAAGAGCCCGCCCTTATGCCCTTTTTAGGAACATGGTAGGAGGAGTCTGTAAATCCAGCATGTCTTCCCTTTCGAATGTGGCTATTAATGTAAACGGGGGAGTGAGCAGACGCTGTCTATTATTTTTACAGTCTATGAAGGGAACACATCAAAATCCAGGAGAATAGCTGAGGGCAGTTTTATTAAAAAAAAAAACTAAACAAAATCCAAAATCCCATCTTAACTGAACGATATTTGTATCTAATATATCAACAAAATAAAACCATACATTTAAACCTGGCTCTGTCCATTGTTTAGATTTCGTCGCTGAAATGTCTTCTTTTTTTCAAAGCTGTGTCCAAAGCTAACCTGCTAATGCTAAAGTAAAGACGCAATTAGTGGCACCTTCTCATCCCATGACCCGCTCCCCGTCAACTGGGAGGACTATTTTTGGTTTCCCCTTAGATGCTGGTCCCTGGGCTCCGGGTGAGGGGTGTCCGGGGTCCTGACCTGGATGCCTAGAGAAGAGGTGTTGCAGCTGGGGCAGATCTCAGGAGGGCCTGGGGGGCACTGGTGGTTCGGAGCAGCTGTTATGTGTTAGGACTGTCATCGCAGTAATGAAGGAGTTTGGCACAACCCGGGGCTCGGGTTACGTTGGGTTTTGCCTAAGACGTGGCGGAGATGGTTATCTTCGGAGAGTTAAGAAAGCCGGGATGGGAAAATGGGGTTCTTGACGTCATCCCCTTAGATCTGATTTTGATTGGGAAAGCAGACATTTTTGACTTATGGATTTATTCTTTCACTTGCTCCCCTTCCTAACTTTTCTAACTCATTCTTCACAGGGACGAGTTTATAGGCACGTTTCACAAACTTGCAGGGTCACTTTTCAGGGTCACTGTCACAGAAATGGGAGAAAACGAGCCTGCGAGTCTATAACATTGTTACTAATCCAAATTATAAACGGAGGCACAATGTTTTTTTCCCCACAAATGTGTGAGTTTACATACTAAAGGAGGACAAAGCAAATTTTGTTCCAATACGAGAAAAATGTTTTAAGTAAAACACAGTCCCCACTAACCAAGGCTCTGGTGGAGGGTCTGAGTCATACACAATGGCCGCTGGTTGCTCGGCTTTGTGACCACGATGCTAGGGACCGACATCGCCCGCCACTGCTGTAGAACCTCCGTATATGGGCGGCAAAACAAGCTAGTTTTCCATTAGAAAGCATTGCACTTTACACATGTTCTAAGCAACTGTAAAGCCTATTTTTTTTTTACTTTCTACAGCTAGATATTGCTCTTGTGATAACACTGGGTTAGTTACAATAAAAGGAACATTTTAGAAATCTCGTATACTAATGAGGGCCGGACTTTGATTGACAGGCCGATGGCATTAGAGCTAATGGCGCGGGCACGACCGAAATATACGTCATGTGAGGGCCAAGTCTACAGTGAAGATCCCGCCCTTATGCCCTTTTTAGGAACATGCTTGGTCAGAGCTGGGTAGGAGGAGTTTGTAAATCCGCCATGGATTCCCTTTTTGAACGCGGCCATTATGGCAAAAGGGGAGGATTGAGCATCGATGTCGATTATTTTTTACGGTCTATGGTCATACACTCTGTCTAATGTAAATGTCTTTCTGACATATTTCATATTATACCAAGTTCCTATCTCTCATCACATATGAGTGGCTGCATTGTGGATCCATCCAAAACAAATGTTGTGACACTTCTAGTCAAGCAGGAGCACTAACTTTGGATTCAATTTGATTTCATTCAAACAACTTCATTTATCACTGAGGGGCATTTTAAAAGAGCGGAGAACTAAGTAAGAAGCTAAGTTCATTCAACAAGCACGCACAGGAAAACATAAAGTGAGTGCAGGTATGGAGTGAAAGCGTAAGAGAAGATGGTGAGGGATGTGCTTCACTCAGAAGAGTGAAGCAAAAGGCTTGCGAAACGTTATGAGCAAACTTAGATCTTTAGAACTCTTTGAGTGTTCGTCAAGTATGTTGCTGAGGTCATTTCCCGTGATTTTGAGCCCAGGATTCTCAATCAAAATCTGCTCTCAGATGCCATACAGATGGTATCGGGGGAGAACATTGTGTCCAAATGTGCACTGTACCTGGGTTTACATTTACTGAAACTAGACTTCGCCCCTCGCTTGCTCTGTCATTTGGATGCTTGTGGTTTCACTTCTGGTGCCAGGTTTACAGAGCGCTTTGTGACCACCTACGAGCCCAGCATCTCCAGCGGCACTGTGTCAGGACACCCAAGCCTGCTGCAGAACTTCATCTCGTCGTCATGAAAAACATCGACCTCTTCTCCGTGTTCTGTGAGGGGATTTATGGCTCTTTTCTTAGATACCAATTTTCAAGTTCTAAAAATGGAATAATTCTGGTAGTGCGGCTTTAAAAACGAGTATGAGTGTAAGAGTATACAGTATCTTCTATGAGATAGATTGGACTTTTTCAGTTCAAAAAACAGGTTTATTTTACCCAGTTAATTCACCTTGAGTTTAGCAGAGGCTAAGCCATGATCAATGGCTGTCTCCCCGGCTGTCTATTCTTGGTTTTGTCTCTGTTCAAAAGCACGAGCGTCTGGAACTTTGCTAACAATCTCTGATAAAATCTCTGATAGTTTTATATTGATACAATCACAGACCACGTTGTCATGACAGGAAGAAAGAATTAACCACTAATCAAATACTTTTTTCAATGTTCCTAACATTGTACCTGCTTCATCTTGTCTCAGAGGATTTTTTTCTTGTTGCCGTGAATTGAAAGGTTTTTCATCCCGTACCAAACGTGCATTGGTTAAAACAGCGCTTGCACATTCGTGTTGAAGTCTCCTACGTTTAAAATCGGAACTGAGTTGCTATTAACTTCTTGTTTTTGTGGCAAACAGGACATAGATCGTTCGTGTTATTTTTTCTTTTACAAAATATGCCGCATGTGTCATATCCGGATTTTCTCTGATTGGTTAATATGTCAATCACGCCTAACGGGAATTTCGAAGAATCCCAGATACACATGTTTGTAAAGAACAGGAAAAGCATGTATTCTGGCTGGACAGGCTACATCAGTGGACCCCAAAAAGAGAATTCGCCGCAGATGAGGCAGCCATTTTAGAGGAACAGGAAGTCATGTGATGAAAGTAAAGCATACAATTATAAGGGGGAAACCACACCTTAAGCCAACCAATGCTTTATAAGTGTATACCCAGTACGTCTGTGAATAGGAAGCTGCTCCAGACCAGGTTAGTTTGAGAGATACGTGTTATCACAGACTCGTGATACAAGCTGGAGTCGCTCCTCTCAGTCAGGTTTGTAAATCTCCCTCTGGGAAATAGAAAAGCAGCATCAGACTGAATCCAGGGTTAAAGAGTTTATGCAGCTTCTTGCGTTTCATTAAATTAGACCAGATCAGTACAACGATGCTTGAAAAGCAACAAAAAAGACTGGTCTCTTTTCACCAATGAGATCCATTCAACCCGTTTCATCGTGGACTCCTTGCGTTTCCTGGGCACCACCATCACCCAGGACCTCAGATGGGAGCCGACCATCAGCTCCCTCATCAAGAAGGCCCAGCAGAGGATGTTCTTCCTGCAGCAGCTGAAGAAACTTAAGCTGCCAACCAGGATGCTGGTGCAGTTCTACACGGCCATCATCGAGTCCATCCTCACCTCCTCCATCACCGTGTGGTCCATCCTCACCTCCTCCATCACCGTGTGGTTCCCCGGCGCTACAGAACGGGACAAGCACCGACTGCAGCGCATTGTGCGTGCTGCAGAGAAGGTGATTGGCTGTGAGCTCCCATCTCTCCAGGACCTGTTCACCTCCAGGACCCGGAGGCGTGTGGGTCGGATCACAGCTGACCCGTCTCACCCTGGACATGGACTATTTATTTATTTATTTTTTCCGAACAGGGACAGTGTACAAAATACATTAGCCTCAGAAAGGAGAGATGCATTGTACCAGGTTATAGCACTTGTGCTAATTTCCACCTGCAGTCCCTGGGTCTATTGTACATGTTTTTAGTGGTAGGGGACCCGGAGTACCCGGAGGAAACCTACGCAGACACGGGGAGAACATGCAAACTCCACACAGAAAGGCCCCGTCCAGGTGGGAATCGAACACGGACCTTCTAGCTGTGAAGCACGAGCGCTAACCACTGTACTACCGTGCCGCCCTATTCACCCCTCTCCCCTCAGGCAGGAGGCTACGGTCTATCCAGACCCATACCTCCCGCCACTTGAACAGTTTTTTCCCCTCCGCCATCAGACTCATGAACAATAACAAGACTCTGTAGCTCAGTCACAGACTCATGGATGTTTCTGCTCGTTTGCATTGTGTGTTGTTTCCACACTTAGACCCGCTGCTATCACTTTATTGGCAATCTACATCTTGCCCAGGGACTACAGTTGAAAATTAGCTTTGGAGCTAACACTGGCACATTTACAGTGATGTTAATGAACGTGCATTGTCCCTGTTTAAAAGAACTAATACAATAAAATAAATTATATCACTTTATCACTTACTTTATACCCATACACATCTGTAAATATAATCCCACTGTTGTTCTAAGTCAATTGTTGTCGTCTTACCATATTTTTTGTTTGGCTTTTTATTTTCTATCTTATGTATTAATATTCCTTATGCATGCCCCCTAAAGCCTTATAGTTTAAAGTTGTATAGCTTAATTGTATCTAAATTCTGTGTTATATGTTTTATGTTGCACGTCCGCATCAAGAACAATTCCTAGCTTGTGAACCTGTTCTCAAACAATGGCAATAAAACCCATTCTGATTCTGATTCTGATTCTGAGGCTGTGTCTGAATGCTGGAGCGCTAGTCGCTCTCCCGTCAACACATCAGCGCACACCGACCGGCCGCCAGAGTCACAGCAACAGAGACCGGGTACGAGCGGGTCCGACCGCGTCTTTCTCCGGACTTTTCTGCGGAAAATAAACACCGCTAGCATGTTGCGCGCGCCTCAGCTTCTGAAGCCTGAAACTGAAAAAAATGAATTGCATAGTGTACACCAGGCATTAGACCGGCCCAACCCACCAGACGGATTTTTTTTTTGTCTTGTTGAATCTGCATCCGTCCATTTGCGGTAACAAGCACTTCGTTTTGTAATCTGAATAAAAGTAACATGAGAAATGACATGAAATGGCAAAACAAAACGGGCACGTTTTGTCAGAGGTTAGGGTTTCGTCCTGCCATGTCTTATTGTTTACAAAACCTAACTTCTTTTCTCTGTCTGATACGGGTGTCAGGTTCTCAAGTTTCTACACGTCATCCAAATATGCTTTAGCGGCACCCACCGACACCAGATTTTCCACTCTTGCAGTTAATATTTGGAAGGGATTTTCTGAAGGGATTTTCCAGTGTCATTCGGGGCTTGATTTGTTGAGTATCGAACCCCAAAAACTAAAAATCGATATCGCTTTGATCGCAGCCGTTGTGTCTTTCAGTTGTACATTCCTTTCTTTGCAAATAACTAGTTCTTTCTAACGGATGAATTTACGTCGCAATTTGCCGAACAGTTCTGGCGTAAATCTGTCAGAGACGGGTTGGACTGGCCTGGGCGGACCACCGGAGCGGGGGGGGGGGGGACACTTGATGGACTGCAGGCCCCGCGGAGCTGCTTCTGAGGGGGATTTGAGAGCATTCTTTCTGGGGGCGAAATGAAGGACCTCCCCCAGAGAGAGAGAGACTTACTGTAGTAATGTGGTGACACCAGCTTCTTTGCACATTTTAGCCCCCCGCCCGCCACTACCAAAAAAAGAAGATGAATAGATAATATGAAATAAAATAATTATGGCATTACTATTAAATGCAACAACAAGGTCTGTGGTGATTTAATGGATGTCACCGCAGCAAAGCCTTAAATATCTGGTTCAATAATGCAGCTTTGCTAAAGGCTGTTTTCAATCAGTATGTGCAGCATGGTAACGGGTTTGAAGGTAGATTATTTGTTTATTTGAGCAGCAAACACTGCTCAAAAGGAGTGGGCCGAAGCAAGAGCTTATAAACGCCCACCCCCAAAAATGACAATTAATGACAATGGGATTTTGATATTGTTAAGGGGAGACACTACTGGCAAAACTATTTTTTTTTTACTTTTCAGGTTTTGGGCCACATGATTCTCACTAATACAAAAACTTCAGCTGGAATTTATTTAATTTATTTTTTTGTCTCAAGAATATGTTTAAGTTTCAATGTTTCTCCATAGATTTATTTGGGAAATTGACATTTCAATGGTCATTTCAAAAGTTCCTAGAGTCTAAACTGTGCAGCCTTGGACTGAACAATATTTGGAAGATTTGTGTAGTAATTCCGAGCCTGATTTATTGAGTTTTGAATTTCAAAAAAACAAGGCAAAAACACTTTATACAGATTATTCCACTAATAAACAGCTTATTTAAACATAAATAAAATACAAATCAAACTAATATGTCAGCCAAAGAAAACCATGAAACGAAACCTGGCTCGATCTATTTTCCGATTTCGTCGCCGAAATGGGAAATGTTGGGCATGTTGTTAAATAAAGGTTTAAACGGACCGCGAGGTTCCACGATGAAAGAACCCTGGGCAGTCAGCCGGATGGTTTTACCGGGGGTCGGGTTGAGGAATGTTAACGACCCCCCAGGACTGTTTGAACAGGGCTGTTTGTTTGTTTGTTTATGAGGTCAAATGGGGCTCGGAGTGAGGCGCTGTGACGGAGATAACAGACCCGGAGGAGTTTCACCGTCCAGATGCTCCGAGGGGGGGACGCCGCACTCAGGTAAGAGTGTCTTCAGAATCTTTCAGAGAAACTGCACATCATGAAAGTCCAGGGTTCATCGAATAACAATACGTCACTACAAAACAATAACAGGGCATTCGTTCATTAGTGCCTTTTTCATGCAGCTTACATTCCCTTTAAGAGACTTGCACCAGGATATGAACTCACTTTTAAAAGGAAAAACTGCGGTTCACATTGACTGGGTTTATGCAGGAAAAAGCAAGTCCAACTCAATGCTTTTTAATGCCATTTAAACGCAGGAAGAACACAATAATCGGTGCATATTTCATTTCTTAGGATTTGCAAACATTTCATCAAACAGAGGAAAGAGAATTGGACATTTAGGGGAAAACTGCAACTGAATATGTTTAGACCATCATTTTTGGTATTTTTGATGAATTTATACAGTACAAATGGTTTACCAATGTCATAATTTAAAGTAAAGTTAGATTTAATACCAGTTTGAATTGAATTGAATACTTTTTACTGACATTTAAGGCCTTGATTTTGGCACAATTCATTTAATGACATTTTAATGCCCAAATTCGATATGTTAATGGGCAATTGTTAGCAAAAAAGTGGTCTAATTCAGCCTAAAGTTTAACTGAACATGTTATAGATCATCACTTATACGGTAAATGGATCATTTTAATCATTTTCCAAGAAATGTAGATTTAATACCAGTTTGAATCCTATTTAATGCTTTTAATGATATGTAAGGCCTGGATTTTGGCCAAATCAATGTAATAACTGTGAATGCTTTTTAATGCCCCGCAGAAACCCTGTATCTATTGCAATGCTTTGGTATAACACAATCATTGGGCTCCCCTTTACAGTGCCTCCGAGGCCCCCCTGGGGAACACTTACCCCACTTTGGGAACCACTTTATGCACTGAATCAAACTTCCATGTAACTTGTAACAACAGTGACGGTTTTCTCAAAGCACACGTGACGACGTCTCCAATAAAACACCACTAGATCGTCTCAACATTTCACCACAAAACACTTTACACAAGTACCTTTAAACACATCAAACATACCACATGTTCCATATTGTTTTCCTTAATACGTTCTTTGTAACTCTACATCCACACATATGGAGTTATTTTTTTTTTCATATAGTTGTAACTACGATCCTGACTTATTGCAATTCAAATAAATTAGGCTTGATTTATTCATCATTTTATTGAAGAGAAAAAAACACACACACACAAATCCTTCACTTAAAGAAATAAATACGTGCCACGTCTTTTATATATTTGTGTCAGTACAGTACTTGGAAAAAAAACTCTCGCACACCGTCTCACTCTGCCGCCTTCTTTTAGGTGGGCAGAGCTCCAGTTAACTACAGTCAAATTGATATTTCTATTTTTTTTTTTACCCCTGCCGTAATGCGTCATAATTAAGAAAAAGCGTTAACAGTTAATTCATGTTGTAGCTGTTTTTTATTTTTTTATATATTTAATTTTTTTACTGTTTCTTGGTTGAAAACTCAGAAACTCAAAACTCAAAGAAAGACCACGCTGTCGTTTACCCCATGGCAGGGGGCCCGTTGGACATCTTCACTCTGCTCCGTGTGTAGCGCTCACCCCCTCGTCGCCCTCGGTCGGCCGTAAAACGTGGGAATGTCTTTGAACCCGGCGTACGGCGTTCACAGGAGCGCTGACCTCCGTCGTGGGCAGACGTCAAAGCATGTTTTGACACAATCCAGGGATGTTACAAAGAAAGGCCGTACAGAAATGGTTTAGGTGCTTTTATACTTTGCTGGATTTGGTCATCGTGGCCTCGCCGTTGGACTCCTTGGTCACTCATTTGGAGAAAACGGCCTTTTGTCCCGATACCAGTGTGGTATAGAAGAAAAACGAAATTAGGTACTACCGGTAATGGACCAATAAAAGTATTGAAAGCAGGCACGGCTTTTTTCTTTTGCTTTTTACAGTTTTGATGCTGTTGGTCCAGGGACAGCATTAAAGGAAATTACTCGGGGGGTTTTTCAGCTCAATAAAAGTATTATTTTCCCACCCCACATTTTTTTCCCCCCAATTTTTTTCTGAATGTTTGCCCCATTATTTCATTTTTTTTTTTTTTGACATTGCAGATGAACCCGATATTGTACATTTGAATAATAAAACACATTCTAAACATTATTATTATTCTGTTTTCTGGTTGTATACATGACAAATATTTTAGTAGGAAATAAGTATCGTTCAGGTAGCGGTATCGAAAACCAAGTATCGTTAACGGCTCCCAGCCCTAGTCATGAGCCTGTGAAAGCCTCTACAAGGGGTTTGGTTGGTCTGTAATGAAAGTAGAGGTGTACGTTATCTAATCAGGAGGACTGAGGACGGCTAATTGTGACGTGCAGATAAGCCGCTTTGAAGCGCTTGGATAACAACTATTATCTTGTGAGGACACTCAATGCAAATACAGACTTTGCCCTTTCGCTTTCGCAAGTTGGTCATTTTATGCTCACTACTGCCACCCCAGGTCTTAAGCTTAACTGCAGTATCTATATTAAAGTAACAGGCCACCGTTTTTCCATACTGAGATATGTTCTTACCTGAGCTTAGACGAGTTGGTGCGTACCTGTCTGGTCTTTTTGCGTGCCCTCAGTCACGCAAAAAGACCAAATATGTTGTTAGCATTTGGCCTCTCCCAATGTAGGAATACATTGGGAGAGGCCAAATGCTAACAACAGGCCAAATGCTAACAACATCTCCAAACGGGGGCGAAGTTGGAAGCTACTGCGCTCTTCCAAAGGCACACACAAAGACCAGACAGGTACGTATCAACTTGGTAACCCTGTCATCCACAAATCCTCATACTTACTCTGATACATGATGAAGAGCAGCGGAGAGAGACAGCAACCCTGTGGAGATCCAGTTTTTTGAACGACCCAACTCAAATACGGTGCCATTCATTTTCACTCTAAGATCTCAATGTTAAAAAGTCGAAAATCCAACCCACTTAATTAGGTTTTAAGTTAAAATATTCAATCAACCTTGTTGCTAAGTTGTGGGGTTGGATGGACTTTTAAATGCTGAAGAAAAATCAATAGGGACAGTCTTGTGTGGGTCCTGCTGCCTTCCAAATGTGTAAAAAGAAATGTATAGTACAGATAATAAATATTGAGCGCAAAAATGTATTGTTTATCTGTCATATATTGAATGATAAGTCGTCATAGTAATTATCGTGATAGCCCGAGCTTTGGGTTGATGGGAGAAACAATAGCAACTGGATCAGGGGTCTTTTTTTTTTCACCCTGTGAGCTACTTTTACAAAACAAAAGTGTCAGAGAGCTACTTTTGAGCTACTTACGAAGACACTGGTGTAACTATGCGATTTAGGTGGATCAGTTTTCTTGAGCTTCCTCTTAATCTCTTTACTCTATTTGCATGAACGTCTCCAGATAGTGTTCAAAATATTCAGAAGAAAACGAGAATGCATCTTAAATGTGGCTCATCAAGCGTGTAGAGGAAAACAGAAAGTCTCCGGCGAGCTACTTGGGAAGGGCTGGAGAGCTACTGGTTGGAGATCCCTGACCTGGATGAAGGTGATAACGCGCAAACTCCACAGAGGAAGGGAATCGAACCCCCTCGTCCCAAACGGGAATGCCGCGGAGAGCAACGGGAGCGCTTCATCTGCCTAAACCAAACCCACGCTTCGCTCGCGCCAGTACTCTATCCATCGGACCTCGTGACTTCCTGGCCCCCCGTCCTGCCGACCAACGCCAGATCTGCGGAGGGGGTTCAAAGATCAGCGGTCAGGGGTCGGCGCGCGGGTGGTAACAATGTCCAGACGCCCAGTGACCGGGAGGGAGGAAACTGTCCGTCAATGGCCCAATCTGAAAACAATTTGAATTCATTAGGGCGTTTAAGGGCGACCGTGTTGATTTCCGGTGACACTGTATGCGCGCGGGACGGGTTATTGACTGGGGTTGATCCAGCTGTCTTCTGTCAGCGATCGGAAAAGATCAGCGGTGTCCGTGGATGCCCCAAGTGTAACATGTAGAACACTGGATTTCTTTTTAATAACAGGATTTCTCTGCAGATTTCCAAAGATCATTAAGGACTCGACTCGACTGTTGTTTACTCAATGTAAAAAATGCAATAAAGAGATACCCATTTGAAACTTTTGCTGTAGATTAGACATAAATGTGAGGATAAAAACATGTCTTCTGTCAGTTTATGTTTTCTTGTCAAATTAAGGCACTTTATGCATAAAAATTGTCTATAATTTCAGCCAGGTTTCCTCCGGGTGCCACGGTTTCCTCTACCTCTAAAAACATGCTGGTCAGGTTGACCCACAGTGGCAGTGTGGCTCAGTGGCAGCGGCTCAGGACTAACACCGGAACACTATTTCGTTGTATGCGTGTACAGTGACAAATAAAGCACTTACTTAGTTACCTAAAGGATGTGTGCACGCTAGTTACCTTTCTTTAAATTTCTCTATCATCCCAGCAGCACAAACAAGTAATGAATGGCCACAGCCCCACACAGACCACGCCGAACAGCACATTATATCACCAAAAGTTCTCAAGAAACACTTTTTCCAGCCACATTTCAACCGCAAAGAGAATTTAGCAGCACTCAAAGAGACTAGCTGCAAGTTGGTCATTTTATGTTCACTACTGCCACCTCAGGTCTTATGCGTAACTGCAGTCTCTACTAAGCTCGTGCATGAAGTAACACCTTTTTAAGTGACAGTGCAGGATTTTAGAGGCAGTCTGGGTCTGGGGCAGGTCTGGGCTCATTCTACACATTAGGACATGGCTGGAACTTGTAGGCAGAGCCGGTGCTGGCCCTTCTGAGGCCCTACAGTGCACATCCCAAGGCTTTTCGACGAAGAGCGAAGCCATTTGCGGTCAAAAACACGTGGGACTGCAGGGCAGAAGGAGAACATGATGACCTCAATGTGGGCCCTGCCCCACTGTGTAAGAACCACTAATCATTTGCCACTGTCAGACTGGGATCTAGGACGACACTAGGCTATGTCATTAATCAGCGAAACAACACCGTCATTTGACTGGGATGCGGGGCCCTTGCGGCTGCGGGGGCCCTACGCAACCTGCGTAGTTTGTATAGGAAAAACCGGCTCTGAGTAGGGGGAGGAAAATACTTAGTTTTAACATTATTTTTAACTCTGTATAGTCCCTTCAAGATACAAGATTTTGTATTTGTCAAACCATGTGAATGATTTGAAATTATATTTCTCTCATCCTCGATTGTGGAGTGGGGTCGGGGGAAGAGGGTTGGGAGGGAGGGCAGGGAGTTCAGCTTCCCGATGGCCTTGTGTATGAAACTGTTCTTAAGTCAGGTGGAGTACATGTCCTCAATGGAGGGGAGAGAGGTGAGACGGGTGGAGTACATGTCCTTAATGGAGGGGAGAGTGGTGAGACGGGTGGAGTACATGTCCTTAATGGAGGGGAGAGGGTGAGACGGGTGGAGTGCATGTCCTTAATGGAGGGGAGAGTGGTGAGACGGGTGGAGTATATGTCCTTAATGGAGGGGAGAGGGTGAGACGGGTGGAGTGCATGTCCTTAATGGAGGGGAGAGTGGTGAGACGGGTGGAGTATATGTCCTTAATGGAGGGGAGAGGGGTGAGGCGGGTGGAGTACATGTCCTTAATGGTGGGGAGAGGGGTGAGACTGGTGGAGTATGTCCTTAATGGAGGAGAGAGGGGTGAGACGGGTGGCGTACATGTCTTTAATGGAGGGGAGAGGGGTGAGACGGGTGGAGTACATGTCCTTAATGGAGGGGAGAGGGGTGAGACGGGTGGAGTACATGTCCTTAATGGAGGGGAGAGTGGTGAGACGGGTGGAGTACATGTCCTTAATGGAGGGGAGAGTGGTGAGACGGGTGGAGTATATGTCCTTAATGGAGGGGAGAGGGGTGAGACGGGTGGAGTACATGTCCTTAATGGTGGGGAGAGGGGTGAGACTGGTGGAGTATGTCCTTAATGGATGGGAGAGGGGTGAGACGGGTGGAGTACATGTCCGTAATGGTGGGGAGAGGGGTGAGACGGGTGGAGTATATGTCCTTAATGGAGGGGAGAGGGTGAGACGGGTGGAGTGCATGTCCTTAATGGAGGGGAGAGTGGTGAGACGGGTGGAGTATATGTCCTTAATGGAGGGGAGAGGGGTGAGACGGGTGGAGTACATGTCCTTAATGGTGGGGAGAGGGGTGAGACTGGTGGAGTACATGTCCTTAATGGAGGGGAGAGGGGTGAGACTGGTGGAGTGCATGTCCTTAATGGAGGGGAGAGGGGTGAGACTGGTGGAGTGCATGTCCTTAATGGATGGGAGAGGGGTGAGACGGGTGGAGTACATGTCCGTAATGGAGGGGAGAGGGGTGAGACGGGTGGAGTACATGTCCTTAATGGAGGGGAGAGGAGCTCCATAGATCTTCTCCGCTGCTCTCAGGATGCGCTGGAGGCTCCTTCGGCAGGAGGCAGTGCTGGCACCGTTCTAGAAAGATTTTTGCTAGTAAAAAAAAACATTTTTACCTGAATTTCAGTTTTGCTAAACACGACAAAAATGACTTTGTGATTTGGAAAAGCGACTACATTGTTGAATCGTTGCAATTATGCCCACGCAACTGAGAATACTGTTTAATGCAGCCACTGTTGAAGACAAATATATTCATATTCTCAAAACCCTGAACTAGGAGGACTTCGTATTGACGCACTTTCTCCACTCGTGCGACATAGACTCTTTTGAATACATGTCTGTGTCCGAGCCCTGTTTATGCCTCTCCACCCGTGTTTAGCATATGACTCAGGCTTTCCACGGCTACCGCAGCACCGCACTGTCAGCTTCTGAACCAATCCTGCCCCGCCTCCTCCCCCTGAGCCGAGTCCCCTCTCGTTCCCATGAGGCTCCCCCTTTAAACTGCGCCGTGTAATCGGACTTTACGAAACGCCAGGACCCGGTAATGGTCGCGTCTGTGCGAGGAGTCCGCGCTCAGCAGAGGAGACCCTTGATTCCTCCACAGCCTTCTTATTATCCTCCCAAGCCCAAAGCCGCAAGGATCCAACATGGCGGCCACGCTCGTTTCAAGCGGTGCCAGTTTCCCCCCTTACCGTGACTCATGGAGAGCGTTTTGGGGGGGGGGGAGAAAGGACGGCGCGCTTCTCATGGTTAGTCGTCGGGACTGAGCGTAAATCAAAACGCAAAGCTACTGGACTGAGGAAGTGTCACAAGGCAAAGTCAGCGCTAACAAACTTGTAGTTAGAGTTTTTTCCCAGTCGCTTTGGCACATTTCACAGATCTGACCTTCCCAAAGCTACAACCTTCAAACCTTTAGTTACTTTTGCCAATAATAATATCTTTTTTGAACGCGGTTTTGTTCCACTGGCAGTTGTTTGTGTTATCCAGGTTCTCGGCAGATCTTTCTTCATTGTTGTCGAGCCGTTTCAAGCGAAATGGACACAGTGGTTATCAAGTCCAACAAATGGGTAACACTTTGTCATTTATTTATTGGTTTATTTGGTCGGGACAGTGCATGGGTATGAACATACATGGGTCTCATGCATGTAAACAAGCCACACTGGATTGTAGCCTTGTGCTAATTTCCATCTGTCGTCCCCCATGCGCACTCTCAAACACACTCTTATTCATCCTGGCCTAGTGTACATGTTTTTAGTGGTAGGGGAAAACAGAGTACCCAGAGGAAACTTACGCAGACCATACTAATGGTACATGAGTTCATGATTTTCATCAACTTATGCATGAATGAATGCATGATTTCATGATACATTCATGCATTAATAAATCATGACTTCTCAGGAACAAACATGATTACATGTTGGTTCATGGATGACTTTATCCCTGAATTGAACGTCTAACTATTGTCATGAATCTACATGAAAATCTTAATAATTCCTCCTGATCATGAGGATCACATAAGAATACCATGAAGTCATTAAAATTACAATAAAATAATCAACCAGTCATGATCATGAGGATCATGCCGGAACATCATGACTCATCTGGTGGAAATCTACTGTTCAGCCTGTTAAAGACCACTTTAGTGCTGAAGAAGAAGCAACGATTTCTGGATTGTTTCCTCAATTCGCACTTGGTTTGATCACTGGACGGGGCCTTTCTGTTTGGAGTTTGCACGTTCTCCCCGTGTCTGCGTAGGTTTCCTCCAGGTGCTCCATCCGGTGCCGGTGCATCATCAAGTTCTGTCTCCAGAAGGATAGGCCAGTGACCCTGAAACACATAGCCAGTTTGCCTGGAGCTCCCCCCGCAGGCAGCAGTGGGAATATTTACACGACACGCATTTCTAAGGTTACACCTGATACCGCTGTAAGGTGAGTTGCCTGTGAGTTATTTTGGCTGGTTTCTGAAAAATCATAAAAATTAGCCAGTATTGTGAATAAACCAATCCCAAAGATTCCGCTCTCATTAAAAGAGTCATGAATCCCATTAGACTCCCATTAACGGTTAGCTTTCAAATAAACTCAGTGTAAATGAGCCAAATCTATTTCACATAAACAACACCGTTTGATGGATGTGTTTCCAGGACAGTTACAAACACAAACTCTTTAGTAGGTCACTATAATTAACCCTTTGTGATTCCACAGATCTCAATAGATCTATTGTCTATTCGTCTCCCGAACGACTTGGAGCCATGGAGCGACGGACTATTCATTTCTCTGACTCGCTGTCATTAGCCCGAAGTATAGATTTGATGTTCACCTGGGAATACGCGCCACTGCTGCAGATCAATGGACACGTTTAACACACACGCGCACGACTTTAAATCTGCTGAAGGACACCAGATGTTAAACAGCCAGCTCCTGGATGACCGGGAGCTGACACGAGCCTGACCTTTGATCCCAGTAAGAGTCAATCCGCCTGGAAACAAAGGGAAGCCCTCGTCAGTACAATATATTTTGAAGTTGTTCTGTTCAGTTTGTTAATAAATGAGTCTCAGCTTGAGCTTAAAACACCCTTTATAGCATGATCTTTCACGGAGAGGCCATGCACTTGAGTTCTTGAATTCACGGAACCTAAATCTGAAGATAAACCCATACTCTCAAACCTGGTTGTATCTATCGTTCAGATTCCATCGCCAAATCGAGCCCATCCCGGTCATTTCTACTCATGAGCCCTATTCTCCAGTGAAATCAAACATAGCAACCGTGCAAAACATCCTTTCTTATACTTATTAACATCAGTAATCTATTGCAAACATTTCTAATCAATACCTCCAAAATGATTGATTTATTAGGCACAGCTCTAAGGGAGCGCTTTTCACATTTAGTTTATTTTCACAATTTCACACTTTGCATTTGTTGCTACATCAGAAGCAGTGTTGGGGGTAACATATTAACAAAAGTAATAACAAGGGTGTTCAAGGGATATTTTCAGGATTTTTGACATAGGGCCTCATGTTGTTAATTTCTGGCGATATATACATTTTTTAAATTCCTAAAGGCCTTATATTTGAAGAGTTTCGTGGCGCTGGGCTAGTGCAAGGCTAGCGCATTTCAACGGTAACAGCTAGCCTGCATTAAAAACAGTCTGCCCCGCGCCACAGGGCACCTGAGGGACATCACTTATAACGCCAGACTAACCATATAAATGTCTGTGTCGATAGAATCATTTTTGAAATAAATCTGACCTTGCATCACATGAATTACCGCATTTTGAGGGACTATTTTCTAGCAGGTCACTCCGCCGCTGCGTTAGCTTACAACCACGAAGGTGATGCTGCTCAAATATAAGTTATTTTAAAAGCAAAATGGTTCAAATGATTCTATCGACACAGACATTTAGATGGTTAGTCTGGCGTTATAAGTGATTTGCCTCAGGTGCACTGTGGAGTGGGTCAGACTGTTTTTAATGCAGGCTAACTGCCATTCAATCAGCAGGTCGCACAAATGACAAAACAGATACGTTTTGGTCCAGATCCGAAACCCCGGTTGGGAATCGTATGCATGTGCAGGAGAAGGCTTTGCACAGTGGTCCCGCTCTCCCATCGTCGATAAAAGATCTTGGTGAGAAATGAACGCAACACTGGATCTTTGGACATTCTTGAAGCTCACTGAAACAACGCCACAGCGAGGATGAATATTAGAGTCATGTATATATTTCCATATTCATGATTATGACATTTATATTCTTATTCTTACTTAAACAATTGCCAGAGCTTTCATGCAGGACTGTTTGCCAGTTGCATTTTCCGTGCCTCCTGAGGCCGGGCGACAGAGTGACCGACGGAGGGAGGCGGTGAGGGTCGCGGGCAGGGCGTGTATCAGAGGCTGTTTGATCAGGCCGGAGGGGAGTCGCCGCTGATAGGGCACTACAAAGGGCACTACAAAGGGCACTACAAAAGGGGAGCGCACTTTCCATCAACGGGGCTTTACTATGTTAATACGCAAGGTGAAAGTGAGGTCGCGGATTTGGAGCGGTCGGTAAAGTCAAATGGAAGGGGGCAGGGCGCAGAGGGAGATGTCCAATAATCACCGCAACATCACATTTCGAAAAAACTTACACCCCCCCTCATATTTATGTCAGTAACCTACACCAAGAGTTTCAAATGGATACCTTTGATCGATCTCCATTTTCGCTTTCGATTTTATTTTGCCATGGTAAAAACAAACACATGTAGCTGATTCATGATCTTTGACATATCTAAGATAGACGGATTTTTACAGCAGATTGGATGTTTACTTTTCATTCAATATCATTTTTTAATTTTTTATCGCATATCATTTCATTATCCTTGTTTTTCCCAGGCTTGTGATTTGTTTCTTGGGTCTCACGCTGTCGATTTATAAAGGTGTTAAATGGAGATGGTTCCGTCCACACTGGGACAGAACAGCCCGTGTCCAAAAGTTGCTCAACGCTTGTGCTGTATTCATTTATTTTTTTAAACTTAATAATAGTATTGTGAAGGTAGGGCTGGGCGATATGGCCAAAAAATAAAATCTCGATTTTTCTACTCAGGTTGGACGATTTTAATCCATTTTATTGGAAATAAACTTAAAAAGGTCTCCTGATCTTTCATATGTAGAACACTGCAGAGTCCTGATCATTACTATTTAGATTCATAATATAGCCTACAATAAGGCCCATTCAAAATTGTTATTTCTATTTTAAATATTCTTTGTCTGCTCTCAAAAGTAAATAAGCCTTTAGTTTTATCATCCTCGAACTCAGCTGTGATTGACAACCGTCTCCATGGAGACTCGAGGGGAAAGGGGCGGAGTTAAATGCTTGCAGCGGCTCAGCGTGAGAGACGGGCAGAGAAGCCGACCGGGGGAAACTTTGTTTTAGCGAAGAAAACTCCATCGCCCACAACGAAAACACAAGGCCTTTATGAAGCAGCAGAGATCTCTAGAAAGTCGCTGGCTGGTTCCGCTGGTGTCATTTTCGAAAAGAGTCGCTACGGAGCACGATTTTACGATTTAGCCATTTTCCACATCGTCTGTTTTTAAAAGCATGAATTAATTGAATTCATTTGATTTATCGCCCAGCCCTATGTGAAGGTTACTTGTTATTATGACCACCACCACAACTAGATTGGCCTATTTTAGCATTAGCCTTAATACAACTCTGTGTGGATTTCCCCGTGCGTTAGCGTGTAGCGAGTTATTAGCCAGTCGCCTACAGCATTTTGATCTTATTGCTGCAGCTAAGTTTGGCTCAATATGCGCGACATGATTTTGCATTTTCTTAGTACCTTTTAATCGCCGGGTTAGTTTTAGAGATGCAATAAGTCCCTGAGCATAAAGCGGCTCAGAATTGCCAAACTCGTTAGCAGCTAGTTAGCAACATTAGCCTGTCGTCATTTAACAGTGGTTAAATCCAGCACAGACTCTGATTTAGGGAGTGAGCTCTATGTGGAATATTCAAGTGGTATCGGGACCACATTAATGAGTACGAGTATGAGTGCTAGCGTGTGGCGTTGAGCCCTACAATCCTTTCCCCCTAGTCACCTGCAGCGTCACCTTCAAACATGTCCATCGTTGTCCATGAGAGCAGAGGACACTTGCCCCCTCTGCCCACGCCGTCACACTAGACCCTGGGAATATCCAGCGTGTGCCTGCGTTATCGCGCCATCAGCTGGGGCTGGCTGCGCAGAAACAGGCCCGGGCTTCTCCGTCCGGGCTCTGACACGGACCCGAAACTATTCGCACTATGCTTTCTTCTCCCTTCCACGCCGCTATATCCTCTGACCTGACATTCGGCTGTGATAAGAGGGGAAAGGGCCTCCAGTCCCACGCATATCCACTGCAGGATTCCAAACGCCTACAGATCTACGCGGGTACAGCGATGACAACGGCCGGCCTTGTGCGGGCCACCCCTATCGCCGACATCTGCAATGCTAATAATCCCTCAATGGCGAGTTGTGTTTTCGCTAAGTCGCTTCTCGCGGCGTCGCGGACGTCAGAAGGGGGCCGGGCCGCGGCGCTCAGCTGGGAGAAGAATGCGGGCGCGCTCCTTCCTCCCGATGTGGGAAATGTCATCGGCAGAAAATGTGGGGAGCGTTTTGTGTGAAGGAAAAGAGGAAACCGGGGAGGGGAGTTTGGAAGGGAGAAGGCAGCAGCAGCTGGGGGGGGGGCGACTGGGCCACTGCGCTCAAAAGTCACTCAAAAGTCACTTTGTAATTTCGTACGTTCACACCAAACGTTTTAGAGCACAGAACCTAATGAAGATCGTGATCGGGCTGGCCTCGAGATATCAATTTGGAATTTTTGCTATAGCACACCGAGGAAATGTCGGGCAAGTTGTCTTTAATGTCCTTTTATTTATAAAAAGGACTGGCCCACAATCTGAAAGTTTAGTTTTGCCTATTGTGTAGTCTTGACGGTCAAGGTCCGAAGTAGCCACACTAAGTTTTGAGACACCTTTTTTAAGTTAAGAATTAAGAGTTAAGAATGAATCATTCATCACAAAGGACGTCACATGGTAGTCCAGCGGTTAGAGCTTGCGCCTCACAGCTAGAAGGTCCCGGGTTTGACTCCCACCTAGACGGGGCCTTTCTGTGTGGAGTTAGGGTAATTTGTCCTCTGCATTTAACCCATCCTTCGATGCCACTGAGGCAACCCGTAAGGAGCAGTGGTCGACGGCAGTGCCCGGGGACCCATCTCCATGACATGGAGCCAGGCTGGAGGATTAACCTATTGTTGAAAATAAAGAAAAAACATAAAGTTCTTATCAGAAAGTCCAAATGTAAATCTTCTAGTTGCAGTGGACTGGTCTACAGTGCACTGTAACATGGGTGTGAAAACTGTATGGAAAAAGACAAAATAGAAACATGGACGTTGATGAGATGAATTGCACCTTGGGATCCTGGAAATGATATGGAGGTACAATCTGATATCCATCCATCCATTTTCTTCCACTGCCGGGTCGTGGGGGCAGCTGTTGGAGCTGCACCCTATAGCGCCCCCTGCAGGTGGTGGGTCCACAGAAGGACGGCCTCATGGTTCTAACCGGGCCTGTTGGTCTCTCATAAGGGGCTTCTGAACCGCTCTTTGTCTGACCCGTCACCTAGGACCTGTTTGCCCTGGGAGACCCTACCAGGAGCACCAAGCCCCCGAGAACAGAGCTCCAGGATCATTCGGGCGCTCAAACCCCTCCACTACGTTAAGGTGGCGGTTCCAGGAGGGGACAATCTGATATCAAAACTGGAAATGACTTCTGCTTATGAAAACAGAATGTGGAAAAACTGGACACGGATGTATTATATACATCCGTGTCCGTTATATCAAATGTCGGACCCCCAGAAAGGATTGAGAGTGAGGAGTTGACTCCTTCCACATGGGCCGCAGAGCCGCAGCGTCGCCGCCTTGTTTTCTCTGCCCTGGGACAAAGAAGAAAAGATGATTGTGCCGAGAGCATGTTTGGATAGTCGGTGTGTGTGTGCGTTTGTGTGTGTGTGCGTGTCCGTGAGTGTGTGCGAAAGCATGAATCAGCCTTTTCAGAGAGAGAGTCGAATGGAGGCTGGAGGAGCAAGCGTCACCACAGACCAGCTTTGTGCGACAGGGAAAAAGACTGTGCGCCATTGACCAACATGCAGACCTCCAAATGTTGTCTTAAAAAGGTAATAGGAATTGTGTTTAGGTAAGGTTCATGTCACGCTCCTTGGCCAACATCTCAGTTTTAGAGGAAAGTAAGAGAAAATACAAAACTCTTTTACACTCAAAAACTAAACACTATCCAAAATCCCCTCGGAAAAAAAATCTAATGTATCACCAAAATACATGAATTAAAAATGGAGAGGTCCCTGCCGATATCCCTCCTGACCTCTGCCTGGTGGTGGCTCCGCAGGCGCCTTCGTGCACAGGAAACGACCCTGGCGGCTGAGGTCAGCGGGGGTCGTGGTCTCCAGTGGCGGCTCGTTAGACGGTCGTAATCGTAGGTAACGGCCCGTCCATCCAGGGGGGAGGAGAAGGGGGCACTGGGACTACCCGTCCTTCGAGCCGCTTGGAACCAGAATGTGTGCAGTCATTGTACGTCTCTGGAAAGTGACGAGGTTTCAAATTCAAAGTCGAAACATAACTTTTGGATTCGCGCACGCAGTTTCCACGTGGCGCGGCGTTCCAGGGACAGTGAAACATGGAAAACTCTGGCGAGCCTAAGACGCTGAACCGAAGGGCCATTTGGCGTGAGGAAGAGGAAGATTTCTTCACATAGCATTTGCTCCAGGGCAGATATGGCTTCAGTCATAGAATCCTATTATTATTCCATCCATCCATCCATTTTCTTCCACTTGTCCGTTGCCGGGTCGTGGGGGCAGCCGTTGGAGCTGCCCAAATCACATTGCACCAGCCCCTATAGCGCCCCCTGCAGGTGGTGGGTCCTCAGAAGGTCTTATTATTATTATTATGATTATTAGGATCCTATGACTGAAGCCATATCTGCCCTGGGAAAGACTGGCTCATAAGTCACTTATATCTTCGATCCTAAGCAGGGTTGTGTACCGCAATATTTTTTCCGATGCCAGTACTTTAACGATACTTGGTTTTCGATACAGATACCTGAATGATACTTTTTAAGGTGCCCGTACTAAGATATTTGTCATCCAGAACCAATCGTGCCTAACCGTTTTTTCCCAATACCATATGGTTATCATTTAACGGTACCCAATCCTAGTCCTAAGGTTTTACCACCAATATGTCTCGCTATAAACAGTTTGCAAACAGCTCGCACAAAGTACCAGAGAAGGAAAAAAGAAAGGATATACTTAATGATACTTGTATTAGAACTTCCCCCTCGCAGTATACAGGTGCTCGTCATATAATTAGAATATCATGAAAAAGTGCATTCACTTCTGTTATTCAACTTAAACTGTGAAACTAATATATGACTCATTACATGGAAAGTGAGATATGTATAGCTTTTATTTGTTATCATTTTGATGATTATGGCTCAGCTTGTAAAAACCACAAATGAAAAATCTCATAAAATTAGAATATTTTGAAAATCCCCTCCTGGAACCGGGGTTTGAGCGTCCGAATGATCCTGGGGCCTATGTTGTCGGGGTCTCCCATGGCAAACAGGTCCTAGTTGACGGGTCAGACAAAGAGCGGTTCAGAAGCCCCTTATGAGAGACCAACAGGCCTGGTTAGAACCATGAGGCCGTCCTTCTGTGGACCCACCACCTGCAGGAGGAGCCATAGGGGCTGGTGCAGCTCCAACAGCTGCCCCCACGACCCGGCAACGAACAAGTGGACAAAGATGGATGGAAGAATTACTATTATTATTACACTCAACAAAAATATAAACGTGCAACACATCTTCTTCGCATGGAGTTTATCAGATTGTCAATTGTGGCCTCTGGAATGTTGGTCCACTCCTCTTCAATGGCTGTGCGAAGTTGCTGGATATTAGTGGGAACTGGTACACACGGTCGTATTCGCCGGTCAAGCACATCCCAAACATGCTCAATGGGTGACATGTCCGGTGAGTACGCTGGCCATGCAAGAACTGGGACATTTTCAGCTTCCAAGAATTGTGTACAGATCCTTGCAACATGGGGCCGTGCATTATCTTGCTGAAACATGAGGTGATGTTCATGGATGTATGGCACAACAATGGGCCCCAGGTTACACGTGGTTTGCGGTTGTGAGGCCGGTTGGATGTACTGCCATATTCTCTGAAACGCCTTTGGAGACGGCTTATGGTGGAGAAATGACCATTCAGTGCACGAGCAACAGATCTGGTTGACATTCCTGCTGTCAGCATGCCAAGTGCACGCTCCCTCAATGCTTGTGGCATCTGTGGCATTTTGCTGTGAGACAAAACTGCACATTTCAGGGTGGCCTTTTATTGTGGTCAGTATAAGGTACACTAATCATGATGTCAGATCAGCATCTTGATGTGGCACACCTGTGAGGTGGGATGGATTATCTCAGCAAAGCAGAAGTGCTCACTATCACACATTTGGACTGATTTGTGAACAATGTTTGAGAGAAATGGTAATATTGTGTATCTGGAATGAATTTTAGATCTTTAAGTCCATCTCATGAAAAATGGGAGCAGAAACAAAGGTGTTGCGTTTATATTTTTGTTGAGTGTATTATTAAATTTTTGTTACCAATCGTAAACCTAGCATAGATGTAAACGTAGCACTGATGCTAAATACTACTATACTTGGTTAAAAGGCTAATGTTGAACAACATGTGTCACCCCTGAAAGGTTGGGCCACAACGAATAATTTAACTTTACAAGCTACATTTTTTGGTCTGAAAACAGGACGTGTGTTTAATATAATTAACCCATGTGTTTAAAATTATATTATAACTAAACGCAACACACATTTTTCATATGCTGAACTTAAATACATTCAACCTTTTCTATAAACATAATAGACCCATTTCTCTTAAATATGGTTCACAAATATGTCTAAATCTGTGTGAGTGAGCTCTGCTCCTTTGTCAGAGAATCCCCTCCCTCACAGGAGTGGCATATCAAGAAGCTGATCAGACCGTATGAATATGTACACACAGGTGCCTTAGGCTGTCTACAATAAAAGGGCACTCTGGAATGTTGAGTTTTGCTTTATTGGGGGGGTGGGGAGAGGTCAAAGGGGTAAGTCAGTGTCTGGAGTTACACTGTTTGTGTCTCGCAGAGCAGCACATCTCCTTCATACAGTGGATGGTTGTTGATCGTGACCTGTGGAATGGTTGGTCCAATCCCCTTTAAAGGCTGTGAGAAGGAACTGGAACACACCGTCATATACGTTGATCCAGAGCATCTCAAACATGCTCAATGGGAGACATGTCTGCTGATTTCTGCAATGTGCGTGTCTGCTTTACCTTTACATAACACTCTCACATGTCTCACAGCTCTGGTGGACATTCCTGCAGCTAACATGCCAATGTCTCGCTCCCTCAAAACTTGCAACATCTGTGGCATTGTGCTGTGTGTAAAACTGAATATTCCAGAATGCCCTTTTATTGTAGACAGCCTAAGGCACCTGTGTAATATTCATACGGTCTGATCAGCTTCTTGATATGCCACAGATTTAGACACATTTGTGAAAACATTTTGAGAGAAAATGGGTCTATTGTGCTTATAGAAAAAGTTGTCTTTGCGTTAGGAGTCTGAACAACACAGCGTGGAATAAGTAAGTGAACCCCTGTATTAAATATCGGGCAGATCCTTCTTTTGCAGCAATAACAGCTTTTCTGTAGTTGCAGATTAGACGCTCACAACGATCAGGATGAATCTTGGACCATTCCTCTTTACAAAACTGCTGCAGTTCAGTGAGATTCAGGCAGTGTACTTACTTATTCCTCCCTGTCCTGTGAATGTTTACATGTTACGGCCAATAAAAATATGATCAAATGTAAATGTGTGGGTGGTATTAGGTTAAGCAGACACTGTTTAATCATTCCTGTGATTTTGATGAAGATCAGACCACATTTAGTGACCAATTTAGGCAGAAATGTGATAAATTCCAGAGGGTGCACTTACTTTCCCTCGGCACTGTATATTTGTCCTGTTTTCAGACCAAAAAATTTAGCTTGTAAAGTTGAAATTATTATTTGTGGCCCAAAACTGGTCCAACACATTCCTTACTTTGAATGGATAAATTTGCAGAGATTGCTGGGTGGAGGAGCTTGTGCAGAGTAACGAAAGCAATCTAAAAAGCAAAATAAAGTCCGAGGCACTCGAGTCAAAGTAGAAAAATTAAAAGTCCTTTATTGGGAAATGGACCAGCCTACGCGTTTCGACCGTCAAAGGTCTTCGTCAGGGCATGTAAAATTGATCACAGGTGTGGGCATTTATACAAGAAAATCATGTGACCAAACATGTCACGTGATACAACATGTCACGTGGTCAAGAAAAACAGAACAAAAAACAAAAAAGCATACAGATAGACTAAATTGTCCTGGCCAGGACTAAATACAAGAGACCCAGGGAGATAAAATAAGACAATTGTGGTAATACGTCCACAAATGGACACAAGGCGCACAAACTCAGTGAACAAAAATGATACAAGAGTCATAAAAAATGTCAAACTATTGACCCTTCATAGAAAGGGGGAGAAGTCAATTTCCTCATTTAACCCAGGAGGACAGGTGGCTCCCAGAGTTTCAATCCAGTAGGTTTCACGTTGTAAAAGTTTTTTGAGTCTATTGCCTCCCCGGAGGTCCATTACCACAGATTCAATGACCATTACTTTCAGTATATTGAGGTTAGAGTGGCCAGAGTTTTTAAAATGCTTTGCGATGGGGTAGTCCATATTTTGAGATCTAACAGCATATTTGTGTTCAGCAAATCTTTGTTTGAGTTTTCTCTTTGTGCGTCCAATATAAAAACATCCACAGTCGCAATCAATCCTATATACCACGTAGGTGGAATTGCAGTTGGCAAAAGAACGGCAGTGGAAGGTGTTTTCAAGTTTTGAGTCCATGAAAGTTTTAGTTGTGTTGATGTGGGAGCAATGAGCGCAATGCCCACATCTGAAGTGGTCGGTTTTCTGGAAGGAAGATGGTTGGTCACAAGTTTGTCTCTTAGGGTAGGAAGGCGCTTGAAGGAGAACATTGGTGGATCAGTGAACAAAGAGCCCAAAGTTTGGTCACAAGATAAAATACTCCAGTTTTTGAGGATGACACCTTTGATTTTGTGCGCCATATTGCTATATTGTATTGGACAGAACATTTTAGTGCTGGATTGCGAAGGAGGACGTCTATTTTTCTGCAGCAGGCTTTCTCTATCTAAAGTGCGGGCTTTACAAAGTGCATTGTTCAGTGTAGTTTTTGAGTAGCCCCTCTGAGAAAATCTGTTGTACATATCACGTGCTTGTTGTTCAAAATCACTATCCAAATTGCAGATCCTTCTTAACCTTTGAAATTGGCCAAAGGGGATGTTAGAAATCAAGTTTTTGGGGTGACAGCTTTCAGCTCTGAGTAAAGTGTTTCTGTCAGTTTCTTTTCTGAAGATAGATGTTTGTATGAGGCCTTCCTTGTCCAGAAGAATTCTAAGGTCCAGAAAATGTATTTCTTGTTGGCTGTATTCCAGGCTGAGCTTGATGTTAGGGTTCGTGTCATTCAGAAAAGTGTGGAAATCCAAAAGTTGGTCTTGAGAGCCTGTAATTATATATATATAATTACTTTGTCATTATATATATATATATATATATATAAAAAAGGGTTATAAAAGATTGTGGAATCTTCTTAAAAAAATGGGAGAAAAAGTGGACAGAATGAAGTCTCAAATCAGGCTGAACCGTGTCCAAACCGTGACTGGATTAGTTTCGGACAAGGACTATCCTGACAGAGCAGCCAAGCAGCTTCCAGTTGTGAATGCTCCGCTTGGTCTTACATAGACCAGCACGGGCCTTGGCGAGATCACGCATCGCACACGCAGCTGTCACTGAATGAATTGTTTTATCCGGAGCCAAACTTCCCTTCAGCTTTCGGTTGGAAACCCGCGGCCGCGGCGGGTTTCCTGGTTTGATCAATGCGGCCTGTGCTCTCTCCCCCCGCCGGTGTAGAGGGGGCTGTCTGTTCGCCCGACACACTCCAACTTTGTGTGCCGGTGAAAAGCAGATGCCACACGTGCGTCCCGATTGGTGGGGACAGCTGCTGGCGGACAATCGGAGCCCTGTGATTGGCCTCGGCAGCTGATGTGCCGCGGGACTTAGGGGGGCAGTGTTGTGGGCGCTGGCCGGGCCGAGAGTTACGAGGGAGACGGGACACAAGGGTGAGTCGTTTGGACAGCCAGCTTCACGGGGACGGAGACGTGTGTGTGTGTGTGTGTGTGTGTGTGCGCGTGTGTGTGTGTGGGTAGAAGGAGGCTCAAGCTAAAGCTACAATGAAAGGGAAAAACGACATACAGATGTTAAATAGGGGTGGGCGATATTGACAAAAATGAATATCTCGATTTTTTTTCTTCAATATCTCGATATCGATATTCAGACGATATTTTTGCAATCCTTCAAAGAAATGTGTGCAAACTGGCAAAGAAGGTCCGGTTGGTCTTTTGCATCTGACCTATTATTGTACACAGTGGCGGCTGGTGATGTAAACTCTAGGTGGGGCTGTTGCACAAAGTGTTCGTGCTTTTTTTATTTTTACTATCAGGTCTACTAAACGCATTTGCCACCATTTGTCAGACTAAAAAGAAGCATGTGACCACGTATCAGCAAATACTCACGGAACAAGCAACGCAAACAACGCTTATTCCCAGAGCATCAGACCAACATTACGGCAAAAGTCAAACGGCTCCAAAACATAATTTAAACAGCAGACTATGAAACCGCAGATTACCTAACAATGCATTCACCCAAATGATATGAGAGCATAAAGGAGTCGTTTATGTCCTGCTAACCGTGGCCACCGTGGCGTAAACATGGACTCACCCGCGTTCAGAAGCATCGCGTCCTCCTTACGTACATAAACGCACGGCAGCTTCCACACTTCATCTTGAGTCGCCAGCAAAAAAGTCCCGTCCGAGGAGTCGTCCAAAAAACGAAGAATATCCGAGTAATCCACCGTTGTTGCGCTTGAAGCTAGATAACAAGTGATTGATAGTAACATAGCAGTTCCCCGTAATAATAAATACAAATGTTTAGAAGTTAAAAGAAGCCCTGTTCGAAGGCTATTCCGGTGGATCTCTTGGGGAAATGTGTTCCATCTTTTGGACTCATCATTATATTATACAACCCAAGTTTCTAACGATACAATCACGAAGCTCGCCACTCGAGGACTCCACAGACGGTTAAGAAAAATTTTTCACTTTAGACTTTAGTTTTTCGCAAACAACGCAGATTTGGCCTTTTTTAGCAGCTGTTTTATGAATCGTACATCAGCTTTACTCTTTATGTTTTTGGATTGTTGCTTCAACCTAAGAAACGCCATAACACACAGGTAAGAACTCCGGCGTTGTTTTGCACATTAGTAGCAGCGTACGCGCGTGCAATTGAGGAACGATTGTGATTTTGTAAAAAAAAACATAAAATACAGTCAAACCAAACCCTACAGTATTGAAGTCGCTGTATATAATTGTTTAGAAGGTTATAGTGTGCGTTATTTGTTTTCTCTTTAACTTCCTTCTGCTCTTTTCATGTTTGGGGGTCGTATTGTACAAATTATGAAATATTATCTTGATATCCATTTTTGCATATCGTCCAGACAACAATTTCGATATTATCGTCAAAACGATATATCTCCCACCTCTAATGTTAAATCAGTTCCATCTTATCCCATACTCCAAACCTTTGCCTCCATCCCTCACTGAGAGTACTCTGTTCCCTGTGTACTCCGGCCGTTTCTATTTTTACTTCCAGCGGAGCAAGGGGTGGTGTTTGCCAAATACTTCCTGACCATGGGACCCAGGACTCGGAGAGAACGTGGTATCGGAGAATGGCCGGAGCTGGAAATAGACTTTTTTTGAAAGTCAGCCGCCGCCTCCCTGTCCTGTGGTTTTCTGCCCTCCCCAAAAAACAGCCGAGGACATTACATAACCTCACTTTAAGGCCGGGCGGGACGGGCCGGCACCGCGCTCCCACCTGTAAATCATTTCAGCCTAATTGTTTATTTGGCTTTGGTTAAGTGCTGCCAGTGTTTCCCATGTGCCTTTGCGTCCCGCCGGAGCGCACTAAACAAAGGGAGCGCGCCGTGTCCCCCCGGGGCAGTACGATCCGCCAAATGACCACCAACAGCACACGGGACAAGTCGACCCCAATCTTTGGATCGTCTTTCGTTTTTTTAATTGTTCCTTCTACCAAACAGCAAACTGGACAAAATTGCAGATATTTTCAGCGACAAAATCAGAGCCAGGTTTTGGTTTGGCAGCGCAGTGGTTAGCGCTCTCGCTTCACAGCTAGAAGGCCCCGGGTTCGATTCCCACCTGGACGGGGCCTTTCTGTGTGGAGTTTGCATGTTCTCCCCGTGTCTGTGTAGGTTTCCTCCGAGTACTCAGTTTTCCCCTACCACTAAAAACATGTACAATAGGCCAGGATGAATGATGTGTGTGAGTTAATTTATGGTGGCGCAGATTATTTTTATTTAACCTTTATTTAACCAGCAAAGTCCCATTGAGATTAAAAACCTCTTTTTCAAGGGAGTCTTGGCCAAGAGGCATCAAAAGATACAGTTGAAGAATTACATACATATTACATACTCATTATAAAAAACATTTACAGATGAGTGCAGTCGCGACATGTAGCTCACCACCACCGAGTGTGGAGTGAATGTGAAACGCTCTCATGTAAAGCACTTTGTGACCATGTCTGTGAAAGGCGCTATATAAATAAAGATCTTCTTTTATTTTGATGATATATTAGTTAAAAAAAACATTTTCAGAAGGTAGATATTGGATTTTTCTGCATTAGAGCTAAATAAATCAGGCTAATTCCAGAATTAGATATTAAAAATCCCTCTTAAAAAAGAGGGATTTTTAATATCTAATTCCAGCCTCAAGATGTCGTACTAAAGTGTGTTATGGAGCCACAAAGGAAATGACCATATTTGGATTACAGCGTCCTCTCGGTCACAGCCTTTCGTGCTACACGTGGATACCAAACATGACATGTGAATGAATAAGCGTGGGAAAACGACAGGTGTTCTGAGATGTCGTTACTTTCTGTAAATCTCGGGTTCAAAACGTCGCATCGTAAAAGGGTGAGTTTGGTCTTTTTTATACTCCGACATTAAAACTAATATATTAAGGTACAAAAACCTTTGTTTGCAAACAACGTAGGGAGTGAGTAAATTAAATTGCTAATGTGTTGTATCCAAACTCATCCGACACATTCCTAACTTCCAAATTCTTCACAGGGATGAGTTTATTAGCACTTTTCACAGTTTGTAGGGTCACTCCTCAGGGTCAGTGCTAACACTGTAGGTTCACATAAGAATGTTTCATAGTTAGGTGCTCAGTACTAGTTTACTATATACTGAAGGAGGATACACTTTGTTCCACTAATATAGAAAAATCAGGTTGGGCCCTTTGTTGGGCATGCTTCATGAGGCTTAATAACATTCTCTTTGGCGCCTTAGCATCTTATTTTAAATTGTATTACTCAAAATATAAAACACAGAGTTTGCCCCGCGTCGGTTACGTATCGTAAATACAGAAAACGCTGTCCAAAACACATTCATTAGCAAGATTTACACACATTTTTGCCAAAAATATTACATTTTTTTACGAAAATGTGTGAAATCTTTAGTCATTCGCTTTTACATATCCAACATTTCCTTCGTTCCTCTGCAATGGTTGACTGAATGACTTATTTCAATATATGATTTTCGCTCATGACCTGTAAAGTCTTGCCAGTGACGAAGGGAAACAGTAAAAGTAAAACGTCTAACAGGAAGGGCCACATCCTCGTCTTCACGGTCATGTTTTCGAATCCGCAAATAGCCTTAAAGGAGTATATCCGCACATTCACTCACTGCCGCCGGTGCGTTTAATCTTCCGGCCCGTTTGTGCGGCGTGTGGCGTGGCTTCCCGTCCGCGTCGGCCGCCGTGATTAGCGCGCAGCCAATAAAAGCTCCAACAGGAAGTGGAGCCAGGAAGTGGGAGCCGCGACCCTGTGATTGTTTAGCGAGCTAGGTGTCTGGAGCCGGCGCATGCTAGCGCGTCCGGCGAAGTTTGTCGTTTTCACTTTTATAAACAGGAGGCAGAGTTTGTTTCGTACGATGTAGGCGGTTCAGACGAGGCGAGGGCCCGGACAATGGCGGCCCGGAGATGTGAGCGTGAGGTGATCAAACCGGACATCGAGCGAGATCAAGGCTGGATCAAAGTTAGGACGGTCCGTCGTAGTAGAGCTCTTCAAATATTGGCGAGCTTCTCCTCGCTCTCGTTTTCAGAATTCAGAGTAAAGACATGAGCTCGAGGCCGGTTTAAGCTCTGGCTCCTTGTAATCAGTGCACACATTTCTGTTTGGCATTAACAATAGTCTGTCCAAACTTAAGCCATGACCATTGGCTTTCAGTCGATGCCAAGGCTGGTATTGAGGAAACCCAAATCCAGCTCTTCTCATCATGTCAATTAGCAGATTTAAAATACAAATAAAAACATATGTGCATAGCTTTAATAAGATAAAAAAACTGAGGCACTCAAAGAAAATGAACGGTAAAAGGTCATTATTGTAGCGCGGTCATTTGAATAAAACTTTGCCTACGTGTTTCAGCCCATTGGGATTTGTCAGGAGGCAGCTTTTAAACAGTATACAGTGATCACATGCACCATTTACATCCTCTGAGCAGCATTTCAAAATACAACAACAGTAACAACCATAAATATCCATCCATCCATTTTCTTCCACTTGTCCGTTGCCGGGTCGCACCAGCCCCCTATGGCTCCTCCTGCAGGGGGTGGGTCCACAGAAGGACGGCCTCATGGTTCTAACCGGGCCTGTTGGTCTCTCATAAGGGGCTTCTGAACCATAAATACAATTTCCATAAAAGTATACAAATATACAGCCATATACAAGCCATACAGTCCACATAAAAATTCACATTGTGCATGTTTAGATCTTAACAAGGTTCCAAGTCGAACTTCATATGCAACAAGAAGAAAAGGGAGAGACACAAAATGCATTTTGAGTGAAGCTTTTATTGAAAACAACAGTTAAACTGAAATCGTTTTTGCAGCTGATCAAACGTTTAGGACCACATGCCTGCGGATTCAGTGTCCTTTTCTGTCGCTCTGTCATGACGTCCTGATGGCAAAGACAGAACAATCTTCTGCTTTTGTACGTGTTTGGGCTGTTGAGCTTCACAACTAGAGCCTCCTGCAGAGCACCATGGCTGCTGAGGAGAGACGCAGTAACACAGTCATTTGGAACATCTGAAAAGATCCTGAGGTTATGGCACAAATAAGGCACGTGGAAGACCCAAAAACTGTCCCCAGCACTGAGCACGATTGGCTGGAGGATCCTGGACCCACATTAAGGCCGTTACTGGAGACGACTGCAGCCCAATAACCATCAGAGGCTTCTGCGACTGAAGGCCTTGAAAAACAAAAACTTTACTTGTTGTTTTCAATAAAATGTTTATTCTTTTTTTCCTTTTGTCTCACTCCCTTTGAGTGCATTGAGTTGCCTTGTGTACAAAATGTGCAGTATAAATAAAGTTGCCTTGCCTTTTCTTCTTGTTGCATGTTGTAGTTCTACTTAAACAAAATGCTAGCTTATCAGCTAAACCCATTTGAGGAGACCTACAAATGTCTTTTTCTGAGACACTGAAGAGGCACCAAGAGAAATAACTGATATAGTCAGAAATGTCATACATTAGAAATCCTTGGACTGTGACGAGGTAGATATGAGTATTGTTAAACAGGTCATCGATCACATCGTCACACCGCTATCCCATATTTTTAATTTGTCTTTCAAAACTGGTAAATTTCCAGATTTTATGAAAATGGCTAAAGTTATTCCCCTCTATAAAAAATGTGACAAAGCTCAATTCTCTAATTACAGCCCTATCTCAATACTACCTCAATTCTCAAAAATATCAGAAAAGCTCTATACAACTCGACTAGATGCATTTATAGATAAATACAATATTTTAAATGATAGTCATCATGGCTTTCACTAAAGCAAATCTCCCGCTCTTGCGTTAATGGAACTCATAGAGGAAATTACAAATAATATCAAGAAAAAGTATTCAATAAGTATTTTCATCGACCTTAAGAAGGCTGTTGATACTATGGATCACAATATACTCCTGAACAAAATACAAAAAGGTGGGATAAGAGGTATACGTAAACAGTATGTTCAAATGGGGCAGTGCAGATCCATGTATGATACCCTAGTGTGTGGAGTCCCCCAGGGATCGGTGCTGGGACCTAAACTATTTGTATTATATATCAATGATTTGTACTTGGTTTCCAAGAAGAACTGGTCCTTTTTTCAGATGATACAACAATCATACTCTCAGGTACAGACTTACAGCAAATGGTGATCGAGATTACAGGAGAAATGGATAAATTGAAAGATTGGTTCCGCATAAACGAATTGTCTCTAAACATTACGAAAACCAAAACAATGTTCTTTGGAGTCTATGAACATACATTTCTTGGTGTAACGCTCAACCATAAAATCAGCTGGAAACCTCACATCATAAAAAATAAAACTAAAGTTGCAACGATTTCAGCCCTAATGAATAAATCTGAATATATTATTAACAACAAAGCTCTATATATTATATACTGTTCACTTATCCTTCCCCATTACTGTGTAGAGATCTGGGGAAATGCATATAAAGGAATCTTGACCCATTGTTTAAAGTTCAGAAAAAGGCAATAAGAATAATCCATTTAGCTGGATACCGTGATCACACAAATCCATTATTCTTTAAATGAAAAACAATGACATTTGAGGACCTTACTAAATTTAAGATGGCTCAAATCATGTTCAAAGCCTCGCAAAAGTCTCTTCCTGAGAGTACACAAAAAATGTTCTGCAAACGAGAAGTCAAATACAACTTGAGAGATAAGATGAGTTTCGATAAACAGTACTCCAGAACAACCATGAAAAGCATGTGTCCCACGAGACGGGGTGTAGAAATATGGAAGAATATAGATGCTTCGGCCCACTCCTTTTGAGTTTAAGCTGCTCAAATCAATTAATAAACTGACTAAACTAAACTAAGAGCATAAATCCAGAAGAACTCCCTCCGTGTGTCGCCTCCTCTTATGGACTATGATCTATACCAGAAGCTTTTAAGGCGTTAATGGGCACGGTTAGAGAGGATTCCCTTATGGCTTGTTTGTGTTTAGATTTCAGCTTCTACTTATCTTGGAAGAGAAACTTCGCACATCAATTACTTGAGGCAGGTGCGTAGGAGATGAGGGAAAATCCCAGTGTACAATAATAAAAATTACTTCCCTATTACTTCCCTAAATTACTTCCTTAGTATTTTTTTATTTTTTATTTTTTTATAGCTTCTACTTATGTAAAAACAACCACATGGGCTTTCGAGCCTGTAGAGCCAACACCAGGCCGAGGACGCAGTGGATACATTTGGGACAGAGAAGCTAAACTCTAATTGAAACAACGTCCCAATAAATGCAGTGAATGCGTTAATGAACAAAGAGTTTGGAATTGTGCCACTTTAAAGCTGCCCCCCGTTTTCATTTGAAGAATAGAAGCAGGAGGAAACTGACATTGTCCGCCCATTAGCAGAAGTACCCATACATAGACCATGGTATGGGGTCAGGGGCTGTGCTGTGACCTGGAAGGAACCGCCATAGTGGACAGGATGAGGCCTTAACGTATACTTGACACATATAAACATGAGGATCTGTGTCCGCTGACTTCAGACTAATGAGGTAACACTTGGATTACACACACATCTCAGGGGGAACCAAAGCGTCGATGCAACCAGGAAGCTTTTCTACTTCCTGTCCGGTCCCAGCCCTTTGACCCCTGAATGTACAGAATTGCTTTTTCACAAAGTGGTCAGTGTTGAGATTTTGTTTTAATCTCGTTTCTCCTTAAACATCTCAGTTTTAATGTCAGAGTAAAAAAGAGACAATACTTACTAGGGGTGTGTATCGATACGTATCCCGATACAAGGGTCGCGATACGATACGATACGATATATCCCGATATTGAAGCATTAGACGATTATTGCAATTTTTTTATTTTTCATGCAGCAGGCTCTTTTTAAACTTGTGTCGTAGTACTGCAGTGGCGAGACACGGGTTTGACATGAGCATGCTGTGTTTAGTTTTCCCTCGGCTTCGTTTAATTCCGTAATAAAATGCTACGAAGATAAATCCTCTCCGAACGCAGCGGCGACACACTCAGCAACATCTGCACACAGCTGGTGGCTCTCGTAATAATCCAGGTCTCTGTCTTTGCTGTAAAAGCCAAAGTGAGGCCAAATGTAGAGTTTTAAAAGAGCCCCGGAGCGCCTCATAGCTCCATGGTAAACTGTTCCTGTGTGTCTCTAACTCTCACTAGATTCTAGTGTTACTCAAGCGGGCTGCGCTGCCATCTAGCGGGTGGGAGTAAAAGTGCAGGACCAAAGAGAGACGCCGCAATGAATATTTCCCCAAAAATAGATGTTTAAATATCGATACGGGCACTTTTTGGATCGATATTTTTTCAACACCCCTAATACTTACCCTTTATGAGTTAAAAAATAATAATAATGTTTTACTGCCTGATTTATAGAGCTTTGAATAAAGAAAAAACAAAGCAAAACATGTTTTTTTTTTTTTTACAGATTTCACTTATAAATAGCTTATTCAAAAACTAAAACTGGAACAATATTTGTAACTAATATATCAGCAAAGTACACTGGGAAAATGACCATCTTAAAAGAGAGAAATAACTTAAAATCGCTTGAGTAAAGGTTCTTTATGTTGGATTTGAGTCAGTTTGAACTAATCAAAAACTATCTTTTACTTATACAATATCTGAAATAATATTAAAAACAATCTGACTTAAGAAAGAAAATGTACTTAATAGATAAGAGGGTTTATCTGATCTAAGAGTAGACCAAAGATTTTCTCCAGTTCAGCTTTACCCAAATCTAAAAGCTGTTCATCTGGAGCTTATAGGCCAGTGTAACGCTTCACTTGAAAGCTAAGACCTACAAAACGGATCGAAGAGTTTTCTGCACATCGTCGCCGCGTTGTCGTCACTTTTTCGGGGTATTTGTGCTGCGTTTTTGTCGCTCTTTTGGTGCTTTTTTTTTTCTTTTTCAAAGAAGCTTTTAGATTTGGCTAAAGTCGAACTGGTGAAAATGTGCTCGGTTCAGACGGGGGTTAAGAGGTTATGTCATGTTACTTCTTGCTTAAGATGATTACTCGTTTTCCTGTGTAAAACCACACATTCAAACCTATAGATTTTGTGGCTGTATTTATATGAAAACATAAAATGACAAAAAACTTCCAATACATTTTTGAATCATATTTATATCAGTAATATACAGCCAAAGTTTCACATTGATATCTCAGAATGCATTTATTTGATTTTTTTTCTATTCACCCGCACCGTCTCGCCTTAAATACTTGAACACCCAAACCCGCTCTCTCCGGCTACCCGGTGCCAAGAGCGGCGGTTGGCGTGTGCGTGGCCCAGGCGTGCCCAGCTGGACGCGGGGTTAGATAAGGACAGGTGTGGAAGTGCCTCGGGTTAAACTTTAACACAATTACCCAGAAACACTGTCAAATCTTATGCAAATGTTATGCAAATCCTCCACTTGACTTTGAAAGGCCGGTGGAATTCCCCCGACGCTTTTATGACAGCAGTTATGATCTGTGCCTCTCGAAGATACGGGTCGTGATGTGAGCAATGTGTAAAAGTTGAACGTGTCCTGTAAATGATCCGTGATCTGTGTGATCTGTAGCTCGTAGCTGTATAGTACACACTGGAGGTTTGGAGGTGTGTGGGGTAATCAGATGTATAGGGTTTCTGCAGGGCAAATGTAGTTCTTTTTTTTAATTCCATTTCAACGTCTAAATATCATGTTTTTAATGCCACAAATGCAAAACATCTCGGTGTATTCCATTTTGTAAGTTTTGTAAACATTCAATCAGACGGAGGAATGAGGGGAAGTTTTATTCAAAGTAGAGTGGATGTTTTTTTAACGCTAACACAGAGTTTAGCATTATGAAAGGAAGTTCACAAAAGATCGTGAACCGACGGTGGTGCAGTTGGTAGAGCGGGTCGTCTCATGATCGGAAGGGGTCAGGGGTCCGAATCCCGCCTCCTGAAGGTGCACACTGGCGTTGTGTTCTCGGGCAAGACACTTCACCTGCCTTGCCTCCTGTGTTTACAGTGGCGTATGAATGGGCGAGTCAAAGCGCTTTGACCTAATGAAGGCAGAAAAGTGCGAGTACAGGCCAAAAGGTTTTTTGATGTTTTTTCTTTTCATTTCAAAACTGTTTCCGTGGTAGATTCTCACCGAAGTCGTTCACATACGGCCCATACGAGTGAGCACATACGGAATTGTGTTTTAAACCACACAAAAAAAACGTTGACATAAATTCTTCCAAATGGAATCGCTTTGATTACTGCTTTACACTTTTGACATTTTCTCAGTGAGCTTCACGATGTCGTCCCAGAAATGGTTTTGACTTCTCAAACATGTGGAAAACCTATTTCCAAAGACGACCTTATGAAGCACATGGAGAAAATGCCAAGAATAAAGGGCGGCAATTTTGAAGAATTCAGAATATAAAACATATTTGGAGTTTTTTCAACTGTTGTTTCCTTCATAATGTGTGCATTCATAGTTTAACGCCTTCAATGAGAATCATAGTGTGTTAATAATGTTGAAAATAAAGAAAAGCCAAGACATAAAAATGGTGTCCAAACTTTTGGCCTGTGCTGTAAATTGAATCCAATAACTATAGGGAGCTGTCAGGTCTTTGTTTCTTGTTCTTTTATTATAAAGTGTATGAGGTGTTCAAGAGTGCAGGAAGTAAAAGTTGTGCTCTGTAAATTGTGTTCTAAATGGAACATGAATGTCCTAAATGCCAAAAAACACAGACTTACATGAAAGTTGCCGTTTAGCAACTGGGGCCAGAACTCCCCTGAAAGAGACTTTCCTGGTTGAATACAAATATTTTAAGCGTCAACATTTTTTATTTTGCTTCATACCTTTTGTTTATTCTCCCCTTTGAACGCATCACAAGGACAGTGTGTGGAGGAGTGAGGGGTGTGGGTGACACTGACACCTACCGACAACAGTTCAGCCACGTCACCGAGACAGCTCTGATCAAGGTGACAAATGATATCCGTATGAACACCAACGCAGGTAAGGTCTCAGTTTTAGTTCTGCTGGACCTGAGCGCTGCCTTTGACACAGTGGACCACGGGATCTTACTTCACAGGTTAGAAAACTGGGTGGGAATCTCTGGTACTGCGCTAAACTGGTTCAAGTCCTATCTCGAGGATCGGACGTACTTTGTAGAAATTGGCAACTGTGTCTCAGACAAAATTTCCATGACCTGTGGAGTCCCCCAGGGGTCAATCTTGGGACCCCTCTTATTCAACTTGTACATGGTTCCATTGGGTCAGCTAATAAACAGCAACAATGTGTCGTACCACAACTACGCAGATGACACTCAGATCTATTTGTCACTGACGGCAGGTGAACATGGGCCTGTAGATACTCTCTGTCACTGCATCGAACAGATCAGTTTGTGGATGCAAAACAACTTTCTCCAACTAAACTCAGACAAAACTGAGATCATTGTTTTTGGCCCTGGCCTTTCTAAACGAGCTGTTAGAGCTGCAGTACATCCAGAACACTGCTGCTCGAGTCCTGGCAAGAACCAGGAAATACGACCATATTAGTCCAGTGCTCCGGTCCCTGCACTGGCTTCCTGTCACTCAGAGAATAGAATTTAAAACAGCTCTGCTTGTGTACAAGTCTTTTCATGGTTTAGCACCAAAGTCCATCTCTGACATGTTAGAGCCGTATGAACCATCTCGGGCCCTGAGAACTTCAGGGAGGGGTCTCCTGGTGGTTCCCAGAGTCAGGACTAAACACGGTGAGGCTGCGTTTCAGTTTCATGCAGCTAAAATCTGGAACAGTCTTCATGAGGATGTGAGACAGGCCTCAACTCTGACAATGTTCAAATCCAGGCTGAAAACAGCTCTTTTTACCCGAGCATATGAAAACTGAAAGTATTTTATCTGCACTCTTGCCTTTTACTGTAATTGATTAATTTTTATGTTGATGTTTTATTGATTGATTTGATCTGTTTTCTTGTAATTTTATGCAACTGTGAAGCACTTTGAGTTGCCTTGTGTATGAATTGTGCTCTACAAATAAACTTGCCTTGCCTTTTACAAATGTAATGGATTGTGTATAATTGAGCACATTCATTTGATGTATTGGAAGTAATATTAAATATTAATATTTTTTTCTTTTCCTTTGATTTCAGAAACTAATCTGAATCCCCCGGTGCCATCGCTTTGACCAATGAGACAAGCTTTCCTGTGTGCCAGGTTGTCACGTCCTATCAGGAGGGAGGGGAGGAGCTTGATCGTGTACTTTCAAATTTCACTCTCCCCTCACTTACTATCACTGTATTGCCCAGCAGAACCCTTGACATAAGGCGTTATCCTGCTCATAAAGGAAGTACAGTTGTTACTGACTGTGATAAGAGGGGCTGCTCGAGTGAAAGGCCGCGGCCAGAATCATTCCAAACTGTGATCCCAAACACGCAGGAATTTACCGCTGTCCTGTCACCACATTCCTCTCCTGAGTCTTGTGTGAATCTCCTCTCTTTTCGTCTGTTATTCTGAGCATGTTGTGACTGAGTCCACGTCACAACACGACCTCGCTGCCTTTATACAAACGCGGATGTAAATGACGTGGGCTAAGAACTGATTGGTTTTTTTTAGAAGATTCCGGGGAGGTATTTTTTTCGTCCTGAAGGTGATTCTGTGGTGAGCCGAATCCCCAAATTGATCTGCACACTTCACTACAATAAAACACATTCGCTCTATTCAAACTAATGAGTCGAGTTTTCCATTTTAAAATGACGAATAAAACAAAGCACAAGGACTCTATGCTAAATACTGATTGTAAATATGAATGAAAATATAAACTTACATTTACAACTCTTTGGGAAAGCTTTCTGTCTTGGTAATAAGACATCTTTGCATTTGTTAAAGATGCATTTGGTTCAGTGATTTTTTATTTTTTTTTCCTGTTTCGAACATGACCAAATATGGGTTTCCAAAGATGCCGCCTGTATCAGCACTTTGCCCAGTGTGTCAGGGCTGACCAGTGTGCAGCCGCCAGGGGACGGTCAGTGACAAAAGCATTTGGAAGAAGACATTATTTCTGACTTCCCGCAGTTGTGCGTTGGCCTGACGGAGGCCGTGCGGCGCCCGCACGTTGACACGATGTCCTCTTTTTCCTGATCGACGGCTTCCTGGGGTGGCGGAGCTGGGGACGTTCCGCTCCGAGTTCCATGACAGGTTTCTATCTTGGCAGTTGTCACTCATTTGGAACCTCTAAATTCTGGTATTTATTGGGTGTGAAATGTACACGGTGTGCTTCTGAGTGAGAGCCCAGGCTATTTAAAAAAAAAAAATCCCAATAATGTTCTGCAGAGTCAGTCGGAGTGTGGGAATGAGCTGCGGCGGGGAGAGGCCGTGCGTGCACAAACCTGCGCCGGGATCCGAGGCGCTGTGGGACAAAAGCCTGAGATCGGGCTTGGTTTCGCTTCTCACTCCTCTCTCTCTCTCTCCCACACGGCGATATCACGGCGAAGCTCCGTCTCGCTCAAACACGTGTCCCCCAGCGCTGACACGAGGACGACCTGACGACCTGCCAACTGTGACTGTAAGGCTGCAGCGCGCGCCGACAGTTTCAGTTTGCGCTCCCACACACACGCACGGTGGTGAGGGAAAAAACCTGCCCCACGCGCTCCTTTAAACGACCCCTAAAGCTATGAGCCAGATACTTGGGGGCATGAGGCGGGTGCCAATACAAAAAGAGCACCGAGATCCTGTCATTTACACATTAGTTTTAAAGGCTATAGGGAATTTATTTGTGAGTGATTCTGCCATCAGTGGAACCTTAAATCAATTTATCTTCGTTTGCATCAGCTTAAACTAGTGCAAAAACTGTTTCTAAATGTATAAAGACAGGCCCATGATTGTTTTACTCATTCAAAATCTTGGTGCTGTTTTACAATTGTACACTGTGTTCCAAATTATTATGCAAATTGTATTTCAGTGCCATAAAGGTTAAAAAGAAATAAGTGTTTCATTGAAACTCATGGATGGTATTGTGTCTCAGGGCTCTTTGAATCACTGACCTCAATCTCAGACGCCTCTGATATTTAGTTGTCAGGTGAGCCCAGTTAAGGGAACAACTACTGAAAAAGGACGTTCACCATTATTAAGCAGACCACCATTTTCAAGCAGTATGGGAAAAAAAAAGGATCTCTCTGCTGATGAAAAGCGTGGAATAGTTGAATGTCTTAGACTAGGTATGAAAACCTTCGATATTTCATGAAAGATTAAGTGTAATCATCGTACTGGGACAAGTTGATCATTGTTATACTCACTACTGCCACTTCAGGTCTATCGTGTAACTGCAGCTTCTATATTAAGCACATGCATGACGGCACTTCCGACTTAACACCTTTTTGAGTGACAGTGCAGGATTCTAGAGGCAGTTGTGGTGAACAGGTCTGGGCCCATTCTACACTAGGGGTGGCTAACTAGTCAGAGACCAAGAGCTGAAATATTCAACCTTGATCCTGTGAAGAGCCACAGTGAGATCCCGGGGAGCGGTAGTTTATTGTGATTAAATATAATGTGTTACAATCAAAATATCACAATAAACTATAACTTTATGCCTGTCCTTTTTTTAATGTTTTGATAATTGTTTTGGATGTAATCGTTTTAATCCTGATAATAAATGTATATTAAATAAACTGACATTTTGCGCTGTTCTGCTCTGACTGGGACAGCCCCCTCCTCTGGTTCGCCCCTGGCCTGTGCGCTCAGTGCCTGCAGCTTGGTCCTGACTGGACTGTGCAGAGAACGCACTCTAAGCTGCACAAAGTTCATACACTTTAATCAGGAGCCTCTGGAGGACGTCTGAGATTCTGTTTTATGTTGCATTTGTTACAGTTGTAACATGTGACAGAAAGGTCAATGACTTTGTGTATTTCCGCGTTTTGCATCATTAGAGCTCCGCTTTTGTGCATTTCCTAATTTTGATCTTTTTCTTTGAACATGAGTCCAACTTCCCCTCCTGGAACCGCCACCTTAACGTGGTGGAGGGGTTTGAGCACCTGAATGATCCTGGAGCTCTGTTGTCGGGGGCTTCGTGCCCCTGGTAGGGTCTCCCATGGCAAACAGGTCCTAGGTGACGGGTCAGACAAAGAGCGGTTCAGAAGCCCCTTATGAGAGACCAACAGGCCCGGTTAGAACCATGAGGCCGTCCTTCCATGGACCCACCACCTGCAGGGGGAGCCATAGGGGCTGGTGCAGCTCCAACAGCCTATAAAATAAGGCTCCTATGTTGAAATATAACTTGACCTGTTAAGATGTTTTTGATTACGTCCACGCAGCAGTACACCACATCCAGTATAAACACCGGGAAAACGTATGGATTTTGGTATGTAAAAACACATAATTTCACATGTCTAGTAATACATACAGTTCTATAGGAAGCACCGACTTGGACTTTTCAATAAGGAGAATTGCTGAAGCAAACACTCAGGATTTTACATTCTCACAATACGACCTACAGAACACTGAGATCGACACCGACCCGGAAAATAACTTTTTTACTAGAGCTACCAATGACTGTCAATACTACACAGAGGATCTGTACAATAGTAAACTTAAGAACATTAAGGCATTCACTGTAATCCACTTCAATAGTCGAAGCCTCTATGCAAACTTTGACCACATCAAAAGCTTCTTAAAACAGTTTTCCACACCATTCAGTGTCATTCTAATCACAGAAACCTGGATTAATAATGACAGAGAATTTGAGTTTTCTATTGAGGGTTATGAATTTATAAGTATGAACAGAAAGAACAAGCATGGAGGGGGCGTAGCTATGTTTATAGACTCCAACTATAGTTATAAAGTAATGCAAAATAAGACAATGGTGGTGGATGATACACTTGAATGCCTTACTGTAGAGATTACAAGGCAAAAAAAGAAAAATATTATTGTAAGTTGTATTTACAGAACACCTGGCTCTGATATAGATGTTTTTTCAAATTGGATGGAGGAGCACTTTTCAGGATTAAATCATAAAGTCATGTTTGTGGGGGGAGACCTCAACATCGATCTGTTAAACCCATATAAACATAAAAAGTCGGACGAATTTATAGATACTTTATTCAGTATAGGTCTGTTTCCTCTAATAACCAAACCAAGTAGAATAACAACCCATAGTGCCACCTTGATAGATAACATTTTCTCAAATGAAATAGAAAATGATACAGTCAGCGGGTTAATTATAAATGACATTAGTGATCACCTTCCAGTTTTCGTTTTGTATAAAAATGGATATGTAAAAGATGAGGAGGAAAATAAGTATTGGTTTAGAAGGGTAAAAACAGAGAAAACTATTGATGCATTTAAAAAGGAGCTTTTAGCTCAAGACTGGAGTATTGTGTACAGAGAGAATGACACGAATATGGCTTATGATGAGTTTACGCGAGTATTTCAAAAAGTATATGACAAACATTGCCCAATGAAGAAACACTGTAAAAACAGAAAGTGTAAAGAAACACCATGGATGTCTAAGGGTTTACTAAATGCTTGCAAGAAAAAAAATAATCTTTACAAAAACTTTATAAATAACCAAACAAAAGAAGCTGAGGATAAATATAAGAAATATAAAAATAAACTGACAGGTATCATGAGAAAATGTAAACAGGATTATTATAATACATTGTTAGATAGCAATAAGAATAATATTAAAGGTTTATGGAATATCTTAAATAGTATAATTAGAAATAAACCAAGAACGATTAATTATCCAAAATATTTCAAAGATGAGGATAACACTTTAAATAATATGAATGAAGTTGTCGAAACATTTAATAAATTCTTTGTAGATGTTGGACCGAACCTTGCTGCAAAAATTGCAAATGTTGAGAACTATAATTGTGATCTGATAGAAGCAAATGTCCCTGTTCCTCAAACCTGTGGAGGAGAAGGAGATACTGGACATTGTTAAAGGGTGTAAAAATAAGACCTCGACCGATTACCATGACATGGATATGAAAACTTTAAAAAGTGTTATTGAAAGTATCTCTAAGCCGTTAACTTACATCTGTAACTTATCGTTGCAAACTGGACAATTTCCTGATGGTATGAAAGTAGCAAAAGTGATTCCTCTGTTCAAAGCAGGAGATAAACATCTCTTTACAAACTACAGGCCTGTTTCCCTTTTACCGCAATTCTCTAAAATCTTAGAAAAGGTTTTTAACTCTAGACTTGACGGCTTTATCGAAAAGTGTAATTTACTCTCGGACAATCAGTTTGGTTTTAGGAACAATCACTCAACCTCACACGCGCTCTTCGATATAACTGAAGAAATAACTAATGCTGTAGATAACAAGAAATATGCAATAGGGTTATTTATTGACCTGAGTAAAGCGTTTGATACAATAAACTATGATATATTAATTAATAAACTAGAACATTATGGGATTAGGGGGGTAGCTCTACAGTGGGTTACCAGTTACTTAAAAAATAGAAAACAGTGTGTGAAAATCGGTGACTATCAGTCGAGTTGTCGACAAATTGTCTGTGGTTTACCTCAAGGTTCTATTCTGGGCCCAAAATTGTTTAATATGTATATTAACGACATTTGTAAAACGTCTGAAATACTTAAATTTATCTTGTTTGCTGACGATACAAATATTTTTGCATCAGGAGACGACTTACAGCAGCTGTGTCGGATTGTTAACTTGGAACTCAAAAGTGTCAATAAGTGGTTCAAACAAAATAAATTATCTTTAAATCTGAGTAAAAGCAAAATGATGATATTTGGCAACTGTAATTCCAATGCTCAGGAAGCAATTCAGATAGAGGGTGTTGTTATCGAGCGAGTCCATGAAATCAAATTTCTCGGTGTGATTATTGATGACAGAATTACTTGGAAATCTCATATTAAATATATATCTACGAAAATTTCTAGAAGCATTTCAGTAATAGCAAAAGCAAAGCACATTTTAAACATCAAAGCTCTACATACCTTATACTGTTCTCTGATTTTGCCCTACTTATATTATTGTACTGTGGTTTGGGGTAGTACTTATAAAAACACAGTTAAACCAATAATATTGTTGCAAAAAAGAGCTATCCGAGTAATTCATAAAGTTGGGTTTTTGGACCACACAAACTCATTATTTTTAAAATCAAAGATCATGAAGTTTTGTGACATTGTTGAGTTCCAAACTGTACAGATGTTATTCAAAGCAAGGTATAAATTGTTACCAATCCAAATACAAAGAAGGTTCCAAGAACGTACTGGTTGTTATGATTTACGTGATGAATTAAACTTTAGGATTCAGAAACATAGCACAACTTTGAAAAGTTTTAGTCCAACAGTTAATGGTGTACAATTGTGGAATAAACTGGAGATGGATTTGAAACGATGTCCAAACATTAACCTGTTCAAATATAAATACAAACAAAAGACTCTTGAAATATACAGACAAGAAGAAATGTGTTGCCACTAGGGGGAGCAGTAGAATCAATTATGTGTATTTTTTCCTCTATATTCAAGGAAGAGTGTTGCTGCTTGGAACGGTTGTCATTCTATTGCTCAAATTCACAAATGGAGAATTAGGGTTGGCAGGTTATGGATCTGTTGAGAGGAATCCTCCCAACGGGCTTAAAACCTTGTCTTTTAATGCACCACTCAGCATAGGAACATATTCTACAAAATCAGCTGTTAGGGCAGCCGTGTGGGGGTTTGTTGAAGGGGAGTTACTGCCCTCTTCAACTGGCTCACTCTCTGGCCTTTTAATGCACCACACTATGCAGGAACATCATACTTTTAATGCACCACACTATGCAGGAACATCATACTTCACATTTAACTCAATTAAATAAATATATAATAATGATAATGATAATTAAACCCAAATTAAAATTATACTGAGAATGGTAATGACAACTGGAAAGCATCAAGATCTCAGATTATAATATCTATTAATGTACCTTTATACAATCTACCTTTATCTATTAATGTACCTTTGTACTTTATACAATTAATTATATAAACAGTTCATATATTTTATTATTATTATTATATATTTTTTGTAAGATTGTAAGTTTGTAAGTTTGTAAGTTGGTCTGTACGAATGTAGCTGCTTGTAATGTTTTGTAGTGTTTTGAAATGTTCTTTTTTATTTTATTGCATTTTATTGCACTTGGGGGTGGGGGCTCATAAGCTTTTTGCTTCAGCCCACTCCTTTTGAGCACAAGGTGTATTGCTCAAATAAACAAATAAACTAAACTAATTGAAATAGCTTTTGATTTCAGTAAATATGACCTCCTAATTGTTAGGACTCGGTTCTTTTGTATCACGCGAGAAGAGATATTTGGATATGGCCAAAGCAGACACTGGAGATAGAAGCTTTTATTGCCGTTGTTATTGTTCCCAGTTACAGAGCAGTATAACCAGCTGGTGACTTCAGAGAGAAAGAGAGGAAGTGAAGTCCAGACCTCCGTTGACAGTTGCCTTATATCCTACTCTTGCACTTCTCTCTGCAGAGAGGGTGACTGCCTATCATGGTGTTGACCGTTGTCTATCAGCTAATCTCACTGACATGGCCTTCTTGTTCTGCAGCGTGTGAGCAAAGCCTGAGTCAGGAGTTTGTTCAGATATTGTTACCACCCTTACAATCCCCCTGTTACTTACTCACTAAGAGTAAGTATAATAATAAGTTCTGAAACTAAGCAATCTAAATTGGCCCTTCAATCTAAACTAACTTTCAGCGTGTGTGGCGTGTGATCCTGTGTGTTGTGACAGTCCACCTTCACCTCCATAGCGAGGCGTGGCTTTAACGTGACGCTGACCACCTCATTTTAACTATAAGCAAGAAACCACCATTCAACGCTCCTTTTGGACCTAAACAAACCTGCAATGAGCAGCACCCACAAAGCCTAAACTGAAAATACATCACCACAAGAAAACCAAGTATGAAAGAAGCACTAAAGATTAAAATACAAAATCACAACGAAGAGGCTCTGTCCCACCTTGGCCAGTTCTGTCTTCTCATTACCCGGTCTCCTTCCTTTATTTACTCCAGGACCCAGACCTTGGGTTCCTCGACAAGTGTTTCCTGTGCATTTTGGGATAAAACTTCACAGCAGAGTTTAGCATTCTTATGTATTCAGATATTTATTGGTGTTGCTTTTTCAACAACATTGTTTTGGCGCTTGGCCCTACAGTCAGAGGACATGACATTTTTGACCTGTGAGAACCTCATGGGCCGTTAACCCGTGGGCCTCATCAGGGAGAGATCTCATTCCAAATAGCACTGTAGTGCAGTTAGCCATTTAAGTTTAGTTTATGCACATACCCCCTGTTGTTTTACACCGTCCCCTGTTTATATTTCATATCATAATATCATTATTTTTATTGTATTATATTGTTTTTATTTTTTGCACATTTCGTTTTCTCTACGTGTTTGCGCACGGAACAAACTTTTTATTTAATTGTTTGTATTTTTGTATCTTTTTTTGTTTGTCTTTTTAGTTTACCTATTTTTATCGACGTGTTTACGCACGGAACTTAAATACAACCTTAACTGTTATCTAAGGACTCATCCTGGAACCGCCACCTCAACGTGGTGGAGGGGTTTGAGCGCCCAAATGATCCTGGGAGCCCTGGTAGGGTCTCCCATGGCAAACAGGTCCTAGGTGACGGGTCAGACAAAGAGCGGTTCAGAAGCCCCTTATGAGAGACCAACAGGCCCGGTTAGAACCATGAGGCCGTCCTTCTGTGGACCCACCACCTGCAGGAGGAGCCATAGGGGCTGGTGCAGCTCCAACAGCTGCCCCCACGACCCGGCAACGGACAAGTGGAAGAAGATGGATGGATGTTATCTAAGGAATCCTTGTAAGAAGGAAAGGCAATCTGTTTTGTCACTTTTTCTCTTGCCTTTAATCAGTGTATGTCAAAATGTAAATAGGGAAGTTCCAAACCTTAAGAGCGAGGCCACTCACATACAGGGAAATAACACGCTAGAGCGTGGCAGAAATGTAGAAAAGGTTTTTTGCTTACCTTGTTCTGTGGCGCCTTTCCCTTTGAGTGGTCCCGTCCTCAGGCTGGCCAGTCCAATTAGGAGATCGCCATGTTGTCTCGTTCTAAGCTACTGATGAGAGAGAAACAAATATATAATTCTTCTCGCGAAGATATCCCGGTCTCGGCACCAATTGTTAGGACTCGGTTCTTTTGTGTCACGCGAGAAGAGATATTTGGATATGGCCAAAGCAGACACTGGAGATAGAAGCTTTTATTGCCGTTGTTATTGTTCCTAGTTACAGAGCAGTATAACCAGCTGGTGACTTCAGAGAGAGAGAAGAAGTCCCCCCCAGCCCTCTGTTGACAGTTGCCTTATATCCTACTCTTGCACTTCTCTACGCAGAGAGGGTGACTGCCTATCAGTGAATCAGTTGTGTGTGTCTATGTGTTTGTACTTTATCTGTACTTCTCGTTATGCTCAGAAGGATTATGGTGTTGACCGTTGTCTATCAGCTAATCTCACTGACATGGCCTTCTTGTTCTGCAGCGTGTGAGCAGAGCCTGAGTCAGGAGTTTGCTCAGATTGTGTTACCACCCTTACATAAGGCTGCAAATTCAACAAACGACCATTTTCAGTTCATTACAAGCTTTCAATTGTATGGAAACTATCAGATGTATAATAATTTGGAACCGTCGATCGTGAGTTGTTTACTATATTTATTTAACAGGTAAAAAATCGAAAATTATGTTGACTGTCAAAGCAGCGTCATCCACTCAGAGTCACATGACGCTCGTGGTCATATAGCCCATTCTCTTACTCCTTCCTTTCTTATATGTCATTAGTTACACATTGTAACATCTCAATGCAGAAGAAGGTTTTTTAGTCTTCATCAAGCAGGATATGAAAGCTAACTTCCAGTCACTGAGCTTTAACTACTGGAGGCTGCACTAGCACTAATCAGGACTTGACTGGGTGTCACATTGATGGAACCTGATGTTTTTAACCTGTTCATCTATAATCCTCAAAGTTTCCCCTTTTGCCCAGGACTGCTCTTTCACCCTCGCTCACTAAACAACGGCGCAAACACATTTGCCCGCGATTCCTTTTCCTCCGACATTCCGGAGTGATCCGCGGCGCGCCGGGATGACCTGGCTAATAGATGAGTGGAGTTCTGTGATTGTGGCCCGGGGTGAAGGGCTCGGGGTGAGGGGCCGCGACCCCGGGGGGTGGGCCTTTGAGCGCTCTGGTTGGGGTCAGCGGAGGTGAGGGCATAGCCACAGGGAGAGTGCACCCCAACGCAAACACACAATACTGGGCCTATGCGAGGCGGAGGTCAGCGCGGGGGCCTCCACAGGCTGCCCCCCCCCCCCATCTGTCAGGAAGACCACACGGACGTCATAACCCTTTGTCATCAAACAAGAGTTCAATATATACTCATTCAAAACAAAACCCGTTTGAGATTTCAATGCAAATACAAATCCATCAGTGTTGGTTTTGGCAGCCATCTTGGTTTTAGTTTGGACAAAAATGCTTTTAGTTTTAGTCACAGGTTAGTCATTTCTAAATGTGTTATTTTAGTATGCTTTTAGTCAATTAATTTGGATAAGTATTGAAAGTAAGTATTGTTAATGTGTCAGATTAAAACAGATCCCAGCGCGAAAGGCCGCAGTGCCATCGTGACCGGGACCTTTCACAAAAGCGCTGCTCGTCCTCGGATCCTCGCTGTGAGATTATTTATTAACCGCTCCGTCCGTGGTGTTAATCGGGGGGGAAACGCTGAGAAGAGATGAAGTCGCCAAAGAGCTGTTGACAGCTCGTCACTGTAACTTTATCGTCATTAAAAAACAAAGGTGCGTCAGTGTAATGTTATCGTTAGACTTTGTTATTAAAAACAACATCGACTGCGTTTACATGCAGCCAGTAACCCGCTCCAAACCGGTCGTGTAAGGACATGTAAACACCCGAACGTGCTCACGAATATGAGCCCTGGACCTGAATGTAAACACTGATCGGAATATCCCCTTCAGAAGGAACACGCGTTTGTTCTGTCCTCAAGGAGTCTCCAACGCCTGTGGAGCCTTCCCTCTGAAGTGACGATGCAAGTCAAATATTTATTCATATGTAGTTAAGTGTCAGGTACGTGCATCTAAACAGAGCGCATGTGAGTTAGCGTCACTGACTGAAAGCTGCAGGCAATGTTACCTAATCCAGAAACACTCCTGCTGAAGACCAGAGGAAATGGTAGATACAGCGTGAGAGCCAATCTGGGTCCTGATCCGGCCTAAAAAGTACAAGCACAAAACACAAGCCTCAAATCTGCTCATAGGAAAGTGAAACTGAAATGTATTATTATTATTTTTTTTTTTTTAGAGCAATGTATTTTTTGTTTTTTTTTATTGTTATGTGTGTCCGGGGGCTTTTATTGTAAAGCAGATAATGACATATCTGTTCATTAGAAGAAGAAGAAAAAAATCGGAGCTAAACATAGCATTGTATAAGGGTGCAGATCTAGCATCCTGATAAACACACACGGGATAGAAAGTGTGCAATGGCAATAAAACTGATTCTGATTCTTGTGTGGCGTTTGCATGTCCTCCCTGTGTCTGCGCAGGTGTCTTCTGAGTGCTCTGCTCTCCCCTATGCCACTAAAAACATGTATAATGGGTAAATGGCTGAATGGTGTATGTGAGCTTGGTGGTGGTCGAAGAGGACAGATTAACAGCCTTACTTCTACCCCAGGGCAGCTGTGGCTACAAATGTAGCTTCCCACCACTGTGAAGTGAATGAATTGTAAGGCATTACAATGGGTTACAAAAACATACTTTTTGTGAGGTGTCTAAAAACGCAGAATCTCAAAGTGACATCCAAGTGTCCATGAGGCTCTTGAGTTTGACTTTCTGTCGTTCTGTTCAAACCAACCCTAAGGACATTTTTCTATTTTATGGCATTTCTAAGAAGTGAACTCACATATCAAATAATAAAAGGGACTGTAAATAGGGCTGGGTGACGTTGACAACAACTAATATCTCTGTGTTTCTTGGAACTGACTCAATAATGATTATGAAGCGATATTTTTGCAAACATCAGAGATACGGCAAAAACATGCTGCAAACATCTGAACTTGAAAAAAAGTGAATTGTCCTGAACAGACTCTCCACTAATTCCCCAGTTAAACGGGTGAATAAAAGTCAAAAGTCACTCTGTATGCTGTTCTGAATTGGATCAGCTGAGGACTATTTTCTTTGGAAACATTGTCGGTTTAAAATAGTCTGTTTTTATGTTGCCGAATGCACTAAAACGTCACATGCTGCTAATTTCGTGTATAAATGTCTTTCTTCGAGACGCAGGCCTCGAAGTTGACTATTATTAGCTGCTGAAGGACGTAGCCACAGGCAAGTGGCTCCTCTGCATAAAGGGCTCCGTGTGCTGAGAGGTCTTTGTTACAGTAGCACAGCACGTTATGTTCGAGCGAGGCGCACAATGTCAAAGTGGAAGAGTGTGTTAGTTTGGCTTAGAGGCAAATTGAAATATAATTTGTCAAAACAAAGTCACAAAGAATTATTTCAGAGGGACTATGGATATGTAACTCGAAATACTCCGGAAAAATCTTTAAAAAGGTTCCTACATTTATAGGCAAGGCAAGTTTATTTGTAGAGCACAATTCATACACAAGGCAATTCAAAGTGCTTTCACAGTTGCATAAAATTACAAATTACCTATATGGACAGAATTTCTAGGCGCAGCCAGGGGCCGGAGGGTGTCCGGTTTGGGAACCTCAGAATATCATCTCTGCTCTTTGCAGACGATGTTGTTCTGTTGGCTTCATCAAATCAGGACCTCCAGCGCGCACTGGGGCGGTTTGCAGCCGAGTGTGAAGCGGGCGGGATGAGGATCAGCACCTCCAAATCTGAGGCCATGGTTCTCCACCGGAAAAAGGTGGTTCTCCCGCTTCAGGTCGGTGGGGAGTCCTTGCCCCAAGTGGAGGAGTTCAAGTATCTCGGGGTCATGTTCACGAGTGAGGGACGGATGGAGCGTGAGATCGGTAGACGGATCGGTGCGGCGTCAGCAGTGATGCGGTCGCTGTATCGGACTGTTGTGGTGAAGAGGGAGCTGAGTCAGGGGGCGAAGCTCTCGATTTACCGATCGATCTACGTTCCCACCCTCACCTATGGTCATGAGATTTGGGTAATGACCGAAAGGACAAGATCGCGAATACAAGCGGCCGAAATGAGTTTCCTTCGCAGGGTGGCTGGGCGCACCCTCCGAGATCGGGTGAGGAGCTCAGTTACCCGGGAGGAGCTCGGACTCGAGCCGCTACTCCTCCACGTCGAAAGGAGCCAGCTGAGGTGGCTAGGGCATCTGTTCCGGATGCCTCCTGGTCGCCTCCCTCGGGAGGTGTTCCAGGCATGTCCCACTGGGAAGAGGCCTCGTGGAAGGCCCAGGACACGCTGGTGGGACTATGTCTCCGAGCTGGCCTGGTGTCGTCTCGGGGTCCCCCCAGAACAGCTGGAGGAGGTGTGCGTGGATCGGGAAGTCTGGGCATCTCTGCTGAGACTGCTGCCCCCGCGACCCGGCCCCGGATAAAGCGGAAGAAAATGGATGGATGGATGGATGGATAAAATTACAAGAAAACAGATCAAATCAATCATTAAAACATCAACATAAAAATGTATCAATTACAGTAAAAGGCAAAAGTGCAGATAAAATACTTTCAGTTTTCATATGCACGGGTAAAAAGAGCTGTTTTCAGCCTGGATTTGAACATTGTCAGAGTTGAGGCCTGTCTCACATCCTCATGAAGACTGTTCCAGATTTTAGCTGCATGAAACTGAAACGCAGCCTCACCGTGTTTATTATTAACTCTGGGAACCACCAGGGGACCCCTCCCTGAAGTTCTCAGGGCCCGAGATGGTTCATACGGCTCTAACATGTCAGAGATTTGGTGCTAAACCATGAAACGACTTGTACACAAGCAGAGCTGTTTTAAATTCTATTCTCTGAGTGACAGGAAGCCAGTGCAGAGACCAGAGCACTGGACTAATATGGTCATATTTCCTGGTTCTTGTCAGGACTCGAGCAGCAGCGTTCTGGATGTACTGCACTTATATTTAAAGAGAGGAAATTGGTACATAGCCTGAAAGACATGTGAACAAAGACTTAAGCTCGTCAGAGCTCAACTTCAAAATCTCACAACACAACCTATACAAGGGCTTTGACTTTGACCATTCTGATGCACGGCCCGCTTAGGCCGTTTTTCATACATGATGGGGTGCTTGGTGGGCCGACCCGAGACCGCTCTAGTTTCAGCTGTCTTTACTTTGAAATCAAGTTCACATGCTCTCACTCCGAAAGCCTTTTGGTACAGTTGCGTTTTGTGCCTTTGTGTTTCTGTGTTCCACATTGTTTTACCCGATGCTTTTATGCGTCTTTGCCGTGTTTTTGTGGGGTTCGTGGATTTTTTTTTTTTTTTTACTGCAGGGAGTCCATAAAGGTCCTGAAGAAAGCATCTTTTTAAAAGCTGACCAGTGCAGGACACCATGCTCTGAACAGGGACAACCCCGTTTCAACAACAACGGGCATCCGAGCCCTGTCACATATGCACGTGCGCTCCTCCTGAGGTTACTCGGGGCTCATCGTGGTTAAATACAGCGAGGCTCGAGGAGAGATGCACTTTAATGGAAACATGGGAGGAAAGCTTCACTGTGCAAAGAGCGGGCAGAGGAGAGGCATACTTCCCTAATATAAAGAGTATTGTCATCCCAACATCCTGTCGAGAGGAATGAAAGCTTAAGGCCAGGATGAATGATGTGTGTGAATGAATGATCATCTGTTGGTGCAGATGTGTGCAGTCGCCATAGCACTTCTGTCAGAAACTGAAGCTACAAAGTTAGCTTACCATCCCCGAGTGTGGGGTGAACATTGTCTCATGTAAAGCGCTTTGTGACCATGTCTGTAAAAGGTGCTATATAAATATAGCTCTTCTTCTTCTTTTTCTTCTTCTTAAGGTGGGTCACCTTCACACCACACACCGGTTTCAGTGCTGTGGTTGGATTCACACTCATTCAAAAGTACAGCTCTTTATAGATCGACCAAACGATCTATAAAGTTTTCCCTTTACGTTTAAACGCTTCTCCTAAACCCTGCAGAGAAATACTGCTGGTTACGGCTGGCTTTAACCCATAATCCATATGTGTAATACCAGAGGCTCATTGCAGCTCCGACCCCCTTTTTTAACTACATTACTGACAAAAATCACAGGAAAAATCAAAGTAACTTTTTATAGAGTTTATTCTACTTAGTTTGTATTAATATCGGCTTTGTTTCGCCTCCATATGAAGAGCGGTGAGGCACTGCTCCCTCTGACTCACGTCACTGGGATGAGTAAGACTTAAACATAAATGAACGAATAAAACAATTATAGACGTGTTTTTAATATGGAAGTCACATAAATAAAACATGGATAAACATTTGAATGAACATGTTTATTGTGTATTTGTGTATGTGCCTTATAAGATTGCACATCTGTCATCTAATTTTAAAGTACACAAATATCCCAGCTATCCCTAGTTATGCTTCTCATATCAAAGCAATCCATTACGAAACCCTTTTTTTTTTCTCCATCGGGGCCGGTGAACTTTGGCCTTGGCGACCCCCCGGTCTGAACTGTGCGTGTCCCCGAGTGGAGCGTGACTAAAGCGGTGGCTCCGGCGCGTCGGCCGGGCAGAAGGAGGGACGACACACACTGACTGTATTGTTGAAACAGAAGACAGCTCGCTTACATCGCACAAGCATGTAGTGTGTGTGGAGCACTGCACGGCTGTACGCAGGTAAAAGTAGTAGTTTTGCCCAAAGGCTATTAGAACAGTGCAGGCTATGGATGGGGGTGACGAATGGGGAGAGACGTTCAGCTAATTGTTGGAAGCACTGGCCCAAATACGTGCTGCAGCGGGGTTTAGCCCCACTGCCACACAGCAAGAGGGTCGATTCCTGGGCCGTGCAGTAAAATACTTTGGCTTTCCCGTCAAACCCAAAAAACAAACGCACAGCGGGTGAAGCCCTCCGCTCGGACACACTATAGTGGAGTTCAGGTGTGGCCCTTCAGCAGGGTGTCCAAGCGTTTCTCATCAGGGGCAGCATTATGAAGTGTGTACAGGCGGTGGTCAGCGCTTTGCTAAAGGTCCATTTAGAATTGGAAAATAAACATTAGCTCTGTATCAGGCTGACATGTTAGCTAATGAGGTTACAATTGGGTAAAATTGTTACATTTTTAAGTTAGAAATACCATATCTGCCATTGCGGGCCAACTTCACAGCTAGAAGGTCCTGGGTTCGATTCCCACCTGGACGGGGCCTTTCTGTGTGGAGTTTGCATGTTCCCCCCGTGTCTGCGAAGGTTTCTTCCAGGCATTCCCCTACCACAAAAAAAAAACATGTGCAATAGGTGAATCCTCCAGCCAGGTGTTTCTGACCATCAGCCCGGCTCCACGTCTGGATATGGGTCCCCGGGCACAAACTGCCTCTGCTCTCCTTACGGGTCGTCCAGTGGCGTCGAGGGATGGGACATGCATGGGGGACACATTTCGTTACAGCTCACCCATAATGACAAATAAAGCAACAATAAACCATCCAGAGACAAGACACCGACAGAGGCTCCTGCGACTGCACAATTCCCCAATGCAAGACTTCCTTTGGCCGGTCTGGCTGCTTATCTGAACCATATCTGAGTTTAATATTGGGTTAAATCTGGTGTGTGCGAATGAATGATTTGTATTATTATGTTTTGGTACGTTTAGCTAGAAATCGAAATGAACTACAAACCCAACAAAATCATGGCTCGTTGGGCTAGTCCTGAGACGACTGAGTGCGCCACCATTATTGTGTGCATTATGTTGTCCCTGTTTCTGAGCGTGGTGTCCTGCACTGGTCGGCTCATCCAGCTTCCTCTTCCGCCTCTTCAGTGTCTCAGAAGAAGAAATCTGTAGGACTCAAATGTCGTAAGCACATTAGCTAAATGTTTGTTTACTTTCATGGCTAGTACGGACCCATTGAATCTCCACAAAAACACGCCTCTGGTTTTGTCATTACTGTTGCAACTTAAATATTTTTAGAAGAACTTGCGAGGCTTCTTGAGCGTTTTCCGGCCAACTCCACTGATGTTTGTCGAGTGCACGTACAGTGTGAGCGTCACGGCCGTTTTATTGACGTTACATGTTTGGTATAAATATTAATAAGGTGGTGATTCCCTGTATTTGATGTGCTTCCTCCTATATTATTCTATGTTACAAATAGTCCAGAACCATGTGCTGTTCTAGGCCTATTTGGCATACACTTGGGGAATTGGTTTGAGTATTTGCAGTAATAATTAGAAGATCCACATGATCGGCATTAAATATCACAGATAACCATAACGATGTGAGGCAGGACGCCACTTTGAGGAGCTTCAAAAAGTATAAAGGAATAAAGCAGTTGGGCTGATAGTAATTGTAGTCACGTGGTCGGTTTCCCACGCTTATTCATTCACAAATGCTGCCACGTTTGGTATGCACGCGTAGCACGAAAGTCTGCGACAGAATTAATACTGTAATCCGAATATGGTCATTTCCTTTGTGGGAGACAGCAGCGGCTAAAGGGGGAAAAAAACGGACCATTTAGGTTTTCATTCCACAGCTTCTCCACTTTAGCAGCTCCTACAGACTCCACACTTTCCAGTCTTGGTCTGAGAATAGAATAGAACTTTATTGTCTGTTCCAAAGAGCAGAAATTTGTCTTTCAGCACAGCACAAATCAATGAAAAAACACAAATATCACAAAAAATAAAATAAGATCTACGTAAAGTACAGTGCTACCGGAGTTTATTTAATGCCGCGACTGCAGATGTGATGAATGATTTCTTGTAGCTATTTCTATGGGCCAATGGGGTTCTGGATCTTCAGCGATGAGAGTGGCTTTCCTCCGCACCGATCACCTGTTCAGTTCGCAGAGTGGGGTCTTAACGTAACCAAGTGGCTAAACTTGGGTGGTATTTATACAATTAACCCTTGTCAACAACGCCATATAAATTAAGATGTTCCCATTACCCCCGCTATTATACCAGGCTATGCAGGTCCGTTGGCTGGGTGACAGAGGCAAGATTGTATCCTCTGCACTTTTCTGCGAAAATAAACAGCGCTAGCATGCGGCGCTCGCCTCAGCTAAACACTCGCCTTCTGAAGCTTGAAACTGCTATGGTCTCTTAGTTTGAACAAGCGCACAGCGGAGACGAGAGCAGCTCATGATGTTACCATCCCCACGTCTGTAATGTGACAGTGACAGCAGGCATAGGGGAGAACCCGTGAACTAGTGACAAAAGAGTTTAAAGTGTGTGGTTTTACTGCCTTTAAACATATATAATAATTGTAAAAAATAAAACGGTCTACTTTGCGGATTGCGCTTATTTTCAAGAGTCAAGTGTTTCCTTATGATCTTGATCTACAGCAAAGGTTTCCCAATGATATCTCTATATTTAGATGCACTTCTCCTCACAGTTTTTCAGCGGCTCACACAAAGATTGACGTCTCCTAATGGGACAGTGCCCCGCGGGTGGCACCGGCGTTTGACCCGTCCCAATTACCGCAGCGAACCCCTGGCCCACGAACAACCACTCCGCACGTTCAGTTGTAGTCCTCCACTGATCTTCTCGATGTATGATGAGTAGTAGTTGTAATAGTTGTACACACTTGTTGAAGTAGTGGCAGTACTTATGGCAGTTGTAAATGGTAGTAGAATGTCAGTAGTGCGTAACTGGACTGAATCGCACTGGTGTGAGGTAACCTGTTTCTGTCCATTCTTGTGAAGTAGTAGTAGTAGTGGCAGAGCTACTGTGTACTTCTTTTTCTTATTGTAGACTGAATAGAAGTGCGTTTCTTCTTACTTTTCTTTTTACTAGTGAGGATTCTTCACCATGTTGTAGTAGTAGTAGTAGTAATTATAGTAATAGTAGTAGTAATAGTAGTAGTAATAACTAGTGTGTACTTCTATTTCTTATTGTACACTGAATAAAGGTGCTGAGGTAACATTGGCCTTTTTGTTTTTACTTTCTTTGTACTTTTTCTTTTTACATTTGCTTTATTCTTTACCACTCAGTATTAGCAGTAGTATCATAATATGTTCCTATCATCTGCTGAACTGCAGTGCTGTGAGGTAACTTTGCTGTGTACTTTTTGCCTGTGTGAAGATCATTTAACACTAAGGGGAGACACTGCAGGTGAACAGGGGGAGGGAATGTAGAGATATGAATTTGAAACCTTTGCTGACAATTATTGATATAAATATGAGAAAAAAATGTATAGCAATTTTTCTGTCATTTTATGTTTTCATATAAAAATAAGGCCCTTTTTGCATGAAAATGGCCCAAATTGCGTAAAATATACGCAATCTAAATAATGGATTGAGCCAGATTAAAATGTATGGTTTTATTTTATTGACATATTAGTAACTAAGATTTTGGATATCTTGTTTAGTTTTTCAATAAACTAATCATAAGTGACCTGTAAAAACTTAAATTCTGACTTGTTTTTTTTTTGGGTTCAAAGACAGATATATAGTGTATTTGTCATATACAATGTTAATAAACATAACATGTAGTGAAATGATAGGAACACACCTTATTTTAAGCAGTCAAAGAAAAGCTGAATAAATCAGGCTAGGAATTAGATATTAAAAAAAACCTCGGAAAAAAACCTTCAAAATATTGTTAAGTCCAAGACTGGAAAGTTTGAAGTCTGTATGAGCGACAATAAGGGCTCACCCGCTGCCCGAGTGGGGCCTTATCCTCATTCAGAGAAAACAAGCGTGGATGTAAAATCTGTCAATATTTGTGAATGAATACCCGCGGGAAAGACGGCCTTTCGAAGCGGCGCAGCTGCTACTTCAGGGTTACCTCCGCCGGGCAGGCATAAGCATCATATGGGGGTTAGTCTGGTCATTTTTATACTCTGACATGAAAACTAAGCTGTAAAGGGAAGAAAATAGTTAAAAATCTCCACTTCGACCACTGTGTGAAAAATCAATGCTTTCATCTACCGTGTCTCGCCTTAATCTATGTGCGGCGGCACCACTTCGCTCCGCTCATACAGCTCTATCGGTAGCGCACCGGGCTCCCAACCTTGAGGCTGCAAGATCGATCCTGACACCAACTTTTAATTTTATTTTTGTACTGTGCACCCACTGGGAAGAACATAAATCGGCGCCTATGGTAGTAGTAGTAGTAGTACTAGTGTATTTTCCCCTTCTTCACTTCTCCCCTTGCGGCCTGAGCGGCAGTGCTGTGAGGTAACCCTGGCCCGTGTCCCCTCCGCTCCTGTAAAGGATTCTTTGTGCAGACTCTTCTCTCTGAGCCAAAGTAGTAGCGCGGGCTGCACATGTGGAAGCAGTCTGCGCCTCCGGGACCTCCGAAACCTGGCAGCATCCACACAGCACACAGAGGAGGGGGCGGGGGCCGAGGATCGCACACAGTCAAGGCTTCTTTTTTTTTTTTTTTCTTCAGAGGGCTGAGCGTTGCCTTACCTCAGCGGCGAAACAAAAGCCAGTTCCAAATCCAAGACCTAAAAAAGCCGTCAGCTGTTTCCCCCGGCCCGGGCTGCCAAACGTGAGTCAGACCTCAAACTCCTCTCCCTGCTCACTGGGAAGCAGGAGTGTGACTGATCCATGGGAAGAGCAGCTGGATTAGAAATAAAAAGGCAGCAGCTCATAGAATCAGGCCAGAACGTAGGTGGTTCATCCAATGTCACATTTAAAAAAAAACGGAAAAAGAGAGGAATTCATCCTTAAGATCCAAAATAAATGTCCAGGTTTAGGGAAAATATGGACATCTTTGTCACTCAAGTGAAAAAATCATATGCCCTCTTACATATTTCACTAATTTTATTATCACACTTTAAATGATTTAAATCATTAAAAATGTATTTGTATAGCACACCAACAAGACCAAAGTGCTTCACAGAATGATCATCAGCATAAAGGTGCAATGACAAATTATGTTTGGCAATGATGGATCCGAGCAGGAGCATGCAAAGTGAGAACAGGACTGGGCCAAGGATGGAACCCTGTGGCACCCCAGATGACAGTGGGGCGGTGGAGGAGGAATAGTTGTCAACCATCATAAGCTCAGTCAGTCAGGTGGGACCTGAGCCACTGCAGGACCGTTCCCTGAACACCAACAATCAAATGATTTTGATTACCAAGACCATTTTTAAGTTACGCAAAGCCTTTCCCAGTCAATACAAAACGCAGTTTGCAAATGATTATCACATTTAGTAAGGGAAAAGGCCCTATGTAAAAAGATAAATGCCTCCTGAACCTGTGCCATCATTTGCCACCTGTTTGACCAGTGTTTGTGATCACTGGTGAGGAGTTTGTCACATCGCTGAGGAGGGATCTTAGCCCATTCTTTGCAGAATTGATTAAACTCATCCATAATGGAGGGTTTTTTTTGTGTATGAACTGCCCTTTCAAGGTCACACTGACGCTTAGCAATTGGATTTAAGTCCGGACTTTGACCTGGCCACTCCAGAACTTTCATTTTCTTCTTGAGCCTTTCAGAAGTGGATTTGTATGTTTGGGATCGATGTCCTGCTGCATGACCCAAGAGAGCTTGAACAGCAGAATTTATTATTTCATTAATGACAGCATATTGTCCAAGTCCTGAAGCTTTTGGCTAATCTGCTTAATCACAACTAATCAGAGGGGCATTTACTTTTTCACACAGGGCCACTACATTTTGTCCCAGGATGGAAAAGGCCAAGGAAAAGACACCTTTAGTAAACGCCACTATCCATAGGGTTGGGGCTAAGGTTAGTGTGGACGAGTCTTCTCACGTTTTTGCTGCTTTTTGTCGTCAGTTTTGTTGCGTGTGTCACATTTTTTTATTGCATTTTTGTTGCTTTTTCCTTCCCGTTTTGTCACCTTGTTTTACGGCGTGTTTATGGCCATTCATGAGCAAAACCTTTACATGGGTCGATAAAAACATCCTTGATCCTGCGTTTGAAAGCGGAGAGTGCGATCAGTGAGTCAGCTTTAGTTGAGTTTGGGCACGATTCCAATCCTGAGCAGCGGCAGTGTGAAGACATGAGGTTTTATCATCCGTGACGAGCTCGTGTTATGAAGCTGGAGGGGACTGTGACGGCCGGCGCAGAGGCAGGAGTGAGACCCTACATAGTTTTGTAGATGAACATGAGCCAGTGGATGATGACTCCAGAGACGGACGTACAGTATAAACTTTCACCTGGAAACAAAAACATACCCAATCTTCACATTAACATGTTTAATTACTGAATGTTTTGTGATAGATTTATTTGGGTAATTGCCATTTTCTCACATTGCTGCGACAATATCTCCATTTAATTACCGGCCTTGGACTGAACAATAGTTAGAAGGTTTGAGGTTTTTTTCCCCTTTATTTTTATATTTTGACATAACACAACTTTAAGAGACTAGATGCAAGTTGGTCATTTTAGGCTCACTACTGCCACCTCAGGTCGTATGCATAACGGCAGTCTCTATATTAAACTCGTGCTTTGTGAGTGACAGTGCAGGATTTTAGAGGCAGTTGTGGTGAACAGGTCTGGGCTCATTCTACACATTAAGACATGGCTGGAACATGTAGGGGGAGGAAAATACTTAATATTAATATTTTTAAACTCTGTATAGTCCCTTTAAATCAACATAAAAAGACAGGTTACACTTACACAGTTAGTGTAACCACCCAACCCTCCCTTCACTCACGCTCACATTCATCCAGTGCTTTAAGTGGCCAAAAAGAAGAGCCGGTACTCGATTTTTTGCCTAAATAAATAAATAAAAGAAGACATATATATATATATATATATATATATATATATATATATATATATATATATACAGTAGACTTATTAACGTAAAATATATATACTGTTATGCTATAGTAGGGGTCACCAACCCAAGTGCCCTTTGGGGCATGCCCAGTTGCCCTTGAGACTTTTTCTAAGGTGTAAAACACAACAATTTTCTTGAATCTGATTCTTAAAAATACAGTTATTTCTGTTCTTGTGACTCAGTTTAAAATAAAGCTATTTTGATCATATAGGTTAATTATCCTATAAGTAAACAATGTGCGTTTAAGTCTTTAGGATTTGTTTTTAACTGGTAGCTCTCGAACAACTTAATGTTCTCTGAAGTAGCCCTCGGCTGAATAAAGGTTGGTGACCGCGTCATAGGCTAGGGATGTTTCTGAAGCTGTTACAGAGGGATGTTTCTGAAGCTGTTACAGAGGGATGTTTCTGAAGCTGTTACAGAGGGATGTTTCTGAAGCTGTTACAGAGGGATGTTTCTGAAGCTGTTACAGATGGATGTTTCTGAAGCTGCTACAGAGGGATGTTTCTGAAGCTGTTACAGAGGGATGTTTTTGAAGCTGTTACAGAGGGATGTTTTTGAAGCTGTTACATATGGATGTTTCTGAAGCTGTTACAGAGGGATGTTTCTTAAGCTGTTACAGAGGGGATGTTTCTTAAGCTGTTACAGAGGGATGTTTCTGAAGCTGTTACAGAGGGATGTTTCTGAAGCTGTTACAGAGGGGATGTTTCTTAAGCTGTTACAGAGGGGATGTTTCTGAAGCTGTTACAGATGGATGTTTCTGAAGCTGTTACAGATGGATGTTTCTGAAGCTGCTACAGAGGGATGTTTCTGCAGCTGTTACAGAGGGATGTTTTTGAAGCTGTTACAGAGGGATGTTTCTTAAGCTGTTACAGAGGGGATGTTTCTGAAGCTGTTACAGAGGGATGTTTCTGAAGCTGTTACAGATGGATGTTTCTGAAGCTGTTACAGAGGGATGTTTCTGAAGCTGTTACAGAGGGGATGTTTCTTAAGCTGTTACAGAGGGGATGTTTCTGAAGCTGTTACAGATGGATGTTTCTGAAGCTGTTACAGATGGATGTTTCTGAAGCTGCTACAGAGGGATGTTTTTGAAGCTGTTACAGAGGGATGTTTTTGAAGCTGTTACATATGGATGTTTCTGAAGCTGTTACAGAGGGGATTCTTCCAGGCTCATGTCTGTGCTTTCCAAAGTGTCTAACAAACACTTCCATGTTCTGGAGCTTGTGCTGTCATTGCAGCGTAATGTCAAGCTTCATTCTGTCTGCAGTCCAACTCATCTCAGGGCACAGAAGTTTGTTTAAATCCATATTTACCGCTTTGTTTTGTTTTATCATATCTACGAGGCCAAACGGGGGAAACATCACTCCCGTGGTCATTGACACTTGTGAGAACCTCACTGACCGTGGCACAGGTGCTGCTTGTATTAGCTTAAGTTGAATCTGACCTGCAGCGATATCATTCTGGCATGGTGGGGTGTCAGCCAGTGAGTCCTCTGCTCTCCTGGCTTCAGAGAAGTAAAAGAACAAGGTCAGAATCAGAGTCAAGTGTTCATTGTATTTTAACCGAGCAGCGATGGCTGCGTTTCACAAACCCTCTCCGGGATCCGCTTGTTTCGCTCGGAGTGATTCTGGTACGAGACTTTCCAGCCCTATTTGAATTGTTTCAAATAGGGCTGGATCTGTTTTAATTTTCCTTTTCTTATTGTTTTTGTTATTAATATTATTATTTATTTATTTATTTAAAAATAAAAATAAACAATGCAACATTTCAATTTTTACAGATTTTTTTTAAGCTTATTTCAAAACTAAACAAAGATATCAAAAATCAGCCTTTCATTGTCTTCACTAGTGATGGGCGATACCACACTCGATACGATACCGATACTTTTGGGGTCATATTTGTCGATACCGATACTGGTCATTTCATATGTGTCAATGTATTTCAATCAATATACATTTTTAAAATCTGGTTATTTTATATAATTAACCCCTTAACCCCCGCCTTAGCCAAGCACATTTTCTCCAGTTTTACCCAAATCTAAAAGCTTGTTAACTTAGGAGCTTACAGCCCATAGGCCATTTGAAAGCTAAGACCTTCAAAACTGATCTAAGCGTCTTGCTTGTTTTTGTTATCATGTTTTTGTTGGCTTTTTTGGCGCCATTGTGTTTTGTGTGTGTGTGTGTAATGTAACTGTGATCAAGCCGCAAAGATGTGACCAAAACGCGTAACAAGGAAGAAGCTTCATTAGTTTTGTCAGTCTTAGCTTTTAAATTTCAATGTTAAACGCTAGCCTATAATCTGTAAACTCAAGTCGAGAAGCTTTTAGATTTTGCTAAAGCTGAACTGGAGAAAAGGCACTGGGTTAAGGCGGGGGTTAAGAGGTTAATAGGTCAATTACAATTATATTACGTTAATTTAAACAATGTTAACGTGAAATTCGATACATGAGCACAGTTTCAAATGAATACTTTAATAACAAACAGAACCTAAACCAGAATGATATGGCGGCTCAGTTCAATCCTCTGCTGCTGTGGAGCGTTTTCGCTCAGAACAAGGAAAATAAATCATCCTTTTGCGTTTAGAATTGCTCCAGCGCATTCTTTTTTCATATGCAAATTAGTATTGATACATTTTGCCCAGTATCGATACTGAAAAAGTAGCCGTTTGGTATCGATACATTGTGACTGTGGTATCCGCCCATCACTAGTCTTCCTATAAAAAATGAAATTGTTCTGTTACATGTGGCCCATTATCCGGAACTTTCCCCCCTTTCACCTCCTCACCCTAGCTGTCACCTCCAACCGTTTCATCCAATCCCCCCAAAACTCCTTCTTACTTTTTCCCTGGCAGACCCAGCCTTCACCGCGGCCCTCCGCTCTGTTCCCCCCGTCGCCAATTTCCTCCTTATCCGTCCGTATCTAAATCCCCATCTAGGGGCTCATATTCCGGGCCTTTCCCCCAAATGTACAGAGGAGTATCCAGACTGATTGGGGGGCCCCCACAGAACCCCCCCCCCCCCCCCCCGAAGTCCCTCTCATCTAAACATCTGTCCGTGCCATTATGCACTGCACGCTGCCCGATCCGAAAGAACACTCTCGCTGTCTGACAGGAATGCCACGGAATTTCGGCGTTCCCGGGCGTCCTCTCTCCCGCTCTGTGTAAGCTCCTGATGATTATGGGAGCCAGCTGTCGGGACAGAGAGACGGCAGAGGGCGGAAGTTCGGAGGACGGGTGGATGTGGTGCAGGGATGAAACAAGTACCTGAGTGAAAGCAGAGTCACGGCTGCCGCGTCCGGACATGAGAAAGTGGCGGCCCGGGTCCGACTGTTGGGGGGGGTTACGGTTGGTCCAGAGGCCAAAGGTCGAGGTCAGTATTGATCTTGTGACCATCTTCTCTCGGCCAGGCAGCGTAAATTTGTGGTTCTCGACTGGTGGGTCGCGGGCCATTTCCATTGGGCCGCGAAGTGAGCTTTCCCTATTTGCCCTATTTATTTCACTGGCTATATACTGGAAACACCAAAGTATTCATGCCTTAATGCCCAAATCCTGTGTTTTCAGTGCCAAAGAAAATACTTTTCTATGTATTAAAAAAGTATTTTTTTACATAGACATCTGGGCATCTGTTTTTACTAAGGCATCTGTTCCGGATGCCTCCTGGTCGCCCCCCTCGGGAGGTGCTCCAGGCATGTCCTATTGGGAGGAGGCCCTGGACACGCTGGTGGGACTATGTCTGGCCTGGCCTGGTGTCGCCTCGGGGCCCCCCCAGAACAGCTGGAGGAGGTGTGCGTGGATCGGGAAGTCTGGGCATCTCCGCTAAGACTGCTGCCCCCGCGACCCGGCCCCGGATAAAGCGGAAGCAAATGGATGGATGTATTAAAGTGATAGTCTGTAAGTTTGCGAAGTGAGGAGAAATTTAAAGTAAACAATAACATTCCTCCCGTCTTTAACCAGAAAGCTCTTCTCACTTTGCATTTTCAAAGTAAATGATCAGGCTCCTCCCCCTCCCCTCCTGATTGGACCTGACAGGCTGGTTCACAGGAGAAGCTCGTCTCATTGGTTACCGTGGGAGGATACTAGACGCTTTTTAGATTTGGGAAGTGGGGACTTTACAAAAAATAAAATATATATATAATTACTTACTTTACATCAAAATGCTAGACAAATGTATACCAATTTAGATTTCTGGACTATCACTTTAATTTCTTGCAAACATTCTATAACTAAAAATTATACTTTATACTGTCTGTGTAAGATCATGATCATATTATATATATATATATTTATAAGAGAAATATAAACAAGAACCAGTCTAATAAACATGCAATACCTAGATGCAAGTTGGTAATTGTTATGCTCACTACTGCCACCTCAGGTCTTATGCGTAACTGCAGTCTATATTAAGCACGTGCATGACGGCACTTCGGACCTGAAGTAACACCTTTTTGAGTGCCAGTGCAGGATTTCAGAGGCAGATATGGTGAACAGGTCTGGGCTCATTCTACACATTAGGACATGGCTGGAACATATAGGGGGATGAAAATACTTACATTTTAATATTTTTTAAACTCTGTATAGTCCCTTTAAGGAAAGTGCTTAACCAGTCTAAGAGTTACCCCTCTTAAAAAACAAAACAAGAAAAAATAAATAAAATCTGCAGATCAAAAGTTCTCAAGTTGGCAACCCCAGCTGCAATACTACTACTACTACTACTACTACTACTACTACTACTACTACTACTGGGGTTACTGCACCTACTGACTACACCTACTACTGACTACACCACTACTACTAGTACAACACATCTACCACTACAACTAGTTCCTCGAATCAAGTGCGGAGTGATCTGCACGCACCTCTAAATCATGCTCACAGTGATCCCCTCATAAAATACTACTACAGTAAAAGTATTGAGTTCCTTCCTCCCCAGTATCATTAGCGAGTAGCTTAGGTCATAGTCAGAGGATGGGAATGCCGCGGACATCCGTCAGTCGCTCGTTTGTCCGGAATGCGACTCAGGAAACGTATAATGGGCCTCACTGTACGGCCGCTGTCTGCTCGCACTCAGAGGAAGTCGTGGACCCGGCCTGGGACCAGCCGGTGAGGAAGACTGGGCAGGGGACATTTCTGCAATTTTCAATCAAGGCGGAAGGATATTAGTGTGTGCCAGGATTTTCTTTAATTGTTCTTTATTTGTTTCTTTCCAGATAAAAAGATATCCAGTCAATTTTTGACCAAACTGTTGCTATTCCCAACCGTATTTATTCTACAGTGGGAGTAACCACAGATACCGATCCATTATTGAATGCAAGTTCTTCAAGTCCTTTCCCACTGTTTGCTCATGGCTGACCAATCATTTCCTGGTCATCTTGGTTCATTTGTTTGGTTCGTATCTTCTACATTTCAGCGACTACTCTCTCTTTTGTTAACAGTGCCTTCTTGCTATCGCCTATTTATCCAACCTCAACTTCAAACTGAGCTGCAAAGTGTTATCAGTCAGCCTTGGGTCTCTCTCTAAAACCAAAATATCAGGTTAGAAATCTAGGAGTAATCATGGACTCAGACCTGAAGTTAGAGAAAACGTCCTACGTCTCATTTAAGAGACAACTGAAAGAATGGCTTCTTTGGTCCCATGAGGTTTTTTACCTCATGGGAGGTAAAAAAATTAGCCTTGAGCTAAATCCGGCATATTTACAGCACTAGTTGTCTGTTCATTAATATGCACTGTCCCATTCAAATACATTAAGAAATGAAATGAAAATGAAACTACTAAGAACCATTGTTAGCTAACACGCCGCAGGTGAATAAGGGAAACAATCAAGAGATATCAATTTGAAACTTTTGCATAACATTATATAAATATGAGAAAAATTGCACGTTTTCTCTGATACTTTCAGCAACCAAATGGTTGTTGATATATTAGTCACAGAGATAAGCAGGTTAAACTGTTAAACTTTGTTTTAGCTTTTTTAGTGTACGTATGAATTTGAGTGAACATTTTCACTTTTATAGGTAGCTCTCTGCTGGTGGAGGGTCTCCCCTGTTTGTATGTGTGCTACTTGGAACTTGTAAACAAATGTCCCCAGCTGCTGGGCCGACTGGCCTCGAGCCTCGGCCCACTCTGGTTTCATGACCTCTTCTACAACTGGTTCTCCCAGGTGCATACCTATATTTTCCTGGTCCTATGTTCCCCGGGTCCTATGTACCCCGGGTCCTATGTTCCCGCAATATATCACAACATCACTATATTCTTCATCAACACATTTGTTTTGAAAATCAAACAACTGATAGCCCACCTCTAAGCCTGGGCTATCCTTTGGATAAATTAATTATAAAAAATTAATCAAATAAATTAATACTGGACTCTCACAGTTGTACGATTCCACGCCCAAAGGCTGTAGCTGGGCTGCTGTTAGACATAAATAAAGTACATGTAAATCGATCAAGTAGGCAAGGCACGTTTATTTGTAGAGCACAATTCATACAATTCTGTCACGGCTCAACATTAATAAGGACTCAAAAACGCAAACACGATGGCTGAAAAAAGGTAAGTATTTATTTCTTTTTACAAAATGGGCCGAAGGGGATTGGAGGTGGGTGCAGATCCAGGGGTTCTCCTTGGAGTTTTGGCTGGGCAGGAGCTGAGTTGGACGCAGGAGCTGGAGCAAAAAGAATAAGGTAAGTATTGCAAAATGTCAACAAAAAAAAACAAGGCTTAGTCTGTGCAATGTTCACCACGTAGGAGGACTGACGATCTGGCGAAGGTGCAGAGGAGAGGCCAGTCCTTCATACAGCAGATGATGAGTGGATCGGAGACAGGTGTGTGAGCCAGCCCAGGAGCAGGAGGAGGAGCCATGACCACACCCAGCCAGATTCCAAATAAGGTACGCCCCTCACGCCCCCTCTTGACGCCGGGACTGGCTGATGTGTCGACGGGACACTGACAGAGATCCTCTCTGCAGCGAGAGGAGGCTCACTCTGCGACTAACCAATCAGGACACAGAACACAATGCGCGTCTGGCGTTCATACGCTGTAAAAAAAAAGCATGCAAAATTGTACTAAAAATAAATCCACAAAACAGCGAGGCCGCGAACGGTGAACTGTCTGTAGTCTGTCTAGTCTGTCTTTACGTCTTCTTTTGACACAAAAATGAGTTGAACGATGTGATAAGAATGGAACATATCGTGTTGAAATGGTTTAGTGAAATATTGTTATCGCACCATTGCACAACCATATTGTGCAGTATTGTTCAGCCCTAGTTACGATGAAAATGATAAAAGGTTCTGCAGACGGTCCATGCAATCTCCCATTTGAAAACAGTTAGTCCTCGTCTCCTGGGTCACGCCCCGTGCGCAGGTCCCAGGACCAGGAGGTATTGCAGGTATCACTGACTGCATAATTGGGAGTAGGCGGAGAATGAGGCTGCATCACAGGGTTGAGGGGGAGAGGGGGGTCGGCCTGGGAATACACGGGGCTAATCCTGCAGGAATGCCCCGGGAATGTGAAAGTTGAGTCAGGGATCGGGCCAGAGGGGGTGGGGGGGCAGTTGGAAAAGAAAGGCCTTTAGTGAAGTGGAGGTTTTCCGATTAGAGCGAGTAGAGGAGAAGAAAAGAGAGGGCTTTGAGGTATAGATTCCTTAGGACGGACGTAATCGTCGACGGTGCCTGTGCTGGGTTTGAAGAAGTATGAAAACGAGCAAAACTCACTGTAAACGTCTTCACCAAGAGGCCCGAAGATTAGTCTACTGCGAAACAGGAAACCCTAGACACAGAGAGATCGGTGTCACAAAGTGAGACACATCACCATAGATTAGATCAGGGACAGGAGTTGTTCTTTATCCCTGATTTTTCCACATCGTTCACCCGCACGGTGACCAGCAGAGAGTGCGTTGCATACAGGAAATAAGAGCTAAGAAATGAGTCGACTCTCCGAGCATCAACAGAACCACAAGTACCAGATACCTGAAGATAATACTCACAAATCCGTGGACAGAACAGTTTATCAGTAGAAACAAGTTGGTTTTGTCTTTAGTTGCACTTTGAAAAAACATGAAAATCAGACTTCCATCCAACAACAAGACTATCGCAACTTCATGGTAACATGAACACCTTGATCGCAGAACAGATTTACTGTTGGATTATGTCGCCTTAGAAATGTGGTTTCGTGTTTTTCCCTTCTTTGATTTAAGTTTATTTGAAAGTGTGTAAACATGTATGTTACATGAACTCATGTAACATTTAAGCTGAAGCTAATTCTCAATGTCTGTCCCAGTTGGGCCTTTACACAAAAATTAAACATTACAAAGTTAAAACACACAACAAGCAAGGACCCAGTTTGACTCTCCCTTTAGTTCATTGGGCAAACAGTTCCAGGCTTTAGTGCCTTGTACAGAAAAAGCTGATTGTCCACATGGCACAATAAAACCAGGGAGTACAGATCAGAGTGCTACAGCAGCGGAAGAAGAAACCAACCGACTGGATTACTCAAAACAGCGCAAATGAAGTGAATAATAATAATAATGCAATAGTTATAGCTTTTTTCTGGACACTTACAGACGCATTACATTGTATTATTCATTCACTCCATACTTGGTGGTGGTAAGCTACTATTGTAGCCACAGCTGCCCTGGGGTAGACTGACAGACGCGAGGCTACCAGTCTGCGCCATCGGCCCCTCCGACCACCACCAACCACTCACTCACACATTACATTCGCTAGGCTTCCTGGGCAGAGCAAAGGCGGTGAACACTACTCCAGGTCTGTTTGTAATGAAGGACCAAAGCAATAGTTATAAGCTCTTTAACACCTCTAAGCCTGGGCTATCCTTTGGATAAATTAATTATAAAAAATTAATAAAATTAATTAATACTGGACTCTCACAGTTGTACGATTCCACGCCCAAAGGCTGTAGCTGGGCTGCTGTTAGACATAAATAAAGTACATGTAAATCGATCAAGTAGGCAAGGCAAGTTTATTTGTAGAGCTCAACAAAAATAAGGACCATTAAAGCCGCAAGCGGCATCGAGAGGCCCTCGCGGGTCTCATGGGCTGGTTACCGCACGCTATCGCACGCCGCCGCAATAACCGGGAGGCGCTGCTGCGCCCTAGGTGGTTATAATGTCGCTGCCACCCTAGGTCGAGTTTATAAAAGAGGCAAAGGCAAGAAATGGCGCCTTCGGCACTGATTACTCGATTTTTCCCAAAATGGCCGACCACCTGTTGGTCGCCTAGCAACCATGTAATGGAGGCCTCCCTTAGTGCCTCCATTGCACACACACTACATTGTATTGCCCTGATGAGTCATTAATCTTTGAGTAAACATCAAAACGACATTTTTAGCGTCTTCATGTGAATGATGGCTCCAACCTGCAGAGGGCGCCAGCGCGCACCCCAAATCTTTTTTATTTCACAAGCAGCATCGGACGCGGTGGCCGGTTGACGCCGGCTGCCGCACGCCGCCGCAATAACCGGGAGGCGCTGCCGCGCCCTACGTGGTTATAATGTCGCTGCCACCCTAGGTCGAGATTATAAAAGAGCAAAGGCGAGAAATGGCGCCTTCGGCGCTGATTACTCTATTTTTCCCGAAATGGCCGACCTCCTGTTGGTCGCCTAGCAACCATGTAATGGACGCCTCCCTTAGTGCCTCCATTGCCGCGCCATAACCCTACCGAGGGCGCCAACGTGGCCACACTACATTTTATTGCCCTGATGTGCCATTAATCTTTGAGTAAACATCAAAACGAGATTTTTCGTGTCTCCATGTGCATGATGGCTCCAACCTGCAGAGGGCGCTAGCGTGCCCCAAATCTTTTTTATTTCACAAGCAGCATCGGACGGCCCTGACGGGCCGTACTTCAATGACTACTGTCCACACGCTCCTGACAGAGGGCGCTAACGCGCTGTAATTGTGTATAATGTGTGATATGCGGGTCAGTCCCATTGGAATAACATGGTGGGCCTCGGTCGTCTCCATGGCAACACCGTACAAAATACGGTATGGGTCTCATTGGCTTTTTGGATCGGGATGCCATCAGCTAATATTGTGCCGAATTTTATTCATTTCCGAGAAACTAATTTTTTTTCCATAATGCATTTTTTGTTCTCGGCCTAGAGGGGGCGCTATCGCGCCAAATCTCACTTTTTCACATTTGTTGTGTCCGGGGGTGAAAGGTCAATAAAATGTATATTTCCGATTTTTAATCGGAGTTCGTTTGTGCAAATGGAAGCATTTTGTTGTTTTCGGAAAGTCGCAAAATTCTTCGTAAAGATTGCGGCTTCGCCGCAAACAAACCGTAAAACTTAGCCAAAAAATTTGGATAACTTTTGATGCCCCACATCTCGAGATGAACTGGAGCGATTTTGGGCTCATTTGGTGAAACGCCCTAGGAGGAGTTCGTTAAAATGCGACGTCAGCGAAAACGCTGACTCACCATTTTTCTGACTTCCTGTCAAAATGGCGGACTTCCGGTTTGTCTGGGGGCGTGGCCACAATAATGTTTTTTGGTTGTCGTCACATGACGAATGTCTGTACCGAATCCCGTCGCTCTACGACAAAGTTTATGTTGGCCCCCTCCCCATAGGCGCAATGTATTTTCACTTTTGTAGGTGGCGCTGTCGCGCCATTTTTTATTTCCCCAATACGAAACACACATTTTAATTAATTTTTCACCGGACCTGAATTTTGGGCAAAGTTTGGTGAGTTTTCAACTATGTTCAGGGGGTCAAATTCCTGTTCAAAGAGCAGAAGAAAGAAGAAGAAAGAAAGAAAGAAAGAATAATTAAAGCCGCAAGCGGCATCGAGAGGCCCTCGCGGGTCTCGTGGGCTGGTTACCGCACGCTATCGCACGCCGGCGCAATAACCGGGAGGCGCTGCCGCGCCCTACGTGGTTATAATGTCGCTGCCACCCTAGGTCGAGATTATAAAAGAGCAAATGCGAGAAATGGCGCCTTCGGCGCCGATTACTCGATTGTTCCCAAAATGGCCGACCACCTGTTGGTCGCCTAGCAACCATGTAATGGAGGCCTCCCTTAGTGCCTCCATTGCCGCGCCATAACCCTACCGAGGGCGCCAACGTGGCCACACTACATTTTATTGCCCTGATGTGCCATTAATCTTTGTGAGTAAACATCAAAACGAGATTTTTCGCGTCTCCATGTGAATGATGGCTTCTACCTGCAGAGGGCGCTAGCGCGCCCCAAATCTTTTTTAGTTCACAAGCAGCATCGGACGGCCCTGACGGGCCGTACTTCAATGACTACTGTCCACAAGCTCCTTACAGGGGGCGCTAACACTCTGTAATAGTGTATAATGTGTGATATGTGTGTCAGTCCCATTGGAATAACATGGCGAGCCTCGGTCGTCTCCATGGCAACACCGTAGAAAATATGGTATGGGTCTCATTGGCTTTTTTGACCGGGATGCCATCAGCTATTATTGTGCCGAATTTGATCAATTTCCGAGAAACTAATTTTTTTCCCATAATGCATTTTTTCTATTCAGCCTGGAGGGGGCGCTATCGCACCAAATTTCACTTTTTCACATTGGTTGTGTCCGGGGGCGAACGATCAATAAAATGTATATTTCCGATTTTTAATCGGAGTTCGTTTGTGCGAATGGGAGCATTTTGTTGTTTTCGGTAAGTCGCAAAATTCTTCATAAAGATTGCGGCTTCGCCGCACACAAACCGTAAAACGTAGCCAAAAAATTTGGATAACTTTTGATGCCCCACATCTTGAGATGAACTGGAGCGATTTTGGGCTCATTTGGTGAAACGCTCTAGGAGGAGTTTGTTAAAATGCGACGTCAGCGAAAACGCTGACTCAGCATTTTCCGGACTTCCTGTGAAAATGGCGGACTTCCGGTTTGTCAGGGGGCGTGGCCACAATAATGTTTTTTGGTTGTCGTCACGTGACGAATGTCTGTACCAAATCTCGTCGCTCTACGACAAAGTTTATGTTGGCCCCCTCCCCATAGGCGCAATGTATTTTCACTTTTGTAGGTGGCGCTGTCGCGCCATTTTTTATTTCCCCAAAACGAAACACATATTTTAATTAATTTTTCGCCGGATCTGAATTTTGGGCAAAGTTTGGTGAGTTTTCAACTATGTTCAGGGGGTCAAATTCCTGTTCAAAGAGCAGAAGAAGAAGAAAAATTAAAGCCGCAAGCGGCATCGAGAGGCCCTCGCGGGACGCGGTGGCCGGTTGACGCCGGTTGCCGCACGCCGCCGCAATAACCGTGAGGCGCTGCCGCGCCCTACGTGGTTATAATGTCGCTGCCACCCTAGGTCGAGATTATAAAAGAGCAAAGGCGAGAAATGGCGCCTTCGGCGCAGATTACTCGATTTTTCCCAAAATGGCCGACCACCTGTTGGTCGCCTAGCAATCATGTAATGGAGGCCTCCCTTAGTGCCTCCATTGCCGCGCCATAACCCTACCGAGGGCGCTAGTGTGGCCACACTACATTTTATTGCCCTGATGAGCCATTAATCTTTGTGAGTAAACATCAAAACGAGATTTTTAGCGTCTCCATGTGAATGATGGCTCCAACCTGCAGAGGGCGCTAGCGCGCCCCAAATCTTTTTTATTTCACAAGCAGCATCGGACGGCCCTAACGGGCCGTACTTCAATTACCACTGTTCACAAGAACATTACAGAGGGCGCTAACGAGCTGTAATTGTGTATAATGTGTGATATGTGTGTCAGTCCCATTGGAATAACATGGGGATCCTCGGTCGTCTCCATGGCAACACCGTACAAAATACGGTATGGGTCTCATTGGCTTTTTGGATCGGGATGCCATCAGCTATTTTTGTGCCGAATTTTATCCATTTCCGAGAAACTAATTTTTTTCCCATAATGCATTTTTTCTTCTCGGCCTAGAGGGGGCGCTATCGCGCCAAATCTCACTTTTTCACATTTGTTGTGTCCGGGGGTGAAAGGTCAATAAAATGTATATTTCCGATTTTTAATCGGAGTTCGTTTGAGCAAAGGCGAGAAATGGCGCCTTCGGCGCAGATCACTCGATTTTCCCCAAAATGGCCTACCACCTGTTGGTCGCCTAGCAACCATGTAATGGACGCCTCCCTTAGTGCCTCCCATGGTGCCTCCATTGCTGCGCCATAACCCTACCGAGGGCGCCAACGTGGCCACACTAATCTTTGTGAGTAAACATCAAAACGAGATTTTTCGTGTCTCCATGTGAATGATGGCTCCAACCTGCAGAGGGCGCTGGCGCGCCCCAAATCTTTTTTATTTCACAAGCAGCATCGGACGCCCCTGACGGGCCGTACTTCCATGGCTACTGTCCACAAGCTCCTTACAGGGGGCGCTATCACTCTGTAATCGTGTATAATGTGTGATATGCGGGTCAGTCCCATTGGAATAACATGGAGGGCCCCGGGCGTCACCATGGCAACACCGTACAAAATACGGTATGGGTCTAATTGGCTTTTTGGATTGGGATGCCATCAGCTATTTTTTTGCCGAATTTTATCCATTTCCGAGAAAGTAATTTTTTTTCCATAATGCATTTTTTGTTCTCGGCCTAGAGGGGGCGCTATCGCGCCAAATCTCACTTTTTCACATGCGTTGTGTCCGGGGGTGAAAGGTCAATAAAATGTATATTTCCGATTTTTAAGCGGAGTTCGTTTGTGCAAATGGGAGCATTTTGTTGTTTTCGGTAAGTCGCAAAATTCTTCATAAAGATTGCGGCTTCGCCGCAAACAAACCGTAAAACTTAGCCAAAAAATTTGGATAACTTTTGATGCCCCACATCTCGAGATGAAGTGGAGCGATTTTGGGCTCATTTGGTGAAACGCCCTAGGAGGAGTTCGTTAAAATGCGACGTCAGCGAAAACGCTGACTCACCATTTTCCCGACTTCCTGTCAAAATGGCGGACTTCCGGTTTGTCAGGGGGCGTGGCCACAATAATGTTTTTTGGTTGTCGTCACATGACGAATGTCTGTACCGAATCTCGTCGCTCTATGACAAAGTTTATGTTGGCCCCCTCCCCATAGGCGCAATGTATTTTCACTTTTGTAGGTGGCGCTGTCGCGCCATTTTTTATTTCCCCAAAACGAAACACACATTTTTATTAATTTTTCACCGGATCTGAATTTTGGGCAAAGTTTGGTGAGTTTTTGACTATGTTCAGGGGGTCAAATTCCTGCTCAAAGAGCAGAAGAAGAAGAAGAAGAAAGAATAAATTAAAGCCGCAAGCGGCATCGAGAGGCCCTCGCGGGACGCGGTGGCCGGTTGACGCCGGTTGCCGCACGCCGCCGCAATAACCGGGAGGCGCTGCCGCGCCCTACGTGGTTATAATGTCGCTGCCACCCTAGGTCGAGATTATAAAAGAGGCAAAGGCGAGAAATGGCGCCTTCGGCGCTGATTACTCGATTTTTCCCAAAATGGCCGACCACCTGTTGGTCGCCTAGCAACCATGTAATGGAGGCTCCCTTAGTGCCTCCATTGCCGCGCCATAACCCACCGAGTGCGCCAACGTGGCCACACTACATTTTATTGCCCTGATGAGCCATTAATCTTTGTGAGTAAACGTCAAAATGAGATTTTTAGCGTCTCCATGTGAATGATGGCTCCAACCTGCAGAGGGCGCTAGCGCGCCCCAAATCTTTTTTATTTCACAAGCAGCATCGGACGGCCTTGACGGGCCGTACTTCAATTACTACTGTCCACAAGCTCCTGACAGAGGGCGCTAGCGCGCTGTAATTGTGTATAATGTGATATTTGTGTGTCAGTCCTATTGGATTAACATGGGGAGCCTTGATCGTCTCCATGGCAACACCGTACAAAATACGGTATGGGTCTTATTGGCTTTTTGGATCGGGATGCCATCAGCTATTATTGTGCCGAATTTTATCAATTTCCGAGAAACTAATTTTTTTCCCATAATGCATTTTTTGTTCTCGGCCTAGAGGGGGCGCTATCGCGCCAAATCTCACTTTTTCACATTTGTTGTGTCCGGGGGTGAAAGGTCAATAAAATGTATATTTCCGATTTTTAATCGAAGTTCATTTGTGCAAATGGGAGCATTTTGTTGTTTTCGGTAAGTCACAAAATTCTTCGTAAAGATTGCGGCTTCGCCGCAAACAAACCGTAAAACGTAGCCAAAAAATTTGGATAACTTTTGATGCCCCACATCTCGGGATGAGCTGGAGCGATTTTGGGCTCATTTGGTGAAACGCCCTAGGAGGAGTTCGTTAAAATGCGACGTCAGCGAAAACGCTGACTCACCATTTTCCAGACTTCCTGTCAAAATGGCGGACTTCCGGTTTGTCAGGGGGCGTGGCCACAATAATGTTTTTTGGTTGTCGTCACATGACGAATGTCTGTACCGAATCCCGTCGCTCTATGACAAAGTTTATGTTGGCCCCCTCCCCATAGGCGCAATGTATTTTCACTTTTGTAGGTGGCGCTGTCGCGCCATTTTTTATTTCCCCAAAACGAAACACACATTTTAATTAATTTTTCACCGGACCTGAATTTTGGGCAAAGTTTGGTGAGTTTTTGACTATGTTCAGGGGGTCAAATTCCTGCTCAAAGAGCAGAAGAAAGAAAGAAGAATAAAGAAGAATAATAATATTTCTTGCAAAAACAATATAGTCGCTTTCGCGACTACAACATATTATGCATTTTTTTAAAGCTTTCGACTTCCCCCACACACCCGTGGGGCTCGGAGGTGGATGACGAGCGCTTCGCGCTCGTCATCCACCTCCGTATGACAGTTGGCCATATTCCCCCATTCATTTTGCTGCAATTATAAGTATAAGGGCCCACACCAGAGGTGTGGGCAGTCACTGTTTTACACGGTGAGTTTACGTTTGACATGGGGACAGCGCTTCGCGCTGTTTTCGTGCGCTCCGCGCACCTAGGTACAGTGCGCTGCGCGCACTGCGTTGCGATTACAATAGGCCCTTGCTACGGCAGGCCGCTCGGGCCTAATTAAAGCCGCAAGCGGCATCGAGAGGCCCTCGCGGGGGTTCGTTGGCCGGGTGACGCCTGTTCCCGCACGCCGCCGCAATAACCGGGAGGCGGGTCTCATGGGCTGGTTACCGCACGCTATCGCACGCCGCCGCAATAACCGGGAGGCGCTGCCGCGCCCTACGTGGTTATAATGTCGCTGCCACCCTAGGTCGATATTATAAAAGAGCAAAGGCGAGAAATGGCGCCTTCGGCGCTGATTACTCGATTTTTCCCAAAATGGCCGACCACCTGTTGGTCGCCTAGCAACCATGTAATGGAGGCCTCCCTTAGTGCCTCCATTGCCGTGCCATAACCCTACCGAGGGCGCCAACGTGGCCACACTACATTTTATTGCCCTGATGAGCCATTAATCTTTGTGAGTAAACATCAAAACGAGATTTTTAGCGTCTCCATGTGAATGATGGCTCCAACCTGCAGAGGGCGCTATCGCGCCCCAAATCTTTTTTATTTCACAAGCAGCATCGGATGGCCTTAACGGGCCGTACTTCAATGACACCTGTCCACAAGCTCCTGACAGAGGGCGCTAACGCACTGTAAATGTGTATAATGTGTGATATGCGGGTCAGTCCCATTGGAATAACATGGTGGACCCCGGGCGTCTCCATGGCAACACCGTACAAAATACGGTATGGGTCTCATTGGCTTTTTGGATCGGGATGCCATCAGCTATTATTGTGCCGAATTTTATCAATTTCCGAGAAACAAATTTTTTTCCCATAATGCATATTTTCTTCTCAGCCTAGAGGGGGCGCTATCGCGCCAAATCTCACTTTTTCACATTTGTTGTGTCCGGGGGTGAAAGGTCAATAAAATGTATATTTCCGATTTTTAATCGGAGTTCGTTTGTGCAAATGGGAGCATTTTGTTGTTTTCGGAAAGTCGCAAAAATCTTCGTAAAGATTGCGGCTTCGCCGCAAACAAACCGTAAAACTTAGCCAAAAAATTTGGATAACTTTTGATGCCCCACATCTCGAGATGAAGTGGAGCGATTTTGGGCTCATTTGGTGAAACGCCCTAGGAGGAGTTCGTTAAAATGCGACGTCAGCGAAAACGCTGACTCAGCATTTTCCCGACTTCCTGTCAAAATGGCGGACTTCCGGTTTGTCTGGGGGCGTGGCCACAATAATATATTTTGTTTGTCCTCACAGGACGAATGTCTGTACCGAATCCCGTCGCTCTGCGACAAAGTTTATGTTGGCCCCCTCCCCATAGGCGCAATGTATTTTCACTTTTGTAGGTGGCGCTGTCGCGCCATTTTTTATTTCCCCAAAACGAAACACACATTTTAATTAATTTTTCACCGGATCTGAATTTTGGGCAAAGTTTGGTGAGTTTTCAACTATGTTCAGGGGGTCAAATTCCTGCTCAAAGAGCAGAAGAAGAAAGAAGAAGAAGAAGAAGAATAAAGAAGAATAATAATATTTCTTGCAAAAACAATATAGTCGCTTTCGCGACTACAACATATTATGCATTTTTTTAAAGCTTTCGACTTCCCCGACGCACCGGTGGGGCTCGGAGGTGAATGACGAGCGCTTCGCGCTCGTCATCCACCTCCGTATGACAGTTGGCCATATACCCCCATTCATTTTGCTGCAATTATAAGTATAAGGGCCCACACCAGAGGTGTGGGCAGTCACTGTTTTACACGGTGAGTTTACGTTTGACATGGGGACAGCGCTTCGCGCTGTTTTCGTGCGCTCCGCGCACCTCAGTACAGTGCGCTGCGCGCACTGCGTTGCGATTACAATAGGCCCTTGCTACGGCAGGCCGCTCGGGCCTAATAATAATATTTCTTGCAAAAACAATATAGTCGCTTTCGCGACTACAACATATTATGCATTTTTTTAAAGCTTTCGACTTCCCCCACACACCCGTGGGGCTCGGAGGTGGATGACGAGCGCGAAGCGCTCGTCATCCACCTCCGTATGACAGTTGGCCATATTCCCCCATTCATTTTGCTGCAATTATAAGTATAAGGGCCCACACCAGAGGTGTGGGCAGTCACTGTTTTACACGGTGAGTTTACGTTTGACATGGGGACAGCGCTTCGCGCTGTTTTCGTGCGCTCCGCGCACCTAGGTACAGTGCGCTGCGCGCACTGCGTTGCGATTACAATAGGCCCTTGCTACGGCAGGCCGCTCGGGCCTAATAAAGAAGAATAATAATATTTCCTGCAAAAACAATATAGTCGCTTTCGCGACTACAACATATTATGCATTTTTTTAAAGCTTTCGACTTCCCCTATGCACCCGTGGGGCTCGGAGGTGGATGACGAGCGCTTCGCGCTCGTCATCCACCTCCGTATGACAGTTGGCCATATACCCCCATTCATTTTGCTGCAATTATAAGTATAAGGGCCCACACCAGAGGTGTGGGCAGTCACTGTTTTACACGGTGAGTTTACGTTTGACATGGGGACAGCGCTTCGCGCTGTTTTCGTGCGCTCCGCGCACCTCGGTACAGTGCGCTGCGCGCACTGCGTTGCGATTACAATAGGCCCTTGCTACGGCAGGCCGCTCGGGCCTAATAATATTTCCTGCAAAAACAATATAGTCGCTTTCGCGACAACATCATATTATACATTTTTGGAAAGCTTTCGACTTCCCCCACGCACCCGTGGGGCTCGGAGGTGGATGACGAGCGCTTCGCGCTCGTCATCCACCTCCGTATGACAGTTGGCCATATACCCCCATTGATTTTCATGCAATTATAAGTATAGGGGCCCACACCAGAGGTGTGGGCAGTCACTGTTTTACACGGTGAGTTTACGTTTGACATGGGGACAGCGCTTCGCGCTGTTTTCGTGCGCTCCGCGCACCTCGGTACAGTGCGCTGCGCGCACTGCGTTGCGATTACAATAGGCCCTTGCTACGGCAGGCCGCTCGGGCCTAATTAAAGCCGCAAGCGGCATCGAGAGGCCCTCGCGGGTCTCGTTGGCCGGTTGACGCCGGTTGACGCACGCCGCCGCAATAACCGGGAGGCGCTGCCGCGCCCTACGTGGTTATAATGTCGCTGCCACCCTAGGTCGAGATTATAAAAGAGGAGAAGGCGAGAAATGGCGCCTTCGGCGCTGATTACTCGATTTTTCCCAAAATGGCCGACCACCTGTTGGTCGCCTAGCAACCATGTAATGGACGCCTCCCTTAGTGCCTCCATTGCCGCGCCATAACCCTACCGAGGGCGCCAACGTGGCCACACTACATTTTATTGCCCTGATGTGCCATTAATCTTTGAGTAAACATCAAAACGAGATTTTTCGTGTCTCCATGTGCATGATGGCTCCAACCTGCAGAGGGCGCTAGCGTGCCCCAAATCTTTTTTATTTCACAAGCAGCATCGGACGGCCCTGACGGGCCGTACTTCAATGACTACTGTCCACACGCTCCTGACAGAGGGCGCTAACGCGCTGTAATTGTGTATAATGTGTGATATGCGGGTCAGTCCCATTGGAATAACATGGTGGGCCTCGGTCGTCTCCATGGCAACACCGTACAAAATACGGTATGGGTCTCATTGGCTTTTTGGATCGGGATGCCATCAGCTAATATTGTGCCGAATTTTATTCATTTCCGAGAAACTAATTTTTTTTCCATAATGCATTTTTTGTTCTCGGCCTAGAGGGGGCGCTATCGCGCCAAATCTCACTTTTTCACATTTGTTGTGTCCGGGGGTGAAAGGTCAATAAAATGTATATTTCCGATTTTTAATCGGAGTTCGTTTGTGCAAATGGGAGCATTTTGTTGTTTTCGGTAAGTCGCAAAATTATTCGTAAAGATTGCGGCTTCGCCGCAAACAAACCATAAAACTTAGCCAAAAAATTTGGATAACTTTTGATGCCCCACATCTCGGGATGAGCTGGAGCGATTTTGGGCTCATTTGGTGAAACGCCCTAGGAGGAGTTCGTTAAAATGCGACGTCAGCGAAAACGCTGACTCAGCATTTTCCCGACTTCCTGTCAAAATGGCGGACTTCCGGTTTGTCTGGGGGCGTGGCCACAATAATATATTTTGTTTGTCCTCACAGGACGAAGGTCTGTACCAAATCTCGTCGCTCTACGACAAAGTTTATGTTGGCCCCCTCCCCATAGGCGCAATGTATTTTCACTTTTGTAGGTGGCGCTGTGGCGCCATTTTTTATTTCCCCAAAACGAAACACACATTTTAATAAATTTTTCGCCGGATCTGAATTTTGGGCAAAGTTTGGTGAGTTTTTGATTATGTTCAGGGGGTCAAATTCCTGCTCAAAGAGCAGAAGAAAGAAAGAAGAAGAAGAAAAAAAAAATTAAAGCCGCAAGCGGCATCGAGAGGCCCTCGCGGGACGCGGTGGCCGGTTGACGCCGGTTGCCGCACGCCGCCGCAATAACCGGGAGGCGCTGCCGCGCCCTACGTGGTTATAATGTCGCTGCCACCCTAGGTCGAGATTATAAAAGAGGCAAAGGCGAGAAATGGCGCCTTCGGCGCTGATTACTCGATTTTTCCCAAAATGGCCGACCACCTGTTGGTCGCCTAGCAACCATGTAATGGAGGCTCCCTTAGTGCCTCCATTGCCGCGCCATAACCCACCGAGTGCGCCAACGTGGCCACACTACATTTTATTGCCCTGATGAGCCATTAATCTTTGTGAGTAAACGTCAAAATGAGATTTTTAGCGTCTCCATGTGAATGATGGCTCCAACCTGCAGAGGGCGCTAGCGCGCCCCAAATCTTTTTTATTTCACAAGCAGCATCGGACGGCCTTGACGGGCCGTACTTCAATTACTACTGTCCACAAGCTCCTGACAGAGGGCGCTAGCGCGCTGTAATTGTGTATAATGTGATATTTGTGTGTCAGTCCTATTGGATTAACATGGGGAGCCTTGATCGTCTCCATGGCAACACCGTACAAAATACGGTATGGGTCTTATTGGCTTTTTGGATCGGGATGCCATCAGCTATTATTGTGCCGAATTTTATCAATTTCCGAGAAACTAATTTTTTTCCCATAATGCATTTTTTGTTCTCGGCCTAGAGGGGGCGCTATCGCGCCAAATCTCACTTTTTCACATTTGTTGTGTCCGGGGGTGAAAGGTCAATAAAATGTATATTTCCGATTTTTAATCGAAGTTCATTTGTGCAAATGGGAGCATTTTGTTGTTTTCGGTAAGTCACAAAATTCTTCGTAAAGATTGCGGCTTCGCCGCAAACAAACCGTAAAACGTAGCCAAAAAATTTGGATAACTTTTGATGCCCCACATCTCGGGATGAGCTGGAGCGATTTTGGGCTCATTTGGTGAAACGCCCTAGGAGGAGTTCGTTAAAATGCGACGTCAGCGAAAACGCTGACTCACCATTTTCCAGACTTCCTGTCAAAATGGCGGACTTCCGGTTTGTCAGGGGGCGTGGCCACAATAATGTTTTTTGGTTGTCGTCACATGACGAATGTCTGTACCGAATCCCGTCGCTCTATGACAAAGTTTATGTTGGCCCCCTCCCCATAGGCGCAATGTATTTTCACTTTTGTAGGTGGCGCTGTCGCGCCATTTTTTATTTCCCCAAAACGAAACACACATTTTAATTAATTTTTCACCGGACCTGAATTTTGGGCAAAGTTTGGTGAGTTTTTGACTATGTTCAGGGGGTCAAATTCCTGCTCAAAGAGCAGAAGAAAGAAAGAAGAATAAAGAAGAATAATAATATTTCTTGCAAAAACAATATAGTCGCTTTCGCGACTACAACATATTATGCATTTTTTTAAAGCTTTCGACTTCCCCCACACACCCGTGGGGCTCGGAGGTGGATGACGAGCGCTTCGCGCTCGTCATCCACCTCCGTATGACAGTTGGCCATATTCCCCCATTCATTTTGCTGCAATTATAAGTATAAGGGCCCACACCAGAGGTGTGGGCAGTCACTGTTTTACACGGTGAGTTTACGTTTGACATGGGGACAGCGCTTCGCGCTGTTTTCGTGCGCTCCGCGCACCTAGGTACAGTGCGCTGCGCGCACTGCGTTGCGATTACAATAGGCCCTTGCTACGGCAGGCCGCTCGGGCCTAATTAAAGCCGCAAGCGGCATCGAGAGGCCCTCGCGGGACGCGGTGGCTGGTTGACGCCGGTTGCCGCACGCCGCCGCAATAACCGGGAGGCGCTGCCGCGCCCTACGTGGTTATAATGTCGCTGCCACCCTAGGTCGAGATAATAAAAGAGCAAAGGCGAGAAATGGCGCCTTCGGCGCTGATTACTCGATTTTTCCCAAAATGGCCGACCACCTGTTGGTCGCCTAGCAACCATGTAATGGAGGCCTCCCTTAGTGCCTCCATTGCCGCGCCATAACCCTACCGAGGGCGCCAACGTGGCCACACTACATTTTATTGCCCTGATGTGCCATTAATCTTTGTGAGTAAACATCAAAACGAGATTTTTCGCGTCTTCATGTGAATGATGGCTCCAACCTGCAGAGGGCGCTAGCGCGCCCCAAATCTTTTTTAGTTCACAAGCAGCATCGGACGGCCCTGACGGGTCGTACTTCAATGACTACTGTCCACAAGCTCCTCACAGAGGGCGCTAACACGCTGTAATAGTGTGATATGCGGGTCAGTCCCATTGGAATAACATGGTGGGCCTCGGTCGTCTCCATGGCAACACCGTACAAAATACGGTATGGGTCTCATTGGCTTTTTGGATCGGGATGCCATCAGCTATTACTGTGCCGAATTTTATCCATTTCCGAGAAACTAATTTTTTTTCCATAATGCATTTTTTCTTTTCAGCCTAGAGGGGGCGCTATCGCGCCAAATCTCACTTTTTCACATTTGTTGTGTCCGGGGGTCAAAGGCCAATAAAATGTATATTTCCGATTTTTAATCGGAGTTCGTTTGTGCAAATGGGAGCATTTTGTTGTTTTCGGAAAGTCGCAAAAATCTTCGTAAAGATTGCGGCTTCGCCGCAAACAAACCGTAAAACTTAGCCAAAAAATTTGGATAACTTTTGATGCCCCACATCTCGAGATGAAGTGGAGCGATTTTGGGCTCATTTGGTGAAACGCCCTAGGAGGAGTTCGTTAAAATGCGACGTCAGCGAAAACGCTGACTCAGCATTTTCCCGACTTCCTGTCAAAATGGCGGACTTCCGGTTTGTCTGGGGGCGTGGCCACAATAATATATTTTGTTTGTCCTCACAGGACGAATGTCTGTACCGAATCCCGTCGCTCTGCGACAAAGTTTATGTTGGCCCCCTCCCCATAGGCGCAATGTATTTTCACTTTTGTAGGTGGCGCTGTCGCGCCATTTTTTATCTCCCCAAAACGAAACACACATTTTAATTAATTTTTCACCAGATCTGAATTTTGGGCAAAGTTTGGTGAGTTTTTGACTATGTTCAGGAGGTCAAATTCCTGCTCAAAGAGCAGAAGAAAGAAAGAAGAAGAAAGAAAGAATTAAAGCCGCAAGCGGCATCGAGAGGCCCTCGCGGGTCTCGTGGGCCGGTTGACGCCGGTTGCCGCACGCCGCCGCAATAACCGGGAGGCGCTGCCGCGCCCTACGTGGTTATAATGTTGCTGCCACCCTCGGTGGGGTTTATAAAAGAGCAAAGGAAATGGCGCCTTCGGCGCTGATTACTCTATTTTTCCCAAAATGGCCGACCTCCTGTCGGTTGCCTAGAAACCATGTAATGTACTTTTTTGTTGGGACAGTCCTGACGCACGCGTGTACCAATTTTATTTATTTATTGCCCTGATGTGCCATTAATCTTTGTGAGTAAACATCAAAACGAGATTTTTAGCGTCTCCATGTGAATGATGGCTGCAACCTGCAGAGGGCGCTAGCGCGCCCCAAATCTTTTTTATTTCACAAGCAGCATCGGACGGCCTTGACGGGCCGTACTTCAATGACACCTGTCCACAAGCTCCTGACAGAGGGCGCTAACGAGCTGTAAATGTGTATAATGTGTGATATGCGGGTCAGTCCCATTGGAATAACATGGTGGACCCCGGGCGTCTCCATGGCAACACCGTACAAAATACGGTATGGGTCTCATTGGCTTTTTTGACCGGGATGCCATCAGCTATTATTGTGCCGAATTTTATCCATTTCCGAGAAACTAATTTTTTTTTCATAATGCATTTTTTGTTCTCGGCCTAGAGGGGGCGCTATCGCGCCAAATCTCACTTTTTCACATTTGTTGTGTCCGGGGGTGAAAGGTCAATAAAATGTATATTTCCGATTTTTAATCGAAGTTCATTTGTGCAAATGGGAGCATTTTGTTGTTTTCGGAAAGTCGCAAAATTCTTCGTAAAGATTGCGGCTTCGCCGCAAACAAACCGTAAAACTTAGCCAAAAAATTTGGATAACTTTTGATGCCCCACATCTCGAGATGAGCTGGAGCGATTTTGGGCTCATTTGGTGAAACGCCCTAGGAGGAGTTCGTTAAAATGCGACGTCAGCGAAAACGCTGACTCAGCATTTTCCCGACTTCCTGTCAAAATGGCGGACTTCCGGTTTGTCTGGGGGCGTGGCTACAATAATATTTTTTGTTTGTCGTCACATGACTAATGTCTGTACCGAATCTCGTCGCTCTACGACAAAGTTTATGTTGGCCCCCTCCCCATAGGCGCAATGTATTTTCACTTTTGTAGGTGGCGCTGTCGCGCCATTTTTTATTTCCCCAAAATGAAACACACATTTTAATAAATTTTTCGCCGGATCTGAATTTTGGGCAAAGTTTGGTGAGTTTTTGACTATGTTCAGGGGGTCAAATTCCTGCTCAAAGAGCAGAAGAAAGAAAGAAGAAGAAAGAAAGAATAATAATATTTCCTGCAAAAACAATATAGTCGCTTTCGCGACTACATCATATTATACATTTTTGGAAAGCTTTTGACTTCCCCCACACACTCGTGGGGCTCGGAGGTGGATGACGAGCGCTTCGCGCTCGTCATCCACCTCCGTATGACAGTTGGCCATATACCCCCATTCATTTTGCTGCAATTACAAGTATAAGGGCCCACACCAGACGTGTGGGCAGTCACTGTTTTACACGGTGAGTTTACGGTTAACATGGGGACAGCGCTTCGCGCTGTTTTCGTGCGCTCCGCGCACCTCGGTTCAGTGCGCTGCGCGCACTGCGTTGCGATTACAATAGGCCCTTGCTACGGCAGGCCGCTCGGGCCTAATAATATTTCCTGCAAAAACAATATAGTCGCTTTCGCGACAACATCATATTATACATTTTTGGAAAGCTTTCGACTTCCCCCACGCACCCGTGGGGCTCGGAGGTGGATGACGAGCGCTTCGCGCTCGTCATCCACCTCCGTATGACAGTTGGCCATATACCCCCATTCATTTTCATGCAATTATAAGTATAAGGGCCCACACCAGAGGTGTGGGCAGTCACTGTTTTACACGGTGAGTTTACGTTTGACATGGGGACAGCGCTTCGCGCTGTTTTCGTGCGCTCCGCGCACCTAGGTTCAGTGCGCTGCGCGCACTGCGTTGCGATTACAATAGGCCCTTGCTACGGCAGGCCGCTCGGGCCTAAAAAATGCAAACACGACGGCCGAAAAAAGGTAAGTATTTATTTCTTTTTACAAAATGTGCAGAAGGGGATTGGAGGTGGGTGCAGATCCAGGGGTTCTCTTTGGAGTTTTGGCTGGGCTGGAGCCGAGTTGGACGCAGGAGCTGGAGCAAAAAGAATAAGGTAAGTATTGCAAAATGTCCAAAAAAAAAACAAGGCTTAGTCTGTGCAATGTTCACCACGTAGGAGGACTGACGATCTGGCGAAGGTGCAGAGGAGAAGCCAGTCCTTCATACAGCAGATGATGAGTAGATCGGAGACAGGTGTGTGAGCCAGCCCAGGAGCAGGAGGAGGAGCCATGACCACACCCAGCCAGATTCCAAATAAGGTAAGTAGGAGGGGCAGGAAATGGGAGACAGGCACAGGAGAACAAAGCCTGAAGTGTACGCTGACAAATTCAGCGTGCTTCACAGTTGCATAAAATTACAAGAAAACAGATAAAATCAATCATTAAAACATCAACATAAAAAATTAATCAATTACAGTAAAAGGCAAGAGTGCAGATAAAATACTTTCAGTTTTCATATGCTCGGGTAAAAAGAGCTGTTTTCAGCCTGGATTTGAACATTGTCAGAGTTGAGGCCTGTCTCACATCCTCATGAAGACTGTTCCAGATTTTAGCTGCATGAAACTGAAACGCAGCCTCACCGTGTTTAGTCCTGACTCTGGGAACAACCAGGAGACCCCTCCCTGAAGTTCTCAGGGCCCGAGATGGTTCATACGGCTCTAACATGTCAGAGATGGACTTTGGTGCTAAACCATGAAAAGACTTGTACACAAGCAGAGCTGTTTTAAATTCTATTCTCTGAGTGACAGGAAGCCAGTGCAGAGACCGGAGCACTGGACTAATATGGTCGTATTTCCTGGTTCTTGTCAGGACTCGAGCAGCAGCGTTCTGGATGTTCTGCAGCTCTAACAGCTCGTTTAGAAAGGCCAGGGCCAAAAACAACAATGATCTCAGTTTTGTCTGAGTTTAGTTGGAGAAAGTTGTTTTGCATCCACAAACTGATCTGTTCGATGCAGTGACAGAGAGTATCTACAGGCCCATGTTCACCTGCCGTCAGTGACACGTAGATCTGAGTGTCATCTGCATAGTTGTGGTACGATTATTATTATTAGCTGACCCAATGGAAGCATGTAAGTAAGTAAGTAAGTAAGTGCTTTATTGTCATTGTACAAGCGTAAAACGAAATAGTGTTCAGGTGTTAGTCCTGAGCTGCTGCGACTGAGCCGCGCTGCCACTGTGTGTCAACCTGACCCGCATGACCTTGGAGGTCAGGGAAACTGTAGCACTCGGAAGAAACCTGGCTGCTCTCAGTCTCCTCTGATCATCTGAAATAGTGCCGCACCTCCTGGGTTTGTCCCTGTTTCAGAGTGTGGTGTCCTGCACTGGTCAGCTCCATCTCCTCCTTCCTCTTCCTCCCTCCGCTTCACAACAGTCTTTCACCATCTCTTTTTTTTTCCTTTTTTGTTTCCTGTAGCTCCTCTTGTGAAGCCTCGACTGTGCTGCAGCTGTGGGGGCTCTTGGTGCCTCTTCAGTGTCTCAGAAGAAGAAATGTGTAGGTCTCAAATGGGTTTAGCTAATAAGCTAGCATTTTGTTTACCTTTAAATAGCTGCTTTCGTCAGGACCATTTTAGACTCTCAAAGTAAACAAATCCACCAAACTTCCACAAAAACATGTACAAGTTGAATAAGAGGGGTCCCAAGACTGACCCCTAGGGGACTCCTCAGGTCATAGAAATTTTGTCTGAGACACAGTTGCCAATTTCGACAAAGTACGTCCTATCCTCCAGATAGGACTTAAACCAGTTTAGCGCAGTACCAGAGATTCCCACCCAGTTGTCTAACCTGTGAAGTAAGATCCCGTGGTCCACTGTGTCGAAGGCAGCGCTCAGGTCCAGCAGAACTAAAACTGAGACCTTACCTGCGTTAGTGTTCATACGGATATCATTTGTCACCTTGATCAGAGCTGTCTCAGTGCTGTGGTGGGGCCTAAATCCTGACTGGAAAGTATCAAACACATTGTTAGATAGGAGAAAGTAAGTGAGCTGTTGATATATTACTTTCTCTAGGACTTTTCCTAAGAATGGTAGGTTTGATATGGGCCGGTAGTTGTTCAGTATCTTGGGATCAAGGCTGCTCTTCTTTAGAAGAGGCTTAATGACGCGGTTTTCAGAGCCTTTGGAAATGCTCCCGTCTCAAATGAGATGTTAACTAACTGAACAAGTTGTGGTAACAAGCTGGTCAGCACAGACTTCAGAAATCTAGTGGGCAATTCATCAAGGCAGCATGTGCATGAACTCAGACCGGAGATAACCTCTTCCATTGTTTTGTCAGTAACAGGTGTGAACTGTGTCAGCTCAAGGTGTTTATCTGGTGGCAGGGTTGCCTTTTGTGTTGTGGAAATTATGGCATTTTTAATGCCTTGGACTTTGTCCTAAAACAATATTGCTCATTGCACTTAGATGTAGAGATTAGTTCTAAGGGCAGTGAAACTGGAGGGTTAGTTAATCTGTTTACTATGGAAAACAGAACACGAGAATTGTTTCTGCAGTTTGTGATGATTTTAGAGAAGTACTTCTCCCTTTCTCCACACAAAATCTGGTTGAACTCACAAAGCACTTCTTTGTATATCTCAAAATGAACCTGGAGCTTTGACTTGCGCCATTTCCGTTTGGCTTTTCGGCACTCCCTTTTCTGTGCCCTGACCAAATCTTCACTTCTCCATGGTGCCTTTTGTCTATTGTTAGCCATTTTAACAATAGAGTTAACGAAGTAATAACTGAGGTGTTGAAATGAGAAAGAACATTCGCATTGTGCTTTGCATTCAGGGCACTCAAAGCAGAGGTGTTAAGTTTAAGTCGGTGCAGTCCAGTGGAGATAACACAGAGGTGTCTGCGTTGAGTAAGTGGACTGATAAAAGGCAGGTGAGGCACAAAGGAAAGAATGAAAGGCAGTATTGTTTTATTTGCATAACTCAAAGATAAATTTGTCAGGCTCAGATTATGTGTGTAGTGACGGATGTGAAAAGAGAAAAAACCAAACCTACAACCTTAAAGTGACAGGCTTTAATGCTTTTGAAAATGTGGCTTATTTGTTTAACATTTTATTTCAGTGAAGCCGCAAATTATTGAACAAATGTTTTTATTTGATTTTTTTAAGCTGCCGACAGGAAGTCACGTAGATAAAGGTAACGCTCCATATCAGTTTGACTTACTCATTTCCCATTCACATAACACGGTCGGCACAGTTTAACATTGTTCGCCTCTATCTACAGTATGTCACACTAAAGAAAGCTGGGTCAAAGTTCAGCAAAATCTTCAATATACTGTCATTGTGTTAACTACGTTTTATGTTTCAGCAAAAATTGTGTCATATGCACTTTAAGGTTTCAAAGCTGACGCTCTATGTGCGGGTCAGTTTAATTAATAAAACCCCCGGCCCAAAATGGCGTCCAGTTGCTGTGGTAACACTCAATAGTTGTGCAGGAAAAGCTACCTACCATCAACACGTGCGGGCGGTGCTTAATTTGTAAAGGAGTAGCTTCAGGAACACTTTGGGATTGACGTGATGGATTCGGGGGAACCGGCCAAACCAGCTCTCATTGAACACCATTATATCATTTCAAATGTTTTACTCGATCCTCCAATATAGTTCTCGGATTCTTTACCCTGAATAACTGAAAGACGGGGGAGCGCGTTATTCGGTTAATGGCGGCAAATAAAACAAAACTGCTGCACATGAGGAAGTCTTACAAATGAGAGGCGACACGTCTTCAATGACTTAGTACAAACAGAGCCGTTGCAATGGGGTAGGCAAGGTAGGCAGCTGCCTAGGGCCCCCAGCTGAAGGGGGCCCCCAATGTCTGTGGCATTATGGGTCGTGAAGTTCTTTCCTCCTGTCACTGTAGCTTCTGCAGAGAGAAGCTTTTCAGCTTTGAAACTGATAAAGTCTTACCTCAGATCATCCAACAGCCAAGAAAGACGGACAGGACTGGCCCTTATATCAACAGAGCACAACATTAGGAGGTTATAGAACATGGAAGGGTTGGTCACCGCTTTTGTGCGAGTTAAAGTCCGCAAGCGTTGCTAAATCTCTTAATTTTCTCTTAATTTTGGATGGTTATTCCTTGACAAAAAAAAAATCCTTGTTGTACAATGTTCTTAAAATAGTTTGTGTTGTACACCATTTTAATACCTTTCTTTTAATTCAACATAAATTGTATAGTTCAAGAAAAAAAACACTGCTCTGCAAATAAGAGAAGACGGTTCTAAAGAATGATAATAATATGAATAATTATACTTTTTTTTACCTTGTTTTTGCCTTGTTGACAAAAATAACGATGCCTCATTGAAGACACTGTGTCCTTTGCTACGCAGTAGTGGCCACTTTGTGTAGCACTACAGAGTAATTCATGACTCTTAAAATGCACCCGAATACAAGGAATCCCATCTGAATTTAAAACAATTTCCTGAGGGAGGATTTGGGGCCTCACTTCGCTGTTTTGCCTAGGGCCCCCAAATATCTTGAAATGGCCCTGAGTACAAATGACTACTTTTGGCTAATCCCCCATATATACAGAACAGTAATGAAACCAGGGCGTAATGTTGGACGGACATGAAACAGAGAGCAAAGGATCATGGAGGCGTAATGATAATGTTATTACACGCTCCTGGTTCATCATGTGCCGTCGCTGTTTCCGGAAACGCTTCGGTTACGCAGACACCGACAGTTGTGCGGCGAGATGGCTCCGATAACTCCGCCCGAGCGCCAACCGGCCTGTCCTGTCACGAACCGGGAAGAGGAGAAACGAACTTTGCCCCGGCTTGCGTAACAGGCGGCCGTTGACTGGAGCGCGGTTGGAAGCCGTCAGCTGCCGCCGGGGGGGGGAAGGACGACGCGCCGCGACTTGTCCGGGCTTCCTGGTTTCTTTTTTTTTTTACGGCACTCGCGGGTTCTCCCAAAAAACCTCCAAACAGGAATTACAAAGACGAGCTCTGGCGCCACAGAACTTAGGGCTGAGCGACGAGGCGAGTCGGATGTGATTGATGTTGGCGGAAATACGCAATCCGGAGTCCAAAAGTGCTGCGCTGCTGTTTCGACAGTGGGCCATATTTGTATTTCACACCAATTATTTTTACTTTCAATGAGAACGCTTCAGTGTTGGAAGTGTCTGGTACATGCTGACAGGGCAACCGAGCAACATGATGAGGGTTTCCGCAGGTTCCAAATTGAAAGCCTTAATGTCATCGGAAAGCATTCATTTTGATTCCAACAGGCCTTAATATCAGTTTCTTTCATAATAACGATACGGCTCGAATATGACAAATATCTTCCCAAACACACTGTCAGTTATGCAAACATTTAGTTCTCAAGTTCCCCGTTGAGTCCAAATGATGTTATTAAATATCCAAATCTACCCTCACTCTGCTGTTTGGTGGAATGTTTGCAAATCTGAAGAAATAACAAATGTGTCAGCGAGGTAATCCCATCGACATATTATTAATATTACTCGATTACCATAGTGACCACGTTCGAGGGGAGATCATGGCGGATTTACAGACTCCTCCTCCTCTGACGAAGCATGTTCCTAAAAAGGGCATAAGGGCGGGATCTTCACTGTAGACTCGGCCCTTGTGTGACGTGTAGCTCGCGGAGCTCCAATGCTAACAGTCCGACCCTCATTAGTACGAGATTTCTAACTTTTTTCTTTCTAAAACCAGCCTGGTTTCTTTTAAGGGGGGGGGGGGGGGGGGTATTATGTAAAATCGACTTTTTCAAGCTTTATATCATGTTATTATGTCATTCCCTCATTAAACACATGCCTGGAGTGTTGCCTCGGCTCATTCACATATTTTTGAGCAATCAGTAAAAACTTAGACGGCGGTGGGTGTAGCTATGCCTCAGTCCTCCTAGGAACGCCCCCACCTCCTGGAGACGCCTCTGGACCTTTCGTCACCAGCCAAGCCACCAACCACTGCTCCTCAGCTCAGCAGAGCCCCCTCCCCCGCACAGTGTTGTTGTTTCAATGCCACAGTAGTGTGCTGAAGGGGGCGTGTCGGAAAGCTTCTTAAAGAGACAGAGGCCTATTTCAAGACGTTCAGTACAGCCATTTTGAGAGAGCAATTTTATTCAAGGCAGTTATTTCAATTGACTGCATATACAGACCAACAGAAGGTTACGTCATCATTGTAGTGTGCTATAGACTGGTGCTATGTGATTGAAAAAAGCATAATACCCCCGCTTTAATTGTGACTAACCTTGCGTTATCACAGGAGGAATATGTAGTCGTAGAAAGTTTGGGAAAATTAGAAACCAGGCTTTAAAGTTGTTTTTAATGTGTCTAAAGTGCAATGCATTGCAATGGGGGACTAGCGGCTATATGGAGGTACTACAGCAATGGCGGCCCCTAGTGTCGTCGTCATAAAGCAGAGCAGCCAGCGGCCATTGGGTAATCCACGTGGGTCATTTATCAAGAGAGGGGCTAAATAGCTCTCTCACAAGCTGAAAAATTAAAATACGCTCTTTTGTGAGCATGTTGATAATGCCTGTATCACAGTATTAGGGCCCCAAATCTGATGTATGATAAAACCCATTTTGTATTTGAAGTATACATGTATAAATGCATGCATATAAAGCACACGTTTCGCTACAAAACACGTTTCCACAAAAGGCCGTGTCCCTGACTGTGTCCACAATACCAAACAGTACTCGGATACAGACGACACAGGTGCACAGGTGTTTAAAATGTACACAAGGCATCTCTAAAATTAGGATTTAATTAAGGAGAGGGACTGCAGGTGAATAGGGAAACTTTTTAAATGTAGAGATATCTATTTGAAACAGTACATTCCTGACATTAATATGGCTGTTTATTAGTGGATACATCTGTAAAAAGGTGACATTTTAGCCGTACATGTTATTGAGAAGATTAGGTATGTTTAGGTTTCCAGGTGAAAGTTTTTGCCTGCAGTGACTCCCTCCCCGTAAACAAAGGAGAGCTTAAACATCCAGGTGTAATTATTATGAGTCAACTCGAGCCAACAGTCTTGACCTAAAGCCAACGTTTCGTCTCAATACACGTTACTTCTCCTCTATTATGATATGAAACAGATCCAGTGTGAACTTTGTTTTGCAGCTGCCTTCGCGTTTGATCCATGGCAACAATGCAGGACAGTCACAGAACATCCACAACAATCCTCCAATTTGAATCCCCCCCCTTCCCCTGATAAAAGCCATTCCTCCACTCCGGCTGAATGGTCCTGGCGTTACCCGCAGGACAGGTGTGTCTGGGCGGAACAGCTGTCTGTCCTGGTTCAAATGCCTGTTTTCTTTTGTCTGGCTCTTGTGTAAGAATAATTACGGTTTGGAGGTAAACACTGCAGAGAGAGAGAGAGAGAGCCAGCTGCTGCTTTATCTTCAGGAGCGACCGTGTGTGTGCGTGTGCGTGTGTGTGTGTGTCTATGCAAACGACATGTTCTCCCTAATTCACTGTGGGGAAAAAGGCATGAGTCATCTGGGAGAAGGAGGAAACCTTTTCGGGCGACAGAGGCGGCTTTAAACGCTCTTCCTATAACGGTTAGACGGGTCGGGAAGGGAGCCTGCGATCGGAGAACAGGCACAACTCCATCTCACACAAAGCTCAGGACCTCCAGGATTCAAAAAGACCATGTTCAGTCTCTGTCATTTTGGTTGGCAAATCGGCTACACGGTTGTTATTATTCGATTTGTTTATTCATTTCACAAGAAAGCAAGTTTCTTTCAATGGCACTCATCTGTTTTTACAAATAAACTCAAATTCAAAACAGACACCCCACTCTGGCAGGGGGAGGTCACGGTGCTCCTGATGCCCACAAGTTTACATAAAATATGGAAAAAGAGTGGAGGGCCACCTCGGCTGTACAGGTGCTCGTCATATAATTAGAATATCATGAAAAAGGGCATTCACTTCTGTTATTCAACTTAAACTGATATATGATAGACTCATTAAATGTATAGCCTTTATTTGTTATCATTTTGAATATTATGTCTCAGCTTGTAAAAACCCCAATATTTTGAAAATGGACTGTAAGCCATAGTCATCTAAATTATAACAAATAAAGGCTTGAAATCTGTCACTTTGCATGTCATGAGTCTATATTATAATTAGTTTCGCATGTTAAGTTGAATTACAGAAATAAAGGAACTTTTTTATGATATAATTATATATAATTATAAAAACCGACGGTGAAACTTCAATCAATTGTAGTTGCAAATCCTTTCACAAATATGACTCACGAGTGATGAGATTAGAGAGAGTGCTTTTACTTAAAGGAACAGGCCACAGATGTGTCCCAGCCTCTGTATTCAAGGCAACAAGCATTAAACCAGTCAATGTCTCACAGTAGCCTACAGCACACGGGAAACAACCAGAGAAACAACCTGGTGCTTTACAGGCAACTGGTAAATTTACTTTTGGTCTTTCAACATAATGTTGTATGTTTTGAATTATTTCTGGTTTGGGGAAACATTCAATCAGTAAGTAAGTGCTTTATTTGTTATTGTCAATTGGAACCATAGACTGTATAAAGAATAGACAGCTCCTCTTCACTCCTCCCCGTTTACCAAAATGACCACGTTCGTGGGGGAAATCATGGCGGATTTACAGGCTCCTCCTCTCCAGCTCTGACGAAGCATGTTCCTAAAAAGGGCATAAGGGCGGGATCTTGACTGTAGACCCGGCCCTGCTTGGCCCTCGCGGGGCGTGTAATGGGCGTGTATTTCTGTTGTAATCGCGCCCATGGCCAGGCAGCAACGTAAACGGCCTGTCAGTCAAAGTCAGGCCCTCATTAATTTGAAGATTTCAAAAATGTATTTCTACGATAAAAAGCCCGGTGCCCCAGATTGTTTTTAACCCAGCGTAATCACAGGAGGAATATCTAGCTCTAGCCACTTCTAAACCATTAAGCACCGGGCATTGAAGTTGTTTTTAACGTGTCTAAAGTCCAACGCATTCCAATGGGGGAATAGCGGCCATATGGAGGTACTACAGCAAAGGTGGAGCAATGGCGGCCTCCAGTGTCGTAGTCAAAAAGCAGAGCAGTCAGCGGCCATTGGTTGGAACACTCTCTACTCTGGCCTCCCACAGTCGTCACACCACCGGTTACAGTTAGTGCAGAAGCAGCAGCCCGTCTTCTCACCGGTTCATCCAGACACAGCCACATCACCCCCATCCTCTCCTCCTGCACTGGCTCCCGGTCCATTAGTGGATTGATTTTAAAATGTTAATGTCTTTCAAAGCTCTTCATGGTCTCGCTCCGTTATATTTAACTGAGATGTTGCTAAAATACGAAATGCGCAACATTGCTAAAATACAAAACATCCGACCTAAGAGTGATGCAGACACACTTAGCAGCATGTCGGCAGGGAACAGTTAAAAGTTCCCTAAAAAGTTTTCAATTAGTTCAAAATGCAGCTGCAAGATTGTTAACGCGTACAAAGAGAAGAGAACACATTACACCTGTGCTAAAGTCTCTCCTTTGGCTTCCTGTTGAGTTTAGAGTCAAATTTAAAATCCTGCTCCTCACATTTAAAGCCATAAAGGGTTTGGCTCCGCTCTATCTCCAAGACGTTATCGTTCCATATCGGCCAACCTTCTGTGGTTCTCCCCAATGTTTCTCTTTTCTCCCACCGGGTTTTTGAGTTTTTCCTTGCCGTGCTGGAGAGTCTAAGGACAGGGGACACCTGCGCTGCTCATCGCCCCCCACTACTGACGCGATGGTTCCTTCAGGGTTGCTGCGTTTAAACTGTGGAACAGCTGCTAAGTGTGTTAGTCCTGAGTCACTGCGACTGAGCCGCGCCACCATTGTGGGTCAACCTGACCAGCATGATTTTGCAGGTGGGGAAAACCGCAACACCCGGATGAAACCTGGCTGGCTGCCTTCAGTCTCCTCTGATCCTCTGAAACGGTGCAGCGCCTCCTGGGCTCCTGTTTCAGAGCATGGTGTCCTGCACTGGTCAGCTCCTCCTTCCTCCTCCTTCTGCGCAGCTCACTCCGCCCCACAACAGTCTTTCACCGATTCCTGGGAAGAGATTAGCAGTTAATTGTTAACTGTTTGACTCTCCAGTGGACGTCCATTAGCCAGAATAATAGAAGGGATAGAATATACATAATACAGTAATGTTAGCATCGTATGAGCTAACTGTTGTAGCATTAGCCATTTTGTTAACATTCCACGTGGAATGCTCTGAGGTCGTAAGTCATAATTTTCAAGTGGGAAAGATACCAGTTGCCTGGAACGAACCGTTATTAGACAACATATTAAAAATACCACTGGTCACAGCCTGACTGTATAGCACCGATACAGACGGTGACTCACCCCAGATGCCAACGTGACACCATGGCTGACTCCTGCAAACTTCATCTGCTCTGTGGTCTCGGATCTGTGCTGGTAGAATCTCCTCAGTCCGTGTTCCAGCGCCGTGTCCTCAAAACGAAGGCCTTCCATTGTCAAAGCTGCATATTCCAGACACTGGTCGGTGGTCGAGTGGGAGAGACCCTGGTGATGCCCTCACTTCGTAGGTCCAAGTTTGGGCCAGTATTAAATAAACAACAGTGATAGGGATGGCAAACATATCCACAATAAAACACACCAAAGTTCAGCATTCAAGATGGTTGCTTTAGCCGAATCCTGTCAAACCCAGCTCACTGGCTTCATTCAACACAGTCCGTTAACGTCACCTTGGGCCAGCTAGAGAGCCCTGCAGATAAGTGACCCCCTAAACCCAGGCTTCTGATTGGCTGGAGGCTTGCTGTATTTGCCTGTTGTTTCAACAAAGAGCAAACAAATCGGATTGGATGACAATAACGTTTTAAACATAGAAAAAATATTATATGTAAAATAGTTTAGGCCTGCGAAAAGGCCTTGACAGCACATTACTGTTTAAGGCCCTGTCCACACAAAGCTCAGGGGTAAACGCAAAAATATTTTATCAATCCAGCATATCATCCATACGAAATGGGGGTCTGTAAAAATGAACATTTTTCCCAGTTTGGAAAGATCTCAAAACGCTGTTTACGTGGCCCCATTGTTACGGTGTCTCCGCAGCTTTTGTCAGGACGATGACATCACAGCGCCAGTGTTGTGTCTGTTATCCATAATCTACTCACTTTATCATGTCTTTACTTTATAATGTTTTACTCCGCTCCTCTATGCTCCACCGTGGTCCGCGAGCCACAGGTGAAAGGTAGAAAAACACGGCAGAGTCAGCCTCCCTTCAGTCTGTGTTTTTGGACTGAGTCAAAGTCCGGTCACTGACAGGTTTTTCGGCTTTGTCCCGTTACGTCTCAAGAGAAAACTCTCCTCTGCGTCTCTACTGTACAGCGTAAATCCGTGAATGCGTTTCATTTTCACTGTTTAGGTTCTAAAAAGTTTACTGTGCATGCGCTATCTACAGTACATCTTGTTCTAACACATTACTATGTTTGTTTTTAAACCATTCCATTGTAGATTTAGCTTTGTGTTTAGGGTCATTGTCCTGATGGAAGGTGAATCTCCGCCCCAGCCTCAATTCTCTTGCTGACTCCAGCAGGTTTTCCTCTAAAATGTCTCTGTATTTGGCTCCATCCATCTTCCCAACTATTCTTACAATCTTCCCAGTCCCCGCTGAGGAAAAGCAGCCCCATAGCATGATGCTCCCCCCACCATATTTGACACTGGGGATGGTGCACTCAGGACGATGAGCAGTGTTAGGTTTGTGCCATACATAACCTTTTGCATTTGGGTCAAAAAGTTCATTTTTTGTCTCATCTGACCAAAGCACCTTCTTCCACATGGTAACTGTGTCCTCCATATGACTTCTAGCAAACTTCAAACGGGATTTCTTATGGCCTCCTTTCAATAATGGCTTTCTTCTTGCCACTCGTCCATGAAGGCCAGATTTGTGTAGAGTACGACTTATAGTTGTCCCATGTACAGATTCCCCCAGCTCAGCGGCAGGACGTCCCAGCTCCTCCAGAGTTATCTTGGGGCACTTGGTTACATTTCTGACCAGTGCTCTCCTTGTTCGGTCTGTTAGTTTAGGTGGACGCCTGGTGTGCTCCTTGGCCTTCATGATCTTGTTTAGTGACCAATACACTCTGACCACAGCTCTGAGGCCCTCACAGAACAGCTGGAATTATACTGAGAGTAGATTACACACAGGTGGCCTCTATTTAATGGTTAGGGCAAGGTGTGAACTTTCTGCAGTCATTAGGAACGTTGTAAAGGCAATTTAATGCACTGAGAAAAATGCTGTATGAATACTTATGCACGCCACACTTTTCACTTTCACTCCACAGTTGTCTGTTACTTGTGTGTGAACTCTTAGAAAACAATTCAAAATAAAATCTTTACGTTTATGGTTGTAAACATGACAAAATGTGCAAAAGTTCAAGGTGTATTGATGTCATCATTTCTCGTGACCCTGACCTGCTGTAACAGGTAAAACAGTTAAAAGTAGTGATGCTGTACTTTCACACGCTGGCAAAGACCAATTCAAATGTTAAGGTTAAGCAGACACGCACATCACGGAGACCGGAAAAGCGTGCGGGATCCGAAGAACTAGTCGAAAAAGACAAAAAGATCGGCACAGCTCAACTCTTGAACATGGTGAAAAGGTCCGAAAGTCCCGTTAGCAGAATATGGGCCCTTTAACAGCTGAGTTAGCCGACAAAGACGTGTGTCCTTGCTTTGTTTTTATGAGCGCTCAGCGGAAGTCTCGTGCCTCCCAGCGCTTCACAATTAAGAGGACCATTTGACCAGTGTTTCCTTTGGGACTCTTCCCTCTCCCCCCTCTCCTGTGCAGTGTTTGGGTGTCCGTCCGCCACCGTGCTAAGGGGAGTAACCGGAAGAGCCCTCCCTCCCTCCCTCCATCATCATCATCACCAGCGTCTGGCCCAGCAGCGGTCATGGATTCCCCAGGGAGACACTGCTCCAGCCAAGGCCAGTCTAGAGCCAACAGCACACAACCACCAGAGGGGCGGGAGTGACTGGAAACAGGAGGGTATCACTAAATACACAGATTCCTGCCAGGTGAACACGTTTGGAGGGACAAAGTGGCGATATTTCACCCAATTCCGACGTCACAAGAGCAACTTAAAGCAGGAAGTGGCATGTCGAACACTTTTTTAATGCCAAACAAAGGGCTTTTACCATTTGCAGAGGTTTGTATCTATTCCATGATGGATGATTGATGGAAAACCGGACAACTAGGATATTCTAAAGGGGGCCGATGGCACGGACTGGTTGCCTAGTTTCCGTCAGACTACCCCAGCTGCGGCTACAACAGTAGCTTACCAGTATGGAGTATGGAGTGACTTGGTAACACATGCTTGTAAAGCACAATACAAGTGTAAGCCATAATTGTTATTAGCCAAAATATTTACCCATAACGTTACTGAAATAATTTTACTCTACTGAGCCTGAATGATCCTGGAGCTCTGTTGTCGGGGGCTTGGTGCTCCTGGTAGGGTCTCCCATGGCAAACAGGTCCTAGGTGACGGGTCAGACAAAGAGCGGTTCAGAAGCCCCTTATGAGAGACCAACAGGCCCGGTTAGAACCATGAGGCCGTCCTTCTGTGGACCCACCACCTGCAGGAGGAGCCATAGGGGCTGGTGCAGCTCCAACAGCTGCCCCCAAGACCCGGCACCGGAAAAGTGGAAGAAGATGGATGGATGGATAAATAGTAGTGAGCCACTATCTGACTTATCCAACAGCAGAAAAATTCCAAGAGACATCTAAACTTGGCACCATGTCATAAAGTCAAAAACTTGATTTTCTCATAGCTGTGTGGGGGGAAGAGGAAGGAGTGCGGGCAATGATAGATCAGGGACCGGTGGATGTGTGTGGGACAATGGTAAACGTGATGCGGTCCGAGGAAGTCCCCTAATAAAAGACTTCCTGTCTCTCGGCATGTCCCCGTTCCGTGATGAATCTCTGCAGAAGACACTCCAACACCAATTAAAACCTGCACTGACCCCCTCCACACACACACACACACACGCACACACACGCACACACACACACGCACACACACACGCACACACACACGCACACACGCCCCCTCGCTCTGACAGACACGGGACAGCTGAGGCCTGGGGGACAACCGCAGCAGAATCCAGAGGCAGGCTCTATAATCCAATGTGCAGAAAGGGCAAATCTTATCGGATTTCATGATAATCGCACGACGTCGCCAAAGGAAGAGTCCCAAAAGAACCACGTGCAGCTGCTTTTGTTGCAGACCAGCTGATATTTTCATTTGTTTAGGAACTCGTTTGTAATTCTAGTGAATTCATGAGACACAGAGCAGAGAAATATTGTATAGAAGATCTAAGTGAGTCAGTGAGTGCTTAATCCGTAGATTGGGTGTTGGGTCAGTCCTGAGCCGCTGCGACTGAGCGCTCCGCCATAGTGGGCCGACCTGAGCAGCACATTTTTATGGCGGTAGAGAAAACCGGAGCTCACAGCGGCTCAGGACTAACCCATCACCTAAATGTAATTGTGTTGTACAATGGCAAATAAAGCACTTAACTTATAATTCAACTTTAACCTCCTGTTACAATGAAGTTAAGTTGCAATACAAGCAATATCATATTCTCCAATCAAATCTCAAACCTTTGTCGTGAAGGAAACCTTTTTTGAATTACAGTGGGCTGGCTATACATCCACCATTTTACGGGGGGGGGGGGGGGGGGGGGCACTAAATGACTAGGGTTGGCTACCTTTACTTTAACAATACTTATAGTAGTTTTTGATCATGTACAATACAGTGGTCCCTCGCTCTTTCGCGGATTTACTTTTAGCACCATTTTGCATGCTTTTTTACAGCGTATGAACGCTATACGTGCTTTGTATCCTGTGTCGTGATTGGCTAGTCGCAGAGTGAGCCTCTCTGTAGCAGAGAGGACCTTTGTGTGTCCCGTCAACACATCAGCGCACACACCGCACACCACAGAGTCACAGCAGCACAGGCCGGGCATGAGCGGGTCCGACTCCGCGTTCACTTTCTCTGAACTTTTCCGCGAAAATAAACACCGCTAGCATGCGGCGCTCGCCTGAGCCAAACACTCGCCTTCTGAAGCTGAAACTGCTACGATACAACTTTGATCGTAGCTACGACTGTCTCTGAGTTTAAACAAGCGCAGAGCGATGTTTCCATCCCCACGTCTGTAATGTGACAGTGACAGCAGGCCTAAGGGAGAACCCGTGAACTAGTGACAAAAGAGTTTAAAGTGTGTGGTATAATGTGGTATAATAATTGTAAAAAATAAAGCTGACTACTTTGCAGAATTTCGTTTATTGCGGGTTATTTTTAGAACGTAACCCCCGCGATAAACGAGGGAACACTGTGTGTATATATATATATATATATATATATATATATATATATATAAATATATATAAATATATATTAGTAGTTACCGATACCAATACCTAGATATCTATTCGTCATCTAGAACCAGAAAACAGAACAATAATGTGTGGGAGATCTGCGCATTTACAATATCGGGTTCATCTCCGGAATAATTTGAGGGGGGAGAAATTAGGAGAAATTGTGACAAAAATAAGGAAATATTGTGTAAAAAAAAATAGGGGAAAAATTTGAAGAAAATGTGGCAAATAGGGCAAAAAAAGAAGAAGAAAAAAAGAACAAAGATTTGGATTTGGGTAATGCCAAACTGGAGAAAATATGCTCGGTTCAGGTGGGGGTTAAACCAATCAGCACCAAAACAGGTATTAGCCGGATGTTTTGTCAAAACTGTGTTGAGGATCAAAAGTATTATCCAATACGATGCACGACATATTGAGATACTATATTGCAAAACGAAATTTTGTCCGAGCCCTTTTTTTTCCCTCGGTTGCATGAAAACAAAATCGTTTTTTCGTTCATGAAATTCGGCAGATAAAGGTTTTTGCTTTGCTGTGTCTCGCGTCATTTCTACTCAAAGTTCACATTACCTCGAGGGTGCAGCCCATGATTTGGAAATGATCTACTAAACTAAAACGTATTGGAATGTACTGTAGTAGTGTGTTCAAGATAAAAAAACAAAACACTCCAAACGTCATTAAAAGGTTATTCCAAATACTATGGATACTTCTACAAACCCTACAACCAACACATATACTGCTTGTATCACAGTAGTAGTGGTTGTAGTTGCGGTAGTATTGCACCAACCCTCAGAGTGAGGCCAGCCGGGACTGTCCGCTGTCCAAACCAATCCCACTTTGTTTATTTACGTGCTCGGAGACATCAGAGGCTGCAGCAACAACAGTGGCGGGGGCTAAAAAAAAAAAAAAAAAAAAAACGTCAGAAAAAGTCTAATTACATCTGAATTGCTGCGTCCGGGGCATTACGGGCCGGGTGGATTTGATTAGGGGCAGATAAAGCGGGCTATGAATGGGTTTAAGTGTCCAGAGACTGACCTACGGGAACGCCGGCCGCGCTCTTACTGTAAATCACAAATGGGGCTAAAATTATTCCTACTTTGATGTGTGCTATTCAGGGGATTTGGTAAATGGGTTTTGTTCGAAAGGCTCTTGAGGCAGAATAGTCCCGCTTTAAGGAGAGAACAGACCTGCGCCATTCGGTTTGATAACTCTGCATGATCCTTGTTCCACACTCGAAACAAATGGGCGAGGAAAGCCCTTCTCTTCGGTCCTCGTGGTGGGGGGTGCAGACATTGCCCCCCCCCTAGTGGCCAGAAGATTCACTATTACATGGATACCAATGGGGACTTTACACGTGTGAAAAACAATTTAAAAGCCCGTCTCCAAAAACATTTATTGTTCCTTTAAAAAAAAAAAAAACTGTTTAGTCCCGTGACAATGCTGGTTTGCGTTATATTTATTCCTTATGCTTTAGCTTGGGGCCTTGATATACAGGCCCTGGATCACTGTGAAGGCCTCATGGGGGCTTCTGTAAGGAACGTCTCCAATAGCTCCAGCGGCCGAGAGTTCCATAACTGTGTTGCTTTGTACTTGATTAGATTCCCTTCTTTCATCTAAAAAAAAAAGTTTGTTCGTACCTGTTTCCATTCTTTAGTAATCGTCTGTAGAAAATAGGTGAAATCACCCAAAATGCTGGTTTCTGACCAAAAAGCTGAGAAACGAGCTTTTTGTAATCAAGCGGAACAGTTACTTTGCCGCTAATATTGAACAGTGGTTTCCATATATAAAACGGAAGCAAAAAAAAAGTGCTTCTCTCTTGTGTGCGCTGTGATGAAAGGCGCCGCTGGACGCTATGTCTGGATGCGGGCTCCGGGTTAGCATTTTTAGCATGCTAGTCGGCTGCTTTCAGCTGTAGGTCCTGTCTGCTACCTGTCTGCTACCTTGAACCAAAACCTGTTCAAGTGTAAGTTTTCAAGCCTGTATTTTTCCTTACGTTTGGCCATTCTCTCTGGATCTTCTCCTACTCTCGTTGCCCTCGTCTGAGATCACGGTGTCAAAACAAGTAGCCGCGGTTACTACTTCTGCCTGTGATTGCGTCCAAAGAGCACTGCTGCCACCTGCTGACTCAATAAAATAATGTCTACAAGTAAGATTTTTACATGGAAGTTGAAACCTAATTGACGTATATACACGTAATTGTCAGTCAATGAGTTAAGGATAAGGTTAAGGTGAACTTTTTTGTCCCCATAGGGAAATGTGTCCTCTGCGTTTGACCCATCCTTTGACGCTGCTGAGGAGCAATGGGCGACCGTAGTACCGCACCCAGGGACCCATCTCCAGATGTGGAGCCAGGCTGATGGTCAGAATCACCTGGCTGGAGGATTCACCTATTGTACATGTTTTTACCAGGACCTTCTTGCTGTGAAACACAAGTGCTAACCACTGCACTACCGAGCTGCCCATAGTTCAGTCTACATCCTTGTTCGGCCAGTTCACATACTACAGTCCTTTGTATACACCTCAAACTTGTTACAGTTTGGGGTTATTTCATTATTTTGATGATATTACAATTGATCATATTTATTTACTTTTAATCCTGTATGGCATAAATTATATTCATTTTAGCAAATGGTCAAAAGGTAAACCAAATATATTTAATTTCAAAGGAATATTAAAATATTTTAAAACTTTAGAAAATCTCCCAATAAAAAAGATGAATATATGCTTTCTATAGTATATAATAAATGTATTTTGTATTTAAATAACAAATATAAAATAACTTATTTATACCCCTTTTACTTGTTTCAATACATGTGTTTTTCTTTTCTGATTTCACTGTAATCTGAATCTCTCTTATGTACATAATTAGCTATTGATATGCTGTTACATAGTATTGCCTTTGCTTGTTTAGTTTTTATTTAATAAAAATCAATCCGAGGAGAGCGGGCTCTGCTCTTTTAGCAGCGAGCACTGGATCACACGCTATTACAGAAGTTATATTAAACTTGTTGTAAAGATTGTTGACGTTAAAATGTGGACCAGCTCCTTTCACATTGGGCCTTTGCTCGCATTTTTAGAAATATATATTTTTTACTGTTAATACTAAAATACATAGTAGGTGTGTAACATAAACACATGATATAGAAATCAATGCGTTTGTTGGTCAAAACCATGCATCCCTATATCAAACCTCTTCCCATGTATTTTCTTTCTGCCACACACACCATGTCCACGTCTTCCTTCGCGCTCCATCCGCTTTTTGAGCCTTCAAATTCATAAATACCTTGGCGGTTTTGTAGGGCCTCATCTCCCGGACCACGGCCCTCATGAGGTGTGGAATCTGACAGGGCCGTAAGTCACTCTGTGTGCTGTCGAAGATCTCGCCGCGCTGCTAACTGGGACATTTGGGAGCGGGGCAGAGGTCCATCTATCAGCCCTGCTCCTCTTTTATGTGCACGGAGCAAAGAGGCCAGACAGATAAACACACTCGGCTGCTGTGGAGGGGTCGATCCTCGCTCACAGTTTAAACAGGAAATACCTAATACCTGAGTTAAAAGGAGAGGAAACAGACACCGGGGTAAAAGGTAGACGGCGTAGTCGTAGAAAGTCCTGATTCCTGTCGCCGCACCAGTGCTCTCTCGGCTACACCCCGAAACAGAAACAGAAAAAGTCTGTACGTTGTTCTCTCGACGCACGTAAACCTTGGAGCAGTTTTTGATTCCAATCTGAATTCCATGCAGCATGTAAAGACGACTTCGCACTCAATCAAATTCAAACATGTAAGACCTTCTCTGGCACACTGTAATACAGCAGGGTGTCACACGGAGGCCATTTTGAACCGCCGAAAGTCTCCAGGAAAGCACTGAAAACTGACGACGAAAAGCCTTTACAGTATTCCTTATTCTTAACGGTGCTCTAACTTTTTATGTCATAGAAAAAAGTTGACATTGGCGCGTATTCAGTGGTGTGCCGTCAGGGCCAGCAGGGCCTTCTCTGCTGGCCCTGGCCAAATGAAGAAAAAAAAGTGTAAAATATCTTGATAGTATATTTAATTTCTAATTTATTTATATAATGTACAGTTGGGTCGCTCATATTGATTTTGTTGATGTGTAACTGTAATTTCCTACTCAAAAAGTGCCTTGAACACCTCTGGCGAGCTGCTCCTCCTCAGGGCCTTCAGAACAGATTCTGCAGGCCCTGTGTGGTCAGGCCGCTCACATGGTTGACAGCCAGCGTGACTGACAGAATTATCAGCCAATCAGAATTCGATATACATTGACAGTCCGCCCCCAGGGCCTTCAGCAAAACAGCAGCGCCCCCTACGGTTTGTTCGCCTGGGAAAACCGCTAATGTCGCCGCGCATGGGCAAGACGATGCAGCCACTCCGAAGAGAACCGGATACACAGATATTCCTCTTGGAAACGTCCGAACGAGGCAAAATGAAGTGGATTTACTGATCACGGATGTTTTGCGCTCGTTCATTATGAAGAGTTTCGAGAGCAAAGCAGCGGGAACGACAGCGGGACGTAGACGCTTCGCCCGGACAGGAGAAGGGTTTCCCTGCGTCAGCTGCGCTGGGACTCGGGCAGGCAACAGGTACGAGACTATGAGCGCTATAAAAAAAGGATCTCAAATAGCACCAAACTTTAAGTTTAGTATCTTTTATTACGGTTGATTTGCGTTTGAGTTCATCTCTGATGTCTCGCTCTGTCAACAAATTATACAATACAATTATATGTCTGTGTTTGGAGAATAACTGGTAGGTTTTCGGAATGGAATGTATATGTAACCACGGAGAGCCTACATCAGCGGTGAAAACCCCCAAAATATTGATTCTGGAGCGTCCTGCAGGCCATCGGGATGGTAAGTAAAGGCGCTATGCTAACCACCACTGGGTCACATAAAAAGTTGCATAATGCACCTTTAAAGTCATACCGCGTAACATTTCACCTAAAACGTAGAGCATTTATTACAACCCATATTATAGCCAAATATGGGATTTAAATAGGTTAGGTCCTCATCCAAATCCATTTCATGATTAGCCGTTGCAGAAACAGCATTATCTGTATCGAGCTGCTCATTTGGAGCATGTTTTGTATTGACAGGATAGTCCTAAATGCCTTTAAATAATACAACATTTAGGATATTTGCATGTTACCCTCTTATTGTAACTTCACGTTGTTGTGAAATGTCTGGATTATGTATTGTGTATGTATGCATTTTGCTAACTCCAGCACAGTATTTTAATTTAAATAAAGAAATAAAACAATATTGAGGTACTCAAAGAATATTTTAGGCCAGCCAGACTGAACGCTTTTCCTATATATATATTCTTCACAAAGGTGTGTGGTCTGGGGCCTGCTGAGGTAGGTAGGTATGCCTCTGAACCATGAGGGATTTTTCCTCTGCAATAAAACACCACTTTAAAGGTAAGTTCACACGCTTCCTAAATAGTTGCTTAAGATAAATGAGTTTCGATGCTAAAACCTCAATCAGCATGTGAAATCCTGGCCGTCCTCAGACTATAATAACGTGGAGGAGGTCATGGATTACCAGAGAGAAAAATGCCCACTTTAATTGTGCTTGATCCACACCTACACAGTGTGAAGCAACAGCTGCTAATCCCCTGCTGACTGACTGCTGGGAGGATGACGCACCCGTTACGCTGTTGCCCATTTATTTCATAAAGTCGCAACATAATGGATCAACACCGACAATGTTTGGTTGAGTCATGCACATGGAGGGAGGAGTAGGATTGTTTTGTGTTCTAAAGTTTTCCCATATCAAACACATACCTGGTAGAGGTAGCAGTCTGAACCAGACCTGACCCACTGCAGCAGCCCCCCATAAACAGTTGGTTACATCCTGGAAAAGGACACTCTTTTCGGTTAGCTTTCTCTGAAATGATTTGTGTTCCCTTTTAACTATTTCCTCCATTTAGAGTTTAGAGTCAACTTTGTTCAAAAATCTCTCTTCTATCGGACCTTCTTCATTCAAAGGACAGTGGCGTGCACTTTGTGACAGTGATTAATCTTGGTACTAAGTATCCCAGGATGAGGATAATTGTATTTAAATAATATGTCTGGGTCTGGGGTTTTAAAGTGATGGTCTGGCAGTCTAAATGTATTACATATGTAATAATAATAATGTGTATAATTGACCCTCTGGGCCTGAATTTCAATGTAAAGTAAGTAACTTGTGAAATAATAATAATTTTCTCCCTTTGCTGAAGTCTGGCAGGCTACCGCGTGGACCAATGAGACGAGCTTTCCTGGGCAAAGGGAATGAGGAGGAGCTTTCATGTCCAATCAGGAGGAGTTTTGCAATCTCACAGACTGTCACTTTAATGTTTCAAAACATAAGCCATTTTAGAGGCAAAAACTGAAAGAAATGACCATGAAAATTAAATGTTGGTCGGCTCATGGACTTTTCTTAAATAGTATGAGCAGTGTTTGGAACGGCGTTAGGTAACGACAGTATTTGTTCAGTAACGGAGTACTCTCGCTGTCAGTGCAGAGTGTTCGTGCTCTCTGCTCCAAAAACTACACGTGTCCCCGTCCCGCGGCTCGTCCTCCCCACAGCGCGGGGGAATCCAGTTGGTGATCATCGATCTGTAGTGTTGGAACTTATATTTAACACAAAGATGCAGAATCGTGTCCCCACTCCCTCTCTCTCTCAGCGCCTTTTCTTCTTCCTCTCTCCGCTCTCCACTCCAGAGAGACACTGCAGGCCGCTAACTTTCTGTTAGGGCATTTAACCTTATATCTGCTGCTGATTGTTTTGCCTGATGAATGAACGGAGAGTCTTGCACAATGCCTGTGCTGTGTGTGTCTTACAACGACGGCTGCGTTGGCACATGTTTCTTTTATTCCTGTTCCTCCTCATTCTCTTTAAACATGGCCGTATTCCTACATTAATAAAACAGCAGCGCACATACTGGCCAATCCCTTTCAGTCACAGAGGCTCCCCCAGACTCATTCTGATCATGGCAGTGCTTGGGTTACCTGCGCTTCAACTTAGCCAGGTTCATTTCCAGAAAGAAACTGGTGCTATTACCATTTTCTGCTACGTCCTGAGATAAGGATTATCTTATTTCATCTTAAACATGCACACATACATTTTTGCAGGGAAACTGTTAAAAATCATGGATGTCACGTTTTGCTGTTCAGATTTGCAGAAACACTGTGATGTGAACTTGTTGACAGCAGCACAGACATTACTTGTCAAGCACCCAACAATAAAAAAACACACCTCTGGCATATTAATAATACATGTTGAGCACGCAATCCAGTGGGAGAGCCGTAACGCCACTGGGCCTCGGCAGCCAACGAGTTTCTGGCCCTGCACGTTTTCTTTTCATACAGTCAAACGCTAGAGGCGGCGGCTGACACATCTACAGCAGTCAGCAGACCTCCAACATAGGCCTATCTCATTTTGTATATCCTGATTTAGCACACGGGACGCTGAAGCAGGGCCCACGCTGACACCGCTCTCCGTTAGACTCTCCGTTAGAGTTCTGTTGCTTCCAAACTCTTCCACGTAACCGACCGCGTCCTCTTGCCAGGAGCCAGCGACGTGCACACACTACATGGGAACTGTGTAGGAGCGGGAACGGCGGCTCTCAAAGACCACCTTCACACGCTGCTGCCCGCGGTCAACGAGGCAGGATGTGCTCTGACTCAAAAACTCATGTTCGTTTGGGGAGTTCTCATTACAATCTGCGGAACTCGCCCTCCAGACGTGAGCAAGCGAGGAGATGATTCAGGACTGGATCGTAACATATCACTATTTCTGTGAGAGATGGTATGACTTCTTGTGCGGTGCATTTTATCTTTTCGCATTCACTATGAGTATCTCTTCAACTAATTTGTCATGAATTGGATAGTAATATAACACACCGCCTTTGCTCTGCCCCATCCCGACAGATCGTGGAAACTAAGCAGGAAGGGCCTGGTCGATCGTTGGATGGGAGACCGTTTGGGAAACACCAGGAAGCCTCACCAGGAGTGAGTGGTTGGTGGTGGTGGGAGGAAGGGAAGGGAAGAAAGAGCTGGTCAGTTTGTCAGATTGGAGCTCCCTCTGCAGGCAGTGGTGGAATGACACAAGCTTCGCACCTTCGGCTAACACCAGGTTCATGTGGCCGTGATGGACAACAGCAGATCCGTTGATGGCTTATGGGCTTTAAAAATGCAGAGGAGGTTTCGCGTTCCTTCTGTGGCGCAACACAATTCAGGAAATGCAGATCGGAGCGCTTCAGCAGTGGAAGAAACAATTAACTTGAAAAGGATTACTCAAACAAACCAGGCCGTTTCCACGTACTTCACAGAGAAGCAGCGCACACCCTGTAAGTCTAATCAAAGTTATGTCTCGTTTTGTACTTCACTATTCACAGCCAGTGTGTGGTCCGAGCAGTTTGTGTGTGTGGAGTTCACGGGCTCCTGGGTCTGCATGGGTCTCCTTCAGTGCTCCATCTATATGTAAAGCTCCTCAATTACTTTGTGTACCAATTGCGTCCTACAAGCTCACTGGCCCATTTAATCCCACCAGAAGAGAAGAAAGGGACAGGTTGGTCTGTGTGAACGATAGAGTTGGCCAACCTAAATTACAACATTTCAAGAAAGTATATTATCTTCCAGTGATTGGTTACTGGAAATGATATGTTATATATATTTTCAATGGTTCTAAATAGATAAACCATCACCTGTTACTTGCCATCCCTCCTGATCAGGGGGTCAGGGTCAGGAGTTAGGTTAGAAACAGCAAGTGGTGTTTTACTCACACATGAGGTATCGCACTGGCATAGGCTATACGCTCTGGAGAGAAAAGGTTAAATACATTTTTAATTCAATATTTTTACAAATGTATTTTTTATTTAACATGTCACAGGCCAATACATTTATAGCTATGGCTACAAAGGTCCCTTGTAAAAATCAAACACATTTTTACATTCTGATAATGGAGGGTTATATATTATATAACCCTCCATATACCCCTCAGAATGTAAAAATGTATATATAATTTTTTGTAGTGATGGGATTTACGGCTCTTTCCTGGGAGCCAAGTCTTTGGGATCCATTCATTTCAAAGAGCCGTTCAAAAGACTGGCTCTTTTTAATATAACATTTTAATATCTCCAGCCAGATAACTCACAATATGTAAGAACTGATGGATAAAAGGCACTTTTTTTTTCAAATATTCTAAAATGACAATGGGACTGATAATTACGCTTTGCAAAACGTGTTTGTGAATCAAATCTTGCGCCACAACTGATAAAGAGAAACTGTAACTGTCTGACAAATCATATTTAGCTTTGACTTTAGTGCAAAAAGCTTTCACTTGTGTGGCCTGCTCCGTTGTTGGGCTTGATTCTTGTGTTTGTTCGTCGGAGTTCTGGGTAAAATTGACCAAAAAAAAGGATTCGGCTCTATTTTTGTGGTCTCAATTGTGGTCTTGAACGTCACTAATTGTTTGTCCCCACACACTAAAATGGTCACATTTCCATAGCGCTTTTCCACCTACATGAGGCGCTCAAAGGAACCGCTCACCCATTCACACACTAATGCAGTCAGGTATGGGGCCTTTAAGAGGAATCCTACTAATCTTTTCCTTAATGTTTTTTTCTGCAGACGTAATGAAGACAAGAAACAGTATGCGGGAAACGTTCTGTACTAAAACTGGTGATTGTCATTGAAACGTACGCCTTCCAGCAAATGAACAGCTTTTCGGAATGAACGGATCACAAGGAAATCTCTCCTCTTTAAAGAGCTATAAACCCCCTTACTCTCCAGTTGTGTGCTCTTTATACGATCTACTTACCAGTTTTCACTGTCTTACTCCCTTCTGTGCAAATGGGAGCCAGATGCATCGAACGGAATCACCGTCAACGGCCTCACACCAGGGTGACGCCAAGCACCAAAGAGTCTGCGAGAAGTCCGTCCTCCTCGCAAACGATTTCAACGGGAACATCTAGGGCCGTTCACAAACACACGGCCAAGGAAACTCGGAAACTGGCTTCAGAGGAAGAAAAAAGAAAGGAAAGACGCTCCTATTTTTTGTTCTTGAGGGTCTCTGGTTTGATTCCTGGTTCCTCTCCCAGTGTCTGTGGTAGTTCCCTCAGCGCACTTTGGTTTCCTCAAGGTTTGAAGATGGGTCCAAGGGCGCTGCAAAAGGCACTGATCTAATCTAATCTAATCCTCTACAGCAGTGGTTTCCAACCTTTTTTGTCCCACGTAGCCCCCTCTCAAGACTCTTGCCACTACTATAACTAAACTCAGATTAAATGGGCGATGGTGGCGCAGATGGTAGAGTGGGTCGTCTCATGATCGAAAGGTCGGGGGTTCGAATCCCGCCTCCTGAAGGTGCATGCTGTCGTTGTGTCCTTGGGCAAGACACTTCACCCACCTTGCCTCCAGTGTCTGCGTACATTGGTGTATGAATGGGTGAGAGTAGGGCTGGGCGATATGGCCTAAAATCTATATCATGATATGAAAAAATAAATATCACGATAACGATATATTTGACGATATAATTGACAATGGACGAATTACTTCAAAATCCCAGCCTCACGCCTATTGGGAAGATTCATATTTTATTCTTTTTATGGCATAATTGTCTTCCAAATATGATCTACTCAAGCAGTTTACATCCTTCATTTCATTTTACTTTTTCAGCACGTGTCCCCGTGTTCTACAGTCACCGTTTACGCTGCTCTGATGGAGCGGAACATAAATTATATTGTGTCCACAACGATATAAAAAATTACAACGATATCAAAACATGATATCACGATAACGATATGCGATACGATATGGCCCAACCCTAGGTGAGAGGTTCCTTGCTGTAAAGCACTTTGAGTGCCTAATGTAGGTGGAAAAGCGCTATATAAGTTGAGACCATTTACCAAACTCAGATTAGTTCGTATTTAAAAGTGTATTGTGTTCCAAACGGAACAAAATTACTTTCTAAATCAAATCTTTGACTGAAAAGTATAATTAAAACTAACCTTTAAATGAATACAGAAATTCTACTCACTTTCTTTTTGAATCAGAAATAACTCCAAGTGCCCCCTGCTAAGTGCTTGAGTACCCCAAGGGGTCCCCATACCCACGGTTGGCAAACACATACAGGACTGTCTAAGTGCTAACAACAAAGAAACAAGACGTTATATGGGCATTTTATGTTTATTTAAGGGTTGTTTTAAGTGAAAACCCTTTATCTTTCTATAAATAAATAGGCAATAGATTATCATTAGCCATATCGGAAGCTAACTGTGAATGTTTTCAAAAGACATTCTGTAATACGATCTTCCTAAACAAATGAACCTATCAGCTGATTTCCATGCACTTGCACAGTTTCACTTTCGTTTGTATCTTGACATAACAAACTCAGCTGCATGTGGTTCTTTTGGGACTCTTCCGTTGGCGACGTTGTGCAGTTATCATGTGAAAATGGATCAGATTTGCTCTGCACATTGGATTATCAAACCTGCCACTTGCTTCATGTGTTTAAGGGTGAAATTCCCATCGGACATTGTTTCTTCAGCCTTTTTACCGGTGAGTACGCACCGTTTGGCACAAATACGCTACGGCTCATAAGACGCAACACTGGTGGGTCCTAAAAAAGTCCTTTTTTTTTTTTTTTTCATACATTGAAGTATGGTCCTTTGTGTAAGACTGTCCCGTTCTGGAATGGGGCAGGGGGCGCGACGGTGACCCCTCGGAATCTCTTTTTTTACGCTCTTTGCATTTGCTAAAGACCCGCACTTACACACTATTGTGCACATAGAAGTTCCCTAAGGAGCTGAAGCTGAGACGCTGGATAATTCCGGGTGCTTTCCGGGGGCCTACGGAGGGACAGGGGGGCCCTCTCCGGATTGGTTGCCCCCCGGCTGCAGCTGTTCTCTGGGGCAGAAAGGAGCATGGTGGGCCCTGACACTTGATCGCCTGTCTGGAGTACTTTAGACGACTTTTATCTCGGGCCGGTTGCAATTCTTTACATTTCTCCCATTCACCGTCGGGACGCTTCCTTACCTCATCGGTAAACTTTCTCCGAGCGTTTTTCATGACTTATGTAATGGCACAGTATTACCTCTACAGCAGAATGAACCGGACGTTTGGACGGACACAACGTGTGTGGACTTCGGTTTGCTTGTTTTGGAGATGTTCGTTTATTAGCTACAGATTGTGGTTGAAAAATGATTTGTGTGCACCTTTATGTACAAAATGTGCAAAGGTTTAGGTCAGATACAAAAACACGTTCCTCAGATGGGAAAAGAAAGGACAAAGCCTGGCCTCTCCGGGCTCGAGAACTGCCCCAAGAGTTCAAGTGTCTCAAGTGTCGAGGCGTCCTCTGTGAGGGAAGGATCCAGCGGCAGATGGACAGACAGCATCTGTTGGACACTCTTCATTAGTCCTGGTTTAGGCCTAGGATAGTTCAAGGTTAGTCCTACAATAGTCCTAGATTAGTTCTAGATTAGTTCAATGTTAGTCCTAGATTAGTCCTGAATTAGTCCCATGTTAGTCCTGAGTTAGTCCTAGATTAGTCCAAGGTTAGTCCTATGTTAGTCCAAGGTTAGTCCTATGTTGGTCCAAGGTTAGTCCTAGATTGGTCCTAGTTTAGTCCAAGGTTAGTCCTAGATTGGTCCTAGTTCAGTCCAAGGTTAGTCCTATGTTAGTCCTAGATTAGTCCTGAATTAGTCCCATGTTAGTCCAAGGTTAGTCCTGAGTTAGTCCTATATTAGTCCAAGGTTAGTCCTAAGTTAGTCCAAGGTTAGTCCTAGATTGGTCCTAGTTTAGTCCAAGGTTAGTCCCATGTTAGTCCTAGATTAGTCCAAGGTTAGTCCTATGTTAGTCCAAGGTTAGTCCTAGATTGGTCCTAGTTTAGTCCAAGGTTAGTTCTATGTTAGTCCAAGGTTAGTCCTAGATTGGTCCTAGTTTAGTCCAAGGTTAGTCCTAGATTAGTTCAAGGTTAGTCCTATGTTAGTCCAAGGTTACTCCTAGATTGGTTCTAGTTTAGTCCAAGGTTAGTCCTATATTAGTCCTAGATTGGTCCTAGTTTAGTCCAAGGTTAGTTCTATGTTAGTCCAAGGTTAGTCCTAGTTTAGTCCAAGGTTAGTCCTAGGTTAGTCCTAAAAGTGTTCATCCTGCTTTTGCTCTGCCAAATTCCGTCAGATCTCAGAAGCTAAGCAGGAAGGGCCTGGTCAGTACTTGGATGGGAGACCGTTTGGTAACATCAGGAAGCCTGGGTGAATGTAGTGAGTGAGTGAGTGGTTGGTGGTGGTCGGAGGGGCCGATGGCACAGACTGGTTGCCTCGCTTCCGTCAGTCTACCGTAGGGCAATTAGTCCTAGAATAGGAAGGTTAATCCTTTATTTTAGTTCTTATTTAGTCATTCAACACAAGATCAAATATTACACCTTTTGTATCGTTACCATCTGAAAATAAACTCAATTTTACACAAGGATAAGGGAAACTTGTTTGTAAAGCTGATCATTTGAAGCTTGATTTGACATAAATGTCATGCAAAAGCCACCTCCATGAAAGAAATATGGTCTATCCCTGACATTTCACTTCCCTGTTAAATGAACCAGTCCAGCTGAAAGACCTAGTGCTGGCAATGATTTGTGTCGGTGATTACTCTGAGGATGTGGGGGTCCGGTGTGAACAGCTGTAGTGTATTGTCGTCTTGGGTCTGAAAATACGCCTGTTTTATTATCGCCAAGCGTTGGCTAAAGTGGGTTTCAAACTGGTCTTTCTATGGCAGTTCAAAGCAGACCAGAGCAGTGTGGACACCTGCTGAGGCCATAAAGAACACGGAACAACACGTGAGCCAAGACAAATGAAGGCACTTACGGGCCGGGCCCAGGCGGATATTACTATAGTCTGGGGTCTTGTACCGGGGCGAATAAAACTGGAATGCAATCAGGAGTGGCTCAGGTGCGTCCACTAGAATGGACACGACCTTTATCTGCCTCTAAACCAATGCAAAATACTTATCTTCGACAAAAAGAACTGAAACGTGATTGGATTATCAGAATGTGTGCTGATTTTAACTGTGCTTGTACTATTTATTGCCAATGGAACACATCTCATCTAATTTATCTTATTTTAAGCAAATGAAGGCTTGTTCTCCTGGCAATCTTATTTCAATACCGTCCAAACCTACTGAGAATCAGTTGTCTTAATGCAAGCACATGTCAAGCCATTTATCTTAGAGAAGATACATTTTTTTCTAGGCTGGCGACTGGAGAGAGACTGCGTGATATGGACGACTAGAGCTGTGACTAAATGATTTAAAATCTATGCAAATGCATAGTTTGGCTCTAGAGACAAACGTTTTTCACAAAATAACATCTGAAGCAGGCCAGGGTATCTGATTCAAGCTCTATGTGCCTGTAGTGTCCTTTATTTGTTGTGTACTTTTAAGTTTGTCCTTTAATTGGGATACATGCATATCTACTTGTCTGTTAGGGTGGACCATGCCACATTATGTGTTCCATTCACATATACTTGGCATTGATGCTTTCCACGGTTTGTTGTAACTGTACTATTACTTCATTGTATATAAATTGTGCGTTAAATGCAGGGTCCTTGTAACTAGGGCTGTGCAATTAATCGAAATCCAATTACAATTTTGATTATTACACTAGACCACCTATTCCCAAAATCCGGGACATTGCGGCCCCCTTATTGATCAGAAAATCTCTCGGGGCCCCCCAAAATCATAAGAATTTAGTCCATTCAAAGGAATTTGTTATAATTTAACAGCAAAAATTACATTAAAAGTAACATCTAGACCAGGGGTGTCCAAAGTGCGGCCGGGGGCCAAATGTGGCCCTCAGACCAATTTTATGTGGCCCTCGGGCCGCTTGCTGAATCGGTACACATCATCAGAGATGGTCCTTTTTATTTTAAATGTAGTAATTCTACACAATTCTAACCTGACAAATACAATTTTACAGAGCTGGCATGAAGGTTTTAAGCATATATAAAGGTGTGGGGAACAATTTAAACCTCTGCTAGTCTAAGGTTTCACGGCACTAACCACCAATCTATGGCCCTTCACCCCGTGTACGCTTCAATATGCGGCCCCCCATAAAAAAGGTTTGGACACCCCTGATCTAGACTGTAGCGCAAATACTGGTTTAAACTGGTGCATTTGTCCAGATAAAAGTATGTTTACTTTCAAAATGAACTATTTTCGTTGTACTTATTTTGCAGGCAAGGTTTGGGGGCCCCCTTGTAGTGCCTTTGAGGCCCCCCAGGGGGCCCCGGACCCCACTTGGGGAACCACTGCACTAGACGATTACAAAAATGGGATAATCGAGAAAAAACGATTTTGAGGATGCCCTCCCGTTTATCCATCCAAAGCGCAGAAAGTCCATCCTGCGTGGTTTGACTGCGGCTGAACTACTAACCCAGCGCGATGAACTGTTGCATTTGACTCAGAAATAATATTATCATAATAATAATTTGTATATGTAGCTCTTGAGATAACGCTGCTGATAAGTTTAGAAGCCTCTATATCGTTCGCCCGGGGCTGCTTGTGGCAGAAAAGTCTTCAACTCTTCTTCAGGAGCAGATCTCACAAATGCAGCTCAAAGCAAATGAAATATTATTTCATGTCGCTGGGATGATTTTTTTCTCCATTCGCATTTCACGTGCTCCTGGCACATGCTTTGGTCCGACATAAACAAACAGCGCTGTGTGATGATGTCATCAGGCCATCGGGCAGTTGCTTTTCTAAGAAGCTTTTAGATTTGGGTAAAGCCAAACTGGGGGAAATGTGCTCGGTTCAGACCCCAGGTCGGCCTCGTCAGGTCTGTACGCAGGGGGAAAGCCTCATCATCCACAAAAACAAAGGGTCGGGGGCCCAAAAACAACCACTGTCTTATCGGGCTTAGACGGTGCCACCGTAGTGGTCCTAGGCGAGGATGGTGTTGTAAAGGGTGAGTTTGGTCCTTTTTTTTTTTTTTACTTTGACATGAAAACTAAGACGTTAAGAAAGAAAACTAGACAAAAATCCATGTTTTCACCTGCCGTGCTTTGCCTTAAACACGACACGCCTGGATTGGAGTGCAGTAAGAGTCGGAGAGCTGCAGCCCTCACATGCTCATATGCCGGAGTTCAATCCCATTGTGTTTTCATACAGTCCGTGTTCCCCTGCCCCAAACCATAAATCCTTCAACTGCACTTGCACTTCAACTTTCCTGGGGGGCAGTCGGACACTTGTGTACGTCAGTTCATCTCTGACACTTAATCCTTACACTCAAAACATCTCCAGACGCCTTGACGTAACATGTCTGCTTTGGAGAAAACAGTACTTGGGGATTTATAGGCTTCGACAAAAAACCAAGGTTAGGCAATGTTTTGGTCTGAGGGGGTTGTGCTCACTAAGCTTCATTGTGTTACAGCAGTGAATCACAGACGGTGGGTTGGATTATGGCTTTTCACTGCAAGAAGGTCCCAGGTACGGAAGATCCGAGAATACAGGGAAGAAAAGATGTTATTGATGGAGCGCTTCGCACACGTGGAGTGGAGTCACCAGAGAGGAAACATGTTTAACATTATTCCCGAATATTCATATAGAGCAGGGGTGTCAAACGTACGGCCCGCGGGCCAGAACCAGCCCGCCAGTGGGTTCAGTCCGGCCCACGGGATAAATATGCATTATTAAAATAAAAATACATTTTTTTTTAAATTCCTAGTTGTGAACCTGTTCATAACAATGGCAATAAAAACCTATTCTGATTCTGATTCTATTAAAGCAGAATAAACGTTTAAAATTTGCAGTTCTTATATTGTCCGCTAGGGGCGCTGTGTTTGAGTCAGTTCTATCACTTTACCTGCTTTTTCTGTTGACTCTGGCACCCTCTTCAGTGAAATGTCTTTGTCAAAAAAGAGAAAAGTGGACACAGAGTGTCGGATTTTTCAAATTGACCTCTTCCTGTATACAGTGATCCTTGTTGAATGTTTTTACATTATTTTATCGATTGATATAATTGAAAAAAATAAGACTGTTGAAAAGAGGACCATTCACTCTAATGAATACTATGTAGCACTTTGAGAAACTTGTAAAGTGTAAGCTGTTGTTGTTATTATTCTTTTACTGGAAAAAAAAAATATTTTCCTGTTTACATTATATGTGGCCCGCGACCCGCCGTGGCAGCTGAATTTCGGCCCACGACCCAAAATGAGTTTGACACCCCTGATATAGAGGGAAGAAAATACAGAGAATTTTTCAAATCCTTTACAGTACTGTTCAAATGTTCACAAAAAATGAAGCGAGTAGAAATGTATATGTACATTTTTATATTTATTTAAGGGTTGTTTTTAAATAAAAACCTATTGAACGTTTTAAATTCTTTTATATTTATGCTTTTACCCAGATGTGAAAGAAAGAAAGTAATACATTTTCAACATGCCGCCCACAAAAGAGTTCCAAGACAAATGAACCTATCCGCTGATTTCCATGCACTCACAGGGTTTCACTTTTGTTTTCCCGTGACGTAACAAACGCAGCAGCAGCACATGGTTCTTTTGGGACTCTTCCTTTTGGCAACATTATGCGATTCTCAGGGGAAAATGGACACGATTTGCTCTCGGCACATCGGATCATGATGTGATTTGGACACTGTTTCTCCACCCATTCATGAGCTCATGAGACGTGGCAGCGGGTCACCGAGGGGGTCACCGAGGGTCCTAAAAGTCTAAAAAACCTTTTACAATCATACAGTCGTCAATCCGGCTGATCTTGCTTTCCCTAAATCAAAGCTGAGGCCAGTCTCACATCTTCAGGTAGACTCTTCCATATTTGTCCCCAATATGGTCTTGGGGAGAAATGGGGTTGGACCACCCTGTCCAACGTCCACACCCACGCCTTGAATAATCCTGGCTGTGACCGTTGAAAAAAAAAAAAAGCTACGGGAGCAAGGCTACGGGATTCTGTTAATTTTGCTGTAAAAAAAACATGTAAAAATGACAGATTTTTCAAAGCGGAACCCACATCCACAGAGCATGCTGCTGCTTCCAAAGTGGGAACCAGGAAGTAGCCAGTTCAAGACACTTTGGATGTGGAGCTTTTCGAATGAGAAAACGACACGGATAGGGCCGGGTAACGATACTTTTTCCGATACCTGCACTAAAATATGTGTCGTCTAGAATCCAGAAACTGTATTTTATTGTTTTGTTTTTTTTCTATACCAGTTGTACCTAGTGATATCGTTTTAACGGTACCCACCCAGCCCCAGTCATGGAATGGCACCAGGCTTTACAACCTACTATCAGTTTACCGGCGAGAGACGGATATTTCTCCATACAGGCGGCGGAGGCTGGAAGGAACTGGGGCGACGATGCTTTCAGTTCTGACAGCTTTGTAGCGTCCCGTGTGATATAATATAATGATGCGGGTGCTTGATGTCTCTCTCCATGTGCTGACACAAGCGTCGCGGATACAGCTCATAAAAAGCAGAGTGGATTGATTTCCTGCCGGTAAGAGGGAGGGGGGGGGGGGGCGCGTGTACATGGCTCCGGTTTCTCTTCTCCCTGACAACAGCTCATCCTCCGACATTAGGAACGGAAATGTGACGGACGCTCGTTCCTCACAGCGAGGGGAGAGTTTGGGGATTCTGTGTTTGCTCATGAGCAGTAGCACGTGCAAAGTGATGTGTGCATTTTGAACTCGCAGAGCATCTTCTGCTTTGACTGGTGTGACTCCATCTGGAATCAGAGAATTAGTGTTGAGTGAAGATGCACCGTGTTGCTGATCCATGTTTGGCCTCTCTAGGATCGCAGAACTGCTCAACACAGGTCCACCGGATTATGGACTTTGGAAAACGTGGGGGGAATAGTTCTGTGTCTGATATGTATGTGAATATTATCCAGGATGTACAGAGCACTTCTGCAGTACAGGAAGAAACAACCAAAGTGTCCTATGAAAATAATGGCCCTGCTTGACTTAAAGCATTCCATTGGATTTGCTGCCACCTGTAGAAACTCTTAACCGCTTACCCCGCCCCCCCCCCCCCGAACCGAGCGCATTTCCTCCAGTTCGGCTTTACCCGAATCTAAAAGCGTCTCAACTGTAGCTTACAGTAAGGCCGGAGTAATGCCTCATTTGAAAGCTAAGACCTACGAAACTGATCTTTTTTTGTCACGTTGTTGCCATGTTTTGGTTGATTTTTCATCGCTTTTACTTTCCTTTGCAATTTTCTTGTGTTTTCGCCACGTTTCTGTCACTTTTTTGTCGCTTTGCCGCTTTTTTGTCACGTTTTTGTTTGCGTTTCCATCCATATTTTTGTCGCCATATTGATGCTTTTTTTTTTTTTTTTTTACTTTACTTTACTTTACTGAAGCCTAAGGCCAAACTGGAGACAAGGTCCTAAGGTGTTATTACGCCTCACAATATAGTACCCCTTTTTATCTGCTCAGAAAATCAACATGTGATCAACATTTGTGTAGCCGCTCACATAACCGTATTTAAATAAGGGAAACGTGGCAGAGCTTGGTCGCTTCTAACTTCACCCCCTTTTGGCCCCATAGAGAAGAGGAGAAGAGGCTAAATGCTAACAACTCGTCTAAGCTCACGTAAGAACATATCTCAGTATGGAAAAACTGCGGCCTCTTCCTTTATAAGGTTATTTTGATCAATATGCTTCCTATATTGCTCATATACAGTACAGTATGTATTTGGCGTTCATCATTTATCTGGTCTTTCCCCCTTGGTCCATCACGTGGGTCCACTGGGGGGCGGTAAATGAAATACGGTAACAGCCACATTAGGGAGAGCCATTGAAGTTAATGGGGGCCGATGCTCTAGTCTTCGTCCGCCGAGAGACATCTGCTGCTGGTTAGGCGCCAACACTGACCTCCCACCACCACCCTCCCTCCACATCCAGGCAACCAGTATGAACATTAGAGCGGTGCGGACTCAGTTACAGAAACTGGACCCTGGGTGTTGGCCCGGAGAAGTCCGTCTGGCCGAAGAGGTCGTGACCTGTAGGCGGTTATGATGGTGGCTGAGATGTGGAGTGGTGTAAATGATATGGTGTTTCTCACGTGTTTATGTAAGAGACATCATCTGGTTGGTTGTGTCGAGAAGCAGTGGTAGTGGTAGTACTGGAGGTAGTAGTACTTGTTGATGTGGTAAGAGTGGTTGAAGGGATTGGAGAAGTGGTCATTTTGTTCTTTGGTCAAACCTAGAGAGGAAAATGGCAGCACAGCGTTGAGCGATGCGGTTGAAATGGTGGTCGGAGCAGTAGTTGTCACAGTAATGGGATATGGAGATCTTCAGAATACAAATTACGAATTGTAGGTAAAATATAAATGAAACACTACTGAATAGACCCATTCCTGCGCTTTTCAATATGGGCTTTTTCCTGACCAACAAAGTGTCAAATGGTGATAAAGATGTGTTTGAAAGCCTCATCAATGTCTCGTAAATATACACTCATCACTTATCTTGGCTCCCCCTTGATGCAAAGACCTTTAAATAAGTTTAACCACAAATAAATGTATACAAATTTAAAATGTCTTCCTCATACATGCTCCAGCAATGCCCTGGTGAGTGTGTCGAACAAGCAAACAGCGTAATGCGTGATGACGTTCACGCTCAGCTGTAGCGTTAGCTGTAGCGTTAGCTGTAGCGTTAGCTGTATCTCCTCTATACTGACGCTGCCGAGCGAGTGGCAACTTCGGAAGGATGGATTTAGCGGAGAATAAGAGGAGACCCGCTTCAAGCGCCATTGAAACTCCAACCCAGACCCCGACTAACGAAAAGAAACCAAGAGTTTATTCAAGTGTGACAAAAAAGGCGAAAGTCAAAAAGTGGACATGTGCCGTTTACGATATAGTTTACGAGTTAGCTTAGTAACTTTGGGCCCAGGGAATTGAAGAGACGATTTAGGCTTTTCCTAGTAGCATTTCTACCAGTGGAATTATTTTATTATTACAGTTAGGCCTGCATTTATGCATACAAAGTGTTCAAACGTCAATTATTCATTTATCTGTATTACTTGGCTTCTTCACTCGATTCACTTTGCTGCATTTGCTCAAGTATCGAATCCTGGAAAACATACTCTCAAACTGATTTGGTCTAAATATTTTACAAAACAGTAATGTTTCTTACCGCAGTTGAAGTCATTCCTGCACATCTGTAAATCGAACAGGGCGGGACTGTTATTTCTGGTGCTCGTGAAGCCTGAGCGCCTCATGAACGAGCTCATCATCGAGGCTGCAGTTACGCGCTTGGCCTGAGGGGGCAATTGCGAGCACAAAACTGTCAAACTCCACATAGTTTGTCCTCTTTAAGGAGAAGAAAGAAAAATGCATGACTGTTTTCAGAGATTTTGTGATAAATAATAATGTTTGACATTGATTTGACATTTGAAATGTGAACATGTATCCTATTGGTAATAACATAATCTAGGCCTATAGCTATTAATACTGTATCACATGTCAACTTTATTTGGACATTATGTTTGCCTGGAGACTTAATTCGCCTGAACTTTACATTGTCTTATTTACTGCTCTGTTTTATTGCCTTAATGTTCGGTGCAGCCCTATGAGGCAGCTCCGCCTGATATTGGGCTATACAAAACTATTGATTGATTGAACTTTGTATGCCTTGAATTACCATAATAACTATAAGCCATGGAAACTGCAAATCCTCCGTTTGATGACGATTAACACTCTTTTCGCGCGTTTTTTTAAATGTTATTTTATTGACGGTTCTAGCTAGTGATCTTCCTTCGATGGACGGAGCTAACTGAGCTAAGTGTAAGTAAAATATCTTGCCCAAGGAGACAACAACAGCCTGTACCAGAAGGAGCATGGATTTGAGCTGCCAACCTTCCGGTTAACGGACAATCCACTCTATCACCCTAAGCTACTGTGTAAATCTTGCTCTATCACTTAACATAACTGTTATCATTGGGGGTATAATCTGGCCTGAGGGGCTATAAAATAGCCTGGGCCATCATATAACCCGGGGTATATTCTGGTATAAAATGGCCTTGCCCCTTCAACGCCGAGTATAGGGCTCTCCAGTCTTACGTCACAGATGAGGCGGAGGTGAACACAGCGCTCTCGCTTCATTGAAAACAATGGGAGACGCTGATATTGGGTGGCTGTTTGAGAGGATTTATTAAGGTGAATAATTGTTGGATTGTGATGAAATGTGATTTGATTACCATGATAACCTGCCTATTGAGGCAAAAGTCTGATATAAACAAAAATTGGACTTAATTGGTCTCGATGAATGTTTGTACAAACTGCCAAGAGGTCGCCTCGTACGCGTCGCTAATCCGTCGTAACTTTGTGTTGAATTTCACACATTTATGTTTCGCCTCACGGGAAATAATCATCCATCCATCCATACATCTTCTTCCACTTGTCCGTTGCCGGGTCGTGGGGGCAGCTGTTGGAGCTGCACCAGCCCCTATGGCTCCTCCTGCAGGTGGTGGGTCCACAGAAGGACGGCCTCATGGTTCTAACCGGGCCTGTTGGTCTCTCATAAGGGGCTTCTGAACCGCTCTTTGTCTGACCCGTCACCTAGGACCTGTTTGCCATGGGAGACCCTACCAGGGGCACGAAGCCCCCGACAACAGAGCTCCAGGATCATTCAGGCTCAAACCCCTCCACCACGTTAAGGTGGCGGTTCCAGGAGGGGGGAAATAATCATGATCTAAGTTAAACGTGATGCTGAGGAGAAAATGTTTTAGAAGCTTTTAGGTGATGTTCTGTCTAGTTTATTCAGCTTTAGATTGAGCTAAAGCATGACTTAGCTAACACGTGTCATATTAAACATTTGATTAACAATTTATTTTATGTTTAAAGCAAAGTAAATGGTAGAATTTAGAGCCTGATGTGTCTCTGGCACAGTTACCTTAAACTTTAAAACATAATCCACACAGTGTGTTTAGATCTGCAGACTCCGTTTACAAGATTGAAGCTGTAGTTCTGACAAAATGGAACGTCCGACCGCACAACAGCTTTTAGGCCGGATTTACTGAGAAAAAACTAAATTATCGAACACAATCTGTCACTCACAGGCAAAAACGCTGTTTAATAATACTAGTACCCGGATGGTAGAAGAGCCCTATAATCCAGATCGGGTGTATACTCTGGCCTCTTACACCGGGATGAACCTAGCTCCATCCAGCTCTAGCTCATCCTAGTTCACGTCTCATTTCCGTCGCTACTTGGATGCTTTTTTCACAAAGTTCTTTCGATTTGGGTAATGCCAAACTGGAGGAAATGTGCTGGGTTCAGGTGGGGGTTAAGAGGTCTTATGGCCAACCACCCGGGCACCGCTCGTCTATCTGCTCGCTCCCCTCCTCCTGGGCGGCCTAGATGCTCTCGCCACGCGCCCTTCCTCCTCCTGCCATATGTATCGCCAATAAAACAATCAAAGCTTCCTATAGCGCTCACTAATGGCGAGTCATTTAGTGATGGCAGCCCGGATACGGCGCGGGACGCGGGGGCTTTGAGAGCCACTGCGGGATGCACCTGAGGGACCTCCGCATAGTCAGCCTCTTATCTGTCCCGTGTGATTAGGGAGAGCCAGCAGACAGGACCAAATGTACTGGATACAAATGTGCCGCATATGTGGTGTGTAGGAGCAGGAGGGGGAGGTCATGTGACTGATGGAGGATATAGAGAAAGGACAGCAGGGCGGCGGGATGTTGACTGCACGTGTGCTCATTTGTTGTTCTTTTCTACTGCACCACAACTCTCCTGTAGCGTTTACACATGTGTGACCAAGTGAGGGCAATGGTGATATTTTAAATACTTATCGGCTGTTTCCCAATTGCCAGGATCGTCGGCGTCGTAATACACATCATCACAGCGCGGCCAAGTGGTGTTCCATTTCACTTGGACCCCCCCACCCCACGCAGCACGACTCCTCCGTTTGGCTCATTTACCAAGGATGCAACTGTGGATCCTCCGCTGCCTCGGAGAGCTCAAATTACCCGTGATGGGGTTTTTTTTTCTTCCCTTTTCTCGCAAAACTTTTATAGTTTGAAGTTTTGTTCCACATTTGTTACAAAAAAAATATTGTAATAATAAAATGACTCAGCTCTGTTTTGGAGGAGCCCACCGCCGAGGACGTCTGCCTTTGAATTTGATGTATTTTGGATTAAAAACTGTATATTTTAGTGAAATTAAATATACCGCCATATATCAAAATACAGTATACAAACATCATGAATGATTTTAAATGTTTAAACCTCAAATTATTATAAACGATAATTACATTTTACAGGAGGGGGTCCCGAGTTGTTTGTTGGGGGCAGCGGCCTGAAAAGTTTGGGAACCCCTGCCTTAGATCGCAGTGAAGTGTGTTTCAGAGAGCTGATCAAATTAATCATGACTTAATTTGCTTTACAGGCCTGTATTACCAAGTTTCTCAAAACGCCACTGTGTGTCATTATTCAGGCACATCACACTCGGCGACAGTAAGCTACTATTGAAGCCACAGCCGCCTCTGGGGCAGGCTGCCAGCGGCCCCTCCGACCACCAATCACTCGCTTGCTCACTCACGCGCTCACTCACTACATTCACCCTGGCCTATTGTACATGTTTTTAGTGGTAAACTGGAGGAGAACAGGGAAACATGTGAGGAGAAAGTAGTGAGCAACATGTCTATATCGGCAATAGAATTAGTGCCCTATATAGTCCATATGCAACTTTCCTCTCTCTTGGTATAGCTGCGTTTTCCTGTGAACTGCTGTTCCACTGTTTTACTGGATTCTTGTGTATGTCTTTGCTGTGTTTTTATGGGGTTTGGATTTTTTTTTACTGCCGAGAGTCCACAATGGTCCGAAAGAAAGCAGCTTTTTAAAACTAAACAGACAGCTAGCTTCAGAAGCCCCTTATGAGAGACCAACAGGCCCGGTTAGAACCATGAGGCCGTCCTTCTGTGGACCCACCACCTGCAGGGGGCGCCATAGGGGCTGGTGCAATGTGATCTCACGACCCGGCAACGGAAAAGTGGAAGAAAATGGATGGATGGAGACAGCTAGCATATGAGCTAAATACATTTGAAACCTGCAAGTTTCTTCTTCTGAGACACTGAAGAGGCTCCAAGAGTCCCCCACAGCTGCAGCACAGTGGAAGAGCTACAGGAAACAAGGAAGGGACAAACGAGGAGAAGATGGTGCAAGGCTGTTGTGGAGCGGAGGGAGCTGCGCAGGAGGAGGAGGAGGTGGAGGAGCTGACCAGTGCAGGACACCACGCTCTGAAACTGAGCACGTTTGGGATGCAGGCCTCGACCAACAACCACCCACTGTATGACCGAGAGGTGCTGCATGAGGCAAACGGGAACACCAGATACTGACCAGCTTTCATTTGAACCCATCCAGGACTCAAGCCGGTGCTTCCGTTTCTCTGTGTTTTATTTGTTCAGAATGACAGCTGATGTCTGTTCGCCTGCAAAACAAAATAGTGGTTGTCATCGTCGTCGTCGTCGTAGTAGTAGTAGCAAGGCAAGGCAAGTTTATTTGTAGAGCAGAATTCATACACAAGGCAACTCAAAGTGCTTCACAGTTGCATAAAGTTACAAGAAAACAGATCAAATCAATCAATAAAACATCAACATAAAAATAATCAATAACAGTAAAAGGCAAGAGTGCAGATAAAATACTTTCAGTTTTCATATGCTCGGGTAAAAGGAACTGTTTTCAGCCTGGATTTGAACATTGTCAGAGTTGAGGCCTGTCTCACATCCTCATGAAGACTGTTCCAGATTTTAGCTGCATGAAACTGAAACGCAGCCTCACCGTGTTTGTTATTGACTCTGGGAACCACCAGGGGTCCCCTCCCTGAAGTTCTCAGGGCCCGAGATGGTTCATACGGCTCTAACATGTCAGAGATGGACTTTGGTGGACTTTGGTGCTAAACCATGAAAAGACTATACACAAGCAGAGCTGTTTTAAATTCTATTCTCTGAGTGACAGGAAGCCAGTGCAGAGACCGGAGCACTGGACTAATATGGTCGTATTTCCTGGTTCTGGTCAGGACTCGAGCAGCAGCGTTCTGGATGTTGTGCAGCTCTAACAGCTCGTTTAGAGCAGCCGTTACAGTAGTCTAACCTGCTGGAGACAAATGCATGGATGAGTGTCTCTACGTCTCTAAGTAGTAGTAGTAGTAGTAGTAGTAGTAGTAGTAGTAGTAGTAGTAGTAGCAGCAGTAGTAGTAGTAGTGGTAGTAGTAGTAGTAGTAGTAGTAGTAGTGGTAGTAGCAGTAGTAGTAGTGAGAGATGAGGTCATGGCTAACTCCAGAGACCGTGCGTGTATATACAGATTGTGTGTTTGTGCGTTGGCGTGTTCCTTTGTGGACCACGCGTGACCCGTTGATATGAACATGTCTGGAACATTCCGAATCTAGGACATGCAGAGCCCCGGAGCTGTCCTCGCCGGCCTCCGCGCACATGACGGAATAACAAACGCATACATTCAGTACGTCGTTTACAAGGCGCCGTATGCACTCCCAGTGGTTCAGAAGAGGTACTGCAATCCTGGGGTTCTTTTAGAGAAATGAGATACAAATGAGGGTATGAGGTGATGAGATGTGGAGAGGAATCTACTCTATATCTCACATGTCTTTATTTATTTATTTATTTTCTGGGAAATGTTTTAGAAATACATTTAAAATTGTTATCAATAAAATATATTTACATCAGTTCTGGGGACAAATATTGGTGATGTTTATGGAGTCTTCCATCCTGTGATCGTGGACGGGAACAGCCATAAGTCAGCTGCAGTCGCTCCAGTCACGGCCTCCATTTGGGTCGAGGATCCTCCAGAACAATCGGGTCCTCGGGGACATTGTTTTGTGTTTTCCACATGACTTTTTTGGTTCCATCGCTCTCAAGAGCCTTTCAGAAATTCAAAATGACTGTGTTACTGCGTCCCACCTCAGGCTCTTTTGGATTTGCATCAGGACGTCATGACAGTGTGAAAACCTGACTGAAAATGACACTGAATCCAAATTTTTGCACAGATTTGGCCTTTTATTTATTTATTTATTTATTAAAGGGACAGTGCATATTAATATACGTTATGCATGTTCATCTGTAGTCCCTGGACAGTTATGTGTCCTCCTGAAGGGAATTGTAAAGGCATGTGTCCTAAACTTTCGATCGGCTGCAAAAACACACTATTTCAGTTTATTTGTTGTTTTCAATCAAATATTTACTCAATTTGTTTGTTGTCTCTCTAGCTTTTCTTGAAGTTCTACTTTGATCGTTGTTAAGATCCAACCATGCAAAATGACATTTTTTGCCATTTGTATTAATTTTTTTATTTGAACAGGGACAGTGTACAATCTACATTAGCCTCAGAAAGGAGAGATGCTTTGTACCAGGTTATAGCACTTGTGCTAATTTACACCTGCAGTCCCTGGGCCTATTGTACATGTTTTTAGTGGTAGGGGAAACCGGAGTACCCGGAGGAAACCTACGCAGACACGGGGAGAACAAGCAAACTCCACACAGAAAGGCCCCGTCCAGGTGGGAATCGAACCCGGGACCTTCTAGCTGTGAAGCACGAGCGCTAACCGCTGTGCTACCGTGCCGCCATTTTTCAACTTGGGTAAAGAAAAACTATATCTTGTAAATTTGTGATATAGTCCCTATCAAAAGTTTAAGACATCCGTTTATTGTGCTGCTTTATTTTGTTGCAATTGCTTTTATCGAGTGTCCAAATCAAACTCATAACAGACGGTACAGACTGCTTTAATGCCATGCAAGTTAAGTAGTTCTTAAGGGCCATTTTTCTCCAAATGAGGTTTTATTCCAGTCTAAAGTTCAGTCCCTTTGTCTGCACATGCGCCCTGTGTTTATTCCTCCCGTCTTTAGCCGCTGCTGTCTCCCACAAAGGAAATGACCATATTTGGATTACAGCGTCACCTCGGTCACAGCCTTTCGTGCTACACGTGGATACCGAACGTGTTTAGCATTTGTGAATGAATAGTGGGAAACCTCTGGCTCGCTAGAAACAAAGCATGGTATTATAAGCATCGTTAAAGGGCAAGTTTCTTTTTTAACATTAAAGCTTAAGATGTTAAGGAGAAAACTAAACTGTTGAATAAAGACGGCCCTTTCAGGAAGCTCATATGTTGTTTGGAGCAGCCTTTGTCGGCATCTGGTGGAATTACACGCAATAAAAACAAGACACAAGACGCCACTTTCGTAGCTCCTACAGACTCTTTTTTTCAGAGGGATTTTTTTAATATCTAATTTCTAGAATGATTTATTGAGCTTTGAACCAAAAAAGAAAAAAGAAGGCGAAATTTTAGTTTTTACAGATGTTTTCACTTAGGATTAGCTTATTCAAACAACCTCCAAAATTGTCTCTGAAAAAAATATTTGTTACTAATAAGTCACAAAGTAAAACTATACATTTAAAGGAATAGGCCACCGTTTTTACATACTGAGATATGCTCTTACCTTAGTAATCACTGCGCGAATGCCGAATTACTTCTGGTATTATTACGCCTTACAATATAGTTCCCCTTTTTATCCGCTTAGAACATTTTGTGTAATTATACTTTATAGTGCAACACTTCACGTGACCATATTTAAATAGGGAAAACGTGGCAGAGTTTGGCAGCTTCTACCTTCACCTCGTTTGGAGCTATAGAGGAGAAGAGAGAGGCTAAAGGCTAACGGCTAAATGCTAACGGCTAAATGCTAACGCCGTCTGTGCTGTGTTTACGTTACGGAAGGCACACGTGGAGACCAGACAGGTACAAATGAACTCATCAAAGCTCAGATAAGAACATATCTCAGTATGTAAAAACTGTGGCCTATTCCTTTAAATCTGACTCTGTCCATTATTTAGTTTTCAGTCACAGTAAAGGTTTCAATTTGATTTATCTGCATGTATTTATTTTCCCTGACGGCCTTAACCTTATGACGACTGACGCTCTTACCCCCAGTGTTCGGTAGCTCTTCCCAGAGAGGGCGCAGACTTCTGTCAAACAGTCGCGGCCCGGGGGTCAGAAGTGCAAATGTCGGCGTGCGGGAAGACGACGGACGGCGGCGGGGGGGCGCTGACAGGCGGACAAACGTTTACGGCAGACCCGCTCGGTCACGGCGCCCTAACGCAACCGTCGGCCCCCGCGATCCATCGCGCCGGAGCTGACGGGGCGGCGGGATGATTTGTTTTTGCGCCGGGAGAGGGTTAAATATTTGCAAATGAGTTTTACTTCAGCTCGGGTTGTTCCAGATGTGAAGGGGAGCGCTTCAAAGAGTGTTTATTGCGCCGTCAGTCTCCGCAGACTGAAATAATGGGGCTTTACTGTATTGCCCCGTGTTTGCATATGTTACTTGAAGATGTGGATAAAAAAAAAGGCAGAGGGAGCAGTGGCCTAAAGGTATTTGGATTTATGAGGGGGGATCAGAAACATTCGTCTTTTTAATTGTGCTTTGAAACACTCTGCTCTGAATCAGGTTGTTATATAAATGTTGCATATCTGAGCTGAGGTCTGAAATGTCATTCAAAAGCATTCAATCTAATAGACTTAACCCAGCCTAATGCCTCGTTTGAAAGCTAAGACCTACAAAACTGAGCTCGAGACTGATCCTTTTCCTTGCGTTGTTGCCGTGTTGTTCCACATAGTTTTTCGTTACATTTTTGCCACTTTTTTTTGTTGTTCTTTTGTGGCTTTTTTCTTGCGTTTTCATCATTTCTTTTTATTTTTTTTAAATAAGCTTTTAGATTTGGGTAAAGCCAAAATGGAGAAAAGGTGCTCGGTTCAGGTGGGGGTTAAGAGGTTGGGTCAGGGTCAAAACAGGCCTCTAGCTTCTGAAAGAGAGAGTTATAATAGATTTAAAAAATGCATTTAGAGACATCTATTTTGCTGTAGATTACCGATATAAAAATGAGAAGTACATTTACTGCATCGTTTTCACGTAAGCCATTTTATGCGTAAAAATGGCCAAAGGTGCCTATATTTTCATCAACAAAATCTAAATAATGTGCGGAGCCAGGTACAAAGTTACAAAGATTATTTTCAGAGGGGATTTTGAATAATAGTTTTTGAATAAGATATTTATAAGTGAAGAAATCTGTAAAAAGTCTAATTTCTCCTTGTTAAAGGGATAGTTCAGGATTTTTTACATTGGGCCTCATTTCCTAGTTATCCAGAGTGTTGTAGATTTCTGGAGATTTTTTTAAATTTAATTCATGCAGTCCTTATATTTGAGGAGTTTCATGGCGCTAGGCTAGTGCTAGGCTAACGCATTTCTACAGTAACAGCTAGCCTAAACAGTGTGGCGCACTCCACAGTGCACCTGAGGCAAATCACTTATAACGCCAGACTAACCATATAAATGTCTGTGTCGATAGAATCATTTGAACCATTTTGCTTTTAAAATAATGATGAGCATCAGCAGCGGCGGAGTGATCTGCTAGAAAATAGTCTCTCAACATGCGGTGACTCATGTGATGCAAGGTCAGTTATATTAAAACAATTATTCTATCGACATTTATATGGTTCGTCTGGCGTTATCAGTGATTTGCCTGAGGTGCACTGGGGAGAGCGTCAGACTGTTTTTAATGCAGGCTAGCTGTTACCGTAGAAATGCGCTAGCCTTGCACTAGCCTAGCGCCACTAGACTCTCCAAATATAAGGACTGCATGAGTTAATATATATATATATATATATATATATATAATAAGTAAGTAAGTAAGTAAGTGCTTTATTGTCATTGTACAAGTGTACAATGAAATTGTGTTCAGGTGTTAGTCCTGAGCTGCTGCGGCTGAGCCGAGCTGCCACTGTGTGTCGACCTGACCCGCGTGACCTTGGAGGTCGGGGAAACTGTAGCACTCGGAAGAAACCTGGCTGGCTGCCCTCTGTCTCCTCTGATCCTCTGAAATGGTGCAGCGCTTCCTGGGTTTTTCCCTGTTTCAGAGCGTGGTGTCCTGCACTGGTCAGCTCCACCTCTTCCTTCCTCTTCCTCCCTCCGCTTCACAACAGTCTTTCACCATCTCTCATTTGTCCTTTTTTGTTTCCTGGAGCTCGACTGTGCTGCAGCTGTGGGGGCTCTTGGTGCCTCTTCAGTGTCTCAGATGAAGACATTTGTTGGTCTCAAATGGGTTTAGCTGATAAGCTAGCATTTTGTTTACCTTTTAAAATGCTGCTTTCTTCAGGACCATTTTAGGAGTCTCAAAGTAAACAAATCCACCAAACCGCCACAAAAACACGGCAAAGACGTGCAAAAGTATCCAGAAAAACAATGTGGAACACAGAAACCACAAATGCAGTTTATATATATATATATATATATATATATATATATATATATATATATATATATATATCCAGAAATCAACAACACTCTGGATAACTAGGAAAAGAGGCCCTACATCAAAAATCCTGAAATATCCCTTTATGGATCATAAAGGGCTTTTCAGGAATCTTGTCTGTCGCTTGGAGCGCCCTTGGCTGGCAACTGGAGGAATTACACATGATAAAAACACGACACACAATTTAGCTAATGCCACGCTAAGAAATCAGCGTTGTGATAAATGCCGTTTAAGTGCAGGGCTTAAACAGTGATATTTGATTGACTTCAGGAATGCAGAGGACACTTCTGGATTCCTCGTATTATGTAACAGAAATCCAGATTATACACTTTTGAGCGCTTCAGCAGTAAAAAAATAAATAAACTAAGTTAAACACTACTCTGTGTATCTTAATGATGTGGTTTAAAAGTGTGAAAAGGTGGATTTCCCCTGTGAGCGAACTTTGGTGCACTTTGAAACGGTTGACAAATGGCCCACAACACTAACATCTGAATGCTGCGGTGAAGACGGATGGGGCGGCGGCTCTCCGCGGGCGCCCTGACCCCTGCTGTGGCTCAGTCACACCAGGGTTAAGTGATCATTTCTCCAGATCCTTTCATGTGTGACTAGAAAAGTGCTGATAAAGTCTTTCTCCGTGTCCTAATGTATCAACAGGGCAAACAGTCAACAAAGCCTTAAAGGGGCTATGTGGAGTTTGGCAGTTGTGTGCTCGCGATTGCCCTCCTCAGGCCAAGCGCGTAACTGCAGCCTCGATGATAAGCACGTTCATGAGGCGCTCAGGCTTCACGAGCACCAGAAATAACAGTCCCGTCCTGGTCGATTTACAGAATTGCAGACGTGACTTCAACTGAGGTAAGAAACGTTACTGTTTTGTAAAATATTTAGACCAAATCAGTTTGAGTGAATATTTTCCAAAATTCGATACTTGAGCAAATGCAGCAAAGTGAATCGAGTGAAGAAGCCAAGTAATACAGATAAACGAATGAATGACATTTGAAGGAGGGAAAAAAATACTCGTATACTTTTATTCATAAACGTAGGCCTAATTGTAATAATAAAATATTACAATTAGGGTAGAAATGCTTCTAGGAAAAGCCTAAATCATCACTTCACTTCCAATAAGTTAGTGTAGCTAACTTGTAAACTATGCTTGGAAATGGCACATGTCTAGTGTTTACTTTTTGTAGTCGTTTTACTACTTAATAATGAACAGTCACTCTTATTTTGCGTCAAAGAAAAGCTAACATTAGCAGCATTATTTTTGCCAGTATAAATACAGCACCATTACTGTTATTACTGACACTGCTAGTCTGCTACTAATACTACACAACCTCTCTGTAAGTATAAAACTATTAGATCAACTATTTGGTAACTTCCAAATATGATTATTTTATGGCTTGTTTCAGTGAAGTTTGTACAACATGCACAGACAGTCGGTCACCGTTGTTTTGAAGCATCAACAGCACTTTTCCCCCACGTATTTAGCAATAATGTCTTACCTTTCACGCAAAAATAAGCTGCGGGTCTTTTGAGAGATTCTCTCAAAATCTTCTGATGTTTACTCTGGTTCTTTGCCTACGCCGATCAGACTCGACTTTCGCCTTTTTTGTCACACTTGAATAAACTCTTGGTTTCTTTTCGTTAGTTGGGGTCTGGGCTGGAGTTTCGATGGCACTTGAAGCCGGTCTCCTTTTATTTTCCGCTAAATCCATCCTTCCGAATTTACCACTCGCTGTGGTGTCAGTATAGAGGAGACTGCTAACGCTACAGCTAACGCTACAGCTTTACCGGCATCTAGAGGCAATCACGGTGAAAAGGCCAGGGCTCATTCTACTCACCAGGGCATTTCTGGAGCAGGTATGAGGAAGACATTTTAAATTTGTATACATTTATTTGTGGTTAAACTTATGTATAGTCCCTTTAAGCAAAAAACTACTCAAAACATATTTTTCATAATATTTCTCCTTTACAGCTAAGTTCTGGCCTAGTTCAGAGGAGGAATCTGAATGAAATCATAATCCGTGTCCTCAACTTGTTTCTAGCTCTCACAAACTCTTCCACATATCCATATCTGTGGAATAAATGTTGCTGAAACTGGTTAACAGCTCTGTGGCTTTCCTGAAAATGGCTGCTTTTACAAACCCCTCTCATGAGTGGGGCATCTCTCAGAGGACTGACCTCTGGATCGAACTTTCATGCGGCGCGTCCATTTGTCAAGAGTGCATCTCCTCCGCCGGCGTCTGCGGTGCATTCCTGCGTCCGCCGCAGGTCATTAGCGGTCGGTCGGCGGGGTAACGGATGGACAGGCCGGGTGGTTATCGGCGGCAGGAGAAGGGGCTGGCCCATTGTTTCAGAGGAGAGAGGACGAGTGAGCGTAAATGTGGCGAAACAGAGCTGTCAGCGCCTTGTATACACACAAACACTGGGCTCACCGGCTCCCGGGTCAGCGTGCCGTGACGGGACGGACGTTAGCGAGGTGGTTCAGGTGAAAAGTGGCGGGACTCGTGGAGCTTTTAAACCTTCGGGATCCATTCATTTTGAGGAGACTTTTTTTTGAGAAGTCAACAATAGCAAATTTTATGTAATAGAGCTGCACAATTAATAATTGAGTTACCAGCTTGTTGTAAAGCTGTTCACTGTGAGCCTTCCGTTTAGCCGTTTGAAACACATTAGCAGTGGAAATAACACCCGGTCAAGACAAATTCAAGGGTTTTAAGGAGTAGAAATAAAAGTACAAATCCATCGTCCACCACCGCCAGTAATCCCTCAAACATTAAACTGAATCTGGCTCCAGAGCCACAAAAAGTAAACAGGCTACAACTGGTTGGACTGATCCGAGGTCATGCCGTACCTGTGTCAGTGCGATTACATCGGTGTCAGATGTCACAGATGTGGTCCAGTGGTTCGGTTGATGGTCCGATGACATTTACCCTTCAAAAAATCCAAAATCAATCTGGCTTTTGCTCGGTTATTGCTCACCTCTTACTGCTGCAAATTCCAGGAAGTTCAGCACTCCAGACGTGTTTTAGACGCCACATCCATGGCTCCCGGGGGTTTAATCTTTCCTCAAGCTGGTCAAGTTGACCCACAATGGCAGCGTGACTCAGTCGCAGCGGCTCAGGACTAACACCTGAACACTATTTCATTGTATGCTTGTACAATGACAAATAAAGCACTTACTTACTCATTGTGTAACAGATAGTAGATGCTCTATAGGGTTTTGTGAAGTGTAGGGCTGGGTACTACTGCATTTGTCCCCCCAATACCAGTACTACTACTACTACTACTTTTTGATACTGATACCTGATCGATAGTTTTCACGATACCTATACTAAATGTTTGTCATATAGAACCTGAAAACAGAACAATCATGTGTGGAAGATCTGCAAATTTACACATCAGGTTCATCTGCAATGTCAACAAATGTGTTAAAATGGGGAATCATTTGTGGGGAAAAATTGGGGAAATGGGGGAAATATTAGTAATAAAAAATGATCAAAAATGAGGGGGTGAATTTGGGTAAACGAGAAAAAATTAGTGCAAAAATAAGAAAACAATTTTTTTTCAAAAATCATCATTTGAGCTGAAACAACCAAGTCACATTCTGTAATGCTGCCCCTGGACCAACAGCATCCAAACTATTTTTGTCACTAGCTTTTCGATACTTTCATGTTTTCGACATCAGTAGTACCTAAACCTTTTGTCCAATATCATACTGGTATATTTAACAGTACCCAGTCCTAGTGCAAATATTCCCCACAGGGCTCTGGCACATGACAAAATGTGCGGCCGTTCCGTGGACACGCAGGCTCCGTGTGTTGGCCCCGTCCCAGAATGCGCGCCTCGCTTTTGTCTCACCCACTTGGCCCCTGCACGTACAGTACAGTATCAATGCCCTCGGTGGAGGGGCCCCTCAGCGGCTGTTTGAGTCGCTAAAGGAATTAAAGCGAGGCAGGCTGGCTTTGGGGTTCCTCATGTTGTGAGCGGGTGCATAGTTTGGCAGTAGATCAAGGCGAGTGTGTTGGCGGCGTACGGGGGGGCTGGTGTGAAGAGAAGTGAGTAATGGGCAAAAGCTTATTAGCGAACTGCAGATCTGTGCACGTAGGGCTGGAGCATATGAGAAAAACATGCTTGGAGTCTGGCGTTTGCAAACTGGGGCGCAGGTACAATGACTGACTTTTGACATTCGTTTTTACATTGATTAAGTGAAGTTACACGCGTTCCAGTTTCCAGGTTATTGGCCATATCCTGCTTAGAGCTGGGTACCGTTAAACGATACCAGTAAGGTATCAGAAAAGAAGATTAGGTACTACTGGTATTGAAAAAATGAAAGTATCGAAAGCAGATACCAAAGAAAATATATCTTTAGATCAGGGATGGGACGAATAACCGATTTGTATCGATACATGGATTTGCCCGCGAGAAATGCGAGTGCAGCGGCAGAGAGGCCACTGAAGAGAAGCACAGCACTTGAAAGGTTGCAGGAAGCCAAACATATTCCAAACGTCGCCATAATCAGCCATCTTCATTTGCCAAAGTCATTATGTCCACTTACAAGCATAAAGAAAGAGTCCAAAAATCCACTTCACTGTATTGGAGTCAGGTAGGAGTACACCTGAGACTGAGCCCCTGCCCATCAATTAGCATAACCATGTGTGCTTTCATGTGTGCGTTATTAATGTGGAAATACATTTGAACAATACTGATCATAGAGCATCATAATTGTGCCCCCCAAAAATTAAAAACAAAACAAAAGAAAAAACAATCTACTTACGGTGGTTATACTCATTGAATATATCCATCCATCCATCCATCCATCTTCTTCCACTTCGGGTCGTGGGGGCAGCTGTTGGAGCTGCACCAGCCCCTATGGCTCCTCCTGCAGGTGCTGGGTCCACAGAAGGACGGCCTCATGATTCTAACCGGGCCTGTTGGTCTCTCACCATGTTATGGGGCGGTTCAATTATTGTGAATATTTCTATCGACTCATGGCATCGATCACGAAGCATCGACATGGTGATAATGGGCCTGAATGGAATGGTATGGGGCTGGTGGTGGTTACAGATGCATTGTGATCATGGTGAGGATTCGAATCACATCTGTGGTTTCACCAGATGTTTCTTAACTGAATCCGATCGTGACAGGTGCATCGAGATGAGAATCGTATCGGAAAGAGGTCGAGGATTTCCATCCTTTAGATCCTGATGCCGTTTGTCCAGGGGCCGCATTAAAGGCAGTGACTTTACAATTTTTTTACATGTTTTTTTAATTTTTATTTTTGCTCCAATTTCTTTCTCGTTTTCCAATTGTTTTCCCCTAATTTTTGCTAATTTTTTTATTAGTAATGTTTTCCCTTTTTATACTATTCTCACCAAATTATTTCCCATTTTCCCCTCATTTCTTGACATTGGAGATGAGCTCGATATTGCACATTTGCAGATCTTCTACACATTATTGTTCTGTTTTCTGGTACTAAAAAATACTTGAGTATAGGTATCGGAAAAAAGTATCATCCAGGTATTGGTATTGAAAACAAAGTAAAACAAAACTATCCAAGCATTTAAAAGTAGAGCTCTGGTTCAGCGATGGCGGCTGTGGTGGCTGAGCGGTTAGAGCTCTTGCCTTACAAGAAGCAAGAAGGCCGTGGGTTCGACTCCCGGGCCGTGCAGGCCTTTCTGTGTGGAGTTTGCACATTCTCTCCCGTGTCTGGATAGGTTTCCTCTGGGCGCTCCGGTTTCCCCCATAAACACAAAATAAATCCAGTACAGGTTTGTGCAGAGTCCTAAAATGACCGTTTCAGGGAACAGCACTGGCAGCCACTGGAGCAAAAAAAAGTCATAATAAACAAACACGCTCCAACTGTTGGGTGAACGGAGAACAACCACAACATTCCCACAGAATTCTTCACACAGGTGTAAACTTACTATCGACACAACATTTCGAACTACTTTCTAAAGTAGCTTGTTTACGTTACCGCGTTACTTTATCATTAAAGTAACATGTTAGAGATTCATGTGTTAACCAGTGATAAACATTAACACATAGGCTTCGTTTGTCAGTCATTTTTGCGGAACGCTCCATTTCACAAACTGAGCTGCCCCCAAATCAAACAGCCTGATACCAGTAAATGTATTCCATAATCGCACAATCAATTTGCTTCACTGAGCTTTATTTTGTAGATAGAACTAATTACAGCAATAGGCAATAATAATGAGCATGAACTACAGGCCTATGGTCGACTTATAAAAGCTTAGCTTCGTTCGCTATATATATAAACAGTTTGGCTCTGTCAGAAACTGAGCCAGTTTTTCAACAAAAAGAAAATCAGTGAAGGAGCTCTTACGCGTCACAAAGGGTAATTATTGGTAATAATAAACACACAACATACTCAACTTGATTTAGATGAATTGTACAGCTTTCCTCAACCACAAAAAGCTACGAGGAGGAACAAAAGCTAAGCATTGTTGTTTTGGGGCGAGTTTCACCGCGGCTGTCCTTTTCCCCAGTAAATTCAAACTAATGAAAGTGTTTCCACAATGTGAACGTGCTCTCTGAAATCTGCGCCGCGTTGCTGACTCGATGTAAAGTCAGTCTGAGTCTGAGCAGAAGAACAAATGAGACGATGGGAGAGATCACGACCCAAACTAACCATGTTACTGATTAGAAAAAAGAAACCAGTGCTAGATTACCAGCAAATGCAAAACTAATCCATTACTTTACTCGTTACTCCGAGTACTCTAACGCGTTACTAAGCAGAGCGTTACCCAACAGTGCTGACAATCCCCCTTAATGTGAAGCCATGAAATAAACATGCGCCAATTCTCAGTCATCCAGTTGTTTAATTACTAGACTTGACTTTGTACTGGCCGGTGATATTTGACTGTGTTCAATCAACGATATCCCGAATACGTTGTTATAAATTTGAAATGTTAAATGAAATATTGCTTGTACGTGACTGGCCTAAAACTCACAGCGACTCTCTCCTCCTCCCACAATCCTTTGTCTCCAATCAGGTCCTGGTAAACACAAGCGCAGTGAGCTCTGTGACTGGTGTCTGGAGGTTCTTAGCCTTCAAAACGCCTTTTGTTTACACCCATGAACATGGAGAGAGACGGGGCTCCAAACCCGAGACACAGACTTGAAAAGTACAATAGGAGGATTCAGGAGCAGAGGCAGGATACAGAGAAGGGCGGCCTCCAGAGGCGAAGCGATGGAACTGCGCTGATATTGCTTGTATGAATATATTTCCTGGATTAAATGCAAGGAAAGAAAGGCCAAAAACAGTTTGCCCAGTTACTTATTCTTAAAGCAACTTCTGCAGATTCCCTCACAGCAGGAAGCCGGTGACATTTGATAGTTTGCTTCCCTCTTTGATTCGTTTTCTTTTTTTTTACAGCTTAGTGGTGATTGAGTTTCATTTCTCTTCCCGACTTGGAGCATCCTTTCACTGGACGCTCCAAGAACACTCTGGAGAGACTTTTTTACAACCGACTTCTCTGGCGTGTACGGCACTTAAAATGGATAAGACTGGACGTTCCCGGGCTTCGAAACAAAGCAAAAAAAACGAGCGAGCAAAAGCCAAACAGACGGCATTATCCAAATTTGCCAGATCAAACAACAGGGACGCTACAGAGCATGTGCGCTGTAACCAAAGCTAAAGCTAAAGCTAAACCAAGTTCAACCAGTTTTGTAGATATAAGAAGGCTTTTTTTCGGGGTTTTTTTTTATTTGTGTTTTACTCACAGATTTTACACACATTTTCCAAAAAAAAACGCCAAAAATGAAACAAAAATGTGACGAAATTGTGTTCAGATGTAGGTTGAGTCACGGCGCAGTGTGGACTCTCAGTTGACGGCTTTTAGTCCAAGAATCCTGATGAAATTGACACCGTGTTATTGCTTTCATTCCGGAAAGTTTGTGAGTGCTCTTTTCTTCTGTGTTCTTCTATACGTGCGTTTCCAATGACATCACGCATAGTTCCGGCCGCCATTCTGAATACCGAAGTAGAATTATGCAGTACTGCAGCATGTGACAATACACGGCCCCAGAGAGCGCACGTTTATGTGATATAACCAGCAAATCTCTGTCTGTGGAGCTACAGCAGGATTTACTGAAGATCTGCTTCACTCCTCAGACTAAAGTAACTCATCAAAGAGGAAACAGAAAACCTTTCTGTGATTTTTTTCATGTTGACATAGTCAGCCGCTCAAGATGTTAGCATGCTACCGGTTAGCAACTGTCATCAATCAACCGTCAATGGCTACAACACGATAAATACACATGTGGTTCACATCTATGAACACTGAGGGAATACTACAGTAACAGCTCAGATGTTTGGACTGTGGTTCAGGGCTTTCCCTTGGAGAGGTCACAGCTGAGCTGGTGAAGCTAAATGCTAACCGGTAGCATGCTAACGTCTTGAGCAGCTTAAACATTGACTCACTGGTTTCTTCACATAAACGTGCGCTCTCTGGGGCCTCGGTGGCCTCTTCTTGGCCACCGTCAATCAGTTGTCTTTCATTTTCATCGAGTAGAGATATTGTTACATGTCTGGACCCACCGCCTCCGCCTCACCTGGGTCCCCCCGTGTCCCGCATGCCGACACTGTGACGGCCCCCGTTTCCTCGCACATGCCCGGGATGCTGGGCGAGCGAACACGATCCTTGGACCGCAGCCGAGGCGTTTAAATCCACTCGGCGCGTGAGGAGCTTGGTGAAATACCGGGACACGGCCTGTTTTTGAAAGGCCCATTAGCGGCTGGACACTTCCTCTCAGCTGTCCCACCGCTGAGTGATGGACTGGGCGGCCAAAGAGGGACAAAATACAAGCGTTTGGGGTTTTTGTTGATCAAATATCCAATGTTTGCCCTGACAAAAAAAAGGCCCGGTGTTTTGTTTTGTTCAAGCACATTTGAGCAATCCTGTATAGTAAAAGGGATTCAGTTTAAGAAGAGGACATTATTAAGAGGTTTGCTTCGGTTTGAATAATAAGAACTAGTGCCAAACAAAGATGTGTTTCCGTTGTCGGAATAAAATTATGGACTGAGAAAATGACAAAAAATCCACACAACTGTTTGCTCACCAGTAGTTGTGCAGATTTTTTTGTCATTATCTGTTTTGGATCCAGCACAAGGACTAAGGACCAGTGGATGAGTGTGTCTTCACTCAAAACTAGCGACCAAACTAAAAAACGTTTCATTTCATAATGGGGCTATAGTTCAAAACACTCTCAGAAATCTACTACAGTCCAACATATACACAGAGGGAACATTTATTTGAGTATTTGTCCATGGAGTTGTGTTCTTCTTTATAGTTTATTCAGTTCTTAGTTCAACAAGTGTTAAATGAAAATACTGTATCTTAGAAGCAGATATGTTCTCTCTCTTTGCTGTGAGCCTCTCCTCAGACCTGACTGTAACTTTACTGGGAGTGGGACATCTCCAGCTCGTCTCCATGGAGATGTCGACTGAAGGTCCTCCTCCAAATCCATTGATTGGTTCTATATGTTTGAAAAAATATTATTTTTTGGGTGGCTGCTTGTCAATGATGGGTCACAATAATGCCACACCACGGATTCAACATGATTACTGATCATTCATAGCGATCGCTGTTGTTGTTTAGCTCTGGGATTTTCGCCAGATGTTTTGGTGAATTGTAGCTGATGTAACGCTGTTTTATCAAATGACTGATCTGTTACAGCGCAAGGGAACTAATTTTAAAAAACAGAATTCCCAAAAGAGAACCCTATGCAGACATGGAGAGAACATGCAAACTTCACACAGAAAGGCCCCGACTGATCCAGAGATCGAACCAGGATCTTCTTGCTGTGATGCACAAGCGCTAACCGCAGCATTACCGAGCTGTGTAGTATACTGCAGACCTCTGTTATCGTTATAAAAATAAAAAATAAATCAGGTATTGGGCCGATCATAGCGTGACGTGACAAACTTGCGATAGCTTGTTTCATGATTAAAATGAACCTAAGAGCCCGAGTGTAACTGGCCTGTGCCCCACGTCCTTCTCTTTCTCCTGGATCCTGGAATACTGATGTGGACGGAGTATTGCTTCCCTCTGGTGTTCCACGGCAAACATATGGTGAAGCTCGAGTGTGTAATTTACCGACGACTCCTGCTGCTCCCTCTGTCTCTCCTTCACACACAAACACTCTCTCCCAGAAAGGCTGTAATTTTAGCAGGGCCCATGGGTGGCCTGGATCCCACTGTCATACGGACCGAAACCGAGCGAGGGCGGAGATGACGCACGACAGACCAAGAAGCTATGCTAGGACTGGGTACAGTTAAACGATACCAGTATACAGTATCGGAAAACAAGTTCAGGTATAATACTACCGGGATCGAATGAATGAAAGTATCTTTAGATCCAAGTGTTGTTGGTCCAGCGACAGCATTAAAGGAAGTGACTTGATTGTTTCAGCTCAAATAAAATATTGTTTCCCCCATTTTTGCCCTTTTTTAAATTATTATTATTAAAAAATTTTGCCCAATGTTTGGCCCAAATTTTTCCAAACAATTTGAAAAATGTTCCTTTTTTTTTACACTTGCATTTGTTATTTTTGCCTAATTTGTAGTTTATTTATCGTCTCGTTTTCCCAATTTTACACCTAATTTTAACCCAATTAATTTGTACATGTTTTTTCCTTCTTTTGGCCTTTTTCTCCCGTCTGACATTTTTTTTCCAATTTGTTCCCATTTATCAAAAAAAAAAAAAAAAAAAAAAATTTTTTACACTATTTTTTGTTATTTTTGCCCCAATTATTATTTTTTTTCCCAGTTTTCCCCCCCTATTTTTTATTACTAATATTTTCTGTATTTCCCCCATTTTTCACACATTTCTTGACACTGGCAATGAACCCGATATTGTATGTTATTATTGACCCTGATGAACACTGATGCATCTGCAAAAAGACTCCTCTTTTTAAGAAAAAATACTGAGTTTGCCCTCATGACCGTTTTTTTGTTGACCAACAAAAATAGTCAAAGTAGCAGGTAAATCATGGGTGCACAGCAGACTCAGCTGCAGGACCTTTGCAGCTGAAGGGTTGTAGGTAAAGCCTGACAGATAATGGAGTGTCCAGACCAGTCCGGACGCAGGCTGAGAATGCCCCACATGGGAACCCGTCGGGCCGGAGCTTCTTTTATTCCAGAGGCTGTTGCTCAGATAAAGGCTCTGATGTCGCTCAGTGAAGCTGCAGCACCTTAGGCTGTGTCTGATTAGCTCTCAGCTGTTCAGAGCCGGACTGATGATGGCTGTATGACCTTTGTCCTGAATACAATCCTTGCTTTACTGAATCATGTGTGGACACCTACTGCATTATAATTTACTTCGGGACAATAATAAAGTTGAACCTTGAACCTCAATATGTATATTTAGCATAGGTATCGGTATTGTAAACCAAGTATAGATTAAGGTACTGGTATTGGGTAAAAATGCAACGGTACCCAGCCCTAGTTAGGACTCAGGGTGGCACAAAGACAGATCGACTTACTCTTGAATAATGATTCTCTTTTTATTGTCATTGTGAAGGGATTTCAAAGTGCGTGTTAGCAACGTTTTCCTTAGCAGTACGGTGAGTTTCTTTTCTTCTTTCTCTTTCAGTTCATTGTAAGAGCAGCCGCCTGTATAGAAACACAGCTATATTCTATTCGCACCTTATTAAAAACATTTTCCGTTGCCAACCTGGACGGACTTGCCGACGCAGTGAAATCTGACGACGCCGCCGTGACAATAAACTTCTCCTTTTTTCCCCGTTAGAAAGACCTCATTCCAGTCGCATGTACCTAAAATGAAACAGCCCTGGCAGCTGACCCGGAGGAGAGTACATGAACCAAACCTGGGGGAGCACTGTTTGGAGCTTTTATCACATCCGAAAACAATCCGTCACCCTGGCCGCTTTTCAAAGCTCTCGCTTTCCGCTTGGGAAAGAAGAAAAGGTTGAACTTATGGGACCTCGGGAAGATAGATGGGAGACTGTGTACATTCTTGAGTTGACCCGGGCCTGCTGTGCGCTACTGGCTCTCATCGCCCCCCCCCCCCATGTTTTGGAGCGGAGAGCACAGTGCGTTGTTATGGGCGGAAGGGATGAGGACCCTCTCCACCTGCGTGCCCCGTCTCGGACTGAGGATAATGGTCATAATATGGATTATGGAAGTCAGGTAAAGAAAAAATGTGTTTCCGTTGTGATTCATTACAAACTTGGATGAGAACGGGATGGCATCAGCCTGACGTCAACGAAAAGAAGCAAGTGTTGAAAAGTTAGTGAAACTGTCATACTTTTCATAGATTTGTACATGTGTGTAATGCAAACAACTATGTGGCACCCACTGTTCAGACGTCAGGGCTCTGTCGGACCCTCCACCAGGGCCTCTGTCAGAACATCTTTTGGGACGGTCCAGGTTCTCCGTCGAGAGGCCAGATCCCCACTGGACTGAAACTAAGATGGAAATCTGCAACAGAGAGCTGAGACCGTGGCTGACAGTGGTTCTCATGTGTAAAATGCACCTTATTTAAATGTTTTTGTTATGAAATGTTGTTTTACCTGTAACTTAAAATCCCAATACATCTGGTTCAGTGCAAATCAGTCAAAGCCAGAAGGCACTTAAATATTATGACACACAACAAATAGATCTGAGTAAGCATTTAGTCTCCAAAGGTAAAGAGCACCCACATTTACTGCTTTAGTGTGTAGGGAGGTGCTGTTTGGAATAAAAAGGCTTGTATGAACAGAATCCCGTTTGGCTGAAGGTGAAGAGCCCGATTCTGATTTATGGCACGACAACAGCTCACAGGCATTGTAAGTTTTGATACTAACAAGCTGAGGTTAACTCCTCTACACCGTGTTCCAAATTATTATGCAAATAAAAAATGTTCTAAGATTTTCTAAATTATCAACTCAAATGACAGTCAACTTAATTTTCAAATCTTTAACTGTTAGAGGATCATATGAATGTGGTTGAAAAAAAACCCCAATGATAACAGTATTTTTTCAAAAATAAATATAGTAAAATAAAAAAACTCCAAATCTACTGTTCCAAATTATAGTTTCAATACATTTTTGAGGTTGTAATTAACTGAAAATTGTAATTTGTTGAACTTGCAGCATTACACTGTAAATTCCGATTACGGTCGTAACATGAAATAAAGTGTTATAATTACTAGGAGACCTGATATTTTCAGCATTTACCCTCTATTCCATGTAAGAAGTACATTTTCAAGAAAAACTTGTGATTAATTGCTTTTCCATTTCACAGCAACATGTTTCCGTTCCAATTACATGGTTTTGCCAGTACTGACTAACTTTATATGATGCCAGTAATAATTATTTGTAGTCCCGTTGTGCTCACGCTCATTCTAAAGTATCCATTTTAAGATTCTGTCCCATTTACTAGGATTTGCCGGAATTGAATAATATAGGCTTAACATTAGCTTTACTTGCTTTTCTCTTTATCCAGTGCATGGTTTTAGTAACTCTCACTAACCTCCCCAGTGTCCTCTACTGAGCCCCTGTAACGGAAACTTGACTGTCTAGTAACCGTAACAGACAATACTAAGCTATAACTTATGTTGCCTGGGATTGGCTCAGGTCATATGTCACATGTGCAGAATAAGCCAATCAGATTGCTCTGAACTGTTTTGAATTCAAAAGAGAAGTGTTCAACAGCCCTCAGTGTATCATCGAGCAGAAACAGCAGAAAACAGGACCTCTCCTGTTTTATTTCTCATTAATCAACTTAAGGTAAGTGTGTCTTTGTGTGTCTTATTTGAGATTGCTCTGAGAGTTTAATGTATTGTTACTATTTTCATTTTTTTTTTATATATATATTTGAAAAGTACAACACTCTTGCTCTACCTTATAACACATTTGTTATTTAATTCGGTGACTGCACAGTGGTCTGTCTAATATTAGTGATACTAATTTAAGTAGTAAACCCCCAGACCTGTATTTAAAGACAGAAAATAAATACTTAAGGGTAATTTACTAAGTGTTTGCTCACATGCAAAAGTGCAGCAGCAGCACAAGATTTGTGATATTTTTTATTCATGCAGCATTTACATGTTAGCTTAGGTATTATTACTGTAATACTCTTTATTTGAAATGTTAAATCAGGTGCAGCATGTCCACAAAATAGTATATTATATTTTTCAGTTTGCACTCACCATTTAACAACTCACAGCATTAAATTAATGTATATCTAATACTACTGGTTATGATTCAAGTTTTTCTTTTTTGCAGACAGTGACAGCTGTGAAGATTTAGAGACTGACTCGGCATCAACGCTGAAGGTAAGACTTTTAAACAGTATATCATTTAGTAAAATAATCTTTTAAATGGTTTGTGTGTGTCCAGTGTCAGACTGAGGAGTCCAGCTGTGGAAAGACCTGATGAGACGGAGCTGAACACTCTCAGGTGAGATGGGACTCAAATGTTTGTGTCAAAAACATTTTACCTGTGGTTTGGACTTTAGTATTAGTACAGAACTGTTTAGTCTAGTTTTATATGATATAGTTTATTCTACTTCTCATAAAACTCTAAGGACATCCATAGTCTTTGCTTTTCACCTGAGGTCATTAGCTAATGTAATCCTGTGTGGATATGCCTGTCGTGAGCTTACTGATTGTATTTCCTTGTTTTACAGAAATCTGAACTGCTGTAAAAACTTTGAGACCACCTCAGCTTCCGTGCAGTAGGTAAGACAGCATTAATTGTTAATCGTATATTTGGACAAATTGGCCATAAGTGGGATGTGAAATAACATTTGTGAATGGTTTGTGTGTCCAGTGTCAGACTGAAGACTGCAGCGGTGGAAGGATCTGCTGAGACTGGAGCTGAACACACTGAGGTGAGACAGAGTCAGAGCTGAGATGTTTGGATGAGACAAAGCAACATTTTACCTGTAGGTTTTGGTCTTGCCATAGGGACTCATGACTAAAGTATATTTGTTCTTCATATGTCTTACAGAAATCTGACCACGCTGATGAAGACTTTGAGGAGTGAGCTTTGACAGTGATTTACAAAGATGCCCTTCCTCCTGCTGTGTCTGCAGAACCTGCTGCACTTACAGAGTCTGTGGAACCTTCTGAGACACTTCAGCTCCTCGGCTTCATCGGCTCAGTACAGACCAATCCACCTGTTTGGACTGATGTAAACTATAACTGCAGAAATGGCGATGTTCTATCATCAATTGCATCTAAAAATGTTTTACAATGTTCAATGTTAAATAAATTGACTTTATAACTATACTTTCTTTTGCTTTATTCCAACATTTATATCTTGTACTAAATTTGTGAAACTTAACATTAATGGGAATAACAAATAAACCATAAATAGAACAGGAATATTTAAGTAACCATTACTAAGAATAATAGTACAGGTTAAGACCATATTTAAGTAACAAAAGTAATCGGTACTAGGAATTCCCAGTTGCCTGGACTTACGTGTATAGTAATCGGAACTTGTATCAAAAGTAATGAATACTGTGATATCCCTCTTAATCATACTAGCGTTACTAGTAATCATAGCTTAACATTGGGCTTAATAATTATGCATCGGGTTTACAACTTATTCCAAGTAAGCGCAATGAGTTGGAATTTACAGTGTAGGAGGTCATATTTACTGAAATGAAAAGCTATTTCAATCAAAAACATCTTAACAGGTCAAGTAATATTTTAACATAGGAGCCCTTCTTTGATAGCAGCTTCAAAATTCTTAAATCCATTAAACTTCTGAGTTTGTGGAGAGTTTCTGCTTGGATTTCTTTGCAGGATTTCAGAATAGCCTCCCAGAGCTGCTGTTTGGATGTGAACTGCCTCCCACCCTCATAGATGTTTTGCTTGAGGCTCCAAAGGTTCTCAATAGGGTTGAGGTCAAGGGAGGATGGAGTCCACATCATGAGTTTCTCTTCTTTTATGCCCATAGCCGAGGTATTCTTCACAGCAGGACATGGTGCGTTCTCAGGCATGAAGATGATTTTAGGGAAAGCACAGCTCCTCTTTTTGTACCATGGAAGAAAGTGTGCAGTCAAAAACTCATATACACATATTTTTCAGAGGTCATTTTCACCCCTTCAGGGAGCCTTAAGGGGCCGACCAGCTCTCTCCCCATGATTCTGGCCCAAAACATGACTCCGCCCCCTCCTTACTGATGTCACAGCCTTGTTGGGACGTGGTGGCCATTCACCAACCATCCACTCCTCCATCCATCTGACCATCCAGGGTTACACGGCCTCATCAATGAACAAGACTGTTTGAAAATGAGTCTTCATGTATTTCTGAGCCACTGCAGCCGTTTCTGCTCGTCAGCTTCAATGAACAGTTTAGAGGAGGCCGGATAGAAGGTTTATGCACAATCTGATGTGTTTCTCTGGCAGAAAGCGTCCTTATTATGCCTTTATCTGCACAAACCCGTGTGTGCTTTGAACCAGTCATAAATCTCTTAACAGTACAATGATTACTAGTGGTGGGCCGAGAACGAGACGAGATTTTGACATAATTTGCAATAATAAATAATATTTTGCAATTTTGTTTCCTTTGTATTGTATTGTTTTTAACACAAAAAAAAAACTAATAAGGATGGGAATTGATACGATTTTACCAATATCATCGGGATCTATGTGTGTGCATACAGTTTAATATTAGAACAAGGCTAATACATTTGGCTCTTTCAAAAGGTGTATTCTGATTACATTTCCAAATTATAAATACTAATTAGATATAATTTTAAGCTTAAAAGTTGATTTCAGGTGGAGGAGGAGGAGACAGGTTTAGATTTAGTATCTAAACAGTCTGTGCCAGACACTGACGCACAGGAGGTTTTAAACATTAAACAGAGAGTGATTCTACTGAAGTTAGACTGACCTCTTCCTTAAATGGCCCGCTGTAATCATCCCTTCATATTCTGCGCACTGGCCTGCCCTCTACCACGGTGTCCGCGCGCGCATGTCACACCTGTGTTGTTTTGCTTTTCCGTGCGCGGCAGATGAGCGCGTACAATCACAAAATTACAATTGCGGCGTGCAGCGGTAAGATGTAGTTTCCAACAGCAGAGCCTTTAGTTCGTAAATGAAAGAGAAAGTTACCCCCGGCTCACACTGAATCCGGTCCGGTTTCGGTCCTGATCCAGTCCGGTTTCCCCCCACACTACCACTCACATTGAGTCCGGCTGACACTGTGGCTCCGCCAGCTCCGGCGCCAGATGCTGCGCCAGGCACAGAAACGGCCCTCGCGAGAACAGAAGCGCATGTGAGTTTCCCTCTTGGTGCGAGGGCACGTCATAAGTCGCCCCATATATAGGTCGTTTTTGTAACAAAAGCCGTATTTGCCAGTACGACTCTCCCCAGTGAAGTGGAGGCTTTAAACACGCTAATGCCCCTGTGTCACTGGTAATGGAGACATGTTTACATTTACGAAGTTACACGCGTGTACAGGTGGTAAATGAGACCAAATAAGTAATAAGCGGACAGATTTTATTTTGAAATACACCGGATCTTCCTCTCTCACGAGACCTGACTTGACTTTGAGGACGCCGTACCGGACCTTAACGGGATTTACCCCTGGCTCACACTGAATCCGGTTAACGCCAGGTACGGCGTCCGCCAACTTAGAAAGTCATTAAAACCAATGTAGCCACACTCACACCGCTCCGCGAAGTCCGGCTCCGGCTACCGAGGCCATCCGGTGGCAACGGAAAGAATCCGCAAGAAGTCTATTTTTGCCGGATACCGGAGTCCCAACGGATCAAACCGACAGAAAAAACACGCGCCAAACAGGAAGTCAGGTCTCGTGAGAGAGGAAGATCCGGTGTATTTCAAAATAAAATCTGTCCGCTTACAATTTATTTGCTCTCGTTTGCCACCTGTACACGCGTGTAACTGAAATATAATTTGCATACTAATTTGGAACGAGGTGCAGTGTGTCCCTGGCCAGGGCATTTGTTTTCTGTCTCCATCGTATACTGTTTCTGGTTTCAGGCCATTCCCAGTCACAATAACGTCAAGAGAGATGCAAATGGAAGGGCATCTAGCTCAAAACCCCAGTATCCCTCACGGGCTGTTAAGTCGAGGTAAACGACTCTGCCTCTGTCAGTCCTGAGGCACTGTTGCTCCTCAGCTTTGGAAAGTTATCGACTGTCCACCCAAAGCTTCGTGGTAAGTGAAAGGCTTTTCGGTTGGCTCGGAACTAGCAACAGGTTAAGGTCACAGGTTCGCATTACTGGAGATGTCATGGTGTGGTGTAGCCAATGATAAAACGAAGTTAAAAAGGATAAAATACAATTTAATGTATTTTAAAAGACAGGGTAAAACATACATTAAAAGAAGACTAAACCATGGGGGGTAAAAAGGACTAAAAATAGAGAGGGGGTGCTTTAAGGTGCAGTCAGTCAGGTCCTCGGGCCGGTTCTGGGAATCTCCATCGGAGGAACAGGGGTCCGCTTTCTAACCCCTGCACAATAAAGGTGCAGGGGTGTCTCATTGGGGAAATCCACTTGGGCGGGGCTGAGTATAAAATCCATCCATCCATTTTCTTCCACTCTTCCGTTGCCGGGTCGTGGGGGCAGCTGCTGGAGCTGCACCAGCCCCTATGGTGCCCCCTCTGCAGGTGGTGGGTCCACAAAAGGACGGCCTCCTGGTTCTAACCGGGCCTGTTGGTCTCTCATAAGGGGCTTGAACAAGCCACACCAGATTGTAGCCTTGGGCTAATTTCCATCCGTTGTCCCCCATGCGCACTCTCAAACACACTCTCATTCATCCAGGCCTATTGTACATGTTTTTAGTGGTAGGGGAAAACGGAGTACCTGGAGGAAACCTACGCAGCCATGGGGATAACATGCAAACTCCACACAGAAAGGCCCCGGACCTTGATGGGAATCGAACCCGGACCTTCTAGCTGTGGCGCAGATGGTAGAGCGGGTCGTCTCATGATCGGAAGGTCGGGGGTTCGAATCCCGCCTCCTGAAGGTGCACACTGTCGTTGTGTCCTTGGGCAAGACACTTCACCCACCTTGCCTCCAGTGTCTGCGTACATTGGTGTATGAATGGGTGAGAGGTTCCTTGCTGTAAAGCGCTTTGAGTGCCTAATGTAGGTGGAAAAGCGCTATATAAGTTGAGACCATTTACCATTTACCAAGCACAAGCGCTAACCGCTGTACTACCGTGCCGCCCTGAGTATAAAATCAACTTTAAAAACATACACCATAAAACAAACTAAAAACAACTTAAAACCAGTCCGCCCGTGACTTTAACAACAAGAGAGTGTCATGGCGGGAGTTACCCCGGTAACCAGGACAGATATTTACGGCACGCGAGACTACTGTTGTAAAGTATCTCTTATTGCTGGGTTGCAGGTGACATCACAGCGTTCTAAAGGCCAATAATATTGTAGAGAGATCAATTATTTTGTTTTTGAGGACACTTTTGGTCTTGTACAGCGAGATCATGGACTCAGTGACTGATATTAAGGATAATTTTTGTAATTCATACATTTTCTTTTTAGATACGACTTGTGAAAGAGTAATGCAGTTAATAGGGAAAAAAACAATATGACAGGCTTCATGACATCACTCTGACTGGGAGCGAGCCGTTAGTCCGTTTGTTGTTGAGGCTCACACCAGCCTGACGGGTTCTGCATAACTGACACTGTTGACGTTTCATTTAAGAGACATGCTAATGCTAATGGTCCACACGCTTGGACGACCCAGACTTCGTCAGGGGATAGGCTCTTGGTTTGGTCACGTTTCTGCTGTGTGGAGAGCTCATCAGCGGCGCTCTTTGACACCAGGAACCCGTGGCTACACTTAACGGACACACTGCGGTGGAATTTGAACTGCTACACCCGTCAGGCGGAAATATGCGTGAGTCAAGTCAAAGGATACAAATGCTCTGTAATCAGATGGACAGTGCTTTTCCCACAATGTCTGAATTTACAAATAAAGGACCAAACCAAATTTGTTCCACTAGAAAAAAAAGCAGGTATAGTGGCTTTAAAAGTATGTGATCAGCAGAGGTCTTTTTAATGTAGGGGTGATGTGGTAAGAGTGAAAAAGTCTCAACAATTAAGAATTAAGGACTACTATGAGGTGATAGGCAGGGTTTAACTGTCAACAATGTATTTGAAACTCCATTCTTGGTCTGCCCCACCCCACTTTTGACATGAGTAAATATCTTTTCTTTGGTCTTCCTCTTGGCCTCAGAGATTCCTCACAAATACTTCCACATCCTTTGGGAATTGTCCCCAGGTCGGACAAACCGCTCCGTGCCGAGGGTCCTTTGCAGGGATTGTGTGCAAAAGCGTGCCCCTGGGAACCGAACGGACAACGGAGAAGGTAATGGAACTTTTGCAGAGCGCAGATCTGGAAAACTACAGGTTGGGTCTCACAGCACTGACAACATAATGATGCGGTTTGTCAGAGGTTGTATAGAGAAGGGAAAGAGATCGTTTATCTGTACAAAAGAAAATACAAAGGAAAATAGCAAAAACGGTGGATTGTATAATGTTTGTAAGGAACCCAAAAACAAACACACGGGAGAATGATGTTGTGCTTGTGGCGGTTAGAATTTCTTAACTTCCATTTTCCAACTTGACAAACTGCTATCTTAATGAACATGGAAGTCAATCTTTATTCTCCTATAAGACCAAAGGGAGCAGTCGAATTTGACTTTGGTTTAAGAAAAGTCCAATGTGACCGACAAAACATGGCTTCTTTACGAGCACCGTGTTCTTTTGGGATATTTCTCAATCGTACCCTGAAATGTCACAATATGGACTCTCCAAAACAGCTCTAAAAGCCCATACAACCTCATATCTGTGGGATGTTTGCCAACGGAAGAACAAGAACTCGAAAAGCAGATAGGTATGACTTTTGGAAACCATTGAATTAGAGATCTATTGTGGTGAGGTACGCCTGTGGAGCGGGTGATGGTCGTTACATGAGCATAATTTAAATAAAATAAAATTAGTCAACAAAAGGTACAATGCTACCGGAGAGAAAGCAAGGCAAATGTATTTATACAGCATATTTCATGCACGAGGCAACTCAATGTGCCTCACAGCAACACCGAAAACACATAAACACAATTTGATACGAGTTGATACAATTCATAAAAATATTTAGTTTAGTTGATTTGTTTATTTGAGCAGTTAATCTGCTCAAAAGGAGTGGGCCGAAGCGAAAGGCTTACAAGTATTTTGGATGTACTGCAGTTGTCTAACCTCTAAAAGCATGTGTGTTCGTTCATTAAAAGAGGACATAAGATGTTCCATAAATATGACATTCATAATCATTGAATCAGCAGCATTTGTTCACATTTCCACACATTTCTTTGAGTTCATAGACATTGTTCTGTCCATAGTTTTTCTCATTTTCAAATGAGTCCATTCTACTAGTAGTCCATTCTACTCCAAATCAATGGGGCACACTAAAAAAAAAGCAGCAGGAGACACACAAAGCAGGGACATGACCAAACCCCTTGACCTATAAATGAAAGACTAGTTGAAGAAAATCACATAAAAGAGGGAAAATGATCATAACGCTTGCTGGCTCATACAGTTGCATGCCCACACTCTGAAGCCCTCAACCATTAGCGACACTAAAGAGAAGCTTGTATTAGCGAAGATCCGCACAACTGGTGAGCTAACTACAGTTGTGCGGATCTTTTTCTTTTTCTTCCCATGTACCTTTTGGATCCAGCACACTGGTTTAGAGCATGGGATGTGCGTGTCTCTCCTCTTCCAAGCTTGTATTAGCGGCCTTACGAAGCACTAAGATAAAGATAAATTAATAGCAAATATCTGCAATATCTACCTGACAGAAGACGCTGCACGCCCTGGGCACTCACAGCCCAGCCGGCCGAAGATGGAAGTGCGGAGAAAGACAAGGGCTTTTATACCATTTTTACTAAGAGTTGGTGCCATGATGTTCCAATGTTATATATTAATTAATCAAATTCTACTAGCCTATATTTAGTCCATACTGCCACACACCTTACAGTGGGACCCTTTGAAAAATGTGCTTATGAATAAAGTTTGTGCAACAATAAATGAGAAGAGGCCACAAATCGTCTCCTTAGAATGGTAAGGTTCTATCCGAGTAGTGCCGAGATATTTAGGTTTGCAGCTTTGACTACTCAGAAAAAAGTGCTGTGATGTGTTTATTCTCATAGAAAAAAAAAGCACCATAAACAACAATAACAAAATATATATATATACACACATACTGAAATTTACATGCATTTTTATGTATAAGGTTGTTGTGCTCAGAAAGACTTTTTACCTCTAAATCTGATTTATATATATATATATATATATATATATATATATATATATATATATATATATATAATTTTATATATTGTTTTTTGTAGTTTCATTTGAAATTTTGCGTATCAAAACATATGCACAAATGCAAATGATGATCCGACCAGCCCCAGTCTCCCCCTAACTGTGAACAGACACCAGGTCCCAGGACGAAGACATTATAAAGACAATACTGTTGACAACATTTGACTCAGTGGTAAAGAATTGACCTGATTGAGCAAAACCAATGTGAAATTGTCCTAAATCAGTTCACAAAACCTACACGCCAAGTTGACGGTTAACCAGTGAAATTTACATAGTATATAGTAAACACATTGTATAATATACAGAAAGGGCCCAAGGACAAGAATATGTGGACTCAGTTTCAACAAAAATGATAAAACCTTGTCATTCCATCCATCCATTTTCCTCCGCTTTATCCGGGGCCGGGTTGCGGGGGCACCAGTCTCAGCAGAGTTGCCCAGACTTCCCGATCCACGCACACCTCCTCCAGCTGTTCTGGGGGGACCCCGAGACGACACCAGGCCAGCTCGGCAAACAGCAGAGATGAGATCCTGAGGTTCCCAAACCGGACACCCTACGGTCCCTAGCGGCACCTAGAAATTCTATCCATAAAGGTAAGGAACAGAACCGGTGACAAAGGGAACGCACTGGGAACAGGTCTGACTTACGGACGGCAATGCGAACCAAGCTCCTGCTGCAGTCATTCAGGGAACAGACAGCCCTTAGCAGAGGGCCACGGACCCCACACTCCCGGAGCACCCCCCACAGGGCACCACGAGGGACATGGTCGAACGCTTTCTCCAGATCCACAAAGCACATGTGGACTGGTTGGTCGAACTCCCACAAACCCTCGAGCACCCGATGAAGGGTATAGAGTTTGTCCTCCTGGATCCAAGGTTCGACTATCGGCTGGATCCTCCTTTCCAGCACCCTGGAATAGACCTTACCGGGGAGGCTGAGGAGTGTGATCCCTCTGTAATTGAAGCACACTCTCCGATCCGTCTTCTTGAAAAGAGGGACCACCACCCCGGTCTGCCAATCCAGAGGCACTGTCCCGGACCGCCATGCGATGTTGCAGAGACGTGTCAACCAAGACAGTCCAAGAAAACATCCAGAGACTTAAGGCACTCAGAAGCTTTCTAACCACCTCAGTGACTTCAGCTTGGGTGATGGGTGAGCCCCCTCAGAGTCCCCAGCCTCTGCTTCCTCATCGGAAGACGTGACAGTGGGATTGAGGAGATCCTCCTTCCACCGCCCGACCACATCCCCAGTCGAGGTCAGCAGCTCCCCACCCGCACTGTAAACAGTGTTGGTGAAGCACTGCTTCCCCCTCCTGAGGCGCCGGATGGTTTGCTAGAATCTCTTCGAGGCCGACCGATAGTCCTCCTCCATGGCTTCTCCGAACTCCTCCCAGACCCGAGTTTTTGCCTCTGTGACCGCACGAGCTGCAGCACGCCTGGCCTGCCAGTACCTCTCAGCTGCCTCCGGAGTCCCACAACCCAACAAGGCCAGGTAGGACTCCTCCTTCAGCTTGACGGCATCCCTTACTTCTGGGCACCACCATCGGGTTCGGGGATTGCCGCCGGGACAGGCACTAGAGACCTTACGGCCACAGCTATGAGCGGCCGCATCGACAATGGAGGAGGAGAACATGGTCCACTCGGACTCAATGTCCACAACCTCCCTCGGAATCTGGGTGAAGCTCTTCTGGAGGTGGGAGTTGAAGACCCTCTCTTCACACGAGTGTCCGAGACACGTGGTGACTACAAAGTTGATCATCGACCTCCTGCCAAGGGTGTCCTGGTGCCACGTGCACTTATGGACACCATGCTCAAACATGGTGTTCGTTATGGACAAACCATAACTAGCACAGAAGTCCAATAACAGAACACCACTCGGGCTTCGATCGGGGAGACTGTTCTTCCCAGTAACCCTTGTCCAGGTCTCACTGTCATTACCACGTGGGTGTTGAAGTCGCCCAGTAGAACAATGGAGTCCCCAGTCGGAGCACCATCTAGTACCCCTCCCAGGGACTCCAAGAAGGCCGGGTACTCTGCACCGATGTTGGGCCCGTAGGCCGAAACGGTGAGAGACCTGTCCCCGACCTGAAAGCGTAGGGACACGACCCTCTCGTTCACCGGGGTGAACTCCAACACGTCGCGGCTGAGCTGGGGGGCTATGAGCAAACCCACCCCAGCCCGCCGTCTCTCCCCGCGGGCAATGTGAGGTGAGGCCGACTATATCTAGCCGGTATCTCTCAACCTCTCGCACAAGCTCAGGCTCTTTCCGCCCCAGCAAAGTGACGTTTCATGTCCCAAACGCCAGAAGCTGCGCACGCGGACCAGGTCGTCGAGGCACCTGCCTTTGACTGCCACCCAGTCTTCTCTGCACCCGACCCGGCTGGTGGGTCCACAGGAGGGCGGGCCCACGTCGTCCTTTCGGGCTACGCCCGGCCGGGCCCGTGGGCAGAGGCCTGACCACCAGACGCTCGCATTCGAGCCCCAACCCCAGGCCTGGCTCCAGGGTGGGGCCCAGGTTGCCCCATACCGGGCGACGTCACGGTCCTTGTTGTTGAGCTATCCATGGGGTCTTGTGAACTGCTCTTAGTCTGACCCGTCACCTCGGACCTGTTTGCCATGGGAGACCCTACCAGGGGCACGAAGCCCCAGACAACATAGCTCCTCAGATCATTGTCATTCTAGGAGGACAAATTGCTGCTGTTGCGCTCATTCTTTGAGTTTGTTCTTGATAAATCTGCGTAAAATTTAGGGAAAAATCAAAGAGGCTCCACACTTCCACAGGAAGTTAGGGCTAGTTTGGTTTAGTTTAAGCTTGCGGATGTGACAGAGCTCCACTGATCATAAGCCCTTCCATCGTCCTCCACCAGAATAAACGCTTTTCCTTTTCTTTACAAAGTCTGACTTTTCAAGAGATACAAAAAAAGCAGACATGGGTGGCTGACCAGGCGAGGGAAACGTAAGGAGCATCTACAGCACATAATAGATAAATTAGCTCTGACTGAATGAAAATCAAAACATTTCATATTGATGCCTTGGAGCAGCAGAGCCGCAGGTGACGGAGTCGGCCCGACCCCCTGGCGTCCGTGAAGCACAGACCCACGTTACAAAGAAAATGACTCTTATTTATCGGCCTATGATTGATTTGATCATTCAAACATCAATCAGGCTGCAAATAATAAAGCAGTGGTTTTTATGAGAAGTTGCAATCATAAAGTTTGTCCACAAGAGGTCAGTGTTCAAACAGAATGAAACAGCTGATACTTCAAACCTTTAGAGACTCTTTTTGCAGGAAGTGTTACAAGGCTGCAGTCGGTCAGAGCGTCACATCATCAGTTGGAGGTCACTGTGTCAAGGCTGGAATGAAACCGTGTCCGATCATAAGTGCAAAGACCGCAGACGACTCTTGCACTCCCCGGGAATCTGGGACCTTCTTGCTGTGCGGCGGCGGCGAACCCCCCACACCAGCTTTGTGAATGACGCATCACATTAGGAGCTTTATTTGTCTGTAGAATAAAAACACTGAAGGCTATGACCACAGTAACATGCTGAACAGGTGTAGACTTAAAAGCCTTTACACTTATAAAAGCTCCTTTCGGTGACTGTTCTGTTAGGAGTAAATCACAGTGATGATGTGAGCCTGTGTGGTCCCTCTGCGCTGTGAGTAAACACCTCCCGCAGCAGCATTAAAGGGCCTGCTCTCCCTGTAATAGGCCCAGATTAGAGCGCACTGGTGTTTACGGACCGCGCTCACGGCAGACATAACAGCAGCACACCCGGGGTTTTTATGAGGTCCAAATGACACGCTCAAACATACCATCTCCGCAATTTTCCGACCGCCGCTGTAAAACTCCACTGGGTGTCCGCATCCATCCCAAGAAGTCGAGGGCAGCCGTTCCTAGAAACGGGAACGCCGCAGTCTTCTTTAAAAGGTGTTATCTGGTAGAACGGGCAAACTTTCTGACCTGAGGGACACAATGTTTGTTGTCAGTTTAGTGGTGACTGTTGTGAAGATAACTTGCTTTTTTTTTTTTAAGGCTGTGAAATGTTGGGAGTTGCAGCATGTCAAAATTAAAACTTTTCAATGCCACTGTAATGCCATAATGCTATATTTTTAATGTCACAAATGCAAAAGTTCTGTTCTTAGATGATGTTCGGTACGGTGAAGTTCCTCAAGTGAATAGACTAAATTAAATCAAATATATAAAATGACCGCTCCAGCAGTGCGTCTGGTACAGTGCCCAGTCTCTGGACACTCAAACGTATACATTTGGAGTTATGTAAAGAATGTTTTTGCGGGTTCCCCTGCCCACTAATCACTAGTCAAAATGCGTGTGTTTATTTCACCTGCACAGAGCCAACACGGTCAGCCCGGGACAAAAACGGGACGCACTTATGTAACACGGAGGGAACCAGGGACGTGTGGAGGAACAGCTCCTCCCGGTGGCAGAAGACAGACGTCCGGACATCGTCGCAGCCACAGATGGAGCTGATCGATGGGGACTGCGTCTGCTATATTTGGATTGGTCTTTTATCACAAATGTCTGCGTTTACAATACACTAAAGGACTAATACATTTTCTTACACGACTTGTCATATTGGTGTCGTGACAAATGCCCCGTGTCCGCCTGAACCATGTCTGTTCAGAAATGAGGAAAGAAAAGTCCTTCTCATTAGATCTTTTATTATAAAAAACATGTGAGATTAGTTCAGTCCAGCCAACTTTGATTCCAATTGTGTGTGGAGTAGGGCTGGGTACCGTTACAACAATACTGATACCTAAACGATACCTATACTAAAATATTGGTCATCTAGAACCGGAAAACAGAACGATAATGATCTGCAAATTAAAATATCGGGTTCATCGCCAATGTCAGGCAATGTGTGAAAAATGGGTAGTAACTTGGAAGAAAATGTGTGAAAAAGAAAAAAAACGCGGGGGAGGGGGGGAATTGGGGAAAAAATTTGTTAAAATATTAGTAATGAAAAAATTGCAAAAAAATAGAAAATGCCAGTAGAACCTACACTTTTTTTCCAATTACAGACTGGTAGATCATTTAACGGTACCCAACCCTAGTGTGGAGTGCCAGGGTTTCGTCAGCCTTAATCCAACAATCAGTGATGTCAGGGGAGGCAGGTGAGGCCAGGCCTAAAAAAATACAATAAACTTTATAAAAACAAGTCCCTTCTCTTAAGATAATAGGGATTTCCTATGATTTTAATCAATCTCGTGGTTAAATTTTTTTTTATCAGCTGTCGATATCGTGTAAAGAGGGCGGAGCCTCCAGCGCCCCGCACACACTTGAGCTCGCCTCATTCACTCAGCGCTCTCTCTCTTTCGGGCTTTCCCCCCCCCCAAAAGTAAAATACATTTGTAAATGGGTATTCGTTGGGCGCGTTGGTTTTCTATCACCTGGATAAAGAATCAGACATAAGAACGAGTTGTTTAACATGCTCATTTGACTTTAAACCGTGTTTTGAAAGGCCCGAAGTGAGGCTCGCCTCCAATGCACTGCCCCTGACGACCCGAGGGGGGCGCCGTGTCAGCACTACACATTTCTACAAAACATGTGGACTACACGTGCAAAAAAAGTCTGTTTTATTATTCTGCACGGTTTAGGAGTGGCAATTTAAACGTAAAGGAGTAAGTCAAAGGGAAAACTGATTAGACTGACATTTTATGGATGAAATGTTGTAGACGAGTCTTTATGCTGAAAAATGTTGCCACTATCGCGCACTGCCGGCGTGGTGCATCAAGATTGTCAATAACTCATCACTTGGACGGGCGGATTTGTGTCACTCTAATGACCTATATTGACATTTATAAATTGCATTTTGTTCTACCTCTTGGATGAAATGTTACGCCGTGCAGCCCGAGGTGTAAACAACATTGTAAAAAAAAAAAAAAAAGTGTAGCGGTCATGGTCAGTCGAAATATGAGCCCGTTTTTACTTTATTTCTTTAAAGTTATCCAAATGTCCCCCATGTCTGTTCGACCAACGCCTCCATAAGCAAAGTCCAGAGGTCACTTGCTCATCTCCTTGTACATGTCCTCCTGGATTTGGCTGGTGTCGTACTCCTTCATCATGTCATACTGGAGCCACGGCTGGGCCCACTTCTGCGCGTGCTCCAGCTTCTCCGGGCTCAGGATCTGCTCGAAGGCGATGCCCTGGACGTTGTACTTGGGCCTCTCCCAGCGCTTGGACCACGGCTTGGGACGCATCTTCACCGTCATCTGGGAACGGAAGGAAGAAACAATGAAAACCAAGCGAACGTTGTGTACAGACTTGACATTCGACACATTGTCAGTGGATTTGCTTTCGATACCAATACTAGGGTTTGAGTATCTGCTGATATCCGATATTACCGATATCAAGAGACTTTCTTAAAAGAAGTTGCTGGGAATTACAAAGTTGGTCCTCTTTTCTCCATTATGAGATCAATAAAGTCAGATTTTTCTCTTGCAAACGAGATTATAGGCTACCTCTTAAAGCAGTACTATGTAACTCATGCACCCTAGAGGCCATAAGCGCCACTGCAGGTGTCGTAGCATGTTGCGGTTTTTTACTCATTAATTGTCCGTGAGAGTAAATACTACGCTGACAGAAAAGGCAAAGGGAGAGAGGGATATTGTTCATGCAATTACACGAGATAATTTTTTTCACTCAAAGATGGCTGTAAAACCTGTTTAAGTGGCGCTAGCCCGCAATTAGCTTTGCCCGTTAGCCTCTTAGCTTCTTCTTCGTGATTCCATTAGTGTGTATTGGTGACACCGACCCGGTGGCAGGCAAGTTGCGATTGTAGTTTTCTGGCCAGAGACACCAGGGGGAGATGAAAGACCCTCCAATCATCCCATTAACACTTGTATTACCCCGAGAGGGACTACGGAAAGGATTTATTAAAGGTAAACAAGTTACTTAATACTGCTTTAAAAAACTGTAATGGAAAAACATTAAACAAGAATGAACCCCTTGAAAACGAGATGGCACATCTCAAGGGGCATACCATCCATAAACTTAAGAATAACTACTTTTCAACTCTAAATATAGGACCGGCAATTTAGGTTACATTATGAACAACTCACATAAATTGATCTGATCATTACAAATTGTGCTTCTATATCATGCAAAATCGACTTTTTGGAGTTTTTAACCATGTTGTTATGCTATTTCCTTCTCAAAAACACCCCCAGAGTGGTTTTTGACTTCATTCACGCAGTTCTAAGTAATCCTCCTGAATCCTGCTCTCTGAGCAGCTGCTCCGCCTCTCCTGGAAAACCACTGAGTTGTTCCCATCTGACGTCAGATCGGAACATCAGGAAGTGCTCGACGTCTGTAATGTAATGACTTACTTTTAACTTGTAAAACAAGACTGTACAAAAAACGTCTAACACAGAGTGAGTGCTCACTTTTCCACAAACAATCTTTGATATTATGTCACTGCTCTGTTTTGTTTTTCAATTTGCCTAAAAACAAAAGTTTCTTATTCAGTCCTGGTTTATAAATGGTTTAGTTTAGCTCTGGGTTTTACAACCGGTGTAAGTCCTGGTTTAGTCCTGGCTCAGTCCTGCCGCAGTCCTGGGCCAGCTCAAGTTTAGTACGTTACAGCTTTGCTTCTCTTTAAGTTATAGATTTAAGTTATAGTTTTGCTTCGCTCCATTTGCGCTAAAGCGGCTCATTATCTGCGCACACGTTCATGTTGCTTTTTTTAGACTCGCTGCGGGTCATATATTGACACCTGGAGAGAAAAAGAACCGAAAGTTGGCACCGAAAGAATTTTAGTTTTTCATACCACCCCGGTCGGTACCGAGTAGCCACCGTTTAACGGTGCCCATCCCTACATATAAATGCCCATACTTTGGAATGGCTAAAATAGCATGATTAGATCCTTTAAATAATATGTTCTATCAGTTATTCTTTAACAGTTTTCATAAACTAAAATACAAACACTTTATTTTATATTGTTAGACTACTTTAGGTAATCCAATCAGCTTCTGTCCCAGCCTGGATTAGTTGACGTTAGCATTAGCACGTTGCCGCAAGCTTTAGCATACTGTTCCTAGCCGCAATATGCCTCGGCAATCAAAATTGTGTTCGCGGAGGATAAAACCCAATTAGCTTGAAGCATCACCATATTCTAGACGTTTGCGTGGGCATCACCATGAATTCACTCGTATTAGTTAACATAGGCCTGGAGAAGTCCAGACAAAATCAGGTACTACACGAAAACAAAGGCGTTTTCAGGCCGCACAGAGAAACAGTGCAGTGTTGATCAATCTACTAAACATCAGGTTTTAGCGGCAAACATTTTCCCTCTTTCTCCGCTTAATGAACAGACTTCAGGCTGCACCGGAAGTGTCAAAAAAGCCACAAAAAAACATGATGAAAAGGCAATACAAAAGCAATGCAAGTGCAGCAAAAAAGAAACAGAAAACTCAACAAAAAAAGTGGCAAAATTGTGACAAAAACACCATGAAAAAGCAACAAAAGAGTGACAAGAAACGGGTAAAAATGAGATGAAAAAGAACAAAAAAAAAGGTGACAAAACGGCTTCGTAGGTCTAAGCTTTCAAATGAGGCACTGGCCTAGAGGCTGCAAACTCTAGTCAAGAAGCGTTTAGATTTGGGTAAAGCTGAACTGGAGAATTAAATTGAGTTGGCACAAGTTTGGATAACGAGTCATTCTGTCCTGACCTTGTTGACCGGGACCTCCTCTCTGGGTGGGACGGGGACAGGCTTCATGTCCAAGTCCACAGTGCTGTACTCGGGCAGGGCGTCCCTCAGGTACATGAGGTTCTCATCCGGCCTCTTCTCCAGCTTCAGCACCTGGATCTGCTGGATACGAGGGCTGTACAGCTCATAGCAGATCTCCACTCCTGTGACGGAAAAGCAACAAAAAAAGTCACTCAAAAATACGGGTACGCAAAACAAAAACACGGCAAAAGAGTGACAAAAACGTGCTGGAAAAGCAACAACAAAAAGTCAACAAGAAAAACACAAAAGAGTGACAAAAAAGGCTGTAATAGGCTGTAAGTTCCAGTCGAGAAGCTTTTAGATTTGGGTAAAGCTGAACTGGAGAAACTGGTTAAACCTGCTATAGCCTTACAACAGTGTGATAAGTAGCCTATACTGCGATAAAACATTGATTTTTTAATTCTATTATTGGCTTTAGGCGAAACATGGTGATTCATTGATTTTTCACACTATGGCCAAGGTTGAGATTTTTACCTAGTTTTATCACTTCACATCTTAGTGAGAAAATAAAAGGTATAAAACTTTGCCTTCACGATGATTATTTTATGATGTTTTGTCGCTAGCGAGCTGGAGATTCCCCGGGAATAACATGGCGGCGTGCCGGCCGATTTCCCACGCTCATACAATCACAAACATTGACACATTTTACAAAGATGATGCTGTAATCCAAATATGGTCATAGTCTTTGTGGCAGCAGCTAAACACACTAACCCTACGCTTAGGAGCATTTTCTCCAAATGAGCTTTTCATTCCTCCTTTTTTCAATATCTAGTTCCTGTCTGATTAATTGAGCTTTGAACTGCAAAACAACAAGACGACGTTTGAATTTTTACAGATTTTTTCACTAAATAGCTTGTCCAAAAAATAAAGAAGATCCAAAATCCTCTCTGAAATAAATCTTGTACAATCCAACTGAGGTTAAAATTAACTCAGCGATTGAATTCTCCAGATTCAGTGCCTCAAACTGACATACCAGCATGTCCGTATTGACTGACGTAGCCAAACTTGTAGCAAAACCAATTTTCGTCACAAGGTTTCTCTGTTCCCCTGAGGTCCAGGAAGTTGTTGGAAGAGTCGTTTTAAAGCCCTCATCTTGCTCTTTCCAATGCAACACTTTCCGTCCCAGAGATATCGGCTTTTATCAGTGCTAGATCCCTAAATATCAGTCGACCTATATATACTATGCTATCGATACTACTACTGATACTATTAAAACGAATCAGAAAGGCTTTAGTGACAGTGATGTCCTGAATGGGCGTCTGACCTTGGCCATCGATGATGTTTCTGAGGACGAAGGTCGCCCCCAGTCCCGAGCCTCCTCGCTGAATACAGATCCCAACAAAGCGGTTAACTTTCCCGCTGGCGTTGGGGTCGGCCATGGTCACCGCCAGAATACTCCCTGAAGGACGGCAACAAAGATTAGGAATGGGGTAAAAAGTCAACCTGCATAAAGCACAGTCTTTTGACTCACCGGCGTAAAACTCGGGGATGTCCAGCACTTTCCTCCGGAGGATCATGTCTTTCCGCTCCAGGGAGAACTTCCTGGGGTTGGTTCTCTGTCGAGGAGGGATGAACTCCGGGCTCAAATACCTGGAGACCAAAGAAACAGGAATGCAGCTGTTATTTTTCAAGATTTGATGAGTTTTGAGGATCACATTGTTTCAGGGAGTTTCTTCAAGGATCTACTATTCTAACGGTCAATCTTCAGATTATTTCAATTGGGCTGGGTATGATACCAGTGCTTTAGCAATACTTAGCTACCTGAACAGAACTACATTATTGTCTAAAATCATGTTCATTTATACAGACCTGCCAACCTTGAGATTTGAGTACCACTCAGCATCCTTCATGTCACATTTTTTTCTTGTTATCGCCATTTGATGGTCTTATTTGTGTCCTGTATATCAAATATGCACATCGAGTTCCATACTGGGTCAAAGTGAAGGTGAGGCTCAACAAACCATATAGCAACAGTGTTTCCAACAGATTTGAAGGAGTCGATGGTGGGAAGGAGACCTTTCCACTCCATGTTGTATGAATGGAGTGGATGTTATGGAAGAAAACTAGGAAAAAACCTTCACATTGACCACTGCATGGAAAATCTATATTTCAACTGCCGTGTCTCGCCTAAACCGTTCATTTGGGTATTTTATGAATTCTTATGCTCGTTCTTTTGCTGCATCATCGTTTCAAATGAGCTCTGTGAAAGGCCGGCACTCAACAAACAAAAATTTTATTATTTTAAAAAAAGAGTTTGTTTTGATTTGATCTGCTTTATGACATGAAGTTCCATATTCTTCACTTCATAGAAATACCCTGCTACAGTAATACAAAGATCATATTTATAACTGGTATGAACGTCCGTACTTGGGCAGAGATGTGGAGGTTACCATCTTGTCTACGATGACGGGTTTGGACGGAGGAATGAATTTGCCGGGTTTGTCGCCATCACTGCTGGGAGCGAGGCGGCACACGGACGTGGACAGTAACCCTGGAAACAAAACGTCAATTATTAGCAGATCAAATGAGGCCGGAGCATGTAACAATATAGTACACAGTGCAGTGAAAAAGTATTTGCCCCCTTCCATGTTTCTTACATTTGTTTATATATACACCACACTTAAAATGTTTCTGATCATCAAGACCATTTTGATATCACACAAGGACAATATCAGCAAATACTAAATGCAGTTTGAACATGATTATCACATTTATTAAGGGAAAGAAAAATCCAAACCTCCATGGCTCTGTGTGGAAAAAGTAAATGCCCCCTCTGCGATTATCTGTGAATAACCAGATTTTTGGAAACGCTGAGTTCAGTTTCTTTGGCCACTCCCAATTCTGATTGCCACCAAGTTGGTTGATTCCAGAAAATATCACATTTAGACCGGTCAGACACATAAAGTAGTAATTTGATAAAAAGAACGCCATGCCAAAAGTCAAACATGGAGGTGGCAGTAGTGCTGGGCGATATGGAAAAAACGTATATCACGATATGGGTTATTTTATATCACGATAACGATGTATATCACGATATACCATAATATAGTCCGTTTTCAGTTATTCTTTCAAAAGTTTAACAAAAATATCTTACTTACTTTTTTTCAACTTTATTTTGAAGCAGTGGTTTCGCTGGATAATTTATATAGCCTGTATTGTTTATGTCAGGGAAAATGTGAGACAGCCGGATATATGGGCTAAACATGATCTGAACATCTGAGTCCTTTATACAGTCTATGGTCCTGACACCAATTTAACAACAGAAATGTGTAAACTCGTGCGTAGAGAACGACTTATTCAGAGCATCATCTGCTCCTCAATATCAAGGCTCATATTACACTAATACAAATGTAAATTGGAGCTTATATCTCAATGTTAACGTAATGTTTAAGAAACAGTGGGCGAGCCGTTTGCATTGTACGTCTTTAGCTGCTCTACGCGCTGCCCGATCCGTCTCTTACCTCCTGCACCAGCCTCTCCTCTCTCTTCTCTCTCTGTGTTTAATCCAGATCCGTGCACTATCAAGGCACATTGAGTTGCCTTGTGTACGAAATGCACGGTATAAATAAAGTTGCCTTGCCGATCAGTCAGCTCCGTTGTGAGATCTATCACTAAAAAGCTGTTTATTTGCCGTACGTGAAGCAGAGCGAAACCACGCGGTGTTTAGGGAAGTAGCTGAGAGACGGATCAGCGTCAAAGCTAAACATATTACGCAAATGACGGAGAATTTTCGGTTAATGTAACCTCTGTTATGAAGTGACATTTAACTCAGAAATAAGAATGCTGAGTGTAGTAGTAGGGGTGTACGTCCATTAGATGTCGCCGTTGCTACAGCAGGTGTGGCGGGCGGCGGACAGCAATATCGTAAAGCAGGTGTCGCAAAACCTCAAGACGGAGTTTCTTTGCGAAAAAGTTCTTTTTTATTCTTGTTTATAATCACTTAATATAAACTTAGAGGATGCATAGTGACAAGACAACACTAATTCTTTCTTTGTGGCCTATTTAATGTAATATTTGCTTTAATAATTGATGAAATTAGGTTAGAAACGATATAAACGATAGAAGAGAAATGCCACGATAGACACTTTTCTATCGTCCCCACGATATGTATTGTCATATCGCCCAGCACTAGGTGGCAGTGCGACGGTCTGGGGCTTCGCTGCTTCAGGACCTGGACAACCTGCTGTCATTGATGGAATCATGTATTCTACCAGGAACTCCTGGAGGAGAACGTCCGGCCACCAGTTCAAGCCCTCAAGCTCAAGCCATGCAGCAGGACAAGGATCCCAAACATACGAACAAACCCACTTCTGAACGGCTCAAAAAGAACAAATGAAGGTTCTGGAGAGGCCAGGTCAAAGTCCAGACTTAAATCCATATGAGATGCTGTGGTGTGACCTTGAATGGATAGTTCATGCACAAAAACCCTCCAATATTCTGCAAAGAACAGTGGTCTGAACTCCATCCTCAGCGATGTGGCAAACTCATCACAAACACTTGACTTCAGTTATTGCTGCAAAGAGCGGCACGGCCAGTTATTAAGTTCAGGAGGCATTTACTTTTTCACACAGGGCCAGAGGTTTGGATTTTTCTTTCCCTTAATAAATGTGATAATCATTGGCAAACTGCTTTTAGTCTTCACTGGGAATGTCCTTGTGTGATATCAAAAATCTCTTGATGAACAAAAACATGTAAGTGTGGTGAATATAAACAAATGTAAGAAATCCGCAAGGGGGCCAATACTTTTTCACGACACCGTACATGAAGATGTCATTCATCATTTGAAAGCTAAGAACCTCCAGAGTTCAGTCCCTGAGCTTTCCCTACTAGAGGCTGCAGGTGCTGGGATTGTGGAGGAAAAAGACAGTCCCTTTACGTTCAATTAAGAACTGGTTTTAGCCGAAACAATTGGCTTCTTAAAGTGCCGGAGTCGTTCTGCCCTCTGATTGGACAGAGATTTACAGCTTCTTTCATGAATTTGATCAGAAATATAATTACAACTAATCTGCCAAATGTACTTGTTTGATTCCAGGAAGAGTAGCTGTACTTGCTACATGTTGAATATAATCTGTTTGTATTTATTTTGATCATGCAAAACTTAAAGGAACAGGCCACCGCTTTCCCATCCTGAGATATGTTCTTACCTGAGCTTAGACGAGTTGCTGCGTACCTGTCTGGTCTTTGTGCGTGCCCCCAGTCGCGCAAAACGACCAAAGATGTTGTTAGTATTTGGCCTCTACCAGTATATTCCTATGGCTCCAAACGGGGGTGAATTTGGAAGAAACCAAACTCTTCCACGGGCACAAAGACCAGGCAGGTGTGCATCAACTCGTCTAAGCTCAGGTAAGAACATATCTCAGTATGGAAAAACGCTGGCCTGTTCCTTTAAAGAAGCACTTTCAGACACTGAATGTGTATTGTATATATATTATCCAACATTTGGACTGGATGATTTATTCATCTTTTTACCCCGCTCTACAGAGCTTCAGGCAGAGAAGCAGATCAGCCACATGTTTATTCCAAACCTAATGATGAAAAGCCATAAAGGCGTTTAGCTCTTTGGCTACTTCGTGGAAGGTGATTTTGTTCAGTCCTGTTTATGACAAACAGATTTAGGTAAGGACATGCTTTAGTCCTAATCTCTCGAGTCAGTCCTTGTATAGATTTGATTCCAGCACGTTTACAGTAAACAAAGTCATTCATTATGACGTTCCACATTCTCTCACAAACCCCCTGATAAAGAGTAATAACGATGGGAAACTTACGTTGACTCTGCAGCTGCTGGAGACGTAATAATCTCAAATAGCTGACACATTTGTCGAGGCTCCTGGCGCAGGCCGCCATGTCTGACCTTCCTCTGTCACGTGGGACGGAATACGGCTGCCGTGGAGGACACATTTTCCCATGCGCCCTTTTTTAGTCTGTAATGACGAAACATGTCCACAAGATGGCGGCAGAGGTTAGTGGCTATATTAGTCCCGCACCAAGGAACGCTAATGCTAATGCTAATGCTACAAGGCAGGCAACAAAGTCATGAAATAATCTTTAATTAAAAAGAGAGACACTTTATGGTAAACACAACATCAACACAACATGTTACACATACATTCAATGAAAGATAAAACCCTTGACTGCATCTATTTTAAAAATATCATATCACATTAAATTGTTATTAATAGAAAAAGACACAATGTGCCCCATGTGCCCATCCTAGGAATGTGTTTATAGGATGGGGAAAGCCAACGCTAGGTTAAACTGATCCAAACTACCCGTAGACCTAAACTTAACCTTACCCTTAAAAACAGTACAATTAATGGAGACCTGTCATAATGAGTGTGGATGCTTGTGTTTGATTGTAATGTAATGTACATGTATGTAGAAAAAAACATATGTAACTTTTGTTTCTTGAGATAGAAAGACAAACTAGGCTTTAAAATACTCACATATTCTGTTTTGTTTCTCAGAATTTATGTCACAACTGAAACATGAATCAGATGTTTACGCTGAAACTGTTACTTAGTTACTCCAGTGTCTCCAAGTACTTTTTTTTACTCTTACCTGTGTAGTAGTCTCTGTTTGCTACCTTTGTATAATGTGCATCGTGGTGAGTGTAAGGAAGACGCCAGGTTAGTTACGTGCTCTTTTAATAGTGGCAGCTCCAGCAACAGGCATCAGGCTACAAGACCAATGTCAGAATCACTCCGCATATAGGCGGGCACTATTTAACATCAGTATATGTGCATGGCACTATATACTACATCCTCCTTTCTCATGAAAAAAACAACAGTTTATCTTTAGTAATGAAGATATAGAATGTATCAAAGAATATTTCAATGTATATCAATCAGGGACACATTAAACTTAGCAGAACATATCATTGCAGATCTATCATATCCCCTTCATTTTTTATGTATTTATTTTTATTTTATTTATTTATTTATTACACAACATTAATCAGATGTATGCACTTATTGGCTTAACACACAGTCGTTGAATCTCAATGGTGGCTTAATAACTTCTGGTATGACCCATCTGTAGAGGAGAGGAAGGCTCCACACATGCAGCCTCATCAGCACCAGTAGGGGTGCCAGCTGGAGCATCCGGGGTGCTGTCCTGCTCATCCTCAAGACTATCCGGTTCAGTGTACATCTCAATGTTGCTGGGTGTCTTCCTCAGAGTAGGCTCAAGCACAGTACTGCAGGTTGCAGTACTGTGCTTGAGCTGGGTAAAGTGCTTCTCAGGACCTAGCCCATAAGCAGTTGTGCTGGACAATAGTCCATTCCTGTGACAGGTGTGTTCCTCAGAGTTAAAAGCGCCAGAAACGGGTCAGTGTTGGTTGGTTTGGCCTTCTTTAACAGGTATTTAACAGTCTTCACAGTTCCCTCAGCCAGGCCATTAGACTGCGCATAGCCAGGGCTGGAGTGAGTGAGCTTAATGCCCCATGCTGCGGCAAACTTTCTAATTTCTTGGCTTGCAAAAGGCACATGGTCACACACAATCTCTTTTGGTATTCCCACCCTGGCAAATACTCATCTTGTTAAATGGTAAATGTCTCTGATGTTTAGTACTCCCGGGTATTTGGAGAAATAATCCACAACCAGAAGAAATGACATGTTGTCTTTTTGTGTCTCAGACTTTAACTGTGCCAGAGTCTCTGTGCTCAGGGCCTCTGTAGTCTCAAGAGCATAGATGACTTTTTCGTCAAAAATGTCACACTGTCTCTGTTGCTCTTGTGTGGTCGCTCGTGAGAGTGTGTCAGCATTCAGTAACTCTTTACCTGGCGTGTAGATTACATTCAGGTCATAGCGTTGCAGCTGAAGTAGCATCCGCTGTAGTCTGGACGGAGCTGTTCCCAGTGGCATTCTCAAGATTGTTTCCAAAGGTTTATGATCCGACTGCACATTAACCTTGACTCCATAGGCGTACTGATGAAAGCGCTTGACTGAAAACACGATAGCCAGAAGCTCCTTCTCTATCTGTGCATAGTTTTTTTTTCTGTGTCCGTTAGAGCTCTGGATGCATAGGCGATAGGATGTCCATCTTGCATTAGACATGCACCTAACCCGTCCTTTGATGCATCAGCTTGTATCACGACAGGTTTCTTTGGGTCAAAGAATTTGAAAACGGGGGCTGTTACGAGCACCTTCTTTAGGTCCTTCACAGCCTCCTCATGTTCGTGTTGCCACTGCCATACACTGTCCTTTCTCAGCAGTTGTCTCAATGGCGCTGTGGCCGTCGCTTCACAAGGTATGTACTGTGCAAGACACTTGATCATCCCAAGCATGCTTTGCAGTGCAGGTCTGTCTGTGGGTGAACGCATGTCAACTATTGCCTTAACTTTTGCATTGTCCACTTTAACACCCTCCGAGGTCACAACATGACCCATGTATTTGACACTATTCACCTTGCACTGGATCTTGTCTCTGTTGTATTTGACGTTGGCCTCCTTTGCTCTAGCCATCACTTTTTGCAGTATTTCGTCATGTTCCTTGTCTGTGGATGCAGCGATAATCATGTCATCAGCAATTATGTGAACACCTGTGAAACCTATAGCGCCCCCATGGCGTATTGAAAGTGCACAGTAGCGACGACTCCTTGTCCAGCTTTATTTGCCAATAGCCGTCCTTCTCATCCAGCACAGTGAAGATTTTTTTACCAGCAAGTTTGCACAACACCTCATCTGCTGTGGGAATTGTGTAATGCTGTCTCAGAATAGCTTTATTTAAGTCTGTAGGATCTAGGCAAACCCTCAACTTCTTCTCGTCTTTCTTTTCAGTGACTACAAGGCTATTGACCCATGTTGTTGGTTCGGTCACTTGCTCAATAACGTCTGCTTTAAACAGGCCATCAAGCGTGTCTCTCAGTCTATCTAGAACTGCCAGTGGTATTTTCCTGCAGCCATGTATGACAGGAGTGACTGTAGGGTCAATGTGGATGTGATGTTCACCTGAGAACTCACCAAGTCCTTCAAAGACACTTGCATGTTGCTTAAGCAGCTCCTCTTTTGTAGTTGGGAACTTGACTGTGAGCGTGTCAATGTCCATCCTCTTTATCAGACCTAACAGCAGGTTGGATTTGGTTTGGGCAGTGGAGCATTCCATTGAAACTGTTCCTTCTGGTTTCAGCCGAACTCCACCATACGCCACTAACACAGTCTTTGTCGGTTTTAAGTAAGTAAGTAAGTGCTTTATTGTCATTGTACAACTGTACAACGAAATAGTGTTCAGGTGTTAGTCCTGAGCTGCTGCGGCTGAGCCGCGCTGCCACTGTGTGTCAACCTGACCCGCATGACCTTGGAGGTCGGGGAAACTGTAGCACTCGGAAGAAACCTGGCTGCCCTCTGTCTCCTCTGATCCTCTGAAATGGTGTCGCCCCTGTTTCAGAGCATGGTGTCCTGCACTGGTCAGCTCCACCTCCTCCTTCCTCTTCCTCCCTCCGCTTCACAACAGTCTTTCACCATCTCTCGTTTGTCCTTTTTTGTTTCCTGTAGCTCCTCTTGTGAAGCCTCCTCTGTGCTGCAGCTGTGGGGGCGATTGGTGCCTCTTCAGTGTCTCAGAAGAAGAAATGTGTAGGTCTCAAATGGGTTTAGCTGATAAGCTAGCATTTTGTTTACCTTTAAAAAGCTGCTTTCTTCAGGACCATTTTAGACTCTCAAAGTAAACAAATCCACCAAACCTCCACAAAAACACGGCAAAAATGTGCAAAAGTATCCAGTGGCGGCTGGTGATGGAAAAAGTAGGGGGGGCTGAGGTACCATGTGGTTTTAAAATTTTAGCAATTAAACAATTTCTGCTGTTTGTTTTTTAGCCATTTGGTGTTAATGTAATAAATAAATAAATAAATAGCATCTAATGTAATAAAGTATGAATTTAGAATGACAAAGACAGAAAGATGTGCCAATTTGAGATTCATTGGAAACCAAGTCATACAAGATGAATTTGTGATTGCTGTTATTTGCATGAATTACAGTGAATGCAGAGAGTCAATATTCAATAAACAATTAATTAAATATTCGCTGTTATTACATGGAGTAACCACTAGAGGGAGAAGACTGTACATTAATTGTAATGGTGAGAAGAAAAAAATGCTATACATTGTCTCCAGTGTTCACATGAGTCAATCATGAATCTCATCTTACAGCAAACCACCTCTAAGGCAGACAAAATAATAATACAAAATACTACTAAAAACTGATAATGCCTCAACCCACCCTGAACTGTACACAAAGTTGGGGTTACCCAACTCCTGTGTCCTGGATGAAGAGGAGCAGAGGAGCTGCTGCAAGTGCTTGGAGGAGCAGAGGAGGTGATGCTGTGCTTGGAGGAGCAGAGGAGGTGATGCTGTGCTTGGAGGAGCAGAGGTGGTGATGCTGTACTTGGAGGAGCAGAGGTGGTGATGCTGTGCTTGGAGGAGCAGAGGTGGTGATGCTGTACTTGGAGGAGCAGAGGAGGTGATGCTGTGCTTGGAGGAGCAGAGGAGGTGATGCTGTACTTGGAGGAGCAGAGGATGTGATGCTGTACTTGGAGGAGCAGAGGATGTGATGCTGTACTTGGAGGAGCAGAGGTGGTGATGCTGTGCTTGGAGGAGCAGAGGTGGTGATGCTGTACTTGGAGGAGCAGAGGAGGTGATGCTGTACTTGGAGGAGCAGAGGTGGTGATGCTGTGCTTGGAGGAGCAGAGGTGGTGATGCTGTACTTGGAGGAGCAGAGGAGGTGATGCTGTGTGCTTGGAGGAGCAGAGGTGGTGATGCTGTACTTGGAGGAGCAGAGGAGGTGATGCTGTGTGCTTGGAGGAGCAGAGGTGGTGATGCTGTACTTGGAGGAGCAGAGGAGGTGATGCTGTGTGCTTGGAAGTGCAGAGGAGATGCTGCAGTGCTTGGAGGAGCAGAGGAGATGCTGTGTGCTTGATGGAGAGAAGCAGCTGAGATGATTATGTCACTTGTAAAGAAATTTGGCTCCCCTTTCTTTCTGGGTTGCAAACCTATCAATAACTTTGCTGTTGAAGTTGGGCATGTCTTTCACAATCTTTTTCTCCATAGAAAGCATGGCAAGGGCATTCAGTCTTTCTTGAGACATTGTGTTCCTTAGGAACGTTTTGATTCTTTTTAGAGTGGAGAAGCATCTTTCAGATTCCGCCGATGTCATTGGAGTAGTGATAAGAATTTTTAGAAGTTTAACTGTTTCTGAAAATGTGCACTGAAGGTTGTTCTCCATAAAAAACTGATACAGAGGCACTGCACCACTGCACTTTTCAAACTCCGGATTTTCATAGACCAAGGATAGTTCTGTGTTCAGTCTAGCCTTGTTCAGCATCGGACAGGCCTCCACGGTGGCATTCAATGCAGCACTTGGAAAGGTTGTAGAATGTTGTGAGAACAGCTCTCCATGCAGCAGTGTTGAACTCACAAGGTGCCCAGTAAACGCAAAGCGTCCCTTTGTTTGAGCCCAGATGGTATCACACAAACATAGACAATAAATAACATTAATTGCTTTACAAAGAGCTTTATTAAATTATGTCACAATAATTTGAATATAATAGTAAATGTGGATATGCAAAAATCAGGTATGAAATACTGTTGTCTAAACCAAAACTAATCAAGGATCTACAAGAGAACTAAATCATTAGTGAATTGAGATGCAGAGGAAATCCAAAATACAATTATTATAACGTACATGTGCTATGTTTTTATCTGTAGTGGCACTTTCTCAGCAAATGAAGTCCCTAACGGATAAAGTAAATTTGATATGGCAAAACATTAGTAACTGCTCCAAACAAAACACCAAATTAAAACTATAGAACAGCAGAGGACCTCTGAGTGGCACCAGTAACCGTGCAGCAGTTTGTGAAGCACTACTGTAGAGAGCAGTGGTCCCAAACTTTTTTTTAGCAGGGACCCCAAAAATGGTTTTAACCAAAAAAAATATGCTAAAAACAGTAGCATTTTTTATTTTTATTTCATCCTGAAATCATCTGGAGACACCCACCCAGGGTCTGGCGAACTCCCGAGGGGTCCCGACCCCCACTTTCGGAACCACTGGACTAGAGCACAAGAGGAGGCCTGTGAAAGTGAAATAAGCTGTACCTCAATAGCAATCCGATGTTGTTCTGCGGGCCCCAGTGTCCTCCGTCGCTTGGCAGCTGGAATCTCCTCTTGCACAGCGACTATGGAAGACCTTGTTTAAACATAAAAACAATTGCTTAATACTGTACTACATTATTCTGCATTCATGTTATTCCTATGATTTTTCACATTTACCTGATGTTTCTAATGCTGTCGGCAAAATTACAGATGGCAGCTTTGATGAAGATGGGGTCAATGTTTCGTTTCTGAAGCTGCTGAAAGAGCATGTCGACGTGTGGCATGATTTTGTGAAATAGTTGGAGAAAAAAGCTAAATGTACCATTCTCCAGCATCCTCACAAACCCTCCTGCTTCTCTCACAGTCACAGCATCAAAGTTCCCAGAGTCCTGGATGGTCTTAAAACACTTAAGAAGGTCCTGCCTGTGCTCGTACACAGTGTTCACTGAGCGACTATGGAAGTTCCACCTTGTTGCACACGCTTTCGGAAGTCTGCTGCCAACCACATCATCAAGCACGCTGGTTCGTTTGGGGGACCTTGAAAAAAATGCACAAAATCCACCTAGCTCGGAAAAAAATGTGGAGACCAGGGTATCTTTGAGGTGGCTTGCTGCCAGATTGAGCTGTGCGTTTTCATAAACATCCATCACTTTACGCTGAACTCCTCCAGTGGCACCCCGCATAACGCTCGCTCCGTCATAAGCTTGAGCTATTAATTTTGTCTTGTCTTTGGGTAGGATCAATGAACTCATCCTTTCCAAAAGGGCTTGAGCGATGTTTTCAGCATTAGCGTTTTCAATTGGTATAAACTCAAAAAAGCGCTCTTGAATGACGTTGTCGCGGTCGATGTAGCGAAGTACAAGTACAAGTTGGCACTGGACAGACACGTCGGATGTCTCATCGGCTTGAATGGCAATATAATCAGCCGCAGTCACCTCCTCCTGAATGTACTCCTTAACAACAACCAGCATACAGTCCAGCAGCTCATTCTGAATCGTTTTGGACGTACCTCTGAACACAGTAGCTCCCTCCAAATGCTCCTTCAGAGCAGCGTCCAACGACGAGGCGAAGTGAACAAGGCCCCTGAAAATGCCTGGGTTGTCAGAGGCTTCAGTCTCGTCGTGGCCACGTAAAGCCAATTCAAAAGCACAACAACATTTTACACAGTCAATCAGTTTAGAAAGAATATAACGATTCTTGTCGACTTCCTCATTGTGCCTTCTTATAAAAAGTCGGTGACCATCATCCAGCTGAGTAGCAATGTTAGCCTTCCCCAGCAACGCAAATTTCAGGCAGTTGTCCATATGCATCTTTGTTTGTTCGTGTTTTTTTATTTTTTCCGAAAAAAGGTTTCATATCCTGAACACCGTTTTCACACCAGGCTCGATCGGTCGCTGCAGTTTTAAAAAGCAAACAAGGAAAGCAAAACGGCGCATTAGCTACTCCGCAGCCGGTTAGCCACGGCTTCTTGGTGTACCATGTCCGCGAAAAGCCTCTCGTATACGACGCTGCCTTGTCTTTCACCGGCTGTCTGATGTTCATCTGTGGCTGGGCCGGTCCCGTTTCTTTTATTTTCATTTTTTCCGCCAGTGGTCTTCTTTCAAATGGGTTTAGAAGAAGAGATTGCACGGTCTGTCTCGTATGCCGCCGCCATTGTCAACTTGTTAAGAAAGACTGGCTCCGCCCGCCGGGTCTCGCTGACACTTGACCAAACCAAAAATGTCAATGTTAAATCTCCGATGGGCGCTGAGCCGAGCGCCCATCGGAGATTTAACATCGGTTAACTCTGATTGGTTGAATTAATGATATGTAGTGACGTTTTTAGACCCTATTAGAGCACCATTGGTTAGATTGCTGGGGCGCTGTTCCTGCCGCCCCAGGCGAGGAACAGCGCTACTGTAATTACTGTTTTAATGTAAACTACACATTTATGACGCTGTTACGGCACATAATGAAGCTGGCAGACAAAATGACACGCTCCTTCCCCTCCGCTCCCCCTTCCTCCAATGTATAAAACACATGTACATTAGAAAGTCATGATTCTTAAAACTTTTTTTTTTTTTGTATTTGCAAAAATTGATAGGAGGGGCGGCGCCCCACCGCCCATAATGGACCGGCCGCCACTGAAAGTATCCAACCCATATAAATGTCTGTGTTAATAGAATAATGTTTGAAATATAACTGAGCTTGTATCACATGAATTACCCCATTTTGAAGGACTATTTTCTTGCAGATCACTCCGCCGCTGCGTTAGCTTACAGCCACGAAGCTGATGCTGCTTAAATATTTTAAATGCAAAATGGTTAAAATTATTCTATCGACACAGACATTTATATCATTAGTCTGGCGTTATAAGTGATTTACCTCAGGTGCACTGTGGAGAGCGCCAGACTGTTTTTAATGCAGGCTAGCTGTTACCGTAGAAATGCTCTAGGCTTGCCCTAGCCCAGCGCCACTAGACTCTTCAAATATAAGAACGGCATGAATTGGAAAAAAAAAAAAGAAAGAAAAATATATCTTCAGACATCAACAACACTCTGGATAACTAGGAAATGAGGCCCTATGTCAAAAATCTCAAAATCTCACTTTAACATCAGTATGTGTGCACGGCACTTTTTACTTCTGCTGGAGTAAAATGATGTAGTACAAGTAACGTTAATCTTACACACATTTATATATTGACTACCCATCTCTGATTCTTACTTTTTTAATTCACCAGACTCACACGTAGATAATTACGAATAAAATACAAAAACTGTGGTGAAAGATCTAAATAAATCATCTCTTCATTGTTATGTTTCCAGCCAGTGAGCGCAAACATTTAGTGTCCATCCGTGTGTGCCGCCCAGAGGTGGGTAGAGGAGCCTATATATTTACTCAAGTAAGAGTAAAAAGTAATGATCCAAATAATTACTCAAGTAAAAGTAAAAAAGTACTTGGAAAATGTTTTACTTGTGTACTGTGAATAACTGAGTAACTGTTGGAGCGAAAAAGTCTTAATTATTTTCAATGACGCCATAAATTCTGTGAAACAAACATGAAATCATGTGGAAATCATGATATTTACAAAGAAAATTTCAAGAAAATGTCACAAAAATACAGAAAAACTAAATAATTCTCAAGAATAAGGAGCACATAACGGTCTTCATCTATTTTACAGATTAAAGTGAAGAGTTTTCCACATAAATATTTACTCACAGTGGAAAAAGTAACAATTATGTTTACTCAACTAAGAAACGGATACTTCATTATAATTTTACTCAAGCAGAAGTAAAAAGTACTGTATGATAAAATTACTAAAAAATACAAATGTTCGCAAAAGGGAAATGCAACCCAGTATCGGGCAAGTTACTTTAAAATGGTGATATATTTTATATTAGTAGTTAAAGCTTTAAAAATGTAATATGTTTGTATTACTGTATACTTTTTCAATATACCAGAATCAAACCAGTGTAAACATCGGGAAAAACGGCTTGATTCTGGTCTGTTGAAGCACATCTTTTCACATGGACTGTAATACATCTACTATGGGACATTCCAATTTTGAGAATTATGGAAACAAACGACCTGGATTTGACTTACTCACAATAGGATTTACAGAACACTGAGATCGACATCGACCCTGAAAATAATTTCTTTGCGAGAACTACCAATGATTGTCAATATAATGCGGAGGATCTTTACAATAGTAAATTCAAGAACGTTAATTCATTCTCTGTAATCCACTTCAATAGCCTCTATGCAAACTTTGACCACATCAAGATTTACTTAAAATTGTTTTCAAAACCATTCAGTGTGATTCTAATAACAGAAACATGGATGCACAATGATAGAGAAATGGAGTTTAGTATCAAAGGTTTTGAGTTTATAAGTCAGAACAGAAGAAATACGCATGGTAGCCATGTTCGTAGACTCAAATTTAGGTTATAAAATTATTGAAAATATGACTATGGTCGTGGATGACATACTTGAATGTATTTATAGAACACCTGGGTCTAATATAGATGTTTTTTTCTAATTGGATGGAGGAGCACTTTTCAGGCTGAAATCAGAAGCTCATGTTTGCGGGAGGGAGATCTTAGATCTGCTAAACCCAAATAAGCACAGAAAGACTGATGCATTTATAAATATTCTATAGGGCTGGAAAGCGGAAGTGCGAGAATTTGCGAGATTTCCATCCACGGATACAAACAAACCACACACGCTGGTTGTCCTGTACTGATATCGCAGACTTCATACACTCTGATGGCTTTTTCTGTGTTATTTTGGACACTGGGACGAAAAACTTCGTATACGGCCATGCTAGTCGCTGAGTGGATCGGCACATGCCCCGCTCAGGTCTGTGGCATGGTCCCATTTAGTGACACAAGTCGGTTTTGGGACATTATGAGATTTTCACAGATTATTTAAGTGTAGTCTCCAAGTTTTCCAATGATGTGTAACACATGGAAATCTGATCATATTTGGAGGCGTAGCGGTGATTTGAAGTTAACAAACGGCCTCTGAAGTTTTGGGCCATTCTCACCTCTCTGCTGTTGGGACAATAGGGCTCATTTACATCTCATTTGAATAAGCCACACCCCCTGTCAAACTCCCCCTCAAAGCACTAAAGCACAGAGAGGGAGCACAAAGGTTATTGCTTCCACAACAAACCATTGTTTACCAGTTTCATTATGTGTATCTGTTTTATTTTTGGTTCATTTATTGATCTCCCCTCACAGCAGAAGGTTTTATTGTTCTTTTTAATGTTTTAATATCAACTGAAAAACTGTCACTGGCTTGAAAATGTGTTCAACATCTGTAACTTTTATGTTCAAATAAAAACAGTGATATATTATATACAGTACGAGTATGGACCCAAGTATGAATCAGAATCGATTTAATTGCCATTATCGCTTTTTGCTAATGATAAATAATCAATAAACTAGGGGAAATAAAAAGTATATCAGCCAATAAGGCAAATCACTCAAAATTGCTTAGAGAGCGCTTTTCATACCAGAATGACAAGATAAGTTTACAATATATTTAAAAAACAACAGAAGAGATCTGGTGTTTGGGTATTTTAATGTTATTGCAGTGCTCGGATTCAGTACACTGTTTCTACACATCCCCCCCCCCCCCCCCCCAAAATGCATAATTTATACATAATGTGAATACTTTAAGCCATAGAAAAAAGCCAATTGAGTGAATATGATTCAATATTTCTGGATCAATACCTAATATTATTTTATCATATAAAACTGTCATAATGTATGTAGTTGCTATGCTTTAATAATGCACAGTAGTGTTTATACTGTTTCCTTATCAAAAACATATCTCGAGTCATTTACGTGATTCATGCAGGCTCCTGTCTCATTTCACAACGTGAGCCCGATGAATCCTGACATTGTATTCTTGGAATACGCCCGTGCCATCAGGGAAGAATAAATCCATGATGCAATAACCTGGTCATTCAGGATGTTCTTGGTGACAGCTGATCTCATATGCATTTATACATACTGTACATTTAAGAACAATAAACACTACATTGTTTATTGAAAGTACCAGCAATACAGTTGAAAACCCCAGACGTGTTCAGCACCACAGACAGCTCTAAATGGAGCACTGGACCCAAAGAAGCCCAGCAACCATTACAGGAAGTGAACAACTAGTTAAACAATGTGGCTATGGCCTGGATGAAAGATGACTTTGTGACTGTGTTTGAATCCTTCTCCAACAAAGGCTGGTTATCAAAGGTTATATAAAAATAACAATAAAATAGTTAGGTGGTAAACACTCAGAAACATGTTCCACACAGAAACCGTTACATGTTTCTGGCAACATCTCTAATCCTAGTGTCTGTCCAAATAAACCCTGAATCGTGGACATTCTATGTACAATAGGCCAGGATGGACGAGAGCATCTTTGAGAGTGCGAGTGGGGGACAACGGATGGAAATTATCCCGAGGCTACAATCTGGTGTGGCTTGTTTACATGCATGAGTCCCATGTGTGTTACCATGCACTGTCCTGGCCAAATAAACCGATAAATAAATCAGTAAAAATCTAATTTACATGACATGATTGTCTCACATTGGCTGATCTGGGTTCAGACTGAATGAGGTCCACACAGACAGAAGTTCAAACAATAGGTGTTTATTAAAAGAGCAAATATTACTGGCGACGAGCCCCTCCCTCTCTCTCGGTGCAGCTTTTTTTTTACCTTTTTCTGCGAGCTGCATGTGCGGTTTCTGTGTTCCACGTCGTTTTAGTGGATACATCTTTGCCGTATTTTTGTGGGGGTTCGGTGAAAGAAGAGGAAGGAGGAGGTGAAGCTGACCAGTGCAGGACACCACGCTCTGCAAATGGGACAAACCCAGGAGGTGCTGCACCGTGTCAGAGGATCAGAGGAGACTGAAGGCAGCCAGCCAGGTTCCCTCCGGGTGCTCGGGGTTGGAAAAGATGGTTTGGAAAAGACGAGAACAAAAGGGTTAGTGATTTCATAAGAAATATATAACGTTAATAATATAATATAATCATATTTCTACCAATACATACCTCCTGTGTTGGTTGAAGCCTCTTCCTCCGCTCTCTCTGCCTGCGCTCTGCTCCGCTGGGTTTTTATCGAGAATTTCCCCGACCTCCAAGAACATGCTGGTCAGGTCGGCCCACAGTGGCGGCGCGGCTCAGGCACAGCAGCTCAGGACTATCACCTGAACACAAATAAAGCACAAATAAAGCAGTTACTTACTTACATACATACTTAACCACTGGACTGCATTAGGCGTTCCTGTTGAACTCCCTGAAAAAAATGTGTTAAACACAGCAGGTTAAACAGGAGGAGATGTTAGTTCATGGCCTCATCCAGGCGTGGTGTCTCAGTTGGTCCAAACCTAATCTCTCGGTTGGGTCCACACTAAGACACGCCTCCAAGAAGTCCTGGCACTCTGTAAGAAAACAAAAAAGAGCAGTTAGGAATGAGTGTGTAGTTTACAAACACTACTACTGTAAACTACAGTATCTGTTTGACTCCATCTTGTTCTGCTGACACATTACCTTGGGACAGGCCGCTGGGACAGGCCAAGTCTCCGTTCCTCCAGGCCTCAGTAGTGAACTCGTCCTGCTCGTCAGAGCGCAGTAGCTCGTAGAGCAATGCCCCGGTTTGCCACACGGAGGTCGGGCCTGCGTTGTACCTTTTCGTGAGTACAAACTCCGGAGGGGCAAAGTCTTCTGTCCCTGCAATGTTTAGAAACAATGTTTTAGACACAAATCCTTGAAGCTGCTGTTATTACTATAAATCGTACTTACCAGAGAACTGACTGTACGGCTCTGACCGGACATCGCAGCCACAACCGAAATCAATGAGGCGCACACGGGGCCCGGATGGAGTGTCCTGTAGTAAGACGTTGTCCATCTTGATGTCCCGATGGAAGACCTTTCTCTCATGGAGATGGTTCAGGGCCTCAGACAACTGCCACGTTATCTCCTGCAAGACACAAGGACAACTATCTGAGTTAAGTAAAAGTACAATGGACAAATGTACACAACTATTGCTAACAATACTAGGAAGTACTACACGCTCATTACTGCTGTGCACCACCAAAGCTAGTCCCTTTTGTGACCATGATCATGATCTTTGATTGTACCTTGGCGAGGCCTTCTGGGAGAGGTGCATTCTTCGTGCAGTAGCCAAAGAGGTCCTCTGCTGGTGTGGGTCTCTCCATGACCAAGATGACCTCATGGTCCACGCAGAACCACTCCAAGATGGACACAGAGGCATTACGGCCCTCAGAGTCTGGCCCAGATCTGGCGCAGCGCATGAGGAACACCTCTTTCGGGATGATGTGCCACTGGGTGCCCGTGGCCTAAAGAGGATGAGAAAGATGAAATGTCAGTCAGATGTTACAATGATTATGATTAAGTGTTCAAGATACAAACCACCGTGACGAACTCCACGCTAGCGCTGTGGAGATGTTTGATAGCCACCTGGAAATGAGAACACAGACAACTTAATACTCCAGAGGAAACAACTGTGGAATTTAAGTGTTATCAAATGTAATAAAGACTTACAGGCAGAAGATCCGCCCTCCGAAGTCCAGCGTAGACACTGCCAAAGCCCCCTTCTCCCAACATCTCCTGCTCCTCGTACTTACTAAAGAAGTCTACAGGACCTGGAAAAGTTGAGAACAAAAGGGTTAGTAAATTCACAAGAAATATATAACGTTATATATTATTTCCTCCGATACAGACCTCCTGCTGTCAGCAGTGTTGGTCTGGGCCGCTCTCTCCGCGCTCTCCGCCTGCGCTCGGCTCCTCTCTGGGTCTTAGTGGAGGATTTGGGCAGTTTGTCCGAACGGGAGAGTTTGGCCGGATTCTCCAACCCTGGATCAGTAGCCTTTCTCTTCTTGGAACTGGGACCAGGCAGTTCGATCAGAGGGCTGCTACCGTCCAGGACACGAGGCCCCGGGTCTAAAACCAACACAATATTACAAGTTTTATGTAAAAGGCAAAACAATATGACAAGCAACATCATTTAGTCCAGACTTATGTCCCCATGTGGTCTTAACCTCTTAACTCCCACATCAACTGAGCACATTTCCTCCAGTTTGGCTTTACCCAAATCTAAAAGAAAAGTGTCCAAAGAGCGACAAAAACGTGCCAGAAAAGCAACAATAACACAATGGAAAAGCGACAACAACATCATTAAGAGTGAAGAAAAAAAGCAACAACACGAAAGTGCGACAAAATGGTGACAAAAATGCAATGAAAAAGTGACCAAAATGTGACAGCAAAGCAGTGGAAAACTACAAAAAAGGTAACGATCAGTTTTGTAGGTCTTAGCTTTCAAATGAGGCGTTACTCTAGCCTATAGGGTGTAAAGATTTAGTTCTGGGTAAAGCTGAGCTGGAGAAAATGCTCTTGGTTAAAGCGAGGGTTAAGAGGTTATGACTAAACGATGACTCCTACAAACCTCCAACTGGATTTACGAGAATATCATTTACGTTTAAGGCATTTCTGGAGTAAAACTGCCCGTAAGATCTGTTTCTTTTCCGATTTGACCAGTGCAGAGTCAACTCGGTCTAAAACCATTAAAGAAAACGTTTGTCTGACACTTACCTCGAAAGACCACGGTGAGGCCATCACGGACGTCGATCATCTTCTGTGCCATGGTCTCCAAATGGACAAAAGTGGTGAAAAAACTCTGGAAAGTTCTGTAAACGCAGGTCAGACCGTCGATCGGTTCACTCGCTGAGCGTAAAGTGAAGGACAGATCGGAATGTTGAATGTTGTCCCGGCAACGGTCAATGTGTCCCGGCAACGGTCAATGTTATTTTGTTTTACATTTCAATTTGAAAATATACAAATAAATGCATAAACAAATATATAAGAAACTGTGATTTTTACATAAAGTATTACCACTTTAGGTGATATGGCCGTGCCGTGGCTTGCAGCATACTGACATACAATGGATCTGCTCAAACATGTCAATTTAACCAAGGTGGAAAATCCACAATGAACACTTTGAATCGGGATCTGTCTTTTCTTATCAACATAGGTGCGTGACATTTTCCTAAAGCTAAACAACCAATAAAAATGTCTTCAAAGTGCACTGAAAACCTCATTATACAAAATCCAGATCTACAAGTGCCACAAATATTTTTGCATCAGGAGACGACTTACAACAACTGTGTCGGATTGTTAACTTGGAACTCAAAAATGTCAAAAAGTGGTTCAAACAAAACAAACTATCTTTAAATCTGAGTAAAAGCAAAATGATGGTGTTTGGCGGCTGTAGTTCCAATGCTCAGGAAGCGATTCAGATAGACGGTGTTGTTCTCGAGCGAGTGCATGAAATCAAATTCCTTGGTGTGATTATTGATGACAGAATTACTTGTAAATCTCATATTAAATATATATCTACGAAAATTTCTAGAAGCATTTCAGTAATAGCAAAAGCAAAGCACATTTTAAACATCAAAGCTCTACATACCTTATACTGTTCTATGATTTTGCCCTACTTATATTATTGTACTGTGGTTTGGGGTAGTACTTATAAAAACACAGTGAAACCAATAATATTGTTGCAAAAAAGAGCTCTCCGAGTAATTCATAAATTTGGGTTTTTGGACCACACAAACTCATTATTTTTAAAATCAAAGATCATGAAGTTTTGTGACATTGTTGAGTTCCAAACAAGGTATAAATTGTTACCAATCCAAATACAAAGAAGGTTCCAAGAACGTACTGGTCGTTATGAATTACGTGATGAATTAAACTTTAGGATTCAGAAACATAGCACAACTTTGAAAAGTTTTAGTCCAACAGTTAATGGGGTACAATTGTGGAATAAATTGGAGATGGAATTGAAACGATGTCCAAACATCAACCTGTTCAAATATAAATACAAACAAAAGACTTTTGAAATATACAGACAAGAAGAAATGTGTTGCCACTAGGGGGAGCAGTAGGATCCATTATGTGTATTGTTTCCTCTATAATCAAGGAAGAGTGTTGCTGCTTGGAACGGTTGTCATTCTATTGCTCATATTCACAAATGGAGAATTAGGGTTGGCAGGTTATGGATCTGTTGAGAGGAATCCTCCCAACGGGCTCTAAACCTTGTCCTTTAATGCACCACTCAGCATCGGAACATATTCTACAAAATCAGCTGTTAGGGCAGTTGTGTGGGGGTTTGTTGAAGGGGAGCTACCGCTCTCTTCAACTGGCCCGCTCTACACTCTGGCTTTTTAATGCACCACACTATGCAGGGCTTGCATCATACTTCACATATAACTCAATTAAATAAATATATAATAATAATGATTATGATAGTTACACCCACATTAAAATTATACTGAGAATGGTAATGACAACTGGGAAGTATCAAGATCTCGGATTATAATATCTATTAATGTACCTTTATAACATAAAAGTAACTCTCGGTTATCAAGGGTAATTCAACCTGATAAGACTCACAGACAGAAAAGCGTTTTAGACGTTTTATTGAATGAATGCAGAACATCATTTGGGGCTCAGACCCCGGCGGAAGATTGGATGAACGATAAATCCGCACGGCGTAGAATGATAGCCGGGCTCTTCCCCCGGAGCCTGGACGCTGGAGGTGGTAGAAGACCCGGGGTGATCAGACGTTCGAGCAGCGCCGATAGAGCCCAGGTGGAGAATTGGGGTGGAGGAGGGTTGCAGCACGGCTGGGAAACTCAGAGTGATGGGCCATGGTGCTTATGAAGGAATCTTTGAGCGATGATTGGCTGATGTGGAGAAGCTGAATGGCTGGACTGTGATTGATGAGTGGAAACAGCTGCTGGTGGTGAGTGGTGGTTGATGCAGCTGGTGAGCGGTGGTTAATGCAGCTGGTGAGCGGTGGTTAATGCAGCTGGTGAGCGGTGGTTAATGCAGCTGGTGAGCGGTGGTTGATGCAGCTGGTGAGCGGTGGTTAATGCAGCTGGTGAGCGGTGGTTAATGCAGCTGGTGAGCGGTGGTTGATGCAGCTGGTGAGCGGTGGTTAATGCAGCTGGTGAGCGGTGGTTGATGCAGCTGGTGAGCGGTGGTTGATGCAGCTGGTGAGCGGTGGTTGATGCAGCTGGTGAGCGGTGGTTAATGCAGCTGGTGAGCGGTGGTTAATGCAGCTGGTGAGCGGTGGTTGATGCAGCTGGTGAGCGGTGGTTGATGCAGCTGGTGAGTGGTGGTTAATGCAGCTGGTGAGCGGTGGTTAATGCAGCTGGTGAGCGGTGGTTAATGCAGCTGGTGAGCGGTGGTTAATGCAGCTGGTGAGTGGTGGTTGATGCAGCTGGTGAGCGGTGGTTAATGCAGCTGGTGAGCGGTGGTTGATGCAGCTGGTGAGCGGTGGTTAATGCAGCTGGTGAGTGGTGGTTGATGCAGCTGGTGAGCGGTGGTTAATGCAGCTGGTGAGTGGTGGTTGATGCAGCTGGTGAGCGGTGGTTAATGCAGCTGGTGAGCGGTGGTTAATGCAGCTGGTGAGCGGTGGTTAATGCAGCTGGTGAGCGGTGGTTGATGCAGCTGGTGAGCGGTGGTTAATGCAGCTGGTGAGCGGTGGTTAATGCAGCTGGTGAGCGGTGGTTAATGCAGCTGGTGAGCGGTGGTTGATGCAGCTGGTGAGCGGTGGTTGATGCAGCTGGTGAGTCTTCCTTGTTGAATTTGCGCGTAAGCTTCATAAATCTGAAAGAAATATATTAAGTAACACATTTTTTGACTTGCTTTGTTCTAGACATCGTACATGAAACAAGATCGTTGTAGTTGTGCGTTGTTTCAATTAATTATATAAACAGTTCATATATATATATTTTTTTTTTACGTTTTTTATTTTATTGCACTTGGGGGTGGGGGCTCATAAGCTTTTTGCTTCAGCCCACTCCTTTTGAGCACAATGTGTACTGCTCAAATAAACAAATAAACTAAACTAAACTAACAATTCTCTACCTTTACGTGAACTGTTCTCTACCTTTCTCTACCTTCACCTTAACCTTTCTTTACCTTTCTCTACCTTAACCTTTCTCTTCCTTTACCTTTACCTTTACCTTTCTCTACCTTTACCTTTCTCTACCTTTACCTTTGCCGTTCTTGTCATGGTCCTGTGTTGCCACTTCTCCCCTCCCTCCTGTTTTGTGTTTGTCTGGCTCCTCCCCTGGGCGGAGCCATCAGATCTGCCACCTGTCACTCGCACACCTGCATCCAATCCACTGCTCGTTTCCTGCACTTGAAGACCACCAGTTTCTCCACCGCTCCTCGCCAGTTCGTTTTCTCTGCTACAGTCAGTAGACGCTTTTGGTTCTGTCCTGTAACCGGTTGGATTCATGAGTCTGTTAGTTTTTCCCTGCCTGTCCAGTTTTTCTGTAAATAAATACTTGTAACCATTTTCCGTCTGTGTTCTGCTTTAGGGTCCTACTTCAACCCGTGACCGTTCTCTACCTTTACCTTTCTGTACATTCACTTTTACCTTTCTCTACCTTTTTATTTATATTGGAACAGGTTGATGTTTGGACGTCGTTTCAATTCCATCTCCAATATAAATACAAACAAAAGACTTTTGAAATATATAGAGAGTAAGAAACCCCACTAGGGGGAGCAGTGGGATCGATTATGTGTATTTTTTCCTCTATAATCAAGGAAGAGTGTTGCTGCTTGGAACGGTAGTCATTTTATCGCTCAAAATACAAATGGAGAATTGGGGTTGGCAGGTTGTGGATCTGTTGAGAGGAATCCTCCCAACGGGCTCAAAACCTTGTCTGTTAATGCACCACTCGGCATAGGAACGTCATCTATAAAATCAGCTGTTAGGGCAGCTGGGTGGGGGTTTGTTGGTGGGGAGCTTATTGCCCTCTTCAACTGGTCTACCGCTCTACACATAACTCAATTAAATAAATAATCATAATAATAATAAAACTCAAATTAAAATTATATTGAGAATGGCAATGACAGCTGGGAAGATCTCGGAGCCTATCTAAATGCAATGATTGTTCCACATTTTCTTTATTGTATGACAAGTTGGTCACAGGCTTGTAAATCTGCCCTCAGGCCACTTGAGTCATTATATAAAACGTCCCTAAAGATACATGATAAAAAAGGCAGACGATTCCATCACTGTTATATCCTTGTAAAATACAACTTAGTCAGCTTTGAAAATCTGATAAATCATACAAATCTGTGTCTGATGTACAAGATCCTCCATGACACCGCTGCTCCTCCACTAAAAACGTTTATCTCTCTGGGCTCTGAAACAACTCGAGCCACTAGATCTACAGTGCGAGGCGACTGTAGGATCCCAAAGCGCAGGACAGCATTTGGAAACTCTGCTTTTTCTTGTGTGGCCGCTCGTCAGTGGAATACGTTTCCTACAGAGCTGATAACAAGCACAAACTTTTACACGTGCTCACGCCTGGCAAAGAAATGGCTCCTGTCAGATCAATCTTGCATCCACATGTGACCGGATGTATGTGTGTGTGTGTGTTCTGAGGTCTGGAAATGAAAGGTGTGTATAAGAGTTTTTATCTGATTGTTGTGCATGTGAAGATTTGCTTTTACCATTATGAACTTGGTCAATGTAAATGCCATTATCCATGTGTGCATGATGTTTTTATGTATTTTACTATAACATCAGCCTGCCCAGGGACTACGGGTGGAAATTAGCTCTGAGCTAAAACCTGGTATGATGCATCTCTCCCCTTGGGGTTAATGTTTATTGTACACTGTCCCTGTTTCTCTAAATAAATAAATACAAAAAAAAAATAAGTATTAATGCTTTTTAATGCATTACACTATGTAGGGCTTTCATATTACATTATACATGAAAATAATGAAAATACAAATAAAAAGAGGAAATTGTACACAAATTGATATTCTACTGAGGAGGGTAATGACAACTGGGAAGTAGCAATATCACGAAGTATAACATAAACTGCTGCATAGTAACGTGCCTTTATAATAAATAGTGACTCCCGGTAATGTTACACTAGTGATTTTAGTAATGTACCAATGTTTGGCATTGGTAACAATTTGTAAGAAATATATTAATGATCATTTGTTACTTGCTCTGCACTAGACATTGTAGAAGAAATGAAACGGCTGTTGTTGTGTTTTGTATGTACTCGTTTCTGTTTATTACTGGATGAGTTAAAATAGGGCTTTGTAAGGTTGGTCTGTGTTAAAATAGCCGATTAGCTGAGTTACACTACTTTGAATTACGTTTGGCAAATTATAAACTGAAAATAGTTATAATGTCACTGAGCAAAAGTGTAGTCAAAGATTTCCTTCGCTTTCCTTATTCTCTCGTGTTTTGTTTTGGCGTTGGCTACACACAACTGCAAATCTTATTCAGCAGTGTCCAACTTGGTTTGATGTGTTCATACAATTAATCTCTTAACCTCCACCTTACTCTATATGCTGTAAACTCTCCAGAACCTTGTAGATTTGGGTAAAGCTGAACTGGAGAAAATGCGCTCGGTTAAGGGGGTAAGAGGTTAAATGCACTTGTAACTCGAGTTACTAGAATTGTAATAGCTAAATTATGATTTTTTTTTTCTGTACGTAATATGTTATATTCCTTTACTGAAAAAAGTAATGTATTGTCGTAACGCGTTACCCCCCACACTGGTCATACCCGCCTCTCGCCATGGCCCATTCTGTCTAGCACCCTGCAGTGTTCTTTCTAACCTCTAGAGGGCACTCTTTCTACCCCTCTCTCTCTTCCTTTTTTTACAACCCAAACACCAGCGCGCGGAGAAGGGGGAGCGCGCACTGCCTGTTGCACTTCTCCCCAGCCCTCTGCCTCTGCCTCTCCAGAGCCTTTACGCACGGTGCACGACTGCGGGTCCGCCGGAGCAGGATGAGAGAACCCATGGGAAGGCACGTCTCCTCCATGCCGCTGCTTCGGACCTCTTAGCACGCGCTCTCCTGGACTTTCAATGTTACTTACGAAGGATCTCCCAGCACCGGACACGTCGAGGCTTCAAGGATGTTCTGCTCGGATGGGACAGTCTCCGCCGCTTGTGTTACGCTCGTGTTGGGAATAGCGTGGGTCAGCGTGCTCTGCGAGTTCTCCCAAGGCTCCTCGGACCTCTCAGGTTCGTCCCTTTGGTTTAGAACTTCTCCACACTCGGCATCCATGGAAACCTTTTGGAATGCGTCTGGAAGCGTAGAAATCGCTTGCCTACCTTGATTTATTTGAACGTTAATCCGTGTTTACACTTGTTTCAGGGCTTGGCTCCGCTTTGGTTTCGTGATTTCGGACATGTGTGTGGATTTCAAGCGTTAATTGTGAGCAAAAAGTTGCATTTATTTTTGTTACGAGCTTGGTCTACGTGATTTGACAGTTTTGACAAAGCTGCGTTCGGTAAATCGCTTTAAAATGAAACCTAGACCCATAATATCCTGACGAAGTCGCCGCAGCGTGCATTATTTACGTCGTTTACTACTATTTTTGAGTTGCCTTGTGAGTTTCCAAGTGCGCGCGCTTACGCACACGCCACTTCTACCGCCACTACGTCGACCAACTCCTTGGGAAACAAAGTAGAACGGGGGGAGTCCTGGCTCCGTGTGCATGGCCCGTGCCCGCAGCGTGTTGCGGCATGCACGGCCTGCTTCAAGTGCCTTCGCTTCCTTCAGGGGATCGCTCACACATTTCGTGCGTAAAAAAAAAGAAAAAAAAACTAAACAAAAAACGCAGCTGCAAGAGCGACTCTGTCATTTATGACGACATACTTTATTCCTAAATTCCCGTGCGCTTTAAAGGCCCCTCGGTTGTTATCAGCATGCCATGGGATCTTTGCTTCACAATAGAAATGAATGGAGATAGCGGAGTTAATGTGTTACCAGGTGGGGGCATTGTCTAACGCGGTTCCCTATAGATTTACGACTCTTTTTATTTTATTTTATGGGTTGCTAAATGCAGCATAGCCCACTCTCGGTATGCGACGCTGCAATATTATTACAACAGCGGTCGAAACCTGGTTCATCCTGTCGATTTTGATCTCAAACTCCACCTCCGCAATGCCACACTCAAAGTGTCCCAGAAAACGTGCATGTCGATGACAATTCAACCCTCTTGCAACGCCGATCTTAGCTTCGTTTTGTTGATTGGTTTAGAATGTGAAATTTCATCAAGTAGCCACGGATTATTACAAAAACACAGATATCATAAGCGCAGAAGCATCATTTCACATTAGACATCTGGTCATGGTCCGTTAATTACCACCACTGTGAAAGGATAGAGCAAGCCATTTCAGTGGTATCGCCCTTAAACCTTCTGTTCTGGACCAAACCCCGGACAATTCAAGTCCATTGCGAAAATAGTGACGGGATTTTATGGCTCTTCGCTGGGAGCCGAGTCTTTGGGATTCGTCCATTTCAAAGAGCCGTTCAAAAGACTGGCTTTTTTTAATATAGAATTTGAATAACACCAGCCAGAGAACTCACAAAATCTAAGACGCGATCGATAAAAGGCACTTTGTCCGTTTAAATACAATGGGGCTGATATTTACGCTTTGAAAAACGTGTTTGTGAATCAAATCTTGCGCCACAACTAATAAAGAGAAGCTGTAACTGTCTGACAAATCATTTTTAGTGCATTTAGCTTTGACTTTGGTGTGTAAAGCTCTCACTCGCGTGGCCTGCTCCGTTGTGGGGCTGATTCTTGTGTTCGTTCGGGGGAGTTTGAACCGTTCACCTCCAGGTTTCGTCCCTTTCAAACAGCATTTATGAACAGAAGATGAAATGGTTCATCATAGGGGTGTGTATCGCCTAGTCTCAGGCGATACGATACGCATCCCGATACAAGGGTCACGATACGATACGATACGATATATCCCGATATTGAAGTATTAGACGATTATTGCGATTATTATTTTTTTACTACTTTGGAAACTATTCAGTAAACTAGTCCACCTTCATTAGATTTGTATCAAATACATTTGATCTATCTATCTTAATAATAATCATAAATGCTTTTCACTAATGTGCTTGTGACTGTGTGTTTATGGTGATTATGGAACTTTGAACGGAAAACAGATTTCTTGGAAACCTAGTAATGACACCAATTACTGGGGATGAACGTTTTCTAGTATTTCTACTGTTGGGAGTCCTTAGCGATCAGTAATAACTATTATGGGTTTCATCCATCAAAATATACAATAACTCAGACGGGGCATTTAAAATCTTACCTGCTCCACAACGGGTGTCACTCGTAGATCAGGGAATGACAACACGGGCATCACCGTGACGATAGCGCTCATCTCTGCTAAATCTTTTTGTTAGCAGTAGCACACAAACGAAGCAGAGGGGAAACTAAATGCAGCAGGCTCTTTTTAAACTTGTGTGGTAGTTTAACACGGGTTTAACATGAGCATGCTGTATTTAGTTTTCCCTCGGCTTCGTTTAATTCCGTAATAAAATGCTACGAAGATAAATCCTCTCCGAACTCGTAATAATCCAGGTCTCTGTCTTTGCTGTAAAAGCCAAAGTGAGGCCAAATGTATAGTTTTAAAAGAGCCCCGGAGCGCCTCATAGCTCCATGGTAAACTGTTCCTGTGTGTCTCTAACTCTCACTAGATTCTAGTGTTACTCAAGCAGGCTGCGCTGCCATCTAGCGGGTGGGAGTAAAGGTGCAGGACCAAAGAGAGACGCTGCAATGAATATTTCCCCCAAAAATAGATGTTTAAATATCGATACGGGCGCTTTTGTATCGATACGAGAATCGCGCGATATATATCGGCGGATCGATATTTTTCAACACCCCTAGTTCATCATGATCTATTCAGCCCGAAGCGATAAAGGTTTGTGTGAAATGCAAGTGTGTTACATCCAAAATGAGCTGAATTTGACAACGTTTGCTCAAAAGACACTGATAAAAATGACTTGGGTATCGATCTGTGTGTTACAACATGTCATGACACTTCGATTGTAGCTGACCCGTATTATCGCTCTTCTGGTGGTGCCCATACCTGCTGGGCTGAGGTTTAGTTTCAGAGACCACATACAAACAAAAGCGATCAGGGCCTGTCTCGTCCCAATCAAAGCGGCTGCTGCGTAACTCCACCCTCCTGTAACTCCGTCCCGTGCGTTGCATCAGTTGTTGACGGAGGCTCTGTTTACTGCGCTGTAAAGCGGCCCCCGGGGCGCTGCGCCGGCGTTAAGCGCTCTCTAATGGGACTAATGGATGGAAACGAGCGCGTTGACACTTGGGGGAAGAGCTGCTGGAGCCAGTTTATTTTTACACGCACATCTTCTCTTGTTTTGGAGCATTTAAATGGGTGCCAGTGTGTCGCTCCGGGGTCAACCAGCCCCCATTCTCTGTTCGCCCACAGTCTGGAATCATCGTGGTAGAAATGAGTTTAGTGCAAAATCCATACTTTGTTATTCTGCCTTTTCCGCAGACAGCTTGTAGCGTGTGGCCGTATGGGTGGAGGGGTGGTTAGCACTTGGTTAGTAAATGGAGACAACACTTGTCGATTTCCATGAAATACTAAACATTTATTTTACAAACAAAATACAATGCCAGCTTTACCACTTCTCACAGGAGATAGCACAGCAGTCTGCAAGGGTTGGGCACCGTTACATTTGTTTCCAATACCGGTGTAACAGGCCAAATTAACCCCTCCCTAGATTAAACTCGGGTATATTATGGCCTAGGCCAAACTATCCCCGGGGGTATAAAATAGCCTAGGCTATACCCCTCTGGGCCAGAAGATACCTGTCCAACTTGTCACAATCTGAGTAGATTGAATTGACATTTGTGACAAGACCCAGTGATTTCATGACCAGTATTTGATTTTAGTGTGAAGTTATTCCATGTACTTGAGGAACTTTTTGAGCCTTTGCTCTGTCTTCGCCAGAGGTGGGCGACTCGAGTCAAATTACTTGACTCAAGTCGCAATTGGAGACATAGGTACTTGACCAAAGCTCCAAAAAGACTTGACGTTTTGGAGACTTGACTTGCTGTTTGTGACTTGAGACTTAACTTGGACTTGAGGCCAATGACTCTCAGTGACTTGCTGTGACTTTATAGTTATTATTTATTTGAGTTTAACTGTTGAAAGACAGGATTCATTACATAGAAGCCCGGTGTATAAAATGGCCTAGGCCCCTTTAACCCCGGGTGTAATCCAGATGGGGGGTATACGCTGGCCTGTTACACCGGTTCTTTAACGATACTTGGTTTACTATACATACTTACATATAAAAAATTGGGGGGAAAATAGGGGTAAAAGTAAAGTCACTTCCTTCAATGTTGTCCCTGGACCTACAGCATCAAACAGTTATTTTTTTTATTTATTTTTTTGGTATCTGCTTTCGATATTTAAATTGTTTCCACACCAGTAGTTCCTAAACCTTTTTTCCGATACCATACTGGTATAGTTTAACGGTACCCAGCCCGAGTAGAGGTGGATCAGTTTGGCTGTTGCTGGGCATATGGCCGGTTGGGAGCCATCTCCTCAGTCTGATTGTTATAGAATGGGCTTTGTGTTCTTTCCAAATATGTGGTGATCATGTCAAACACATCTTTATCATTATCTTACACTTTGTTGGTCAGAAAATGCAATATTGATCTAAAACAGCGGAAACCAAATATCCAGTAGTTTCTCTTCATGGTCCTCCTCTGAGTCTGAGCAAACTAAAGTAATAATTCTCCCGCCCTTCTCCACGTGCTCCCCTTTGCTGTGCAGCTCTTTCCACACAGAGAAACAAATGCCCTGCCTGAGCGGCCTCCTCAGACTGGAGAGTAAAAGGGTCAGAGGAGAATTCCTCGAGGACAAAGACATACCTGAGCTCACACACATTCCTCATGTGAGACGCAGGGGACATGGGTGATTGACTGGAGGGACAGGACCGGGACAAGAGAGGGACCAGGGAGGACATCTGACACTTACAAAAGTGCTCACGTTATGGGCAGATGATGACGAATAGGGCTGGGTACCGTTAAACGACAACAGTCTGGTATCGGGAAAAAAGTTTATGTACTACTGGTATCAAAAAAGTATCAAAAGCAGACACTTTTGATCTAAGTGTTGATACTGTTGGTCCAGGGACAGTATTAAAGGAAGTGACTTGGATGTTTCAGCCCAAATAAAACAATATTTCCCCCATTTTTGACCCCCCAATTATTTCACAACATTTTGCCCAATATTGTCCCCAATTTTATTCCAAACTTGTTTCTTATTTTTGCTCCAATTTCTTCTTGTTTTCCCAATTTCCCCCGCCTCATTTTTGCTCATTTTTTTATTACTAATATTTTACCTTTTTTCCCCCATTTTTCTTTTTTTATACAATTTTCCTTTATTTTTGCCACAATCATTTCAATTTTCCCCAAATGATTCCCCTATATTTCACACACTTCATGACATTGGAGATTAACCTGATACTATACAGATCCTCCACACATTATTCTTCTATTTTCTGGTTTTAGGTGACAAATGTTTTAGTATAGGTATCATTCAGGTATATCGGCATAAAAAAAAACAACTCTTAACCCCCGCCTTAAGTGAGCGCATTTTCTCCAGTTGAGCATTACAGTGTAACGTCTCATTTGAAAGCTAAGACCTACAAAACTAATTTGAGCCTGTTCCTCGCTAGGATTGTCCCGGTTTTGGCCTTTTTTGCTTGTGTTTAAAAAAAAAAAATAGACCAAACTCACTCTTTGCGATGTTTATTCGATGACGTTTTTTTCTCATCACCCTACACAGTGCTCCGTGCTAAGAATGCCGTCCTGCCCTGTGTGAAGAGGCCTTATTCCTGCTGATGTACCGAGCTGTGGCGGGTGTTAGGACTGTATCGATAGGCTTGTTGTTCAGCTGCAGCGGTGTGCACCTACGCTGTAATTACCGTCCTGGGCCCGTCTGTGTGCACGGGACGGGCCGGCTGCATGGAGGAGGATGATAATAACAGGGAGAGTCTGAGCTTCACATCAGACATCAAACTGACATTATCCTGCCACCGTCAACAAGTGATTCTGTACACAACACTGTACACATGGGCCTTATCCAAACCCACACACTGAGATCGAGCACCATTTTTCGATTTCGACCGCCTCGGATACCCACAGCTGGGTCGGTGTCGGGCCGCTCAGGCGCGTCGCTAGGGGTGGTTACCGTTTTCCATTTTTGTCCGGGTTAGCGTTAGCATACCAATACTTTAACGATACTTGGTTCACGATGCCTGAACCATTATTTTGTAATACCTATACTAAAACATGTGTCATCTAGAACCATAAAAGACCATATTATTCAAATGTATTTAGATTTAAATGTATCTAAATTTAGGTGACAAAACGCATATTGTTTTTGCGTTTGTAGCGTTGAATTTGGAATTTTGGGACAGTGAAATGACGTTAAATTGGACTTGCCGCTGCTGTAAAACCGTGTGACTATATTTTGCGTCATTTTAACTGGTTGCTTTTTGTTTTTTATTTCAAAAATCTTTTAATTAAAAAACAAAAAGTACAAAATAAACACATCAATGTACAGTACACTCATTATTGTCTTACAGTTAAGAAAAACGGTTAAAAACAGTTAAAAAAACGGAAATTAAATTAAAATAATAAAAAAGAGAGAGAAAAAGGAGATGCTAATCACGATTGCTAATCACTCTGCATCAAAGCATTTTCATAGTAATCCCAAAAGGGTTGCCATATACTGTGACATTTTTCCATTGAATTTTAGACTGTGGTCCTCATATTTTCAAGCTGGAGGAAATACATGGTGTCACTTATACCCAGCGTGAGTGTTTTGGAGGTGAGGGTGACTTCCGGTTAGTAAGGCTTAAGTGACGAGCCAGAAGAGAATGCTATTAACTGTGATGGGCCCTCGGAGGTAGGGGTTTGGCCGATATATAGGCAGATATTTTAAGGAATTGAATTTGATGTAATGTTTCTCTCCAATAGCATATAGTTAAACATTTATAGTAAAGGATTAAATCATAGAAATATAGAAACATATCAAATATCAAACAATGTGGGTTTTTGCATTGCTGATATTTTTAGCCACATTTAAAAAAAAATCTATAATCCTGTGTATGATGCTTCTAAATGTCAGTGTTGAACTGTGACACCAGGGGGCGCTCTGACTGCGCTCAAAAACAAGACATCTCTATCACTTTCGGTTCCGGAGATATCAAACACACCTAAATATCGGCCCGATATATCGTCAGCCCAGACAAACAGTCCACATGAGGGCACTTATACTCGGCTAATCTGCAAATGATTCCGTATTTTATACTGGATTCGTCTGACGCAGATGAATGAAGTGTATATTCTGCTTCTAATTTTTACTGGTGGCTCTTTGTAAATAAGAGGGCGTGTTCAATGTGCTTCATGTCAATGGAACGTGGCTCTCTGTGACCGGGCCCGCCGCGGTGGGAGCGCTCCATTGTGCTGCATGTCTGAGGAGAGCGCGGGGGGTCATGTGAGGTCGGCCCATAGTTAGTGTCACTTTGGGGAGGCGCAGGGCACATCCATCTCCTCCATTGTTCCCTCTGTCCAAATCCCCCTCGCCCACGGTTGGGAACAGACAAGAGCAGAGAAAGGACATGTTTGGACACTTTCTGCCCCCATTCAACTTCAAAGCGGAGACAAGCGCTCCACTCAAGCGTCCAGTCACAATCGCTCTGACAGTTGCGTGGCACGGCGGGACGGTTGTAACGCCGTAGTATTTGGGGAAACTGGAGAACGGCTTGAGCTGTCTGCGTAGCGTGATTTGAGAATCTTCTTCACTGCATCATCTGATCCAAATGGGGAATTGAGCCCCGGCCCTTTCCAGAGGAGGGGGTCAGGAGGACCACCTATAGGTCTTACCAACCCGAACACAGTTTCACTCAGCGACCTCACCATTGTTCTGAGCCTGGGTCAAAGCAAACAGTCGTGTCCGTTACAAGTTGGCTGCAAATATAATGATTACCTTTACCTATTAGAGGTCGACCGATATGGGTTTTTCTAAAGCTGATTCCGTTTTTTTATCGACCAATGCCGATTTGCTCGGCCGATATTTTTGAATGATTGGCTAGTTTTCCAAATTTCTGGTCTTTAATCCTGTAAAAACAATAATGCCTGGCCACTCCAGCATTGGCCTATTTTATTTGGTACGCTGATAGTTTCTGTCCCATCTTTGAATAGTTCCCGTTAGCATTAGCATATGGCGATCAAAAGTACAATTGCGGAGGTTAAAACTAACACATTCAGTGCTTTAAAATGACATGCAGCATGTCCACATTGACTGAGGTTTAGTGAAACTAACTAACTTTAGTCAAACCTGTAGCTAACCCAATTTTCTCTGTTCCCCTGAGACCAAGGAAGTTGTGGGAGGACTCGTTTTGAAGTCCTTTCCAATGCAAAACAAACAGGAAGTCTCTATCACTTTCGATACCTGAGATATCGGTGCTAGATCGGCCGATAGTTGATATTGTAAAATTGCCAAATATCAGCCTGATATATCAATCAATCAATCAAACCTTATTTATAAAGCGGTTTTCATACTGAAAGGTATCACAAAGTGCTTTACAGATTACAACATTTAAAACAATACGCCCCACATCATACATCCATATTTTATATATATATATATATATATATATATATATATATATATACATACATATATTAGGGCCGGGACTTTTTCCGATTAATTGCGAATTAATTACATGAGGTTTAGTGCGATTAAAAATATTAATCGAAATTAATCACACTTTGCTTTCCACACTTACAAAAACAAAAATAAACAATATTTAGTTGCTTAAGCTTATGTATTCAGTCATTATTCAATGGTATACTAAAAATCTTTATGAAAAAACTTACTTCTCACTGTTCTCAGGTCAAATATTTATATGCGATTAATTTCGATTAATTAATTACAAAGCCTCTAATTAATTAGATTTTTTTTTTTTATCGAGTCCCGGCCCTAATATATATATAATATATACATATACACACACACACAAAATATATCATTGGGACTAAATAAATAGATGTGAGTTAAAAGCTAAGCTAAAAAGGTGGGTCTTGAGCCTGCTCTTAAAAACATGAACGTTCTCTGCGGTCCTGAGCTCCTCCTCAGGTCGTTCCAGAGGCGAGGGCCATAATATTGGAAAGACGCCTCGCCGTGAGTCTTTCTGTTGACTTTAGGAATAACTAGGAGACCCCTGCCGGAGGAGCGAAGGGGCCGTGAAGGTTCATAAGGTAAAAGCAGTTCTGAAAGATAAGAAGGACCAAGACCATTAAGACATTTAAAAACCATTAAAAGAACTTTAAAATCGATCCTGAAACACACGGGGAGCCAATGCAGCGACTCTAAAACCAGTGTAATGTGGTCCCGCCTCCTGGTCTTCGTCAGGACACGAGCCGCTGAATATAGAACATAGAATATAGAACGGCCGATATATCGATTGACCTCTAATAACGATTCTTTTGGTTATGGATTCTTCTTCATTAATCGATTAAAGTGGGGCCGCTTGACGACGTGTTGCTGGAGTAAACTTAAAGTAAAGGTTTTTTAGGAGGCTCCTAGTGCTTTTAAAAAGTCTCTTTAGATGAACTGGTTTGCTCTTAGCTGCACATGAACACAACAGGCCAGTCCTCATTTGAACGCTAAGAACCTCCAGAGTTCAGCCACTGAGCTGTAACGACTGGAGGCTGCGCTGGCTTTAACCATCAATCCAGTACATACAAAATGTGATACATTAGCGCCCCCCCAGGGTTGTCGGGTCCACAGTTGGAGCAGAAATGAAAGAGTCAAGGGGCGCACGAGACAGAAAAGGTCAGGAACCATTGCTGCGACTTTCCCCGATCGGCCTTCTCACCTCCACCCACGCCACGCCGTTCCACCCGCCCCCGCTCCAGCCCGCCGTCTGAGCCCCAGGGCTTGTTCCACCTCCGCTGTGTCTCGGCCCGCTCCAGGTGAGTCCTGTCTAAACACACCAGCCCCTCCCACTTGTTTAGTCTGCGGCCGTGCAGACAGGCGGCGCGGTCTGCTCAGAACATCAGAGACACTTTGAATGCATTTGAATTGGTGAAGGAGATTCGAGATGGCATAATCCTGGCCCAGGCTGTCGGGAACAGTGTTGGGGGTAATGCGTTGGTAGTGCATTTGACTTTTGTAAAGTAACATAATGCATTTGTTTTGCGTGACCTAAGAAATGTTTTTTTTTTTTTTTACCCAGTAACACGTTAGGTCGGTCTTTTCCTCTCGGCCTCAGTACTTCCCTGCTTGCAGTGCGGCCCCAGCGCAGGATCTTGTGCCTGGGCAGGTGAGAGTAGAAGCTGCCGTTTAACTTCACAGCGTCGGCGGTTTTGATGATCGAGTTTCCGTCGTACCATTAGCTATTGACCGGATTTTGCTTCTAATGGAAATCGCTTGATTGACCGGTGACTGATTAAAAAACGTCTTGTCTGTAATCCTGTGCATGCCGCTTCTAAACTGTAAAATGTGTCAGTGTTGAACTGTGCCAGCAGGGGGCGCTTTATACGCAGGTGCGGGGCTGATTTATTCAGGACGTTCATGTTTAGTCGGTGCTGTAGAGGGAGCTCATTTGAAGGACAAAAATCAGAGAAGCAGATTCCACAACAAAAAAACGGATGGCCTTGGCCCTGCCTGCAGGGGGACTCCCATCGGCCCTATCTGTCCATGGGAGGGGATCTCTCCTTCTGTGGTTCTCCCCGAGGTTTTTCTTTTCTCCCGCTGCGTCTTTGAGATTTTCCTTTCCGTGTAGGAGAGTCTAAGGACGGGGCTCATTACCATCGGCTGCTGGTAATGAGCAGGTAATGTCTCCCTATGTGGACATTCCCACTGTTGGACACGTATGTGCTTGGACATTGCCTTGATTGTTTTTGTTTCAATGTTTGGTCCAGCCATACAAAACGACTGATTGATAAAGTCGCTATCTCTTATGGTTTCGAAATGCTAAGCAAAAGTCTGCGTGGAATATATCAAATGGGCTCGGTGTGTCAGAAAACATGGTTCTTCGCAGGTGAAAGGTCATAGAAGCACAATCGAGTGTGCATGCAGAAGTCCGCCCAGCAGCCGTACGTTTAAGGCGTGTAGTGTAATTTACAGAGGAAGTGAACCTTGGCACATGTGATCCTGATGACAGATTTAACCACTGCGCCACACGCCCTGGAGACTGTAAACACACAAACAAACCGTACGAGGCGCTGCGGCCGATGAGAGATGCGCGTTTGCGGCAGGAAGCAGTTCTTCATGCGCTGCAAGGCGACGGAACAGATTCAGCTCTGCTCCTTTAATGCATATTGTGTGGGACCTTCTGAAAGAGTGATCCCGATCGACATGGAAAGCTTAAAGGCGTGCGAAAAGCAGACATTGCCCTCGAGAAACATTTCCAGTCAAGTGGTGGCACATGACGGGTAATAATGGTCCCATTCAAGATGGAGTGTTGACAAAATACAGCAGCAAGGGAAAGGGCCAAGGAGTGAGGTAACGTTCAGTAATCGGCTGTCTGTCTGCTGCCGGCAAAGTCCAATTAAAGACAGTCGTGTGCAGGCATACATTCCGGGAACCCTGTTTCAGCACCTCACGGTAAGAAGGTCCTCTGGTCGGGCCTCGCTGTGTGGAGTTGACTAGTCTGTGGCCCTTTCCCAAACCAATCCCTCCGTCCTTCTCCTATACCCACTTCCATTAATTAATGGAAGTCCATTATTAATGGAAGTGTTTGGAGCTGAGGCTTTCAGACGATCTTCCCCTCATCCCACGGACCAGACGCGCCCCTTTACCGGGACAGCGCCCCCTACTAATGGTACAAGAATCACTTGTTCGGCTGATGATACCTCCATCCATCCATCCATTTTCTTCCACTTGTCCGTTGCCGGGTCGTGGGGGCAGCTGTTGGAGCTGCACCAACCCCTATGGCTCCTCCTGCAGGTGGTGGGTCCACAGAAGGACACTGATGATACCTCTAACTGAAAAATCATTTTCCCTGAAGGCGAGACAATGCAGGTGAAAGCATTGATTTTTCACTCAGTTGTCCATGTGGAGATTTGTTGCTTTTTTTTTCCCTTTACATCAGAGCTTTTGTGTCAGAGTATAAAACATGACAAACTTTAACCCCATACGATCCTTATTTCCACGAGTCCTGCGAAGGGTCCCCGAGATGACGCTATAATCCAAATATGGTATTAAAAAATATGGTTAAAAAGCTGTAGGACTGTTCTTCTCAAAATGTATCCACATAACATCCACTTTAGTATCTCCTACAGACTCCAAGCTGTACAGTCTTGGATGTACCAATATTTTGAACTTTTTTCTGAGGGATTTTTTTATATCTAATTCCCAGCCTAATTTATTCAGCTTTGAACCCATAAAAAACAATGCAAAATTTGAGTTTTTACATAATTTTTCACTCATGATTAGCATATTCAAAAACTAAACAAGATCCAAAATCCATCCATCCATTTTCTCCCACTTGTCCGTTGCCGGGTCGTGGAGGCAGCTGTTGGAGCTGCACCAGCCCCTATGGCTCCTCCTGCAGGTGGTGGGTCCACAGAAGGACGGCCTCATGGTTCTAACCGGACCTGTTGGTCTCTCATAAGGGGATCCCCCTCATCACAATAAAATAAAATATAAATAAACTTCACTAAAAAAAAAACATAAACCGAAAGCCATAAACTGAAACACCCATGTTTAAATATTTACACAACCGCCTCCAAAAGTAAACTCCCAAACATGGCGTTGCTGCTGCTGTCGTGAGGAAAAATGACTGTAATCAAAGTGAGAGTGGGAGTCACTTTTTAAACAAAGTCTGTCTGGCTCCTGATACGAGGCTGAAACGCCCAAATTAACCCCAGACGGAGCGCCCCGCGTGGGCTAAAAGCGCCGTCTGAGCACCACTCTGGGCTTACAGTCAGCAGAAATAGGCCGTCCTTAATGGGCTAATGGTTATTTTAGGGTGCTTAACCGCAATCCCCAAATCCACCCAATTCTACAGACCGAGTCGGAGTAGGACGTCCCGCCCCCATGGTCTAGAGCAGGCAGGTGTGTTTTTGCACTTGCCCCGTCCCGAGATGAGGAGGGGGAGCAGAGACAACACAGGAGAGACGTGCGAAGAGAATTCTTGAGTGACACTTTGTGGTTTATATTTCAACAATATGTCTATATGTGAGTTTTAGTACAGTTGCCATGATGTTGAAGTGCCCACATGCAGCAGCCTTTCTTCCTGTTACCTCTTTGATGCCTTTATTTAGTCTTTAGTTTAGTAGGAATGTCACGATTTCACGGTTATTTTGAGAGAAAATATTGAGATTTTACGATTGTTCACGGTTATCGACCTAATGAAAGGAAACACCTGTGATTTATCTTATTTTTTTAAATGCTTTTTTAATATGAATATTAAATTATGTCCTGATGGAAACAAATATTTAAGATAGTACTCCAAGGCACACTGACCAGTGCGGTCTACGTCAGGGTTTACCACACTGGTCAAAGCGCATTGGCGTCCCACTAGAGAATAAATAATTGTTATTGTGTCAGTGTGCCTCAGACTGTCCATCTTCAGTCATGTTTTTCATCAAGGCATAACTTGATATCTTTTTATCGTCCTGGAAGAGTACCTGTGTGCACATTTGCCACATGTGTCTGACCCAGTCAAGCGCTCACGCTCTCGTTTGTATTGTCTGTGTTTTTAATGCTTGGAACTTGTAAAAATGTTTAGTTAAGTTTAGTTTATTTGAGCAATTTACAATCAATCATAATTTGTATCATTACATCATTACACGGTAATGGAAACTCAAAAGGAGTAGGCCGAAGCAAGAAAGCTTAAGTGCCTTCCCCCTATTCAAAGTGATTACTTTCATGCATTTCAGATTAATTCAAGAAAATGCAAAACGTAATTGTAAATCCTTTCAAGAGATACGGTCACTCACAGCACTGGAAATATACATAACTGAAACGTATGTGTCCTGCTGCAGGTAATCCCCAATAGGGGTAATAATACTGAAAAACAAATAAAGGCTTCAAGAGTCTTTTACATTTAAAAATACATTTAATAATACAGAACAATAGTAAACTTGACCACTTTCTATATTATGTATTATTGTTAAGCCACTATCTAGACTAGGCGAAGTTCCATGTTACCAAAACCTATGCTGCCCTGCTTAATTATTTGTCAGATGTTTTGATGAACAGGAATATCTAAAGTGCACTCACAGGACTCGCTTGAACAGCTGATTTCATTTTCCCTTCTGTTTATTACGATGAAGCAGAGACGAGCCCATTTTTTTTTGTGTGTGTTCCGGGCCTATTTCTGAGCATTTGGACAAACGTTATTGGGAATTACGCAGTTTGTTTTCTAAACTTTTTACAGGTTAACTTTTAATCCGCGTAATTGTAGAACTGGTTAATCTCGACATCCGTCTTCAGCAGAGGCGGAACTCTTGCAGAATTGAGCAGCGTAGTGATGGCCAATACACGGACTTAACCGGCCATGCACCGTGTGGTCTTCCGTTTGGAGTCGGGCCTCGCTGTTGTTTTGTAAATGCGGGTTTTACGCAAAATGGGCTTTTCAGAGTTTGCTCCTGGTTAGAATGTTGTTCCCCCATCAAAGACATCCTGTAGCTGTGTTCCATCGCTTCAGAAGGTTGCCCTCTGCTCCTTACCAAGAAAGCCATCGTTGACGTATGAGGCAAATTTCATCGAAGCGAACCTTGGTTTAGATGGAAAAGTGATGGGCTGACGATTCTGCTGCTGCGGTGGGGACGGGGCAAAGACGGGGATGGAAGGCCGACTCATTCCTTTCGCGCCAGGTACGACTCCGTAAACCTTCCACTCACTGCAGACGGGATGTGCCGCGATAATCCCCGTACCTGTAGTTTGACGTCTTTTTCATCTCGAAGAATGCGAGCGATGCTTTGATGCCCACGGCTCCTCCTTCGTCCCCAATTTGTCTGTCTTTCTCCACGTTCCCTCTGCAGTTGATTTACATTCAGCGCATAGGAGCCAACATGTCCACCTTTAGGGCGATATGTCAAAAAAGATATCATCGCAGCTTTGTTTATCGGCAAACGGATCAATCTCCATTTTTGTTTCGACGTCATTACTTTTGATTCATGAACGTACACATTAACACAAACATCTTCCATAATGAGTGCAGTTTAAAATCCCTGGTCTTATGGTTTCAGTCTAGGGGAGATCCCAAATTGCTCATTTAGGAAACGGCATTAGTTTTTACGGTGTGATTGTTTCCCCTGAGGCTGGGGAGAGCCAGACTCGGATACGCAGACGTGTTGCAGAAGAAAAGGCAGGACTTGTATGAGGGCTATTTGGAACAAGGAGTCATTGTGTAGCCCCCCAAATGTGTGGCACTGACAGGCTGCATTACCGCACGCTACAGCACCCCGGCCCCCCTTCGGTATCCCCAGCACTGCTAATCTGCAGCCTGTGTGGAGCTCAGGTACAGGGCAAGGACAGACTATTGTTTCCACTCTGGGTTCCATTGGAGTTGGGCAGTTGTTGCAGGAAGGGTCAATCAATCAATCAATGGTTTTGTATAGCCCAATATCACAGGAGTTGCCTCATAGGGCCGCACCAAACATTAAGGCAATAAAACAGAACAGTAAATAAGACAATGTAAAGTTCCGGCAAATCAAGTATCCAGGCAAACAGACTCTCCAGCACGGCAAGGAAAAACTAAAAAACCCAAAAAGAGAAACCTCCGGTAGAACCACAGAAGGAGAGATCCACTCCCATGGACGGACAGGCAATAGAGACCCAGGGCCGATGGAGTCCCTCAGCAGACGGGCCAAGATCACAGACCGTCCAGTCCTTGTTGTCAGTAGGCAGGGTTCCTCCGTTCAATCTAGGATCTCCTGTGAGGGGGAGTGGGACAGGAGACACCATGTGAATAGTAATGAACAGACTACAGATAAAATATATATTGTATCATAATAAGACCAAGTTTGCAGTACTTGAGGCTGTGGGTTAGAGCTTTACTTCAGGCTGAGGGTTAGAGCTTTACTTCAGGCTGTGGGTTAGAGCTTTACTTCAGGCTGAGGGTTAGAGCTTTACTTCAGGCTGTGGGTTAGAGCTTTACTTCAGGCTGTGGGTTAGAGCTTTACTTCAGGCTGTGGGTTAGAACTTTACTTCAGGCTGTGGGTTAGAGCTTTACTTCAGGCTGAGGGTTAGAGCTTTACTTCAGGCTGTGGGTTAGAGCTTTACTTCAGGCTGTGGGTTAGAGCTTTACTTCAGGCTGTGGGTTAGAGCTTTACTTCAGGCTGAGGGTTAGAGCTTTACTTCAGGCTGAGGGTTAGAGCTTTACTTCAGGCTGTGGGTTAGAGCTTTACTTCAGGCTGAGGGTTAGAGCTTTACTTCAGGCTGTGGGTTAGAGCTTTACCTAACTGACCTGATCATAAGCTAATTCGAAGAGGTACGTTTTGAGCCTAGTCTTAAATGTAGGGACTGTGTCTGCTTCTTTAACGTGAGCTGGGAGTTTATTCCATAAAACCGGAGCTTGGAGCTAAAGGCTCTTACTGTAGAAGCAGTGATTTTGGAGACCTGCGGAATCACTAGTAGCCCAGAGTTTTGAGAGCGGAGTGCTCTGGTTGGCCGATATGGAACGATAACGTCTTGGAGATAGAGCGGAGCCAAACCCTTTATGGCTTTAAATGTGAGGAGCAGGATTTTAAATTTGATTCTAAACTCAACAGGAAGCCAAAAGTGGGGCGTGCATAAGTATTCATACAGCATGAATTAATACTTTGTGGAACCACCTTTTTTTCTGCAACAACAGCAGCAAGTCTTCTGGGGTTTGACTCTACAAGGTTTGCACATCTAGAGACTGACATTTTAGCCCATTCCTCTTTACAAAACAACTCAAGCTCTGTCACATTAGAAGGAGAGCGTTTGTGAACAGCAGTTTTCAGGTCTTTCCACAGATTTTCAATAGGATTTAGGTCAGGACTTTGACTGGGCCATTCTAACACATTCATATGTTTGTTTTTAAACAATTCCATTGTAGATAGTCCAGATTGGCTGCCTCGGCTTCTTCAGTCTACCCCAGGGGCGGCTGTGGCTACAATAGTATCTTACCACCACCGAGTATGGTGTGAATGAATAATGACTATAGTGGTGCTTTGAGAAACGTGGTAACGCAGGTAGTGTAAGTGAGAATTGTAAATATCAAACGTGTTTGTTAGCTACGATTTGAGGTTTTTGAGCCTCCGAGGCTCAACAAATAGTCTTATTACAGCACTGTCACCACACACATGAGGAACCTCGATAAATTATCGTTTGCGAGAAAGTCTTGTCGGAAAAAACAAATTCTGCTTAATATCCTCTAGTGTCCCCAACTCAAGTCATTGGTGCTGATCTTGTCTAAGTTCACAAGACTAAGTCCATCCAGTGTCAAGTCTATAGAATTCAGGACTGTGATGTCATATCGCTAAGCATCATGAGATTTTCTGTTTTAATAAACTAAATGAGATTTTAAAAGATAAAATACTGGAGTTACTGTTCACATTAAAACACTGGGATATTCCAGTGTGTTAGATGCATTTACCAGTGACTCAGCAGTCTATGGGAAATATATACTAACAACAAGCATGGCGGATATCCATGCTAACAGTGGATTTCCCGAACTTTATAATTAGATACGACCTGCATGTTCACAAGTCCTAAATATGATTGCACTTTACAAATTGCATAGTGTCCAAACAGAATTGGTTGCGCGGCAGCCGAGTAGTGTGTAGTGAACACATTTCCATACAAAATGGACAAAATGTTCTACAAGTACAAACAAAATATAAATGCAAATTTCCCCCAGAGTGTTGTGTCCACACAGTGGAGCTGGTCATTCTCCATCTACCTTCCCTCTCCACACAAAGACCCTAGTCAGGTTTATCTCTCTTATCTCCCCAGGCGAAGATAAGCTTTCACGTATCCTCCGGCTCTTTCCCGCACATGTTTAAAGTTAGTTGTGCGCTGCAAAGCGAGGGGGATCTCCTGCCTCAATCCCATTGGACACGTTGTGTATACCTGAGGAGTTGCTTGTTTTTTCCTAGAATGGCCCCAGCAGCAGATAAGCTTGTTAATACCGCAGACAGCTTCCACTGCCCACCCACTAAACTCAAGTATGTTTGAAAAGAAAATGCCTCCCTCCTGCCCGTACATGCTCGTGTGCTGTCATGCATTAATTCAATTAAAAATGATTAATTGCTCTTTTGCCACCATAGAGTACACTGCATGCGCCAAATTGTTCTTTTGCAGGGCTTTAAACCCATAAAAGTCCTAGAAGCGATCCCGGTTTCTCAGGTGTTTAGATATATCTTTGGATAGGTTGACAACAGCAAAGTTCCTTTTGAAGAGACATACAGTATCCAGGTGGGCCATTGTTTTTTTATGTACATCTACCAAATATTGACTGGAGTATTAAAATCAGAAAGAAAAAATATACAATTTCTACGTAACAGGGAGATATGATTTGTCGTTGAACAATCCTCTCCCAAGTTGGATGAGTGAAAAGAATGGATAGAAAGGGACGGGTGTGGCTGAAGGGCTTTGGCGAGCAATGCGTAAACTGAATAAAAAAGATATTTGTATAACATGGTCTGCTGACTGCGAGGATGCGTCGGCCCATGATTATGTGTGGCAACCCCCTGATGTGAGGTGAAAATGTATCCATGCGCTAATTCGAACTCGCATTGGTCAATCTACAGTCCAGGTGTCTGTGGCGCTATTAGCTTGTCGTGCACTGTTCTGGTTTTTTTTATTCGACTCAAATAAAACTACCATTCTGGATAGGCCTAATTCATATTTCTTTGCAAAGAACAATAGTTTAAAATTTGGTAAATATTCTCAACCCAGAAAATGTGGATGTTACTGAATTGGGCCACCTGTACATTCTCGTGCGTTTCATAATTGTTGGGCCCCTCGTCATCACAATGAAGACGGTTAAGGAACAAATATGGGGTTAAAGTTTTACTGCCAGATTCCACATCCTCCGTGTTCGCCCCGTTCCTTTCCAAATGCGTTGCTATTTTATTTAAACATTCCACGTCGTCCTCTCCGTCGCCAGCCCGCCTCTCCCCGATAAAAATACGGATCAACTCTATTTTCATCTCCGTCAGCGCCGGCCGGATCAAGCTCCACAGTTCAGATCGCACCAGACAGGAAAGAGGAGTTATTAGGAGTTTTATTTCTCACTTCGAGCACCTCGTGGAGCAGCAGCACGTGGAGCTAAGCGAACAGGCGGAGGATGTGGAATCTGGGGGTTTTGGGCGAATTCCAGGCTTTCAGCTCTCCCTTAGATGTTGGCCACCCTCACAAACGTTCTCTCATATTGTTTTGAAGTCAGTTTTTCTCTTACTGCATTTGTTTGCATGAGGCGCCCTCACGTAAAGAGGACAGACAAAAGCGGTGCAAGCCAACTCCTCTACGACCCAACTCTTTCTTCAGGCCTCGGGCAGTTCCCTGACAGTCAATCCAGTCTCTTTAAATATTATAAAGCTTGAGAAGTCTCAAAATGTGTCTAAAAAAAAGCAATACAAGCATTAAATTGTTACGGATGAAAAGACTGCATTATTCGTTTGTGTTTTGATGATTGTCATTTAAAACATTGAAAGAGGGCATTGGAAAATGTATTTCAACTAATATGAAACAAATAAAAACAAGATTTTACAGTGAAGTGAAAAAAAGTATTCAAAAAGAAGAACCTTTGATAACTTCATCTCGGTCCTCAATTATTTTGTCTTTGACCAGTCACAAGCACCTACAACAATTTCTTCATGTAGCTAATACTTTACAACTACATCATGATTAACCTCTTATCACCCACTTTAACCAAGCACATTTTCTACAGTTCGGCTTTATCCAAATCTGAAAGCTTCTTGACTGGAGCTCACAGCCTATAGGCCAGTGTAACGCCTCATTTGTAAGCAAAAGCCCACAAAACTGATCTAAACTTCTTCTTTTTGTCACGTTTTCGTTGTGTTTCCGTCACGTCTTTGTTGATTTAATTTGCATGTTTTGGTCACATTATTGTGGCTTCATCAGTTACATTACACAAAACAATACAAAATGCGTCCAAAACGTAACAAAAAACTTGACAAAAATGTGCCGATAAATGTGGGTATTAAGGGTGCATTTTTAACAAATAATCTGTCTATAAAAGCACAAAAAACTAATTTATTTTATCAAATTGAAAACAAAAATACTGTATAATAACTAGTTACACCACTAAATTTTACATTAATGGCTTGTCTATGTCATGCAGAAAATGTGATATTTGTAACATTTATTGAAAAAGGGAATATTGACACTTCTATTTGAAATTGCATTAAAAAGTTTCTTCACGAACCTTGTGACCATCTGCCACCTCCATGTAACGCCCGCCGGTCAATCCATCTGGTGTCCGTGAATATGCAGCCACCATCAGGTCTCTGTCGTAAAAGTGGCCATAAAAATGATGAATCCTCGCCTTTATCTGCAGGATTTCCTCTTCTTTATCCAAGCCTGTGTCTGGGTGGGCGTCTTCGGACATGTACTCAACCCTTAACAGCACGGTGGCCCTTACAATTGTCCCCATACAACCCACGCGTTTGAAGAGAGCACATGCAGACAAGATAAAAACGATGTGGAGAAAGAGTGCAACCTTGTCGGGTGCCCTTTGACGTTTCGGGGTCAGATGGAAAGGCACGCGCTAAGAGGGGTCATGGGAGGACATGGGTTGGAATGGTCAGGGTGGGTTTAAAGGAAGTCTCTGGGGAAGACTGTGTGGCCTTTATCCGATGATTTGGTTATGCACAAACTAAGTATATGCTAGTCACTGTCAAGGGATTTGTCGAGTCTCAGGTGATGGACAAAGCCTCTAATGGGAAATAACAGGTAATGGCAATGCCAGCTGGTCAAAAATAAGTTGCAATTCACTTCATCACTGGAGGTCTCAACATGGAATTGTCCCCCTTGGTTCAAATTCTTTGTTCGTGATAGTAAAGGGATGATTTGAGTTATCTTGCAGTAACAGCAGGGGTGCTCTAGTCAAGCACTAGAATCAAGAGAACATTGTTATCCAGAGAGATAGCCTTAATGTTGTTAGCGGCAGGCCATGATGGATTTGTTCCTCACCGCTAACATGATTCTGTTTGTGTAAATGCTTTAGGATATTACAGTAGATCAGTATTTTCTTTGTCCCCTTGCCATACCATTTTCCTCCAAATCAATATTCTTCCAAACTATATGTTGCAATCAGATTGGCATTACTTCCATGACATATTTTCCAGTACTATCAAAGCATACTGTATTTGTTTGTTTTTCTTAACTGTATCTCAAAAGTCAATGTTTGTAGGATGCGCTTGTAGTGACAAAAAGGTACTGCAACTACAACTGACCTAAGGTTGCCTGAAAGTGGACATAAACTCTAGTGAGCCGTTTCGCAGAGAGACTCATGCAGGAAGTGTGTGGGTAATGTCCATTAATATGAGAGCCTCGGTGAGACAGCTCTTAACAAGACAAAGAGAACATTTGTCCTTTAGTTTTGCTTCCTCAAGCCTGTTATAGTGGTTGCAGTTGCTTGTGCTTCCGAGTAGAAAGAGCAGATTTGAAATGTGTGTTTTTCTTTGTCCACTTGAGAAAAATACAAAAACTCTCAGCAGAGTTGAGAGGGAAGGATGTACAGCGTGAAGATGGTCCAACATAGAGTGCTCTAAGGATTTGATACAGAGAATGCCTCTATGCTGAGAGAGAGCATTTTAAAAGAGCTGATTTGGATCAGTGATTTTGCCATTGACCAAACTCCTCTGCACTGATAAGTTTGCTGTTCAGGCTTCTCCAGGAGAACCAGCAGATCTGGCCCCTGGGCTGTTATGATACCGGTTTGGTACCCAGCTCTAGATTGTGGAAGAAAAAGGAAGAAAATGAACATAAAGGGATCTGCCTTTATGTTCATTTTAAACATAGGATGGGGCAATACTAATTAGTGGGCTCATTCTGCTTTCTGATAGGATAATCGTCTTGAACAGAATCCATAAGTGATAAGCTTACATCACCCTCACCTGTAACTCACTAGGCAACAGCATTGTAAGAATTAGCTGTAAAGAGTCATTTGTGCAGCCTTGAGAACTAATCTTAATCCAGCGCTGATTCGTGGCTAATACACTGCATTACTGTAACTGCTGGGGCACACGCAGAATACCTCCGTGCTCCTTCTCTGCGCTTTTGTGAGATCTGTGTCAAGGAAAGTAGGCTAATCCCAAACGTGACCATGGAACCAAGACTAATGCTTTGTTAGCCCCAAGAACACTCTGTGCTCATGGTCAGAAATGAAAACGGCCATGGCTTTCAGACGGAGCCGTGACTGTCCATTTATCTGGAGTTTGAGGATTTGTCTCTTCTCAGATGGACACAGATGCCAGGATTCCTTTATCACCGTTGTAACTTTCTTTTTCTTATGGACATGGTTATTGTTGTGAAATGCTTCATAGGTGGAATGGTGGCTGGGAGTAAGAAAGGGTCTGGTTTAATTCTGAGACAGTGGAGCCTTTCTGGGTGTAGTTTTGCATGCTCCACGTTTCTGTCAGTGACACGTTCCCCTTTAGGTTTAGTCAAGTCTACAACATATAAACACACACAAGCAGCTATTTCTGCTTGTGTGTGTAAGTGCTCTTTTTGACATTGTACAATTGTACAACGCAATTGCGTTCAGGTGCTAGTCCTGAGCTGCAGTGACTGAGCGTGTAGACCAGCATGTTTTTGGAGGTAGAGGAAACTCACGCAGACATTGGGAGAACATGCAAACTCCAAGTTCGAGACAATCAGGTCTCTCAGCTTGACATCCTTCATGATGTTACATGGTGAACAAAATGGACTCCCGATGAAGCTACCCTATCTTGCTACCTTGTCTTATGAGACTGGGCTCCTTTCCAACACCACTGTGGCTTAGCTGCGAGTCTTACCCGGATACCTCCTCGTTAGCCCTTTTCTTTTTTGGTTTCCTGTTGCGCCTCTTGTGACGCCTTCACTGTGCTGCAGGTGTGGGGGGCTCCTGGCGCCTCTTCAAGTGTTCTTAAGCTCATCAGCTAGCGGTTTGTTTACTTAGAGAAAAAAGCAGTGTCCTGTCCTTCGTGGCCAGTAAGGGCAATTAAAAAAAATCAGCTAAACTTTACAGAAAACCCGGCAAAGATGTACAAAAGCATCTTGTAAACGATTGTATCTGTATTTCTTGCTGATTACTGGTAAATATATATAAAACTATACCATCATTAGGCCTGTCTGCACTTTTGACCTTTTACTCCCAGAGCTCTCCTTTCCAATCACCGGCAGCTCTCTGAATGTCATACCAAAGGCTGTGCCGATGTTGGAGGCCGAAGACGTGAACACGGAGCTGTGACCACATGTGATTTAAGACCTGGGCTGCTCTCTCTGCATGTCAGGTCCCAGCTCCGGGGATAGGCCCCTGTGCTGCGTTTGCGGTCTGTGGGCAAAAACTAAAATTACTGCCGGGCCTAAAGCCACCATTCGGCCCGGTCAGTGGTGCCGTGGCTTTTTGAGTTCTTTCCCCATAAAGATCTGCACAGTTCTCATGCCCATAGCCTGTATGCATGTACAGGAGACAATGCGATCTGCATGTCGATATTTATGTTAGTTATAGTTTTCCTCATTTACGTTCCTTTTAACCTCATCCTGGTCCTGATTTAGTTATTATTTGTTAAAAGCCAGTGAGATACGAGTAGCTCAAATAGCCTTGTTGAAATAGTTTAGTAAAATATCACGATACTCATGACAGGTATCAAATATTGCAATTTCTTTTATTATTCATGCCCTATTGAAACGAGGGTTCAATAGGGCTCATGTTGTGAGAGAGCCGTTCAAGGATCATGGGTTATCTGTGTTGGCATTTTAGATACTGTGACTTTCAGAGGAGATTCAGGATTTTTATTTACTCTTTGAATTCTGTAAAAATTGTGTCTTGTTTTTTAGTGTTGACATCTCAATAAATCAGGTAAGGGATTACATATTGACAAACCCTTCTAAAAAAAAAAAAAAAAAAAAAAAAAAAGGCTTTTCTATGTAGAAACGCCATATCAGTAGGGCTGGGTACCATTGCATTTTATGTTTTGTTTTACGATGCCAATACCTGAACAATACTTTTTGCGATACCTATACTAAAATATTCATCGTCTAGAACCAGAAAACAGAACAATAATGTGAAGAAGATCTGCAATATTACAATATCGGGTTCAACTCCAATGTCAAGGGAAATTTGGAATAATTTGGGGGAAATTGGGTGACATTATGGCAAAAATGAGGAAAAAATTGTGTAGAACAAAATGAGAAAAAAATGGGTCGGAAATAGGGAAAATATTCTAAATAAAAAATGAGTGGAAAAAATGGGGGGGGAAATACGAAAAAAAATTGTGTACAAAAAAATTGAGACAAATGGGGCAAACAATGGGCAAAAAATAAATAAATTAAAAAAACAATTGAAACAAATTGGGGAAAAAAAATACTTTTATTTGAGCTGAGTCACTTCCTTTGTCCCTGGACCAACAGCATCAACACTTGATAACACTTCCCCTGCTTTCGATACTTTCATTTTTTTTAAACGTTTTTTCTGAAACCGTACTGGTATCGTTTAAAGGTACCCAGCCTTACATATCAGCTCAATCATTAAACACCTCATTGTGAAGATTAGACTATTTATTTGTTTCCAGGTGAGCGCTTATAAGTTATGAGTGAATTTGCCCAAAACCTGTATATTATTATTATTATTATTATTATTATTATTTTATTTTGGTTTTGCTGCAGTCTCTTGAACCCACTGTTTCTCCTTCTGCGCTGTGGATTGCCTTCTTTCCAAGAGATTTCAGCAGTTTATTCAGCTTCATACTATATTTTTATAGCAAGGCGCGTTTTAAACCCACCTCGAAGCCGCCGGTTCCACTCTGCCCCTTGGGTGCTCCCTGCCTCGCTCCAGCTTGGTGCCAGAGCTCAGCCCGTCCTTCTGAGGGTGCCCTTGGCTTTCCCCATAATCACCACTTAAAGGGAATTCCTCCTGCAGCGCCGCATCTCAGAACATTTGATGGTTTTGATGGCTATAATTTACTTAAAATAACACCAATAAAAGCCACGGATTTGTCAGAGCCCCAGGACCTAATGTACGCAGATGAAAACGTGACTTTGGCTTTGATTTTGGCGTGCAGCTTTGAGGGGGAATAAAAACAGAAAAACGTCTTAGTTGCATTGGAAAGCATTACAGCTCAGCCTGTTGATGTGATTTATGTAAAGCGGATGCAACATTCGCTCTCCATGGAACCTGCACTGGCAAACAGGCAATTTTGCGGCATTATTGTAAGCTTTAATCTCATAATATTCTGTAATTTGTTAAACGCTTTATAGGCACAAGCAGCTTTATAATTAGAACTGAGAAACTAATTAAAAAGATGGAAAAGTACCACTAAACCTTACTACGGCTGCACCATATTGGGGAAAACAACATTATTTTTTTAGCATTTTATAACTTTACTTGTAGGATATTTTGTTGAAAAAAAAACATCAAGCCTAAGGTCTAAAGTGGTTGTAAAATCCAAATTCTGTTCTCAAAGGGGACTTTTAATACATATTTCAACTGCTAGACTAAGAATCATGCACATTTTGATTTAAAGCCATGTTCGTAGAGGTCCCCATGGTCTTGTTTGCACATGGAGACTGTACTACCTAAATGCAGTATTCACCCCCTGGTGGGTAGGGCTAAGTAACCTTAAATAATACCAGTATGGTATAAAAAAATAATAATAATACGGTTTTGAACCTGCTGGTCCAGGGACAGCATTAAAGGAAGTGTTTTGGTCGCTCAAATAAATGATTTTACCCCAATTTCACCCCCAATTTTTTACACATTTTGTTCTGAATGTTTTTTATACATATTTTCCTAATTTGACCGCCATTTTTCCCTAATTAGTTTTCCTATTTTCTCCCCATTTTTTCCCCCACTTCCCCCATTTTACAGTTTTTTTTTCCAGATTTTTTGCCCCAATTTTGTTTACACAATTTTCCCTTCAAGGTAGTAAAGGTAAAACTGTCCTATGTAAAGCCCTTTGTGTCTGTGAAAGGCGCTATACAAATGAAGTCCTTTCCTTTATTTTTTGCCACAATTTATCCCGATTTTCACCCATTTCTCTACTCAAATGATTCCCCATTTCTTGACATATCTTCCAAATATTATGATTTTGTTCTGTAGATGACAAATATTTTAGTGTCGGTTTTGCAAAAATCGTACACTATAGAAATGAACCGCCTATATTCCCTGCTACTGTAAATGAACATTTCTCTTTACTTCAGTGGAGTTGAACGGCTTGTTCTAACAGTCTAACATGTGCGCTGTTCAGATGTAGAGTTCAGCCAATGGGAGGCGGCGGCGACTTTCAAAAGTTGACGGCCTCCCCCCCCCCCGCCCCGCTGCCTCCCTCGTGTCTGACATACCTGCCTCATTCTTCAGGACACCCAACACCTCAGGACCGGCAGGACAACCGGGGAGAATTCCTCACGGTCCGGGAGAGTCCCATTTTTTACATTTCGAGGAATATCTTCACACGCTGATGAAAGATTGGGGATCGATCTGGCAACCCAAAGTGTATGTGATCAGTCAGTCGATAATTAATTTGAACATGTTTACCTCATAATGATGACTGTCAGGTTGTTTGAGAAAATGTGTTAAAAATCCTTAATTTTCTTGTTTTTCTTCTGTCTTATTTATCCTTTTGACCTTCTTTTCAAAGAATCTTAAGACACTGCACGCCCTTTCCAAAACCTCCCGTCTTGACGTCTCCTTAAGCAACACTTTAAACCACCTGATCCCTCCTCCGCCCTGTAACACTGCATTGTGGGTAAAGGTAAACAGATTAGCTCACACTAACCCTGGGGCTAGTTCTTCCAAAAAAAAAAAAAGAAGGAAAAATTCTATTCCCCTTCTCAGCGTCTCCCACTCTCTCTTTCTCCACACTCCAACGTTGTCGCTATTGTTCCGCTCTTCCCTTCACCCGTTGACTGAGGCCTCCTTTTCAAGTCCCACCGATCGGGCGGGGCCGAAAAGCACCTGTGTAAACGCGGCCCGGGCCCATGACAGGTGTCGCTCTGAGGCACGAAGGAGACGAACATCTATTGATGCAGGCACGCAACAGGGTTACCCCACCTCCCCGCGGCTTTTTATGTGGGGCAGACGGCTTCCTTTAACTAGCTCCCCGGCCTTTTGCTCCGGACAAAGGCGGCGTGCTATTATGTCTGCCCCGTCTGTTTATTTGGCCATTAAAAAGACAAGCGGTGTTTGCAGGCGAGTTGAGTCATGCTCCGGGGCTGTGCCGTGTGCTGGGTCGCTGGCGGCTTAGCGTTTAGCATGTTCTGTCTGAGGTCTGTCTGATTAATGAAATATTCACGCAAAAGAGACAAAACTTATGGGAACACTTCCAAGAGGCCAAAGCGTCCCAAATTCATTTTTCCCCCCTTTTGCTGCTCAAGCTACTAAATTACATTCAGGTTCTCCAGACTCCAGACATGTCCTTGGTTGCAGATCCTTATCACAGGTGTATTAAGTAACTAGTACTTGACCTTCCAAGTACTACAAGGCCTAGATCAAGATCAAATCAGGACAAAACCTGGTCTAAAACGGATAAAATGAAAATAAAAATTGGACTAAATTATGTCTAGACTGGGTGTAAACATGTCTAAACCAGATCCAGTTCTTAAATGCTCAAAACATCATGGAGGTCATTTATCAAAACATGGGCTAAATATTTGAAATTTACTTAAGTAAAATCTTTTTGGAGGTCCGGGACAGCGTAGCACCCGGAGGAGACCTGACTGCCTTCAGACTCCTCTGATCCTCTGAAACGGTGCAGCGCCTCCTGGGTTTGTCTCTGTTTGACAGCATGGTGCCCTGCACTGATCACCTACTTTTTCCTATTCCTCCTTCATCTTCCTCCGTCCCATAACAGTCTTTCACCATCTTCCCCTCGTTTGTCCCTTCCTTGTTTCCTGTAGCTCCTCTTGTGACGCCTCCTCTGTGCTGCAGCTGTGGGGGTCTCGGTGTCTCTTCAGTGTTTCAGGGGAAGAAATGTGTAGGTCTCAACTCTCTTTAGCTCATGTACTTAAGTAACTTTTTAAGTAATTGATCTTTTGCAAGAAGTTCTTTCATACAGTACTTTACTTCTACTTGAGTAATATTAAAATGAAGTATCTGTACTTTTACTTGAGTAAAAAAATAGTCACAGTGGTGTGAGTTACTATTATTCATTTTGACACATACAATATTTGTCTTTTGTGTTTTGTTTAGTTAATCTTAAGTTTATGGTATTTTCTTTGAAAATATTAAAATTTTCACATTATTTCATTTTTTGTTAATGCCACCACTGAAACATGAATCAGACTCAAACATTTACTCACTTACACTTACTTAAGTCATTATTTTGGCCACTACTTTTTACTTGTACTTGAGTAAAATCATTTCAAAGTAACTTTACTTGAGTAAAGGGTGTCCACAAGTGCACCAGGACACCCTAGGCAGGAGGTCGATGATCGACTTTGTAGTTGTGTCATCTGATCTCCGGCCGCGTGTCTCGGACACTCGGGTGAAGAGGGGGCTGAGCTGTCAACCGATCACCACCTGGTGGTGAGCTGGATCCGCTGGCAGGGGAAGAAGCTGGTCAGACCTGGCAGGCCCAAACTTGTTGTGAGGGTCTGTTGGGAACGTCTGGTGGATCCCTCTGTCAGTAGGGTCTTCAACTCCCACCTCCGGAAGAGCTTCACCCAGATTCCGAGGGAGGTTGGAGACATGGAGTCCGAGTGGACCATGTTCTCCTCCTCTATTGTCGAGGCGTCTGCTCGTAGCTGTGGCCGTAAGGTCTCTGGTCTGGAACCACCGGGTTCGGGCAGCAATCCCCGAACCCGGTGGTGGCGCCCGGAAAAAAGGGATGCCGTCAAGCTGAAGAAGGAGTCCTACCTGGCCTTGTTGGCTTGTGGAACTCCGGAGGCAGCTGAGAAGTACCGGCAGGCCAAGCGTGCTTCAGCTCGTGCGGTCACAGAGGCAAAAACTCGGGTCTGGGAGGAGTTCGGAGAAGCCATGGAGGAGGACTATCTGTCGGCCTCGAAGAGATTCTGGCAAACCATCCGGCGCCTCAGGAGGGGGAAGCAGCGCCACGTCTTCCGATGAGGAAGCAGAGGCTGGCGGTCCGGAGGGAGACTCGTCCATCACCCAAACTGAAGTCACCGAGGTGGTTAGAAAGCTCCTCGGTGGAAAGGCCCCGGGGGTGGATGAGATTCATCCTGAGTACCTTAAGTCTCTGGATGTTGTAGGACTGTCTTGGCTGACACTTCTCTGCAACATTGTGTGGCGGTTGGGGACAGTGCCTCTGGATTGGCAGACCGGGGTGGTGGTCCCTCTCTTCAAGAAGGGGGATTGGAGGGTGTACTCCAATTACAGAGGGATCACACTCCTCAGCCTCCCCGGTAAGGTCTACTCCAGGGTGCTGGAGAGGAGGATCCGGCCGATAGTCGAACCTCGGATCCAGGAGGAACAATGCGGTTTTCGTCCTGGTCGTGGCAAACTGGACCAGCTCTATACCCTTCATCGGGTGCTCGAGGGTTTGTGGGAGTTCGCCCAACCAGTCCACATGTGTTTTGTGGATCTGGAGAAGGCGTTCGACCGTGTCCCTCGTGGTGCGCTGTGGGGGGTGCGGCCGGAATGAGGATCAGTACCTCCAAATCCGAGGCCATGGTGGGGAGTCCTTGCCTCAAGCGGAGGAGTTCAAGTATCTCGGGGTCGTGTTCACGAGTGAGGGACGGATGGAGCGTGAGATCGGTAGACGTATCGGTGCGGCGTCAGCAGTGATGCGGTCGCTGTATCGGACTGTTGTGGTGAAGAAGGAGTTGAGTCGGGCTCTCGATTTACAGATCGATCTACGTTCCCACCCTCACCTATGGTCAAGAGATTTGGGTAATGACTGAAAGGACAAGATCACGGATACAAGTGGCCGAAATTAGTTTCCTTCGCAGGGTGGCACCTTTCGAGATCGGGTGAGGAGCTCAGTTACCCGGGAGGAGCTCGGAGTAGAGTCACTGCTCCCTCACGTCGAAAGGAGCCAGTTGAGGTGGCTAAGGTATCTGTTTCGGATGCCTCCTGGTCGCCTCCCTCGGGAGGTGCTCCAGGCATGTCCTATTGGGAGGAGGCCTCGTGGAAGGCCCAGGACACGCTGGTGGGACTATGTCTCCGAGCTGGCCTGGTGTCGCCTCGGGGTCCCCCCAGAACAGCTGAAGGAGGTGTGCATGGATCGGGAAGTCTGGGCATCTCTGCTGAGACTGCTGCCCCCGCGACCCGGCCCCGGATAAAGAGGAAGAAAATGGATGGGTGGATGGATGGATGGATTTACTTAAGGAAATATTTTTGGCTACTCAACCCACCTGATGTTCACAACATTCTAGAATGTCATTATTTCAGTTGGAGCTTGGGCCAATACAACTCAATGAGAAAGAGACAGTTTTCGAAACAAATCTCCAAACAGAAAATGTCCAAGTGTTTTCCCTGATCATTCATTGGAAGTGATTGGATTCACGCACTTTGCTTCATTGTCATTTGGGGCTCTGTAAACCTTTGCAGGTGGCCCACACAAAGCTATAAACGTCTGCTGAGAATATCTGCTGTTTGCCATCCGGATATAACGCTGTTCTATCGGTGTGTTTACATGATCATTAAAGCTCATAATGCTGGATGAATCATCAACAAACAAGCACCGATTCATCTTTGTACAACAGTAGTCCATGGCATTAATACCAACCTTTAACTGCACCTGCACCCCTCTCTGAAAATCTGCACCATCTCGTCACATGACACCACTTAGCAGTCGGAAAGCAGGAATGCCCAGACATTTCACTGTGGCTTTAGTTACTCATTAGGCAGAAGACTGAAGAGACTGGTAGCCAAAAGTGGGAGAGCAATGCCAAATGTTTTGTGTCATAGTTGAACTTTCAAAGATACTTCAAAAAGTTACCCAATTAAATGTTAACTATATGGTCACAAATAGCAATTCAACAATGATTTTTACCCTATGGAGAGAACTAAATAATTCCAGAATACATTCAATTGTTCACACCTGCCGTTTAATATTTTCATGGGTCTTCTCTTTCTAGATCTTGCACAATAAGAAATTAAAATGTAAAATATAGAACTTAATAGAAAAACAGGTTATATGTCTCTTTCACAGAGACACAAAAAGCTAAATTTGACACACGTCGCCCACACAATCCGTGTTAAGCTCCTCAAACAAGAGTGCACAGGGTCACTTTCAAGTTGCATTTTGTTCAAACGACGATCAGATGCAATTCAATTCAGTACTTTATTGCCAAATCACATGTCTTTAGAGATTCATATGGTACAGTGAGCGCAATACTCAATCGTCATACTCGGCTCACGTTCACAGTAAAACATGTTTTACAATACAGGTTTTAAAAATCCAAGTTGGATTCCACACGTGAAAAGTGTGGCGTGCATAAGTATTCATACAGCATTTTCGGAGTGTATTAAATTGCCTTTATAACATTCCTAATGACTGCAGAATGTTCACACCTTGCCCTAACCATTAAATAGAGGCCACCTGTGTGTAATCTACTCTCAGTATAATTCCAGCTGTTCTGTGAGGGCCTCAGAGCTATGGTCAGAGTGTATTGGTCACTAAGCAACATCATGAAGGCCAAGGAGCTCACCAGAGAGGTCAGGGATAAAGCTGTGGAGAAGTTTAAAGCAGCGTTAAGTTATACAAAGATTTCCCAAGATTTGAACATCTCACGGAGCACTGTTCAATCCACCATTCGGAAATGGAAAGAGTATAGCACCACTGCGAACTTACCAAGACACGGCCGTCCACCTAAACTAACAGACCGAACAAGGAGAGCACTGGTCAGAAATGCAACCAAATGCCCCAAGATAACTCTGGAGGAGCTGGGACGTACTGCTGCTGAGCTGGGGGAGTCTGTACATGGGACAACTATAAGTCGTACTCTACACAAATCTGGCCTTCATGGACGAGTGGCAAGAAGAAAGCCATTATTGAAAGGAGGCCATAAGAAATCCCGTTTGAAGTTTGCTAGAAGTCATATGGAGGACACAGCTACCATGTGGAAGAAGGTGTTTTGGTCAGATGAGACAAAAATGTTTGGCCCAAATGCAAAACGTTATGTATGGAGCAAACCTAACACTGCTCACCGTCCTGAGTGCACCATCCCCAGTGTCAAATATGGTGGGGGGAGCATCATGCTATCGGGCTGCTTTTCCTCAGCGGGGACTGGGAAGATTGTAAGAATAGTTGGGAAGATGGAAGGAGCCTAATACAGAGACATTTTGGAGGAAAACCTGCTGGAGTCAGCAAGAGAATTGAGGCTGGGGCGGAGATTCACCTTCCAGCAGGACAATGACCCTAAACACGAAGCTAAATCTACAATGGAATGGTTTAAAAAATATATTAATGTGTTAGAATGGCCCAGGTCGGTGGGGAGTCCTTGTCTGAAGTGGAGGAGTTCAAGTATCTCGGGGTCGTGTTCACGAGTGAGGGACGGATGGAGCGTGAGATCGATAGATGGATCGGTGCGGCGTCAGCAGTGATGCGGTCGCTGTATCGGACTGTTGTGGTGAAGAGGGAGCTGAGTCTGAGGCAAAGCTCTCGATTTACCGATCGATCTACGTTCCCAGACTCACCTATGGTCATGAGATCTGGGTAATGACCGGAAGGACAAGATCGCGAATGTTTTGTGAAGAGGAATGGGCTAAAATGTCAGTCTCTACATGTGAAAACCTTCTAGAGTCAAACCCCAGAAGACTTGCTGCTGTTATTGCAGCAAAAGGGGGTTTAGGAAAAGAGGGCTGATTATACAAGTGACGAGTGAGAATGTGCACAGTGTCTGCCAAAGAGAGTGCAGACCTGTGGGAGCTATGTGCAAACCATGAGTTGTGTTGAGGACTTTGAGGGTGCTTGGTGCAGTCAATTGCTTCTAGAGTCGTATCAATTGAGAAGGAACTGATAAGATGGATACAGTATTTTTGCCACTTCCAAATGACTATAGGGCATGGGCTCACATGTGGAGCCCATGGGCCGGACAGAGGTGGACGAGTTGAGGCTGACGGTGTGTTTTGTCAACATGCCAGAGGGAACGAGGTGTCCCAGGATTTCCTCACAGACCAGAGCCAATGCAGATCACACAACAATGATGTGTCCAGGGTTTGTAAGGAGAGACTCATATTTACTCCCAAGATATAAACTTACAAACAAATACATTGCCTAATCTTCCTGATAAGGTGGTTCAACCAGATGGATAGATGGATCTTTCAATATCTAATCTCTAGATTTTTTCACCTTCCACCCTCCAAAAAAGTGTATTTAAAGACTGAACACATCCAATTGGATCAATGCCAACAAAAACCTGTGATGTTAAGGCTGGCCTTTTGTCAAAGTTTCAAATTCATATCTCTTTTCCCTATTCACCTGCATTGTCTCGCCTTAGATCATTTCACAACTCAAATTGCCACCGTTACAAGTCTGAGAACACATTGAGACAGTGGGAGAATGAGCAGTCGGTCTCCGGCTCGAGTTCCAGACCAGGTGGCCTTTCTCTGTGGAGTTTGCGTCCTCCTTAGGATAGAACAGCGACATAGTTTGAAACGTTCCGCTGCGTGGCTTTAATGTCCGCGCTTGCAATTACAATCACATTTACCAGTCGAGCCGCCGTTGTTTACCTCCTCAACCCCGGCGTAACCTCCCGTCGCCATGGTTTCCCCCGCTCTGTGAACTCCGGCGGCGTCTGGCGTTGCCCTAATAAAGTGATACAGTTACACGCTCTCCCCCCCTCCAGGGTGAGAGGAGGAGAGGCGAGGCGGGGTCCGTGCTGTTGTTGTTGTGAGTGTGTTTGTGTGTGGTCTAAGGGGCAATGCCAAGTAACTCCCCCCTCTCACACACACACACACACACACACACACACACACACACGGAGGAATGTGGCTGACAAGTGCAGCAGATTATGCGTCCGGAACAAGTGGTAAATCTTTTTTCTTTTTTTTTTTTTACTTAAAAGCCACAGTGCAGAACTCTCCTGGTTAAAGTGTGTTGCCAAATTCTTGGAAAAACCAAACCTGCCAGTGAACTTAAACGTGCTCCTAATGATCAAATAGCCCGCGACAAAGCTACGATTATAGTTGGTATTCCAAGTAAAGCATTTGGAAGAGGTCCTCGGGTGTTAAACCTCATGTTTGCTCACCTCAGGTCAAAGGTTGTACTTGTACAGAGATGACCTTTGTTCTTTAGGGCTTATTTACTGATACCTGAGCATCATTGTTCCTGGTTGATAACCAAAGTGCATACATTTATAAAAGAGTTTGGTGTTTTTAACCTCCTGTATCAATCAGGATAACAGTGTGCTTACAGGATTAAGTGTTGAAATGGCATTGTTTCTTTTGGTATAATGCAGTATGTCATCTGGTCTAACAGTAAATCAGGGGAATGTTTCAATTATATTTTTGACCAAAGTGCCTCATTTTAAGGAGTTTATTTGTAGAATATGTCTCCAGCAATGACCAATGAGGTTGGATTTAATGAAAAAGTTTTTATTTTTTTCTGTATTTGGGGTTAAAAATTAGAAATGAGGTATAGTTTATTTATAGCTCTTAGACAACACGTGATTATCTTTGGTCCTCATGGCGGGGAGCTGACATTTCTGTAGTACCACCCCCTGGTGGCCAGGGACGACTCCAAAAAAACACTTTGGAAACAGGATTCTAATGGGACTTCAGACCTCCCTAGAACAGCTTAAAAGTCTGGCTGCAAACAGTTTTATTTTTTCTAAAAATTGCTGTGACCCATGTGATAATGCTGGGGTAGGTGGAATATTTTTAACCACGCTGTTTTTTGTACATCAGCCCTAAATAGTGGAAGCCGTTTCAGCTCCGCACGCCCCACCTTTTTGCCCTTTTAAGGAACGGGCTGCGTAGGAGCAGCCAGGCAAGTTTCACAGACTGGGACCATTACTATGAGTGGGGCTGAATGGAACACTGGCTATCGCTTGTATATATGGTCTTGGATTATGTCTAGCATGACTTTAAATAATGTAGTCCACTATAAAGGCTGCACAATCAGAGCCATATGAGGGACACTCCAGAACACCAGGGGGCACTGTGCATATGTACTATCAATGCAATGACTCCCATGAGGGAAGAAGGAATGTCCTTGTCGTGTTTCTGTACAAGCGTTGAAAAGGACGACAGCAGCGGCTAAAGGCGATGTGCAGACATTACTGAACGTTAGGGCCGTTTTCTCCAAACGAGGTTTTCATTCCACTCTGGCAAACAACATCTCCACTTTAGCTCCAACAGACTCCACACTTTCCAGTCTTGGACTCCAGAAGGATTTTTCAATATCTAATTCCTGCCTGATTTATTGGGCTTTGAACCGCAAAAAAAAGATTTGTACAGATTGTTTTATTTATAATTTGCTTATTCAAAAACAAGGTCTTAAAAAACCTTGTTTCTAATATTTCAACAAAATGAAACCGTAAATTTAGACCTGGCTCAATTCATTATTTTGAATTAGTCATTTTATGAATATGATGCCGTATTTTGTATACATAAAAACATAAAATATCATGCAGTACATGTTTTTCGTATATTTATGTATATCTACAATAAAAGTTTCACATTTACATCACTTATTTGTTATTTGACCTTTGTTTAACCAGGAAAGTCCCACTGAGATTAAGAATCTTTTTTTCAGGGGAGTCCTGGCCCCAGAGGGGAACCTATTGTACATGTTTTTAGTGGTAGGGGAAACCGCAGTACCCGGAGGAAACCTACGCAAACACAGGGAGAGCATGCAAACTCCACACAGAAAGGCCCCGTCCAGGCGGGAATCGAACCCGGGACCTTCTTGCTGTGTCACCGCCATTCAGCCTCTAGCTGCGGCGTCTCGCCTCATTTGCATTAGTTGGCCATTTTTACTTTCTAAAGTTGGAAATACGGCCGCATGCAAACAGCCCGAGACACCTTTCGCTGTTTCCTTGTCACTGCTCTAAATGTCCCACCAGGTGTCATATTATTCCGCTCCGAAAATGTTCTCCTCCAGCCGGAATGGCATCTTTAGACTGTAGCCTCACCGTGCGCCTGCCGACCGCCTCCCCACCAGTTCAACAATCCGACCTTTCTCAGACCTCAGCGGCCCTCTTTGTTTGACCGGTGACCATGGCGATCGCAACACAATGCGCCGCGTTTGCCTATATGAGCCCCGCGTCACCGTAGCTTCCTCTTACTCAAAATATCAAAGGCTAAATGTAGGTAACTGGAGGCCGCCATGCCCCCGGTGTTGACTCGATGTAAATGTGTTTGCAGAGCACTAAAAGGACAAGCTGAGGAGCAAAGGCCGAGAGAATAAACGGCTTAATAGCGTAACGTGCACAGTTCAAGCTGTTTGTGTCGCCGGTGTTGAAACAGTGTGAAAAGTAGGTAAAAAGGGATTTCTTTATAAAAAAATTTAAAAAGCCTTTGTGGAGAAGGCGTCTGGACTGGGGCGAAGCAATTAGAGAGACATCGTTTTAGTGAAGGAAATTTGGACACGATTAAGCCTATATGGGCCCTTTAAGACGTGACGCTGATTGATATAATTATGAGAAATTCTTTATTTGTTATTATTTGCATTCATTGTATAAGATAACTTTATTTACTATTTAATTGATTGCACATTTCCTGTCTTTTTTTTTTTTTGCACACCCTGAGTGTTTCTTGAGAGCAAGTGAATGTCTCCATTGTGAGTTCAGTAAAGGATTATCTTATCATATGGCATTTAATACGTAAAATGGCGAAAATCACCTATGTATTTTTGGTGGCCAGATATACAGTGGATAAGGCCAGGTTTAAAGTGATGGTTTTATTTTTGTTGGCGTGTTATTTGGATATCCAAAAATTCTAAATGTTTTTTAAGGCGCTAATTTATTTAAATGTTGTCTTGTTTTATTTCAAGGCACACAAGTCCAAAAATCTGTAAAATCTGTCTGTAGTTAATGTAGGCTAACACACTATAAGCAGAATTCCCCTGCGGACTTTCACGGTTGGTATCTTCCACAAAGGAAATGGCCATATTTGGATTGCACAGCGTTGTGAAGGAGGGTACGAGCTCTACAACCGTACCAGTCATGTTTTTGTGAATGGAGACGGAATGTGACCAACTGTTACTGATTTCGGGAAGATCCTCAGGCAGACAACTAGCCAAGATTCTTTTCACCTGCCCCGTGTTATCGTTTTGAACAGCATGTCATTACTACGCCTGCCTTTTTCAGAATACTAATGGGCGTCTCTGTATCAGTGCGTCTGAGTGTGGAATGTTAATGGCGCTCTGTGATAGCTTTAGTGACTGACGGGCGAACGGGACTGCAGCTCTCAAACACTCTCAACAGGGTCTCTGTGGGGTTTCCCAAAAGGACAAGCTAACATCAAACCGACTGATGAAAGCGCTTTGCAGCCAGAAATGGTGAAAACATTTTTTTTTTTAAATACCACCCATTTAAGCAACATGTTAATGAAAGTATTACAATCTGAACACAACTTGTTTACCATAGGGCACAAAACTCCTCATGTTACCCTTAAAAGAGCACAGCATGAATGCCACATTCCCATCTATACTTGCTTGGAAGGCTAGCAATTTTCTTTTCCTGCACTGTCTGAAGCACTGTTTGCCATAGTTGGAGTTAACGCATTAAAAAGTAATGAGTTACAAATAGATATTAGCACAGTAACGTGCGCTATTAAGTAGGGCGAGTCGATATATCGGTCAGTCGATATATTGGGCCAATACTTGGGTATTTTCAATATCGGCCTGAGGAAAAGGCCGATAGAGACTTCCCGTTGTTGTGTTGGAAAGAGCTCAGTCAGAGCTTCACAACCTCTTCAGACTCGGGGGAGCAGAGAAACATTGCGCTGAAAATTGGTCGCAAGTTTGTAACTATTTTATGTTGCAGAATTTTGCGCATAATTTCGGAAACATAAGATATACAGAGTTGTTTTGTAATCTACTGATTTTTTTTTTCAAACAAAGCTCCCTCATGTGCCCCTCATACAGCGCCCCCTGCTGTCAACACTGACACATTTAGAAGCATCATATACAGGATTGTGGACGAGACATTTTTAAACATTTGGACAAAAATATTGGCCAAAAATATCAGCGGTGCATGTTACCGGGACTTTTGAAGGCGTATTTGAAATGGCCTTTGTGACTTTACGTTTTATATTTTGCGAGAGTGTCGATAAATCGCCTTCAGTGCGAGCGGATTCAAGGTTCTGCTTCTCCTCCTGACATCAATCCGAGCATCATTTGAGAGATGCCTCCAGTCCCAATGAGTTTATGAATGATCAACACTGCAGTCAATGTATATTCCGTTAACTCACAAATAGACTATAGTTGTGTAAATACATTGGCCAGCACATATACTATGCAGAGAACACAGGCTAATGTAGGTCTGCCCAGCGCTGACTCAGCGACGCTGAGCCAAAAGCGAGGGCAGATTATAGTTTACAATATGCTCTTGAACTATTTCACAACAGACAGGTTTTTTTTACAATTTATTTTAGGAGTGCCAGCTCGCAGTATACAGTCAGGTCCAGAAATATTGGGACATCGACTTATTTCTAATGTTTTTGGCTCTATAACCCACCACAATGGGTTTGAAATAGAGCAAAAATATGTAGTTAAACTGTAGACTTTAAGCTTTCCTTTTAGGTTATTTACATCCAAAGGAATGGGTTTTTATGTGAGCCTCCCACTTTTCAAGGGACCAAAAGTAATGGGACAAAGTAACATATATGAATCAAACTTTTTTCCTTTTTAATATTTGGTTGCAAATCCTTGGCCGTCAATTACAGCCTGAAGTCTGGAAGGCATAGACGTCACAAGACGTTTCATCCCTGGTGATGCTCTGCCAGGCCTCTACTGCAAATGTCTTCAGTTCCTGCTTGTTCTTTGGACATTGTCCCTTCAGTTTGCTCTCCAGCAAGAGAAATGCAGCTCAATTTGATTCATGTGAGGAGATTGACTTGGCCATTTAAGAACATTCCACATTGTTGCCCTAAGAAGCTCTTTGATGGCTTTTTCAGTAGCTTCGGGTCATTGTCCATCCGCACTGTGAAGCGGTGTCCAAGCATTTGGCTGAATATGAGCTAATATTATTCCCCAAAACACTTCAGAATTCATCCTGCTGCTTTTGTCAACAGTCACATCATCAATAAATACAAGGAAACCAGTTCCATTGGCCCATACAAGCCCATGCCATGATGCTGCACCACCGCGTTTCCCTGATGAGGTGGAATGTTTTAAATCATGAGCAGTTCCTCTCTTTCTCCATATTTTTCTCTTCACATCACTCTGGTACAAGTTGATCTTTGTCTCATCTGTCCTAGGATGTTGTTTCAGAACTGCAAAGGCTTTTTTAGATGTTTTTTTTGGGAAACTCTAACCAGCCTCCTGTGTTTGAGGCTCACCAGTGGTTTACACCTTCTGGTTAATCGTCTATATTCTCTCTGGTGAAGTCTTCTCTTGATTGTTGACTTTGACACACATACACCCACCTCCTGGAGAGTGTTTTTGATTGGGTTTGTTTTGAATTTTTTCAGCCTAATATGGCTTGCTTCACTGATAGTGATAGCTCTTTGGATCTCAACTGAAAATAATAGCAACAATATCCAAAATGCAAATCTCACACTTGAATTGAACTCTGGACGTCTCATCTGTTCCTTATACATGGGATATTGAGAGAAGAGCCTGGCCATAGAACAGTTGAGCAGCCTCTTGTCCCATGACTTATGGTCCCTTAAAAAGTGGGAGGCTGATTGGTGTTTCATTTGAAATCGATTGTGGTGGTTTATAGAGCCAAAAACAAAAGAATTGAGTCGGTCTCCCAATATTTATGGACCTGACTGTATACTCGTGGCTGTGCCAGTTTGCCGACCCCTGACCGAAACGCTCTCCCACTTCACCCATAGAGAGTCCGACTCGGCCATCAAAGACACGTCCTTCTTGTCCCTCCCTCACGGCCCAGTGTCTATATTTGATGAGACCTTGTGCAAACGCCGCATGGCAGCTCTGTGGAGTCTGTAGGGCTGGACAATATGGCAAAAGAAATTAATCAGGATCTTTTTTCTCAAGTCTTGATTTGATTTTTTCACAATAAAATAAATACATGTAGCTGGTTCATGAACTACAGCCGGGTGTACACTGTGCGATTTTGGCCGTCTTATGTCCTAAATCTTATGTCCTAGCCCAAAACCGCAGGTCTTAGGTCATACAGTGAGATTTTAAATAACGACCAAAGGCATCAGGCGGTGTCTGATATTTTGGAAGGCTAGTCGCAGAGTGAGCCGTCCTCTCGTCGCAACTAGGATCTCTGTCAGTGTACCGTCGACACCGCACGCGAGAGTCACAAGCAACAGAGGTCAGGCAGGAACGGGCCCGACTCGGCATTTTACAGGACTTTCCCTGCACCTTTTCGCGAAAATAAACACCGCTAGCATGCGGCTTCAGCTAAACATGCGCCGCATGGAGCCTGAAGCTGCTATGAAAAAACGTTGGTTGTTGCTACGATTGTCTCTTTGAAATATCGCACAGTGGAGACGAGCGAATTTACAATCCCCACGTTGTACAATGTGACATCTAAAAATCGCTCAAAACAAAACACATGCTTTTCTCTGTACCATGTAAAGAGTTACTAAGCTTAGCATTGAGCAAGATCGATGTTAGCATCGCAGCTAAGGGACCAAACGTAACTTTCCTGGCTGGCTACTTTCAGAATTTACCGATCTATTCTAATGTAGACTTTTTGCTGTAGTCTACATAAGCATGGGAGATGTATCTGTGTCCCCAGCAGAGCATGTGTGATAGAGACATGATTATATGTATTGCAAAGCTTTATTTTATTTTTCTTACAGCAAAGAGCGAAAAACATGTCATATAAACAAAAAAATAAACATATAATATTGTGCAGGAACACAGTCCTTTTGAAATTGTTTTCGGTTTGTCATTGAAGATAAAACATAATCATCCAGGTCATGTTTATCTAAAGGTCTGTAACATTGTGGACTCAAGAGCCAAAAGTAATTTATATTGCTAAATTTAGTAAATTAAAGGTTTAACCAATGTAACACATGCACTAAACTGCCACTAAATGACTCCGTAAATACCATATTAAAGTCTTTATCTTTAAACGTATGCTTATTGAGTTGAATGATGACATAATGAAAATTATGGTGCCAGTTTTATTACTTGATTCTGTATTATCTTTTACAACAGTGCAATTCCCCAATGCAATTGTTTTGGGTTAATCTTTACTATGACTGTCATGACAGCTTATATTTCACTTGAGGTAGAGCTCCATGTGGCACTCTATTCACTTAGCTACACTTCCTCCCCATCCTAACACAGTAGTACAATACAATAAAATAAAATAAAAAAAATAAACTAAATTCAGCTAACTAATCTGGCAATAAAAGCAACAAATGACTAAAACTTCACACTACACAATTATCTATAATACAAAAAGCTATGCTAAAAAAAATCTACCTAAATGCTATAACTAATCGCAAACCTGACTATCGATGAAAATTTACGGATTTAACCGTAAAAATCTCCATTTGTCTCAAACTAGGTTCTGTTTCTGTCGAATAACTGTAAAGCTGACGATTATAAAGTCCCGTGACGATTATTGAGATTGACCAAAGTAGAGATTGCGATCATGATTACATTTCGATTAATTGCCCAGCCTAAGGGGTCTTAACCCTGGTTCTATAAATGTGAGATGCACCTTCAGTGACCGGTTTAAATCCAGTTTAATAAAATACAGTCTGAGCGCTATGGCGACAGGAGCTGCAAGTGCAAGAGATAGACCCGTCTAATTTGTAGAATTAGTCTGTGCATGATGAGGCAAGATAAACCCGGGTCAACTTGGATATTAGAGTCGGTCCTGTTTATCTCCAGTCTGAGGCTTTGTCTTGTTCTGCTCATATCCGTAGCCCAGGGGCAGCTCACAAACATCTGTTGGGGCTTGTTCATATCAAACCGACCGTCCATGGAGACACTTCACGAATACAAGAAAACAAAACCGCCCTGGAGGAGGCACGGCACCCCGCTCATCGTCATGAGGCTTTAAGAAACGTGCACAATATACAGGTCCAGTTTGACCTGGAGCCCTCTCTGCAGGCAGAAACAGTGAAGCCTTCACTTTCAGCTAACAGGTTGCTAGCAAGTCAGTGGTGCCGTGATGAACACACTTTGAGCTCAGAGCGGCTCAGAACCGGTCCAGTGATAGATTATGGGTTTTAACGACGACTATTCTGTCTTCCATGCATTACACAACAAAATGAAACGGGGTTGCGTGAACGAAGTCAAATCCAACCATAGCTTGGTTGTTGATATTTGAAGAGTGTTACAGTATTTTTAAAAGCTCCAAAAAATTCGATTTTATAAAACACACAATACGGTAGTTGAAGCCATTATGTAGAAAAACGATATGTATCCAGTTTGGAGATTTGGGGTCCCTTAACATCGTAGTTTTAATGTCAGAGTAAAAAACAGACCAAGCTCACCCTTTACAATGTTTATTTTATGACTTTTTGTTGACTTGCATCAAATCACTAAAATTCCATCCATCTCCAGTCACACAAACATGTCATGCTTGTTACCGTTATAAAGCTAACCATCTCGACCACATATTAATGAAATCTAAATAAATCTAAATATGGTCATTTCCTTTTACACTCTTGCCACAACTTTTGCAGCACCTACGGGCACCAACATTTCCAGTCTTGATCTTATATTTTGAAGGTTGTTTTTTTTGTTATTATTCATGGCCTGAAATAAATAGTAAATAATATGCGATGATTTCTTTTCTTTCAAACTGATATAACAAAGTAAAACCATGTATTTAAACCTGGCTCGATCCATTGTTAGGATTTTGTTGCTGAAAATATTGGAACATTTGATCATTTCATGCATGTCTTTATCTCACGAGGGGCAATTAATTCAGAGCAGCTTCAAAAAACAAACTGGCACACAACAAACAAACAAACAAACAAACAAGTGCAGCTCACCCATAAATGACACCGGAAAAAAACACATGAGCTCCCATCATTTTACAGCGTGACATTAAAAAGCATTAAAAGTCATTAAATGAACTGTGTCATTAAAAAGCATTGCATTTGATTCAAACTGGCATTAAATCTAAATGTGTTGGAAAAAAATGACAGTTGTAGTTTTGGCTGAAAATATACACAATTATTTTCTCAAAGGTTTTCTGCTGTTTGCCTTTTGCTTTTGAATTTCCCCTCATGAATATATTTGACGTAATATCTGCTAATGCCAAGAAAAGAAATATGCAGATTTTTTTTTGCGTTTGTGGCATTAAAAATATGGCATTACAAAGCACAAGACTATCCTGGTTAAATAAAGGTCAATAATAATAATAATAATAACAACTCTCGTGATACTGTTGAGTGACAGGCTCTCAATAAAAGCTTCATCGAACAGCAAGAGAACTGTTGGACTGAATAAACAATTTCCCATACATGTTTTCCTCTTTACTCTCTCACTGCAAAGGTTTCATATTGATCTGTGACCTGAAATGATCGCCTGAGGTTCTTGATGGCGGTGCACTGTGAGGTTTGCCCCGTTGTGACCCTGTGTCCTCTCGCCGTAGGCTACCTGTCCAAAGTGCTGCGCAACTACACCGAGAGGGCGTGTGACGGCAGCCTGTTGTCCGTGGGCTGTCCTCCCCGCACCACCATCACGGTCCAGTCGGCGTTCTACGGCCGGAGGGGCCAGTCCGACCCCCACCACTGCCCCCCGAGCTACCAGGCGCTGCTGGGCTACTACAACCAGCAGGAGGATGACCGGCACTGCTCCATGTCCACGGCTCTGCAGGTGAGGCCACTGGCAATGAAGGAACCCCCCATGTGGACTTTACAACCTTCTGGAGCTACTGATCACATGGAAGCATTTGGACTCGCAAAAACATCTCCAGTTCTGTTCACAATCTGCTCCTGGTAGAGCCCAACATTCTGAGTCATATATACAGTATTTGTACATATTCAATCTTAATTCATTTTATTTATTTATATGTTTATTTGATAGGGACAGAACAAGAATAACCGATGCCATGTTCATAGGCCTTATTGCTGACAGCTAATTCGCAGACCTGGTCCCTAAGACACAAAAACACACAATACACCTACACAAATCAATACAATCAATACAAAACACAAAAGGCAATAAAATATTACATATATTATATTATACACTTCTGTTGTGTCCACAAGTTTGATTTAGTTTGAGCCATTGTTTAACTTTACTTTTAAACGCTGTTAAAGTATTCCAGATCTGTGGCCCTTGTACTGCGAACGCCGCCCGTCCAAAAGCTGTTTTGCGTCTGGTTGGTCCACAAAACATGTAAATATAATTAGGATCAATTACAGACACCTTACCAGATTGCTGGTAATATTACTTGTACTTCTATTAAGGGCAAGTAAAGTATTGTATTGCGGCTAAACATATTTAAATGCCGCCGTTCACAAATAGCATTAACGTTATTTGATAAAGATGAGCGTCGGCCTTGATCTTACGTCCTCGTGTTTCAAAGGCCCGCGCTCCACCCGCTGAGCTATGAGCGGCGCCTGACCTGCGGGACGGGAAGGAAAACCCCTTTGGGATGTACAGGTCATATCTATTTAAACATTTTGTAATGAGCGCGAACTTTGGTGCCCAGCGGTTTAGGAGGGTCCGGAGCGTTTGTTTTAGGGTTTTGTTGGTGATTCGTTTCGGAGTCGCGTTTTGCCATTCATATCCTCCTCGGGCTGCCTGTTGCGCAAGGCAATGTTGTCCTTATATGGTGAAAGAGGCGTGTCATATGCTAATTAGCTCTGACACGCACACACGCTTCCAGGTCGGAATTCAGCAGCTTCAGAACAGGGTTGTCAACACGCGAGAAACAGGAGAGACATGAATAAAAACATGCCTAACACATATGTTTTTAAACCAGGGTAAGTTTCAATATAAATTTTTATATGGGCTGATATCAAATTTAATCAAGATCACATGAAACACGATTCAAACATTAACATTGACTTCAGTGCAGCTAGGGAATGTTATATTTAAGTGTTCCCAAACAACACGCGATTAAGACAGTGTTTGGGATGCTTCTACTTGGTCGTGTTGTGTCTCATTGTGGCTTTTATTGATATTGACCGTGACCACTGACCGTCTTGGGCTCTACTTCATTCTCTCTGGACATTCGGACACTGCTGCAATATGCCGTGACCCGGGAATTGTGTGGACACTCCGCTTACATCTTTCTTAGACATTATTTAGAATTTAAAAAGGTTCAAACATAAATGCTGAGATGTCTGTGTAAGCTCTCAGTCGTACAGGAGTTGTCCATCTTCAATGAAGGTACTTGATTCATCTTCTGTACTCAGTAGTTGAAGTCTTCGAACGTTTCGCCTCTCATCCAAAAGGCTTCGTCAGCGACAAAGGTCACAATCTGCACGCAGATGAATATATAGACCAATGGGGAGGAGTTAGGGTAGGCCTGTCTCCTCCTCTCTAATCACAGCTACTCCCACCTGTGGGTAAACACCTTTGAAGTAGAGCGTCTCTAACGATCTGCTCACCTCAGTATCGGTGAGTCACGTCCTATTCATAGATAATCCCTACCCAGTATCTGTCCTATTCATGGCTGATCACTGCTAATTACCTGCCTATTGTTCTTTTGTTGGCTGAGGTGCCGTCTCCCTGGGCTGGCCAAGCCTTTTCGGTTTCTCCCGAAGGAGATCGGAGTACAGTGACGGAAGATTAAATCTGAGACCGTCATTCCGGTTCATGGAGGGATTTTCTTTCCTGACAAAAATAGCTTCTTTAACTCCTCTTTCAAACCAACGTTCTTCTTTAGCTAAAATGTTGACCTCCCCGTCCTAAAAGGAGTGGTTGGAGGCTTTGAGGTGGAGGTGCACCGCCGACTGAGGGCCACTTGTGCTTTCTCTTCGGTGTTGAGAAAGTCTCTTCTGTAAAATTTGTTATAAATGCTGAGGTTCCCAAAAGAATGTTTTTCACGTCCTCTGTCCTCCTGTAGTCCTGCTGTTCCATTATCGGATCCGCTCCGTGTAAAAAGGAAGAATGATTATGCAACACTCTGTCCCAGAATTTTCCAGTAAATTAGACCTGATGAAGAGGAAACAATAGTGGGCACTCTGCTCCAAACACTTGGCTGGATATCTGGCACTACTTTGCCTTATGAAATACTCACACGTCGGTTATATAATAGTAAATGTAAAGTTGTTTGGCCCGTGTTGGAAAGAGCAGCCTGAATGTGCACTAACAGAGAGATAAAAACAGAGAAGTCTGGATGCCGGGCCTCCCTGGGGGTACTTGGAATGACGTGACCCTCAGGTGAAAGGATTGATTTTTCACGCAGTGGTCGAAGTGGAGATTTGCATCTAGTTTCCTCCCTGTACATCTTAGTTTTCATGTCAGAGTAAACCGTAAAAATGACCAGACTTACCCTGTATGATGTTTATTTTATGATGATTTGTCTGCCTGCGAGGCGAAGGTAAACTTATATAGCGCTTTTCTACCTTTATCAGGCCCAAAGCGCTTTACAGTCAGGAACCAGTCACCCATGCACTCTCTCATTCACACACCAATGTACAAAGGTAACCCGGGAGTAGCAGCTGCGCCGCTTTGAAAGGCCGTCTTTCCCGCGGGTATTCTTTCGCAAATATTGACAGATTTTGCATCCACGTGCCAATTGTGCCCGTGATGACACTATCACCCGAATATGGTATTTTTCCTCCTACTGCCTGGTGCGGAAGAGCCAAAGACGGACTCGCTATAAGACGTTCAGGGCTTGTTTCCTCTGAGAGAAGGCCCCACTCGGGCAGCGGGTGAGCCCTTATTGTCGCTCATACAGACTTCAAACTTTACAGTCTTGGACTTAACAATATATTGAAAGTATTTTCAGAGGGATTTTTTAATATCTAATTCCAAGCCTGATTTATTCAGCTTTGAACCCAAAAAAACAAAGTGAAATTTGAGTTTTGACAGATTTTTTCACTTATGATTAGTTTATTGAACAAAATCCAAAATCCCCTCTGAAAAAATCTTAGTTACTAATATGTCAATAAAATAAAACCATACATTTTAATCTGGCCGAAAATACAGGCAATTTTCATGCACAAACTGTCTCATTTGTATATGAAAACATAAAATGACAGAAAAATTGCAATACATTTTTTTCTCATATTTATATCAGTAATGTTCAGCAATAGTTTCAAATTGATATCGCTTTTATATATTTATTATTCACCTGCAGTGTCTCTCCTTAAAAAAAGAAAGAAGGTGAAACCAAGAAGAGTTTTGTTATTACTTTCAAAGAAAAGTTGTTTTTCAGTCAAAGGTTTGACCTTGCCAGTATTTTAGCAATAATTTAAACATAACACGCAGCTAAATACTGAATAGTCAGTTAGTTACTCACTTTGTGAGTAACTAACTGACTTGGCAAGATCCTCAAAGTAAGGGGTACTAGGAGCATAAACTAAAGGGGTATGTGGGAGAGTCTATCCTGGCTACAAAGTCAAATTTTTTGAAATATAATTGAAGTTGAATACCCTATTACTAAACTATTATTGCCAAACAGAGGCATGAGGGTCAATGTGACAAGTCAATTGGACACAACGGGCACCGTTGGAACAAAACATTATGTACAATTTCGGCCCAAACTGCAGCTGAATGTGTTTTAGACCAAATGTTTTGTATTTTTGGACGAACTTGCTGTAAAAATGTTTTTCCCAAGACATGTAGCCTTGGCCTGGCAGTCAATGCAAACGGTGTGTGCTGCTGTACTCGTGAGTCGTGACAGCAGTAAGGAGCCGAACATGCCGACCTAAACACGTCCGTGAAGGAGGCACTTGAGCAGAGAGTCTTCCTTCCGGCTCGTTCCCATGGCCATGAGACGCCTGTTTGAAGTGGTTTTAGGTTCTGCCGCCCTCACCGCTGGTCTCTCATTGTTCTCCCCCCCCACCCCCCCTTCCCCCCTCTCTGTCGTCTTCAGAAAATGCTGGACGAGTGCCAGGATAGGCGGAGCTGCCAGGTGCTGGTCAACAGCCGGGTGTTCGGGACGGACCAGTGTCCAGGGAGGAGCAAGTACCTCCTGGTGTGGTACAAGTGCAGACCCAGTAAGTGTCCGATCTACAGGACGCTTTCATGCATCTTTAGGTCACACATGTGTTTATTACCAATCACGTCTTTGCCCCCCAGCCTGTTCTCAGAAGCTATTGTTCCATGAAATGTAGATGCAGGTCATTCACGGCAAGACACTGCAGCAGAATAGGGGATTTAAATATTTTTTTATACAGGTATCAATCTGAAACTTTTGCTGATCATTACTAACATATTTGTTTGCTTTTATTTCCTTGATGAATTATTTAACCTCTTAAACCACCTGAACCCAAATCTAAAAGCTCTCAACTGGAGGGCAATATTGCCTCATGTAGATCTCTTTTATAAAAATGAGGCGTTAAGCTAAGACCTACAAAAGTGATAGTAACCTTTTTTATCACGTTGTCACCTCGTTTTTGTCACATTTGTTACCCATCACGGAAACCAGGGACACAACTCGGTTTCTCCAAGCTTTGCAACAATGTGTAACACATGGAAATCTGATCATATTTGGAGACGTAGCGGCGATTCGAAGTTAACAATTCCCAAAAGGCCGAAAGGCTCTCTAAAGATTTGGGCAGTTCTCACCTCTCTCTGCTGCTCGAGTGACAATAGGGCTCATTTACGTCTCATTTAGATCAGCCAAACCCGTTCCCCCGTAAAGCTGTAAAGCACAGGGGGGGGAAAAGGCAAAAAGCAAGAAAAATGTGCCATCAAAGAAAAAAAAAGGTTTGCATACAGGTAATACATAAATAAATAAATATTATCCGTAACAGTGCTGCCTGCCTGTGTCAGCTCCGCCTCCGTGAGCTGCTGGAGCCTCAGGCTGAGAGAGTTACAGACCCCAGACATAACTGAAGTTATAACTGTAGAAAAGACTCCTTTACTGTTTCAGTGTGGCACGGTAGCACAGCGGTTAGCGCTCATGCTTCACAGCTAGAAGGTCCCGGGTTTGATTCCCACCTGGACGGGGCCTTTCTGTGTGGAGTTTGCATGTTCTCCCCGTGTCTGCGTAGGTCTCCTCCGGGTACTCCGGTTTCCCCTACCACTAAAAACATGTACAATAGGCCCAGGGACTGCGGGTGGAAATTAGTGACGGAAGATTAAATCTGAGCCCGCCATTCCGGTTCATGGCGGGATTTTCTTTCCTGACAAAAAAAGCTTCTTTGACTCCTCTTTCAAACCAGCGTTCTTCTTTAGCTAAAATGTTGACCTCCTCGTCCTCAAAGGAGTGGTTGGAGGCTTTGTGTCAGGGTTGGAGGTGGCGTGAGGAAAAATAAAACCCAAAATGCAGGACTGCAACAAAACTGGTGATGTTTAATACAAAAACCAAAATAACAAAATCCAGAGAGACAAACCGGGGCTGACGTAGACAATGACACGACAAAGGACAAGGGAAACACAGGGGTATAAATACATGGAGGAAACAGGGCACAGGTGAAACACATCAGGGCGGGGCAGGCAATCAACACAAGGGAAGCAAAGCAAAATCACAGACCCAAAAGACATGTCAAAATAAAACACCAAGCACAGATGAACACAAAAGCAAACCAAAACAGGGCAACAAAAGACACTTTGAGGTGGAGGTGCACCGCCGACTGAGGGCCGCTTGTGCTTTCTCTTCGGTGTTAATAAAGTCTCTTCTGTAAAACTTGTTTCGTTTCTCCAATATAATGTTGTTTGCATTCTTCTTCTTTGCATTGAATAGAATAAACCACATTGCTTTGTTTGTGGCTTGGAGTTTTGTCTTTGGGATGAACTAATGTTTGTCTCAGTGTGTTCACCGGTTTGTGGTTCACTGGAATCCTGTGCTGCCTAAAGATTCTCTGAAGTTTCTCTGAGACCCCGGCTACATACGGCACTACAACTCCCTTTCTTCTGGGCTCTGTAGTCGGTCTGTCTTGTTCTTTGGGTCTTCTTGCCCTTTGTGCTTTAGAGAAAGACCAGTTTGGATAGCCACAGTCTGAGAGGGCTCTCTGGACATGTTGCTCCTCTTTGGTCTTTAGCTCTGTCTGAGCGTCATGATGACCCCTAGTTTGTGCTTGAGAGTAGTTATATAGCTATATTTTGAACATAACACTACTAAATACTGAATAATCTATGTTTAGTTGCTCACTTTATTCAAACTTTAGCAGGATCCTCAAGTTAGGGTTGTACTCGGAGTATAAATGAATGCTTTGTACGTGAGATGAAAAAGTTGGGAACCACTGACATAAACAACAGTAATAGATGAGAAAAAGTGAATTTCATCTCTAACTGAGCCTGTCTCCTCTTTGCCCTGTGTCCTGCAGAGTTAATAAAGCTCTCCCCCAGGTATCACTCCATAGGGGGCGCGGTAATCCCACCCACTCCACAGTAATGTGGCCGCACTCCACTGGCGCTGCCGTCACACCACGCTGACCCAGAGCGGGCATTAGGGCGGCTGATCCCCTCGCTCCGCTCCGCGCCCCGGGACCCATCAGCCCACCATTGTTCACCCGCACTTAACCACTGGCTTAGACGCAGGGGAGAGGAGTGGGCATTTTAGTTCGGAAGTCAAAGTAAAGCCGTCTCCATTCACAAAAAAACATGTCCAAATTCAAGGCCAAATTCTCTAAGAAACTGCTTTTTCAAAAACTGAAGAAGATCCAAAGTCGACTCTGACCAAGTCTTTGTAACTAATCGGTCAAAGAATATAAGCGTAGATTTCAACCTGGCTCCATCCATTATTGGGATTTCGTCGCCAAATGTTGGTAAAGTTGAAATTTGTTTTTTTTCAGTCTAGAGTCCAAGTACCTAGCCGGAGGTACTTGTGCATGTTTTGGGTCGATGGGTGGGAAACAAAGGCCAAACACATGAGGGCGCACGATGTTCCCGCGGGGCATTTAAAAGAGCAGTTGTGACTAAATCAAGGCCTCGAATGTAATTGGAAACATTCACATTTCTTCCAGCGGGCATCCTTTGAAAATAGTGACATTGCTTGATCTTTTACGCCACGAATTCATCATGTCATGTATTCATAGAAAATACAAAAATGATGGTCTCAAATGCATTCACTATCATGTTTTTTCCCCTCCAAAGTTGCCCAGTTAGTCAGATGTTCTTTAAAATATCCACTTTTTCTTCCTTCAGCGCTTACCAAACATTTCCAAATGATGAGTTCTGTTGTTCCGCTCGTGGCTTCAAAATGGCATCAAAAAGCCACTTAGACTTGCTGCCACTTGCATACGCTAACCACTCTCTACATGTGCTAGCCACTGAAACAGCGTCCCGTGTTAAATCCAGCCCAAAACACATCAAGTCGTGCAGAGAGCGAATCGTATCCATTTTCACATGACAATCGTCGCCAGAGGAAGAGTCCCAAAAGAACCATGTGCAGCTGCGTTCATTACGTTGCGGTAAAAACAAAAGTGAAACGTGTGCGTGTGCCTGGAAATGTGGTGAATTCATTTAGATTATAGAAGATCTTTTGAAAACATTCACACCAGTTTCCTTCCTTTAGATATGGCTCATAATGATATTCGTTTGCCTATTCCTTACGTAAGGGTAAAAGATAACATAGGCTGAATGTTCAATAGGTTTTCAATCAAAACAACATTGAAATAAACATAAAAATCACATAATGTCTTGTTTCTTTTTTTTGTGAACACAGAGACAGTTCTGTAAAAGAATTCGAGAAATGTTCTGTATTTTTTTCCCTTCATTTCGATCATCGTGAATTATCGTAAAATCGCTCTATTTTTCCTCACAATAACTGTGACATCCCTATGTGCACATATATTACTCTTGATATTTCTCCACATAGCTGCTCTACATGTGGTAGACCTGACAGAAAAGCAAACTGAACTGAAATAATGGACACATATCGCAAAGATAGTGAGGAATAGACATTTTTCCGTCTGTGTGGCTTAGTAAGGGCATCCAGCGACTATCCTATGACCAACTTTGGGATATTTGTTGGCACAGTTCTTGTATCTTGAAATGCAAACCGATAAAGTAAACTCCCCTTTTTTTGTTGCCGTGGTTTTGATGGTAAAAGCTGTGTCAGAAAAAGGGTCATTCATCCATCACTAAAGCCATCAGGCTCATACCTCCTGTAGACTTCCAGAGCGTGCAGAAGAAAGGCCGTGTCTGTGTGTCCATCCATCGGAGCCGCTGCCCGTCACAGGTCACGCCGCCTCAGAGACAGGAATGCTCCACGTGATTCGACTTGTCCACTCGCTGATGTGCTCTGTGGACTCACTTTAACCAGCTGAAGGAGAAAGTGTCTTACAGCTTGATCCACAGAACTGACAGCCTCCATCAAGCTTCATGTTTGAACTTTGAAAAAACGGCGCAAAAAGCCTAGTTGATTTGATGGCTTATAGCATTTGTTATGTTGTGTCTGTTGTCTCTTAATTAAGCACACTTTGATAAAAATGCTTCATATGGGATTACAGAGCCCAGCAAACTGCAGTGTAGGGGAGTAATGTGATCCATGTATTCACAATGCGTATCTAGCTTTTAATAATGATCTGTCTCTGCTCCTCTACTCTCGACACCACGGTTCATTTAAACACATGTGCACTGTGTGTCATGTGATGTGCTGTGAGGCTCTGCTCCTGGTGCATTTGCAAAGTGCGCTTGTGTATAGTGTGCATTCATCAGAATTGCCGATTCTGATGCCAGTGTCAGTGAACAGGTGCAATTGTGCAACATTTAACGTATAACAGGGGCGTAGGGCGGCACGGTAGCACAGCGGTTAGCGCTCGTGCTTCACAGCTAGAAGGTCCCAGGTTCGATTCCCACCTGGACGGGGCCTTTCTGTGTGGCGTTTGCATGTTCTCCCCGTGTCTGCGTAGGTTTCCTCCGGGTACTCCGGTTTCCCCTACCACTAAAAACATGTACAATAGGCTCAGGGACTGCAGGTGGAAATTAGCACAAGTGCTATAACCTGGTACAATGCATCTCTCCTTTCTGAGGCTAATGTAGATTGTACACTGTCCCTGTTCAAATAAATAAATAAATACAACAAAAAACTTGGTTGAGATAAATAATAAACTCAAAAAGTGTAAAACTATAAAACTATGAGGGCTTGAATAAAGTAGATTAACACAAAATATGATGAAAAAACCCCCAGCAACAATCTGACACAGAGCAACAGCGTGAATAATCAGATGCATTAAGTGTTAGCAGCGGATACTGCCACTAACCAGGCAAAACATTTTTTATCATATGCCACATTTATACATAAATATAATGCACATAACTGTAGTATTGTATTAGTATTCTAATTATCCAAAACACAATACTCTGACTGGACAAAGTCATAACGGAAGGCCAGTATTTAGTATTCTGAGACTATCGGTAAATACTTTTTCAAAGGATTCTCCCCAACACTGGCAGACTGTATAATATTCTTTATCATGTTTGTCTATGACGACCGTAACGATAAAGATCTAACTCTGAAAATGTGCGTTTTGGGGTTTACCGGCAGTGTCGGCGAGGTGGCTCGGTAAAGCGGGCGACTTCAGGATAGAAAAGAGCCGTCTATAATGACTGTCCTGTGTTGTCCCTCAGACGAGTACAAGTCCAAGGTGGTGTGTGAGGAGGAGAAGATGAGGCTGAGCTGTAAGCGGGGCATGCAGATCGCCGTCTACTCCGCCATGTTCGGACGCACGCCGCAGGGCACGCTGGAGTGCCCCGCCTACCACCAGAGGGCGCCGTCTGTCGGTAAGACACTGCCAACCGCCGCGTGGATTTGGAAATGTGTTAACGTGCTACAACAGTGGTTTGACGGGGTTGAAAAGCACAGGCTGAATGGTGCTTTAGACGTATCGACTTGTTCAGAGATAGACAGCACGTTCAGAGCGTCGGATACAACACTCACAAACTACGCTGATTGTCTTTCAGTGAAGGAATAACATTTGGATTGGTTGATTATTATTCTGTACTGTTTTTCATGACCTTAAATGAATATCAGTTACATGTGTCCTAACAGTACAGTAGTTTGCCCCCCAAAGGAGTCGTGAATGGGGTCACTGTTTTACATCGATTGTCATCCTGTTCATATGATCTGGTCGGCCAGTGTGTAGGGCTCCGTCTGCTTTCTGGTTGGAGAATCTGAGAATCTGAGAAGCTTCTGCAATGTCCAAAGATCCAGTGTTGCATTCATTTTTCACCAACATCTTGTATTGATGATGAGAGAATGAGACCACTGTGCAAAGCCTTTCCAGCACATCCCAAAGATTCTCAATGAGGTTAAGATCTGGACTCTGTGGCGGCCGATCCGTCTCATGCTTCCTGATCCACTTTCACAACGTGAGCCCCATGAATCCTGGCATTGTCATCTTGGAATATGCCCGCGCCGTCAGGGAAGAAGAAATCCACTGATGGTCATTCAGGATGTTCAGGTCTGTGGGCACATAGTGTTCCTGGAGCTAGACCTGACGGACAGCAGCGGCCCCAGATCAGAACAGTCAGTTACATCCAGGTAAAATGGCACTTTTTCTGGTCAGGCAGTAGAGTTCGGCGCTCACACTGTTGGTTGTTCTTCAGCCAGAGCTTAAGCCTGAATGAGAGGAGTCTCGGGTCCGAGCGGGACTGGACCGTCTGAACTGCAGAGGAAGCTCACCGAGACCACTTTTATCTGTAAACATTGCCTGACTTCTCCAGCTAAGCAACTTTATAGCTTTCTCCAAAACATGGCAAAGGATGCAACCCATTTCTGCATTTCCTGATTAAAAGGAGATTGCTGTTGATCCTGTTTCACTAACAAAGACCAACTTTTTACTGCCACATAAAAATATATACCTTCATTGACAGGTACAAGTCCAGACTCTGCACCTGCCGAAACCACAAAGCACTGCGCTCTCATAACTCCACTCTTTAATGCTGCGCTGATTTGCTTTGAGCTACTTTGTGGTTTAGACTCATTTTATGATTTCCTCCACACTCCTCTTTGCCTTCAGCCATTTGTACACACTGTGGATGTGTTTGAAGGCCGACTGCGGATGAATTGAGTGTGTTCCCTGTGGGAGAAACAATTTACTGCGAGTAGAATTTCTCTGCACTGGGTTGGTTTAGTTGAGATGAAGATGTTTCCACTCTCTTCTGGAGGCTTCTTCTCACGCTCACAGTCCATTTTGTTGGAGACTGACTACCATGGAGCTGGTGGCTACTCTAGAAGCTTTCCACTGCCAAGAGTTGGAATTCCGTAAAGGCCTACAGCAGCACTTTGAGAACCCTTTAAAGTTAGTAATGTGCAATATAACTGTGGGTAAACAGAATGACCTTAATGGCTCAGAGACTCTTAGTTGTGTGAGTTTATGATCCAAAACGCTTCAACAACTGAATGTATGAGAAAGTGTTGCTTTGGTTAGACATGGGACTTGCCAGATGCCAGTTTGTATTTGCACTCAGAGATGTGCTCATGTGTGTCCTCGCTGTGCACAGAGGCAGGTCGGCACACACATTGCCAGGGGAACTGGGCTGAGTGTGGATCGGATGTCTGGCTTTTGGCCCATAGAAAAGCCACAGTGTTGGGTGTCCTTTTCAATGCAGTGTGTGTTATGCGTGCACGTGTCTATTCCCATGCACCTCAGCTCTTCGCCGAAGCACTCCGAACTGTATTCTCTGGATTTTGGCCAATGAGCCATCACCGAAGTGTGCAATTATCACGTCACAACTGATTTGCACACCATTAGCTAAAAGTGAAAGCTTGCTTACATTTAACCTGTCATTTTCACCACTGCTTGAAGAGGGTGTTCCAGGCCAAAATAGAACCATTGTACGACCAAAGCCGAGCTGCGACCGACATCAGTGTCTGATATTTTGGAACGTTTTGGCCTCTTTTCACTGCAGCGATGATCTCTGTCAACAAAATACAACCTCAGTGCTCCGCGAGGTCGCAAGCAACACAAGCCCGGTATAAATGGGTCAGACATTTTCCTTTCCTTGCACTTTTTTGGTGAAAAGTGATAAACACCGCTAACATTCGGCACTCCCCTCAGCTGAACACATGCCTTCTGGAAACTGAAAGTCGCTACAACAACACTTTGGTTGTAGCTAAGAGTGCAGGCTCGCGATCTTACAGTCCTACTGTCTGTGGCATCTAAAAATCAATCGCACGATGTACACCGGTGCATAAGGCCACGCCCATGCCTCCTTTGTCATCTGTGGCAATACACAGCTATAACATTTAGTTCAATGTATAACTTTCTATTTTAGCATGTGTCCTGTTGTCACTCATTCCGCTTGTGTCGCCTTAAACCGCTATCACCTGAAGATTTCTCTGATTCCATGCACACGCAGCATGAGTTTACAGACGATGTTTGATTTTGTCGGTTATGTTAAATCGGTAACATTTGATCCGGAACTCCATTGACTTGCACAAACCCCACGATGACTGCGGGCCTGATACGACACATTAGGAGAACTACCGTGGTGGCCCGTGTACCGGCGGGCCCCATTCATGTGGCTTCGCCCCGGGAGCCTTTGTCTGTTAATGGATCGGGCTGTATACTACACTGCGGTTAGTTCAGGTGCGGGACCGACAGGTGTAGCTTCGGCTGCGGTTTTCCCATCGTGAGACCAGACGCTATTTGTCATCGTTTCCAATTCAAACGGCGGAGACTCGCCCTCGAGAGTGAGCGTGTCAGTGGAAGTTGTTGTTACTGTCAAACTAAAGTTACTAAAACAGTAAAACTGCAAATGCGCAGTAGTGTTTGACAGCGGGTCTGACAGCCGGAGATTGGGTTTCAGACCAGGATTAAATACAGCACCTAGTGTTGGCAGCGACAGGAGCTGGACTGTACAGTTCCTGCCACACAAAGAGCAGATCACGTTCACTTCTCAGGTGAGCCTTAATGCAGCTCAGTTACAGTGAATGTTCAACTCACTTTTAAATCATGCACCACCACACAGCTACTGCCCACTGCAATGCATTTCTTGCTAACAGAAATGAACATACGTTCTAGAATTTGAGGATGTCATAATCTCAGATGGAGGGCAATGGATCCATGTAACTCTATAGGAGAGAAACCGTTTTTTTCATTATTCGGAAGTGATTGAATTCATCTTTGGGCTACTTTCTACTGGCCAACATCCTGCAAGCGTTTGTGAATTTTGTCACCACTTTTGGACACCTTATGAGGAAATAATTCGACAGAGGTATACAGACGTCATCTTTGGAAATTCCCATAATATGGGCATTTCCAAAGATGCCGTCTGGTCATGTTCAAAGCAGGGAAAGAAGGAAAAATAATAATAATAACACTTTTTTTTTTACTAAATAAAGATACAGAGACACGGAGAGCAGCAAAGTGGTTCAACAGCCAATAAATGTAAAAAAAATCATCAATGCTAACCAGGATGCTAACTTTAGCTTTATGCTACATCATATGGACCCGATTTTGGCTTGACTTTATTTGTGTGTGATTAAAGCAAAAAAAGAATGTAAAATTGTGATTCCCATGAGAGGTTTCTTCCCCTTCGGCTGGGCTATTTCTTCTTGGGTTAGGGTTAGGGTTATTCTAAAATTTTTAGAATGTTGTGACGTCACATGAACCCAGGTTTGTATATGTCACGCAAAATTGTGTTGTTTTGAGCCTTTAACCATGTGTTGCCTCATCTAAAACTCACTTGCAGCATGTGACATTGGTACGGGTTTGGGTAATCCTGTGTCAGACTTTATCTTTAGACTTTATCAACATGTTAGCGTGCTGTTGGCCCACAAATACTGTTGAATCAAGTTTAAGCTTTTTTTAATGACATTCAATGCCTTGATTTCAATTGCCCAGAATAAATGTAGTGAGTGAGTGAGTGGTTGATGGTGGTCGGAGGGGCCGATGGCACTGACTGGTAGCCTCGCTTTCGTCAGTCTACCCCAAGGGCAGCTGTGACTACAGCTTACCACCACCGAGTATGGAGGGAATGAATAATGACTTGTGGCGCTTTGAGAAACTTGGTAACACAGGTTTGTAAAGCACAATACAAGTGTAAGACATTATTATTATCATTATTATTTAACCCGCCTTGCCTCCTGTGTCTTTGCACACTTGCGTAAAATTCTGTAGTACGTTGAAAAACACAACTTAAAGTCCAATTCCTCTACATGCCTCGACCAGAAGAGGAATTCCACCCTCTCCCTCAGCCGCCGTGTTGCCTGCAAGCTGTACTTCTTGAGCCTATTCCTCAAAGGCCAAGCGAACAACTGCAGAACAGATTTAACCCGGGCTGTTTGAGAGAAACGCCATCTGCGTCTGTCGCTGGACTTTGATGTGCGCAGGGAGGGGAGGCTTTGGTCTGGGCGTGGTCCAGTTATGGGCGAGTTGGGGAACCGCTGTGCATGTGCGGAATAACCACTCTTCTGTATCCGATCAGCGCAAAAAAAAGCCTAATATCCCATCCTTAATAACCCAAGCTGCAGTTTGTAGTAAAGCAGAAGACAATTCCATGTTGTGTAGTATGTACTCCCTTTGTTTGTTGTCACATTGAATGTTTATTGTTCTTACCTGCCTTAGGACAATGAACATGAGCTATAAGAGGAAACCACAGGATTATAATGTTTGTTGTGGTCCACACTCATTCCTAACTTTCCCAACATATTTATAGCATCCCGATTCGTCGCGGAGACAAGTTTATTGGCACATTTTACATCTCGCAGTTTCACTTTCTCAGAAATGCTAGAACACTACCCTGCAAACTCATTGAATTGATGCATACGCTTTACAAAGGTCTTGCTTTACAATATATTGAAGGAGAACAAAACTGATTGCGTTCCATTTCTAGAAAGACATCAGGTATAGTGCCTGTAATATCAACTGAAACAGAATCAGATTAGGTTTTATTGCCATTGTCAGTGAACAGGTTCACAAACGAGGAATTTCTCTGGTCAAAAACGTGCAACATGAAACATTTAACATAAAACTTGGTAGAGCTAAATAATATACAAACTATAAAACTATAAGGGCATGCATAAAAATAGATATCGATATGGTAAAATGACACAGAACAGCAGAACAGCAGTGTGAATGTTTTACATGTTCAGATGCATTAAGTTAGCAGCAGATATGAGTGAGGACATACCACATAGTGACGTAGAGCTGTACAAGTGGCTGGAACAGGCTATGTTCATGAGTCTGATGGTGGAGGGGGCGGGAGGTATCGGTCCAAACCATAGCCTCCTGCCTGAGGTGAGAGCGGTTAATGATCCGTGTCCAGGATGAGAAGGGTCAGCTGTGATCCGACCCACACGCCTCCGGGTCCTGGAGGTGAACAGGTCCTGGAGAGGTGGGAGTCTACGGCCAATCACCTTCTCAGCAACTCGCACAATGCGCTGCAGTCGGTGCTTGTCCCGTTCTGTAGTGCCGGGGAACCACACGGTGATGGAGGAGGTGAGGATGGACCACACGGTGATGGAGGAGGTGAGGATGGACCACACGGTGATGGAGGAGGTGAGGATGGACCACACGTGATGGAGGAGGTGAGGATGGACCACACGTGATGGAGGAGGTGAGGATGGACCACATGGTGATGGAGCAGGTGAGGATGGACCACATGGTGATGGAGGAGGTGAGGCTGGACCACACGGTGATGGAGGAGGTGCGGATGGACCACACGGTGATGGAGGAGGTGAGGATGGACCACACAGTGATGGAGGAGGTGAGGATGGACCACACGGTGATGGAGGAGTTGAGGATGGACCACACGGTGATGGAGGAGTTGAGGATGGACCACACGGTGATAGAGGAGGTGAGGATGGACCACACGGTGATGGACGAGGTGAGGATGGACCACATGGTGATGGAGGAGGTGAGGATGGACCACACGGTGATGGAGGAGGTGCGGATGGACCACACAGTGATGGAGGAGGTGAGGATGGACCACACAGTGATGGAGGAGGTGAGGATGGACCACACGGTGATGGAGGAGTTGAGGATGGACCACACGGTGATGGAGGAGTTGAGGATGGACCACACGGTGATAGAGGAGGTGAGGATGGACCACACGGTGATGGACGAGGTGAGGATGGACCACACGGTGATGGAGGAGGTGAGGATGGACTCGATGATGGAGGAGGTGAGGATGGACCACATGGTGTTGGATGAGGTGAGGATGGACCACACGGTGATGGAGGAGGTGAGGATGGACCACACGGTGATGGACGAGGTGAGGATGGACCACACGGTGTTGGATGAGGTGAGGATGGACCACACGGTGATGGAGGAGGTGAGGATGGACTCGATGATGGACATGTAGAACTGCACCAGCATCTTGGTCGGCAGCTTGAGTTACTTCAGCAACAATTGAGAGTCCACTAAATAGGCACAGCTGGCATTTTCTTGGCTTAGATGTTATGTCTCACCTTGATTGTAGCATGGGAACGGATGATCCTTGAGACGTCAGCCAGTCTACGTTTGTAAAGTCCAGTTGTGTTGACTTTTTGTTTCTTTTTTTCCCCTGGGTGATTTACACTTCTTGTTAAATTCAGTTTGTCAGTAGCTGTCCAGTTTACTTTCTTTTCTCGAAATTGCCGACTTTTGCCCCCGGGAGCCACTTTTCCCAATCAAAAATGGACTTAACAAGCTTATTTGGAAATGCAGAAGGCCTTGGGTATTCTACACAGAAAAACTCAACACCTTGACTGCGTTTGGGTCAAGAGTTGAGCGTGGTTGGAATTCCGACACGCCGCTGGAGTGTTTGAGCGGACATGTTGACAGTCATAACTTACAAGGTGGACTGTTTTTTTGTGTGTGTTTTTTTTTTTTTTACCGCGGCAATGGACGAGTGGCTCTGGGTTTCACCAACACAGCTGAGGGCCGTTTGTAGCGCGCGCATCTGTCCGGACACAAATAAAGGCTTTGGTCTGATATAGGGTTACGCTCAGCCTGCAGTGGGACGGCGTAATGTGAGATTTGATGTTTGAGCACGGTCCAATGAGGGGTCTACATGGAACAGCTAGTCACTGAGCTTTAACTACAGGATGCTGCACTTGCACAGATTAGGACTTAGTTGGGGGCAGGTAATAATGGGCAGATCCTTTCAGGTTTTTGGTCTGCATGTGAAAATAGACTTTTCTGCTCGGAGCGGGAACTGTCAGGTTCTGAGGCGTAACACTTTATTTGGATCAGCTTTCTCTGTACAGGGCACATTAGCCTGGAGCTGAGAGTCAAACTGGGTCATTTTCCAACACTCCCTATATCGGACAGTTGTGGTCAAGAACGAGTCAAGGAACAAAGCTCTTGCCACTCACTGTCCCACCACTTTGAGCTCCTTCTCTCAGGGATACAGACTTCCTTGTGCCAAGAAAAAACGTGTACAGGAAAACCTTTGAGCCTGTTCCATTGGGGAGCCGAATAAGTCAATTTCATTTGCAATTGCATTGACTAGACTTTAAACATATTTAAGTGTTCTCATTATAGGCAATGTGAATGTATGTAAATGAGCAATCATCATATCATTGCCCATTATAGTCAACAAAGTGTATTCATTCTATTCTTTTACCGGTCGATCTACGTTCCTCACCTTTGGTCATGACATCTGGGTTATGACCGAAAGATCGTTGATACAAGCGGTCAAAATGAGTTTCCTCCCCAGGTTGGCTGGGCGCACCCTTTGAGATAGGGTGAGGAGCTCAGTCACCCAGGAAGAGAACGTGTTCGTGGATCAGGAAGTCTGGGAAGTCTCTGCTCAGACTGCCGCCTCTGCCACCTCGGATAAACGTGAGAAAAATGGATGCATGATAAACATAGCTCCCTGGACATTTGTAAAATATGCAATAAACCTCAATTATTTTCTCCAATATTGTTAAGCCTTATCTATTTATTGTAACTCCTAGCTTGCCAGTGCGTGCCCTACCTGCACATCAACAGCCTTGGCCGCAGTATCAGATGTTATTCTCCACAGCTGAGTCATAGCAAAACATAAGAAGATCCTTTTCACATACCTTCATTGTGTTGAATCTTCCAGGAAGGGTGTGCGGGGGCAGATTGTACGGAATTCTGTCTTGCCACTGCGAGAACATCCCGGGAATTTTCTCTTGTTTGTGCTTCGCGGGTGCCATGGATACAGCTGAAATCCCGTCGGATGTTGTTGACTTACCTGCACGCAGAAGCTCATGGCGTGCCTTTGCTTTGTTACGTAAAGCGGCTGTGTGAAAGCGCAGAGGGCGCTAGGTCACGGGAGAGTCTTTGGAAGGCGTCCCATCACATGCACTGCATAGTTACAGTCAGTGAAGTGTGCCGTTTGAGTGGTGTGGGAAAAGGAGTGGAGGGCATGAGGGCGCTGGTGCTGCACGGAGGCAGTGTAGGAACACAACCGCAGGTATTGATCTGTTGGGGAAATATCCAATTGCAAAGGTTTGGATTCCTATTGCCATGGAGATCAGATTTGGGTGTATTGTTTCCAGTGCACTATATTACAGCCAAGGGAAAGCACAAGCCACCCCTGGATTCAATTTCAGATGTTGGTTGGTTATTTTGCAAGATATAAAAGCATATCAATTGTAAATAGATTTCATAAGGGCTAATTCCTAACTTGATTTATTGAGTTTTGAATTTTAAAACAAGATATTCAAAACCCCATTTGAAAAAGTCTTTATAACTATTGAGTCAATGAAATAAGACCATCAATTTCAACCTGGCTCAATCCATTATTCAGACTTGAAAACAGAAAATGAAAACTTGCAATCCATTTTTTTCTCATATTTCTGAATGAATGAACGTCAGTAATCTACAGCAGTGGTGGACCATAGCGGGATAATATTTGTTTTGTCCTTTGGTATATCGTAAAAGCAGACATTTACATATACTTGACAGTACTGCCCTGAATTGGGGTGCGTTAAGATTCACTTTATAGAGGTCATTTTTATAATTTTATGCCTTTTCGTTGACATAATGCACATACATGGGCATTTTGGGCAGTATTTTGCACTTTATTCTTAATGTTCCAAGAGTGTATTAATCCCCATACAGTACCAGACGCTTCACCCACCGTGCCTGTGTATATGCGTGTGTGGGCGGCGCCTCGGAGGTCATAATGGGGGTTAAAAGGTCGAGGGGCTGATTCCTTCCCGGGCTCTCTCCGTGCTTGTGTTTGCATAAAGGCCCGGTTTGTCTGAGGCTGTGGCGAGTCACATAATTGGAGCCAGAGGAGCAGGACTTGTGGACAGACACGGGACAGGGCTCTGTCGGTGCACAGGTGCTTCAATGGGGACCTCGCAGTGGAATCAAAGGCATAGCTCTGAGCACTTCAAAACCTCCACTGCTTTGGTTTACCATTAATGAGAAACACCAGAAGTCTTCGCAGATTTGACGGCACAGTCCCAGTTGGCAAAGTGCGCATATGTTTCCGATAGCCTGATGTTGTAATAAAGTGCTATAACAACTACGTTTGCCAACATCCAATTGAGCCGTTTCAGAGCTGGACATGGTTACCATATTTGGAAACATGTTTTTAGGGCCGAACATGATGCGGTTTGTGCTGTTGCTTAAATAACTGTCCTGCTTCTGATAACGACTCCTGCCCCGCACAGTATTCTATTCTATTCCATTTCTGGTATCTCTCTAATGACTTTTTTGAAGGTCCTAAATAAATCATGCAACATGTATGTTTCTCATCATCAAAACCATACCCGTCTGTACGTCAGAAAGTCCGATCCTCCTCCAGACTGTTGGTCTTTCAGTGGTTTATAGTGGTCTGGTAAAGTACTGGCAGTGGACTCTAATGGGATTATTCCTCATCAAAATCCACTTGGTTTAGCCTTTAAGTTTAGTCCTCTATTTTTGGGCGATAGTCCTAAAATGTAGTCTCTCACTTCTTATGGTCAAGCTGGTCACATTGGTCTGAACTTTAGAAAACCAGCAGTCCAGGCTCGTCATTTGAGACGTGGACGTTTTGCATGACCAAAGGATGACTTCCTGACTGCAGACATTTAACCTCTGACCCCGGCTCATAACTCATTGTGGCACGTTGAAGTGTGAAGTGTCCTCTCCGCACCTCTGTGATCTGCTGTAGGGGAGCGGACAGCGCGAGGGCCCACAGGGTCCACTTTCAAAGGGACGTCGTGAGGTTTCGGAGGTGAACGAGTCGACCTGAGCAAGTCATCTGTTTTCCCAGAAACGGCTTTAAGTAGTTGGAGAAAGGAACTCAAATGTTGCTGTATTTGCAGAGTTTATTTCCCCTGAAGGGAAATCCGACCCCTGCGTTTGACCCATTCTTCCCAAACCTTTCAGGTCATGATCTCCAAAACATTGACACAAACAACTTGCAAATATGTAATTTATTTGGATATATTGCTTTACAAATAACATAAAGCTCAGGTTCAGCTTCATGTGGCGCTCAGGGTCATCCGCAATTTTAGACTGTATTAATTATATTAGAGATTTAGTCCAATTTACATCTATTTTCGAACCTTTTGCAGAATCAGCTCAGTTCTGATTTCATCTTGAAATCACAATCTAGGGCTGGTGGTACTTGGAAGGGCATGAAAATCTTAGGACCCACAGTGAACCCAGGGTGAAAGAATGAAGACAAACGGATGTTCAAACATTGCAATAATCCATCCATCCATCCATCTTCTTCCACTTGTCCGGTGCCGGGTCGTGGAGGCAGCTGTTGGAGCAGCCCCTCTGGCTCCTCCTGCAGGTGGTGGGTCCACAGAAGGACGGCCTCATGGTTCTAACCGGGCCTGTTGGTCTCTCATAAGGGGCTTCTGAACCGCTCTTTGTCTGACCCGTCACCTAGGACCTGTTTGCCATGGGAGACCCTACCAGGGGCACGAAGCCCCCGACAACAGAGCTCCCAGGATCATTCGGGCTCAAACCCCTCCACCACATTAAGGTTGCGGTTCCAGGAGGGGACATTGCAATAATGTCCCAATCAATATTCCAGACAGTTATTGAACATAAGTCCTAACAGAAACTACATAGACTTTCGTAGAGTTTCCCCAAACAGCAGTGGAAAGAGTTTATTCAGCATTATGGTATTTCAGTTTCAGTGTATTATTGGAAAACCCCTTGAGATGACACGTCTCGTTTGCGAGGGTTTTGGGTCGATAATGCACTGCAGTTGTACACTGCCATGGCTTCTTCTTCCTTCGAGTGATTTCGCCCAAAAGCACAGATAACTGCCTCTGACGCAGGACTTTGTTTCTGGGAGCTGTCCGATTCTCTTCAGGACACTGATGTGCGGATTCTCCTCACACGCTCTGCTTTAAGCTTCCTGTTTCTTCACACACAGGCGGATCAGGTGTCCCTTTGACAATGCAAGGGGCCCGCCTCCAGCGTGTACCGGGGAAGAGGCTGAAACGGCGCAGTACAGGAGTGACTAATGCAGTGTTTTGTGTGCAGAAAGCGGCCCGTCTGTCAGGCTGATGTGGACGAGTAAATGTGGCACATTCTGAAACGTTTGTCATCACTCTGTCACTTTTCAACCAGGCGTGATGTGATCGGACGACTCATAAATCATTAGGGCCGTGAGGTTTATACAGGCGCTTTTGTAAAACTTTTATTTGAAGGGAGACTCTGCAGGCGAAACTCACTTGTTTAATTGTCAGGTTTTGGGCCAATGTGGTCTCTTAAAGGTCCTATATCATGCAAAATCTTTTAACCATGTTGTTATGCTATTTCCTTCTCAAAAACACCCCCAGAGTGGTGTTTGGCTTCATTCACGCAGTTCTAAGTAATCCTCCTGAATCCTGCTCTCTGAGCAGCTGGAAAACCACTGAGTTGTGAAACTCTGACATATTTTACGTCATAGTGTCAAACAGGAAGAGCCAGACCTCTGTAATGTAATGCCTTACAGCCTGATTTTAATTTATAAAACAGCTTTCTCATTATTTCTGTTGTAAGAAAGAAAGAAAAAAAAGAAAAATAAGGAAGTCCCCGACTGTGCCGTCCTGGGAGAGTAAACAAACGCACCCCTGGAGGATCCGAACAGAAGTCATGTTTGTGAAGACGGAGCTCTTTCTAACCGACTCTGGACACGCCTGTTCTTTTTCTTACCCAACGATAATGTCACGGATGTGCGTTTGGCTACGAGAGGAACAGGACTATTCAACCTTCCTAAAGAAGAGCGCACTCGCCAGAAGTTGGAATTTCTTTCCAGGATTCAGCGACCGTATCAACCAACCTGATGGATGCTCGGTGAACCTTGCCCAGAGTCAAAGTGGATTTACTTTTTTAACCAATGCGAGCGCCATAACGTAAACACCCGATGATGGGGAGGCCAGGCTGAGCGGTGAGTCAATCAACACGCGTGTTAGCGTGTGTGTTAGCGTGTGTGTTAGCCATTTATGAAACTGTGTTGCACATGTCAACTCCTTATAACTGCATTATGTGACGTAACTTCACTTTTTGCAGTGATATTTATATTTATAATACTGCAAATGTGGCATGAGCGGAGAGAGGGGCGGAGTTAACTGAATCGAAGCGTCTTGTCTTCCGGGTTTGGAAAATACCCCCAGAAAATACTTATATTTCTCTCAAAAATGAGTACTCCATTGTGATAGAGGTACAATATATCATATAAATGCCTATAGTTTACTTTGGAATGGCTAAAATAGCACGATACAGATCCTTTAATATATGAACTTTAACGTGGAAACACAAATGACCTTATCTTCACTAAAAATGTTTAATAATTGCACTGATTCTCCATAGATTTATTTGGGAAATTGTCATAAAAAAAATAAAAAAACATTATTCTCACATTGGTGCGACATTATCTCCACATAAGTAGCTCCTACAGACTCCAAACGTTGCAGGCTTGGACTTAAAGTGCATGTGACAGGTTTTAATCATTTTGAAAAATGACTTTAGATGGATAACATCTGTTGTAAGTGATCATAATCATTTTTATTTCAGTGAAGCAATAAAAGAAATGTTGGGAAGAAAATATTGTTTAAGCTAATGGCAGGAAGTGACAGAGATTTCCACTTGTTTGCCTTCATTGATGTCACTTCCTGTCAGTGTGCAATAAGGAAGTGAAGTAAACGTCACAAAAATGGTTAAACTAAATAAAACTGCCAATGTGTCAAATGCACTTTACCAATAATATATAGACGTTTTTCCGAGGGACTTTTACATTTTTCTCGTACAATTACGGGAAATAAAACGTAACGAAAGTGGCCCCTGTAAACGTATTTATTTTTTTCTACTATGCACCCATAGTGTCTTGTCTTGTGTGTCTCCTAACCTGGCCCCCCCCTCTCCTCCGCAGAGTGCCAGTCGGCCGTGGCGCTCCATGTGCTGACGTCCCGCTGCCAGGGCAAACAGCGCTGTCTGCTGCAGGCCTCCACCAGGGACTTCGGGGAGCCGTGTTACCCGGGCACCAGGAAGTACCTGCAGGTCATCTACACCTGCGGTAAGGACTCCACACTGACGGGGCAGGGGCGCGCTCCCACAGGGCTCCAGCAGAGGCCGCTGTCTCGCCGTGTGCCGCAGTCACCTCCCTCTGCTCAGGCTGGGGAAAGTGTGTGTGTGTGTGTGTGTGTGTGCGTGTGTGTGTGTGTGTGTGTGTGTGTGTGCGCGTGTGCGTGTCTGTGTGTGTCACCAGAGGAATGCAGGAGTCTCTGGCACTTATTGGTGTAAACATTAGCCCCTGGTTTAGTCTTGGCTTGGGTCTGGTTTCCCTTTGGCGTGTCCTGGTTCGGACTTCATCTTGCCCTGGTTAAAGATTTTGTATTGATTTGTCCCCCCCCCCCCTGTTGTTTTAATTGATTAATACAGCAACATACAACATAGATACTAGTTTAAACGATGAACTAGACTTCCTGCTGCACTTATGGTGAGCACTCTGTTGTTTTAAATACTGTTCTTTCTGCAGCTGGATTTGAATGTTGTGTGCATTTGCCACTATTGTTGTTGCAGTATTCTAGTTTGTTTGCAGGTGTTGTCATAGTGATCTATTGTGATGGTATCGATCTATGTTAATAGTGTCCTGTCATGGGACATAATAGTGTCCCACGACAGGACAACATTATGTCCTGTCGTGGGAGTCTCGGTCACGTGACATGACATTTCAAAACCTGTCAAAAAAAGAGTGCGTTGGTGTTAAAAATACAATAGATAAGTTTTAAGTTTGATCATTTAAGGATATTTGACGAATATTTTGCAGTACTGCCGTATGCTTCCGAAACTAACTCAAACAAATGGGAATCACAGTCATCTCTTGCTTTATCTTCAATAACACACGATCTGCAACAAAAAACGAATAAAGTTGTAAAAATGCACCTAAATGCACTGTGGATGAATAAATAAATGTAATAGCACTTTGCACATGACACCAGTCGCCCACAGCTCTGCACACAAAGGAACCTTTCTTCATTCGCTCCACACACGGCTGTGGTAAGCTGCGTATGTGGCCATAGTTCCCCCTGGGGCAGACTGACGGGAGTGTGGCTGAACAAATCGGACCACCACCGTTCATTCACACGTCCTACATTATTGTACTTGTTTATAGTATAGTAGGTGAAACTGAGTAAACCTACGCAGACACAGGGAGGACATGCAAACTCGAACCCGGGGCAAACTTTGGGACTTTTGACACAGCGCGGGACACATTGAAGCCGTTTCCCGTTCAGACAGGAACATTGGCTAAATAATCACCGCTCTTTTGATCGATTGCTGCAGGCTGCGTTTTGCTGCAGACCCTCAGCCGGGCCGGACTTTTAACACAAAGCGTTTAGTTGGTGGTGTGGATTTGACCCGGGCCTGTCTGACCTCTATCTCCTGAGGCCTCACAGATAATGAGGAGGCAACATGTGGAAATGGGATCGGGAGTTGTTTCCGATGTTAGTCGATGAGGTGACGGGGGTCGCTGGATTGTACTGACAGCTCTGATCATTTCATCTCTCAAACTGTCTCCTCTACAAAGCGTTTGGGGGCAATTATGGTTCATGTCTTCACCTATAGGTGACACAATACTTATGTCACCATTTCTATAGCATTTACAAAGCATTCCACTTACGTTAAGGGGAGACACTGCAGGGCAAAGTGCCTTAACACCTGGAAACAAATACTTCCTCTTCACAAGTCAGTCTTTAAGTTTCACACTTCTCTATAGACTTATATATGATATCTGCACTTAAAGTAGCTCCTGAAGACTCCAAATTTGCCAGTCTCATATGGGATGTTGATGTTTTTGTTCTCAGGGATTGTTTCTAATTTCTGGCCTGATTTATTGAGCTCTAAACTCCCGAGAAACTAGAAATTCTACAGATTTTTTTGCACCCAGTAGTTGAAGAGTGACAAATGCAAGGCAAGGCACGTTTATTTGTATGGCACATTTCATGTACATGCAGGGGCGTAGCACCAAATTCTGGGCCCCGGGGTACAAACTATCTTGGTGGACCCCTGGTGGAACCTTGGAGTTTGACTTGACATTTCATCTTATTTGGCTTCAGTTACAGAAATTGATTAACCTTTAATCCCGGTAGTGATATAGATATTTAAATTGATGGTTGAATATTCTACTTTCATTGGGCCAATTGAAATTGCTAGCTTTAGATATAACATAATGATAATTAGCATACCACATTAAACAGGAGGGCTGCACCAGGATATTTAGGATATTTGTGCTGGGAATAACACATTTGTGACTTTTAAATACTATTTTACAAACAATAATTATACTACATGGTGTCTCTTTGGCCCACAGGCATGAACAAAAAACTCAAGGGCCTGTTCCCTGGCCTCATTTAGTCTCTCACCATTTGAAGCCTACCTTTAAGTGTATTGTCAGTAAATTCTTGCGCGTTTATAATGCAAGTCTCCAAATGCGCGCGGCTAATTAGCATATTTAATTCGGCGAAAATAGCGTGAGCGACCTGTGGCTTTTGTCCTTCTATTGGCCTGGTGGCAGTCAGTTACAATAGATATAAGGAAAGAGAAACTTTAGAGGTTAAAACGAGGAAAGAAGGAGCTCTGTCTCTGGCTCTTTCTCTGACTCTGCACCATCCACTTCTCAGCGCATGAGGCCGGGACTCGCCTCACCTCATGTTTAACTGTCATTTGGACAGAAAGTTGCATCTAAGGCTAGAATAGGCCAGTGTTAAATAAAAGCACATAAGAGCACATAACACCTCATCAAAGTCACTGTTGAGTTGAAGCGCACGGTCCTGAACACCGGTGTGTGGGCTGAACCATTTGGCACATTGTTAAAGGGGTGTCAGGGCCCTGAGATTCATCCATCATTATTATTTGTGCAAAATTCTGTCCAGCAATCACTGTATTTCCGTCCGGTTGTGTTCAATTCTCATAGCATCAATTATGAGGAAATTTAGAAAGTAAAATACAGAACGCTTTTTGCAGCACTTTTGAGGACCCCTACCCTCCTCTGGGCCCTGGGTACTCAGTACCCTTTACCCCCCCAGTCCGACGCCCATGTGTACATGACAACTCAATGTGCCTCACAGCAACACCAGACACAATAAAAAAAAAAAAACATTTAAAAACACAATCAAAAAACAAATCAATTGATAAAATTACATAAAATATATATATATATATATATATATATATATATATATATATATACACACACACATCCATACACATACATACATACATACACATACACATGCATGTATACGTACATACTCAAATTTGTTCAAAACAAAACAATCAATCTCCATAGGCAACAGTAAAAAGGTGTCCTTTCAGGCCTGTCTCATGTCCTCACTGAGGCTGTTCCAGACTTTTGCTGCATGAAACTGAAACGCAGCCTCACCGTGTTCGGTGTATCAATGAGTGCGTTTACATGCGCTGGAGTATTCCTGTTATTAGCCATAATCCAGTCATGGCAGTTTGGGGGATATGGTGTTTATATGTCACTGAGAAATGGGAACCCAAACCCCCTGTTTACGTGACCAAATAAAGGATCCGACGTCCCGTACTGAGGCGACATCTGCACAGGCGTGTTTACATATTTTGGATACGGCGAAAATTTGAAGTGTGAATGCCCACTTTGGGCCATATGTTTTGTCCATTTACATGCAGTAATAAACTAGATAGACTTTAGAGAACAATGTAAGACTATCACGTACAAATAAATAATGCAAAGGTACTATAGCTTCACCTAAAACGTTTGTCAATGGCAAACATATCTTAAATCACAATAGTCCACTGGGCTGTTCATGTGTCTGTGCTCCTCACCCTTCTGTCTCCTCAGCTCAGCTCCCCACTGCTCTGGGCCTGGTCTACGCCCAACCATGACTTACTCTGAGTAATAGAGCTCATTTTAGCGCGCGCCGCTGACATCGTCACCCGAACGCCCCTTCGTTTCCATTATTCCCCTAAATAATACAGTCATGTCGCGCTCGTTCGTTCATAGGTTATCAAATTTACCCAGTTTACTTTACTCCTGCGCCTTATAGACATGGGCCGTACCATTTTCTCAAACAGGGAAACACGGGGACAGCGCAGCTGCCCTTCTCTGAACAGGAGCACTTCAGTGCAGAGGAGGAATGAAGCTCCATTTGAGGTTGTTGAGCATTACAACTATTTGCAGCACATGTTGGCTTAGTTGGGCAAATATCTAAGAACAATAAAATAAATAATAGTTATTTTTGGGAGAAAAAGGGGCAGGTGCTTGAGTACCACCTGGGCTCTGTGCACATCCCTGCCAGGGAACACTGGGGGAAGGTTAAAGCCGGGACTGGAGGGAGAGAGTGGAGCTGTAGTTCATCAAGAAAGAGCCTTTTGGTTTTGTTTGTTTCAAGGTTTTCCATCACAAATGCACAGAGCCGAGGAAAACCAGCTTCCTTGAAATGGTCAGCGACAGATTGACATAAATCCACATTACAATGCTTTTCCCATCTAACATATTGACCTTTTTTTCATGGATAAAATAAAAAACCTGGTCTCCTCTTGACTCCAGAAATAGGAGCTCTCCGGACTCGCCGCCGCCATGTTGGTTTACAGTTAACGGCTCGTGCGCAAGAAATTGGAAATAGCGTTTACATGCTGTTACAGTTGTGCCAATAAGTTTACACACCTTGGTGGATTTTTTTGGTCAAAGAATATGACTAAAACACAAAAGGTTTTTTTCACTCATGTGAATCCATTTATTATGAAAACATTTTGTGAACTCATTTCCAAACACCATAAATAAAATAAAATTCCAAATGGTATGAAAAGTTTCACGCCAGGTCTTAATACTGAGTATTTCCCCCTTTATCATCAATGGCAGCTCTGAGTCTGTAGTGGTCGTTCTGTATAGGAATATTAGGTTCTGTATATAATGGGTGAAGCGGCCCATTCTTCTTGGTAAAAAGCCTCTAGTTCCTGTAAGTTCCTGGGCTGTTTTGCATGGACTGCCGTTTGAGCTCTCCCCACAGTGGGTCAATGATATTGAGATCAGGAGACAGAGATGGACACTAACAGGACCTTCACTTTATTCTGCTGGAGCCACTGGAAATAACCCTGTCAAAAGGTTTACACACCCCAGTTCCTAAGGCCCCATACCGACTGTGAGATATGGTTCACAACATCACTGACCATAAGTGAAGAAAAAAAGTTTGTTGTGTTTTCATTCATATTCTTTGAGAAATTACTAACAGGGCCGGAGCCAAACAAACACAAAGTGCTTCAAAGCGCTCGTACTGGAGGAGAGCGCCCTGAGCGAAACCATCCGTCAGTCGACTGCACGTGTGACACCGGGTCATTCACGTGCCGCTTCAGACTGGCCATAATTAACTGAACTCCGGGAACATATTTCAAAGTTCAGTCTTGTCAAAACACCGGGTATGCCGTCAAGAAGAGCAATGATCGTTCTAGGCCTGGGGTCTCCAGTCCTTTTTTTCCCCCGTCAGCTACTTTTACCAAATCAAAATGACCCAAGAAATGATATTTGACTTTAAATACCAAGAATGAAACGAGGCAATGACCCAAACCACTGGGCTCAGATCGATAGTTCAGGGTTTCTTCAGGCAGAAGCAATTCTTTTTAATGTTTCTGGCATTGAAAAACACAATATATCCAATGCCACAAACGCAAAAGATCCTGCATTTCCCCCTGAAGATTTATATATATTGGCCGCAGCAGGCAGCTTTTAGGCCAAGATGTTAGCCCAAAGTAAAGTTTTGTATTTTCACAAAGAATGAGGTCAAGCAGTGTCTTTATTTTCTAAGGAATGTAAATGCCTGCTGGATAATTCAGTGTTCTTTAATGATATGTAAGGTCTTAATTCTGGAACAATTCATTAGTTTAATGCCTGCATGGACATTATAGGGCTGGATACAGTTGTGATACTTTAACGATACCTGGTTTACGATACTGATACTCTTTACGATAGCTATTCTGAAATATTTGTCCTGTAGACCCAGAAAACAAAACAGGTTCATCTCCAATGTCAAGTGTGAAAAATGGGAATAATTGGGAAAAAAATTAGGAAGATTGGGAGAAATTGTGGCCAGAAAAAAGAGTTAAAGAATGAGAAAAATTTTGCAAGAAATCTGAACAAAATTGGGACAAAATAGGGGAAATAATATGTGTACTAATATAACTAAATTAGTACTAAGAAATGGCAAAAAAACAGAAACAAAATCAATCAATCAAAACGAATTTCGATGGCACTTGGCAGACTAAAGTGCTTTACATAAAAACACAGGGAAAAAAACATTCTGTATGTAATGACATAAAATATAAAAACACCAGCACACAAGCGAATTAGATCATGGGGAAAATGTGTGCGGAGCTGTATACGTTTAAATACATTGTCTTTACACATTAGCCATATCTATCAGTCTTTCACTGCAATCTTATTTTGTTTGCTTTAATAGCAGAGGTCCTCAGTGTAGGCCTGGTGGTTTTTAGAAGGTCAAGTATTTTATAAGGTGGTACCTCATGTGTTTGTATGACCTAACCCAGGGTTTAGTCTGGTACATGTTGATATTCAAAGGTCCACTTTACTAAATGTCAGCGGCCGCTAAACCAAATGCCCTTATAAAAACCCAGACGGCTAAATTCCTTAAATTAGCTCTGAGGTTTGTTGTGCAGTAATTATGCGTGCCACTAACAATGCCGTTCTTATTATTCACTAATTTGTTTACACAACCATCAGTTAGACACACATTCAAAGAACAGGAGAGTGTGGGCAGACGGACCCCACACACTGAGAATGGGACGAAGCCGGGGGCAGTGAAAGAGGACACCCCTGAAATCAGCCCGCTGCCCTGGAGCCCGGAGCCGCCGGTGACCTCACGTCTACCACGCCGGGTCACTTAGACACAGGGGGAGTTAGGCCTACAAAGGTTTACAACATTACAACAAAGTATCATTTATATTTCGTCCCGCGGTTTACTTCGAGACACTGTACTTTTTGAAAGAACAAAAAGAACAGCTGAGGGAGACTTTGAGGAGAATGTAGCTTCCATCAAAGTCTGTTTCTGACCGGGCACTGCTGTTGGTTTTTACCGACAGGGATTGTACACCGCCTGACAAAACAAAATCGGCCTCCTGGATGAACTGTTCTGATCTGATGCAGAGAACGGTGTTAAAGCCTTTAAAATGGCTCCAAATATTCATGAGGCAAATACAAATAGCAAAATGATCATTTCATCCATCATTTTATGAGGGGAAAAAAGGCTTTATAGCCAATGCTAACTGATACATGTACAAATAATAAGCGGCTAGGCTAAGCTAAGCCTAGGGATGAATGGGCTGTTAAACTAACGCAAGCCACACTCTCAAATTGTAGAGTTTCTATCCGGACTACATTTTATACAATGGATGCATTTCATTTGAGAACTTTCTACAAGGTTTCAATAAAATTGAGAGAGCCTGTCAGCACTCTGGGAACGTATCGAAAGTTAATATCTAGCTTCGATACTACGTTTCAGTATCGATTTAGTATCGAGGAATCAATATTTTAACATCCTGCTGAACATGTGTGGATCACGTTTCTGGAGATTGTCCCACGCTCTTCAATACCAGTGCCACTGTCCGTATACACAGTGGGAAAAATAAAGTGTGTAGTTTGTCCTGTGAGAGCTTAACAAGGATGGAGTCTAAATGCTGAACGATGTACCTGAGGCCGATGTAAAGAAGAGCAGAGTGAAGGGGAAGCCGTGGGCGCTCATTGCAGTCAGCGTTGCTTAGGGATGGGTACCGTTAGTTTTCGCTTCTATTTTGATACCACTACTTTAACGATACCTGCTTTTCGGACTTTTAGGACTTTCTCCTTAATGGTACTTTTTTCTATACTTATGTTATTTTTTCAGGAGAAAGTCCTAAAACAGGACAACAGAAAGAACACAATCCGCAGCAGCGTCACATGTAACTTCAGTTTTTGAGCAGAATTCCCACTTCAGCAGCGATAAAAAGAGAGAAAGGAAAGTAACTTTCTCTAAAGGTAAATAGCCGATTTGTTTCTTGTTGTCACTGCTTTTCTCTTTGTCTGAGAGCTCTAGTTTCTTATTCAGTCCTGGTTTTTAACCAGTTTAGTGGTTTAGTCCTGGCTCTGCCATCTCTAATAATGACTATAGTGTAAGGAAGTTATAGCTTTGCTTTGCTTTAAGAAAACATCTGCATTTGCGCTGAAGCTGCTCATGAGTCCAGGTTACTTTTTTAGACTCCACATGTAATTTATTTACATGTGGAGACAAAAAGTACAGAAATATGGCACAGAAATGTTTTTTTTTTTTTCAATACCGCCCCCTACCGGAGCTTTTCGGTCGGTACCAAGTGGGTAGAGTTAAACGGTACCCAGCCCTAGTGTTGCTTGAGGAACACCGCGGCTCAGTCGAGTGTCGCCCTCAGGCCATGCAAGAGCCCAGCCTCGTCTGGACCAAAGCTGTTGTTGCGCCCAATATCTTGATGAAAAATGAATGCAACACTTTGGGCATTGCAGAAGCTTATTGAAACAATGTTTCTGTCATCAAAGCTAACGGCGCTACACCCACATATTAGTGTGTCATCTTTTTCGTGGCAATGTTTTTGTTAAAAGTCCTATGCCTGATTTTTTTATTTTTTTTAATGACAAACAATGAAAGAAGAAGCCACTGAATTCAAATGCTGGCTGTGGCCCAAACACATTCCTAACTTTCCTAACATATTTGCAGCATCACTTTCACAGAAAAGCTGGAAAACTCACCTGAGATGTCCTGAAATCGATACAAATGCTTTCTAATTTTGACAAATGACGGTCTTGCAATATACTAAAGGAAGACAAAGGCGCTATACCAAATGTCCACATATCTCGATCACATCACCATATCCCGTTTGAATGTCATCCAGAGGCCACTTGGACATTCTGAGGTTAGCCCTGAAATGGAAAAGGTCTCTGTGAGCGTAGTGACGGTAATGAGTCCATGGATTTATGATGTTTTTGAGCGGTGAAAGACAAACACTGTTTTCTCTCTCTGCTAATGTCATTTGGGTCGGGGTTGCTGCTGAGTATTGGGAAACGTGTGTGCTCCACTGACCCTGAGTGTCTTTAGCAGGCTGGATTAGCATCTTGTTAAAGGGAGGGTATAACGCAATGCAAACCGCTCGTGTTCTCTTGTGTGTCCATTAGTGGACTTTGTCAATGTATCGTCCCGGATGTTTGATTTGAACCCTGTAGAGTTTGGCTTCGTTTTCCCGGTGACTGTTTACTGCTATGTGTCGGGTGGGACACCAGAAGAGCTACAAGCCCTATGGGTGTTTCCCAATAAGCCAGGGTTGCGAGTGGCTGCAGCCGCTCACATGAATATATCAACGTCGATCTATTCATGGAGAGGCGAGAAAGAAATTACAAACTAGTCTTGGTTCAGTTTGGTTTGGTTTGAATAAAAAAAAAACACATGAAAGGTACAGATTATCGCTAATACAAACGCACACCAGATGGGCCTAAATGTTCGACGTATGAGGAATCACTTTACTAGATTTTATTTTATGCACTAAAGTGGAACAAAGCAGAAAGATCTTATTCATAGTGTATGGACTGGAGATAAGGTTTCTTTATGCATGCCCCTATAGCCTCACAGTTTAAAGTTTTATAGCTTATTTTTATCTAAATTCTGTGTTATATGTTTTATGTTGCACGATTGTACTGACAAAAATTCCTAGTTTGTCAAAATGTTCTCAAACAATGACAATAAAACTATTCTGACTATTCTGATTCTGAATTGGAGCAGCACTTGGCGGGGCTTTGATGACGTGGATTCCTCCGAAGCGGTTCAGGATCCCGAGAAACACCCAATGGCCCTCATTTATCAACATCGTGTACAAAAATGGTGTACGTGTAGTTGTATTTGCGATATACGCCAGAGGGCGCGTGACATTTATGAACCTGTGCTTTCCGCTCAGATCTTATCGTACACAAGAGCAGCTGATGGTAAATGCCACAGGCTGATTCCGAAACCCTTAAATTATAGCCTCTACTAACACTAGCAACTAATCCTTGACCTTTCATGGGGTCGACTGTTAGATCCCTATGCAGTTAGGGAACTAGAGCTTCAGCAGCATTTGCCCAATTCGACCGTCCTTACCCAGGGGAAGTGACATCACCAACAGCTGTTCTTCTTCTTCTTTAAGATTATTGGCAGGCAAACAAAAGCGCATGCCGCCACCTACTGTATTCCATATGCAACAACATAGTGTCCAGATAAAGACGTTTAAGGAGAAAAAAATAGAAAAATCCAAATGAACCATCACATTTTCCTATAGTCTTATTTGAACTATAATAAAGCTACAGTATGCAAATTAGCAATGTGACTTAAGTTTCTACTAAATGAAAGCAAAAGCACAAACTGCCTTCATTTAAGCCATTTACTCTTTAAAACACTGACATGTGACTGTGCTGTGGTGATGACAACATGTATTTCGTCACTTTTATAAAGTTTGGCTTGTGCACAATCTTTTATATATATATTTTGAATTGATTGTGCGTCTGTCAGTCAACAGAGGTTGCGCATGAGGGGGGTGGGGTGCCTCCTAATCACCGGTTAGTTAGCATCAGAGATCCCTATGCTAAAGTGGCTATAATAGTTAGCATGGAGGCTCCTTTCCCTAACTCCTTTCTAACCGACAGCCCCATTCGGACGCTTCTTATCATGGCGGACGCTGACGCACATCCTGTTTGGCGTTAGACCGTTTACCAATTTAACAGTTTCGGAATCAGCCACGGAGAAATCCTAGCTTCATTTGAATGAAACGCCCACAAATATTTATGTATGAGGAGGGCTCACCGACGGGTTTTACGGCACGCACGCACGAAACACGGTAAAAAAGAAAATTTCTCCAACCACGAAATGATGATTAGTTGTTTTTAGCATAACAAATATGATATTTTTGCGCATGAGGAAGATTAAAAAATCTCTCAGTAACCCACATTAACCTTATAGCCAATCCAAGATCACATTTACTAAATAAAAAAGAGGGAAAATAAGAAATAGGCTAATAATAAAAAGTGACCTTTATTAAATAAGCAGTAGGCCTAAATAGCCTATATAAAAAAGGATATAAAATTAGATCACATAAAAAAAATACATACATGCATTTCCAATGACATCACATATAGTTCGGGCTGCTATTTTGAGCACCAAAGTAGAATTATGCAGGACTACAACATGTAACAATATCTCAACTCAGGATGAAAATGAAAGACAACTGATTGACTGTGGTATTTTTATGTACTCATAATCATTGCTCAAGAAGATAACATTTAAAACACGGAACCAGAGAGCACACGTTTATATGATATAACGAGCAACGTAGCAGCTCTGTCTGACGAGCTACAGCAGGATTTACTAAAGATCTGCTTCACTCCTCAGACTAAATTAACTCATCAAAGAGGGAACAGAAAACCTTTCTCTGGGATTTTTACGGTTTGTCATGTCAATAGAGTCTCAGTCTGAGTCAGTGTTTAAGCTGCTTAAGATGTTAGCATACTTTACGGTTAGCAACTGTCAACCAACTGTCAATGGCTTCAACACGATAAACACATGTGTGCCGGTCGCGGCCGCTTTTTGCCGCTGTACATTGACTTCAGTCACAACTTATTTCATCATCTTTAGAGCAGGTGTTTGACGTAAATATGTGGCTGATTTTCATAAAACAAACAGCGTTTTGCAGCTTGTGATTCAGAGAATGCTTTTATGAAGCTCGATGTCTCCTATTTTCCCCCCTGTGCGTCTGTGAGTGTGTTCGCTTTACCTCCGCTGTCTGCCCCTCTCCTGATCCCAGCGCGCAGGAGGGCGAGAGAGAGCGCGAGGGGATGACACGCCAGTTTGGTTCATTTCAAGCACATTTTGGACGGAATTAAAGCCGTGGTCAATTCAGACGGATCATATTTGTATCGCGTGGCAATCATTAAATAAACCACAAATATAAATTTATAAATTTATATTTGCGGAATGTTCATCCCCTGACATGCGGCGGTGACAGACAAGGCAGGTGCAGAGAACTGTGTGTGAGGAAAGCAAAATGGCAAACGAAAAGTTGACAGAGAATGCAGGTGTTCAAAGAACAGTGGACAGTGGATTATTGTTTTATTCACTGCAAGGACCGTGCCATTTGTCTCAACTAGAAAGTGAGGCGGTTTTTAAAGAGTAGGCTATAATTTACGTCGTCATTACAAGGAGGGACGCCACAGCGGAGGCCAGAGGGAAACTTGCAAGCGGAGAATTGGGACCACCGAGCCGTGGTGGATGCATGCACAAATAAAATGAGTCGTCCAGCCTTCTCGTGCGTAAAACTGCCGATTTGAAAATGAAAATAAATGGAATACCTGTGGTATTTCAAATTAAAACAAAGTGTGAAGACATGATTACTATTTTTCCAAACCACTGCATCTAAACAAATATTTGCCTGAATCAAGTGTTGATCTGGTGGATATAGTAGTGGGGATGATTGTATAGCCAACCCGGCCCGGCCCCCCCATCACAGTCCGGAACGATAATGTGGCCCCCAGAGAAAATAGTTTGAGGACCCCTGCTCTAAACTTTCAGCTCATACAAGGAGAAAACTGATCAGAGATGCTGCCAAGAGGCCCATGATCACTCTGGATGAACTGCAGAAATGTACAGCTGAGGTGGGAGACTCTGTCCATAGGACAACAATCAGTCGTATACTGCACAACTCTGGCCTTTATGGAAGAGTGGCAAGAAGAAAGCCATTTCTTAAAGATATCCATAAAAAGTGTTGTTTAAAGTTTGCCACAAGCCACCTGGGAGACACACCAAACATGTGGAAGAAGGTGCTCTGGTCAGATGAAAAATCGAACTTTTTGGCAATAATGCAAAACGTTATGTTTGGCGTAAAAGCAACACAGCTCATCACCCTGAACACACCATCCCCACTGTCAAACATGGTGGTGGCAGCATCATGGTTTGGGCCTGCTTTTCTTCAGCAGGGACAGGGAAGATGGTTCAAATTGATGGGAAGATGGATGGAGCCAAATACAGGACCATTCTGGAAGAAAACCTGATGGAGTCTGCAAAAGACCTGAGACTGGGACGGAGATTTGTCTTCCAACAAGACAATGATCCAAAACATAAAGCAAAATCTACAATAGAGTGGTTCACAAATAAACATATCCAGGTGTTAGAATGGCCAAGTCAAAGTCCAGACCTGAATCCAATCGAGAATCTGTGGAAAGAACTGAAAACTGCTGTTCACAAACGCTGTCCATCCAACTTCACTGAGCTCCAGCTGTTTTGCAAGGAGGAATGGGCAAATACTTCAGTCTCTCAATGTGCAAAACTGATAGAGACAAACCCCAAGGACTTGCAGCAGTAATCGCAGCAAAAGGTGGCGCTACAAAGTATTAACTTAAGGGGCTGAATAATTTTGCACGCCCAATTTTTCAGTTTTTCATTTGTTAAAAATGTTTGAAATATCCAATAAATTTCGTTTCACTTCATAATTGTGTCCCACTTGTTGTTGGTTCTTCACAAAAAATTACAGTTTTATATCTTTATGTTTGAAGCCTGAAATGTGGCAAAAGGTCGAAAAGTTCAAGGGGGCCGAATACTTTCGCAAAGCACTATATTTAGAACCAGTAAAATAAAATGAGATAGATACGTCCAAAACATAAAGCCTTTGTCAAATGTATTGTGACAGACCCCTCTTAGACTCAAGTGAAGCCGTGTGTGAGTCATTGTGGTCAAAAACATCTATTGTCCAGCTTCTTATGCCAGTGATCCTTTTCCCGCTGACCTAAGTGCGACTTATTACGCCGTAAACCCCTCAGGCTTTGGCAGGTTGTTCCGCCTTAAACCATTTGTTTCTCCGTACAGTCAGTCCACTTCATCACCGTGTGCAGGGCTCTCTTCCATTTAAAGACATCTCACACCTGGGTTCGCTGCCAATTCTGCGGCGCGCTGTTATTGCCCGGAGAAATCTCATTTAAACATAATAAAGCGAATAAAACGGGCCCTCGGGGGAAGTTGAAATACTTTACAGCTGACGTGGCTCGTGTTGCAGCGTGATATCAGAGTGACCTCTGCACTTCGCATGAACAGGATTTCCAACACTTTTTTCTTTTGTACGATATGCCACTTCCCCTCAGCTCAGATTCTGCTCACGAGCCGTTAGTCGTTAGTTTGTCTCTGGCCAGAAAACCACAATTGCGACTTTGCCTGCACCGGGTCGGAGGCGCAATACACACTAATGGAATCACGAAGAAGAAGCTAACAGGCTAACGGGCAAAGCTAACTGGGGGCTAGCGCCACTTAAACAGTATTTACAGCCAGGTTTGAGTGAACAAATGATCCCCATTGTGTAATTGGATGAATAATATCCCTCTCTCCCTTTGTCTTTTCTGTCAGCGTAGTATTTACTCTCACGGACAACTAATGAGTACAAAAACGCAACATGCTACGACACCTGCAGTGGCGCTTATGGCCTCTAGGGGCAAGAGTTACTTAGTACTGCTTTAAATTGTCTTCCATTTTGGTGATCGGCGGCATACAGCTGATGCCTCCAGGTCTCTAACGCTCTTATATCAAATTGCCGATTTGTTCCAGCGCGAGGGAGGCACTTCCATTGTTTTTGCCTAGAACTATTATATATTTAAAGCATTAAATGATCTACCACAGCCTCCAGACGTGACGGCTTTGCAATGGCTCATATTGATTTACTTGCAAGAAATATTCTGGACTCTCCATCGGCTTGAAGACAGTAGCACTGAAACACAGAAGCACGATGACACTTGACCAGGGCTTGTTGTTGGTGATAAACAGTTAACATTCAAAGCTCAGTAAATCAGGCTGGATATTAGATATAAAAAAAAAAATCCCCGGATGACGTAACAAATAAATGTGAAGATTAAGTCGCATTCCAGTAAGAGTTTACATGTTAAGACCCAACACTCCACACAAAGGAAGCGAAGGCCAATCACAAGTGTTGGAAGTCATTTATTCACAGTAAAGTGAGCCCTATGGAAGGCTGTACCTCCCTGCGGCGCAGTATAACGCTACACTGAGCTCAGCTGACCTGGGATCAGATGTGTTTGAAAGGGCCTGTAGTGCGTGTCCTTATAAGGCTGTGTACGCTGGATGACATGGCACTGGGCCTGCATTACAACACTGGTAATTATAACAACGCTAGGTAGGCACAAGCGCTGTGGGATTTATGGTTCTCTGTGGATCCGAACCTTTGGGATCGTTTCACTCAAAACACCACACGGAGAGTTCTACAACGTTTCATAGATGTTTTTTTTTTTTTACGGAGTGGTCAGTGTTTAGATGTTTTAGCATTACAAAGACAAAACGTACCCTTTTATGGTGCTTATTTTAGGAACTACAACATCGCAGGGCAAAAGCCGGGTTATTCATTCACAAATACAGATGCTCGTCATATAATTAGAATATCATGAGAAAGTGCATTCATTCCTGTTATTCAACTTAAACTGTGAAACTAATGTATGATAGACTCATGACATGCAAAGTGAGACATGTACAGCCTTTATTTGTTATAATTTTGATGATTAATTAAAAATCTCATAAAATTAGAATATTTTGAAAATGGACTGTAAGTCATAATCATCAAAATTATAACAAATAAAGGCTTGACATATCTCACTTTGCATGTCACGAGTCTATATCAACATATTAGTTTCACATTTGAAGTTGAATTACAGCAAATAAATGAACTTTTTCATGATATTCTAATTATATGACGATGTTTGGTATCCACTGCAAAAGGCTGTGACCGTGATGACGCTGTAATCCAAATATGGTCATTTCCTGTGTGGGAGACAGCAGCGGCTAAAGACGGGAGAAATATAGTGTACACACTACCAACTGCGCCACCGTTGAAATATTGGTTACAAATTAATATATTTGTAACAAATATATCAACAAAATAAAACCATACATTCAAACCTGGCTCTATCCATAGATTTCGTTGCTGAAAATGAAGAAACTTGCACCGTCCCAACCAAAACAAAGGAATAAAGATTGAAAGTTGGGACAGTGTGAGCCGGTTTCGTGCTCTGGTTTGATGAGTCACTGTAAAAGCGGGCCGTGTTTCAGTGTGGTCTGGTGGTTTGCTGATGCTAGCTGTGGCTCAGTCCGTTAGCTCCACCTTTTCCTCACTCATCCCCGCTCTATGAGTCACCTGCTCATGTCATCAGGTGCAAACGGCCCACGAGAGTTGGCCTCGATTACGCTAATGTTTTTGCGGTCCTTCGCCTTTGGATTTAGCCAAAGTAAGCAGAGTCCACGTTTAGCCCTTTCTCCTATTCAAGCGTGTGGGTTTACTCTATTACCCCGTGTGGTGCAGTCAAATTAGACGAAGCTTTCTGCATCTTTTCATAAAACAGTCACAAAACTCAGAAGAACCTGCAGACGCTGGGGACATTGTTGGTGTCGTCGTGAAGGAAAGCGCAGCTTTGAAGTAAAATGCATTGGCATTTGTACTGGGTCGATACAATATTTATCATCATTGGAATAAAAAAATCGTGTGGTTTCTAGTCACTGAATGAACTGCTCTGTTTACTTTTGGCAGAATAAAAATCCTCGTGAATGACATCTCTTTGAACCAGTGGTTTGGCTATAGGGATCATTTCTCTCAGGGTCATGAGCTATTGTCATCTGTCATTCATTTATCTCTCCTTATATGCGTTTTTGTTCAGTGTTAAGATCAAATATATTATTTATGTTAGGACGTAATCTGAGATTGCAGAATTAATGAAGTTAAACTAAACATGATTTCAGAATCACAGAACATGAATTCACATAAATGTGTTCAAACTCTTGCGGAATAATTTCTCAAAGGAGGACGACTTATTCAGTCCTAGCTGTACAGCAAGTGAGTCTGGTCACCGCTGCATCGAATCCATTTCCCACAAAGGCACATACGCAGGCAAACAGGAAGCGGAGCAAACCAATCAGCGAAGGGCGGGCGTCTGCCGTTGAGGCGGTGTTATTAGCGGTTCTGCGTTAATATTCGATCATGAAACTCCCCTACTGTTGATGTGTTGTTGGTCGATTGGAGACACGCTCTTACTCTCACTCGTGTGCGTTCGTAGATTGTGATTGAGGGACTTCCGCGTCCCGTGGGTGACGCTGCCCACGAACAACATGTGACGCAAATAAACGGGGATGCGGGAACATCCGGGTACCTCACGATTCGATACGATACGCGATACATGGCTTACAAAAAAGATCACGTTATGCCAATACTGCAATAATCGATATATTGCACAAAAATAACCGACCATACATCACGATTTAAACATTTCTTTTAACATACTACATATTATTCATCATTTACATTTCTTTTCATGTGCTTTGTACCACTTTTTATAAATTATGGTAAATGGTAAATGGTCTCAACTTATATAGCACTTTTCCACCTACATTAGGCACTCAAAGCGCTTTACAGCAAGGAACCTCTCACCCATTCATACACCAATGTACGCAGACACTGGATTATCCCTGACTTACTCACTGAAAATGGGTCTATAGATCTGTCAGTGACTTTATTTACATTTAAAACAAGAAACCACAGTCAAATTTAAAAAGTAATACATCAACCCTAGATGAATCAGTGTTTGGTCCAAATGCTTAAAACTGAAGTGCTGCCCCCTGCTGTCCTGACTGAATTCTTGATCATTGTTGGCCTCTATTGACTGTGAAAACAGTGGAGCACTGCTGCCTCATTAGTATGCATGACGTTGCTCATTAATATGCATGACGTCATAAAAAGTATCTATCGGAATAAAAAGTATTGAATCGTCCCGCAAAATATCGCGATATATCGGAAAATCGATATATTGTCACACTCCTAGTCTTTAAGGTTGATGTTATTATATTTAGCTGTTTAATTACTATTTAAACTAAAGCGAAGACCACCGATTGTTTGTAGCCATTTCTAGCAATGAAGTTAATCAAAACATTATATAAAAGTATCTGGGAAGCGGCCAGAGTGCAGGGTGCTCATCTTGCCTCAGCCATGAGCGTGAAACACTGTGTGGGAGAGCAGTGTGGTACGGCAGAGGACAATGGCTGACTCCATGTTGGTTTAGCGGTGAGCAGAGCGGGCAGCCGTCTGTTTTCGTTGGAGATTTGGTGACCTCTATTTTAGTGTTCACGGGCCGTACACGCTGCAGGGAGTGAACCAGTCTCACCCACTGCAATTCACAGATCTGGAAACTGTTTGTGCCCACATATGAACGATGGGTGGAGATAGGTGTAAATCTATGGTTTAATTGTTTTAATACATTAGTTACAAGCTTTTGTTCAAAGGGGATTTGGGATATCTTGTTGAATAAGCTTGTTATTAGTGGAAAACATGTGTTAAAAAAGTAAAAAAAAAAATCTTGTTTCAAAGCTCAATAAATCAGGTATCAAGTAATGTACAATGTGTGTTGTACAAATGATGTGTTGGCGCTTTACTCGGTTTATGAGAAGTCTCAATCATAACGTTTGTCCACAAGAGGTCAGTGTTGAAACAGAACGAAGCCGCTCCAAAGCTCCAAATCTTTACCAGACCTTTTGCCAGGAAAAGCCTTGAGTTGTTACAAGGCTTTCCTCGCCCATCACCATACAGGTCACAGTACAGGTTTATGTTGTGTTATGTTTTGTGATGTCCGTGGTCCCCAGGCCTCTGACCCCCGCCCTGTTACAGAATCAACGTGCGACTGTGTTTGTTTTCGAGACTCTACCAGAACATCACCTGCTCTGCTGCAGTCCATGGGCTGTTGTGTTTCCGTCTGCTTTGGAAAGAGTGAGAAGACGCGATACAGTTCACACGCTGCCACATGTTTACCCATACACAAAGGCACAGTACAGTACTTTTTATTCAAACACACATGCACACAAATGGCAGGACATAAGCAAAAGGTGAGACACAGCAATTTCCTACTTTTAACATAAATGTAACCTAACCTAACTAAACATCCGCGACCCGGCCCCAGATAAACTGGAAGAAAATGGATGGATGGAAATGCTCTCAATTTATATCGCACTTGTCCACCTACAAAAACATTCAATGAAAGAAAACCTTTTCATCATATATTCGTGTCAGTAATTGATGGTTTCAAATCTATTTATTATATATATTTTTTTCCCTCATAAAAAAAAAACAAACCTGGAGGAATATCTCACTTCACTTCAGGCCGCTCTGAGTAATCCACTAATCAATCAATAGTTTCGTATAGCCCCATGGCACGACAGGAGTTGCCTCTCAGGGCTGCGTCAAACATTGATGAAACACAACAAACAATGCAATGTCCAAGCAAATGTAGTGTCCAGGCAAAGATCATGTCCAAACAGAGGCCTAACATTGTGAAAATAAGAAACTTCTTATTCATGCATTTGTTTCATCAAAGCTGGACTACTGTACCTTTTACCTTTTAGCTAGTTCAAAATGTAGCTGCAAGACTGTTAACGGGAACTCCTGCGCTGAAGTCTCTCCACTAGACTAAAAGACTTGTGTGGCGCAATACCCGACCAGACCAGACCCGATTTGTTCGCAAGCCACAATCACGCTCGGTACGTCCGTTTTCGCAAACTCGGCGACTTACAGCCGTGAGGAAACATGCACAGACCCTTGTCGGGGTCTCCCGCCTGTTTCTTCCCCGTATGGCGTCTGAGTTCGTTGCGCGGATGGGGGTTGTGTGGGGGCCTAATGCTTTCCAGTCGGCAGCGGTTTCAGTTTTCCTCCGCTCGCTCCGGACACAGAGACGGAGGGAGGGGGAGAGAGGGGGCAGTGGGTGAGGGTATGGGGAATTCTGATTCACCAGCGGGTCTCGGCGCTGGGCCACGTGGGCAGTCTGTAAACATTTTGTTTTCATTCAAGACGTTGAGATGTATGTTGCTGCTGCTGTTGAGCTGGATCTTGGGTTCGTTCTTGGTAGATCTGCGTAAAGTTTTATGAAAAATGATCCGGCTCTTTTGCCAATTGAGATCCCATTTGACTCCACATCTCGCCTCCTCTCATTTTGAGCACTTCTGCACCAATCATGGATACAGAACATACACCGTTACATCATGTGTACGGTGCTGCTACAGCATGAGTACGTTTACCGGGAGCGATTAGGTGGGAATGAAACATGAAACATTAAAGCACTTTGACAATTGCAAATTTGAAAATCCAACCTCAACTCAACAGTTGAGCTTAAGCGAAGCTATTGTTTGGGCGAAGCTGCTGATTTGGCTCCTCCTGTTTTATGCAGAACTCATATTTGATATTTGAGGAAAATCCCAACATCCATGGGAAAGTTAAACCATGTTTGTTTGTATACTTTATTGTCCTCTGCATTTAACCCATCCTTTGATGCTGCTGAGGCAACCCGTAAGGAGCAGTGGTCGACCGCAGTGCCGCGCCCGGGGACCCATCTCCATGATGTGGAGCCAGGCTGATGGTCTGGAGAACATGCAAACCCCACACAGAAAGGCCCCGTCCTGGTGGGAATCGATCCCAGGACCTTCTAGCTGTGAAGCGGCAGCGCTAACCGCTGCGCCACTGTGCCGCCAATGGTGCACAAACCAAATAGTATCGTAGCCTACATCATGACACTGCCCCCCGTACCCTTAATGGCGTGTTTTGAATCCGCTATATCACGAAAGATGTTATTTGAAGACCATCAGAACAGGTTCCGTTTTTTCGCTAGTAACAGAGGCTGCGAATGCAACCCATACCAGGCTGACCAGTAGGATTCATGGATATATTTAATGGGTAGCCCATGTAATATATGTATGGGCTATGGGCTGTTCTTAGTAGGCGTCCAAGGGGGAAAGGATACATGTTACATTTAGCCTAGAAATTAAACAGCGATAAATTGTTGCAATTACAAAGCAATACCATTTCTAAAAACACTTTATTCTCCCCGGTGGTGTGTGGTCGTACCCCTTCGCCAAACCAGTAAACCAGGGGGAAACACTGCATACGGCACGGAACCAGACCGTGGGCCAGACAGCAACCGTTTCTTTCTCCCGAACCGAGCTCCGCGTTGGGCTTTCACGTCTCTGACTTTACGCCAAACTAAATAGTACCGACACTGAAGGTGTAAACGCAGCCATTTAACTAGAGTCGAATGAAGCCGTTTTCATCGTGAATTTGACAATTACCAGAATACGCCCATCCCAAAGATTAGGCATCCCATCCAATAGCCTCAAATCTCACTTCCCCACACCCGTTAAGTCATTAGGTCCTGAGAACGGTCAACTCAGCCTTTTTCCATCTCTGTCCATTCTTTTGCTGCTCCACCGCTCCGAATGGACTCTCTCTCCCCTGTTGAGCTGCTCTACGGACACGGGACGGCCCACTCCACCCTCCCTCTTCCTCTCTCTCTCTCCCCCATCTCACCGCCTCATTCTCGCTCGCCCTGCGCCGCTGCCTGTCACATTCCAGTTGTCTAACGCTGCTTTTAACTTTCCCCTCCTGCCTCCGACGAAGGAAACGAGCAGAAGTCTGCTGACAGAGTTACCACAGCGCGTCTTGGATGCACGCCTGAGGAGTTCTCAAAGGAGCTTTTAGCGGGGCTTTTTTGTGTGTGTGTGTGGACGGACTTGTTTTGGGCCAGTCGTTCACGTGAGCGTTTGGAGCGAGGTGAAGGGGGGAGTGTGTGCGGCCGAACGGAGCCACACGCTTCGAGGGGGAGCGGAGGATTTCCCCGTCCAGCGATGCATTTGTGAGTAGGATCATGTCTTCTGGCTTTTTAACTCGGGCTTGTTTCATCGCGAGGGGCTCTCACAGTGTTAGGACAAGGACTAACGCAGGACTGACCCGGAGCAAGACCAGGACTTAAGTAAGATAGGACAATGCCAGGAATTATACGGGACCAAAGTGGGACAAAACTAGGTTGGACTGAACCTAGAGGAAACCTAGACTAAAGCAGGACTGTTTTAGAACTAAACCGGTCTAAACCAGGACTGAATCACCTCTAATGAACCAGGACCAACGTTTCTCCAGAATTCTGAAACCAGAAGTTACAAAAATATTCAAATGAAACTAGTGTTGTTCTGATACTGGTATTTGGATTTCATGCCGATATCACAGATTTTTCAGGTTTTGCATCGGCAAGTTTATTTGTTGGACCTTCATTGATCCAGGAATGTCCCCACACTGAGATTAAGAATCTTTTATCTTTCACATGCACGCTCCACACAGAAAAACCCTGTCCAGTCGGAGGTCGAACAGTTTAGTTTACATAACACATAATACAGCGTGGTATCATCTGATGGCCAAGTACCCGTCTGGTCCCGTTAGTGTGAGCAGGACTGGTGGTCTAGAAGCCGGTCTTTGAGCCCGTGAGAAGCTGTGAAAATCTGCGTCGTTCTTCAGATTGTCTGGGAGCCCATTCCATTCTGCGATGGCTTTGTTGGAAAAGGCTGCTTGAGAGAAGGCAGAAACATTGCAGTCACCCCTGGATACAGACCTTAACGCTCTGCTTCTTAGTTGAGACTGAGCTGTACTTCTCACTGTGAGGTCCTTGGACCAAAACAATATGTCAGACTGTAAAACGTCCTAAATCACAGCAGAACGTCTCCAGTAGTTCCACTTGTGAAGCTCACTAAGCTTTGCTTATAATGTCAAATTAGCCATGTGCTCTGTGCTCTGCTCTTTTTACAGGTTTTGCAATTGTTTTTCATCAACATCCTGTAATATCGGACTGGTACTCTGTCACGGTGACTACTCTGAGCCCAAGTTGTTTTAGACACTAGTCTAAAACAGGACAAAGTAGAACAAAATGGAGAGTAAACATGAATTCAATTAGAACAGTTTTGAATCGAAAGCGAAAGAAAACCAGGACTAAAGTAGGACTCTGGGACTGCACCAGGACTAAACCTGGGCAGAATACTCACATGTTCATTTTGAAACTCAAAAGTCCAAGCTAATAACAGGACTAAACCAGTCTTATAAACAAGGACTTATCCAGGGCTCAATCATGTTTGCTGAGCTGAATGTTTGAAATGATAACCTGAAAGTTCCGACTTTCTCATGTGCTTTCAATGCCTCACTTGTGCCGTGGAGGTGATGTCATTCTGTGTTTGGCTTTTTACAAACATGACTGCGTTCAAAAACATGCTGTGTGTACTCTGTCGTTTTCCCAAATGAGTCAACAAGCCTCCATATTTTTAGGCCTGTCTAAAGACTAAAATAGGACAGAGTCGAGTAAAAGAAAAAGGCTCATGTTGTTATTTTTAGTTAAGTGAGAACTTTAGAAATAATCTGTTGCTTGTATTTGATGCTGTAATTGTGTTACAGTTTTAAAGATGAACGTGTGTTGAATAATGTATCTGATTTCAGAATGTTGCGTTAGCTGCGGAGATTGTTCCATAGACCTTTGGAGTGTGCACATACAGGAGATCAGGGTAAACTTGTGTTTTGTGTGTTTTTTATTTTTAACTGCATTAAAAAAGAAATACTCTTGTTCCTTGGGATCAGCAAATGACGACTGCCTCTTCTGCCCTTTCTAGTTTGTACATTACACATACAGTATAATATGAATTATATCGACTGGTTATATCACTGAACTGTGAACTATAGTCACTAATCCAGCCCAATTCAGTTTTATTATTCGGTTATTTTTCTCCTGTCTTCACTCATCAATCGTATTGTGACTTCTCATAGATTTAAAGTATGTTTGAACCAAACAATGGCGTAAACGTTTGTTTATAAAAGTATACCAATTGGCCGATGCCATGCACGGTCATGGCCGAGTGGTTAGTGCTCTTGGCTTATTGCAACAAGGCTCTAGGTTGGATTCCTGCGCCACGAGGACGGTTGTGTGTGGAGTTTGCGTATTCTCTCTGTGTCTGGCTGAGTTTCCTTCAGGCGCTCCGTTTTCGCCCATCGACCCAAATCATACAGGTTAATCCTCCAGCTCTAGGTGATTGTGATCATGAACCGAGCTCTGAGGTGGGCTAACTACATCCCAGAGACCAAATGAGGCCCATTTTGCTCCAGATCTGGAGATGAGTCCTCAGACCCTGGTGGCTCCAGTCTCATTGATGAATGGGTGGATACCTGACCGAGTCCATTTCAAGTCAAGTTATCGGAATCACTGCCCCCTGAGAAACTCCCAGTCCAGTCCCAAGTACTCAGCCCTATGTTTAGGCCATCCACATTGTGAATTTGATGAGATCGCAATGAATTGAGTTTACAGGACAGTTTACCACTGCCCTGTAAAAACAGCTTCATATGGAGACCCTTGTCGAACACTTCCACAGTAGGCACATTTCTCCCTAACAGCCACTGCAGTCTCTCTCCAAACGCCAAACCTTTGGACTTGTCCCACCTTGTTTTGAGTCACACCTCCCTCTCCCCGTCAACTTCTGGCCTTTAAATTCATCCCCAGCGTAGGTTCTTTGCAGCCCGTTTCTCAGCGCCTACGGTCTCCTCCCCAAACCACAAGGGAGTCTTTGTGAGTAATTTATGAATTAGTGTGTGGTTTTGGGGAGAGAGCGCGGCAGATCGTACAGGCCCAAGCAGGAGCAGCCCCCTGCTTTGGGATTGGCTCAGGGTGATGTCATGCTGAAAATGGTTATTATGATTACAAATTACCCCCTTGGATTTCCGGAGAGGTGTGTAGCGTTGAAGGTGATGAGGTGACATGAAAGAAAAGTAGTGATCCGATCTTTTGAACGGCTGTTTGAAACTGACATATTACAGATTCAGCTCCTCGGAAAGAGCCAATGTCTTAAATAACCTTTCCTAACCAGAATGTTTTGCTTCACCCTCACGCTGTAATGAGAGGTCATGTTTGATCAGTCCAGTTATCAAGATAAGACTCGCAGATCAGCGAGAATTAACAGACTGTTCGGCAGTAGACGATAGTCTAGTGGGTAAGGCCTGTTCTATCCTCTTTGTAGGTTTGAGTCCTGGTTCTGCCCGTTTACCTTGTCCTGTCAAATAAAACCTATGGGCCAAAAAAATACTGATAAAAATGTGTATCTCTTGTTCATTTCCATAGTTTATTTTATTTCTCGAATGTCACTATTTCTTCTGTCTATGACAAATGGAGAACCAACAATCTTAAAATATTGTTATTAGTCCTAAATATTAAGGTGCATCAAGAGACACTTTCTTCTTTTCTTTTTGTGATCTTTTAGCAAAGGATTTGTTGCCTGTTTGATTTAAAGAGACTAGATGCAAGTTGGTTCATTTTATGCTCACTACTGCCACCTCAGGTCTTATGTGTAACTGCAGTTTCTATATTAAGCTCGTGCATGACGGCACTTCGGACCCGAAGGAACACCTTTTTGAGTGAGCAGGATTTTAGAGGCAGTTGTGGTGAACAGGTCTGGGCTCATTCTACACATTAGGACATGGCTGGAACATGTAGGGGGAGGAAAGTACTTCATTTTAACATTTTTAAACTCTGTATAGTCCCTTTAATTGTGTCGTGTTTTACACATTTCAAAGGGTAAGAAACTGTCCATCTACAAACTGAACTTGTAATGATAGTGATCAGTTCTGGATTGTCATTCATTCACTCGGCAGTCACTTTGGGGCAAACGGTTTGATACTCCTCCCGCTCTTGGCTCGACTTGTAGCGCGTCTACTCTGCTTTTGAACATTCTCACTTCACGCTAGAACCTTGGACCAGATGGTGAAAAGGCCTTGCATGTGTGATTTACGATATCGCAGCATAACACGGTAGATTTTTACTGACTGCGCCAAGGCCGTGGGAACCCAGGGTGCTGAGGGCGCCGCAGCACCCCCTGGTGGATAGTTTGTGAACTGCAGGCAATATTAATAAGTAGGAAATATGCGCAGAAAAGGCGTTTTTGGGATACATTTTGTCCCTCAGCACCCCCAAACAAAAACGGCTCTGGACTGCGCCACCATTAGCTTACCCTCATACTTTCTCTTTCAGCTGCTCCTTTTCATTCTCTGTTGGCTTGGCACTTCTGAACAACTTTGTAAAGTCACGTCAAAAGTTTTTGCTTCCATTCGAATTCGTGCGTTCCAAGTGTCTAGTTCCCATCAAAAAAAAAAAAAGGAGGAGAAGAGAAGCCATGGTTTGTTTGCAACTTGATCAAATCACTTTTTATGAGTTTAGTCGTTATTCCTGTTTGACCAGTCGAGCTTGCGCCTTTGTCCAGTTCATGTTCCCAAATGAAATTCTCAGTATGCTTCTCTAAAAGGTGTGTCTCCTCTGCCCGGATATGTCCTTTCTCATAAGCTTTGCCCTCACTTCCTTTCCAGACACTTTTCATTTGATTTTGATCCTTGTCGGGTCTTCTCCAAACTCCCCGCGCATTCCCCAGTGTCTTACAAAAAGAGTATTATGAATGAAAGACCTTTTATTAGACTCCCCGCGCACTAAACTCCATGTTCTGATCATGACCTTGTGATTTGGGGTAATAGCAGATGTAGTCATTTTCAGGGCCATGCACCATGCAGCTGTTCTCGGGGTCCCTCCCATGCATTCTCTGTAATACGCCTCGCATTATCTGACCGGCTTCCGCCATCGGCCACACTGGTGCAGTTCTAACAGGACAGCCATTTCATTATGTTATAATGCTGCTCCTCAATTCAGGTGTTTCTTCTTGTACACATTTTTAAAGCCCATAATCCATCACTGGATCCATTCCGAGCAGTTCTGCACTCAAACTGTGTTTATTATGAGGCTGTGTGACTCGTATAAGGAGTTAAATATTGATTGAATTCCCACTGCTGCCTGCAGAGGGCGCTCCAACTGTACAGTGAGATAAAGACCAACACAGGTCTTGCTGAAAACGTGTCTTTTACATTCACAGACCATATTTTAAGTTTGAAAAAATGAAATATCAATGCTGAACCTCTTTTAATGCAGGTTTATACGCCACAATCAAGCGTGAAACGTTCACTTTAACATGGATTTCTAGGATATAGTGAGGTTACAAATATGGGAGGGAAAAGTGGGACTGAATATATCTCATAAAATATATCATAAAACGATGACTAGTGTCTATATCTGAAAGTGAAATACAAAAGTAATAAGCACGCATTTTCTTAAAAAAAATCTTCTATGACATGCTTACACTAAATTCCAGACTATTGAGCACACCTGAATATAAGCCCCACCAACAACATGTATAAAGATTTGTTTTTATACATTAAGTTGGTGCTGTTTATATTCTGATGCGCCGCAGCTGTTCCAACTGCATTTGAAGCGTCATCAGCCCCTGTTCTCTTTGTCCTTAAAGTGTGTTACGAACTTTGATTATATTATTCTTTAAACGTGCATTTGTTCAGTGAAGCCAAAGCGTTGCCGCACAGTGACTCCGCCTCAGAGTGATCCAGTATGACCATACAAATCTATAAATTAGCCGCACCGTTGTATAAGCCGCAAGGTTCAAGGCATGGGGAAAAAGGAGTGGTTTATAATCCGGAAATTATGGTACTTAGGACGTACAATTAAGAGAATAAAATGGCGATATTCAATAACTGTCTTAAATATTGCAATAACAATATTATGCAGATCTTTTTCTACTAAATGTTATTATATGCCGTATTAGTAAATCAAAAATACCTCTTTGTATCAAATATTTCAAGAATATATCAAGAATTTTAAAAAGTATTACGTTAGAACGTTTTTGTTTTAGGCTTTGTTAACAAAGTCGGTGTGGCATTAACAATCATTTGACTTTGATATATTGTTAAATTCAAATGAGTAACAATTACTAAGAGCTCTTGTTAAGATACTGTATGTCGAAGGATGGTATCCCTGAAAACTCAAACCAAATCTACCCTGGAAATTGCTCAACATATCCCCTACTCTGACTCCCTTTCACACGCTGTTCTTCCTGGGTATCTTCTCTCCCATCTCTCTGACAGCACGTATCTCTAAGTCCCTGGATTTGGAGTAGCTTTAGGAGGTCAGAGAGTTCAGCACGGGCCCAAATCCAACACAGTTCTCCAAACGCCTTCAGCATGTCCATACATTGAGTTTATGACACGGTGTTTTCCCATAGCTGAAATACTTGAGCTGGTCGAGGCGTGGAAGCTCCTAAGCCTGGATTTATTAGACACTCAACAGTCCAAAAATATAACGACATTAACTCATTTTATTGACATCGCTATGGATTAGGACTAAGAAAATAAAAGTATTATATTGTCCTGGGTCGACACTGGTTGAGACGGGCTGGATCCTGACTTTAAACGCCGTATGTGTGCTGCCCTTTAGCTCAGACGGATAGAAGGGTTCATTTACTCTGGGAAGTGTTCGGGTGAAGGACTGCCCGCTGAGTGTGTGTGTGTGTGTGTGTGTGTGTGTGTGTGTGTGTGTGTGTGTGTGTGTGTGCGTGTGTGTGACGTTTGGCCTTAAATGAACTGGACTAAACCTAGAGCTTTCATCCTAACCGGAGCTGGAGCTGTGTTTAGTTTTATTCATGTACGGTTGGGCTGTCTCCTTCTGAACAGAAAAATAGATGAAAATGATCACTCTTTTGTCACTTTTTGTTGCGTTTCTGTCGTTTTTTTATTGTGTAATTGTTGATTTTCCAGCACATCTTTGTCACTTCTTTGTTGCTTTGTTGTTGCTGTTTCATCCTCCTCTTTGTCGCCATTTTGACACTTTTCTCCAAGAAGCTTTTAGATTTGGGTAATGCCCAACTGGAGAAAATGTGCTAAGAGGTTAAACTCACCAGACTCCTTCTGATCATTTCATTTCTCCACGACCACAGTGGACGAAAGGGGCATGGATCTGATCAAATAGCAACATTGTGCGACAACTTGTAGCTGACAAATTTTTTAAACGACAAAATCATCCAGTGAGACCAACGCTGTAAAGAACTGCTGGCTTCACTGTAGGATGTACTTGTCACAAGTTTAGTGATGGATATTCAGATCAATTGTCTCGGTGGAGTCTCTCCGTGGAGTCTCTCCGTGGTGTCCCTCGGTGGAGTCTCTCGATGGAGTCTCTCGGTGGTATCTCTCGGTGATGTCTCTCGGTGTGTCTTTCCGTGGTGTCTCTCGGTGGAGTCTCTCGATGGAGTCTCTCGGTGGTATCTCTCGGTGATGTCTCTCGGTGTGTCTTTCCGTGGTGTCTCTCGATGGAGTCTCTCGGTGGAGTCTCTCGGTGGAGTCTCTCGGTGGAATCTCTCGATAGTGTCACTCGGTGGTGTCTCTCGGTGGTGTCTCTCGGTGGAGTCTCTCGGTGGAATCTCTCGATGGTGTCTCTCGGTGGTGTCTCTTGGTGTGTCTCTCGGTGGTGTCTCTCGGTGGAGTCTCTCGATGGTGTCTCTCGGTGGTGTCTCTCGGTGGAGTCTCTCGGTGGTGTCTCTTGGTGTGTCTCTCGGTGGTGTCTCTCGGTGGAGTCTCTCGATGGTGTCTCTCGGTGGTGTCTCTCGGTGGAGTCTCTCGATGGTGTCTCTCGGTGGTGTCTCTCGGTGGAGTCTCTCGGTGGTGTCTCTCGATGGTGTCTCTCAGTAGTGTCTCTCTGTGGAGTCTCTCAGTGGTGTCTCTCGGTGGAGTCTCTCGGTGGTGTCTCTCTGTGGAGTCTCTCGGTGGAGTCTCTCAGTGGTGTCTCTCGGTGGAGTCTCTCGGTGGTGTCTCTCTGTGGAGTCTCTCAGTGGTGTCTCTCGGTGGAGTCTCTCGATGGAGTCTCTCGGTGGTGTCGCTCAGTAGTGTCTCTTGGTGGAGTCGCTCGATGGTGTCTCTCGGTGGCGTCTCTCCGTGTTGTCTCTCGGTGGTGTCTCTCGTGTATGTCTCTCCGTGGTGTCCCTCGGTTGTGAAATGCATTCTAAAGAAAGTGTCTCTTCTCTGTTTGCTTCAAAGAGAGAAATAAAGCAGGAGGACGGAGAGTTTCTGCAGTCTGGCCTTCCTGGATAAACTTTGTAGAAAATTGAAATGGCCCAGATCTCACCTGAGACGTGACTAGGTCTAAGACAGAGCTATTCCCGGACTTTAGTGATAAATGATGGAGATTTTTGACTTTTGCTTGACAAAGTTTTGTCAAATTGGATCTCAACAAATCTTTGTTCAGGACCTCTAGAACAACCTGTAAAAGTCAATCGTTGGATACATGAATGACCTACAGAGAAGAGTCACGAAATTACACTAAACTACAGAATACTCTCAACAGTCTGTTCTTTCTTCCTTGGCCATAAAAGCACTTTCTATTTGAAATGTAAGCCCTGTTTGTTTGGTTTGTCCCACATCAGTGATCTGCTAACACTGAACATCTTTGATTCTGAAACCAGAGGCGCCCTTAATAAAACAAAACGAAAAAAAGCTCACATCTGGGAGCCACCATTTACCGCCGGATTCTCAAAGGCAGGCTCTGCTACGATCCGGAGCGTCGGCTAATTTCGATAACGCCGTGTTCATCTTATAAAACTGCTACGTCAAAGCAACCGACGGCACGTGTTTACGACCGGCCTCCAGATGTGGCTAGACTCTTTTCATTAAATGCTCAGCCTGTAATCGTGACGCGGCTTTTGTTGAAGGTTTCTGTGGAGGAAATAAGTCGTGTTTGAACCAAACCAAGTCGAACGCGTGTTTTTGGCTGTCTGTGCGTCTCGACTTTTGCGAGCTCGTAAAAAAGTAGTTACGATTATTGCCCCGCTCATAAACTCAGCGGTAAACAATCTCGTGTGCAAATGGAGACTTAATGGCTACGTTACAAATCTATCCCGCATGAAGGAGCGTCTCGCCCGAGGACGCAAGCGTATGCAGTGGCATTAGCGCGGATCGAGCTGGCAGGATTTAGATGATTGGGTGACGTTCTCTTGCAATGCCTAGATCGCTTTTTTTGTCTGGTGATCGGATTTATGACTCATTTATACATCAATTTCTTTTGCAAAATGCCATCCAGAAAACTCATACAGGCCTGATTAAAAGTTTAAGGACTCTTAGACCCCTCCTGGAACCGCCACCTTAACGTGGTGGAGGGGTTTGAGCTCCCGAATGGTCCTGGGAGCTCTTTTGTCGGGGGCTTCGTGCCCCTGGTAGGGTCTCCCATGGCAAAAAGATCCTGGGTGACAGGTCAGACAAAGAGCGGTTCAGAAGCCCCTTATGAGAGACCAACAGGCCCGGTTAGAACCATGAGGCCGTCCTTCTGTGGACCCACCACCTGCAGGAGGAGCCATAGGGGCTGGTGCAGCTCCAACAGCTGCCCCCACGACCCCGCAACGGAAAAGTTGAAGAAAATGGATCGATGGATGGACTCTTAGACTAGAGCATGGGGGGGGGGGGGGGGGGGCAGGACTCTTAGACTAGAGCATACAGCATTTTAGGCATCAGCCTAAAATGCTGTATCTTTCCACGCACGATTGACTGACCTCTTGTTGACGCCTGTATCTTCCCCGTGACAAACCGTCTGACCTCACTCAGCCGGGTCACCGGTCTTATCAGCGTAGCTCTGAAGATATCACTGAGACGGGACGAGGCTTAGGGTCGTCAGGTTATCTGGACAGGTCAGTCTTCAAGGGCCAGGGGGGAGAAAACATATAGGAACAGGCAAACTCAGAAGTGTATCGTAGAGCCACTTACATTTCAGGACGTTTTTGTCGCGGCCTAAACTACAGGGTTAAGGGGCTTCAGGCTAGAGGTTACCCGATTTCGACTACATGGGCCATCGGCCAATATAAAGCAGATAAGAGTTCAACGTCTCTGGAAGCGAACGTGATAGAGACGTCCTGTTCTTTGCATTGGAAAGAGCTCAGCCAGAGCCTTTAAGAACTCTCTCACAACTTCCTCGGCCTCAGGGCTGAGAAACGAAAATCAGTCACATGTTTGTAGACCTTGGGTGCTCTGGTTGTGTTGTATTATATATTTGATGTTGCAGGCTTTTGCCTTGTTCGGAAACATAAGAGCTAGAGACTTACAGTTTTTGGAATCCGCTGATTTTTGTCTTTTAAAGCAGCTCCCTTTTAATTACCTACTAAACATGAATGTCCTGAATAAACCAGCCCTGTGCCTCTGATAAAGCGCCCCTGCTGTCACTGTTCAACACTGACACATTTTACTCTTTAGAAGCTTCCTACACAGGATAGTGGCCAAAAATATCGGTGGTGTATATCGGCCAATCAATCTGACAAAGACAGGGGATTTTGTTACCTTTTGTGACTTCAACCAGTGCGTCATTGGTAACCGCAGTCCAACGCCCATTTCCAAGTTTGATTTTGAAACACTGATCTGGAATCCCTTGTTGGATGGCAATACTTAGTCTCATCTTAACAGAAAGAGGCTGTTCCTGTTTCCAAAGCTCGACAAAGGAAGCTAGTTGAGTTCAAATTGCTTATTGTGGTCAACATTCAACGTTACCTACACATCCCGAATGAGTTCATAAACGCGTTTTCGAAGTTTTGCCTTCGAGCGACAGGGAAATGTTCACAACTACTAACCCGCAGCAGGCTTATTGTTATATATATATATGAATTTCTTTTTCCACAATAGTCTGCAAGCACCATGTTTTGCAAGTGGCTACAGTGTTTTTCGCACCCAAGTTGATGGGCTGTAGGCCCTGGTACTATTAACCGATACCAGTCTTTTGATGCCGGTCGTCCAGGGACAGCATTGAAGGAAGTGACTTGGGTGTTTTAGCTCAAATAAATGCGATATTGTAAATTTGCAGATCATACACACAATATTCTGTTTTCTGGTTCTAGACGACAAATATTTTAGTATACTGTAGGCATTGGCATTTGGAAAAAGGATTGTTCAGGTATCGAAAACCAAGCATTGTGAAAGTGCCCAGCCCTATCCACCCATGCATCCGTTCATTAGGAGTCATAAATGTGACACTGTTTGACTGGGGCAGGCAACATCAGGCCCAGGGGAAATAAATCTGGCCCTAGAGCACAGACCACAGGTCAGACACGGCTAAAGCTAAATATCCTGTAAATTTGGTCAATTTTCCTGGGCCTGCCTCCTCAAACCCGCTGTTAGGTCATATACAATGTAGCCGTGGGAGTTGGAGAAACTGTGGCTTTGTTTTGGCCCACACACGGGAGTCTTGGACAAAAAGAAGAGTTTTGCCCCCACCAAGCAAACCTGCCCGTACCCCTGCAGCAGGACATTACTGTGTTCTCGCTGTGACGCAGGAAAGAGTTTTTCGGTTTGTGCAACTTGGATAATTACACGGGCCAAACTTTTGAGTAAAGAAGCACTTCCCGGATTTCATGTTGGGTTCCACTGTTAGCCAACATAAGCTCATTATTTCGACTTTTTGGAAAGATTTCCGACTACTTACTGTGTGTTTGCTGTGTGATAATCTGCACGCCCTTTGGTCTGAAATGAAAATCCCCACCAACCGCATCCGCATGGGATTCACCGTAACGAAAGCCCCCGCATGTGTCGCTCGCATCGCACATTGCGCGGGGCGTCCGATAAATTTGGACTCTGAATATACTGTATGTCCCGAGTGACCTCCAGGCTCCGCTCCCGGCCTGGCTCCGGGACAGCAGCGAACATATGCTGTGATCCAGAGCCAAGGAAACATTCACGGAGCTTCCAGTGCTCCGCACGACCGACCGCCAGACTGCACCGTCTAAACTGGGACCGGCCGGAGTGAGAGGAGGCGTGGCCGCACATGTTCTCCCCCGCTGGAGTTGTATCGTCTATTTAAATCTGCTATGCACGATTTCTCCTGATGTCACTGTTAGCCACGCTCGATTTTACAGATGACACACCACTGTCTTCTTTCACCTCGAGTTGGTCGATAATGGCTTGCTGACACAATGGTTGGTGTTCTTGTCTTAAAACGAGAAGGTCCGCAGTTCAATAAGTGAGTTGTTCTTCCAGGCCCAATGGAACACAGGCCCTATTCACTTTAATGGGATTTTGCAGATTTGAATCTGTCTCAGAGCTTTTTACAATGCTCTTTTACCTCCCACCTAACCGAGTGCATTTTCTCTGGTTTGGAAGTACCCAAATCCAAAAGCTTCTGGACTGGAGAGCAACAGTGTAACGCCTCATTTGAACGCTAAGGCCTACTAAAGGCAAGGCAAGTTTATTTGTAGAGCACAATTCATACATGAAGCAATTCAAAGTGCTTCACAGTTGCATAAAATTACATTTGCGTTTTTGTCACATTTTTGCTACATTCATCCTTGTTTTGGTTGCTATTTTAATGCTTTTTTGAAAGGAAGCTTTTAAATGTGGGTAAGAGGGGGTTGAGAGGTTGATCGTGTTGTTGCACAGAAACACACTTGATTTTCTCCGGTTTTACTTTTCATTCAGAAATGAACTTTTATCCCCCGATGTGAAAAATATAATTCAGCGTAAAACCTATTTTATTTACTATTGAATTACTCTGACACGGTGCACCACCTCCTGGGTTTGTCCCTGTTTGTCCCCGCACAGGAAATGACGCCTCTGATTGGATATGGACAGCCGACAGCCGTCTCTGATTGGCTCAAGTCAATACATCTCATTAAGACGTCTTTAGTAGCCACCGCTGTCCTTGAGGTTCGGTTCAGGGCTACTTTAGCTTAGCTTAGCCAGCTAATCAGAGGCCGTGTAGTCATCGCTTCCTCTGCCATCCCGCATTCAAAAAGTCATCGCGGCGGGAGAGCTCAGATCCTGACTCTCAGTGTGAAGGTTTGGTAGGAAGACATCACTTAACATCATGACCACTATTGTCGACATGACTAGGGTGACCAGATGTCCCAGTTTACCCGGGACAGTCCCAGTTTTGAGCCCTCTGTCCCATGTCCCAGTGGATTTATCCAAAATCATTGATTTGTCCCAGTTTTACACAAACTTTGTCCCAGGTGTCCCAGTTTTTCACCAGTACCACGCCTAAAGCAGCTTTTTTGCTTGAAACTTAATGACTTCTGGCCATGTATGCGTCAAACACAGAGTTTGGTTATAGGCTGAACCAATTAAACAGCTAAAGGTCCATCGCCTTGATGCTGGTTGGATTAGACTTTCATAAACGGGAAGTTTGACCATTCAGTGTGAGTGAAAAAAAGTCACAATTTGGACACCCACAAAAACTCCCATTGTGTCCCAGTTTTTAATGTGGAAAGTCTGGTCACCCTAGACATGACCCTAACACGCATACAGAGGTGGTAGTGAGGGCATTTTAGTGTTGAAATGATCCGAGCACTGAATATGCAGGATTACCCAAACACGGCTCCAGGTTTGAGCAATATAATGAAATATCTAACTAGAACTCAACACAGATCTGCATTGTCGCACTTTTTGTCCCGTACTTCCCTCCCGTGTCTGCTGCAATGCACTGTGGGAGAAAACACTCTCGCTGATGCTGTTTTTCCACACCCCGGGTTTCAGGGACAGGCTGAAGTTTTGGAAGTTTTGTCACTGGAGAGATTTCAGCTGAACTCGGAGTCTGGAATGTACCCGCCGACATGCAGCCTTGTGACGGCGGTATTCTTTTAAAGGGCATGGCGTGTTTTTTTTTACCCGTGCCTCGGACCACCGGGCGGACTGGGAGTCGGCTGCAGGTCCGTTTCGAATAGTCTGCCTCTCCAGCCCGTCGGTCCTGTTGCGTAATGAGGAGACTATGCGCTTTGTGCTGACTCGGCAGACACGCTGCTCCAGAGCCAAACCCTTTATGAGCGGGACATGGGGCGAGAGACGGCAGGTGAATGGGGGAACTTATGCTGTAGCTTAATGACATAAATATGAGGGAAACGTGTATTGCAAGTTTTACGTAATTTTATGTCGCTAAGAAGCTAAAAATGTAAGCGTAAAATTGGCCAAAATTGCAGAAATTTTCTGAATCTGAATAAAGGCTGGAATTGATGGGTTTGTTTTGTTGACACAGTAGTTACAAAGACTTTTTTTCTGAGTGGATTTTTGATCTCCTTTAGTTTTAAAATAAGCTTTTTGAGCTTAGACGTATTAAATCAAGCGAGGTTAGATATTAACAAATCCCTCTAGAAATGTTCAACATATTCTTGAGTCCAAGGCTGGAAGGAGCTACTGATGTTGAAAAATGCATTTTAAGAAAATGGCCCTTGGAATGATATTTCCCCTAATAAAGCTATGGAGGAACATTGAATCAGTGCAAAAATGTATATGTAAATGTGTACTACAACATGTCTATGAACACGTGTGTCTCATGCTGAGTGGTTAGCGCTCTTGCCTCACAGGAATAAGGCCCCGGGTTCCTGTCCTGGAGCATGCAGGTGGAGTTTGCGAGGCTCGCTCCAATTTTCCTCTAATTCTAAAACCTGGCAGTCCGTTCAGGTTGGCCAATAGCAGCGGACTTCAGCCCTCCACCTCATCCATGCAATGCAGTTGTACATTTGTGTAATGACTAACAAAATACTTTACTTTACTGTATGGATGTGACGATTCACTCAAGCCCCGATTCGATTCGATTTCCGATTTGAAGTTCCCGATTCCGATTTTTCACGATTTTTTAAAACCTTTTTTATTTTTATTTTTTTTTTAGAAAAGAATGACTCCTTTCTTTTGTTTTAACATCTAAATCGTTTGTCCTTGTAACAAATTGCAACTGTCTCAGTAAGAGAACTTTATATTACAAAAAATTACAAGACATGAAAATGAACTATAGTCATTTTGACAGAGTGCTTGTAAATTTACATGTTTTCAGCATAAATGAACTATGTAGCAAAGCAAACATTTCGAGATTATATTATTTTACCAAACCTTTATTTTTTATTTATGCTGTTTTTTCCACACTTGAACGCCTCACTGCCTCCGGTGCAGCCTTTGTAAACATAAGGAGGACAAAGACATGACAGCTCCTGTAGATTATTTGGATTATTTGGATTATTTGACAAACGGACATTTGAGGAGGATTTCAGCAGAATCAGAGCAGGTTGGTCAGATGTTTGTCAGTTTACGATCTTTGATAAACTTCTGTCAAAATGCTAAACTCTGCGTTAGCCGCTAACGCTAATCTCGTAGCCGCTAACTTTAGCTGCGTCTGTTTCTTCGATGCCTGCACGTGTTTGTGTTTACATGGAGTGGCGTTTGTTGGGGGTGAGGCGGGGGGAGCTTGTCTTGAGAAAAAGTTAACGTTGTTAGAAACAACGAGCCTTTATCTCCAGTATCTCTCCATGTGAAAGAAACGAGAGGACGACCGTGAACAAAGCGTGACCGTTGAGCAGAGGGTTGATGGACTCGTTTTAATCTCGTGTCATACGTAGATGAATGTGGCGACACTTTATTGCTCCCAGGTTCCTTGATCTCAACCAAACGTCAGAGCGGTCTGTGTCGGTGTGTGTTGAGGGGAAGGTCAGTAATGAAACCCCGGGTGGTCTGTTGACTTGGATCGCTCCTGTCATGTGCTGCACGGAGAACGGAGCGAGCGTTTCAACTAATAAGATGTTTAACACTGGGGAAATGTTTGACTTATTACACAATGAAATGAAAATCTAATTACATCTCATCTATTATTACATCATGTAGTGTAATTACAGAAAGCTGCTCATAAGAATGCCAACCGTTGCCTGCCATGACGCTAATTCTCGTCATTCAGACTTTTTAGCACAAATAGCAGCAACATGTCAGGAAAACAAGCCTTGAAATGGCCTCTGACTGATTGTATTGCTGGGTTGCAGGTTCTAGAATGTGATGATGTCACCGGACCCAGCGGGGGGCAGGAGCCAGTTTTTCCTATTAACAACATTACACTTTCACAAGTCGTAGCTCAAAAGAAAGAGTAGGAATTACAAAAATGATCATTAATATCAGTCACTGGGTCCATGATCTCTCTGTACAAAATTATTTTTCCTCCATATAATAGTATTGGCCTTTAGAACGCTGTGATGTCGCCTGCAACCCAGCAATATATATATATATATATATATATATATATATATATATATATATATATATATATATATATATATATACATATACATATATATATATATATACATATACATATACATATACATATATATATATATATATATATATATATATATATATATATATATATATATATGAAAATGTAACACCAGGGAGAGTATGCAATATTGGGCAGAAAAATGCCTGAAAACAACTTTCAAAGAAAACACCTAAATGTGAAATGGGTGCTATTAAATATTCTTTTCATACGTTTTTACAGTTGTTAAATGTATTTCACAGTTAAATTTACAAAGGGGAAAGTCCCAATTTGTTTTTGAGATGTTTTTAAAAAACTTTAAAACGTTATGAAATGTTGTCTAAAAGAACTGTTTTACAAAAGTGTGAACGTTTTTCCGAAAAAGGAAAAATACTGTTGTTCATTTGCCAATTAAAAAGTATCCGATAAACCTATGATAAAATATGTAATATTTTAAAATACTTTAAAATGAAAGTAGAGACTTAAGCCCTATTTACACGTGAATAAATGTACCTGGGGTCGTCAGTAAAACGGAAACGATCCCGGGACGTTGGTCATTTTTATGGGCATTCGCACAAGACTCAATTTTACAAACTTTATTCCGGAAAAGCTGGATCGATAATGAACTCTGACTAATGCCTTATTTATAATTATGACACAGGTGTCGATTTGCACGGGACTAGAATCACCTGAGGACCTCGGAGTCTGCAGAATTACCCCAGTCCGAGCTTTGTATCCGAGTAGTTCAACATGTTCTGTGGGACGGCCAAGCTTGTTGAAAATGAGCAGAAATCCCTGCAGGCTGGGGGGGGGGGGGGGGGGGGGGGGGGTCACTTCCAAAGCTTGTTCTGTCCCGTCTCTTCACGCGCCGACCTCCACATCGCCATGAAAGGTGTCACGGGGGGGTCTCATCCCCGTGACCCCGGTGTCAGGGTGTGCAGGCTCTGTGTTTCAGCCTGCTCTCTATCAAAGTCAGCCAGACCTCCAGGACAGAGAGCAGCCTTTCACTGGCTCTGTAAAGTTAAGTTTTAAAAGATGTGGACGAGCTGGAGTCTGGAGGTCACGGCACTGCTCTGTAGTCGGGGTGTTCTTATAAAAAAAAAAGAACTGTCTTTATGGTCGTGTGCTCTCTGCAAATCCAGCATGTACTCTCCTCTTCTATCTTGGTGTCGTTCTGCTCGTGTTCATTCTACACTATATTTGCTGTAGGAAACTCTTGTCTCTTTTCCATCTGCCCTGTATTATCTACATTGCAGAATATATTTAGATTATTTTGGGAAAATATTGTAATGAATGGTCTAATTTGTTTTCTCTAATTAAAGTTAAATGCTAAAACTATGCTAGGTTATAAACGACAGTATCAAGTATTTACTAGGCTGGATTGGGCCCATAACCATCATGTTTGGGGCTGGGTACCGTTACATTGTTTTTGATACCAGTACTTACTCAAATATTTGTCATCTAGAACCAGAAAACAGAACAATAATGTGTGGATGATCTGCAAATGTACTGTACAATATCGGGTTCATCTCCAGTGTTAAGAAATGTGTGAAAATGGGGAATAATTTTGGGGAAATTTTGAGAAATTGTGGCAAAAAATATATAAAACAATTTTGTAAAATAAAATAAAAAAATAAATAATAAAAAATGGGGCAAAAATTCCTGGGAGGAAAATAGGAAAAGAATTGAAAAATGTTTTAAAATAGAATTAAAAAACAAAATGAAGCAAAAATAAGGGTAATGTGTACAAAAATGGGGCAATGATTCAGAGAAATATTGTGAAAAATTGGCGGGGAATCATTTATTTGAGCTGAAACACCCAAGTCACTTCTGTTAGTGCGGTTTATTTAATTTTAATTTTGGTACATGCTTTTGAAACTTGTATTTTTTCAATACCAGTAGTTCCGAAAAAACAAATTGCGATACCATACTGGAATCATTTAACGGTACCCAGCTCTAGTCATGTTAAACACGGTTTGTTTCTGCCTTAAACACTCACTGCTCTCACATTCAGGAGCATAAATGTGATTCATTCAAAGCACAAACAATGTTAAAGTCTCGAACGTTTCGCCTCTCATCCAAAACGCTTCGTCAGCGGAGTTAAGTTCTGCTCAGCTTGGCTTAGATAAAGACCTTGAGGAGGGGTTGGGGTTGGCCCGGCTCCTCCCCTCTAATCACAGCTACTCTCACCTGTGGGTAAACACCACCTGTGGGTAAACTGGTCTTTCACTAAAGCACAAAGGGCAAGAAGACCCAAAGAACAAGACAGACAGACTCCAGAGCCCAGAAGAAAGGGAGTGGCAGTGCCGTATGTAGCCGGGGTCTCAGAGAAACTTCAGAGAATCTTTAGGCAGCACAGGATTCCAGTGAACCACAAACCGGTGAACACACTGAGACAAAAATGAGTTAATCCCAAAGACAAAACTCCGAGCCACAAACAAAGCAATGTGGTTTATTCTATTCAATGCAAAGAAGAAGAATGCAAACAACATTATATTGGAGAAACTAAACAAGTTTTACAGAAGAGACTTTCTCAACACCAAAGAGAAAGCACAAGCAGCCCCCAGTCGGCGGTGCACCTCCATCTCAAAGCCTCCAACCACTCCTTTGAGGACGGGGAGGTCAAAATGTTAGCTAAAGAAGAACGTTGGTTTGAAAGAGGAGTTAAAGAAGCTATTTTTGTCAGGAAAGAAAATCCCGCCATGAACTGGAATGGTGCCCTCAGATTTAATCTTCCTTCCCTGTACTCCAATCTCCTTCAGGGAAAACCGAAAGGGCACGGCCAGTCCAAGGAGACGGCACCTCAGCTAACAAAAGAACAATAGGCAGGTAATTAGCAGTGATCATCCATGAATAGGACAGATACTGGGCAGTGATCATCTATGAATAGGACAGGGCTGACCGATACTGAGGTGAGCAGATCGTTAGAGACGCTCTACTTCAAAGGTGTTTACCCACAGGTGAGAGTAGCTGTGATTAGAGGGGAGGAGCCGGGCCTACCCCAAATCCTCCTCGTGGTCTTTATCTAAGCTGTGGGCTCAGCGGGACTTTAGTCCGCTGACGAAGACTTTTGGATGAGAGGCGAAACGTTCGAGACTTCAACTACTGAGTACAGAAGATGAATCAAGTACCTTCATTGAAGAAGAAACATATCTCAGTATTTAAAAACGGTGGACCTTTAACTTCTTTGCATTGATTAGTAAAGGAGTTCTACCACCAAACGATGCAGAAAAATAGTCAAAGCTCCTCAGACAGCGCGCTCAGAGCCTGAGGCCAAACGGGCAGGTGTTTACTTTAAAGCCTCTGCGCTCGGCTGATGTCTGCGCCTCTGTTTTCCCTGTGCCAGGCTGCAGCTCAGTGCAGGAACAAGGAGCTGGAAACTGCGGAGCACAGAGCAGATGTTTGGAAGAACCTGCCAAAAGTCCTCTTTCAGTTCGCCTCAAATCTATGTTGTGTTGATGTCACAAAAGAATACAGTGGTTATAACGTGGTTCGTTCAGTACTGGATTCTGTCTTCAGACAAGCCTTGACATATATATATATGGCATTGTTCTGTCCCTGTCAAACACAAAGCACGTAGACATAAATGACAGCCTGGTCGTCTCCTGAATTGTGCAGATAAAGGCACAATGAGGACGGTTTCTGCCAGACAAACACATCAGATTAAAAGAACAGCTGCTACAAAGCAGCCAGCAGGTATTTGAAGCTGCTGGGGCCTCTAGAGTTTCCTGAACATCAAGGTGTAGGACCTCCAGAGGCTGCTGTTGTGCATAAACCTTCTATCCGGCCTCCCCTAAACTGTTCTTTGAAGCTGACGAGCAGAAACGGCTGCAGTGGCTCAGAAATACATGAAGACTCATTTTCAAACAGTCTTGTTCACTGATGAGTGCCGTGTAACCCTGGATGGTTAGATGGATGTTGTGGATGGTTGGTGAATGGCCACCATGTCCCAACAAGGCTGTGACGTCAGTAAGGAGGGGGCGGAGTCATGTTTTGGGCCAGAATCATGGGGAGAGAGCCGGTCGGCCCCACAAGCACTTTGTGATACCTTTCGGTATGAAAAGCACTCTATAAATAAAGTTTGATTTGATTTAGGCTCCCTGAAGGTGTGAAAATGACCTCCAAAAATGACTGACCACTTTCTTCTATGGTACAAAAAGAGGAGCCGTGCTTTCCCGAAAAAAATCATCTTTATGCCTGACAACGCACCATGTCCTGCTGTGAAGAATACCTCAGCTATGGGCATAAAAGGAGAGAAACTCATGATGTGAACCCCATCCTCCCCTGACCTTAACTCTATTGAGAACCTTTGGAGCCTCAAGCAAAACATCTATGAGGGTGGGAGGCAGTTTTCATCCAAACAGCAGCTCTGGGAGGAAGTTCTGACTTCCTGCAAAGAAATCCAAGCAGAAACTAATTAATGGATGCAAGAATTTTCAAGGGCTCCTATGTTAAAGTATAACTTGACCTGTTAAGATGAAAAGCGTGAAATAGTTGAATTCCTATTTCAGAAATACATGAGTCTTCATATATTTCTGAGCCACTGCAGCCGTTTTCTGCTCTTCAGCTTCAATGAACAGTTTAGAGGTATTTGATTTAGTGCTTCTAAGGCAAAAAAAAGTCTGCGCTCGTCATTGTTTCTGCTTCTAAATGGTGAATTCATGACGATGAATTATTTGTTATTTGTATTTGTTAGTTTTAATGTCAGAGTAAAAAAAAAAAGACTAAAAAAAACTCACTGTCACTCCAAATGATGTTTTTGTTCCACTCTTGCAACATCTCCGCTTTAGTAGCTCCTGCAGACTCCACACTTTACAGCCTTGGACTTTTTTCACAATATTTTTTTCACTTATATATATATAGCTTATTTACTTGCACAAAGTTTCACATTTATATCTCTAAATTGTATGTTTTCCAGCCTGTTCACCAGCAGGGCCTCGCTTTAATGAAAACCTGTTCCAGAACAGTGTGCCGGGAGTCAGAGTCGGAGTCAGAGCCGTCCTTGCGGTGAGCGTTGGCCCAGAGATGTAAGAGCAGAAGGAGGTCATGTTTGTAAAGTTTTCCCTCCGGGGCCGTCACTCGGGGCCTGAGGTAAAACAGCTGTTCCGTTCACAGCTCACAGCAGGCGCAGGCTATTTTTAGACCGAGGAGACTAATAATAGAAGCCAGTATTTCCACCAGCAGCAGAAGGACAGGAGAGGTCACGCGGCGGGCTGTTTGTGCCGGTCCAAAGCACAGATACAGTCCACGAAGAAGGCGCCGCAAGTGAAACCACTGGGGAAGAAGAAACACCAGCCTTTAGATGGGTTTCAGTTCTAATTTACAAGGGGTTCTTCTGTTTATAATACAGGGGAATTTAGATTGTTCCCAGGAATCCGCACTCATCGGAAACCACGGATCTTCAGGAGAACTTGAGAGTAGGAAAAGTAACGGAGGTTCGAAGAAATTTCAATAACATTTCGATGTCCACGCAAAAGTGAAGACGTTACTGCGCGGACATCAAAGTGTTCCAAAGGTGTTATCCTTTGTCTGTAAGTGATGGTCTTGCATCAAAATGCAAGTGGTTAATTAACATTTTGATTTCCAGACACTGTCTATGAATAAACAAGTTTGACAGTAAAATCGTTTTTACACCGTGTTCGTCCCTGAGCAACGTCTTCAGGAAGATAGAAACTGAAAAGGTCTGCCGCTAAAGTAAAGTGTGATTCATTTTGATTCATATTTTGAATCACATTAAACCTTATGTAATTAAGTCCCAGCCCTAGTTCTTAAACATGTTAAGACCATAGACCGTGGAAAAGTATTAGCCGCTGAAGCCTAATATCAATTGAGGGCAGGCTACGAAAGTTCCGTACTGCGATAATGTCCTGTTTTTTTCCCCTTTGGCTATTTTTATTTTGGCCCTAATCTATATGTATCGGAACTGGCTCTAAAAACCCGCCCAAGGCTAGTCCATCGCTATTCTACGATCTATGGTTAAGACCACCACCACCTTGTTACACGTTACGAGTAAAGGTAACACAAAATATCAAAATAGTCGTAGTAGTAGTCGTAGTTGTAATAGTCTAGGGAGCGGCCTACAGTGTTCCAAGAAGCGTGTTCCAGTCTCCCTTTGTCATATTTCAGCCACACATTTTGACCTTTGGCATCTTCCTCGTCTTGCTTCATCCACTGCTTCCGTTGTCCACCTTTAAATCTCTTTCCTTTTGGTTTTCATTATTTCATAATCTTTTGGATCCTTGAATCCTCGCGTGACCAATCCTTCTCCTCTCCTGATCTCTCGGGATTTTGAAGCATTTGAGCTCCACCTCACCGTCTTTCTTAATGGGAGATGATCGAGTGAAAAGTTGTTCTAATAATACTGTCCTAAAATACACTGCATCTGGTCTAACCATTATGATTTATGTTTGTACATAACCTAAAGGTCTGATCTCACCATTTACCCTCAATGACAGAGTACAGCACATGGAAACACGATGACGCCTGTCCTAATGCTATAGCTCAGACGATAAATCGAGGACAATGAAGTCCAAAGCTTGTATCAGCAGAAATCACAGAGTGCTGGTGTTGAGAGAAACTGACGCTCCTCTGTCATTTAGAACCATAACTTTGTAATCTCAGCGTTTGTGTTTACTCTGGAGTGTGTTGTTTAGAAGATACTAGAAGATACTATTCAGGCTGAAATATCTGTCGTGGTTCAGCAGCGATATTGAACTTCTGAAAACATGTGTAGAGTTGAGAGTCTGAGTTGTTTTGATCATGATTTTAACAAGTGGAGGAGTTCAAGTATCTTGGGGTCATGTTCAGGAGTGAGGGACGGATGGAGCGTGAGATCGATAGACGGATCGGTGCGGCGTCAGCAGTGATGCGGTCGCTGTATCGGACCGTTGTGGTGAAGAGGGAGCTGAGTCTGAGGCAAAGCTCTCGATTTACCGATCGATCTACGTTCCCACCCTCACCTATGGTCATGAGATTTGGGTAATGACCGAAAGGACAAGATCGCGAATACAAGCGGCCGAAATGAGTTTCCTTCGCAGGGTGGCTGGGCGCACCCTCCGAGATCGGGTGAGGAGCTCAGTTACCCGGAAGGAGCTCGGAGTAGAGTCGCTGCTCCTTCACGTCGAAAGGAGCCAGCTGAGGTGGCTAGGGCATCTGTTCCGGATGCCTCCTGGTCACCTCCCTCAGGAGGTGCTGCAGGTCCTATTGGGAGGAGGCCTCGTAGAAGGCCCAGGACAAGCTGGAGGGACTATGTCTCCGAGCTGGCCTGGTATCTCCTCGGGGTCCCCCCAGAACAGCTGGAGGAGGTGTGCGTGGATCGGGAAGTCTGGGCCTCTCTGCTGAGACTGCTGCCCCCGCGACCCGGCCCCGGATAGAGCGGAAGAAAATGGATGGATGGACGATTTGAGCTTTACCGTCTTATTTAGTGGCTTTTCAAAAACGATATTCCTATATTTGACATTTTATACAACAAATGTGTTATTGGGGTCACGGCTGAGAACCACTGCTTTGGACCATCCCTCTCTGCACTGAAGGGTTGGCTCATCCATGAAGTCGCTGCCTTAGGACATAATAATGTGGGATCACATCAGCTTGAGGACATCGGGGCTGCCAGAAATAATCTGGACCTGACCATTCTCCACAGTCAGTCACATCTTATTTAATCACTTTTTACTAAGGATGGGTAGAGTTAAAAAAAAAGTCATCTGGTAGAAACGCGATGTTAGACAGGCGTCATCATGCACTGTGTGACTGGTTACATCGCGCTGCTTCGTGTTCTTCCTTTAGCATTACGGGCTTTCATCAGCTCTATCTTCCCCTCGCAGGGTCTGGTTTTAGGAAAAAGGTTGTTCTACATAACATCCCCTTGGCCTCAGGAGTCTGTCCTGCCTACGTACAGCACACAGTGTGCTCCTACTAAGTGCAAAAAGTGACACTTTTTCATTTAAATTTGTATCATTTATTGGAGCTGAAACAACCAAGTCACTTCCTTTGACGCGGTCCCTTTACCCAACACATGGATCGCGAAGGGCTTACATTTTCAGCTACTCTGGACTTCTTTTTTTTTTATCCTTTTATTGATTGATTGATTTACTCGCGTAGTGATGGACACTCAATAAAGACCAAACACCTAACTCTCCCAACCCTCTCCATTACCCAGCCGGTCATTGCGGTGCAGTGACAGTAAGAAGTGAGGGATTATCTTTTATCCACACTGCTAAAGCGCTCTGCATTTGCCGATAGCGCCGGTAAAGCTGTGGAACTGAAAGAGCCGCCCCTAAGAGTCCGCCCGTCCACCTGTGCACACCTCGCTCAGACGGAGGTAAACCTGATCCGGCGGCTGTCCCCGCGCCTCCGTTCACTCTTTCATTCGGAGAGGTTTAGTGAAAAGAGCCATTGAGCAGAGCTGACCCCGGTGACCTCTGAGAGGGGGAGAGAGAGGGGCAGGTAGTACCTCGGACACATTCCAGGAAGGACTGTATTTGTCTATAGCAATCCGCGGTGGCTTCTGTGGCCACGTTGGCTGTCATGTTACGCTTTCCATATGCAAAGTAAGGCCTTTTATGCATACAAAGGGTTCAAATTGCCAGTATTCTCGGTGCCGAAATCGAAATAATGGAGTCAGGTTTAAATGTGTGGTTTTATTTAGTTGAAATATTAGCTACAAAGAGTGTAGTGAATCTGTAAAAATTCAAATGTTGCCTTTCTTGGGGGAGTTCAAAGGGATGAGTCTTTTCTAACTCTGACGTTAAGGGAGAAAAATGATTGTGCGTGTCCTGAACGCAGAGGTTTGTCAGCCTCATTTCTGAATTGCATTTCAGGTTTGATCAACATTTTTTCTACCAATCTGGATTACAAGCAGCCTGTCCCATCCCTGTGTGACCTCGCCCCTGCTATAGCCCCATTGTCTGCGTTTGCTGGGACGCACTCGGCGAATACCTTCCTCTCTCCTCTTCACTCGCTCCACTCGTCCCGCGCGCTCCTCCCTCGTCTCCCTCGTCTCCCTCGCTCCTCCCTCGTCTCCCTCGCTCTCCCCTTTACCTAAACCAACACATGAGCGCCGTGTTTTCACCGGGTACAGCGGAGTGCGCGCCTCAGCGGCCCGCGTTCAGACGGTCAGCAGATAAAACAAGTGCAAAACAAGTGACTCGCCCAAGGACACAGTAACCACTGACCGCTCACTCACACACACACACACACACACGCACACAAACATCCTGTAATTCTATCGTAGTGAGGACACGGCACGGTAGCGCGGCGGTTAGCGCTCTCGCTTCACAGCCAGAAGGCCCCGGGTTCGATTCCCACCTGGACGGGGCCTTTCTGTGTGGAGTTTGCATGTTCTCCCCGTGTCTGCGTAGGTTTCCTCCGGGTAGTCCGGTTTCCCCTACCACTAAAAACATGTACAATAGGCCAGGATGACCGTTGGCGCAGATGTGTGCAGTCGCGACAGCGCTTCTGTCAGTCTCCCCCAGGGGAAACTGAAGCTACTAACATAGCTCACCATCACCGAGTGTGGACTGAATGTAAAATGTTCTCATGTAAAGCGCTTTGTGACCATGTCTGTGAAAGGCGCTATATAAATAAAGATCTTCTTCTTCTTCCTCTCATAGACATAATGTATTACCCAGACCCTAACCCTAAACCCCTAACCCTAATTCTAACCCTAACCCTTGACCCTCAAACAGTCCTTCAAATAAGTGAGGATCACCTAAGATGTCCTCACTCTGTTGGTTAACAATGCCGTAATTACAAGAACACACACGCGCTGCATCCAAAACAGGCAAAGTGTGTGAGGTGAATTGCCCAATAACACGGCAGGATGCACCTGTAGCATAGTACTGATAAGCGTCTGATAAATGTGGTAGAGTGACGTTCCTCAGTTGAAAGCTAAGAACCTCCAGAGTTCAGCCACTGAGCCTGGAGGCTGCTCTGGCACTGACTGGGACTTTATCGGGGACAGGAGCTGGGACTGAGGAGGTTTATTTCCAAACTGGTTTAAACTGTAGGATCTGTCACAATGTAAACAGACCCGAACTTCGACAACAAAAGTGCTGCTTTTTCAAGTCATGTTTGCGCTTTTTGACTCTGTTTGAACCAGAAAACAATTCATCCATTTCAATGATTGATTCGTTTTTTAGCCATATATATTGATCGATTATATTAGATTGTAATAGATTAGATCAGGTTGGTTGAGATGGATGGAAAAACTACAATACAACAATTAATACAAATAAAATGCCCAAACTCGTGTCCTTCCCTTTGCCTGTTTGCAGCGTCACGAGCCAGAGGTCATAATAAATAGCCTTAAAAGTGAATATGTTAGTAATAAGTCACTAACAATAGTCGTCAAATCTAGCATCCCTAAGTGTGGGCCCTTAGGGATACTTGAGCCCTTATTTGGAGACCCAGCACTAGGGCTGGATACCGTTAAACAATACCAGAAAATAGGTTCTATGGTATCGAACAAAATGAAAGTATCGAAAGCAGGTACTCGAACCTTTTGATACTGTTGGTTCAAGGACAAAATTAAATAAACTAACTTGGTTGTTTGAACTCAGATAATTTTTGTCCCTGTTTTTTTTGTCTGATGTTTGCTCGATTTTTCCCAATGTTTTTCTTATTTTTGCTCAAATGTGTATTACTAATATTTTTGCCACAATTTCTTCCATTTTTCCCTCAAATTAATCTCTATTTCCCCCCACATTTCTTGACATAGGAGGCAAGGCAACTTTATTTATACCGCGCATTTCGTACACAAGGCAACTCAATGCGGAGATGAACCCGATATTGTAAATGTGCAGATCTTCCACATTATTGTTCTGTTTTCTAGTTGTAGATGACAAATCATTTAGAATAGGTATCGGAAAAAAAAGTATTGTTAAAGTACTGGTATTAAAAATGAACGGAATGGCCCTACACCACACTTTTAATGACAGTCTGGCCTTCGCACTAAGTCTTTCCATGGCAGTGATTACACCTAGTGAAAATAGCTGTAAATGAAAGTGATAAATGCCTCACAAACAATCCCACCGTAACAGCTTCCCAAAGACGTGCGGTCCAAAAGGCCGTAATGGGGCAGGTCTGAGCTCATGTGTGGGATTTGGAGGAGTGAGGGCAGACTGTGATGATTCAGCTCCGGGCTCGGACATCATTGTTGACCCAGCGCACGGGAGGGGAGATAATCACACGTTTGTGCTGATGGGACAGCGGAGGGAGGGCAGGACTCATAAAGACATGACGATGTACTGTACACATGTTTTACCAGTTTATTTCAAAGTGGTGAATCCGTTGGCGGTTGGTGGTTGACTTTTCTCCTGGGACAGTCACTCTGGACAAAACGGATTGTAAAAGAAGCGGATTGTGAATATGAAGGATTTTCATTCATTTAAATGCTGTGAAATATTACAGAATCTTAGGATATTAGCAATACTCGACTAGGTCCTATTTTAACCTCTTAACCCCCACCTGAACAAGCACAGTTTCTACAGTTTGGCTTTACCCAAATTGAAAAGCTTCTTGAAAAAAGTGTAGCGACAAAAACGAGGACAAAAAACAGAGGAGCAGATAAGAAAATGTGTGACGAAAACACAACAAAAATGTGGCAAAAATGCAACAAAAAAGTAATTTTAAATTAAAGCCGCAAGCAGCGATAGAGGCCCTCGCCATTTTGGCAACTCCCTCGCATGTGACCGCCCCGTCTCGCTTTCTTCCCCGCGTTGCCGCCACTCAGCATTGGCCCGCCGAAATTCAGCCTCACAATTCACACTGGCCTTGCTGACTTTCATCAACAAGAAAGTTTCCCTTGACCAAAATAACATCAAATTGGATAATCGTTGCAGCCCTATCTCTCTTGAAGTTTGAGTTGTTTTTTTGCCTTTTTGTCAAAATATTTGAGGTGCGAAAAAGTGCCGTCACTCCATTAGACTATAAGGGGATACATATGACCTTGGACCAGCAACCCTGTACATGTTACAGCTAAAAGAATTGTCTGCTAAGTGTCAGCTATTCCGGCAGACTACATTGTTTTCGTACCAAATTAAAAATCCTCTTTTTCTGTAGGGGGCGCTATAGCATGGACCATAAGTGTTGTCATAGATAGGGATTCTTTCTCATCCAGTTTATAAGTGATACAATTTCCAACTCAAACTCACAAGGCACAATCAAATTAAAAAGGATAATGTGCAATTGTGGAAACATTTAGCATGGCCACGCCCACATTTTTATAAAATATAATTCAACTGTAATATATTACATTGTTATCTATTCTAAATGTCCCATGAATGATCATTTTAACCCTTTAATACTCCTATTGGGTTCCTCAAATATACAGCACAAACTTGGGGAGCGGGCAGGTCGGGTTCGAAACTGATTTTGTTGATTTTGTCCTTACATTGTTGTTTTACAACATTAAGTTCATTCTTATCCATAAATGCACCTCAGAGCAGACGATGTATTGTTGAATGTCCAGGTTTATGTTTTGTTTTCTTGAGTTCAGAGAAAAGAGTTTAGCTCTTCGGCTCCAAATGCAGAGTTCTTGAAGAACGCAGCAATGAATGTATACACTTTGGATTGACGTACACATTGAGCATGATGAACTGCAGTTTTGAAGGTATAGCTAGGGGGCGCTATCCTGGGAGCAGGCTATATGTTAATGGCTGCGTTGTGTTCAGTTTCTGGTGGTGCATTAGTGACTTGAATATGAGCTCTCGGCTTATTCCTTTGAGCATGAGCTGTCTTCGCCGCGGCGTTATGAGGGGACGGTGTAACAGTTTTACAACCTGTGGCCAAATCTTGAATTTTAATATGTCCAGACGCACTGTGGCAAATGTGATCTTATTCCGAATTAAAAACCAGGGACTAGTTCGTTAAAACATAAGATGAGTCCAGAGGGTTTCTGGTTTTCAATCCAAAATGGCTGACTTCCTGTGCGTCGGGGCGTGGCGCTCTAATTCAGTTTTTGGTTTGTCCACTTTCACTGTACCGAACGATTTTGGCCTACGCCCAAAAACGCGCGTCCCGACTTGAATAGGGGTCAACTTTGAGGGGGCGCTGTTGAGCCATTTTGTTTTGGCCGTGGCCATTTCGTCTATTTCCTTAAATTTTCACACCACCCAAATGACTCCAAATCCGATCGTTGATGGAGAAAATAAAAAATAAATAAAAGAAACCACCTAAGAACTGTGTCCAGCTCGGGCCTAAAAACGCAGCAACAATGCGAGAAAATGGTCTGTTTAAATGAGTTTTGTAGGTCTTAGCTTTCAAATGAGGCGTTACTCTGACTTTTCTTCTCTTTTTTTGTAGTTTTCTGTTCCATCTTAGAGCACTGGTATGACTTTAGCCGTCGTTCCACATAGCACGACCCGGCCGTGCACACCACGATCTACGTGCACGTATCGACACTACCCCGCAGACCTTTCTGTTTCCACCACACACACACACATTTGTTGTGGGCGGCACCGCACAGAGGAGCCGCTGTACAGATCGTCATTAAAAGTTTTGTAAGCCGCGCTGAGAACAAATGTGGACAAATGCTGCCCTCTGGTGGAGTTATGGAATCATCCAGAGGAGCTAAGCTGTATTAAAACAGAAAAGAAACTGCTAAATCACGAACTATGAAGAGTAAGCTACATGCAAATGTTATGCTAACACCAGCTAAAGCTGCGCTAACAGCGGCTAAATGCTAATATCAGTAAAATCCCCTTTTAGCCTAGCGGTATGATGTTGTGAAATATTAAATCCTCATGACCTGTGTGTCAATAATGAGGGCTGTCCGCTCTCTCGTTGCCAATCAGAGGCCAACAGTCAGACACGGGTCAGCGCTTTGGCCACAGCCAGAGGTCGGTCCCAAAACCTGTACCTGGTCAGACCGGTTTGGCACTGGCCTTTGTTATGGAAAAGATCGACAAAGCGGGTGAAAGCCATTCGGCTGACACGCGCCTGCATGTGGAAAAAAGCCTTTTGAGACCGACCCAAGGACGACAAGCCACGACCTAAATAAGAGTTTCATTTGTGACATACAGCGGGAACCATATGTTTACATACACTTTATAAAAAGACACATTAAAAAAAAAATCTCACTGTCTGACATGAAACCAGAATTAACTTTTACTTTCTTAGATCAATTAGAATTTTGAAAATTATGTGTCTTTGTTAAATTTCAGAAGAATGAGAGAGATAATTTTCTACACAATTTTCCATTACTTATAACATACACTTCATCAAAACTGTAGAACTTGGATCAAACGTTTTGTATTTTCTTCTACAAGCTTCTCACAATAGTTGGCTGTGGTGTTTTGGTCCATTCCTCCAAACAGAACTGGTGTAACGGAGACACAGTTCTAGGCCTACTTTTCAGACACATGCCTTTTCACTTCAGCCCATACATTTTCAACTGGACGGAGATCAGGACTTTGTGATGATCACTTCAAAACATTGACTTTGTTTTCCTTAAGCCACGTTGTAACCAGTTTGGCAGTTTGATTTGGGTCATTGTCCATTTGGAAGACCCATCTGCGCCCAAGCTTTAACTTCCTGGCTGATGTCTTGAGATGTTGCTCCAATATTTCCACATAGTGTTCTTTCTTCATGATGTCATCTATGTTGTGAGGTGCACCAGTCCCTCCCACAGCAAAACAACCCCACAGCATGATGCTGCCACCCCCGTATTTCACAGTTGGGATGATGTTCTCAGGCTCTTTCCTCCAAACGTGATGATGGTCATTATGGCCCAATTTTTTTTGTTTTTTCCCCCGTCAGAATAAAAAAATAATAATAATTAAAATTAAACTCCTTATCTTTGTTTTAATTTGAAAACTTCAATCTGTCTTTTCCATGTTTCTTTTGGAGTCAGAGCTTCTTCCTCGCAGAGTTCCCTCTCAGCGCATGTCGGTGCAGGACTTGTTTCACTCTGGATAATGACAAACTCTTACCAGGTTCAGCATCTTCTCCAGGTCTTTTGCATTTGTTCTTGGGTTGATCTTCACATTTCAGACACAGCACGTTCATCTCTGGGACACAGAACCCGCCTTCTTTCTGATCTGTGTGATGATTGGTCATTTCCATTATTGTTTTGACCAATGAACCTGAACCTTCAAGTGTCTGTAAATTACACCCAAGGATGAACCAGACTTGTGCTTCCAAGGTCATGACATCATCATCTGGGCTTTAACAAATAGTTTAAAGGTATAGTAATCTTAGTGTATGTAAACTTCTGACTTTGTAAAAAGTAACACAAACATTTCTAAAAAAATGTTTCATGTCAGACACTGAGAAGAAAATGGTTCCTGGCTGTATATTGTAAATAATATGTGAGGTGAAGACCAGGCAACAAGGTCAGTTATTTTGCTGTGTTTACAACATCCTCTGAGGTGGAAAAGATAAGTGTACTCCACAACAACAAAATGTCAGATACCTCAGCTTTAAAGGTTTTTGGCAAAATACAAAAAGAAAATCTCAATTTGTCCGGACCTCGTTTATAGACACTGCTTCTGTTGCTTGTGGCTTCGCTAACAAAAGTCCATCTTGGATCCGCCGCACTGGTCCGAGCCAATCAGGCGCCGGAATCACAGTATGTAGGCAATGTATAGACACTTCAAAACAACACCATGCCGACAGGTAAAAAAAATTATAGTTGTACGATTGTAGCATGAGGTTTCATGTGAAGGGGAGTAGGAAGAATGCCGTTTTTGATCAATATCACATTTTCAAAGTGTCCGAAATGGTTCTTTCTTGAGAAAATTAAACCCTGGCAGTGAGCAGCTTTTGGATATCGTTGCGTAGTTCTTCATTTACAAGCAGCTACAGTTGATTTGCCAAGAACGTCGAGGCACTTTCGGGTCATTAATATTTGAAAGCGATTGTTTAGACTCTTCGTTGTCATCACAGCTATTTCTGTCTGCGAGAACGCCAACTGCTGCATGTTGAGTCTCGGGGGGGTTTGTAGCAGTCCAAACAGCCGGCGTGTGTTTATACCCCCATTCGCCATTAGACTGTAAATGTGAGGTTAGCGGCCGGGGTGGGTGTGGGGTACGGGGCACGGAGGGAGATGATGAGCTGTTTCAACATTCTTAATTCTACTCTCAGTGTATAAAAAAAGACGCTTATTTTGTGTCGTCTTGTCGCTATCGAGCCGGAGATTTCCAGGAAGTAACTCCAACATCGCGCCGTTTTCCCCCACGCTTATTCATTCACAAATGCTGACATGATGACGCCGTAATCCAAATATGGTCATTTCCTTTGTGGGAGACAGCAGCGGCTAAAGACGGGAGAAATATACACAGGAGATATACAATATACAATGGAGACAAAGGCACTCCATTTTGGGCCTGATTTCTCAAAATGAGGTTTTTCGTTCCACTCTTGCAACAACATCTCCCCTTTAGTAGCTCCTGCAGACTCCACACTTTACAAACTTAGACATTTTCCCAAAAAACATCTGCAAAAGAGAAATTTGAATTTTTACAGATTTCTTCTTTTTTCACTCATGATGATTAGCTTTTTCAAAAACTAAACAAGATCCTAAATCCCTCTGAACAAACTCTTTGTGATTAAAATACCAATCAACCAAATAAAACCAGCTCTATCCCTTATTTTTGTCTTTTTTTTTAATGAAAACATATGATGATAGAAAACTTGTAATGCGTTTCATTCCCTCATGTTCATGTCAGCAATCCACAGCAACAGTTTCACATTGATAACACATTGTTTGATTGTCAAAAGCGTGAAGTTCAGACTATAGTAGGGCACCTGACCTTTGACACAAACCTCTCAATCTAACCCATTTGCAGAAAGAGACTAATTATTTATTTATTTATTTTATTTTTTTCATACTTTTGCATTCAAAAATGGGCAAAACATGGTCGCATTACAATCCTAACTATAAACCACAGAGTAGTGATCTAAGCTCCACTCATATGTTTGGAGAAGAGGGAGGAATGTGGTCTGGATACCTCGAGCTGGTGCCCTGTTCACCTCCACAGTCAGCCCTGCAGGAAGGTCTGTCGAGTCAGAGGGGCTGTCTGGGGCTCGGAGGTGGTGGCGAGGGGGGCACGTGCCTGTAGAAACACATACTGCAGTGCGTGGAGCAGATTCACGACGGAAATCATGTAGCCCAGTAATGTTGGTCTTTATGGGATTTATGCAGGGGCTTACAGGGGCTAAGCCCAGGGGCCCAGCAGGTTGAAGGGCCCATGGGCATAAGGAGAAAAGTATTTGCAGACTCCCTCTCATGTAAGGCTTAATCAGATGACTTTTTACCCAAGACTAAACCAGGTCTAAACAAGGAATAAACCAGGACTAAACCAAGACTAAACCAGGACTAAACCAGTTCTAAACAAGGTCTGAGCCATTCTCATTGAGTTGACACTGGGAAAAAATATGTACCTATTGGGCTGTTAAAATGCATGAGAATGCACCAAATTGCACCATTAAAATAAAATAAAAAATCTCTGTGGGAGGACCTCCTGAACCCTCTTTTAAATATGTCCCCCCACCAGTCAGGCAGCAGCAAAGGTTCCTCCGTTGGGGTCATTATGTCAAACTGTTTTTTCACAAATTTGGCATTTTTTAAATTAGTACTATGTTTAAGAAGTTGTTTCTGCATGTTCAAAGTAAAATAAAAAATATTTCATTTATCGTTTTAATTTTAGAGAGAGAGAAATCTGACAGACAGACATACAGTATATGGGGGGGCTAAAAACTAAAACTAAAAACTTTAGCCCCGGGGCCCATTTTACTTAAATCCGGCCCTGGATGGTCCCCATTGGAATTGTTTGTGATTAGTGCAGCAGATAAAATAATTTTTTTCACGACAATACATTTGGCTTATATCTTCTCCATAAGCTAATTTTTTTAAATGACTGGGTGTCCGCTCAAAGTTTTTTTCTTTTTTCTTCAGTTTTTATCATTGGGTTGGCGTCTCTCAGATAATTGGTTTATGCATTTGCTTTGGCTTTACAGACTTAAGGTAGAGTCAACACGCAAAGGAGAAAGAATTTGTGTTTAATATTTCATAGAGCAGACTATAAACAAAGATGGAGTCCAATATGTCGGCACAGTTTATTGGATGTAATAGTTTTTCTTGAGGTGACTTTCTGAAACTATCAGGCTACACATGGTTTATTACATGTATAATTATATATATGTATATTTACATATACTTTTAAAAAGAGTGAATATCCCTGCACCAACAGGGCACACTGTGCCGTCACTGTTGTGTGACTCAGTGTCAGCTAATCTGCTAAAGTAATGCTGTACCGAGCTTTACTTTCTGTAGAATTGTAGACTGGGACTAGATTTAGTTTAGTTTAGTTTATGTTAGTTTAGTTTAGAGTCCCAAATGCTGTCACATGGAATTTAAATGGCACTGGATGAATTTTCAGTCCTTCAATTAATTTTTTGTAGACACCCAGATTTTTAAAAAGAGAGGGTTATAGTGAACACAAGCTGAAGTATTTTTCTACTTATCTTAAAACGCAACAAAAATGTGACAAAAAAGTGTGGAGAAAAACACCGCAGAGTTAGCCTCGATCCAGTCTGTGTCTTTGGACTGACAGTATTTCTGCTTTAGTCCCGTGTCTTCTCTTGCTTCGTACGCTAAGATTTTAGATGACGATAAGCCTTCCCCCGTCCCGCCACTTCCATCAGGGCAGAGGAGCAGACTTTCTTTGTGGCGAGAAAAATGTGAACGGGAATCCATTTGTGCCCGGAGCTGAATAAGTTGTAGTAGACAATAAAGTATTCTATTTCTATCAAATAATCCCCATTTACCAGCTAAGAGGAAGCTTGTGTAATATAAGAAACATAATCTGCTGTTTTGTCTACATGTCCTCCTCTGCTTGGAAAAGGGACCAGGATGTATTTCCTGTGCATTTCGGAGTCCGTGTCATTGTAATACGCACATTTAGAATGATTTATGCTCATGGTTTCCCACATGCAGCCTCGGCCTCCTGTCATCTGCTGCTTGTTTAGCGCTTGGTTTTGGTCAGTGATGTACAGTTGTATTTTTAGTTTGTGGTAGAGTGAGTTGTGCAAAATGCCGCTGTAATAACAGCAACACGAATCGTCATGGCAGTATCAAAAATGATGATAATAGGAATGTTTTAGTACAATGCAAAAAGGACTTTGGGAGCGTTGTACCATGTTTTAGTGTTGTTCTCTCATCAAAGACAGACCTGGAGCTGTGTTTCAACCCTCTCGCGCATCTTTGAGTAACCTTTGAGTCTTCACCAGTGGCTGTACTTGGCATCGCGGCAGCAGCTCCCAAAAATGTTCCTCCTTTGTATCCAGGAAATGCTTTCCTTACTCCCCATCTCTCGCTAAGCTTAATCCTGTCATCGCAGAAATTTAGCTTTAACTGTTTTAGATCAATCTTGCATTTTCTAACCAACAAAGTAAGACAGTGATAAAGACGTGTTTGAGATTTTCATCAAATACCTGCCAATGGGTGTTACCATGGCGGCGCATAAACAGGCTGCAGCTTCTCTCTCTCTTGACAAGGCGACGTTTCTACCCTTTTCTGCGAACTGCATTTGCAGTTTTTGTGTTTCACATTGTTTTACAAGATGTTTTGTACATCTTTGCCATGTTTTTTTTTGTGGAGTTCAGAGGATTTTTTACTGCCAAAGAGCTTTGCTAGCCATGAACAGAGGATGTGTTTTAACAGTAAACACACAGTTAGCATCCGAGCTAAAGGCTTTTAAGCAGCATTTGAGACCGACAAATCCAGAGATATCCTCTTCTGAAGCGCTGACAGGTCACCAAGGGCCCCCCGCACCTGCAGCGCAGTGGAGGCGTCACAAGAGGCGCTACAGGAAACAAAAAGGGGCAAACGAGGAGGTATCCGAGCAAGACTAACAGCTAAACCACACAAGCTTTCTATCCCTACTATTGTTCTGGCTAACGTACGTTCACTGGACAATAAGATGGATTATATTCGTCTGCTACGCTCCTCTCGGAAGATGGTGAAAGACAGTTGTGTTTTTATATTCACTGAGACATGGCTCAATGGTAATATACCGGACAGTGCAATCCAGCTTGAGGGGCTTTCCTGCTGCAGAGCGGACAGAGTGATCTCCGAGGGAGTTAAGACGCGTGGAGGTGGTCTCTGTGTCTACACCAATGACGCCTGGTGCCGTGACGTTGCCGTGGTCTGCAGACACTGCTCACCCCTCGTGGACTTCATTATCATTAAGTGTCGCCCTTTCTACCTGCCCAGGGAATTTACGGTTGTACTGCTTGTGGCTGTCTATATACCGCCCACCTCTAACCTCAAAAACAGGAAAGAGGCACTGAATGAACTGTTCCAGAGTGTCAGTGACCAACAGACAGCCCACCCAGATGCCTTTCTCATCTTAGCTGGGGATTTTAACCACGCAGACCCAAAGAGCGTTTTCCCCAAAGTCTATCAACACATTGACTTTCCAACAAGGGGAAACAACATCCTGGATCTGGTTTACACCACCAAAAAAGGAGCGTACAAGGCAAACCCCCCCCCCCCCCCCCCCCCCATCTTGGTGCCTCGGACCACATAACTATTATGTTACTGCCAGCATACAGGCCACTGGTTAGAGTCACTAAACCGGTTCGGAAACAGATTCAAGTGTGGAGTAAAGACTCTTTAGAGAAACTCAAGGACTGCTTTCACACAACAATTGGAATATGTTCAAGCAGGCTGCCATTCACAACAATGTCACTGATCTCCAGGAGTATACAGAGACTGTCACTGCCTACATCACCAAGTGCACAGAGGATGACTCTAAGACCATCATTATCAGGTCCAACCAGAAACCTTGGATTACAAGTGAAGTCCTCAGGCTCATGAGGGTTCGGAATGCTGCCTTCAAATCTGGTGACAAGGAGAAACTGCAGACAGCTAGGGCCAACCTGTCCCGCGGCATCAAAAAAGCCAAGAAGCAGTACTTCAAAAAGATAACTGATCACTTCAGAGACAGCAGAGACACTCTGAGTCTGTGGGAGGGGATAAAGACCATCACAGACTATAAACCTCCTCGACAAACCTGTGACAGTGACACCTCTCTGTTGAACGCTCTAAATGAATTCTTTGTGAGAGACAGACTGAGATTACTCACAAATGCATCAACGAAACTAAACACAACAACATGTTTTTCAAGAGAGAACTACTTTGTCACGCAGTTTCAAACCCAAACAGTAGATTATACCATATACGTCCCCTTTGAGTCATGTACTAGCATGTCTAAAACCCCTCTCTACTGGACCTTTGGAAAGTTGGAATTTGGTTCACACGTGTTGCCAATTACAGCCAATCAGAGGGACGGTTTTGGTGAGGCGAGGAGGTCCAGGTTTCCTCCAGGTTCAGACCTGCTCGTGTTTATTCAGCTCGTGCCAGCACCGAGCAAACACCGGGTCAAATTCTGAGGTTTTTAAACGGTTTGGCCGACAGATCGGTGAGGTCAGCCGCACGTATGCAACAGATGTGAAATGTATACGCCGCCACTGAGGGGGTCACACCTAACATTCAGACCAAGTCCAGGCTTGAAATGATGCAGCTATGGGTCAAATGCAGAGGACACATTTTGTTGTACAGTTTAATGACAAATAAAGCACCTTAATATGTAGGTACCGAGATAATCTCCTCTGCAGTGAATGATGTTTGGATATTGGGATTTATGCTTGGTTTAGTCCTGTTTCAGGTTAAAGTAAACGATAGTGTCATCCTTTTAATGGTGGGGGAAACTGGAGTACCCAGAGGAAATCTATGCAGACACGGGGAGAACATGCAAACTCCACCCAGAAATGGAACCCGGGACCTTCTAGCTGTGAAGCATGAGCGCTAACTGCTGCCCCTCGATTTACATTGATCTAGGCCTGGTGGTATATTTGGGAGGTCAAACAAGGAGCAACTCGATGTGAAACATTTCAGTTAATGTGAAAAAACATTTGAACAGTCGCAACTGCAATGTTTGTCCGAAAAACTTTACCACTTTTCTCCATTGAGTGTGTTTCCTACACAAAATATAGTTTTCATGTGATGGACCTTATACTAGAAACCGAGAAACATGAGCCTTTTAGGAGGCGTCCTCTTCTTCTTCCTTCCTCTTCCTCCTTTCTTCTTTTTCCTCTTCTTCATCCTCCTTTCTTCTTCTTCTACCTCTTCTTATTCCTCTTCCTTTTCTTCCTCTTTCCTCCTTCTTCTACCTCTTCTTCCTCTTCTTCTTCTTCCTTTTCCTTCTCTTCCTCCTCCCTTCTTCTTCCTCTTCTTTCTCCTCTCTTCTTCTTCATCTTCTGCTTTTTTCTCTTCTTCTTCTTCTTCTTCCTCTTTCCTTCTTCTTCTACCTCTTCTTCCTCCGTCCATCGTCTTCCTCTTCTTGTTCCTCTTTTTGTTCCTCTTCTGCTTCTTCTATGTCCTCTTCTTCTTCCATCCATCGTCTTCCTCTTCTTGTTCCTCTTCTGCTTCTTCTTTGTCCTCTTCTTCGTCCTTCCTTCTTCTTCCTCTTCTTCTAACAGTGCACACGTCTTATCTGTGGCCTCAGAAATCGTTTCGGTGCCTGCCTCTCCTCACGCAGCGTGGCTTTACAAGGGAGACGGGAAGAAAGCTGTGTTTCGCCCACTGAGTTGGTTGTGTCATATGTTTTGTACGAATAGTCTCCTTCCTTCTCTGCCGTGGAACCACTCTCGTCTCCGAAGGTTTTAAAACGCCGAAACTTCAGAGTCCCACTCTCTCCGGGCCCCTCGTCCTTTCCTCTTTCCCACAGCCTTTTCAAACAGACGCTCGACTCTCCAAACGGCTCCAGCGAATGCCACGCAGGAATGATCAAATTATGACTTCTGCGTCCAAACGGGGCTTTTCATTTATCCAAACCGCCAGACCCAGTGTGGTTACGACATAAAAAAAAAAACATGCTGTATTTATAGCAATAAGTCACTTTCAAACGCGTGCAAAAATAACATAAAAATAATGTCTGGAGTTTTATTGCATTGGCTAAATGAGGGTACGATTTGGGGGGGAAGTGCAGTAATGATAGGTTCGCCATAATCCGATCTAAACTTTGGCCGCGTGTACTGGCACATAAATTGACACTTTACTACAAGAAATAAGGTCAGGTCGTAGTGAAGGCAGTTTGAGCGTCAAAATAATGAAAATTAGCCCAGAGCAGGAGTGTGGATGGTGATAAAGACATAGAAGTCAGAGAAAACAATAGAAGTCAGCCAATGAAAACTGCAGATGACTGACATATGAATACAATTCCTCTGTAAAATCCTTTTTCAGACACTTCACAGTGTTTGGTTAATACTGCCAGACCTGTTCACACAAGCAAACACACTTTCAATATAGCAACTGGAACATAACTGCAAAACTGTCAAATCTGTGACATATTAATCAAAAGTTCAAACTCTGAGGCAGCTCCAGTCTGCAGGTTCAAACACTGAGGCGGCTCCAGTCTGCAGGTTCTAACACTGAGGCGGCTCCAGTCTGCAGGTTCTAACACTGAGGCGGCTCCAGTCTGCAGGTTCAAACACTGAGGCGGCTCCAGTCTGCAGGTTCTAACACTGAGGCGGCTCCAGTCTGCAGGTTCAAACACTGAGGCGGCTCCAGTCTGCAGGTTCTAACACTAAGGCGGCTCCAGTCTGCAGGTTCTAACACTAAGGCGGCTCCAGTCTGCTAGCCTGGAAAAATCCAGACTCACCGCTGTACCAGCCGGTGAGTCTGGTCACCGTTGCGTCAAATCCATTTTCCGCTCGGTAGATACGCAAGCAAACAGGAAGCGGAGTAAACCAATCAGCGAAGGGCGGGCGTCTGCTGTTGATGTGGTGTTATTAGCGGTTTTGCGTTAATATTTGCGCAGGATTATGAATAACGAAACTCACCTACTGTCGATGTGTTTTTTGGTCATTTACCGCCGACTGGAGACACGCTTTCTCTCTTTCGTGCATCGTTCGTAGATTGTTATTGAGGGGACTTCCGCGTCCCGTGAGTGACGTTGCTCGCTAACAACACGTCACAGCAAATAAACGAATCAGATTGGACGTGAACGGATTAATTTTGCGGAAGGCGCGAGCGTTGACTGGGTGACCAGACTGATCCCCCGCTGGATAAAAAAATACAGAGGGGAATCATTCTGGTCTCACCAGGCTACCAGTCTGCAGGTTCTAACACTGAGGCGGCTCCAGTCTGCAGGTTCTAACACTAAGGCGGCTCCAGTCTGCAGGTTCTAACACTGAGGCGGCTCCAGTCTGCAGGTCCTGGATCTATTTTAAATTAAAAAAATTAGCAAGGAAAAAATATCACGAGATTACTTTTCACCGTGACGAGAAATCTCTTGGCAATTTTATCTGGCGAGATCATCCCTAGTATGTCACATGTCTCTGTCTTATATGACCAGAGTCCCCCAAAAAACCACATGTGAGCTGACAGGAATGCTTGACCTCAGTGCAGTGGGAGAGGCGGCAGACTCCCTGACTCACTGGACGAGAGAGAGAGAGAGAGAGAGAGGTTTCCCCTAACACTAAAAACATGTGCAATAGGGGAATTCTCCAGTCAGGTGTTTCTGACCACGAGCCCGGCTCCACATCTGGAGATGGGTCCCCAGGAACTGCTTTACAAGACTTTTTGCCAGGAAAGCCCCGTCAATAAAGATCTATCTATCTAAATAAGATGGATAGAGAGTAAAAGGAGGACAGAAGGATATGGGAGGGGGGTAGTAGGAAGCGGGGGCAGAAGGAATTTGTTTGTGGAATAAACGTTGTGCAGAAGTGTGTGATTCAGCGTCACAGTCTGAGTCACTGGCAGTAAGTCACTGTGAGTAAGGTTGACCCAGAAGCCCCCAACAGGACCAGGAAGTGGAGGGTTCGGAGTTTGGCAAAGAGTCAAGGGTCACAGATCCGTAGACTGAACCTGTCCGGTCAGTGAGACATTTGCATTCTCCTAAACATAATCACATCTCCGCCCCAAGGCAGCCGTGGCACATAAGTAGCTCATCACCGTCGAAGGATGACCTAGGAATGGATACGTGCCTCAATAGAAACCACTTAGTTTGTCTGTTTATTTGAGCGGTTCTGCTCAAAAGGACTGGGCCGAAGCAAAAGCTTATGAGCGCCCACCCCCGAAATCATTACAATAAAAAAGAACACAATATTACAAAGGAACACAGCAGAAAACAGAAGCGAAGCACAACAACAGCGGTCTCATTTCATGTGCGATGTCTTGTACAAAGCAAGTGACAAAAGTTGATCATTACTTAGTTGCAGATGGTAATCAATGCCAAACACAGTCAACATGTTTAATATGTGTAACATTAATATACATATTATCCCGTATGTGTGGAAATAAAGTACATCTGTCTTGTGTTTGTGTTTCAGTGCCAAAGAAGCTACTGCAGGAGGAGCCCCGCCCCCCGGAGTTTGCCCCGCCCCCCAGTGCCCATGACCCCAACATAGTGGGAGACAGCGCCCCCCCGGAGGGCAGCTCGGTCAGGACAGGTGAGGACACGGACGCGGTTTATTCTTCATTTATTTAGGTTAGAATTTTCACTTGCTTTGTTAAAGCAGTACTAAGTAACTCGTTTACCTTAATAAATCCTTTCCGTAGCCCCTCTGGGGGTAATACAAGTGTTAATGGGTTGATTGGGGGGTCTTTCATCTCCCCCTGGTGTCCACAATTGCAAATCTGCCTGCACCCGGTCAGAGGCGCTATACACACTAATGCAATCACGAAGAAGAAGCTAACAGGCTAACGGTTAAAGCTAACTGCGGGCTAGCGCCACTTAAACATTTACAGAGAGGGATAGTGTACATTTTGCCATAACCCAATTATACTATTTTTTGCTTAAACTTGGCTGTAAATACTGCTAAAACGGCGCTAGCCCACAGTTAGCTTTCCTTGTTAGCCTGTTAGCTTCTTCTGATCGTGATAAACCAAATAACAACATTTTGCAAAATGTTCATCAACAAACCGAAAGCTGTAGACAGAATACAGTCAGGACTTACCTGTACCTGTAAAGTGATTTTGAAGACAACTGAGGGAGATGTTTTCCCTTAGTGTGTATTGGGGCTGCAGGGTCGGAGGCAGGAAAATTTGCAAGCATGGTTTTACCCTCAGAGGGACTACTAAAAGGATTTATTAAAGTAAACAAGTTACTTTGTTCTGCTTTAATTTTCATTTGTCATTTTCACTTTAATTATCAATTTATTTTTATTTACAATTTATTCTTATTTTTGAAATATTTGCCAATAATTTTTTGAAGTATTCATTTTTATGATAAATATTTATATATATATATATATATATATATAATTTCATAATAATGATAATAATAACAATATTAATGGCTTACACTTGTATTGCGCTTTACAAGCCTAAGTTACCAAGTTCTCAAAGAGCTACTTCACATGCCATACTTAGTGATGGTAAGCTACTGTTAAAGCCACAGCTGCCCTGGGGTAGACTGAAGGAAGCGAGGCTGCCAATACCGCCTTTGCTATGCCCAATCCCGTCAGACCTGGGAAGATAAGCAGGGAAGGACCGTTTGGTAACACCTGGAAGCCTAGCGAATGTAGTGAGTGGTGGTGGTCGGAGGGGCCGATGGTGCAGACTGGTTGCCTCACTTCCGTCAGTCTACCCCAGGGCAGCTGTGGCTACAATAGTAGCTTACCACCACCAAGTACGGAGTGAATGGATAGTGCAATGTAAAGTGTCTTTGAGTGTCCAGAAAAGCGATACATTATTATTATTATTAATATCATGGCAAGGCAAGGCAAGGCAACTTTATTTATACCGCGCATTTCGTACACAAGGCAACTCAATGCGCCTCATCTGCACCATCGGCAGATATTATCCGACCACCACCTTTCACTCTCACAAGCAAACCCACTCCCATTCATTCTGGCTTGTTGTACATGTTTTAGTGGTGGGGAAACCGGAGTACCTGGAGGAGACCTACGCAGACACGAGGTGAACATGCAAACTCCCCTGAGTGCTCGGGGATCAAACTGGGGACCTTCTAGCTGTGAAGCACAAGCACTAACCACTGCACCCCCGTGCCACCCATTTATTTGGTTTCTTAAATGTTACTGTCCATTCCTCGATGTCCATTTTGGAGAATTGCCCTTCTGCTCAGGGACATTGGTGGCCCGCGGGCCTGAACGGGAGCATTAAACGTCCTCCTCTGTGTCCGTAACTTCATTTCCCCGTCTCGCGGCCGCCTTATTTTATCTCTGCGCCTGTTTCCTGTCCGTTTCATCTGCCCCGCTCAGAGCCGGGGCGGACAGGGGCTGCTTTTACCCCAGCACAGACCCCCCAGGCTGCACGCTGCCTCCCCCGTCCCCGTACACCCCTAACACACCCCACATTCAAATTCACTTTAAATCCAACTCTTTCCATATGTACGCTGGCTGAACCCGGCTCCAGGGTTATTTGGGATTTCTCTGACTGCTTTCCAAGAGTACATTTCGTTATCCACCATAACCATAATCGAGCCACTATCATGTCAGGAGAGAGGAGAGGAGAGGAGAGGAGAGGAGAGGAGAGAGGAGAGGAGAGGAGAGGAGAGGAGAGGAGAGAGGAGAGAGGAGAGGAGAGGAGAGAGGAGAGAGGAGAGGAGAGGAGAGGAGAGGAGAGGAGAGAGGAGAGGAGAGGAGAGGAGAGAGGAGAGAGGAGAGGAGAGGAGAGAGGAGAGGAGAGGAGAGGAGAGGAGAGGAGAGGAGAGAGGAGAGCCACGAAGGAGAGCATGGTCGTGGAATGTCGTGTTTATCTTTGTTTGATTTAAGGGGGGGCCAGTTTGGAAACAAAGAAATCATCTTTTCCCTTGCCTGATTTAATGAGCTGCCCAAAAATCAAAGCCAAATCTGTACATTCAGCAATTTAATTCACTAATAACTAGTTTCATCAAAGATGTTATGCCGATATATCGGGCCGATATATTTTACTAATCGGCATGATCTCGGCCAATATCCAATAACTCTTTCACTGAAAGTGATGGCGATTTCCCGTGTTTTTGCATTGGACAGAGCTCAGTCCTACGCCAAGACTTTTGCTTATCTACACGGTGGCACAGTGGTTAGCGCTCATGCTTCACAGCTCGAAGGTCCCAGGTTCGATCTCCCTCCGGAGGGGGCCTTACTGTGTGGAGTTTGCATGTTCTCCTCGTGTCTGTGTAGGTCTCCTCCAGGTACTCCGGTTTCCCCCTACCACTAAAATCATGCACAATAGGTCAGAATGAATGAGAGTGTAAGTGGTTGGTAGGTGGCTAATGGCACAGAGCGGTAGCCTCACTTCCGTCAGTCTATCCCAGGGCAGCTGTGGCTATGGAGCAATTGTTTGGTAAAATGACTCTCTGAATCACAAGCTGCACATGAAGAGGAAACTGACCTGCATTAGTAATTTATCATGAACAACATTTGTCAAAGCTGAACGCATTTGTCTGTCCTCATGTGGGCCTTTTGGACAGACTTTGGGACAGTGGCGGCTCCAGCGTGTACTAATTGCTTCATCTGTGAATGAATGAGGACTTTAGAGAGGACTGGGACGGGATGACACTTTGTATTCAGCCAGAATGGTTCCATTTAACCCCAAGGAAAGACCGGTTTATGTGTAGACAGATGGAGGACATATTTGGACAAGGCGGATGAGGACGTGAGGGTGAGATTAAACTGTTTCCTGAGAGTTAACAATCATTTATTCTGGCTGGTGTCATGTGCAGCTCCCTCAGTCTCTTGGCTTCCCATGGCCTTCTAAGTACCTCCAGGTCCAGATCAAGATCAGATCAGGACTAAATTGTGTCTAAACTGGACATAAACCAGAAAAACACTCCGCTTAAACGCATTACGAACGCACACATGACATGAAGCTTTATTTGTCCTTTCACAATTATACAATGAAATGATGTAGAACGGATGGAGGGTCGGCCCTGAGCCGGAAGCAGAGGAGTCCAAAGCTCTGGGGGAAACCTACGCTGACACAAGACAAAAGTACAAACTCCACACAGAAGGGCCCGCATAGTCCAGGCTTCGAACCCACAACCCTGCTTGCTGTTGGTGGTTAGCGCCGTCAACACACCGAGCCCCCAAATGTATATCATATGCATTGTCCTGAATACAAACCATTTTTGTCACAGTTAGTAAAGGTGCATTATGCAACTGTTTATGCAGAAAAGGAGGAGGATACAAAAATTGATCAAAACAAGTTGATGTTTGTGAGTATTTGACCCAGTGGCTGCATCCTCCTGTGGTTGATCCTGGAGTGTCCTAGAGACCACTGTGATGGAAAGTAAAGGTGTAATGCTGACCACCCATACAGCCACTGGGCCATTACAAGGTCAAACACCCACAAACATCACGTCAAAAAGTTCACATAAAAGTTCCATAATGTACCTTTAAGTTCATCACAAGGCATGCTCACGTGTATTGTCTTCAGAGGAGTCCTGGGCCCAGAGGGGAGCCCGATTTACATGTTTTAGCAGGGGAAACCGGAGGGCACCTACGCAGGCACAATATGCAAACTCCACAAAGAAAGGGATCAAACAGAACCGTGTTTGAGTTAACTGTCGTGAACAGTTTTTTGTGTGTTTTTTTTCTCTTCCCAGAACATCGAGCGCTGTTTATTTTCCCTGTGCCATGGTGGTGGTGGTGGTGGTGGTGGTGGCCATGGAGTCATATTATTACCCTTGTGTTTTTATGTTTATCATACGCACGCCGCCGCTCACACTGACCATTACGCCGTCACAGGCACTGGGCATTTTCCCGTCAGAAAACAGGAGGAGACGAGACAAGTGCTGCCAAAGAAACCAGCGGCCGGAGAGGAGAGGGCGACGGGCCAAAATAAGTCTCATTAAGGGGGGCGCGTAGTTTTAGACGTTCGTGGGCGAGTTCGTATGCTATGTTGAGTACCCTACAATCATGCAATCATTGGAAGTCCTGCTGTGAGGCATAGCGCTCTTAAGAGACAGCAATGGCAGTTATATTCATGCCTCTAAGACTCCTACAGACACTTTCGAATAACCAAAGTGTCTATGAAACACCTCCGGTAACATGTAGGGCTGGGTACTGTTACATTTTTCCCGATACCAGTACTTTAACGACACTTGGGTTTTGACACCGATCAATATTAGTTATCTAGAACCAGGAAACGTATATCAATAATGCGTGGAAGATGTGCAAATTTACAATATCAGGTTCATCTCTGCTGTCAAGAAATGTGGAATAATGTGGAGAAGTTCTGGCGAAAATGGGGGGGTCGGGGGGGGGGGGGGGGGAATGGGGGAAATATTAGTAATAAAAACGGGGTGGAATTGGGGCAAAAATAAATGAAAAAAGTGTAAAAAAAACTTTAAAAAAGCCAATAGGGAAGAATGGGGCAAATATTGGGGAAACGTTTGAAAAAACTGTGCTGGTAAATCATTTATTTGAGTCACTTCCTTTAATGCTGTACCTGCACCAACAGCATCAAAACTTGGATCTAAAGATTTTCTGTACTTGTTTTTGCTAATTACATTTTTTGTATCTAAACTTTTTGTTCGATACCAGACTGGTATAGTTAACAGTACCCAGCCCTAGTAATGCGCTCGTGCTTCACAGCTAGAAGGTCTGGGGTTCGATTCCCACCTGGACGGGGCCTTTCTGTGTGGAGTTTGCATGTTCTCCTCATGTCTGCGTAGGTTTCCTCCGGGTACTCCAGTTTCCCCCTACCACTAAAAACATGTACAATAGGCCAGGATGAATGACAGTGTGTTTGAGAGTGCGCATGGAGAACAACGGAAGCGAATTAGCCCAAGGCTACAATCCGGTGTGGCTTGTTTACATGCATGAGACCCATGTATGTTCATTAACATGTCCCGACCAAATCAATCAATCAAACTGAAAAAGATGAATAAAGATCACTAAAATACTACAACATCCCTCACACTCCCTTAGAAACTGCTACAAAATAGTGTATTTAAAAAATATATAGGGAGTAACGGTAAAATAATGTATACAGTCAGCACAGTGCCTTTTCAAAGACAAAAACAAGTGAATAAACAAAAATAAGACGGAAACGATGCGATAGCTTCAATACGCACGACTTTCCCCTGTTTTTTGTTCAAACCGTAACATATTGTAGTTCATTATTGGCAGAAATGACAAATTAAATGTCTATGATTTTGAATTTACAGACCGGTCCCTCTGAAAATCTACATATCTTTTCGGTATAATCTCTTTGAAATCTGTCCGTAATCCAACCCATGAACAGTGTCACGTTTGGAGGAGCCGTTTCCCCCGTGTATAAAAAAAAGGTTTTCGGAGCCGCTGCCAAACTCCAAATGTCCCCCATGTGTTTGCGTTTGGGCATGGGGGCTGGGATGACGGGGCTCTGACGGGACCGGGAGAGCGGCGCGATCCTCTGAATCAGACCCAGACGTTCAACTACTGCACCGTGCACTTCCTGAAGTAGTGAGTAATAACGCAGCCACGGGACGGCCCCGGTTATCGTAAACGGCTGGTTAATGCTGAGCGGGGGATAGAGTCTTAGGCGAATTGTTCCCGTTTTTCAAACCATTCAAACTATTTTCTCCCTCCTCTATATATTTTGACCAGACTCTGTGTTCATAACAGTTTAAACGTATGAATAGTTTGACACTTGTGTTGTATATCCAGTTTGTTCCAAAGTTTTACTCCGCATACAAACACACACAAATGTTGTGGATTGAGCTATTAGCGATGACAAATCTCCATATCCTCCCAAATGATAAGCTTTCCCTTGCGTTTTAGGTTGAATGCTTGAATAATTAGTTGAACGCTTTATATAAAATTATTAATGTATTAAATTTTACAAGCTATTTGACTGAATAAACAGGTTATGAGTTTGCCCCAGAAAACCAACCTTGGACACACAAGCAATGCCAAGAGTATCTGATCATTACAAACTGTCCTCTCCCTGTTAAATAACTCCCTAGTCAGGAATAATGTGGGGGGGGGGAAAAGAAACAAAATGGACGGAACACATACCTGTAAAGCTATTGTTACGTTTACCTTCCAGATTCCATATCCCACGCTTTGGGCCGTGACAGGATCCCGTGTGTTGTGTGTTTTGCAGACCGGGGCATCAACACCAGCGACGAGAAGCCCGCGGACGGAGAGCGGGGCGGCGGACACGGGCCCAACATGAACCCCATCATAAACTCCACCTCCAGCCCAGGGATGGCGCTCATCAGCAACGCGCTGGCGGCTTACAATTACGTCTCACGTAAGTCTGTCAGTCTGCGTCCTTCTCGCGGGCAGTGGACACTTGCTCCCACCTGCTGATGTCCTGAGGTGGAGCTCCTTTGGACAGTTTTACCAGAGACTTCCTGCAGCTCTGGGCTTAGATCAAACAGTTTTGTGCCTCAAGAAAAGTAGTAATGAAAGTAGTATTTTGCTCCATTCCCACAGTTTGGAGTAATCCTTCTCACTGCGGTTGTCTCTGATTTCGTTGTCCTGCATTATAAACACAGTATTGGCCTAGTAGATAGCAGGGGTCTTCGAACCCGCAAGCCCAGGGGCACTCCGGGAAAATTGATGATTTATATAGATTTATATGACAAATCCAAATAGGGTTAAATGATCAAAACTCATTAAACTGAATGACATAATAACATATATTCAAAGATTTACTTTATGATAAAGCATTTGGTCCGTGTTTGAGTCAAATTGGCCCATGGACGGCTGAAAAACATTCAGGTCTCCATCCCCGAGAGCCAGGCTCAATTGGTCCATGATAATTAGCGACAGTGATTGATTAGAGGAGGAGAATATGTCGTTTTTTTACATCAAATCTCATAAATCATCTCTGGACAGGTTCGGAGCAGCTCTGCCGTCTTCGGGGCGACACTGATTTGCTAGCATGCCATTAACTATAAACGAAAGCTGCTGCTTACCGTTTTATCACGTGTCATTGGCACTGCAAGTGCTCTAGGCCGAGTAGAAATGCAGACCCACATAGTCTCCTCTTCCCTCCTGGAGTTTTGGTCGATGAAACGTGACGTTTCTGACACAGTTATGAGTGTGTGGTGGAGATAGTGAGGTGAGAGATAGATAGATGGATAGATAGATAGATAGATAGATAGATAGATAGATAGATAGATAGATAGATAGATGGATAGATAGATAGATAGATAGATAGATAGATAGATAGATAGATAGATAGATAGTGAGGTGAGATAGATAGATAGATAGATAGATAGATAGATAGATAGATAGATAGATAGATAGATAGATAGATAGATAGATGGATAGATAGATAGATAGATAGATAGATAGATAGATAGATAGTGAGGTGAGATAGATAGATAGATAGATAGATAGATAGATAGATAGATGGATGGATGGATGGATGGATGGATGGATAGATAGATAGATAGATAGATAGATAGATAGTGAGGTGAGATAGATAGATAGATAGATAGATAGATAGATAGATAGATAGATAGATAGATATGCATGCATATAAGGCAGATGTTACACAAATTGTCCCTTTTATTCTGAACATCTACATTACTCCTCTGATTGATTCAATGTCGCTAAATCAGAATAAATGATAAATGCACAGATCTTCCACTCGTGGCATTAAAAATGTAAAATGTGTGCATTAACATGGTATTAGAAAACATTCCTTGTATAAACGTACCTGTCCCTCCACAGACCACCCGGAGCGAGCCGCACTCTTCTTCGTCATCGGCATCTGCCTGGGCCTCTTCCTCACGCTCTTCGCCCTGGTGCTGCAGATCTCCTGCCGCACTGACTGCCAGCCTCGACGGCGCCCCCCGGTGAAGAAGCACGGAGGGCGGCCCCTGGAGTCCTCCACATCCTCCAGTGACTCGGACTCAGACTGGGACACCACGTCCGACCTGTCTGCGCGGAGGCACCGGCGATTCGAGCGCACCCTCAACATGAACGTGTTCACCTCGGCCGAGGAGCTGGAGCGGGCGCAGCGGCTGGAGGAGCGAGAGCGGATCATCCGCGAGATATGGATGAATGGGCAGCCGGACATCCCCGGGACACGCAGTTTGAACCGATATTATTGATCCATACTGTTGTCTTTATGGACTGAGCTCGGACATCTGACCAAGGGGAACCCTTCACCCACGATCACCCTCTGGAGGCATAGCCCAGGGGATTTTACCCAGCGTGCATTGCAGCACCTGTAGGAAACCACAGGAGACCCTGCAGCGAGACGAGCAAGCTAACCCCTCCTTGAACAAAGACGCACTCGGCTTTGTGGAAAGAGCTTGAGCTTTCTATGCAAAACTATGGACCTTTTTTGGACCAAAAGTAGACGCGATCTTTCGTAGATGTCTGCATTTTATTATGGGGTTTAAACCGACTAAGCTACAGCCCTGTGGAGTAGAAATAAGCTTGAACTTGAACCCAGTGAGCCTGTCTTTCTGGGCCATGCTAATAAAAGTGCTTGGGAAAGCCCTTTGCTGCTTTGCTATGGCTTTGACTGACCTTTGGAAAGGGGAATATGCTAAGGAGTTGACACATCGGCTGAGGAGCTACAGGAGGAAAAAGCTTTTATTTTGAAAAGGCAGCTCATAATGGACGCCCTCCAGTATTCAGAGTGGACAGACGAGGATCCGCCTAACACATTGTCCATGGACTTTGTAAAGACAATCTTTTCTATGTTGTAAATCCACACTGCCTTAACTCGAACCAAAAAAGTAAATATATGGGAATCATCTCGGCCCGTTTATCAAAGTCTATTTTATGATATTTAATAGTTTGATCGTGTATTTTCATGCTCATTATGAGATATTTTTATACTTGGCGACCGTTGTCCGGCACCTCAGGGACGCAATAGTGTTTTTGCTTGATGTTTGTGCTTCCTAAAAAGGGGATCGCCCGTTTCATATTTCAACAGCCGACAACAGGTCAACTTCTGCGGAGAACGCCTCAAAGAGGACATGAGGTCAGTTACATATAGAGCTGGGTACCGTTAAATGATACCAGTCTGTTCCTAAAAACCTACAAAAGTTCAGGTTCTACTGGTTTGGAAAAAATGAAAGTATCAAAAGCAGGAACCGTAAAAAAAATATATCGTATTTTAGATCCAAGTTTTGACTTGGTTATTTCAGTTTAAATAATGTTTGCCCCATTTATGCAATTTTTTTAGATTTTTTTTCTTATTTTTGCTCCCATTTTGTTCGCCTCCTAAAAAATGAGCAAAATTTATATTTTCCCATTTCCCCCACATTTCTTGACATTAGAGATTAACCCGATATTGTGAATTTGCAGATCTTCCACACATTATTGTTCTGTTTTTTTGGTTCTATATGACAATATATATTTTAATATAGGTATCGGAAAAAGGTATCGTTCAGGTATCGTTATCGAAAACCAAGTATCGTTAATGTACTGGTATCGGACAAAATGTAACGGTACCCAGCCCTAATTACATATTTTTATACAATATCTTTAAATCACAATGCAGTGCATTTCCTCAGCATTATATTGAAAGCAAAACACCCATTGGTTTGGTGACGACTTTTTGAACAATCCTTGTTTTTGTTTGCTCAACACAAACTTAAACTAAAGATCAGGAGTTGAATGTCTTGTACGTTTCAGTGCAATAATTAGGAAGGCTTTCACGAGTAGCTTTTCAAAGTCACGTTGTCATGGTGACGATGACGATGATAGCATGGGTTTGTTAAGTGTGACGTCACACACAGTAATACATGTAACAAGTGAATTTCTCTGTGGTGAGATCAATAAAGGGTTATCTTATCTTATCTTAGCAACGTCTACGTCACATCAGTGGCGCCAAAAGGTCACCGCCCCTTTTGGGGGGAAACAGCAGGAGCTCGCGTCCATAGAAATGAACGAGGAAAGATCGTCTGAGAACGTCTAATTTACATATGAAAAACACGTTTTTGTTGTTTTGTTGTTTCATCTTATCGTTACATTTCAATCCTACAGCCTACGATGTAGTTGTGTAGCTTATGAGAGCATATCCATATATATATATTCATTCAGCAGCTAACGTACTAGCTATTGCTAACGTTAACATGCGTTTTCAAACCCAGAGAATCATTAATTAGGCCTACTGCGGAACATGTTAGATGAGTTTGAATATTTACCCATTAAAGACGTCACAAAGGGCAGAATACTCGGCCACAATGTGGAGCCGTTTCCTTAATAATGAGCTCTGACAGAATCGAAAAAACTCGCTCATATCATTTTCCACAAAAAATACAAAATCTTCCAATCGTCCGTGATCAAGAACAGCTATTTTCCTGCGGTTCTGACACTGGTTTGGAATATTTTTTCCACACACACACCAATGCAATTTTTTAACTCTGGATTCCCCCAAAAGGAGGCGTGGCTCAGCAAAGGTTCCCGGATGTTGCTCCCATCTATAAGCGACTCCCGGATTCAACCTGTCGAGAGTTCCATTGACAAACATAGCAAACAACTGTATCTGAATCTCCTGCTGAAATGATAACAGAAGTTACACTCCGAATGAGAGAAATATAGCTCACCATTTCTCCAGGAAAAAGGAACATATTTTTGTATAAGCCGTTATTGTGTATGCAAAAAAAAAAGAAAAGACAATTAAGAAAAGAGAATCCAGAGTAAACGTAATACTTCTGTGTGATCAGATGTTTAAAACCTCTTACCACCCGCCTGAACCAAACGCATTTTCTCCGGTTTGGCTTTACCCAAATCTAAAAGCTTCTTGACTGGAGAGCAACAGTGTAACGCCTCATTTGAACGCTAAGACCGACAAAAGTGATCCTAACTTTTTTGTCACGTTGTCGCCACATGTTTGAAGCGTTTTTGGTGTTTTTTCGTCGCTTTTTTTTTTTCATTGCTTTTTTTATAAAAAAATGTGTCACGTTTTCATTGCTCTTTTTTGTTGTGTCATGTTTTTGTCACATTTTTGTCGCTATTTCATATGTTTTTTTGCTTCATTTTGTTGTGTTTTTTGGCATGTTTTGCCAATTTTGACGCTTTTTTCGAGACGTTTTTCGATTTGGGTAATGCCACACTGCAGAGAATGCGCTCGCGTTCATGGTGACTATGGCTGAAGTTCCACTGGACCTGGAAGGAGAGCGATGACATCATCACGTGACAAACCCATTGCCGTGTGTGTCTTAATTTACACAGGCAAGTCACCGGAAGTGCATTGCCCAGTGACACAACAGCAGTAAGACCTGACCACCACCTGTTGCCTACGCAGTAGTGTATTGATCTACAGCATTTGTATCACATTATAGTCATTTAGCGCCACCATGAGCATAGCATTCGCTCACAACCATTTTAGATAAATATTTGATTGCCCCATTTTCAACTCCTGATACTTTATTAATGCTTTACAATGGATGAATAACTGTTTATATACAACATGCTTTATTTGAGATGGTTTTAACCATTGCACATGTTTTGGTCCTGAATGTGTGTGCTATAATTATTAATCTGGTGATGCCTTAGGACTCTGGATCTCTGTGTCCATTTTCTGACACTTGCTCTTAACCTGAAAGGAAATGAGGATACTTTTACTCTGGCTTGGATTGGACAAAGACACAATAAAAGATTGTGTTACATGTACATAGGGCTGGGTTCCGTTAAGCGATACCAGTCTGGTATCGGAAAAAAAGTTTAGCTACTACTGGTCTTGAATGAATTAAACCGAAAGCAGGTACGATCCAAGTTTTGATGCCGTTGTTCCAGCATTAAAGGAAGTGACTTGGTTGTCTGAGCTCAAATAAAGATCTTTTTTCCCCCCTATTTTTTTTTTTTTTATTTTCAAAAGAAATTGCCCAATGTTTGCCCAATTTTTTAAATTACTTTTTTTTCTTATTATTTTTGCCTACATTTTTACTCGTTTACTCATTCCCCCCCCTCACTTTTATTACTAATATTTTCCCTATCTCTCCCCATTTTTGCCCAATTTCTTTCCAAAAAGTTTTGCACAATTTTTGCCGCAATTTTTTCCACCATTCCCCCCCCCCACAATTATTCTCAATCGTTCACACATTTGTTGACATTGGGGATGAACCCAATATTGTAATCTTGCAGATCTTCCACACATTATTGTTCTGTTTTCTGGTTCCAGATGACCAATATTTTAGTATCGGTGTAGGAAAAAGTATCGTTCAGGTATCGGTATCAAAATCCAAGTATCGCTAAAGTATCAAAAATAAAATGTAACGGTGCCCAGCCCTAGTTATGACCAGTTTCAAACCAACAACCAGAGGAGGAAACTCATTCAGGCGATCTCTCTTCCCACAAAGTCAATTTAATTTATTATCCCCCAACTCTCAGCCACGTATATTTAAACTCTGCTGTTGTTACAAAGACGCCAAACGCTGACGCTTCGCCTGAATCATGTCGCCTTAGTGGTATAAGCTATAGTGCGTGGGACGAGTACGTTTCATAAAGCTGTTTTTTTGGGGGGTTTGACTGACTGAGGGGTGATGGTCCAGCGCGTATTATAATGAAATGTTTTATTTAAAAGCAAAGTGCATGGTTGTTCTCCGTTTGAATGGGATTCTGACGTGTTTAAGTGCTGGTACAGTGAGACCAAAACATGACTGCCTGAATAAAACTGTGTTGAAAATGACCGGTCTGCATTTATTTCACTAAAGCCTTATGTGTAGAGCGTGACTCCCACAGTGTATCATCTCTGCTAGAGAGTATACACTGGGGGGTCATTTACAAAGCGTTTTAACACGTGTGGTGGAGTGTACTATAGTGGAGCAAAAGGCAAGTGCAGTTGATATGTGTGTTTCGAAAACACGGCAAAGGCTGCAGAGCCAACTTAGCTCATGATGAATATGCAAACGAAGGCAATTTTGCCACAGTGCGCAGAGAAAATGCAAATGCAATTTTTATCCCCACTAAGTAAAAGTAAAAGTCAGTTTGAGAAGCAGATAGCTTATAAGCAGAACAATATAATGCAGTTTGCACCAATGTAGTGTTCTAAATGCTTACAAATGTCTGTATCTGGGTCATTCACAAAGATAAACTAATAGATGGTGTTGGATTATAAAGACAGTACACATTACATCCGACTTTGTTTTCCTTGGCTCTATTGAACTACAGTTCACAGCCGCTGTCCAGTAGAAAGGCTCCGCGAGTCTGTCCCACGTCCTTTTAAAGTCATTTAAAGGGGGGGGGTATTATGTAAAATCGACTTTTTAATGCTTTATATCATGTTATTATGTCATTCCCTCATTAAACACATGCCTGGAGTGTTGCCTTGGCTCATTCACATATTTTTGAGTAATCAGTAAAAACTTAGACGGCGGCCATTTTGGGCGTAGCTATGCCTCAGTCCTCCTAGGAACGCCCCCACCTCCTGGAGACGCCTCTGGACCTTTCGTCACCAGCCAAGCCCCCAACCACTGCTCCTCAGCTCAGCAGAGCCCCCTCCCCGCACAGTGTTGTTGTTTCAATGCCACAGTAGTGTGCTGAAGGGGGCGTGTCGGAAAGCTTCTTAAAGAGACAGAGGCCTATTTCAAGACGTTCAGTGCAGCCATTTTGAGAGAGCAATTTTATTCAAGGCAGTTATTTTAATTTACTGCATATACAGACCAACAGAAGGTTACGTCACCATTGTAGTGTGCTATAGACTGGTGCTATGTGATTGAAAAAAGCATAATACCCCCTCTTTAAACCTCATGAAACCCGCGGGGTCCGTGCACGACGGCCACAGCGTATATAGGAAGCACTGACTGAGCGTTTGCTGGTCACCTGTTCCTCTCATCCTGGGCGTCTCCAAAGTGCGAGCCTGTGCATTCCTGCTCGATCGACATTGGCTGCTGTCTTTGATAAAAACCTCATAATCTTCAGACAATCATTCAGCGGCGCTCATCACTGTGTGCTGCTTGTTTTGATCCACCGGGGGCCTGTGCGCCCCATACACACAGCCAGGGCTGCCTTAGCCTACCCAAGGCCCCTGGACTAACCACAACATATAGTGGATTCTGAGCTGAAAAGAAAATTCTGCCGATATCGAAGTGTAAGTGTTGATTGAATATTCTATTAATTAAAGGTTATAAACAGAATAAGTCTATTTCATGGTTAGCCTAGGGGCCTATAGGATAAGGCGGCCCTGGTCACTGGTAACTGTTGAAAAACGTAAGCAACAAATCATGGCACCAATATGAAACACTCCCGGCTATTTCTGGTTACCGGAGAGCTTTAAAAAAAATATTTTATATAAAATGTAAAAACAAAAAAAGATTAAATCAATTCTTGTCTTCTATTATCGATTGAAAAAAGGCTTTAAGGTTTGTTTGTATTATAAATTTCAATATCAATATTGTAATATTGTGTCTAATCTGCCCATTTAGTATCGGCTAGCCATCAAACGGGTGTGGTGTTCAGGGTAATCTGTAATTTTAGGCTTTTTGTCATTTTAGACAGTTTTTTTATTTGCTTTATTAACAGTTATTTTTTTTTCAAGTTTAGACATGGTTTACACAATAATTCAATCCAATTTAGGTCTTTTGTGCTGGTGGTACTTAGGCTTTTATGTCACATTTTATGATGAGCCTAAAGAAGGTACATTTTTGGAAAGAAAGATCATTATACATTGTCGCCCTCTTGTGGCCTGATGGCGCATGCTCATTGTGCACTTTTTTATGTTTAAAACTTAACTAATCTCTAAACCTTATCTGGTATTTTTAATATATATATATAAATATATATATATTTAAAGGTATTGTAATGTGTGTTTCAATGTTGTTGTTTTTTATTGTATTATCAAACGTAATGCAGTGGCTGTGTGTGGCGTTTCCATGGTAACCATTAAACTCCTCATTCGCCGCAGCTGTACTCACTGACCGCACTGACATAAACATTGCCCTAAAAATAGTAAACAAGTCGGCAGTACTTCTGAATTGTTTAGTTTGGAACCAGGGGAAGGATATTTCGAAAGGAAGCGATGTCGTGGAACTGGAACAGCCACGGTTTGCCTTTTCTACCTGGATACACGTTTCAGGACGTAACGGTGAGGACCGCACCATCAAAGTAGTCAACTTTTGCTAACACATGATGTAGCTAAAATCAGCATGCGGGTTGATGTATTAATACAACGCTAATAATAATTAGCTTGTGCTATTCTGTGAAGCTAGCTGAGTTGTGTTGGCATGTTGATATCATCACATTCCTTCAGTCAAGTGGCTAACAAGCTGGTTCACATTGACCAGCTATCTAAGTTTAACATTAAAATTAGCTCATTATTTTTGACTGACAGGATACAGCTTTGAATAGTTTTACATTTTTAGCACTTTGAAAGCGAGATAAAATTATAATATTAATAATATGAAAAGTATAACAATGATAGCAGTCATAATAGTACTAATGTGAAAATATAATAGAGGAAAATATCACAATTAGAGTTGCCTCACAGGGCTGCACCAAACACAATAACACAAAACAGTAAATAGGACAATGTAAAGTTAAGGCAAATGAAGTATCCAGGCAAACATACAGTCTTAATAAGTGTCAGCAGCGGCGTGGGTGTCCCCTGTCCTTAGACTCTCCAGCACGGCGAGGAAAAACAAAAAAAAACAGGGGGAGAAAAGGGAAACCTCCGGGAGAACCACAGAAGGAGAGATCCACTCCCATGGACGGACAGGCTATAGAGGCCCAGAGCAGACGGGCCAAGATCACAGACCGTCCAGTCCCTGTTGTCAGTAGGCAGGGTTCCTCCGTTCGATCTGGACAGGCACTCCCGAAGGGGAGAAACTTGGTACGAGGAACAAGCTCGTACCAAGTGCAAAGCAGCGGCATTTGGAGAAGCTTGCGGATATCCAAACATCGACCCATACGAGCTCCCTGCAGCGGAATGGAACAGAGACCTGGACCATTTACCTCCGCACACATACATGGACATACATGGACACACATGGACACACATGGACATACATGCACGGACACACATGGACATACATGCACGGACACACACGGACATACATGCACGGACACACACGGACATACATGCACATACATGGACATACATGCACATACATGCACATGCACATACATGCACATACATGGACATACATGCACATACATGGACATACATGCACATACATGGACATACATGTACATACATGCACATACATGGACATACATGCACATACATGGACATACATGCACATACATGGACATACATGCACATACATGGACATACATGCACATACATGGACATGCATGCACATACATGGACATGCACATACATGCACATACATGGACATACATGCACATACATGCACATACATGCACATACATGCACATACATGCACATACATGGACATACATGCACATAAAGCACATAAAGCACATGCACATACATGGACATACATGCACATACATGGACATACATGCACATACATGCACATACATGCACATACATGCACATACATGCACATACATGGACATACATGCACATACATGCACATACATGCACATACATGGACATACATGCACATACATGCACATACATGGACATACATGCACATACATGCACATACATGCACATACATGGACATACATGCACATACATGCACATACATGCACATACATGCACATACATGCACATACATGCACATACATGGACATACATGCACATACATGGACATGCACATACATGGACATACATGCACATACATGCACATACATGGACAATTGGACATACATGGACATACATGCACATACATGGACATACATGGACATACATGCACATACATGCACATACATTGACATACATTGACATACATGGACATACATGCACATACATGCACATACATGCACATACATGGACATACATGCACATACATGGACATGCATGCACATACATGGACATACATGGACATACATGCACATACATGCACATACATGGACATACATGCACATACATGGACATACATGGAGATACATGCACATACATGCACATACATGGACATACATGCACATACATGCACATACATGGACATAGTAAAGGACCTTGTATTGGGTGTAAGTTACTACACGATGCAGGAGTTTAAAAGCCACAAGTCTTTGGAAAGTTTCGAGACTTTCTGCTGTGGCTGGTCCAGGACTCGGTCATCTACAAGCCTCCAGCTGGTTAAAACAGCGTTTTACTGACAAAACTAACGTTCGGCACGTGCGTTTTAGTGTGTTCTAATTACATTGCATTTAGCAGACACTTCTTGACAAAGTAATTAACTGTGTGTTTTGCAAACACTACTTTGTCAATGTACACAAACGTTTTGACAGGTCAGAGTGAAACTTGCGCTCCTTGATGCTGTTTCCATTTCTGTAACCTAAAAAACTGTATCCCATTGTTCCTACGTTTTCCATATGTATCATGTGAGGTATTGGAGCAGTTTTTAACACAGCAGTGACTTCCAGGCGGTAAAACAGTGCTGCGGAATAGTAAGAACTCCAACACACGCAAACGATGTGTATTGCCGCCGGACTGCTACCATTATGGCGGCGAGGCGGGGATCGGCGGAGGGGCCCTGTGCCGTGACGACAACTCCTCGTTCTCAATAGGGCCGCCGCATTTTAAACCCCCCTCCCCGCTGTCAAATTGACCGCTGCGGTGGTTCTATACGATGCGTGTTTTAAATAGTGTTTAAAACACTATTTAAAACACCGCCACAGAATAGTCTATGTGTGGGAAACTCTCAAACAGGGCTAGCTTTAGCCTCTTTGTTGGATTCAGTGCAAAATGTTATTAGTTAACAGCATCATTTCCTGCTGCACCTTAAAAAAAAAAATCACACAAACATACAATTATTATTTGCACAAAAAAAGTTATGAATAGTTTCCCCTTGTTTTTGTGGTGTTTATTTTGGATCAATGGACACTGAATGTGACAAAGATGGAGGTAGAATTTCCTTTATTGTGCAACCTTATCAACCATTTAGAATTGAGCATACAGTATATGGTACATGGTAAACATCAAATAAATATATTTTTTGTTTACTTTCCTAAATTTGAAAAGTAGTTCTTTTCTACAACACTATTTTATTAGGATCTATTGGCTGAGAGGGCATAATATCAACCTTTCACACTCCCGTTTCCTTTCTGCCTCCTGTCTGTCACTTTTATCTCTCAACTAAATCATCCCAAGACAATCCTACAGTAATAATCCACTCTCCTCCGTTTCTTGCTATTTCACTGCCTCATCTCTTGCTGCAGCAGTCGGAACATCATCGTCTCCATCTGCCTTGACCCCAGAAGGTGATATTCTCCAGAATAAATCCACCGTCCTCTCCGTTTGACACATCACTGATCTAAAATACGACATAAAATCATGATTCAAGTTGAACATTGTAAATACAATATTGTCAGTACAGTACACACTATTTTGAATATGAACCGCTAAACTAGTATGCAGCATGTCTGTAGATGTTTAAACTACAGGGTTAGCAGGTGTAAATGATAAATCAGTGACCTAAATGAAACGCTCTGTTGTCATGTCTCTGGCAGAAGTCCGCGTTCCACCGGCCGCAGACGCTGGGGTATAGGAACGGCTATGCTCTGCCCCGCCGCCCCACTGTGGGCATCGGACAGAGCCCCCTGATATCGGCCCAGCTGAGGCTCCAGGAGATCAATGACCTGCCCCTGCAGGACCCAGAGCCCTCCTACGAGACGTACAACATGGGCCAGGTCGAGGACTTCATTCCCGCTCATGTGGCTCTGGACAAGAAGGTACCAAACACAACAAATACATAAATATTGGAATAAACCAAATATAAGCAGGAGAATACAATTCTCAATAATGAGTCCAGGCTCTATAGTTAGTAATGAACCTCAGAGAAGCCCCCATGTCTGGCTCCCTGTAGTCGCCGTTTGTTTTGTCGACTAAGTTTAGATTCAAAGTAAAAAAAAATACAAAATGTAAGTGAAACTAAACTATTCAATCCTGACTAAAATCTCCAGATATGTTTTTTCTACAAATCAAAACTAAATAGCGATGAGATTTTAATGGAGTGTCCCATGATACCGTTTGAAAAAGCCTCATATCGTTTACATTCGCTGCCAAAGGGACAGGTCTGACTCTTTGTCCATAAATCAGTCCAATGTGACTAATATGTCGTAATCAAATGAAATGAGTGATGGATTTGGCTGATCAAATGGACTAAAAGCGAAATTTGAATTAAAAGGAGTTTTTTCTGACAAAATCTTCAATAAAACGAAGTCAAAACTAAAACTACATTCAAATACATTCATTACACCGTCTGTAACCAAACCATTAGCATGTCCATGGAGGTGAGCTGTTGATGTTCTGCTCCCGACAAAGTAACAAGAAGAAGATCTTTATTTATATAGCGCCTTTCACAGACATAGCCACAAAGCGCTTTACATGAGAGCGTTTACATTCACTCCACACTCGGTGGTGGTAAACTACGTTAGTAGCTTCAGTTTCCCCTGGGGGAGACTGACAGAAGCGCTGTCGTACACATCTGCATTAACATCTCTGACCACCTCCAACAAGTCAGGTAACCGGTCATTTAACCAAAACAAATCCTTGGACTGAAAAAAAAAGGCCTGTATTTTATGTAATGTTTTGGGTAAAATGTTACACAGAAATAAAAAGGAGAAGCAGCATTCGATCTTACTGTATGCGGACAGTTAGCAAGTCGGCTAGTCCGGGAGACTTTTCTGAGTCCGTTAGCATTAGCCTGCTCATTGTATTTTCCCTTTAGCCATTAGCATTAGCCACTATCGCCACTAATTATGACCCATCCAGATGTTTTCAGCTGTTGACCACGTTCATGAATGAACTAACTACTAACCCTTTGGAGATTTAACTAGCTACAAATTAGCGCTAATAGTGTCCCCCGACCTAAATGCTAACTCAAATTCAGTCAAGTTTCTGCTTGTTGTTAGCCTGGCTATCACAAGTGATATTTAGTCCGGGGACCACCATTTTCTCTTAGGAGAGGTGTGGTTTACGATTGTCCAGAGCCGTTTATTGTGCTGAATGTCTCTCATGTGTCTGCACGTAGCCATAGCCAATCATATCATCATATCAGATGATGTATGACGTACCTGCTGTAAACTTTCTAACTAAACTATTTAGAACACGGTCTAAAGCTTGATCGAAAGATGGCGAAGTCTGCTTCTGTCATGTTGGATCCGTAAATACACTTTTGAAATTTTCATCCCTAAACAAACGACAAGTTTCCGTACTTCGAATAGTGCGTCATCGTCTTGTCGTCCCTCCTCGTTCTGTGATTGGTCCCAAATTCATGCGAAGATTTCGTCCATGGTCCCCAGACTGCTGTGAAGTTCAAAATGATTCGAGCACACACAGCAGCGTGGGATTCCCAGGCTAGCTTGTTGTGGGGTCGGCTACACATGCAATGGCCACTAAACTTCATCTTATAATATGATAAAGAAACCACAGAAATTATACATGAAAGTGAGAAAACACACCTCTCCATTGCTTAGTATGGACGCCGGGCTTCCCTATTTATTTTTATGAGGATAGAACGTAAATTGGGTCTGGGATCCGTTGGCTAACAAATGTGCGCATTTGTAGGAACATGCTCCGAGCTAAAGGCATTTCTATGATGTTACGTAGTGTGGCTTTAAATGTATAGAGACAATAATGTACTCGGTTTGCTCAAAGCTGCACATGAACACAAGAACAAGTTTCCGTGAACAGGTCAGTCCTCATTTGAAAGCTAAGAACCTCAGTTCAGCCAGTTTTTTCCCAAACTGGTTTAAACAATAGGATCTGGCAACAATAAGAGTGGAGCTCATTCTTTGTTCTGATTGGATCATTGTCCTGAGACACAGACAGATCATATGTATCAAATGTACGATGTCCATGACACTCTACAGACCCTCACTTTAAAAACAAAATCATTTTCTTTGTATACCAGAAAACGATTCATGGATTACTGAACGAGCTATTTCAATAATCAGGTAGTTGTGGATTCATGGATGAGTTGTTTCCGCCCTATAGAGTAAACCCTCTGCACTCTCGCACTCTTCCAGGTGCTGCGTTTCTACGGCTACTTCACCGAGGACGTCCTGTACTCTCCGGAGGAGCATTTTCGGATCCGGCCCGTGGTGCTGTACTACTACCTGGAGGACGACACCGTGTGCCTGATCGAGCCGGCCGTGGAGAACTCTGGGATACCGCAGGGCAAACGCATCAAGCGCCAGCGTCTGCCCAAGAATGAGTTTGGCGCCTTCTACACCTGGACCGACCTCAACTTGGCCACGGACCTGGAGGTGTACGGCGTCAAGTACCGCATCACCAACTGCGACGCGTTCACCAAGGTTCTTATTGTGCCGTTTCCTCCTCACAGAAAAGGCTTGGAGTTTGGTTCAGGGCTGCGCACCGTTAAACGATTCATATCGCAAAGACGTTTAGGTACTACTAGGATGGAAAAAATAAAAGTATCGAAAGCAGGTACAGAAAAAAAACACAGTTTTGATGCTATTAATAAAAAGCAGTGAAGAGCGACTTGCCTTGTAGTGTTTAAGCAGTCGAAAATCCGAGGCACTCCGTTTGCAAAAAAAGTGAAAAGTCCTTCAATAACATCTTTTTGACTGCTTAAACACTACAAGGTACACACCACAGCAAGTCACTTTTTAAACTTACAAAGTGGACCTGTTTTGATGCGCTCAAACGTCTATTACAGCTTTGGTGCTGCTGGTCCAGGGACAGCATTAACTTGTGCTTGGAAGTTTCAGCTCAAATAAATGATTTACCCCAATTTTTCACAATTTTTTTCTGATTTATTGCCACAATTTCTCTGAATTCACATGATTAATGTTCTGTTCTCTGGTTCTAGATGACAAATGTTTAGTATAGGTATCAAAAAGTATGGTTCATGTATCAGTATCCTCAAAGTGATGTACTGATATTAGGGTTGGGCCATATCGTATCGCATATCGTTAAAGTGATATAATGTTGTAATTTTTTATATCGTTGTGGACACAATATAATTTATGTTACGCTCCATCAGAGCAGCATAAACGGTGACTGTAGAACACGGGGACACGTTCTGAAAAAGTAAAAATGAAATGAAGGATGTAAACTGCTGGAGTAGATCAATTTGGAAGACAATTATGCCGTAAAAAAAAAAAAGAATAAAATATCACCGAATGAATCTTCCCAATAGGCGTAAGGCGGGGATTTTGAAGTAATTCGTCCATTGTCAATTATATCGTCAAATATATATCGTTATCGTGATATTTATTTTTTCATATCATGATATAGATTTTAGGCCATATCGCCCAGCCCTAACTGATTTCAGAAAAGATGTAACGGTACCCAGCCCTAATTTTGTTTCATTCATGCTTGTTTGACGTATCTTGTTTTCAATGATCTTTCTTTGGAAATGTAAGGCCTATATATACAGAGCTAAATATAAGAAGAGCCACTGCCTGATACCGTTTTTTTCCCGCAGGAGTTCCTGACCAGTGAAGGCATCGTCCTGAACGAGCCTGAGCCTCTGCCCTCAGACCCGTACTCTGAGCAGCGCGCCGAACCCAGGCCCTGCTTCACCACACCGTCCGAGTACGACAAGATGAACCAGTTCCTGACCATGGACCGCAAGGTGAGAACCACGAGAGGACACATGGACTCGGCCGTGTTTGCTATTGAACTTGCAGTAAAAGTACATCCTTCGTTATGTTAGCAAAGCAGAGGTTCTTTAAATTCATTTTACTCAAGTAGAAATAAAAGCATAAAATGATGCAAATAAAATTAAAATACATTTATTTTTTAATGGGACAGTGCATATTAATGATCAGACAACTAGTGCTGTAAATATGCCGGATTTAGCTCAAGGCTAATTTCCATCCGCAGTCCCATGAGGTAAAAAACTAAGACAAGGACATACAAACTATAAAACACACAAGCCAAAACACACAGCGGTACATTACAGACAAAACAGGCAAGGACAACAACTACACAATTCATAAAGTGCATCTCTTTCATACGCCACTCCCCTCGTCCCTCCCACACACACCTGTACCTGCAAATATAAATACAAATATGTTCCTGTCTAATGCCTCTTAATGGTTACACCTTTGTGGGCAAAGAAGCCATTCTTTCAGCTGTCTCTTAAATGAGACGTAGGGCGTAGGTTTCTCTAACTGTCATAGGTAGAGTGTTCCAACTAGAACAAGCCTTAATGGAAAGCACGTTTTGAGAAAACGTTCGCCTCCGAAGCTGTACTTCACAGTCCCCCCCCCCCGACTGTTGAGCGAGTGCTGGTCTCACACGTTCTTCTTTTTCATGAATTCCCTAAGAGGAGGCGGGGCCAGGTCATGTACCACTCTATAAACAAGACAATTCATTTTAAAAGATTGTAGATTTTCAAAATAAAAAAAAATATATTTCTTAATTAGAGCACATATTATGTGAAAAGACTGGGGTTTTCGATCAAGTACCTTAATAGCTGTTTTAATAACTGCTGAATTGGTTTAAGCGCAGTGGCACCAGCAAAGGACCAGGCTGTGAAACACTATTCAGTATGGGAGAATATCCTACAGTGGAGGTAGGACTTTGCTAAACTTGACAGTGACCCTGAAAAGTGACTCTGCAAGTTGTGAAAGGTGTATAAATGAATCTCTGAAGAATTGGGATGTTGTTACAAAAAAGTACCACAACTATTCCACTGACTCGAGCCTCTGTCATGGTTCAGGTTTAGGGCCTTTAAGAGCCCTAAGAGTAAAGTTAACATTGTTTGAGATTTCACTCCATTCTATGTCTAATGAAGCCCTTGTCCCTTACAGATTCACTCCCAGTGAAAACTGAATGTTTACTCATTATGTTTTACTGATACTTCAGAATAATATTATATTACTTATGTACAAGTAAAATTAAGGTTTGAATAAACTAATTCAAGAAGTATTTCTCACATCTGGTGCCAACTCATCTAGAAACCTAAGATCCAACAAAAAGCGGGCGGCACTTTGGGCACTTCTGGTTTAGAGCTATAACACACAATCAAGTACCTTCATTGAAGATGGACAACTCCTGTACGACTGAGAACTTACACAGACATAACACACATAGTTCCAACAAAAGATTGTTTCACTTTTGCCGAATTCAGATTTAAAGTTTGTTCCAAAAAAAGAGCTTTACTGTTTACACTCCTCCGGGCCCCGGCCCCTGCAGGTGCTGCGCTTCTTCGGCCTGTGGGACGACTCGATGACCCTGCTCGGGGGAACTCGCCCTGTGACCATTCACTATTACCTGGTGGACAACACCGTGGAGGTCAGGGAGGACCACGAGCCCAACAGCGGAATAGACCCTTTCCCCATCCTCATGAAGAGGCAGCAGCTGCCCAAGTCCACCAAGGCACACGTCACTGGTAATGCTTTCAGATAATACCTTGTCATTGGCTTCTCTTAGACCTTATTTTGTTTTATTCACCATTAAACGCAGGAAATAAAAAGGGATGGTTTTATTGAATGGGTAAAATGTCTGTGTTAATTTTGTGTACATTAGTTTTGAAAACAGTCAAAGCGGAGCAACTCTGATCACAAGTGTAACCTGATCCTCACAGGCAGCTTCCCCTCATGTATCCTGGAGGTGTCCAAACATGAGGTGGAGGAGTACTTTTCTCCTAAGGACTTCCAGGTGGGGCAGAAGGTGACCCTGCTGGGGCGACACTTTCTGCTGTGCGACTGTGATGACTTCACCAAACACTTCTACAAGACTAACTTCCCCGACATGGAGCTGAAGCCAGTGGAGCGGAGCAAGGACCAGGAGCCTTTGGATAGGAAGAAGGTCCCACTGCAGACACCGTACTGCACTATTCAAATCACACAGCACCACCAGTATATCAGCTAATGGGATTAGCCTGTCCTAATGGGACAGGCGTAAAACCACATTTTTATGAAAAGTGTGATTTTTAAATGATTTTAAATCTATTACTACATTTTGTTGAAATTGTTTCAAAATTCTTGAATATTACCAAAAACTATCTAAATAATGTTATGTAATAGTGGTATTTCTACAATATTTGTGATGTTCATTTTGTGGCTGTTTATTTCCTTGTAACAAAACCACTTCTGTTAACGACCGACTTCCAACATTCAGAATGAGTGTTTTCAGGCTGCTTAAATCAATGATTTTAATATTATTACTACAGCAACTGGTACAATTATACAGTGGGAACCAGATGTTTACATACACTTTATAAAAATATACATTTGCATTTTTTTTCTCACTGTCTGACATGAAACCAGAATTCACTTTTACTTTTTTAGGTCAATTAGAATTTTAAAAGTTATTTCTATTTGCTAAATTTCAGAAGAAGAAGATATAATTTTCTACACCGTTTTATGTTACTTTCTACAAAACCAAAAGTTTACATTCATACATACATTTCATTAATGGTAGCATTGCCTTTAAACTGTATACGTTGGGTCAAATGTTTTGGATTTCCTTCCACAAGCTTCTCACAATAGTTGGTAGGAGTTTTGGTTCTTTCCTCCAAACAGAACTGGTGTAACTGAGACACATTTGTAGGCCACCTTCCGTGCCTATGCCTTTTCAGCTCTGCCCATACATTTTCAACTGGATTGAGATCAGGACTTTGTGATGGTCACTTCAAAACATTGATTTTGTTATCCTTAAAGGAACAGGCCACCGTTTTTCCACACTGAGATCTGTTCTTACCTGAGCTTAGACGAGTTGATGCGCACCTGTCTGGTCTTTGTGCCCGTGGAAGAGCTTGGTTTCTTCTAACTTCACCCTGTTTGGAGCCATAGGAATATACTGGAGAGGCCAAATGCTAACAACATCTTTGGTCGTTTTGCGTGACTGAGGGCACGCGCAAAGACCAGACAGGTACGCATCAACTCATCTAAGCTCAGGTAAGAACATATCTCCGAGTTTGTAAAAATGGTGTCCTGTTCCTTTAAGCCACGTTGTTACCAGTTTGGCAGTTTGTTATGGGAATTGTCCATTTGGAAGACCCATCCGCGCCAAAGCTTTAACTTCCTGCCTGATGTCTTGAGATGTTGCTCCAATATTTTCACATAGTGTTCTTTCTTCATGTCATCTATGTTGTGAAGTGCACCAGTGCAACAGCCCCACAGCATGATGCTGCCACCCCCGTATGTCACAGGTGGGAGGGTGATCTCAGGCTTTTTCCTCCAAACGTGATGATGGTCATTATGGCCAAACAAGACCACAGGAAATGTCTCCAAAAATTAAAGTCTTTATCCTTTTTAACCTCTTACCACCCGCCTTAACCAAGCGCATTTTCGAACTGGAGAAACTGCGCTTGGTTAAGGCGGCTTTACCCAGATCTAAAAGGTTACAGCTTATAGGATAGTGTAACGCCTCAATTGAAAGCTAAGACCTACAAAACTGATCTAAATGGATCTTTTTCCTTGCGGAAAAGTTAATTCTGGTTTCATGTCAGACAGTGAGAAAAAAATGTTTTTGGGGTGCCAAAACACTTCCTACCTCAGTGGAAATGATGACTGTGATGTGGTTACAGGCGGTGCCCCCCTACAATGGCTTCGGCACGCTGGAAGACTCGCTGCAGAACTGCCTGAGCCTGATCCCAGAGCCGCCCAGGAGGAACGTGGTCAAACAGCTGGAGAACGACGGCAAAGTGCTGCGCTACAGAGCCAAGCTGGTCAGACCACAGAGCAGACATCCTCGTCTCGCAGTGTCACATGCTTCAATACCTGCCTATTCCTATTGTGATCTTTGATTCCATTGGGATTAATGATGTAGTAAAAGTAGCTCCAGTGTAGGGCTTGATTTTTTGCCACAATTTATCTATATCCCAATTTCCTCCCATTTTCCCCCCAAATTATTCCCATATTTCCACACATTTCTTGACTAACCCGATATTGTAAATTTGCAGATCTTCCGCACATTATTTTTGTTTTCTGGTTCTAGATGACAAATATGTTTGTATAAGTATTAGAAACCAAGTATCCTTAAAGTAAATGTAACTGCACCCAGCCCTACTGTATTGTTGTAAAACATTTGACATGTTTTATTAGGAGTCGCCAGACTCCATCGACCAGGACCGCTCCTTCGTCTTGTCCTACTTCCTGACTAATGACATGATCAGCATCTACGAGAAGTCCGCCCGCAACACCGGCGTCATGGGAGGGAAGTTCCTGGAGAAGACGCGTATCTCCAAACCCGGGTCCAGTGCAGAGAACCCGCAGTTCTACACCCCGGCAGACCTGGCCCTCGGCGCCACTGTGGAGGGTAAAAACTAGACACACGCCTCATCATTATCCCCAGGTTTTACACACGTGTATTTATTTGTCCTTTTGAGGTTTCCACGAGGCATTGATAACCATTAATAGTCACGAAATAACTAATTATAAAACATTTACCCAGCTTTCTTTAATTTTACCTTTTTGTTATGTTTGGACAATGACAGGAAGTGACATAGTAAGAGGCCATTTTAAACTGTTGCCGTGCCAACCATGTCATGTCAATGGGAAATGATGGCGTGTTCCACGTTTTCTCAGAGTTGTAGCGTTCCAGTTGTCCAGGTCAGAAACATCGGAGGTAGACACTTTGTTGCTCATGTTCGAGCATCATTATCAGTTTACATAGAAACTTCATTGGAATATACAATAGTATCATGTATTTATTATAATTGTTGTAAATACAATGATTATTTAGCACTAGTAGTTTCATATTTTCTTTTTAACCGTTAATTAAGACATTAGCTACAAAGCAGTAAAGCTTATCAGTTTCGTGTTGACTTCTAACAAGTTTATTTGGGAAACATCTGCCAAATAACGCGATTTATTGAAGCTTTACATTTGTTGCATGTCACATCGGGCGCAGCCATCTTTAAATGATCCTTGTCGGGTTTGGTGATTCTGTCCCGAGTTTCCGTGTCAGAATTACAGAGTTGGTGTTCCAGTTAAAATTTCTTTGTCGGAGCTCGGAAATTCCCACCTCTGAGATCAAGTGGAACCTTGAGAGAGTCAAACTGCAATGGGAAATGGTACCATAGGAACCACTCACTCAATCACACTCTCATTCACACACCAATGTACTAGTGTCTAACATAATGATTATGATTGTTGTGTTTCCAGGCAGTGTGACTAGGCTAGTAGCAGCAAGGCTAGCTACTTATTGCTAGCCTAGCTAGCAATAAGGTGAAGGTGCAGTTGGAGAGGAGGAATGGTGGTGAAATCGGACTCCCGTTTCCCCCAACTTCTGCACAACTGCAGACAGGGACAGAGATAGTGTCCTCTACTACTACTTGCAGAGTGATATGAAAGACCTGTATTACAAGCACGAACTCCGTTGCCATTGGCAGCGGTCATTATTTTTTTCAGAGGCCTTCTATCAGAAAATAATGACCGGTAGAACGTTGGAAAATCCCATTTAAGTCAATGCAGCGTTCTACTTGCATTGTGAAGAGCCGTATAATAAAAGTCTATAATAACCCCAAAAAACAAGGCAAAACTTTGACAGATTTCATTCATTTTTCATTTATTCATTGACACTGACTTTCTCTTCATTTTTAGTTTTCAACCACCGTTTTGTGCTGACCGATGCTGACCGCTACGTGCTGACCTACCTGGAGTCTATCCAGAGCCAGGTCCCCACTCAGACCATAGACTCTCTCCGGAGGAGGTTTGGACTGGACAGCACCGACACCATGGCGAAAAACGGTAGCACACTGTCACACTGCTGTCTTATATTGGATTGACTGACTGTGGAAGGAGGAAAGGTTTTAGTTGTAAGGATTTGTAACCCCAAGGGCAGGGCTCTTTCTGCGTTCTGATTCGACATAAGCTTTTGAACTCAAACTAAAAATGTAAACAAAAATAACCCTTCCATTTTGTTCAATATTTTTGTAATTGTGAATAAATGAACATTACAATTGTGTCAGTGAATCCAATATTTGATTTGAACATGTTTACGTCATATGACACAGATAGGTCATGTTTATGTTGATCTTTGTCTACCTTTAAAAGTTTGAATAATTTGTAATGTAAGGCAAGGCAGGCAAGTTTATTTGTAGAGCACAATTCATACACAAGGCAATTCAAAGTGCTTCACAGTTGCAGAAAATTACAAGAAAACAGATAAAATCAATCAATAAAACATCAACATAAAGTTAATCAATTACAGTAAAAGGCAAGAGTGCAGATAAAATACTTTCAGTTTTCATCTGCTCGGGTAAAAAGAGCTGTTTTCAGCCTGGATTTGAACATTGTCAGAGTTGAGGCCTGTCTCACATCCTCATGAAGACTGTTCCAGATTTTAGCTGCATGAAACTGAAACACAGCCTCACCGTGTTTGTTATTGACTCTGGGAACCACCAGGAGACCCCTCCCTGAAGTTCTCAGGGCCCGAGATGGTTCATACGGCTCTAACATGTCAGAGATGGACTTTGGTGCTAAACCATGAAAAGACTTGTACACAAGCAGAGCTGTTTTAAATTCTATTCTCTGAGTGACAGGAAGCCAGTGCAGAGACCGGAGCACTGGACTAATATGGTCATATTTCCTGGTTCTTGTCAGGACTCGAGCAGCAGTGTTCTGGATGTTCTGCAGCTCTAACAGCTCGTTTAGAAAGGCCAGTGAGCAGGCCGTTACAGTAGTCTAACCTGCTGGAGACAAATGCATGGATGAGTGTCTCCAAGTCTGGTTTTGACACTATTCCTCTGATCTTAATGTTTTTCAGATGGTAAAAAGCTGATGATGTTATTGCTTTGATGTGGCTGTTTAAGTTCAGGTCTGAGTCCATGATTACTCCTAGATTTCTAACCTGTTTTTTTGGTTTTAGAGAGAGAGACTCAAGGTGACTGATAACACTTTGTCTTTGTGTCTGTGGGCCAAAAACAATGATCTCAGTTTTGTCTGAGTTTAGTTGGAGAAAGTTGTTTTGCATCCACAAACTGATCTGTTCGATGCAGTGACAGAGAGTATCTACAGGCCCATGTTCACCTGCCGTCAGTGACACGTAGATCTCGTAGTTGTGGTACGACACATTGTTGCTGTTTATTAGCTGACCCAATGGAAGCATGTACAAGTTGAATAAGAGGTGTCCCAAGATGGACCCCTGGGGGACTACACAGGTGAGGGAAATTTTGTCCGTCGACAAAGTACGTCCTATCCTCCAGATAGGACTTGAACCAGTTTAGCACAGTACCAGAGATTCCCACCCAGTTGTCTAACCTGTGAAGATCCCGTGGTCCACTGTGTCAAAGGCAGCGCTCAGGTCCAGCAGAACTAAAACTGAGACCTTACCTGCGTTGGTGTTCATACGGATATCATTTGTCACCTTGATCAGAGCTGTCTCAGTGCTGTGGTGGGGCCTAAAACCTGATTGGAAAGTATCAAACACATTGTTAGATAGGAGAAAGTAAGTGAGCTGTTGATATATTACTTTCTCCAGGACTTTTCCTAAGAATGGTAGGTTTGATATGGGCCGGTAGTTGTTCAGTATCTTGGGATCAAGGCTGCTCTTCTTTAGAAGAGGCTTAATGACCGCGGTTTTCAGAGCCTTTGGAAATGCTCCAGTCTCAAATGAAATGTTGAGGTTGTGGTAACAAGCCGGTCAGTACAGACTTCAGAAATCTAGTGGGTAATTCATCAAGGCAGCATGTGCATGAACTCAGACCGGAGATAACCTCTTCCATTGTTTTGTCAGTAACAGGTGTGAAATGTGTCAGCTCAAGGTGTTTATCTGGTGGCAGGGTTGCCATTTGTGTTGTGGAAACTATGGCATTTTTAAAGCCTTGGACTTTGTCATAAAAAATATTGCTCATTGCTCATTGCACTTAGATGTAGAGATTAGTTCTAAGGGCAGTGAAACTGGAGGGTTAGTTAATCTGTTTACTGTGGAAAACAGAACACGAGAATTGTTTTTGCAGTTTGCGATGATTTTAGAGAAGTACTTCTCCCTTTCTCCACGCAAAATCTGGTTGAACTCACAAAGCACTTCTTTGTATATCTCAAAATGAACCTGGAGCTTTGACTCGCGCCATTTCCGTTCGGCTTTTCGACACTCCCTTTTCTGTGCCCTGACCGAATCTTCACTTCTCCAAGGTGCCCTTTGTCTATTGTTAACCATTTTAACCTTGACAGGAGCAATAGTATCCAAAACATTTAAGACGCTTGATGTGTAAGAGTCCAACAGATTATCACTTACTTATTACTCTATGGTCTGAGACTATCGCTCTATGGTTTGAGCCTATCGCTCTATGGTTTGAGCCTGTAGCTCTATGGTCTGACTGCGATCAAACTGGGACTTTTAACTTCACTCAGGACAGTTTTTCCTCCAGTTAAATACCGTAGCGTATGAATGCAGAAAGCATGTTGATTAACTAATGTGCAGACGGCTGTTGATCAAAATTATGATCAGAGGATGAGGAGAGCAGCTGCTTTTGGAAAAAGTCATGTTCACAATGACACTAATACCAGTGCTGACCAGTGCAATGTCAACCTTCATCCACATTTACAATACTTATTTTCAATACTTCTCCACGTAAAATAATTAGTTGAAATAGGATAATACTTACTGACTAAAATGTGTCTAAAAACCAACCCCTTATGGCAATACTGCCACATGATTGGTCCAAACCACCAGTGGATTTGACCCAACTGCATCAGCTCGAGCCTTTCTGCATCTTGATATTGAAAATTCTAATCTTGTGACCATCCATCTAGAAGTGTAGGTTACTGACGCTGATCATTTTTTAAGCTAATGCTGGATTTTTCACTTTTAACATGTTTTTAATGGTAAAATGGTAAATGGTCTCAACTTCTATAGCGCAATCTATAGAAGTTGAGAAGTATAGAAGCAATCTATATATTAATCTATTTGTAATAACTTAACTTTGCATGTCATATGAAGCTCCTCTTTTTACCCTGTTGATTTTGTCTTTTTAGGTGAAGAACATGCTGTGACAAAGCCCTCATCATGACGAGAACTGTGATTAAAATGTTATATGCAAATCAAACATCATTCATTTTTGTGTTAATTATTCATCTACTTTTCAATCACTCAATCAATGGTTTTGTATAGCCCAATATCACAACAGGAGTTGCCTCATAGGGCTGCAACAAACATTAAGGCAATAAAAACAGAGCAGTAAATAAGTCAATGTAAAGTTCCGGCGAATCAAATATCCAGGCAAACATAAAGTCCTAATAAGCGTCAGCAGTGGGTGGCGACGAGCAGCTCGGGTGTCCCCTGTCCTTAGACTCTCCAGCACGGCAAGGAAAAACTCAATATTTTGCAAATAAGGATAGCCAATTCATACATTTTTCAGAATTTAAAAGAAAAACACACCAATTACACTGGCACAGACAGAAACGTCTGTAAAAAATGTCTTAAGAAAAAAGTAGGAAAATGTGTAATATCCATCAGACTTGGAAACGGGATCACCCATGTGTTGCATTATTGTTTTTAAGTCCACAGACTACCATACGCCTGAATCTGACCATTTCAGAGCTCCAATCGCCTTCCTTTACAAAGCAAAGGAAGCTCATTGGCTCAGAGCGTTTCAATTGGTTTGATCATTCAAACATAAATATCAGATTGTTAGTGCAAATAAGGAAAACGCCTGTTTGAAACATTTATTGGACTCGCATTGATTGATTGTGTTGGTGCTTCGGTCGCGTTTATGACAAGTTGCAATAAAAATATAGGTTGTCCACAAGAGGTCAGTGTTCAAACAGAATGAAGCAGTTTTTACCAGGAAGGTGCTGAAGCATCACCCATCACTAGAACAATGTTTGGTTTGCAGTGGCTTCTGCTCAGTTGGTGTGTTATAGTTATAGTACATTTAGTCATTAATGAAGGTCCGTCAGTGGTAGTAGCGTCTTAGCTCAAGGTGTAGGGAACTCAGTCCAAACACAGGTCTGCAGTGTTTGGACTGAGTCAGGTTCCTTTCAGAGTTAAATTCTTCCCTCCAGGTCCTGGTAGGAGGCCTCAGGGAGTAGAGGGCCGGGTAAGAAGACCAGTGTCACCATGATCTGAAGGTTGTGAGTTGAAACCTCAGTCAAACACAGGCCTCTGACCAGTGAGAAAGACAGAAGCTCAGACACTGGTGGCAGGTCTTACAGACAGTCCAGACATTGGGTGCTCAGCCATAGACCGTTAAAAAGAATAGACAACTCCTCGCCGTTTACCATAATGACCATGTTCGAGGGGGAAATCATGGCGGATTTACAGACTCCTCCCCTGCGCTGACGAAGCATGTTCCTAAAAAGGGCATAAGGGCGGGATCTTGACTGTAGACTCAGCCCTTGCGTGACGTGTAGCTCGCGCAGCTCCAATGCTAACAGTCCGACGCTCATTAGGAGAGTTCAAACATTTTTCTTTCGAAAACCAGCCTGGTTTCTTTAATTGTGACTAACCCAGCGTTATCTCAGGAGGAATGTGCAGCCGTAGAAAGTGTTTAAAAAAATAGAAACCAGGCGTTAAAGTTGTTAACGTGTCTAAAGTCCAATGCTTTTCAATGGGAGACTAGCGGCTATATGGAGGTACTACAAGCTTTCTTTCCTATAGACAGACGAAGTGGTATGAAAACTAACACTTGGTCTGTCTATAGGAAAGAAAGCTTGCATAATTCTTAGAAGACCTAATGAATCTAATCGAAGAACTGGAGGTACTACAGCAATGGCGGCCTCCAGTGTTGCGGTCGTAAAGCATTGTGTTCAGCATGGTGAGTATCCACTGTGTTAAACGAGACACATTTTATCACTACTGTAAGTATAACTGTCATTTTACAAAAAGACAAACCAATAGGACAGTGACCCAGGCAGGACTTGAACCTACAAAATCAGCACAGGAGAGACTTAACACACTGCACCTTAACCTCTCAGCCACATCAGCACGCTGTCGCCGTCATTTTTAGTAAAGTCAATGGTGTTAATTTTTCATTTTGCGCAGACGTTTTACATTTGAACACTTCTGTCCTAAAGTGGATTTAGCTCTGTGATTTCTAATCTCATTTGTATTAAATTATGATGGTGACAATAATCCAACAGGATTACCTCACTTGAAATTAGAGCTCGCCGAGGACTGATTATTAAACTCTTCTCGTCTTGAACTATGAACTGCTGAACTTCTACACTACTGTCAGGAATTATTTTCAGTTGTGAACCAGTACCGAATATTTTGCTGCACAAAAATTCATAATAAAACAAAACAGATACTTTTGTGTGGAAAAAATGCATTTGATTCCGTACAATCAGGATAATACAATGGAAATGGTAAAAGAGACCATACTTCACTTTAACAGTTAACAGCACATGTGTTTGACCAGACCAACACCATCAGCTTCAATAACTGTTGTTGCATTGGCTAAAACCACTGTTCTCGTTGTTCATGTTTTTAGAAAACACTGAAGGCGAGACGCTGCAGGTCAATAGAGAATAATTTAGTGATTTCAGTTTGAAACTTCTGCGGACATAAATTAGAAAAAAAATTATTGCAAGTTTCTTGTAATGTGTGTTCATCTAAAAAAGAAAAAAAAATGTCTAAAAATTGAACAAAATATATTCAGCGACAAAAATAAGAGACCCAGATTTAAATGTTTTGTATTCGTTTTGCATTTTAGTGCAACTGTGAACGGTAAGTGAAAAAAACTAAAAATATAAATCAAATTTCACCTTTTTTTGTGTTCAAAGCTCAATAAATCTAGAATTAGATATTAAAAACCTTCAAAATATTATTGAAGGAAAACTCACCCTCAAATCCCCCTTTTTTTTGCAGATAAACTCTATAAATGAGTGTCCAATAGTGCTGTCTACATGTCCTGGTCATAATTTTGGCACTTTAGTGCAAATAAGTTGAAAGATCAACTTGATGCATAAAAGTGAGGCGCCATCTACAGGAGATCTGTCTTTACTGCATTTGATTTTTGAATTAGTTGCTTTTATTGCTAGATTAGTTAGCTGAATTTAGTTTAGGACATTTGTTAGTATTGGTTTTAGATTTCAATATTGTGTGTAATTTTAGTGTATATTGTTTATTGTACTACTTCTACTCGGACTTTGTTTACGAGTTGAAGTAAATAAAAGTCAAATGACTCAGGCCTGTCAATCACCGACCCAGACCCCTCCCACCCCTCTGGAAGGGGGGGTTAGTTACTCTTTGAGTCCAACACTGGAAAGTTTGGAGTCTGGAGGAGAGACTTAAGTGAGGTGGTCGTTGCAAAAACCTAATTTTGAGGAAAAGCGGCCCTGAAAGAGAACATTTCTTTCATATTATATTTATATACAATATTATATGGACATCTTGGAGCCTTCAGGACACGTGGATATTAAATATTTGTGAATGAATACCCGTGGGAAAGCGATGTAGCTACTTTCGGGAAATCTCCACCTGGCTAGCGACAAAATGTCATAAAATCATCGTTTTGTCATTTTTCTACTCGGACATGAAAACTAAAGTTACGCTAAAAATCTTCACTTCGACCACCGTGGGAAAAATCCGTATTTCCCCTGCAGCATCTCGCCTTAATGCTGGCTTTGTTTAAAAGTCTAAGAGAAAAGTGAAGGGAGAATTTACATAGCACCAGACGTCCAAAAGCTACTCAAGGACTGAAGATGAAGTCATTTGAACCAGTAGAAAGTCCTTATTCTGTGGTGCGTTTCACTTTATTTCACGACAATAACAGTTCACGATTGTTCTGCTGGTCTGGAGCTCCTCTTCAACAATACTGATAAGATGAGACGTCCTGGCGCTTCAGCTCCTTGTCCATGGCGGAGCCTCGGCGCACAGCAGCAGCAGCAGGCGTCCCGGGATGTCGGCAGCACCCCCCCCCCCCCTCCGTTCGGTGGGCTGATGGAGAACTGCGGCTCGGACGGTCCCGGGGGCAGGTTCAGTCAGTGAGCGGGAGGGGGGGGACGGACGGTGGGGGGTCTTCAGGGAGATTTGAGTTTTTTGGTGCGAGGGGAAGCGCCGTTCTCCGCCTTGAGGACGCCGTTTTCGTGGTGACCCACTGGAGAGCAGACACAGTAAGGGGGGGGGGGAAGGTCAGGGGGCTTGTGATTGTGGAGAAAGAACAATAGTGTGCCACGAAACCTGTTCAAATGCTGAAGGTAAACGTCAAAATATTGCAATATTTGGAGGTGTAAGACATGATGAAGGCTAATCAGACCCCCCCCCCCCCCCCCCGAAAGCGTCCAGTACTCACGTGAGTCTCGCTTGAGCGGCCGGAGCGCCTGTTTGGCGGCCGTCTTTTTCCGCAGAGCCTGTTCGTGTCTGAACTCCCTCCACCGCCGCAGCTGGAAGCGGATGAACTTCCACAGCAGCCAGGACTGGGTCAGGCAGACCAGGAGCAGGACGGTCATCCTGCAGCACAGACACGCCCCGGGTCAACCTCGGGTCAACCTCTCGCCCCCTCACTTCACACGTGTTCAAAACATCACATTAGTAGAACGCTTATTTTGGGCTCTGATACCTGGCAACCCTGCTGATCTGGAAAACAGTCCCTCAGACGCGTTTCACTACAGGCTTTATTCAGCGAGTCAAATGTAATGCTTTTTAATGTCAATGTAAAGCTCAAACACTTCACAAAATCAGCGCATTTTTCATTTCTTTTAACCCCTTAACCACCTGAACATGTTCTCCAGTTCGGTTTTACCCAAATCTAAAAGCTTTTTGAAAAAAGTGTCATAAAAGCGACTAACGGGGATGAAAATGCAACATAAACGTGACAAAAAAGCGACACAACCATGAGGAAAACACAAAAAAGTAACAAAATAAAAAGCCACAAAACAACAATAAAGCAGCAACAAAAGAGAGACAAAAAAATAAAAACCTACAAAAACAACAAAAAGGAAGACAAAAACACTTCAAAAATGTGAAAAACACACCAACAACGTAACAAAAGTTTCAAATGAGGCGTTACACTGTTGCTCTCCAGTCAAGAACTTTTCAGATTTGGGTAAAGCCGAACTCGGTTAAGATTTGCAAACAATTCAATCACTGGAAAGCAAATCGGACTAAACGGGAACGTTTTTTGGTCATTTTCACAAAACTGCAACTGAACATGCTTTAGAGAAGTGGTTCCCGACCTTTTTAATCTCGCGGAACCCTTGAGTCGTTCATTTACCCTCCTAGTACCCCCCCCGATCTCAAAGATCTTGCCAATATTATTAGAAAGCGACCATCTAAATTCAGATTCTTCAGTATTTAATGTTGTGCTGTGTTAAAAAAAAGAAACTAAAATACTCAAATCAAAACTTTTATTGAAAAAACTATTCAAACTGTCCTTAGAAATTAATATTGAAATCCTACTCAGTTTAACTCCAGAGTTGAGAAGCCTTGGGACGTGCTGGAGTAGGCTTTGCACAGTGGTCACACTCTCCCATCATCAAAACAAGATGTTAGTGGAAAATGAACGCGACACCGGTTTATTATTTTTATATGACATTGTGAATGGTGCTGTAATCAAAGGTAAAGGCGGTCCAACCAAACATACTAGATACTGGTATTGTGGGGGTTTGCTCTTTGAAAGGCTGATCATGTGAGTAACATCATGTGTAGGATAAAGCAGTAAAACAAAGTGCTATTGCAGTAGACTTTAGAACGTGGATGACTTTATGAGTGTGTTCAGTAAAATGGACTCAAAGTGACTCTCTCCTCAGCGCTGGGGGGGTTAGGAACAACTACAAAATAAAGTATCCATTAAGATGTTTGCCATTCCATTTTGACATATTTCTGATGGTTTGCAAAAATATGTCTCCATATCGAGAAAGTTCCCAAAAATATTGAGATTCATTTCATTCATTTTTTTCAATATCGCAGAGGCCCCGAGTCACCGGTTTGGATTCCCACTGACCGTATGAGCACCGTGTTGAAGTTGCCCGAGTCCCAGTCCAGCCCCTGGTTCTCGGAGCGGGCCAGACCAAAGCCCACGGCCAGGAACATGAGGGTGAGCGTGGCCATCCGCGTGAACACGAAGCTCACCGCCCACAAGTCGAACCTTCACCAAAGACAGAAGAGCAAAACAGTATTTTCATCGATTGTCAGGTTTGCGATTAGTTATAGCATTTAGGTACATTTTTTAAGCATAGCTTTTTGTATTATAGATAATTGTGTAGTTTTAGTCATTAGTTGATTTTATGTCTAGATTAGTTAGCTGAATTTAGTTTAGGACATTTGTTAGTATTGGTTTTAGAGTTCAATCGTGTGTAATTTTAGTGTATATTGTGTATTGTACTACTGTGTAGTCGCTTGAACTCCAGGCTCGGACTTTGTTTACGAGTTGAAGTAAATAAAAGTCAGATGACTCCGGCCTGTCAATGACCGACCCAGACCCCTCCCAGAAGGTCGTAGTCCATGTAGTAACTTACAGAACAAGTCCACTGATATAATTGTTCAATCAGACTGATACATGAACACGATCATGTCTAATATGAACAAAGTCTAAATTTGTACCACATGTATTGTTTCAGTCTCCCTGTCATGAATGTCCTGTCTACACATCCATGGTCACCAGCTTGACTTGAACGTGTCCTCACATTTTTTGGTGGTTCTCGTCAGTGAAGTAGAAGAGCCTGGCGATGTGGAAGCCCAGCTCGGACAGGTACTGAAGGAAGAGCAGCACCAGCCCCACACGGCTCAAACTGCAGAAACACAAAGGTTATTCACAAATACAATCTGGTCAAGGTTTAATGGTGAAACAAAAAAATCATTGCTTGTGCTGTCAACTAATTGAAGAAATGATTGCCGACTAATTGACAAGAATAAAAGTCAGCTGCAGCCCTACACTGAACTCGTTTGCCTCCACTAGAAATCATTTCCTGCCAATTATTGGCAGCTACTGTGTTTAGCCTTTTTAAAGTCGCTCTGTCAGCAGAGGATGGAATCGGTTCTGAGCATGATGTTGTATAGCACTGTCCTGGGGTAACACTGTCTCGCTTAGGGCTGCACGATATGGCAAAAGATCGATTCCTTTTGATTTCATTTCTTCATAATAAATATATGGAGCTGATTGAAGGACTTTGTACAAATGGCAACTAAAAACAAATGCTTTCCTTCAGTGTCATTTTAACTCATAAAACATTTTGGATAATTACTTACAATAAAACGTTACACAGACTGTAAACACTTCAGCAGGGGCAGAGCAACAAATACATTCTGGGCCCTGGGCACAAACTACCATGGTGAGATTATTGTTCAAAATCATGTTTTACATCCGCTGTATTTCAGCCCGGCTGGGCTTCATATTTATACATCAATTACAAAGAAATGTAGACAAATACAAAAGGCTTTTTTATGATTGCATTGTTCATCCTATTCTGGGCCCTGGGTACTCAGTACCCTTTAGCCCCCTCAGTCCTACCCCCACGACCAGAGGACACCAGTGTTTATAACTGTACTTATTTATTGGTTTATTTGGTCGGGACAGTGCATGTTAATGAACATACATGGGTCTCATGCATGTAAACAAGCCACACTGGATTGTAGCCTTGGGCTAATTTCCATCCGTCGTCCCCATGCGCACTCTCAAACACACTCTCATTCATCCTGGCCTATTGTACATGTTTTTAGTGGTAGGGGAAACCATAGTGCCCGGGGGAAACCTACACAGACGAGGGGAGAACATGCAAACTCCACACAGAAAGGCCCGGCATCACAGCGGTGAGGCACACTAGAAGGTTTAAAATGTGGCGGCCCAACACCCATGTCTAACCCCAACCACCCAGCTGATCCCCACACATTGCCTTCTAACCTGTGGGAAAGATTCATTTAACGCTAGATTTAATCGCAATCTCAATAATCAACAGGTTTACGGCCATTTCTTTGACAGAAACACAATCTAGTTTTGGAATTTGGACGAGATGGTGGAAGACCTTTGTGTGTTCAATGATACTGGAGGAAAGCATTTGCTATACTGTGATCTGAGCTTTATCTGTCATGAAGTTCATGAATCAGCTACATGAATTTATTTTTTATAATGAAAAAATATTGAAAATGGAGAAGAAAAAAAAGTTGTTCAGCTCTACACTAACAAATGTGACCAGTCACTAGAACCAGGGACACAAGTCGGTTCTGGGGCATTTTGAGATTTTCACAGATTGTTAAAGTGTCGTCTCCAAACTTTGCAACGATGTGTAACACATGGAAATCTGATCATATTTGGAGACGTAGCCGCGATTTGAAGTGAACAATTCCAAAAAGGCCAAAGGGCTGAAAAGTTCTCACCTCTCTCTGCTGCTGAGAACAACAATAGGGCTCATTTACATATCATTTACATAAGCCACACCCCCATAAAGCTCCCCACTGTCATGTCATGTTGTGTATGTTGTTGCTATGTGTGTATGTTGGGCCATAGTGATGTAGATAATGGACATAGTGTAGCCGACTCTTTTATTTACTTTACAGTCAAAATCCTCCGTGCTTCTCCCAGTCCCTCCCTGTGTCAGCTCCGCCTCCGTGAGCTGCTGGAGCCTCAGGCTGAGAGAGTTAGACTCCAGACATCACTGAAGTTAGAACTTTAGAAAAGACTCCTGTACTGTTTTTCTAATGCACGTACATACAGCACAACAATGGCCTCATCAAAAAGCAAACAGACACGATAGCACAAGCGACAAAAAAACAAACGTCTGAAGTAACCTCTGCCTTCTGCTCAACAAACTCGTGGTAAATCCATTTTCCTCGCCAAGTTCTTCTCAATGTAGAGTTTGGCAAATCCGCACTACATCCTAGCAGGGCCAGCAGGGGGCGCTGTGCGTGCTTACAGCCAGAGCATCGCCAGTCGCACTGGAAAAGTTCACTGGTTTCAGCAGAAAAACGAACCTCTGCAGTTTTATTCCAGTGTTAGCAGCGGTGGCCTCTGAGAGCCACACACGGGTTGCATAACCATGAGAGACACACACACACACACACACACACGCTCTTTTTCCGACAAAACAAGCCGATTTAAACCTGAAAAACTGGTCGACAATAGGCGTATGTATTAAACAAACTTTTTTGCGTGGCATTTTGCTAAAGCTCGTGTCAACTACGCAAACCAGCGGTGCCTCCTCCTCCGCGGTGTTTACCCAGTATGTAAAAACACACAGACAAAGTCACGCCTCTACAGCGCGCTCCCAAATCTCCTAAATCAAGGCGGTTTGAACCTAAAAGTTAAATATACCAATACTGCTAGCTTAAACATGGAGCGGCTTCTTCGTGACTTCAACTGAACGATTCTGCAAAAAAGCGAAAATCACAAATTTTTTTAAAATGTGCTTGTTTCTCCATTTGCGTTCGACTTGTGTCCCTGGAAACCACGGCGGGTAACATATGGTAAAAACAAGTGCCTCGGATTTTTTGCCATACGCACCCCATTATTTATTCTTTACACACTTAGTTTGAGGTTTATTTCAGTTTTATTCTGTTTGTTTAATCTCATTTCATTTGTAATTCACGTTAAAATGTGGACAGGAAGTACCCAACACTGGCCAACAGGAAGTTAGCCAAAAACAGAGCCTATTAAAGTCGAGGAAGAATGACTTTTTTCCATATGTGAGCTAGGGCAACACAAGATGTAGCTCTTTTGTCCACATTAGTTTTAAGGAGTAAAATAATACAGTCTCTCTGAGGGTCTTACTTTAACAGATACGCAGCAGCGATGTGCAGTAGGTAGAGGCCGATGTACTGCAGCTGCCGCGGGATCTCCTCCTGCAAAACACACACACCTTTATGTGAAGAGGAGGATACGCATTACAGACCTGGCAACCCCCCCCGGGCTCAGGTCACTGCTGAGCGGAAGGTGACACTCTACCTGCAGATACCCACCCCCACACAAGCGGACATTCTATTAGACACATTCTAACAGTAAGTAATCCAAGGACACATTATAAATACATGATCGTGGGGGGCAAAGGAGTGTGATAAACATCCACCACAGAGAACATACAACGTAATCAAAGCTAAAAACGGTCCCACAAAATGACAACGCAGCCTTATTTTTTGGCCAGGCAGTGGATTTAGTGCATAGACTGAAGCCTAAGGAAGGGCCTCCAGAGCTTCTTTGCTCTAATGGACTTTCCATTTAAACATTTTTGGCTCTTCAGTCACTATTGGACACAGGCTCGTCATTATGACCTCCACGTGTTTGACGTAACAAGTGCAACATTGTCCCAAGTTTTTTCCTCAAGCTATTTACATCACTCCTTTACCTCATTGTCTTCAGTTAATGTGGTGTAGAAGACATTGTGGGTGGCGCCATATTGTTTTTATTCTTATTTTTCTTCTCTCGTGTTGTACTTTGCACTTCCAGCACCCTCTGGCATAAATGTGTCCATCTCTTTTGAACAGCCTATGATTAAAAAACATTAATATCAAAGGGTGAGGATCAGGCTTCTTTTGGCCATCATGGCAGAGGGATACTGCCCTCTAGTGGAAAGGGGCAACTCCAGAAAGAACTCCTGAGGGCAGAGTTTACACACACACACACAAAATCAAGCAACTCTCTGCTGCAGTTCCCAGGCCCCTCACTGACCTTGCGGACCTTCTGAAAGTACAGCTCTGGCAGCGCGTGGAGCCAGTAGGCCAACTGTGTCAGGTAGAAGAACTTCACCTGGAACCTACAAGAACAACATCCAACAAGTCAGTGCGAGATTCTTTCAATCATGGTTCTCAACTTTGGGGCCAACCTAGAAACTATATCAACAAGCCATGAGCCAAACACTTTTTTTTACAGTTTTATTTTTTTTCCATTTCTTTTCAAACCTTGTCCTTTCGTACACTTACCTTAAATGTAAATGAGGATAGTTTTCCCAAAGACTACTCGGATGTAACAAATATCCCTCCTGTAAGACATGTCATTCATTTCATTAAATAATAAGAGATTATGCACAGAACACAAATGCTTTTTTTAAACTTGAAACTAATCCAATCAGACGTGTAGCCGTCATACTCTACCGAAGTCTAGACAAAAAACAGAACCATGTGCGTCCCGTGCCCCCTCGCCCGTCCTCCACTCGACTGTGGACAGTGGGCGGAGCAAACAGGCCCCGTTTCTGTGAGTGCCCGTCTCTGAGTCCATTTAACTCCGGTAAGAGCCCTTAATAAAGCACCAGCCCCTCACGGGTTGATCCGGCAGATAACGCCTATATTGCCAAATAATAATCAAGGGGCAGAGAAACGAACCTCAAGGCGGAGGGCGAAAGGATCACACAGTGGTGCTCGCTGCAAAGTCAGACTCAGACGAGTGAGAGGAGGCGGAGCTTCAGTCTGATTGACTTATACCCGAGTAGGTGCTATGCATGACTTCCTACGCGCAAATATAACAAGTAAAATGGATTTAACTGATCAGAAACACACTTTAGTTGCGTAGAAGTTGCGGACTTTTGGAAAAGTTGCAATGTGACACAGATTTTGCAGAGTTTGCTTAATTTTGCCCGATGTGGCTACGCTGGTTCCGCTGACCTGAAGTTGTGAGCTCCAGTATACTTCCTGTTCGTTTCCTATAGAGATACGCTTTTCCACATTAATTGACTGGCATAACACTGAATCAGAAATCTTGAACCGATGCCTCATCAACTAGATTTCTCTGGACAATATACAGCGCCTCTCGAAAGTCCTAATACACCTTGAACTTTTGCACATTTTGTCATGTTTACAACCCTAAACGTAAAGATTTTATTTAGAATTTTTTACTGAAAGTTCACACACAAGTAACAGACAACTGTGAAGTGAAAGCAAAATGATACATGATTCTGTTATTTTTCAAAAAATAGAAAAGTGGGGCGTGCATAAGTATTCATACAGCATGGCTTAATACTTTGTGGAACCCCCTTTTGCTGCAATAACAGCAGCAAGACTTCTGGGGTTTGACTCTACAAGGTTTGCACATGTAGAGACTGACATTTTAGCCCATTCCTCTTTACAAAACAACTCAAGCTCTGTCACATTAGAAGGAGAGCGTTTGTGAACAGCAGTTTTCAGGTCTTTCCACAGATTTTCAATAGGATTTAGGTCAGGACTTTGACTGGGCCATTCTAACACATTAATATGTTTGTTTTTAAACCATTCCATTGTAGATTTAGCTTTGTGTTTGGGGTCATTGTCCTGCTGGAAGGTGAATCTCCGCTCCAGCCTCAATTCTCTTGCTGACTCCAGCAGGTTTTAATCCAAAATGTCTCTGTATTTGGCTCCATCCATCTTCCCAACTATTCTTACAATCTTCCCAGTCCCCGCTGAGGAAAAGCAGCCCCATAGCATGATGCTCCCCCCACCATATTTGACACTGGGGATGGTGCACTCAGGACGATGAGCAGTGTTAGGTTTGCTCCATACATAACGTTTTGCATTTGGGCCAAACATTTTTGTCTCATCTGACCAAAGCACCTTCTTCCACATGGTAGCTGTGACCTCCATATGACTTCTAGCAAACTTCAAACGGGATTTCTTATGGCCTCCTTTCAATAATGGTTTTCTTCTTGCCACTCGTCCATGAAGGCCAGATTTGTGTAGAGTACGACTTATAGTTGTCCCATGTAGAGATTCCCCCAGCTCAGCGGCAGGACGTCGCAGCTTGTTCTCCTTGTTCGGTCTGTTAGTTTAGGTGGACGGCCGTGTCTTGGTAAGTTTGCAGTGGTGCTATACTCTTTCCATTTCCGAATGATGGATTGAACAGTGCTCCGTGAGATGTTCAAATCTTGGGAAATCTTTGTATAACTTAACGCCGCTTTAAACTTCTCCACAGCTTTATCCCTGACCTCTCTGGTGAGCTCCTTGGCCTTCATGATGTTGCTTAGTGACCAATACACTCTGACCATAGCTCTGAGGCCCTCACAGAACAGCTGGAATTATACTGAGAGTAGATTACACACAGGTGGCCTCTATTTAATGGTTAGGGCAAGGTGTGAACATTCTGCAGTCATTAGGAATGTTATAATGGCAATATAATGCACTCCAAAAAATGCTGTATGAATACTTATGCACGCCAAACAGAATCATGTATCATTTTGCTTTCACTTCACAGTTGTCTGTTACTTGTGTGTGAACTCTTAGTAAAACATTCAAAATAAAATCTTTATGTTTATGGTTGTAAACATGACAAAATGTGCAAAAGTTCAAAGTGTATTAGTACTTTCGAGAGGCCCTGTATGGGGATGGTTGTGTCACAACCAAAGGGTGAGTTCAGTGTTTTAACGTAGACATCAGACTTCTCCTGAGCTCCATAAGGGATTACACATAACAAAGGGTCTGACCGTGAGGAGGATGTAGAGGCTCCAGACACTGGACACCAGGTGGAACACACACAGCTGACCGGACTCATTAAACTTGGTGTTTTTACTTTTGGACAGGTGAAGGCGCCGGTTCACTTTCTGGGGAGGGGGGGGGGGGGGGGGAGAACAGACAATAGAACATCATGAGAAGTTACACAGAGAAACACCACCTTATGACTGGAAGAATATATCAGTGACATCATCAGTGAGTCAGCAGACTGTTTGGTCTGTCCACACTTAATGCAGTTGCACATCTGTAAATACATACATGCTGTTGTCTTTATCAGATTTTATTTTAATACCCTCATACCCTAATAGTCTTATAGTTTATTATTTATGTAAGTTATACGTTTCTTGCTGCACGATTGAACCGGATAATTCCTAGTTAGTGAACCACCAACCGTGGCAATAAAAACGATCCTCATTCTGATTGAGACAATACCATCCTCAGTATGCTTGGTTTATTTCTACAGAAGAACTCTGCATGGGGTCTTCTCGTCTTGGATGACTGAGGGGGCTGTTAAAATAAGCTGAAATGACCAATAAAAGTCAGGACGGGATGAGTGAAGGAGACGGGAGCAGATTGTAGCCTCTGTCTGTGCGGAGGAATGCTTTCACCACACTCCCGTTATTATTGTGCTAAACTAAAAACATGGCCCATTTATGAACAATGGCAGGAGGTCTGAATGTATTAAGTCCCTCACTCTTCCCTCAGGCACTTCCAACTATAGGGAAAAAAGAAAACGGCACTGGATTTGGGCAAGTCCCTGGTGTAATACACGTGTAAGCCATCATTATTGTTTTAATCCATGTTAAATAAAATATAGCAGTTAAAAATGGTTATGATAGAGATGCTTCTATTATTCTTTAAACTCAATGAACACTGCACAATAATGAAATGTTTATTTTTTAGAAGCTCTCTCGTTCTTAAAGCTGCCCTCAACTATGTCTTTTAGAATTTTTTTGTGAGCAGGTGGAATAGTGAAAAAGCTGAGAGTAACCACAAAGTTAAAGAACCACAGTGCTAAATATGAATAAAGGAAGCTGCTCATTTCCTTATTTCACATTTAAAAACACAAAGTTCTCATTTTACTCGCTTCCGTCTAACCTTTTCCTTCTTCCAAACTAATACAGTGACACATTGAAACGCACCTTTAAGAAGAACAGAACAGAGAAATCCCCTGACCATGACTGTACTGTCAGTTCAAATGAGTTAAATGGGTTTTCAGAGCGTACGGTAATGCACTTCAGAATGAGGAAACGCAACGAGGAAAAATCATTACTGGAAATGTTCCACTTCCTTAAGCTTTACCTTGATTGCTGAACCAGAAACCCCACCGGTAATACCGTGTACAGCAGAATTAGCCAATGAGCAGAGTGCCGTTTCTGATACCAGTACTTGAACAATATTTAGTTTTTTTTACAATATCGGGTTGATCTCCAATGTCAAGAAATGTGTAAAAAAAGAAATGGGGGAAAAGGGGCAAAAATGTGGCAAAAAAAAAAAAAAAACGTGGGAGAAAATGGGACAAAAATAGGGGGGAAATTAATAAATTGGATTAAAAAAAATTGGGGGAAACTGGAAACATGGGAGGAAATGGGGAACATATTAGTATTAAAAAATGGGGGAAATATCGGGAAAATAAAAAAATATTGGGAAAAACTAATTGGAAAAAATGGGTGAAAAATAAAAAAATATTTGGCAAAAATTGGGGAACAAAATATTGTATCGCAATACGTCTTTATTGTAATTCGTGCATCATATTGGAAACCTTGTATGGCAATACTTTAGATACTTAACTAAGAAAATGATACAAATGTATTTTGACTTAAAGTTAATATGGTTAAAACCTGTTTTGGTGCTGATTGGTTAAAAAAAGAAAGAGGATACTGTTAAAATGTGTCGGCCATTTGCAGTTTTCAAAGTGTTTTACTAAACATTAGACTGATTTATATTGAGGGCTGGGTACAATTAAATGATACCAGTCTTGAAAAAAAAAAAAGTTTAGGATCTACTAAACTTTTTAGTAGATCCCCCCCCCCCATATCTTTTTTTACACCATTTGTCCTTTACCACAATTTCCTCTAATTTTTTCTCAAATGATTCCCCATTTTGACATTGGAGATAAACCCGGTATCGAAAACTATAACGGTACCCAGCCCTACTAGAACCTTTGGAAACTCAACTTGTGCTTTCTTATTCAGTTCACTCAAGGTCAAGTATTTCAGTTCATTATGATTGACGTGTATCGTCCCAGCCCTTTTGACCAACACGTGTTATGTAATAATATAAACGACACTGTTCCTGGTGTAGTGCACTCACATCCAGCAGATACTCCTGCACCACCGCGTGGAGGATGATGACGATGCACAGGTAGAAGAGCATCGTGGCCCCGTCCTTCCAGCCGTAATGGTACACCGTCACCTCCCCCTCTGGAAGAAAGCCTTTACATGTGACAAACCAATACAAACTTTTATATTTAATCCACGGCATGCTATCAAATCAATGGCATCATAAAAAACACAGCTCTGGTGATGTTTGAAAATACAAGGACATGTCCAGGTTGCCATCGGTTACGTAAAGATGTTCTGGAAATCATAGTACAGCACTCTCTGCTGCCCAGGAGGGGAGCGACTTCAGCCGGCGTCACTGAAATGCCCTGATTGCGTCATGGTTATAAATTTAAAAACACAATGTGCCCCTGAACAATAGGTTTATAAAGCTCTTAAGAGGAGACGCTGCAGACAAACCTTGTTTTTTCCTAGTTTATGGACAGTTTGTTTCTAAATAAACGTTCACTGTCAAAGCCTAATCTTCACAATAAGCAGTTGGAACATTGCACATCTCTCCTTAGAATTATATGGGATATTAAAACAGGCAATTTTCTCAAGTTGCGTTTTTCTTACAACAAAAGTAGCACCTACTGACTCCAAATTCCCCAGTCTTATACTTAACAAAATTTGTATTAGATACCTATAAATGTGAACCTGTATCAATCCACTATTCAGACTGTATTGCCAAAACGTAGGCAATGTTGGGCGGATGGGGCTTAAACCCATATTAAAACATGAAATGGAACAAAACATTACATTTCCCCCACATATTTTGTCAATCTACAGAAAAAGCTTCAGTGATATCTATGAATGTAGATCTTTCACTTGCAGTGTCCCACCTTCCTTTCTGAGCATACAGAACACCAGGCGTCATTTACTGCTGGCACTAAGGAAAAGAGCCAGTTAAACGTTTAAATAGGGCCATAAACAATAGCTCCCAGCTGAGATGATCAAAATGAATCCAGTGAAGCCGTTTAGACTTTAAAAACACACCTCATGACATCAGCAGGTGGTTATTCATGATGAAAGCATGTTAATAAAATACATTTGATAATAAATCTGCAGTACCTGGTGATAACGTGGTCACGTTGTACTGAGGCTGGATGAACAATATGGCCGTCTTGGCTGTAGCCTGGAGAGAAAAGGATAAATGTCAATGTTTCGAAACAACTTATAATAAATAATACATTTGTTTTATATAGCGCTTTTTTGGACACTCAAAGGTGCTTTACATTGTATTATTCGATCATGCCATACATCGTGTATGGCTACTGTTGTAGCCACAGCTGCCCTGTGGTAGACTGAGGCTACCAGTCTGCACCATCGGCCCCTCCGACCACTCACTCAATACATTCACCCAGGCTTCCTGGTGTTCCCAAACCTCAGCAAAGGCACCATGCCAACTAATTCAGTGCATCGAATTACTGTGAATTATTTTTCCAAATAACTATTAAAAAGTCCAACATTGGAGTTTAGTTTTTTTAAATTATTTTATTTGATCTTTACTGCAGCTAGAAAAATAAAATAAAAGATATACATTTATAAACAAGAGGTGTTTTATTGTAACAATGGAAAAGTCCCAGTGGCACCGGCTGGTATCAGGTTTTCACAGGTCTCCGTTCGTTTCCAGATAATGAAGAAATCCCCCGTTTCTTTTGCATGAGTCACTTGTACAGCTGTGTGCAGAGTAGTATGGTTCCTGGTAGAAACCTGTAAAACCACAACTGTCACAACAGAGGCAACAGGTCACAGAGGTCCAAAACCGGGACAGTCCTCGAATGCCACAGAACTGTCCATTTGGACTTTGGAGAGAGACCAAACATGGGACATTCAGGTGGTTTTATTTTCTGATGAGCAAAAATGATGTTCCTGATGACTTCCATCCACCTGAGAGGTTTTCTACGAGCCACAGATCTTTTCCCTCCAGTGGAAGCTTCAGGTGGTGCAGGCCAAGGGTCAAACGGGCTCTGTGCAGATGGTACAGACTGAGGCCCTCGTCTGTGGGAACCACTGGTTATTGGGCTAACAGAAGATCCTCCGGCTCAGCGCTGGGGATGTAGTTTTTGTTTTTTCCATCTCGACTGTTTTGCTGCGTCCCACCTCAGCAGACGCTCTGCAGCTCAACAACCCGACCACGATCAAAACGGGAATGTTTTTCTTTTTGCCTCAGGACGTCATGACAGTGTGAATAATACCTTGTACATTGTTGCACAGATTTGGCATTTTTAAAAAGGCAAGTGTGACTATTTCAGTTTATTTGTTGTTTTCAATAAACACTGAAAAACACACACTAGTTAAGAATTGTCTCTTGTTGAGAAGCCTTGTCTGATGTGCACCATGCCTCACTCAAAAGAGCTGTCTGAGGAACTACGATCAAGAATGATTGAAGGTGAAAGTCTTGATGTTCATGAATCCCCGGTCAGACAAACTGTCTATAAATGGAGATAGTTGAGGAGTGGCCGTCCCGTAAAGATGACTCCAAGAGCACAGCGCAGAACACTCAATGAGGTGGAGAAGAACCCTAGAGTGTCAGCTAAAGACTTACAGAAATCACTGGCACAGGCCAACATCTACAATACGTAGAACATGGAACAAGAATGGGCTTCATGGGAGAACACCACGGGAGGAACACACAACGTCATGTGTGGAGGACAAATGGAACAGCACACCAACATCTAAACCCTCTCCTCACTGTGGAGTCTGGAGCAGGAGCATCCTGGTGTGGGGCTGTTTGTTGCCTCATCAATAGAAAAATGTATTCACACGTTTATCAATATATTCTTGCAGAAAAACCCGAGACAGTCACAACAGCGTGTAATAAGTATGTGTAATTGCCAATAAAAATATGATCAAATGTAAATGTTTGGGTGGTATTAGTTAAAGCGGACACCGTTTACTCATTCTTGTGATTTTAATAAAGATCAGACCACATTGTATGACCAACGTAGGCAGAAATGTGAGAAATTCCAAAGCATTCATATACATTTTCCTCCCATTGTATGTTTTTTGGGGGTCTGCTTTATTTGTTTGATACCAGTAGTGGGCCTACATGAACTTTGTTGTTAAATCTTTCAAAGCTAAAAAGGCACCGATTTGGTGGAATGATCCAACCGGGCTCACGTCCAGCACTGCCCCGGGGCCGTGTGTGCGTGGGTAAAGGCGTGTGAAGGGTAGTCAGTTCCACAATCCAGGGAAACCTCGTGATTTTCCGAAAAAGCATCGCCTCCAGGTGCGAGGCTCGGAGGCTGCGCTTCGCAGATTGAGACGTGGCAGTTACGCGACTCCCGTCAAGCGCCCGGAAACCCGCCGCGGCGCTTCCGTTTGAGCGCGTCACAATAAAAGCACTGTCCCCAAAACCACACCGCGACGCCTTTTACTTTGAAAGCTCACGTTTCCAGTTTTGAACGCGAAGACGCTGGCTGACAAATATTTTAGCATTAAGGACTTTTTGTGGGGAATGTTATTTAGGGTTAATAAAGTCGATATATTTTGGAATAAGTTGGAAGTTGAAGCCATATATTTGCTCCAACTTTACCTGAAAGGTAAAGCAAACAATGAGTACGAATGTTGGCTAAATAAAAATAGCAAACTAAAGACTTGCTAATAAAATAACTTCCACTTACGACTTGACACCACGTTTGCATCGTTTAACCGCAAACAAAAAACGTCTATGAAATCGCTGAATGAGTCGAAGCATCTCACTGGCATGACAAAAGTTGGATACAGATGTGGCTACAAGACTTTGCACAGTCAAAACTGATATATATATTTTTTTTATTTTTTTTGCTCGAATATCCTCGGGGTTCTTGGGGCTAAATCCTGTGCAGCCCGTCAGTGCCTTAAATCAGCTGAGCGGGGGGGAAGAAAAGCGCGAGCCTCTCACCTCAAACATCAGCGCGATCAAAATGAAGATCACCAAAGTTAGGACGATGTCTGCGTGGTTTTGGATGAGGAACTCCTGGCTGAAGAAAGGGTAGCTCTTGTTCCTTCGGCGGAAAGCCATGTTGGAAGAAGGGGCTGAAAGGGTTCCTCTTGGTTTTTTTGTGGAGGGAAGAAGAAGAAAAAAAAAGTGAGATTTTCACACAGTACGGAGAAGTTCAGGAGGTAACTTTGGGAGCGGGGTGCGCATGCGCGGAGTCTTAAAGGGCCAGTGTCAGAAATACCTTCAGCGGGAGGCATCGTAAAGAGTGAAGCAGGACTAAAACAGGACAAAATAAGGGAAAAAACAGGCCCAGATTAGAACAAAACTAGGACTAAATCAAGGCTAAATCAGGTCTAGAAAGTGTGTTTTTACCACGACTTAAATCAGGACTAACAGAACTAAACCAAGATAAATCAGGACTAAATGGAGGCAAAAATTAGGGAAAAAACAGGCCTTAATCAGAACAAAACTAGGACTAAACCGAGATAAACCCGGACTAAAGCAGGACTAAATTAGGACAAAACAAGGACTAAACCCAGGCTAAATCAGGCCTAAGTAGAATTAGAAAAAAGTTAAATCAGGACTAACACGGATAAACCAGAACCAAATCAGGGCAAAAATAAGGAACACAACAAGACTAAATCAGACCAAAATAGAATGAATTGTAGTCTGAATCAGGTTTAAAGTAAAAAAAAAAAGGGGGGGGGGGATCTACCCGAAGACTAAACCATGACCAAGCTAGAGCTAACCAGGGGATCAAAACCTTTTGGACCACTGATCGTCAACACAAAGCAACCTATAGGCCCCACAGTAATAAAGGCAAACAAGAACTAAACCTGAGCCAGCACTAGGCTCTGATCAGAACAAAACCAGATCCAAACAAGGACCTCCGAACAAAAGCAGAACTTTCTCGATTCTAAAGCAGGATTTCAACACGACGGACTTTGGTATTTGAACTATTCTGTCTGGCGCTGACAGGAGCGTGGGAGGGCAGCGCACTATTCCTGAGCGCGTGTATTAGGCTAGAGCTTCTTCAGTGCCTGCATTGCTTACTGCTGTTGTGCCCTTGGGCAGGATTCTTCAGCCCAGATAAATGTGTGTGTAGCTGTGATTGTTGCGGTTCAGAGAGACCACAGGTCCAGAATGACAGTCAGTCTCTCCTGCTTTCAAACATTCTCACGTTTAGGCCCGTGGTGATTTCTGCAGACACAGAAAGAGGCAGCATTAATCCAGCTCAGCAGCAGTGGCCACACACTTCAAAATCTGCTCTGGTTCAAGTGTACGAATCTCATTCATCTTTCACACAGATATTCTATGAAAAAATAATTAAAAAAAATAATTAATCCAACAAAGATACATAGTTACCACAGAGCCTCATCAATCGATGCTAAAAATGAATGGGATTTTTACATCCAGACCCCGGCACGTGATCGGAAGTGGGTGGGACAGTTGAGCTCTATAGGGACAATTAAATACTTCACTTTGTAGTAAGATAAAAAAAATAAAAAATGCCAGAGCCTTAGTCACATGAAAACAATATGTATCATGTTTATTGCTTGTTGGAAGCCACCAGTGGCCATGTTACACTTCACAAATTCAAAGAGGCAAAATAAATAATCCATTATCACTTTCATTAGATGATCCCGTCCAGCCCTTTTCAAAAACACCAAGTGTCGCATTTCCCCTCACATTAAGCAACACACTTTGTCACAAAACAATGGCCGAAACAATTAAAAGTTGCAAAAGGCAATGTGTTAACAATGTAGTGTTCCAAACTGAATCAATCAAATGAATCAATTCTTTGGGGTTGATATGCACATCCATAACTGAGTGTTTGGGGAAAACGAGATGTCTCTGAATGTATCAGTAACATATCCATGGGTTGCAGGTGAAGTAATGTTGCGTTCCAGGCATATGGGAACTGGTATTTTGTCCCACGTGAAAAAGACTTGCGAATACCTGCTGAATAAACCCGTATGCAAAGCAAACGGCTAATGCGAGGGATCACTGTGGTAGTTTACTTCTGTGATTTTCGACGTTGGTGAACGGCAGGCAACACAGGCCCCGGACGAGACTCGTATATTACAATAGTTAGCTAGTAGCTAATAAGATGTTATTCACAAAACACATTATATCGTAGGCCGCGACCAGAAGCAGAGTGGTTCTGTTCATGTTTTATTATTGGCTACTTTTGGGCGGCACGGTGGCACAGCGGTTAGCACTCATGCCTGGGCCTTTCTGTGTGACTGGACAGATTCCGGGTGCTCCGGTTTCCCCTACCACTAAAAATATGTACAAAAAGTTCCCCTCTGGGGCCAGGACTCCCATGTAAAAGAGATTCTTAATCTCAGTGGGACTTTCCTGGTTAAATAAAGAAATAAAAATGTTCTCCACTGGCCATTTCTGTCTTCATCTCGTATCTGAACTCGGACCAGTCAGATCATCTCTGATGATGTTTAAAATGTTGATTACCACTTTGAGCAGCCTGGAACGCAGAATAAAATGAGGCCATTGCAATTAATACTTCGAAATAAATATTCTATCTTTTAAGTCCCGTAAATACCATTCATAACAGTAAATGTACTTTAACTCATGGATATGTTTATGACTTATAGCATTTTGAAATGAGAAAAAGAACAAAGAAATTCTATAGGAATTTGAATAAACAAATCAGAAATCACCACGGACTTTCAAATAAAAGTCACATAAAAACTAAAATATAAATATGTGTATTACTGTATATTAGTTGAACTGCTCGTGCTAAGTGCTTGGTGGACTGAGCATAGCTCAGTTTTTCCAAATTGTTTCTCTTATTGCCCACTGCAACTTTGCATGTTTCATTTCTCAACTCAAAGACTTTTTTTTTTCCTTTTTCAAAAAGCATTTCTTAAACAATTACATGGTCAACATGTAACATCAGATACAGTCTTCCTGCTTCACACAGCAGATCTTTTCAAAGTCAAGTCACTTCATACGAAAAAATACACAATTATGATTACTCCTCAGTATGAATAAATACAGAAGCGTGACAACGGAGTATAAAGATTTCAGTGGTATCACGTTTGAATAACAACAAAACTATAATGTAAAAACAAGACAATATCACGCTTTTTACAGGCAATGTGGTAACAGTATGTTATAATTTCACAATAAATATTATGTAACAACGTGATCATTTTGTCTTGTAAAAACATGATAAATACAATACAGTGTTCCTCTGAGTCGGTGGCAAAACCTGTTTGAGTGACAACAATTATCTCTGAAAACTGCGCCAAATGATTCTAAAATGTCCACCTCAGTACACTCTGGTAATCCCAACGTCATTTTCCCCATAGATTTTCTAAAGCTATGCCTGTGACCAAAGCATAATTTCAATAGAAGAAAATACCAAACACTTGCAAATTCAGCAAAGTAACTTTTTGAAAAAAAAATTTTAAGTGTTTTATTAATGGCCACGTAGCACATATTTCTTTCACTCCAAAAAAAGTCTGTGGGAAAAATGAACATAATAACTTCCAGAAGAGACCCCCTCCCTCGTCGTCCAAAAATTAATGAATACATGTTCAGGGCTGAGTACAGTTAAACGATACCAGTATGGAACTAAAAAAAAGTTTAAGTACTACTAGCGTCTAAAAAATAAAAGTATCGAAAGCAGGTACCAAACTTTGTTGGTTTTTTACAGTTTTGATGCTGCTGGTCCAGGGACAGCATTAAAGGAAGTGACTTGGTTGTTTCAGCTCAAATACATGATTTTTCTTTTTTTAAATTTATGCCTAAATTTTTTATATTAATATTTTCACCCCATTTTTCCCCCACACCACCTTTTTTCTGATTTGTTTCCCAACTTTTCCAAATGTATTTTATACATTTTTTACAGATTTTCTTCTTATTTTTTGCCACAATTTCTCCAAATTTTTCCCCCAAATTATTCCCCATTTTTCACACATGAGATAAAGCCGATATTAAACTACTGCAATAGCCTCCTGTATGGTCTCCCTTCCTCTGATTTACAAAAACTGCAATATGTTCAAAACTCCTCACCCACACCCGCTCCAGAGACCACATCACCCCCGTCCTCCAACAGCTTCACTGGCTCCCCGTTCGCCACCTCCCCTCCCGTCGCCTCCGCTCTGCCGACTTAAACCTTCTTAAACCCATCACCAAATCAACACACTGAAACTTGGGGGACTGAACCTTCGCCTTCACCATCGCCATCCACACCCTCTGGAACCCACTCCCCATCCACATCAGAAACTCTGACTCAAAGACCACCTACAAACAACTGCTCAAAACTCATTTGTTTCAGCTCGCCTACAACCTACAATAGCACTCCCATCTTTGTTTGTTTGTAAAGCATCTTTGAGTTCCTTGAAAAGTGCTATATAAAACGTATGTAATGTTATTAAATCTGCATATCTTCCACACATTATTTTTCTATTTTCTGGTTCTAGACGACAAAAATCAGAAACCAAACGTTAAGGTGCCGGTATCGGACATTTTTTTACGGTACCCAGCCCTATACACGTTATTTTTGCATGAAAGAATTATAAAAATTGCATTCAAGTATCAAATAATGATAGTTTGCCACCAAAGCCTCAGCAGAAATCTGTGGGAAACGCTGTACTATCTGTTAAAAACATGATACGACCCAAGTGTATTTATACTCACTTGTCCCCAATACGCTGCCGTAAATGACAACCGTCACAGCAAAAGATGTATTCGTTTGTGCTTTGCGAATGAATGATAAAAAGTCCCAGTCTTGAAATAGCGTCTCTGCAGTTAAGAGCGCCAGGTTTTCTTCACATTATACACATCCTGTTAATATTTGACGACACTCTGTTAGAGCCACATTTTTACAGTATGTCCTTTTTAAAAAAACGTCTGCTACGAAAGGAACTGATAGTATGTCCAATGAAATGACTGTGTGAGTACACTGTACCTGTATGTCCAGCATTTCGGTAACAAGGATGTATCGGTCAGTGTGTGAGCGTGGGCCGAGTGCTCTGATCCGGCTCGAAGGACCGCTTTCCCACAGTCGGTCCCACTTCGCGAGCAGATATAGAAAAAGCTGGTGCGTGTGGCTGGATATGAAGCTGCTGTCGTTCCCTGATTAAGTCATATTCTGTACGTTTACGAGGAGAAATATGCAGAGTTTATTACAATAAAGGCTGCACAATATTGCGATAATGTTAACGCAGTATCTCATATCAACTTGACCAACATAAGTTTGTGTTTAAAGCTCTCAGTTTTCCAGATGTGCTTCATTGTAGTTAAGGTTTCGGCCCTCACACAAGAGGAATCTTCAGCTCTAAGTTTATTCTTGTTTCAATTCCACACCCCTCCTGTGGCAGGGCGTTAGAGCTGTCAGTATGTTGTTTACCCTACGCCTGGTTTCGCCCAAGTTCAATGACCTAGACGTAGTGAGTCTTAGGGCTACCAAGCCTTCAGCAAACTGAGAGAAGGTTGAGCCTCAGGTCCCTATTTCTGTTCATCAAAGGATTCTCTTTCTTCAGGAATCAGGGTTTGTGATTAGTAAAGAAAGCCAACAAAAAAAGTTAAAGTTATTTTCTGTATTTTCTTTGTTGGCATTTAGAACATTAATGTTCCATTAAGAACACAATTTACAGTGCAGAGTTAAGTTTTTACCGCAACCCTTGAACGCCTCACAGGAGGAAAAGAGGAAAAAGACCTGACAGCTCCATGTAGGTATTGGATCATTAAACAAACAACATGGACATATAATGAGGATTTCAGCTGTGTCAGCTGTTTCTTTTGTTATAATCATAATGCTAAACTCTGACTGTGTTAGCCGCTAACTGTTGCTGCGTCTGCTGCTTCAAACATTTGCAATCTCTGCACGTGTTTGTGTTTGTGAGGGCAAGTGAAAGATGTGTTGGGGTGAAGGAGGTGCGGCGCTCATCTGCTTGTGTGGGACAAAAGTAGCTCGCTGTTTCGAGGCGGCAAATCCGGCAAAATAGAGTAGTGGAGGGTGGCTTTAAAGAAGGCTGATGATTTTCATTGAAGTTTACAAATAATGCCTATTGGAATCAAATAGATTTTTTTTTTTTCAATCACATTTATGGCCTTAATTTTGGCCCAATTCATTTCATGACATCTACAGCTTTTTAGTGCCCCTTCGTCAGCCCTTTCTTCACTTCTCTTGAGTCAAAATTCAGAATGTATTTCATCAAAGGAGTGGGCCACTATTGTTCTTCCTACGGTGTGGAGGTGTCCTGTTGTTTCACTGCTCATAGCAGTCCACAGTGCAGAGAGTGGAGCACAGTACAAGTACTCTGCATTACTCAGAGCAGAAGAAGCTTCTTGGATAAGAGGTGAAAGAAACAACTTCAAATCTAAAATAACCCAGTCCATATGACTGTAGCTTGTAACTAAATGAATATAAAAGTATAAATATCATTCATCAAACTTTCCACAATGTAGTCCTATTTTTCCCCTTTGCTTTAGTCATCTACCTTTATTTCCGTAAATGTAATTGTAACTAGTATAAGGTATATTTTTCATTGTCCCTAAATGCAGTGTAAAGAGACACTTCTTCAGATCTTGGGCCACCCTTTGGGTCAGCCGTCGTTTGCTAAAACATAAGCCCATAGCATGTTTTACACACGCAAGGACTATATTCAATGTGGCGGAGCATTTGGATATACCGTATGTCTTCATATTGTGCAGCCCAAACACTCCGCTCTAAAAGTTCTCCTCCTGATCTCTGCGGGACATGATGAGCGCCCTGCGCGGTCCAGACAGGTGCGGGACGCTGGCCGCTGCCTCCAGCCCGGCGCCTGAGTCCAGTTTCGGCGTGGAGGTACACCGGGGCCCCACTCCACTGAACCCCCTCCCTATCAGGCTCCGGACGTCCCTGTGAAGGGCCGGGTCGCTGGGTATGGAAATCAAATGCACCCCTTCCATGCTCCCGCCCCGGTCCAAGCGCGGGTTACTGGCGCTGCTGGGCGACTGCGGATCCGCGCTGAAGTACAGAGTTGAGCTAGACTCAGTCGGGCAAAAGTATGGCTCGGGGCTGTCTCCGAAAACCGACTTCCCTTCGGGCGAGCTGCGTTTGAAATCCGACGTGGGCGTTTCCATGGGGCTCTCCATCTCCAGGCTGTCGTCCCGGCCCGTGGAGGACGGCTCACTCACGCTCTGAAACTCATCCTTGCAGTCCGAAAGCGGCGCGATGCCCTTCTCGTGGGAGTCAGACATGGACATGCCCTCGCAAGTGCCTCCCGCCGTGATCGTGAGGCCTTCGTGGCTTTTGAAATCGTTGTTGTACTCTTCCAGGTCCAAAATGGCGGCCGCTCCCCCTGCCCCGTACGCCCGGTTGATCTTCCCCAGGTCCCCGGTCTTCAGCGCCAGCCGGATGAGCAGCCAGTGGTGGTGGTAGCACGGGCAGGAGCTGTTGGCCTTGCCCCTGCACGAGCCGGGGTGTTCGATGAGCGAGCCCGCCACGCCAGAGAGTGAGAAGCTGCCGTGGTTCTGCATGGAGGGCGCGGGGAGGCTCTTGTCGCTCAGGGAGTAGGAGGAGTCGCCCTGCTCGATGCACGTGCTGCCCATTTGGCGGCGCAGTGTGCCCTGGGAGATCTCTGTGGACTTGGGGTGCAGGAAGCGGTAGTAGAGGATCAGGAAGATGCCGCCTGGGAACAAATATATGTATAGGTTTATTTATTTCGTTTAATTTAAAGTGACAATAAAACAACTTTAGTAGTAAGTATGGTATAATCATTGTGTTGTATAAAGTGAGAAGAGACGATTGATTTAGAGAAAATTCAAGTGCTGCAAATCTTGGCGTCTGTGTTTTCCAGAACAGGTAAAAAACATCGTCTGAGTGTATAATGAGTTTTATTTTCATCAAATACAATATTTTGCAGTATATCAGACAAATTCATTCTTATTTGGGGCCATGTCAGTTGAGAACCACTGATGTGTGCAGTCAGGTTGGAATACTTCTACCATAAATGGTATAAAATGTTTATGATTTTCTTTTGAACTTTTTAAAATCTTTGATAAATGTGTTTTGTCTGTGAGCTTATTCTCTTGTTCAGTCATAGCTTCTGCTACAAACCATTACAACTGATTACATGTCCGTTGGGAGAGGTTTGAACCAATGATCGGCTGGTTGAGGGGCAAATGTTTAACCTCTTAAAGCAGTACTAAGTAACTTGTGCCCCCAGAGGCCATAAGCGCCCCTGCAGGTGTCGTAGCATGTTGCGTTTTTTTACTCAGTAATTGTCCGTGAGAGTAAATACTACGCTGACAGAAAAGAAAGGGAGAGAGGGATATTGTGCATCCAATTACACAATGGAGATATTTTTTCACTCAAACTTGGCTGTGGGGTTAGCCCGCAGTTAGCGTTGCCCGTTAGCCTGTTAGCTTCTTCTTTGTGATTCTATTAGTGTGTATTGCGCCTCCGCCTCGGTGGCAGGAAAGTTGCAATTGTGGTTTTCTGGCCAGAGACACCAGGGGGAGATGAAAGACCCCCCAACCATCCCATTAACACTTGTATTACCCCCAGAGGGACTATGGAAAGGATTTATTAAGGTAAACAAGTTACTTAGTACTGCTTTGAAGAGTGGTTATTGTACTTTTTTTAAGTATTTAGAAATAATGTCAAACACATCTTTATCACTATCTTACACCTTCTAATAAAATACTATATTCATTTAAAACAGCTGACATAAAATATCCAGTAGTTTCATTTCCTGATCGTCCCCGCGAGCTAACATAATGCTTCTGGTGAGAGAAAAACATTTTACATAATAACCCCCATTTAATGTTTGCAAACATTTGATCAAAAAGGAAAAGCAGGGGGAATTTCAGTATTCTAAAGCAAAATGGACACAACATTTGAGCAGAAAATGACCTTACAATTCCAGCCAAAACAGCAGCTGGATGTGTTTTAGACCATGACTTTTGTATTTTGGACAAACTTCTACAGAAGAAGTAGTCAAACAAACGTCATTATTTTTAAGAATGTAATGGATTGAATGGCGTGTGGAAACCCTGAAGGAGACTGACCCAGGAGGAAGCTGCAGAGCACTGTGGTGGGGAGGGTCATGTTCTCCCATGATGCTTCGCTCAGGAAGTCGGACGCCGCCAGGACCAGAGTGGCATTCTCCACCAGCATGAACTGTAACAGAAGGAGAAATCCTCACTATTCTGACCACACAATACCCAAGGACAGTGACTCTGCAAATGCAGCGCACTGGAGGTCAGGCTGAGCGCGCACAAGAACACAAGAGATCATGGACAGTTTGATCCGATATAGGGCTTGTTTAGGTTTTTAAAGGGACATTAAGACACATTGGCCTTGGTTTTTGTATTTCCAACCTAAAATAGTGCTGGATGATCTGTTCGCGTGATCAATCGCAAGTTTTGATTTTAAAGGAGACACTGTTGGTGAACAGGGAACCAATATCTTTATATTAAGCCCAAATGAAGACCTGGTGGTTAAAACATCCTGGCTTGGCCATCTAAATAAAGGTCCTTCAAGTACTTCCTCGTGCTGTTTGGGCACCTATACAAACTTTTGGAATACATTTGGATACATAGAGCAATCAGTCATTTTGCAATTTCTACGGAAAAAATATCACTTTGAAAATTTGCTACAGGTCACTGGTGTAATAAAATGTGTAACAAATTGTCTTTCATGAGAAATTGCTGGGTTGCAGGAGACATCACAGCGTTCTAGAGGCCTATAATATTATATAGCGTAGGGCTGGGCAATGAATCCATCTTTAATCTAATCGGCAAGAAGTGTGGAGTTTGTTTTTGCTGCTGAGTTAGGTGAGGTTTTCAGTTTGGCCGCTGCATCCGTTTACTTGCTAGTCCAGGGAAGACCACATTTATTGTTTTTTTTATTTTAAACAAAAAAATAGAATCGAAAATTGAGATCGATCAATATGGGGAAAATAATCATAATTATTTGTTTTCCAAAATCGCCCACCCCTAATAGAGGTAAAATTATTTAGTTTTTGAGGACATTTTTGTTCATGGACCCAGTGACTGATATTAATGATCATTTTCTTTTTAGATACGACTTGTGAAAGTGTAAAAGGAAAAACTGGCTCCTCCCCCCACTGGGTCCTGTGACATCATCACATTCTGGAACCTGCGACCCAGCAATAGAATGCATCAATGACCAAAAAAGCTAATATTTGTGGCGATAAAATAGAGCGGAGTTTACTTTTGTACAGATTATATAAAACAAATCTTGAATATGTCATTTTGTCTTCAAAATAAAACTAGTTTTCAATGGAAAAATATGTAATTTAGGCTTGTTTTTCAGGGTTAAAAGCTCAAGCACGCATTAGATACTGAAAAAACCTTCAGAAAATGAAATACAAGACTGGAAAGTTAAAGGCAGGGGTGTCCAAACGTTTTTCATATCAAAGTGCAGTGAAACATTAAGAATGTTTAAAAGCTTTATTGAGGCTTGGAACCTTAATGCCAGCTCAGTCTCACAATAAAATGTTAGTATTTGAGGTTTTAATTGTGTGGAATTATGAAACTTGCAGTAAAAAGTACAATCTCTGGGATGTGAGACAATTTAACAAAAAGTGTGAGGGCCACCAAAAATGTGTTTGAGTGCCGCATTTGGCCCCGGGCCGCACTTTGAGCACCCCTGGTTTAAAGTCCTTATTTAAGTGGAAATGTTGTCGCCAGAACGCGAGTAAAATGGCCATAGACAGAATCTATAGAGAGGTTTTACATTTGTACCCAGGTGAAAGTTTCTTTTGCCGAAAGCCTTAAACACAAAACAAAAAATAGTTTTTAGTATTAACACAAACCAAAGAATGTTTTCCACTCCAGGGCCAATTAATAAACACACCCGCAGGGACAGCTTTATATCATGATAAAATCATGATTCATGAATCATGATTCGAGACACTGCAGGTGAATATGGAAATAAATACTATCAACAATCAAGATATCCATTTGAAACCTGTGCTGTAGATTACTGACATAGATATGAGGGGGAAAGGAATTGCAAGGTATAAAGGTATGAAAAAACACATGGATACCAAACATGTCCATATTTGCAAACGACTAAGCGTGGGAAAGACCTGTAAAAGTCTGTTGAGCGATACATAACGTGGAGCCCTTTGCTTACTGCATAAAAGCTGGCCATGCGGAAGCGCGACGGCCCGTCCTTCACATTGAGGAAGAGGAAGATGTGCACCAGGCCCAGCACAGCGTTAAAGGCCCTCCAGCACCAGGGGCCCGTGCAGATGTCCGGCTGCTGAGACACCAGCCAGAAGGACGCCGTGAGCCAGTGGAAACCTGGGGGACAAAGCACACGGAGAAAGTCCTGAGGGGAACTGCGCTGAGGTCGGCAAACGCAGGGGACGTTTGGCTTTATTGTGACCATATGACCATATTAATATAAAAGGTACATTTTGAAAAAAGTACCTTTAGATTCAAATTTTCAACAAAAATCTATTGAGGCAAGTGGATTCAATACAATAATAAAACAGCTATTTTGTGGATCCTTCCTCGCTCACTATTTTCCCCAATAAGGGTTAGTCTTGCACAAATCAAGGAATAGTTCAAGAATCACGGACAGAGAGCTACTGATGGGAAGTATTAAAACATTACATTGGATGTAAATGACTCCAGGAAACATCTGTGTTTAACAAGGTAGGACTTTTTTTAATCTCAGCAACACAAAAAGTAAAAAGTATTTATACTAAAGACAGGCCCATTATTTTATGAGCAGCTCGTTCAAAATCTTGTTGCTACTTTCATTTTTATGCTAGCCGTTAGCTTCAAAACAAAAAGCTAACGGCTAACCGCGCATTTCGTACACAAGGCAACTCAAAGCAGCGCCTCTTGAGGATCCACTCAGAGTCATGTGACACTCACGAAGATACAGCCCATTTCCTGGACCAGGACTTTTTGGTCAAGACGAGGGTTGTCAGAAAAAATCGACTCCTTGATACTAAATCAATACTAAAGTTTGCCATGTTAGCAAATTCTTTTCATTTTCAGCATTGAAATCAAGTTTGAAATGTTAGTATTGTGACGAAACTAGTCAAGACCGGCTATATTCAGGGCAAAACGTGGCAGGTATCAGGTCTGTGGCCATGATTTCGCGGCGGTTTGAAGACGTCTCACTCACCTGCCACTCCGCAGACCCACCAGCTGAAGATGCGGGCGAAGAACATGAGGCAGGAGACTCTGGCCGCGATCATGCCGAACCTCCACAGCAGCTGGCACAGCAGAGCGGCCGGCGGCATGGCCAGGTGCCCCGGGCGGATCAGGCAACACGCCCGACTGAAGAGCACCAGCGCCCAGGAGAGGGACAGCACGCACAGGCCACAGCACAGTGCCACTGGGGGACAGACACAACTGTCAAACCACTTTGGAAATGTAACAATTATTCATCTTCAAGCCAGTTTGCAATCTGTCAACTACTCTCTCAAGCTTTGTATTTGCTAACAGAAACCAGGAGGCGACAATTAAATAGATTATACTGTGATTAATCCGTTTCTGTAATGTACGTAGTTGTCAACTGATTCAATAACCAATAACCTAAGAGGCTTTTTAACCAGAACAGACTATTCCCCGTGGTAATGTGCCGCAACACTGTGGTGTGCAGTTAGGGCTGGGCGATTTTGGATTATTTTCCCCATATTGATCGATCTCGATTTTTCTGTTTAAAAGAAAAAAACTATAAATGTGGTCTTCCCTGGAATTGCAAGTAAACAGATGCAGCGGCCAAACTGAAAACTCCAGCTAACTCAGCAGCAAAAACAAACTCCACACTTCTTGCCTCACAGTACAACATCCCCTTTACAACAACACACCGAAATCTGCAAAGGAGACGCAAAAAAGTGGAATGTTTGAAGAATGTCAGAAGCAGACGACGAGCGCATGTTTGTGTGCAGAGCCTCAAAAGGCCAAGATTTCACAGAGTGAAGCTAATGACTTAATATGTACATAAAGAAATACTCTTAAACAGCGCATTTATAAGTATAAAAGACGATCAAACTTTCAATGCACTGTTAGAAGTCCAGCTAATCCACCGTTTCAGCCTCAAAACAAATCCACATGGTCCAAACAGCGATTGTTAGTTTTCCCCTTCTAGGTAAACTCTTCATCCCAGTGCGCTCGTCCTGTTCCTCTGAGGCTCCCGCGTGTTTCTGTTTTGTCCTTTAGACGAGTTAGCTCAACTTTGTAGCTGATTTTACACGTACACTCACCAGGTCCTCTCCTTGTTGCCGCATGTGCTTCCTGTTTGTTTGGGCCGAGTGATCCCTGGGATGAACCTGACAGGCGCTGCAGCATTGTGCCGTCCATATTTTTTTCCAGACTGCGACAGGATTGGCCAAATCTCCTCGATTAAAACGCACCACGCGATTATTGTGATCGACCTTTATTAAAATCACGATTAGATTAATTTTCGATTAATTGCCCAGCCCTATGTGCAGTGTTGCGTGGCCAATAAAAATGCATAACATTGGAAATGAAATAGAGATGGTAAGAGTAAAATAGCAACAAATCCATCTGAGCTGTGCAAGCGTCTTGTTTCAATCTCTCTACTCTGTTTAGGTAGAGGGTCGCCTGGGTCAACACGGAACAGTGATAAGAGCTTCGAACAGCAAAAGGGCCTTTTTTTCATTTATTAAGTCACACATGCAGGACATTTTTCAACAACTTTGTGAAAGTTTATTATTCCCTCCAGGACTTTGCGATATTCAAAACTATTAACGCAAATTAAGGCAATCTCAGTCAGACAGTGTGAATTGCACCAGTTGTACATCTGCGTCACCATACGGTTATCTAAACCCATTTTAAATGGTTTGCTCACGGTTTGCTCATACCTGGCGATATAAAGCCCACGTCAGTGGACACCAGCACGTAGGCCTGCAGCAGACTCTGGGGCAGCGTCAGGATCAGAGCCTCCAGGAGCCACAGCGCCGCCACGTCCGCCTGCTGCATCACCGCGGCCCCCAGCTCAGCCACAGAGTCCTGCATGTGGATCACTGAGTGCATGCAGTCCCACAGCCTGGCACCAGGGGGAGACACAGTCACACACAGCGTTTTACCATCACCTGGGCCACACCCGAGTTCACTTTACAAATAAAGGCTTTTAGAACTGAACTTTGTCCCGCAAGAACTGCCACCTATCCATTAAATAAATCTGTGATTTGTGTGTTTGAGAGTGCGAGTGTGGGACACCGGATGCAAATTAGCCCAAGGCTACAATCCGGTTTGGTGTGTTCATTAACATGCACTGTCCCAACCAGTGGCGGCCGGTCCATTATGGGCGGTGGGGCGCCGCCCCTCCTATCAATTTTTGCAAATACAAAAAAAAAAAAAAGTTTTAAGAATCATGACTTTCTAATGTACATGTGTTTTATACATTGGAGGAAGGGGGAGCGGAGGGGAAGGAGCGTGTCATTTTGTCTGCCAGCTTCATTATGTGCCGTAACAGCGTCATAAATGTGTAGTTTACATTAAAACAGTAATTACAGTAGCGCTGTTCCTCGCCTGGGGCGGCAGGAACAGCGCCCCAGCAATCTAACCAATGGCGCTCTGATAGGGTCTAAAAACGTCACTACATATCATTAATTCAACCAATCAGAGACGCGCAATGTTAAATCTCCGATGGGCGCTGAGGCCGAGCGCCCAGCGGAGATTTAACATTGCGCGTCTCTAACATGTGAAAACCGAGGACGCGTCTACTGTAAACAAAACGCGAGCAGCAGCTCTGAGCTCACGGACGATCGGAGGAAAAACTTCTCATTTGAGAGACGGGAGAATCTTCGTGTTGTTTCCTGAGAGGACGTGAAAGGATTTTTTCCAACTTATGGACTTTGACAACTTTCTTCAGTCAGAAGTGACGTCTAAACGGACTTTACTGGAGGTAGCATTACGATGCTAACTAGCTCGTCTGCTTTAGCTACTGCTTGTTTATTTCACACTTTGGGACAACCCTCGCTGACTTGGACAGTTATGTCCCAGGACGTGGACATTTGATGGAGAGAAGATTCAGAACCGTGAGGAGCTACAACAGAAGAGGGAACGTCATTCATTCATTGAGTGAAACAGAGGTGGAGCTCCAGGTGCTACGAGGAGGACTCTCATCTAAACACGTAAGTCACACAGTTATTTCTGACAAGGGCGTAGGTTTGGTGTCAATGTTGGTGGGGACACTCCACAAAAAGCTTTTTCTCCACGTCCCAATTTACTTTAATATATACATGTATTTTTTTATTTTTTTTTATACACCTCCTGCCTTTGTTCTGTTGGTACAAAACACAAATCAGTGGTGCAAAACAAAAATATGTATAGTGACTATCTTTACACAAAAATGTCATTTCATCAGAAAAAAGATTTTCCAAAAGCATAAATTCATTCCATGCTTCTTTATTTTTTAGTTTAATAAAACTAAATAAGTTTAGTTTTGATTATATTCTGCATAAAATAATAATCTAAATGCCCCTAAAAGATACCGTTCTTTTTGAAGTTAAAAACAATGTTTATAAGTATCTTTTAAAATATAATTGAAGGTAGGCATAGGCAACAGCCCCCCCTGGTTTTCACATCACCAGCCGCCACTGGTCCCAACCAAATAAACCAATAAAACAACAAATCTGATATACAGTATAAATGAGAGAGTGCTGAGTGTGATCCACTTTAGCACATGCTACTTGTTTTGCACATGAGAGCAAACACTTGGTACATGTCCCCCATAATCTATACGCTTTCTCCTGGAAACAAATAAATGACATAATCTTCAAAACAAAGTGTTTAATTATTGCAGTGATTCAACATTTCTATCAAACATTCATAGGAGAAATTGTGAATTGAAACTTTAGTAGCGCCTAAATACACCACATGTTCCAGTCTTGTACTTAACAATATTTTTGAAGGTTTCTTTAAGGTTTGATTGTATTATTATTTTTCAATAGAAGACTCACTGTAATAATGTATTCAATAATATGGACATGAGACATGTGCATGATGATTTCCATAAAATACGTTTCCAGACCCTACCTCTTGAATATGCCCAGGTGCAGTATGTGTATGACGGAGAGGTAGCAGCGTCGGTCGTCTCCGTCATCGTAGTACCACTTCATACTGAGCAGCTGGACCGCAGTACCAGGCAGAAAAAGGGCCAGGGTAAGACCGGCCCACTGGCTCTCCTCGTTCCACAGGTAGAAGCCCATACAGTAGATCACTGACAACAGACACACAAAAAAGAGTTTCAAATCTTTACTAGTCCTGAGGAAAATCTGTTTGCATTTTTTCTGAGCGTGGAAATTACGTGTCTAATTTTATGATTAGGGATGCACGATAATATCCACTGCCGATAATTATCAGCTTTTTTGACGCCATCCCAGATAAGCCGATCAAAAAATGTAGGCCCGATAATTATTAATTAGTATCCTTAATTACGATGTGTAATTAGTATGCTTGTTGTAGTTGGCAAACATAAAAGCACTTAATACTGCAATGATTAGCCCAATCCTATCTGGAAATTGAACCTGGGACATTCAAGTTCAGTTCTAAACTACAGGGTTATTATTATTATTTTTTTCTTATTTGTTTTTATTTACAGAATAACAAGATAAGCTTCAAACCCCCCACCCAACCCCAGCCACTCCCCCTTGCATTCATACCACAATTCATAACACATTCATAGTGTTTTGACAGGAACACAAACTATAAACAGAAAGGAAGCACAAAGAAAACGAAAATAATAACATAGAAAAAATGAAAAATACAATGAAATCCCTAATACCAATCAAAAATCCATAAACAAAATGCAATATAATTGGCAAAACATGTATGACATAACAAATGGCAAATACACCTAATATTTATATCTCTAATTCAAATAAGCAGACATTCCATTTCTTTTCATGCTCAATTATTCTCTTGTAATTTGTTGCTATAATTGTTTCTAACATATACTGATGATAAACTCTATTCTTAAAGTGTTTTATACATACATTTTATAATAAGGTTTGGCTTTAAAAATAAACATTTTACCCATCAGAATAATCATATTCAAAAAGTATGTGCTTTTACCCTCAAAAACACATAACACAATATTCTGAGGTGTGATTTTGCAAAGCAATATCCATAGACCTTAACCATAGTTGTACACTGACCCAAAACTCAGCCACATATGGACAAAAATAAAACAAATGCATCAGATCCTCCCCATCCCCACAGAACCTACAACAGGGATCCTTTTCTATCTTCCATTTGAACAGAGCAATAATTGTTGCAATAATTTTATAAAAGGTTTTAAGTTGAAATATCCTGGAATATGACTCTATTGTAGTTCTATAAATTGTTCTAAAGTAAGCTTTCCACAAAATTGGATCATTAAATTCATCTTCCCAAAACAGGCAGATTCTGGGTGGAAAAAGTGCCTGTGATATTTACATTCCACATATATATTATTTTGTTTATCTTTGCACCAGACAGCCATTTTGGGCATCTTATTAGTGGGAGACAACTTGTTCTTCCTACAATGTTGCAATTTTCTTTTCCAAGTTTTAAGAATTGCAGAAATCAGCTGGTTGTATTGTAACTCATCGAGAGAAATGTTAAAAGATCTTTTCAAGTTTTCACAAGAAATCAAATCTCCGGATAAATCTAAAAGGTCATTGACAAAAATTAACCAATTTTTAACACATTCCTCCCACAGCAATGGTTTGTCTCCAACAATAATGTTTGAATTCATCCATAGCAACTGTGTCTGAATACCTTGAGCTGTATCTGGAGGTGGTACTGGAAATTCAACCAAGCTTTCAATGCAAATGGTGATAACTCTTTTAAACTATTTTGAAATAGTTTATCAAAATGTGTTGTTTATAATTGATAAAAAGGAAATATATTGTTTGAGAAAAGGAAAAGGCTGAATATAATCTCTGGCTCGCGATCCATTGTTTTTTATGATCCATTTTAGCAACCCAGGAGGCTTTTTATAGGGTTAGCAGGTTTCCTTTTTAATATACGAAGCTGGAAGGATATTTAAGATCTGAGAAACAGGCATATTTCCTCAAAATGACTGTGTTACTAAGATATAATGCAACTATCTGACAGATTTACACAATTAAATTAATGTATTTGCAATTATTTTTTCCATCCTATTTACCCGAATGGAGTAATGGTGAATTCATTGTCTGACTTGGCAAGCAATTATCATCTTAACTTGTCAAAACACTATTCAATATTGATGTTTTTATTCAGACAATGAAATTATCTTTCAGTATTACATTGCGATTCTGTTGTTCCATACAGACCTCTAATCCCCAATAAATTTAATTCATTTTAAAGTATAGAAATCTCCCTTTACTGTATATAATACTATTTCAGAGGACTCGATATTGTAAGTATTTGACCTACTGCTGTATTGATTTTGTGCATAATATGTTTAGCTGGCAGACTTCCTCTTCCTTTGACTATTTCCCTTTCCTACGACACATTTAAACCATATTTATTATACATTTGATAGGAGACAAGGTGACACTGTCCACAGCCTCTCGTGTCCTTCCCTTGTCCCATTGATCCGCTGACTCAGGACGTTTGCCCCTGCCCCATGAGGCACCATGTTTACAGCAGGACAGGGGAGAACCGAGTCAGTGGAATGGAGTATTAAATACATAATAAATATCTTATAACGTAGTAAGAACACAGAGTCGAGGGCGAATGGGTGTATGACTTTCCATAAATGGCCATTATCATAGAAATAAATGAGCAGAAAAGGCATTCACTCACAGTCAATGTCATGTTAAGGCCATTTTACAGGATTTTAACAACTCGACTGACATGAAGGACAAGGACAGGCTCTAATAAAATGACAGGGGACTGTGCCAGGGAATTTTACAGAAGATTTGGCTCTTGACACTTCATGTTATTTAACCTTTTAGCCTGGGATGCATGTGAGGTTAGGCTAACACAAAAAAATAATAAAAAAAAATAAACACACACCACCAAACACAATGTCTTTTTCTTCCCCTGGTTTAGCTAACGTCGCCATATGTCATAGACGCGTTATAGGATGTTAGCATAAATGTGTGACATAAATGGCAGGGGACAAGCAAACACAAAATAAAGCGGGAATGTGTAAGAAAATGGGTGGCTTTGAAGAAGTGGGTTTGTTTTAGCTTGACACTTCATGCTTTACCATAGACCTATAATGTTTCTGTTAGCAGGTGCTGTGAGGGCAAGGCAAGCTAGCGCGGAAACGTCAAGAAACACGTTAGCAATGTCATGGTGTGTGTTTTTTTGTTTTTTTTAAGCTAGCATGATGTCAGCTTTTCCCCGGTGTTTGTTTACCCGCACGGTGACGCTAGCTCCCCCCGTGTATGTCCGTACGCTAAGCCCCCACTTACGAGCGCTCCGTTCGGCCACTATGACCAGCGCCGACACGCCGAGCAGCAGCGCTTGGCACCAGGCGACCCAGCAGCCGCTTCGCCGCCTCCATCGGGCCGCCGCCGACGGCATCCTGCGGGCCGACACCACCGTCCCCGTCTCGGCCCCGATCATGGAGCGCACCGTCGCGGCGGAGAGGGACAGCGGGGAGGACAGCGAAGGACGGGGGAACGGTGAGGGGGAGACAGCGGCGGGGACATGGTTGCTCTCATCCAGGACAGCCAGGGCATCCTCCGCTCTCTCTCCTCGGGATCAGGCTCACATCCGCTCCCTGCTCCCCCCGCCCTTACGCCGAGCTCCAGGTCCAAAACAATTATCTTTGTTTCTTTTCTTTTTTATTTAGCGACAGTAAAACAAATGAATAAATAAATAAAAACATAATAAATAAATAACCTTTTACTGGATGATCCGCACAAAAAGAACAGTTCATATCAATGTCCCTTTTGAATTTTGTCATAAAATGATTAGCAGGATCATATTTATGGATGAATCTGAAAGTTTCTTGACTGTAATTTAGACTATGTTAAGACCTAATTTGAAAGCTAAGACCTAAAACTGCTATGACATGTTTTTTTCTCATTTCTGTAGTGTTTTTGTCTCTTTTTTTTCTGGCTTTTGTTGTGTTTTTTGTCATGTTTTTGTCACACACAAAAAGTAGCTTTATCGCCGCTTTTTTGTTGTGTTTTTGTCACTTGTTTATTGTGTTTTCGTTGCTGTTTTGATGCTTTGTTCAAGAAGCTTTCAGATTTGGGTAAAGCCAAACTGGAAAATGTGCTTGATTCAGGTGGGAGGTTAAGAGGTTAATAAACGGCAAATCAATTAGCCTACAAAAACATATCTAAATACTTATTTTCATGGATTATCTTGATGTAGCTCGTGATTAAATGGTAAAATGAGAAAGTAGGACATCATATTGAAAAATAAATATACATATAGGCTATATTATGTAAAATGCAGTGGTTTCCAAAGTGGGGTCCAGGGTCCTCTGGGGGGCCTCATAGGTATTGCAAGGGCCCAAAGGGACAAAAAACCTGTACATTAGGGGAAAATGTTAAAACAGGTATTTCAGCTAGAGTCATTAAACGTTTTGAAGTAATCTCATTTTAGACGCCATAGCACAAATTGTTTGTTTGTATTAATCCTCAAATATTTGTAACCTAGGCAAACAGAAAACAGATAGGCCTAAAGGTATACACATACAAAATAGTGTGTTTGCCAGCAGAGGGCAGAAAAGGCATGCCTATCTGTGTCACTCGTGTCCAAAGTCATTTGATGGGAGCTGGAGCGCTCTAAGACAGACACCATTGTCCTTGCAGGCCATGCACACACACCACTGCACTATAACAGCCCAATCTGAACATTTTTATCCTCCTCATGCGTGGCATCACTTTCAAATAACAGCCACTAACATATGGCCTAGTGTTGATGTATTAGGTTCCTTCATAGTTCATACCATGATACCAGCAGCTGTAATGATAGTGTTCGAAGTGTTTTTTTTTTTATAACTCCGGTACGAGCTTATAACTTGAGAGGTTTTGGATATTTTTCATTGTCGAGAGCTCAAAACACTCGTAAACGTTTCTGTGTGTCTGTATGCGGAGTGAAACTCTGGAACAAACTGGACTTGCAACACAAGCAATGCCCAACTGTCCATCCATTCAAACTGTTGTATAAACATCGGGTCTGGTCAAAATATAGAGATGAGGGTCTTTAATTTGAATTGCTGTTGTCTCATAGTGTTACAAGTGCTCAGTGTTCCTTACCATCGTTGGTATAATTTGTCTTTTACCGTTATTAGTATATTGTCCATTACCATTGTTGGTATTGTTCATTTATCTTGCATTGTTGGTATACATTTTGTTACAATGTAATAATTATTGTTACATGCGGTAACGCCACCATGATATAACATTTGTATAATAATCACCCATCACACAGTCTCTTCAGAGTAATGCCTTCTGGGAGGAGACTGCGGAATCTACGGGCCAGGTTGAGTCGCCTTAAGAACAGTTTCGTACACAGGGCCATCGGGAAGCTGAACTCCCTGCCCTCCCTCCCACCCCTCTTCCCCCACCCCCCGCTTCACAATCAAGGATGAGAGAAATATAATTTCGAATCAGTCACATGGTTTGACAAATAAAACAATCTTGAAATCTTGAAGATCTAATCCTTGAACAAAGTAACAGTGAAGCTGAATGTATTAAGCTCTGAATGGGGAACTGGGGGTGGGATTAAATAAGTTATCTTCTTCCCACTCCCTTTCAGGTAGAAATGGAGCATCTTGTTTACATACTGTATATTCTTTTCTTTTGTTGCCTGTTGCCTGAAATAAATGAATAAATGAATGAAATGGGGAAAAAAAAGACTTTCATGCGAGACTGTTCAACCTGTTAACTACAGTTGTCATTTGGGGTCAAAATATTTCCTATAAATGTCCACAGCTCATTAATGGAACATGCCACAAGAGCCACACATACCTGGTAATAGTTTATTGGGAAACAAATTGTGACAAAATGACTCCAAATCTAAAAAGTAAATGCGTTTTTCCTGCAGTATCTCCCCTTGAAATCATTTGACGTCATTTACAAGTTGTACTATTACTAATACAACTTCCTTGTGACGCCACTGCAATAACAATTTATCATAAAACCAACTATGTTTAATGTTTGTGAATGCCCTCAGTCGTGTAGGAGTTTTCCATCGTGGAACGTATACATCACAAAATCAAACCGTGAGAATCCAGCCTGCTAGCCTGGCCCGAGCCAGACTGATCCTCCATGTTAAGCGATACATGGGGATACAGTCTGGAATTGTGCGATTTGAATCTCGCTGACTCCGGCAAAACCAAGATGAGCAAATCATAGCACGGAGCACGGGAGGCGGGGGTCAACAGGGCGTCATCTTTCCCATCATACACCAGTGCTCCTCTGGGCCGTAACCAAAACTGTGATGATATATTGTATAATTATAAAATTATATATATGTATATAAGTTAAAAGAATAGTATGGTCGACTGTATCAAAGGTAGCGCTCAGATCCAGTCGAACCAACACTGTGACCTTCTGTGAGTCATGATTTAACCTAAAATCATTTAAAGTCTTTAAAAGGGCCGTCTCGGTGCTGTGGTTTACCCTAAAGCCAGACTGGAATTTCTCAAGGACGTTATGTGCAGTAATGGAATTATTATCATTGATTTGTTTTTCTAAGATTTTGCTTAAAAATGGTAAGTTGGATACCGGTCTAAAATTGTTAAAATTATTACAGTCCAAATTGGTCTTCTTCAGCAGGGGCCTCACCACCGCCCCCTTAAAGGCAGCAGGGAAGACCCCCGTCTGAAGAGAGCAATTCATCATGTGTAAAAGCTCGTCTCTAAAAGATCCATAGAATGTTTTAAAAAACGAGGTTGGGACCGGGTCTAAAAGACATGTGGTGGGCCTCATTGAGGAGAGAACTTTATCATCTCAGCATTAACCTGGACAAAACTGTGCAGTGTTTCCTCTGGAACAAATAGACAACCAGATGCATTTAAAGCCGTGTTACTTTGGGTAGATTCTACCCACCTTAATTCAGAAATGAAAAAAATAATACAGGCTTAATTTACGTTCCATTGGTGTTCATAGGCAGACTTTAACGTAGAACAATAAACTTTCACATCACCCACGGGGTCTGAGTGAAACACTGACGTACGGGGTCGGCTCTGCAGAAGAACGCCTGACTCAGCTGTGCTCCTTTCACTCTGAATGGACACAGAAAGCGCAGGGTTAAATTCTCATGAACTTGTTGACGGGCGAGCGCGCATGAACATCTGGTGACATTTGCATTTCCAGTGTAAATGAGTGTGCTACTTTCATATTCACAAGTACGGGCCCTATTTGTCAGCACTTTCAAACCATGACGTGAGGAAATAGAAGAAATGCGCACAGGAGTGAATGTGATTTGGCATGCACATGGTTTCACCAAGAATATATGTTTTTACTCTTTACTTTGCAATCGGGTGGTTTGCAAAATTAACCGATGAGGAAGCAGAGGCTGGGGACACGGAGGGGGGCTCGCCCATCACCCAAGCAAGTCACCGAGGTGGTTAGAAAGCTCCTCGGTGGCAGGGCCCCGGGGGTGGATGAGATTTGTCCCGAGTACCTTAAGTCTCTGGATGTTGTAGGGCTGTCTTGGCTGACACGTCTCTGCAACATCACATGGCGGTCGGGGACAGTGCCCCTGGATTGGCAGACCGGGGTGGTGGTCCCTCTCTTCAAGAGGGGGGATCGGAGGGTGTGCTCCAATTACAGAGGGATCACACTCCTCAGCCTCCACGGTAAGGTCTACTCCAGGGTGCTGGAGAGGAGGATCCGGCCGGTCTCCGCCAGGGCTGCTCTTTGTCACCGGTTCTGTTCATTACTTTTATGGACAGAATTTCTAGGCGCAGCCAGGGGCCGGAGGGTGTCCGGTTTGGGAACCTCAGGATCTCTTCTCTGCTGTTTGCAGACGATATTGTTCTGTTGGCTTCATCAAATCAGGACCTCCAGCTGCACTGGGGCGGTTTGAAGCCGAGTGTGAAGCGGCCGGGATGAGGATCAGCACCTCCAAATCCGAGGCCATTGTTCCCCACTGGAAAAAGGTGGCTTCTCCTCTTCAGGTCGGTGGGGAGTCCTTGCCCCAAGTAGAGGAGTTCAAGTATCTCGGGGTCATGTTCACGAGTGAGGGACGGATGGAGCGTGAGATCGATAGACGGATCGGTGCGGCGTCAGCAGTGATGCGGTCGCTGTATCGGACTGTTGTGGTGAAGAGGGAGCTGAGTCTGAGGCAAAGCTCTCGATTTACCGATCGATCTACGTTCCCACCCTCACCTATTTTTATACTTGATAAATGCGCGACATGCTGCATGTGCTTAAATACAGAAGAATGAACCCTCTCACAGCTGAGTGAGCTCAGACCCACAAAAAGAAACTCAAAAGACTTGATGTCAAGCAGTCCCGGCGCCAGCTCAGTACAGAAGGGGGGCGGCTGAAAACCAAGGGGGTGGCGATGGTCAGCACACCCTACCCGATTTTTTTTGCCCGATTTTGATACAATTCTCAGTCGCGCCGAAACTTCCTGAGTCGTGTTTATAGTCAAAGGCAGTCACACAGAGTCGTGTCTTGTAGTGTGGGGGGGTCACGACTGGACTCGCGTTTGAATCGTGCAGTGTGGGCGGCAGTCAGATGCAACTGGAGTACAGTCGCAGGAAATCAAACATGTTTGATTTTTAAGCCCGATTTTGGACGCACAGGAGAAACATGACGGAATGAAATAAAGACAGAAAAACACTGCGGCGCCTCCCTCGTCATTTCTGTCAAAACAGCGGCACAAACACGTAATTTCATGGCCACAGCGAGTCCCACACGAAAAAGCACAACTTTATATCACCAAACGTTCACGAGAACCACCTTTTCAAGCTACATTTCAACCGCAAACAGAGTTTAGCGGCACTTACTGAGTTTGGAGACGGACTGTTCAGCTTCACCTCTCCTCTCTCCGGTTTCTCCGCTGTCTCCTCCGTCTCCTCCATCTTGGAGCGCGTCTCATTGTCTTATTAAATCAGCTAAAATACGTCCCGCTTCTTTGTGTCGCCGACTTTTATCTCCATTTGACAGAACTAAAGCCAAGTCGAAGGCTTCGTAGCAGTAGTAGCCTTGCGCTGCGATGTTGTGACACTGTTGACACCCCTGACCAATTAGGGACACGCATATGTTTTCCCACGCTCACAAACACAGGCCTATCTTTGCGGATTTGGAGTCAGTTTTTGAAACCGGAGGAGAAATGAAGTGGTAGAGAACAGGCGTGCTGTGTTATAAACATCAGCTGTTTGTGTAGTGTGTGCATTGTATGAGAAAGCTGCACACAGGCTGCAGCGACGCCGATGGTGTTGTTTGTCGCTTTTCAGCCATTTGCGAATGTCCATTTTGAACAGAAAATATAGCTGTTGGCTACAGGCTACTCCTTATGGCGGGATGATGCACTGATGACATAGTAAGGAGGTGCGTGATGGGTTCGAGGACCACTGGAAACTCTGAATTTGAATTTCCAAAACTGTTCATTAGAGTCAGTGCAGTTTCTTCCAAGTTTTGGGTTGACATCATAGACTGAAAACAATATATAAAAAAATGACTGATTTTGTCGCCCCCTCACGCCCCCTCTTTACATCGAGGCTGATGTTAAATCTCTCGCTCTCTCTAACAGTCTCTCGCCGCTCAATCCACTTCTTTGAAGGTTTTACTGAAGGCCAAATGAACGGCAGGAGGAAAACCCTGATGATGTGAGGTCCTGTTTCACAGATAAGAATCTGCAACAAAAAGTTCATTCCTTGAAGGTCATCAACGACAGACAGAGAGAGACATTGCCCTGATTAAATGCGCTTAACAATCTGTAGAAAACCAAAAGCAACTTTTGCCCCGCATTGTGCAAGTGGCCTATGCAGAGATAAAGTATCAAAGAGAACAAAAGTCACATAGTGTCTGTAATGTTCTTACACATATTGTATAAGTACAGGGATTGTGAAAAGGTAAGTAGGTACAAAATGTGAAAGTGAAAACCTGTGCTACCCTCTAAAAAGAAATCTAATTGGCTCAATTTTCCGGCCCAGAATTCATAGGAACAAGGCAAAATGCTTTTACTTTTATATTTATATTGTGCACCACCCTAATACAGGGTTTGACTTGGACTTTATTTGCACACTGGCCACTTTGGATAGTCTATTTCAAATGTTATTAGCTGCCTAAACATTATAGTCTCATGGTTTCTGCTTATTTTGAAGGTATTCAAATCCTATTGTAGGTCTAGTATTGGTATACTATGTTTCATTTACTCATAAAACACACAATGAGATGTAGCAAGGCTGTAAAATCCAAGTGGCTGGTGAGAGTTAGTCAGGGTAGTCCACATTTTTTCATCACCTTTTTGTGCAGTCTTTGTAGAATTTCTATCATTTATAAATAATCCTTAGGCACTTAATTTACAAACATGAAAGCTAAAGGTTACGTAATTATACTCTGTATGGTTTGCGTGTGGATGATTTGACAATAAAGCCATGTTTTTAATATAACCTTTGACCGAGTGTGATGCTGTAACATAACAAAGGGGTGCAGTTCTACACGGCCATCATCGAGTCCATCCTCCTCCATCACCGTGTGGTCCATCCTCACCTCCTCCATCACCGTGTGGTTCCCCGGCGCTACAGACCGGGACAGGCATCGACTGCAGCGCATTGTGCGTGCTGCAGAGAAGGTGATCGGCTGTGAGCTCCCATCTCTCCAGGACCTGTTCCTCAGGCAGGAGGATATGGTCCAGACCGATACCTCCCGCCCCCTCCGCCATCAGATTCATTAACAAAAAAGCACCCATTAACTCTGTATCTGACTCATGAACATAGTAACCTGTTCCAGGCATTTGCACGGCTCTATGTCAACACTTAGAACTGCACCTGCACATTTGTTCTGTGTTAAACTGTTAAAGTTGAAAGTTTTTATAGTTTATTATTTTTGTTTGCCATGTTTCACATTGCACGATTTGCACCAAAGAAAATTCCTTGTTTGTGAACCTGTTCACTGACAATGGCAATAAAACCTATTCTGGTTCTGATTTAGGGAAAGGAGTGTCAATACTTTCCGGATGCACTGTATGCGACAAACCTTTGCTTTGATAGAAATACATAGAAATGTATGAGAATAGAAAGTATTATATTTATATTTCCAATATATTGGAGTGAAAGTAAAATAAAGTTAAAATGTATATTATTTGCGGACGACACAACAATTCTGTGTTCTGGCAAAGATCTACAGCTGCTTGTCTCAGAGGTCACAACAGAATTATACAAATTCAAAGAATGGTTTAATAGAAATAAACTATCGCTGAACATATCGAAAACAAAAATGATTTTATTTGGTAAAGGGAATAGTGACGTTCAGATTCAAATTAATATTGACAATACTCGAATAGAACAAGTAAAGGAATATAAATTTCTGGGTGTGATCTTCAGTCATAAGGTCAGCTGGAGACCACAAATAGATAACATCCGTGGGAAAATGGCGAAAAATGTGGCCATTATGGGCAAGTGTAGATTTTTTTTGGACCACAAGGCTCTCTTCACCCTGTACTGTTCCTTAATTCTACCGTACATAAAGTAATGATTGGATATGGTTATGTGAAAGGGTAAGAGGGAAAAAGAAAAGTACAAACTGGAAATAAAAATAAATGTCTATATATTGGTAACTACACACATTTAAGTCTTTGTGTGATGTCTTCTTGCTTTGGAGGTCATGTGGACCTCATGTGATTTTCTTCTTGTGAGGCATGAATGCTGTTTCGTTTCGTAAGGTTAAAGCGGACAATCGCAATTATGTAATTCAGGAATTTGTAATGCAAAGTGTTGTATTGTATGAAGGCGCGAGACGCTGCTTGGATCACTGTAACCGGCACTTATAAGCTTTCTTGCTTCGGCCTACTCCTTTTGAGTTTTTGTTACTTTATTTTATTTCGGCACTGCAACAATGCTAATGTAAATAATGTAATTACTCAAATAAATAAATAAATCAAAAAGTAATACATTCCGAGGTGCAGATTTTCTGTGCTTAAGTAAATCTACTTTGTCACTGACCACCTATGATTACGCATCGACCACACAAGAAGGCCGACCAAAGCGAGTGAACTTTAATACGCCCCCTGCTGGTGGGTGGAACAAAACCCTATGACATGCTTATTTATTTACACAACCAAATCAATTATCAGTGCAAAAAAAACATTTTATTTTTTTAGTTGTTCATGGAAACATTCTCACAGATATAAAAATGCAGTCATCAAACGCAGAAAACTCAGATTAAAATTAACAATCATAATAATAAGTTAAAACATAAACAAGTGATATCGTCTGCGCTGGCGTTAGGAGGGCCCGACTCGGTACATGCTACAATGGGCCATCTACATAAGGCTGCAGGGTTACACAACAGGAGTGTCTTTACGGTTCTCAAACAGAGGTGCGCGTCCAAGCTCTGGTGTCGTCTCGGTTAATGCATTCCTTTATTCCTGACTCTTGTCCTGTTTTTGCGGTCCTGGTCAAGTCCAATAATTTCAGTCCTTACTATAGATACAGGGGGCGTGGCCTAGCCGAGGGGGGAGAAAACCTCTCATTGGAATCAGAATGTCCCCTCTTTTTATCGGTTTTCTGGGAGATCATAAATATTTGTATCGTTTACTAATAAAGTCAAGCCAAAATCCATATGGATGTTTTTTTTTCACAGCAAATTGTTCAGTAGAAGCGGAAAACGGCTCTCGTTTTTAACGTTAGCATATGCATGAAGCGAACATAGAGAGGGTAACCAGATGTCCCAGTTTACCCAGGACAGTGCCAGTTCTGAGTCCTTAGTACCATGTCCCAATAGATTTCTCCAAAGCCATTGATTTCCATTGTCCCAGTTTTTCTCAGTCTCTGTCTCAGTTGTCCCTGTTTTTGGCCAATATAGTCCTCAAAGTAACAGGCTTCACTTGAAAATAAATGTTTTTGGCCCATGCGAGCATCGATAACCAGGTATAAAATCTAAATTCTAGCATCTCCTAAATCCTCAACTGATGTATGTCAGGAGACCGTAACAGTTTTACCATTGAGCGTGGGAAAAGGCAGTCAGCAAGAATTGTGTCCCAGTTTTGAAGTTCACCCTAAGCTAGCATTGACCGTTTTTAAAGTGTAGTTGACGAGTTTTAATGCTTTGGACTTATTTAGATGTGTAACATCAGTTGTTAGTAATAATTATCATTTTGTTTCAGTGAAGCAGCACATTTAATGAACAAATGTTGGGCAGAAAAGTAATTTCAGTTTTAATTTTAAGCTAATGACAGGAAGTGACATATAGATATTTCATAGTAGTTTGACTCACTCATTTCTTATAGGCATAATATGGTCGGCACGGCAGCAGTTTAAAATGGTTAGCCTCTATCTATTTCACTTCCTGTCAGTGTCCAATCAAGAAGTGAAACTATAAACATCACAGAACTGGTCAAATTGAAAGCTGGGAACAATCTTTAGCCAAGTCTTAAGTATAATCGTGTTTTAGCAAAAATTGTGTGTCATATGCTCTTTAAGTATTTATGGGCTGTTGAACCACTTTGCTCCTCTCCATGTCTCTGTATCTTTATTTAGTAGAAAAATATACTCATAATTCATCTTTGGTTAAAGTAATGGAGAAATAGGAGAACGTTCAGGTTTTTTCTCTTCATTGATTTCCCCCTCTGGCTTTTTCGAACATGAACATACAAAGATGCCGTCTGTATCTATACACTTTATGCTGAAATTCTTTGACCACCAGGATTCGGTTTGTCCTCAGCATAGATTCCTAGCATAGATAGTTTGATCAGGATATAGTTCTGCTTGAATCCAGGCTCATTCTCATTGATTTGAAGATCTCTTGCTAGCAATAAAGTTCAGTTTTGATCTTAGTCAAGGCCAGGGACACACTGGAGGATTTGAAAGTCTTTCCCGATTTGAAAACGTGATACAAAAGTGTGTATGTGGTGAAGGATCGGCAGGACCCAAATGTACGTGCCAGACTTGTATCTGCAATGAGAGAGACGCGGACACTTAAGAGTTGAGGTTTTGGAGGTTCCGATCCAACACATCGTCAAGACACAGTCGCACTGGCACCGCTCGCGCGAGGAGCGTCACCACCAATCAGTGCTTGTGAGAAATTCTAATCAGGCCACGCCTCCTCGACTTCAGGGAGAGTAGGTTTTTTTTTCTTGGTTTAGTTCCGCTTTGATCTTAGTTTAGCTTAGGTTTAGTTACAGCTACTGCTTGTTTTGGCTTGATTTAGTCCGGGTTTAGTCCTTACTTTGCTCTTGGTTTAGTCTTTGGTTCAGTCTTGGTTTAGTCTTTGGTTTAGTCTTGGTTTAGTCCTTGCTTTGGTCTTGGTTTAGTCTTTGGTTCAGTCTTGGTTTAGTCTTTGGTTCAGTCTTGGTTTAGTCCTTGCTTTGGTCTTGGTTTATTCTTTGGTTCAGTCTTGGTTTAGTCTTTGGTTCAGTCTTGGTTTAGTCCTTGCTTTGGTCTTGGTTTAGTCTTTGGTTCAGTCTTGGTTTAGTCCTTGCTTTTCTCTTGGTTTAGTCTTTGGTTCAGTCTTGGTTTAGTCTTTGGTTCAGTCTTGGTTTATTCTTTGGTTCAGTCTTGGTTTAGTCCTTGCTTTTCTCTTGGTTTAGGCTTTGGTTCAGTCTTGGTTTAGTCTTTGGTTCAGTCTTGGTTTAGTCCTTGCTTTGGTCTTGGTTTATTCTTTGGTTCAGTCTTGGTTTAGTCCTTGCTTTTCTCTTGGTTTAGTCCTTGCTTTTCTCTTGGTTTAGTCCTTGCTTTGGTCTTGGTTTAGTCAACATTAAGGCTCATTTTAATTCATTTAAGAATTTGAGGACATCTGGATTAGGTGCCGTTTCAGTCCAGCTTCGGTCTCGCTTTAGTCCTGATTAAGTCCCACTTTGGGCTTAACGTAGACCCGCTTTAGTCCTTGCTCTAGTCCTGGCTACGGCTCATTTCAGTCCCTGTAACTTCATGCCTCTGAGACTGACTCTTGCTTGATGCTGTTGGGATGTAGTGGCGGCAGACTTTGCTTCTGGTAAACATCGCTCAGCTCCATCCTCTTGATTAGCTCGAACACGCTGCCCTTGTCTAAACCTCCCTTCGCCGCCATGGCCTCCAGCCTCTCGGCCGTCTCGCTCACGTCAAAGCGTTCGATCTCGGCGTTGACGCGGTGCAGCTCCTCCGGGGAGTGCCGGCCGGTGGGGGACGTGGGGCAGAAGCCGCGCAGGTGGACCTGGAGACTGCACAGGTGGAGGTAGGCACAGGGGCACTGGGGGCAGCGGTGGGGCCGCTCTCCCGTGTGCAGGCGCTTGTGCAGCTTGAGGTGGACAAACTGGGTGAAGCGCGCAGGGCACTGCTTGCACTGGTAGGGCCGCTCGCCGGAGTGCAGCCGCTGGTGGGTCTTCAGGTTGCTGGTGCTGCTGAAGCGCTTGTGGCACACCTGGAAGTTAGGGGGAAAAACAAAAAAAAGGCTTCAATCATGGACAGTTTGTTGTTGCACCCATCATTTCATACGGGTCACATTGTTGTCAACAAGAGCACTTTAATAAGCTAAAATGTACACACACACATACAAGCTTTTTGAAAAGTGAAATTAGCAGCTGAAACTGATCAGATTTGTTGTGGATAGAATGATCCCCAAGGTTATCGATGTGTCATTCAAACATGCAGTGCATTACATTTCCTGCATATGGGGCTTTAAAAACAACATTAAAACATGATTTTCGGTGCCTGAGTGTCTAAATTAATCTTTAGGGTACTGATGCTGTTTAAGCCACATGTGATGTTCCTCTGATTGAGGTGGACATAGAGAGATGAAAATCTATATTATACTGCATCCTACATGGATAATGTGCGTAAATATTATATACATTTTCCACAGCTGTGTGGTCATAATGTACAGTATATGTTGTATGTCGCATGTACCTTTTATTGTGAACTCATTGGCCACTCTTATTTAAGATGGCTCCTCACCTCTCTATAGTCATTTGCCTGAAGAAGGCCTAGAGCCAAAACGTTGCACTGCACTCGTAAATAAATTTCAAGGTTGACAGTGTGCGAGCGTTTTACGAGCGTTACACACGACCTCTCCAGTTTGAAAAAGAAGCTTCTGCGCTCTAAGGATGCCTGAGCTTTGACATTCACTTTTATAATTGGAAGTAAAGTCTCTATAAGGATCAGTCGGTGGCTCTGAAACACAGAGGCCACTGCTGGTGAAGAATTTGCCTCGTACAGCCTGGTTAGCAGCTTCATAGTGTCGTGATGAACACAGTTTGAGCACAGAACTCCTCAGAACTGATTTGGTGTTTGAATATGGGCTTTGAAAATGTGAAAGATAGTTTTGTGTCTTACTTGGGACACAATATAACCCAGTACAAAGCTACAGCTGAAGAATTAACTGGGGATTACTCAAAACTGCACAAATGAAGTGAAATACTAGTCAACTTTGGAACATTATGAAATGGTTTGCTTGGCCTGCTCGCTCTCGTGTCCGCACCTTGCACTCGTGGGGCTTCTCCCCGGTGTGCACCAGGTAGTGCTTCTGCAGGTGAGCCAGCTGAGTGAAGTTCTTCCCACAGGTCTGACACCGGAACGGACGCTCGCCACTGTGGACCCGCAGGTGCACCTGAAGGCAACACCAACACAACCATTTCAAATCACAGTTAAAAACATCTCTCAAACTGTTCTCGGTACTCCTGAGTTCACAAGCCACGGGAAAGTTGCTTCTAAAGACACTTACAACAAGAAGAATACATTACAAATATGTATAATATCAATTTCATTACAGAAACATTTATATTTGGGAGAAGAATGGATAATGAATTAGTAAACTAACACAGAAATCACATGCCTCTCAGAACATACATGTAGAGGTGGGTAATACTCAGTTACATATTCAAATACATGTCCTTAAATGGACTATGAGTTAAAAATGTAACTTGCAGCTAGTCCCTTTAAGTAAGTTTTTGAAGTAACTGTTTTTGTTCACACAGTACAGTTTTACTTCTATTTGACCAATATTAAAATTAAGTATCCCTTTTTTTATTTGAGTAAAAATAAATAGTGACTTGTGCCATTATCATGTTGACGTAAACAAGATGTATTTTGTGTTTTGTTACTAAATTCTTCATAATGATTTCTTTTTATTGTTTTTATGGGATCATTCTTTGAAAATATTACAATTTTCACATTGTTTCATGTTTTGTTTCTCATAATTTCTCTAATACTTTTTTACTCGGCTTGAGTACTTTTTTTTAAATTGTTTTATTTTATTTGACTTTAACCAGGAAAGTCCCACTGAGATTAGGAATCTCTTTTCCAGGAGAGTTCTGGCCCCAGAGGGGAATCTATTGTACATGTTTTTAGTGGTAGGGGAAACCGGAGTACCGGAGGAAACCTACGCAGACACGGGGAGAACATGCAAACTCCACACAGAAAGGCCCCGCTGGGCCTTTCTGTAGACCCTGATCTACAATGGAAATGTTGTACAGCCCAACATTTATGCTCTTTCATTTTCCTTTCTTTCTTTCTTTCTCCAATGTTTTCGAATCCCTCACCTTCAGATTGGACAGCTGCCCGAAGACTTTCCCGCACACGTTGCACTCGTACCGGATCTTCCCGTTCTGCCTGGTCAGGGGGTAGGACAGCGTCTTGTACCCCAGCGACGGCTCTCCCACCTCTGTGCTCCTCCTCAGCTCCCCATCATCATCCTCCTCCTGCTCCTCGTCCTCGTCCATCTCCTTCACGCTCGGCCTCACCCCACCTGAGGGAGAGCGCCCCCCTGCGGCCGCGGACGACGGCATTGAGCCCATTGCGTTGGAAGGCGCTGGTGCTGCCGAGAGGACACTGCTCACTTCACTCTTGAGGTAGCGTTTGCTTTTAAAGAGGTCTTTGCTGTCCGTGTGACCGGATTGTTTGGACATTTCCTTGTTCCGTAGCGGGTGCAGGAAGTGTGTGTAGTTGTCTAATTGGAGGAGGTTGGGCACTAGCGCCAAGTTGGGTTTCAATCGGTCGTGGTAGAACGGATAGACCTGAGGTAGGAGCGAGTAGTGCGATAGTACGTACGGAGACTGTCTCAAAGGGAGGATCGGCTCGTGGATGGGAGCGTAGGGGAAGTGCAGGCTGGACAGGGCAGGTCTTTTGGGCGGCAGGGGTAGGACCGGGTAGCAGGGCCTTTCGGAGGGGGGCTGGACTGGGTAGAGGACGCGGGGGCACAGTGGGAAGACGGCGGTGGGGTTGGGTCGGGAGAGCGGGCCGCACCTGCTGCTGCTGGGTGTGGGTTTGGGAGGGTCATCACGGAGGATTTCCGAAACGCTGTGGCCTCGCTTTCCGTTCGGTTTGTGCTGAGATGGAGAGCTCTGTTCTGGAAGAGAGAGAAGAGGGGGGGAAACTCAAGTTAGTGTCTGGGTTCTTCGCCGTTTTGATGCTGCGCCCAACTTTTCAATCCAAAGGAGAATAGGATTTATGTCAAGAAATGTGGGGGAAAATGGGAAAACATTTGAGGTGAAATGGGGAGAAATTGTGGCAAAAAATACAACATGACATAAGGGCGGAGGTGGGTAGTATGCAGTTACATTTACTCAAGTATGAGAACCCTTGGTCGGACCGAGATCTGCCGCCTGCAGAGGCGACACGAGCTGCTCTGAGATCACCTGTTCTGTTCGGAGCGACTCTTGCTGTGATTGAATTCAAATCAAGATCCCCTTTAAGTCACCCCGAAACAAAGCCAGTGTGAAACCCGAGAGACTTTCACATACTTCCCTACGTGGTCTCCCATCCAGGATACTAGGAGACCCAACCTCCAAGAGATTGGGCATTCAAAATATCAACAATAATATTGTTGATATGGATGGATGGATTTTTACATATTATGTAAAAATACATCCATCCATTTTCTCCCACTTGTCCGTGGCTGGGTCGTGGGGGCAGCTGTTGGAGCTGCACCAGCCCCTATGGCTCCTCCTGCAGGTGGTGGGTCCACAGAAGGACGGCCTCATGGTTCTAACCCGGCCTGTTTGCCATGGGAGACCCTACCAGGGGCATGAAGCACCCGACAACATAGCCCCCAGGATCATTCGGGTGATCAAACCGCTCCATCACGTTAAGGTGGTGGTTCCAGGAGGGGCAATACGTAAAAAGGAGATTCTAAATCTCAGTGGGACATTAAAAACAAGTACGATGTAAAAGTAAATTATGTTGATCATTGTATGCAGGAGCGCACTCCAGAAGAGCACCACTTCCCTGAAAGCTCCTCAGTCGTTTCCATCCCTGCCTGGCGTGACACGACGCCCTACATGTCTTTCTTTTTGATGTCCCTTTATGTGTCCGGGTCTATCATCCCTCCCGCCCGGTGTCAGCGCGCTTTGATTACCCGATAGCAGCGGTTTTATAGACGCCGTGCCTTTTCACTTGTTCCTTGCCTTTCGACGAGCTCTTTGCGAAAAGGGACACCTCCGTCAAACAATGGGCGGAGGAGATGTGGGGGGAGAGATAGTGACTCAGACAGGAGCTGGATACTGTATTGCTGCTTGCGGGGGGAGATAGGGCAGTTATCATGTGTGTATTTGGATGTTTCGGGAGGACGTTTGGGAGATAAAGCCCCGAAGAGGTGTTAGAATATGGGTCGGGTGGAGTGAGGAATTAAGGAGACGGAGACTGCAGCAAGTGACGCGATCAGAGAAACCTTGTGGGATGGTTTTAAATGGGCTCAGATCATGAACAAACCCGATAGTGATAGCTTTTAAAAGGGGGAAATCCAGTTGCAACCAAGAGCACGCAGTTACGCACACTGAAGACGCCACCAATGAATGAAATATCATCCACTTTTATATGGTGTTTTTCTTTGCCATATTGTTGTTAGCGCCATGCTAGTTGGCTCTGCTACATCAGAGCTCATCCAACACGCAAAGCCCAAGCCTTTCCTTTGCAAAGATGATCCACTCAAGCAATAGAGAAGCTTTATTAATTAAAGCGCCTGATCTCCGTCCCAACTCCAGTCACAATCAGCTGTAGTGGCATGCAGATTATATTGCGTCCATAGTGGCATTACCAAAGATTTTTAATAAAACTCTAGATAGGACAGGGCCATATTCATATGTTGGAACGAATGCCAATGACAGCAGTGTGACCATGTGTTTTCTGTCAGGTGCTACATATTGTTTACATCACACATATCAGAATCAGTTCAGACAACGGCCAGCTGTCTTGCCTCAGTTCCTCGTTCTCCCTTTGGTTCCTTCACTGGGTCACCAGTGAAAGTGCTGAAACCATCAGATTTAACTTTGTAAAACAACGTCCTGATTACCTACACTGTACCATAATTAGACAGGCAGGACTTCCAGATGAAGCCCCTTATGAGAGACCAACAGGCCCGGTTAGAACCATGAGGCCGTCCCTCTGTGGGCCCACCACCTGCAGGAGGAGCCATAGGGGCTGGTGCAATGTGATTTGGGCAGCTTCAACAGCTGCCCCCACGACCCGGCAACGGACAAGTGGAAGAAGATGGATGGATGGATGGACTTCCAGATGAATTAACCAAATACAGCTCCTTTCCACCTGCTTTAGGCACTCACAGTGGAACCAGTCACTCATTCACACTCACACACCAATGTAGAGGCAAGGTGGGTAAAGTGTTTTGCCCAAGGACACAACGATAGAACTGATAAAATGGATATTTCTTTTAAAAATCTATCGAAGTTTAAGATTTATAAAAGGTGAAATAGAACTGCTACAAAAGGCAGCCAGAGTAAAGCTTTATAAGACCTTTAAATGATGAATGCCTCCTTGTTTGCTATAAAATACACCTTTTTGCATCCGCTATAAACATTCATATTGTAGAAGTGCAAATGGAAAATTCTCAATGGCATAAATAAGCTGAAAGTTTCCACTTGTGTTTTAGGATGTGTGTGAAAGTTGCCCGACGCATTACACACAGGAAACTGGGAGACTCGCTGTTTTGCATCAGTCACTCCTGCAAAGCCACGCGACCCCCGGCACTGCCAAACAGAGGAAGCACCAGGCACGCACCCTCCTCACCGACTTCCACGGACAATACGCAAAGACACACACGCAGACGGGAGTAACTGTCCACCTCCATCCGACGCCTCCGCCTGCCGTGCAAAACAAATAAATAGCCAAGGTGTTTTATTATAATACGAAACTTTCCATCATGAATGTCCTCCTTTTGTTGGAGTTATGCCTGTCCTACTCACGCCTTCGCATGTTAAAACAGTCTGTGATGTGGGAGGAATGTTTGTAGAGAGAAATAGTACTAGTACTTTTATTTAGTGGCTAAAGTCTTTGCCTTGGGAATCTCAGGGGGAGTTCAACCCCACCAGGCTCTATCTAAGGTTTGGATTTCGTCACCAAAGATGAAGGAAGATCTGGTTATTTAACCGCACACAATTCCTTCAATGTACTCCATTTGAAAATATTAAAACACAAGTCACAGAGGGACACGTTTATCCCATTCACCTACTGAACTGCCCTATCTCACCCTAAGATGGCAGTGTGCCCTCCCCCCTCCCACACACAAACACTCCCCCAGACTCGACAGCCAGAAGACATCCATCCGTCAGCGCCGCGTTTGGAGCAGTCACCGGAGAACTTCCCACCTCTGCTTCCTCCTCCTCCTCCTCCTCCACACAGCAGAGTAAATAAGAAAGTGCGCTGCCACGAGGCTGTCGGCACACCCGCCGCGCAGGCTAATCCCCGTCACATTTTGAAGCTTTTCTGGAGCTTTGACGCCAATCTGTGCCCTAGTGTGGCTCTGGGAGGTTGGGCTTTGGTGACATTTACACCAAATACCGAAATTGTGACTGCTGTTTGATTGACGATGGGAATGTCAAGGGCCATCAGGGTTTTATGAATTGCACGAAATGACAAACTAATAGATAATAAAAATGTCAAAACCTACATACTTATTTGATGTTTTCCGACCAAGGGTATAGGGACCTCTAGTGATCTGTAAGCGCTTAGAACCACTGCCCCAATAACACTAGACACAAACTTCAAACCACAGACCCAAAAGCCCCGGTCAATGCTCTAATATTTGGTTGTAACGCTTTCATTACGGCACCATCTGCGATGTCCAAAGACCCAGTGTTGCGTCCATTTCTCACCAAGATCATGTTTTGATGATTGGAGAGTGCGACCACTGCGCAAAGCCATTCTCCAGCACGTCCCACAGATCTTCAACGGGGTTACGATCTGGACTCCGTCATGGCCGACCCATCGCACGCTCCCTGATCCGCTCTTTCATGACGTGAGCCCCATGAATCCCGACAATGCCCTGGCTGACATCAAGGGACGGCTTTGACAGACTTTTTTACATCTGAATAAGGGCAAAAGGGAGTACATTCTGTTTGGGCCCAAATTCATGGACTCCGTGTTGGACCTGGGAGGTCTTGCCCCGTTCTCTCAAACAGTGGTGAGAAATGTAGGGGTTGGGTTTGATGACCAACTGCAACAAGTTTCATGGTGTTGTTGGGCAAGCTTTTTCCAGCTCCGTCTTCATGGTAAAACCTTTCCTTGGCCAGACTGACCTAGAGAAGCACTCTCTCACTCATTCTGGTCTGCAGTACTGGTCTGGACTCTGCCCACAATCAATATAATGCCAATATGGCGCCTTGTTTGTGTTCAATGTGTCAGACCCCACTTTCAATGTCGTAGCCTCCTAACCCCCACTTTAACCCGGCACATTTTCTTCAGTTCAGCTGTACCCAAATCTAAAAAAAAACCGTCTTGACTGGAGTTTACAACCTACAGGCCAGTGTAGAACCTCATTTGAAAGCTGAGACCGATTTTTCCACTTTTTTGTCGTATTTTTGATCCTTGTTTGATGCATTTTTTATCACGTTTCAGTGGCTTTTTTGTTGCTTTCCTGATGTGTTTGATATGTTTGCCTCTATTTTGCCTCTTTATTTTCAAGAAGCTTCTAGATTTGGGTAATGCCTCTCGAGAAAAAAAATTTGCTCGATCCACGTGAGGAGCTGGATCTCGGCCAATAGTTGCTGCTCGCTCTCCCCAAATGCCTATAGAACGCTAACCACCTCCATCGTCTTTTGTCCCGGCGCGCCTTTATGTGCCTTAAACACCCTCATTAAACTTTACAAACTCTACATTTAAGAGGGAAAATAGAGCGCTTGTCCCGGCCGACGCTTTGATACTTGACGTGCATTGTCATCGGCGAACAGTTTTTAGATTTGACGAAGCGCTGTCCGCCTGTCTCCCTTCTTCGCGATCTTTGTCGGGCCGTTTAAGGAGCTCGCAGTCACACCCAGCGCCCCTTTGTTTGGCTGCCGGACACAAAAGCGCTGAAAGCAGAGAGGAGCGGTGTCCAGGTGGAGCTATAGTTGCCGGGGGTAAACCGAGACCCGCTCGGGACTTTAGGCGATGTTTGGCTCGCGCACACATCGCAGCTGGAACCTTCCTTTTCATTCAGAAATACAAAGACAGAGGCGGAGGGCGATGGGGATGACACAGGTTTAGATAAGCACAGAGGCAAGGCAGCAACAATTGGATACTTCCCTCCGTCCTTCCTTTGCAAAAAAAACCTTCACGATTTTGAAACGGTGCATCGCCTCCTGGGTTTGTCCCTGTTTCAGAGCGTGGTGTCCTGCACTGGTCAGCTCCTCCTCCTTCCTCTTCCTCATGCGCAGCTCCCTCCGCTCCACAACAGTCCTTGACCATCTCACCCTCCTTTGTCCCTTCCTTGTTTCCTGTAGCTCCTCTTGTGACGCCTCGACTGTGCTGCAGATGTGGGGGCTCTTGGTGCCTCTGTAGGTCTCAAATGTCTTCAGCTCTTTAGCTAACTGTTTGTTTACCTTTAAAAAAAAGCTGGGTCCTACATGGCTAGTGCGGACTCTGTGCAGAAAAAAAATCTCTGAACCCATGGGAAAAAGTATCCAGTTAAACAATGCTGGAGACAGAAACTACAAATGCAGTTCGCAGGAAAAGGTGAAAAAATGCAGCTGTACCAAGAGAAAGGGAGCTGCTGCTTGCAAACCATTTCTCCACCATTACTTTAACTAAAGCTGAATTATTATATAAACAACAACATTTTTCTACTATATAAAGATACATAGACATTAATACTTACAAAACGGTGAATGTATTTTCCTTCATTAGCTTCATGCTACATATGCTAACGTTAGCTACGACTGCTGTTTTTCGCTTCTACTGAACAATTGGCCGTGAAAAAACCTAATTATGGACCAGTGATAAATATGTTTAACGCCAGAAAACGGCTAAAAAGAGCGAAACATTTCCATGAGAGGTTTTCTTCCCTGTCGGTTAGGTCACGCCCCCTTGGTAAATGGTCAACTTATATATAGCGCTTTTCCACCTACACTAGGCACTCAAAGCGCTTTACAGCAAGGAACCTCTCACCCATTCATACACCAGTGTACGCAGACACTCAGAATACTGTAACTAAATACAGGTTTAAAGTGTGTTTCTGGGTGATGCGTCTGTTCAAAGACATGTGGGGATAAGTGCAATGTGTGCTTTATTTTTTGCAATCATAAACCTGGACCTGGAAAGCCTAATCCGATACGGCATGGTTTGGTCCTCTTACTGTCCTGTGTAAAACCAAAATTGAGAAATTGGTTTGAAATGCCATGAAAATTACAAACAATCTTTGAATCCTCTGTCCTGGCACAGGCAAAAAACGTTCTCAAATAACCTTTCCATCGGAGAAACAATATTGGGCTGTAAGAGCCACCAGCAAACGATACAAACACTCTTTCATTCCTGTATCGGTTGCTCTTCTTAACACATAGCACTTTGTGTTCGGGTCTTTTATGTTCTCTTTATTGTATTGGGAAAGTTACGGGCATCGTGGCCTTAATGTGTAACACATGCTGTGTAACACGTAGCCTACTGAATGTTAAGGCACAGCCATATTCTATTGTTGAAATGATGCCGAATGAGCTGATTGTTGTCCTTTTGTATGGCATTTTAATTACTGTCATATATTGTTCTTGTAGGAGCCACAGCATGGGGCAATAAAGTTTAAGCTTAAACTTTAGTTGTGTCCAAAGTCATTCCTTTCCGCACATTTATAACATCCCAAATCTCCACTGGCGTTCATAAGCACGTTTCACGACTTTCAGTGTCACTTTAAAGGCAAACTTTCACAATAATGCAAACAACAGCTAGCCTGCACGCTCCATAAATGAATTTTCTAATTATACGCTCTGTCTTCTTTTCATTGACCAGTACCTTAATGAATACAGTACTTACCAGTGTGGTCCGTGGTCAGCCGCCCCAGGCCGGGGTAGTTGCAGCGCCGGGCCAGCTCGGGACAGTACCACACCAGCAGCTCCCGACCGGGCGGCAGCGGCCTGATGGTGTAGAAGAAGATCTCCAGCCCGCTCTGACAGGCCACCATGTTCTGCTCCTCCGAACACCGCGCCGGGTTGACATAACGCATCCAGTTACTGCGGTCCTCCTGCAGGCCGTCCAGGATGTGGTGCAGGCGGCCGTCGGAGAAGACCTACCGGAGACACCAATGTGGTGTGTCAGTGCAACGACAAAACATATCTGCTACTTTAAAAGGTATACCATCATTTCCGGGCTACTGAGCGCACCTGAATATGAGCCGCACCATCATTTATAAATGAAAGGTTTCCGCACGGGTCTGAAAGCAGTAGGGCAGGCGTCCACGTCGTTCCAAGCGCAGATGAAGCGCCTTTAGCGCTGGAAATACTGGACTTTTCTCTTTGTGCACGGTCAAATATTTAAAGAGAAAGGACCTACAGGTACATTTACTTTTATTAAAGTGTGATGAGAACCTAAAAGTTTATAAATTCAATGATATCATTCTTTAAACCCGTGTGTGTTCAGTCAAACCAAAGTGCGCCCTCTTCATTCCTCCTCTTCGCTTAATCATATTTCAGCAGTGAGAGAATTGATCACATTTATTTCACACCCAAAGCCACATGGCAGCGTGGGAGGGCATCCGGCTGCCTCGCCGTGTAGTAAACACTACAGACAGAGCTGGAGGAAGACAGTGATAGGGTTTGTGCCTGTCTGAGTTATTGTGCAGATGAGTTCAAAAGGAACCGTCTCCATCGTCTTTGGAGCTGTTGTTGCTCCTTCTGTACTCAAGTACTCATGTACCTTAAAAGTACCTTTTGAAGGAATTGCACTTTTGCACGTAGTTTTTTTCATACAGTTCTTTATACATCTACTTGAATATTATTAAAGTGAAGTCTCTGTAATAATTTCAAAAAGTAAGTCATGCCCTTGTGAGTAAATCTTTAAGTGAAAAATCTTCATTTTGATGTGTAAAAAGATGTATTTTGTTACTTAATTATGAATGGGGGATGAATGATTTTTTTTAAATGTCAGAACTGAAAAACATGAATCAGACTTTCATGTTACTCAGTTACTCACACTACTCAAGTAACATTTTCTCTAAGTACTTTTTTTTTACTCTTACTTGAGTAAATATTTGAGCCTCTACTTTGTACTTCTGCTTGAGTAAAATGAGGTAACTTCTCCACTCCCCTGTGCTAACGCTGAGTCCCAGGACTTCAAATGTAAACATATCGACTTTCACATCAAATGTTTGTTTTGTGATTGGGAATCGCTGACTGGCGCGTGTTTCTCGACTTGACTCACCCCTCTGCTGGTAACTGCCTTGTTTGTTATGTCTTTTGGCCTAGCGTGCACCCTTCCGAGGCTAATCTACACTGTGCGGCGCACGTGCTCAGCCTGTCGCCGGTGTCATGGAAGCGGCCGCTCTGCTGATTTGTCGACGTCAAAGCCACTTCCTCGCTGAGTCAGTGCGAGAGCGTGTAGCATCCTGCTGGAGCCGGCCCCTGTTCGGCGACTGTTTACTGGCACTGATGCCCCGGCCGCCGCAGCGCTAAGTGAGCTAGCAAAACCGCTGCGTCACCAAAACCCAAACAGCTGTCAGGCTGTGTGACCTCAGAGGACACAGACGGTTAGCAGGGGCAGGAAACAAGTGAGGAAACCGATTTAGTGGCTTTGAGGTGGGAGCATTCTTTATCGAGAAGAGAACTCCGGAGTTCACTGGAAGGAGATTTTGAAGTTACAACTGAATTAGACGGGGTCAGCCCTATGTTCCCCGGTACCTATGTTCCCCCACTTCTATTGATTAAGATTAGGCACCAGCCCACTACCCTTAAGGTTAGTGGCTAGGGCAGGGTCAGGGTTAAGCCGATTTATATATGTATGACATTTCACTCTCATGACTTGTGATTGGGTGAAGTACCAACTCACCTACGGAAAAAAAAACACCCGGGAAACATAGGATCCGGGGAACATAGGACCCGGGGAACATAGGTACGCACCCAATTAGAGCTATTCATTATGGCCTTTGTAATGAATGAATCGCATTAAAGCATTTTAGAGGTAGCCTGTATTTTGGACTGGGTACCGGTTCTTCAATGATACTTGTTCCGATACCTATTGATCAATCCGGGTATTTATGACGTAGCCCCTTAGTAACAACTTCCGCCATATTATTATTATTTATTTATTTATTTGAACAGGGACAGTATACATTAGCCTCAGAAAGGAGAGATGCATTGTACCAGGTTATAGCACTTGTGCTAATTTCCACCTGCAGTCCCTGGGCCTATTGTACATGTTTTTAGTGGTAGGGGAAACCGGAGTGCCCGGAGGAAACCCACGCAGGCACGGGGAGAACATGCAAACTCCACACAGAAAGGACCCGTCCAGGTGGGAATCGAACCCGGACCTTCTAGCTGTGAAGCACGAGCGCTAACCGCTGTGCTACCGTGCCGCGTTACGGAAGCTGTTCGAGCAATTCCTATGGGTGTCTACGCAGCAAACGTGCTCGTCTGGTGTTGTGCTGCAGGTTGTACCAAAAATTTAGTTAGTTTCTGAGCCTGTTCCCACAAATGTGCCTACGAAAGCAAACGGCTTCATGGACCTGTACATAGAGCTGTTTTCTCCCCACGTGGTCTGGAACGGTGAAGCCAGTGTCTTCTATGGCGAGGTAACGATGTCAATTTCATGGCATTTATGTCATTTCTGAAGTTTCTCCAGAAGATGATGTTTAGACGTGAACCCGCCCCACAATAAGCAGAAAAAAACGGAATATGTTTCCACATTTGAATCAGAAACCACTTTTACACGTTAATGACTTCATGTAAATGTGGTCGATGGGTTGAAAACAGCTCGAAACATCTGGATTGTTCATAATTTGCGACGTTTGAGGCTAAATGCTCACGGACATAAGAAAAATAAATCGAGTGTCCAAGAGTAGCCGCTCGCTAACTGTGTCCGTAGGTAGTATGCCCTCTGTCGTTTCTAGTTTTAGTTTTTTTTAAGGGTTTAATGTAAAAACTGCCAAGCCTCAGAGTTTAGTCTTTTTGCCGTCAATGGAGCTCTGCTCTTCTTTCCCCGAGCTCCGTGGTTCATGACATTGTGCCGTCTTCAGCAATACTACAATATGTGTCATCTAGAAGCAGAAAACATCATATTCAATCTTTATATAATAACTGCCTTTGATCAATTTGCTGGACCAAATAACATTGTTTGTTTGGGAAAAGGCCCTCCATTGTTGCTTTCAGTTGTTACTTGACTTTAATGCGTTCATCCTAATGATCACGACACCTGCTTCTAAACATGTTTTACTGTTACCGTTGCCAGATAAAAAGGTTAGTCATTAAACACAGACCGCAGAAACTGAGTTCTCACTAAAAAAGCAAATGTGACGGTGCTCTGACTAATATCCAGCAGAAATGTTGCGCAGTTATAGTTTCGCACGACGGAGCGCATGTACAGCCACAAATGCCACATATCAACTGAACTGACAGGATATGCTGAGCGTGAGGCCCCGGCGCCCCTGGTGTGTCGCTCTCACCCTCCAGAAGTACTTCCTGTTGGCGTCCTGGGGCACGCTGTCGTCGCTGTAGCGCTCTCCGATCAGCGGGCCGAAGCGCGTGCCCTGAGGTATGAGCTCCGTGCTGGTCACCCCGACCACCTGACGACAGAAAACAACAAGCACATTATCTACCAGAGCAGTGTTTCCCAACCAGGGTACGGAGACCCCTAGGGGTACTCGAGGACTTAGCACTAGTATTAATTATTAATTATTATTACAGCCATGTTTATTAGTTTGTAATAAGCTGCTAATTAGTTTAGTTTACTTTATTTGTTTATTTGAGCAGTTAGTCTGCTCAAAAGGAGTGGGCCGAAGCACAAGGCTTATAAGGGCCCACCCCCAAAATAAGAATAATAACATTTTCATTTAACAATGGCAAGGCAAGGCAAGTTTATTTGTAGAGCACAATTCATACACAAGGCAATTCAGCGTGCTTCACAGCTGCATAAAATTACAAGAAAACAGATCAAATCAATCAATAAAACATCGACATAAAAATTTATCAATGACAGTAAAAGGCAAGAGTGCAGATAAAATACTTTCAGTTTTCATCTGCTCGGGTAAAAAGAGCTGTTTTCAGCCTGGATTTGAACATTGTCAGAGTTGAGGCCTGTCTCACATCCTCATGAAGACTGTTCCAGATTTTAGCTGCATGAAACTGAAACGCAGCCTCACCGTGTTTAGTCCTGACTCTGGGAACCACCAGGAGACCCCTCCCTGAAGTTCTCAGGGCCCGAGATGGTTCATACGGCTCTAACATGTCAGAGATGGACTTTGGTGCTAAACCATGAAAAGACTTGTACACAAGCAGAGCCGTTTTAAATTCTATTCTCTGAGTGACAGGAAGCCAGTGCAGGGACCGGAGCACTGGACTAATATGGTGGTATTTCCTGGTTCTTGTCAGGACTCGAGCAGCAGCGTTCTGGATGTTCTGCAGCTCTAACAGCTCGGAATCAAAGCAAGGAACGTAGCGCAAGGTAACAAGACCCTATTTTAGGTCATCCAGTAATAAACAGAAACGAGTAGATACGAAACAGAACAACAGCTGTTTCCTTTCTTGTACAGTGTGGCTTATTAATATCTTCACAAGCACTTTGTTAATTGCTTATTGAAAATGTATTTTGTTTGTGGACTTTATTGTCCCTGTAGCCGAAATGTGTCCTCTGCCCAGTGCTCCTGTAAGGAGCGACTGCAGTACCGCGCCCGGGGACCCATGTCCAGACGTAGGGCCAGGCTGATGGTCAGTATCACCTGCCTGGAGGATTCACCTATTGTTCATGTTTTTAGTAATGGGGGAAACCTACGCAGAAACGAGGAGAACATGCAAACTCCACAGACAGGAGGGAATTGAACCGGGACCTTCTTACTGGGAAGCACAAGCGCTAACCGCCGCACCGCCATTATTATTATTAATAACAGAAGAAGAAGCTGTGTATAATTACTTTTACTTGTTCATGGCTGATTAACATGTGTTTTAATTAGCTTATGAATTGTCAAATAGATTGCTGATAAAACATTTATGGGCAATCTATCAGACAATGTATAAGCTAATTAAAAAGACATGTTAATCGGCCATGAACAGTGTGCTTGTTACTAATGTGTATTCATGTCTTATTCATAGTTAACAAGCACACCTTAATATAAAGCGTTATCATAGTTTTAGGTTTATTTTGTTTTTACTTACATACATAGTGCATTTAAGGGACTGCGAGGGGGTACACAGAGTAACACTGAAGGGTCTGTTTACATGGCTCTCACAGGTCAAACTAAAACCTTTTTTAACCCCTCGTGAGCTAAACAATGTTCATGTCTCTACAGCCGGTCCCACTGTGGCACACTCCCCCACAAACCCGCCCCGCCCCTCTCCCCTTCCCGGCCGCGGAGTCTGGTTGGAGGGAAAGGCTGTTACATGACATCACCATTGGCCACGGGTGTTTCTCCACCCCACGTACGTCCCACTTAAATTCTGCAGTGGCGATATCTCAAAGTGTGCTCCTGCTAAATGTTACACTATAGTCTGCGTTCAGAAACACAAGACCGGGCTCCAGGAAGGAAACCGAGAGGGCTGCCAAAAACCACACTGATGCCCATTGATCCCCGAGGTTTTTGAACTACATAAAAGTGATGAGGTTGAAGTCCCGCCCTGACCTGTGCCGTGAAGGTGTCTAACGTGACCGAGGAATGTCCTCCCGCTCCCCCCTGAATATTTCATTAGCCAATCATCGCCTGTGAGGCCTGGCGTATTAAAATTTCACCGCCGCTCCTGTTCCTCCGGCTGCAGGTGTGAAACCAAGCCCTCCATCCCAGGGCCTCCAGGGCGGGGCAGCGGGGGATAAGGTGTCACACGGTCACACCCCGTCACCTCCATCTACACGAGTGTGAATGAGACTGATATTGGGCTGAAACATCGTCGACTAACTCTCCAGGTGAACTCCACATAAAGCAGAGTCACAGGCAATAGTACTAATACGCAATAGTACTAATACGCAATAGTACAAATACGCAATAGTACTAACAAGCAATAGTACTAATACGCAATAGTACAAATACGCAATAGTACTAATACGCAATAGTACTAATACACAATAGTACTAATACGCAATAGTACTAACAAGCAATAGTACTAATACGCAATAGTACTAATACGCAATAGTACTAACAGGCAATAGTACTAATACGCAATAGTACTAATAGGCAATAGTAATAGGCAATAGTACTAATAGGCAATAGTACTAATAAGCAATAGTACTAATAGGCAATAGTAATAGGCAATAGTACTAATAGGCAATAATACTAATAAGCAATAGTACTAATAGGCAATAGTAATAGGCAATAGTACTAACAGGCAATAGTACTAATAGGCAATAGTAATAGGCAATAGTACTAATAGGCAATAATACTAATAAGCAATAGTACTAATAGGCAATAGTAATAGGCAATAGTACTAACAGGCAATAGTACTAATAGGCAATAGTAATAGGCAATAGTACTAATAGGCAATAGTACTAATAAGCAATAGTAATAGGCAATAGTACTAATAGGCAATAGTACTAATAAGCAATAGTAATAGGCAATAGTACTAATAGGCAATAGTAATAGGCAATAGTACTAATAGGCAATAGTACTAATAAGCAATAGTAATAGGCAATAGTACTAATAGGCAAAAGTACTAATAGGCAACAGTACTAATAGGCAACAGTAATAGGCAATAGGCAATAGTACTATTAGGCAATAGTACTAATAGTAAATAGTACTAATAGGCAATAACAGGCAATAGTACTTATAAGCAATAGTACTAATAGACAATAGTAATAGGCAGTAGTACTAATAGGCAATAGTACTAATAAGCAATAGTAATAGGCAATAGTACTAATAGGCAATAATAGGCAATAGTACTAATAGGCAATAGTACTAATAAGCAATAGTAATAGGCAATAGTACTAATAGGCAAAAGTACTAATAGGCAACAGTAATAGGCAATAGGCAATAGTACTATTAGGCAATAGTACTAATAGTAAATAGTACTAATAGGCAATAACAGGCAATAGTACTTATAAGCAATAGTACTAATAGACAATAGTAATAGGCAGTAGTACTAATAGGCAATAGTAATAAGCAATAGAACTAATAGGCAATAGTACTGTCATGTTTGTGGTGTAAAAGTAGCTCATGGAGTAAAACAAAAGTTAGAGACCTCTTCCCTACACTGTAAGACCAGGTAAGTAGAACACACTTAAACAGTTTGAGTCGACCGATTCCCTTCAAATGTTTCATGTAAAACATAATTGTTAAATCGTAAGTATTACAATTGAACTAATAGTTAAAGTGCAATATACTTTTAATAATGGGTTTTCAAAATTCAACTCTAGTTCATGGACACGTGATTTGGAGTCAAAGAATTTAAGTAGAACAAACGTTCAGATTTACAAGGGTCGAGTGAAACTTAAAAGTTCATGCGCTTTGCATGTAATACTTAAATAAATAAAAGTGCACTAGAGAGCACTAGTTTTCAAAAATGAAAGTCGACTTCAAACTGATTTGCCATGAGTGATCTGGTGTCAAACCATGTAAGTGGAAATAACTCTTGGGTTTACAGTGTAGAGTGTGAGACGACGGCCTCTGACTGTGGGGAATCTGCGGGACCTTCAGCATCATGTGTCGAATATCCTTCTTTACAGCGTGGCCAACACAGCGTCCTCCATTGTGTTGGCCTGTCAGTTTTACACCGCGTGCCTTTTTTTCCACAGGCCTCAGTAGTCGGATTAGCGGTGTCTTTGTGTGACAAATGACCGTAACCGATCTCGTAGTATCACCTCCGAGAAGCGCGTTGGAACCCGACATGTGACTCAGGGCCCCGCTCTTTACGCTGTAATTGCACACTGGCCGCCGCACACAAAAGGAGTGCAGTCGGGCCTTGTAATTGAAGAGATCCCCAGATGAGTGAGTGTTTTTCCTTTGCCAGGCCATTGTCGGGGATCTGGGACGAGCGCTTCCTGCCGGAGGAATGGGGATGAGTAAAGAGGGGAAGGAAGTGACGAGAGGGGCCGGCATAAACCAGTGTAGACACAACTGTTCTGTAAACACGGGTAAATATAGCAAATATCGGCCTTTTTGCCGTCGTCACAGTACAAGACAGACCCAAACCCAAAGTAAAATCTCATTTGATCATCATTTGAATGTTTGTGCTTGTGTATCTTTTGGTTGAGTTGATACATTTTGGGCAGAACTGTTACATTGATTTCTTGTCACAAAATAAAGTGCAAATATTCTTACATAAATATCGGGTGTCATTATCGGTATTGGTCTACATTTCCATTATGGTGCAACCCCAGTCAAAGGTTTGCCTTAACCTCCTCAGGGTTATCTGCAAAGTTAGACTTAACTAGACATCATTTCATGCATGCTTTCGTAAAGCATGTGTGTCAGCTGTTTTTCTGGTTCTGCTCTGATGTATACCATGTTTAAATATAATTTTGCTGAACAAGATCGTCCAAAGTTGGCTTTTTGTGCATATCTTGTACATAGATTCTGTATATTTTGTAAATTCTGTGCTCATGTTGTGTGATCTTGTCATCACATTTCAGAGTGGCTATTGCTAACTTACATAAAGGTGTACGATAGACCTATTGTTTAATGCAGTGGTTCCCAAAGTGGGGTCCGGGGCCCCCTGGGGGGCCTCAGAGGCACTACAGGGGGGCCCCTAAAGCTTGTCTGCAAAACAAGTACAATGAAAAAAGTTCATTTTGAAAGGAAAAATACATTTATCTGGACAAATGCACCAGTTTAAACCAGTATTTAGCCTACTGTCATAGCTAGGTGTTACTTTTAATGTCATTTTAGCTGTAAAATTATAACAAATTCTTTTGAATGGAGTAAATCGGTGTTTTTCAACCTTTTTTGGGCCAAGGTACACATTTTTCATTGGAAAAATCCCGAGGCACACCACCAGCTGAACATTAAAAAACATTTAACTCTGTAGCCTATATTCACAATATAAAGTGGTTCTCATCAAAGTGTCTTGAATAGGAACAAAGTAGAGTCTCGCTGGCCACAATGCCTCTGTCACTGCCAACTGTCACATCCACGAATACCTTATTCTCTTATCTCAAAGAAATTAGCAACCCCCGGCCACTTACTGATATGGAAGGGTTTTACATGGTTACTCTGCCGATCACTAGACAGCACAGAGACTCCACCACGGCACATTATTTGCAGATAATAATTTGTTTTCAAAAAATATATTTTAGACCCACTAGGTGAAATTGGATAATTTCCCAAGGCACACCAGACAATATCTCACGGCACACTAGTGTGCCGCGGCACAGTGGTTGAAAAACACTGCACTAGACAGCACAGACACTTGAAAACGGCGCATTATTTGCGAATAATAATTAATTTGTTTAAAAAAAATTTTTTTGAGACCCACTAGGTGAAATTGGATAATTTCCCACGGCACACCAGACAATAGCTCACGGCACACTAGTGTGCCACGGCACAGTGGTTGAAAAACACTGGAGTAAATTATTATGATTTGGGGGGCCCCCGAGAGATTTTCCGATCAATAAGGGGGCCGTGATGTCCCGGACCTTGGGAATGGCTGGTTTAATGTATTATGCCAATTGTTGCCAAAAACCCTTTGGTCACGTGATGAACTAATCAATCATTGTATTGATGTCTGATGAAGGGTTAATACACCCCACACGTTACTTCATGTGTCAAGCTGTGCAGAGTTATCATCATTTTTGTTCCATTAAATATAATTTGGTCCAATTCAACTGGAACATTTTGGCAGCTGGAAGGTCAAATATGTATGAAGTGATTCGAGAACCACTGCTGATTAAAAAAAAAAACACACAAATTGCAACATCTTCTCATTTTTTCTTTAGAATAAAAGAACAACTCGGACTTTTCGTACCACAGTCCTCATCCAGAAGAATGAACATTGCACACTCTGACAGCCGTTACCTCTGCCCCGTCCCGTTTCAGAGCCAGGTTCCTGGGCAGGGACCTCTCGGCTCTGCTCCTGCTCTTGTTCTCCTCCTCCTCCTCCTCCTCCTCCCTCTCGTCCTCCACGGGCTGGTCCATCACGATGTAGGTGCACTTCTCCTCAAAGTCCTCCTCCGTCCAGCTCCCCGCGTCCTCCACCGCGGCCTCCATGGTCTCCGCTCCGGGCCGGGGAGACCGCTCGGACGTCAGCATGCTCTGGCTACAGCGGAGGAACCGGGCTGGAGGAGGAGACACGGCAAAACATCACCAACAGACATGGGTCTCACTCTTGTAAACACGCCACACTCTCAAACACACTCTCACTCATCCTGGCCTATTGTACATGTTTTTAGTGGTAGGGGAAGCCGGAGTACGCAGACACGGGGAGAACATGCAAACTAGTTTATCGACGCCAGTACTTTAAGGATACTCGGTTTTCGATACCGATACCAGAACTTTTTCCGATTCCTATACTAAAATATTTGTCATCTAGAACCAGAAAACAGAACAAGAATGTTTATAGTATATTCAAATTTCAGAGTATTTTTCGGAGAAATTGTGGCAAAAAATAAGGAAAACATATGTTTTAAAAAATTGGGAAAAAATAGGAAATATTGGGGAATAAATTTGAGAACATACTGATGGGAAATTGGAAGAATGGGGGAAATAGGCATATTAGTAGTAACAAAAAATTAGCAAAAATGAGGAAGACAAATTGAGAAAACTAAAACAAAAAATGGGGCAAAAATACATTGAAGAATCTGAGCTGAAATAACCGAGTCACTTCCTTTAATGCTGTCCCTGGACCAACAGCATCAAAACTTGGCTCTAAAGATATACGATTTTTTTTGGTACCTGTTATCGATACTTTCATTGTTTGGTAGTAGTACAGTAGTACATTAACTTTTTATTTAACGGTACCCGGCTCTACACAGGACAATACAAAAGTAAACTTAACATACTTCTACTCAAATGTATTCAGACATGTCGATGTATAATAACCATTAATAATAAACATGTAATAGCTGATATCCCCTCCTGGAGCCGCCACCATAACGTGGTGGAGGAGTTTGAGCCCGAATGATCCTGGGGCCTCTGTTGTCGGGGGCTTCGTGCCCCTGGTAGGGTCTCCCATGGCAAACAGGTCCTAGGTGACGGGTCAGACAAAGAGCGGTTCAGAAGCCCCTTATGAGAGACCAACAGGCCCGGTTAGAACCATGAGGCCGTCCTTCTGTGGACCCACCACCTGCAGGAGGAGCCAGAGGGGCTGGTGCAGCTCCAACAGCTGCCCCCACGACCCGGCAACGGGCAAGTGGAAGAAGATGGATGGATAATAGCTGATAATAACTATTTGAGTGATAGACTTTGACCCTGATGTAACGCAGCAGATGAAGCTGGTCACCAGGACATAAACATCTGTAGGAGAGAGGGAGCTATAAAAAGACCATGACACACAGCGTCCTCATCCAGTACGGCCCAACACACTCCAGCTAACCCCCACGTACACTCATCCTGTTATTGCACTGGTTACAAGGAGTGCTTCAGTCACAGACCTTTTTTTTTAAATCTCAGGCTTTAACTTCACTTTTTTTCACAAAAAACAATTAAGAAAAGTTTGTCTGTAACCTGTTATCTGCCAGTTTAGGGTTAGGGTTAACAATTATGCATAAAGGAGATCGTATGCTTAATTGCTGCAAAAAGTCATCACTGCAAAACTTAATCAATCAATATATAAGATATTTACAATTAAATTAAGATAAAAATAATTATTTTGAGTAAATTAAGATTTTTCATCTAGTCATTTTGACTTGCGAGTTTTACACTTAAAACATGAAAAAGACATATGTTTCAGGTAAATGAATGATATTTATCATCTAATGTTAAGCGTAATAAAAAATAATCTTTTTTATGTTTTATGTACCAAAATACTTGTTCCATGGGCAAATTATCTTATATACTTATTTCATGCAAAGTTGACCTATTCTTAGATTACATTTGTGTGAAGACTATCTCATTTCTAAAAATGTGTGTGATCTGAGTGAGGAAACCCCTAATCATAACCCTAGCCCCGGGACGTCCAGTATAACCGGTTTAATGCTTTCACGCCCCTGCCAGGGTCTCCAGTGACGACGGGCCAGAAGCTCCTCATGTTCAGAGACCAACTGCACGGATCGGCAGCTCTGGGTACTGGGCATAAGGATGTGCCTCCAGAGGGCAGCCAAGGGCCAAAGTACTACGAATACTACGCTCCAACCTTGTTTACCTGACGAGCTACTTTTACGCAACAACAACATCAGGTAGCTACTTATGCTTCAAAGAACCCCCACCTGTGCCAAGTATATTTCTCCAGTTCAGTTTAGTCTGAGCCTTTTACATTCATTTTTCTTTCAAAATTCATAACTATACAATTATGGATGCAGTTTGGCTTTACCCAAATCTAAAAGCTTCTGACAGGCCAGTGTAATGCCACATTTGAAAGCTAAGACCTACAAAACTGATGTAAGATTTTTCTCTCATCTTCTGATGATCCACTTGTGCACATGCTGCTCATTGTGACCCACGTAACTGAAGGAAATATAATTCCACAATATCTTAGACACAGCAGGAATAGTCTGACGACTGATCCCTCCGCACATCGCTGACTGTTTAACCTCTTAACCCCCACTTAAACGCGGCACGTTTCCTCCAGTTCGGCTTTACCCAAAAATCTAAAAGCTTCTGACAGGCCAGTGTAATGCCACATTTGAAAGCTAAGACCTACAAAACTGATGTAAGATTTTTCTCTGCTGTGTTTCCATGCGTCGTTGGAGATGGAGTCTGTTATGTTTTTGTTGCAGTTTTTTTTTTGGCCCTTTTTGGCCCTTTTTGTGTTTATTTTTATCACTCTTTTGTTGCATTGTTGTGTTGTGTTGCGTCTCGTTTTGGTATTTTGACTCTTTTTTGTTGTTTAAGCTTTTAGATGTGGGTAATGCCTGGATACCTGGACAATAACTGGACATAATGTGCTCAGTTAAGGTGGGGGTTAAGAGGTTAACCTGTTGTTCATGAGGCCGACCAAACCAACCCAAACCAAAGCCACAAAGATTGGTCTAGACCAGAGGTGGGCAAACCATTTACGGTGTATCAGAGTTACCATGACGATCCCCTGCCAGAGTGGGCTCAAATGGCTATAATTTGGTGCATTATGGGAGAAAATTGAACAGAATGAAGTTCAAGTTATTGTTAGTATGGCCCTCAGCACAATTCAGGTTACTCAAATTTACTTGAAGACCCCTGTGGGAGTTGAATTGAGACTTTTATTCTGGAACATCCAGAAAGCGTTTTCCTCGGCCCCAGACGACCGTGCCGGGTGAAACATCTGAACCCGCGGTGGACACACCCTCCCAGCCCGGTGTCCCGGGCCAGGACCGAGGCCCACACGCCTGCAGATCACAGCTGCAGACCTGTTTCCCTTTCGCTCTCGCCCTCTCCACAGCTGATCTGGTTATGACTGTCACGAGAGGGCGACGCGGCCGAGCGTGAACGCAGAATGACTCGGTGACACGGCAAAAAGCAGAGCGAGAGGGACGAGGAGAGTCAGAGGGCTGAGGAGGTTCAGGAAATGTGCCAAAGGATTCCACAGAAGGAGATTTAGAGATCTGCTTTTGGATCATTTGTTTGACTGCAAAAGCCAATATTCAGCTTACTGGACAGACTAATCACATATAGGCACATTTGACTATATTTCCGTTTTTTACAGTGTTCATCTTATTTTTTTGGCCGTTCAACTCGATAATGAAAATATCGGCAAATTTCGATACGATCGCGGATGACACATTTATTCATGGAGCCGTTTTCTTTCCACTTCCATATTTCTCTTTCTTCATTCATTCATTTGATATTGAATCTCTGAAAACATTTTGTTCTTCATTTAAAAAAAAAAAAGATTTGAGAAACTCCCGCTGTTGAGGAGCGACACATCCGTTTTTTTTTTACATCAGATTTCAAAACAATGTGACAACTTTCAATGAAATGAAAACAATCCAAAAAGGCGCCTTACCGTGCGTCCCCCTCTCATAGGCAGCAGTGGCAGTAGCAGTAGTAGTAGTGGCTGTAGTAGTAGCAGTACTTGTATCAGCAGCTGTAGTAGTAGTATTAGTATCCAGGGGTGATGTCTTGCCTCTGCCGGTGCACATGCGATTGTGAGTCAGTGTGGTGGTTCACCGAGGAAAGGTGCACATAACTCCGCCCACATGTCCCTCTTGTGCATATGGGCCCCACCCCCTGGCTCGCTGTGCGTGTGTGTGTGTGTGTGTGCGTGTGTGTGTGTGTGTGGGAGTGAGTGCAGAAGTGTTTAGTTTAGTCTTGGTTTAGCCTCTTAACCCCCCACCTTAAGCAAGCACATTTTCTTCAGTTCAGCTCTACCCAAATCTAAAAGCTTCTTGACAGTAGACCAGGGTAATGCCTCATTTGAAAGCTAAGACCTACAAAATGGATATAGGATTTTCCCTTGCGTTGTTGCCGTCACTTTTTCATTGTATTTTTTGGTGCAGTTTTGTCACCAGTTTTGTTGCTTTCTCATCCTCATTTACAGTCTTGTTTGTGTGACTATTTTAGATTTGGGTAAAGTCGAACTAGAGAAAATGTGCTCAGTTAAGGCGGGGGTTAGGAGGTTAAGTCCTATTTTTAGTCCTGGTTCAGTCTCTGTTTAATTCCTATTTTGTGAGTATTCAATATTCTGTAACTTAACACAATGTCAAAGTCTCCTCTCCCCGACTCCTCGCTCCTCGCTCCAGACCGGGACGGGTCCCGGGTCGCTGGTATTAGTGCTAGTTTTGATTTAAACCCGACCTCGTCTTGAATGGGACCTTTTCGCCGCAGTCCCGCTCTTCATTTACCTTGAACTTTGAACTATTGATTTGCTTCTCATTAAAACTGTTACTTTTGCAAAACACTTTCACAAGTCAAGCCGCCCGCAGGATCCCGCCACACGACACGGGGGGGTGGGGGTTGGCGGTGGGGGGGGGGGCTGTTTTGCCTGGAGGGAAGAGTTCTTTTGTGAGCCGCTGTCCCGCAGTTATGTCCGGATCACAGCGCTCTGACACTGACAGGGGAGACTGGTGGGGACTGGAACCGGGTCGCCAGGTATCAGCAGTCGAAAACATCTGTCCTAAACCACACACGTGTCCAAAACCACACACGTGTCCAAAACCACACACGTGTCCTTGGAGGCATGAGTATAGCTCTCTGCTGTCTGTATTCAGGCAAAACGACTTTTTTTTTTAGGCCAATGTGGTCTCTAACAAATAAACTTTCACCTGGAAACAAAGAAACTAAACAAAAACATAATCTTGTGTTTAACATGTTTAATTGTTGCACTGATTCAATGTTTCTCCAGATATAGATTTACAGTGAGCACGGCGAGGAAACATTTAAAAACCCAGGAGGAGAAAGGAGAAACCTCTGGGAGAACCACAGAAGGAGAGATCCTCTCCCATGGACGGACAGGCTATAGAGACCCAGGGCCGATGAGAGTCCCAGAGCAGACGGGCCAAGATCACAGACCGTCCAGTCCTTGTTGGAGCTTCAGTTCCTCTTGTCCAATCCCTGTAGGCGGGGTTCCTCCTTTCGGCCGGGTTCCTCCTTTCAATCTAGACAGATGGGACAGGACACACCATGTGAATAGTAATGAACAGACTACAGATAAAATAAATATTGCATCATAATAAGACAAAGTTTGCAGTAAGAAGAAGAAGAGGATAGTGCTCAGTGTACCGTACTTCCCACAGCAGTGTTTCTCCTTCTTTTGTGCTTTGGGTCATTGTCCTGTTGCAAACGTGTGACTTCATTTACTTTTGTTGTTGTTGTTGTTGATAGCACGTTGTCCATTTGTCCTCCACACATGACGTTGTGTGTTCCTCCCGTGGTGTTCTCCCATGAAGCCCATTCTTGTTCCATGTTCTACGTATTGTAGATGTTGGCCTGTGCCAGTGATTTCTGTAAGTCTTTAGCTGACACTCTAGGGTTCTTCTCCACCTCATTGAGTGTTCTGCGCTGTGCTCTTGGAGTCATCTTTACGGGACGGCCACTCCTTGGAAGTGAAGCAGCAGCGTCAAACTGTTTCTATTTGTGGACAATGTTTCTAATCTTAAAGGTTGGGAACATATACAGTACCTTACTTTATGTCAGTGTTGTTCACACTTTTTAGTCAATGCTGGAAACATCTAGTACAGCAGACATAGTCACTCTTGTGTCTGTGCATGTGGAGCAGATCATTCTCTTACTTCCATGGCCCGGTGCACATCAGACAATGCTTCTCAACAAGATACAATTCTTAGCTAATTAGTGAAAAAACGCTCAAAACAAGATAAATATTCCCAATTGAACTCATTTAACCTCATAATAAGGCCATACCGCCTTTGCTCGGCCCGATCCCGTCAGACCTTGGAAGCTAAGCAGGAAGGGCCTGGTCAGTACGTGGATGGGAGACCGTTTGGGAACACCAGGAAGCCTGAGTGAATGTAGTGAGTGAGTGAGTGGTTGGTGGTGGTCGGAGGGGCCGATGGCGCAGACTGGTTGCCTCGCTTCCGTCAGTCTACCCCAGGGCAGCTGTGGCTACAATAGTAGCTTACCACCACCAAATACGGAGTGAATGAATAGTGCAATGTAAAGCGTCTTTGAGTGTCCAGAAAAGCGCTATATAAACTGATGCATTATTATTATATTATTATTAACTTTTTGTAGTGGTGGTATTGGGACACTAGTCTGACGAAGGGCTAAGACCCCGAAACGTAACTCTGGTGTGAGCAATAAACACTGGTGAGCAGTTGTGCGGATCTTTTTTCCACTTTCCATTGTACTTTTTGGATCCAGTTTGTCCCACCCACATGTCCCGTGGGTCTGCCCTGTGGCCTTCTCCTCATAAGCGTCCTCGGGTGACTCCTCCTGCTCCTGACAGAGCAGCGGCTCTACTCCGAGCTCCTGTCAGCCTCTCTAACGCTCATGCAGCTCTGATGTTGTGTTACGCTCAGATGGAAGATAATATCATAAATCAGTCTCTGATCTCCCCCCCTCACACCCTATTACCCGTGTGTGCGTGCTGTCGGACTCACGCTCTCGCCTTCTCCTGAGGAAACATTTGTCTTGGCTTTGATCCAGGAAGTTTCGCCCACGTCAGAATTTTTTATTGACAGCTTCCTCAAGTTTGTTGCGCGGCTAAAACAGACAACTGTATTTGTTTAGTCACAAAGCAAACATCCCCTCCTGGAACCGCCACCTTAACGTGGTGGAGGGTTTGAGCCTGAATGATCCTGGGGACTCTGTTGTCCTTGTCTTCGTGCCCCTGGTAGGGTCTCCCAGGGCAAACAGGTCCTAGGTGACGGGTCAGACAAAGAGCGGTTCAGAAGCCCCTTATGAGAGACCAACAGGCCCGGTTAGAACCATGAGGCCGTCCTTCTGTGGACCCACCACCTGCAGGGGGCGCCATGCAATGTGATTTGGGCAGCTCCGATGGCAACGGAAAAGTGGAAGAAAATGGATGGATGGACAAAGCAAACATGGGAGTAGGGCAATGTGACTGGGCCAGTCGCGGTTTGGAGCCATTTGAAACCCCTGGTGTTCCCCAACCAGGGCTACAGGGTTCCCAGGGAGTACTTGGGATTCTAACTGGTCAAAAATAGAATGGAAAATAAAACACTATTTGCATTTTATTCTTTCTTTCGCAGTAAACTTGATGATTGAGAATGTATTTTGACGAGGGGTTTGAACCTGCATTTATAAGACTAATAAATGGTAAATGGGCTCAACATAAGCAGCGCTTTTCTACCTTCATCAGGCCCAAAGCGCTTCACATCAATGAACCAGTCACCCATTCCCTCTCTGGAGGACACTGCAGGCAAGGTGGGTGAAGTGTCTCGCCCAAGTGGGCACCTTCAGACTCGAACCCCCAACCTTCCGATCACGACCCGTAACTGAAAAGAAATGATTTCCTTCAAAATATCACCAAAAGTTGCACAGAGTACAGGGGGAACGCACGACCAAAGAGGTTAGGACAATTAGAACATATTGGGCGGCACAGTGGTACAGTGGTGTCTCACAGCGAGAAGGTTCCCAGTTTGATTCCCACCTGGACGAGGCCTTTCTGTGGAGTTTGCATGTTCTCCCCGTGTCTGAAATAAAATAGCTATACACGGCGTGCAGAATTATAATCAGTTTTTCAACATATTGTTATTTGTTATTTAAACATGGCCGTCACCCGGGATGCTTAAATCCAACAGCCTTTCAGTTTGACACCATTTGAAGTGAGAAAATGTGAAGAAAAGGATAACAATATGGACAAAAAAACGAATTTGCATAGTCATTCCACACATTGTAATACACTAGTATATTTGTGTGCGTTTGTTTCGTGTCAGCTCCTGATTGTTTGAGCTTGTCGGGCGACTCTTGCCTGTTTTCGTGGCGCGCACCTGAGCAGGTAGTCATTATTACGCCCCGACACCGGCCCGGGCCTATCATTTCAAGAACTCGCTCTCTCCTTCGGGCCTCGGAGTCACTTCCTTCAACACGTCCATTCTGGCCACGCCCATGTCTTTCATTCACGGCCTTTAACCCCGCCCCTTTCACCTCTCTTACCCTTTACATCTCAGCCCCCTCCCTCTCTCTGTCATTGCAGTCCTTTTCAGTGCAGTCCGTACACAAGATATTCCGAAGTTACATAACAATAGAAGAAGAAAGATAAATCAATTGTACAATATAATCACTTATGAATTATGTTAAAAGTGAAGAGTGCAGATTAAATCCTTTCAGTGTTACAGGTACAGCTAAAAATAACAGTTCTGGCCATAGACCATCAATCAATCGGACTAATTATAGCCTCTTTCTCCCGGAAACCGTAAGGAAGTGGGGGGGGAAGGCTCCGGAAGTTTTTGCCCGGCCAGCCGTCCACTCCTGTGTTTTGTATCTGTTCAAAAGCAGGACTGTCTGGAACTTTGCTAACAGCCAATCAAATCTCCAAAAATGTTATATCGATCCAATCACAGAGCGCGTTGTCACGACAGGCAGAAAGAATGAACCGGTAGTGAAACACTGGGATGGGCCTTTTTGTTGTGGGGTTTGCCTGTTCCGCTCCCTACACTGTTACATGTGAACAGTGCTATACATATAAGCGTCACTGCAGACAAGTTAGCCGCATGAAGCTAACCCATCTCAGCTCTGAACCTCAGAGAGGTCTCCTGCTGGTCCCAGAGTCAGGACTAAACACGCTGAGTCTGTGGTTCAGTTTTACACAGCTAAAATCTGGATTTGTCTTGTGTTGCCTTGTATGAATTGTGCTCCCTCTTCTCTCTCTCTCCCTCATCTTCTCTTCTGCCCCTTTCTCTTCTATCTCCCTCTTCTCTCTCTTTCTCTCCCTCTCTTCTCCCTCTCTCTCTCCCTCATCCTCTCTCATGCCCCTTTCTCTTCTATCTCTTTCTTCCTCTCTCTTCTCCCTCTCTTCTCCCTCTCCCTCTCCCTCATCCTCTCTTCTTCCCCTTTCTCTTCTATCTCTTTCTTCCTCTCTCTTCTCCCTCTCTTCTCCCTCTTTCTCTCCCTTTCTCTCTTCTCACTGTCTCTCTCCCTCTTCCTCTTTCTCTCCCTTTTTCTCTTCTCACTCTCTCTCCCTCCCTCTTCTGCCATTCCTCCCCCCCATCTCTCTCTTCTTTCTCTCTGTCTCTCTCCCATATCACTCTCTCTGTGTCTCTCTCTCTCTCTCACACACACACACCCACACACACAACCACACACCCACGCACACACAATCTACGGCGCGTCCCTCATTGTTCCGGTAACGACAGCATTTGTGAACACAGACCGCAGCCCGTCCTCTGTGTGGGCGGACTTGTGCTATTGTAGACGACATACCTGTGAGGTGACCATGTTTCTAAATTTAATTCAGTTATTTTTCTAGTTAGTTAGTTATTGGTTTATTTGGTCAGGACAGTGCATGTTAATGAACATACATGGGTCTCATGCATGTAAACAAGCCACACCGGATTGTAGCCTTGGGCTAATTTGCATCCGTTGTCCTCCATGCGCATTCTCAAACACACTCTCATTCACCCTGGTCTATTGTACAAGTTTTTAGTGGTAGGGGAAACCGGAGTAGCCGGAGGAAACCTACGCAGACACGGGGAGAACATGCAAACTCCACACAGAAAGGCCCCGTCCAGGTGGTAATCGAACCCAGGACCTTCTAGCTGTGAAGCACGGGCGCTAACCACTGTACTACCATGCCGCCCACCATTGATTCTACCATCCAATCTCTAAATTATTTGTCAACCATAAAATGAATAAACTATATCAATGTAAAAAAAAAAAAAGATGTACTGTATATTGCTGGGTTGCAGGTGTCATCGCAGCATTCCAAAGGCCAATACTTTTATATGGAGGTAAAGTTATTTTGTTTTTGAGGACATGTTTGGTCTTGTACAGAGAGATCATGGACCCAGTGACTGATATTAATCACTTTTGTAATTCCTACTCTTTCTTTTGAGCTACGACTTGTGAAAGTGTGATGCTGTTAATAGGAAAAACTGGGTCCCCCGCTGGGTCCGGTGACATCATCACATTCTAGAACCTGCTACCCAGCACTAGTAATATTTTTTATGTATGTGTGCAAATATATTTATTTCATTCCATTTTGGTACAGACTATGGATCAAAGCGTGTGTGTGGTTGTAGTCGCATTGACAGCAGGGTGAGTGGAAATGTGGTCAAACCATCAGTAAAGTGTGTAGTCGTGGCCGTGTGGTGTCGTAAGAGTGAAAACCGTGAGTCAAGACCAACCCGTCACGTGACTTATTTGAAAACGGAGTCAGCTGCTTCACAGAATCTCTCTCTCTGTGTGTCCATTACAGTGAGTGAAGCTGCGGAGGTCTACGTGGATTTTCTCCAACATTCATCTCAACTAGTGTCAACGCTATATCATGTCTGTCTCTCTGAAGCAGCATAAAAGTAAAAAAAAAATATATTAAAACTTTAGATCCAAGTTTTGATACTGGAAATTGGGGAAATGTGTAGTAATTGGGGGGGAAAAAAATTATATTATTGGAAAAAGTAAAAGTGGGGAGCTGCAGGAGGATGAGGAAGGAGGAGGTGGAGCTGACCAGTGCAGGACACCATGCTCTGAAACAGGGACAAACCCAGGAGGCGCGGCAGCAGCAGCTCAGGACTAACACCTGAACACTATTTTGTTGTACGCTTGTACAATGACAATAAAGCACTTACTTACTTAAAATAAATGAAATGGAATGTAAATGAATAAATAAACAGTATTGATATGTTTTCAGGTATTGGTATGGAAAAGTCTCTTTTAAGGCTGAGAAAATGGTGTAGTCTGTGCTCAGCTTTAGAGATGCACACTACTGAACTCCTCTGTGTACCTGGCTTAAATCAGGTCAACGCCGGGTCTAAAATCCCTTTTTTTCCTGCAGTACGCACACCGCAGTTTGCACACCCTACCTCACGTAACCCCATGTCCCGTACGCGTGCATCCATAACCATGTATTTCCTCCGACTCGGACGTCGTCTCTCCCTGACTCGGATGACGCTCCCTCACCGTGGGTGGGTTACTGCCAGTATGTGAAAGGACACCTGCTCGCATTCCTGTTAGCGCCGGGAACACGATAATAGGCCGGCCCTGTCAACGGCACATCAGGGCCGGGCTCGGCGAGGTGGGTGGCGAGGCCTCGTGTTTTTAAAGACCGAATCAGAAAGCAGATGAAAACACGCGGACGGAGCAGTCGGCTGACAGGTTCCTGACGCTGCGAGTCACTTTCACGTTCATTCTCCACGGGCAATTCCAAGGCCAGAACTCAACCCCCGGAAGGGCACCTGAGTGAGGAGTGATTTATTGAATGGATAGACTTTGGCGCTTACAGTAGAACCTGGGAGGTAAGTCTTTAAAAAACAAAACAAAAAGAAGACGTTGACCTACTGTATCGTGCTTAGTTCGTTGGTGTTTGAACATGTTTTGTAGGAGAAAACCTTCGAAGTCTCTGCAACAGCTATGAACAAACAACAGAGCTTACCTATACATTCATCAACTTAAGAATATGTACAAGTGAGCACAACATAACTTCACCTACTCTCACTGTAGATTGTATCCACTTGTACTGGGACTGTAGGCTGAATGTGGTCCATTAAACGGGTCCTGAGCAAGGATCTTGAGGGATACTTCCTGGGTCTTCCATGGATGGATCTTCCATCAAAAACCTTTGGCCCTCAAGATGATCCATCCATCCATTTTCTTCCACTTGTCCGTGGCCGGGTCGTGGGGGCAGCTGTTGGAGCTGCACCAGCCCCTCTGGCTCCTCCTGCAGGTGGTGGGTCCACAGAAGGACGGCCTCATGGTTCTAACCGGGCCTGTTGGTCTCTCATAAGGGGCTTCTGAACCGCTCTTTGTCTGACCCGTCACCCAGGACCTGTTTGCCATGAGAGACCCTACCAGGGGCACAAAGCCCCCGACAACAGAGCTCCAGGATCATTCAGGCTCAAACCCCTCCACCACGTTAAGGTGGCGGTTCCTCAAGATGATATTGAGGAATATTATTACACAAATGAGAGATACAATGCCTGTTAAAGTACTTTAGAAATGTGAAAAATACCCTCAATTCCTTTAAAAATGTCACCCATTTAGGCCATATATGACGTACAACACTGGCATTTGGACCTTGGTCTTTGGACGATGAAGAAAGTCAGTCCTGACCTCTTTTAGTATTGTAAACTCAGGTGTTGGTGGGAACTAAAGTTTTATATTTTCATGAAGTTTCAGTCTGGTTTTCTTGCATTTTTGTGACCGTGACCCTGAAAAGTGGCACCGCAAGTTGAGAAACGTGTTTATGAACCCGTTTGGGATGGTACAAATGTGTTGGGAAAGTTAGGAATGAGTTTTATTTTTGGAACATTTTAATTTAGTGGCTCCCTCTTTCATTTTTTGGTCATAAAATAAAGAACAAAAAAACCCAACAACAACAACAACAGGTAAAGGTCCTTTAATTAAGTAAAAGTGTCTTCAGCAGCTTTTTAATTAGGGTGACCAGACATCCCAGTTTAGCTCTGTCCCATGTCCCGAGTGATTTGAAACTTGAGACTTTTGGTTATCGGTTCGTCAAACCTAAAGTTTTCCTAGCGGCTGAAACGTCTCCCAGCTCAAATGTTGATTGACCCATTTGGATTGACATCGGCACACTCCCACTTTATAACGTGGAAAATCTGGTCACCCTATTTTCAATTGTTTGAAAACCGATTTTTGGGGAACATTTCGTCAACCGAAGAACGCGACCCGAAACACGGGGGACACCGCAAATATCCTGAACTTTGATTTGGCGAGACATGTCTGTAACGGGAGGTCGAAAGAGCCCGATGAAGAGGAATCTGTGTGGACTTGACAAACAGAAAGGTAAAAGCACCATGACATCAGCCGGTGACGTCATCTGCATACCTTTCCTACGGTTGTTTCTCGCAGTGGAGTCGGCCCCAGTGTTTGTCTCTCGGTTCCAATCTTCAAAACCTCCACCTGACTCCCCGGTCCACTTCACACAGACTTCAGAGGACAGTCGCAGCAGTGTAAGTAGTATAAGTAGTGGCAGTAGTAGTAGTAGTAGTAGTAGTAGTAACGACAGAGCGGGGGGAGCCACACCTGCCTGTATTAAAGGGCGCACATTGTTGAGTCTACGGTCTGATTACTAAGGCCGGCTGATAATGAGCACAGAGTCACCGTCCGGGAAGTTTACTCAGCGCAGACACACAAACAACACGCAGGGGGAGGGGGGGGACTCTGTTTTTGTCACTGTGCCGTAAATAATGTTGGATCAAATGAAGTACACTCAATGAGAACCATCGTAATGAGCGTTTGTACCCGTCTCAAGGGGGAAAACATTTCAAATCTGGTTTAATGTCACGTGTTTGACAATTGACACAACGTGACGTTCAATATCCGGGTTGTACGTTGCGTTGTTTTAACCTCTTAACCCCCGCCTCGACCGAGCTCCATTTCTCCAGTTTGACTTCTACAGTCTAAAAGCTTCTTGGCTGGAGCTTACAGCCTATAGGCCAGGGTAAATCCCGTATGAAAGCTAAGACCTACAAACCTGATCTAAACTATTTGTGTTGCATTGTCCCATTTTTGTTGCGTATCCATTGCGTTTTTTTTTTATAATAATAATAATAATGCATCAATTTTATATTATATTTTCTGGACACTCAAAGACGCTTTACATTGCTATTCATTCACTCCGTACTTGGTAAGCTACTATTGTTGCCACAGCTGCCCTGGGGTAGACTGACGGAAGCGAGGCAGCCAATCTGCACCATCGGCCCCTCTGACCACCACCAACATCATTCATCCCAGCCTATTGTACATGTTTTTAGTGGTAGGGGAAACCAGAGTACCCGGAGGAAACCTACGCAGACACAGGGAGAACATGCAAACTCCACACAGAAAGGCCCCGTCCAGGTGGGAATCGAACCCCGGACCTTCTAGCTGTGAAGCACGAGCGCTAACCGCTGTGCTACCGTGCCGCCTTGGCTTTTTTGTCGTGTTTGGTGCCTTATTTGCTGTGATTTTGCCTTTTTGTGCCATGTTTTTGTATTGGTTTTGTGGTGGTTTTGTTGTTTACTGCCTATTAGGCCAGTGTAGCGCCTCATTTGAAAGCTAAGACCTTATAGTTTTTGAAAATAATGTGTAAGATCTGAATGAGTAAAACACAACTTACAGGACGGCAGGTTAGTGGTTAATAATGAAAAGAAAATACATGAACTAACTTTCATCAGTATCAAAGGTTTTATTAATCTCGTGACCCCCTTGCAGGATCAATATATCAACAACGACAACAGAAAAGTAGTTTCGTAAATTCACTCACTGTCCTCAAGTAAGGCTCCAAGCAGATTTTAGAGAGTGTGAACTTTCTTTGGTCAGGCAGTGTATTTGAGTATCTGCACGTTTACTACAGTAATGATATCAAGTACTTTGACCAGAGCTGCTAATTATAAAACTCAATATTTATGTGTCTCTGTAACAGAGGTCCGGAAGCAGTGGACCTCGGAGTCATCCGAGCCGGATCCGAACCTGATTTATGAAAAAGTTAACATTTGAACGCAGGCGGTCCGGCCGTGTCTTTTCAAACGTCCTTTACAGCACACGTCCCCGGCCAAGCACTTTCAGATTTCAGGTGAATAGGGGAAATTTTTTTTTATCACAGATAACAATTTGAAACTTTTGCTGTAGATTACTGGCTTAAATATATTTTTTTCATTTCATTTTATTTATTCTCTTTTCATCATCAACAAACACAACAATAATACATTCCATGAAAAGAAGAACAGGAGTAGGATGAAGAAAAAATCTTTTAAGCTCCTACCTCATTCTAAAAAAAATCAAATTAGATGGCCTCACCGATGCCAAAAAATAACAATAGCCCAGACCAGATGTTATCAACTTTCGATTTTAACAATTTTCTTTTCTTCTTTTTCTATATATATTTTTTCAATTATTAATCATTTTGCTAAAACAACAGTGATGCAATGGGGACAACAGCGGCGACGGAAACAACGACGAGGCACACCCACATAGATACATACATATACAGTATGAGACTTAAGTTCTAAGTCATATTTTGTTTTCGTGTCAAAATAAGGCCTTTTATGCCTAAAATGCCCCACATGTCCCATCTTTTCAGCGACGGAACCTGAATACTGGATTGAGCCAGATTCAAATTTACGGTTGTATTCGGTTGACGTTTACAAAGACTTTGTCAGAGGGGATTTTGGATATCTTGTTTAATTTTAAAATAAGCTGTTTATTAGTGGAAAATCTGTAAATTTTGAAATTCAAAACTCAATATATCTGGCTAGGAATTAGAAATTGAAAAAATAAAAAAGTAGGAGCTACTTCTGTGGAGATAAGTGTCAGATCGGCACATTGTACCGATCACTAATCCCATGGTCCATTTGGTTGTAGGAAGCACTACTTCCAGGGTTCAACACAACACAATGTTTGCAAAGTGTGGCGGTGTCAATACTTTTCGGGACGCGCACGTGAACAGTGCTTATTAATTCCACGTGTGCACACTTGCCCTGTGCCTCCCGTGCCGTCCTCCCCGTCCGTCCATCTGTCACCGTCCATTAACCGTACTCCCATAACCCGCGCACATGAGACGCAGTCACTCGCGCTCCGGAAACCCGCGCTCCTCGCCTTTGTGTGCCGCCGACGCCGTTGACGAGGGAGATCCCGTTTCACAAAGCGGAGGTGTCGAAAGAGGGCTTGCGAGCGAGCGGTCTTTGATTCCGGGCGCTTTGGCATCGCCGCGAGGCCTCGTGAACAAGTGCGGGAGTAAGAACTGAAGCTGAGGTCACAGACTGCAGACACGCCTGTGACTGTCGCTGATGCTATCTCAAACGGGCGGACGATCGAGAGGCCGATCTGAGAGACTTTCTTTTTCCGTCACCAAACAAAGTGGGTCAGGAGTGAGTGGAGAACAATGGGAGGGTTTGATGGTGTGATATGACATCTTCAAAGCACGTACAGTACACAGCCCCGTGAGTCAGGTCAGGGAGAACAGGTATGGAGTAGACATGATCAAACAGGCATTTTGAAGGGAGACACTGAAAACTTAAGAAGAAAAACAAATATTATTTGATTATCAATATGGGTTTAGAGCCAACAGATCCACCTCTGCCGCACTGATACATTTTACCGAAGAAGTCCTCGCTGCCATTGACCACTCACAGGACATGGTGAGCGTCTTTCTGGATTTAAAGAAAGCGTTCGACTCAGTGAACCATGAACTTCTGTTGTCTAAGCTGCAGGACTATGGCATAAGAGGACATGTTTTTAAATGGCTGGAAAGCTACCTGCAAAACAGACAACAGTATGTTCAATTCGATCAATTAAACTCAAAACATGAAACGGTGGTATGTGGAATCCCACAGGGTTCCGTAATCGGCCCACAACTTTTTATTTTATTTATAAATGACATCCATGAAGTAACAAAGAAAATGGGCTTTCTATTGTTTGCAGATGACACAACCGTTTATAAATCAGGAAGTGACCTCGATACATTATTATCTTGTGTGAGCACTGAAATGGCAAATTTAAAAACATGGTTCGACCAAAACAAATTATTATTAAATTGGGAAAAAAACAAATATATGATTTTTGGGACAAGGAAAATTGAGGGGAATGTTAACATCACTATTGAAAATTCAAGGATTGAGAGAGTTAACCAAGATAACATTTCTGGGAGTCATGTTGGATTCTAAATTCAGCCGGACGCCACATATTGAATATATTCGAACAAAAGTGAGTAAATGCATAGGTATTTTGCATAAAGTAAAATATGTTCTTGATAAGGTTTCCTTATTTCTTTTATATTCTTCATTAACTGTCCCTTATTTTGCATATTGTATTGAGGTCTGGGGAAACGCATGCAAAAGTGTAGATCGAATGTCTTTGCTACAAAAAAAGGCTGTAAGAATTTTAAGTCATAAAGGCTCTAGAGAACAGACTAACGACCTTTTTGTGAAGCTGAAACTATTAAAATTTAAAGATCTCGCAAATGAAAATTTTTTACAGACCATGTGGAAAATTAAACACAAGTTGGTACCAGAACATATTTATAAGAAATTGACCTTGATCACAGACGACACAAGGCGAAAAGGAAACTTTTGTACCGTTCTCCCGAATCTCACTGAGACAGTGAGCTGCTGGGGTAAGATTATGGAATTCATTAAAGGACACATTAAAATGTTCTCAAACAATAGATACATTTAAAAATATGTTCAAGGAGATGCAGATGGAAAAATATATACAAAAAACATTACTTATATGCTGAAAAAAATTATTGTTTGTTAAAATTATTGATTTTTATAAAACCAAAAACCATGTCACAAATCTGTTGAATGGATCACCTGGCGTTTTTGGTCATCGATTCTCCTGTAACTATTACAAAGGGGCATGGACAATCATCATGCTCCTTTTCACCATGTACTGTTCATATTAATGTATGACCCTGTAAAGAAAAATATGAACATGGATGAATAAAGAAAGAAAGATAGAACTTAAACGTGTCACCCTCTAGACTTAAAACACGTTCACCTGGAACCAAATCCATCACCGAATCATCGCAGTCAGGTGTCTGCATTAAAAAAAGCAACAAAAACGGGCAACAGAAACGCAAAAAATGTGACCATCAAAGCGCCAACGATATGATGAAAAGTGTTTTGTTGGTCTTAGCTTTCAAATGAGGCGTTACCCGGGCCTATAGGCTGTAAACTCCAGTCGAGAAGCTTTGAGATTTGGGTAAAGCTGAACTGGAGAAAAGGTTGCTTGGTTCAGGTGGGAGTTAAGAGGTTAAATTATAAATGAACACTTGGGATTATGGAGGAAATGTTTTATATTTTAATGTCTTCAAAGTTGCCCTGCTTTAATCTTGCCGTGTTCTCATTGAGCTTCATCAGGTTTTTCACAGTCTGTGAAGCCAATACCATTTCTGTGACATTGTGAAGCTCATTGATGTGCCACTACTGTATATTATTATTATTATTATTATTATTAATGTATATACTGTGTAAAAGTGTTTCCAAACTTCCTTGCGATTTGAACTTCAAACAACAAGGCCTTTTCCTCCCCCAGTTAAACTGAGTGTATTCAGTGAGATATCCATAATTAGGGCAGGACAAAATGGCAAAAATATTAAACCCGATTTTTTCCCTTATCAATCGATTTTCTCATCCAAACTCTGAAACTAATTTCTGTTTCTGCCAAAGAAATAGAAATAGCTGCAAACCCGACCTTGATTATTGACCAAAGTAGTGATTTCGAGGAATTTCCCATTCATTATCCATCCTGGAAAAATGTTTGTATACAATAAATCAACATACACAGTTGTTGGTCATTTGTACACGTAATATGGAAAACATGTATTGAAGCCTGGGAGACTAATGTCAGCGCGTTTACAAGAGTCACACCTCCACCTTAGTGTATTGGGGAAGAGTCACACTTTCGTTGCAGCCGATCATCGCCCGCGGTCCTGTGCTTCCCAGCTGTGCTGCGACCCACCTCCACCCCCTTCTGTCCTGTGGCTTCACCCTGCTACATCCTTCACCGGTCTCCCATACCACCACCAGTGTCCAGGCTCCAGGGGGAGACATCCTTAACTCTAACCTACCCACCCATACTAACTATAATCGGCAAAAATATGTTTGTATAAATCTTTGTAATCGCTGCTTTTGACTATCCAGGTCCCTCATAGTTATGTCAGTAATATCACATTTCATATTTAAATACAAATCTGCAGCCAGCAGACACAAAATCATACAGATACAGATTGTAAACAATAAAAATATGTTGACATCAAGCATATTTTGTTTTCTGCTTACTACACAACACAATGCATGAACTCAATTTCCCATGAGTCCTTAAAGTAACATTACTCTGTTATTACATAGGTACAGTTTTAGAATGAAAATAAACGTATTACTCACACTGTACATTCATGAATAATCAAATGCTTTTAACCTTTGTCTCATCAAATTATGAATGATGTATTTAACTTATATCACATGAAATATATGTCCTATTACCAGCTTTTTAACAAATGTATTCAAATTTCAGGGCGCTATAAAGACACAGGATAATAATGTAAAACCCTACTAAAACCTGACGTAAACAAGTGTAGAGATCACATCAAATTCATAAAAGTCCAGTAAAAGGTCTTTAGATCTCTAACACTTATTTAAAAACTCAATAACAGTGGGCATAGAAGAATCCACTCTTCACTCTATTGGCGCTACCCTTGAGTACACGGGACCTCCTACCTGAGGGCAGGAGGGTGTGAGGGGTCAGCAAGAATTTTCTTTGCCTTATTCACCGACTTAGATTTAAAAATGCCAGGTAAGCCACTCAGATGAGATCCAACCTTTTGTTCACTTTCTAATACCGGATGTTGAGGTAATGCATGTGCTCTGAGATAACAAAATCCTGTCCCATTTCATTAGGCTGTTAAAATGGACAACCAAGAGAATGGTCCCTCCAACAGTTCCGAAGTCTTCCCCAGGGAATATCCAGGAGGCATCTGAAACGGATGCCCGAGCCACCTCAGCTGGTTCCTATCGATGTGGAGGAGCAGCAGCTCCACTCCGAGCTCCTCCAGGATATCCGAGCTGGGTTTGAGTCGCCTTCAGCTACAAAAACAATGATTGGTGAATACAGGCTGCAGTATTCACAGGTTCATTATTGGTCAAACATGACTTTAATGTGTTACAGTCATGGTCAACTAGTACAGGCATTAGTTTTCCAAAGGAGCAATGAAGTAACTTTCTGAGACACATTAAAAAGTAACTCTACCCAACACTGCTCACACTGTGGTGCCCTCAGCAGAATCGTTTGTTTAGGTCAGAGTCTCCGCAGTGTGCCGTGTTCTCCGGCTCAGACGCGCCTTCGCTGTTTTCTGACGCCTTTGTTGCGTTTCGATCCGTTGAAAGAATGGCGAGACTTCACGCGTGCCCGCCGCTCCACGCGTTGGATTGTTCACCGCATTGGCACCGACATCCGTATCCAGATAAAGACTGCACTTGGAGGATCTGCCTGAGTGTGTAACCTGCATGTACCCAGCCGCCCGACGGCAGGGTGAGCGGGTTTAACGGCTACAAAACCCAGAGGAGCTGTAACAGAGGACTGTGTCTCCTAAAGAACTCGTCCTTTGTCATTTGCTACCAATAAAACGGCTGTCCTGTCATCAGATGAAAGACGGTTTATCCTTTTAAAAAGCTTGACCTATTTTTTTTCTTCCTAATTTTATACCATTCTCGTCATTTTGGAAAAAACAGAAATTGGTGAATATGTGACCACTGTGCTCGGTTTCCATCACGTTGTTAAGCATTTTATCAATGACAAACCCTGGGAGAATCACTGATGCGCTGGGATTGATGGAGTCGTCCTGGAAACACGGGCACATGACCCTGATGAAAGTGAAGAGAGTCATAAGTGTCTTCTTCACACGCTGTTGAACAGTAGCCTGGTTATTGCCAGACTAAATATTACGAGTTCTATTTAGTCTGGGGACCACCAATTCATTTTCTCATAGTGGTGTGGTTTACGATTGTCCAGAGCCGTTTATTGTGCTGAATGTCTCTCATGCGTCTGCACGTAGCCATAGCCATCGTATCATCGTATCAGATGATGTGTGACGTACCCGCTGTAAACTTTCGAGCTAAACTATTTAGAACACGGTCTAAAGCTTGATCCAAAGATGGCGTCCCGTCTGCTGCTGTCATGTTGGATCCGTAAATACACTTGTATTTAATTTTTTATCCGTAAACAAACGACAAGCTTCCGTACTTCGAATAGCGCGTCATCGTCTTGCTGTCCCTCTCGTTCTGGGATTGGTCCCAAATCCATGCAAAGATTTCAGCCATGGTCCCCAGACTGCTGTGAAGTTCAAAAGGATTCGAGCGCACACAGCCAGGCCAGGTGAATAATGACATTTAGAGATATGAATTTGAAACTTTTGCTGTAGATTACTGAAATAGATCGTTTACAAAAGTAAAATCGTGCCTAGCTATAGAGCATGATTATCATTGGTGAACTTCCCCATAGAAAGATAAAAAAGTCCTATCTTATCTTAGATCTCCTCCTTATGCACGCCGAGGCTGTCTGCATGCGGCCCGTTCCTGTTTGTCGTGGCTTCGGTATGCGAGACACGAAGCGGAGATGGTTTTTGAAGTGACTCATGACGTGTGGGACCTGCCGCTCGCGTCCCGCCTGAGATGCTGCTCGTTGTTTGTGCGCAAGTGAACTGCAGTGAACCTGATCCGCCTCCCGCCGCGGGCCACGTTCACGTCGTCCCGTGGCCGTGATTTGAAATGAGGCTCGTACAAACCCAATGGCAGACCCTCTGATGAGGGTCTGTCAGCAGTGATAACCTACCAGAAACTCTAAAAACAATGTATCCTGGAGCATCATAGAGGCCACTGTTGCGCCATAACTACTCGTACAGCGGCCGAGTCACTAAAAGGTAACTGTTAAGGTTTTATCTGTTGTTATTTCAGCAGGAGATTCAGGTAAAGTTGCGTTTTTTTGCTGGCGCTCTCATCTATGGAGCCCTCAGCTGTTTGGACCCGGAGGGAGAAAATGATTGTGCGTGATGTCACACAACAAATGTTTAGGCCTGGCTTCAAGGTCCAATCAGGAGAGGAGGGGGCGGGACTTGATTGTTTACTTTTGAAATCTCTCTCTTGCACTCTCTCCTTGGCTGTGTCCGGATGTCCACCCTAGTCCCTAACCCCTCATTCACTACATAGGCCCGCACTATATAGTAGACTATATAGTCCACTTATTCTGTTGGCTATTCGGACAGAAGCCACTACTTTCTCCGAGCTGCGTGACGTCGTGTGCACATTTTTTTTTATAAATGTTTTTATCCGAATGTATTTATTGTTACAAATGTTTATTTTATGACACAGAACGACAGTTTTGGCACTTTTGCAGGCGTTTTTTACATTTAAATTAAACTATCATAAAAAAAATATATAAAATAAAAAATCACTCCAGCGTTAGCTCAAAGACGTGCAGAAAGTTGGTCAGTCTGAAGCGCCAGCAGAATGAGTGACTACGTCTGCTAAAGGTTCGCTAAACTCTGGGAATAATGTATTTCTGCGATAAAGATCAACCAAACTCATGAGACAGTGGAGTATTTATGGATAAATACGAGTCAGATATATTTAACATGGATTTTACATGAATGGCTTGGATTATTTGAAAGGAAGCTATCGGTCATTTAACAGCTCGAGCTAAAGGTTAGCAGCTAACGCTAGCATTTTACACCGTAACCGTTTATATTTAAGTCATTTATTAATGAGAAATGTGCAACACACGATTGAAACTGATTTCATTCAGTCGTGTTCTTGTTTAGTTCAAAGACCTGTGGCTGTCGTCCATTGACCCGTTTAGTGACCGCCGCTGCTCACTATTTTTCCGATGGGAAATTTTGAGTGCACTACTTTTTTCTCTCTGGACATTTGGACACCCCTACAAAATGGCGTGACCACTATATAGTGCACTATATAGGGAACAGTGTGGACATTCGGACACAGCCCTTGTTTTACAATCTTAAATACTCTCACTTTGAGATTAGACACAAACTCTAAACTCGGTCTCAGTTCTTACATTAGTCAGGATTATAGCATACTCTCGATTTACAGGTTGCCGTGAGAAAGCAGGACTATCAGCAGCATCTCCGAAGAGTTCCATTGAGGATGAGCCAAAGGCCAATCGAGTCCTAAACATAATGTTACATGTATGAGCGGATGTGGCACCACAAGAGCTGGCCATGGTTTGGTTCCCAGAGAAACTGCTTAAAAAAAGCCGTAAAGCTTTGTTTGAAAAGTACTTCTACAGCGCGTGCAGAATTATTAGGTGTGTTTGTGTTTTACATGGTTGTGATCACTCATTTAAACCTGTTGGGTAGTCTATGCTTGTGGATATGATTTGACACTTTTAGCTGCAAGACCTCATTGATAGTCAAGTGCAAGTTGATTATTCGGTACCAGGCTTGTAACACAACTATTTTAACAAAATTGAGTTCAAAACCAAATCATAGCAAGATAATGACATCGATATTGAAAAGAAACATTCAGGTTAAGCTTTATTAACAAGAATACAAAAATCATCTTAAAGTTCAGTCTTTCCACTTCACTTTTTCACATATCCTCCCTTGTTTTCAACCACCGTCGTCAATCTTCTGTCCACTGAATCGGTTAAACTTTCCACCGGCTGAGGATCAACAGACTTTGCAGCCCAGACCGTATCCAACCTGCCGTACTGTTTTCCCTCAGCAGGAACAACACGTTCGAGTATAGCCCAGGAATTCTCAACTGGGTTTAAATCTGGAGAGTTTGGTGGCCAACACATTAGGTGGTCATCTTTAATACCTTTTTGTGCTAGCCATGCAGTTGTGTAGTGAGAGGCATGTGAAGCTGCAGGTTTCTTCTTGTACCACTGTGTGAACTCGCTGCTCTCAAGAAACTTGCAGCCATTCTCGGAGTTGATTTTCACACCCCGTTCTACTCTGAAGGGGTCGACGACCTCACAGTTGATGAGTCCTGGCTATACCATGATTCCTCCACCACCTTGCTGCCTTCTGAACCTGGCTCGGGCGTCCAGTCCATGAGCTATCCAAACCTCGAGCCCATCCGTCTGGACCATCTAAGGTCACCCTCATCTCGTCCGTCCACAATAGAGTTAAGCCTTTTTTCTGACCCATCTTTAGTGTTAAGTCTTTGGTACCTAATATTTCTGCACAGGTAAATGTTGGCAACTTGTATTTATTTCACCTGCTAGTAGTCCGACAATGAGGTCTTGCAGCCAAACTGTTTTATTGCATTCAAGTTACACCTGTGAATGATTTAGACTACAACCATGTAAAACACAAAAACCTGGGGGTACCTAACAATACCTAATACATCTTAAAATAACCCACTATTAACTTGAAATACAATATAATACAATCTACTTCGGAAGAAAAATAACGTGTTACAATGGAAAAATGTGACATAAAAAGCAAATAAATGTACAGACGATAGACTTTGGGCCAAACACGTGGTTACAGGCTCAATCGGAATTGGACATTACCTCCCGATCAGGATCAGCATAAGTATCGGCCGCCATTTTGCCACGCTATGGTCCACAAACATAAATATATTTAATTGAAATTTTATGTGAAAGACACACACTAAGTGGCACACAATCGTGAAGTGAAATGAAATGTATACACGATTTTGATTTTTTTTTTCATGAATAAAAAACTGAAAAGTGGGATGTGCATAAGTATCGGCCCCCCCTTTCCTTTTAGTGCAACCAATTGCCTTCAGAAGTTGGATGATGATTTCTGAATGATCACATGTTGACCCAATGACTAAATAGAGTCTATCTGTGTGTAATCTAATGTCAGTTCAAATACAGCTGCTCTGTGATGGTCTCAGACGTCTGTTTAGAGACTATTGGGGAGCAGACAGCATCATGAAGTCCAAGAACACACCAGACAGGTCCGGGATAAAGTTATTGAGAAGTATAAAGCTGGGTTAGGTTATAAAAAGATTTCCAAAGCTTTGAACATCTCTCAAAGTACAGTTAAACACACCATCCAGGAATGGAACGAGTATGACATCACTGCAAACCAAGACCCGGCCGTCCTCCTAAACTTACAGACCGAACAAGGACAGCACTGACCAGACCTGTTACCAAGACGACTATGATGACCCTGGATGACCTGCAGAGAGTTACAGCTCAGGTGGGGGAAACTGTACACAGGACAACTATTAGTCGTACACTGCACAAATCTGGCCTTTATGACAGAGTGGCATTTTTAAAATAAGTTCTGTTTACTGTTTGCCAGAAGCCGCTGTGTGGCCTCCATGTGGTGTGAGTGTGTATATAAAATACACACACACTGTACACGCCCACAGTAGATGACACGCGTGCACAGCTCGGTGGACGGTGCACGGCGTGGACCTCGACCCCGGTTTTAAGGCCGGGTTAGAGCAACCCCATCTTCACTTAAAGAGACTGGAATCAAATTAACATGGCACATTTAGCGTTTGGCCAAATATATTGTGTTATTTAACTGTTTGGCCACATTACTGCTGTGTTTTTTTTTCTGTACTGCCACACAGTTTTGTACATTGCCGTGTACAAAAATGTTATTTCCCAAATGTTATTGTCATTGACAATCAACAAACACATTTAATAACAAATGGGATTTTACCCTCCCTGTGTAATAGTCTTGCGTACTTGAGAAAAACAGACTAAGTAGAGTTACTCTATCCAAAACCATGAATGAAAACAAGTTGAATAATATTATTTTTTCTTAATAAAAAAATAAAATAAATATATATATATATATATATATATATATATATATATATAGGTATCAGATTGGGACTCGGTATCGGGCAATTCTCAAAATCAAATGACTCGGACTCGAACTCGGGGGCAAAAAAACCTGATCGGGACATCCCTACTTTGAGCCCAAAACAGTATTGTTTATCTGTCATTAATTGAACGATACGTTGATATAATATTTAATGTGACAGTCTGCGAATAACAATCGTTATTGTACAAAAGTCTTCAGCGTTTAGAGATTGATGTAAAATGGAATTACAGCGTGAATAAAGCAAAATGCTGCTCTAGGTTTGTCTTTGACAAGGGAAATGAGAGCTTGTGCAGAGGCTTCTTTTCCAACAATATACAAGCCAACAAAACATCTAGACCTTTAGCTGTGTCAGACTTGCAGAACATCGTTGATGAAAACAGGAAGGGGCCCACAAGCGAAGCAACAGCCCCAACCGAAGGATTCCAGCAAGTTCGCATAGCTCCATGTAACGCTAGGCAAGAGGATCTCACTCAAATGGATGTGAGGGAACTAGATGTAATCGTCCTTGATTTTTTTGGGTGTCAAAGATCCATAAACGAGGCTAGGAATAAGATATTGAAGAAAAAAAGCCTTGATAAAAAGCCTTCAAAATCTTGGAAATCTGGAGAATGTGGCGTCTGTAGGAGCAACTGACGTGGAGATATGGTCGCGCCAATGTGAGGAAAATGTATTTTGAGAAAATGGCTCTTGAAATTACAATTTCCCAAATAAATCTATGGAAAAAACATTGAATCCGTGCAATAATTAAACGTGTTATTGCGAAGATTAGGTATTTTTTCTGAACATCGAAAACAAAAAAACAAAAATGTTTTTATTATTTGTATCCAATAGGTGCAGGAGTTTTAACATTTGCACTTCCAAAGCTGCTGTGTTTGATTGTCCAGGACTCCGCGGTGTCTCCCCGTCGTTGCTCTCTCCTACTGTCATTGTGTGTTTTTACTCCGAGTCCGAGAGTGGCCCTAATTACAGCTCACGGAGGCGTTTAGGGGAAGTCCGCTCTGCAGACACACAGCTCTGAGGTAATGCGCCTTTTTCCCCCAGCTTGTCATTACTCCCTCAATCCCCGTCCATCCTCTCGCTCTCCTCGGCTTTCAACTCTTCCGTGTCCAGGGCCTGTGAAGCGCGGAGGTGTCGCTCGCGTGCGGGACCCATGTTACCCTCTCCGAAAGACCCCAAAACAAAGATGCCCTGTAATTTGCCTGTTGCCACGTGCACTCTCCCGGACCCCTGGCTAATTGCCGGTGCAGGTACGAGTGTGAGGCCTGCGGACAGGTGATAGACGGCTCCCCGGGGGGAGAGGTGGCTGGCTGGGCTGCAGACAGACAGCGCGGCACCCGGCGCTGATGTCACCTGCCGCTCGTAAAAAAAAAAAAAAAAATGAAAAAGGCGCGTTGCATTGTGCCTTTGTGCCGCTGAGCAACGGCCAATTAAGGTAAAAAGAAAATTCCACAAACCTTAGGAATCTGACTATTCTCATTTTGATATTTATTTTAATTTTGATTTGAGATGGTTTGAATGAGTTGAATATAAAACCAAAATAAGATTAGTAACGGACCAAGTCATTTTTCTTATTGAGGCGAGACACAGGTGAATAGGAAAAATGTCATTTAGAGATATCAATTTGAAACTTCTGTCTTAGACTACTGACATAAACATGAAAAAAAAAAATATATATGATTGCAAGTTTTATGTAATTTAATGTTTTCATACAAAAAATAGGACCATTTATTTCTAAAAACTGTCAAAATTGCAGCAGATATTTTCAGCGACGAAATCTAAATAATGCAGGGGTGCACAAAGTTTTTGTCTCCGAGGGCCAAAAAGTGCCCGTGGGCCAAACACGGGCGGTGTCAAGCGTGAAACACATACAGTGCCTTGCGAAAGTATTCGGCCCCCTTGAACTTTTCGACTTTTTACCACATTTCAGGCTTCAAACATAAAGATACAAAACTGTAATTTTTGTGAAGAACCAACAACAAGTGGGACACAATCATGAAGTGAAACGAAATTTATTGGATATTTCAAACATTTTTAACAAAAAAGCTCCATCAGTTCCTTCATAAGCAAACTAATAAACTTCCCTAACCCTCCCCTCCTCTAAAAACCCACCTTGGATCCTACACCCCTGTCAAATTACAGACCAATTTCAAATCTCCCATTCATCTCCAAACTCCTCGAAAAAGTCGTTTCCACCCAGCTCCATAATCATCTCAAATCCAACAGGCTATATGAAAAATCTGTTTTTTTGTCCCTTCCAGAGCACAAACAGCTCTCATCAGAGTCACCAGCGACCTTCTGATGGCTTCTGATTCCGGTTCCACATCCCTCCTCATTCTTCTCGACCTCTCTGCTGCGTCTGACACTGTAGACCACCACATCCTCCTGCACCGACTTCAGCACAGGTCTCTCTGGTACTGCCCTTCAATGGTTTCACTCCTACCTCACTGACAGAACCGAGTATGTAGCTCTGGGGGATGCAAAATCCAGACCCCACACTGTCACCTGTGGTGTCCCCCAGGGCTCCGTACTCGGTCCAACCCTTTTCACCATTTACATGCTTCCCCTGGGTCGTGTCGTCGGCAAGCATGCAATTAAATTCCACTGCTATGCTGACGACACACAACCCTTCCTCTGAGTCACTCCCTCTAGCTCCCCCTCTGCCACGGCTGCCCGCCTCAGCTCCAGCCTGGAGGAGATAAAGGCGTGGATGAGTCAAAACTTCCTGCAGCTAAATGGCTCCAAAACAGAAGCCAAACTGGAACCTCTCATCAACTCTGCTCCTCTCCAATCACCTCTATTTCATTCTTTGGACACACCATTACCCTCTCTCCCTCTGTCACTAACCTAGGGGTTAAATTTTACCTCCACCTTTCCTTCGACAGTAATGTCACCTCCATCTGCAAAACTGCATTCTTTCACCTCCGTAATATTTCCTGCTGCAGAGAAGCTCGTCCATGCTTTCGTCTCCTCCAGGCTGGACTACTGTAACGCACTCCTCATCGGGATCCCTGGCAGGAGCCTCCAAAAGCTCCAGTACGTTCAGAACAGCGCTGCCAGGGTCCTAATGAGGGTGTGAAAACACGAGCCTATCACCCCCATCCTCCCTACACTGCACTGGCTCCCCATTCAGTCCCGCATAGAATACAAGGTCCTCCTTCACACCCATCACTGTCTGCACGGTGTGGGCCCCACTTACCTCACACCAAACACATCAACCAGGAGCCGGTCAGGCCAACAGCACCGTCTGGTCATGCCCGGCTCAAAACAGGGCCTATCTATCTACTGTATCTATCTATCTATCTTTTAAAGGCCACACCTGTGCTAAAATGTAAATTCAGTATCATTTTCTGTCAGGTTTTCACACCGTCATGATGTCATGATGGCAAAAGGCTTCATGTTGAGCTGCATAAGCAGAGCCTCTCACAGCGTGCCATCACTGCTGAGGTGGGACGCAGTAAGACAGTTATTTTGAGGGTCTTAAAAGATCCTGATGGTTATGGAACAAAAAAGTCAAGTGGAAGACCAAACAAATTTCCCTAGCACTGAGCCAGAGGACCTGAATGCTTGTCCCTAAAGACACCGGACGATTCTCGACCCACATTAAGGCCGTTACAGGAGCCGACTGCAGCCCAATACGCAGTTGTGTTATATGTGTGTGCGTGTGTGTGTGTGTGTGTGTGTGTGCGTGCGTGTGTATGTATGTATGTTTCTTTCCTGCCTTAAACACATTTGTAGTGTCAACAGGGGGCAGACTTTAAGTCACAGTGCCATTTAGCTGACACAATGACGACCCCATAGCTTCATTCTGAGTTAATACACGCACACTACCCTGACGTTCAGCATTTCCTATCACCGCTCATCACATCCTCTCTTTCCCATGGCTCGCAGCTTGTCATTTCCTCCATAACATCCTGTTGTCTTCTCCGGGACGTCTCAGTGAGGAGGGGACAGAGGTTTGGACTGTCCCGGGACATTTAATAATACCAGGCGGGCTGGCAGGGGGAGACAGGAAGGCTCTGCGCGTCCTGTGATCTCAACGCGTTAACGTGTCTTTATCAGGCCCGTTATTGTTGTGTCGGGTCGGGATCCTCATGCTCTCATTAGGCTGGGACGCTTCCACCGGGCTGACAACCAGAGCAACCAGGATTTCCTTTGTCCCACCGTTTATATCAAAGTAGTTTTGATGACTGAAGTTAAACAAGAATGGAGGCTAGTTTGGCTAGTTTTCTCCCATAAACAACAAGTACAGACCAAACTCCTCCTTCATGATGTTTACTTTCTGAAAGTCCTCCAGCCCATTGTGCTTTACATTGGGAAACTTTAAAACCCATTATCTGAGTGGTAAGTTTATCCACTTTACTAGCACCAAGATTAGCATTAGCATCAAATGTTCTTGGTTATTTCAGTGGAATTTTTCAATCTCTAATTCCAAGCCTGATTTATTGAAACCCCAGCATTTCTCATGTTTATGTCAGTTATCTTATCCTTTTGTCTCACCTTTATGATACATACGATTTGAAATTCCTTACCATTGTTGTTATGACCAAAGCCATATCAGCCCACTTGATAGAAATCTTTCCTTCTTGTGAACGTGACCTGCTTGTTGCCAAATTCTGCCGTCCTTACGTCAGTCGTGTCACCTATGTGGACGGACCAGTTCATCTATCTGTTACATCTTCTCTGATCAAATTATTATGTCTGTCCTCACTGAACTGGTCCTAGCTCCTGTGATGACTCTCAAATTCCCCAAACTGTCTTTAAAAACAGCCTCAGGAAGCAGATGAACGAATCACCGCCTCCATTAAAAAGATCTAAACCAGGACTTATCCAGGACTAAAGCTTAGTCAAGACTGAACTAATGTCTACTCCAAAGCCAAAGCTAAACCAGCTGTAAACCAGGCTTCCACCGGGTCTACAAAGGGCGAGGCTAACGCCACTCTAAACCAGGACTATAAAGTGTGTGTACCCTACATCTAAACCTAGCGTGACCAGATGTCCCGCATTGTGCAGGACTGCACAGCATTTCCAACTCAAATCCTGAATCACGCACATTGGAGCCGTGTCCCGCATTCAACTGTGCTGCTCCTCAGTCGGCTGGATCCTCTGTCTGTGCCATTGGTCCCCTCACTCGTCTCCACAGCAGTAGAACAATTCAGTCTGGCTCTGTGTAGTTGTCACTGCAGTGACATGAGCTGCTACAGAGACACATGAGCTCAATGACAGCCCTAAACAGTTTGATGTCTCTGTTCCAATTAAATAAAATTCAATATTTTATACTTCGCTGGCTGTCACTGTAGGCTACACATTTGTTTTCCTTCACTTGAATTATAAGCTATTATTGCTCTGCTAATGTTTGCACAGTGTGTATTTATTCTTGGGAATCTTCACCATTTATGCACTATCATAACAAATGAAAGTGATTTATCAATTGATGGATTTATATGGCCTACGTAAAATGTAGCCTACGTAGGCTAATGTAAAATAATGATAATGTTTCAATTGAATGTAAAAAAAAAAGCTTCCTGTCCCACATTTGGCCGGTTTTGATCTGGTCCCCCTATCTAAACCAGAGGTGGGCACACTATGGCCTTGTGCAAGCTGAATTCTCGCGGTCTCCCACTGATCTGTTTGAATACCAAACCAGCAGTGGTTTGGGCCAATCTCACTGCAGTGAATGGGCGGGTGTAACATCTACCGAAAACAACATAATTAACAACACAGAGAAACGACGGAGAAACACAAGGCACAGCTACTGATTTATAAACACAAATAACGTTTTTCCAAAAATTGTATTTAATGGATTTCCTGTTGCAGTTTGTTGTTTTGAGAACTGGCTGTTGTTGGCTGGAACCAGGTGTGTTTGATCCAATCGGTAGAAACTACAGCGTGGAAAGTTCTTCCTCTCCCCAAACAATTTAAGTCACAGCGATCCCAGGTTGATAGCAGCGCCTTGTTTACAGGCCTAGAGCAGAGGTCACTAAACGGCGGACCTTGGTCCGGATCTGGACCTACGCGCCAACCCGTCCGGACCCGAACCTTGAACCTGAACTTTGGACCTGACCGTGAATCCCCTCAGAGGAGCGGCTGCATGTGCGCGTCCTCTCTCCCTCTCTCGCAGTGAACTACAGCCCAGATGAACCGAAAGAGAAAGTCCTTCTTCTGAGCTCCATGATGCTTTTATTTTTTTGGAAACTGCTGCAGAATGACTGAAATACGGCTTGGAAAAATATAAAACTTTTTTTTTTTTTTTTTAAAGAGGACACCCTAATTAAATATACACGCTCAATTGTAAAGTGCAAATCGGCAGGGAGCAGGTCTGAACCAGAACTAAACCAGGAAACGGGACAGAGGTGGACCGGCTGGCGTCCTGGTGCAGCCACAACAACCTGGCGCTCCAGAACGGGACAGGCAGAGACTGCAGCGCATTGTGCGTGCTGCAGAGAAGGTGATTGGCTGTGAGCTCCCATTGCTCCAGGACCTGTTCACCTCCAGGACCACCTCCAGGATCACTGCTGACCCTTCTCACCCTGGACATGGACTATTCCCCCCTCTCCCCTCAGGCAGGAGGCTACGGTCTATCCAGACCCATACCTCCCGCCACTTGAACAGTTTTCCCCTCCGCCATCAGACTCATGAACAATAAAAAGACCCAATAACTTAGTCACAGACTCACGGATGTTTCTGCACTTGCACTGTGTGGTGTGTCCACAATCAGATCTGCTGCTGTCACTTTATTCACTTTATATCACTTTACTTTATACTCATACTCATCTGTAAATATAATCCCACTGTTGTTCGAAGTCTATTGTTGTTGTCTTACCATATTTTACTTTTTATTTTGTATCTTATTTATTTAATATTCCTTATGCATGCCCCCTAAAGCCTTATAGTTTAAAGTTTTACAGCTTATTTTTTATCTAAATTCTGTGTTATATGTTTTATGTTGCACGTCCGCATCAAGAACAATTCCTAGTTTGTGAACCTGTTCTCAAACAATGGCAATAAAACCCATTCTGATTCCGATGTCAAAATATCAACGTAAAGGCAGCAGACTCTAATCGCCATGGGCCTGATGTTCCTCCGCAGCATGTGCCTATGACTTCATGACACAGAGTTTGTGAAACGCAAATGTTTTCACACCGGGCGGGCGCCATGAGTGCGCAGCTCTTTACGCAGCACTGGACATGGGAAGCTTCGCGTTACAAGAGCTGCTCCAGGTAAAGGACACCAGCCTCCGACCTTCACAAAGGTGTGTTGGAAGTCCAGCGCTCCTGCTCTTCCCGGTGCAGCTCGGTCTTTATGAGGCAGATGAGGGTTTTTTATTTTTTATTTATTTATTTATTTGATCGGGACAACACACATTAATGAACAATCATATACAAGTTGTACACAAATTGTAAATGTGCCAGATTATAGCAAAACTGCTAATTTACAATCTGCTAATTTTGTCCTCAACTTGCTCAACCAAGAAATGTTTTTTTTTTTCTGATTCCATAACTTAGTTTAAAAAAAAAAAAAAAACAATAAAACAAACCAATTATTTTGATTTTTTTTAAAATGGAAAATATAAGAACGACCCATACTATACAATCTATTTGGGGATTGTACTTTTCTGGAACGCCCTAAACTGCAACTAAAGCCTAATGTGGCCCTTGCATAAAAACATTTGGCCATACCCGATCTGAACCATGCCTAAACTAGGTTCAAAAGTCACAGTAAAAGCAACAACTTCCTGAACTTCCCAACACCTTAAAGAAAGAGGGGGGGGGGGAATACCCAGGAAGTAAATGTATGAATGAGTTTGTAGACAACATCCCTTTTTACGCTCCATAGAAGCGACAGGTGTTTCCGATGGTCGGCGGGGTTTGACAATAGGCGTAACACATGGGTCACTTGTATACTTAACCGAGCTACAATGCTACAAGCTAATCAATCTATAAAAAGTCCCGATCACAATGCGCCCGCAAACACTCCCCCCATTCATGACGATGGTGCGCCTTGACAAGTGACACCGATCTGGCCGAGCAAACAGGAAGACGCCCGCTTTAGCCCGCGCCGAGGGTCTTCAGGAGTCAAGCGGAGGTAAAAATAACAGAGGGGAAGCGGGGGGGGGGGGGGGGGGGGGGTCACCCGAGGCCAAGGGAATAGGCTTTATCCGCACAACGTATGAGATTCGGTTCATATAGTGCAGATTCCAAACAGGTGTAGCGTTGGTTTGTAAGCTGGCCTCTAATACCTGGCAACTCCAGAAATGAGGTCTTTAGAACTCGAATCTTACGTTAGTCCAGGTCCGTCTCCAGCGCAAGGTCATCTCTGCGCTCCGACCACTGGGAGATCGATATATTTCCCTCCTCGTGTCACGTTCACTGTCCTCCCCGGCTCCACCCCTCGCGTGCCGCGTGCTTTGAAAACAGCTCTGAAAGCATCTCAGATATGTGTGCTTTGTTTGGTGTAATTACCGCCTGTCTCCGCTCTTTTATTGTCCTTTGTCGTGGCTCTGCGCGGCTATGAGGACGGTGACAGTTTGGCGGCGCGCTGCATGACGCACACGCCAGTCACGCTAAACACACGCTTCAGGAGAGTCTCAACCGATGTGCTTTTGTGGTGGAAGATGGTGGAATAAGTGGAGGAAATATAAGCCCGGTCTTCTCTTTACAGTGACATTATTTCAACATGTTAAATGTAAGTGACCCGTCCTGTGGTGGTCTTTGTGGCCGGCTGTCAGGAACTCTTCTCCAAAGGTTCCTCCAGAGTCTTGCTCAGCAGTTGACCCGGCGTTTGGGCCTATAGGTCTTCATTAGGGCTTTATCAGAGGAGGTCTCGGGTTACCCCTCACCTCAGACACTGGGCGGGGGCTCTGCACTTGTATTATGTGATTGATAGAGGAAGTTGTTTTGGGGAGAATGACCTCTCCCTCCTCCCTCGGTCACTGATAAGGCCCGCTGATGGACAGCTCAGATAACCTGGGCTATACCTCACTGTGGCGGGGCAAGAGGCTCACGCAGGAATCTTAAAGTTTATTCATGTCCATGCACTTGAGTTACTTTTTTAATCCTATATCGCCAGTTCCATATCGGCCAACCAGAGCACTGCGCTCTCAAAACTCAGGGCTACTAGTGATTCCTCGAGTCTCCAAAATCACTGTAGGAGGAAGAGCTCCGGTTGTATGGAATAAACTCCCAGCTCACGTTAAAGAAGCAGAAACAGTCCCTACATTTTAGACCAGGCTCAAAACGTACCTCTGAGAATTAGCTTATGATCATGTCAGTTAGGTAAAGCTCTAACCCTCAGCCTGAAGTAAAGATCTAACCCACAGCCTGAAGTAAAGCTCTAACCCACAGCCTGAAGTAAAGTTCTAACCCTCAGCCTGAAGTAAAGCTCTAACCCTCAGCCTGAAGTAAAGTTCTAACCCTCAGCCTGAAGTAAAGCTCTAACCCACAGCCTGATGTAAAGATCTAACCCACAGCCTGAAGTAAAGCTCTAACCCACAGCCTGAAGTAAAGATCTAACCCACAGCCTGAAGTAAAGCTCTAACCCACAGCCTGAAGTAAAGCTCTAACCCACAGCCTGAAGTAAAGCTCTAACCCACAGCCTGAAGTAAAGCTCTAACCCTCAGCCTGAAGTAAAGCTCTAACCCTCAGCCTGAAGTAAAGCTCTAACCCTCAGCCTGAAGTAAAGATCTAACCCACAGCCTGAAGTAAAGCTCTAACCCACAGCCTGAAGTAAAGATCTAACCCACAGCCTGAAGTAAAGCTCTAACCCACAGCCTGAAGTAAAGATCTAACCCACAGCCTGAAGTAAAGCTCTAACCCACAGCCTGAAGTAAAGCTCTAACCCACAGCCTGAAGTAAAGCTCTAACCCACAGCCTGAAGTAAAGCTCTAACCCTCAGCCTGAAGTAAAGCTGCCTCAGGAGAAACACTGCTGTGGGAAGTACGGTACACTGAGCGCTATCCTCTTCTTCTTCTTACTGCAAACTTTGTCTTATTATGATGCAATATTTATTTTATCTGTAGTCTGTTCATTACTATTCACATGGTGTCTCCTGTCCCACTCCTCCTTGGGAGTGCCTGTCTAGACTGAACCGAGGAACCCGGCTGAACGGAGGAACCCTGCCTACTGGACTGACAACAAGGACTGGACGGTCTGTGATCTTGGCCCGTCTGCTGAGGGACTCCTTCGGCCTTGGGTCTCTATAGCCTGTCCATCCATGGGAGTGGATCTCTCCTTCTGTGGTTCTCCTCAAGGTTTCTCGTTTCTCCCCCTGGGTTTTTGAGTTTTTCCTTGCCGTGCTGGAGAGTCAAAGGACAGGGGACACCCGAGCTGCTCATCGCCCCCCACTGCTGACGCTTATTTGGACTTTATGTTTGCCTGGATATTTGATTCGCCTTTACATTGTCTTATTTACTGCTCTGTTTTATTGCCTTAATGTTTGGTGCGGCCCTATGAGGCAACTCCTGTTGTGATATTGGGCTATACAAAACCATTGATTGATTGATTGATTTGCATCATATGCATGGATGCATTTCTCTTCTGAGCCCTCTAGAAAACCTGATGTATATCTGAAAAAAACAGATTGTATATCTGATACTTGTAATGCAGAGGTCCATCCACCAGGGGTCAGTAATTCATGCCCAACACTCTAGGATCCACAAGTGTAACATTTTTGCTAAATTCAATGTTCAAATTGTTACTGATACTTCAATGTTTAGAGGTTTGGTCCAAGATAAAACTTCTCAACTTAATTTAGAGTAAATCTGTCCACTGGAATGTATTGAATGTATTGCATTTTAACGCTTATAAATTTGACATATACAATCTTCTCTTACTTAGGTCAGTTTTACAGAGTTATGGACAGACACTACATGCAAAAACTTTTCTTCTAATTTTCAGGTTTTGGGCCAGTCTTCACCTGCAAAGCTTCACCGGGAAACAAAGAATGTGTCTAATTCACTAGTCTTTATATGAAAGCTCCAAGTAAAGTGCTGCCCTCACATTTAGAACCAAGGAGAAAGACAACATTTCGATTGGAAATGGTCTGTTTTTCCTTGCGAATGCCTTATCTTGGATGGGCCTGAGGGTGAGGGAGCACGGGGCCCTCACCCTGGAGTGGTGAAGGAGTGATTGGTGGTTGTGGTAGGAGTCCATTTGGCGCAGGTTGGCAAATTCTTATAGTGTTTCTGGCACATGGCTCAGGTAGAGCAAGTTGTCTTTTAATCTGAAGATGGTAGAACCTGGCTCCTGTGACAGAAGATGTGCCTGTGCAGATTGGCTGCTTCTGTAAGTTTACCCCAGGGCAGCTGTACACCAAGTAGGACTATGGAATGAATGAATAATGACTATAGTGTAGTGCTTTTAAACAAAGTGCAATTAAAGATTCAACGATTTAATTTGTCAATTCATTAAACTGTTCTTCAGTCGACGGGACCTGGCCTGTGGATATTGCAGTTTCCTCCCTTAGAGGAGAGGTGGGGAGAGGGGGGGCCGTGCCACACAGTGATGGAGCTGGTCAGGATGCTCTCTATAGTCCCTCTGTAGAAGAACCACACAGTGATGGAGCAGGTCACGATGCTCTCTATAGTCCCTCTGTAGAAGAACCACACAGTGATGGAGCTGGTCAGGATGCTCTCTATAGTCCCTCTGTAGAAGAACCACACAGTGATGGAGCTGGTCAGGATGCTCTCTATAGTCCCTCTGTAGAAGAACCACACAGTGACGGAGCTGGTCGGGATGCTCTCTATAGTCCCTCTGTAGAAGAACCACACAGTGACGGAGCTGGTCGGGATGCTCTCTATAGTCCCTCTGTAGAAGAACCACACAGTGACGGAGCTGGTCGGGATGCTCTCTATAGTCCCTCTGTAGAAGAACCACACAGTGACGGAGCTGGTCGGGATGCTCTCTATAGTCCCTCTGTAGAAGAGCCACACAGTGATGGAGCTGGTCAGGATGCTCTCTATAGTCCCTCTGTAGAAGAGCCACACAGTGATGGAGCTGGTCAGGATGCTCTCTATAGTCCCTCTGTAGAAGAGCCACACAGTGATGGAGCTGGTCAGGATGCTCTCTATAGTCCCTCTGTAGAAGAACCACACAGTGATGGTGCTGGTCACGATGCTCTCTATAGTCCCTCTGTAGAAGTTGCACATAAGTTGAACCTAGTTAAGATGTATACTTAATTTAAGACATGTTAGATACATATACAAAATTGCTTACTGTTAAGCAGTTTTCTCATAATTTCAAACCTGGCTCAGATTTTTTTAGTATATATTTTTTTTTTTCAAAAGTAAAAATTACATATTTGTATGCTTTACTTTTTGTTAGCAATTATGAAATCTTGCAATAGCCTATTTTTTGAAGTACCATAGCCTATTTATCATTCTGATTATTATTATGAATAAGTTTCACATTGAGTGTGTTGCGCTCGAGTAACCTGGTTATTAGGCATATCCTGGTTATGACGATATTCTGGATATGATGTTTACATGTGTCTGAGAAGCCAGGACACTCCCTGTTTACCTGAGCAACCAAAGTATCCTGGGTATTTATGCTCCAGAGAGGGCCGGAGCTAAATATGGAAAGGAGCTAAATGCTTTAGCAGTGTTGCTAACGTACGGCTTTTTCTGACATTTCCCTAGCACAGGGACAAGATCTAAAGAAGCATTTAAACAGTATCTTTCCCAGCTTCAGCGACAGACGTGAGCATTGAAAAAAAAAAAAAAAAATCGGTTTGATCCGGGAGCAGTGCTGACTTCCACAGGAGACACTTCAGTTACTTCAATATGTTGTTGAAGAAAAAAGTGTGGGAATATCCCAATGAGAATATCCTGGTTTCAACTAACCTGGATATTGGCTTACCCAGGAAACTGAAACAATCGGGCCGCGTTGTTCCACATTAAGGCCGATTAAGGCGAACAAGACTTTTACTCTGAATGACCATTTCACTAAGGAGAACCTGGATTTTCTGTTATTTACGGAAACAAGGAGGTATCCGGCCGAGACTCACAGCTAAGCCACACATAATTGTTTTGGCTAATGTCCGTTCATTGGAGAATGAAACAGATTAACTGCTAAGCTCTTCCCAGAAGCCGGTGAAAGACTGTTGTGGGGAGCTGCGCAGGAGGAAGAGGAAGAAGGAGGTGGAGCTTACCAGTGCAGGACACCACGCTCTGAAACAGGGACAAACCCAGGAGGCGCTGCACTGTTTAAGAGGATCAGAGGAGACTGAAGGCAGCCAGCCAGGTTTCCTCCGGGGTGCTACGGTTTCCCGGACCTCCAAAAACATGCTGGTCAGGTTGGCCCACAATGGCAGCCAACAAGTCCTCCAAATCAATATGTGACTTGTGGTTGTTTGTATGAAGTCTGAAAATATGACTGATATGGACGTATGACAAAACAGCGCCCCCCCTGGTCACTGTTTAAAATTGCACTGCAAAAAGAGAGATTTACCTGTTGCAGCAGGGCAATAATTAACATAAATAATCCAAAGTAAACTTATTTTGCTGATGACAACATCCTGTCCCGTTTGGTACAAACATGGCACACTTCATAATTTACCCAAAAATCACTTAATTCTCACATAAGCAAAGATTTCTTGGTAGCACACAGGAAGTGACGTGTGGTGCGCAATCTTCAAATCAGACTGTGCAGAGCAGGGGTTCCCAAAGGAGGGCCTCGGAGCCACTGCAGGGGCCCTCAAAGGCTGATGTCATTCACAAAATCCGTATTTAACCTGTTAGTCACTGTTATTTGTAAATTGACTGATACGTACCGTTATGGGGAGTTTATGACGAAACAGTTATCATTTAAAAAGACTGCATTTATATTTTTGGGGCGCTTTTAAAAAAAAAGGTCAGACGTGGCCTAAACATTGATAAACTGTTAAGGAATTTCAAATTAGTGACCGCTGTTGTATATCTTTTAATTTGTCATCCATCATGATGCCTACTGTTGCAATGTTGTAACACAAAAACACATCTTTAGTATAACACTTACTGATTTCTCTGCCTCCTCTGACTCTCGCTCCTTTGTTGATTGTGACCCCTGTTGTTTTGGATATGGTAGAGCCTGTTAACAATATTTCAGGGTCACATAAAAGGCCCTCCCACGGATGAATGATAACATTTGTGGTTTTAGGAGAAAATGTCAGACTGTGGAAAGCTACTAAATTAGAGGTATGTACATATGCAGACTCTACTTAAAAGACATGATGCTGGATCTGAAGTCATTAATAACGCAAACTCGCTCGGCTTATTATTCCAATCTTGTGTCAGCTAATAAGAAAAATCCTAAAGTGACCCTTCAGAACCTAAAAACAATATCCATATCTAAACTTCCATTTAGTTCCACAATTTTGGAAAAAAGTAGTGGCAGGCCAGCTGACCTCCTTTAATGGAGCAGCACAACTTGTTTGATACATTTCAGTCTGATTTTCTGCTTTTGACATTGTGGATCCCAGTATACTGATCATAACGAGTTGGCTTTCATATCAGCAAGACTTGACTAATAACTCTGTTTTTACCTGTCTGAATAAGTCGGCTCTAAACAAATTGCAACATTTTGCTGCTAGACTTTTAAGAGGTGTCCCTCGAAGATGTCATGTCACTCCAGTCTTGTCGGCTCTCCTTTCGCTCCCTGAAAATTTGGGATTGATTTTAAGATTTTAGTAGGCTATTGACATTCAGAGCCTTAAACGGACCCACAGTAAATCCAGGGCCTTTTGAACCCGTACTCCTACTGTGTTTGTCTGTCATTTACTGCCCCCTACTGACCCACAGCGGTGGCAGCTGCTTTCAACAATGGAAAGCTGCAGAGCCGGAGCCGAGGCAGATCTACCTTACAGGAAATCCACCGTGATAGTGCGCCCTCTGCTGGTAAAGACAGATATATGACGGTATTTATTTCACGTTTTACAGTTGTATTGTTGTATTGTATTGTTATTGTGTGTAATTTACAATGTGGTGTAACTTAGTTTACATGTACGATTATTTTGGTTATTTTATTAAATTAAAATGTTATGTTTTACTCCAATATTTCATTGTATTTTGTAGGACAGTGCCTTCATTTGTTAATTATAAGGAACAAGGGACAGAGACAATATTTTGGAACAAAGTAACATTTTTATTGTGGTAACCAGCCATTGCTGTAATCAGTACAGAAAAGGAGAGAAATCATTGGGTTAATAATGTTAGCGTGCAGATGCCATAACAAAGTAAAAAGTAAAATTTGTACCTTCAGGGTCTTCCCTGTTTCCTAAATTCAGCAGAAATCCTTCTGTTGAATTCCTCAACTTCACAAAAAAAAAAATTCAATAATGTGTAAAAATCAAATGTTGTATGTTTGGAAGGTTTCTTGTAAATAAATTTAAAAAAAGCAAATCTGAAATAAAATAAAATAACCTTTGTTCATAAATGGCTCCCTGGAGGCAAGCCTCTTTTGCCTCCTTCCCGGGTATGTTCTTCAGTTGGCAAATTCCATGAATGATTGCCTGTACAAGTAACAATAAAGTAAACATCAAAACTAAAACAGTAACATTGTCACACTTTTTGGATGTACCTCTGGAAACAGGAAGCCAACAATGAATTCCACCTCATCGTTGACCTTCAGCACGGTCTGTGTACTTTTTATCAGGGTTCTGAGGTACACAAATATCCTGGTGCTCCTCCGTATCTAAATAAACAAGTACCTGAAAGCGTGGCTTTAAGGGATACCACTCAGATTTTTTCCCTTTGAGTATGTCCTGTGGTACACAAATTAAATACATTATATGAATGAATCAGCCATGCATTTTTTTCCCATTATGTAATTTTACATCTACAATTGTTTTTGTTTTATTACCATCAAATGCCTCTCTGTTTCTTTAGATGTTACAATGCAGTCCACAGGCCTTTTTTCCTCCTGTGTTCTGTTATTGACTGCATTACAAGCGGTGATGGTGTAAGTCTTTTCTACATGAGAGGCCACATCTGTGAATGGTAAATCCTGAAAATGAAATGATATAGCAGGATATTAATTGACAGATCTAGTGAAGTGCATTTTAAGGTGACGCTTCACTCTTCCCAGCTCTGTCGGTTTGAAATGATTCGGACCACAGAATGGACAGTGGAAATCACTGCAGCAATCTGTGCACCTCTTAATCTCAGGCAGGGAATTATTGTCTTTTTGTATTGTAATATCCATCTGAGGGGAAGAATAATGTAATTTTATTTTTATTTTCAATTAACATATGAATAATTCTGGGCTAATAATGATAATAATAATAATATGGTCAAAACTAGTCTGGAATGACATATACATGCAACAATGTGCCATTAATAATGGTGCCATTTGTTTACATTTTATTTGTCCTTCATTTATCCAGGATAAAGCTCGTTGAGATTAAAAATCTCTTTTTCAAAAGTGTCCTGGCCAAGATTCTTTAAAATTAAAATATGCAATAATTTGCCACAGAAAGTAAAGGTATACCCTTAACCTCTGCCGTCCCCCCTGATCAAGGGGGTTTCTGGTATTTACACGTACTTGCGATGTGGTAGGAAAAATATGACTGAATATGCAAGTGTTATATATCATTTTTATCAGCTTCACCTTCACAAAACTCCTATAGAGATCATTTTATGCCTAGGTCTTACCCAAAATCTAAATATTCTAAAGTGTTGTCAATAAAAGCAGACCACTAAACAGACTGATAAAAGGACGGTTATGACCTTCAAGGCTGGTTTTTGAGGTCTAATTCTCGTACAACCCAAAAGTGCATGTACTCTTTCCATTTGTTATAATATTTAAAATAGAAAAATCTAATCAGTTTTCCTATATAAAAACATTGTGTTGTCAAAATAATTCAATATTCAAAATGTATATTATTCGTATTAGGACTAAATACATGCACATACATACATATAATGTATGTATCTTCCCCTGCTTCATGCCTTCAAAATAAAACCATGTCCCCTACTCGCTGCTTTACACGGCCTGCATTTCGATCCTAGCCTCTAGATGGCGGTATAACCTTCTCCCTCTCCACGCAGCAGCTGCAGTCCCCTCTTCAAAGTGCCTGTTGTCTCCTCACGCAGAACCTCTCAAACCAAACCCCGCAGCGCCTTGGATTTCATGTTTCACAGACTCCACAAGCTCATCGTCACCAAGCCGCTACTCTCCCGCTGCCTGCGACCGCACTCGGCCCTGCGCCCCAAAAGAAAGCTCTCGTCCAAAATGTCCTTCCAGTACCCGCAGGTTTTCCGCGACGAGGCTGTGGTGAGTCAATAGCGGGTTAGCCTAGCGTGCTAACACACCGGCTCCTGCTTCATCACGCTTTCCTACGGCTTTTCATTCATTGGCACGGCTCGCTTTGTTAGCATGCTAGTTAGCATCGCCCTGTCAGAGGCTGATGGTAGTTTGTTGACATTTGGCACGCTTTAGATTTGGAAGCTGCTGTCAAAGATAGGCTGGTCATATTTCATCACTGGAGCAATACTACACCTAATCTTTTTTTCTTCTTAGTGCTTGTTGTATATTTTTTTATCAGGGCAAAGAAGCCGGTAGCAACAAAGACACCACAGCTTTTTAATGTGGTTATTTTTTTTATTTTTATTTTTTATTTTCACACAAGCTTACAGTAGGGATGGAGATGTTTTGAAATACGTGTGTGTAAATGAGGATGCTAACGCAATTTACGCTTTTTGTATTTTATTTTGAAGCTAATGTGGCTATAGCAGTGATTTGTATCCAGTGCACCTCGAAGGTTTTCCTTGAGCCCCAAGGAAATGTCCGGTGTCCCAGTTCATCTTGCTTGACAGCGTGGCTGACAGTTGGCGGCAGGTGTGTCCTGCCACAGCTGGTGGTGATTCCACAGCTGTGAAGGCAGGCTTAACACATCCATAACTTGCCACAAAGACGCACAAGTCAACAAATAAGGTTTATTTAAATAAGATTATTTTCGCTGCTCCGCCAACTATGTGAAGACCAATGGATCAACCGTGTCTGCCGAATGACTGAAATGTGAACGACCCTTACTAGTTCATATTGTGGAGCTGTCGTGTCTGAAAAGTTAAACGAGTCAATCTGTCTGTCCACTGGCCTTACATCTACAATATTATTAAACATATTAGGAATACACTGACTCATGATGCTGCAAAAATGTACTTGGAGGCAATGATATTTCCTCATTAATTACTGTATTTCTTGTTGGTCGCAGACGAGTGACGCAACAATAAAACCTCTAAAATCTCTGTATAATCAAGCTGTTAAAGTGCTAGACAAAAAGCCACTGAGATCCATCACTGTCTGATCCTTGGAAAATACAGCATGTTTAACTTTGTTAATTTAATTGTGTATGCAAATGTGCGATTAGTTTTTAAAATTTTGAATAATACTGCGCCTCCACCACTGAACACATTTGTTCAGCTCTGTTCTGAGCAGATGACTTGGAGCTCCAGGTCCACAAGTCGCAATGACTGTAGACTGCCTAAACGTAACTCGGCCTTTGCGCAGACATCCTTCTCATTCAAAGGCATCAAAGAATGGAATAAGCTCCCACAGAATCTGAAACTTTCTTTAGACCTGAAAGATTTCTCTCGTAATATAAAAAAAAGTGCTGTTGGAAAACCAGTCATGTCAGCACTGATAACTGACTTTTATTGATGTTTTATGTAGTAATTTTAGCACGATTCTATGTGGACTGATGGCTGAAACGGGTGAATGAATGAATGAATATTTGTATTTAAGTGTATAAACATATTTTATATTGTACATTTTGTAACTCACCTGCTCAGGGACTACAGATGGAAACTAGCTCAAGCTAAATCTGGTGCAAAGCATCTTTAATTAATGTATTTGCACATTGTCCCTGTTGAAATAAATTAATAAACTAAACTAAACAATGGACCGAATGCTGTCTTGATACAGTTCAGTTGTATTATGAACAAAATGAATGTGGTCGTTGCCACAGTCCCTATGCATTCAAATACATGATAGTATTCATTACCCTCCGTGTACTCCTTTCACTTAACTCACGGAATAAATTGGTCTTATATGACGTGCACGGTAACAGAATGTAGTAATAACTGAATAAACTTTAAATTTTGGTTAAAAATACTTGAATTTTGGGGATTTCAATAACATGTGTTAAGCTATGTTTACTGCAAGAGTCTGGTTTAACAAAGTTGCCAATAACGGGCCCCCCCAATACTTCCAAGTGTATTTAAAAGAACACACACACATGCCAAACACCCGCAAATTAAATCAAGTTGCGTAATGGTGTATAAGATCGACAGTTTATCTAACCTTATCAAAACAAACCAATTTTGCTTGGTGGCATTATTACTGTATATAGTGAATATTCGGTGTAAGGTGGCTACATTTTTGAAGCGCACTACAAATACAGCATTTTGCAGTAACTTGGCAGAGTAATGAGGCTATGGAATATGAATTTGTGTCCAATGGCAGAGGGAGCCGGAGGGGTTGGGTGCAGAGTGGACTGGGTGGCAGTGGGTTGAGAGATACCGGCTAGATATAGTCGGGCTCACCTTCACGCACAGCCTGGGTTCTGGATCCCAACTCCTGGACGCTCCATTTCTCTGGAGTTGCCCACGGGGAGAGACGGCAGGCTGGGGTGTGTTTGCCCGTAGCCCCCCAGCTCAGCCGCCACGTGTTGGAGTTCACCCCAGTGAATGAGAGGGTCATGGGCCTACGCCTTTTGGGTCGGGTCAGAGGTGGTTAGAAATCTCCTCGGTGGCAGGGTCAGTGATCGATGTGTTAAGCCTGCCTTCACCGCTGTGGAATCACGACCAGCCACACCTACCGCAAACTGTCAGCCATGCGGTCATCCACGCTTTCAAACAAGATTAACTAGTCAGCGATATGAACTGGGACACCGGGTTTCTGCGCAGCATTAAGTCATTACATGAATTATGCCAAAATGAAGAGTCATTAGAAAGCCTGGAATTAATTGGGTTCAAACTTGTAGGAAATTGTGGGCGACGGTGGCGCAGATGGTAGAGCGGGTCGTCTCATGATCGGAAGGTCAGGGGTTCGAATCCCGCCTCCTGAAGGTGCACGCTGTCGTTGTGTCCTTGGGCAAGACACTTCACCCAGCTTGCCTCCAGTGTCTGCGTACCCTGGTGTATGAGTGAGTGGCAGGTGGTGGGCCGATGGCGCAGACTGGCTGCCCCAGGGCAGCTGTGGCTGCAACAGCAGCTCACCACCAAGTATGGAGTGAATGAATAATGACGACAGTGTAGCGCTTTGAGAAACTTGGTAATACAGGCTTGTAAAGCGCAATATAAGTGTAAGGCATTATTATTATTATTAAATTACAAAGAACCATTGAAAATATACCCCTATAAAATATATACGACCCTCCAAAAAAAAAAATTAGTTAGCTATAAGGTTGACTCAAGTTTGTTAGTTTCACTAAATCTGAGTCAAAATGAACATGCTGCAGGTCATTTTGAGGCAGAGAACCTTGGGGATCGCTTAGTTAGTTTTAACCTCCACAATTGTATTTTTGATAGCCGCTGCATTTTGTGTGGCGAACGGCGGGACAGCTGGGACAGAAACTATGATTGAATTGCCTAGTGATAAAAAGTGATAAGTGATAAAATCAAATTGTCCGTTGCTGGAGCGGTCAAGTATTTGTTTTTACAGGATTACAGACCAGACATTTGGAAAAATATCGGCCGAGCATTATTGGCCAATAAAAAAATCCCCAAAAATCGGCATCGGCCTTACCTTATATTGGTCGACCTTTACTAAAAATGATCAGGGGAAAACCTGGTCATAGATATCAGGGACAAAATGGCCACCGCTTTTTTCAAAATCTTCTCATTCCTGCTCAATCAGTGAAATAATTTTTTATATTTTGGACATAAATAGATCAACTTTTGACAAATAGAATACGTTGTTTATCACCAAGTCTTCAATGCATGTTTTCCATAAGTAATCTCATGTCACATATTCATAATGCAAATGTTCTGTGTCTTAGGTTGATGACTATCATGGACACAAAGTACCAGATCCATACAGCTGGCTGGAAGACCCAGACAGTGAGAAGACGCAGGCAAGTCCTTTATCCATGAAATGTGCAAGGATAGTGCTGTGTAGGGCTGGGCGATATGGACCACAAGTCATAGCAAAGTGAGAGCTGTGAAATGAAATGTTAAGTCAAAGCCAAATAAGAGTAGTTTTATTGAAAACTCACTATAAAATGTAAACATAAACACTGTTTAACAAAACTCCGTAAAGTGCACATTTAAATAAAAAATGTCTTGGACCAAATTAGCCTATAAAATAAAATGGGTCAGTCTTTTTCTGAGGGCAGCATTTATATATAAAGTTTAAGATAAACTTTTATTTTAAATCGGCGTGATATTACCTGTTTGTTTTGGTTAACTTATCTGAATTTGAAATATCCCGATATACGCGATATGGTCTAATTCCATATCTCATTGACAATTATAGCGATATGTCTTAAATATCGATATATCGCCCGCCCTAGTGCTGTGTTGCCTAGATACCTTCCCCATTATCTACATCCCGTCTGTTTGTGTGTGCCAGGCGTTTGTCACAGCGCAGAACCAGCTGACGGTGCCCTTCCTGGAGCAGTGTGAAGTCCGGGAGCTGTTCAAAGAGCAAATGACGGAGCTGTACGACTACCCCAAGTACAGCTGCCCCTTCAAGAGAGGCAGCAGGTGAGAGGAGACTGTAATGGGCTTCTACAGTGTCCAGTCGAGGCGAAGAAGCACCATTTGGTTTTCAACTCGTGCAGCATCACACACACTAGGGCCGGGGTCAGCTACTTATTAGAGCCAATTCTTACACTAAATGATATAGAAGTAAACACGGTGTAAAGTCTAAACTGGGGCTAGGTACCGTTAAACGATACCGGTATAACATAAAAAAAAGTTTAGGTACTACTGGTATTAGGGTTGTGTCCATCGTAATGGATGAGCAACATCACGATGGAGAGCCACCATCGTGATGCCACGGCCCCTCCTGTCAACCTATAAACTTTGCAGGGATTGCACTGTAAAATAAATCTCGAATATAGCTAATATGCACGCTAGTTTAAGTAGCCTACCAGAAGCCAGAAGACATGATGTGTTAGCCGTAATTATTCAAATAAAGACTTAGCGTTGCTCTATTTCTGACGCGCGGGGCTCTCTCTCTAAAAGCAGCTACTGTTTAACACCGCGTGGTTTTGCTTTGCTTTTCGAACGGAAACTAAACAGTTTTAAAACTCACATCGGAGCTGAGAGTGCATGTGGTTGGATGTTCTCACAAAGGGCCGAGAGAGGAGAGAGAGGAGAGAGAGGCGCGGTGCAGGAGGTACGAGGCTACGAGCTCACGGACCGGGCGGCGCGTGAAGCAGCTTGAAAAACGTCGGCTCCGACACAAACTTCTAAATATTGTCCCGTTCACCCACTGTTTCTTAAACATTACGTTAAAATTGAGCAAATGCAAATAATAAGCAAATTTATATTTGTATTAGTGTTAGTGTAACATAGACAACTGCATATTCTGCTATAACAGAATCATGTATCATTTTGCTTTCACTTCACAGTTGTCTGTTACTTGTGTGTGAACTGTCAGTAAAAAATTCTAAATAAAATCTTTACGTTTAGGGTTGTAAACATGACAAAATGTGCAAAAGTCCAAGGTGAATTACTACTTTCGCAAGGCACTGTATTTATTTATTTAATTGTGAATATATCTACAATTGCTATCTATACAATTTTCACTATAGCTTCATGTAGACAGGAGGGTTTAATTAAGTGACGATAAAGCCTGTGTCTTTTTGCTCCGGTGCTGCAGATACTTTCACTTCTACAACACTGGGCTGCAGAACCAGAGTGTGATGTACGTTCAGGAGAGCCTCGACGCTGAGCCCACGGTGTTCCTCGACCCCAACAACTTCTCTGAGGACGGCACGGTAGCGCTACGAGGTATACAACTGTCGGGACAAATGCTTAACCTGAGTTCTTCACTGCTTGGATTGGAGACTACTGTTCTGACTCTGAGCAAGACATTTTATTAACAAATGATGATCAAAAATCAGCTTGAATATTCCACCTGGCATTAAGTTAAATTAAGTATATTTGATTTAAACATTTGATTTAGATTTAATGAAAAATGATTCTAAAGGCGTAGTCCTTGCTGTTCCAGGCTATGCGTTCTCAGAGGACGGGGAGTACCTGGCTTATGGCACCAGTGCCAGTGGCTCCGACTGGGTGGAGATCAGGTTCCTGAGAGTCGAAGGAGCTGCGCCTCTTGACGACCGTCTGGAGAGGGTCAAGTTCAGCTGCATGTCCTGGACTCACGACGGGAAGGGCCTCTTCTACAACTCGTACCCCGACCAGGAGGGCAAGAGCGACGGTGAGGGCAGACTTGTATAATGCGTGTGTGTGTGTGTGTGTGTGTGTGTGTGTGTGTGTGTGTTTATGTATGTATCTGTGTGTGTATGTATGACAGTGATGGATGGCATCGCATGGTGGGAGCACAGGTCCAGTGTATGTATATATGTGTATGTGTTTGTATGTATGTATATATGTGTATGTATATATGTATGACAGTGATGGATGGCGTCGCATGGTGGGAACACAGGTCCAGTGTATGTGTATATGTGTTTGTATATATGTATATATGTGTATGTATGACAGTGATGGATGGCGTCGCATGGTGGGAACACAGGTCCAGTGTATGTATATATGTGTATGTGTATATGTGTTTGTATATATGTATATATGTGTATGTATGACAGTGATGGATGGCGTCGCATGATGGGAACACAGGTCCAGTGTATGTGCCTTGTTAAAAGTCAAACCGTGTGTCTGCAGGCACTGAGACGTCCACAAACCTGTTCCAGAAGCTGTATTACCACGTGCTGGGGACACCACAGTCTGAGGACGTGCTGTGTGCTGAGTTCCCAGAGCACCCCAAGTGGATGAGCGGGGTCGAGGTACGCACCTGGAGAAAAGCCGTTGGTGTAGTGTCGTCACGATACTAAAATGTCACACTCTATTTCGATAAAAAAATAACACAACTCGACACATCGCTATATTAGTTTATTTGGTCTGATCATGTTCTTGTTATAAAAGGTCTAATTAGTCATAGTTTAATACTATGCTCGGCTATAGGCCTAGCATAGTATTAAAGTATGGTTTAAAAATGCCACTGAAACTGCAGAAATTATGGGATTTTTGAAATATGAATAATGAAACATTCCTCTTAATTCTCTGCTATAAATGTCATATTTAGTAAGACCGACATAAGGTAAATATTTCAACAAATTCAACTTAAAACTCTTCAAAACTACTTTTTTGCAGTAAATTATAAATATAGAGCGATAACCAGCTGTTCTTTTCATGGCTACAATCGAGAGCAATTTATTGCTGGTTTTATAAGGCACCATAAAACAACCAAATTGAAAATAATTCAAGGCTTAGGTCGTGTGGGCAGCATGTTGGTATAATTAATCGACTTTGCTGGTAAAGATGACAAACTTTGAGAAAGCTTCTGACTAAAGCAGGTTTAATATATATACGCCACGTTTGTCTGTCTATTAGCTATGCAGGTGCTCGTCTTTCAGATGGGTATCACAACACTATTGCACTGCAATAAAAGGCTTAAAATGCACACTGAGCATAATGAAAACCCCCAGTTTGTGCACCTAATATAAGATCCTTTTTACTTTTAATTCTGAATATATCTGGTATTATGGATACCTGGGGTTTCAGCTGGGCATTAAAAAAGCATTAAGAGTCATTAAATAAATAGTTTCTTCAATAATTGAAAATGGTTAAGGTCTAAAAAAAAAAGGCAAAAAAAAAAAAGAATGAAATATCTTTGCATTAATCTTCCAAATAGGCGTATGGCTGGAATTTTGAAATCATCAAATAGATAGTGATATTTCTTTTTTATATTGTGATCTATATCTATATCTCCTCCCCTCTGCCGCCAGGTGTCGGACGATGGGCGCTACGTGCTGCTGTCCATCAGGGAGGGCTGTGATCCTGTCAACAGGCTGTGGTACTGCGATCTACAAACAACTCCTCAGGGAATCACAGGTCAGGCCTGAGCAGTTAAAGGCTCAGTAAATATCTGCTTTTCAAGTGTTGCTTGTGAGATTTTGTTATGTTTTTACCAAATACCTTTTTTTTCACCAAAAAAGAAATAATTTTCGGGGTTTTGGCTACAAATATCCGATACTGAACCGATTCCCGTTTTGGCTGTCACCGTTTTAAAAACACAACTTTCACCAACTAAACTCGGCGCCTATGGACATGCTGTACCTTACTTTCGGGATGGGCGCTCAAGCTTTTGCTTCAGCCCCCTCCTTTTGAGCAGAAATTTAACTGCTCAAATAAACTAAACTTTGAAGCTCAGAACCTGGAGAATTTAAATGCAGAATTAGTTAAACCTCCGCAAACATATTTCTGATTGCTGTGCAAAATGCCCCTGGGACAGAAACCATGAGTAGATCCACTGCTGGAGCGGTCAAGTGTTTGTATTTTAGTTTAGGTAATGCTGTTAAAGAATAACTGATCTACCATATTTGTAATGCACAAGTTGTTTAATTAATGCAACCTATTAGCCTGTCAAGGATATTAAGTGTAGAAAAGTCCATTGATCCTTGTTTAATGGTTTTCCATTTGAGTTTACTAATGGATAGCCTAATAAGTAACATCTCCTTTGCAAGAACAGCAGCCACCTTTTAAGAACGTCTCTTGATATCAGTTAATATCGGATATTAGCATATACCCTGCCCCCAGTATCGGTATCGGAAGCGAAAATACGAGAGCCCAATACCAGTTTTCTGTTTCTGGTTTTCATGCTGCATTCATTGTTAGAACAGGGTGGTCTTTAACGCGGGGGGTCGTGGTACGGAAGAGGGATCTTAAAATCATTTGATCCATTTTACAAATGTAATCTTTTTTTTGCCCTACAAAACCACCCAGCACAAGTAAATCCAGTGCTTTTGATCGTGCATTTGTGTTGAGATTTAAACGCCCCGTGTCTGGACGGACCAGGCATGGAAACGTGGCGCTGGGAAGACTTTTGCCTAGTGTGGGATCTCATCTCCAAGTACCAAAGAACGGTCATCTTGGTAACCTCATAACGGCTGCGTGTTTCTGTTTCCTCTAGGCCTGCTGCCGTGGGTGAAACTGATCGACAACTTTGATGCGGAGTACGAATACGTGACCAACGAGGAAACGGTGTTTACGTTCAAGACCAACCTGGACGCCCCTCGCTACCGCCTCATCAACATTGACTTCTCGTCTCCGGACACGAGCAGCTGGAAGGAGCTCATCCCTCAGCACGACAAGGACGTCATAGGTGCGCGTTGTTGTCCAGCTGTTCATTGGGAGGACTTTATCACGGCTAGGATTATGTGTTGAAGGCTTGCACAGTTACCCTTGTGACAAAGCAACATAGAGTATAGCTCGGAATGTTCTGCTCATTCAAATGAATGAAAACTAAACCTTTTATCCTCTTTGTCTCTGCGCAGTGTTCGCGACGTGTTCGTTCTCCAGCTTCCTGTTCGTGTGTTTCCTCCACGACGTGAAGAACGTGCTGAAGATGTACCGGCTGAGCTCAGGGGAGGAGCTCAGGACCTTCCCCCTGGACGTGGGCTCCGTCGTGGGCTTCACCGGCCGCAAGAGGGACCACGAGATCTTCTACTACTTCACCTCCTTCCTCTCCCCGGGTAAACCAAAACCTGGCTTTGTTCTCAGAGTTTTTGTATAAATGTGTATGTTATATTTTTGGCATAATTAGTTTAAATTATGCATCAAATAATAGATCATTAATATTAATGAATATAAATATTTTAGGAGAGGGTATTCAGTGTGAAATGTTTGAGTACCACTGGGTTTAAGAAGTACAGTTGCAGGACTCTCATTCCTTGCAGTATTATTAGTAGTGATAAAGGATTTCTTTGTTTTCCAGCCATTATCTACCACTGCGACCTGACCCAGGAGCCTCTGCAGCCCCACGTTTTTAGAGAAGTCACAGTCAAGGGCTTCAACCCTGCGGACTACCAGACCACACAGGTAAAGATTCTGCTAAAGTGATCCATCCTCCTCCTCCCAATGGTTCGAATCACTCTACACCTGCTGATGTCATGAGGTGCTTCTCTCTTTCTCCTGGAACTACACGCAAGTGTCTTTAAAGTCCATACAGCTTCAAATGATATGATTTTTATGTGTATTTTTTTTTAAACAGATTGCTACTTTACAGTTGACGTCACAAAGCTAGACAAACAAGTGCATGTGGATTTACATTCATGATTTCGTGGTCACTTAGCAGAGCAGCAGGATCTTGTAATGATGAGCTTGCTCCGTGGCTTAGATCGGTTTTCTGCCCACGTTTGGATGGGCTGCCGTTTGTTCGGGACGTCCAGCTGAGGCCTTTGTTCTGTTGCTTCCTCGATACAACTCCACATCTGAGAGCGATGCTGGTGTCGGCTCGTCGTTTCCCAAACTACAACAGAATGCAGAGAATGCACCTGCTTCCCTTAATCTGCTCCACACGTTGAAAGTCGCTCGTCCACATAAATATTGCCTCCGCTTTGCCATGTAGTTTTTGTTTGACCCATTTTTTCCCCAATTGTGTCATTTTACCTCTGATATTACCGGGCTTTGGAAATGGGATAATAACAAATCTGTTCAGCTTCGGGCCAAGACCCGCCCTGACGCAAGGACTCTGGCACCTCTGACCTTCGGATTCAAGCAACAAAATAAATCAGTTCAATTATTTCTGCCTTCATCCCTTCCAGGTCTTCTACCCCGCCAAAGACGGCACGCAGATCCCCATGTTCATCGTTCACAAGAAGGGCATAGCGCTGGACGGCTCTCACCCGGGCTTCCTGTATGGGTACGGGGGCTTCAACATCTCCATCACCCCCAGCTACAGCGTGTCCAGGCTCATCTTCGTGCGACACTTGGGAGGAGTGCTGGCTGTGGCCAACATCCGAGGAGGAGGGGAGTACGGGGAGACCTGGCACAAAGGTGAGAGCCAGGGCTGGCCCCAGTGGAAAGTTTGTGGTACATTTACAAAATCATTATTAACATTTTAAATGATCCAGGAGGAGACTGACAAAGGACCTGCTAAAGTAATACTGAGATATGTTCTTACCTGAGCTTAGACGAGTTGATGCGTACCTGTCTGGTCTTTGTGTGTGTGCTCAGTCACGCAAAAAGACCAAAGATGTTGTTAGCATTTGGACTCTCCCGGTATATTCCTATGGCTCCAAACGGGGTGAAGTTAGAAGCGACCACGCTTGTCCACGGACACAAAGACTAGAAAGGTGTGTTTAAGCTCAGGTAAGAACATATCTCAGTCTGGAAAAACGGTGGCCTGTTCCTTTTTAAGTTACAGAGGCAGACGTTTTAGAAATGAGATTTAAGACGATATGTTGGGTTCAAAAGAATAAAATTTGTACTTCACTGTGAACGAAAGCTGCAGCTGTTCATATTTGTCTTCTCTCGTATGTTGATGCTTCAGGACCACTTGTGTTTGTATGTCGTTTACAGCGGGCATGTTGGCGCACAAACAGAACTGTTTCTCAGACTTCCAGTGTGCGGCGGAATACCTGATCAAAGAGGGCTACACCTCTTCGTCCAAACTCACCATCAACGGGGGCTCCAACGGGGGTCTGCTGGTCGGTAAGTGCCCAGCCCTGTAATGGGAGTCCAATCATTGGGAGCTAACCGTATCGATGTACTTTTTACTACAGCAGCTATAGTAGAGGTTAGCTGCTGTTGTTGACATCCAACTGTGTCTTTTATCTGCTGGACTCGGACAGAGAGTGAGTGGTGGGGGTCGTTGGCCAAAAAGTGCTTTATTTGGTTGTAACAAGGCTTCTGATTGGTTGAACACAGCACTTGTGATCTGTATGCAGCAGTGTTGAGTAGAACAAAACACAAATGTAGGCCTGTGCAATTTATCATTTGGAAATGTTATTGAAATTACGATCTCAGTTATGGTCAGTCCCAGTAGTCTTCATGGGGCTACTTAAGGGCCCATCTTACCAGCCTGGAGACTAGTTGGAGACTCGAGACTTGCTGGTCACGGTCTCTGAGACGTCCCCTGGAGATGAAACAAGTCTCCAGGTAGTGTCGGTGAAAACAAACTGGTTTAATTTTAGCAGAGATCTCCTTGGAATCCGACAGGTATCGAATATTGCCACAGCAGTTTTAGACCACGTAGACCTCTCGGAGACCATGCTGAGACGCCACTGAAATCGAACCTGGTCATTTTCACCAATACTACCTGGAGACTCGTCTTATTGTCAGGGGACATCTTGGAGATATCTCTGTGACTATTGAGATATAGGTCCTTTGTATGCGTGCAATCGGTTTGAGTTGTGAAGACTTCCAGTCATGGCAGTCTCCACAACGCCTCCGCAAGTCTCCCCCGGTGAGATGGGCCCTTAAATGGTCAGGTCTATAATGAGTGATTCTGTGCATGCAGCGGCGTGTGTGAACCAGCGTCCAGACCTGTTTGGCTGTGCCGTGGCTCAGGTCGGGGTCATGGACATGTTGAAGTTCCACAAGTTCACCATCGGACACGCCTGGACCACAGACTTCGGCTGTTCTGAGGACAAGGAGCAGTTCCAATGGCTCATCAAGTACGTGCTATACACAATATACTAGCATCGTTGGTAATCGGTGTTTGTGTGGGGCCAACATCAACAACCACAATAACTGACCATGTGTCTTTTATTTAAGGACAACACACACATTAGCAGCCTCATGCGGCGCCATAACGTATGATTCACCTTGCACTGAAAGCTCCATTGCCTTAAATTTTTTTAAATTCACAAATTCATTGAAATCCACCTTGTGCCGTTCCTTCTGAAGGTAACTTTCAAACTAGGGTTGTTCGATATTGATACTGGTATCACATTCTATGCCATTTTTCAGGTCTCTGTATCGTCAAGTAACTGAACTAAAACCTATTCGATACTAAATTGTGTTTCTGTAAAAGTGGGTCCAGCACAGATGTAATTCTATACAGTGGCTAACTCACATTAGCCTTGATACTGGCTATGTGTGCTCTGCAGGGACTAAAACCTCCCATAATCACAGTATAGACATGTGTGTTACCTTTGTATTGCCTTCATTTTGTTTTGAACTGTAGTTTTCCCCTCATTCTGATGCGAGGGGAGAAGAAGCATCTGTAGCTGTTCCCTCCTCTGCCGCTAAACCCAGAGCCGGATGTTCCGATACGCAAACTACGCAAGTTGCGTAGGGCCCCAGCAACCGCAAGGGCCCCGCATCTCAGTCAAGCTACTGTGTTGTTTCACTGATTAATCAACGCGCTCTCCACCGCACTTTGCCACATATAACACCAACACACAGCAGTCTGAAGTGGATGAGCAGGAGAGACCGACCGCCTCCCCCCGTCACTCCCGAGGCGCAAGTGCTTCTCCCCTTCACGTCCCCACTTGGCTGTCTGTCTCCCGGTGCTCACCTCCCCTCCTGCATGTCTCTCGTGTCCCGTGCGCTGCTCATGACTCTTTTAAACTCTCTTCTGATTGTCTCTAGCGGAGGATCGGGAAGGTCGTTAGGCGAATAGACGAGAGTAAAAAGCCGTTGTCCGTGGCCTTTTCTTCTCAAAGTCCAATGACCTCTCAAAACTCGTCCAAAAAGTACGAAAACTAGCCCAATAATTTATTTAAGTTATATTAAAGTTTATTACACAATAGGTGGGTGTGCATGTGAAAAAAGTCCTCCTTATTTAATCCATATTAGTAGCTTAACACAGGCCATGGGCCAGATTCTAGTCTGTTTGGAGCATTTTTTGGCTACTTTAGCCCAGGCTGGTGAGGAAGCAACAATGGCCCACATTGTACTATTTTGAATATTAGTAAACATAAATAAACCTTGTGACTGCCCTCGTCGTGAACTAGGCAGCTAGTTAAACTTTGACTCAAAGACCAGACGTGACCTTCTTGACATTGGCGCTTTAATATTCAGCCTTGCCATTGAGTACAAAGTAAAAAACTGTAAGAAAACAGAGAAACAGGCTACAGTTAGGTGGTTGCCAGGCAACATGACAACTGACGCTTACTAAATAACTCATTTGGATAATATTACAATATTATTCAAGATAAACATTCATACTTAATAACTAAATGAAAGTCCTCTAACTCAACAAAATACTCACAGGCGTTGCCTTAGCGGGAGTAAAATAAAAGGTTCAAAGGCTTTTGCGTGTCAGACATCTCAGCAACAATCTAACGTCTGTGGTCGCTAGGGGAGCTATTTATAGTACTGGGTGTGATCCGCCAAAATAAGAGCGGTTGTTTCAAAATAAAAGTCTATGTAAAAAATGTACTTAAAACATGCCGCGAGGCAGAACACTCCCCGCCTGACCTACTAAGGTCACAATTTATCTCAAAACATATTTAATCTATAGGCAACAGGAGAACTATTTCCGAAATGGGTCTCCGAAAATCCTTAAGGGTCCCTTGCTCTGAGGTTTTGAGTAGAACTTCTCTGACTCTGCCATCTCTTCCTGGGTAGACAGCAGTAATCTTCGCCATTGGCCACTTGTTGCGTGCATTTTGACAGTCTTTCATGAGTACAATGTCTCCTTCTTTCACATTCCTTTTTTCGCCTGTCCATTTCTTCCGAGTTTGAAGCGTTTGAAGATACTTCTGACGCCAACGATGCCAGAACTCATTTGCAATTGCTTGCACATATCTCCACTGTTTGCTGTAGAGATCTTTGTTAGCTTCACTCGTGTCGTCTTCGTTAGCTTCGCTCGTGTCGTCTGCGTTGGCTTCGCTCGTGTCGTCTGCGTTAGCTTCGCTCGTGTCGTCTCCGTTAGCTTCGCTCGTGTCGTCTCCGTTAGCTTCACCCGTGTCGTCTCCGTTAGCTTCGCTCGTGTCGTCTCCGTTAGCTTCACCCGTGTCGTCTCCGTTAGCTTCGCTCGTGTCGTCTCCGTTAGCTTCACCCGTGTCGTCTGCGTTAGCTGCACTCGTGTCGTCTCCGTTAGCTGCACTCGTGTCGTCTCCGTTAGCTGCACTCGTGTCGTCTCCGTTAGCTGCACTCGTGTCGTCTCCGTTAGCTTCACCCGTGTCGTCTGCGTTGGCTGCACTCGTGTCGTCTGCGTTAGCTTCACTCGTGTCGTCTGCGTTAGCTGCACTCGTGTCGTCTCCGTTAGCTTCACCCGTGTCGTCTGCGTTGGCTGCACTCGTGTCGTCTCCGTTAGCTTCACCCGTGTCGTCTGCGTTAGCTGCACTCGTGTCGTCTCCGTTAGCTGCACTCGTGTCGTCTGCGTTAGCTTCGCTCGTGTCGTCTCCGTTAGCTTCCCTTGTGTCGTCTGCGTTGGCTGCACTCGTGTCGTCTGCGTTAGCTTCGCTCGTGTCGTCTGCGTTAGCTTCGCTCGTGTCGTCTGCGTTGGCTTCGCTCGTGTCGTCTGCGTTGGCTTCGCTCGTGTCGTCTGCGTTGGCTTCGCTCGTGTCGTCTGCGTTGGCTTCGCTCGTGTCGTCTGCGTTGGCTTCGCTCGTGCCGTCTGCGTTGGCTTTACCCGTGCCGTCTGCGTTGGCTTCACTCGTGTCGTCTCCGTTAGCTTCGCTCGTGTCGTCTCCGTTAGCTTCCCTTGTGTCGTCTGCGTTGGCTGCACTCGTGTCGTCTGCGTTAGCTTCACTCGTGTCGTCTGCGTTAGCTTCGCTCGTGTCGTCTGCGTTGGCTTCGCTCGTGTCGTCTGCGTTGGCTTCGCTCGCGCCGTCTGCGTTGGCTTCACTCGCGTCGTCTGCGTTGGCTTCACTCGCGCCGTCTGCGTTGGCTTCACTCGCGCCGTCTGCGTTGGCTTCACTCGCGCCGTCTGCGTTGGCTTCACTCGCGCCGTCTGCGTTGGCTTCACTCGCGCCGTCTGCGTTGGCTTCACTCGTGCCGTCTGCGTTGGCTTCACTCGTGCCGTCTGCGATGGCGTTGTTAAATGATGACTGCCATGCTCTGTATCTTTCGGGTTTGTCGTCAAATTGGTAGAGACTCGTACTCACCAAGTTGCGGCGGGACTGGAGCTGTACTTGTTTTTCAAAATATTCCTCCGTTCTTATTTTGATGTTCTTTTGTAATTTTTCTTGTGCTATTGAGTTGGATTTTTCTGACTTCAGCTCCACAGCTGCTTCTAATGCTTCAGCTTCTGCTATGGCTGCAGCTGCCTCTCTTTGGAATTCCAGTGCTTTTAACTCAGCTTCTGCTATGGCTGCAGCTGCCTCTCTTTGGAATTCCAGTGCTTTTAACTCAGCGTCTAACCTCGCTTTGCTCAACTGTAGCTCCGCTTCTTTAACTGCACTTTCCACTTTAAGCTTTGCTTCCTTTTCAGCATATGAAGCCCGAGCCTTTGCTGCTTCGGCCTGAGCCCGTGCTCTGATTGCGGCGCTGGATGGAGAGGAACGGGAGCTTTTTATGGTTTTTGAGCCCCTGTCTGACTTAACTGCTTCTTCCTCCATCTTCTTTCAGTTAAACTCCAGATTCTTACGCCTTTTTTCACTGTGACTGCCCTCGTCGTGAACTAGGCAGCTAGTTAAACTTTGACTCAAAGACCAGACGTGACCTTCTTGACATTGGCGCTTTAATATTCAGCCTTGCCATTGAGTACAAAGTAAAAAACTGTAAGAAAACAGAGAAACAGGCTACAGTTAGGTGGTTGCCAGGCAACATGACAACTGACGCTTACTAAATAACTCATTTGGATAATATTACAATATTATTCAAGATAAACATTCATACTTAATAACTAAATGAAAGTCCTCTAACTCAACAAAATACTCACAGGCGTTGCCTTAGCGGGAGTAAAATAAAAGGTTCAAAGGCTTTTGCGTGTCAGACATCTCAGCAACAATCTAACGTCTGTGGTCGCTAGGGGAGCTATTTATAGTACTGGGTGTGATCCGCCAAAATAAGAGCGGTTGTTTCAAAATAAAAGTCTATGTAAAAAATGTACTTAAAACATGCCGCGAGGCAGAACAAACCTACTCAGCTTGAAGTCAATATCATAATTATCAGTATGTTGCGGAATATGCAGAAAAGTGCAAAGCAGAAAGACCAATGTTATACTCTCCTCCATGCCCCTGCCGGCTCCTCCTGTCTAACTCCTGCCTGTAGCTCCTGCCCCTGCTCTCTCTGTCTCTCAATACAGGGACACACATTATGTGAATGGGCTAAATGACTAAATACCTCCTTTTCAAGTTGCAAGAAAATATTGTTGACAATGTTGAACCACCGCGTGTGATGCAGTGGAATTGATCGCTTATTTATTGTAACAGCCTATTTCAGATTGAAGACTTTAACAGGATGTTTCTCAGCCGTCCACAGGCCGATTTGAGCCAAATAAAAACTTAGAGAAAGGTTAGACTCTCATCTGTCTCTGTTTCGTCATGGGAACTCGCTCTGCTTTGTCAAACGCGCTCCACGGAACGAGAAAGAACTGTCGGGTCTCCCCCACAGCTGTTCGCTGCGTAATGCCACACCCCCTCGGAGAAAATGCTTTATAACAAAGTAAACCTTTGAATGTATTATATTTCATGGTGAAACCAGCTTAAAGTAGTATCTCACTGGGTTGCATCTGAATTCGAACAATTAAGTTTAATGTTTTTTGATAAGTTAGCCCTATTTGGATTTGTCTTATAAATCATAAAGGAAGATAAAGTTGCTGCTGCGGAAGGTTTAAAATCAGCCCAAGAAAAACGCAACCCGCAGCACAATTGTTGTTAAAGTAGCCCAATTGTGCGGGAAAACCGCAGACCTGGCAACTCTGAAGAGGCGTTGAATCCTCACGGTTATCAAGGGCACAGTTACTTACAGTAACTCTGGTTCTCGAATTGGGCTACTCGCGCGCTAATTCTCAGTGGTGAGACAGAAATAACCGTCAGGTGCAGATTTCAGTTTTTAAATCAGCGGTTCTCAAACTGAGGGTCAGGGACCAGAGATGAGAGAATGTGACCATTTGCCATTTACCATTCTAAAAAGTGGGGAAATAGACCAGTAGTCGTCCTAAACCCCAGTCTGACAGTGGCTTAGTGGTTCTCACACAGAGGGGCAGGGCCTGAAATGAGGTCATTATGTTCCATGGCCCTGCTCTACTGCACAGTGGAACTGTTTTTGACCGTAAATGGGTTCACTCTTCGTCGAATAGCCATGGGATGCGTACTGTAGGGCCCCCGGGTGGATTTTTGCTTAGGGCCCCAGAAGGGCCAGCACCGGCTCTGGCTAAACCCGGGGCTTTGTATCTGACTCATACATTTAAATTTACGAGCTGATGTGCGGTGGCATGTGCAAAAATTGTAATGTCCTGCATATATATTATCTTCGCTTTAACAAAAGCTTAAACCAGCGCATTTGAGTCTGCACTGGTGGTTTGACAGTCCGACTGAGGGGGCGGGGCCAGAGCGCAGAGTCCAAACCCGAGTCTGATGTTCAGAATGAGTGACGAAAGCAGCAGAGTCCTGGTCCACTGAGTCAAAGCCTTACCCATTCACACTAACAGCCTTGTTCTCAAAATAATCAAAAACTCATTCAGATCAGCAAAAAAATATTGAATGTAGAAAACCTGCTTAAGTTCACTGTAATAATGGAGGAAATAAACATAATATTACATGTGATATTCAAAGTGTTTTCAATCGCGTCAGGACTATTGCTTTTTTCTCCGTTAGCATTGCGTTAGCCACAGCGCTAATGACCCCATTCCCTCGCTGCTACACGTTCTGATGCACTGATTATAGAAACTCCCTCACTTAAGAATCGAAATAAAATTGCAATCGCATTATTCATTTTTCAAAATTGCAATATTCATTCTTTGCAACATTGTTCAGCCCTGTATATCAGTATATCTGATATTTTTGGCCAAAAAAAAAAAAAAGTATTGTCTATAATCCTGTGTTTGAAGCTTCTTAACATGTTAGTGTTGAACTGTGACAGCAGGGGGCCGCTGTATGAGTGGCATAGGGCTGATTTATTCAGGACATTCATGTTTAGTAGGTAATTTAGAGGGAGCTCGTTTGAAAGACATAAATCAGCAGATTCCAATACAAAAAAGGGTAAGTCTCTTTTGGTTCTGAAATGATACTGGTACCTGTTGACTACTCTGAGCCTAAGCGTCTGTGTGATCGGAGGGGAACATATGGTATTGGAACATCCTGACTTTTGTCGTGGAGGCCTGTGTCCTCAAAGTGCAATAAACGGAGATATTAAAATTTTCTCCTCCCGCATGCACAATGCATTCTCCTTTTGCGCAGTGTAACTAATAGCCACCAGATGGCGCTCATGTAGTGCTGAAGAAGCTCCTCCGACGTTCCAAAGAGCAAACAAAAATGACTACCGATCAAAAAATGCTGTGATTATGATGTAGCATTGACTAAAGTCCGCCTCCTTGTCCTGCGCAGGTATTCCCCTCTCCATAACATCTGCGTCCCAGAGGGCAGCGCGCAGTACCCAGCCGTGCTGCTGCTCACCGGGGACCACGACGACCGCGTGGTGCCGCTCCACTCCCTCAAGTACATCGCCACCCTCCAGCACGCGGTCGGCCGCTGCTCCCGACAGACCAACCCCCTCTTCATCCTGGTGGACACCAAGTCGGGCCACGGAGCGGGCAAGCCCACCAGCAAGGTCATCCAGGAGGTGGCCGACACGTACGCCTTCATCGCCCGCTGCCTCAACCTCCGCTGGATCAAATAACCCCCAACGCTCTGGTTTTTCGGCGTACACACAGCAGGATATTGTTAGGTACTGCGGTTCTGCACGCGATTAGGTCGTCTGCTGATCGCACAGTAGCAGCTCGAAGCAATTAGGCCAAGGAGACAGAAACGAGGAGGATATCATTTCCTCTGGGGTCATGACATTTACCTGTCCTTATTTTTTTAATGTAAATTAAAAGAAAAAATAAGCACCAAAAAAAAAATATATATATTTAATGTGAATGAAGTCAAGCCGTTTTTGAAGCAAATTGGTTTAGACTTTGGCACGATTATTTGAAAAATGAATTGGCATCAAACTAATGTTACCGCTTGGCTTCGAGACAGCAGCTACATTTATAAGCATAGAAGTCCCCTCCATTTAGGTAGGGATAAAAACTAGACCACTCCATGCACATTTTCAGCATTTAGACATTTGAGCTTTGTGCAGTCCTATCCATGGGTCCAGAATGATAAATTATAACCATAGCAATTTAATTCAAAACAAAATATATCTTTGGATATGAGTAGGGTTGCAAAGGGGCAAATTCCTGATAAATGTCTGTACATTTTCCAGAAACTTTCAATAGGAGAATTTTGAGAAACCGAACCCACCCAAATTATAGAACAGTCTCTGTAGACTGACACCTGGCACAGACTCTTAAAGCAATATAATATTGTAATACTGCATAATGGATAAAAACATGGAATGAGTCTAATCCATCTTCTTTGTGTTGGCCACAACCTAAAACGCTGTCCTCTTCAAACCCTGGTGTCAGACAGTGGAGAGGATTTCTTTGAGACTGCTGTGATATTTAAGTGTATATCTATCAATTATCGGTCGATGAAGAAGAAACCTTCAATCGTGTTAATTAAGTCAGTTTCTTTTCATAAATATTCATGTTCTTCTGTTAATTCCCATATGTTCCCAAAGTTAAAAAGTCCCGGTATTTTGCAACCCTAATTATGAGTCCTCAAATCTCCATCCATAACGAGAAAACCCACGGATATGTTGCTTTATACAACACCTTGGAATTTCCTGTAATATAAATTAGAAATGATATTTGTCTTGTTATGAAAGAAATGAAACGATTCAGAGAAAGATAAAAACAGTCTTCCATGTTGCTAATGTGGTTGTTGTAGTGTAACTAAGTGAGTGGTGTGGTGAAGGCGCATGGACTTTAAAACCACTGAGGAGCTTCGTGGGTCATGACGCTCTGATGTATATCGGCGCTTGGGCAGATGTTTGAGAGCGCACGGAGACCGAAATATGCGGGATTAATCAAATGTGCATATGAAATTGGGCCCTTGTGTTTCCTCATCAAAAGCTTGTCAGGTGAAGTGCTCAGGTAAAGCTATCAGCCATGGTCTTTTCTATGTAGCACTCAAATGCTACGTACGGAGCATAGTGATTGAGCGTGCCACTAAAATTAGCTGCTGCTACTCGGCTTTTTTTTCCCTCCCCCAACCTGGTTCCCTCCCTCACTTAGCGGTGGGCACTAACCCGAGCTTTCAACAAAGGAATCCACTGATGTTTCTGCATGTTCCGTTTTTGAGATGAGCCATATTCGTGCAATGTCTGGTGCTGAAACAACCCTACATTCACATGGACTTTAAATCCTCCACGCTCCTCGTTTTTGACTCTCGATGTGTGACAGCTGTACCTAATAATATGGCCGCTGTATGGTGTCTGTGTATGCAGGTCATATTTAAAAACTGTTTGAAAGCAACCGATCTTTTGTACCAACATATGCGTTCATTAATTAGCTAATGTTTACGCCGCTAGCACTTAATTAAAATGTTGGGTTTCATAATGTATTCACAATACAGGCACATGTCAATTAATTACAATATTGTGAAATTGTGTATTCCTCAGTAAAAGTGAGCATTTATTAGCATAATTAATATTGGAAACAAATTTAAAATGTAGCCTCAGCTTCCCCTTTTGGACCATATGGCTCCATATATTAAATTATACATTTCATTTATTGACATGCACCTTTGATTAACAGGAAGATTTGTTATTTCAAGTGTACCAGTTTTCAAACGCATTAGCTAACAGCATGCTAAGCTAGCAGTCCTTGCTAATACTGAGTAGCAAAGAAACTGTTAGCCATGACATGTTTTTTTGTAATTTATGCTTCTCAAAATGGTCTAAACAGCATTATTTATTTATCAGTGCATTGTAAGCATATGTTAGTGTATACAGTATAGGAATGACATTAGCAAAAAGCAAAAACAAAGTTTGAATGGAATGATGTGAGTGACTGATAATTTCTACCTCTGAAACCTGTGTTGTTTGGAACCTTTTTAAAGGGAACAGGACACACAACAATCACAATAAACTTTTTAAACGGCTCTTTGGTTATTCATTTTATTGGCATTTAAGGGGAAAAAATAGTGGGAGCAGTTGAGCGGTTCGATGCGATATGAGACTTAAGACAATAAACCTTTAATAAATATCTAAGTCTAGGCAAAGGCAAAAATATGCCAAAGTGCAAGCCATTCCTTTTCCGGTTTATACCCATAAATAAACATTTAAAATGTAATTTCTTTACTCTTTACCGAGCACGGGCTAGCGATCGAGCTAAGCAGCCTCACACCTCAAACGCTGCTTTATCTCCTGGGTTTTCATTCACTGTAAAGAAGTGTCTCCTATTCAGGGGCGTAGCCAGACCACTTTTACTGGGCTCGTGCCTCATTATAATGCAGCTGTTTCCCAGGGTGTGAAGCCCATGTTGAATTTTGTTTTTAACCTCAACTGCAACAGAAACATCTTTTTTTAATTCGGGTGTGTTTTTTAAACAAAACAAACCATTTAGTTTTGGCTGTACCTTTTCTAAATTGGTAAAATGTTTTTTTTTTTTTTCATTTTTAGATTGTTGTAGGGTTTATATGCTCTGTCTTAGCTTTGCTCTGGACAATCCTGTGTTCTGTGCTAGAACATTTGGTGTGTGTGGCACTTCCACATTAAGGGACTAGAATGATTGATTTATTTGAGTAGAGAACTTTGCCTTAAATGATGGGGTGCGTATGGCAAAAGATCCCAGGCACTCTGATAAAGATAAAAGTCCTTTATTAAGAGGGACACGCCCATGATTTATTGTATTGGTTTATTTGGTCGGGACAGTGCATGTTAATAAACATAAATGGGTCTCATGCATGTAAACAAGCCACACCGGATTGTAGCCTTGGGCTAATTTCCATCCATTGTCCCCCATGTGCACTCTCAAACACACACACATTCATCCTATTGTACATGTTTTTAGAAGTAGAAGATCTTTATTTATATAGCGCCTTTCACAGACATTGTGACAAAGCGCTTTACATGAGAGCATTTACATTCACTCCACACTCAGTGGTGGTAAACCACGTTAGTAGCTTCAGTTTCCCCTGGGGGAGACTGACAGAAGAGCTGTCGCGACTGCACACATCTGCACCACCATGCTTTCACATACACTCACATTCATCCTGGCCTATTGTACATGTTTTTTAGTGGTAGGGGAAACCGGAGTACCCGGAGGAAACCTACGCAGACACGGGGAGAACATGCAAACTCGTGGGAATCGAACCCGGGACCTTCTAGCGGTGAACTGAGAGCACTAACCGCTGTGCCACCGATGACGTCCATTTGATATGTAATAAACTAAAAGGCCAACAAATGGCAACAATCATAACAACCTGATTTGAACTGATTTGCCGCAATGTGGTGCTCAACAAAAACTCCACAAGGTTAGCTGGTCTAGATTCATAAGTGCCACCAGGGGTACACGTACCACAGTTTGAGAACCAGCTGTGGTCACTCATTACTGGTACATTGGACTTATCTGAAACTTCATAAAGCATTTACCTGGAGCTGAAATGATTAGATATCATTGTGCCCTTAATAATTAAAAAAATCCAAAATGTCTTTGCTGAAATGAATGACTCTTTTGGAACAGATGTGGGTTTTGTTTTTCCAAACCAGTGAGAACCCAAAAATGTCGCCTATATCCTGTTTATAAAGGAAATCTAGAATTGTCATGACCAACAACAAAAGGGAATTGAACTTAATTTACTGGTTTTCTGGAACAATTAGTTATTTATTTTGCTTGTAAAGCGTAAGTTAAAGTTGAAATCCAAACACTCTTCACTTTATTTTAGCTATTGACCTAAATCATGAGACGCAACAAAGTAAATAATAAAAAATAACATCCAAACTGAAAAACTGGACTTCCCCTTCTGTCCCCCACGGGTCGCTGTGCGCACAGGGCGGAGGAATGGGGGTTGGGACGGGTGGCAGAGAGCTCGGGTGGTCTCGCACAGGGAGGGCCCCACCCCCTCTCTCTCTCTCTCTCCATGTTCTGTGTCAGCAGGCAGCTCCGCCATACAGGCTGTGTGAGGCCGGCACAAAGGCCTCAACACGCCATCATCGCTCAAAATCAGCCTGGACACACACGCACACACACACACACACACACGCACACACACACACACACACACACACACGCACGGAGGAAGAGGTGTGCTAATGCCCCCCGAAAACACCACCACACACGAATCTGCACAATAAAGGCGCGACGGTGCGGGGGAATAGGATCAATTAATGACATTTAGAGCTCACTGTGAAACGTCAGTTCTATTACAAATTATAATATATTGAAAGTATGTATCGGAAGTTTTCTTTCATGCAGGGTTTCTACAAGTCAAATTGAATGCTTTTTTAGATGTAAAAAAAAGTGTAAAAATCCGGTGCATATTTTATTTAAGGCGAGGCACTGCAGGCGAATAGGGAAACATTTTGTATTTAGAGATATTAATATGAAACTAGTAGATTACTGACATAAAAAAAAAGTGACCATATCACGAGGGAGGGAAATGATTGGTAGTGCCAGGTTTAAAGAATGGGTTCACTTGTTTTTACGTTGAGTGAATTGTTGAAAGTTGGCCTTATTTTTTGAGTGTTCAAAACGCAATACGTCAGACTAGGGCGAAAGATCAGCATCTAGTTAAGATGACTCAGTAACTCAAACTTAATTCTGCCCAAGTTTCTCCCATTGCAAAATGCACGGAATTGTACGTGGCACTCCTGTGATGGTCATTGTAAATATTGTATACAAAAAAAAAATAATGTTAACCATGGGGAAGTTATTATAAGATCATCCTTTTCATTCAAACTGCGTTGACTTGAGCAGTTGTGATGTTTATATTTTCATGTCACTTTTGAATGAATTACAAATGTTTGGTCCATTTGAGCTCACATGGTAATGGTGCCTCTGATGTACGCAATTGGCCGTGGAAAAAAAAAAAACTGGGCCCCCAGTTTGCCCACCCCGTATTCCCTTATTCAAGTGTTGGAGATAGTTTTGCACATAACTGAAATGTCTGATCGATCCTACAGTATCACGTCATGAACCCAAAATGTATTCAGTTTCACCTCGGTGAAAAAATAAAAAAGTCGACACTTAAAAGAGTTCACGTTTATTAATTACAACACAAAAAATGTCCAGTAATGTATTGAGTGTATTTTGCATATTTAGCATGACCGTTTAAGACTGTGGCTTTACTTAAAAACCCACTTCATGAAATATTTCACCTTCAAACTACCACCAGGCCAAGATCAACATCCAATATCTAAATCAGGGCCAAACAAATGGACTGAATTATGTGTAAACCGACTGTAAACCACGTCCGTCCAAACCAGAAAACCCCAAACTTAAATGCATTACTGAAGCCAACATGAAATGACGTCACCCAGAATACAGGACTGACTGAGCGAGCTTAGGCCTTCACTAATGGCTGAAGAAACTTTCCCCACGGAGCTGTTGGCCAAGGATATCTTTACATTACAACATGTTTGCGTTTTGTCTGAATGGGAAGGAAAAAAAAGACACATTTCGAGTTGAAACTTTCAAATCAAATCAAACTTTATTTATAAAGCGCTTTTCATACAAAATGTAACACAAAGTGCTTTACAGTGCTTAAAAATCATTAAAACACCATCCAAGGAGCCGTCTGCACCAGGAGCAGCCCATCGGCCACAGCCACAGAGCGCCGACTCAGGGGGCCCGGAGGAGGTGTAGGAGAGACGTCCTACCTCCATCCAGGCACCCCCAGGAGAGCGCCCGCATAGCCGCAGCCAACCAGCACTCCTGGGGCAGAGGGCTCCCTCAGAGGAACCACTAGGAGAACATAAAAAAAAAAAAAATACAATAAAAATTTGTATATATATATATATATACACACATAAAAAAATATATTTGTTAAGAGATAAATTAAAAACGGCTAAAACTGTGTGTTAAATGGCACAGGATAAAAAGAGGGAAACTAAAGAAATAATGGAACTAAAACCGGTAAATAAGTTAATATAAGTAAATATTAGTATTATTATTATTTCACTGGTCATTAAAGACGGTCAGAATAAAGAAATTGGCTATACTTTTGAACATGGAGTAAAGCCGGCTTTGAATGTATGGGTTTATTTCGGGGACATGACAGATACACAAAAAATAAACTCAATATTACTGAAAAAGATCTGAAAATGATCAAATGTCGGCTGTTTTTTTTTTTTTAGGATACAGACCTCAACAAATCAAGCTGGTAATTAAATATTTTATAAAGCACGAGTAAAGAAACCAAACCTGCTTCTGCTTCTGTTTATTATCATCCGAATAACATCCTATGAACTCCTTTCTCATTCCCTCGATAACATGCTTAGGCTTAGCTGAATATAAACCGAGGTAATGAGGAATAAAACCTCCAACCTGCGCTTCGGCTCGTGTTATTCGCCGCCAGTAATCCGTACTCCCCTCTCCGACCAGCAGGCGGCGCCGTCCCGGAGTATAAAGAGCCCCGCTGCAGAGAGGGCTGACCACAGCTGCATGAGGGATGACCGTCCACACCTCAGCCAGAACCTGCAGCAAAACACACGCGCGAGGTCCTTCTACTTCCCCGTCCAGAAACAACAGGCAAGTAGAGGTTATGCAGATGACGTTCCAACACGGCAGGAGTCCAAAGCCCTCTGCAAATGAAGGGTGCTCATGATTTATCCGTTTATCCGTCATCGGGGCTTAATCGATGGAAAAGTATGAGTCTGTATGTTAGGGGGAAATACAGCACAAGCATCAGAATGTGTGTTTCGGTAAATCAACTGTTCACAATGTTTCATCATTATTACTGGGGGAGAGAAAAAAAAACATGTGACGATAATAATAATAATTAGGCCTGTCACGATAATTGCTACGTTGACTTATCGTTCAATAAATGACGGATTTTTGGGCCAGTACATTTATTTACATTATTTCCCCATTTTTCTAACGTAACACTGAATATTTCCCCCCAAAGTAAGTTGTGTTTCAGGTTCATCGTGGGTTATTACTCTTCGAGCAGAGCTTGACTATCATTTTCAAGCTTTAGGATTAGTTTCTATATTCCTGCCTCAGTGTACCCAACATTAGGTTGTGTTATCGTGACAGGCCCATTTATTACTATGTTGTTCCATATAAAACGTCCCATACAGTGACACTAAGCCGGGGGTTAGCCGGTAATCGATTATGGTTTGATAAAGTAACCAATGAATCGGTTCATGCACTTGAGCAGGATGAATCTGTGTTCAGGTGTTAGTCCTATATCCACTTTGCTGGACTAGAAGGGGGGCGTTCTTTGTCCCGCAGAAGCAGAGGAGCGCCGCACCTCACCTCACCCTGAAAAAAAAGCTCTGCACTGTAAACGTAGTTCTAAAAGGAAGTATTGAGTTGCCTTGTCATCATGTTCTAAATGCCAAAACATAATAATAAAACAGTTCCACTATAGCAAATACATGTCTCTAACCTACTGGCAAATATAGTTCAATATTATACAGCTGTTTTGTTTTTCCAAAATGGTTATATTGATCCAAAAAACCTGGAATTTGGCGGAAATCTTCCATTAGAGAAAAATGTCGGCTACTTGAAATTGTAACGCTACGCTCAGGATTGAATTGCTTTTGCCGATGGTTCTGTGCAGACTGGTGTAAATGTTGCAAGATTACTGACAAAAACATAAACAAAGATTTATAGAAATGGCCACGGCTTGAATTCATGGGTTTATTTTTTTAATTTTTTTTAAAATGCCATTTTAAATGCCCAAATATTATATTTGAATGCCACAAACACAGAAAAAAGGTGCATATTCCATTTTTTAAGATTTGCAAACATTTCTTCAAACAGAAGAACGAACATGATGAGCAATGTCTTCATTTTCCAATAAATTCAGATTTCATGCCAGTTTGAATCTCATTTTAATTCTGTTTAATGACATTTACTGCTTTTTAATGCCCCGCAGAAACCCTGTATCGATATAGATTTAGCGTAGACTATTTAATCTATGGATGAATGAAATATGTTTATTTTTGGTGTTGACCGCCTCAATAATGCAGACTAGGAATTAAATATTAAAAATCCTTCTGACGAAAAACTACTGTCTGGAAACATTTTGCTTTGCCAGCACCTTTTTTGTTGCTCTTTTGTCGCTTTTGTTGGGTTTTCGGGTCACGTTTTTGTCACTTTCTTTTTCGGGGTCACGTTTTTGTTGCGTTTAAAAAAAAAAAATTAATAAATTTTTATTTTTATTTTATTTTTTTTAGATTTGGGTAAAGCCGAACTGAAGGTGGGCGTCAAGAGGTTAATCTCGGGGCCTATTTTTAGCCTCTCCCTCACTCCACAGCTCTGGCCCCGGCGTGTAACTATGGCGATGGGCCCCGGGATCTGCGATTGGCTGAATGACGGGGCCAATGAGCTGCGAGCACACACCTGTTTGAAAAATGGGGACTGGCCAATCACGGTGCGGGGGAAGAGACCGGGGAGGACCCGCCAAAATAAAAGCACTTCCCCCGGCGCGCTCGGCGAGGGGGGGCTTTTACACACGCGTGTCAAATGTTGTCCCGCACGTTCACTACACGTCTGCACTGTGGATACGAGGAAAACGATACATTGAAGTTTTCTCTCATGTAAAGTTTTTATTTATTTATTTTTTGCTAGTAATTTTGGCAACAAAATCTGAGCCGACCCAGGTTTAAATGTATGTGTTTATTTTGTTGATTAGTTACACAGACCTGTTCAGAGGGGATTTGGATCTCATTAAGTTTAAAAAAATAAACAATATTTGTTTTTTGAGAGAGTCAGACCTCGATAAATCAGACGATGTGGTATTAAAATGGGTATTAAAAAATCAAACACAATGCTGTTTGAAGTCTGTAGGAGTGGCTAAACTAAATGAAGGCCTTAAATGCCACCATGAATACATTACATTTGATTCCTACAAAGTGAAGACATTGCGTGATCATTTTATTTTATTATTATAATTTTTTTTTTTTTTTTTTGCGTTGGTGGGAATTTAAAAACAGATATTTGCACATTCAAGTGAAAGTTTGCACCTGAAGTAACTATATTTCCATTGTTCGGCCAGTGGCTGTGTAAGCTAGTTCGGGTCGGCCTTTTCCAAATAGAAAGTCAAAGCTTTTAACTGATATCGTAAACAAATGCACTTCATGAACTTTGAGCTGTCCAGGCTGCCGTAGGCCTGTAGGTGTGAGCTTCAGTACTAAGAGTAAACGTGTATCACTTTACACTTTTATTATTGTGTAGGTTCACCATTTATGCAACAGGCACGTGTGACATTTTTTTTTTCCATGCCAGCGCTTTAACGATACTCGGTTTTTCGATACCGATACGTGAACAAAACGTTTTCGATACCGATGCTTAAATATTTGTCGTCTAGAACCGGAAAGCGTGTGGAAGATCTGCACATGGACAATATCATTGCATCTCCGACGTCAAGAAATCTGTGTCAAAATAAAAATGGGCCAAAAATAGGGAAACATAATTACTGAGGGAAAAAAAAAGGAAACATTCGGGAAAACTAGAAGGAATTGGGGCAAAAATACCTCTTAAACCCCCGCCTTGTATTTTCTCCGGTTCAGCTTTACCCAGATCTAAAATATTACTGCCTTTAGGCCAGAATAACGCCTCATTTGAAAGCTAAGACCTACAAACTGGCCTAAACTGATATTTTTCCTCGCATTGTTGTCACCTTTTCAACATTTTTCTCACAGCTTTTTTTGTTCCATTTTTGTCAAATATTTCTCACTTTTTTTGTCAGCTTTCTGTTTGTCACATTTTTTTTGTCACACATTTTTATTCCATTTGTCTCCAGCAGGTTGGACTACTGTAACGGCTGCTCACTGGCCTTTCTAAACGAGCTGTTAGAGCTGCAGAACATCCAGAACGCTGCTGCTGGAGTCCTGACAAGAACCAGGAAATACCACCATATTAGTCCAGTGCTCCGGTCTCTGCACAGGCTTCCTGTCACTCAGAGAATAGAATTTAAAACAGCTCTGCTTGTGTACAAGTCGTTTCATGGTTTAGCACCAAAGTCCATCTCTGACATGTTAGAGCCGTATGAACCATCTTGGGCCCTGAGAACTTCAGGGAGGGGTCTCCTGGTGGTTCCCAGAGTCAGGACTAAACACGGTGAGGCTGCGGTTCAGTTTCATGCAGCTAAAATCTGGAACAGTCTTCATGAGGATGTGAGACAGGCCTCAACTCTGACAATGTTCACATCCAGGCTGAAAACAGCTCTTTTTACCCGAGCATATGAAAACTGAAAGTATTTTATCTGCACTCTTGCCTTTTACTACAATTGATTAATTTTTATGTTGATGTTTTAATGATTGATTTGATCTGTTTTCTTGTAATTTTATGCAACTGTGAAGCACTTTGAATTGCCTTGTGTATGAATTGTGCTCTACAAATAAACTTGCCTTGCCTTGCCTTTTTTCTCTCTCTTTTCTGTCGCTTTTGTGGTTGTGTTGTTGTGGCTTTTTCATCCTCATTTTTGTTGCTATTTTTTTAGATTTGGGTAAAGCCAAACTGGAGAAAATGTTCTTGGTTCAGGTGGAGGTTCAGAGGTTAAATAAAAATAAATAGAAAAAAAAGACTGTGGCAAAAAAAAAAAAAATCATGTATTTGAGCTGAATCCACCAAGTCACTTCCTTTCATGCTGTCCCGGGACACTTGGGGAGCTAACTAGGGATGGGACGAAATATCGTTTTGGCGAAATATCGCGATACAAAACGTGACCAAACGCATCGAGTAAAAAAAAAAATGGATCGCGAATTTTTTTTTTTTTTGTCCCATTGTGGCTTCTACAGACTCACAACTTCCCAGTCTTGACATTAACAATATTTGAAAGGTTTTGTTTTTTTAATATCTAGATCCCAGCTTGATTTATTGAGATTTGAATGTCAAAAAAACGAGGGCAGATTTGAATTTATTGATATTTCCAAAAAAAAATAAACTAAAACAAGATCCACAATCTACTGTGAATAAGTCTTTGTAACTAATATATCAGACATTTAAACCTTACTATTCATTATTCAGATTTTGTCTCTAAAAATATCTACAATTTTGGCCATTATTTATTATCTTATTCTTGTATAAACACATAAAATGAAAAATGTACAGGAAACGTTTCATTTCAAAGTTTCCCTCGTATCTGCATTAGAGGCTAACTGTTCAAAAATACTTGTTTTTAAATCATTTTATTTTTGTTTTGCTCTTTTGGTCCAACACTTGTTTTCTATATGTATCACTGGGTTTCAGGTCACATCACAGCGTTCTAAATGCCTATAATATTATATAGAGGTAAAATTATTTAGTTTTTGAGGAAAGTTTTGGTCTTGTACAGAGAGATCATGGACTGATATTAATGATCATTTTTTTGTAATTCATACATTTTATTTTTTAGATACAACTTGTGAAAGTGTAATGCTGTTAATAGGAAAAACTGGCTCCTCCCCCCACTGGGTCCTGTGACATCATCACATTCTAGAACCTGCAACCCAGCAATACTTCATCAAGAAAAAGTGCAGAAAATGTGAAGCGTGTATGTTTACACAATGCTGTATCTGTTGACCCAATGTATATCTATATGAGGCAAAAAGAACTAAATGAAAGGCAGTAGTGGCTAAAGTATAAAAAGTGTATAAATAATCTATTTTGTATTTGCAGAACTCAAAGCTGACTGTGGAGACGATTATGTAGCTGCTCGGGCTGGGCCATATCGTATCACATATCGTTATCGCGATATCATTTTTGATATCGTTGTGGACACGATATAATGAATGTTCCGCTCAGCTATAATCGGAGCAGCATAAACACTGACTGTAGAACACGGGGGCGGGGCTTCAAAAGTCAAATGAAATGAAGGACGTAAACTGCTTGAGTAGGTCATATTTGCCAGGAAATGAAATTAGTATGGCATTAAAAAAAAATAATGAATCAAATATCACTGAATTCATCTTCCCGATAGGCATAAGGCTGGGATTTTGAAGTAATTTGTCCATTGTCAATTATACTGTCAGATATATCGTCATCGTGATATTTCTTTTTTATATCGTGATATAGGTTTTAGGCCACAAACTGACGCTCCATGACGTGAGCTATAAATCTGGATTTAAACAATACAACTCCCAGCACGCCCCTGTAATCCATTCCTCATTTAAAACATTTGCAAAACTTTCCAAGTCATTTACGAGCACCGGAATAGCTGCAGTACGTGTTGCCGTGGAAACCCCGTCCCAGTGTCGGGTTTGGGCTCAGTCTCTTATGAGGCCTAAAAAACAACGGTCTAGAAGTCAGGGGCTTATGGAATGTTTAGTTAAAGTTTATGAAAGATTAAAAGACAGTTATCCATAATTTACCAAATGCTTCAACTTAGTGATTGAGATGTGCCTCTCTACACACTTTCTTATTTACAATGTCGATTATATTATTATAAATTAGACTAATGCAAGAACGGCTTCTGCAGCAGCTTAAGTTTTGGCGTTTTCATTGAAGCCTGTAAGATTTTGGAGGGTTTCTGTCATATTAGGAAAACAAACTGTCCGTGCCAGTGCTTTTGTTTCGGTTCTTGGCAACCACAGCGGGGGTTGCCAGATCCCACAGTGACTCTTCTCCCCATGAGGCCGGGCATGATCATTTTGCTTGTGACCCGCGGGTTACAGGAAGCAGAGACCATGCACACCCTCCTCTCAAATCTATATATGACACATTAGCTTAAACATGCTTAAGCTAAGAGTTAGCAAAACATTTGAGCCAGTTTGTTTCACTTCCTTATTGCACACGGACAGGAAGTGACATAAATAGAGGCAACCAATTTGAAACTGCTGCCGTGCCGACCATGTTATGTCCATGAGAAATGAGTGAGTCAGAATTCTATGGAACTTTACCTCATCACCAAGATTTGATGTTGTATTTCCTGAAGAATTTGTAGCTTGACATGTTGAGCTTTATATATATATATATATCAAATACTATAAGATTCAAAATCCCCTAAGGAAAACAACTCCTATATTTCTAAGTACGCAGCTCTATCCGCTATTCTGATTTTTACGCAGAACATGAACAACCTGCAAGAATCTCTCTCCACTGTCCTTATTCCCCTGCTGATTTCATTTATTTATTTGTTTACATAGCTGCTTCAAACGTTCTAACCCTGACAGCCAACTGTGAGAGATTTTCCAGAGACCAGTCAGTCAATCTGGAGCAGCCACACATTTACGTCAAACAAATCTCCGCCGGTGCCTGCGCCGCTCTCGCCTTACGCGCATCAAATATTCATCCACGGAAAAGCTCTTTGATTGCACTTGGCTTTTATCCGCCAGGTTAACGTTAAGCGTAGCGTGTAACAGGAGCCAGAGAGAGAGAGGGAGAGAGGGAGGGAAGCGCGCACTCACGAGCACCCGGCGGAGAGCGGACTGTCCCGAGGTCTCCACGCGTCCCCAACATCACAGACCCGGGGAGGGACGGGACCCAGGAGCCGCACTGCCTGCCTGCCTGCCCTTATTTAGACAACGCCATGTCCGCTTCCTCCACAGGTGAGTGAAGACTTTTTTTTGTGGGTTGTGCGCTCGGAGAGATGCGTTTTGGCCCCGATATCAAGCTTATCTTTAATGGGAATGTCCCTCTTTTTTTCAGTCAGGCTTGGTTTTACGCATTATTGATCCATTTGCCTTTCCCGTTTAAGTGGAATCTGTTGTCCTCGTGAGGCAGCTCGTACATGTTGAGAACGCTCAGCCTGACCGTGCACCGACTGGTTCAAAACGTTGGGCAGGCCACAAAGTCGCCGTTCCTTGCCATTTTTGGGGTCACTTTTACGCACGACAACGCTTCCCAAACTCCGCTCTCACAACATCTTACATTTTTGAAGCTCAGAAACTCTCTCTCATTCATTCAAACTGCGGGAGTTTCTAAAAAAAAAAAAAGACACAGCAGTTACAATGGCGTTATAGCGCGCAATTACGCACGCATCGCGCAAACACTTATTTAGCCAAACGAAACGGCGTTTGTGGAGGTTGTTATTGTCGTTTCGCTGAAAGTAAAGATTGTTCGCCTTCTGTGTCTGTCCGTGGGCTGTTATTTTTTTTTTTTTTTTTTTTTTTTTTTGAGACGCAAATCCCGACTCTCCACGCAAATAAAGTTTCTTTGAAATCCGCGCGTAAAATGGTGGGGAACGAAATTCTTCCACACAAAAAAACAAACAAACCCATTGAGTTTGGAGTGGGGGGTGGGTGCTGGGAATACCCATCCGTGCTTCCTGCTAGAATAAGCGACACAAAGATGGCAAAAGGACAAACTTACCTCGTGCGTCCAAGAGAGGAGAATTAAAAAAAAAATAAAGGAAACCAAAACAACAACAAAAAAACTCCGGGACGAACGAAAACGCGCATTTATTTCGTTCCCATTGTGCGCCGTTTAAAGACGCACCGGCCTCTCCACGCACACGCGCCTCTCCCCCATCCGCCCCCTCCCCCACTCCGTGTGACGTCACTGAAAGGGACATTCGAGGTATTTGGCGCTTGGCGTTTACTCCCGTAGGGGGATGTGTCCGCGCGACTTTAGACGTCATCAGCGAAGAGGAGTTGACTGAAATGGCGACGGCGGCTTTTTAAGGTGTTTTGAGGGATCACGTGGTGTGTTGTGTTTACAGGCCGTCACCACTTTCCGTTTGTTTTATTTTTTTTTAACCTCTTAACCCCCCCATAACCGAACGCATTTCCTCAAGTTTGGCTTTACCCAAATCTAAAAGGCCAGAGTATAACGCCTCATTTAAAAACGAAGACCTACAAAGTGATCTCGGATTACTCCTCACGTTGAGCATTTTTGTCACGTTTTTTTCGTCACTTTCTTCAAGAAGCTTTTAGATTTGGGTAAAGTTGAACCGGAGGAAATGTGCCCGGTCAAGGCGCGGGTTAAGAGATGAATAAACAAAATGGCGACAGATAATAAAACGATGGTCGTGGTTTATATTTAGAGGAAATAGTCCCTACGGTAAAGCATGGCCTCTGCACAGATTAAGGATCACACGAGGCCTTGCACTGAAACCGGAAAATAAGGATTATTTGGTCATTTTATTCAATTCGTTTCCATAATTGGGGCGACACACAGCCAGTGAAAAGCGAAGACATAATCTAGACATGTCTATTTAAAATGATTCTTGTAGATACTGATGGAGACAAAGAGAAACACATACGTTCATGCGAAAATGAGGCCTTTATTGTGTTAAAATGGCCGACATCATGTCGCAATGTGAGAAATGGTTCGAGTTGGGTTGAAATTAAAATTTAGTAGACTCGTTTTAGTCTTTGCAGGAACTAGTTATTGCTGAGGAAGTTCAAAGTTCCAAAAATCTTGCTCAAAATCCAATGCTCCTTTCAGTGGAGGCGTGAGGAAATGTATTTTGAGGAAACGGCCTCTGGAGCTGCAGTTTCCCAAAATTAAACGCCGTATAGGCAATGTGTTTCCTTAACCCGTACCTGAGCGCTTTTTTCTCCAGTTTGGCTTTATCCAAATCTGAAAGCTTGAAAAAAAATAAAAAAATAAAAAGGCATCAAAATAGTGACAAAATCGAGGACGAAAACGCTGTAGGTCTTAGCTTTCAAATGAGGCGTTACAGGGTTGAGAAGCGTTTTAGATTTGGGTGAAAATGCGCTCGGTTGCAGGTTTTAAACGGTCCTGAAACCTTAAAAAACGCCTCCAAAAAAACAACATATAGTAAAAAAGAATGTGGTCCCAGGGTCGTGGGTCGTCCCCTTTAAAAGAAGAGCTGAAGGTAGATGCCAGGGTCGTGGGTCGTCCCCTTTAAAAGAAGAGCCGAAGGTAGATGCCAGGGTCGTGGGTCGTCCCCTTAAAAGAAGAGCCGAAGGTAGATGCCAGGGTCGTGGGTCGTCCCCTTTAAAGAAGAGCCGAAGGTAGATGCCAGGGTCGTGGGTCGTCCCCTTTAAAAGAAGAGCCGAAGGTAGATGCCAGGGTCGTGGGTCGTCCCCTTAAAAGAAGAGCCGAAGGTAGATGCCAGGGTCGTGGGTCGTCCCCTTTAAAGAAGAGCCGAAGGTAGATGCCAGGGTCGTGGGTCGTCCCCTTTAAAGAAGAGCCGAAGGTAGATGCCAGGGTCGTGGGTCATCCCCTTTAAAGAAGAGCCGAAGGTAGATGCCAGGGTCGTGGATCATCCCCTTTAAAGAAGAGCCGGAGGTAGATGCCAGGGTCGTGGGTCGTCCCCTTTAAAAGAAGAGCCGAAGGTAGATGCCAGGGTCGTGGGTCGTCCCCTTTAAAAGAAGAGCCGAAGGTAGATGCCAGGGTCGTGGGTCGTCCCCTTAAAAGAAGAGCCGAAGGTAGATGCCAGGGTCGTGGGTCGTCCCCTTTAAAGAAGAGCCGAAGGTAGATGCCAGGGTCGTGGGTCGTCCCCTTTAAAGAAGAGCCGAAGGTAGATGCCAGGGTCGTGGGTCGTCCCCTTTAAAGAAGAGCCGAAGGTAGATGCCAGGGTCGTGGGTCATCCCCTTTAAAGAAGAGCCGAAGGTAGATGCCAGGGTCGTGGGTCGTCCCCTTTAAAGAAGAGCCGAAGGTAGATGCCAGGGTCGTGGATCATCCCCTTTAAAGAAGAGCCGGAGGTAGATGCCAGGGTCGTGGGACGTCCCCTTTAAAGAAGAGCCGAAGGTAGATGCCAGGGTCGTCCTCTTTAAAGTAGAGCCGAAGGTAGATGCCAGGGTCATGGGTCGTCCTCTTTAAAGTAGAGCCGAAGGTAGATGCCAGGGTCGTCCCCTTTAAAGAAGAGCCGAAGGTAGATGCCAGGGTCGTGGGTCGTCCCCTTTAAAGAAGAGCCGAAGGTAGATGCCGGGGTCGTGGGTCGTCCCCTTTAAAGAAGAGCCGGAGGTAGATGCCAGGGTCGTCCCCTTTAAAAGAAGAGCCGAAGGTAGATGCCAGGGTCGTGGGTCGTCCCCTTTAAAGAAGAGCCGAAGGTAGATGCCAGGGTCGTGGGTCGTCCGCTTTAAAGAAGAGCCGAGGGTAGATGCCAGGGTCGTGGGTCGTCCCCTTTAAAGAAGAGCCGAAGGTAGATGCCAGGGTCATGGGTCGTCCTCTTTAAAGTAGAGCCGAAGGTAGATGCCAGGGTCGTCCCCTTTAAAGAAGAGCCGAAGGTAGATGCCAGGGTCGTGGGTCGTCCCCTTTAAAGAAGAGCCGAAGGTAGATGCCGGGGTCGTGGGTCGTCCCCTTTAAAGAAGAGCCGGAGGTAGATGCCAGGGTCGTCCCCTTTAAAAGAAGAGCCGAAGGTAGATGCCAGGGTCGTGGGTCGTCCCCTTTAAAGAAGAGCCGAAGGTAGATGCCAGGGTCGTGGGTCGTCCGCTTTAAAGAAGAGCCGAGGGTAGATGCCAGGGTCGTGGGTCGTCCCCTTTAAAGAAGAGCCGAAGGTAGATGCCAGGGTTGTGGGTCGTCCGCTTTAAAGAAGAGCCGAAGGTAGATGCCAGGGTCGTGGGTCGTCCCCTTTAAAGAAGAGCCGAAGGTAGATGCCAGGGTCGTGGGTCATCCCCTTTAAAGAAGAGCCGAAGGTAGATGCCAGGGTCGTGGATCATCCCCTTTAAAGAAGAGCCGGAGGTAGATGCCAGGGTCGTGGGACGTCCCCTTTAAAGAAGAGCCGAAGGTAGATGCCAGGGTCGTGGGTCGTCCTCTTTAAAGTAGAGCCGAAGGTAGATGGCAGGGTCGTTGGTCGTCCTCTTTAAAGTAGAGCCGAAGGTAGATGCCAGGGTCGTCCCCTTTAAAGAAGAGCCGAAGGTAGATGCGAGGGTCGTGGGTCGTCCCCTTTAAAAGAAGAGCCGAAGGTAGATGCCAGGGTCGTGGGTCGTCCTCTTTAAAGTAGAGCCGAAGGTAGATGCCAGGGTCGTGGGTCGTCCTCTTTAAAGTAGAGCCGAAGGTAGATGCCAGGGTCGTGGGTCGTCCCCTTAAAAGAAGAGCCGAAGGTAGATGCCAGGGTCGTGGGTCGTCCCCTTTAAAGAAGAGCCGAAGGTAGATGCCAGGGTCGTGGGTCGTCCCCTTTAAAGAAGAGCCGAAGGTAGATGCCAGGGTCGTGGGTCATCCCCTTTAAAGAAGAGCCGAAGGTAGATGCCAGGGTCGTGGATCATCCCCTTTAAAGAAGAGCCGGAGGTAGATGCCAGGGTCGTGGGTCGTCCCCTTTAAAGAAGAGCCGAAGGTAGATGCCAGGGTCGTGGGTCGTCCCCTTTAAAGAAGAGCCGAAGGTAGATGCCAGGGTCGTGGGTCGTCCCCTTTAAAGAAGAGCCGGAGGTAGATGCCAGGGTCGTGGGACGTCCCCTTTAAAGAAGAGCCGAAGGTAGATGCCAGGGTCGTGGGTCGTCCTCTTTAAAGTAGAGCCGAAGGTAGATGCCAGGGTCATGGGTCGTCCTCTTTAAAGTAGAGCCGAAGGTAGATGCCAGGGTCGTCCCCTTTAAAGAAGAGCCGAAGGTAGATGCCAGGGTCGTGGGTCGTCCTCTTTAAAGTAGAGCCGAAGGTAGATGCCAGGGTCATGGGTCGTCCTCTTTAAAGTAGAGCCGAAGGTAGATGCCAGGGTCGTCCCCTTTAAAGAAGAGCCGAAGGTAGATGCCAGGGTCGTGGGTCGTCCCCTTTAAAGAAGAGCCGAAGGTAGATGCCGGGGTCGTGGGTCGTCCCCTTTAAAGAAGAGCCGAAGGTAGATGCCAGGGTCGTGGGTCGTCCTCTTTAAAGTAGAGCCGAAGGTAGATGCCAGGGTCGTGGGTCGTCCCCTTTAAAGAAGAGCCGAAGGTAGATGCCAGGGTCGTGGGTCGTCCCCTTTAAAAGAAGAGCCGAAGGTAGATGCCAGGGTCGTGGGTCGTCCGCTTTAAAGAAGAGCCGAAGATAGATGCCAGGGTCGTGGGTCGTCCTCTTTAAAGAAGAGCCGAAGGTAGATGCCGGGGTCGTGGGTCGTCCGCTTTAAAGAAGAGCCGAAGGTAGATGCCGGGGTCGTGGGTCGTCCGCTTTAAAGAAGAGCCGAAGGTAGATGCCGGGGTCGTGGGTCGTCCCCTTTAAAGAAGAGCCGAAGGTAGATGCCGGGGTCGTGGGTCTTCCCCTTTAAAGAAGAGCCGAAGGTAGATGCCAGGGTCGTGGATCATCCCCTTTAAAGAAGAGCCGGAGGTAGATGCCAGGGTCGTGGGACGTCCCCTTTAAAGAAGAGCCGAAGGTAGATGCCAGGGTCGTGGGTCGTCCTCTTTAAAATAGAGCCGAAGGTAGATGCCAGGGTCATGGGTCGTCCTCTTTAAAGTAGAGCCGAAGGTAGATGCCAGGGTCGTCCCCTTTAAAGAAGAGCCGAAGGTAGATGCCAGGGTCGTGGGTCGTCCCCTTTAAAGAAGAGCCGAAGGTAGATGCCGGGGTCGTGGGTCGTCCCCTTTAAAGAAGAGCCGAAGGTAGATGCCAGGGTCGTGGGTCGTCCTCTTTAAAGTAGAGCCGAAGGTAGATGCCAGGGTCATGGGTCGTCCTCTTTAAAGTAGAGCCGAAGGTAGATGCCAGGGTCGTCCCCTTTAAAGAAGAGCCTAAGGTAGATGCCAGGGTCGTGGGTCGTCCCCTTTAAAGAAGAGCCGAAGGTAGATGCCAGGGTCGTGGGTCGTCCCCTTTAAAGAAGAGCCGAAGGTAGATGCCGGGGTCGTGGGTCGTCCCCTTTAAAGAAGAGCCGGAGGTAGATGCCAGGGTCGTCCCCTTTAAAAGAAGAGCCGAAGGTAGATGCCAGGGTCGTGGGTCGTCCCCTTTAAAGAAGAGCCGAAGGTAGATGCCAGGGTCGTGGGTCGTCCGCTTTAAAGAAGAGCCGAAGGTAGATGCCAGGGTCGTGGGTCGTCCCCTTTAAAGAAGAGCCGAAGGTAGATGCCAGGGTCGTGGGTCATCCGCTTTAAAGAAGAGCCGAAGGTAGATGCCAGGGTCGTGGGTCGTCCCCTTTAAAGAAGAGCCGAAGGTAGATGCCAGGGTCGTGGGTCATCCCCTTTAAAGAAGAGCCGAAGGTAGATGCCAGGGTTGTGGATCATCCCCTTTAAAGAAGAGCCGGAGGTAGATGCCAGGGTCGTGGGACGTCCCCTTTAAAGAAGAGCCGAAGGTAGATGCCAGGGTCGTGGGTCGTCCTCTTTAAAGTAGAGCCGAAGGTAGATGCCAGGGTCGTGGGTCATCCCCTTTAAAGAAGAGCCGAAGGTAGATGCCAGGGTTGTGGATCATCCCCTTTAAAGAAGAGCCGGAGGTAGATGCCAGGGTCGTGGAAAGGCCCCTTTAAAGAAGAGCCGGAGGTAGATGCCAGGGTCGTGGGTCGTCCTCTTTAAAGTAGAGCCGAAGGTAGATGCCAGGGTCGTGGGTCGTCCTCTTTAAAGTAGAGCCGAAGGTAGATGCCAGGGTCGTCCCCTTTAAAGAAGAGCCGAAGGTAGATGCCAGGGTCGTGGGTCGTCCCCTTTAAAAGAAGAGCCGAAGGTAGATGCCAGGGTCGTGGGTCGTCCTCTTTAAAGAAGAGCCGAAGGTAGATGCCGGGGTCGTGGGTCGTCCCCTTTAAAGAAGAGCCGAAGGTAGATGCCGGGGTCGTGGGTCGTCCCCTTTAAAGAAGAGCCGAAGGTAGATGCCGGGGTCGTGGGTCGTCCCCTTTAAAGAAGAGCCGAAGGTAGATGCCAGGGTCGTGGATCACCCCTTTAAAGAAGAGCCGGAGGTAGATGCCAGGGTCGTGGGACGTCCCCTTTAAAGAAGAGCCGAAGGTAGATGCCAGGGTCGTGGGTCGTCCTCTTTAAAGTAGAGCCGAAGGTAGATGCCAGGGTCATGGGTCGTCCTCTTTAAAGTAGAGCCGAAGGTAGATGCCAGGGTCATGGGTCGTCCCCTTTAAAGAAGAGCCGAAGGTAGATGCCAGGGTCGTCCCCTTTAAAGAAGAGCTGAAGGTAGATGCCAGGGTCGTGGGTCGTCCCCTTTAAAGTAGAGCCGAAGGTAGATGCCAGGGTCGTGGGTCGTCCCCTTTAAAAGCAGAGCCGAAGGTAGATGCCGGGGTCGTGGGTCGTCCGCTTTAAAGAAGAGCCGAAGGTAGATGCCGGGGTCGTGGGTCGTCCGCTTTAAAGAAGAGCCGAAGGTAGATGCCGGGGTCGTGGGTCGTACCCTTTAAAGAAGAGCCGAAGGTAGATGCCGGGGTCGTGGGTCGTCCCCTTTAAAGAAGAGCCGAAGGTAGATGCCAGGGTCGTGGATCATCCCCTTTAAAGAAGAGCCGGAGGTAGATGCCAGGGTCGTGGGACGTCCCCTTTAAAGAAGAGCCGAAGGTAGATGCCAGGGTCGTGGGTCGTCCTCTTTAAAGTAGAGCCGAAGGTAGATGCCAGGGTCATGGGTCGTCCTCTTTAAAGTAGAGCCGAAGGTAGATGCCAGGGTCATGGGTCGTCCCCTTTAAAGAAGAGCCGAAGGTAGATGCCAGGGTCGTGGGTCGTCCTCTTTAAAGTAGAGCCGAAGGTAGATGCCAGGGTCATGGGTCGTCCTCTTTAAAGTAGAGCCGAAGGTAGATGCCAGGGTCGTCCCCTTTAAAGAAGAGCCGAAGGTAGATGCCAGGGTCGTGGGTCGTCCCCTTTAAAGAAGAGCCGAAGGTAGATGCCGGGGTCGTGGGACGTCCCCTTTAAAGAAGAGCCAGAGGTAGATGCCAGGGTCGTTCCCTTTAAAAGAAGAGCCGAAGGTAGATGCCAGGGTCGTGGGTCGTCCCCTTTAAAGAAGAGCCGAAGGTAGATGCCAGGGTCGTGGGTCGTCCGCTTTAAAGAAGAGCCGAAGGTAGATGCCAGGGTCGTGGGTCGTCCCCTTTAAAGAAGAGCCGAAGGTAGATGCCAGGGTCGTGGGTCGTCCGCTTTAAAGAAGAGCCGAAGGTAGATGCCAGGGTCGTGGGTCGTCCCCTTTAAAGAAGAGCCGAAGGTAGATGCCAGGGTCGTGGGTCATCCCCTTTAAAGAAGAGCCGAAGGTAGATGCCAGGGTCGTGGATCATCCCCTTTAAAGAAGAGCCGGAGGTAGATGCCAGGGTCGTGGGACGTCCCCTTTAAAGAAGAGCCGAAGGTAGATGCCAGGGTCGTGGGTCGTCCTCTTTAAAGTAGAGCCGAAGGTAGATGCCAGGGTCGTGGGTCGTCCTCTTTAAAGTAGAGCCGAAGGTAGATGCCAGGGTCGTCCCCTTTAAAGAAGAGCCGAAGGTAGATGCCAGGGTCGTGGGTCGTCCCCTTTAAAGAAGAGCCGAAGGTAGATGCCGGGGTCGTGGGACGTCCCCTTTAAAGAAGAGCCAGAGGTAGATGCCAGGGTCGTTCCCTTTAAAAGAAGAGCCGAAGGTAGATGCCAGGGTCGTGGGTCGTCCCCTTTAAAGAAGAGCCGAAGGTAGATGCCAGGGTCGTGGGTCGTCCGCTTTAAAGAAGAGCCGAAGGTAGATGCCAGGGTCGTGGGTCGTCCCCTTTAAAGAAGAGCCGAAGGTAGATGCCAGGGTCGTGGGTCGTCCGCTTTAAAGAAGAGCCGAAGGTAGATGCCAGGGTCGTGGGTCGTCCCCTTTAAAGAAGAGCCGAAGGTAGATGCCAGGGTCGTAGGTCATCCCCTTTAAAGAAGAGCCGAAGGTAGATGCCAGGGTCGTGGATCATCCCCTTTAAAGAAGAGCCGGAGGTAGATGCCAGGGTCGTGGGACGTCCCCTTTAAAGAAGAGCCGAAGGTAGATGCCAGGGTCGTGGGTCGTCCTCTTTAAAGTAGAGCCGAAGGTAGATGCCAGGGTCGTGGGTCGTCCTCTTTAAAGTAGAGCCGAAGGTAGATGCCAGGGTCGTCCCCTTTAAAGAAGAGCCGAAGGTAGATGCCAGGGTCGTGGGTCGTCCGATTTAAAAGAAGAGCCGAAGGTAGATGCCAGGGTCGTGGGTCGTCCTCTTTAAAGAAGAGCCGGAGGTAGATGCCAGGGTCGTGGGTCGTCCCCTTTAAAGTAGAGCCGAAGGTAGATGCCAGGGTCGTGGGTCGTCCCCTTTAAAAGCAGAGCCGAAGGTAGATGCCAGGGTCGTGGGTCGTCCCCTTTAAAAGAAGAGCCGAAGGTAGATGCCGGGGTCGTGGGTCGTCCCCTTTAAAAGAAGAGCCGAAGGTAGATGCCGGGGTCGTGGGTCGTCCGCTTTAAAGAAGAGCCGAAGGTAGATGCCGGGGTCGTCCGCTTTAAAGAAGAGCCGAAGGTAGATGCCGGGGTCGTGGGTCGTCCGCTTTAAAGAAGAGCCGAAGGTAGATGCCGGGGTCGTGGGTCGTCCGCTTTAAAGAAGAGCCGAAGGTAGATGCCGGGGTCGTGGGTCGTCCCCTTTAAAGTAGAGCCGAAGGTAGATGCCAGGGTCGTGGGTCGTCCCCTTTAAAAGCAGAGCCGAAGGTAGATGCCGGGGTCGTGGGTCGTCCCCTTTAAGAGAAGAGCCGAAGGTAGATGCCGGGGTCGTGGGTCGTCCCCTTTAAAAGAAGAGCCGAAGGTAGATGCCGGGGTCGTGGGTCGTCCGCTTTAAAGAAGAGCCGAAGGTAGATGCCGGGGTCGTGGGTCGTCCGCTTTAAAGAAGAGCCGAAGGTAGATGCCGGGGTCGTGGGTCGTCCGCTTTAAAGAAGAGCCGAAGGTAGATGCCGGGGTCGTGGGTCGTCCGCTTTAAAGAAGAGCCGAAGGTAGATGCCGGGGTCGTGGGTCGTCCCCTTTAAAGAAGAGCCGAAGGTAGATGCCGGGGTCGTGGGTCGTCCCCTTTAAAGAAGAGCCGAAGGTAGATGCCAGGGTCGTGGGTCGTCCCCTTTAAAGAAGAGCCGAAGGTAGATGCCAGGGTCGTGGATCATCCCCTTTAAAGAAGAGCCGGAGGTAGATGCCAGGGTCGTGGGACGTCCCCTTTAAAGAAGAGCCGAAGGTAGATGCCAGGGTCGTGGGTCGTCCTCTTTAAAGTAGAGCCGAAGGTAGATGCCAGGGTCATGGGTCGTCCTCTTTAAAGTAGAGCCGAAGGTAGATGCCAGGGTCGTCCCCTTTAAAGAAGAGCCGAAGGTAGATGCCAGGGTCGTGGGTCGTCCCCTTTAAAGAAGAGCCGAAGGTAGATGCCAGGGTCGTGGGTCGTCCCCTTTAAAGAAGAGCCGAAGGTAGATGCCAGGGTCGTGGGTCGTCCCCTTAAAAGAAGAGCCGAAGGTAGATGCCAGGGTCGTGGGTCGTCCGCTTTAAAGAAGAGCCGTAGGTAGATGCCAGGGTCGTGGGTCGTCCGCTTTAAAGAAGAGCCGAAGGTAGATGCCGGGGTCGTGGGTCGTCCGCTTTAAAGAAGAGCCGAAGGTAGATGCCGGGGTCGTGGGTCGTCCCCTTTAAAAGAAGAGCCGAAGGTAGATGCCGGGGTCGTGGGTCGTCCGCTTTAAAGAAGAGCCGAAGGTAGATGCCGGGGACGTGGGTCGTCCGCTTTAAAGAAGAGCCGAAGGTAGATGCCGGGGTCGTGGGTCGTCCGCTTTAAAGAAGAGCCGAAGGTAGATGCCGGGGTCGTGGGTCGTCCGCTTTAAAGAAGAGCCGAAGGTAGATGCCGGGGTCGTGGGTCGTCCCCTTTAAAGAAGAGCCGAAGGTAGATGCCGGGGTCGTGGGTCGTCCCCTTTAAAGAAGAGCCGAAGGTAGATGCCAGGGTCGTGGGTCGTCCCCTTTACAGAAGAGCCGAAGGTAGATGCCAGGGTCGTGGATCATCCCCTTTAAAGAAGAGCCGGAGGTAGATGCCAGGGTCGTGGGACGTCCCCTTTAAAGAAGAGCCGAAGGTAGATGCCAGGGTCGTGGGTCGTCCTCTTTAAAGTAGAGCCGAAGGTAGATGCCAGGGTCATGGGTCGTCCTCTTTAAAGTAGAGCCGAAGGTAGATGCCAGGGTCGTCCCCTTTAAAGAAGAGCCGAAGGTAGATGCCAGGGTCGTGGGTCGTCCGCTTTAAAGAAGAGCCGTAGGTAGATGCCGGGGTCGTGGGTCATCCCCTTTAAAGAAGAGCCGAAGGTAGATGCCAGGGTCGTGGGTCGTCCCCTTTAAAGAAGAGCCGAAGGTAGATGCCAGGGTCGTGGATCATCCCCTTTAAAGAAGAGCCGGAGGTAGATGCCAGGGTCGTGGGACGTCCCCTTTAAAGAAGAGCCGAAGGTAGATGCCAGGGTCATGGGTCGTCCTCTTTAAAGTAGAGCCGAAGGTAGATGCCAGGGTCGTCCCCTTTAAAGAAGAGCCGAAGGTAGATGCCAGGGTCGTGGGTCGTCCTCTTTAAAGAAGAGCCGAAGGTAGATGCTAGGGTCGTGGGTCGTCCCCTTTAAAGAAGAGCCGAAGGTAGATGCCAGGGTCGTGGGTCGTCCCCTTTAAAGAAGAGCCGGAGGTAGATGCCGGGGTCGTGGGTCGTCCGCTTTAAAAGAAGAGCCGAAGGTAGATGCCGGGGTCGTCCCCTTTAAAAGAAGAGCCGAAGGTAGATGCCGGGGTCGTGGGTCGTCCGCTTTAAAGAAGAGCCGAAGGTAGATGCCAGGGTCGTGGGTCGTCCCCTTTAAAGAAGAGCCGAAGGTAGATGCCAGGGTCGTGGGTCGTCCCCTTAAAAGAAGAGCCGAAGGTAGATGCCAGGGTCGTGGGTCGTCCGCTTTAAAGAAGAGCCGTAGGTAGATGCCAGGGTCGTGGGTCGTCCGCTTTAAAGAAGAGCCGAAGGTAGATGCCGGGGTCGTGGGTCGTCCGCTTTAAAGAAGAGCCGAAGGTAGATGCCGGGGTCGTGGGTCGTCCCCTTTAAAAGAAGAGCCGAAGGTAGATGCCGGGGTCGTGGGTCGTCCGCTTTAAAGAAGAGCCGAAGGTAGATGCCGGGGACGTGGGTCGTCCGCTTTAAAGAAGAGCCGAAGGTAGATGCCGGGGTCGTGGGTCGTCCGCTTTAAAGAAGAGCCGAAGGTAGATGCCGGGGTCGTGGGTCGTCCGCTTTAAAGAAGAGCCGAAGGTAGATGCCGGGGTCGTGGGTCGTCCCCTTTAAAGAAGAGCCGAAGGTAGATGCCGGGGTCGTGGGTCGTCCCCTTTAAAGAAGAGCCGAAGGTAGATGCCAGGGTCGTGGGTCGTCCCCTTTACAGAAGAGCCGAAGGTAGATGCCAGGGTCGTGGATCATCCCCTTTAAAGAAGAGCCGGAGGTAGATGCCAGGGTCGTGGGACGTCCCCTTTAAAGAAGAGCCGAAGGTAGATGCCAGGGTCGTGGGTCGTCCTCTTTAAAGTAGAGCCGAAGGTAGATGCCAGGGTCATGGGTCGTCCTCTTTAAAGTAGAGCCGAAGGTAGATGCCAGGGTCGTCCCCTTTAAAGAAGAGCCGAAGGTAGATGCCAGGGTCGTGGGTCGTCCGCTTTAAAGAAGAGCCGTAGGTAGATGCCGGGGTCGTGGGTCATCCCCTTTAAAGAAGAGCCGAAGGTAGATGCCAGGGTCGTGGGTCGTCCCCTTTAAAGAAGAGCCGAAGGTAGATGCCAGGGTCGTGGATCATCCCCTTTAAAGAAGAGCCGGAGGTAGATGCCAGGGTCGTGGGACGTCCCCTTTAAAGAAGAGCCGAAGGTAGATGCCAGGGTCATGGGTCGTCCTCTTTAAAGTAGAGCCGAAGGTAGATGCCAGGGTCGTCCCCTTTAAAGAAGAGCCGAAGGTAGATGCCAGGGTCGTGGGTCGTCCTCTTTAAAGAAGAGCCGAAGGTAGATGCTAGGGTCGTGGGTCGTCCCCTTTAAAGAAGAGCCGAAGGTAGATGCCAGGGTCGTGGGTCGTCCCCTTTAAAGAAGAGCCGGAGGTAGATGCCGGGGTCGTGGGTCGTCCGCTTTAAAAGAAGAGCCGAAGGTAGATGCCGGGGTCGTCCCCTTTAAAAGAAGAGCCGAAGGTAGATGCCGGGGTCGTGGGTCGTCCGCTTTAAAGAAGAGCCGAAGGTAGATGCCGGGGTCGTGGGTCGTCCGCTTTAAAGAAGAGCCGCAGGTAGATGCCGGGGTCGTGGGTCGTCCGCTTTAAAGAAGAGCCGAAGGTAGATGCCGGGGTCGTGGGTCGTCCGCTTTAAAGAAGAGCCGAAGGTAGATGCCGGGGTCGTCCCCTTTAAAAGAAGAGCCGAAGGTAGATGCCGGGGTCGTGGGTCGTCCCCTTTAAAAGAAGAGCCGAAGGTAGATGCCGGGGTCGTGGGTCGTCCGCTTTAAAGAAGAGCCGAAGGTAGATGCCGGGGTTGTGGGTCGTCCGCTTTAAAGAAGAGCCGAAGGTAGATGCCGGGGTCGTGGGTCGTCCGCTTTAAAGAAGAGCCGAAGGTAGATGCCGGGGTCGTTTGTCGTCCGCTTTAAAGAAGAGCCGAAGGTAGATGCCGGGGTCGTGGGTCGTCCCCTTTAAAGTAGAGCCGAAGGTAGATGCCAGGGTCGTGGGTCGTCCCCTTTAAAAGCAGAGCCGAAGGTAGATGCCGGGGTCGTGGGTCGTCCCCTTTAAAAGAAGAGCCGAAGATAGATGCCGGGGTCATGGGTCGTCCCCTTTAAAAGAAGAGCCGAAGGTAGATGCCGGGGTCGTGGGTCGTCCGCTTTAAAGAAGAGCCGAAGGTAGATGCCGGGGTCGTGGGTCGTCCGCTTTAAAGAAGAGCCGAAGGTAGATGCCGGGGTCGTGGGTCGTCCGCTTTAAAGAAGAGCCGAAGGTAGATGCCGGGGTCGTGGGTCGTCCCCTTTAAAAGAAGAGCCGAAGATAGATGCCGGGGTCATGGGTCGTCCCCTTTAAAAGAAGAGCCGAAGGTAGATGCCGGGGTCGTGGGTCGTCCGCTTTAAAGAAGAGCCGAAGGTAGATGCCGGGGTCGTGGGTCGTCCGCTTTAAAGAAGAGCCGAAGGTAGATGCCGGGGTCGTGGGTCGTCCGCTTTAAAGAAGAGCCGAAGGTAGATGCCGGGGTCGTTTGTCGTCCGCTTTAAAGAAGAGCCGAAGGTAGATGCCGGGGTCGTGGGTCGTCCCCTTTAAAGTAGAGCCGAAGGTAGATGCCAGGGTCGTGGGTCGTCCCCTTTAAAAGCAGAGCCGAAGGTAGATGCCGGGGTCGTGGGTCGTCCCCTTTAAAAGAAGAGCCGAAGATAGATGCCGGGGTCATGGGTCGTCCCCTTTAAAAGAAGAGCCGAAGGTAGATGCCGGGGTTGTGGGTCGTCCGCTTTAAAGAAGAGCCGAAGGTAGATGCCGGGGTCGTGGGTCGTCCGCTTTAAAGAAGAGCCGAAGGTAGATGCCGGGGTCGTGGGTCGTCCGCTTTAAAGAAGAGCCGAAGGTAGATGCCAGGGTCGTGGGTCGTCCCCTTTAAAGAAGAGCCGAAGGTAGATGCCAGGGTCGTGGGTCGTCCCCTTAAAAGAAGAGCCGAAGGTAGATGCCAGGGTCGTGGGTCGTCCGCTTTAAAGAAGAGCCGAAGGTAGATGCCAGGGTCGTGGGTCGTCCCCTTTAAAGAAGAGCCGAAGGTAGATGCCAGGGTCGTGGGTCGTCCTCTTTAAAGTAGAGCCGAAGGTAGATGCCAGGGTCGTGGGTCGTCCTCTTTAAAGTAGAGCCGAAGGTAGATGCCAGGGTCGTCCCCTTTAAAGAAGAGCCGAAGGTAGATGCCAGGGTCGTGGGTCGTCCACTTTAAAAGAAGAGCCGAAGGTAGATGCCAGGGTCGTGGGTCGTCCTCTTTAAAGAAGAGCCGAAGGTAGATGCCAGGGTCGTGGGTCGTCCCCTTTAAAGTAGAGCCGAAGGTAGATGCCAGGGTCGTGGGTCGTCCCCTTTAAAAGCAGAGCCGAAGGTAGATGCCAGGGTCGTGGGTCGTCCCCTTTAAAAGAAGAGCCGAAGGTAGATGCCAGGGTCGTGGGTCGTCCCCTTTAAAAGAAGAGCCGAAGGTAGATGCCGGGGTCGTGGGTCGTCCTCTTTAAAAGAAGAGCCGAAGGTAGATGCCGGGGTCGTGGGTCGTCCTCTTTAAAGAAGAGCCGAAGGTAGATGCCGGGGTCGTGGGTCGTCCCCTTTAAAGAAGAGCCGAAGGTAGATGCCGGGGTCGTGGGTCGTCCCCTTTAAAGAAGAGCCGAAGGTAGATGCCGGGGTCGTGGGTCGTCCGCTTTAAAGAAGAGCCGAAGGTAGATGCCGGGGTCGTGGGTCGTCCCCTTTAAAGAAGAGCCGAAGGTAGATGCCGGGGTCGTGGGTCGTCCCCTTTAAAGAAGAGCCGAAGGTAGATGCCAGGGTCGTGGGTCGTCCCCTTTAAAGAAGAGCCGAAGGTAGATGCCAGGGTCGTGGATCATCCCCTTTAAAGAAGAGCCGGAGGTAGATGCCAGGGTCGTGGGACGTCCCCTTTAAAGAAGAGCCGAAGGTAGATGCCAGGGTCGTGGGTCGTTCTCTTTAAAGTAGAGCCGAAGGTAGATGCCAGGGTCATGGGTCGTCCTCTTTAAAGTAGAGCCGAAGGTAGATGCCAGGGTCGTCCCCTTTAAAGAAGAGCCGAAGGTAGATGCCAGGGTCGTGGGTCGTCCCCTTTAAAGAAGAGCCGAAGGTAGATGCCAGGGTCGTCCCCTTTAAAGAAGAGCCGAAGGTAGATGCCAGGGTCGTGGGTCGTCCCCTTTAAAGAAGAGCCGAAGGTAGATGCCAGGGTCGTGGGTCGTCCCCTTAAAAGAAGAGCCGAAGGTAGATGCCAGGGTCGTGGGTCGTCCGCTTTAAAGAAGAGCCGAAGGTAGATGCCAGGGTCGTGGGTCGTCCCCTTTAAAGAAGAGCCGAAGGTAGATGCCGGGGTCGTGGGTCGTCCGCTTTAAAGAAGAGCCGAAGGTAGATGCCGGGGTCGTGGGTCGTCCCCTTTAAAGAAGAGCCGAAGGTAGATGCCGGGGTCGTGGGTCGTCCCCTTTAAAGAAGAGCCGAAGGTAGATGCCAGGGTCGTGGGTCGTCCCCTTTAAAGAAGAGCCGAAGGTAGATGCCAGGGTCGTGGATCATCCCCTTTAAAGAAGAGCCGGAGGTAGATGCCAGGATCGTGGGACGTCCCCTTTAAAGAAGAGCCGAAGGTAGATGCCGGGGTCGTGGGTCGTCCGCTTTAAAGAAGAGCCGAAGGTAGATGCCGGGGTCGTGGGTCGTCCCCTTTAAAGAAGAGCCGAAGGTAGATGCCGGGGTCGTGGGTCGTCCCCTTTAAAGAAGAGCCGAAGGTAGATGCCGGGGTCGTGGGTCGTCCGCTTTAAAGAAGAGCCGAAGGTAGATGCCGGGGTCGTGGGTCGTCCGCTTTAAAGAAGAGCCGAAGGTAGATGCCGGGGTCGTGGGTCGTCCCCTTTAAAGAAGAGCCGAAGGTAGATGCCGGGGTCGTGGGTCGTCCCCTTTAAAGAAGAGCCGAAGGTAGATGCCGGGGTCGTGGGTCGTCCCCTTTAAAGAAGAGCCGAAGGTAGATGCCGGGGTCGTGGGTCGTCCGCTTTAAAGAAGAGCCGAAGGTAGATGCCGGGGTCGTGGGTCGTCCGCTTTAAAGAAGAGCCGAAGGTAGATGCCGGGGTCGTGGGTCGTCCCCTTTAAAGAAGAGCCGAAGGTAGATGCCGGGGTCGTGGGTCGTCCCCTTTAAAGAAGAGCCGAAGGTAGATGCCGGGGTCGTGGGTCGTCCGCTTTAAAGAAGAGCCGAAGGTAGATGCCGGGGTCGTGGGTCGTCCGCTTTAAAGAAGAGCCGAAGGTAGATGCCGGGGTCGTGGGTCGTCCGCTTTAAAGAAGAGCCGAAGGTAGATGCCGGGGTCGTGGGTCGTCCCCTTTAAAGAAGAGCCGAAGGTAGATGCCGGGGTCGTGGGTCGTCCCCTTTAAAGAAGAGCCGAAGGTAGATGCCGGGGTCGTGGGTCGTCCCCTTTAAAGAAGAGCCGAAGGTAGATGCCGGGGTCGTGGGTCGTCCGCTTTAAAGAAGAGCCGAAGGTAGATGCCGGGGTCGTGGGTCGTCCCCTTTAAAGAAGAGCCGAAGGTAGATGCCGGGGTCGTGGGTCGTCCCCTTTAAAGAAGAGCCGAAGGTAGATGCCAGGGTCGTGGGTCGTCCCCTTTAAAGAAGAGCCGAAGGTAGATGCCAGGGTCGTGGATCATCCCCTTTAAAGAAGAGCCGGAGGTAGATGCCAGGGTCGTGGGACGTCCCCTTTAAAGAAGAGCCGAAGGTAGATGCCAGGGTCGTGGGTCGTCCTCTTTAAAGTAGAGCCGAAGGTAGATGCCAGGGTCATGGGTCGTCCTCTTTAAAGTAGAGCCGTAGGTAGATGCCAGGGTCGTCCCCTTTAAAGAAGAGCCGAAGGTAGATGCCAGGGTCGTGGGTCGTCCCCTTTAAAGAAGAGCCGAAGGTAGATGCCAGGGTCGTCCCCTTTAAAGAAGAGCCGAAGGTAGATGCCAGGGTCGTGGGTCGTCCCCTTTAAAGAAGAGCCGAAGGTAGATGCCAGGGTCGTGGGTCGTCCCCTTAAAAGAAGAGCCGAAGGTAGATGCCAGGGTCGTGGGTCGTCCGCTTTAAAGAAGAGCCGAAGGTAGATGCCAGGGTCGTGGGTCGTCCCCTTAAAAGAAGAGCCGAAGGTAGATGCCAGGGTCGTGGGTCGTCCGCTTTAAAGAAGAGCCGAAGGTAGATGCCAGGGTCGTGGGTCGTCCCCTTTAAAGAAGAGCCGAAGGTAGATGCCAGGGTCGTGGGTCGTCCCCTTTAAAGAAGAGCCGAAGGTAGATGCCAGGGTCGTGGGTCGTCCCCTTTAAAAGAAGAGCCGAAGGTAGATGCCAGGGTCGTGGGTCGTCCGCTTTAAAGAAGAGCCGAAGGTAGATGCCAGGGTCGAGGGTCGTCCTCTTAAAAGAAGAGCCGAAGGTAGATGCCAGGGTCGTGGGTCGTCCCCTTTAAAGAAGAGCCGAAGGTAGATGCCAGGGTCGTGGGTCGTCCGCTTTAAAGAAGAGCCGAAGGTAGATGCCAGGGTCGTGGGTCGTCCTCTTTAAAGAAGAGCCCGAAGGTAGATGCCAGGGTCGTGGGTCGTCCCCTTTAAAGAAGAGCCGAAGGTAGATGCCAGGGTCGTGGGTCGTCCCCTTAAAAGAAGAGCCGAAGGTAGATGCCAGGGTCGTGGGTCGTCCGCTTTAAAGAAGAGCCGAAGGTAGATGCCAGGGTCGTGGGTCGTCCCCTTTAAAGAAGAGCCGAAGGTAGATGCCGGGGTCGTGGGTCGTCCCCTTTAAAGAAGAGCCGAAGGTAGATGCCGGGGTCGTGGGTCGTCCCCTTTAAAGAAGAGCCGAAGGTAGATGCCGGGGTCGTGGGTCGTCCCCTTTAAAGAAGAGCCGAAGGTAGATGCCGGGGTCGTGGGTCGTCCCCTTTAAAGAAGAGCCGAAGGTAGATGCCGGGGTCGTGGGTCGTCCGCTTTAAAGAAGAGCCGAAGGTAGATGCCGGGGTCGTGGGTCGTCCGCTTTAAAGAAGAGCCGAAGGTAGATGCCAGGGTCGTGGGTCGTCCGCTTTAAAGAAGAGCCGAAGGTAGATGCCAGGGTCGTGGGTCGTCCCCTTTAAAGAAGAGCCGAAGGTAGATGCCAGGGTCGTGGGTCGTCCTCTTTAAAGTAGAGCCGAAGGTAGATGCCAGGGTCGTGGGTCGTCCTCTTTAAAGTAGAGCCGAAGGTAGATGCCAGGGTCGTCCCCTTTAAAGAAGAGCCGAAGGTAGATGCCAGGGTCGTGGGTCGTCCCCTTTAAAAGAAGAGCCGAAGGTAGATGCCAGGGTCGTGGGTCGTCCTCTTTAAAGAAGAGCCGAAGGTAGATGCCAGGGTCGTGGGTCGTCCCCTTTAAAGTAGAGCCGAAGGTAGATGCCAGGGTCGTGGGTCGTCCCCTTTAAAAGCAGAGCCGAAGGTAGATGCCGGGGTCGTGGGTCGTCCCCTTTAAAAGAAGAGCCGAAGGTAGATGCCGGGGTCGTGGGTCGTCCCCTTTAAAAGAAGAGCCGAAGGTAGATGCCGGGGTCGTGGGTCGTCCCCTTTAAAAGAAGAGCCGAAGGTAGATGCCGGGGTCGTGGGTCGTCCTCTTTAAAGAAGAGCCGAAGGTAGATGCCGGGGTCGTGGGTCGTCCGCTTTAAAGAAGAGCCGAAGGTAGATGCCGGGGTCGTGGGTCGTCCCCTTTAAAGAAGAGCCGAAGGTAGATGCCGGGGTCGTGGGTCGTCCCCTTTAAAGAAGAGCCGAAGGTAGATGCCGGGGTCGTGGGTCGTCCGCTTTAAAGAAGAGCCGAAGGTAGATGCCGGGGTCGTGGGTCGTCCGCTTTAAAGAAGAGCCGAAGGTAGATGCCGGGGTCGTGGGTCGTCCCCTTTAAAGAAGAGCCGAAGGTAGATGCCGGGGTCGTGGGTCGTCCCCTTTAAAGAAGAGCCGAAGGTAGATGCCGGGGTCGTGGGTCGTCCCCTTTAAAGAAGAGCCGAAGGTAGATGCCGGGGTCGTGGGTCGTCCGCTTTAAAGAAGAGCCGAAGGTAGATGCCGGGGTCGTGGGTCGTCCGCTTTAAAGAAGAGCCGAAGGTAGATGCCGGGGTCGTGGGTCGTCCCCTTTAAAGAAGAGCCGAAGGTAGATGCCGGGGTCGTGGGTCGTCCCCTTTAAAGAAGAGCCGAAGGTAGATGCCGGGGTCGTGGGTCGTCCGCTTTAAAGAAGAGCCGAAGGTAGATGCCGGGGTCGTGGGTCGTCCGCTTTAAAGAAGAGCCGAAGGTAGATGCCGGGGTCGTGGGTCGTCCGCTTTAAAGAAGAGCCGAAGGTAGATGCCGGGGTCGTGGGTCGTCCCCTTTAAAGAAGAGCCGAAGGTAGATGCCGGGGTCGTGGGTCGTCCCCTTTAAAGAAGAGCCGAAGGTAGATGCCGGGGTCGTGGGTCGTCCCCTTTAAAGAAGAGCCGAAGGTAGATGCCGGGGTCGTGGGTCGTCCGCTTTAAAGAAGAGCCGAAGGTAGATGCCGGGGTCGTGGGTCGTCCCCTTTAAAGAAGAGCCGAAGGTAGATGCCGGGGTCGTGGGTCGTCCCCTTTAAAGAAGAGCCGAAGGTAGATGCCAGGGTCGTGGGTCGTCCCCTTTAAAGAAGAGCCGAAGGTAGATGCCAGGGTCGTGGATCATCCCCTTTAAAGAAGAGCCGGAGGTAGATGCCAGGATCGTGGGACGTCCCCTTTAAAGAAGAGCCGAAGGTAGATGCCGGGGTCGTGGGTCGTCCGCTTTAAAGAAGAGCCGAAGGTAGATGCCGGGGTCGTGGGTCGTCCCCTTTAAAGAAGAGCCGAAGGTAGATGCCGGGGTCGTGGGTCGTCCCCTTTAAAGAAGAGCCGAAGGTAGATGCCGGGGTCGTGGGTCGTCCGCTTTAAAGAAGAGCCGAAGGTAGATGCCGGGGTCGTGGGTCGTCCGCTTTAAAGAAGAGCCGAAGGTAGATGCCGGGGTCGTGGGTCGTCCCCTTTAAAGAAGAGCCGAAGGTAGATGCCGGGGTCGTGGGTCGTCCCCTTTAAAGAAGAGCCGAAGGTAGATGCCGGGGTCGTGGGTCGTCCCCTTTAAAGAAGAGCCGAAGGTAGATGCCGGGGTCGTGGGTCGTCCGCTTTAAAGAAGAGCCGAAGGTAGATGCCGGGGTCGTGGGTCGTCCGCTTTAAAGAAGAGCCGAAGGTAGATGCCGGGGTCGTGGGTCGTCCCCTTTAAAGAAGAGCCGAAGGTAGATGCCGGGGTCGTGGGTCGTCCGCTTTAAAGAAGAGCCGAAGGTAGATGCCAGGGTCGTGGGTCGTCCCCTTTAAAGAAGAGCCGAAGGTAGATGCCAGGGTCGTGGGTCGTCCTCTTTAAAGTAGAGCCGAAGGTAGATGCCAGGGTCGTGGGTCGTCCTCTTTAAAGTAGAGCCGAAGGTAGATGCCAGGGTCGTCCCCTTTAAAGAAGAGCCGAAGGTAGATGCCAGGGTCGTGGGTCGTCCCCTTTAAAAGAAGAGCCGAAGGTAGATGCCAGGGTCGTGGGTCGTCCTCTTTAAAGAAGAGCCGAAGGTAGATGCCAGGGTCGTGGGTCGTCCCCTTTAAAGTAGAGCCGAAGGTAGATGCCAGGGTCGTGGGTCGTCCCCTTTAAAAGCAGAGCCGAAGGTAGATGCCGGGGTCGTGGGTCGTCCCCTTTAAAAGAAGAGCCGAAGGTAGATGCCGGGGTCGTGGGTCGTCCCCTTTAAAAGAAGAGCCGAAGGTAGATGCCGGGGTCGTGGGTCGTCCCCTTTAAAAGAAGAGCCGAAGGTAGATGCCGGGGTCGTGGGTCGTCCTCTTTAAAGAAGAGCCGAAGGTAGATGCCGGGGTCGTGGGTCGTCCGCTTTAAAGAAGAGCCGAAGGTAGATGCCGGGGTCGTGGGTCGTCCCCTTTAAAGAAGAGCCGAAGGTAGATGCCGGGGTCGTGGGTCGTCCCCTTTAAAGAAGAGCCGAAGGTAGATGCCGGGGTCGTGGGTCGTCCGCTTTAAAGAAGAGCCGAAGGTAGATGCCGGGGTCGTGGGTCGTCCGCTTTAAAGAAGAGCCGAAGGTAGATGCCGGGGTCGTGGGTCGTCCCCTTTAAAGAAGAGCCGAAGGTAGATGCCGGGGTCGTGGGTCGTCCCCTTTAAAGAAGAGCCGAAGGTAGATGCCGGGGTCGTGGGTCGTCCCCTTTAAAGAAGAGCCGAAGGTAGATGCCGGGGTCGTGGGTCGTCCGCTTTAAAGAAGAGCCGAAGGTAGATGCCGGGGTCGTGGGTCGTCCGCTTTAAAGAAGAGCCGAAGGTAGATGCCGGGGTCGTGGGTCGTCCCCTTTAAAGAAGAGCCGAAGGTAGATGCCGGGGTCGTGGGTCGTCCCCTTTAAAGAAGAGCCGAAGGTAGATGCCGGGGTCGTGGGTCGTCCGCTTTAAAGAAGAGCCGAAGGTAGATGCCGGGGTCGTGGGTCGTCCGCTTTAAAGAAGAGCCGAAGGTAGATGCCGGGGTCGTGGGTCGTCCGCTTTAAAGAAGAGCCGAAGGTAGATGCCGGGGTCGTGGGTCGTCCCCTTTAAAGAAGAGCCGAAGGTAGATGCCGGGGTCGTGGGTCGTCCCCTTTAAAGAAGAGCCGAAGGTAGATGCCGGGGTCGTGGGTCGTCCCCTTTAAAGAAGAGCCGAAGGTAGATGCCGGGGTCGTGGGTCGTCCGCTTTAAAGAAGAGCCGAAGGTAGATGCCGGGGTCGTGGGTCGTCCCCTTTAAAGAAGAGCCGAAGGTAGATGCCGGGGTCGTGGGTCGTCCCCTTTAAAGAAGAGCCGAAGGTAGATGCCAGGGTCGTGGGTCGTCCCCTTTAAAGAAGAGCCGAAGGTAGATGCCAGGGTCGTGGATCATCCCCTTTAAAGAAGAGCCGGAGGTAGATGCCAGGATCGTGGGACGTCCCCTTTAAAGAAGAGCCGAAGGTAGATGCCGGGGTCGTGGGTCGTCCGCTTTAAAGAAGAGCCGAAGGTAGATGCCGGGGTCGTGGGTCGTCCCCTTTAAAGAAGAGCCGAAGGTAGATGCCGGGGTCGTGGGTCGTCCCCTTTAAAGAAGAGCCGAAGGTAGATGCCGGGGTCGTGGGTCGTCCGCTTTAAAGAAGAGCCGAAGGTAGATGCCGGGGTCGTGGGTCGTCCGCTTTAAAGAAGAGCCGAAGGTAGATGCCGGGGTCGTGGGTCGTCCCCTTTAAAGAAGAGCCGAAGGTAGATGCCGGGGTCGTGGGTCGTCCCCTTTAAAGAAGAGCCGAAGGTAGATGCCGGGGTCGTGGGTCGTCCCCTTTAAAGAAGAGCCGAAGGTAGATGCCGGGGTCGTGGGTCGTCCGCTTTAAAGAAGAGCCGAAGGTAGATGCCGGGGTCGTGGGTCGTCCGCTTTAAAGAAGAGCCGAAGGTAGATGCCGGGGTCGTGGGTCGTCCCCTTTAAAGAAGAGCCGAAGGTAGATGCCGGGGTCGTGGGTCGTCCCCTTTAAAGAAGAGCCGAAGGTAGATGCCGGGGTCGTGGGTCGTCCGCTTTAAAGAAGAGCCGAAGGTAGATGCCGGGGTCGTGGGTCGTCCGCTTTAAAGAAGAGCCGAAGGTAGATGCCGGGGTCGTGGGTCGTCCGCTTTAAAGAAGAGCCGAAGGTAGATGCCGGGGTCGTGGGTCGTCCCCTTTAAAGAAGAGCCGAAGGTAGATGCCGGGGTCGTGGGTCGTCCCCTTTAAAGAAGAGCCGAAGGTAGATGCCGGGGTCGTGGGTCGTCCCCTTTAAAGAAGAGCCGAAGGTAGATGCCGGGGTCGTGGGTCGTCCGCTTTAAAGAAGAGCCGAAGGTAGATGCCGGGGTCGTGGGTCGTCCCCTTTAAAGAAGAGCCGAAGGTAGATGCCGGGGTCGTGGGTCGTCCCCTTTAAAGAAGAGCCGAAGGTAGATGCCAGGGTCGTGGGTCGTCCCCTTTAAAGAAGAGCCGAAGGTAGATGCCAGGGTCGTGGATCATCCCCTTTAAAGAAGAGCCGGAGGTAGATGCCAGGGTCGTGGGACGTCCCCTTTAAAGAAGAGCCGAAGGTAGATGCCAGGGTCGTGGGTCGTCCTCTTTAAAGTAGAGCCGAAGGTAGATGCCAGGGTCATGGGTCGTCCTCTTTAAAGTAGAGCCGTAGGTAGATGCCAGGGTCGTCCCCTTTAAAGAAGAGCCGAAGGTAGATGCCAGGGTCGTGGGTCGTCCCCTTTAAAGAAGAGCCGAAGGTAGATGCCAGGGTCGTCCCCTTTAAAGAAGAGCCGAAGGTAGATGCCAGGGTCGTGGGTCGTCCCCTTTAAAGAAGAGCCGAAGGTAGATGCCAGGGTCGTGGGTCGTCCCCTTAAAAGAAGAGCCGAAGGTAGATGCCAGGGTCGTGGGTCGTCCGCTTTAAAGAAGAGCCGAAGGTAGATGCCAGGGTCGTGGGTCGTCCCCTTTAAAGAAGAGCCAAAGGTAGATGCCAGGGTCGTGGGTCGTCCCCTTTAAAGAAGAGCCGAAGGTAGATGCCAGGGTCGTGGGTCGTCCCCTTTAAAGAAGAGCCGAAGGTAGATGCCGGGGTCGTGGGTCGTCCCCTTCAAAGAAGAGCCGAAGGTAGATGCCGGGGTCGTGGGTCGTCCGCTTTAAAGAAGAGCCGAAGGTAGATGCCGGGGTCGTGGGTCGTCCCCTTTAAAGAAGAGCCAAAGGTAGATGCCGGGGTCGTCCCCTTTAAAGAAGAGCCGAAGGTAGATGCCGGGGTCGTGGGTCGTCCCCTTTAAAGAAGAGCCGAAGGTAGATGCCGGGGTCGTGGATCATCCCCTTTAAAGAAGAGCCGGAGGTAGATGCCAGGGTCGTGGGACGTCCCCTTTAAAGAAGAGCCGAAGGTAGATGCCAGGGTCGTGGGTCGTCCTCTTTAAAGTAGAGCCGAAGGTAGATGCCAGGGTCATGGGTCGTCCTCTTTAAAGTAGAGCCGAAGGTAGATGCCAGGGTCGTCCCCTTTAAAGAAGAGCCGAAGGTAGATGCCAGGGTCGTGGGTCGTCCCCTTTAAAGAAGAGCCGAAGGTAGATGCCAGGGTCGTCCCCTTTAAAGAAGAGCCGAAGGTAGATGCCAGGGTCGTGGGTCGTCCCCTTTAAAGAAGAGCCGAAGGTAGATGCCGGGGTCGTGGGTCGTCCGCTTTAAAGAAGAGCCGAAGGTAGATGCCGGGGTCGTGGGTCGTCCCCTTTAAAGAAGAGCCGAAGGTAGATGCCGGGGTCGTGGGTCGTCCGCTTTAAAGAAGAGCCGAAGGTAGATGCCAGGGTCGTGGGTCGTCCCCTTTAAAGAAGAGCCGAAGGTAGATGCCAGGGTCGTGGGTCGTCCTCTTTAAAGTAGAGCCGAAGGTAGATGCCAGGGTCGTGGGTCGTCCTCTTTAAAGTAGAGCCGAAGGTAGATGCCAGGGTCGTCCCCTTTAAAGAAGAGCCGAAGGTAGATGCCAGGGTCGTGGGTCGTCCCCTTTAAAAGAAGAGCCGAAGGTAGATGCCAGGGTCGTGGGTCGTCCTCTTTAAAGAAGAGCCGAAGGTAGATGCCAGGGTCGTGGGTCGTCCCCTTTAAAGTAGAGCCGAAGGTAGATGCCAGGGTCGTGGGTCGTCCCCTTTAAAAGCAGAGCCGAAGGTAGATGCCGGGGTCGTGGGTCGTCCCCTTTAAAAGAAGAGCCGAAGGTAGATGCCGGGGTCGTGGGTCGTCCCCTTTAAAAGAAGAGCCGAAGGTAGATGCCGGGGTCGTGGGTCGTCCCCTTTAAAAGAAGAGCCGAAGGTAGATGCCGGGGTCGTGGGTCGTCCTCTTTAAAGAAGAGCCGAAGGTAGATGCCGGGGTCGTGGGTCGTCCGCTTTAAAGAAGAGCCGAAGGTAGATGCCGGGGTCGTGGGTCGTCCCCTTTAAAGAAGAGCCGAAGGTAGATGCCGGGGTCGTGGGTCGTCCCCTTTAAAGAAGAGCCGAAGGTAGATGCCGGGGTCGTGGGTCGTCCGCTTTAAAGAAGAGCCGAAGGTAGATGCCGGGGTCGTGGGTCGTCCGCTTTAAAGAAGAGCCGAAGGTAGATGCCGGGGTCGTGGGTCGTCCCCTTTAAAGAAGAGCCGAAGGTAGATGCCGGGGTCGTGGGTCGTCCCCTTTAAAGAAGAGCCGAAGGTAGATGCCGGGGTCGTGGGTCGTCCCCTTTAAAGAAGAGCCGAAGGTAGATGCCGGGGTCGTGGGTCGTCCGCTTTAAAGAAGAGCCAAAGGTAGATGCCGGGGTCGTGGGTCGTCCGCTTTAAAGAAGAGCCGAAGGTAGATGCCGGGGTCGTGGGTCGTCCCCTTTAAAGAAGAGCCGAAGGTAGATGCCGGGGTCGTGGGTCGTCCCCTTTAAAGAAGAGCCGAAGGTAGATGCCGGGGTCGTGTGTCGTCCGCTTTAAAGAAGAGCCGAAGGTAGATGCCGGGGTCGTGGGTCGTCCGCTTTAAAGAAGAGCCGAAGGTAGATGCCGGGGTCGTGGGTCGTCCGCTTTAAAGAAGAGCCGAAGGTAGATGCCGGGGTCGTGGGTCGTCCCCTTTAAAGAAGAGCCGAAGGTAGATGCCGGGGTCGTGGGTCGTCCCCTTTAAAGAAGAGCCGAAGGTAGATGCCGGGGTCGTGGGTCGTCCCCTTTAAAGAAGAGCCGAAGGTAGATGCCGGGGTCGTGGGTCGTCCGCTTTAAAGAAGAGCCGAAGGTAGATGCCGGGGTCGTGGGTCGTCCCCTTTAAAGAAGAGCCGAAGGTAGATGCCGGGGTCGTGGGTCGTCCCCTTTAAAGAAGAGCCGAAGGTAGATGCCAGGGTCGTGGGTCGTCCCCTTTAAAGAAGAGCCGAAGGTAGATGCCAGGGTCGTGGATCATCCCCTTTAAAGAAGAGCCGGAGGTAGATGCCAGGATCGTGGGACGTCCCCTTTAAAGAAGAGCCGAAGGTAGATGCCGGGGTCGTGGGTCGTCCGCTTTAAAGAAGAGCCGAAGGTAGATGCCGGGGTCGTGGGTCGTCCCCTTTAAAGAAGAGCCGAAGGTAGATGCCGGGGTCGTGGGTCGTCCCCTTTAAAGAAGAGCCGAAGGTAGATGCCGGGGTCGTGGGTCGTCCGCTTTAAAGAAGAGCCGAAGGTAGATGCCGGGGTCGTGGGTCGTCCGCTTTAAAGAAGAGCCGAAGGTAGATGCCGGGGTCGTGGGTCGTCCCCTTTAAAGAAGAGCCGAAGGTAGATGCCGGGGTCGTGGGTCGTCCCCTTTAAAGAAGAGCCGAAGGTAGATGCCGGGGTCGTGGGTCGTCCCCTTTAAAGAAGAGCCGAAGGTAGATGCCGGGGTCGTGGGTCGTCCGCTTTAAAGAAGAGCCGAAGGTAGATGCCGGGGTCGTGGGTCGTCCGCTTTAAAGAAGAGCCGAAGGTAGATGCCGGGGTCGTGGGTCGTCCCCTTTAAAGAAGAGCCGAAGGTAGATGCCGGGGTCGTCCCCTTTAAAGAAGAGCCGAAGGTAGATGCCGGGGTCGTGGGTCGTCCGCTTTAAAGAAGAGCCGAAGGTAGATGCCGGGGTCGTGGGTCGTCCGCTTTAAAGAAGAGCCGAAGGTAGATGCCGGGGTCGTGGGTCGTCCGCTTTAAAGAAGAGCCGAAGGTAGATGCCGGGGTCGTGGGTCGTCCCCTTTAAAGAAGAGCCGAAGGTAGATGCCGGGGTCGTGGGTCGTCCCCTTTAAAGAAGAGCCGAAGGTAGATGCCGGGGTCGTGGGTCGTCCCCTTTAAAGAAGAGCCGAAGGTAGATGCCGGGGTCGTGGGTCGTCCGCTTTAAAGAAGAGCCGAAGGTAGATGCCGGGGTCGTGGGTCGTCCCCTTTAAAGAAGAGCCGAAGGTAGATGCCGGGGTCGTGGGTCGTCCCCTTTAAAGAAGAGCCGAAGGTAGATGCCAGGGTCGTGGGTCGTCCCCTTTAAAGAAGAGCCGAAGGTAGATGCCAGGGTCGTGGATCATCCCCTTTAAAGAAGAGCCGGAGGTAGATGCCAGGGTCGTGGGACGTCCCCTTTAAAGAAGAGCCGAAGGTAGATGCCAGGGTCGTGGGTCGTCCTCTTTAAAGTAGAGCCGAAGGTAGATGCCAGGGTCATGGGTCGTCCTCTTTAAAGTAGAGCCGTAGGTAGATGCCAGGGTCGTCCCCTTTAAAGAAGAGCCGAAGGTAGATGCCAGGGTCGTGGGTCGTCCCCTTTAAAGAAGAGCCGAAGGTAGATGCCAGGGTCGTCCCCTTTAAAGAAGAGCCGAAGGTAGATGCCAGGGTCGTGGGTCGTCCCCTTTAAAGAAGAGCCGAAGGTAGATGCCAGGGTCGTGGGTCGTCCCCTTAAAAGAAGAGCCGAAGGTAGATGCCAGGGTCGTGGGTCGTCCGCTTTAAAGAAGAGCCGAAGGTAGATGCCAGGGTCGTGGGTCGTCCCCTTTAAAGAAGAGCCAAAGGTAGATGCCAGGGTCGTGGGTCGTCCCCTTTAAAGAAGAGCCGAAGGTAGATGCCAGGGTCGTGGGTCGTCCCCTTTAAAGAAGAGCCGAAGGTAGATGCCGGGGTCGTGGGTCGTCCCCTTCAAAGAAGAGCCGAAGGTAGATGCCGGGGTCGTGGGTCGTCCGCTTTAAAGAAGAGCCGAAGGTAGATGCCGGGGTCGTGGGTCGTCCCCTTTAAAGAAGAGCCAAAGGTAGATGCCGGGGTCGTCCCCTTTAAAGAAGAGCCGAAGGTAGATGCCGGGGTCGTGGGTCGTCCCCTTTAAAGAAGAGCCGAAGGTAGATGCCGGGGTCGTGGATCATCCCCTTTAAAGAAGAGCCGGAGGTAGATGCCAGGGTCGTGGGACGTCCCCTTTAAAGAAGAGCCGAAGGTAGATGCCAGGGTCGTGGGTCGTCCTCTTTAAAGTAGAGCCGAAGGTAGATGCCAGGGTCATGGGTCGTCCTCTTTAAAGTAGAGCCGAAGGTAGATGCCAGGGTCGTCCCCTTTAAAGAAGAGCCGAAGGTAGATGCCAGGGTCGTGGGTCGTCCCCTTTAAAGAAGAGCCGAAGGTAGATGCCAGGGTCGTCCCCTTTAAAGAAGAGCCGAAGGTAGATGCCAGGGTCGTGGGTCGTCCCCTTTAAAGAAGAGCCGAAGGTAGATGCCAGGGTCGTGGGTCGTCCCCTTAAAAGAAGAGCCGAAGGTAGATGCCAGGGTCGTGGGTCGTCCCCTTTAAAGAAGAGCCGAAGGTAGATGCCAGGGTCGTGGGTCGTCCCCTTAAAAGAAGAGCCGAAGGTAGATGCCAGGGTCGTGGGTCGTCCGCTTTAAAGAAGAGCCGAAGGTAGATGCCAGGGTCGTGGGTCGTCCCCTTTAAAGAAGAGCCGAAGGTAGATGCCAGGGTCGTGGGTCGTCCCCTTTAAAGAAGAGCCGAAGGTAGATGCCGGGGTCGTGGGTCGTCCCCTTTAAAGAAGAGCCGAAGGTAGATGCCGGGGTCGTGGGTCGTCCCCTTTAAAGAAGAGCCGAAGGTAGATGCCGGGGTCGTGGGTCGTCCGCTTTAAAGAAGAGCCGAAGGTAGATGCCGGGGTCGTGGGTCGTCCCCTTTAAAGAAGAGCCGAAGGTAGATGCCGGGGTCGTGGGTCGTCCCCTTTAAAGAAGAGCCGAAGGTAGATGCCGGGGTCGTGGGTCGTCCCCTTTAAAGAAGAGCCGAAGGTAGATGCCAGGGTCGTGGATCATCCCCTTTAAAGAAGAGCCGGAGGTAGATGCCAGGGTCGTGGGACGTCCCCTTTAAAGAAGAGCCGAAGGTAGATGCCAGGGTCGTGGGTCGTCCTCTTTAAAGTAGAGCCGAAGGTAGATGCCAGGGTCATGGGTCGTCCTCTTTAAAGTAGAGCCGAAGGTAGATGCCAGGGTCGTCCCCTTTAAAGAAGAGCCGAAGGTAGATGCCAGGGTCGTGGGTCGTCCGCTTTAAAGAAGAGCCGAAGGTAGATGCCAGGGTCGTGGGTCGTCCCCTTTAAAGAAGAGCCGAAGGTAGATGCCAGGGTCGTGGGTCGTCCCCTTTAAAGAAGAGCCGAAGGTAGATGCCAGGGTCGTGGGTCGTCCCCTTTAAAGAAGAGCCGAAGGTAGATGCCGGGGTCGTGGGTCGTCCCCTTTAAAGAAGAGCCGAAGGTAGATGCCGGGGTCGTGGGTCGTCCCCTTTAAAGAAGAGCCGAAGGTAGATGCCAGGGTCGTCCCCTTTAAAGAAGAGCCGAAGGTAGATGCCAGGGTCGTGGGTCGTCCCCTTTAAAGAAGAGCCGAAGGTAGATGCCAGGGTCGTCCCCTTTAAAGAAGAGCCGAAGGTAGATGCCAGGGTCGTGGGTCGTCCCCTTTAAAGAAGAGCCGAAGGTAGATGCCGGGGTCGTGGGTCGTCCGCTTTAAAGAAGAGCCGAAGGTAGATGCCGGGGTCGTGGGTCGTCCCCTTTAAAGAAGAGCCGAAGGTAGATGCCGGGGTCGTGGGTCGTCCCCTTTAAAGAAGAGCCGAAGGTAGATGCCGGGGTCGTGGGTCGTCCCCTTTAAAGAAGAGCCGAAGGTAGATGCCGGGGTCGTGGATCATCCCCTTTAAAGAAGAGCCGGAGGTAGATGCCAGGGTCGTGGGACGTCCCCTTTAAAGAAGAGCCGAAGGTAGATGCCAGGGTCGTGGGTCGTCCTCTTTAAATTAGAGCCGAAGGTAGATGCCAGGGTCGTGGGTCGTCCTCTTTAAAGTAGAGCCGAAGGTAGATGCCAGGGTCATGGGTCGTCCTCTTTAAAGTAGAGCCGAAGGTAGATGCCAGGGTCGTCCCCTTTAAAGAAGAGCCGAAGGTAGATGCCAGGGTCGTGGGTCGTCCCCTTTAAAGAAGAGCCGAAGGTAGATGCCAGGGTCGTCCCCTTTAAAGAAGAGCCGAAGGTAGATGCCAGGGTCGTGGGTCGTCCCCTTTAAAGAAGAGCCGAAGGTAGATGCCAGGGTCGTGGGTCGTCCCCTTAAAAGAAGAGCCGAAGGTAGATGCCAGGGTCGTGGGTCGTCCCCTTTAAAGAAGAGCCGAAGGTAGATGCCAGGGTCGTGGGTCGTCCCCTTAAAAGAAGAGCCGAAGGTAGATGCCAGGGTCGTGGGTCGTCCGCTTTAAAGAAGAGCCGAAGGTAGATGCCAGGGTCGTGGGTCGTTCCCTTTAAAGAAGAGCCGAAGGTAGATGCCAGGGTCGTGGGTCGTCCCCTTTAAAGAAGAGCCGAAGGTAGATGCCAGGGTCGTGGGTCGTCCCCTTTAAAGAAGAGCCGAAGGTAGATGCCGGGGTCGTGGGTCGTCCCCTTTAAAGAAGAGCCGAAGGTAGATGCCGGGGTCGTGGGTCGTCCGCTTTAAAGAAGAGCCGAAGGTAGATGCCGGGGTCGTGGGTCGTCCCCTTTAAAGAAGAGCCGAAGGTAGATGCCGGGGTCGTGGGTCGTCCCCTTTAAAGAAGAGCCGAAGGTAGATGCCGGGGTCGTGGGTCGTCCCCTTTAAAGAAGAGCCGAAGGTAGATGCCAGGGTCGTGGATCATCCCCTTTAAAGAAGAGCCGGAGGTAGATGCCAGGGTCGTGGGACGTCCCCTTTAAAGAAGAGCCGAAGGTAGATGCCAGGGTCGTGGGTCGTCCTCTTTAAAGTAGAGCCGAAGGTAGATGCCAGGGTCATGGGTCGTCCTCTTTAAAGTAGAGCCGAAGGTAGATGCCAGGGTCGTCCCCTTTAAAGAAGAGCCGAAGGTAGATGCCAGGGTCGTGGGTCGTCCCCTTTAAAGAAGAGCCGAAGGTAGATGCCGGGGTCGTGGGTCGTCCCCTTTAAAGAAGAGCCGAAGGTAGATGCCGGGGTCGTGGGTCGTCTGCTTTAAAGAAGAGCCGAAGGTAGATGCCGGGGTCGTGGGTCGTCCGCTTTAAAGAAGAGCCGAAGGTAGATGCCGGGGTCGTGGGTCGTCCCCTTTAAAGAAGAGCCGAAGGTAGATGCCGGGGTCGTGGGTCGTCCCCTTTAAAGAAGAGCCGAAGGTAGATGCCGGGGTCGTGGGTCGTCCCCTTTAAAGAAGAGCCGAAGGTAGATGCCAGGGTCGTCCCCTTTAAAGAAGAGCCGAAGGTAGATGCCAGGGTCGTGGGTCGTCCCCTTTAAAGAAGAGCCGAAGGTAGATGCCAGGGTCGTGGGTCGTCCCCTTAAAAGAAGAGCCGAAGGTAGATGCCAGGGTCGTGGGTCGTCCCCTTTAAAGAAGAGCCGAAGGTAGATGCCAGGGTCGTGGGTCGTCCCCTTAAAAGAAGAGCCGAAGGTAGATGCCAGGGTCGTGGGTCGTCCGCTTTAAAGAAGAGCCGAAGGTAGATGCCAGGGTCGTGGGTCGTCCCCTTTAAAGAAGAGCCGAAGGTAGATGCCAGGGTCGTGGGTCGTCCCCTTTAAAGAAGAGCCGAAGGTAGATGCCAGGGTCGTGGGTCGTCCCCTTTAAAGAAGAGCCGAAGGTAGATGCCGGGGTCGTGGGTCGTCCCCTTTAAAGAAGAGCCGAAGGTAGATGCCGGGGTCGTGGGTCGTCCGCTTTAAAGAAGAGCCGAAGGTAGATGCCGGGGTCGTGGGTCGTCCCCTTTAAAGAAGAGCCGAAGGTAGATGCCGGGGTCGTGGGTCGTCCCCTTTAAAGAAGAGCCGAAGGTAGATGCCGGGGTCGTGGGTCGTCCCCTTTAAAGAAGAGCCGAAGGTAGATGCCAGGGTCGTGGATCATCCCCTTTAAAGAAGAGCCGGAGGTAGATGCCAGGGTCGTGGGACGTCCCCTTTAAAGAAGAGCCGAAGGTAGATGCCAGGGTCGTGGGTCGTCCTCTTTAAAGTAGAGCCGAAGGTAGATGCCAGGGTCATGGGTCGTCCTCTTTAAAGTAGAGCCGAAGGTAGATGCCAGGGTCGTCCCCTTTAAAGAAGAGCCGAAGGTAGATGCCAGGGTCGTGGGTCGTCCCCTTTAAAGAAGAGCCGAAGGTAGATGCCGGGGTCGTGGGTCGTCCCCTTTAAAGAAGAGCCGAAGGTAGATGCCGGGGTCGTGGGTCGTCTGCTTTAAAGAAGAGCCGAAGGTAGATGCCGGGGTCGTGGGTCGTCCGCTTTAAAGAAGAGCCGAAGGTAGATGCCGGGGTCGTGGGTCGTCCCCTTTAAAGAAGAGCCGAAGGTAGATGCCGGGGTCGTGGGTCGTCCCCTTTAAAGAAGAGCCGAAGGTAGATGCCGGGGTCGTGGGTCGTCCCCTTTAAAGAAGAGCCGAAGGTAGATGCCAGGGTCGTCCCCTTTAAAGAAGAGCCGAAGGTAGATGCCAGGGTCGTGGGTCGTCCCCTTTAAAGAAGAGCCGAAGGTAGATGCCAGGGTCGTCCCCTTTAAAGAAGAGCCGAAGGTAGATGCCAGGGTCGTGGGTCGTCCCCTTTAAAGAAGAGCCGAAGGTAGATGCCAGGGTCGTGGGTCGTCCTCTTTAAAGTAGAGCCGAAGGTAGATGCCAGGGTCATGGGTCGTCCTCTTTAAAGTAGAGCCGAAGGTAGATGCCAGGGTCGTCCCCTTTAAAGAAGAGCCGAAGGTAGATGCCAGGGTCGTGGGTCGTCCCCTTTAAAGAAGAGCCGAAGGTAGATGCCGGGGTCGTGGGTCGTCCCCTTTAAAGAAGAGCCGAAGGTAGATGCCGGGGTCGTGGGTCGTCTGCTTTAAAGAAGAGCCGAAGGTAGATGCCGGGGTCGTGGGTCGTCCGCTTTAAAGAAGAGCCGAAGGTAGATGCCAGGGTCATGGGTCGTCCTCTTTAAAGTAGAGCCGAAGGTAGATGCCAGGGTCGTCCCCTTTAAAGAAGAGCCGAAGGTAGATGCCATGGTCGTGGGTCGTCCCCTTTAAAGAAGAGCCGAAGGTAGATGCCGGGGTCGTGGGTCGTCCCCTTTAAAGAAGAGCCGAAGGTAGATGCCGGGGTCGTGGGTCGTCTGCTTTAAAGAAGAGCCGAAGGTAGATGCCGGGGTCGTGGGTCGTCCGCTTTAAAGAAGAGCCGAAGGTAGATGCCGGGGTCGTGGGTCGTCCCCTTTAAAGAAGAGCCGAAGGTAGATGCCGGGGTCGTGGGTCGTCCCCTTTAAAGAAGAGCCGAAGGTAGATGCCGGGGTCGTGGGTCGTCCCCTTTAAAGAAGAGCCGAAGGTAGATGCCGGGGTCGTGGGTCGTCTGCTTTAAAGAAGAGCCGAAGGTAGATGCCGGGGTCGTGGGTCGTCCGCTTTAAAGAAGAGCCGAAGGTAGATGCCGGGGTCGTGGGTCGTCCCCTTTAAAGAAGAGCCGAAGGTAGATGCCGGGGTCGTGGGTCGTCCCCTTTAAAGAAGAGCCGAAGGTAGATGCCGGGGTCGTGGGTCGTCCCCTTTAAAGAAGAGCCGAAGGTAGATGCCAGGGTCGTCCCCTTTAAAGAAGAGCCGAAGGTAGATGCCAGGGTCGTGGGTCGTCCCCTTTAAAGAAGAGCCGAAGGTAGATGCCAGGGTCGTCCCCTTTAAAGAAGAGCCGAAGGTAGATGCCAGGGTCGTGGGTCGTCCCCTTTAAAGAAGAGCCGAAGGTAGATGCCAGGGTCGTGGGTCGTCCCCTTAAAAGAAGAGCCGAAGGTAGATGCCAGGGTCGTGGGTCGTCCGCTTTAAAGAAGAGCCGAAGGTAGATGCCAGGGTCGTGGGTCGTCCCCTTTAAAGAAGAGCCGAAGGTAGATGCCAGGGTCGTGGGTCGTCCCCTTTAAAGAAGAGCCGAAGGTAGATGCCAGGGTCGTGGGTCGTCCCCTTTAAAGAAGAGCCGAAGGTAGATGCCGGGGTCGTGGGTCGTCCCCTTTAAAGAAGAGCCGAAGGTAGATGCCGGGGTCGTGGGTCGTCCGCTTTAAAGAAGAGCCGAAGGTAGATGCCGGGGTCGTGGGTCGTCCCCTTTAAAGAAGAGCCGAAGGTAGATGCCGGGGTCGTGGGTCGTCCCCTTTAAAGAAGAGCCGAAGGTAGATGCCGGGGTCGTGGGTCGTCCCCTTTAAAGAAGAGCCGAAGGTAGATGCCGGGGTCGTGGATCATCCCCTTTAAAGAAGAGCCGAAGGTAGATGCCAGGGTCGTCCCCTTTAAAGAAGAGCCGAAGGTAGATGCCAGGGTCGTGGGTCGTCCCCTTTAAAGAAGAGCCGAAGGTAGATGCCAGGGTCGTGGGTCGTCCCCTTAAAAGAAGAGCCGAAGGTAGATGCCAGGGTCGTGGGTCGTCCGCTTTAAAGAAGAGCCGAAGGTAGATGCCAGGGTCGTGGGTCGTCCCCTTTAAAGAAGAGCCGAAGGTAGATGCCAGGGTCGTGGGTCGTCCCCTTTAAAGAAGAGCCGAAGGTAGATGCCGGGGTCGTGGGTCGTCCCCTTTAAAGAAGAGCCGAAGGTAGATGCCGGGGTCGTGGGTCGTCCCCTTTAAAGAAGAGCCGAAGGTAGATGCCGGGGTCGTGGGTCGTCCGCTTTAAAGAAGAGCCGAAGGTAGATGCCGGGGTCGTGGGTCGTCCGCTTTAAAGAAGAGCCGAAGGTAGATGCCGGGGTCGTGGGTCGTCCCCTTTAAAGAAGAGCCGAAGGTAGATGCCGGGGTCGTGGGTCGTCCCCTTTAAAGAAGAGCCGAAGGTAGATGCCAGGGTCGTGGGTCGTCCCCTTTAAAGAAGAGCCGAAGGTAGATGCCAGGGTCGTGGGTCGTCCCCTTAAAAGAAGAGCCGAAGGTAGATGCCAGGGTCGTGGGTCGTCCGCTTTAAAGAAGAGCCGAAGGTAGATGCCAGGGTCGTGGGTCGTCCCCTTTAAAGAAGAGCCGAAGGTAGATGCCGGGGTCGTGGGTCGTCCCCATTAAAGAAGAGCCGAAGGTAGATGCCGGGGTCGTGGGTCGTCCCCTTTAAAGAAGAGCCGAAGGTAGATGCCGGGGTCGTGGGTCGTCCCCTTTAAAGAAGAGCCGAAGGTAGATGCCGGGGTCGTGGGTCGTCCGCTTTAAAGAAGAGCCGAAGGTAGATGCCGGGGTCGTGGGTCGTCCGCTTTAAAGAAGAGCCGAAGGTAGATGCCGGGGTCGTGGGTCGTCCCCTTTAAAGAAGAGCCGAAGGTAGATGCCGGGGTCGTGGGTCGTCCCCTTTAAAGAAGAGCCGAAGGTAGATGCCGGGGTCGTGGATCATCCCCTTTAAAGAAGAGCCGGAGGTAGATGCCAGGGTCGTGGGACGTCCCCTTTAAAGAAGAGCCGAAGGTAGATGCCAGGGTCGTGGGTCGTCCTCTTTAAAGTAGAGCCGAAGGTAGATGCCAGGGTCATGGGTCGTCCTCTTTAAAGTAGAGCCGAAGGTAGATGCCAGGGTCGTCCCCTTTAAAGAAGAGCCGAAGGTAGATGCCAGGGTCGTGGGTCGTCCCCTTTAAAGAAGAGCCGAAGGTAGATGCCAGGGTCGTCCCCTTTAAAGAAGAGCCGAAGGTAGATGCCAGGGTCGTGGGTCGTCCCCTTTAAAGAAGAGCCGAAGGTAGATGCCAGGGTCGTGGGTCGTCCCCTTAAAAGAAGAGCCGAAGGTAGATGCCAGGGTCGTGGGTCGTCCCCTTTAAAGAAGAGCCGAAGGTAGATGCCAGGGTCGTGGGTCGTCCCCTTAAAAGAAGAGCCGAAGGTAGATGCCAGGGTCGTGGGTCGTCCGCTTTAAAGAAGAGCCGAAGGTAGATGCCAGGGTCGTGGGTCGTCCCCTTTAAAGAAGAGCCGAAGGTAGATGCCAGGGTCGTGGGTCGTCCCCTTTAAAGAAGAGCCGAAGGTAGATGCCAGGGTCGTGGGTCGTCCCCTTTAAAGAAGAGCCGAAGGTAGATGCCGTGGTCGTGGGTCGTCCCCTTTAAAGAAGAGCCGAAGGTAGATGCCGGGGTCGTGGGTCGTCCGCTTTAAAGAAGAGCCGAAGGTAGATGCCGGGGTCGTGGGTCGTCCCCTTTAAAGAAGAGCCGAAGGTAGATGCCGGGGTCGTGGGTCGTCCCCTTTAAAGAAGAGCCGAAGGTAGATGCCGGGGTCGTGGGTCGTCCCCTTTAAAGAAGAGCCGAAGGTAGATGCCAGGGTCGTGGATCATCCCCTTTAAAGAAGAGCCGGAGGTAGATGCCAGGGTCGTGGGACGTCCCCTTTAAAGAAGAGCCGAAGGTAGATGCCAGGGTCGTGGGTCGTCCTCTTTAAAGTAGAGCCGAAGGTAGATGCCAGGGTCATGGGTCGTCCTCTTTAAAGTAGAGCCGAAGGTAGATGCCAGGGTCGTCCCCTTTAAAGAAGAGCCGAAGGTAGATGCCAGGGTCGTGGGTCGTCCCCTTTAAAGAAGAGCCGAAGGTAGATGCCAGGGTCGTCCCCTTTAAAGAAGAGCCGAAGGTAGATGCCAGGGTCGTGGGTCGTCCCCTTTAAAGAAGAGCCGAAGGTAGATGCCAGGGTCGTGGGTCGTCCCCTTAAAAGAAGAGCCGAAGGTAGATGCCAGGGTCGTGGGTCGTCCGCTTTAAAGAAGAGCCGAAGGTAGATGCCAGGGTCGTGGGTCGTCCCCTTTAAAGAAGAGCCGAAGGTAGATGCCAGGGTCGTGGGTCGTCCCCTTTAAAGAAGAGCCGAAGGTAGATGCCAGGGTCGTGGGTCGTCCCCTTTAAAAGAAGAGCCGAAGGTAGATGCCAGGGTCGTGGGTCGTCCGCTTTAAAGAAGAGCCGAAGGTAGATGCCGGGGTCGTGGGTCGTCCCCTTTAAAGAAGAGCCGAAGGTAGATGCCAGGGTCGTGGGTCGTCCCCTTTAAAGAAGAGCCGAAGGTAGATGCCAGGGTCGTGGGTCGTCCCCTTTAAAGAAGAGCCGAAGGTAGATGCCAGGGTCGTGGGTCGTCCGCTTTAAAGAAGAGCCGAAGGTAGATGCCAGGGTCGTGGGTCGTCCTCTTTAAAGAAGAGCCCGAAGGTAGATGCCAGGGTCGTGGGTCGTCCCCTTTAAAGAAGAGCCGAAGGTAGATGCCAGGGTCGTGGGTCGTCCCCTTAAAAGAAGAGCCGAAGGTAGATGCCAGGGTCGTGGGTCGTCCGCTTTAAAGAAGAGCCGAAGGTAGATGCCAGGGTCGTGGGTCGTCCCCTTTAAAGAAGAGCCGAAGGTAGATGCCAGGGTCGTGGGTCGTCCTCTTTAAAGTAGAGCCGAAGGTAGATGCCAGGGTCGTGGGTCGTCCTCTTTAAAGTAGAGCCGAAGGTAGATGCCAGGGTCGTGGGTCGTCCTCTTTAAAGTAGAGCCGAAGGTAGATGCCAGGGTCGTCCCCTTTAAAGAAGAGCCGAAAGTAGATGCCAGGGTCGTGGGTCGTCCCCTTTAAAGAAGAGCCGAAGGTAGATGCCAGGGTCGTCCCCTTTAAAGAAGAGCCGAAGGTAGATGCCAGGGTCGTGGGTCGTCCCCTTTAAAGAAGAGCCGAAGGTAGATGCCAGGGTCGTGGGTCGTCCCCTTAAAAGAAGAGCCGAAGGTAGATGCCAGGGTCGTGGGTCGTCCGCTTTAAAGAAGAGCCGAAGGTAGATGCCAGGGTCGTGGGTCGTCCCCTTTAAAGAAGAGCCGAAGGTAGATGCCAGGGTCGTGGGTCGTCCCCTTTAAAGAAGAGCCGAAGGTAGATGCCAGGGTCGTGGGTCGTCCCCTTTAAAAGAAGAGCCGAAGGTAGATGCCAGGGTCGTGGGTCGTCCGCTTTAAAGAAGAGCCGAAGGTAGATGCCAGGGTCGTGGGTCGTCCTCTTTAAAGAAGAGCCGAAGGTAGATGCCAGGGTCGTGGGTCGTCCCCTTTAAAGAAGAGCCGAAGGTAGATGCCAGGGTCGTGGGTCGTCCGCTTTAAAGAAGAGCCGAAGGTAGATGCCAGGGTCGTGGGTCGTCCTCTTTAAAGAAGAGCCCGAAGGTAGATGCCAGGGTCGTGGGTCGTCCCCTTTAAAGAAGAGCCGAAGGTAGATGCCAGGGTCGTGGGTCGTCCCCTTAAAAGAAGAGCCGAAGGTAGATGCCAGGGTCGTGGGTCGTCCGCTTTAAAGAAGAGCCGAAGGTAGATGCCAGGGTCGTGGGTCGTCCCCTTTAAAGAAGAGCCGAAGGTAGATGCCAGGGTCGTGGGTCGTCCTCTTTAAAGTAGAGCCGAAGGTAGATGCCAGGGTCGTGGGTCGTCCTCTTTAAAGTAGAGCCGAAGGTAGATGCCAGGGTCGTCCCCTTTAAAGAAGAGCCGAAGGTAGATGCCAGGGTCGTGGGTCGTCCCCTTTAAAAGCAGAGCCGAAGGTAGATGCCAGGGTCGTGGGTCGTCCCCTTTAAAAGAAGAGCCGAAGGTAGATGCCGGGGTCGTGGGTCGTCCCCTTTAAAAGAAGAGCCGAAGGTAGATGCCGGGGTCGTGGGTCGTCCCCTTTAAAAGAAGAGCCGAAGGTAGATGCCGGGGTCGTGGGTCGTCCTCTTTAAAGAAGAGCCGAAGGTAGATGCCGGGGTCGTGGGTCGTCCGCTTTAAAGAAGAGCCGAAGGTAGATGCCGGGGTCGTGGGTCGTCCCCTTTAAAGAAGAGCCGAAGGTAGATGCCGGGGTCGTGGGTCGTCCCCTTTAAAGAAGAGCCGGAGGTAGATGCCGGGGTCGTGGGTCGTCCGCTTTAAAGAAGAGCCGAAGGTAGATGCCGGGGTCGTGGGTCGTCCCCTTTAAAGAAGAGCCGAAGGTAGATGCCGGGGTCGTGGGTCGTCCCCTTTAAAGAAGAGCCGAAGGTAGATGCCAGGGTCGTGGGTCGTCCCCTTTAAAGAAGAGCCGAAGGTAGATGCCAGGGTCGTGGATCATCCCCTTTAAAGAAGAGCCGGAGGTAGATGCCAGGGTCGTGGGACGTCCCCTTTAAAGAAGAGCCGAAGGTAGATGCCAGGGTCGTGGGTCGTCCTCTTTAAAGTAGAGCCGAAGGTAGATGCCAGGGTCATGGGTCGTCCTCTTTAAAGTAGAGCCGAAGGTAGATGCCAGGGTCGTCCCCTTTAAAGAAGAGCCGAAGGTAGATGCCAGGGTCGTGGGTCGTCCCCTTTAAAGAAGAGCCGAAGGTAGATGCCAGGGTCGTCCCCTTTAAAGAAGAGCCGAAGGTAGATGCCAGGGTCGTGGGTCGTCCCCTTTAAAGAAGAGCCGAAGGTAGATGCCAGGGTCGTGGGTCGTCCCCTTAAAAGAAGAGCCGAAGATAGATGCCAGGGTCGTGGGTCGTCCGCTTTAAAGAAGAGCCGAAGGTAGATGCCAGGGTCGTGGGTCGTCCCCTTTAAAGAAGAGCCGAAGGTAGATGCCAGGGTCGTGGGTCGTCCCCTTTAAAAGAAGAGCCGAAGGTAGATGCCAGGGTCGTGGGTCGTCCGCTTTAAAGAAGAGCCGAAGGTAGATGCCAGGGTCGAGGGTCGTCCTCTTTAAAGAAGAGCCGAAGGTAGATGCCAGGGTCGTGGGTCGTCCCCTTTAAAGAAGAGCCGAAGGTAGATGCCAGGGTCGTGGGTCGTCCGCTTTAAAGAAGAGCCGAAGGTAGATGCCAGGGTCGTGGGTCGTCCTCTTTAAAGAAGAGCCCGAAGGTAGATGCCAGGGTCGTGGGTCGTCCCCTTTAAAGAAGAGCCGAAGGTAGATGCCAGGGTCGTGGGTCGTCCCCTTAAAAGAAGAGCCGAAGGTAGATGCCAGGGTCGTGGGTCGTCCGCTTTAAAGAAGAGCCGAAGGTAGATGCCAGGGTCGTGGGTCGTCCCCTTTAAAGAAGAGCCGAGGGTAGATGCCAGGGTCGTGGGTCGTCCCCTTAAAAGAAGAGCCGAAGGTAGATGCCAGGGTCGTGGGTCGTCCGCTTTAAAGAAGAGCCGAAGGTAGATGCCAGGGTCGTGGGTCGTCCCCTTTAAAGAAGAGCCGAAGGTAGATGCCAGGGTCGTGGGTCGTCCCCTTTAAAGAAGAGCCGAAGGTAGATGCCAGGGTCGTGGGTCGTCCCCTTTAAAGAAGAGCCGAAGGTAGATGCCGTGGTCGTGGGTCGTCCCCTTTAAAGAAGAGCCGAAGGTAGATGCCGGGGTCGTGGGTCGTCCGCTTTAAAGAAGAGCCGAAGGTAGATGCCGGGGTCGTGGGTCGTCCCCTTTAAAGAAGAGCCGAAGGTAGATGCCGGGGTCGTGGGTCGTCCCCTTTAAAGAAGAGCCGAAGGTAGATGCCGGGGTCGTGGGTCGTCCCCTTTAAAGAAGAGCCGAAGGTAGATGCCAGGGTCGTGGATCATCCCCTTTAAAGAAGAGCCGGAGGTAGATGCCAGGGTCGTGGGACGTCCCCTTTAAAGAAGAGCCGAAGGTAGATGCCAGGGTCGTGGGTCGTCCTCTTTAAAGTAGAGCCGAAGGTAGATGCCAGGGTCATGGGTCGTCCTCTTTAAAGTAGAGCCGAAGGTAGATGCCAGGGTCGTCCCCTTTAAAGAAGAGCCGAAGGTAGATGCCAGGGTCGTGGGTCGTCCCCTTTAAAGAAGAGCCGAAGGTAGATGCCAGGGTCGTCCCCTTTAAAGAAGAGCCGAAGGTAGATGCCAGGGTCGTGGGTCGTCCCCTTTAAAGAAGAGCCGAAGGTAGATGCCAGGGTCGTGGGTCGTCCCCTTAAAAGAAGAGCCGAAGGTAGATGCCAGGGTCGTGGGTCGTCCGCTTTAAAGAAGAGCCGAAGGTAGATGCCAGGGTCGTGGGTCGTCCCCTTTAAAGAAGAGCCGAAGGTAGATGCCAGGGTCGTGGGTCGTCCCCTTTAAAGAAGAGCCGAAGGTAGATGCCAGGGTCGTGGGTCGTCCCCTTTAAAAGAAGAGCCGAAGGTAGATGCCAGGGTCGTGGGTCGTCCGCTTTAAAGAAGAGCCGAAGGTAGATGCCGGGGTCGTGGGTCGTCCCCTTTAAAGAAGAGCCGAAGGTAGATGCCAGGGTCGTGGGTCGTCCCCTTTAAAGAAGAGCCGAAGGTAGATGCCAGGGTCGTGGGTCGTCCCCTTTAAAGAAGAGCCGAAGGTAGATGCCAGGGTCGTGGGTCGTCCGCTTTAAAGAAGAGCCGAAGGTAGATGCCAGGGTCGTGGGTCGTCCTCTTTAAAGAAGAGCCCGAAGGTAGATGCCAGGGTCGTGGGTCGTCCCCTTTAAAGAAGAGCCGAAGGTAGATGCCAGGGTCGTGGGTCGTCCCCTTAAAAGAAGAGCCGAAGGTAGATGCCAGGGTCGTGGGTCGTCCGCTTTAAAGAAGAGCCGAAGGTAGATGCCAGGGTCGTGGGTCGTCCCCTTTAAAGAAGAGCCGAAGGTAGATGCCAGGGTCGTGGGTCGTCCTCTTTAAAGTAGAGCCGAAGGTAGATGCCAGGGTCGTGGGTCGTCCTCTTTAAAGTAGAGCCGAAGGTAGATGCCAGGGTCGTGGGTCGTCCTCTTTAAAGTAGAGCCGAAGGTAGATGCCAGGGTCGTCCCCTTTAAAGAAGAGCCGAAAGTAGATGCCAGGGTCGTGGATCATCCCCTTTAAAGAAGAGCCGGAGGTAGATGCCAGGGTCGTGGGACGTCCCCTTTAAAGAAGAGCCGAAGGTAGATGCCAGGGTCGTGGGTCGTCCTCTTTAAAGTAGAGCCGAAGGTAGATGCCAGGGTCATGGGTCGTCCTCTTTAAAGTAGAGCCGAAGGTAGATGCCAGGGTCGTCCCCTTTAAAGAAGAGCCGAAGGTAGATGCCAGGGTCGTGGGTCGTCCCCTTTAAAGAAGAGCCGAAGGTAGATGCCAGGGTCGTCCCCTTTAAAGAAGAGCCGAAGGTAGATGCCAGGGTCGTGGGTCGTCCCCTTTAAAGAAGAGCCGAAGGTAGATGCCAGGGTCGTGGGTCGTCCCCTTAAAAGAAGAGCCGAAGGTAGATGCCAGGGTCGTGGGTCGTCCGCTTTAAAGAAGAGCCGAAGGTAGATGCCAGGGTCGTGGGTCGTCCCCTTTAAAGAAGAGCCGAAGGTAGATGCCAGGGTCGTGGGTCGTCCCCTTTAAAGAAGAGCCGAAGGTAGATGCCAGGGTCGTGGGTCGTCCCCTTTAAAAGAAGAGCCGAAGGTAGATGCCAGGGTCGTGGGTCGTCCGCTTTAAAGAAGAGCCGAAGGTAGATGCCGGGGTCGTGGGTCGTCCCCTTTAAAGAAGAGCCGAAGGTAGATGCCAGGGTCGTGGGTCGTCCCCTTTAAAGAAGAGCCGAAGGTAGATGCCAGGGTCGTGGGTCGTCCCCTTTAAAGAAGAGCCGAAGGTAGATGCCAGGGTCGTGGGTCGTCCGCTTTAAAGAAGAGCCGAAGGTAGATGCCAGGGTCGTGGGTCGTCCTCTTTAAAGAAGAGCCCGAAGGTAGATGCCAGGGTCGTGGGTCGTCCCCTTTAAAGAAGAGCCGAAGGTAGATGCCAGGGTCGTGGGTCGTCCCCTTAAAAGAAGAGCCGAAGGTAGATGCCAGGGTCGTGGGTCGTCCGCTTTAAAGAAGAGCCGAAGGTAGATGCCAGGGTCGTGGGTCGTCCCCTTTAAAGAAGAGCCGAAGGTAGATGCCAGGGTCGTGGGTCGTCCTCTTTAAAGTAGAGCCGAAGGTAGATGCCAGGGTCGTGGGTCGTCCTCTTTAAAGTAGAGCCGAAGGTAGATGCCAGGGTCGTGGGTCGTCCTCTTTAAAGTAGAGCCGAAGGTAGATGCCAGGGTCGTCCCCTTTAAAGAAGAGCCGAAAGTAGATGCCAGGGTCGTGGGTCGTCCCCTTTAAAGAAGAGCCGAAGGTAGATGCCAGGGTCGTCCCCTTTAAAGAAGAGCCGAAGGTAGATGCCAGGGTCGTGGGTCGTCCCCTTTAAAGAAGAGCCGAAGGTAGATGCCAGGGTCGTGGGTCGTCCCCTTAAAAGAAGAGCCGAAGGTAGATGCCAGGGTCGTGGGTCGTCCGCTTTAAAGAAGAGCCGAAGGTAGATGCCAGGGTCGTGGGTCGTCCCCTTTAAAGAAGAGCCGAAGGTAGATGCCAGGGTCGTGGGTCGTCCCCTTTAAAGAAGAGCCGAAGGTAGATGCCAGGGTCGTGGGTCGTCCCCTTTAAAAGAAGAGCCGAAGGTAGATGCCAGGGTCGTGGGTCGTCCGCTTTAAAGAAGAGCCGAAGGTAGATGCCAGGGTCGTGGGTCGTCCTCTTTAAAGAAGAGCCGAAGGTAGATGCCAGGGTCGTGGGTCGTCCCCTTTAAAGAAGAGCCGAAGGTAGATGCCAGGGTCGTGGGTCGTCCGCTTTAAAGAAGAGCCGAAGGTAGATGCCAGGGTCGTGGGTCGTCCTCTTTAAAGAAGAGCCCGAAGGTAGATGCCAGGGTCGTGGGTCGTCCCCTTTAAAGAAGAGCCGAAGGTAGATGCCAGGGTCGTGGGTCGTCCCCTTAAAAGAAGAGCCGAAGGTAGATGCCAGGGTCGTGGGTCGTCCGCTTTAAAGAAGAGCCGAAGGTAGATGCCAGGGTCGTGGGTCGTCCCCTTTAAAGAAGAGCCGAAGGTAGATGCCAGGGTCGTGGGTCGTCCTCTTTAAAGTAGAGCCGAAGGTAGATGCCAGGGTCGTGGGTCGTCCTCTTTAAAGTAGAGCCGAAGGTAGATGCCAGGGTCGTCCCCTTTAAAGAAGAGCCGAAGGTAGATGCCAGGGTCGTGGGTCGTCCCCTTTAAAAGCAGAGCCGAAGGTAGATGCCAGGGTCGTGGGTCGTCCCCTTTAAAAGAAGAGCCGAAGGTAGATGCCGGGGTCGTGGGTCGTCCCCTTTAAAAGAAGAGCCGAAGGTAGATGCCGGGGTCGTGGGTCGTCCCCTTTAAAAGAAGAGCCGAAGGTAGATGCCGGGGTCGTGGGTCGTCCTCTTTAAAGAAGAGCCGAAGGTAGATGCCGGGGTCGTGGGTCGTCCGCTTTAAAGAAGAGCCGAAGGTAGATGCCGGGGTCGTGGGTCGTCCCCTTTAAAGAAGAGCCGAAGGTAGATGCCGGGGTCGTGGGTCGTCCCCTTTAAAGAAGAGCCGGAGGTAGATGCCGGGGTCGTGGGTCGTCCGCTTTAAAGAAGAGCCGAAGGTAGATGCCGGGGTCGTGGGTCGTCCCCTTTAAAGAAGAGCCGAAGGTAGATGCCGGGGTCGTGGGTCGTCCCCTTTAAAGAAGAGCCGAAGGTAGATGCCAGGGTCGTGGGTCGTCCCCTTTAAAGAAGAGCCGAAGGTAGATGCCAGGGTCGTGGATCATCCCCTTTAAAGAAGAGCCGGAGGTAGATGCCAGGGTCGTGGGACGTCCCCTTTAAAGAAGAGCCGAAGGTAGATGCCAGGGTCGTGGGTCGTCCTCTTTAAAGTAGAGCCGAAGGTAGATGCCAGGGTCATGGGTCGTCCTCTTTAAAGTAGAGCCGAAGGTAGATGCCAGGGTCGTCCCCTTTAAAGAAGAGCCGAAGGTAGATGCCAGGGTCGTGGGTCGTCCCCTTTAAAGAAGAGCCGAAGGTAGATGCCAGGGTCGTGGGTCGTCCCCTTAAAAGAAGAGCCGAAGATAGATGCCAGGGTCGTGGGTCGTCCGCTTTAAAGAAGAGCCGAAGGTAGATGCCAGGGTCGTGGGTCGTCCCCTTTAAAGAAGAGCCGAAGGTAGATGCCAGGGTCGTGGGTCGTCCCCTTTAAAAGAAGAGCCGAAGGTAGATGCCAGGGTCGTGGGTCGTCCGCTTTAAAGAAGAGCCGAAGGTAGATGCCAGGGTCGAGGGTCGTCCTCTTTAAAGAAGAGCCGAAGGTAGATGCCAGGGTCGTGGGTCGTCCCCTTTAAAGAAGAGCCGAAGGTAGATGCCAGGGTCGTGGGTCGTCCGCTTTAAAGAAGAGCCGAAGGTAGATGCCAGGGTCGTGGGTCGTCCTCTTTAAAGAAGAGCCCGAAGGTAGATTCCAGGGTCGTGGGTCGTCCCCTTTAAAGAAGAGCCGAAGGTAGATGCCAGGGTCGTGGGTCGTCCCCTTAAAAGAAGAGCCGAAGGTAGATGCCAGGGTCGTGGGTCGTCCGCTTTAAAGAAGAGCCGAAGGTAGATGCCAGGGTCGTGGGTCGTCCCCTTTAAAGAAGAGCCGAGGGTAGATGCCAGGGTCGTGGGTCGTCCCCTTTAAAGAAGAGCCGAAGGTAGATGCCAGGGTCGTGGGTCGTCCCCTTTAAAGAAGAGCCGAAGGTAGATGCCAGGGTCGTGGGTCGTCCGCTTTAAAGAAGAGCCCGAAGGTAGATGCCAGGGTCGTGGGTCGTCCCCTTTAAAGAAGAGCCGAAGGTAGATGCCAGGGTCGTGGGTCGTCCGCTTTAAAGAAGAGCCGAAGGTAGATGCCAGGGTCGTGGGTCGTCCCCTTTAAAGAAGAGCCGAAGGTAGATGCCAGGGTCGTGGGTCGTCCCCTTAAAAGAAGAGCCGAAGGTAGATTCCAGGGTCGTGGGTCGTCCCCTTAAAAGAAGAGCCGAAGGTAGATGCCAGGGTCGTGGGTCGTCCGCATTAAAGAAGAGCCGAAGGTAGATGCCAGGGTCGTGGGTCGTCCCCTTTAAAAGAAGAGCCGAGAGTAGATGCCAGGGTCGTGTGTCGTCCGCTTTAAAGAAGAGCCGAAGGTAGATGCCAGGGTCGTGGGTCGTCCTCTTTAAAGAAGAGCCGAAGGTAGATGCCAGGGTCGTGGGTCGTCCCCTTTAAAGAAGAGCCGTAGGTAGATGCCAGGGTCGTGGGTCGTCCGCTTTAAAGAAGAGCCGAAGGTAGATGCCAGGGTCGTGGGTCGTCCCCTTTAAAGAAGAGCCGAAGGTAGATGCCAGGGTCGTGGGTCGTCCCCTTAAAAGAAGAGCCGAAGGTAGATGCCAGGGTCGTGGGTCGTCCGCTTTAAAGAAGAGCCGAAGGTAGATGCCAGGGTCGTGGGTCGTCCCTTTAAAGAAGAGCCGAAGGTAGATGCCAGGGTCGTGGGTCGTCCCCTTTAAAGAAGAGCCGAAGGTAGATGCCAGGGTCGTGGGTCGTCCCCTTTAAAGAAGAGCCGAAGGTAGATGCCAGGGTCGTGGGTCGTCCGCTTTAAAGAAGAGCCCGAAGGTAGATGCCAGGGTCGTGGGTCGTCCCCTTTAAAGAAGAGCCGAAGGTAGATGCCAGGGTCGTGGGTCGTCCCCTTAAAAGAAGAGCCGAAGGTAGATGCCAGGGTCGTGGGTCGTCCGCATTAAAGAAGAGCCGAAGGTAGATGCCAGGGTCGTGGGTCGTCCCCTTTAAAGAAGAGCCGAAGGTAGATGCCAGGGTCGTGGGTCGTCCCCTTTAAAGAAGAGCCGGAGGTAGATGCCAGGGTCGTGGGTCGTCCCCTTTAAAAGAAGAGCCGAGAGTAGATGCCAGGGTCGTGTGTCGTCCGCTTTAAAGAAGAGCCGAAGGTAGATGCCAGGGTCGTGGGTCGTCCTCTTTAAAGAAGAGCCGAAGGTAGATGCCAGGGTCGTGTGTCGTCCCCTTTAAAGAAGAGCCGAAGGTAGATGCCAGGGTCGTGGGTCGTCCCCTTTAAAGAAGAGCCGAAGGTAGATGCCAGGGTCGTGGGTCGTCCGCTTTAAAGAAGAGCCCAAAGGTAGATGCCAGGGTCGTGGGTCGTCCCCTTTAAAGAAGAGCCGAAGGTAGATGCCAGGGTCGTGGGTCGTCCGCTTTAAAGAAGAGCCGAAGGTAGATGCCGGGGTCGTGGGTCGTCCGCTTTAAAGAAGAGCCGAAGGTAGATGCCGGGGTCGTGGGTCGTCCGCTTTAAAGAAGAGCCGAAGGTAGATGCCGGGGTCGTGGGTCATCCCCTTTAAAGAAGAGCCGAAGGTAGATGCCAGGGTCGTGGGTCGTCCCCTTTAAAGAAGAGCCGAAGGTAGATGCCAGGGTCGTGGATCATCCCCTTTAAAGAAGAGCCGGAGGTAGATGCCAGGGTCGTGGGACGTCCCCTTTAAAGAAGAGCCGAAGGTAGATGCCAGGGTCGTGGGTCGTCCTCTTTAAAGTAGAGCCGAAGGTAGATGCCAGGGTCATGGGTCGTCCTCTTTAAAGTAGAGCCGAAGGTAGATGCCAGGGTCGTCCCCTTTAAAGAAGAGCCGAAGGTAGATGCCAGGGTCGTGGGTCGTCCCCTTTAAAGAAGAGCCGAAGGTAGATGCCGGGGTCGTGGGTCGTCCCCTTTAAAGAAGAGCCGGAGGTAGATGCCAGGGTCGTCCCCTTTAAAAGAAGAGCCGAAGGTAGATGCCAGGGTCGTGGGTCGTCCCCTTTAAAGAAGAGCCGAAGGTAGATGCCAGGGTCGTGGGTCGTCCGCTTTAAAGAAGAGCCGAAGGTAGATGCCAGGGTCGTGGGTCGTCCCCTTTAAAGAAGAGCCGAAGGTAGATGCCAGGGTCGTGGGTCGTCCGCTTTAAAGAAGAGCCGAAGGTAGATGCCAGGGTCGTGGGTCGTCCCCTTTAAAGAAGAGCCGAAGGTAGATGCCAGGGTCGTGGGTCGTCCCCTTTAAAGAAGAGCCGAAGGTAGATGCCAGGGTCGTGGATCATCCCCTTTAAAGAAGAGCCGGAGGTAGATGCCAGGGCCGTGGGACGTCCCCTTTAAAGAAGAGCCGAAGGTAGATGCCAGGGTCGTGGGTCGTCCTCTTTAAAGTAGAGCCGAAGGTAGATGCCAGGGTCATGGGTCGTCCTCTTTAAAGTAGAGCCGAAGGTAGATGCCAGGGTCGTCCCCTTTAAAGAAGAGCCGAAGGTAGATGCCAGGGTCGTGGGTCGTCCCCTTTAAAAAAAGAGCCGAAGGTAGATGCCAGGGTCGTGGGTCGTCCTCTTTAAAGAAGAGCCGAAGGTAGATGCCAGGGTCGTGGGTCGTCCCCTTTAAAGTAGAGCCGAAGGTAGATGCCAGGGTCGTGGGTCGTCCCCTTTAAAAGCAGAGCCGAAGGTAGATGCCAGGGTCGTGGGTCGTCCCCTTTAAAAGAAGAGCCGAAGGTAGATGCCAGGGTCGTGGGTCGTCCCCTTTAAAAGAAGAGCCGAAGGTAGATGCCAGGGTCGTGGGTCGTCCCCTTTAAAGAAGAGCCGAAAGTAGATGCCAGGGTCGTGGGTCGTCCCCTTTAAAGAAGAGCCGGAGGTAGATGCCAGGGTCGTCCCCTTTAAAGAAGAGCCGAAGGTAGATGCCAGGGTCGTGGGTCGTCCGCTTTAAAGAAGAGCCGAAGGTAGATGCCGGGGTCGTGGGTCGTCCGCTTTAAAGAAGAGCCGAAGGTAGATGCCGGGGTCGTGGGTCGTCCGCTTTAAAGAAGAGCCGAAGGTAGATGCCGGGGTCGTGGGTCGTCCGCTTTAAAGAAGAGCCGAAGGTAGATGCCGGGGTCGTGGGTCGTCCCCTTTAAAGAAGAGCCCGAAGGTAGATGCCGGGGTCGTGGGTCGTCCCCTTTAAAGAAGAGCCGAAGGTAGATGCCAGGGTCGTGGGTCGTCCCCTTTAAAGAAGAGCCGAAGGTAGATGCCAGGGTCGTGGATCATCCCCTTTAAAGAAGAGCCGGAGGTAGATGCCAGGGTCGTGGGACGTCCCCTTTAAAGAAGAGCTGAAGGTAGATGCCAGGGTCGTGGGTCGTCCTCTTTAAAGTAGAGCCGAAGGTAGATGCCAGGGTCATGGGTCGTCCTCTTTAAAGTAGAGCCGAAGGTAGATGCCAGGGTCGTCCCCTTTAAAGAAGAGCCGAAGGTAGATGCCAGGGTCGTGGGTCGTCCCCTTTAAAGAAGAGCCGAAGGTAGATGCCAGGGTCGTGGGTCGTCCCCTTTAAAGAAGAGCCGAAGGTAGATGCCAGGGTCGTGGGTCGTCCCCTTAAAAGAAGAGCCGAAGGTAGATGCCAGGGTCGTGGGTCGTCGGCTTTAAAGAAGAGCCGTAGGTAGATGCCAGGGTCGTGGGTCGTCCCCTTTAAAGAAGAGCCGAAGGTAGATGCCAGGGTCGTGGGTCGTCCCCTTTAAAGAAGAGCCGAAGGTAGATGCCAGGGTCGTGGGTCGTCCCCTTTAAAGAAGAGCCGAAGGTAGATGCCAGGGTCGTGGGTCGTCCTCTTTAAAGAAGAGCCGAAGGTAGATGCCAGGGTCGTGGGTCGTCCCCTTTAAAGAAGAGCCGAAGGTAGATGCCAGGGTCGTGGGTCGTCCCCTTAAAAGAAGAGCCGAAGGTAGATGCCAGGGTCGTGGGTCGTCCGCATTAAAGAAGAGCCGAAGGTAGATGCCAGGGTCGTGGGTCGTCCCCTTAAAAGAAGAGCCGAAGGTAGATGCCAGGGTCGTGGGTCGTCCGCTTTAAAGAAGAGCCGAAGGTAGATGCCAGGGTCGTGGGTCGTCCCCTTTAAAGAAGAGCCGAAGGTAGATGCCAGGGTCGTGGGTCGTCCCCTTTAAAGAAGAGCCGAAGGTAGATGCCAGGGTCGTGGGTCGTCCCCTTTAAAGAAGAGCCGAAGGTAGATGCCAGGGTCGTGGGTCGTCCGCTTTAAAGAAGAGCCCGAAGGTAGATGCCAGGGTCGTGGGTCGTCCCCTTTAAAGAAGAGCCGAAGGTAGATGCCAGGGTCGTGGGTCGTCCCCTTAAAAGAAGAGCCGAAGGTAGATGCCAGGGTCGTGGGTCGTCCGCATTAAAGAAGAGCCGAAGGTAGATGCCAGGGTCGTGGGTCGTCCCCTTTAAAGAAGAGCCGAAGGTAGATGCCAGGGTCGTGGGTCGTCCCCTTTAAAGAAGAGCCGAAGGTAGATGCCAGGGTCGTGGGTCGTCCCCTTAAAAGAAGAGCCGAAGGTAGATGCCAGGGTCGTGGGTCGTCCGCTTTAAAGAAGAGCCGAAGGTAGATGCCAGGGTCGTGGGTCGTCCCCTTTAAAGAAGAGCCGAAGGTAGATGCCAGGGTCGTGGGTCGTCCCCTTTAAAGAAGAGCCGAAGGTAGATGCCAGGGTCGTGGGTCGTCCCCTTTAAAGAAGAGCCGAAGGTAGATGCCAGGGTCGTGGGTCGTCCCCTTTAAAGAAGAGCCGAAGGTAGATGCCAGGGTCGTGGGTCGTCCGCTTTAAAGAAGAGCCGAAGGTAGATGCCAGGGTCGTGGGTCGTCCCCTTTAAAGAAGAGCCGAAGGTAGATGCCAGGGTCGTGGGTCGTCCCCTTTAAAGAAGAGCCGAAGGTAGATGCCAGGGTCGTGGGTCGTCCCCTTTAAAGAAGAGCCGAAGGTAGATGCCAGGGTCGTGGGTCGTCCCCTTTAAAGAAGAGCCGAAGGTAGATGCCAGGGTCGTGGGTCGTCCGCTTTAAAGAAGAGCCCGAAGGTAGATGCCAGGGTCGTGGGTCGTCCCCTTTAAAGAAGAGCCGAAGGTAGATGCCAGGGTCGTGGGTCGTCCGCTTTAAAGAAGAGCCGAAGGTAGATGCCAGGGTCGTGGGTCGTCCCCTTTAAAGAAGAGCCGAAGGTAGATGCCAGGGTCGTGGGTCGTCCCCTTAAAAGAAGAGCCGAAGGTAGATGCCAGGGTCGTGGGTCGTCCGCTTTAAAGAAGAGCCGAAGGTAGATGCCAGGGTCGTGGGTCGTCCCCTTTAAAGAAGAGCCGAAGGTAGATGCCAGGGTCGTGGGTCGTCCGCATTAAAGAAGAGCCGAAGGTAGATGCCAGGGTTGTGGGTCGTCCCCTTTAAAGAAGAGCCGAAGGTAGATGCCAGGGTCGTGGGTCGTCCCCTTTAAAGAAGAGCCGGAGGTAGATGCCAGGGTCGTGGGTCGTCCCCTTTAAAAGAAGAGCCGAGAGTAGATGCCAGGGTCGTGTGTCGTCCGCTTTAAAGAAGAGCCGAAGGTAGATGCCAGGGTCGTGGGTCGTCCTCTTTAAAGAAGAGCCGAAGGTAGATGCCAGGGTCGTGTGTCGTCCCCTTTAAAGAAGAGCCGAAGGTAGATGCCAGGGTCGTGGGTCGTCCCCTTTAAAGAAGAGCTAAAGGTAGATGCCAGGGTCGTGGGTCGTCCGCTTTAAAGAAGAGCCCGAAGGTAGATGCCAGGGTCGTGGGTCGTCCCCTTTAAAGAAGAGCCGAAGGTAGATGCCAGGGTCGTGGGTCGTCCGCTTTAAAGAAGAGCCGAAGGTAGATGCCGGGGTCGTGGGTCGTCCGCTTTAAAGAAGAGCCGAAGGTAGATGCCGGGGTCGTGGGTCGTCCGCTTTAAAGAAGAGCCGAAGGTAGATGCCGGGGTCGTGGGTCATCCCCTTTAAAGAAGAGACGAAGGTAGATGCCAGGGTCGTGGGTCGTCCCCTTTAAAGAAGAGCCGAAGGTAGATGCCAGGGTCGTGGATCATCCCCTTTAAAGAAGAGCCGGAGGTAGATGCCAGGGTCGTGGGACGTCCCCTTTAAAGAAGAGCCGAAGGTAGATGCCAGGGTCGTGGGTCGTCCTCTTTAAAGTAGAGCCGAAGGTAGATGCCAGGGTCATGGGTCGTCCTCTTTAAAGTAGAGCCGAAGGTAGATGCCAGGGTCGTCCCCTTTAAAGAAGAGCCGAAGGTAGATGCCAGGGTCGTGGGTCGTCCCCTTTAAAGAAGAGCCGAAGGTAGATGCCGGGGTCGTGGGTCGTCCCCTTTAAAGAAGAGCCGGAGGTAGATGCCAGGGTCGTCCCCTTTAAAAGAAGAGCCTAAGGTAGATGCCAGGGTCGTGGGTCGTCCCCTTTAAAGAAGAGCCGAAGGTAGATGCCAGGGTCGTGGGTCGTCCGCTTTAAAGAAGAGCCGAAGGTAGATGCCAGGGTCGTGGGTCGTCCCCTTTAAAGAAGAGCCGAAGGTAGATGCCAGGGTCGTGGGTCGTCCGCTTTAAAGAAGAGCCGAAGGTAGATGCCAGGGTCGTGGGTCGTCCCCTTTAAAGAAGAGCCGAAGGTAGATGCCAGGGTCGTGGGTCGTCCCCTTTAAAGAAGAGCCGAAGGTAGATGCCAGGGTCGTGGATCATCCCCTTTAAAGAAGAGCCGGAGGTAGATGCCAGGGTCGTGGGACGTCCCCTTTAAAGAAGAGCCGAAGGTAGATGCCAGGGTCGTGGGTCGTCCTTTTTAAAGTAGAGCCGAAGGTAGATGCCAGGGTCATGGGTCGTCCTCTTTAAAGTAGAGCCGAAGGTAGATGCCAGGGTCGTGGGTCGTCCCCTTTAAACAAGAGCCGAAGGTAGATGCCAGGGTCGTGGGTCGTCCCCTTTAAAAGAAGAGCCGAAGGTAGATGCCAGGGTCGTGGGTCGTCCTCTTTAAAGAAGAGCCGAAGGTAGATGCCAGGGTCGTGGGTCGTCCCCTTTAAAGTAGAGCCGAAGGTAGATGCCAGGGTCGTGGGTCGTCCCCTTTAAAAGCAGAGCCGAAGGTAGATGCCAGGGTCGTGGGTCGTCCCCTTTAAAAGAAGAGCCGAAGGTAGATGCCAGGGTCGTGGGTCGTCCCCTTTAAAAGAAGAGCCGAAGGTAGATGCCAGGGTCGTGGGTCGTCCCCTTTAAAGAAGAGCCGAAAGTAGATGCCAGGGTCGTGGGTCGTCCCCTTTAAAGAAGAGCCGGAGGTAGATGCCAGGGTCGTCCCCTTTAAAGAAGAGCCGAAGGTAGATGCCAGGGTCGTGGGTCGTCCGCTTTAAAGAAGAGCCGAAGGTAGATGCCGGGGTCGTGGGTCGTCCGCTTTAAAGAAGAGCCGAAGGTAGATGCCGGGGTCGTGGGTCGTCCGCTTTAAAGAAGAGCCGAAGGTAGATGCCGGGGTCGTGGGTCGTCCGCTTTAAAGAAGAGCCGAAGGTAGATGCCGGGGTCGTGGGTCGTCCCCTTTAAAGAAGAGCCCGAAGGTAGATGCCGGGGTCGTGGGTCGTCCCCTTTAAAGAAGAGCCGAAGGTAGATGCCAAGGTCGTGGGTCGTCCCCTTTAAAGAAGAGCCGAAGGTAGATGCCAGGGTCGTGGATCATCCCCTTTAAAGAAGAGCCGGAGGTAGATGCCAGGGTCGTGGGACGTCCCCTTTAAAGAAGAGCTGAAGGTAGATGCCAGGGTCGTGGGTCGTCCTCTTTAAAGTAGAGCCGAAGGTAGATGCCAGGGTCATGGGTCGTCCTCTTTAAAGTAGAGCCGAAGGTAGATGCCAGGGTCGTCCCCTTTAAAGAAGAGCCGAAGGTAGATGCCAGGGTCGTGGGTCGTCCCCTTTAAAGAAGAGCCGAAGGTAGATGCCAGGGTCGTGGGTCGTCCCCTTTAAAGAAGAGCCGAAGGTAGATGCCAGGGTCGTGGGTCGTCCCCTTAAAAGAAGAGCCGAAGGTAGATGCCAGGGTCGTGGGTCGTCCGCTTTAAAGAAGAGCCGTAGGTAGATGCCAGGGTCGTGGGTCGTCCCCTTTAAAGAAGAGCCGAAGGTAGATGCCAGGGTCGTGGGTCGTCCCCTTTAAAGAAGAGCCGAAGGTAGATGCCAGGGTCGTGGGTCGTCCCCTTTAAAGAAGAGCCGAAGGTAGATGCCAGGGTCGTGGGTCGTCCCCTTTAAAGAAGAGCCGAAGGTAGATGCCAGGGTCGTGGGTCGTCCCCTTTAAAGAAGAGCCGAAGGTAGATGCCAGGGTCGTGGGTCGTCCCCTTTAAAGAAGAGCCGAAGGTAGATGCCAGGGTCGTGGGTCGTCCTCTTTAAAGAAGAGCCGAAGGTAGATGCCAGGGTCGTGGGTCGTCCCCTTTAAAGAAGAGCCGGAGGTAGATGCCAGGGTCGTGGGTCGTCCCCTTTAAAGAAGAGCCGGAGGTAGATGCCAGGGTCGTGGGTCGTCCCCTTTAAAGAAGAGCCGGAGGTAGATGCCAGGGTCGTGGGTCGTCCCCTTTAAAGAAGAGCCGAAGGTAGATGCCAGGGTCGTGGGTCGTCCCCTTTAAAGAAGAGCCGAAGGTAGATGCCAGGGTCGTGTGTCGTCCCCTTTAAAGAAGAGCCGAAGGTAGATGCCAGGGTCGTGGGTCGTCCGCTTTAAAGAAGAGCCCGAAGGTAGATGCCAGGGTCGTGGGTCGTCCCCTTTAAAGAAGAGCCGAAGGTAGATGCCAGGGTCGTGGGTCGTCCCCTTAAAAGAAGAGCCGAAGGTAGATGCCAGGGTCGTGGGTCGTCCGCATTAAAGAAGAGCCGAAGGTAGATGCCAGGGTCGTGGGTCGTCCCCTTTAAAGAAGAGCCGAAGGTAGATGCCAGGGTCGTGGGTCGTCCCCTTTAAAGAAGAGCCGGAGGTAGATGCCAGGGTCGTGGGTCGTCCCCTTTAAAAGAAGAGCCGAGAGTAGATGCCAGGGTCGTGTGTCGTCCGCTTTAAAGAAGAGCTGAAGGTAGATGCCAGGGTCGTGGGTCGTCCTCTTTAAAGAAGAGCCGAAGGTAGATGCCAGGGTCGTGTGTCGTCCCCTTTAAAGAAGAGCCGAAGGTAGATGCCAGGGTCGTGGGTCGTCCCCTTTAAAGAAGAGCCGAAGGTAGATGCCAGGGTCGTGGGTCGTCCGCTTTAAAGAAGAGCCGAAGGTAGATGCCGGGGTCGTGGGTCATCCCCTTTAAAGAAGAGCCGAAGGTAGATGCCAGGGTCGTGGGTCGTCCCCTTTAAAGAAGAGCCGAAGGTAGATGCCAGGGTCGTGGATCATCCCCTTTAAAGAAGAGCCGGAGGTAGATGCCAGGGTCGTGGGACGTCCCCTTTAAAGAAGAGCCGAAGGTAGATGCCAGGGTCGTGGGTCGTCCTCTTTAAAGTAGAGCCGAAGGTAGATGCCAGGGTCATGGGTCGTCCTCTTTAAAGTAGAGCCGAAGGTAGATGCCAGGGTCGTCCCCTTTAAAGAAGAGCCGAAGGTAGATGCCAGGGTCGTGGGTCGTCCCCTTTAAAGAAGAGCCGGAGGTAGATGCCAGGGTCGTCCCCTTTAAAAGAAGAGCCGAAGGTAGATGCCAGGGTCGTGGGTCGTCCCCTTTAAAGAAGAGCCGAAGGTAGATGCCAGGGTCGTGGGTCGTCCGCTTTAAAGAAGAGCCGAAGGTAGATGCCAGGGTCGTGGGTCGTCCCCTTTAAAGAAGAGCCGAAGGTAGATGCCAGGGTCGTGGGTCGTCCTCTTTAAAGAAGAGCCGAAGGTAGATGCCAGGGTCGTGGGTCGTCCCCTTAAAAGAAGAGCCGAAGGTAGATGCCAGGGTTGTGGGTCGTCCCCTTTAAAGAAGAGCCGAAGGTAGATGCCAGGGTCGTGGGTCGTCCCCTTTAAAGAAGAGCCGAAGGTAGATGCCAGGGTCGTGGATCATCCCCTTTAAAGAAGAGCCGGAGGTAGATGCCAGGGTCGTGGGACGTCCCCTTTAAAGAAGAGCCGAAGGTAGATGCCAGGGTCGTGGGTCGTCCTCTTTAAAGTAGAGCCGAAGGTAGATGCCAGGGTCATGGGTCGTCCTCTTTAAAGTAGAGCCGAAGGTAGATGCCAGGGTCATGGGTCGTCCTCTTTAAAGTAGAGCCGAAGGTAGATGCCAGGGTCGTCCCCTTTAAAGAAGAGCCGAAGGTAGATGCCAGGGTCGTGGGTCGTCCCCTTTAAAAGAAGAGCCGAAGGTAGATGCCAGGGTCGTGGGTCGTCCTCTTTAAAGAAGAGCCGAAGGTAGATGCCAGGGTCGTGGGTCGTCCCCTTTAAAGTAGAGCCGAAGGTAGATGCCAGGGTCGTGGGTCGTCCCCTTTAAAAGCAGAGCCGAAGGTAGATGCCAGGGTCGTGGGTCGTCCCCTTTAAAAGAAGAGCCGAAGGTAGATGCCAGGGTCGTGGGTCGTCCCCTTTAAAAGAAGAGCCGAAAGTAGATGCCAGGGTCGTAAGTCGTCCCCTTTAAAGAAGAGCCGAAGGTAGATGCCAGGGTCGTGGGTCGTCCTCTTTAAAGAAGAGCCGAAGGTAGATGCCAGGGTCGTGAGTCGTCCCCTTTAAAGAAGAGCCGAAGGTAGATGCCAGGGTCGTGGGTCGTCCCCTTTAAAGAAGAGCCGAAGGTAGATGCCAGGGTCGTGGGTCGTCCTCTTTAAAGAAGAGCCGAAGGTAGATGCCAGGGTCGTGGGTCGTCCCCTTTAAAGAAGAGCCGGAGGTAGATGCCAGGGTCGTGGGTCGTCCCCTTTAAAGAAGAGCCGGAGGTAGATGCCAGGGTCGTGGGTCGTCCCCTTTAAAGAAGAGCCGGAGGTAGATGCCAGGGTCGTGGGTCGTCCCCTTTAAAGAAGAGCCGAAGGTAGATGCCAGGGTCGTGGGTCGTCCCCTTTAAAGAAGAGCCGAAGGTAGATGCCAGGGTCGTGGGTCGTCCCCTTTAAAGAAGAGCCGAAGGTAGATGCCAGGGTCGTGGGTCGTCCGCTTTAAAGAAGAGCCCGAAGGTAGATGCCAGGGTCGTGGGTCGTCCCCTTTAAAGAAGAGCCGAAGGTAGATGCCAGGGTCGTGGGTCGTCCCCTTAAAAGAAGAGCCGAAGGTAGATGCCAGGGTCGTGGGTCGTCCGCATTAAAGAAGAGCCGAAGGTAGATGCCAGGGTCGTGGGTCGTCCCCTTTAAAGAAGAGCCGAAGGTAGATGCCAGGGTCGTGGGTCGTCCCCTTTAAAGAAGAGCCGGAGGTAGATGCCAGGGTCGTGGGTCGTCCCCTTTAAAAGAAGAGCCGAGAGTAGATGCCAGGGTCGTGTGTCGTCCGCTTTAAAGAAGAGCCGAAGGTAGATGCCAGGGTCGTGGGTCGTCCTCTTTAAAGAAGAGCCGAAGGTAGATGCCAGGGTCGTGTGTCGTCCCCTTTAAAGAAGAGCCGAAGGTAGATGCCAGGGTCGTGGGTCGTCCCCTTTAAAGAAGAGCCGAAGGTAGATGCCAGGGTCGTGGGTCGTCCGCTTTAAAGAAGAGCCGAAGGTAGATGCCGGGGTCGTGGGTCGTCCGCTTTAAAGAAGAGCCGAAGGTAGATGCCGGGGTCGTGGGTCGTCCGCTTTAAAGAAGAGCCGAAGGTAGATGCCGGGGTCGTGGGTCATCCCCTTTAAAGAAGAGCCGAAGGTAGATGCCAGGGTCGTGGGTCGTCCCCTTTAAAGAAGAGCCGAAGGTAGATGCCAGGGTCGTGGATCATCCCCTTTAAAGAAGAGCCGGAGGTAGATGCCAGGGTCGTGGGACGTCCCCTTTAAAGAAGAGCCGAAGGTAGATGCCAGGGTCGTGGGTCGTCCTCTTTAAAGTAGAGCCGAAGGTAGATGCCAGAGTCATGGGTCGTCCTCTTTAAAGTAGAGCCGAAGGTAGATGCCAGGGTCGTCCCCTTTAAAGAAGAGCCGAAGGTAGATGCCAGGGTCGTGGGTCGTCCCCTTTAAAGAAGAGCCGAAGGTAGATGCCGGGGTCGTGGGTCGTCCCCTTTAAAGAAGAGCCGGAGGTAGATGCCAGGGTCGTCCCCTTTAAAAGAAGAGCCGAAGGTAGATGCCAGGGTCGTGGGTCGTCCCCTTTAAAGAAGAGCCGAAGGTAGATGCCAGGGTCGTGGGTCGTCCGCTTTAAAGAAGAGCCGAAGGTAGATGCCAGGGTCGTGGGTCGTCCCCTTTAAAGAAGAGCCGAAGGTAGATGCCAGGGTCGTGGGTCGTCCGCTTTAAAGAAGAGCTGAAGGTAGATGCCAGGGTCGTGGGTCGTCCCCTTTAAAGAAGAGCCGAAGGTAGATGCCAGGGTCGTGGGTCGTCCCCTTTAAAGAAGAGCCGAAGGTAGATGCCAGGGTCGTGGATCATCCCCTTTAAAGAAGAGCCGGAGGTAGATGCCAGGGTCGTGGGACGTCCCCTTTAAAGAAGAGCCGAAGGTAGATGCCAGGGTCGTGGGTCGTCCTCTTTAAAGTAGAGCCGAAGGTAGATGCCAGGGTCATGGGTCGTCCTCTTTAAAGTAGAGCCGAAGGTAGATGCCAGGGTCGTCCCCTTTAAAGAAGAGCCGAAGGTAGATGCCAGGGTCGTGGGTCGTCCCCTTTAAAAGAAGAGCCGAAGGTAGATGCCAGGGTCGTGGGTCGTCCTCTTTAAAGAAGAGCCGAAGGTAGATGCCAGGGTCGTGGGTCATCCCCTTTAAAGAAGAGCCGAAGGTAGATGCCAGGGTCGTGGGTCGTCCCCTTTAAAGAAGAGCCGAAGGTAGATGCCAGGGTCGTGGATCATCCCCTTTAAAGAAGAGCCGGAGGTAGATGCCAGGGTCGTGGGACGTCCCCTTTAAAGAAGAGCCGAAGGTAGATGCCAGGGTCGTGGGTCGTCCTCTTTAAAGTAGAGCCGAAGGTAGATGCCAGGGTCATGGGTCGTCCTCTTTAAAGTAGAGCCGAAGGTAGATGCCAGGGTCGTCCCCTTTAAAGAAGAGCCGAAGGTAGATGCCAGGGTCGTGGGTCGTCCCCTTTAAAGAAGAGCCGGAGGTAGATGCCAGGGTCGTCCCCTTTAAAAGAAGAGCCGAAGGTAGATGCCAGGGTCGTGGGTCGTCCCCTTTAAAGAAGAGCCGAAGGTAGATGCCAGGGTCGTGGGTCGTCCGCTTTAAAGAAGAGCCGAAGGTAGATGCCAGGGTCGTGGGTCGTCCCCTTTAAAGAAGAGCCGAAGGTAGATGCCAGGGTCGTGGGTCGTCCGCTTTAAAGAAGAGCCGAAGGTAGATGCCAGGGTCGTGGGTCGTCCCCTTTAAAGAAGAGCCGAAGGTAGATGCCAGGGTCGTGGGTCGTCCCCTTTAAAGAAGAGCCGAAGGTAGATGCCAGGGTCGTGGATCATCCCCTTTAAAGAAGAGCCGGAGGTAGATGCCAGGGTCGTGGGACGTCCCCTTTAAAGAAGAGCCGAAGGTAGATGCCAGGGTCGTGGGTCGTCCTCTTTAAAGTAGAGCCGAAGGTAGATGCCAGGGTCATGGGTCGTCCTCTTTAAAGTAGAGCCGAAGGTAGATGCCAGGGTCATGGGTCGTCCTCTTTAAAGTAGAGCCGAAGGTAGATGCCAGGGTCGTCCCCTTTAAAGAAGAGCCGAAGGTAGATGCCAGGGTCGTGGGTCGTCCCCTTTAAAAGAAGAGCCGAAGGTAGATGCCAGGGTCGTGGGTCGTCCTCTTTAAAGAAGAGCCGAAGGTAGATGCCAGGGTCGTGGGTCGTCCCCTTTAAAGTAGAGCCGAAGGTAGATGCCAGGGTCGTGGGTCGTCCCCTTTAAAAGCAGAGCCGAAGGTAGATGCCAGGGTCGTGGGTCGTCCCCTTTAAAAGAAGAGCCGAAGGTAGATGCCAGGGTCGTGGGTCGTCCCCTTTAAAAGAAGAGCCGAAGGTAGATGCCAGGGTCGTGGGTCGTCCCCTTTAAAGAAGAGCCGAAGGTAGATGCCAGGGTCGTGGGTCGTCCTCTTTAAAGAAGAGCCGAAGGTAGATGCCAGGGTCGTGGGTCGTCCCCTTTAAAGAAGAGCCGAAGGTAGATGCCAGGGTCGTGGGTCGTCCCCTTTAAAGAAGAGCCGAAGGTAGATGCCAGGGTCGTGGGTCGTCCTCTTTAAAGAAGAGCCGAAGGTAGATGCCAGGGTCGTGGGTCGTCCCCTTTAAAGAAGAGCCGGAGGTAGATGCCAGGGTCGTGGGTCGTCCCCTTTAAAGAAGAGCCGGAGGTAGATGCCAGGGTCGTGGGTCGTCCCCTTTAAAGAAGAGCCGGAGGTAGATGCCAGGGTCGTGGGTCGTCCCCTTTAAAGAAGAGCCGAAGGTAGATGCCAGGGTCGTGGGTCGTCCCCTTTAAAGAAGAGCCGAAGGTAGATGCCAGGGTCGTGGGTCGTCCCCTTTAAAGAAGAGCCGAAGGTAGATGCCAGGGTCGTGGGTCGTCCGCTTTAAAGAAGAGCCCGAAGGTAGATGCCAGGGTCGTGGGTCGTCCCCTTTAAAGAAGAGCCGAAGGTAGATGCCAGGGTCGTGGGTCGTCCCCTTAAAAGAAGAGCCGAAGGTAGATGCCAGGGTCGTGGGTCGTCCGCATTAAAGAAGAGCCGAAGGTAGATGCCAGGGTCGTGGGTCGTCCCCTTTAAAGAAGAGCCGAAGGTAGATGCCAGGGTCGTGGGTCGTCCCCTTTAAAGAAGAGCCGGAGGTAGATGCCAGGGTCGTGGGTCGTCCCCTTTAAAAGAAGAGCCGAGAGTAGATGCCAGGGTCGTGTGTCGTCCGCTTTAAAGAAGAGCCGAAGGTAGATGCCAGGGTCGTGGGTCGTCCTCTTTAAAGAAGAGCCGAAGGTAGATGCCAGGGTCGTGTGTCGTCCCCTTTAAAGAAGAGCCGAAGGTAGATGCCAGGGTCGTGGGTCGTCCCCTTTAAAGAAGAGCCGAAGGTAGATGCCAGGGTCGTGGGTCGTCCGCTTTAAAGAAGAGCCGAAGGTAGATGCCGGGGTCGTGGGTCGTCCGCTTTAAAGAAGAGCCGAAGGTAGATGCCGGGGTCGTGGGTCGTCCGCTTTAAAGAAGAGCCGAAGGTAGATGCCGGGGTCGTGGGTCATCCCCTTTAAAGAAGAGCCGAAGGTAGATGCCAGGGTCGTGGGTCGTCCCCTTTAAAGAAGAGCCGAAGGTAGATGCCAGGGTCGTGGATCATCCCCTTTAAAGAAGAGCCGGAGGTAGATGCCAGGGTCGTGGGACGTCCCCTTTAAAGAAGAGCCGAAGGTAGATGCCAGGGTCGTGGGTCGTCCTCTTTAAAGTAGAGCCGAAGGTAGATGCCAGGGTCATGGGTCGTCCTCTTTAAAGTAGAGCCGAAGGTAGATGCCAGGGTCGTCCCCTTTAAAGAAGAGCCGAAGGTAGATGCCAGGGTCGTGGGTCGTCCCCTTTAAAGAAGAGCCGAAGGTAGATGCCGGGGTCGTGGGTCGTCCCCTTTAAGAAGAGCCGGAGGTAGATGCCAGGGTCGTCCCCTTTAAAAGAAGAGCCGAAGGTAGATGCCAGGGTCGTGGGTCGTCCCCTTTAAAGAAGAGCCGAAGGTAGATGCCAGGGTCGTGGGTCGTCCGCTTTAAAGAAGAGCCGAAGGTAGATGCCAGGGTCGTGGGTCGTCCCCTTTAAAGAAGAGCCGAAGGTAGATGCCAGGGTCGTGGGTCATCCCCTTTAAAGAAGAGCCGAAGGTAGATGCCAGGGTCGTGGGTCGTCCGCTTTAAAGAAGAGCCGAAGGTAGATGCCAGGGTCGTGGGTCGTCCCCTTTAAAGAAGAGCCGAAGGTAGATGCCAGGGTCGTGGGTCGTCCCCTTTAAAGAAGAGCCGAAGGTAGATGCCAGGGTCGTGGATCATCCCCTTTAAAGAAGAGCCGGAGGTAGATGCCAGGGTCGTGGGACGTCCCCTTTAAAGAAGAGCCGAAGGTAGATGCCAGGGTCGTGGGTCGTCCTCTTTAAAGTAGAGCCGAAGGTAGATGCCAGGGTCATGGGTCGTCCTCTTTAAAGTAGAGCCGAAGGTAGATGCCAGGGTCGTCCCCTTTAAAGAAGAGCCGAAGGTAGATGCCAGGGTCGTGGGTCGTCCCCTTTAAAAGAAGAGCCGAAGGTAGATGCCAGGGTCGTGGGTCGTCCTCTTTAAAGAAGAGCCGAAGGTAGATGCCAGGGTCGTGGGTCGTCCCCTTTAAAGTAGAGCCGAAGTTAGATGCCAGGGTCGTGGGTCGTCCCCTTTAAAAGCAGAGCCGAAGGTAGATGCCAGGGTCGTGGGTCGTCCCCTTTAAAAGAAGAGCCGAAGGTAGATGCCAGGGTCGTGGGTCGTCCCCTTTAAAAGAAGAGCCGAAGGTAGATGCCAGGGTCGTGGGTCGTCCCCTTTAAAGAAGAGCCGAAAGTAGATGCCAGGGTCGTGGGTCGTCCCCTTTAAAGAAGAGCCGGAGGTAGATGCCAGGGTCGTCCCCTTTAAAGAAGAGCCGAAGGTAGATGCCAGGGTCGTGGGTCGTCCGCTTTAAAGAAGAGCCGAAGGTAGATGCCGGGGTCGTGGGTCGTCCGCTTTAAAGAAGAGCCGAAGGTAGATGCCGGGGTCGTGGGTCGTCCGCTTTAAAGAAGAGCCGAAGGTAGATGCCGGGGTCGTGGGTCGTCCGCTTTAAAGAAGAGCCGAAGGTAGATGCCGGGGTCGTGGGTCGTCCCCTTTAAAGAAGAGCCGAAGGTAGATGCCGGGGTCGTGGGTCGTCCCCTTTAAAGAAGAGCCGAAGGTAGATGCCAGGGTCGTGGGTCGTCCCCTTTAAAGAAGAGCCGAAGGTAGATGCCAGGGTCGTGGATCATCCCCTTTAAAGAAGAGCCGGAGGTAGATGCCAGGGTCGTGGGACGTCCCCTTTAAAGAAGAGCTGAAGGTAGATGCCAGGGTCGTGGGTCGTCCTCTTTAAAGTAGAGCCGAAGGTAGATGCCAGGGTCATGGGTCGTCCTCTTTAAAGTAGAGCCGAAGGTAGATGCCAGGGTCGTCCCCTTTAAAGAAGAGCCGAAGGTAGATGCCAGGGTCGTGGGTCGTCCCCTTTAAAGAAGAGCCGAAGGTAGATGCCAGGGTCGTGGGTCGTCCCCTTTAAAGAAGAGCCGAAGGTAGATGCCAGGGTCGTGGGTCGTCCCCTTAAAAGAAGAGCCGAAGGTAGATGCCAGGGTCGTGGGTCGTCCGCTTTAAAGAAGAGCCGTAGGTAGATGCCAGGGTCGTGGGTCGTCCCCTTTAAAGAAGAGCCGAAGGTAGATGCCAGGGTCGTGGGTCGTCCCCTTTAAAGAAGAGCCGAAGGTAGATGCCAGGGTCGTGGGTCGTCCCCTTTAAAGAAGAGCCGAAGGTAGATGCCAGGGTCGTGGGTCGTCCTCTTTAAAGAAGAGCCGAAGGTAGATGCCAGGGTTGTGGGTCGTCCCCTTTAAAGAAGAGCCGAAGGTAGATGCCAGGGTCGTGGGTCGTCCCCTTTAAAGAAGAGCCGAAGGTAGATGCCAGGGTCGTGGGTCGTCCTCTTTAAAGAAGAGCCGAAGGTAGATGCCAGGGTCGTGGGTCGTCCCCTTTAAAGAAGAGCCGGAGGTAGATGCCAGGGTCGTGGGTCGTCCCCTTTAAAGAAGAGCCGGAGGTAGATGCCAGGGTCGTGGGTCGTCCCCTTTAAAGTAGAGCCGAAGGTAGATGCCAGGGTCGGTGTCCGGAATGCATGAGGTAAACCAGTAACAACACAAGTCTTAAAAACCAACTCACTGAACCCTGTGAACTGAACTGACGGGGAGCGGAGGTTTCCCTGTGGGGGAGGGGGGGCGCGCGGGGCTGGGGGCTGGGCGAGGTTAGCTGGGGTGAAGAAGCAGCCACTCCATCCATCCATCCTACCCCCCCCTAAAAAAAAAAAAAATGCTTTAGCAAATACCATAGTGCAGAGAGGAGGGCAGGGACTAGTCACGCAATATGGATTTGCTGTTTTTGTTCTTTACCTCTTAACCCCCACCTTACACTGCCCAAATCTAAACGCTCAGTTTTGTAGGTCTTAGCTTTCAAATGAGGCGTTACACTGGCCTATAGGCTGTAAACTCCAGTCCAGAAGCTTTTAGATGTGGGTCAAGTTGAACTGGAGAAAACTGGTTTGCCAATATTGCGCTGTCCCAGTATATAGACGTTTGTTCTGTACAATGATATTTCTCAAATTCATCTCAGGGGGCCAGCAGATATTACCGAGATGGCCGGTGTTCCATCGAGCTGCGCTGCTTTGTCGAGCCGAGCTTCCCCGGGCCTGGTATTGCCTGTCCATGACTGCAATAGATTAAACCGGGTCGGAAAAGGGTTTAATCATGAATGCATTTATAAAGCATAAAAGAAAGAAGCAGTGGTTCTCAAATGGCACTGCTTCAGAACCTACGATTTACACCAGAATGAAGAGCCGTGACCCAAATTTAGCCCTGGATAAGTCCTAGTTTAGTCCTGGTTTAGTCCTGGTTTTGTTCTGGTTTAGCCCTGGTTTTGTTCTGGTTTAGTCCTGGTTTAATCCTGGTTTAGTCCTGGTTTAATCCTGGTTTAGCCCAGAGGGCTGTTTCATAAAGCTGGCTTACTCTGTAAACTAGGCTTATTTGGCCAAGTCTGGCTTATTGTGTCGTCTTTTCGGTTTCATAAGCCAGGCTCACTCTGAGTCTGGCTCAGTTACTATGGAAATATAGTCAGAGAACTTAGGAGGAGACTGAGCACAAGCTATGTTTCTTCTTCGTGGAATCCAACACCAATGGGCATTGTAAATGACACAAGCAGGGCATCAGCGCCATCATCTGGCCAAAATATATGTTGGCCTAAAAAATTTGAAAAAGAAAACATGACATCACAAAATCAATTACTTTATGCAATAAATTATAAATATACACCAACATTGTCTTTGTCTCTCATCTGTGAAAAACAAAGTTGTGTCACACATTAATGACTTTATGTGTCATCAAAAAGCTTGTCCAATAAAAGGAACCTTGGCCCACGGGACCAGTCCTGTGTCAAGTTTTCTTTTTTTTAGATGATAGATGTGTTTAAATTCCTGGGGAAAAAACAAAAGTGTTTAAATTCATAGGCGCTGATTTATGTTCTTCCCAGTGGGTGCCTAGTCCCCCCCCAAAAAAAGTGGAAGCTGGGATCTATCAGGCAGTCTCGTGGTTGGGTTCCCTGTGCTCTACCTATGGAGCTAACGTAGCGGAACAAAGCTGATGGCCTGTGAAGTCTGCTGCACGTTCACGCTTGGCCATGATTTCTCAGTGAACTCTGTGATCGATAGTGTGGTCTTCTTCTGCACCAGCAAGTGCTCATTAGTTGAACCTGTCTTGAATTAGTGAGATTAGCCAAGCTCGGTGTGCCTTTGGTGAAACCCAGTAATCACAGCTTGGATTGTTGTGCCTCACGTAAACCAGGATTTGGAGCCTAAGCCGAGCTTTACTGAGCGAGTTTTATGAAATAGCCCTCTGGTTTAGTCCTGGTTTAATCTTGATTTAGTCCTGGTTTAGTCCTGGTTTAATCCTGATTTACGTGAGGCACAACCATCCAAGCTGTGATTACTGGGTTTCACCAAAGGCACACTGAGCTTGGCTAATCTCAATTCAAGACAGGTACAAAATGATTCAATACCTATTGCCTAAACTGTAATTCCGTGTAAACACCCCCCACACGAGTGGGGGGTGTTTCATAAGGTTAATATAAAATCGGCTATGTCATTTGCTCAGCCTGTGTAGCTCCATAGGTAGAATTCTGCTTTCCCAACCATGAGACTGCAGGATCAATTCCAACCTTGGCTTTTTTATTTTAATTTAATTTTATTTTAATTTTATTTTGACTCTGCACCTACTTAGCCTGGTTTTACCAGACCCCCGTACTCATTTCGTTTCGTACAGAGGATCTGGAATTTCACAATTGAGCTCCGGTAACAGGTGGGAGGGGTGAACTCCTTTGAAACTATTGGATCTGATTTTTGCTAGAGTTTGGTCGTGAGTGCCCGAGTGAGTGAAGCAGCTATCATAACTCTATCATAACTCTAGCATAGCTCTATCATAACTCTATCATAGCTCTATCATAACTCTATCATAACTCTATCATAACTCTATCATAACTCTATCATAGCTCTATCATAACTCTATCATAGCTCTATCATAGCTCTATCATAACTCTATCATAGCTCTATCATAGCTCTATCATAACTCTATCATAGCTCTATCATAACTCTATCATAGCTCTATCATAGCTCTATCATAACTCTATCATAGCTCTATCATAGCTCCATCATAACTCTATCATAGCTCTATCATAACTCTATCATAACTCTATCATAGCTCTATCATAACTCTATCATAGCTCTATCATAACTCTATCATAACACTATCATAACTCTATCATAGCTCTATCATAACTCTATCATAACTCTATCATAACTCTATCATAGCTCTATCATAGCTCTATCATAACTCTATCATAACTCTATCATAACTCTATCATAGCTCTATCATAACTCTATCATAGCTCTATCATAGCTCTATCATAACTATATCATAACTCTATCATAACTATATCATAGCTCTATCATAACTCTATCATAACTCTATCATAACTCTATCATAACTCTATCATAGCTCTATCATAGCTCTATCATAGCTCTATCATAACTCTATCATAACTCTATCATAGCTCTATCATAGCTCTATCATAACTCTATCATAACTATATCATAACTCTATCATAGCTCTATCATAACTCTATCATAGCTCTATCATAACTGTATCATAACTCTATCATAACTGTATCATAACTCTATCATAGCTCTATCATAGCTCTATCATAACTCTGTCATAACTCTATCATAGCTCTATCATAACTCTATCATAGCTCTATCATAGCTCTATCATAACTCTATCATAACTCTATCATAGATCTATCATAACTCTATCATAACTCTATCATAACTCTGTCATAACTCTATCATAGCTCTATCATAACTCTATCATAGCTCTATCATAGCTCTATCATAACTCTATCATAACTCTATCATAGCTCTATCATAACTCTATCATAACTATATCATAACTCTATCATAGCTCTATCATAACTCTATCATAACTCTATCATAACTCTATCATAGCTCTATCATAGCTCTATCATAACTCTATCATAACTATATCATAACTCTATCATAGCTCTATCATAACTCTATCATAGCTCTATCATAACTCTATCATAACTCTATCATAACTGTATCATAACTCTATCATAGCTCTATCATAACTCTATCATAACTGTATCATAACTCTATCATAGCTCTATCATAGCTCTATCATAGCTCTATCATAACTCTATCATAACTATATCATAACTCTATCATAGCTCTATCATAACTCTATCATAACTCTATCATAACTCTATCATAGCTCTATCATAGCTCTATCATAACTCTATCATAACTATATCATAACTCTATCATAGCTCTATCATAACTCTATCATAGCTCTATCATAACTCTATCATAGCTCTATCATAACTCTATCATAACTCTATCATAGCTCTATCATAGCTATATCATAGCTCTATCATAGCTCTATCATAACTCTATCATAACTCTATCATAACTGTATCATAACTCTATCATAGCTCTATCATAACTCTATCATAACTGTATCATAACTCTATCATAGCTCTATCATAGCTCTATCATAGCTCTATCATAACTCTATCATAACTATATCATAACTCTATCATAGCTCTATCATAACTCTATCATAACTCTATCATAACTCTATCATAGCTCTATCATAGCTCTATCATAACTCTATCATAACTATATCATAACTCTATCATAGCTCTATCATAACTCTATCATAGCTCTATCATAACTCTATCATAGCTCTATCATAACTCTATCATAACTCTATCATAACTGTATCATAACTCTATCATAGCTCTATCATAACTCTATCATAACTGTATCATAACTCTATCATAGCTCTATCATAGCTCTATCATAGCTCTATCATAACTCTATCATAACTATATCATAACTCTATCATAGCTCTATCATAACTCTATCATAACTCTATCATAACTCTATCATAGCTCTATCATAGCTCTATCATAACTCTATCATAACTATATCATAACTCTATCATAGCTCTATCATAACTCTATCATAGCTCTATCATAGCTCTATCATAGCTCTATCATAACTCTATCATAACTCTATCATAACTCTATCATAGCTCTATCATAGCTCTATCATAGCTCTATCATAACTCTATCATAACTCTATCATAGCTCTATCATAGCTCTATCATAGCTCTATCATAGCTCTATCATAGCTCTATCATAACTCTATCATAACTCTATCATAGCTCTATCATAGCTCTATCATAGCTCTATCATAACTCTATCATAGCTCTATCATAACTCTATCATAACTCTATCATAACTCTATCATAACTCTGTCATAGCTCTGTCATAACTCTGTCATAACTCTATCATAGCTCTATCATAGCTCTATCATAGCTCTATCATAACTCTATCATAGCTCTATCATAACTCTATCATAACTCTATCATAGCTCTATCATAGCTCTATCATAACTCTATCATAACTGTATCATAACTCTATCATAGCTCTATCATAGCTCTATCATAGCTCTATCATAACTCTATCATAGCTCTATCATAACTCTATCATAGCTCTATCATAGCTCTATCATAACTCTATCATAACTCTATCATAACTCTATCATAACTCTATCATAACTCTATCATAGATCTATCATAACTCTATCATAACTCTATCATAGCTCTATCATAACTCTATCATAACTATATCATAACTCTATCATAGCTCTATCATAACTCTATCATAACTCTATCATAACTCTATCATAGCTCTATCATAGCTCTATCATAACTCTATCATAACTATATCATAACTCTATCATAGCTCTATCATAACTCTATCATAGCTCTATCATAACTCTATCATAACTCTATCATAACTGTATCATAACTCTATCATAGCTCTATCATAGCTCTATCATAGCTCTATCATAGCTCTATCATAACTCTATCATAGCTCTATCATAGCTCTATCATAGCTCTATCATAACTCTATCATAACTCTATCATAGCTCTATCATAACTTTATCATAACTATATCATAACTCTATCATAGCTCTATCATAACTCTATCATAACTCTATCATAACTCTATCATAGCTCTATCATAGCTCTATCATAACTCTATCATATAATATCATAACTCTATCATAGCTCTATCATAACTCTATCATAACTATATCATAGCTCTATCATAACTCTATCATAGCTCTATCATAGCTCTATCATAGCTCTATCATAACTCTATCATAGCTCTATCATAACTCTATCATAACTCTATCATAACTCTATCATAACTCTGTCATAGCTCTGTCATAACTCTGTCATAACTCTATCATAGCTCTATCATAGCTCTATCATAGCTCTATCATAACTCTATCATAGCTCTATCATAACTCTATCATAACTCTATCATAGCTCTATCATAGCTCTATCATAACTCTATCATAACTGTATCATAACTCTATCATAGCTCTATCATAGCTCTATCATAGCTCTATCATAACTCTATCATAGCTCTATCATAACTCTATCATAGCTCTATCATAGCTCTATCATAACTCTATCATAACTCTATCATAACTCTATCATAACTCTATCATAACTCTATCATAGATCTATCATAACTCTATCATAACTCTATCATAGCTCTATCATAACTCTATCATAACTATATCATAACTCTATCATAGCTCTATCATAACTCTATCATAACTCTATCATAACTCTATCATAGCTCTATCATAGCTCTATCATAACTCTATCATAACTATATCATAACTCTATCATAGCTCTATCATAACTCTATCATAGCTCTATCATAACTCTATCATAACTCTATCATAACTGTATCATAACTCTATCATAGCTCTATCATAGCTCTATCATAGCTCTATCATAGCTCTATCATAACTCTATCATAGCTCTATCATAGCTCTATCATAGCTCTATCATAACTCTATCATAACTCTATCATAGCTCTATCATAACTTTATCATAACTATATCATAACTCTATCATAGCTCTATCATAGCTCTATCATAACTCTATCATAGCTCTATCATAACTCTATCATAACTCTATCATAGCTCTATCATAGCTCTATCATAACTCTATCATAACTGTATCATAACTCTATCATAGCTCTATCATAGCTCTATCATAGCTCTATCATAACTCTATCATAGCTCTATCATAACTCTATCATAGCTCTATCATAGCTCTATCATAACTCTATCATAACTCTATCATAACTCTATCATAACTCTATCATAACTCTATCATAGATCTATCATAACTCTATCATAACTCTATCATAGCTCTATCATAACTCTATCATAACTATATCATAACTCTATCATAGCTCTATCATAACTCTATCATAACTCTATCATAACTCTATCATAGCTCTATCATAGCTCTATCATAACTCTATCATAACTATATCATAACTCTATCATAGCTCTATCATAACTCTATCATAGCTCTATCATAACTCTATCATAACTCTATCATAACTGTATCATAACTCTATCATAGCTCTATCATAGCTCTATCATAGCTCTATCATAGCTCTATCATAACTCTATCATAGCTCTATCATAGCTCTATCATAGCTCTATCATAACTCTATCATAACTCTATCATAGCTCTATCATAACTCTATCATAACTATATCATAACTCTATCATAGCTCTATCATAACTCTATCATAACTCTATCATAACTCTATCATAGCTCTATCATAGCTCTATCATAACTCTATCATATAATATCATAACTCTATCATAGCTCTATCATAACTCTATCATAACTATATCATAGCTCTATCATAGCTCTATCATAACTATATCATAGCTCTATCATAGCTCTATCATAACTCTATCATAACTCTATCATAGCTCTATCATAACTCTATCATAGCTCTATCATAGCTCTATCATAGCTCTATCATAACTCTATCATAACTCTATCATAGCTCTATCATAACTCTATCATAGCTCTATCATAACTCTATGATAGCTCTATCATAGCTCTATCATAGCTCTATTATAGCTCTATCATAACTCTATCATAGCTCTATCATAGCTCTATCATAGCTCTATCATAACTCTATGATAGCTCTATCATAGCTCTATCATAACTCTATCATAACTCTATCATAACTCTATCATAGCTCTATCATAACTCTATCATAGCTCTATCATAGCTCTATCATAACTCTATCATAGCTCTATCATAACTCTATCATAGCTCTATCATAGCTCTATCATAACTCTATCATAGCTCTATCATAACTCTATCATAGCTCTATCATAGCTCTGTCATAACTCTATCATAACTATATCATAACTCTATCATAACTCTATCATAACTCTATCATAGCTCTATCATAGCTCTATCATAGCTCTATCATAGCTCTATCATAACTCTATCATAACTCTATCATAACTCTGTCATAGCTCTGTCATAACTCTATCATAACTCTATCATAACTCTATCATAGCTCTATCATAACTCTATCATAGCTCTATCATAGCTCTGTCATAACTCTATCATAACTCTATCATAACTCTGTCATAGCTCTGTCATAACTCTATCATAACTCTATCATAACTCTATCATAGCTCTATCATAACTCTATCATAGCTCTATCATAGCTCTATCATAGCTCTATCATAACTCTATCATAGCTCTATCATAACTCTATCATAACTCTATCATAACTCTGTCATAGCTCTGTCATAACTCTATCATAACTCTATCATAACTCTATCATAGCTCTATCATAACTCTATCATAGCTCTATCATAGCTCTGTCATAACTCTATCATAACTCTATCATAACTCTGTCATAGCTCTGTCATAACTCTATCATAACTCTATCATAGCTCTATCATAACTCTATCATAGCTCTATCATAGCTCTATCATAACTCTATCATAACTCTATCATAACTCTATCATAACTCTGTCATAGCTCTATCATAGCTCTATCATAGCTCTATCATAACTCTATCATAACTCTATCATAACTCTATCATAACTCTGTCATAACTCTATCATAACTCTATCATAGCTCTATCATAACTCTATCATAACTCTATCATAACTCTGTCATAACTCTGTTATAGCTCTATCATAGCTCTATCATAGCTCTATCATAACTCTATCATAGCTCTATCATAGCTCTATCATAACTCTATCATAACTCTATCATAACTCTATCATAACTCTATCATAACTCTGTCATAACTCTGTTATAGCTCTATCATAGCTCTATCATAGCTCTATCATAACTCTATCATAGCTCTATCATAGCTCTATCATAACTCTATCATAACTCTATCATAACTCTGTCATAGCTCTGTCATAACTCTATCATAGCTCTGTCATAACTCTATCATAGCTCTATCATAACTCTATCATAGCTCTATCATAACTCTATCATAGCTCTATCATAACTCTATCATAACTCTATCATAACTCTATCATAACTCTGTCATAGCTCTGTCATAACTCTATCATAACTCTATCATAACTCTATCATAGCTCTATCATAACTCTATCATAGCTCTATCATAACTCTATCATAACTCTGTCATAGCTCTGTCATAACTCTATCATAACTCTATCATAACTCTATCATAGCTCTATCATAACTCTATCATAGCTCTATCATAGCTCTATCATAGCTCTATCATAACTCTATCATAGCTCTATCATAACTCTATCATAACTCTATCATAACTCTGTCATAGCTCTGTCATAACTCTATCATAACTCTATCATAACTCTATCATAGCTCTATCATAACTCTATCATAGCTCTATCATAGCTCTGTCATAACTCTATCATAACTCTATCATAACTCTGTCATAGCTCTGTCATAACTCTATCATAACTCTATCATAACTCTATCATAGCTCTATCATAACTCTATCATAGCTCTATCATAGCTCTATCATAACTCTATCATAACTCTATCATAACTCTATCATAACTCTGTCATAGCTCTATCATAGCTCTATCATAGCTCTATCATAACTCTATCATAACTCTATCATAACTCTATCATAACTCTGTCATAACTCTATCATAACTCTATCATAGCTCTATCATAACTCTATCATAACTCTATCATAACTCTATCATAACTCTGTCATAGCTCTATCATAGCTCTATCATAGCTCTATCATAACTCTATCATAGCTCTATCATAGCTCTATCATAGCTCTATCATAACTCTATCATAACTCTATCATAACTCTATCATAACTCTATCATAGCTCTATCATAGCTCTATCATAACTCTATCATAACTCTATCATAGCTCTATCATAACTCTATCATAACTCTGTCATAGCTCTGTCATAACTCTATCATAGCTCTGTCATAACTCTATCATAGCTCTATCATAACTCTATCATAGCTCTATCATAGCTCTACCATAACTCTATCATAACTATATCATAGCTCTATCATAGCTCTATCATAACTCTGTCATAGCTCTGTCATAACTCTATCATAGCTCTGTCATAACTCTATCATAGCTCTATCATAACTCTGTCATAGCTCTGTCATAACTCTATCATAGCTCTGTCATAACTCTATCATAGCTCTATCATAACTCTATCATAACTCTATCATAACTCTATCATAGCTCTATCATAACTCTATCATAGCTCTGTCATAACTCTATCATAGCTCTGTCATAACTCTATCATAGCTCTATCATAGCTCTATCATAACTCTATCATAACTCTATCATAACTCTGTCATAACTCTATCATAGCTCTATCATAACTCTATCATAACTATCATAACTCTATCATAACTCTATCATAGCTCTATCATAACTCTTGGGAGCATTCCTTGCACATTCCTAGGCTTCAATTTTAATTTCTGTGAGCCGAGCCAGAACGGATTGAAGAGCTTCCTTTACTTTTGTATCCGCCGTCATTACTGAACTACAACCAGCAAATGCGGTCACCTACAAGCCCCGCCTCCCCCGCTCGCTGATTGGTTGAAATTCAACTGATGAAACGCAGCCACTGAGATCAGGCCCAGATGTGCATGTAGGGAAAAGATATTTGACCGGAGTTTACGGATGGCTAAGGCCAGGCTAGCCCCACCTGGGAAGAACATGAATCTGAGCCTATGGTCCCACCCTTATTAAAAACGGGGACAAAACAGTTTACATTTTCAAAATTGTGGATTAGCTTGCAGCTAAAAAAGTTGTCCCACTTCCCGACTACACCTGAGGTTGGGATAGAACCTGCAACCTCATGGCCGACACTCTACCTATGTGGCTAAATGGGTGGTGCAAAGTACACGTACATGTATATCAGGTACCGCCCCCTGCTCGTGTATTTGCTGAACACTGAGTAGCGGCTTTACAGATTTGGCGACATTCATTGAATCATTTTGTAATCAAGTCAAATTCACCTGGGTGCCCAACGATTTGAGTGGGTGCTCCAGCCTGCAGCACCCACGGGTTCGGTGCCTACAAATAGAAGTACGTGGAAAGGACTTCCATGGGACTTGGCACATCTGTCCAGATGCTGTTTTGCCTGGTGGCTTCTCCCGAGTATTGCAGTTCACTGGCCTTAGAAAGTATTTCAACTATAGAACGAGTGAAAAGCACCGCTGAGGCGAGCGTGAGGCCGGGGCCTTGAGGCCGACGCAAGAGTGGCCCGGAGTTAACTGGCGCAAGAAACCATATTGGGTGTGAGGCCGAGGCGAGAGCAGGTTGTGGGCGAGAGCGAGCAGGGGTGCAACAGAATTTTTTCAGTCCCGCGCTGATTGGCCTTTACCGCCGTTTGTGGCTTTAATTGAGTTTGTGATGTCATGTTTTCTTTTTCACATTTTTGAGGCAACATACATTTTGGCCAGATGGTGGCGCTAATACCCTGCTTGTGTCATTTACATTGCCCATTTGTGTTGGATTCCATGAAGAAGAAACACAGCTTGTGCTCAGTGTGCTCTGACTATATTTCCATAGTAACTGAGCCAGATTCAGTGAGCCTGGTTTATGAAATGGCCCTCAGGGCTGTAGCCTCAACCCCCAGAACTCAGCGGTCTGAACCAATCACGTGGCAGTATTGTCGTGAGTGTGTAACATTTGCCGACAACAAGCCGTTTTAATGACACCAATTAAACAAACACAATATTTTCCAAACTAAATATTTTATAGATTTGGTTTGTTGTGAGACTTGGCTGTGATTGGCTAAAAGGAGCTGCGCTTGATCCAATCAGCGGCAAATACTGCACCGACAGTCGGTCCTCCTCCGTCCCCGAAGGGTTTGAGCAGGAGCGTTCCCAGACTGGTTTTAGTGCTGATGTTATTGACCCTGGAATATCAGTCTGACTCTTTCAGGTTAAACAAGTGCAGCCTGGATCAGATCAAGACCGACCCGGGTCAAACAGTGTCTCAGATGGACCTAGATTAGTCCACCCAAGTGGAACGTGTCTGGGCAGTTATACGTTTGAAAGCAGATGAAATGCTCAGCTCAGACATACAGCAGGTCTTTAGGACAAAATATGATTTCAAAACAAACTCATGTGCAGTGCTATTGGGATACTGCTTCTTTTAAAAGAGGATCTTCGGTGAAACATCTTATGACACACATTGGTTTAAAGGTCTTTATTGGATCATGGCCAGTTGATTCAAACATTTCCTTTTTAATGTTCTTTTTATGAAACACGTAAGCATGTCGAGTGGAACCTGCCAGAGTCAGATCTGTATCCTTGTGTCAATAACATTATCCTGATATTAATCTGGGACCGCTCCGGTTTCCATCGTTTGAGGAGAGGACGCACTTTTGGAGCTGCATTTGCTGCTGATTGGGTCAAGCACATAGCCTGGCTATCACAGGTGATATTTAGACTGCTGACCACCAATTCATTTTCTCGTAGGAGAGGTGTGGTTTACGACTGTCCAGAGACGTTTATTGTGCTGAATGTCTCTCATGTGTCTGCAGTAGCCATCGTATCATCGTATCAGATGATGTATGACGTACCTGCTGTAAACTTTCTAACTAAACTATTTAGAACACGGTCTAAAGCTTGATCCAAAGATGGCGTCGCATCTGCGGCTGTCATGTTGGATCAGTAAATACATATATATATATTAGGGCTGGGACTCGATTAAAAAAATTAATCTAATTAATTAGAGGCTTTGTAATTAATTAATCGAAATGAATCGCATATAAATATTTGACCTGAGAACAGTGAGAAGTAAGTTTTTTCATAAGGATTTTTAGTATACCATTGAATAATGACTGAATACATGGGCTAAAGCAACACAATATTGTTTATTTTTGTTCAACCAAGTCCAACAGACCAGTGCAATATTGCCATTAATTGTGCGTCTGCAGGAAAAAAGGAAACTGAAGTGTGGAAAGCAAAGTGTGATTTTATTTTTATTTTTAATATTTTTAATCCCACTAAACCTGGATTGAATTAATTAATCGCAATTAATCGAAAAAAGTCCCGGCCCTAATATATATATTTGTTATCCCTAAACAAACTACAAGTTTCCGCATGTTGAATAGCGCGTCATTGTCTTGCCGTCCCTCCTCGTTCTGTGATTGGCCCCCAGACTGCTGTGAAGTTCCAAAGGATTGGAGCCAATCACAGCCCAGCCTTAACGTAGCGAACCACACAGCCTTTAAATGGGTAGTGTTGAGAATGTGTGTGTGTTTAAGTTTGCAGCAGCACCTTGTGTTTTCCCATTGATGCCACGTTTTTAATTAGTTTCCATTTGGCCCAAACCACGTTTGGCACGAGAAGCAGACGATGAGGATTGTGTTTGTGAACACACACACACACACACACACACACACACACACACACACACACACATACGTGGTTTTATGGTTTATGTTGACCTTTTGGAAAAACCAACCCTGGTGTGGTTTAAGAGGACTATGGTTTCCCAAGGTCCTAGAGAGATAAGCTCTGGATAGACTAACTGTAAAAAATCTGAAAAAAATTTAGGTCTATTTAACATCCTTGTATCAGCTACGGTTGTCTATACACAGCCACCGACCAGAAGGTGGTTCATGAGGACCAAAGATGAATTATGAGGACTTTAAACATAACTGAACCACAATTCCCCTATGAGAGACCAACAGGCCCGTTTGGAACCATGAGGCCGTCCTTCCGTGGACCCACCACCTGCAGGAGGAGCCATAGGGGACTGGTGCTATGTGATTTGGGCAGCTCCAACGGCTGCCTCCACGACCCGGCAACGGACAAGTGGGAGAAAATGGATGGATGGATGAACCACAATTAGAGGCTGGAAAAGTTTTAATGTTCTTCATACATACACTCCATGCTTATCCATCTTTTACCTTTAGTTGTCTTTTATGTGCTAGTCCACGATTTCTCACAAAGTCTCTTATATTCTGCAGTGTTCTCTGACTTAAGGCCATTTCTGCTTGCTTACACTGAGTTACTTCATTTTTTGTGGCCAGTTTTCCTCTCTTGATGTGTTTTTTAAAATGCCGCATTACAGCTGCTTCTTCAGTCTTTGACCATGCTCTTTTTGTCACTCTGCGTTTTGGTCCAGGTTGCTTTGCAGGCCTCTGTGCTGCCTCTGAAAAGGAAAATTAGGAATTAATTTAAACAAAACAATGTGAATAAGTCAGAGCAAGACTACTACAAGAGTAAACAGAAGAACTTGCCTTCAAAATCAGAGGTATCTCCATCAGCTATGTCGATCGGGTCATCATCTATAACCACAGTTGCCGCTTGTTTCTCAGCAGAGTCCCCCGAGTCACTGTGACTCTCCTCTTCGGCCTCATCTGCACTGATGGGAATTTCATCTAAAAACAAAAGGGGGATTCAATTCAATCAGCCCGCTCCTAAAGCCACCAGGCCTGGGAAAACTCACCAAGGCTGGGGCTAAGATCCCCAGCCGGCTCCTAAAGCTACCAGCCCCGCACCAACATCCACCACAATGACCCACCCTCTACTCCACTTACACTACCCGGCTCAGGGCACTCCTACCCCGGCCTACGTGCACACACTCGCCCCCCTGGCTCCTCTGGACCTCCTCTGACCAGCCTGCTCCTAAAGCTACCAGCCCCGCACCAACATCCACCACAATGACCCACCCTCTACTCCACTTACACTACCCGGCTCAGGGCACTCCAACCCCGGCCTACGTGCACACACTCGCCCCCCTGGCTCCTCTGGACCTCCTCTGACCAGCCTGCTCCTAAAGCTACCAGCTCCGCACCAACATCCACCACAATGACCCACCCTCTACTCCACTTACACTACCCGGCTCAGGGCACTCCTACCCCGGCCCTACATGCACACCCAGATAAGAGATACATTTAACAAACCTTCAAGTTCAATCTCCTCCAGCGTCTTTCCTTTTAGCGAGGAAATGGATCCCTTCTCCATTAAAAGCAATACTTTGGATATCTTTGCAAGTTGTGTTGTTGGAACAGGCAGTCTGTAGAATTCCCTGTGTACGCGGATATCATGTCCAAGGAAGTCTGCCACCTGATCCAGCTCATTCTCCTGGAGGTTTAAGACTTGAGATAGCGTGGCCACATGTTTCCTGAGACCCGTCGACCGGAGGTGCTCGGGGTACTTTGTGTCGCACTGTGTGGAGAAACGTCTCAGGCAGTCACTTCCTCTATAATGGGTTGGTGCTTTGGGTCGTGCAAATAAGAATGGGTTTGAGGGAGACACACCACATTCTTTCCTCTTATTTGTGAGTAGTGTAAGACCATTGACAACAGGTCGGGGGAGAAGAACTGCAACTTTTCTCCCTCTTTTACCCATAATTTCCACGCGACTTAGATACCGGCAGAGCTTCTTTTCTGTGTCCGATAAACCAAGGCTTACATCCGCATGAAGTTGTTGATTATCCCTCTCCAGAAAATGTTTCAGAGGCATTTTGGAAACCTCTCCAGCTCGCCGACGGTTGAACACAATGATTTGTGTGAGCAACACCATGGCAAGACGGGCATAAGTTTGAGCATCATCTGTTTCTTGCAGTTTGCTTGTGGCCTCTTCTGCTGCCTTTTCCAAAAACTTGTGAAGTTTCACAACATCTTCAGTGAATGGTAAGGTTAACGGTTTATTAAACTTGGCATCACTCAGTGTGTTAAGGGCATTGTGAGATACATATTCTTTCCACTTGGTACTGAGCAACTTCTTAAATGTTTCAGTATACTTCACCAGCTTCTCATCTTCTGCCATCAAGCCCCGGCAGTGGATGATGTCGCAGATCTTATTCAGTGTGTGGCCGAGTTTAAGAGCAAGGCTCGGGGTTTTGTACGAAAGATTGTCATCATTAAAACCTGCTACCTTTTTGACCGCTTGTACCACTTTCTCAAAGTTTGCAGGCCTAACAGCATCTTCCAGGGTCGGCACAGAGAAATCTGTCCGCAAGCACAGCAGCAGACGTCCCACTTCTCTCAGTTTTTGTCTTATGTATTCATACTTTGTTGTATCTTGTCCATGAATGTTGTAAAGTGACTGGGCAAACTGGAGAATACAGAAGTCATTTCGCACAACTGATCCAACTTCATCCACGTTCATAACACTGAGAAGCTTCCAAACCCCACCCGAGATTTGCGCACATAAGGCGGCATCCTGAGCTGATGCAGAGCCGAGGATCCTTCTCCTTCCAGACGTCTCTTCTTGGTTTGCATCTTCGGGTTTGTGAGGGCACCTGCGAGTATGCCTCCATAGTTCTTTGCGGAGAAACATGCCTTGACAATACATGCAGTGAATAAACTTTCCATCCAAAGCTTTTTTTTTGCATCGTCGCTTCACTTTCAATTGCCCTTTCCCACTTTGTAATACTGCTTGATTATGTAAAAAGTTCCCTTTATTCCTAATTTTTTCAATCCGTTTGTTGCGCTCCTTGACATCAGTAAGGGAAAAGACTTGTACAATCTCTGCATTGGTCTTGTGTGTTTTAAGATGTCTCGATATTTTCTTCTGGGGCTTACCGCAGACAAAGCAGTAATTTATGGAACTTGTCCGCTGTGGGTCTCCTCTTTGTGGACCATTCTCTGAATGCAACTCTGAGGTGTATGAAGAACTACCTTGCTGGCTGGTTCCCGGTGCACTAGAAGCAGGAGCAAGACTTGTATCCGACTTTTGTGTCAGCCATATATTTGGATGGGGGAGCTCATCTAAATCTTCATCACCCACATAGTCTGGGTCTGAGTCTGGGTTGTTTTTTTCTTGTGCCATCTCCTGCCTTTGGTCCTTCCCAGTGTCACTCTGAAAGATAAACAGACAATACTTGAACCTACAAAGAACCACCCAGGCTGGGGCTAAGTTCCACAGCCAGCTCCTAAACCCAATACCCCGGTCCCCAACTCATCAGGGCCGGGGAAAACTCACCAAGGCTGGGGCTAAGTTCCACAGCCTGCTCCTAAACCTACCAGCCCCGCACCAACATCCACCACAATGACCCACCCTCTACTCCACTTACACTACCCGGCTCAGGGCACTCCTACCCCGGCCTACGTGCACACACTCGCCCCCCTGGCTCCTCTGGACCTCCTCTGACCAGCCTGCTCCTAAAGCTACCAGCTCCGCACCAACATCCACCACAATGACCCACCCTCTACTCCACTTACACTACCCGGCTCAGGGCACTCCTACCCCGGCCTACGTGCACACACTCGCCCCCCTGGCTCCTCTGGACCTCCTCTGACCAGCCTGCTCCTAAAGCTACCAGCTCCGCACCGACATCCACCACAATGACCCACCCTCTACTCCACTTACACTACCCGGCTCAGGGCACTCCTACCCCGGCCTACGTGCACACACTCGCCCCCCTGGCTCCTCTGGACCTCCTCTGACCAGCCTGCTCCTAAAGCTACCAGCTCCGCACCGACATCCACCACAATGACCCACCCTCTACTCCACTTACACTACCCGGCTCAGGGCACTCCTACCCCGGCCCTACATGCACACACTCGCCCCCCTGACTCCTCTGGACCTCCGGGGACACACAGCCCACATCTCGGACCCACTCTTAAGCACCCCTCCTCGGACTACACCCCCCAACTCATCCAGGCCGGGGAAAACTCACCAAGGCTGGGGCTAAGTTCCACAGCCAGCTCCAAAACCCAATAGCCCGGTCCCCATATCATCCAGCCCGGGGATAAATCCTCCAGGCCGGGGCTAAGTTCCATTCAGAAAATACTTGATAACGTATATTTAACAAGGACTAGATACTTACCAATATATTTTCTGGTCTTCTTTGGAGTGAACTTTCTCTTGGTCCTTCTTCTTCGCATTACCATTAGATGTCTTCCGAAATCACTCAACATGCCCGGACACATATCCCGCACGTGTCCCCATAAAGAACCAATCACAATGGAGCCTTCAATACCGCCAGAGTAGGGTAGGGGGAGCACATCATACACTCCATACACAAGAAGTCAGGTTGGGGTATTATATGGACGTCAAATAAACTTTCAATTTATGGTCTTTAAAAGCTAAGAATTTAAAAAAACTTGATATGTGCATGATATATTATCATTGAGCATTAAAAGGACTTCAGAAAAACAATGAAATTATGCTCTTTATATGCTAAAAATTAAAATACAAAATCTTGGTTTATGAGGACCGTAGCATAGTCCTGCTAATCCCCTTAGGTTCTCGTAGTGCTGGTGAGTAGTCAGGTCAATTGGCTCCATAAACCATATATACAGACACACACACACACACACACACACACACACACACACACACACACACACTGTGAGGAATCAGCTGCAGGCTGAGTGTGTGAGAGAGTGAAACGTTGTAATCAAAGTACTGTACCTTCATGTTCTCCCATGCCCCACCACTAAAACATGTACAATAGGCCAGGATAACAGATGTAAATTAGCCTCCGTCATGGTGGCTCACATAGAGCAGGTCCTTCTCTGACCCCGTGGTTCCCTCAAAGCCCCCCCTGCACGTGCTGTGGTCAGTCCAACACAAATGTCATATATGTATCATAATCATATCTGATCCTTTTGCTGAGATAATATAATCTATCACCTGACTGTATGAATGTAGTGTGTCAGAGATTGTACTTTCTGATGTAGCCACAGCTGCCCTGGGGCAGACTGAAGGAGCGAGGAAGACAAAGCACCTGTTTAAACCATGCCATGTGCAAACAAAGGTTTTGTAAAGAGAACCGTAAAGAGTGCTCAGATTTTTTAATATCCAATTCAGCTTTGAACCCTCAAGAAACAAGTGATGTGACGTTCATGACCGAGCGGCTCTTTTGAACGGCTCTTTAAGGTGAATGTTTCAGCCATTCATTCACACCCTTAAAGGGACTAGATGCAAGTTGGTCATTTTATACTCACTACTGCCACCTCAGGTCTTACACCTTTGTGAGTGACGGTGCAGGATTCCAGAGGCAGTTGTGGTGAACGGGTCTGGGCTCATTACATCACGTAGTAAATGAATAAATGCTGGAGTTTTTTATTTTTTATTCCACTTTAATTGGATCAGTCTTCTAGCTAGCACGGAGACAAATGTAATAACAGTTTTCTGCTTGTTAATAGGGACAGCCGTTACTGGAGGTATTGCAAAAGTGCAGGCACAGGGTCAGGGTGTAGTTGGAACTTGTGTCTTGAGCTTCAGTCCACTGAGGTGCAGTGATGTTTGTTCCAATGTCCCGTTGCCAAGCTTCCTTTAGGCGATCAAGTGAAATGTACCCTTTTTTTTTTTTTTTTAAGGATTTTTAAAAAGTATAGTATTCATGTCTGAGCCTGGAGGCTGACGGGGAAAAGATGGGAACATTGATTCAACAAAGCTACGGATTTGTACATATTAAAATAAAATCTGCATTAGCAAAATGTTTTTTATAAACAAACCCTGCATCGAATGTTTTCCTTTGACTTGAGAAAAAGCAACTTCAATCGGGGTTAAAATACTGAAATATCTTGTCATTTAAAATAGGGCTGGGCGATATGGCCTAAAGTCTATGTCATGATATGAAAAAATAAATATCACGATAACGATATATTTGACGATATAATTGACAATGGACGAATTACTTCAAAATCCCAGCCTCACGCCTATTGGGAAGATTCATTCAGTGATATTTTATTCTTTTTTTTTTTTTTTACGGCATAATTGTCTTCCAAATATGATCTACTTGAGCAGTTTACATCCATCATTTCATTTTACTTTTTCAGCACGTGTCCCCGTGTTCTACAGTCACCGTTTATGCTGCACTGATGGAGCGGAGCGTAACATAAATTATATCGTGTCCACAACGATATAAAAAATTACAACGATATCAAAACATTATATCACGATAACGATATGCGATACGATATGGCCCAGCCCTAATTTAAAATATTTTTGATGCCACATTTTGACAGTATGAGAGACTCCAAGACTTTTGACTGTGGGAGTAGTAGTCTTTTTTTATTTATGTATTTATTTGAACAGGGACAGTCTACATTAGCCTCAGAAAGGAGAGATGCATTGTACCAGGTTATAGCACTTGTGCTCATTTCCACCTGCAGTCCCTGGGCCTATTGTACATGTTTTTTTAGTGGTAGGGGAAACCGGAGTACCCGGAGGAAACCTACGCAGACACGGGGAGAACATGCAAACTCCACACAGAAAGGCCCCGTCCAGGTGGGAATCGAACCCGGGACCTTCTAGCTGTGACGCACGAGCGCTAACCGCTGTGCTACCGCCCATTAAAGAAGAATAAATCAATGCTTGCAACGAGGAGGTAGGACCACTCTGATTCTCCATCTCAACCCAGACCTTCGCATTACACCAGAAAGGCAGAGATATTACACGGACAGTAAAAAAAAAAAAAAATGAACGGATCTCAAAGAGTAAAGAGCTGTGAATCCCGTCTCTAGAGGTTTTTCCAACAGATTTTTTTTTTCACTCACTAATAGCTTATTCAAAAACTAATCAAGACCCGAGAAAGAAAATCTCTGTTTCTAATAAATCAACCGAATAAAACCACCCACTCGACCTCTTGCCTCCCACCTGAACCAACAAAAACAAACGACGCGGTCTTAGCTTTCAAATGAGACGTATAGGCCCATAGGCTGTGAACTCTCCAGGTGAGAAGCTTTTAGATTTGGGTAAAGCTGAACACGGAGAACATGTGCTTGGTTAAGGCCGGGGTTAAGAGGTTCGACCGTATTCATATTTTGTCGCTGGAAACATCCTGCATATTTTTTTTATTTTTTTAATGAAAAGATAAAATGGCCGCCTCTGTCCCCTCGCACTCACGTCAGTCATGTTACTCCGAATGAATCTGCTTCTGCGTCTGGCCTTAAAGCTGAGGCCTCGCTGCCCGGGCTCCTTCACAAACAGCGGGCCTTGTATGGGTGGGCGGGGGGCGGGGCTACAGGGGGAGGGCGGGAGAGAGGGAGGGAGAGAGGGGGAGAGGGAGGGGGCTTGTTGTTGCATACCTCTGCCGTGTTTTTCCACTTTTTTTCTCTCTCTCTCTCCTTCCTTCCGAGTGTTTTTTTTCCTCTTTTTGGGTCGTAACCGGGGATAACCTCGTGAGAAGCTCCTCTGGGGTTGGGGGGAGGGGGGGGGGAAGCGCGCTTATCTCCGTCCCGCCTCACACTGCACTACTTGCTGCTGCTGCTGCCGTCGTCGTCGTCGTGGTGATGGCGGGTCTGCGGCTGCTCGGCCTTGGCCGGGGGCTCCTCGGGGGGAGGTCCGTGAAAAAAATAGGTTCGGGATTAAGAACGAGAAAAGACTGATTCTTTTAGTTTGGGAAATATGCCTGAACGGTAAGAAGCTGTGATCGACGTGTGTACAATGTCCTCAGCGGAAAACCAAAGTCAGTCTAGATGAGGTTTTATTAAAAAAAAAAAAAAAAAATAGATGAGGTTTTTATTGACGTTCATGTCTTTTTTTTTTAAGTGAATTAAAAGTACATAGCAAAGAATACAATAACATGCAAAACAAAACACTCAAAGCAAAACTAACCTTTTACCAGCAGTATCAAAGTCTTTCTTTGTGTGGGCCCAGTTTTGCAAAGTTACTTGATCAAGAACATTCCTTTTTATTTAAAGGCAGTATACCAGTTTTATTTTTATTTTTTTTATTTTTTTCTAGTGATGGAACAAAATGAGCTTTGTCCTCCTTTATGAGGCTTTTTTATAAACTGGATAAACTCGTCCCTGTCAAGAATCGGGACGCTACAAATATGTTCAGAAAGTTAGGAATGAGTTTGGACACAGTGACAATTTAAAGTTTGTGGCTTCCTCTTTCATTGTAATACAAACTAATATGAGAAATATCCTGTAATAGTGGGGGTTGCAAAGGAAACTTTCCATGGGAACTTTAGCTTGGACATTTTGGGAATTTTCCAAAATAAAAAACTGTCAAATGCTTAAAAAATATTGATATATAAAATTGTATGTATTTTTATTTTATTGTTTAATTGACAATTGGTGAACTATGAATGATGTTTTTGAATCATAAAACATGTATTTGAGTGATGTCACACCCCCACATCTTTCCTAAAGCTGCATTCTGCTTAATGCTCTTTCTAACAACGGGACAAACTGCAGAGGTTTATATCATGATTCTGTTGCTCACACTGTGATTGGGTAAATTCAACTGTCAATCGCTCAGATCACGAGAAGCTGTCCAATACTGTACGAGGAGTGGGCGGGGCCTGTGTCTGACACAGGTCCCGCCCACTCCTCGCATTAAACAGAACAGACTTTTACAAATAATGACAGTAATAATAATAATGCATTGGTTTTGCAGAGTGCTTTTCTGGACACTCAAAGACGCTTTCAAAACTATATAATATTGTTTATAACCTCAGAGGCTCGTCTACAAAACAAGTATATTGAAATAAATGTTATTTTTGTTTTTTTTTTAAGGAAAGGTACATTTATTTGCTACATACCACATTATATCAGTGTTTAACCGACAGTCATTGCTATGTTTTTTTATTTTTTTTTTATTTTTTTTTTATGTAATTGTATTAATAAAATGATAAGAAATTCCTTTGAATAGAGTCAATTATTATTACTGGGAGGCCCTGAGAGATTACCCGATCTATGAGTGGGCCGGGATGTCTCAGACTTTGGGAATGGCTGCAACAATGAATATATGTAAAGAAAAGCTGTGTTCATTCTCTGTTTATTTCCGTTCATTCCTAATTCCGGGGGAATGGGGAGGACGGGTAGGGCGCCGACGTGCGGGAAGGTGTGTGTTGTCTTTTTCATGGCATCTGTACGGTTTATGTGGTTTCTTTGTCACTGGATGTGTGTCGGACTCCACGAGGAGCAGAGCCTTCACTAAACTAGAACTAGGCTTGGACCTAAAGTACTCTACACTTGTTGAGTTTCCGTATATAAACCCAACTAACGGGGCTTGGTGTTACTTAATAATAATAATAATAATAACAATAATGTCACCCTGCTCATCTTTTACATTTGAAGATGTAAAAAACAAAAAGTATGAACTATATGTTAGAGAATTGTCTGCCTATGTTGTCCATTGTCATTCCTGCTTGTGGCGTGTATAAGTTTGTCTTTCTATGTATGTTATTGTCAAAATAAAATAAAAAATATATGAAAAAAAAAAGTATCCTAATTCCCATGTAAAATGTCCCAGTGGTTCAAACTAACCTCATGGTCACGCACTTCTGTCAGTTTTAATGCTCGCAATTGAAAAGTGACACACTTCTGTGCCCCTGAAAACCACAAATGAATGCTTGCTAAAAACGTGCTAACCGATACGTTTAGAGCTCCACCAGCGTGTCCTGAAACTGGCCTCCGTTTAACCTCCTCTCAAATGTTCAGGCTTCTGGTCGATTCGTTTTTTTTTCTCTTGAACCGGCCACGCTTGTTCCTTCCTAAACGCCGCTGATGTTTTATTCATATTTCAAAAGCCTTCACCTCCTCGACCGTGACTCACTCGGCCTGACTCACAGCAGACCTAAAGCATGTGGAACTTCTCCCTCTGAACAAACGTCCGGGGCCGATCTTCAAGTCCAGGAGAGGACCACCCTCACGTCCCGGGCCACAGTGCACCACCCGTTTAAAGAGGCTTTAGGGGGAAATGAACCTTTGGACGCGCGATCCGTTTCACAATTTCTGACGTAAAGTTTCCCGTCTCCTCTTTTTTGCGCGTGTTGGTTTTACAATTAGAGAAAAATGCCCCGAAAAACGCTGCGGCTTGACTCATTGGAAGTGACTAACGCGGAGGAAGGAATTCCAAATGACCGACTTCGATAAATATGAAGAAGGCGGAGTCGGTCTGAAGACCTTTTTTATTTGTCGTCGGTCTTGGAACTCACTCTCCTCTCGTGGAGAATGTTTTAGTGCGCGGTTTCCTTAGTCTGCCGGGGCCCGAGTGATACCATTTCTAGAACCTGAATGAAAAAACCTTTCTTCTGCTATTTATTTTTTTTTTATCATATTTGAGCTGGAACTTTTCGGACTCTTGACTTATTGGAAATGACCAGCATGGAAGAGACGACCGACTTCGATCAATATGAAGAAGAACTTTCTTCTTTTACGTTTTCTCGACTATAGAAAGATGGAACCTTTCAGGACCGGTCTTTAACCCGTCCTTTATTTACTGGTGAGGGATGATGTTCTTTCGGTTCCTGTGCTGAGTTATTTATTTACAACAGCCTCGTATTGATGTCCAAGATCCCACATCCCCGATGTTTTACACCTTAAAATGACTAAAGCAATGAGTAAGTGCTTAAGCCATTACTCAGATTCATTGAATGCATTTTTTCAGTGAACAAATACATTCAAATTTCCTTCCAAACCATCCCATTATTCTCAGATTCAGAATGATAAAACTACTGTTCAAAGATTTATTTACTTAAATTTGATTGCTTTGATCATTTATTTGCGCTAGGACCAGAAGTGTCCGAGGAGCCACCAGGCCTCAAAAACGAGTCATCTGAACGTTTTATTTCCTCCTTTTTTTGTACCATCACTTTTCCCCTGGACCCGTAAAAAAAAAATCCCAAGAAAATGCTGCCGCTCGCCCCTTTACTCATTCGGAGTGACTAAGAGGAAAGAACTTAAAATGACCAGCTTGGATAAATATGAAACTCCACAAGAAACACTGATTTAAAAATAAGCTACAGAAAATATATCTTTTTACAGCTGTATGGTTTTGGTTTTTGGGGGTTCTGGGTTCACTAGAGACCAACTGAAATCAGATATCTTTCTTTTTGTTTTAGGGCCGAATTTTCCTCATCTGCTTATAGAGCATTAGAACAGATATAAAACATATTATGAGGCCGGCGTCAAACCTGGTGCTTCGACTGCCCCTTTGGGGAAGCATAGACTGTAAAATAAAGAATGGACAAAGTATGTAAAAAAATCCCATGAATTATTGGTGACGACTTTTCCAGTTTTAAGTCAAATATTAAGAGTTTAAATGCATGGCGCCGGCTAACCAGCTACTGTATGTGCTAACTACCAACTATTGCGGGGATATTTTACAAGATAGAAAACACTCAATACTAAATTTTTTCCAAAAATCGGTGCAAAACATTTATGTGATTTTTTTATTTTGCGTCCGGACTCATGACACATGACGTCAGTCACGTGACCTGAGTTGAGCTTCAGTTTGGGCTAGCTGAAGCCCGTTCATGCTAGCAGTCTGACAGGGTTGACTTAGAATGAGGTGAAAATAAAAATAGTAAAAGGAGAATGGTTGAAAATTAGGACCTGGAGGTCGAAATGACAAGTCTGTGTTCAAAAGAGGGGGGGGGGGGCTAGAAGCTATAGGAATTTCAGGAGTTAGCTGCCATGTCCACCCGGTTCATTTGACACTAGAACTTTTCTTTAAAACCATTTGTTCCTAAATTTTTTCAAGATGAACACAATTAGAGATGAATGTATGTTATTAAATGTTGTATTGATGTTAGCCTATATTATTATTATTTTTTATTTTTTTACACAAAACCACCAAAGCCAAAAGAGTCCCCACTTTGCTCCACTCTCGCCGTCGTTGTAACTCATTTACAATTGTCGCATCTGTGTCTAAAAATCCCCTCTGCCCTTTTTCATTTCAGTCTGCTTTCTCCTTGTGTCCCCTCCAGCCTCGGCCGCCGCATTCCTGGCAGGATTTCTGGGCCCGGCTCTCGCTCTAAGTCGCTCTTGTATTGATTTGAAAATGACAAGTGGAGGATCATGTGACCGCTGAAGACAGCTCTCTCTCTCTCTCTCTCTCGCTCTCTCCTTCTTTTCCTCCTCCTCCTTTTTTTTGTGTTTTGTTTTGTTACGTAGGTCTGTTTTTCTGGGTTTCCACAGACATTCCTGAGCTGTGAGTTCAGCCCTCCACTCTCCCTCCCTCCCCCGGACACTGGGATGCTAAAGTGCTAAAGGCTAAAAGGAGGAGCTAGCTCACGGGCTAAAGCGACAGCAGGGTTTATACAGGTAGCACTAGCAGCGACTTTTAAACGCTATATTTTGAAATATGAAACAAATCTGTGCATATTTCATTTCTTAAGATTCGCAAACATTCCGTCAAACACAGGAATGGGGGGAAAAGTGTTTTCGACAAACTTATGTGGGAAAAATAGTTATGCGATTTCATTACTTTCATGTGGGGCTAATGTTTTAGCATTTTCCATGTTGTTTTTGGCTGGAGTGTGATAATAAAATCTTTTAGTCCCAATGAGATCCAGACTATCTTTCTCAATTCAAGTCTGGCCCCAGAGAAGACCCTGTTGTACATGTTTTTAGTTGTTTATTTGGGGTTCATTAAGATGTGGAGACTTTGTACTGTCAAATGAATGACGTATGGAGGGATTTTGTCCCGACGTGTTTCTGTAAAGCAAAGATAATGTGTGCGTTTTGTGTTTGTCTGAATAAATATTAATAATACTGCACTTTAGCGGACGCTCAAAGACGATTTGCGTTTGCATTATTCATGTACTCCACACCATACGCCCCGGGGCAGGCTGACAGAGGCGAGGCTGCTCCTCATGTGCACAGTACGCAGGCGAGGCGGGCGAAGTGCCTTGCCCAAGGACACAGTCTGTGCCGGCGTCGAACCCAAACGCAAGTGAAACGTCTTAAACTGCGCTCCATCAAGGTTGTGCGGGAGCATTTCACCCAGAAGATGAGAATGTCTATCTCACATTTAGCCACGGTTGGATTTCTCCCAAAAAGCACAAACGTGTGAGACCCTGAATAACGTATACAAAAAACAGGCCATTTTTGAAGGCACTGTGGCCATTATGCAAATGAATGAGATGACTGGAGCAGGCGCTGTGTCTCCATAACTGAATGTGCTGCATTTATTGTAAATGAGTCGCCATGTTTGAATTTGAAGACATTTTGAGTCCCCTCCAGGAACCGCCACCTTAACGTGGTGGAGGGGTTTGAGCCTGAATGATCCTGGAGCTCTGTTGTCGGGGGCTTCGTGCCCCTGGTAGGGTCTCCCAGGGCAAACAGGTCCTAGGTGACGGGTCAGAAGCCCCTTATGAGAGACCAACAGGCCCGGTTAGAACCATGAGGCCGTCCTTCTGTGGGCCCACCACCTGCAGGAGGAGCTATAGGGGCTGGTGCAGCTCCAACAGCTGCCCCCACGACCCGGCAACGGGCAAGTGGAAGAAAATGGATGGATGGATGGATGGACATTTTTACGACTCATTTTCTTTAGATTTGCACAAAGACAGAATATAAATCATAAATACAGCAAACACCATTAACTAACTACTGCCCCATTATGTACTACTAAAACCTCCACATATAAACTTTAACCTCTTACCCCCCGCCTTAACCGAGTGCATTTTCTCCAGTTCAGTTGTACCCAAATCCAAAAGGTTCTGGACTGAAGTTTACAGTCTCTAGATCAGAGTAACGCCTCATTTGAAAGCTAAGATCTTTTGTCACGTTTTCATCTCTTTTTTGTCGTGTATTATTATAATTGTTTTTTTTATTGTGTTATTTTTGCTTTTCCGGCACGTTTTTGTTTGTTTTGTTTTTAGCTGCTTTTTTAATTGTGTTTTATTTTGTTCAAGATTATTTTACATTTGGGTAAAGCCAAACTGGAGAAAATGTGCTCGGTTCAGGTGGGGGTTAAGAGGTTAAAAAAAAAAAAAACGCACGAATTTCGCGCGTAACCATCCGGAGACGCTTGGAGAGGACACATTTGAGAGGAATATTGGTTTAAAAAATTACAAAAATTAAATTAAAAAAACACGTGCGTTTTGCTCCATATGCTCTCTATAGCACCTCCCCTCTCATTGGCTCGCGCGGACATGCAAATCCATAGCACCCAGCGGCTATTGTGTGTTGTCGCTCACGCGTGCACAAAAATGACCGTTTGCTCCTCCGCGCGCGCCGTCTGCGATTACGCGTGTTTTCGCTCAATCGCGTAATGACCCGTTTGAACCTGCAATCACGGAAAGACGATACAGCCCGGCAGCCATTCGCCATACGGTCCAAACTACGCGTAACGTAGGCTATAGATCGTTACGCGCGTAAAGCACGTTTTTTTGTTGTTGTTGTTGTTGAAGAGTTTCCTTCCACTAACGAGAGGTGAGGAGGAGAAGAAGAAGAAGAAGTAAAAACAATTTGCAGCAAAAAAAAAAAAAAAAAAAAGCGTGTAATTGGCGATGTCACGTGTTCCCACGACGGTAACGGGGCACAGCCAGCTCTCCAGCGAATGAGCGCGGGGGTAGCGAGCGAGGGAAAAGGCAGCGAGGGGGAGAGCGTGTGTGGGAGAGAGGGGTATAGCGGCGGAGGAAGGCGAGAGGAGCGGGGTTACAACACGGGAGGAAGCCAGAAGCAGCAGCGGCGGCGGCGAAAGGCATCGAGGCGCGCGCGCACACACATACACGCACACACACACACTTACCCACACACACACACACACTCATAGAAACACACGCGGGGGCAAAGAGGAGAGACATGAGCCACACCGCGAGAGGCACCCACCACCACCACCAGCGGCAGCGCCAGCAGCAGAAGCACGCCGTACCATGCGAGCTCACCCAGGGAGCGAGGATGTCGGATTTGTGGTGACTAGCGCAGCAGCCGCCGCAGCAGCAGCAGGAGCCCGCGTTGGCAAAGGAAGCAGCTTCTCGATCGCAACTTGGGCGCAAAGGGTCGGCGGGGGAACATGGCCGAAGGTTTTTCTCTCTTTTTTTTCCCCTTTTCTCTCCCCCTTCTCCAGTCATTCATTATGTCTCTTTTATATTCGCCCGCTCAAAAGAAAAAGTAAGGTGCACAACGCGTTTCTCGACTAAAGAAACAACTCGTAGATGACACACACACGCACGCGCGCGCGCGCACACACACACACACACACACACACACACACACACACACACGCGTGCACATACACACTCGCTTCGCTTCCCCCTCTCCCCACGGCGGTGCACCTTATGCCCCGGACCCTCTGCGCATTGCTGCACGTGTGCCCCACGGAGCCGAGGAGCCACCTGCCCTTCGCAGCCGCGGTCCGGCGCGGGGGGGGGAGCGTCGCGTCGCTATAGCCGCTATAGGTGCGCTTCAAGGGCGAAAACATCTGTCAGAGAGGGTCGCAAACAACTTTTTTTTTCTTTTTGTGTGTGTGTGTGTGTGGGGGGTGAACGGAGGAGGAGGAGGAGGGAGGGAGGGGGTCAACATTTCACCGTCATAGTACCGTAGGAAATGACTTCTAGCTGTGGAAACGCGTGTAAAGCCTCATGTGCTCGATTGATCAAATCCGCGGTTTTTTTATGGTTTTATTTTTTTTGGGGGGGGGGGCTCAAAGCGCGATCTCAGCCCCTGGAACATGTGGTACGTGGGATGCTAACTTAACTTTGTGTCGCTTGTGTGTGTGTGTGTGTGTGTCTGTGTGTATGGCAGGAGGGCCGGGTAAAGGCAGCGGCCGAGGCGAGCCGCACGAGGAGCGGGGACGAGCGCAGGTCCTGTCCGGGAAGGGCTTCTGCAAGTGGTTCAACGTCCGCACGGGCTTCGGATTTATCTCCATGACCAGCAGCGAGGGGAGCCCCGTGGACCCCCCCATGGATGTGTTCGTCCACCAAGTAAGACTTTTTTTTATCACACGGTCTCTCACTGGCGGCTCTACCGTGCGTAAACGCGTCGGGGAGTTGGAGCCTAATAAGACGGCGCCTTGGAAAGCGTGCGTGTAGTTTTTTTTTTCTTTCTTTCTTTTTAGGCCCGAGCGGCCTGCCGTAGCAAGGGCCTATTGTAATCGCAACGCAGTGCGCGCAGCGCACTGTACTGAGGTGCGCGGAGCGCACGAAAACAGCGCGAAGCGCTGTCCCCATGTCAAACGTAAACTCACCGTGTAAAACAGTGACTGCCCACACCTCTGGTGTGGGCCCTTATACTTATAATTGCAGCAAAATGAATGGGGGTATATGGCCAACTGTCATACGGAGGTGGATGACGAGCGCGAAGCGCTCGTCATTCACCTCCGAGCCCCACCGGTGCGTCGGGGAAGTCGAAAGCTTTAAAAAAATGCATAATATGTTGTAGTCGCGAAAGCGACTATATTGTTTTTGCAAGAAATATTATTATTCTTCTTTATTCTTCTTCTTCTTCTTCTTTCTTCTTCTGCTCTTTGAGCAGGAATTTGACCCCCTGAACGTAGTCAAAAACTCACCAAACTTTGCCCAAAATTCAGATCCGGCGAAAAATTTATTAAAATGTGTGTTTCGTTTTGGGGAAATAAAAAATGGCGCGACAGCGCCACCTACAAAAGTGAAAATACATTGCGCCTATGGGGAGGGGGCCAACATAAACTTTGTCGCAGAGCGACGGGATTCGGTACAGACCTTCGTCCTGTGAGGACAAACAAAATATATTATTGTGGCCACGCCCCCAGACAAACCGGAAGTCCGCCATTTTGACAGGAAGTCGGGAAAATGGTGAGTCAGCGTTTTCGCTGACGTCGCATTTTAACGAACTCCTCCTAGGGCGTTTCACCAAATGAGCCCAAAATCGCTCCACTTCATCTCGAGATGTGGGGCATCAAAAGTTATCCAAATTTTTTGGCTAAGTTTTACGGTTTGTTTGCGGCGAAGCCGCAATCTTTACGAAGATTTTTGCGACTTTCCGAAAACAACAAAATGCTCCCATTTGCACAAACGAACTCCGATAAAAAATCGGAAATATACATTTTATTGACCTTTCACCCCCGGACACAACAAATGTGAAAAAGTGAGATTTGGCGCGATAGCGCCCCCTCCAGGCTGAGAAGAAAAAATGCATTATGGGAAAAAAATTAGTTTCTCGGAAATGGATAAAATTCGGCACAATAATAACTGATGGCATCCCGATCCAAAAAGCCAAAGAGACCCATACCGTATTTTGTACGGTGTTGCCATGGAGACGACCGAGGCTCGCCATGTTATTCCAATGGGACTGACCCGCATATCACACATTATACACAATTACAGCTCGTTAGCGCCCTCTGTGAGGAGCTTGTGGACAGTAGTGATTGAAGTACGGCCCGTCAGGGCCGTCCGATGCTGCTTGTGAAATAAAAAAGATTTGGGGCGCGCTAGCGCCCTCTGCAGGTTGGAGCCATCATTCACATGGAGACGCTAAAAATCTCGTTTTGATGTTTACTCACAAAGATTAATGGCTCATCAGGGCAATAAAATGTAGTGTGGCCACGTTGGCGCCCTCGGTAGGGTTATGGCGCGGCAATGGAGGCACTAAGGGAGGCCTCCATTACATGGTTGCCAGGCGACCGACAGGAGGTCGGCCATTTTGGGAAAAATCGAGCAATCAGCGCCGAAGGCGCCATTTCTCGCCTTTGCTCTTTTATAATCTCGACCTAGGGTGGCAGCGACATTATAACCACGTAGGGCGCGGCAGCGCCTCCCGGTTATTGCGGCGGCGTGCGGGAACCGGCGTCAACCGGCCAACGAACCCCCGCGAGGGCCTCTCGATGCCGCTTGCGGCTTTAATTAGGCCCGAGCGGCCTGCCGTAGCAAGGGCCTATTGTAATCGCAACGCAGTGCGCGCAGCGCACTGAACCGAGGTGCGCGGAGCGCACGAAAACAGCGCGAAGCGCTGTCCCCATGTCAAACGTAAACTCACCGTGTAAAACAGTGACTGCCCACACCTCTGGTGTGGGCCCTTATACTTATAATTGCAGCAAAATGAATGGGGGAATATGGCCAACTGTCATACGGAGGTGGATGACGAGCGCGAAGCGCTCGTCATCCACCTCCGAGCCCCACGGGTGTGTGGGGGAAGTCGAAAGCTTTAAAAAAATGCATAATATGTTGTAGTCGCGAAAGCGACTATATTGTTTTTGCAAGAAATATTATTATTCTTCTTTATTCTTCTTTCTTTCTTCTGCTCTTTGAGCAGGAATTTGACCCCCTGAACATAGTCAAAAACTCACCAAACTTTGCCCAAAATTCAGGTCCGGTGAAAAATTAATTAAAATGTGTGTTTCGTTTTGGGGAAATAAAAAATGGCGCGACAGCGCCACCTACAAAAGTGAAAATACATTGCGCCTATGGGGAGGGGGCCAACATAAACTTTGTCATAGAGCGACGGGATTCGGTACAGACATTCGTCATGTGACGACAACCAAAAAACATTATTGTGGCCACGCCCCCTGACAAACCGGAAGTCCGCCATTTTGACAGGAAGTCTGGAAAATGGTGAGTCAGCGTTTTCGCTGACGTCGCATTTTAACGAACTCCTCCTAGGGCGTTTCACCAAATGAGCCCAAAATCGCTCCACTTCATCTCGAGATGTGGGGCATCAAAAGTTATCCAAATTTTTTGGCTAAGTTTTACGGTTTGTTCGCGGCGAAGCCGCAATCTTTATGAAGAATTTTGCGACTTACCGAAAACAACAAAATGCTCCCATTTGCACAAACGAACTCCGATTAAAAATCGGAAATATACATTTTATTGACCTTTCACCCCCGGACACAACGCATGTGAAAAAGTGAGATTTGGCGCGATAGCGCCCCCTCTAGGCCGAGAACAAAAAATGCATTATGGAAAAAAAATTACTTTCTCGGAAATGGATAAAATTCGGCACAAAAATAGCTGATGGCATCCCAATCCAAAAAGCCAATGAGACCCATACCGTATTTTGTACGGTGTTGCCATGGAGACGACCGAGGCCCTCCATGTTATTCCAATGGGACTGACCCGCATATCACACATTATACACAATTACAGCTCGTTAGCGCCCTCTGTGAGGAGCTTGTGAACAGTAGTCATTGAAGTACGGCCCGTCAGGGCCGTCCGATGCTGCTTGTGAAATAAAAAAGATTTGGGGCGCGCTAGCGCCCTCTGCAGGTTGGAGCCATCATTCACATGGAGACGCTAAAAACCTCGTTTTGATGTTTACTCACAAAGATTAATGGCACATCAGGGAAATAAAATGTAGTGTGGCCACGTTGGCGCCCTCGGTAGGGTTATGGCACGGCAATGGAGGCACTAAGGGAGGCCTCCATTACATGGTTGCTAGGCGACCAACAGGTGGTCGGCCATTTTGGGAAAAATCGAGTAATCGGCGCCGAAGGCGCCATTTCTCGCCTTTGCTCTTTTATAAACTCGACCTAGGGTGGCAGCCACATTATAACCACGTAGGGCGCGGCAGCGCCTCCCGGTTATTGCGGCGGCGTGCGTCAACCGGCGTCAACCGGCCAACGAGACCCGCGAGGGCCTCTCGATGCCGCTTGCGGCTTTAATTTTTTTTCTTCTTTCTTCTGCTCTTTGAGCAGGAATTTGACCCCCTGAACGTAGTTGAAAACTCACCAAACTTTGCCCAAAATTCAGATCCGGTGAAAAATTAATTAAAATGTGTGTTTCGTTTTGGGGAAATAAAAAATGGCGCGACAGCGCCACCTACAAAAGTGAAAATACATTGCGCCTATGGGGAGGGGGCCAACATAAACTTTGTCGTAGAGCGACGAGATTCGGTACAGACATTCGTCATGTGATGCCAAATAAATAATATTATTGAGGCCACGCCCCCAGACAAACCGGAAGTCCGCCATTTTGACAGGAAGTCGGGAAAATGCTGAGTCAGCGTTTTCGCTGACGTCGCATTTTAACGAACTCCTCCTAGGGCGTTTCACCAAATGAGCCCAAAATCGCTCCAGCTCATCTCGAGATGTGGGGCATCAAAAGTTATCCAAATTTTTTGGCTAAGTTTTACGGTTTGTGTGCGGCGAAGCCGCAATCTTTATGAAGAATTTTGCGACTTACCGAAAACAACAAAATGCTCCCATTCGCACAAACTAACTCCGATTAAAAATCGGAAATATACATTTTATTGACCTTTCACCCCCGGACACAACAAATGTGAAAAAGTGACATTTGGCGCGATAGCGCCCCCTCTAGGCCGAGAACAAAAAATGCATTATGGAAAAAAAATTAGTTTCTCGGAAATGGATAAAATTCGGCACAATAATAGCTGATGGCATCCCGGTCAAAAAAGCCAATGAGACCCATACCGTATTTTGTACGGTGTTGCCATGGAGACGACCGAGGCCCACCATGTTATTCCAATGGGACTGACCCGCATATCACACATTATACACAATTACAGCGCGTTAGCGCCCTCTGTCAGGAGCTTGTGGACAGTAGTCATTGAAGTACGGCCCGTCAGGGCCGTCCGATGCTGCTTGTGAAATAAAAAAGATTTGGGGCACGCTAGCGCCCTCTGCAGGTTGGAGCCATCATTCACATGGAGACACGAAAAATCTCGTTTTGATGTTTACTCAAAGATTAATGGCACATCAGGGCAATAAAATGTAGTGTGGCCACGTTGGCGCCCTCGGTAGGGTTATGGCGCGGCAATGGAGGCACTAAGGGAGGCGTCCATTACATGGTTGCTAGGCGACCAACAGGTGGTCGGCCATTTTGGGAAAAATCGAGTAATCAGCGCCGAAGGCGCCATTTCTCGTCTTTGCTCTTTTATAATCTCGACCTAGGGTGGCAGCGACGTTATAACCACGTAGGGCGCGGCAGCGCCTCCCGGTTATTGCGGCGGCGTGCGGCAACCGGCGTCAACCGGCCACCGCGTCCCGCGAGGGCCTCTCAATGCCGCTTGCGGCTTTAATCTTTTTTTCTTTTTCTTCTTCTTCTTCTCCCGGGCACATGTGGGACTAGGTCGCCCCCCCTCTCTCGCTCTGACTTCCCCTCCCAATGTAAAGGAGCTGGAAATACTAATCAAGTAACAACACTGTTGATGAGGATCGGTGATGGTCGGCAAATGGCCGCAGCTCGTTCTGGAGAGACGTGTGGCGTGTTCTGGGCACGATGTGGCTTTGCTCTGCAGGCGGACTGGTGTTGTTTTTAAATGACACGATTTGTAACTGCTATACAAAGGAATATGATTTGCAAATATGAAAAGAAACTGTCTGCTCTCTTACAAAAGGGTTTACACCTCGGGGCTGTGTGGTTCATTTCCTATGAACACATATATTTTAGAATCTGAATTACAGGAGATATCATTTGTATTAAAGCATTTGTACACTAGGTGTGTTGGATATATTTAGGACCGGGAGTTGTTTTTGAGCTACTGTATTTATTCGGGGTTTACAAGGGGCATTAAAAAGCATTAAAAGTGAAATGAATTTTGCCATTACATTTAAATGTATTGGCAAATTATGTCATTGCCCAACAATTTTTATTGCAAAAAATTCATCTAAAATACTAAAATGATGATCCAAAACTTCTTCAGTTGCAGTTTTGGCTGAAGTATTTGGGAATTAAAAAGCATTAAATGTGACTTGTTTCTGCCTGTGTATTGTTTTTAACTTTTGAGAATATTATTGTCAGCATGTACGACAAACCTACAGAGCTAGCTAATTGTATTTTGTTGTGACATATTAGATGGAAACATTTGCTCAGAGGGGATTTTGATGTTTAGATTTTAAATGAACTAGTTGTTAGTGCTTTTTTCTTTTTCTTTTTTGGGTTCAAAGCTCTATAAATGTTAGATAGTGAAACATTCCTCTGAAGAAACCTTCTTGAATAGAAAATGGCTCTAGGTGCTACTTTTGTGGAGATGTTGTCGCAATAGTGTGGAGAAACCAAAGAAAGCACTTTGAGATAATGGCCCTTAAATGTTTTTTTCCCCCAGGATAAATCTGTGTAAACGGGAGTAAAACATGCTAATGCTAACGTCGACTAATCAAGGCTGGGTCAGAAACCGTGATCGCCTAAAGTCATGAAAAAACACACTGCTGTGGCCGAGTGTTTCTAGTTGATGAAAACAAGAATAACTGATGTAACGTATTAGTTATTGTAATGATCCGATCAATCTGTGTGAGTTATATTACGTAATGGATCACAAATAGCCGGTCATATTCTAAAGTGTATAAAGTCCACTCATTCTCGTTTATTGTTTTTCCATGACGGTTTATCAAGAGAGAGTCTATAATTGTTTGCCATAAAAAAATAGACTTTATTGATCTCACAATGGAGAAAAGAGGAGCAGCTTTGTAATTCACAGTTAAAACTTTTAAGAAAGTCTCCTGGTATGGGGAATATCGGCAGATACTCAAACCCCCAGTATCGGTATCAGAAGCAAAGAGCTGGACCGGTGCGTCTTTAGCTGTAAGCTCCTGACACTACACCATTTCCCCAACACACGGGTCCCACATGTATGACCTCATAAATATGATCATGGACCACGGCTTCTAAACGGGTAATCCGTATCAAACGTGGCCATTCCGATAACTGCAAAAGGCTGAGCTTCTTTTTGCCCCTACTCTGAGAGACATCGCAGTAGAAGCTTAAACCATCGACTGGACTGTGTAGTTTGAGTGACGGTCCTTGGACCTGCTGCTGGGCCCGTCACCATAACACAATCTAAAGTCCCATATATTCAGGCTGGAAAATCTAGCGATAAAGGATATTGTTGATGACCTTATAATGCCACAGAAACTAACTCTAAAGCTTCAAAATGACAGTTGGGCTCTGTTCGAAAAGTGCTTTATCTCGACATATCCCACAATGAGCAGGAAATACAATGAGACACGACTTACTTTGAGGAACAAATAATAATAAATAAAAGGACCTGATCATTTACCGTCTCAAAATGAACCATCTCCAAACCCTGCTCTCCCTGTGGTTCGGACCTTCTGGAACTGTTGCTGTGTCACATCTGGACTAGAGCTGTCGGTGTCGTCTTTAATTCATTGGTCTGAAATTGTCCAAAAGGTAAAAGGCCATATATTAGTATTGTAGATACAGTGGGATTGTGAATGCTTCAAACTGAATGGATTAGATAACAGTTGGAACAGATGATAAATAAGGTAAATCCTGTTTCCGTGCCTGTTCGTGCTCATATATGAACGTGTACATTGTTCACACACTGGCATGAATGAACACATTCAACGTTTAGCTGCAGTTAGCGCTGTAGCCTGTCAGTTATGTTGGCTCTTGGATTGTTGCCCGTGGTGTTTTGATGATGTGAGTGACGAGTGTATTTTGATACCGGTACTTCAATGGTACTTGGTTGAATTTCTTTTACATTTGTGTTATTTATTTGAGGTGAAACAACCCGGAAACTCCATTAACAACTAAAGGGTAGAAAAAAAAAACACTTTCCACATGTCCCCCCCCCCCCCCATTTTCCCCCAAAATTTCAAATGAATAATTTTATTGTTTAACGGTGCCCAGCTTTAAGAGAGGGAGGGGGGGAAAGCATGAGTGTATTTCTACTCAGTAATCGAGGTACTTGACTTCAGCCTGTTGTCAGTTAGATTTCATACAGATTGAAATGGCCTTCCTGCACAGGAATGCTGCATTTACAACACAGGCCTGGGTGGGAAAAATGAATTTACTCTGCTACAAAACATGAAGGTGAACCCCGCCTTCACAGTAAAATAATGGTATTAATTATATCGAACGATTACTCAGTCAAATATGGCCCGTGTTTGCACTGAGATCATTCCATTTGAGAGACATGTTGGTGGAGGCCCAGAATTTGCAGCTTTGTTTTTTTTACTTCATGGATTCTTCTGGAAACAATAGATTTGCCCTGAAGTAATGCTTTTGAAATGATGTGTAAGGATTTTGCTGTAGAGCCACATGCGGCTCTTCTGATCTGAAGTGATGAGTATGTTAATATAATATTATAAACGACAGGGGCATTAAAAGGCTTTACATGAATTGTTTTTAAATCTAGGCCTTAAAAGGATGAAATCAAAATCTAAATGGCATTGAATCTAAACTTCTTAGAAAATGTGACATTTCTCAAGAATGTTTACTGCGTAATTATGCTCTAAAACATTCAAATGATTAAAAACATTTTTTGATGCTGTTGGTTGTTCAAAAATCGAGGAAACAAATTTGGGGGAAAAGTAGACAAAAAATAATATGGGCGAAATGTGGAGTTCACTCTGAAATGTTTCACACTGATTTGAAGTTTTCCCTGTTTGACCGAATGTTTACGAATCTTACCAAATGAATGAAGCCAAGTCTTTTATTATTTAAAAAGGATTTCCTTTGGCCTGCTGCAAACCCTGTCCATGTGTTCAATATGCTGCAGATAAACCGCGCTTTTGTAGCTCCTCACGGTCCTAAGTGGCTGTTGTGACAAAGGCTGCAGACCCCCCCCCCCCCCCCAGTGGAATAGAAACAGTTTTGTCCTTCAGTATGTTGTTAACGCACACTTTTGAGAGGAAAGGCTTTGAAGTTCTTTTAATCGATGTAAACAAAATAATACCGTTGCGGGTAGGGCTGGGTTTTGTATTTTTGTTTCAATACGATTTCTGATACCGGTCCTAAAATATTTGACGTCTAGAATCAGAAAACAGAACAATAACATTTGGAACCTATTCAGATGTACAATATTGGGTTATTTATTTATTTGAGCTATTATTTACAGTACGTTATTATTTACAATATTTTACATAATTTCATTTACAGTATCACAAAAAACCCCAAGAAAAAATAAAAATAAATAATGACTCAAAAGGAGTAGGCAGAAGCAAGAAAACGTATGCCTACCCCAATTTCAAAATACAATACAATACAAATGGAAAAGTTTGTGATTGACTGTATTTACTTAGTGTATGTGTATGTACGTGTATGTATGTGTGTGTGTGTGTATATATATATATATATATATATATATATATATCTCCACATACATTACGAGCGCACATATTTATTATACATATATTATCATCACCATAATAACAATGACAATAATAGCATTCTCAAAAACATCATCTTCAAATGTATCATGTTTCTCATTTCTATCATACCTGCTTCAACTGTAATGATGTTGGTTATAATGTTCTCATCTCAGTGTGGGAACTAAACTCTATCCATAATGAACACATGAGCCGTCGCTGTAGAGTCGTGAACTTTACTGGGTTCATTCACCATGGCACAAAAAAGATTAAGAATATTACTGAACATGAAGTGTCTGTGCTTTTTAACTTGACAATGCATAACTTAGTGCAGCCTCGATTAGCATAACGGCGATTAGCATTAGCGCTTTTTTAACATTATTTTAAAACATAAATTATAAAACATTTCCATGAACTAAAGAGGGATATTTGCACATAAACAACAGATTAATGCTACACAACTACTCAGTCCTGAGTAGAGGAAGCGAACAGATTGTGCTGCTTCTCCAAACCTGATGGCTTCCCTGTCTGTCCTTGTTTTTACCACAACAGCAAGTGATGTAGCTGTGCTACTAGCTTTATCGTCAGACCGGAAACAAACTAAATATAACAGGGCCTAATGAAATAAGATTCTTAACACTTTACAAATATTTTATAAACATCATGGTGTTTATAATAACAGGGTAAAGCAAAACAACTTCTGTAATTGGCCTACGAAATGTCTTAGCAGTGCCTTGATCAACTGTTTTAATCTCAACATGACCATCTCTTCCAGGAAATGTTGCATTTATTCTTCCCAGGGGCCAATGATTGCGCTCGGCTTGCTTGTCTTTGAGCACGTCTCCAACTTGCAAGTCCTCGCGATGAGTTGTCCATCGTCGCAGTGTGGCAAGTACTCTTTACGCCACCGTGTCCAAAACTGATTTGCCAGAGCTTGTACTTCCACATGTTTGGTGAACATCTCGTTCTCTGAGAAGGTTCCAGGCGGTGGTGGAGCAGTTGACCTTTGGGTGAGAATCATGGATGGAGAAAGAACTTGAGGGTTGTCCGGGTCAGTAGAAACGGGTACTAGTGGTCTTGCATTCATAATCGCAGCAACTTCTGCCATCAGTGTAGAGAGAACCTCATGGAAGAGGCTGACGGTCAGTTGAAGGAACATAGAGTCCAAGATCCTTCTGGCAACCCCTATCATTCTCTCCCAACTGCGTCCCATATGTGAAGCATGAGGAGGGTTGAACTCTCCAACACCTCCACCGCGTGCTGTAGCTGGAGCTTCTCCCTCAGTAGTTGTTTGACTTTTTCCTCGGCGTCGGCCCAGGTCTCCCCAGGCGACTCCAACACTCCCTCAAAGACCAGGTTGTCCCTCCAGATACTCCAGTTTGTCCGTGATGATGTGCAGACTGTCACATACTTTATGTAGATCGTTTTGTAGTGTGTTTGTGCGCTCAGTGAGTTTCAGTTTCTCTTCCTCCAGAGTGGCCACCTCACCCTGCGTGAACTGCAGGCTCGTTTGTGATGTAGATCCATTCGGGTGTTTGTCGATTCCATGATGATTGTAATGAATCCTTGGAAGTTCTCCTGTTGTTGTTGTTGTATTATTTCCCTGAACATGTCCCTCTGCTGCTCCATGAGTTCCCTGACTCGACTGAGGCTTACGTCGTCCTCCTCAGTCGCCGGCTCTACCTGCGGCTTTCTCTGCATTTTTGCAAAACCAGTTGACAAAAAGTATTCACCTGTTCATCTCCAATGTCAAAAAATGTGTTAAAAATGGGCAATAATTGTGGCAAAAAAAGAAGAAATAATTCAGAAAAAATGGGGAGAAAATGGAGAAAGTATTAGTTATTAAAAAATTGAAAGAATTTGACAAAAAAATTGTACAAAAAAAAAAAGGGGGAAATGGGGCAAAAATTATAAAGAAAAATGTGGTTGGGTTGAGAAAAAAATTGAGAGAAAATAGCTAATATTAGCAGTAAAAAAAATGGGCAAACATTCAGAAAAAATTGGGGATTTTTATTTTATTTTAGCTGAAACAACCAAAGTCTCCCTTAATGCTGTTTTTTTTTCTTTTATACCAGTAGTTAACCTGAAGGGTTATACATGAAGTTGTTTTTTCCAGGCTCATACTCGATTTTCTTTTTTGTCTTCTGCTCCAAAACAAAGTGTTTCTGCCCCCTCGTACCACTCCTTCTCCTCTTTCCTTTCCCATTAAATCGTCCGCTTTTACGGCCCAATAAAAGGGCCATGAAATGCAGAGGGAGGGACCGGATGGGGTGCTCATCTGACACCCGCCGCTCGAGGTGCTCCCCCTGGCTGAGCGGGCTGAGCGGGTCAGGCCGGTTGTATTCCGGGTCAGATGTCAGTGCTAATGTATTGTTGGATGAAGAGCTCTGATCTTCATGGCGCGGCGTAAATTCTGGAGGTACAAAGGATACAGGATGCCCCCGAGTCGGGTCCCGTGCAGAAACCCCAGGCTGCAGACTTCTGCTATTGCAGCGGGCCGTGTACGCCACATTTGATCCTGGCTGTGTGCGCCCCCAGCATGGGTTATAGGAGTAGGTAAAGTGTAGCTGTTAATCACTGGAACCACTGAAACCATAAACATTCATGATGAAAAGCCTGTACCCAGGACCGCAGCCATTTTAGAAATGTGATGTCCAGATCTATTTTTAATGGTGGATGTCGGGGCCCTCTCCCAGGGAATTTAAAATATATTCGATGTAATGTAGTGCAGTCTGGTGTATTTTAGACCAGTGTGACCAGGGGTGCGGGGCACTTGGCAGGTGGACATAGAATATCCTTAGATTAAAAAAAGAATGTGGAACTGAAGAGAATTTCATTATTACTTTCAAAATAAAAGTCAGTTGTATGGATGTTTTTCTGTAAAAGGTTTGGGTGTTTTAAACGGCCACAGTGAGCCAGGTGTGAAAGGTTTGTTACACTGAATCCATTTATTCTACAGAACAAACAGTAGAAAACCACACCTGAACTGCTCTCCAAACTGAAGACAGCAGAGGCCCAAGCTTCTGTACTGGTTTTTAACTCCGATTTATGGATGCATTTAGTTTTCACTGGTTTTATCTCTGTGAAATTGTATCTTTTAAACTTTTAACCTTCTATTTAATATTTTTTAACTTAAAACATTTTTTAGCCTTTAAACTGCATTGGAGTATTTAATCTATGTTTAGTTGCTCATATTGTTACATTTGACAGAATCCTTAAGTTAGGGGGGTACTCTGAGTTTGAATTAATGCCTCACAATTAATACGTGGGACAAAAAATGTTGGAAACCACTGTTTTCGACGACCATGTGTCATTTTAATTTAATTATAAAAAAGAAAGAAAAGAAAATAGGCTAAATTAATCATCTGCAGTGGAATAAGTAAAATTATATATGTTGTCTAACTAAAGTGCACTGAGATGTACAATGTTTTAACTCAATCTGGGGCAGATGTAATTATTCCAAAGAAATGGTTTGCAGTCTTTAAAGCGAGTATTACTATTATTAGTTTGTGTTTCCCCTCTGCTCCTCGCGCTGAGGAGAGGACACAGACTCCAGGACTTATGAATTTCTGTTTGTGTTGCTTTTATGAAAACGGTTTCCTTCGCACATCCCTTGTTCGGGACGGGTGCGTAAGAGGAGGCACATACAGGCCAAAACGTAGAACAATATGACTGCACACTGGCGTCCCAGAGCCGACTCCAGATAGTGGTGGTGTTTACGGACCTTCTTGCTGAGGGCTTTCGTTTCTTCCCAGAACCTGCTCTCATGTGGAGGGTGGGCTGCCTGCTGGAGCCCTGCATTAGTGCTCTCTGAGTGATGCGCTCTGATGTGGCTTTGATGCTCTTCACGTCCGAGCGTTCGCTGGTACTCGGCTGTTGTGGTGAGGGAGATGGAGCCGGGGGGGGGGGGGGGGGGGGGCTGCAGCGGTCTATACAGGAGGCCGGGACAGCACTCCTCAGTCACTCCATAGGCGGTACGCTTTATGAAGCAAAACGCTCATTTACTCTGAACTTTACTCCAAACGAGACCAGTATGGTGTGGGAAAAAGGTTTAGGTACTACTGGTATTGAAAAGAAAAATTTAATTATCAAAAGCAGAAAAATCTTTAGATTCAAGTCTTGATGCTGATTTTCCAGGACAGCCGTTTTAGCTCAAATACATTATATTTTCCCCTGATTTTAATTATTCTTATCCTTATTTTTTTTCTTCAAATGTTTCCCCTATTTCATCTACACATTTACCCCCTTATTTTGTATTACTAATATTTTGCCACAATTTCTCCCAATTTTCCTCCTTTTCCCCCCAAATGATTTCCCATTTTCCCCACATTTCTTGACATTGTAATATATTGTAAATGTGCAGGTCTTTCACTCATTATTGTTCTGTTTTCTGGTTCTAGATGACAAATATTTTAGTATAGGTATTGGGAAAAGTATTGTGCAGGTATCGGTATCGAAAACGAAGTATTGTTAAAGTACTGGTATTGAGCTTGGACAGTCCTTTGTTAGTCACAGCCTGGGACTCCGACGTAAACATATTTTTTTTTCATGCATAAACATGGCTTAAACAGGCCAATATTTTCATCTAAAATCTGCAAAGAAAAATGGGGTTGGGCGATAATTTAACTCTACCGGTATACGTACCGTAAAGTCCACGGTAAAGCGAAACTGCTGAAAGTCAGTGTTCCAGCCACTGGGAGACTTTTATTATGAAAGAGTCACTGCTCAGACATGAATAAGGGAATATGTTCAAGAACTTTAGTAAATCTAATCCTTTAATGATCATTTGTTGCTCGCTGTTCCATTTGCCTGTACAGAAGTGAGGAAAATATCACTTTACTTTATACTCATAAACATCTGTAAATATAATCCCACTGTTGTTCAATTGTTGTTGTCGTCTTGCCATATTTTACTTTTTATTTTGTATCTTATTTATTAATATTCCTTATGCATGCCCCCTAAAGCCTTATAGTTTAAAGTTTTATAGCTATTTTTTATCTAAATTCTGTGTTATATGTTTTATGTTGCACGTCCGCATCAAGAAAAATTCCTAGTTTGTGAACCTGTTCTCAAACAATGGCAATAAAACCCATTCTGATTCTGAAAAGCGCTTTTGTTCACTCCGCACCTTCTACATGGAACATATTGCAAAAAGACTGGAAAATATTCCATTGAACGCTTTAAATCCAGATTGAGAGCACTTGAAACGACCTCTTTAAATTGTTTTTCATGATGTGCATGTCATTTTATTTTGAGATTTGTCATTGTTAACATCGTAACTCCTTTGCTGCCTCTTGCCCAGGAATCCCTTGAAATATATATATATATATTTAGTATCTCAATGGGACTTTCCTGGTTAAATAAAAATAAATTAGACATCCGTGAATTTAATTATATCATATCGTCATATCGCGATACATACCAACAGATATCATGATACATGTTTAGGTCCATATCGCCCAACCCTAAAAAAACACAAAAAGTATCTAAAAATGGGATTGTCCCAGGTAACTTTGTAACTGATACGTCAACAACAACAAAAACAAAGATTTGCTCAGAGGTTTCTGATTGTTGTGTTTTTTGAAAAAGCTAGTTATTACTGGGTTCTTCCCAGGGCGGCCATTTTAATGTCCAAATACTATATTTTTAATGCTACATACGGAGAAATCGGTCCCATTTTCATTCCTGTCCCATATTCATTAGGTCGACTGGATCGTGCCGATATTTGGGTACTCTTCAATATCGGCTACTGGTTGATCTAAGGCCGATATCGCCAGAACCGGAAGTGATAGAGGCTCTTTTGCATCAGAAAGAGCTCAGTCAGAGCTTTAAAATGAGCCACACCTCCCACAACCTCTAGGGGGAGCTGAGAAAAAGACTTTTGCCCTTTCAGAACCAGACGAGATGGACTCACCGTTTTAAGTTTTGAAGTCTGCTGAATTTAGTCTGTCAAAGTCTTCTACCTGAAACACCGACTAAACGGGAATGTTTTGAATAGTAAAGCGCCCCCTGCTGTCACAGTTCAGCACAGTTTAGAAGCTTCATACACAGGGGAAGAAACAATACTTTTGGAAAAATCGGCCGACCTCTGTTCACGAGCAAGTTTGGAGAAAAACATTGTGTACAATTTCAGCCAAAAATGCGCCTGCATGTGTTTTTGGACCATTTTTGTATTTTTTTTTAAAAACAGCTGAACAATGTCATTCGTTTCCCATAAAACATGTGCTTTAATGCCAGTTTAAATACAGTTCAATGATTTATTAAGGCCTTCATTTTAGCACAAGACTTTAAATGCCCTGCGGAAACTCAAACTCAATCAGGGCTGTTTTTTTTTATACAGATAACTGAACGATGCTTTTTCCGATACTGAAATATCTGTCGTCTAGAATCAGAAAACAGAACAATAATGTGTGGAGGTCTGCATGTTTACAATATTGGGCTCATCTCCAATGTCAGGAAATGTGAAAGATTAGGGGAAAATTGGGGGGCCAAAATAACAAAAAATGGGGGGAAACACATTGGGCAAAAACATTAAAAAAAGATAAGGTATGGTGGAAATAAAAAATAAATAAAAAATCATAAATTATTTGAGCTGAATCACTTCCTTTTAACCTCTTAACCCCCGCCTTAACCGAGTGCATTTTCTCCAGGTCAGCTTTCCCCAAAGCTTCTCTGGAGCTCACAGCCTTTTGGCCAGACCTACAAAACTGAAATAAGATTTTTTTCTTCTTCACCACTTTTTTTTGCTGTGTTGTTTTTGTCGCTATTTTGATGCTTTTTCCAGAAGCTTTTAGATTCGGGTAAAGCTGAACGGGAGAACATGCGCTCTTATTTCCGGTACCCGGTATCGATACTTTCATTTTTCATTAGCCGTGTGTTTCTGGAATCAAATGCAAACTGTAGTGTGTAAATAAAGGTCAAATCAATCTCCACAAACCCTTTAAGGGCAGGTGATGTTTGATTTTTCTCCTCGCCGTGTAAGAATCCTGCTTTCATAAATGACGCCTGTCGGTGATTTTTTTTTCCTCTCTGACATTTTCACAGCGAGGAGCCCGTGTGCGCGGCGCCATATTGTATGTAAAACCAACATTTGCATTTCTCCGCCATATGGGCTCATTAAATCGCCCCCCCCCCCCCCCCCCCCCGTCGCTTATGCTCCATTGCTAAAGTCTCCTTTGATCCAGATAAGGACGGATGTTTGTGACGTGAAGAGCTTTCCTCCAGATCGCGGCTCTTTTCTTGCTCGGACTCCACTTGATGTGGAATTCCTGTCCGGATCGATCGAAGTGCATTTGACAGGTTTGAACGCTTTTGAAAATCCGACTTATTGTCAGTGATCATTATAATGTCAAGGCATTTTGGGAAGAAAAAGTATTTTTTATTCGATTTTTTTTAAGCTGATGAGGTGACGGAGTAGATAAAGGGGAAGGTTCCAGAGCAGTTTGACTCATTATGTCACACGTTCATGAAATGTGGTGCAAAATATTCTCAAATGATGACATAACATTGCATCTGTGTTTACTTTTTTTGTTTTGTTTTCATCCATAATATTGTAAAACAAAATGTGAGTAATGGGTTTAACGACACCAACATATCAATATTTCAGTTAGGGCCGCAACTAACAATTATTTTGTAATCGATTCATCTATTGATTATTTTTCCGATGAATCGCTTGGCTGTGAAAGGGGACGTGCTGATGGAGTAAACTTAAAGTAAATGTTTGTTGGAGGCTCTTAGCGCTGATTCTGCTTTTTGAAAATGTCATGAATATCTGTCGATATTCGATTAATCAATTACTAAAATAGTCGTCGACGATTTCAATAATAGATTATTCGTCGATTAATCGATTAGTTGTTTCAGGCCTAATTTCACTACATTAGCCGGTATTAACCGTATTGTGTAGATGCTTTAATTTTTATTTTTTTCAGAATAGGAACGGGTTCACAAATGATGAATTTTTCTCGGTGCAAACGTGCGACATAAAACGCAGAGTTAAGATAAAAATAAGCTAAAGAGCGTTAAACTATCAGGCTCTAGTTTCTGTAAATAAACTAATAGTAGCGTGTTCGACTGTGGGCCGTCCCGAGCAGCAGGTTCTGGATCGGGAGTAAAACACAAAAGGCCCACGCCTCGAGAGAATCTGAGCCAAAGCGTTAGTACGTGGAGGGAGCATGAGGACACGTGGGCGGAGCCTCGAGCTGGAGGGAGGAACGGGGAGGGGCTTCAGGGTGTGTGCTGTGTGGGGGGTGGAGCCTGCTGAAAGCCCCGCCCCCAGATGCCTCAGCGATCGGGCTTCCTCTGCTGCAGGAGACGGGATCATCTTTTATACTCAGCTCAAACAAAAAAACAACCGCCTTCATTTAACCTCTTAACCCCCACCCGAACCGAGCGCATGTTCTCCAGTTTGGCTTTACCCAAATCTAAAAAGCTTCTGGAAAAAAGTGTCAAAATAGTGACAAACACGAGGATAAAAAAGTGACAAAAAGCAATGAAAGAGAAATAAAAACGTCAAACGCAACAAAAAAATGAACAAGAAAGCCACAAAAAAGTGACTGTTTTGTAGGTCTTACAAATGAGGCGTGGCACTGGCCTATAGGCTGTAAGCTTTTAGATTTGGGTAAAGTCGCACTCGGATAAGTCAACAGGGAGACTGAACTCTGAATCATCGGCTGACCGTGGCCGTGCAGATTGTGATTTGGGGATGATTTCTGCCAGACTCTCCCCTTGGTCGGGCCGTGGCCTCTGCGGCTGCTCCCCGTGCGCCATGGTGTGTGTGTGTGTGTGTGTGTGGGGGGGGGGGGGGGGGGGGTGGGGGGTGCTCTCCCAGTCCTCAGGCATTCTTTGGGAGAAAAAAAAAAGATGAAGGAATTTCTTTAAAGACAAAGAAGGCAGGAGGCTGGGAGGGATGGAGGAGCTGTGGACACTTCAGGGACTCCATCCTCCACCTCGATTGTGTTTGTTTTGGAAAGAAATGAGAGATGCACCGATCCAGCTTTTAATACCGATACTGGGGATTTGAGTATCTGCCTATATCCGATATTCTATCAATCAAACTTTATTTATAAAGCTCTTTTCATACGGAAAGTTATCACAAAGTGCTTCACAACATTTAAAACAACACACCCGGCACTCCCACCCATCCCTCTGAATATATACAAGCGACACACACACACACACACACACACACACCACCTCCAGCACCTAACCAACAGCTCCAGCCCGGTCATGACAGCTCCAGGCCTTGTCTAAGACCTACAGCCCAGTCAGGGCAGCTCCAAGCCGGGTCCACCACCTCCAGCACCTAACCAACAGCTCCAGCCCGGTCAGTACAGCTCCAGGCCTTGTCTAAGACCTACAGCCCGGTCATGACAGCTCCAAGCCGGGTCTACCACCTCCAGCACCTAACCAACAGCTCCAGCCCGGTCATGACAGCTCCAGGCCTTGTCTAAGACCTACAGCCCAGTCAGGGCAGCTCCAAGCCGGGTCTACCACCTCCAGCACCTAACCAACAGCTCCAGCCCGGTCATGACAGCTCCAGGCCTTGTCTAAGACCTACAGCCCAGTCAGGGCAGCTCCAAGCCGGGTCTACCACCTCCAGCACCTAACCAACAGCTCCAGCCCGGTCATGACAGCTCCAGGCCTTGTCTAAGACCTACAGCCCAGTCAGGGCAGCTCCAAGCCGGGTCCACCACCTCCAGCACCTAACCAACAGCTCCAGCCCGGTCAGTACAGCTCCAGGCCTTGTCTAAGACCTACAGCCCAGTCAGGGCAGCTCCAAGCCGGGTCTACCACCTCCAGCACCTAACCAACAGCTCCAGCCCGGTCAGTACAGCTCCAGGCCTTGTCTAAGACCTACAGCCCAGTCAGGGCAGCTCCAAGCCGGGTCTACCACCTCCAGCACCTAACCAACAGCTCCAGCCCGGTCATGACAGCTCCAGGCCTTGTCTAAGACCTACAGCCCAGTCAGGGCAGCTCCAAGCCGGGTCCACCACCTCCAGCACCTAACCAACAGCTCCAGCCCGGTCAGTACAGCTCCAGGCCTTGTCTAAGACCTACAGCCCAGTCAGGGCAGCTCCAAGCCGGGTCTACCACCTCCAGCACCTAACCAACAGCTCCAGCCCGGTCATGACAGCTCCAGGCCTTGTCTAAGACCTACAGCCCAGTCAGGGCAGCTCCAAGCCGGGTCCACCACCTCCAGCACCTAACCAACAGCTCCAGCCCGGTCATGACAGCTCCAGGCCTTGTCTAAGACCTACAGCCCAGTCAGGGCAGCTCCAAGCCGGGTCCACCACCTCCAGCACCTAACCAACAGCTCCAGCCCGGTCAGTACAGCTCCAGGCCTTGTCTAAGACCTACAGCCCAGTCAGGGCAGCTCCAAGCCGGGTCTACCACCTCCAGCACCTAACCAACAGCTCCAGCCCGGTCATGACAGCTCCAGGCCTTGTCTAAGACCTACAGCCCAGTCAGGGCAGCTCCAAGCCGGGTCCACCACCTCCAGCACCTAACCAACAGCTCCAGCCCGGTCAGTACAGCTCCAGGCCTTGTCTAAGACCTACAGCCCAGTCAGGGCAGCTCCAAGCCGGGTCTACCACCTCCAGCACCTAACCAACAGCTCCAGCCCGGTCATGACAGCTCCAGGCCTTGTCTAAGACCTACAGCCCAGTCAGGGCAGCTCCAAGCCGGGTCCACCACCTCCAGCACCTAACCAACAGCTCCAGCCCGGTCAGTACAGCTCCAGGCCTTGTCTAAGACCTACAGCCCGGTCATGACAGCTCCAAGCCGGGTCTACCACCTCCAGCACCTAACCAACAGCTCCAGCCCGGTCATGACAGCTCCAGGCCTTGTCTAAGACCTACAGCCCAGTCAGGGCAGCTCCAAGCCGGGTCTACCACCTCCAGCACCTAACCAACAGCTCCAGCCCGGTCATGACAGCTCCAGGCCTTGTCTAAGACCTACAGCCCAGTCAGGGCAGCTCCAAGCCGGGTCTACCACCTCCAGCACCTAACCAACAGCTCCAGCCCGGTCATGACAGCTCCAGGCCTTGTCTAAGACCTACAGCCCAGTCAGGGCAGCTCCAAGCCGGGTCCACCACCTCCAGCACCTAACCAACAGCTCCAGCCCGGTCAGTACAGCTCCAGGCCTTGTCTAAGACCTACAGCCCAGTCAGGGCAGCTCCAAGCCGGGTCTACCACCTCCAGCACCTAACCAACAGCTCCAGCCCGGTCAGTACAGCTCCAGGCCTTGTCTAAGACCTACAGCCCAGTCAGGGCAGCTCCAAGCCGGGTCTACCACCTCCAGCACCTAACCAACAGCTCCAGCCCGGTCATGACAGCTCCAGGCCTTGTCTAAGACCTACAGCCCAGTCAGGGCAGCTCCAAGCCGGGTCCACCACCTCCAGCACCTAACCAACAGCTCCAGCCCGGTCAGTACAGCTCCAGGCCTTGTCTAAGACCTACAGCCCAGTCAGGGCAGCTCCAAGCCGGGTCTACCACCTCCAGCACCTAACCAACAGCTCCAGCCCGGTCATGACAGCTCCAGGCCTTGTCTAAGACCTACAGCCCAGTCAGGGAAGCTCCAAGCCAGGTCTACAACCTCCAGCACCTAACCAAAAGCTCCAGGCAGCTGGGTCTGAGACCTACAGCCCAGTCAGGGCAGCTCCAAGCTGGGTCTACCACCTCCAGCACCTAACCAACAGCTCCAGGCAGCTGGGTCTGAGACCTACAGCCCAGTCAGGGATGGGATCCCGACCTGCAATGCAACCATGAGCGAGATAGGCCAGAGGCCAGTGGTTGAAATCAGGAATTAAACCTGAAAATGCATCACCTAACCAACAGCTCCAGCCCAGCCCCCAGTCATGACAGCTCCAGGCCTGGTCTAACACCTCCAGCCTGCTTCCATGACGCCTTCGTCCGGGTCTAACACCTCCAGCCAGGCCCCCCAAAAACTTCAACCCAGTCCCAACACCTACAGGCCCATACACACAACCACAGCACCGGAACAACACCCACCACCGCTCTCATCCACTAACCCTACCCCGCTAAGGGCTCCCCCAACACCGCCTACCTGCACAACCTCGGCCGCATGGCTCCTATGGACCTCCGGGGACACCCGGCGCACCTTTCGGACCCGGGTACCCACTCTTAAGCACCCCTCCTCGGACTACACCCCAAGACCCGGCCCGGAGGAAGTCCGTGACCCTGATACTCTGAGCCACTTTGGACATTTTTTCTAAGTGCTGAGCCACTTAGAAAAAATGTCCAAAGAGTATCAGGGTCACTTGGAAAAATTTCTAAGTGCTGAGCCACTTAGAAACTTTTCCATGTTACCCTGATACTCTTTGGACATTTTTTCTAAGTGGCTCAGCACTTAGAAACTTTTCCAAGTGACCCTGATACTCTGTCATACACATAACACATAGAAACCTGGGTAAAACCAACTCCCACACCTCCCCTGGTACTCTCTACCCAGGGGAGGAGGGAGGGACCCGGAGGCCGGCCGACAAAAGCTTGGATCAAGGGCCTGACTTTCAATAGAGCGCAGCGACGGAGCTGCTCTGCTACGTACGAAACAACTTTAATATACGCTATTGTAGTTTGAATTACCGCTTCAATTACAGGCCCTCAATATTCCTTCCTTGGATGTGGTCGCCAGTTGCCTTCCTTGGATGTAGTTGCCATTTCTCATGTTCCCTCTCCGGAATCGAACCCTGATTCCCTGTTACCCGTGGTCACCATGGTAGGCACAGAAAGTACCATCGAAAGTTGATAGGGCAGAGTTGTCTCCGCCACGAGGGCCAGTGATCGGCTCGAGGTTATCTAGAGTCACCAAAGCGCGCGGGGAGCCCCGAGGGGCGACCCCGCATGGATTTTGGGTCTGATAAATGCACGCATCCCCGGAGGTCAGCGCTCGTTGGCATGTATTAGCTCTAGAATTGCCACAGTTATCCAAGTAACGGTAGAGCGATCAAAGGAACCATAACTGATTTAATGAGCCATTCGCAGTTTCACTGTACCGGCCGTGTGTACTTAGACTTGCATGGCTTAATCTTTGAGACAAGCATATGTTACTGGCAGGATCAACCAGGTAGCCCAGAGTGGCTGCGGTTCGGGAAGAACCGCGTCGGCCGTGGCCAGGGCTGGCCGTGGGCCGAAAACGGGGCCCCGCGCCCCGTGGTTGGGCACGCGGGGCCGTGGAGGCGAAGCGTACGCTCTCCTGGAGGCGAGCTCCCCGGGCGTGGGAGTCTCTGTGCGGAGGTTTCGAGAAAATGCGTTAAACGGCCGCAAATACCCCCGCTCTGGAACGGAGAGGGCCCGCGGGCCGGCTCTACCGTGGCGGGGGGCGGCCGTCGTAAGGCCCCTGGGTCAGACGGGTCGTCTCGGTCTCGCTTCCGAAAGGACCGGGCGGCGGGGCTCCGTTCAGCCCCGGCCCGAGTGCGCTCATGTCCGCAGTGCTCCGGAGCCGACCGCGCTGGAATAGAACCAGCCAGAGGCCCGGAGGTGGCGGATTTTGCATGCCCACAGGTCGAGCTGGGATCCCGGATCAAAAAGAACCAGGATTCTGACCATTTTCGATTTTGAAAAACGTCATTCCCAAAAACCGCCCGACTGTCCCTTGGCTCTGGGGGTGTATAGCCAATCCGCCCGGAGCAGCGTCAAATGCCCGGAGATCGTCCCGGGCTTCCGCGCTGAAAACACTTAGTGCAAAAACCAGATCCGTGACCCTGATACTCAAAGAGTATCAGGGTCACGGAATCGACTTTTGAGATTTGCACATCCACGGGTCCGGGCGGTCACCCTCTACCCGCCGGTACCACTCTTTCCGGGATTAAAAGCGTTTTTCTATTTTTTGGCATTTTTTTTCTCCGCGGGTGCTGTACGCCTATAACTCCGCGGGGGTGCGAGCCACCGCGCGGACACGCACATCAGCGTGACCGGGGGACTCTCCCGGACCGGCCCGTGTCCACCTTTTGAAAGAATAACCCAGGACTCGGCGTCTGCTGCCGCGGGAAGGGCGAGAACCTAGCGCTACGGAACTTTGAACCGTTAAAAGGGGCCTTTAACGGTGTCCCACCGGCCCAATTCCAGCACAGGCGTGTTCGGGAGGCTCGGCTCTATAACCCTGGATACTTTTAGTGTGGATTGAAAGTCGTTTTTGGGGGGGGGGGGGGTTGGTTTGTTCCTGGGCTGTCCGAGGTGCTGAAGCCGAGCGCCTGTCTTAACCTCTTAACCCCCGCCTCCGCCGAGCGCTATTATACACGGTTTTACCCCGAAATAAAGCTCCAGGAAGCTCCAGGAAGCTCCAGGAAGCCCCGCCACTGGACACCGAATACAGGACAGTGTTACAGGCCGGGTTGGACAACTCCAGCCCGGTCCCCAACTCAGTCAGGCCGGGGAGAACTCATCCACGCCGGGGATAAGTCCTCCGGACTGGGGACTCCGGAGCTAATAACTCCGCGGGGAAATGAGCCACCGCGCGGACACGCACATCTACGTGTCCGGGAGACTCTCCCGGACCGGACCGTGTCCACCTTTCGAAAGAATAACCCAGGACTAGGCGTCTGCTGCCGCGGGAAGGGCGAGAACCGTTAAACGGGGCCGTTAACGGGCTCGCATCGGCCCGGTTCCGGTACCAGCGTGTGCGCAAGGGTCGACTCTATAACCCTGGATACTTTTGGTGTGGATTTAAGGGCGTTTTGGGGTGTGCTTTTGCCTCGCTCCGGCTGGCGCTTAGTCCTGGCGACGGTCCTAACCGCTTAACCCCCGCCTCCGCCGAGCGCTATTATACACGGTTTTACCCCGAAATAAAGCTCCAGGAAGCTCCAGGAAGCCCCGCCACTGGACACCGAATACAGGACAGTGTTACAGGCCGGGTTGGACAACTCCAGCCCGGTCCCCAACTCAGTCAGGCCGGGGAGAACTCATCCACGCCGGGGATAAGTCCTCCGGACTGGGGACTCCGGAGCTAATAACTCCGCGGGGAAATGAGCCACCGCGCGGACACGCACATCTACGTGTCCGGGAGACTCTCCCGGACCGGACCGTGTCCACCTTTCGAAAGAATAACCCAGGACTAGGCGTCTGCTGCCGCGGGAAGGGCGAGAACCGTTAAACGGGGCCGTTAACGGGCTCGCATCGGCCCGGTTCCGGTACCAGCGTGTGCGCAAGGGTCGACTCTATAACCCTGGATACTTTTGGTGTGGATTTAAGGGCGTTTTGGGGTGTGCTTTTGCCTCGCTCCGGCTGGCGCTTAGTCCTGGCGACGGTCCTAACCGCTTAACCCCCGCCTCCGCCGAGCGCTATTATACACGGTTTTACCCCGAAATAAAGCTCCAGGAAGCTCCAGGAAGCTCCAGGAAGCCCCGCCACTGGACACCGAATACAGGACAGTGTTACAGGCCGGGTTGGACAACTCCAGCCCGGTCCCCAACTCAGTCAGGCCGGGGAGAACTCATCCACGCCGGGGATAAGTCCTCCGGACTGGGGACTCCGGAGCTAATAACTCCGCGGGGAAATGAGCCACCGCGCGGACACGCACATCTACGTGTCCGGGAGACTCTCCCGGACCGGACCGTGTCCACCTTTCGAAAGAATAACCCAGGACTAGGCGTCTGCTGCCGCGGGAAGGGCGAGAACCGTTAAACGGGGCCGTTAACGGGCTCGCATCGGCCCGGTTCCGGTACCAGCGTGTGCGCAAGGGTCGACTCTATAACCCTGGATACTTTTGGTGTGGATTTAAGGGCGTTTTGGGGTGTGCTTTTGCCTCGCTCCGGCTGGCGCTTAGTCCTGGCGACGGTCCTAACCGCTTAACCCCCGCCTCCGCCGAGCGCTATTATACACGGTTTTACCCCGAAATAAAGCTCCAGGAAGCTCCAGGAAGCTCCAGGAAGCCCCGCCACTGGACACCGAATACAGGACAGTGTTACAGGCCGGGTTGGACAACTCCAGCCCGGTCCCCAACTCAGTCAGGCCGGGGAGAACTCATCCACGCCGGGGATAAGTCCTCCGGACTGGGGACTCCGGAGCTAATAACTCCGCGGGGAAATGAGCCACCGCGCGGACACGCACATCTACGTGTCCGGGAGACTCTCCCGGACCGGACCGTGTCCACCTTTCGAAAGAATAACCCAGGACTAGGCGTCTGCTGCCGCGGGAAGGGCGAGAACCGTTAAACGGGGCCGTTAACGGGCTCGCATCGGCCCGGTTCCGGTACCAGCGTGTGCGCAAGGGTCGACTCTATAACCCTGGATACTTTTGGTGTGGATTTAAGGGCGTTTTGGGGTGTGCTTTTGCCTCGCTCCGGCTGGCGCTTAGTCCTGGCGACGGTCCTAACCGCTTAACCCCCGCCTCCGCCGAGCGCTATTATACACGGTTTTACCCCGAAATAAAGCTCCAGGAAGCTCCAGGAAGCTCCAGGAAGCCCCGCCACTGGACACCGAATACAGGACAGTGTTACAGGCCGGGTTGGACAACTCCAGCCCGGTCCCCAACTCAGTCAGGCCGGGGAGAACTCATCCACGCCGGGGATAAGTCCTCCGGACTGGGGACTCCGGAGCTAATAACTCCGCGGGGAAATGAGCCACCGCGCGGACACGCACATCTACGTGTCCGGGAGACTCTCCCGGACCGGACCGTGTCCACCTTTCGAAAGAATAACCCAGGACTAGGCGTCTGCTGCCGCGGGAAGGGCGAGAACCGTTAAACGGGGCCGTTAACGGGCTCGCATCGGCCCGGTTCCGGTACCAGCGTGTGCGCAAGGGTCGACTCTATAACCCTGGATACTTTTGGTGTGGATTTAAGGGCGTTTTGGGGTGTGCTTTTGCCTCGCTCCGGCTGGCGCTTAGTCCTGGCGACGGTCCTAACCGCTTAACCCCCGCCTCCGCCGAGCGCTATTATACACGGTTTTACCCCGAAATAAAGCTCCAGGAAGCTCCAGGAAGCTCCAGGAAGCCCCGCCACTGGACACCGAATACAGGACAGTGTTACAGGCCGGGTTGGACAACTCCAGCCCGGTCCCCAACTCAGTCAGGCCGGGGAGAACTCATCCACGCCGGGGATAAGTCCTCCGGACTGGGGACTCCGGAGCTAATAACTCCGCGGGGAAATGAGCCACCGCGCGGACACGCACATCTACGTGTCCGGGAGACTCTCCCGGACCGGACCGTGTCCACCTTTCGAAAGAATAACCCAGGACTAGGCGTCTGCTGCCGCGGGAAGGGCGAGAACCGTTAAACGGGGCCGTTAACGGGCTCGCATCGGCCCGGTTCCGGTACCAGCGTGTGCGCAAGGGTCGACTCTATAACCCTGGATACTTTTGGTGTGGATTTAAGGGCGTTTTGGGGTGTGCTTTTGCCTCGCTCCGGCTGGCGCTTAGTCCTGGCGACGGTCCTAACCGCTTAACCCCCGCCTCCGCCGAGCGCTATTATACACGGTTTTACCCCGAAATAAAGCTCCAGGAAGCTCCAGGAAGCTCCAGGAAGCCCCGCCACTGGACACCGAATACAGGACAGTGTTACAGGCCGGGTTGGACAACTCCAGCCCGGTCCCCAACTCAGTCAGGTCGGGGAGAACTCATCCACGCCGGGGATAAGTCCTCCGGACTGGGGACTCCGGAGCTAATAACTCCGCGGGGAAATGAGCCACCGCGCGGACACGCACATCTACGTGTCCGGGAGACTCTCCCGGACCGGACCGTGTCCACCTTTCGAAAGAATAACCCAGGACTAGGCGTCTGCTGCCGCGGGAAGGGCGAGAACCGTTAAACGGGGCCGTTAACGGGCTCGCATCGGCCCGGTTCCGGTACCAGCGTGTGCGCAAGGGTCGACTCTATAACCCTGGATACTTTTGGTGTGGATTTAAGGGCGTTTTGGGGTGTGCTTTTGCCTCGCTCCGGCTGGCGCTTAGTCCTGGCGACGGTCCTAACCGCTTAACCCCCGCCTCCGCCGAGCGCTATTATACACGGTTTTACCCCGAAATAAAGCTCCAGGAAGCTCCAGGAAGCTCCAGGAAGCCCCGCCACTGGACACCGAATACAGGACAGTGTTACAGGCCGGGTTGGACAACTCCAGCCCGGTCCCCAACTCAGTCAGGCCGGGGAGAACTCATCCACGCCGGGGATAAGTCCTCCGGACTGGGGACTCCGGAGCTAATAACTCCGCGGGGAAATGAGCCACCGCGCGGACACGCACATCTACGTGTCCGGGAGACTCTCCCGGACCGGACCGTGTCCACCTTTCGAAAGAATAACCCAGGACTAGGCGTCTGCTGCCGCGGGAAGGGCGAGAACCGTTAAACGGGGCCGTTAACGGGCTCGCATCGGCCCGGTTCCGGTACCAGCGTGTGCGCAAGGGTCGACTCTATAACCCTGGATACTTTTGGTGTGGATTTAAGGGCGTTTTGGGGTGTGCTTTTGCCTCGCTCCGGCTGGCGCTTAGTCCTGGCGACGGTCCTAACCGCTTAACCCCCGCCTCCGCCGAGCGCTATTATACACGGTTTTACCCCGAAATAAAGCTCCAGGAAGCTCCAGGAAGCTCCAGGAAGCCCCGCCACTGGACACCGAATACAGGACAGTGTTACAGGCCGGGTTGGACAACTCCAGCCCGGTCCCCAACTCAGTCAGGCCGGGGAGAACTCATCCACGCCGGGGATAAGTCCTCCGGACTGGGGACTCCGGAGCTAATAACTCCGCGGGGAAATGAGCCACCGCGCGGACACGCACATCTACGTGTCCGGGAGACTCTCCCGGACCGGACCGTGTCCACCTTTCGAAAGAATAACCCAGGACTAGGCGTCTGCTGCCGCGGGAAGGGCGAGAACCGTTAAACGGGGCCGTTAACGGGCTCGCATCGGCCCGGTTCCGGTACCAGCGTGTGCGCAAGGGTCGACTCTATAACCCTGGATACTTTTGGTGTGGATTTAAGGGCGTTTTGGGGTGTGCTTTTGCCTCGCTCCGGCTGGCGCTTAGTCCTGGCGACGGTCCTAACCGCTTAACCCCCGCCTCCGCCGAGCGCTATTATACACGGTTTTACCCCGAAATAAAGCTCCAGGAAGCTCCAGGAAGCTCCAGGAAGCCCCGCCACTGGACACCGAATACAGGACAGTGTTACAGGCCGGGTTGGACAACTCCAGCCCGGTCCCCAACTCAGTCAGGCCGGGGAGAACTCATCCACGCCGGGGATAAGTCCTCCGGACTGGGGACTCCGGAGCTAATAACTCCGCGGGGAAATGAGCCACCGCGCGGACACGCACATCTACGTGTCCGGGAGACTCTCCCGGACCGGACCGTGTCCACCTTTCGAAAGAATAACCCAGGACTAGGCGTCTGCTGCCGCGGGAAGGGCGAGAACCGTTAAACGGGGCCGTTAACGGGCTCGCATCGGCCCGGTTCCGGTACCAGCGTGTGCGCAAGGGTCGACTCTATAACCCTGGATACTTTTGGTGTGGATTTAAGGGCGTTTTGGGGTGTGCTTTTGCCTCGCTCCGGCTGGCGCTTAGTCCTGGCGACGGTCCTAACCGCTTAACCCCCGCCTCCGCCGAGCGCTATTATACACGGTTTTACCCCGAAATAAAGCTCCAGGAAGCTCCAGGAAGCTCCAGGAAGCCCCGCCACTGGACACCGAATACAGGACAGTGTTACAGGCCGGGTTGGACAACTCCAGCCCGGTCCCCAACTCAGTCAGGCCGGGGAGAACTCATCCACGCCGGGGATAAGTCCTCCGGACTGGGGACTCCGGAGCTAATAACTCCGCGGGGAAATGAGCCACCGCGCGGACACGCACATCTACGTGTCCGGGAGACTCTCCCGGACCGGACCGTGTCCACCTTTCGAAAGAATAACCCAGGACTAGGCGTCTGCTGCCGCGGGAAGGGCGAGAACCGTTAAACGGGGCCGTTAACGGGCTCGCATCGGCCCGGTTCCGGTACCAGCGTGTGCGCAAGGGTCGACTCTATAACCCTGGATACTTTTGGTGTGGATTTAAGGGCGTTTTGGGGTGTGCTTTTGCCTCGCTCCGGCTGGCGCTTAGTCCTGGCGACGGTCCTAACCGCTTAACCCCCGCCTCCGCCGAGCGCTATTATACACGGTTTTACCCCGAAATAAAGCTCCAGGAAGCTCCAGGAAGCTCCAGGAAGCCCCGCCACTGGACACCGAATACAGGACAGTGTTACAGGCCGGGTTGGACAACTCCAGCCCGGTCCCCAACTCAGTCAGGCCGGGGAGAACTCATCCACGCCGGGGATAAGTCCTCCGGACTGGGGACTCCGGAGCTAATAACTCCGCGGGGAAATGAGCCACCGCGCGGACACGCACATCTACGTGTCCGGGAGACTCTCCCGGACCGGACCGTGTCCACCTTTCGAAAGAATAACCCAGGACTAGGCGTCTGCTGCCGCGGGAAGGGCGAGAACCGTTAAACGGGGCCGTTAACGGGCTCGCATCGGCCCGGTTCCGGTACCAGCGTGTGCGCAAGGGTCGACTCTATAACCCTGGATACTTTTGGTGTGGATTTAAGGGCGTTTTGGGGTGTGCTTTTGCCTCGCTCCGGCTGGCGCTTAGTCCTGGCGACGGTCCTAACCGCTTAACCCCCGCCTCCGCCGAGCGCTATTATACACGGTTTTACCCCGAAATAAAGCTCCAGGAAGCTCCAGGAAGCTCCAGGAAGCCCCGCCACTGGACACCGAATACAGGACAGTGTTACAGGCCGGGTTGGACAACTCCAGCCCGGTCCCCAACTCAGTCAGGCCGGGGAGAACTCATCCACGCCGGGGATAAGTCCTCCGGACTGGGGACTCCGGAGCTAATAACTCCGCGGGGAAATGAGCCACCGCGCGGACACGCACATCTACGTGTCCGGGAGACTCTCCCGGACCGGACCGTGTCCACCTTTCGAAAGAATAACCCAGGACTAGGCGTCTGCTGCCGCGGGAAGGGCGAGAACCGTTAAACGGGGCCGTTAACGGGCTCGCATCGGCCCGGTTCCGGTACCAGCGTGTGCGCAAGGGTCGACTCTATAACCCTGGATACTTTTGGTGTGGATTTAAGGGCGTTTTGGGGTGTGCTTTTGCCTCGCTCCGGCTGGCGCTTAGTCCTGGCGACGGTCCTAACCGCTTAACCCCCGCCTCCGCCGAGCGCTATTATACACGGTTTTACCCCGAAATAAAGCTCCAGGAAGCTCCAGGAAGCTCCAGGAAGCCCCGCCACTGGACACCGAATACAGGACAGTGTTACAGGCCGGGTTGGACAACTCCAGCCCGGTCCCCAACTCAGTCAGGCCGGGGAGAACTCATCCACGCCGGGGATAAGTCCTCCGGACTGGGGACTCCGGAGCTAATAACTCCGCGGGGAAATGAGCCACCGCGCGGACACGCACATCTACGTGTCCGGGAGACTCTCCCGGACCGGACCGTGTCCACCTTTCGAAAGAATAACCCAGGACTAGGCGTCTGCTGCCGCGGGAAGGGCGAGAACCGTTAAACGGGGCCGTTAACGGGCTCGCATCGGCCCGGTTCCGGTACCAGCGTGTGCGCAAGGGTCGACTCTATAACCCTGGATACTTTTGGTGTGGATTTAAGGGCGTTTTGGGGTGTGCTTTTGCCTCGCTCCGGCTGGCGCTTAGTCCTGGCGACGGTCCTAACCGCTTAACCCCCGCCTCCGCCGAGCGCTATTATACACGGTTTTACCCCGAAATAAAGCTCCAGGAAGCTCCAGGAAGCTCCAGGAAGCCCCGCCACTGGACACCGAATACAGGACAGTGTTACAGGCCGGGTTGGACAACTCCAGCCCGGTCCCCAACTCAGTCAGGCCGGGGAGAACTCATCCACGCCGGGGATAAGTCCTCCGGACTGGGGACTCCGGAGCTAATAACTCCGCGGGGAAATGAGCCACCGCGCGGACACGCACATCTACGTGTCCGGGAGACTCTCCCGGACCGGTCCGTGTCCACCTTTTGAAAGAATAACCCAGGACTAGGCGTCTGCTGCCGCGGGAAGGGCGAGAACCGCTTAACCCCCGCGAGCTGTCCGAGGTGCTGATGCCGAGCGCCTGCCTTAACCGCCTAACCCCCGCGGCCCCCGAGCGCATTTATCCACAGTTTAAGCCCGAAATAAAGCTCTATGGAGCTCCACGGAGCTCCACGAAGCTCCAAGAAGCTCCACCACTGGTCTAACACCTCCAGCCCACTTCCCAGACGCCTTCGTCCGGGTCTAACAACTCCAGCCGGGCCCCCAAAACCTTCAACACAGTCCCAACACCTACATGCACCCACACATACGTGGTTTTATGGTTTATGTTGACCTTTTGGAAAAACCAACCCTGGTGTGGTTTAAGAGGACTATGGTTTCCCAAGGTCCTAGAGAGATAAGCTCTGGATAGACTAACTGTAAAAAATCTGAAAAAAATTTAGGTCTATTTAACATCCTTGTATCAGCTACGGTTGTCTATACACAGCCACCGACCAGAAGGTGGTTCATGAGGACCAAAGATGAATTATGAGGACTTTAAACATAACTGAACCACAATTCCCCTATGAGAGACCAACAGGCCCGTTTGGAACCATGAGGCCGTCCTTCCGTGGACCCACCACCTGCAGGAGGAGCCATAGGGGACTGGTGCTATGTGATTTGGGCAGCTCCAACGGCTGCCTCCACGACCCGGCAACGGACAAGTGGGAGAAAATGGATGGATGGATGAACCACAATTAGAGGCTGGAAAAGTTTTAATGTTCTTCATACATACACTCCATGCTTATCCATCTTTTACCTTTAGTTGTCTTTTATGTGCTAGTCCACGATTTCTCACAAAGTCTCTTATATTCTGCAGTGTTCTCTGACTTAAGGCCATTTCTGCTTGCTTACACTGAGTTACTTCATTTTTTGTGGCCAGTTTTCCTCTCTTGATGTGTTTTTTAAAATGCCGCATTACAGCTGCTTCTTCAGTCTTTGACCATGCTCTTTTTGTCACTCTGCGTTTTGGTCCAGGTTGCTTTGCAGGCCTCTGTGCTGCCTCTGAAAAGGAAAATTAGGAATTAATTTAAACAAAACAATGTGAATAAGTCAGAGCAAGACTACTACAAGAGTAAACAGAAGAACTTGCCTTCAAAATCAGAGGTATCTCCATCAGCTATGTCGATCGGGTCATCATCTATAACCACAGTTGCCGCTTGTTTCTCAGCAGAGTCCCCCGAGTCACTGTGACTCTCCTCTTCGGCCTCATCTGCACTGATGGGAATTTCATCTAAAAACAAAAGGGGGATTCAATTCAATCAGCCCGCTCCTAAAGCCACCAGGCCTGGGAAAACTCACCAAGGCTGGGGCTAAGATCCCCAGCCGGCTCCTAAAGCTACCAGCCCCGCACCAACATCCACCACAATGACCCACCCTCTACTCCACTTACACTACCCGGCTCAGGGCACTCCTACCCCGGCCTACGTGCACACACTCGCCCCCCTGGCTCCTCTGGACCTCCTCTGACCAGCCTGCTCCTAAAGCTACCAGCCCCGCACCAACATCCACCACAATGACCCACCCTCTACTCCACTTACACTACCCGGCTCAGGGCACTCCAACCCCGGCCTACGTGCACACACTCGCCCCCCTGGCTCCTCTGGACCTCCTCTGACCAGCCTGCTCCTAAAGCTACCAGCTCCGCACCAACATCCACCACAATGACCCACCCTCTACTCCACTTACACTACCCGGCTCAGGGCACTCCTACCCCGGCCCTACATGCACACCCAGATAAGAGATACATTTAACAAACCTTCAAGTTCAATCTCCTCCAGCGTCTTTCCTTTTAGCGAGGAAATGGATCCCTTCTCCATTAAAAGCAATACTTTGGATATCTTTGCAAGTTGTGTTGTTGGAACAGGCAGTCTGTAGAATTCCCTGTGTACGCGGATATCATGTCCAAGGAAGTCTGCCACCTGATCCAGCTCATTCTCCTGGAGGTTTAAGACTTGAGATAGCGTGGCCACATGTTTCCTGAGACCCGTCGACCGGAGGTGCTCGGGGTACTTTGTGTCGCACTGTGTGGAGAAACGTCTCAGGCAGTCACTTCCTCTATAATGGGTTGGTGCTTTGGGTCGTGCAAATAAGAATGGGTTTGAGGGAGACACACCACATTCTTTCCTCTTATTTGTGAGTAGTGTAAGACCATTGACAACAGGTCGGGGGAGAAGAACTGCAACTTTTCTCCCTCTTTTACCCATAATTTCCACGCGACTTAGATACCGGCAGAGCTTCTTTTCTGTGTCCGATAAACCAAGGCTTACATCCGCATGAAGTTGTTGATTATCCCTCTCCAGAAAATGTTTCAGAGGCATTTTGGAAACCTCTCCAGCTCGCCGACGGTTGAACACAATGATTTGTGTGAGCAACACCATGGCAAGACGGGCATAAGTTTGAGCATCATCTGTTTCTTGCAGTTTGCTTGTGGCCTCTTCTGCTGCCTTTTCCAAAAACTTGTGAAGTTTCACAACATCTTCAGTGAATGGTAAGGTTAACGGTTTATTAAACTTGGCATCACTCAGTGTGTTAAGGGCATTGTGAGATACATATTCTTTCCACTTGGTACTGAGCAACTTCTTAAATGTTTCAGTATACTTCACCAGCTTCTCATCTTCTGCCATCAAGCCCCGGCAGTGGATGATGTCGCAGATCTTATTCAGTGTGTGGCCGAGTTTAAGAGCAAGGCTCGGGGTTTTGTACGAAAGATTGTCATCATTAAAACCTGCTACCTTTTTGACCGCTTGTACCACTTTCTCAAAGTTTGCAGGCCTAACAGCATCTTCCAGGGTCGGCACAGAGAAATCTGTCCGCAAGCACAGCAGCAGACGTCCCACTTCTCTCAGTTTTTGTCTTATGTATTCATACTTTGTTGTATCTTGTCCATGAATGTTGTAAAGTGACTGGGCAAACTGGAGAATACAGAAGTCATTTCGCACAACTGATCCAACTTCATCCACGTTCATAACACTGAGAAGCTTCCAAACCCCACCCGAGATTTGCGCACATAAGGCGGCATCCTGAGCTGATGCAGAGCCGAGGATCCTTCTCCTTCCAGACGTCTCTTCTTGGTTTGCATCTTCGGGTTTGTGAGGGCACCTGCGAGTATGCCTCCATAGTTCTTTGCGGAGAAACATGCCTTGACAATACATGCAGTGAATAAACTTTCCATCCAAAGCTTTTTTTTTGCATCGTCGCTTCACTTTCAATTGCCCTTTCCCACTTTGTAATACTGCTTGATTATGTAAAAAGTTCCCTTTATTCCTAATTTTTTCAATCCGTTTGTTGCGCTCCTTGACATCAGTAAGGGAAAAGACTTGTACAATCTCTGCATTGGTCTTGTGTGTTTTAAGATGTCTCGATATTTTCTTCTGGGGCTTACCGCAGACAAAGCAGTAATTTATGGAACTTGTCCGCTGTGGGTCTCCTCTTTGTGGACCATTCTCTGAATGCAACTCTGAGGTGTATGAAGAACTACCTTGCTGGCTGGTTCCCGGTGCACTAGAAGCAGGAGCAAGACTTGTATCCGACTTTTGTGTCAGCCATATATTTGGATGGGGGAGCTCATCTAAATCTTCATCACCCACATAGTCTGGGTCTGAGTCTGGGTTGTTTTTTTCTTGTGCCATCTCCTGCCTTTGGTCCTTCCCAGTGTCACTCTGAAAGATAAACAGACAATACTTGAACCTACAAAGAACCACCCAGGCTGGGGCTAAGTTCCACAGCCAGCTCCTAAACCCAATACCCCGGTCCCCAACTCATCAGGGCCGGGGAAAACTCACCAAGGCTGGGGCTAAGTTCCACAGCCTGCTCCTAAACCTACCAGCCCCGCACCAACATCCACCACAATGACCCACCCTCTACTCCACTTACACTACCCGGCTCAGGGCACTCCTACCCCGGCCTACGTGCACACACTCGCCCCCCTGGCTCCTCTGGACCTCCTCTGACCAGCCTGCTCCTAAAGCTACCAGCTCCGCACCAACATCCACCACAATGACCCACCCTCTACTCCACTTACACTACCCGGCTCAGGGCACTCCTACCCCGGCCTACGTGCACACACTCGCCCCCCTGGCTCCTCTGGACCTCCTCTGACCAGCCTGCTCCTAAAGCTACCAGCTCCGCACCGACATCCACCACAATGACCCACCCTCTACTCCACTTACACTACCCGGCTCAGGGCACTCCTACCCCGGCCTACGTGCACACACTCGCCCCCCTGGCTCCTCTGGACCTCCTCTGACCAGCCTGCTCCTAAAGCTACCAGCTCCGCACCGACATCCACCACAATGACCCACCCTCTACTCCACTTACACTACCCGGCTCAGGGCACTCCTACCCCGGCCCTACTTGCACACACTCGCCCCCCTGACTCCTCTGGACCTCCGGGGACACACAGCCCACATCTCGGACCCACTCTTAAGCACCCCTCCTCGGACTACACCCCCCAACTCATCCAGGCCGGGGAAAACTCACCAAGGCTGGGGCTAAGTTCCACAGCCAGCTCCAAAACCCAATAGCCCGGTCCCCATATCATCCAGCCCGGGGATAAATCCTCCAGGCCGGGGCTAAGTTCCATTCAGAAAATACTTGATAACGTATATTTAACAAGGACTAGATACTTACCAATATATTTTCTTGTCTTCTTTGGAGTGAACTTTCTCTTGGTCCTTCTTCTTCGCATTACCATTAGATGTCTTCCGAAATCACTCAACATGCCCGGACACATATCCCGCACGTGTCCCCATAAAGAACCAATCACAATGGAGCCTTCAATACCGCCAGAGTAGGGTAGGGGGAGCACATCATACACTCCATACACAAGAAGTCAGGTTGGGGTATTATATGGACGTCAAATAAACTTTCAATTTATGGTCTTTAAAAGCTAAGAATTTAAAAAAACTTGATATGTGCATGATATATTATCATTGAGCATTAAAAGGACTTCAGAAAAACAATGAAATTATGCTCTTTATATGCTAAAAATTAAAATACAAAATCTTGGTTTATGAGGACCGTAGCATAGTCCTGCTAATCCCCTTAGGTTCTCGTAGTGCTGGTGAGTAGTCAGGTCAATTGGCTCCATAAACCATATATACAGACACACACACACACACACACACACACACACACACACACCTCTATCCCACCATCTACAGTGCATCCGGAAAGTATTCACAGCGCTTCACTTTTTTCACATTTTGTTACGTTACAGCCTTATTCCAAAATTGATTCAATCCATTTGTTCCCTCAAAATTCCACACACAACACCCCATAATGACAACGTGAAAAAAAGTTTAGCAAATTCATTACAAATAAAAAAAAAATAATTAAAAAATCACATGTACATAAGTACTCACAGCCTTTTCTCAATACTTTGTTGAGGCACCTTTGGCAGCAATTACAGCCTCCAGTCTTTTTGAATATGATGCCACGAGCTTGGCACACCCATCTTTGGGCAGTTTTGCCCATTCCTCTTTGCAGCACCGAAACAAGCTCCATCCAGTTGGGTGGGGAGCGTCGGTGCACAGCCATTTTCAGATGTTCAATCGGATTCAAGTCTGGGCTCTGGCTGGGCCACTCAAGGACATTCACAGAGTTGTCCTGGAGCCACTTCTTTGTGATCTTGGCTGTGTCCCAGTCTGAGGTCGAGAGCTCTGGATCAGGTTTTCATCCAGGATGTCTCTATACATTACTGCATTCATCTTTCCCTCTATCCTGACTAGTCTCCCAGTTCCTGCCCCACAGCATGATGCTGCCACCACCATGCTTCACTGTAGGGATGGTATTGGCCAGGCGATGAGCAGTGCCTGGTTTCCTCCAAGCAACAACGCCAAAGAGTTCAATCTTTGTCTCAGACCAGAGAATGTTCTCACTCATGGTCTGAGAGTCTTTCAGGTGCCTTTTGGCAAACTCCAGACGGGCTGCCATGTGCCTTTCACTAAGGAGCGGCTTCCGTCTGGCCACTCTACCATACAGGCCTGATGTGTGGATTGCTGCAGAGATGGTTGTCCTTCTGGAAGGTTCTCCTCTCTCCACAGAAGAACGCTGGAGCTCTGACAGAGTGACCATCGGGTTCTTAGTCACCTCCCTGACTAAGGCCCTTCTCCCCCGATCGCTCAGTTTAGATGGCCAGCTCTAGGAAGAGTCCTGGTGGTTCCAAACTTCTTCCATTTACGGATGATGGAGGCCACTGTGCTCATTGGGACCTTCAAAGCAGCAGAAATGTTTCTGTACCTTTCCCCAGACTTGTGCCTCGAGACAATCCTGTTTCGGAGGTCTTCAGACAATTCCTTTGACTTCATGCTTGGTTCGTGCTCTGACATGCACTGTCAACTGTGGGACCTTCTATAGACCGGCGTGTGCCTTTCCAAATCATGTCCAATCAACTTCATTCACCACAGATGGACTCAATGAAGCTGTAGAACATCTCAAGGATGATCCGTGGAAATAGGACGCACCAAAGGCTGTGAATAATTATGTACATGTGATTTTTTTTGTTTTTTATTTGTAATAAATTTGCAAAAATCTCAAACTTTTTTTCACGTTGTCATTATGGGGTGTTGTGTGTAGAATTTTGAGGGAAAAAATGGATTGAATCAATTTTGGAATAAGGCTGTAACATAACAAAGTGTGAAAAAAAGTGACACCCTTTTTCACATTTTGAAACACACTTTGCTCCACCTGAGCACCTACAGGACAGAGACACCACACCTCCACCTGAGCACCTACAGGACAGAGACACCACACCTCCGCCTGAGCACCTACAGGACAGAGACACCACACCTCCACCTGAGCACCTACAGGACAGAGACACCACACCTCCACCTGAGCACCTACAGGACAGAGACACCACACCTCCGCCTGAGCACCTACAGGACAGAGACACCACACCTCCACCTGAGCACCTACAGGACAGAGACACCACACCTCCACCTGAGCACCTACAGGACAGAGACACCACACCTCCACCTGAGCACCTACAGGACAGAGACACCACACCTCCACCTGAGCACCTACAGGACAGAGACACCACACCTCCGCCTGAGCACCTACAGGACAGAGACACCACACCTCCACCTGAGCACCTACAGGACAGAGACACCACACCTCCACCTGAGCACCTACAGGACAGAGACACCACACCTCCACCTGAGCACCTACAGGACAGAGACACCACACCTCCACCTGAGCACCCACAGGACAGAGACACCACACCTCCACCTGAGCACCCACACGACAGAGACACCACACCTCCACCGGAGCACCTACAGGACAGAGACACCACACCTCCACCTGAGCACCCACAGGACAGAGACACCACACCTCCACCTGAGCACCTACACGACAGAGACACCACACCTCCACCTGAGCAGCTACAGGACAGAGACACCACACCTCCACCTGAGCACCTACACGACAGAGACGCCACACCTCCACCTGAGCAGCTACAGGACAGAGACACCACACCTCCACCTGAGCACCTACACGACAGAGACACCACACCTCCACCTGAGCACCCACAGGACAGAGACACCACACCTCCACCTGAGCACCTACAGGACAGAGACACCACACCTACACCTGAGCACTCACAGGACAGAGACACCACACCTCCGCCTGAGCACCCACAGGACAGAGACACCACACCTACACCTGAGCACTCACAGGACAGAGACACCACACCTCCACCTGAGCACCCACAGGACAGAGACACCACACCTCCGCCTGAGCACCTACGGGACAGAGACACCACACCTCCGCCTGAGCACCCACAGGACAGAGACACCACACCCCCACCTGAGCACCTACAGGACAGAGACACCACACCTCCACCTGAGCACCTACAGGACAGAGATGTGGTCCCGCCTCCTGGTCTTCGTCAGGACACGAGCTGCTGAATTTTGTAAAAGTTGTAATCCTGAGATCCTCTCTTTGGAAAGCAGGGCCTTACAGCAGCCGATATTAACCGATACCAAAAAACCTTCAGCCATGAAAATAATGTGGCAGGTTTGTGAATCCAGTCACTGTCAAATATTGATCGGGGGAAACATTTAGGCATTTTCATTTCGGAAGTTTCTCCAAATCTCGCGTAGAATATGTGCATGTTCTCATGTTCTGACAAAGCACTGCACTACACGGTGTCTTCGGCACATATTGTAATCGTATAAGAAAGGTACAAAGCACTGTACATCTGTGCCATCTTATCCCAGTATCAGTTCAACACCATATAAGAATATTTTGCTCAGTTGTCTGACAGAAAAGTGCTTCAACATTATTACTGTCACAAACAAAAGCAGCTTAACATGTGCAATTTTGCTTTTCAGAACACATTAGTGCGGCAGCACGGCGGTTAGCGCTCGTGCTTCACAGCTACAAGGTCCCGGGTTCGATTCCCACCTGGACGGGGCCTTTCTGCGTGGAGTGTGCATGTTCTCCCCGTGTCTTTCCCCTACCACTAAAAACATGTAGCAGCTTTAAGACAAAGTAAGACTCCATTTTGTGCTTTTAAAGAGGACAATTTGAAACTAACTTGCTGAGAGATCATTTCAGGCGAGACACTGCATCCAAAATCCCTCTGATCAAATCTTTGGTACTAATATATCAACAAAATAAAGCCATGGGTCTATCCACCATTTCGATTGTTTCTGAAAATATCTGGCCATTTTTATGCATGCTTTTTTTTTTATATGAAAACAGGACAGAAAACTTGCAATGCATATTCCCCCCTCATAACAGCAATGTTCAGTATAAGTTTGATCTATAAGTTTAATTCTTTTTCTAATTAGAATATGGAAATGGTTAACCACTGCAGTTGGTGACGTTTGGGAGATGCCTGCAGCCCGCACATGTGTATGTGTGTGTGTGTGTGGAGGTTAGAGTGGGCCCCCGGTGAGATTAACCTCTGCTCCGTGTCAGCGTTTGGCATGCAGGCCCCGCCCACCCAGCTTACAGAGCCCCGCCCACTCCCAGGCTTTCTATCGGCTCCTGCTGCTGCTGTTTCCACTCTTTTCCAGATCAATATTCAGATTGATCTACGTATTTGTCAGAGATGCAGGAGTCTGTGAGCGGGTGTGGAGCAGAATGGAGCTGCTGATCATTAGTCCATAGATGTAGATGTAGATACTGAAGCTTGTGTGAGGGGCAGAGTGAGGACGCACAGGGGGATGTGCTGACCCTCTTCAAGGCAACACACGGCAGGTGAAGGCAAACCTTTTTCGCGTCGTGGTCAATGTAGATGATGATTTTTGTTTTTTGGTTGGTATCTTGGATTTAGGTTAAAATAGGCCAAACTCTCCCGGTGTTTATTGTATGATCTTTTGTCGACTTGCACTTTGGATTTAGTTTGAAAGCACAACAACATGGCCCCTGGCAGGTTTTCCATATTCATTCACAAATATTGACATGTTTTGTATCCATTGCACGCAATGCAACCGAAAAGACTCAATTATCCAAGTATGATAGAACAGGATCATTTCCTTTGTGCGCGTGGCCAGCCGCTAATGTCGTTACTAACCTTTCACATCCATTCCATTCTGTGCTACCTGAATTGATCAAACCGTGAAAGTCGTAGGAAGTTGAGTAAAATCTCTTAGCTGTTGGCTGAATGGGTTTGATTCTCACAGACTTCCCGATTAGAATCTCTACAGCGGGAGTTCATAGAGAGGCAGTGCTGAGACGAGAACAGGGCGGGCCGCCAAAGCTAACGCTGAGCTAATTTAGCCTCTGAGGAAAATGTGCTATATATATAGACAGCGCACTGTTATTCTTCCAAAATGTCACATTTATAATGTAGATCTAGCTAAATGATGTTTACTCTCTCACTAAACAAAAGGATTTGATCACCGCAGCTTTAACAATATTTGAAAGGATTTTCCAGTATCTAATTCCTGCCTGATTTGAACCCCAAACACAAAGCAACATTTGAATTTTCAATTCAATCAAAACCCGGTTAGCGCTTTGGCTTCACAAGGTCCCGGGTTCGATTCCCACCTGGACAGGGCCTTTCTGTGGAGTTTGCATATTCACCCCGTGTCAGTGTAGGTTTCCTTCAGGTACTTGTGTGTGTCTATATATATATATATATATACATATATTTATATATTTATATTTATATTGTTTCTGTTTACCTATTCTCTTGTACAGCACTTATGAGTATCTGTGAAAACCGTGGTATTTCCATTTGATTCCATTGCTCTGGGTTAGAAATAAACTTTCCTCCGGTTTCCAACTAAAAACATGTACAATAGGCCAGGATGAATTATGCTGGCCTAATTGCAACCCTTTGCAATTAGGGTTGCAAAGGGGAGGAAAATTCCCGATAAACTCCCGGACATGTTCCAGAAACGTTCACTTTTCAAAAACTGTGGGGAATTTGGGTTAAACTGCTTAACAAACATGGTACTTTAGCATTTTGTTGTTGAATAAGATCATTCGTGAACTATTGGCTACTCATTATGTTTTTGAACTATAAAACACAAGTCTATTTGTCCATTTCCAAAAGCCCTTCTTTGTTTCGGCCACAAACTAAAACACTCTCTTCAAACGCTCTTGTCAGACATGACTTTTCATATAGACATTTCAGCGTGTAGGCATCAAATCAAATGCTTCAGTTCATATCAGTCTGTAAAGAAGCCAATTCCAAATATATTCCCGTTAATTCCCGCAAAACAAATGTCCCACGTTGAAAATTCCCAGAATTTGGCAACCAAAACTGAATGGCGGGGGTCAGCGGGACATGTGTGCAGTCGCGCTGCTGTCAGTCTGCCCCAGGGCAACTGTAGCTGCACACCACCACCGTGTGTGGAGTGAATGAAGTACACATCCCCTAAACTGTGTGAAGCACTGTGGCCGACATGTGGACAGTGCTATACTAATAAGCCTCCATTCCATAAACTATACAGGTCGTTTTCACGCATCCAAAGCTTTATTTGTACATGAAAACATAACATTTTTTCTCATTTACATCGGTTATGTCACATTGATCTCGCTAATCTGATCAGTTCTCCCATTCGCCTGCAGCGTCTGAAATCGCAGTATTATCAAATGTTTTCATACCACACAACCTTCGCTCCCCCATCACTGCTGTTTATTTGTACCCGCCGGCCGCTTCCAGGCCGTTACTCCGCGCCTCCCTTCCGAGGCCCGATAGAATAGTCGTGGTGTTGTTTTTTTTGTTGCCCCGGGCCTCTGCGGTTATCGGCTGAAGCCTCGCCTCGCCGCTGCGCCCCGAATGCGTCGCTTATTAAGCCGAGGGCCGTGCAATTTGTCACCCGTCACCTCGGCTTCATATATATATATTTTTTATATATATATATTTTTTTTTTAACAGGGACAGTGCACAATCTACATTAGCCTCAGAAAGGAGAGATGCATTGTACCAGGTTATAGCACTTGTGCTAATTTCCACCTGCAGTCCCTGGGCCTATTGTACATGTTTTTAGTGGTAGGGGAAACCGGAGTACCCGGAGGAAACCTACGCAGACACGGGGAGAACATGCAAACTCCACACAGAAAGGCCCCGTCCAGGTGGGAATCGAACCCGGGACCTTCTAGCTGTGAAGCACGAGCTCTAACCGCTGTGCTACCGTGCCGCCCATTTCCACCCTCTTTCTGATAAAGGCGGCCCCCGGGTGATGTAGTGCTTCCTTCCCTAAGCCCTAGATCAAATATTTAGCCGCGGACGTAATTATCTTCCACGGCGGTGCGATGAGGACGGCTCTGGTGGTGGTTTGGCTTCCCCCGGTGCTGCTCCGGGCCAGCTTTGTCCACTTAGTATTTCCTGTGTGTGACAACGGGCGCCTCCTCTCCCACGGCCGGGACAGTCTGGAGCTCCACAGATTTGTTGGTGTGGTTTCTGTATCATTTGGACCCACATGGCCCTGTTGACCGAGAACATCCTCACTGCGATGAACTGCAGAGAGGGTTTTAATGGTGACGCTGTAAAACGGCTGATGGAACTTGTCCTGTAACACCAGAGGATGGAGAGGAGTTGGAATCAAGTAGGGTGTGGGAAATTCCCTTTTATGTTTTCACAGTCTTGAAATGAATATCTCTTAAATGTCGGCGGCCGTCATCAATACACTGATTTTGAATGTTTCCCAAGCACGTGTAACGCAATTTGCAATTTGGGTTGGAGTGTTATTCTGTAGGTCTGCAGGGTCTGTGGACGATCGCCCGGGGAAGGCTCCTCTCAAAACATCCATTGAAATTTCCCTACGGGGACAATAAAGTATACCCTAACCTTAAAGCAGCACTAAGTAACTCGTGCCCCTAGAGGCCATAAGCGCCACTGCAGGTGTCGTGGCCTGTTGCGTTTTTGCACTCATTAACTGTCTGTGAGAGTAAATACTACGCTGACAGAAAAGACAAAAGGGAGAGAGGGATATTGTTCATGCAATTACACAATGGAGATCATTTTTTTCACTCAAACTTGGTTGGAAATACTGTTTAAAGGAATAGGCCACCGTTTTTACATACTGAGATATGTTCTTACCTTAGCTTTGAAGAGTTCATCTGTACCTGTCTGGTCTCCACGTGTGCCTTCCGTAACGTAAACACAGCACAGACGGCGTTAGCATTTAGCCGTTAGCATTTAGCCGTTAGCATTTAGCCGCTCTCTTCTCCTCTATAGCTCCAAACGAGGTGAAGATAGAAGCTACCAAACTCTTCAACGTTTTCCCTATTTAAATATGGTTACGTGAAGTGTTACACTATAAAGCATCCGCGCAGTGATATCTTCACTTTACTGTGCGGATGCCGAATTACTCCTGGAATTACGCCTTACAATATAGTTCCCCTTTTTATCCGCTTAGACAATCCACATTGTTTAATTTTGTGTCATACTTTATAGTGTAACACTTCATGTAACCATATTTAAATAGGGAAAACGTGGAAGAGTTTGGTAGCTATAGAGGAGAAGAGAGCGGCTAATGCTAACGCCGTCTGTGCTGTGTTACGGAAGGCACACGTGGAGACCAGACAGGTACAAATGAACTCGTCAAAGCTAAGGTAAGAACATATCTCAGTATGTAAAAACGGTAGCCTATTCCTTTAAAGGACCTGTATCATGCTATTTTAGCCATTCCAAAGTAAAGTATAGGCATTTATATGATATATTGTACCTCTACCACTACAGAGCACTAATTTTTGTGATAAATATAAGTATTTTCTGGAGGTATTTTTCCAACCCGGAAGACAAAACGCTTGGATTCAGTTAACTCCGCCCCCTCTCTCCGCTCATACAACTTTAGCAGTAGTAGAAATATATATAATGGCTAACACACACGCTAACACGCATTTTGATTGACTCACCGCTCTGATGATTCCATTATGTTGGTTATAAAAGTTAATCCACTTTGATTCTGGCCAAGGTTCACCAAACATCCATCAGAGACGGTCACAGACAAACACTATTTTGGCTGCTAGTCGCTGAATCCCGGAGAGAAAATCCAACTTCTGGCGAGTGGTCTCTTCTTTAGGAAGGTTGAATAAAGTCCTTTCCTCGTAGCCAAACGCGCTTTTCTCCGTGACATTATCGTTAGAAAAAGGAACAGGTGTCCAGACTCCAGAGTAGGTTAGAAAGAGCTCCTTCTTCACAGCTTTCGGTGCAAACACGACATCTGCTCAGACGCTCAGGGGGTGCGTTTGATTTCTCTGCAGGGGCAGCGCGGACGCGTCAGGAACTTTTTTTTTTTTTTACGACAGAAATAATGAAAAATCAGGCATTAGATTACAGACGTCGAGCACTTCCGTTCCGCTGTGACGACACAACTGAACATGCCAGTCGTTTACCAGGAGAGGGCGGATCAGCTGCTCAGAGCGCAGGATTCAGGAGGATTACTGAGAACTGCGTGAATGAATCCAAAAACCACTCTGGGGGTGTTTTTGAGAAGGAAATAGCATAACAACATGGTTAAAAGCTCCAAAAAGTCGATTTTGCATGATATAGGACCTTTAAGTGGCGCTAGCCCGCAGTTAGCTTTGCCTGTTAGCCTGTTAGATTCTTCTTTGTGATTCCATTAGTGTGTATTGCTGCTCCGGCAGTCAAGTTGCAATTGTGGTTTTCTGGCCAGAGACACCGGGGGGAGATGAAAGACCCCCCCCAATAATCCCATTAAGGCTTGTATTACCCCCAGAGGGACTAAGGAAAGGATTTATTAAGGTAAACAAGTTACTTGGTACTGCTTTAAATCCTTTGTATGGGTGAAGATGGAGTTAATTGTGAAGAATTGGATAAAGGGGTCGTCCCAACACGCCATGGCCAACTGCAGGTTTACCATCAGAACGCACAGGCTGATGAAGTGGCTGGACATTTTCAGGTGTTGTCTTCTTCGGCCCTTTCTTTCTTTCAGGGTTCATTTGGTAGGATTAGAGATGTTGAAATTCTGCACCTTGACATGTTTCAGCCGCCATCTGCAGGCCGTCTTCAGATGAGCACGAAAAGCGTGTTGCAGCGTGATGACAAGGACTTTTTAGAGTGCTCCTTCGACCACCTGTGTGACCATCTCAAACACTTCAGAGACAATCACAGTTTGATTTATTTTGGAGAATGATCTTCTGAAATAAGTGTGTCGGCTTACCTGTCAAACTGTTGTTGGCTTCACGCCGTGTCCGTCCATGAGCAACATCAGCAGGAAAAAGGAAACTGAAAAAGTGAATGTGCCGCTAAAAACTATGACAACGCACTCGGGTCTCTCCATACGCCGGTGTTTGCAAGGTCAGCGCGCTGTTTTCAGCCCACTGTGCGCTCGCTCTGCCACAGTTCTTTACCTCATGTGTATCCTCTCCATGCTGCAGTGTGTTCTCCGGATGAACACAGCGCTGTGTAGTGTGTTCATGAGGCCGCCCGAGAACAGCACAGCGCTCATGTCATGAAGCTGAAATGTACAGAATAAATCATCGACTGTTTATCAATGTGAAGACGTTTCACTTCTATCTGCAGAAACATCTTGGCGTAAGAAGAAGCTTTTGCCAATGATTGGGAGACAATATGTTCTAAAATTGTACTATTGGATATTTTAGAAGGTTTAGGCCAAATACCAAAATAAAGCATTGAAATAAACATTAGCAATCCAGTTTTATTATTATCTTTATTATTATTATTATTGTTTTACCTGTCATTAGGTTTAGGACTAATTACATAAACTGAGGGTCCTGGGCGGTTGTTCTGGTGATTTTGGGGATTGCAGCTCGAAATGTGGGTGAACCCTTTGCTCTGATCTGCTGACGGTCATGACACAGGAGTCGAACTCGCGACGCAGAAGTGGCCTGTGCATGCACTGTACCACAATGACGGCGCGAATGCAAGCAAAAGGCTCGCCGTCCCCGTCCCCCCCCAGTCCCCCCCTCCTTCCAAAGCGGCGATCGTTTGTGTAATAACAATGGCTGGATCTGGTCTGCAGCGGTTTCCTGATGACACGTGTTGGCCGCTCCGTCCGCACTGCCCTGTCTGTCCTCAGCGTGGCCCCCCCTCTCCCTCCCTCCCTCCCCACCGCAGCTTCACGTATCCCACAATCCCCCGGCGCGTCGGCCCTCACGTTACACACTTCCTGTATCGAGTGATGCCGCTGTCATGGCCGCCGCGAAAGAGAGAAAAAAGCTGCTATTTCTGTCCAGGTCAGGATGTGGAGATGTTGGAGGCAGCATCGATCTGCGAAGGCTTCCTCGTCCTCATCCTCGCAGACCCCCCCGACACAGCAGCAGCGTGACGGGGACAGATTTGTTACATATGAACCATACGCACAATCAAGGCCAACGCACGTCGGAAGCGATGTCTTTGATTTCAGATATAATCCTCCCGTCTGAGGCGTATATCCTTGTAGGAGAGTAAAACCGTTCTTCCTGTAAGAATTTTGTAAAAGAAAGAAAAGGAAACATTACTATACGCTTCCCTGTCTCAAATGTGTAAAGGTGTGCAATGCATATAAATTCAAGCTTGTGAATGGAGCTGGGTCATTGGATTGTTTGTTCTGTTTAATGCTGCTCGATGCTCGAATACAGGCACTTTTCCTTTGGCTTTAGTTGGTTCTTAAAGGCAATATAAAGATATGAATTGTGATTGAAGCTCTAAGAAAACCGTAATACTAAGAGACTTTTGCATTTCGTCCAATGCTATTGTACATAGGAACGATTGAGATGCGTGGAAGGGTTTATAGAAACATCTCTTGCTAGTGACTAACTTAATTTGAGCGGGCATCGATATTGTCTATCTTTTCCTCCGCCGCCAGGGAAGCTATATGTCCTTCACTGCTAAGAGACACTGCTAAGCCTTCATAGGAACACGAGAGGAGCAGTGGTCGCTGTAAAGTCCTGTCAAAAGTCACATGTCACTTCAATAGCCCGCACGTAAATATGCTTCTAAAGTCGGCAGGCCTGTGTAACACGCTGAACAGTGAATAAACAAAGGGAACACTCATTATTAGCTGTGGTAATGACTGCAGTAATCTGTGGCGCTTCTGGAGATAGTGGTTTGATGGATAGGATCCGAGTCGGCCTCTTAAAAAGGGTCTTGGTCGCAGCTGGTACTTCGGGACGTCCCTTTAGTAATGAGTGTTCATATCATCAAAATCACAGTATTTTTAAAAATCTTTAAAAGCGTTTTACCTTGAAAACCTTCAGTGAAGTGCAGCAGTGTCGATGCAATGCTTTTGATTTAATCTGAGACAATATAAACCAGAGCAGATATGCCTGTCACGGAAATCACAATGTTTCTGTTAAAGTCCCTAATGATGTGTGTCAATAGTCATAAAACAAGCTAATTCGATGAAGCTACTGTGTTCAGGGCGCTTTTATGTGACGCTAGCGCTCTTCGTCCTTGATTGTATTGTGTGTTTGTGTAGAATGTGTAGCAAATTTAATGCGTGCGGTCTTTCTCGAACATCCGATCATAGAGACGGGTTTAAAAGGAGACTTTGGGTCTCGCTTTAGTTTTTGAATAAGCTATTAGTTAAACAATAAATAGCAACATTTTTCAAATTTCGCCTTGTTTTTTTGGGGTCAGCCCCATGTTCCCCGGTACCTATGTTCCCCCACTTCTATTGATTAAGATGAGGCACCAGCCCACTATCCTTAAGGTTAGTGGCTAGGGCAGGGTCAGGGTTAAGCTGATTGATATATGTATGACATTTCACTCTCATGACTTGTGATTGGGTGAAGTACCAACTCACCTACGGAAAAAAAAACATCGCACCCGGGGAACATAGGACCCGGGTAACATAGGACCCGGGGAACATAGGACCCGGGGAACATAGGACCCGGGGAACATAGGTACACACCCGTTTTTTTTTTGCCGTTCAAAGCTAAACAAAAAAATCACACAGGAATTAGATATGGACAAATCCCTCTGAAAAAAGTCAATGTTTCAATGTTAAAAATGGAGGCATGTGCTTTTTGTGTTTCGCATGGATCATTCCCCCTGCTGCCAGCGGAGGGCGCTTCAAGCCACACACACTCCCTAAAAGAGCAGCTCACACACTCACTCGTTTACATTACACAACGTGACGCACAGTGTGTGCTCGAGCACCTACAGCAGCTTTACAAGGCTCGATTATGCACGAACCTGCATGTCCACTTAAAATAAATGACAATCTCCGTCTATTTCCCCTGCGGGCCTTTTCTGACACTCCTGTGCTCGCGCCGGATGCCATTTTCACATGTTGTTCTCATTAGTGTTAATCGTATCTCCCGGTTTAAACGGGTCGTGTGTCGGCAGGCGAGCGGAGCTATTTGTTTCGGTCTTCTGATTTGACGAAAACAAACAAACTCATTTACTGCGAGGTTGTCGGTGTGTGAGGGCTGGTTTTAAGGCGAGACGCTGCAAAATCATTTATAGCTCTCAATATGAAGGTTTTGCTGTAGACCATTGTCACAAATGTGAGGATACAACGTATAGCAAGTTTCATTGTATGTTTTCTGATACAAGGCACTTTACCCGTAAACGTGGCCAAACTGTAATGGATAGAGCCAGGTTTGGATTTCTGGTTTTATTGTGTGTATGTAACCAATTAAAACATGTCAATCACAATTATTGTTAGGGAAAATATCGCAATTTTACGGTTATTCACGATTATGGACATTAAAGATGAAAACACAGGTAATTTCTCAAATTACTGTCTAAATGTCTAAAAAAGACACGAGACATTTAGATGTTGTTTGAATTAAAAGCTATTGGACATTCATGTAAAACAAAACAAAAGAAATAAAATAATGATTTGAAAGTAATAATTGGGCAATAGAATATAATATCGCTCGTGCACTTTCACTTTTACCGTGACATAACACTGCTTCACATGTTCCTTTTGGGACTCTTCCTTTGGCAATGTTATCATGTGAAACTGAATGTAATCATTTGCTCTCTGCACATGAAATGATAGAACCTGCCCCTGACTTCATGTGTTTTAGGCTGGATTTAAGGGGAGACACTACAGGCAATATTTGTTGGGGTCAGTTTTCAGGTTTCGGGCCAGTTTGGTCTCTTGACATATAAACTTTCACCTGGGGAAAAATAAATAAATAAATAATCGTCACAATACCATGTTTAATTATTGCACTGATTCAGCATTTCTCCATAGATTTATTTGTGTTCTTATTGTATGTGTTTTTATTACATTGATGCAACAGCCTCTTCACTTTAGTAGCTCCTACAGCCTTGGACTGAAATATATGTGTTTTTTTTCTGAGGGATTTTTTAATATCTAAGTTGCATTCATGTTATTGAATGAAAAAAAATAAAAACGTCGAAAATTCTTCAATTTTTACACATACAGTACCTTGCGAAAGTACTAATACACCTTGAACTTTGGATAATGCTCCCCCCACCATATTTGACACTGGGGATGGTGCACTCAGGACGATGAGCAGTGTTAGGTTTGCTCCATACATAACGTTTTGCATTTGGGCCAAACATTTTTGTCTCATCTGACCAAAGCACCTTCTTCCACATGGTCGCTGTGTCCTCCATATGACTTCTAGCAAACTTCAAACGGGATTTCTTATGGCCTCCTTTCAATAATGGCTTTCTTCTTGCCACTCGTCCATGAAGGCCACATTTGTGTAGAGTATGACTTATAGTTGTCCCATGTAGCGATTCCCCCAGCTCAGCGGCAGGACATCGCAGCTTGTTCTCCTTGTTCGGTCTGTTAGTTTAGGTGGACGGCCGTGTCTTGGTAAGTTCGCAGTGGTGCTATACTCTTTCCATTTCCGAATGATGGATTGAACAGTGCTCCGTGAGATGTTCAAATCTTGGGAAATCTTTGTATAACTTAACGCTGCTTTAAACTTTAAACACAGCTTTATCCCTGACCTCTCTGGTGAGCTCCTTGGCCTTCATGATGTTGCTTAATGACCAATACACTCTGACCATAGCTCTGAGGCCCTCACAGAACAGCTGGAATTATACTGAGAGTAGATTACACACAGGTGGCCTCTATTTAATGGTTAGGGCAAGGTGTGAACATTCTGCAGTCATTAGGAATCATGTATCATTTTGCTTTCACTTCACAGTTGTCTGTTACTTGTGTGTGAACTTTCGGTAAAAATTTCAAAATAAAATCTTTACGTTTAGGGTTGTAAACATGACAAAATGTGCAAAAGTTCAAGGTGTATTAGTACTTTCGCAAGTCACTGTATTTCCACAAAGCTTAAGCTAAACTAGAAATTCCCTCTGAAACAAATCTTTAACTAATCTGTCCACAAAATAAAAGCATACATTTAATATACACAGTATGCATTCGATCCATTATTCTATTTTTTTTTTTTTTTGAACAGGGACAGTGTACAATCTACATTAGCCTCAGAAAGGAGAGATGCATTGTACCAGGTTATAGCACTTGTGCTAATTTCCACCTGCAGTCCCTGGGCCTATTGTACATGTTTTTAGTGGTAGGGGAACCCAGAGTACCCGGAGGAAACCTACGCAGACACGGGGAGAACATGCAAACTCCACACAGAAAGGCCCCGTCCAGGTGGGAATCGAACCCCTGACCTTCTAGCTGTGAAGCACGAGCGCTAACCGCTGTGCTACCGTGCCGCCCCAGGTGTTTGTCACCGAAAATCTAAAACTACACATTTTCTTCTATGTGTGTCAGTAACCTACGTTGAGCTTTTTAACCGCAGGAGTTTGAGGGATTTCCAGAGGGAGTTCGATAAGGGCGGAATTAGATATGGAAAAATGTATCTGAGAAAGTACACGAGTCTGAAGTCCCAGTTGTTTTGGGATCCTGCTGGTATCAGTGGATAATGTTCCGTAATGTGCATGTGTGACTATGTTGTATCATTAATTTCCGGACACTTCCGAGGCTGATAGTGGGGAGTGTTTGTCTGTCCTTGGGAGTATGGAGGAGTGGCTCCGTCTTCCTCCTGTAGCCGGCACTACACAGCGCCAGGGCCGTTTCCTCACTGGTGCACCGTGGGACATCTGGAGAGGCTGACATTGAAGAGGGGGGCAGGGATGTCAGCTCGTGGCATTCGACCTGGCAACGCCTGGGTACAAAGCCTTAACTGGACGGCTCTTACTACATGTATCCAAATCAATAGATGGTATTTCAAATATAGTATCATGAAGGTCGAGGCATTTACCTTGTGTATGTTTCATTTGATAAACAATGTCAATGAAGGTATTTGCAGTGGTGTCAAATGTCTTATTTGTATATTTAATTTGTAATTTATTTATATAATGTACAGTTGGGATGCTTATAGTGTTGTTGAGGTGTAACTGTCATTTTCTACTCAAAGTGCCTTAAACACCTCGGTGAGCTGTCCCGCCTCAGGGCCTGCTGAACGATTTGACCCTCAGCTTGACTGACAGAATTAGCAGCCAAGGCACCGCTGCTATCCATACGCCTTCCTATTGTCGATCAGTTTATATGCGTGTGAGTGAGTGGACCCAGGCTGCTGACTGAAGGCCCTCACTGAAACCTCGCGGTACACCACTGGGTATTTGTCAGTGGTGGCCTATTTGCAAAATATGAGCATCAACTTGGAAGGGCAGGATGGACCGGCGTTACCCTCTACCAGTACTGATGCCTGTGCAAAACTAATCCGAGTCTGTTTGAGGAGGTTCGAGTTCTTAAACATAACTGCATGGAGAAATGACATGGAGTAATATTGTGGATTGTTTATTTTACTGGGATGCATCCAATGTGCTCACTGTACACGGCTTAGAAATACTTAAAGGAATAGTTGGTTAATAGTTACCCAGCTATGTGTACAGAATACTGTATATTGGTTTGCACTTGTTTTCATTTAATTGAACTGCTCAGTACAAACAAATTATCCCTCGGCAAAATCTCGTTCTCGTGGGATCTGTGACTCGGCCCACCCCCACGGAGTGTGTTCTACGGCTTAGATAAGTGCAGTTTATGTTCAAAATCATGTGAGAACGTGTGCATTTCTGCAGCAGTGAGACTAAACCAGGACTAAACCAGGGCTAAACCAGGACTAAACCAGGGCTAAACCAGGACTAAACCAGGATTTAAACAAGGGCTAAACCAGGACTAAACCAGGGCTAAACCAGGGCTAAACCAGGACTAAACCAGGGCTAAACCAGGACTAAACCAGGACTAAACCAGGATTTAAAACGAGGGCTAAACCAGAACTAAATTCGAGACTGTCGGCACAATTTTTCCTTTTCAAACATATTTGTATTCCTATTTAATTATATCGTTATACACTTGTACATTTTATTTAACTCTGAACAAACCCTACGTATACAAATCTTTTAAATAAACTCTACAGTAATAAAACAAGCTTTGGCTCTAAGTTGTTCAGTGTTTTATGAGGGGACATGCAATTCCTTTTTGACTTTGTCAATTCATTACTCGTTTTTCCTGAATGTTTGTCCCATTTTTCTCTATTTTTTTAAAAGTAAAGTTTTTCTATTTTTTGCCACACATTTCTTGACATTGGAGATAGACCCGATTTTAGACAAATATTTTAGTATAGGTATCGGAAAAAGTAGTTCAGGTATTGGTATCTAATTTATTTGTACAGTCCCCAGCTCTAATTAGGGATGCATATCGGAGCCGATAAGACGAGATGTCTATCTTCTCTTACCCGCTCACATCCAGGACAGACAGGAAAAGTTTGCTCATATTTAGATTAGTTTTTGCTGCGCATGGAGATAGGACATGTTCTAGTGTAATAATTGCAGACTTTGTGATTTATTGTAAATGATTTCATTTGTCAGTCCAGCGCCTCCTCTCCCTCCTCCACACATGCTGTACAGCTTAACCTTGAGTCCTATGGCTTCAGTTCCCTCATAATTCATGAACCATAATTGACTTTTTTCCCCCGTATCTTTCCGGTGTGGAGTTCTATACAGTCGGCACAAAGACACGCAATCTTTCACTGGTGCACAATAGTGTCTGATTGAACGCCATAGCGAGATACATCTGGAGTTCAGCGAGTTCCTTTCTCACTGCTCGGTATCTGTTTAGTACCTTTTGTATGAAAATACCTATAGCTCGCCTACTGCTTGGCTGTGTTGTATCCATACAGGGAAGGCTGCTCTGACTTCAAAACAGTAGTTCACGTCCTCCCCGTGCCCCAGCCCACGGCTATTTATAGAAGGATGGTGTGTTGTCATTTTTTTTTATATATATATAAAATCCTGTGCACTCCATGGCCTTACGTGTGGGAAGAATAGATTAAAATATTGTTGGATGTTGTTAAAGTCAATACAGAAGGTACAAGCAGAGGTCAGGTTCTTTATCCGCTCTTAAAGGAACAGGCCAGCGTTTTTCCATACTGAGATATGTTCTTACCTGAGCTTAGACGAGTTGTCTGGTCTTTGTGTCCGTGGAAGAGCGTGGTAGCTTTCAACTTCACCCCCGTTTGGAGCCATAGGGATATGCTGAGAGAGGCTAAATGCTAACAACATCTTTGGTTGTTTTGCATGACTGAGCACACTCACAGGTACATATCAACTCGTCTAAGCTCAGGTAAGAACATAATCTCAGTATGGGAAAACGCTGGCCTGTTTCTTTAAGACTATGTTAAGTCATCAAAGAGCTGATGCAAACACTTTCTCTGTGATTGTTGTGCCCGTAGTGCTCGGCACTGCTACGTTTTCTATTGTCCAAAACCAGTTCTTAAACAAAACTAGAGGTCAGCTGACGTATCGGGCTGATAAATAGGTATTTTACCACTTGTTTAGAAACAGATTTTCTCTTGACATCTGCAGCAGGGTTGCCAGGTCCACGGTTAAACTGTGGGAATGTGGTGTCTTTGCCACGGGAGAAAAACACGTCTTTTTTTTGCCATGCTGTTTTCAATGTAATATGGGCTATTTTTAGCTTATTTATTTATTGCTAGAACATCACTATTTCTAATGACCAAACCTCAAACCAAAGGCTCTAAGGGCAGCTTTGTTAGGGAGCGAGGGACAAAGGGGCGGTTTCTCATCATCGCAGGAGCACAAACGAGTAAAAATCATTGTGAATTCCAGCCGTGCCGTATGCTGAGAGATTATTGGGTGGAATTGGCTGCCGAGACCTGGCAACCCTGGTCCGCAGTCTTATGTAAACTTAATACGAGAGAAGAAACGGGGACTATACATGGTGGCGCCCACGGGACCTTCCGGAATAATGTGAATAAGGCCGATATATTTACTCCCACTGCCCTGACAAGAGTTACCTTTTTGGGAGGAAATGGAAGACTTTGTTCAAACACACGTGAGGCTAGTTGTATCATTTTGGCTACAGTCCACATGCCTTTCTTGTGCTTCTTCTTGGACCTTCACTGACAGTGATTAAATTGGTGACGGTAAACAAAGATAGAGCTGAATCTGAACTATTTTTTTATTTTTCATCATAAAATAAGTACGTGTAGCTGATTCAGGAACCTAGACATACCTTTTAATCACCTTTTAACCTTGAGATTGACCAAAGTAGAGATTGCGATTTAGATGAATTGCCCATCTTTTAAAGCATGTGTTCCACTTCACACACTGTAGTTTTCTTGTTTCCATTGATGGAGTATTTATAATTCCTGCTTAATATCCTGCTAATGTTCCAAGCTAATGTTCCATTGTGGAACATTAGCTACATTGGCCTTAGATAGACCCACCACAGTCGACCTCTAAACAATTATGGTTTTCGATGTGCCTCAACAATACTTTTTCGATAAAGCGACACAACAGCAGCCACATTCCCCTCACAGATACAAAACAAACAGGATGTCACGGGCCCCCAAACCGGTCTACGTCTGGAGCCCCGATCAAAGACTCATTAAGCTAATCTGCACATAATTATTCCCCTACACTGATTTGTGGATGTCATGTTGTTTTACTCATTGAAAATCACTGACTCGCATCATTAGTTGATTGAAGGTTACAAGATTAAGTGTCAATTAGACAATTTACTATGAGTGTATTCTTGTTTTCTTCGTTTTAACAAAAATGTCCAAATTGCTTTTACTAGACAAGTTTATGCGTTCTATAACATTGCATTTTATTTGGACTAGTGTACCGTTATCGCTACGGCGTGTATGTGAACGCAGGTCAACGGCGAGCCAAACTCGTCTCTCATGAGCGTCATGCTCCTTTAAGCATGACGCTCCTTTAGCGGTAGCACAGCGGTTAGCGCTCGTGCTTCACAGCTAGAAGGTCCGGGTTCGATTCCCACCTGGACGGGGCCTTTCTGTGTGGAGTTTGCATGTTCTCCCCGTGTCTGCGTAGGTTTCCTCCGGGTACTCCAGTTTCCCCTACCACTAAAAACATGTACAATAGGCCCAGGGACTGCAGGTGGAAATTAGCACAAGTGCTATAACCTGGTACAATGCATCTCTCCTTTCTAAGGCTAATGTATATTGTACACTGTCGCTGTTCAAATAAAAAAAATAATGCAGTCTTCTTACAGTTACAATTGTTGTTGGACTCGATGAAAACCCGAGTGAAACTGAAATAAACAAAAATAAAACCAGCATTAACTTCAATGCAACAGCATGAGAAAATAAATGCACCACAAAATGGCTAATGCCAGAAACTAGGCGTAAAGTTAGCATAGCTGATACCGATTAGCATTTTCGCGATCTTTTCATGTGCTAATTAGACCGTTAGCACAGCACTCTCAGCTAAACGGGCTCTTCTAAAGGCTAATTCTTGGTGACGACACAATGTGCAAAAACGATCTCTTAAAACAGTTGTAAAGTTCACCAAACACGTATAAACTTACAGCCATTGCTTCCGAAGGTGTAAATAAAGATGTAGAACACAGGAGGTCAAGTTTGGGCATGGACAGGCAGGTTTTCAGCACAACGTTTTTACTCGTCTGGCTATTGTTTCTGCTACCCATAATGCATTGCACCTACTGACTATGCCTTCAAAATAAAGTTCGGCTAAACCAATGCTGACTGTGTATGCAGAAATATCTTTTTAACATGAATTGCAACAGATGAATTATACATTTTCAACCTTTTTAAAAGAAACACACTTTTACATAGGGTAGAACGACTAGCCTTTTTTATTTCGTATCAAATATTTTCTAACTAAACGTTAAGTCTTGATCTACCTTGTGTGCTGACAGAGTAAGCCCTGAATGGTGAGTGAAGGTCAGCACCGGTGCCTATAGGAATCATTTGGGCGGTTGTGTGGATGTGTAGATAAAGTCGATGCTGCCTGGAGATCCCATTTGACACGCTCCCCTGGCCTGCTCATAGGAAGTGTGCCTGGAGCAGATAAACTGTACTGGGGAGATAACAGTGGTGTGGGCAGGTGCTGCTAACCACATTACTGTGCTACAACCGCCATCTTGGAGTTTCTGTCTGCGATTGTTAGGCGAACCTCCTTTCCGTATATACATTTGCATGGTTCAGTCAAACACATCGTAATGAAACGCTTCCTTCACTATGAAAAGGCAATTGAAATGGAATACGAGTGGTCAGCTATTACATTTTCTCAAAGGGACCAAACAAATATATAAATACATATAGGCAAGTTTATTTGTAGAGCACAATTCATACACAAGGCAATTCAAAGTGCTTCAACAGTTGCAGAAAATTACAAGAAAACAGATCAAATCAATCATTAAAACATCAACATAAAAATTAATCAATTACAGTAAAAGGCAAGAGTGCAGATAAAATACTTTCAGTTTTCATATGCTCGGGTAAAAAGAGCTGTTTTCAGCCTGGATTTGAACATTGCCAGAGTTGAGGCCTGTCTCACATCCTCATGAAGACTGTTCCAGATTTTAGCTGCATGAAACCGAAACGCAGCATCACCGTGTTTAGTCCTGACTCTGGGAACCACCAGGAGACCCCTCCCTGAAGTTCTCAGGGCCCGAGATGGTTCATACGGCTCTAACATGTCAGAGATGTACTTTGGTGCTAAACCATGAAACGATTTGTACACAAGCAGAGCTGTTTTAAATTCTATTCTCTGAGTGACAGGAAGCCAGTGCAGGGACCGGAGCACTGGACTAATATGGTGGTATTTCCTGGTTCTTGTCAGGACTCGAGCAGCAGCGTTCTGGATGTTCTGCAGCTCTAACAGCTCGTTTAGAAAGGCCAGTGAGCAGCCGTTACAGTCGTCTAACCTGCTGGAGACAAATGCATGGATGAGTGTCTCTAAGTCTGGTTTTGACACTATTCCTCTGATCTTAATGTTTTTCAGATGGTAAAAAGCTGATGATGTTATTGCTTTGATGTGGCTGTTTAAGTTCAGGTCTGAGTCCATGATTACTCCTAGATTTCTAACCTGATGTTTTGGTTTTAGAGAGAGAGACTCAAGGTGACTGATAACACTTTGTCTTTGTGTCTGTGGGCCAAAAACAATGATCTCAGTTTTGTCTGAGTTTAGTTGGAGAAAGTTGTTTTGCATCCACAAACTGATCTGTTCGATGCAGTGACAGAGTATCTACAGTGGCGGGCCGTGGGGTTTCAGTCAGGGTCTTCAATAGCAGCCTGGGTTCACGCAGTCAAACCCATATAAACTTATCGACAATAGGCGTATGGATAAAGCGGCCTTTTTGCGTTGCACTTGTTCGCTAAAGGATCAGGATGTATCCACAACGCAAACCAAAAGCAGCGGTGGCTCCGCCCCCAAACAAAAACACCTTCGGGAACACTCGTACTAGAATACGGAAACACACGACCCATGACAGGCGGAGACGTTATAATGTGGACATTTTATGAGAGATGTTTTGTTCACAGAGCGAGACATCCAGAGATCAACTCGAATGCAAAATCCACCCTAATAAAATGATACTAAACTTACAGTTTGGTGCTATGTGAGATGTTTTTTTAGCGCTCGTAGTCTCGTACCTGTTCCCTGTCCGAGTCCCAGCGTGGCTGATGCGGTCAAACTCTTCTCCTGTCCGGGCAGCCAAACATCTACGTCCCGCTGCTTTGCTCTTGAAGCTCTTCATGAGGAAGGGGCCCAAAAATCCATGATCAATAAATCCACTTCATTGGGATATTTCCAAAAGGAATATCTGTTTATCCGGTTCACTTCTGATTTCCTGAAACTTCTTGCCTATGTGCGGTTACATTAGCGGTTTTCCCAGGCAAACAATACGGCCTGGGGGGCGGGACTGTACATGTACATGGAATTCTGATTGGCCGATATTTCTGTCAGTCACGCTGGCTGTCAATCATGTGAGCGGCCTGACAACACAGAGCCTGAAGAATCTGTTCTGAAGGCCCTGAGGAGGAGCAGCTCGCTAGAGGTGTTTAAGGCACTTTTTGAGTAGGAAATTACAGTTACACATCAACAAAACCAATATAAGCGACTAAACTCTACATTATATAAATACATGAGAAATTAGATATACTATTAAAACATCTTACACTTTTATTTCCTCATTTGGCCTGGGCCAGCAGAGAAGGCCCTGCTGGCCCTGACGGCACACCACTGCACATATATCACTGGTGTTCATCTTGGTCTATAGAAGCACACCCGAACAAACTGTGAGCGTTATTACAGTCCCCATCAAAGGTTTGAGACGGGTTGAAAGATGGCAAAGATGATCATTTTGCATTGTTGGATCTTAACAAGGTTTCAAGTAGAACGCCAATATGCAACAAGTAGAAATGGGAGCGGGATCAAATTTGTAGGGATGCACCAATCCGATACTGGTATTGGATATCTGAGCCAACACTGGAAAAAATAGGATATTGGGTACCGGCTACAAATATCCGATATGAATGAATGGAAGTAAGTGAGGAAAGTGCACTCTACTCCGCTATAGAATCCAATCCATACATGTGAAATATGCCTGACCTTGTCTTGTCTCGCACATCTCTCTCTCATTTCTATTCAAACTTTCCCACATTTAACTCCCGCGTCACCTCCCCCCCCCCCCCCCCCCCCCCCGATTGAAAAGGCTCCTATAGGGTAGGAGAAGGCCGTAATCAACGGCACATAGATGAACGTGTGCTTTTGACTAATCTATATTCGGTCACAGTCGCACTGCAGACACTGTCAATTACAAGGATAGGCCACAGTTAACATTTAGTGTTCATCTTTCAGCTAGTTTGACGTGTTTGGTTATTTTAATATTAAAATATTTCAATGTACTCATCAAAATGTAATGTTTTTGTACCACATTTGATTGTCATGTATTCATTTTGAATGGGGCAGTGCATGTTAATGAGCAGACGACTGGTGCTGTAAAGGCTAATAACCGTCGGTATAAACATACCTGCAAACACAGAACATGCATGAGGCACATTTGAAACAATCCATCCATTTTCTTCCACTTGTCCGTTGCCGGGTCGGGGGGGCAGCTGTTGGAGCTGCACCAGCCCCTATAGCGCCCCCGCTAAAGACGGGAGAACAATGTGACAAAAACAAGTTATGATCACTTTTCTAAGTCTTAGCTTTGAAAGCTTTGCTCTGCCTGGTCCCATCAGATCTTGAAGCTGAGCAGGAAGGGCCTGGCCGATAGTTGAAGTGTAAGGCATTACACTGTTGCTCTCTAGTCGAGAAGCTTTTAGATTTGGGTAAAGCCAAACTGGAGACATTGCGCTTGGTCCAGGCGGGGGTAAGTGTGTAACTGCATACCTTTTATTTCCTGTTGAAGTGTGTGTTGTCACTCGATACTGCCACATGATTGAACAATTGTCCTGTTTTTGTAAAGTTATGACTTAGAAGGAAGTTTCAGACCCCAGAGCACCTGGAGTCCAGACTCCAGAGGGGGAACCTATTGTACATGATTTTAGTGGTCCAAGCCAGTGGATTCACTCCGGCTCTTGTCCCGGTGCCATTTGAAACCCCCTCACATTAACCCGTCCCGTCTGTGTCCTCAGAGTAAGCTGGTGATGGAGGGCTTCCGCAGCCTGAAGGAAGGCGAGCCGCTGGAGTTCTCCTATAAGAAGTCCTCCAAAGGCCTGGAGTCTCTGAGGGTGACGGGACCAGGTGGAGGGCCCTGCTCCGGCAGCGAGAGGAGGCCCAAAGGCAAGATCCTCCCGCACAAGCGCAAACCAAAGGGAGACCGGTGAGCTATCAACATTCTTTTGTTTAAAGTGCAAGAGAGGTTGTCAAGTCTTTGAGCTGTTGCATAAACTCGTTTCTAGCTCTCACAGACTCACACACTCGCACACCCCATTGTTCAGTCGATTAGATGCAAGCTTAAGTCGGAGCTCAGACTGAGACAGTGTAGTGGCGGGCCGCCAACGACGACACTGCTACTTCAGCCTCCAACTTCCGCATACGCGACCTCGACTATAATCCTGAGTCTTGTCTAGTTTTTGAATAAATAATGTGTCTATCTGTAAAGATTTAAATTTTGCCTTGTTTTTAGGTTCAAACCTAGGGCTGATTAAGATTAGGCACCAGCCCACTATCCTTAAGGTTAGTGGCTAGGGTTAAGCTGATCGATATATGCATGACATTTCACTCTCATGACTTGTGATTCGTTGAAGTACCAACTCACCTACAGAAAAAAAAAAATCGCACACAGGGAACATAGGACCCGGGGAACATAGCACCCGGGGAACATAGGACCCGGGGAACATAGGACCCGGGGAACATAGGACCCGGGGAACATAGCACCCGGGGAACATAGGACCCGGGGAACATAGGACCCGGGGAGCATAGGACCCGGGGAACATAGGACCCGGGGAACATAGGACCCGGGGAACATAGGACCCGGGGAACATAGGACCCGGGGAGCATAGGACCCGGGGAACATAGGACCCGGGGAACATAGGACCCGGGGAACATAGGACCCGGGGAACATAGGACCCGGGGAACATAGGACCCGGGGAGCATAGGACCCGGGGAGCATAGGACCCGGGGAGCATAGGTATGCACCCCTTGCGACAGCAGTATTTTAATGATACTTGGTTTTCGATCTGCACATTTACAATATCGGGTTCATCTCCAATGTCAAGAAACGTGTGAAAAATGGGGAATAATTTGTGGCCAAAAAAATTGGAAAATTGGGATAAATTGTGGCATAAAATTAGAAAAACATTGGGGGGGAAATGTGTTAAAAAAGTTGACAAAAATAAGTTAAATAGAATAAATTGGGGAAAACTGGAAAAATATTAGTAATATAAAATGAGGGGAATAAAATTGGCAAAACAAGAAAGTAATGGGGCAAACATATGTATATTTCTCCCGTCTTTAGCTGCTGCCGTCTCCCACAAAGGAAATGACCATATTTGGATTACAGTCACCTTGGTCACAGCCTTTGGCAGTGCACGTGGATACCAAACGTTTTAGTATTTGTGAATGAATGAGCGTGGGAACCCGGCTTTTTTTTTTTGACAAAAGGTCATAAAATAAGTACCGTACCATAAAGGGTGGGTTTAGTCTTTTTTTTTTTATACCCTGACATTAAAACTTAAGATGTTAAGGGTATGTATGTCTTCACCTGCACACATTGCCTTTTCTGCGGTTTCCATGTTGTATTCACGGCCACAGAATGTAGCGAACATACAGAAGAGCATGGGGGGGGGGGCAGTGTAAATGGGACAACAGAGCCAGGCCACTATATACTCTTCGGAAAAGGTGAACGGCAGCACGTTTCTGTGTCAGCCGCTGCATTCAGCCATTGTCGCGGGAAAAACCTATATAAATGCACACGTCCCGACGCGGCGAGGCTTCTCCTTTCACCACATGCTTGTTGCTATGGTAATGGTGAATACGGGATTCAATGAGGGCACTTTGACCCGCCGGGGCCGCTGTTTTGAGCCAATTTGCAGCGCTGAGGTGAGAGGCAGCGAGGCTCCGGGGCGCATACATGCATGTCAATACCTGCTCCGGGCGCTCAGGCTTTTGTTTTTTCGGGGGGAGCGTGGTCCAAGTCCAGGAAGGGGTTCCGAGAGCCTCGCGTACGTGCACAATTGGAACAAAAGCAAAGCGCCATCGTGTCTGTGATGGGACGCTGCTGGGGAATCGGGAAAGAATACATGAACATTTAGAGATTTCAATTACATTATTACAGATTTTTTTACTTAAAAACTAAACAAGATATCCAAAATCTTAGTTACTAATATGTCAATAAAATAAAACCATACATTTTAATCTGGCTCACTCCATTATTTGGATTTCGTTGCCCAAAATATACGCAATTGTGGCCATTTTCATGCACAAAATGCCTTATTTTATATTTATATATGAAATTTGTTTTCCCCCTCATAATGATCAGTAATGTTCAGCAGAAGTTTCAAATCGATAACTCTACATGTCTCGCCTTAAAAAATTGCCAAGTTTAAATTGATGGCTTTGTTGATATATTAGTGACAAAGATTCACAAATATTAGTAAATCTGTCAAACTTATTTTTTTTGGGTTCAAGGCTCAAAAATCAGGCAGATTAGATATTGGTAAAGTCCTCTATTGTAATTACGTACATGACTGGAAAGTTAAGCGTCTATATGGCCCCGGGGCCCAGATCTGGCCCGTGAAACAATCAGGTCTGGCCCAATGGCAAATAATAAATAAATCCTAATGGGCTTATCAAGGACAGCATTATCTAATCTGCCTGATCTATTGAGTTTTGACCCAAAAACGACGAGAAATAAGAATGTTTACAGATTTGAAGGATTCTTTGTTACTAATATATCAACCCAACCATGGATTTAACCCTGGCGCTGTACATCCTTCACAGTTGGTTGCAGCAGCTTGTACTTTCACTAAGGAGGCTCTGCACCTGCTGACCTTTGCAGTGACTGAAGTCTTTAATGTAGAGTCAGAACCAAGTCCGACCGCTGTGACAGCATGTGCAGACAAAGCGTGGTCATATTCATCCCCCATTCGCCGGCGGCGCCTCACCTCGACGCAAAACAAGTTCCCCATTTTGTAGATTCTACCTTCCACACCGCACACGCCTGCAGGTGTGAGACCGGAGGACAGCCCATCTGCCGGAGCAGCCTTATTGTTTTACCTGGCTGAATAATTGATAGCGGTTTGGGCAATTGAGCCGCTCTCGGGTCAACCGTCTGCACACACCGTCTACTTTGTTAATATTGTTAAGGAACGGGAAGTAAACACGCGCGCCGATCTGCCATGGGACGGGCCTGTTTTGGAGAGAGGGGAATAAGACTTAACATTTTCTACACATTGAATTATGAACTGCTGAAATACTGATATGGCTGAAAATGTATACGCAAGGCAAGGCAAGTTTATTTGTAGAGCACAGTTCATACACAAGGCAATTCAAAGTGCTTCACAGTTGCATAAAATTACAAGAAAACAGATAAAATCAATCATTAAAACATCAACATAAAAATTATTTAATTACAGTAAAAGGCAAGAGTGCCGATAAAATACTTTCAGTTTTCATATTCTGGATGTGAACATTGTCAGAGTTGAGGCCTGTTTCACATCCTCATGAAGACTGTTCCAGATTTTAGCTTTAGCCTCAGCATGTTTAGTCCTGACTCTGGGAACCACCAGGAGACCCCTCCCTGAAGTTCTCAGGGCCCGAGATGGTTCATACGGCTCTAACATGTCAGAGATGTACTTTGGTGCTAAACCATGAAAAGACTTGTACACAAGCAGAGCTGTTTTAAATTCTATTCTCTGAGTGACAGGAAGCCAGTGCAGAGACCGGAGCACTGGACTAATATGGTGGTATTTCCTGGTTCTTGTCAGGACTCGAGCAGCAGCGTTCTGGATGTTCTGCAGCTCTAACAGCTCGTTTAGAAAGGCCAGTGAGCAGGCCGTTACAGTCGTCTAGCCTGCTGGAGACAAATGCATGGATGAGTGTCTCTAAGTCTGGTGTTGACATTATTCCTCTGATCTTAGCAATGTTTTTCAGATGGTAAAAAGCTGATGATGTTATTGCTTTGATGTGGCTGTTTAAGTTCAGGTCTGAGTCCATGATTACTCCTAGATTTCTAACCTGATATTTTGGTTTTAGAGAGAGAGACTCAAGGTGACTGATAACACTTTGTCTTTGTGTCTGTGGGACAAAAACAATGATCTCAGTTTTGGGGGGGTGACTAATCCGTGTATCATTCGTTCAATCATTTTTCAAATTGAAATCAAAAACAAAATGACCTAGAAACGTCTGCTATGAGCATTTTTCGTAATGAAACAAAATCACTCTAAGTGGCTTAAAGAGTTTTCGATCTGATGCTAAAATAGACAAACATTTGAAAGTCTCAGAGCGATGTCGTTTATGATCATGTATCCGTCTGCAACAGCGGGCGTTCTGTGTTCGAGCCGCGGGCAGTGGCAGCGGGTCAGGGCGGCCGCGATGGAGGCTGTATAGAGGCTAGATGGAGACGCGGCAGACGGACGCACGGACCGGGGGATGAAACGGCGGGCAGCCACGGGGCAGGAGCTCAAGCAGCAAATGTACTCCCGGTCCCTGCGTCCCGTCTGCCGCGCCTCCCTCTAGCGTCTATACAGCCTCTACCGCGGCCGTCCCCGGCACCCTGACCTCCTCCACGCCAGGAGGAGGTGTGCTGAATATGCGCTTCACCGGGGCATGGCACAGTCCCGTAACAGAGGGGGGAAACAGATACATTAATCATATAGCGCCCAGATATATTACTGTTAACTATAGTTTTTAGAATTACACATCAGATGACTTTGTGGTTCATTTGAAACAGGAGGTTTCTTGTTTATTTGCCACTGACAGATCATGCTTTCCTTCGCCGCGTTGTGTTCATGTACATTCAAGATGCAAAGATGATCCACAGTCATGTTGATGTAGCAGAGCGTAGCATTAGCTGCGATCTCCATCCCGACTCAAAATGAGCACGCACACATACGGCTGATTTTGTTGCGTCTACAGTGTTTACACTTTATCAAAATAATGACATGCATTTCCATTTGAACTATTGGTCAGCAGGTTTTATAACTCACTTGTTTATTGTTTTATTTGGTCGGGACAGTGCAAGTTAATGAACAAGCCACACCGGTTTGTAGCCTCGGGCTCATTTCCATCCGTCGTCCCCCATGCGCACTCTCAGACACACTCATTCCTCCTGGACATCCTTAGACAGCAGGTCTTTAGTTTGTCTTCTCCGGCAAACTTGCTCGTTAGGTTTTCTTGGCCAGAGAAGAGGAACGGTGTCCTCAGCAGCCTGGTGTAGGGCAGGGGTCAGTCAGGCACATGTGTGAATGCGCTCAGTTAGAGGCTCCAGCCCTGACCCCTGCTGGTCACATAGTGTCATAACGCTCCGGTGTGTGGAAGTGCTAAATCTTCACACATGCTGCCGGTGGAACATGGGCACGACGATGATTAAGGGACAAAAACGATTCTATTCTGTTCACCCGTTTCAACAATACCTCCTTTCTCCGGATCCAATGGAATGCATAAAGCATTTGTTTTAACCTGAGCTCCTTTTAACAGATTCCGTGCTACTGATTAATCCTCTCCCTGTTTATGAAACGTTTTGTGTTCATTTCCTCCCCTGCTAGTGTGAATTGATCTGGTTTTCAGTTTTGAAGTTTTATTTCTAGAGCACTTTGCAACAACAGGGACAAAAGGGAACGCATTACCGTTGAATGACATAAAGTATACAAAGAAATAGATATAAGTGAGTGTTCTGCAGCCATTCCCAAAGTCCAGAGGGCCCCGTCACGATGCAAAGAACCCACAGCAGTAACAAGTATTCACTCTATCCCAAATGTTTCACATTTGAAATGACTTCCAAACAAATAGCAACGACTGTGAGCTCCAGACTGAAACAGTAAATTGCCACAAACGCATTGGCATTTCTTTTCAAATTTTTATGTTGTATGAGCTTTGGGGCCCCGGACCTGACTTTGAAACCCCAGCTGCAGCGTTATGTCAGATATTACACGGGCAATTAGTGCACGATATCGAAGGCCATAACATACTGCATTATTGACCGAGTGCGGGTTTCTCCTGCAGCTCCACTATTGGCAGAAGATCGATCAATATTTCAGTTTCAGGCCTGATTAATGCTTAGGGCTGCTCTGATGAACAAATAAACTAAACTAAATATGTGACTTATTTCAGCCCTCACATTGCCTGTGAAGTTTTGCCTTTTTCACAGAGTCTCCACCGGCATTAAAATGAAGGCTTTAAAAGTTAATCAAAAATACTAAAATTGCCGAGTTGTTTTGGCAGATTTGCATTATTTTGTTCATTAATACAAAGTTGTTTTTTTTAAATCTAATGTAATGTTTGTTAATCTTTAGTAATAATAAATGCATACATTTTGTTGCATGTCAGCTTTAAAACATTAAAAAGGCGTTCGATTTGACTTCCTGCTTCGTGTGGAGCAGACCGTGGCCTGTGGAATCTGGAACGTGCACTGCTTCACTGTCCTCGGCATTTGATCAGCTTTTTAAACTCAATTTATAAAAAAACACTGTGCAACATCATCCAATAAACTGATAAGATCCAAGCATTTATTTGATGATATTTGTATCATTGCATCATCCTCCTCAGGCCTGACTGCAGTGTCGGGGAGTAATGGAGTATTTAGAATATGTATTCAGTAGGGCTGGGCCAAAAATGTCTGGTCGCAATACCTTTTGCTGCTTTACAAAGTATCGATACTTTAAATATTGGAGGCGTTTTTATCATACACATCAGTTTTCCAATAACAGTTACACGGCACTTTTTGTGTTAATGCTCTTTCAGTCTTAAAGCTCCGCCTCTCACTCCCCCCCACACACTGCTCTGATTGTAGATTCAATGAGATGCGGAAATCTCATTAATATTGTGAGCAACACACATTTAATTTCAGTATAATAAATAAGATGAAATATTTATAGTCTTATATTTATTTGCTAAACTGAAACTCACATGGTGAGGGCGGGTGAGGGTGAGGCGTGTTGGGGTGGGGTGTGCTGTGGGGTGAGGGAGGTGCGGTGCCGGTCTCCTTCTGCAGGACACACAGTTGCCTCGCTGTTTGGGACAGTGGCCCATCTATGGATGCCATGTGGGAAAGCAACTATTCCAGTCTGACAAACCTCGTAGAGGAGCTTTTATGACCTCTGAACTGTCTTCTTTTTACACATTTGAAAATAAACGTTAAATCATAATTACGGCCCCTGAGTCTAATATTTGATGTCCTCATTTTGAGTAACTCTCGTTCCTTTAAGGGTATTTAGAATACGGTTACTTTTTCAAAAACCAAAAGGACACATCACAGCACTCAGTCATTACACTTTAGCCTTAACATTATTACCACATTACTTTTAATGATGACCTGTTTTTATTATTTTATTTCCTAAAATAAATACATCTATAAATACATAGATTTTAGATAATACAACAATACAAATGTGTGTCACATGATCTGAGTTCCTCAATGTTTCCACGGGGGCATTAAAAAGCATTAAAAGTCATTAAATGAATTGTGCCAAAATCAAGGCCTTAAATGTCATTAAAAAACATGAAATTAAACTGGCATAAAATCAACATTTATTGGAAATGATTTTTTGGAAAAAAAAATTTACTGTATAAGTTTATTGGAAATACCTAAATCTTGGCTGGAATTGACCTCATGTTTTTGCTCTAAAGTTACATTTTTACCACCCAATTCTCTTTCCTCCTTTTGATGAAATGTTTCCAAATTCCAAAAATGAAATACACACAGATTTAAAATATAGTATTAAGAATACCACTAAAAAGCAATTAGACGTATATATGACGTATTGTATTGAAATGGAGTTAATGTTTGTTGACAGGAGCAGGACCGGGCCTCAACCAATCACCCACTCCTGCATTCACCTCACCACGCCTCTAATTAACCACGAGCCTATATATTATATATATATATATTCTCCCCAACACTGCCTGACTGTAACTCCGCTGGGAGGGGGACATGTCCAGCTCGTCTCCATGGAGATGTCGACTAAAGGCAGCCAAAAAACACACCGACAATACTGTAGGTTAGGTCATCCAATATTTTACTACGCACTGCAGAAATCCACTTTTCTGTGTCACGAGGATATCAAGAACACAACCTTGGACGATTTGATTTGATTTGATTTGATTTGATAGACTGATGTTTTGGAAAGGAAGAAAAACTCCAAACTCTCGCACTTGGGCGTTTGCAAAAGTTGAACTAAACGACTATTCTCTGCATCGGCGCTGTGGAGACGTGAGGAGCCGTGTTCGGAAAGGAGGAGAGATCAAAAAAAGTGATTTGTTCTGGCGTTACTCGCTCGTAACTCCCCCAAACCTCTGTGTTTCCTACGCCCCTGTGTTTCATCATGCTTCGTCCCGGCTCATGTATTTCTCGTGCCAAAATGAAGGCCTGAACGCAACACCACGGCCAGTGTAGCACTGACCTCTAGTGGCAGATCAGGGTTAAGGCATTTGGTGAGCTGAAAACCCAAACAGGACAGTTTTAGTGGGGGAACGAATCCAGTAAAGGAGATAACGCATAGATGACCTGTTACTCGGCTGAATCTGACTAAGACTGAGACAGACTGGTGGGGTCACAGTTGCTGAAATGGTAATCTGAAGCCCCGATCTGATGGGATTAGTTTTACCTCGGGGCCACATCTGCAATGTGTAATAATGGGGATTGTCTGTGATGTTAATCCTGTGTGAATCGGCAATGTTGGGAATGTGTAAAGTTGTAAACTATATTATGCTGAACTCCGAGCTCCTGTATCCTGATCCAGTGCGAATGGGCATCTGTGATTTGGACAGAAATGAGCGGAATCTGTGATTAGCGGTCTTTGTTTCCTGTGGCATCGGTTCACGTCGGGTGACCACCCATGTGAATAGGGCTTTAGAAACATAAGACTGAGATATATGCTTTACTTATGCATATATACAGTAATCTGGGAAAAATGATGTGCACATGTACTAGTATATATATCAGTATTGGATGATATACATTTTAAATGTGTAAGAGTCTGTTGGAGAAAGAGCTCCACAGTCCAGTGGGGGGTGGGGGGGGGGGGGGGGTGAGCAGGATTTTCCGCTGTCCTGTCTCTCACTGTCACAAATGTCTCCAGCTGACAGCCGAGATTACCTTGGTACTTGTCAGTTTGTCAGTCCAGGAGATGACCCACACAGACCACAGCGAAGAACAGAGCGCAGGCCACCCCAGACACGGAGGAACTGTCTCTCTCTTTAGTGTCACATGTTGGCACTATATCATATGTATTTGTCCTATACGTATGCCTATAATTATTTTACATGTATCACTCTAAACCATTGGGTGAAGCTATCTTTGAAGTAAAAACGGCAAATAACACATTTTTGTCATTAAAAAATCTTCTTGTGGAAGACCTCGTGTGTGATCCCGGTTCCTAAAACAGCGCATGCCAGGGAACCGGCTCACTACAGGCCAGTCGCCCTGACCTCCCACCTGATGAAGACCATGGAGCGGCTCATCCTCACCCACCTTCACCCTGTGGTGAGCTCCACCCTGGAGCCGCTGCAGTTTGCCTACAGGTCCAACATCGGAGCACAGGACGCTGTCATCTACCTGCTGTGAGGGTCATGTTCTTTGACTTCTCCAGCGCCTTCAACATCATCAGACAAGAAGGGCCGAAGTCGCCTCCACCTTCTGAGGAGACTGAGGTCCTTCGGAGTGAGCAGGCCTCTGCTCAGGACTTTTTATGACTCTGTGGAGCCTCTGCTCTCCACTACGCTGCCGTGTGCTGGGCCCCGGGCAGCACAGAGCGGGACAAGAACAGACTGGACAAGCTGGTCAGGAGGGCCAGCTCCGTCCCGGGCTGCCAACTGGACTATGTGGAGGAGGTGCGGGACAGGAGGGTGTTAGCCAAGCTCACCTCCATCATGGACAACACCTCCCACTCACTGCACGGGACTGTAGAGGAGCTGAGCAGCTCTTTCAGTGGAAGACTGAGGCACCCTCAGTGCAAGAAGGAGCAGGTCCTTCATCCCCACTGCTGTCAGACTGAACAACAAGACTGAAAAGTAACATGTGCAATAGCTCCCCTTTGTAAAACTATGTGCAATAATCTACGTCACTTTATCTGCGTCATTTCATCAACCACTTGCACTATGCCTGTAAACCTGCACCGCTAATACTGACTTTTTTATTATTATAGTCTGTTTATTTGTATGTGTGTGTTGTTTGTTTTATTGTTTATACTTTTCGTTCTCTAAAGTTTTTGGTCATTGTATATAAGATACCTCTATTTACTATTTCATTGGTCGCACATTTCCTGTCTATTCAGCACACCCTGAGTGAAGGGAATGTCGCCGTCGTCAGATCAATAAAGGCTTCTCGTATTGTATTCCCTGCAGTGCTGTATGATTGGTGGCAGAGTAATGTTCTTAGGGCAGGGGTCTCCAACCTTTTTTACCTGGTGAGGACTTTTTTCACTCAGAGAATAGAATTTAAAACGGCTCTGCTTGTGTACAAGTCTTTTCATGGTTTAGCACCAAAGTCCATCTCTGACATGTTAGAGCCGTATGAACCATCTCGGGCCCTGAGAACTTCAGAGAGGGGTCTCCTGGTGGTTCCCAGAGTCAGGACTAAACACGGTGAAGCTGCGTTTCAGTTTCATGCAGCTAAAATCTGGAACAGTCTTCATGAGGATGTGAGACAGGCCTCAACTCTGACAATGTTCAAATCCAGGCGGAAAACAGCTCTTTTTACCCGAGCAGATGAAAACTGAAAGTATTGTATCTGCGCTCTTGCCTTTTACTGTAATTGATTAACTTTATGTTGATGTTTTAATGATTGATTTGATCTGTTTTTTTGTAACTTTATGCAACTGTGAAGCACTTTGAATTGCCTTGAGTATGAATTGTGCTCTACAAATAAACTTGCCTTGCCTTTTCCATAACAAAAGCATCAGAGAGCTACTTATCCTTTGAAGACACTTGTGTTACAATGCGACTTTATTTACCAAGTTCGTTTGTAGATTCTGTTCAAAATGCAGAACAAGGAGAAAATACATGTAAAATGTGACTTTTCAGCCATGGTTGGAAATGTAGAAAGGCTTTGGCGAGCTACGAGGACCTGTCACTAAGCATCTGTTTAACTACTTTGTACAATCGCTGGTCTTCTTTTGCCGGGTCTTAGATGGTTTCTGCTGACAATGACCGAGAGGGAACTCATGTTGTGCCTGGTTTAGTTTTGGGTTTAGTTTTGACTCCCCACTCTGTTGAGTCTTGAAGATGGCGGTTTTTACCAGGGCTGTATGATCTTCGTTTAATGTATACAAAAAATATGTCATTAATTTCAGATTATGAAAATGTTATCACTTAAATGTGCTTGAAATAGAGGGATTTGTGCGGATTTGGACAGACTTGTAATGGATTTTTTATTAAGCTTCATTATTTAAGCGTTATTTTGGTTGAACTTCTTAATGATGTTTCATGATTATTGCTGAGAAAAAAACAAATCCTGTTTACAATGTTGCTGATGTAAAATGTCCTGTACAACGACACTAAGCTGGTGGTTAACAGTGAATCAATAATTGTTTGATAAAGTAACCGATTAATAAAATTGAACAGAATGTGTGTTCTTAACTTTTACCTGCTGTCATTACAAATCACAATGTGAAATTCGGGGACTTTTTAAATGTGTTATTTAGAGGCTTTTCTTCTTTGTGATGTTTTTTCCCACTGTGACTGAGAGACAGTTTATAATGTAACGGTAAAGACAGTATTTGATGCAAGTCATAGCTGGTATGAAAAAGCAGATGTGTTATTATTGCCTTGAAATGAGCAATTTTTCCAAATTTTTCTGATCCACTCATTTCTGAACTTGTTTTTTTAAATCTTCTGATAGTACAGGAATTCCCATTCCACAAAATAAATGTGTCAGGATGATGTGTTTGCAGCCCTTTTAAAATCTAATGCTTAAAAATCAGAAATGGGTCCAGCGGCCTGTAAAAAAACTAAATCGAGTTGGAGTTTTCCCTAAAAGGGTGTTACAGCTTCAGAGGGTTTTAAACATCAAAACCCTTTGTATAGTTTATCAATGACCTGTTTGAGGTCGGTATTACCTGCAAATTCATTTTGGAACCTTAATTCAGTCCTCCCAGGATTTCGTGGGAATTTTTTGTGATCGTTGCGATGAAAAGTTGTGATTTATTTATTTTTTCTGCTTAAAACAATATATTTTTACATTCAAATCAAATCAATTTAAACCAACGAGACTCTGGGGAATAAGAAAAGACTTAAAATAGGTGTCATTTTAAATAGTTAATCTAAAAAAAAACAGGGCCCTGTGCGTCCTCTGCTCAGCTGTGTCTGAGAGCCCAGGCTCGGAGTCGGCACAACTCTGATAAAGCTCAGAGGAGAATAGACCTGTTTATTTCGCTCATTAACATTGAGCTGGAACCGCCTCCTTAACGTGGTGGAGGGGTTTGAGCCTGAATGATCCAGGAGCTCTGTTGTGGTGGGCTTCGTGCCCCTGGTAGGGTCTCCCAGGGCAAACAGGTCCTAGGTGACGGGTCAGAAGCCCCTTATGAGAGACCAACAGGCCCGGTTAGAACAATGAGGCCGTCCTTCTGTGGACCCACCACCTGCAGGGGGCGCCATAGGGCCTGGTGCAATGTGATTTGGGCAGCTCCAATGACCAGGCAACGGACAAGTGGAAGAGGATGGATGGATGGACATTGAGCTTTGGTTCCGGTTCAACAGAACTGTGACTCCTAAAGTTCACGCAGCAAAGGAAGCACCAGCCCCTCACACAAACTCCACCGCCTCGTGGGGGAAAGAAGCCATCTCGATGCACACGCTAAATATGCGGCGCACGCTGTAAAGCTGTAAACCCGCGGAGGTGCTGGACACTTCCTATGTCCAGGATTTAGCAAAATCCTGCAGGGACTCTTCATTTAGGTGTTTTTACGTGTTTGTTTGGAATTCAAAGGTTTCAAACTCTGAATCTAAACATTCTGATGAGGGTTAACTGAACCACTAACCATGATCGTCTTGTTTTCCCGCAGCTGTTATAACTGTGGAGGCCTGGACCACCACGCCAAGGAGTGTGGCCTGCCCCCCCAGCCAAAGAAATGCCACTACTGCCAGAGCATCACGCACATGGTGGCCCAGTGTCCGCACAAGGCTCTGGTGCCCACCCCTGGCTCCTCTCAGGAACTACAACCACCACCACACGCGTCTACCTCGGGATCGTACCTGTGCGCCCCCGCGGAGGAGGAGGCGGAGAGGGGAGGCTCCGGCTCGTCCCCCCTGGAGGGCTCCTCCTCGTCGCCAGAGGAGGCGCACCCTCAGCCGGCGCCCCGGTCCCAGCGCTGGAGGAAGTCCTGAAGCGAGAACGCGAGCGAGCGGGCACGGCGCCCGTCGGAAAGATCGAGAAGCAAGCCCGCATCTACCTCGTCAACCCAACGGGACGGGGTCGCATAGGTCGCGTTCATGTTCCAGGGCTCACCGATGTCAAAATGTCAGATGGAGGGCAGGGTACGACTTTACTCACCAGGATTCAATGTAACCTCAGGAACAGATTCCAACCCATCTGTTAATAAAAGAGATGAATGACTACTTTTACAATAGTATAACATTTTACAATTTGACCCAGTTGTAACAATATCTAAATATGGTATTTCCTCGACTATTTAAACAGTGATCGTAAGATAGACCAGCAAAACTACACACACATCTAAAAAGAAGTATTTTGATTTCTAATTGCACTTAAAATTTCCAATTTACTTGGAATGAGACGTTTTTTAATTCTAAAATTTATATACTTTATCAATTACATGGCAGGTCAGAATTACTCAAATTAAGGTCAATTTGAGTGATTATTTATTTTTTTATGTTTCTTTCACTGACATACATAGCTATGTTAAGAATGGATGCAGTTCTTGGAACGTTTGTCACATTGATTATTGTTCTGGGACAGTGGTTCTCATGCTTTTCACACCCAACTCCACCTCATGAAATATTTGGCTCTCCTAAGGACCACAGAGACACTTTTAAGGTCTTAAAAGAGGCTACTAAAGACCTACATCTGGCCAAGATTATAACCTTATTTGGACTAAACCAGGAATGGACCAAACTTTAATGGATTACATTCCAAAAAATAAATATCTAGTTTAGTTGAAATGTCTCAAATTGAGCATCATATTTTAAATTTGACTTGGTTTGACTTGTCAAGATTTAGTTGGGCATTGGACTTGGATCATTTCACTTGTTCTGAGATGTTTCCAACTCGATTCATTACATGTTGTCTTTATTTCAGATTGATTTATCTGCCAATGGGGTTAGAAACATTGTCCTTGTCCCATTGGCAGTTATTCTTTGTTATTTGGAGTGAGATTTGCCTTAGAACCTGGCACGTCCTGAAACGAGCACATTATTCTTAGTCTGATCAGGAAAAGTCTAAACGAGTGAAAACCACTCAAAACAAGAGTCATATTCTCAAACAATGTATTTCCAAAGCACAAAAGAAATCATCTCTAATTTAAATGGATACAAGATTTTATTTGTTGTTCTACAGCATTCACAAACGTACCTGCCCTCCATCTCCGCTGAACACTTTTCCAATGAACGCAACCTATTCACTGCTCCCTTTACTTCTCCTTTTGTTTTTATTCATGATTTTCCTGAACCAGCGCAGCTATGGCAACGATCAACGGGGTACGTGCGTGTTTTTGAATGTTTTCGTTGAGTTCTGGGGTGCAGCTAACCTCCGCTGGAAAGGGGACTGCAGGGGGGGTGGGGGGAAGAGACTTTATCATGATTTTGAAATCAGCGCAGCTCAAAAGATTATGTATCTCTGCTGTCTGTTGGACCTACACTTTGGCCATGTGATTGTCTTCTTTTCTTTTTTTTTACTTTTTAATTTCATCGCTCTTATACCCAAAAGGCTGCTCGTGCTTATAGGCGTAATTGTATATTTTAGAGGCCTAATCGTCCCGTAAAAAGCATCCTTCTTAACGCACACTGTAGCCTCGGTTTTGAGAAGGATTAGCCGTTAAAAGCTCGACGCTAATCCGCCGCGCGGGGCTGTCGGGCTAAGTACCGAGCTTTGGGGACGAGCTACGGACTCCTCGGGGACGTCCCGCCTGTTCCTTTAACGAGCTGCTGAACACTTTTATTACGGAAATACCCTCACACCCCCGCGTACGTCACTCTCTCTCTCACTACCGGACCAAAAGATTGTCTCCTATGTATGTGAATGTGTGGGGGGGGGGAGCCTTTGTTTGTGAGAAATATGAAGGAGATGAATAGTGGACCAGTGGATTGGAAAGGCAGAATGGAATGAGCTGGCCTAGCGACGACAGTATCGCATCTTAAGAGATATGAGAACTTTCAAGAACCGCCTCGTGATAAATTTGACCTTCCAAGCACCAGAAACCAGGTCCAAATCAGATCGAGGGGGCTGTTCACATGGCAATAGGCAGCACTTCCTGTCTCGATGTGCTTATACTCATACTAATTATATTCATTCATAACTTAAACTCGCGTCTAAACCGCAAAAGTGTTTGACCGCTGCTCAAAAGTACAACTTTACCTCAGCTTCTTCATGTTTCTGGGAAAAAATATACCTGTCTAACAAATGTCACCGAACATTAAAGCTGCTCGTGCTCCTTTTCCACCTGTGCTTACCATCTGATACGTAATGTTAGCCCGTTAGCTAGCAAAATGAACAATATCAACAAAACCCATTTGGAACGACAAAACTGTTCAGGAACTTCCTTCAATGTTGCGGATTTCTGCGTTCGACTTTGGTGCATTCTGAAGTCAAACCCACACGTATTGCTACTGTGAGTTGGCCGATCATTGTTCAGACTGGGCTGCGACGTGGCCATGAGTCCGAGCGGCCGAGAACGTCCTCCCACAGAGACATGAACCTGCCTGCCGGAGTAAGTGGACACCATGTGCACTGTGGTGAACCCCATACCAAACATCATTGCCATGTAAATAGCCCCAAGAACGTGCCAACCCCACGGTCCCGGTTTGAACCTGGGGCCTGCTCACTTTTGGAATACAACCACTGTAATATTCCAGGCCAGCCCGAACCTAAAACTAAAAGACAGGCCTTTGGTCCACTATTCTTCTACTGTCTTTCCATAAAAATCATAGTTAGACACGACTTAGTCTAAAAAGCAAAAATATGATCAGCTTAGTTAGAGTTCAAGCTAATGAATCAATGCCAATTAGTGATCTAGACTTGTTTGATGCCTAGCTGAATATAACAAGATAAATAATAGTATAAGTCAATAATATATACATATATATATGAAAATTGAAAAAGTCTATTAACTTTAAGTATGTAAGGATCTAGTTTGGACATATAGGTGATTAGCCGTGTATATTACTGCATGGGAAACTTTTTGTGTGAATCTTTAGCTTTTCTCTCAGTTTTTTTAATTCAAAGCCTTATTTGTTATTTTGAAATCGCTCATAACCGCAACAGTATCAACAAATGACCGCTGCTCAAAAGTACAATATTACCTCACAGTTTCTTCCTGTTTCTGGGAAAAAATAAACTTGTCTAACGAATGTCGCAGAACATTAAAGCTGCTCGCGCGCCTCATCCACCTGTGCCTACCTACCTGATACGTACTGTTAGCCTGTTAAGCTAGCACCAGCCGACCTGGACACGCCAATGTTTATCGCTGAGGGAGGTTGCGACGCTGATGCTGCTACACTAAAGAGAGAGACATAGCGTTATAGAGGGGAAAAGAGAGGGAAGTCGTGCCGCCTTTGGTTGAATTTGAATCCCGAGCACGGCTGCGGTGGTTTGACTGACCCAACAGTGTAGCCTGGCTAAGCTAACTTACATTTGTCGTTGCATTCGACAGGGAAACCTCATCTGGTGTTTGCCATCTTTCGACGCATTCTTTCTGGACAAATAGCCAGAGAGCCAGGATTTAAGACGTGGCACGTCCACACAATCGATCAAGCTGGTGACCACAACTTTTCAAAGGACCTATTGGCCTGAAACTGATCTGTATCCAGCTCAAAAAGTATAAAATTACATAGTTCAACCAAATATCCTTTTGGCCAGCACCTCTTCCATACACATGGAAAGTGTCGAGCACCATCTTTCAGTTGCCAGAAGACTTTTCATATCGGATTACTTTAGACCTGCAAAACTAATCACCGTTGCTAGTCATTTGTTAGCATTTTAGGCAACGCATTTGGTAATATTGCTATTTTTGGCTGCAGATGGCGTTTTTGTCACCTGACTCCTTAGAACCTGATGTTAAAACATGAAAATAGCAATATTACAAAGTATTATGCCTAAATTGCCAACAAGTGAGTTGCAACTTTGATTAAACTGACCATATTTTCAAACTACTTACAGCATGTAAAAGCCTGAGACTATGCATAAGCTGTGTATGGCAGTATATATTTGTCCATGAAATGCCTTCAGTTTTGGTCCAACATGGCGCTGACCGCTGTGTAAACCTTGGGTTTTACACAGGGAGGCATTAATCAATTGGATCCATCATTTGCCTCAGTGCCCCTTCTGCTTCTGTGGCTCTTAAACAATTATTTTGTCCTGCTAATCAAATTGAACATTTTTTAGTTAGTAGAATGCAACGACACGGTTTTGTGGCAAGCCAGACTACCCTCAGTCATCCAAGAGTGAGCCAGCACCTCTCTCTGACCAGATTGAATGTGAAAAGAGCTGAAGTCCAAGGGTGGACGACGTCTATCGAAATGTTCTGACAAATCAATCACTTTGTATGATATCAAACTTAGCTTGTGTGTTGACTTATGTTTTTTTAAGAGCTCAAGTAGACCGCCGACTTTTTGGTATAATGGCATTGTACCAAAGAGCTTGGTTTTTATTTTGAAGGCATCTAAACAAGCTGAATAGCTAACTCACCCTTTCAGAGTAATGGCATGTTTTTTTTCTTCTTGTTTTTATGTACAGCTTTTTGAATGTGTGAGTGTGTTGCATTAAATATCAGATGTATGGAAGTTGTTTTGTCAGTGAGACTGGGACAAAGTGGTGAATGAAGGTACTCTAAATCAGTGGCTTTCAAACTGACATGGAATCAGGATCTGCAATAACGAGCCCAACATATTTGTTGGCTATCAATACAATATTATTGTAGATATAAACATTAAAATACTGTAATTGGCTTGAGATACTTGATGATTCAGGCATTTAAAAAACAATGGCCTGTCATATAAACCAGTGATTCTGGTCTACTTTATCAGTAGCCTAAATCAATTTAGGAGAAAATGTATAATAATATAATTCTGACATTCTAACAAGGTCTAACAGAGACCCTTTTCAGTGAACAACCATTCTAAAGATACCCTTTCCTTCCAAGGAAAAGGTGTTTAGAAAGTGTATGGAAGTTTGTATAGTGCCCCTTTTTGGAGTCTGCACAGGCTTGTCTTATGGTGATCCCATCAGTAAACATGTGAACAGAACAGAAGAACAGCTAAGAATCTCCCTCTGAGATAACAGGCTGTTCTGGGATCGGACAGATTTTAGCGAGTGAATGCTGAATCAAGCCGGCTTCTTAAAATAGCTTATCTTTGAATTGAGTTCGCTTGTGTCTTTGCACATGTAAAGTACAAAAGTTCCAGCATTACCTCCTTGCTCCCGTACCTTCCCCACATGTCCGCAGCTCACCGGCAGAACCCTCTTCCATACAAACCAATGCAGCGACAGTACCAAGATGAATGACCAAACAGTCAGAGCACAGCCTGCGCGCTCCACAACTCTGTTTTGTATGGTGTATTTTTGACATTTTTACACAATTCCTCTCAGGATGATAAACTATTCTCAGGGAATTAACCAAAAAAAGTGTATTTTATTATTTTGGGAATCACCCACTGACTGACCAACCACCTCTGTAAAGCAATGGAGATATGCCGTATATATCCGATGTTCATGTACTGATTTAGCAACTACCTCTTGAGTTTTACATAGTTGTGCATTTCTTTTTGTTTTTGTATATTTTTGATGATAACTGTAGGTCTATCGTACTAAAGGTGTACTGTGAGCTGAAGTTCCCATGTGTTGCCACAGACTCCCTGGTCTTCCTTTCCACTGTTTAATAATAACCTTTTTTTCTTTTTTTTTTCTTTTTACTGGAAAACTTTCTTTTCACTGTTACTCTTTTGTTTACAGCAAAAGCCTACCTCATAAACTCGCTGTTCCTCCACACACCGTACCTCCTCTACCTCCATGCAGTTTCAATGATGTTAATTAAATATACATCAACATTTCACAAAATGTACCACATAATGATCAAAAGCCGTGGTTCCGAATCTTACAATCATGTAAAGCAGTGATCTTTGGTGGGCTTCGGGCCTGTTCAGATGATGATGTAAAATTATTAGTTTGCCCTATATAAAATTTTGATTTGATATTATGTTTTCTGAATAATCAACTTAGTCCTTTGATAATTTTAAACTTGGAAATAACTAGCTATTTCTTTGAATGTGTATTATGTCCAACCCATACAGTATATGATGATCACAAGCTACTTTCATACATGTACTGGATTCCACCAGAGCTTTATAGGCTTGAGTATTTGCCAAAAGTGACTAGGCAAGTATGTCCTATATCCCCTTGCTTATTGGTACTTTAGATTGACTCAAAATGCCATACTCAGATACTCAAATTAAGTTTTTACGATAATAGATTTTGGACGTTTTGCCACAGTATATGATGACTATAAATCCAAATCATCTGGTGAAAAACTACGTTAAAAATCCAAAAGTGAGATTTAGGTGTCCATGGGTCGCGAGTGTTTATTAAACTGAATCATTGCCAGAAAACTTAATCTAATATTACGTAGCATTTATGCTGTTATCCAAAGTGAAATCTCCAAATGTCTGATTTCTAACCAGACTTTGGGGTTTTTGCCAACCATCGACCACATTTGCCACAAGTCAAACATCTGAATCATTAACAGTATGTTATGTTTCATGGCTAATGGTAACAGCTATAGCAAATAGAAATTAAACGGGCAATAGAATTGCATAAAGCAGTTGATGGTTTGCCAACTATAGACATAATAGGACCAAATGCTGTTTTCCTCACATCTGAATGATCAAAAGTCCTCAAAATGGCATTTATATCAAGAAAGATTCAGGTACGGAAATGTGGTTTTAAGCGGACGTTGTTGTTCCCGTTAGATTTGGTCAGGACTCCCTTAGGCATCAGAATAATGGTGGGGAAAGCAGGCAACCTTGATGAAACCTACTCGGACACCGGAAGAACTTAAACTGGGAGTCCATAGTGCATGTATGAAAAAGCAAAATTTTAAGTTATTGACTTTTAAAAAAAACTAAATTATTAGTACCATTATCAATAATAAGTAACCAGTAATCCCTGTATGAAATTGTAAATCAAAAGTACTCGGATGGACACAAGCAGTGCCTATATTTATCCTTATCCCCGTGTTTATTTCATATATTGTTCTGAATGACCGTTGTTTTTCAGAGCCGCAGATAATCACGTCGAGTTTGTAGACGATGCCCATGTTTTTAGCGTTGTAGGCCTAAAAAAATCTGTGACTTTTGTACTAATGGTGAGATGTGTGTTTTGTAAGTGCAAACTTGTGAGATAAAGCTCAATAGCCTATTACAAGCGAACCGAACAACATGGCTACGTACAAAATATAGTGCTGTCCTTTGATTAGTGTTCTCTAAGTAGCTCTATATATTCCAATCAATGTAACTACTGATTGATCTTTTGTGTTGTCGTGGTCTGTATTTGAGACAGTAGCCATTTCTCATATCGCTATCGCTATCGCTAAGACTGTTAAACAATTACACGTATAAATGTAATAATCAAAGTTCATGTCTCTGAAACAAATTAGCACAATGTGTTTTACTTGCGCAATTTCAAACTTAAAAATTAAAGGGACTGCATTCAAATTACCTAAGAAAGTGTTGCATTACCTAAAACCAAAGAGGATGTATTATAATTTGTAGGAAAAAGAAACTTAAGGTTAATTCCAGTTCATTGGTTGCATTTAGTAATTGACATAAGCAGCACACTTGATACATGTAGTCCCTGTATTTTTACAAATGTGTAAAATGTCTACTTAGCAATAAACAGCTGAATAGTAGAAGACAGATGTTTGAAAAATGTATTTGCAAACATTCTAAAACAATTTTAAAGTCTTTAAAAATAATTCTGAACTCATTTAAAGCCACACTGTGGAAAAATCCATGTTGTTTGTGATTTTTTGTGTGTGGTTTTAGCGATGCAGCAACAAACATGGTTCTAAATCGGTATATATAATCTGGATTAAAAATTCTAATGTTGCCTTAAAAACTCAGCAAATCAGGTTTTTAGTTATAGCTACTGAAAAATCCTCATGCAGTAGTGATATTGTATTGTAATGTTGTGAGGTAAAAGGTCAGTAGATGCTAATAAAGTGAAGATTTGTTTGCAACAATATGAGAAAAATGCCTTTTGACAAAAATGGCCCTTGATTTTACAAATTCCCATTTAATTCGGCACTGAAACATTGAATTAGTGCAATGATTACACTTTAATCGTATATATATATATATATATATATATATATATATATATATATATATATATATATATTGAAGGTGAGGCAATTTATTTACAACGTTTGCCTGCTGTGTGTCTCGTTACACTATCAAGTACAGATGATGCGCCGAACACCTACAGAACAAATGCTTGCCCTTTAGTCTATTTATAGAGTACAAAGTTCCCCCAGTGTGGTTTTAAATCCCAATAAAGGAAACCGATTCGAACCCATGACTTTGTGCGAGACAGTAACTGCTCCGATCCACTGACCTCACACTGCTGCTGCCTTTGCTCCAGTCAAACCCATGTACTATTGTAACCCATGGGACGTTTCATTTTTATTTGTGTGACTTTTCTTTTTTTTCTTTTTTTTAAACTGGAAGTGAGGGCCTGTACGCGGACCTAATCCCTCTAACATTCCCTATTTGTATTTGATTTTAAACAGAGGGATGTCTTGTTTAGAGCCAAGCACTGATGATGATTATGACCATGCTTTTGAATTGGGGAATGACAAAAATACGTTCCTATATATTGTGCATATCACTTGTTTTATTTTAGCCCCAAAATATACAAAAGTGTACTGCCTTTTTTCTGTGAATCTTTGGATTGGATAAATGTCTTAAATGTTTTACTTGATTGGGAAGTAAACCTATTATATTGGCATTAAAGTATGTATAATTTCCTACCTGATCATGTTGTGTTGGATTTGCTTTACTCAGATGTTCTCACACTCTCTCCATGAAATATTTGACCTTCAGTACCATCGCCAGGCCCAGATCAAGATCCAATCAGGACTAAAGTAGACGTACATTAAAGTGGGTGGAAACCATGTCCAAACCAGAAAACACCAAATTAAAATACACCAAGGCATGAATGAAATGATCTGAATGAACCACTGCTTTGCTCCTGCTCCAGGCCTTAGGCCAGGGGTGGGCTCTTCATTTTGGAAAATGGAGAAACAATCATCTAAATTATGGAAAAAGAGTCAAGGACCGGGTAATATTGCTTCGGGGGTCAGATCCGGCCCACGGGCCGCATTTTGTCCACCTCTGCATTAGGACAGTGGTCAATATGATGATGTAATAAATCATCAGAGGTGGGTAGAGTAGCCAAAAATATTTACTCAGATAAGATTGTTACTTTAAAATGATTTTACTCAAGTAGAAGTAGAAAGTACTGGCCCAAAGAGTACAAAGTACTTTTACTAAGCTGTACTAACTGTTTGAGCGTAAAATACATTTTACACGTCAAAATGAAGATTTGAGTAAATGAAGCACAAATACAAGGCTGGTCCTGCAGCACCACCTACTGGTCAAACAGCAGTGTGGCCCTTATGAAAATCACGATGAAAAGCTTCTTCCAGGTCGATTTCAGCAACATAATATGAATTCTTGTTGTGGATTGTCTGGATTCCATGTTTAAAACAGTAACAGATGATATTCCCTGAATCCATCACATTGTTCCACAAGTGTTCCTGAAACAACTCGTTTACAAATGAAGCACTGAGAAACAGTTTGGACCCTTGAGGCCAACCATCTCGTCTGAGATGTGTCACATTCTGTACAGATCTGCGCACAGTAACACAGCAAAGCAATCTGTGTTAACTTAATGTAACCGTAGGGTAAGGATGCAGTTGATGGTCAAAAAGAGACAGTCAATTTAGGAGTTTTAAAAGAATTACATTTATTTTTATAATTAAGAATTCATTGTTTATTTAGCAGAGCTAAAGTTTTAAAAAGATAGTTAGCAGCACACGACTAGTTAGTCAATTAGCTTAAAAGTGCCCAGGACTGGTCGACCGTAGATGCACCTAGTGGGGGCACAAGGAGTTGGGGACAGTACTCACCACGCTCCGTGTCACACACACACACAAACGCACAACAAAAACACACACATCAAAACTAGGGCAAACTAAATGTGCAAATATGTGAGGGACGTGCAAAAATACCACAACACACGCAGAGTGATGGAGTAGAAGTGAGGGACTATCACCAAACCCCCCACCGTCTGGGGCAACCACGCCCGAACCAGGTCCTGGAGCAGAGAACAGAATACAGTTACAGGGCTTAGGAGACAGACAAAAACCAGTCAAATCGTACCAATAATAAGAAACAGTAACTATACAAAACGGAAACAAAACATAAAAAGTATAACACAACACGTAACTCAACCATTAACTAGACCCAAATAAAAACAGCAATGGCCAACAGCGTCTAAGGGGAATTAGGTTTGAGCCACATTAGCTCTCCCAACCGCAGACACGCATCGGGCCTCTATCCAGAGCTTTTAGGCAGCATCTACGACACAGACACGAGATTTGCACCACACAACACAGTATATAAACCCACGCACGCACTACAACACGCAGACCTACCGAGGTTACAGCCCAAGAGCTACGAGAGGGCAGTGATAGCGGGCGGCAGTCTGGCGAGGGAAAGAGTAGCATCTACCGGCATACACGGCGCTTAAATACAAACACCGGCTACATAGGAATGCGGAAGCGGAGAAGTCATGACGCAATACGGTGCTCCGCAAGGCACAAATCCTATGCCGGTTACATTAAGACAATTTAAATAACAATAACTTCAATTGTCTTAAAAACTCTTACATTTTCTGAAAGTGTGGGTTTAAGTCTTACATTTGAAGCGTGTGTTTTTAAGACGTGGGCGGCACGGTAGCACAGTGGTCAGCTAGAAGGTTCTGGGTTCGATTCCCAGAAACGTGGACAGGGCCTTTCTGTGTGGAGTTTGCATGTTCTCCTTGTGTCTGCGTAGTAGGGTAGGGCGATGTGGCCTAAGATCTATATCACGATATAAAAAAGAAATATCACGATAACGATATATTTGACAATGAACACATTACTTCAAAATCCCAGCCTTACGCCTGTTGGGAAGATTCATTCAGTGATGTTTTACGGCATACTCATTTCCTCACAAATATGACTTTCTCAAGCAGTTTACGTCCTTCATTTCATTTGACTTTTTAAGCCCCCGTGTTCTACAGTCAGAGTTTATGCTGCTCTGATGGAGCTGAGCGGAACATCAATTATATCATGTTCACAATTATATAAAAAATTACAACGATATCAAAAAAGTATATTACTATATGCGATACGATATGGCCCAACCCTACTGAGTAAGGTGCTCCGGATTCCCCTACCACTAAAAACATGTACAATAGTTAGTTAACCCTAATCAGGATATAATTAGGGTTAAGAACGGCAAATGTAGCGTAAGTTGTGTTTCACTCACACAGATCTCAAATTAGGTATCACACTGGCATATAAGCTCTCCAGTCAATACGCTTTGAGACTTGGATGTAAATCATTGTTAACCCTAATCCTTCACCCTAACCCTAGGGTGGCAGTTAAGTGGTTAAATAAAGGTCCAATAAATAAAAGACATGCTCCTGATACAAATTATTTATAATTGATAATGCTAGAGTTTTCTGTTTGGTTTATAAGGAGGCGAAGGTCAGACAGTGCAGCGCTTGGAAGCAGCTAACACTGTTAGCCACATTAGCTTCGTCATGTTTTACTCCATCGGATCCCTACTCTGGCAGCTGTCACTGTCAGAAGATCAGACAGGAAACAAGGCAGGGACAAAGGAGAAGATGGTTAAAGACTGTTGTGGAGCTGCGCAAGAGGAAGAGGAAGGAGCTGACCAGTGCAGGATGCCACGCTCTGAAACAGGGACACATCCAGGAGGATCAGAGGAGACTGAAGGCAGTACTACTTCCCCTACCTCCAAAAACATGCTGCTCCGGTTGGCCCACAGGCGCAGCAGCTCAGGACTAACCCAACACCTCAACGCAATTTCATTTACAAATAAAGCACTTACTAAATATCCACATGATCAGTAAAAAAATGATCAATATGTCAAATAAAATGCCTTCATTCTTCCTTATTAATACTCTTTTCTCCTCTCCCCTCCATTAAGGACATGTACTCCACCCGTCTCACCCTCTCCCCTCCATTAAGGACACAGTACTCCACCCGTCTCACCCTCTCCCCTCCATTAAGGACACAGTACTCCACCCGTCTCACCCCTCTCCCCTCCACTAAGGACATGTACTCCACCCGTCTCTCCCCTCCACTAAGGACATGTACTCCCCCCGTCTCACCCTCACCCCTCCATTAAGGACATGTACTCCACCCGTCTCACCCTCTCCCCTCCATTAAGGACATGTACTCCACCCGTCTCACCCCTCTCCCCTCCATTAAGGACATGCACTCCACCCGTCTCACCCCTCCATTAAGGACATGTACTCCACCCGTCTCACCCCTCTCCCCTCCATTAAGGACATGTACTCCACCCGTCCCACCCCTCTCCCCTCCATTAAGGACATGTACTCCACCCGTCTCTCCCCTCCATTAAGGACATGTACTCCACCCGTCTCACCCCTCTCCCCACCATTAAGGACATGTACTCCACCCGTCTCACCCCTCTCCCCACCATTAAGGACATGCACTCCACCCGTCTCACCCCTCTCCCCACCATTAAGGACATGCACTCCACCCGTCTCACCCCTCTCCCCTCCATTAAGGACATGTACTCCACCCGTCCCACCCCTCTCCCCTCCATTAAGGACATGTACTCCACCCGTCTCTCCCCTCCATTAAGGACATGTACTCCACCCGTCTCACCCCTCTCCCCACCATTAAGGACATGTACTCCACCCGTCTCACCCCTCTCCCCTCCATTAAGGACATGTACTCCACCCGTCCCACCCCTCTCCCCTCCATTAAGGACATGTACTCCACCCGTCTCTCCCCTCCATTAAGGACATGTACTCCACCCGTCTCACCCCTCCATTAAGGACATGTACTCCACCCGTCTCACCCCTCTCCCCACCATTAAGGACATGTACTCCACCCGTCTCACCCCTCTCCCCACCATTAAGGACATGCACTCCACCCGTCTGACCCCTCTCCCCTCCATTAAGGACATGCACTCCACCCGTCTCACCCCTCTCCCCTCCATTAAGGACATATACTCCACCCGTCTCACCCCTCTCCCCTCCATTAAGGACATGTACTCCACCCGTCCCACCCCTCTCCCCTCCATTAGGGAAATGTACTCCACCCGTCTCACCCCTCTCCCCTCCATTAAGGACATGCACTCCACCCGTCTCACCCCTCTCCCCACCATTAAGGACATGCACTCCACCCGTCTCACCCCTCTCCCCTCCATTAAGGACATGCACTCCACCCGTCTCACCCCTCTCCCCTCCATTAAGGACATGCACTCCACCCGTCTCACCCCTCTCCCCTCCATTAAGGACATGCACTCCACCCGTCTCACCCCTCTCCCTCCATTAAGGACATGTACTCCACCCGTCTCACCCCTCTCCCCTCCAATAAGGACATGCACTCCACCCGTCTCACCCCTCTCCCCTCCATTAAGGACATGCACTCCACCAGTCTCACCCCTCTCCCCTCCATTAAGGACATGTACTCCACCAGTCTCACCCCTCTCCCCTCCATTAAGGACATGTACTCCACCCGTCTCACCCCTCTCCCCTCCATTAAGGACATGTACACCACCCGTCTCACCCCTCTCCCCTCCATTAAGGACATGTACTCCACCTGTCTCACCCTCTCCCCTCCATTAAGGACATGTACTCCACCCGTCTCACCCCTCTCCCCTCCATTAAGGACATGCACTCCACCCGTCTCACCCCTCCATTAAGGACATGTACTCCACCCGTCTCACCCCTCTCCCGTCCATTAAGGACATGTACTCTACCCGTCCCACCCCTCTCCCCTCCATTAAGGACATGTACTCCACCCGTCTCTCCCCTCCATTAAGGACATGTACTCCACCCGTCTCACCCCTCTCCCCTCCATTAAGGACATGTACTCCACCCGTCTCACCCCTCTCCCCACCATTAAGGACATGTACTCCACCCGTCTCACCCCTCTCCCCACCATTAAGGACATGCACTCCACCCGTCTCACCCCTCTCCCCTCCATTAAGGACATGCACTCCACCCGTCTCACCCCTCTCCCCTCCATTAAGGACATATACTCCACCCGTCTCACCCCTCTCCCCTCCATTAAGGACATGTACTCCACCCGTCCCACCCCTCTCCCCACCATTAAGGACATGTACTCCACCCGTCTCACCCCTCTCCCCTCCATTAAGGACATGCACTCCACCCGTCTCACCCCTCTCCCCTCCATTAAGGACATGTACTCCACCCGTCTCACCCCTCTCCCCACCATTAAGGACATGCACTCCACCCGTCTCACCCCTCTCCCCTCCATTAAGGACATGCACTCCACCCGTCTCACCCCTCTCCCCTCCATTAAGGACATGCACTCCACCCGTCTCACCCCTCTCCCTCCATTAAGGACATGTACTCCACCCGTCTCACCCCTCTCCCCTCCAATAAGGACATGCACTCCACCCGTCTCACCCCTCTCCCCTCCATTAAAGACATGCACTCCACCAGTCTCACCCCTCTCCCCTCCATTAAGGACATGTACTCCACCCGTCTCACCCCTCTCCCCTCCATTAAGGACATATACTCCACCCGTCTCACCCCTCTCCCCTCCATTAAGGACATGCACTCCACCCGTCTCACCCCTCTCCCCTCCATTAAGGACATGCACTCCACCAGTCTCACCCCTCTCCCCTCCATTAAGGACATGTACTCCACCCGTCTCACCCCTCTCCCCTCCATTAAGGACATATACTCCACCCGTCTCACCCCTCTCCCCTCCATTAAGGACATGTACTCCACCAGTCTCACCCCTCTCCCCTCCATTAAGGACATGTACTCCACCCGTCTCACCCCTCTCCCCTCCATTAAGGACATGTACACCACCCGTCTCACCCCTCTCCCCTCCATTAAGGACATGTACTCCACCAGTCTCACCCCTCTCCCCCCCATTAAGGACATATACTCCACCCGTCTCACCCCTCTCCCCTCCATTAAGGACATGCACTCCACCAGTCTCACCCCTCTCCCCTCCAATAAGGACATGCACTCCACCCGTCTCACCCCTCTCCCCTCCATTAAGGACATGTACTCCACCCGTCTCACCCCTCTCCCCTCCATTAAGGACATGTACTCCACCCGTCTCACCCTCTCCCCTCCATTAAGGACATGTACTCCACCCGTCTCACCCCTCTCCCCTCCATTAAGGACATGCACTCCACCCGTCTCACCCCTCCATTAAGGACATGTACTCCACCCGTCTCACCCCTCTCCCCTCCATTAAGGACATGTACTCCACCAGTCTCACCCCTCTCCCCTCCATTAAGGACATGTACTCCACCCGTCTCACCCCTCTCCCCTCCATTAAGGACATGTACACCACCCGTCTCACCCCTCTCCCCTCCATTAAGGACATGTACTCCACCAGTCTCACCCCTCTCCCCTCCATTAAGGACATATACTCCACCCGTCTCACCCCTCTCCCCTCCATTAAGGACATGCACTCCACCAGTCTCACCCGCAAAGCCGTCAGAATCACCAGGGACCCTACGCACCCATCACACAGTCTCTTCAAGGTAATGCTTTCAGGGAGGAGACTGCGGAATCTACATCGGGAAGCTGAACTCCCTGCCCTCCCACCCCTCTTCCCAATCAAGGATGAGAGAAATCCAATTTCAAATCATTCACATGGTTTGACAAAAAACAAATCTTGAATCTTGAATATTATGTCGGTGGCTTGTTTCTGTTCCAAATTATATAATTTATACAAAACAAAAAGTTTGTTTTGACGCAGGGTGGGGTGAGTGCATCAGTGGATCCCGTTAAAATGATGGTCAGGTGCTCTTCGAGGACAAAAAAACTTTATATTTCCCAAAAGATATTCAAATAAGAATTCAAATAAATGATATAAAATAGTGTATTTTTCTTCAGATTCTAGATAAGTGAAGGTTTGAATGAGCCTAAAGCTGAAATCCTGACCAGAACAATTCAGCAAACGCCAATTTTCACAGACTTGGAATGTTGTTTTCGTTCGATACAGTTTGACAGAGAGAGAGTCCTGACCCACCAGTTGAAACCCGCTCTTCTGAAGCGGCGTTGACCTTTGTTTGTTGCGGCTGGGGGCTGTGTTGACCTTTGCAGTCGGAGCGGGGGCCTGTGCTGGGAATACAAGCGCACACCAAACCCCACACACGGCACGAGCCTCTGCAGTGCAGCATTTCAAATATATGTTGCTTTTCCTACTACTACCCAGTTTCACATTGAAAAGGAGAAAATACAAAAGACCACTAGGGGGCAGTCAAAGGCTTCATGTTGTGTTATATCTGTTTTCTCAACCAACCTGCTTTGACATGATTTGAATCCTGAGCTCATTCATTTATTTGATCAAATTCAAATGGTCTTAAAAGCACTTTTTATTTAAATCACATTTGGCTGTTTGGGAACTCAGGATCTCATCTCTGCTGTTTGAGGACGATGTTGTTCTGTTGGCTTCATCAAATCAGGACCTCCAGCTGCACTGGGGCGGTTTGCAGCCGAAATGAGTTTCCTTTCGCCTCCCTCGGGAGGTGCTCCAGGCATGTCCCACTGGGAGGAGGCCTTGTGTAAGGCCCAGGACACGCTGGTGGAACTATGTCTCCGAGCTGGCCTGGTGTCGTCTCGGGGTCCCCCCAGAACAGCTGGAGGAGGTGTGCGTGGATCGGGAAGTCTGGGGGTCTCTGTTGAGACTGCTGCCCCCGCGACCCGGCCCCGGATAAAGCGGAAGAAAATGGATGGATGGACATTTGGCTGTTGCACAATGTTTTTTCTTTAAAATCCTATGGCTCTCATTGTGTCAGTGTAGAGTGTAGTGACGGTGATGATGAGAGCAGCGTATGGTAGTGGCAGAGCTGGCTGCAGTGGAAAAAGTGAAATACCTTGATCAGGAGTGACCCCTCTGATGATGATGATGATGATGATGATGAAGACGTCCAAAGGCAGAGCACAAGTGAACATACTGGCAACAACATTTGGATTGTGTACAGAAACCATGAAGATAGATTTGTTTAAAGCCTACTGCACATCACTCTACACTGCCCCCTTGTGGTGCTCCTAAAGCAGTATTCCATCAAGTAGCATACAGTGGTTCCGTTGAAAGTCCCTCGTTGGACAAGTGCAAGTCTGCTCTTTGTGTAGAATAATGAGACCACATTAAAGGCTCTCATCAATCAATTAATCAATGGTTTTGTTTAGCCCAATATCACAACATAATTTGCCTCACAGGGCCGCACTAAACATTAAGGCAATACAACAAAACAGTAAATAAGACAATGTAAAGTTCAGGCACGTGAAGTATCCAGACAGACATTAACATATGTCCAATTAAATGATAGCAGCAGGTGATGACGAGCGGCGTGGGAGTTCCCTGTCCTTACACTGTATAGCCCTTGATTGATTGATAGACTCTCCAGCACGGCGAGGAAAAACTCAAAAACCCAGGGGGAGAAAAGAGAAACCTCGGGGAGAACCACAGAAAGAGAGATCCACTCCCATGGACGGACAGGCTTTAAAGGCCCAGGGCCGAAGGGAGTCTCAGAGCAGACTTGTTCTCCTTGACCGATCCATGTAGGCGGGGTTCCTCCGTACACTCTAGACAGCCACATGAATAGTAATGAACAGACTTCAGATACAAATACATATTGCATCATAATAAGACAAAGTTTGCAGTAAGAAGAAGAAAAGGATAGCGCTCAGTGTCCCGTACTTACCACAGCAGTGTTTCTTCTGAGGCAGCTTTACTTCAGGCTGTGGGTTAGAGCTTTACCTAACTGACCTGATCATAAGCTAATTCTCAGAGGTAAGTTTTGAGCCGATATTAAATGTAGGGACTGTTTCTGCTTCTTTAACGTGAGCTGGGAGTTTATTCCATAAAACCGGAGCTTAGAGCTAAAGGCTCTTACTGTAGGAGCAGTGAGCAGTCTTCCTCCTACAGGGATTTTGGAGACTCGAGGAAACGTAAGAAACGTTGTATATACATTTATGATGAGGCTCATGGGGTCACAAAAAGAAATGATAATAGTTCTTATAGGACCTGACCAAAGCAGTATCAGGTACAGCTTGGTGCTTTGGAGGCACTGGAGTTATATGGACTATAACAGGGATATTGTCTGTCCGTGTTTTTTCTGGACCTTCTTGAGTCTGAAATAAAGACTGATTGAATAAGCATTAAAAGGACATGAATATTGTGCTATCGTGGCTTTCCTCTATAGCTTCGCCACCAGCGCTGTATTGTCCTTTTCGCCAGTAAATTCAAAATAATGTACTTCCACGATCTGAACGCGCTCGATGCAAACTCTGCCACGTTGCGAATTTCATGTGACGTTTTGGGGGACACGGAAGGAAGGAGGCGAGGGAGAGATCAGGACCATGTAAGTGATTTGAAAAAGAAACGAAAACTTTATGACCTGCAAATGCAAAACTAACACGTCACTTTACTTGTTAGTCGAAAAACGTTACTCTCTTTTAAAGTGACGTGCCCAACACTCAGAGGTGGGCAGTACTCAGTTGCATTAAGATTTTGAAGGTGTTTTTTCATACAGTACTTTTTACACCTACTTGAGTAATATTTTAATCAAGTATCTGTTTCTTACTTCTTAAAAATAGCAACTCGTTCCACTGTAAGTAAATCTTCATTTTGACGTATAATTGGTGTATTTTGGCTGATGTTTTTCCTGGGATCTGCTGTTGGCACTCCTCCAGTTTGAGAGTGGCTTCTCTGATGCCTTCACCCCCTAGGCCTGGTGCAGCCACAACAACCTGGAGCTGAACGCCCAGAAGACAGTGGAGATGATCATGGATTTCCGGAAAGACTCTCCCACCACCATCTCCATCGTGGACTCCCTCACCATCACCCAGGACCTCAAAGGGGAGCCAACCATCATCTCCCTCATCAAGAAGGCCCAGCAGATGATGTTCTTCCTGAGGCAGCCACCAGGATGCTGATGCAATTATACACGGCCATCATCGAGTCCATCCTCACCTCCTCCATCACCGTGTGGTCCATCCTCACCTCCTCCATCACCGTGTGGTCCATCCTCACCTCCTCCATCACCGTGTGGTCCATCCTCACCTCCTCCATCACCGTGTGGTACAGAACGGGACAAGCATCATTGTGCGTGCTGCTGAGAAGGTGATTGGCTGTGAGCTCCCGTCAATGAGACCCCAGGCCTTTTCCAGCTCTTCTCTGATCCTTCACCCTCCAGGGGTCTCATTTATAAAACTGTCCGTGAGACTCTGCCTATAAGAGTCCGTACGAGCAAAACCCAAACTTCACGTACGGAGAAAAAAAAAAGGGATTTATGAAAAATATTTTCGTAATCTTTGACGCTAAAAGTATAAAAACGAAATATTGAAATGCCTATGGTATAATTCTTATAGTTTATATTTTTATTACCAATCCTTTCTGGTGGATAAGGTGATGATTAAATAAAGAAGAAAGCTACGCGGTTTAAAATGTGCACAAACTGACCTCCCCCTTGCTGCCTCTCCTCGCGTCTGTGCAGCGTGTCTGAAAAGTGCGGTCTGCGTACGGCAGGTACAGACCTAGTGTGGCGGTACGTAATGTTTCACGTTCAGTTTGATTTCTATAAATACCACCTTTGGCGCAGAACAGTTCGTACAGAAGGTTTTGACCTCCTTTTGTCCGTGCGTGAGCTTTATAAATGAGACCCCTGGCCTTCTCCAGCTCTTCCCAGAGCCCCTGGCATTTTTCTAGTTTCTCATGTTCCTTTTCCCTGATGTGCTATGTCAACCACGACGGCTTTCCTCCGCCCTTTGTCCACAATTCTGTCGGTCTGTACCTGGACGTCCCACAGGATCTTGGCTCGGTCATTCCACTTTGACCTTGGGGTCTCCAGCCCATACTCTTCACATACTGTATATAGTAAGTGTGCCTTGTCATATTAATTATAGATAGTCTTGCCCTGTTCCATATCACCCTGCAGCTGGTCATTATGCCTGTACTGCACTTGTTCAGGAGATTTCAACAAGAACCTCTGCTGTTCCTCAACCTCATCCTGAATTATTCAGTTCCCAGGGCACCGAGAGCTGGAATTTATCTCAGTATTGCGGAACCTACCACAACCACCTTACACCTGTACAGGCCAAAGCCAAGACAAGTACACCATGCGTACTCGTGTAAAAGTCCAGCTTCCACCATTTTGAGGCAATTTTGACCATAGAAATAAAAAGGAGAAGCAGCGTTCGATCCAAACGTGTGTGGGAGAGTTAGCAAGTTGGCTAGTCCAGGAGACTTTTCAGAGTGCTCAATGTATTTTCCCTATAGCTGTGAGCATTAGCCATGAAACATTGCAGATGCAGATGTTTTCAGCTGTTGTCAACCCCTCGACCACATTTGGCCTCGTTGGAAATCATTAATGAATGCACACACATTTTTAGATTTTACTTTAGATACAAATTAGTTGGGCTAGGGACAGTAAAAAAAAAAGTAATGATACTTTAACGATACTTGGTTTTTGATACCGATACCTGAACGATACTTTTCTATACTAAAATATTTGTCATTTAGAACCAGAAAACAGAACAATAATGTGTGGAAGATCTGCAAGTTTACAATATCGGGTTCATCTCCATATCAAGAAATGTGTGAAAAATAGGGAATAAGTACAGGAAATTAGGACAAAAATAAATTAGGGGAAAATAGGGAAAACGGTAGTACTAAAATGAAAACAATTAGCAAAAAATGAGGGGAACAAATTGGGGCAAAAATAAGATGAAATTGTTGTCATCCAAAACACATTCTTATGCACACATTTGTTCGAAGTTGAAAATGTTCCTCTGTAAGAACACATCCTCCTGAACAGTCATCACACATATTATGGAACCCACAATTCTGAGACATATATCCCCCACCACTAAAAACATGTACAATAGATTTCCCTCTGGGGCCTGGACTCCCCTGAAAAAAGAGATTCTTAATCTCAGTGGGCCTTCCCCGGTTAAATAAAGGTCAAGCAATATTTGTTCATATTAAAGCTCGTAATAAATAATAATAATGATAAAGTGGAAAGGATCTACATACATAAACAGACGACAGTGCTATTGATGGAGCTGTGTGAAATCGTATGCTCCCACCAGACGATCGAACCCTGTACCTGCACGTATCCAGGTGCTATCTACGTTGGGCTTCTGGGCCACAGGCACTTTCCAATGTGACATTGGTGACAGGGTCGGAGTGTTACAGCCGTCAATCAGCCGTGCCATTCCATGTGTTCTTTCAGCATTAATCAATCTTTCTCCACAATACATTCCCATACACACCTGAACCATCAACCAGACATCATTGGTTCCATAGACTGTAGCCATGTCCGCATTAAAGCGCCATCACCTGATCCATTTCCATTACTCGATGGAAAGCGTTTTTATTCAATACATGTACAAATTATAGCCGATTCCCAATAAGTTTTTGTGGGATCGGATACACACCCAGTGGCTACTCAACTTCATCTAATAATATGATCAAGAACCCACAGAATGACATAAAGGCCATGAAACCAACAGAACGTTCCTCACCATACTTTAGTATTGCGTCTGGCTTTACTGTTCACTTCCATGGGAATAGTTTTGATCATTAGCGTTTATTATGGGTCCAAAGTTTACTCAAGTTTTGGTTTTTAGTTGGTTGTTATTGAACACACAATTGTACATGTTTTAGTGGGCTCATTTCTTTGGTGTTGAACGTTTGGTGTGAAATCTCAGCCTCCTCTCTCCTGGCTCCGGTTCCTCCACCTCATGCAGCTGCAGTTGGAGCTGATCCAGCTGGCCCAGGAGTTCTGAGATGGATTTTTTACACTCTCTTCCATCTTCTTTTCCAAATCTTTTTTTTTTCTTCTTCTTCTTTAAACATATTCCAATTTGGCAACACCAACACTGGAGAAGCGTCTGAGAGCGTCCTACAAACGCTCAGTCTCATGAACACTAGATCAGTGGTTCCTAAAGTGGGGGTTGGGGGTCCCCAGATGATTTCAAGATGAAGCAAAAAGAAAAACGCTACTGTTGATAGCAGATTTTTGAGTGCAAAACAGCCCACAATTTGTGAAATCCATTCAATTATTCAAAATAAACCGTTTAAATACATATTAACTTGATTTTTAAACGTTTTTCTGGCCTAAAGTAGCATAAGAGGCAATAAATGTATCCAATGGGGGTCCCGAGTTGTTTACGTGTCAATTTCTGTTGCCCCAGACTAAGAACGTTTGTGAACCGGCCTTTGCACTGAATCTTATTTATCTTTATCCCATTTTATGTTATGCCCTCATAGACTTATTAGCTGTATTACTAGTTTATGTTACATGTTAAACAAACTTAACTCATTCTTATTAGACAGGGTTTATACAGGCAGAAGCAAGTCTAATCCATGCTTTTTAATGCCATTTTGAATTGCCCAAATACTATATCTGAATGTTACAAATGCAGAAAACAAATCTGCACGTATTTAATTTAATCAAACAGAGGAAAGAAAATTGCTCAGGGTGGAAATGGCACCTGCACACTGACGCAGAGCAAATGTAATGCTAGTTCGAATCTAAATTCAACACTTTTGAATAACATTTCATCACCTTGATTTTGCCTTCAGGTAGGAGACTGCGGAATCCACGGGCCAGGTCCAGTCGACTGAAGAACAGTTTTATCCACCAGGCCATCAGGAAGCTGGACTCCCCGCCCCACACCAAGGACGAAATACAAATGAACATTTTAATTCATGTGAATTGACAATAAAATCCTTTGAATCTTTTGAAAGCTTTTTAATGTCCCGTGGAAACCCAGTTCAAACTGGATTCACTGCCAACCCTGATCTTAAATGAGTACATGTCCTTAATGGTGGGGAGAGGGGTGAGACGGGTGGAGTACATGTCCTTAATGGAGAGGAGAGGGGTGAGACGGGGGTGAGAAATACCACACAGTGATGGAGCTGGTCAGGATGCTCTCTAGTCCCTCTGTAGAAGAACCACACAGTGACGGAGCTGGTCGGGATGCTCTCTATAGTCCCTCTGTAGAAGAACCACACAGTGACGGAGCTGGTCGGGATGCTCTCTATAGTCCCTCTGTAGAAGAACCACACAGTGACGGAGCTGGTCGGGATGCTCTCTATAGTCCCTCTGTAGAAGAACCACACAGTGACGGAGCTGGTCGGGATGCTCTCTATAGTCCCTCTGTAGAAGAACCACACAGTGACGGAGCTGGTCGGGATGCTCTCTATAGTCCCTCTGTAGAAGAACCACACAGTGACGGAGCTGGTCAGGATGCTCTCTATAGTCCCTCTGTAGAAGAACCACACAGTGACGGAGCTGGTCAGGATGCTCTCTATAGTCCCTCTGTAGAAGAACCACACAGTGATGGAGCTGGTCAGGATGCTCTCTATAGTCCCTCTGTAGAAGAACCACACAGTGATGGAGCTGGTCAGGATGCTCTCTATAGTCCCTCTGTAGAAGAACCACACAGTGATGGAGCTGGTCAGGATGCTCTCTATAGTCCCTGTGTAGAAGTTGCACATAATGGAGGCTGGGACTGTAGCTCTTCTTAACTTGCGGAGAAAGTAGAGACGCTGATTACTTTTCTTGACCAGTGAAGTAGTGTGCATGGTCTTTTTCCCAGGGTCGTCACAGGAATCAAGTGTATTTTTAGAAACAATATAAGTCTTTGGAGCCACGTTTTTCCAATTGGTTTCCATGTATTATTGAATCTTCTGGAGTCGACCCCAGCCACTATCGGTGGTATCGCAACAATGTCGGCCCAACATCATGAGGACCAAAGAGAAGTGCATTCTTTGCCCACTGGTCTCAACACTTCAAAGTGGAGGTGCACCATCTTACCTGGCAACACACAGAGGCCCAGACGATTCTATTCTCAACATTAAAGCTGATGAACATTCTTGAAGAAATAACATCCAATCTAAAGTTGCAACAAAAAACATTCCAGGATTGACACTTTGGTTTGTAAATGGATCTTTAATGGCACATGATGTGTTATTAAAAACTAAAGAAATAAGGCAACACTACATGATGTCATTGTAATGATGATTTTTGTTCAACTTTGCACGAGTGTTCCACGTAACATTTTCATCAAGACGACCCCAAGCCTATGGACTGAACGCCCCTTTGGCGCCATCGGATTCCACTGCAGAGGTCATAGAAAGCAAACCTGCGCTTGGGAGATAGGACCACCTTATTCTTATTCATCACTGCTGGACTTTCCATCTGGGATTTCCTCTGCAGAAATATAAAGATGGGTCTACTCACCCAGCTGGGTCGCCATTGTACAACATGTTGGAGACGAGAGCAGGGCTAGGAGGTTCAGTACATCTGGGGACGCACACGTTATCATTTGTCAAGAGCCTTTTGGTAAAGTTGACCAAAAACAAAAGGCAAGACAGGAATCCAAAGTCCTATAGGGCAGGAAAGTCTAACGCCTTGTGAACCCCCGTCCCCATCAGCATAACTCCAGCGTCACTCACGGGACGCGGAAGTCCCTCAATAACAATCTACGAACGCACACGAGCGAGCGAGAAAGAGCGTAAATGACCAACAACACATCAACAGTAGGGGAGTTTCATGATTCATAACGCCGAACCCCTAATAACACCGCATCAATGGCAGACGCCCGCCCTTCACTGATTGGTTTAGTCTGCTTCCTGTTTGCCTGCGTTTGTACTGCTGTGAGACAGTGAACGGATCCTGCCGTCACCAGGAGTCTGGTCTCCAGGCTACTGTGCATCAACTTATAAAGCTAGTTTGATTGCATTTCTGTGACAGTGACCCTAATGGACCCCCGGCTCACACTGAATCCTAAATGGTCGCAGTGCAACCTCCGCAAGAAATCGAAAGTCATTCATATCAATGTCGACCACTCACATTAGCCCCGCGCAGTGCCGATCCTGTTACTGAGGCCGAAGTCTATTTTTGAAGTTATTACTGTTTTGTTCTTTTAGTAACCGTTATAGTCTAACCAAGAACCTTTTACAAAGACTCATAAAGTCATGGTCCTGTGAGGGCTCCACGCAATAAACAAGCAGTATTCAAAACTGGTTAAAATCCTTTGGTTAAAACATCTGTAATCCAAAGGTTGTGAGTTCGACTTTAATAAATAAACTTATGTCACAGATACTGCTGCCAACAGGGCTCGTCGGCTAAAGTTAGCATTTGACTAGGGCTGGGTATCGTAAAAAAAAAAAAAATCAGATACGGGCACTTTACGATACTTCTTTTTCCCGATACCGAAACAAAAATATTTGTCTATCTACAACCAGAAAACAGAACAATAACGTGTGGAAGATATACAAATTTACAATATCGGGTTTATCTCCATGTCATGAAAGGGAAGAATTATATAATAAAAATAGAATAATACATAAATAATAAAATAATAATAAAAATGAGGGGCAAATAGGAAGAAAATGCCCTCCCCCCAAAAAATAAATTAAAAAATAAATTGGGGGGAAAAAAATCATGAAACATCCGAGTCATTACCTTTTAATGCTGTCCCTGGACCGACAGTAACACAACTGCTTTCGATACTTTTATTTTTTCCAATAGAACCTTTTTTTGGGATACAATACTGGTATCGTTTAACGGTATCCAGCCTTAGACCCGACTGAGTGAGTTAAATTTGGCCGACGAGATCCTTGTTACATTAGCTCCGGGTGTAGCGCCCTTGGTTAGAAGAATCTTAGTTCTCAATCTTCACCACTACATCAGCACACTGACGGTTGCTGTCATGATTTTGTTTATTTTGCTTGATTTGGCCGATTATATCAGCCTTTATTTTTTTTACATTAGTGCCTAATTTTGGTCACATGACTGGAATGGAGGTACCAGCACATACCGTATTTTTCGGACTATAAGTCGCACTGGAGTATAAGTCGCACCAACCAAAAAATGCATAATGAAGAAGAAAAAAACATATTAGTCGCTCCGGAGTGTAAGTCGCAACTGCCTGAGCAGTGTGGAGTAACTGCACCTTTTACAAGCCTCTCCCGGCATCACATTACTCAAGTAACCATTTGCAAAGAGTAACCTCTGCTTTTCAACAGTCCCTTACAAGTTTCTCGCTCACTTCAAACTTGACTGTTTTTTATTTTATTTTCAGTGGTACAGTAAGTAAGTGCGTGCTTATTTGTCATTGTACAACCGTGCAGGAGTAACAGATATTGATACACAAGCCTAGAGAGCCCTCTAGCAGCTGTCAGTGTGAAAATGACACAATGTGAAATTATATATTTTGATATATAAGTCGCACCTGAGTATAAGTCACACCCCCAGCCAAACTATGACAAAAAGTGCGACTTATAGTCCGGAAAATACTGTATGCCGTCTTGTTCCCACAGGAAATCCATAAATCCTTTTTTTTTTTATTATACTTCGTCCCCAGATGCAGAACCTCGTCTGACCCTGAATGTGACTGAGACAAACTGAGCACTGAAGAATGAAGCCACTCATTGGGAAATGCAGTCGGCTTTGAGTTCTGCTACATCTTCTGTTCACATAATAGAGAGACGGGGGGGCTACAGGATACAAAGTACTACAAAACCGGCTTGTCCCTGTACAAAAACAACGTGTTAGAAATTCTGCAGTTTTCAGTATGAGGCGTTTCAGGCTTGGTGCACATCTTGCAGAACCTTGGTTTGACTTTGGCACAAGAAGACATTACAGAAGAACGTGACGATAAAAAACTAAGCGTCACACTTTGAATAGATGATTTCAAACCTTTTTGGCACTGTTCTTTTTCTTCAAAGACTTTTGAGTGACTCTGGATTCGGAATGAAACTGTTGGGGCACAGAAATATGAAGAGATGACGACACACCGTCATTGACATCAACAGAAAAATTGTGTGGACGTATGCCCATACATCTTCTTTTTTTTTTTTTTAAACATATTTCCCCACAAAAAATCTAAGCGCAAATACCCAGACTAACCTCTCACCTGGTTAAAGCGGACATATCATACATACTTCTGGCTTAACCAAAATCAGTGTTTGGGCATTGATACATCATGTTTAAGGATTTAACTCATGTCTATGTACGGAAAAGTGCGAGGGGAGAATCTTGCTTCTTGTGTGGGGCCAACTTTAACGGAAGCAGGCGGCATTACTCAGGAGCAAAACATTCACTAAAATTGAACATTCACACAAATCAATGGCAATGCGATAAGCACAGTACTGCTCAATATGGTCCAGGTGCTGATTTATGGACTTATGGCGGAGGATATTTATTTATGTAACAAAATCCAGGAAATGCAGATTGGAGCAACCAAAGAAGATTACATAAACCTTCGTGAATCAAAGCGGAATAATACTCCAGGTCTGTCTTTAACGAACGTTCTAACATTTTTGTATGATATGTCCTTTTAAGAACTTTCCAAACCAGGTGGCAATTCCACTTCATCCCTTGACCTGGGCTGTGTCCGCATACCCACTTGCCCATAAAACCCTTCATTTACTGTACCAGACTTTATACTGTAGTGCACTCATTCTGTTGGTGATCTGGACACGCGGCTCACTACCTTCCGCGATCATAATAACGTAATAACAAACTTCTGCAATAAAGGTTGGCCCAATTCAAGTGATGATTCAACATTTAAGGATAAATATTAATACGTGTTTTATTTAACATGGATTTGACATTAATGATGAAAATGGGCTGGATTATTACCATTCTTGGCTTGAGAAGACAAGCTGTTGATCAAGCTAAAGATTAGCAGCTAACATTAGCGACTTTTCACCGTAAAGGTTTATAAATAAGTGGTTTTCTTCATGAACAATGCGCAATGTGCCTTTAAAGCAGTGTTTGTGACATTCAGTCGTGTTGAGTCAAATTCAAAGACCCTTTGCCGTCGGTTGTCTATCTGCAACTCTCCTAGTGAATTTTGGTCTATATTCCCCCTTCGAGTGACCATCGCTGTTCACTGCTTTCAAGATACCTGGTGGAACATATTGAGTGCACTACTTTTTTCTCTCTGGACATTCGGACACCCTTCCAGAATGGCGTGACATCTATACCATGCACTTTTGTGAATAGTGTGGACCTTTGGACACAGCCCTGGTGGGAGCAGCATGCCTACGCCTTAATCTGTCTCGACTCTCTCCAAATCACCTTACTGTGTCCGAGGTTTTGTTTTGAGCCATCATTTCACAGCTTATGACCGTTGTTAAGAGTGACAATGTTCATGGGCCACTAATTCGGAGCTATGCTAGCTGCTTGGGCTAGCTGTTTTGGCTAGCTCCTGCTTTCCCGCAACACATCAAAGTCCAAACTTTATATTCAGTCCTTCACCTACGACGATATGTAAAAAATAACCATTACAGACAGAATTTATGATCCAGCCTGTAGATGGCGCCACACTTTCTCTCCTGACAACTGTTATTCTTAGACCTGCTGGTTCTATTCCCGATCAACCCAGCTAATATGCGAGGTCAAGCGCATTGCTAGCCTTTTGTAATTTAAATCCACTTGAATGTACACGTCCGAGCGCATTGCTCTTGTCCTTTTCCTACTGCCACGTGGAGGTGACGCTGTCGACATTTTGTATTTCCACAGGAAACATTTGGCAACAAGTCCAGTGAAGCCCCACAGCTGCAGTTAACTTTGTCCGACCCCGTTTAAGAGGAGTTTTCGGGGCGGTCTTTTTAGGCCATGGTCTCCTTCCCCGGGAGTCTGCGGTCGTTGAAGGTGTGCATGTTGATGACCTCCTCCGTCTTGACGATGACCGGGGGCTGGGGCTTCTGTTTGAGGCGCCGCTGGCACTTCAGAGACATGCGCAGCTCGTCCATCATGGCGCTGCAGAAGGACCGCTGCGGAGGAGAAGGAACAAGGAAGGACGGGTTAGAGATACAGAAAACACGTTTTAGATTGCGGAATGCCTGAAGCGCAGCGGCCCTCGTTCTTCAAAGTAGCGTACGACAAAACCAGAGGATATACGAGGTGAAAAATCCCAGTCTGTCGGCATTTATTTATTTATTTTTATTTTTATTTATTGGTTTATTTGGTCGGGACAGTGCAGGTGAATGAACAAGCCACACCGGATTGTAGCCTTGGGCTGATTTCCATCCGTAGTCCCCCATGCGCACTCTCAAACACACTCATTCATCCTTGCCTATTGTACATGTTTTATTTATCAATATGGATGTGGCATACGGAGTGCTCAAACCCTCCACTGGACCAGCAGGGGGTGCACATATAGAAAAAACAAACCAAATTCAACTGAACACTTAACCGCACTGAACGCAGCCGATTCATGAACTTAGACAAAGTATCTTTTATACAAACCTCAGCTCAAACAACAACAGATACTAGTAAAGATTATTATCCCGTCAAATTAGGCTATTTTTTATGAAGCAAATATAAATGGATAGGCAATATGGTTTGAAACATGAAAAAAATCTATCTAAGAACTTCCTAAAAAAAAATAGCGATTTTGTTGCGTGGAAAACAATTTATTTATGACGGCATTTTTTGCGGAGTTTCGTGCACTCATGCTGAAAAACCTGTGGGTGAGGCCTCACTGTTGTTCGAAGTCTATTGTTGTCGTCTTACCATATTTTACTTTTTACTTTGTATCTTATTTATTAATATTCCTTATGCATGACCCCTAAAGCCTTACAGTTTAAAGTTTTATAGCTTAATTGTATCTAAATTCTGTGTTATATGTTTTATGTTGCACGTCCGCATCAAGAAAAATTCCTAGTTTGTGAACCTGTTCTCAAACAATGGCGGATAAAATCTATTCTGATTCTGAGTCTGATGATACATGACACTTTCATTCAAATGACGCTAGTTTTCAGCCGCCGCGTTTACCATCAGCTGCTCGTGCGTATGGCAGGGCTTGAACCCTTCAACATAAGCTACATACATGCACCATTCTGTGTGCTGTGTTGATCCATGAGGGCCAACGTCTTCAACAGATTGACACGGTTTCTCATGCGTCCTTGGGGTTTATTCCTGACTATGATCCATACAGCACAGAACTACGCTGCTTTGATGCAAAAACACTGAACTTATTTATTTGAATGCCTTTAAATCTAGACTGAAAGCACTTGACACAACCTCTTGTAACAGTTTCCTCATACCGTGCCATCCTTTGAATTGTTGATTGTGTGTTGTAACTGTGTGTAACTCCACAGAAAAGGAGGTTTTAATAACAATGGGACTCTCCTGGTTAAATGGAAATGGAAGAAAACTGTAGTATGCTGACCGATTTATTGCTCACACCGAAAGTAGTGACGTTTCGGGTCCTAGCCCTTCATCAGGACGTTTCGGGTCCTAGCCCTTCATCAGACATAAAAATCAGCTCTGACACACCTGTTATATACACTGATAGTATCATGTGATACAGAGAGGTCACATGATTATTGTGGGTGTGTACAGGCGCAGCTAAACAAACAGTGGACCAGTACAACCACAACATAGTGCAACGAAACAGATATATATAAATATATATATATGCACATATATACATGTCAGAAGAATAAAAAAAGAATATTTACAAATATTTACAGGTATTTAGAGACATTTAGAGATACCCCGGGGTAGGACATCAACGAACATGACTGCACTGTTACAGTGAAGGTATGGCAGCAACAGGTATATACATAGTCATAGGAAGGGACGTAAATCGAACTGTTCATTAAGACCTTTTGGGCTTTGTGTGTCTAGAGTATAGATCCAGAAGGCTTCTCTTTTTAGAAGCAAGTTGTTGATATCACCGCCTCTGTTGGAGTTTTTTATTAGTTCTATTCCAAGATACCTCAAAGTGCTCACATTGTGCTGGGCTGATGAAAAGTGTACTGCCACAGGGCTCTTGGGGTCATGGTTGCGTATATTTGATCGATGTTCTGAGATTCTTGTCTTTAGAGGTCTTGTTGTTTTACCAACATAAGCCAGCCCGCAGGGACACTTGAGCATGTAGATGACATTGTTTGTATTACAAGTGATAGTTCCCTTGATGGGGTAGGATTTCCCAGTCCGTGGATGGTTGAAAGTTTTAGTCTTTTGCGTAAAATTACACTGAGTGCAGTGGCCGCATCTGTAGTTACTTTGTGGGATGCCGCTTAAAAAGTTGGTTTGGGTAGATGGAGGTAAGTTGGCTCTTATGAGCATATTGCTCAAGTTGGGTGGTCTTTTGTACACGATCCGTGGTAGTGAAGGGAAGTCTTTCAGGTTAGGATCTGATTGGATGATGTACCAGTATTTATTAACAATGCGTTCAAAGTCCCGGCCAAAAGGTGAGTATTGTACGATACAGCTGACTTTTTGCTCTTTATTCTTGGCTCTGGTTCATTCGAGGCATTGTTCTTGTGCGGCATTATCGAAGCGGTCTCGTGCTGCGGAAATCCATTTGTCCTTGTATTGTCTCTGTGTAAAGCGTTTTACCAAGTCATCAGCTTGGACTCTATAGTCTTCATCAGAGCTACAGATGCGGCGAACCCTGTTAAATTGCGAGATGGGTAGGCTCCTTTTTAGTGGCACAGGGTGAAAAGATTTCCCATGTAAAATGGAGTTTCTATCAGTGCTTTTACGATATAGTTTTAAACCCAGTTTGTTAGAGTCTCTGTACATTAAAATGTCCAAGAAATTCATTTTTTTTTTTTTCTTTAGTTTATTTAAACAGGGACAATGCACATTAATTAACATCACTGTAAATGTGCCAGTGTTAGCTCCAAAGCTAATTTAATTTATTAGGCAGGAGTCATATTCCATTGTGAATTTCAGATTAGAGTTAGTGGAGTTCATACAATTGTGAAAGTCTTTGAGGAGTCCTTCTGTCCCTTTCCATATGAAGAATATGTCATCATTGTACCTCTTCCAGTTAAATAGGTGTTGGAGGTATGGGTTACGCTCTTGGTTAAAAATTATGTCTTGCTCGACGTATCCAACGTAGAGGGATGCGAAGCTGGGAGCCATTTTCGAGCCCATGCTCGTGCCCGAGATCTGTAGATACATATTGGATCCAAACATGAAAAAATTGGAAGACAGAGCAATGTCAAGTAGTTCGATTATACACTTGGTACTGGGTGTTGGATCTAATCTTTGGTTCAAGAAAAATTCTGTAGCCTGTAGACCCCCTTCAAATGGAACATGTGTGTATAAAGATTCTATGTCCATGGTGACGAGGAAACATTTGTGCGGATCTTTTTCTTCCATTTCCATTGTACTTTTTGGATCCAGCACACTGGTTTAATACGTCGGATGTGCGTGTCTCTCCTCCTCCACTCTCCTGGTTAAACTAATTAAAATAACATGTCTTTATGACTCATTATTAGTGCCAACCAATTAACAGTTTTTTTTTTCTTTCCTAAAGTAGCAACCAAAGTGATCAGTTTACCTTCTTGGTTTGTGCAAGGCATCATGAGGCCAAGCTGAGTTTTTCTTGGACATATTGTTGGTTGTTTGATAGAGGGCACCTCTGAACAGATATGTCTATATGTACATCTATTATTGTACACATAGATGTACAATAATCTATATGTAAGGAGCCGTCCTTACTTCATGAGTCCGGACTGCTCTTCTAAGCCAGTGGTTCTTAACTGGTGGGACGGGACCAGAGGCGGGTAGTCTATGTATAATATACAATTTCTTCAAAACCTTTAGAAGAAATTGTACTTCTTAGTAGTGGTAGTTTTATCATACAGTACTTTTTACTTCTACTTGAGTAAATAAAGTATCTTTACTCTTACTTGAATACAAATAATATTTCCACAAGTAATTAAGCGGCAAATGCTTCACGTTGATCTATAAAATAGAGTTTGTCTCATGCTCCTTGTTCTTTAGAATGATTTTGTTTTTCTGAATTTTCTGCCATTTTCACAAATTCCACATGATTTGATGTTTTGTTTCACACAATTTATGGCGTCCCTGAAAATAAGTCAGACTTTTACGCTCAAACAGTTACTGAGTTATTCACAGTCCCCAAGTAACATTTTCTCCAAGTACTTTTTTACTCTTACTTCGGGTCACTATTTTTTACTTGTACTTGAGTCAAATTATTTCAAAGTACTCTTACTTGAGTACATTTTTGGCAAATCTACCCACCTCTGGTTGGGACCCAAAAGTGGGTGCATGGTCTAGAATAATTTGTGAGAAAAATACATTATATTATATAATTATATTTGATTATATTATTATATATTATATTTATTTACAAGTTCAAACCTTATTTGGGTCGCGGCTTGTTATCCCCAGGGTAATGGTGGGTACCAGTTACAAACCAGTGTCCTCAGCACTTTACTTCAGACTACTGACAACAAGGGGGAGGATTTATGGGTAAAAACTTCTTTTTAGCCAACAAATCAATGACACCATAATATTGTAGATTATGAGTAGATACAGTACATGATTAAAAGCGTTCCTGAGTGACCTCTTTAAATCATCGAACCCCCTGCATTTTCACATCTGTTCGTCCTATAATGTCTCTCGAATGCATAATGTGGCAGCGCTCCCGTCCATCCGCTTCGGTAAGAGACAATGCCGAGATAAACGGAGGTAATTGATGGTTTTCAGATTGTAGCTGACAGACGATCATTGTTTGGGAAATGAGTGTAAAGAGAAGCAGGGACTCCGGGTGTCGACGGCAGAGGTTTAGTTATCGAGACCAGCAGTGAATGAACACTCTGCACAATGTGGCGGTTTGACCTCTGAAGTCAAGGACATGACTGATGGTTTGAACAAAGTATAGGCACTCGGGGTGTAACAATGCACCGTGCTACAGAAATCTGACGATATGAACCGCACTAAAGTGACGGTGCAAGTTTGAGTCCAAATGTCTTAATATTTCAGCTCCGTGGCGCATCAAAAGCTTTTTTTCACAAAAAGTACAAGCAGAATGTCGTCCAGGAACAGCCCAAACACGAGCCTCAAATCAAAAACTTATCGAGCACATGGCCCACTGCGCTGCTGTTTCCTTTTCTTTAACTTTAGAGCACTGGGTTTTTTATTTAGCTTTGTACTGTGAGCCCTGGGGCACATTTTACTGTAAAAGCAGCTTTGAAAAATTAGAAAGCATTTTCAATGTATTTCTGAAATCACCAAACCGGCCTAATAATGAACATTTAGGCAATTTTATTTCAATACTGACTTATTAGCCAATTATATCGCACTTGCACCGTGATGCACCGAACCGTGGGTCCTGCACCGTGAACCGTACCGAACCCTGAGATAGCTGAACCGTTACACCCCCACTGGTATTTTTTGAGCGCCCGAATGATCCTGGGAGCTCTGTTGTCGGGGGCTTCGTGCCTCTGATAGGGTCTCCCATGGTAAACAGGTCCTAGGTGACGGGTCAGACAAAGAGCGGTTCAGAAGCCCCTTATGAGAGACCAACAGGCCCGGTTAGAACCATGAGGCCGTCCTTCTGTGGACCCACCACCTGCAGGAGGAGCCAGAGGGGCTGGTGCAGCTCCAACAGCTGCCCCCACGACCCGGCCACGGACAAGTGGAAGATGATGGAAGGATGATATTTCCCCTGTCCGTTTATGTTCACCTCCCTGTTATATTATGCAAAAAATCTATTATCTATCTTTTTCTCCACACTTCTCATCCTTTTTTTTTTTCTATTCGACCTTCATTTAACCAAGAAAGTCCCACATTCAGAGTTGTCTTTATCAGGGGCGTCCTGGCTCCAGAGAATCCTCTATTGTGCGTGTTTTTGATGGCTGATCACCCGACGGAAATCTCTGAAGATGTAAAACGTGGGACACTGAGATGAGAACACGAGCAGTTACAATTACACCCCCCCCGTCCTGTGAAACGTCTTCGACACTCGCGCCGTTTAAGCTGTTAAAACTCAGGACAAAAGAAAAGGCTTTATTTACTGCCATGAAAGCGTCTCCTCTCAGAATGACACCCCTTACGTAAGGCGCTGGTGTCGCGTCTCCCGGTCCTCTCCTGGCATTATGCAAATCCTATAAAATGCTTAGCGTGCCGAGTGCTGACATTACAAGTCAGAGCCTTTCAGTCGGCGTAGCGCTAAAGCTAATTCGGCTGCGCGTGGGACGAGAGGTTGAGAGAGCCGAGAGAAGGAAGCCTTCCTTTCACCGTTTGTTTGTTTGTTTGTGTAGGTGTGAAGTAGTGCATGTCTGGAGGTGCTCGCTTTTTCCCGCTATTTACATTTTTTACAGTTGGTGCAAGTGTGGGAAAGGCTAGAAGGCGCTGAATCGTTTCATATTCAGTTTAAATCGTCAAAGCTCCGGATTTGCGACCCATTGAGAAACAGACAAAACTGACCAGCCGCCCACCGCACAGCCATTTAGACCTCTGTCCCCCCCGTTATTTCTGATCAATATCTCAATATCAATATTCAGATTATATTTTTGCGATTGTTCAAAGACATGTGCACAATCTTGCAAAGGAGGTGCTGGCCTTTTTTTTTTATGTCATTTTTAAAATAATTGCATCTTCTATGAAACACCTGTCGCTGTGAGGCCTTTGACTCCACACAGCTCTGATAAAACACAGAACTAAACGAGGCTCAGAGGAAAAAAACAAATGACGCTCGGACGATTTCATTTACCGAGCTTCTGCCCCCGTTCAAAGGCTCCCTGAAGCATATCATCACTAAATAAGGCTCCAGCAGCAGAGGAACGAGACTCGGACACAGGACGCTAAAGTCAAAGCTGAGACGCCTGCAGTCCTCACGGAACTGCGGCTTCGTCTCGGAGCTATTCCATCAATCTTTGCTTTCGCTTTACGTGTTTGGATTATTGCTTCATCCTGTGACGTGAACATTGACTGTAGAGGGAGCGACCGAGCACAGGTAAGACTTCATCGCTGTGATGCAGTGTGTAGCAGTGTGTAGCCTACAGTCCTGCAACAGCAGCAGAAACATCGTGATTTGTGTAAAAAAAGATTTAAAGAAATACAGACAAACAAACCCATGCAGTGTTAAACTCCCTAAATAGAATATTTTTCAACGTCACCGTGCGCATTATTTATTTTTTTCACTTACGTCATCTCTTTTCATGTTTGTAGAGTCGGAGTCTACAATTGATGAAATACTAGTTATTCCAATTTGGCATTTTGTCCAAACAACAATTTGTATATTATCGTGTAAATCAGTGGTTCCCAACCTTTTTTCCTTGAAACCCACACATGTATTAAAACATGAAAGTAACTGCTAATAAGTATTGATTTGAAATAAATAAACCAAAATGTTAGTGTTTAATGCACCTGTAGTCCTTATTTTATTTATATTTTATTTTGATTTTGCTCTAATAATCTGACCCTCTGACCAGACAAATCTCTGCCACCCCCCCCCCCCCCCCCTGCAATCCCCGCCCCCCAGGTTGGGAACCACTGGTGTAAATGATATATCGCCCTCCCCTACCCCACGTCCCACCTGACAAAAGATCCACCAGTGTTTCCCAGTTTGATGAGCCTTAACCGAGAACATTTTCTCCAGTTCGGCTTTACCCAGGGCCAACCCTAGACATAGGCGACCCATCTGCTGGAGGGGGCGCCAAATTGCGCTTTCGTTTTTAACCCCATACTCCTGCCATTTACAGCCTTTGTCACGGTTTGAAGTTGGACCCAAAAGCAGAACACAGCAGGTAAATGGTACAAGTATTTATTAACAGGGCTCTGGCGAAGGCGAACCGGGAGAGCCCGCAGACAGAGGCGGGCCCGGCAGAGGCGAACCTGGAGAGCCCGCAGACAGAGGCGGCCCGGGCAGAGGCGAACCAGGAGAGCCCGAAGACGGAGGCGGGCCGGGCAGAGGCGCATGTGGTGCACCCGTTGAAGGCACAGAAGGCTCCCAAGATGACTGTAGCGGGTCGGGAAGCTTCAGCAGAGGCAGGGTTGGGAGCTCTGGCGGAGGCAACAAGGGTCCAAGGGTAAGGGAAGGAAATGATCGCGACTGGAAGGTACTCAGACAAGAAGCAGGGACAGGAGCTAGAAGAGCCCACGTCAGATGTAGGTCTCGGTCTGAAGGCGGCCCCCGGACAGGAGGAGTCCACCCTGGACGCAGAACAGAGTCCAGCGGTGGCTCCGGGACAGAAGGGGCCGACTTCGAACAGAGGATGGGGTCCGACAGTGGCTCAGGGACAGAAACGGGAACAGAAGAGGTTTGGGGGACAGGTGAGCGTTGAGGTGGAGCAGCCAGGCCCCAGGAGTCCGCGACCGCTGGAGCAGGAACAGGCGGAGCCGGGCCGGAGGCCACCATTTTAAGCCTGGTGCTGACCGTGGCAATTAGTTCGTTGATGGCTTGCTGACTCTTCCTTAGGCTATGCAGAGCTAGCTGGTGTTGTCCAAAATTTGCGAGGGCTTGAACTACAGGGTCTGTGTCTGCTGGGTCCATATTGGCCAGTTCGTTCTGTCACGGGTGAAGTTGGACCCAAAAGCAGAACACAGCTGGTAAATGGTACAAGTATTTATTAACAGGAAAATAAGGAATAGCAGACCAAAAGGCAGGTAGGCAGGCAAAAACAAACGGCGTCAAGAATCCAACCGGTTACAGGACAGAGCCAAAAAGCGTCTACGGACTGTAGCAGAGAAAACGAACTGGCCAGGAGCGGTGGAGAAACTGGTGGTCTTCAAGTGCAGGTAACGAGCAGTGGATTGTGGATGCAGGTGTGAGAGTAACAGGTGGCAGATCTGATGGCTCCGCCCAGGGGAGGAGCCAGACAAACACAAAACAGGAGGGAGGGGAGAAGTGGCAACACAGGACCATGACAGCCTTGTCCTTATGGATCTTTGATGTTTCATCCTGGATAGTGGCTCTCACGCTCACTAGTCCTCGGCCTCCTTCCTTATGGCTAGCGTACAGTCTCAGGATGCTGGATTTGGGGTGGAACCCTCTCCGTGCACGGTTAGCTTTTGTGTCTTAACATCTGCATCTACCGCGATGCCCTTACATCCTAGCATACAGCTTGATGTCATCCATGTAGAGGAGGTGACTGATGGTGGCCCCGTTCCTGGATTTCGGGTGGAAACCTCCATGCATGCGCATATATATATATCAAGGACAAGGCTCCAACAGATGACGTGCTCATGATGTCTCAGACAATGGGGAACAGAAGATGAGGTGCTGGAGATCCCGTCATGGGAGGACAAGCCCCTACACTGGATGTACCACCAAAACATAACTGAAGTGGCGGATATTAAGAAATCCTACCAATGGCTAGACCGAGCTGGCCTGAAGGACAGCACAGAGGCACTCATCATGGCTGCACAGGAGCAGGCCTTGAGCACCAGAGCAATAGAGGCCCAGATCTAACACACCAGACAAGACCCCAGGTGTAGACTGTGCAAAGAGGCCAATGAGACAATCCAGCACATGACTGCAGGGTGTAAGACACTGCAGAAAAAGCTTACATGGAGCGCCATAACCAAGTGGCTGGCATAGTGTACAGGAACATCTGTGCAGAGTATGGGCTGGAAACCCCAAGGTCAAAGTGGGAAACACCTCCAACGGTGGTAGAGAATGACCAAGCCAAGATCCTGTGGGACCTCCAGATACAGACGGACAGAATGGTAATGAACCAACCGGACATTGTGGTGGTGGATAAAGAGCAGAGGAAAGCCATGGTGGTTGACATAGCAATACCAAGCGACTTCAACATCAGGAAAAAGGAACACGAGAAACTAGAGAAACACCAGGGGCTCAGAGAAGAGCTGGAGAAGGCCTGGAGAGTGAAGGCATCAGTGGTGCCCGTGGTCATTAGGGCAATCGGGGCTGTGACCCCCAAACTGGAGGAGCCCAGGAAATACATCAGACATCTCGATCCAGAAAAGTGCAGTTCTACGAACTGCAAAGATACTGCGCAGAACCCTCAAGCTCCCAGGCCTCTGGTAGAGGACCCGAGCTTGGAGGAAAAAGAGACTGCCTGCGAAGGGTGAGGAAGAGTTTATGTATATATATATATATATATATATATATATATATATATATATATATATATATATATATATATATATATATATATACACATACACACACAGATATAAAATACATACAGGAAAACTCGGTAAATTAGAATATCATGGAATGACTCATGACATGCAAAGTGAGATGTGTCAAGCCTTTGCTTGTTTTCATTGTGGCAGCCACGGTCCTCCATAGGCACCAACCCCAAAGCAAAGCACGTAGCTCCACCACTTGGACAATTTAAATTCGCTAGAAGCCTGCCCCCCCCCCCGTGCGCCAGGCACAAGATCTGGCCCAAACAGTTACTCAGTACTTTTTTACTCTTACTTGAGTAAATACCCACCTCATCACATTTCTGAAGCTGAGACGGAGGTCAGGGAGGTTTGACTTAAATGACTCTCTTCGGTTGCATTTTGAGCCGTATATTTAAAATGAAAACACTTACCTGTTTGTCTTAATTTGCCAATTCCAGGTAAAAAGCGAAGGGATTTCCAGGTGATGTGACAACATCTTATTTATTATCAGCTCCTCGTGCCAAGCAGCACTCCTGCCAACTGTGGCAGGCATGCCAGGGTTTGCGAGCCCCGTTGGCCTCATCAAAAGAAGTCCCAAAGCATCATTTAGTTTTTTCTACCATCAGTACGGCTCTGTGCCCATCAACCATTGTTGTTTTGTCGCGTTTGGACTTGTGCTGTTGAGCAAGACCAGGGCACATTTTGGATCCAAGTGGCCCACGCTGACGTGGCGTGGAGAGTGAAGTCAGCCCTTTGAAACAGGAATATCATCCATGATTTCATATTTCACAGTGTGCTATAGCGGCAAAGCAGAGTAGAAGTTTGTAAACAGGCATATTTACAGTATGAGTAAATGGAAATGCCACTTTACAGAACGACCACAGGTTTTCTACATGAGACCAGGGAGGATGGATATTCCATCCATCCATCTTCTTCCACTTGTCCGTTGCCGGGTCGTGGGGGCAGCTGTTGGAGCTGCACCAGCCCCTATGGCTCCTCCTGCAGGTGGTGGGTCCACAGAAGGACGGCCTCATGGTTCTAACCGGGCCTGTTGGTCTCTCATAAGGGGCTTCTGAACCGCTCTTTGTCTGACCCGTCACCTAGGACCTGTTTGCCCTGGGAGACCCTACCAGGGGCACGAAGCCCCCGACAACAGAGCTCCAGGATCATTCTGGCGCTCGAACCCCTCCACCACGTTAAGGTGGCGGTTCCAGGAGGGGAGGATGGATATTGAGTTACAGAAATAGGATGAAAGAGATTTACTAAGAATATACGCGTTCAGACTGCAGTGACGGGAAAACTGGGAAAATCCATCTTTTTTTTTGGTTACATGGTTTGTTTATATTTCCAAATAAATGCAACTTGTATCTGATTTTACAGGGCTGTTTCATAAAACTCGCTCAGTAAAGCTAGGTTTAGGCTCCAAATCCTGGCTTACGTGAGGCACAATCCAAGCTGTGATTACTGGGTTTCACCAAAGGCACACCGAGCTTGGCTAATCTCACTAATTCAAGCCAGGTTCAACTAATGAGCACTGGCCGTGTACATAAGCAGACCACACAGGCCATCAGCTTTGTTCCGCTACGTTAGCTCCATAGGTAGAGCGCAGGGAACCCAACCACGAGACTGCCTGATAGATCCCAGCCTCGACCCACTGGGAAGAACATAAATCGGCGCCTATGAATTTAAACACTTTTATTTCCCCCCCCCCCCCCCCCAGGAATTTAGACACATGATGTTCCTTTTATTGGACAAGCTTTTTTATGACACACAATGTCATTAATGTGTGACACAACTTTGTCTTTGTCTCTCATCTGTGAAATACAATGTTGGTGTATATTTATAATTTATAAACCAGATGATGGCGCTAATACCCTGCTCGTGTCATTTACATTGCCATTTGGTGTTGGATTCCACGAAGAAGAAACATAGCTTGTGCTCAGTCTGCTCTTAGCCTGGTCCAGACCAGGCTAAGTTCTCTGACTATATTTCCATAGTAACCGATCCAGACTCAGTAGCCTGGTTTATGAAACCGAAAAGACGACAAAATAAGCCAGACTTGGCCAAATAAATATGAAACAGCACTCTGGTCTAAACGGAAAGTAAGAATCTATCTGGCGACGTGGCGATGTTAAAGTTGTGAAAAACCAACAAAGTCCAGCGATGAACCCCGACCCCTGACCCGTTACTTCCCGTGACCATTCAACTTTGAGCCACTAGGTTGCGTTCACGTGACGTCACAGCATTCTAAAGAGCCAAAGAAGTCATTCTTTAAACTTACTTTGACTAACACTAACAGACTCCATTATTAGTTGGTTGATACGCTCAGGTATCTTGTCTCGTATCACCACCTTGTGCACTCACACATGAGGCCCCCTCCGCCCCGTACCTTCTCCATCTCCGCGTTCTGCTTGGACTTGTAGAGGACTTCCCCCACCGCCACGAACACGGACAGCACCAGCCCGGCCGCCAGCACGATGAAGATGCCGCCGATGTTCTGCACGCCCAGAGCGCTGGCCTCTTTGCTCTCCTCCTCCGGGCAGCCGTTCCCCCGCCACCACTTCTCCTTCATCATGTGCAGCTTCCCCTCCTCCTGCAGCTGGAGGATGGCGATGGTGATCTTGTCCCGGTACGGCGAGCCTGGGGGGGCAAAGGGATGCACGATGGGTTACCGGTGTTGGCGGGTAACGTGCTACTTAGTCACGTGTTTAAGCTGTAAGCTAAGCTGGATCTTTTGGCCCAGTCCTGGGATGAGGTCTATGCCTCTCTAGACCCTGATATTGCTTATAACACCTTCCTGTCAATTTTCACAAAAACTATATGACAAGCATTCTTAAAATGTGCAAGGTCAACCATAAAACTGAAACCGATAAGCCATGGTTTACAAATGGTATTATCAAAGCATGCAAAAAGAAAAACCATTTGTATAGATCATACATAAAACATAGAACTGTAGAAACTGAAAATCAATATAAGTCGTATAAGCATAGTTGATAAGCATAATTCGATCTAATAAGAGGAACTATTATCATAAATTATTGGAACAACACAGAAATGATACTCAAGGGACCTGGAAAATACTAAATGAAATCATTAAGAAGGGCAAGAAAACATCTAGTCTGCCCCACTTTTTTGTCAATGAAAACAAAACCATAGAAAATAAGAAGGAAATTGCAAATGCCCTAAATACTTTTTTCACTAATGTTGGACCTACATTAGCTAACAAAATCCTTGAACCTAAAGACACAAAAAGATTAAATATAAACGGCTCAAAACAAAATCTAAACACACTTTTCATAAGAGAGGTTGAGGAAAATGAAATAATAGATATTGTTAAAAAAATGAAGAATAAAAGGTCAACAGATTGTTTTAACATCGATATGATGATAGTAAAAGAAATGATTCATTATGTGGTAAAACCTTTTACGTTCATTTGCAATCAGTCCTTTCTTACTGGCACCTACCCAAGAGAAATGAAAATTGCAAAAGTAGTCCCAATATATAAAAACGGAAATAAACATATATATTCGATAACTACAGACTTATCTCGCTTCTGCCGCAATTCTCCAAGATCTTGGAAAAGTTATTTGTAATTCGGCTTGACAATTTTGTTGACAAATATAATTTGTTAAATGAACATCAATATGGTTTTCGATCAAATCGATCGACTACAACTGCAATCATGGCTCTTGTGGAAGACCTGGCTACAGCAACAGATAATAGTGAATATACAGTGGGTGTTTTTATCGATCTGAGCAAGGCCTTTGACACCATAGACCATACAAGGCTTTTAAATAAGATTGAAAGGTTTGGTGTCAGGGGACCTGCATATGCTTGGCTGGAAAGCTATCTTAGCAACAGATACCAATATGTACATATACACAATGTCGACTCTGAAAAAAAACTTATCACACATGGAGTTCTACAAGGTTCTATTCTGGGTCCAAAATTGTTTATAATGTATATTAATGATGTCTGTGAAGCTTTGAAAAACGTAAAATGTTTATTATATGCGGATGATACCTGCCTGTACTGCTCTGGAAAGGATCTGAAACAACTCCTTTCCACAGTAGAAGACGAGCTCACAGTTCTAAAAAAATGGTTTGATCTAAACAAACTTTCAATGAATCTGAGTAAAACAAAATATATCATTTTTGGAAATAGAAAAGTTAGTGTCCATACCAGTCTAAAAATAAATGATATTGAAATTGAACGAGTTCAAGCAAATACATTTTTAGGAGTTATCATTGATGGAAAACTTGATTGGAAATCGCATATAAGTACATTAAAAACAAAATTAGCAAAAACCATTGCTGTAATTGGTAAAATGAAAACTATACTTGATAAAAAAATCGCTTCTATTACTGTACAACTCCCTCATACTTCCTTACCTAAATTATGGCTTGGAAATATGGGGAAACAATTACTAATCCAATACTCATCCTATTTTCCTACTCCAAAAAAAGGCAATAAGAATCATCACTAAAGCAGATTTCTATGCACCAACAATCCCCATTTTTGTAGAGCTAAATCTATTGAAAATCCATGATCTTGTTGATCTAAATACTTTAGTAATAGCGTACAAAGCACATAATAATCTTCTCCCTCCAAACATCCAGCAGCTTTTTGAACACAGGGAAAGTCCGTATAACCTCCGAGGAACTGCCATATTCAAAAAAGCAAAAGCTAAAAAGAATTTAAAAAGTCGATGTATTTCTGTAAGAGGTGTTAATCTGTGGAACGATTTGGAAGATCATTTAAAACAGTCTAAAACAGTCAAAGCCTTCAAAAAGTTGTATAAATCTTCTATCATTCAAAATTATATAAGTTAAGGATGAACAAAGTAAGAAACTAGTGAAAAGACTTTAATAGATCCATAATAAATTAATTTAAATGATGACATGATTTAGTCAAAATAAATTAATGTAAAACAAAATGTATATTTACATATATATTGGAGTGTTGAAATTTATGTTAAAATCAATTCTAAATACATGCTTATTTCTCTTCTGTTTGACACTTGATATTGTTTACTATTAATGTTTGTGTTTGTTTTCTCGTGGAAGTCTGTAAATTGGGTTAGGCACAATACGTTTTTTACTTCAGCCTAAACCCTTTCGGTCGTGTTGAGCACGAAATATTGAGATGCTTGTTTTATGTTTAAAAGAATGAAAATGAAAATGAATAAAACTACCACTACCACTAAGAGAAGAACCACAATGAAGCAAGCCATCACTAACAACGACGCTTAGCTCTGGGCAGCATCGGTCCTTCCAACGTCATCAACGAACCCGGAGCTGGTTATGTGGTCATTCATTCACGCACACACACATCATTCATCCTGGCCTATTGTACATGTTTTCAGTGGTAGGGGAAACCTGCGCAGACACGGGGAGAACATGCACAATCCACACAGAAAGGCCCCGTCCAGGTGGGAATTGAACCTGGGACCTCCTAGCTGTGAAGCGTGAGTGCTAACCGCTGTGCTACCGTGCTACTAGGGCTGAAAAGCTCCAGTAGGGGGCAGTATCGAAAACCTTTATTTTTTGTGTGCCAATTTTCGGTTCTTTTTCTTTTTCTCTCCAGACGTGAATAAATGATCCACAGTGAGTCAAAGAAGTAACCTGAACTCAAGAGCAGATAATGAGCCGCTTTAGCGCAAATGCAGATGTTTTCTTAAAGCGAAGCAAAACTATAACTTCCTAACACTTTAGTCACTATTAGAGATGACAGAGCCAGGACTAAACTAACGGGCAACATTTCACCAGTGATAATTAATCTGCAGGGTTTACCACTAATACATTAGTCTGTGACGCCCCGCCATAGTCTATATATTTTTTTAGCAGGTTTAACAGGACGAATAAGGAGCAGTGAACTCACTGTTTAAGTAGCTATTATTATTACACAACATGAAGGCAGCTTCGTGTAGTTTTGTTTTCGCTTATAGCACATGGCTCATTTGCAAAGTAAACCCCTTTACTGCTAATGCTGTCACTGTAATGAATGAAACCAGAGGTCCCGAAATTAGACCCGACGTGACAGTCCTGCAGCTGCGTCTGCGCTGTCTCCCCCTCGCTCCCTCGCTCTCCCCTCACGGTCACTAACCCAGCTGGACAGAAAGAGGAACTGCAGCCTCTGAGCTCGCGTTCAACTTTTAGAAACAGCTGCAGAAAGATTGAAATACGGCTAAAGATTTAAAACCGAGAAGACGCGAGACATCTAATTAAATATGCACGCGCGAGAGTTACGCGTTTCTCCATCGTTTAAAACAAAAGAGCAGCGAGCAGGACCAAACCTGGACCAAACCTGGACCAAACCTGGACCAAACCTGGACCAAACCTGGACCAAACAAGGACCAAACCCGGACCAAACCCGGACCAAACCAGGACTAAACCAGGACCAAACCAGGACTAAACCTGTCATGGTCCTGTGTTGCCACTTCTCCCCTCCCTCTTGTTTTGTGTTTGTCTGGCTCCTCCCCTGGGCGGAGCCATCAGATCTGCCACCTGTTACTCTCACACCTGCATCCACAATCCACTGCTCGTTACCTGCACTTGAAGACCACCAGTTTCTCCACCGCTCCTCGCCAGTTCGTTCTCACTGCTACAGTCAGTAGACGCTTTTGGTTCTGTCTTGTAACCGGTTGGATTCTGTACTTAGTTGTTTTTTGCCTGCCAACCGACAAACCAACCCATTCTCACCTGCCTGCTACTTTCCCTGTCTTACTGGGTCTCTGGTCTGTAATTCTGTAAATAAATACTTGTACCATTTACCGTCTGTGTTCTGCTTTTGGGTCCTACTTCAACCCGTGACAGAACGAACTGGCCAATATGGACCCAGCAGACACGGACCCTGGAGTTCCAGCCCTCGCAAATGTTGGACAACACCAGCTAGCTCTTTCTAGCCTAAGGAAGAGTCAGCAAGCCATCAACGAACTGATTGCCACGTCAGCACCAGGCTTAAGATGGTAACCTCCAACCCGGCTATTCCTGCTCCTGCAGTTGGAAACTCCCAGGACCAAGCTGCTCCACCTCAACGCTCACCTGTCTCCCAAGCCTCTCCTGTTCCAGTTCCCGTTTCTGTCCCTGAACCACTGTCGGACCCCAACCTCTGTTCGAGGTGGGCCCCTTCTGTCCCGGAGCCACCGCTGGACTCTGTTCTCCGTCCAGGGTGGGCTCTTCTGTCCGGGGGCCACCTTCAAACCGAGACCCACATCCGACGTGGGCTCTTCTAGCTCCTGTCCCTGCTTCTTGTCTGAGTACCTCCCAGTCGCGAACATTTCCTTCCGTTACCCTTGGACCCTTGTTGCCTCCGCCAGAGCTCCCAACCCTGCCTCTGCTGAAGCTTCCCGACCCGCTACAGTCATCTTGGGAACCTTCTGTGTCTTCAACGGGTGCACCACATGCGTCTCTGCCCGGCCCGCCTCCGTCTTTGGGCTCTCCAGGTTCGCCTCTGTCCGGGCCGCCTCTGTCTGCGGGCTCTCCAGGTTCGCCTCTGCCCGGGCCGCCTCTGTCTGCGGGCTCTCCAGGTTCGCCTCTGCCCGGGCCGCCTCTGTCTGCGGGCTCTCCAGGTTCGCCTCTGCCGGGCCCGCCTCTGTCTGCGGGCTCTCCCGGTTCGCCTTCGCCAGAGCCCCCGGACCCGCCTCTGCCGGTGCTGCCCCCGGACCGGGCTCTCCCGGTTCCCCTTCGCCAGAGCCCCCGGACCCGCCTCTGCCGGTGCTGCCCCCGGACCCGCCTCTGCCGGTGCTGCCCCCGGACCCGCCTCTGCCGGTGCTGCCCCCGGACCTGCCTCCGCCGGTGCTGCCCCCGGACCCGCCTCCGCCGGAAATCCTGGACCCGCCACCTCTGTCTGCGGGTGCTCCCAGCTCGTTTCTGTTGAGTCCCCCCGGCCCATTTTTAGCAGGTTCTCCTAATCTGCCTCTGGCAACTCCTTCTGTGAGCCCATCTCTACCTCCGTGGCCCCCGGACTCTGTTGCGCTGACTGTGTTCCCTCCTCCTGACCCCCTCCGCCCTCCCGGTTTTTCTTTGGACGTCTGGGATCCGTCCCTTGAGAGGGGGGTACTGTCATGGTCCTGTGTTGCCACTTCTCCCCTCCCTCCTGTTTTGTGTTTGTCTGGCTCCTCCCCTGGGCGGAGCCATCGGATCTGCCACCTGTCACTCACACACCTGCATCCAATCCACTGCTCGTTACCTGCACTTGAAGACCACCAGTTTCTCCACCGCTCCTCGCCAGTTCGTTTTCTCTGCTACTGTCAGTAGACGCTTTTTCTAGATCTTGTAACCGGTTGGATTCTGTACTTAGTTGGTTTTTGCCTGCCTGCCAACCGACTAACCAACCCATTCTCACCTGCCTGCTACTTTCCCTGTCCTACTGGGTCTCTGGTCTGTAATTCTGTAAATAAATACTTGTCACCATTTACCAGCTGTGTTCTGCTTTTGGGTCCTACTTCAACCCAGGACCAAACCGTGACCAAACCAGGACCAAACCAGGACCAAACAGGGCTCATTGTTGAGCTGAGCAAAGAGGAGAAACACAGCACTGCGTTGGCACATTGTGTATATTCTGTTATTTAGAAACCCAAAATGTAATCTTAGAGTAAAAACAAAACTATAATGCATTGTTGCTTTGTTTTCAAAGCACACACAAATTATTATCACAGTAAATTATGTTCCAGACTTTTGCTTGATAATTATTCTACTTTCTTTTTTTGGAAAGTTCTCTCCCCTCCCTCTCTCTTGCCTGACATGTTGGTCAGTGTTTTCTCTGCAGCATCAGGGTGAGGTTCAGAGTCTGGATCTGAGAGCTGCAGGGCCGGAGCTGGGAGAAGAATCAAGGGCCTGCACCCTTGAAAGAAAACTGATCCATTACATTATTGAAAAAAAACCTGTACCCTGTGTAAATTAACCAGAAATTATTCTTTTCCCAGCAGTATAATGGCCAAAAATAGTTATTATTTTTTTGCTTAAAATGCACCAGAAAAACGCATCTAAAAGAATGGCACTCTCTCCCACCACAGTCTCCTTGAAATCTGGGGGAAAGTCCGAGTCTGGGGACCTCAATTCATGTTCTGGTAGGAGAGGTGTGGTTTACGAGTGTCCAGAGCCGTTTATTGTGCTGAATGTCTCTCATGTGTCTGCAGTAGCCATAGCCAATCGTATCATCGTATCAGATGATGTGTGACGTACCCGCTGTAAACATTCGAGCTAAACTATTTAGAACACGGTCGAAAGCTTGATCCAAAGAGTTGGATGTTGGATCTGTAAATACGCTATTTTATTTTTTTTATCCCTAAACAAACTACAGTACACGTATGGGTGGTGATGGGGAATTAGAGTTAGTTTGGCCCTCACATTTTTCCCTTATCATATCGTACCGTTAAATCAATACATGGGGCTCCGACCTTCTACATGACATGTGGCCCATCGTCTGTGCGTGGACTGTTAGTGCCTTCGTGTGACTGCTCAAATGTCTCCAGGCCTGTATTACAGTAATAAACTTCTTCTACCTAAGACATCCATGTCTCTCCAGACTTCTTTAGTATTTCCCTAACAGGTATAACAGGTAGAATAGTCATCGTCTTACTGTCCCTCCTCGTTTTGTGATTGGTCCCAAATTCATGCGAAGATTTCGGCCATGATCCCCAGACTGTGAAATTCAAAAGGATTCGAGCGCACACCGCAGCATGGGGATTCCCAGGCTAGGACTAAACCAGGACTAAACCAGGACTAAACCAGGACGTAGACTAAACTGGTTAAAAACCAGGACTAAACCAGGACTAAACCAGGACATAGACTAAACTGGTTAAAAACCAGGACTAAACCAGGACGTAGACTAAACTGGTTATAAACCAGGACTAAACCAGGACGTAGACTAAACTGGTTAAACACCAGGACCAAACCAGGACGTAGACTAAACTGGTTAAACACCAGGACTAAACCAGGACGTAGACTAAACTGGTTAAAAACCAGGACTAAACCAGGACGTAGACTAAACTGGTTAAAAACCAGGACTAAACCAGGACGTAGACTAAACTGGTTAAAAACCAGGACTAAACCAGGACGTAGACTAAACTGGTTAAAAACCAGGGCTAAACCAGGACGTAGACTAAACTGGTTAAAAACCAGGACCAAACCAGGATGTAGACTAAACTGGTTAAACACCAGGACTAAACCAGGACCAAACCAGGACGTAGACTAAACTGGTTAAAAAACAGGACATAGACTAAACTGGTTAAACACCAGGACCAAACCAGGACGTAGACTAAACTGGTTAAACACCAGGGCTAAACCAGGACGTAGACTAAACTGGTTAAAAACCAGGGCTAAACCAGGACGTAGACTAAACTGGTTAAAAACCAGGACTAAACCAGGACGTAGACTAAACTGGTTAAAAACCAGGACTAAACCAGGACGTAGACTAAACTGGTTAAAAACCAGGACGTAGACTAAACTGGTTAAAAACCAGGACTAAACCAGGGCTGAATAACAAACTAAAGTACTTTAAACATTTACCTTAGCTAAAGGCCGATGTCGCCGCAGACCCTGAAGTTATGGGCTGTTGTTCACTAAACCCCACGCTGCACCAAATCGCTGCACCAGGAGGAGATCAAAGACTGTTTGTGAAAAAGGTGAGCGCTTACTCTTCATTAGCCATTTTTGGAACAGTTTTGGTAAATTGTTAGTGACAGAGTGAGTGCTCGCACTATGTAACAGATCTTTGACATGTGAAGTGCTTTCACTTCGTCAAACAGCGCAGTGTGTTTAGAACGTGCTTCTCTCTGGTCCGCTGTGGGAGCTGACATTGCTGTAAGACTGGCTATAATGGCCATTCTGGAAGAGCACAGGAGGGCCACTGGCTCTTGGGCCAGTCTGGCCTCTCAATTTTCTCCTTAACCTTTTAACCAAGCTTTACCCAAATCTACTTATCGTTTGTTTGGAGGGCTGTACAAATTGTTTTTCTGGATATTTAATGTATTTATGATTTGTCTAAAGTGGGAGCAGAAAGGCAATTGCCTGACTGTCAGCTGCTCCCTCGGCTAATGCTAACGTCTCTACATACAGCTATTGTTGACCATGTAGCCTTATTAATACTTAAACTATTAAGCTAAACCTATCTCCATCTTATTTACCACTTAGAACTATTTGTCTCAAATGATAAATGACATGTTAATATCCCAGTATCCACACTAGTTTGCCTTGTAGTTATCACAGTATTAATGACATTACGGTGTTGTCTATGCTTGTATTTTGTTATTGATGAGAGAATAGAAAATACCCCAAAAACTCCACTGATATCAAAGCAATCCATCATTAAGAAGAAAATGTTTATTTTCAGTCAGACTGCTCCACAAATGATTTTGTAAAAATAACATCATAAGACATAGAGACACAGAGAGTTTGTTGAGGCATTCATGGACTCCAGTTTAAATAGTCAAGATGATCTGGCTTCTCCTCTGTATCTGGAGGGGTTCATCTCCTCATTCTATTCCACCTGCTCTGGCATTTTAGACAGCATTGCCCCTGTCAAGCGAAGGTCCATCAAACCCAAACCAGACCCCTGGTTAAATGACACCACTCGTGCCCTGAGGAGGCGCTGTAGGCAGGCAGAACGCAGGTGGAAAAAGGATAAGCTGCATGTATCTCTAGGGATCCTTAGAGCCAGCTTTTCAGACTATCAAAATGCAGTCAAAGAGGCAAAATGTAAATATCTGTCAAATGTCATCTCTACTAGCTGCAACCGTCCCCGTGTGTTGTTCAGTACAATACAATCAGTTACTAATCCCACGGACAGTGTTTTTAAAAATGTGACCAATTCAACCTGTGAAGACTTCCTCAGTTTCTTTGTTGATAAAGTGGCTGCAGTAAGACAAAGTATAAGCAGTGCTGTGTCTAGTGTAGCCAACATGCTTCCTCCGGTTGTCCATAAGTCTGCTGTCCTTAATGTGTTTGAGCCAGTGTCACTCTCTCAGCTTTCTGAGGTTGTCCAAAAGTTGAGACCCACCAGCTGTCCTCTCGACATTATTCCATCCAAAATGCTGTGTTTTCGACACAGTAGGGCCAGTTTTACTTCCATTCTTCAACAGCTGCCTAAAGTCGGGGTTTGTTCCAACTGTGTTTAAGCAGGCTGTGGTCAGGCCACTGATTAAAAAACCCAACCTTGACCCAGCGGTTTTGTCCAATTTTAGACCTGTGTCCCATCTGTCTTTTCTCTCTAAAATCCTTAAGAAACTTGTATTCAAACAGCTACATTTATTTCTAGACCAAAATAGCATGTTTGAAAAATTCCAGTCGGGCTTCAGGACACGCCACAGCACTGAGTCTGCACTACTGAAAGTGCAAAATGACATCCTGTTGTCTCTGGACTCTAAAAAACCAGTATTGTTGATGATGCTAGACCTCACTGCAGCCTTCGATACAGTGGACCACTCCATCCTCCTGACCCGCCTATCCCGTGCTGCAGTGGTTCATGTCCTACCTAACAGACAGGTCTTTTTCCGTGGTCATCAATGACATTTGCTCCTCTACAGCCTCTCTGTCCTCTGGTGTACCACAGGGTTCCATTTTAGGTCCGGTTTTATTTTCACTTTACATGTTGCCCCTGGGTTCAATCATCTCTCACCATAACGTGTCCTTTCACATGTATGCAGACGATCTACAAATCTACCTCCCGGTTTCGCCAAACTCCCCAGACACACCTCAGTCCATCCACAGGTGTCTGGACGACATTAAGCTCTGGCTCTCAACCCCGTGAACTGCTACCTTAACGTGGTGGGGTTGTTTGAGTGCCCGAATGATCCGAGGAGCTATGTTGTCTGGGGCTTCATGCCTGGTGGTCGGGCTCACCTCCACGCACAGCCTGGGTTCCGGATCCCAACTCCTGGAGAGGGGCTGGACGCTCCATTTTTCTGGAGTTGCCCGCAGGGAGAGGCGGCGGGCTGGGGTGGGTTTGCTCATAGCCCCCCAGCTCAGCCGTCACGTGTTGGAGTTCACCCCGGTGAACGAGAGGGTCGCGTCCCTACGCCTTCGGGTCGGGGACAGGTCTCTCACCGTTGTCTCGGCCTACGGGCCCAACATCGGTGCAGAGTACCCGGCCTTCTTGGAGTCCCTGGGGGGGGGTACTAGATAGTGCTCCGGCTGGGGACTCCATTGTTCTACTGGGGGACTTCAACGCCCACGTGGGTAACGACAGTGAGACCTGGGTGGGGGTGATGGGGAAGAACGGCCTCCCCGTTCGGAACCCGAGTGGTGTTCTGTTATTGGACTTCTGTGCTAGTTACGGTTTGTCCATAACGAACACCATGTTCGAGCACAAGGATGTCCATAAGTGCACGTGGCACCAGGACACCCTAGGCAGGAGGTCGATGATCGACTTTGTAGTTGTGTCATCTGATCTCCGGCCGCGTGTCTCGGACACTCGGGTGAAGAGAGGGGCTGAGCTGTCAACCGATCACCACCTGGTGGTGAGCTGGATCCGCTGGCAGGGGAAGAAGCCGGTCAGACCTGGCAGGCCCAAACGTGTTGTGAGGGTCTGTTGGGAACGTCTGGTGGATCCCTCTGTCAGTAGGGTCTTTAACTCCCACCTCCGGAAGAGCTTCACCCAGATTCCGAGGGAGGTAGGGGACATGGAGTCCGAGTGGACCATGTTCTCCTCCTCCATTGTCGATGCGGCTGCTCGTAGTTGTGGCCGTAAGGTCTCTGGTGCCTGTCGCGGCGGCAACCCCCGAACCCGGTGGTGGCGCCCGGAAGTAAGGGATGCCGTCAAGCTGAAGAAGGAGTCCTATCTGGCCTTGTTGGCTTGTGGGACTCCGGAGGCAGCTGAGAGGTACCGGCAGGCCAAGCGTGCTGCAGCTCGTGTGGTCAAAGAGGCAAAAACTCGGGTCTGGGAGGAGTTTGGAGAAGCCATGGAGGAGGACTATCGGTCGGCCTCGAAGAGATTCTGGCAAACCATCCGGCGCCTCAGGAGGGGAAAGCAGTGCTTCACCAACACTGTTTACAGTGTGGGTGGGGAGCTGCTGACCTCGACTGGGGATGTGGTCGGGCGGTGGAAGGAGTACTTCGAGGATCTCCTCAATCCCACTGTCACGTCTTCTGATGAGGAGGCAGAGGCTGGGGACTCGGAGGGGGGCTCGTCCATCACCCAGGCTGAAGTCACCGAGGTGGTTAGAAAGCTCCTCGGTGGCAAGGCCCCGGGGGTGGATGAGATTTGCCCCGAGTACCTTAAGCAGTGACGGACTGGCCATTGGGCAGTGTGGGCAAATGCCACTGCGGCCGCCTGGTCTCATCACTTGTTGTGGCCGCATCACAAACAAATAAATAGGCTAAATAAAGCGAGGAAGCGGCCGCCTATTGGCGCAATTAGAACAGTCCATTGCTTTATACGTGTCAGTTACTACGTTTTCGCTTTGCTGCTGCAAATGCTCCGTGTATTTGCGCTGTATTGACTGACTTCTGGCATTTCTTTCCAAACTTTCGATACGTCGCTAATGTCATAACACACGGGGTCTCTCCCCACGCCGCTGTGCTCTGAGCCCGGGTCCGAGGCTGTCTGTCTCCCCGCGCCGCTGTGCTCTGAGCCCGGGTCCGAGGCTGTCTGTCTCCCCGCGCCGCTGTGCTCTGAGCCCGGGTCCGAGGCTGTCTGTCTCCCCGCGCCGCTGTGCTCTGAGCCCGGGTCCGAGGCTGTCTGTCTCCCCGCGCCGCTGTGCTCTGAGCCCGGGTCCGAGGCTGTCTGTCTCCCCGCGCCGCTGTGCTCTGAGCCCGGGTCCGAGGCTGTCTGTCTCCCCGCGCCGCTGTGCTCTGAGCCCGGGTCCGAGGCTGTCTGTCTCCCCGCGCCGCTGTGCTCTGAGCCCGGGGCTGTCTGTCTCCCCGCTGTGCTCTGAGCCCGGGTCCGAGGCTGTCTCTCTCCCCGCGCCGCTGTGCTCTGAGCCCGGGTCCGAGGCTGTCTGTCTCCCCGCGCCGCTGTACTCTGAGCCCGGGTCCGAGGCTGACTGTCCCCGTTCTGAGCGCAGCCTCCGCTCAGGCCCGGGGCTCAGAGCGGAGGCTGCGGGTGCCTGTCCGCGCCCTGTGCGCACTGCGAGCGGGTCTAACCTCTGCCCGTCCCCGCTGAGTGGCTACAAGAACTTTGTGATACCTTTCAGTATGAAAAGCGCTTTATAAATGAAGTTTGATAGATTGACGAGCGGATCGGCTGATCTCTGGCAGCTCTGGCTGCAGCCACAGCGACACACGGACAGGGGGAAGGAGAATGTAGCCCCGAATGAAGCAGAAATTGATGACAATCTGTAGGGTTTGGGCTGAGACGAGTCCTGTTGTTTAGGTGTTACAAAACAGCATCAATTAAGTGATGAATTGGTTTTGTAGAAACATGCTATAGAGACAAGTTGCTTTTTATTTACATAACCTGATTCATCTGTGATAAAAGTAAATGCAGTCAAATGGAGGGCTGTCCCATTTCTTTGGGCGGTCTTTTCAACCCTCGCCCTTAGCCCTTGGTTTCAGGGTGTAGGGAAAGGGCTAGGGGAAGGGGTAGGGGTAGAAAATAGAATTGGGATTGGGCCAAAAAGGCTAAATAAATAAATAAAGCGGAGATGCGGCCGCCTTTTGGCGGATTGGCCGCCCGCAGATGACTTGAGAAGACAAATGTGGCCTCTCTGCTAAAATTGCCAGGGCCTCTTTTTGGTGCCAGTCCGCCACTGACCTTAAGTCTCTGGATGTTGTAGGGCTGTCTTGGCTGACACGTCTCTGCAACATCGCGTGGCGGTTGGGGACAGTGCCTCTGGATTGGCAGACCGGGGTGGTGGTCCCCCTCTTCAAGAAGGGGGATCGGAGAGTGTGCTCCAATTACAGAAGGATCACACTTCTCAGCCTCCCTGGTAAGGTCTATTCCAGGGTGCTGGAGAGGAGAATCCGGCCAATAGTCGAACCTCGGATTCAGGAGGAACAATGCGGTTTTCGTCCTGGTCGTGGAACACTGGACCAGCTCTATACCCTTCATCGGGTGCTCGAGGGTTTGTGGGAGTTCGCCCAACCAGTCCACATGTGCTTTGTGGACCTGGAGAAAGCGTTCGACCGTGTCCCTCGTGGTGCCCTGTGGGGGGTGCTCCGGGAGTATGGGGTGCGGGGCCCTCTACTAAGGGCTGTCCGTTCCCTGTATGACCGTAGCAGGAGCTTGGTTCGCATTGCCGGCAGTAAGTCAGACCTGTTCCCGGTGCGTGTTGGGCTCCGCCAGGGCTGCCCTTTGTCACCGGTTCTGTTCATTACTTTTATGGACAGAATTTCTAGGCGCAGCCAGGGGCCGGAGGGTGTCCGGTTTGGGAACCTCAGAATCTCATCTCTGCTGTTTGCAGACGATGTTGTTCTGTTGGCTTCCTCAAATCAGGACCTCCAGCGCGCACTGTTTGCAGCCAGGTGTGAAGCGGCCGGGATGAGGATCAGCACCTCCAAATCTGTGGCCATGGTTCTCAACCGGAAAAAGGTGGCTTCCCCGCTTCAGGTCGGTGGGGTGTCCTTGCCTCAAGTGGAGGAGTTCAAGTATCTCGGGGTCCTGTTCACGAGTGAGGGACGGGTGGAGCGTGAGATCGGTAGACGGATCGGTGCGGCGTCAGCAGTGATGCGGTCGCTGTATCGGACTGTTGTGGTGAAGAGGGAGCTGAGCCAAGCGGCAAAACTCTCGATTTACCGATCGATCTACGTTCCCACCCTCACCTATGGTCATGAGATTTGGGTAATGACCGAAAGGACAAGATCGCGAATACAAGCGGACGAAATGAGTTTCCTTCGCAGGGTGGCTGGGCGCACCCTTCGAGATCGGGTGAGGAGCTCAGTTACCCGGGAGGAGCTCGGACTCGAGTCGCTACTCCTCCACGTCGAAAGGAGCCAGCTGAGGTGGCTAGGGCATCTGTACCGGATGCCTCCTGGTCGCCTCCCTCGGGAGGTGTTCCAGGCATGTCCTATTTGGGAGGAGGCCTCGTGGAAGGCCCAGGACACGCTGGTGGGACTATGTCTCCGAGCTGGCCTGGTGTCGCCTCGGGGTCCCCCCAGAACAGCTGGAAGAGGTGTGCATGGATCGGGAAGTCTGGGCATCTCTGCTGAGACTGCTGCCCCCGCGACCCGGCCCCGGATAAAGCTGAAGAAAATGGATGGATGGATGGATGAATGGATCTCACAGAACTTTTTGTGTTTAAATGAGGGCAAATCTGAACTCATTCTTTTTGGTGCTCAAAATCCACTCAGCGCCACTGTTCCTTGTCTTCAGTCTCTCGTCCCCCACACCGTCATCAAAAACCTAGGTGTTAATCTGGATGCAAATCTGGATTTTCGCAAGCAAATTGACTCTGTAGTTAAGGCAAGTTTTTTCCAGCTTCGCCTTCTGGCAAAAGTGAAGCCTTTCCTCAGCCGCTCCGACCTGGAAAAAACTATTCACGCATTCATCAGCTCACGATTGGATTACTGCAATGCACTGTATATTGGACTCAGTCAAACCTTCATTCACAAATTACAGCTTGTGCAAAATGCTGCTGCCCGGCTCCTCACCAACTCTCGCAAACATGACCACATCACGCCCGTCCTTTACTCCCTGCATTGGCTCCCGGTCCTTTTCAGAATCCAGTACAAACTTTTACTTTTTGTTTTCAGTTCCATCCACGGCCTTGCACCTGTGTATTTATGTGAGACTCTGTCCCCTTACCAGCCCAGCAGAACCCTACGTTCTGCCCAACACCACCTGCTGGAGGTGCCCAGGTCACATCATTAAGAGTGGGGTGATCGGGCTTTTGCTGTGGCAGGTCCAAAACTCTGGAACTCGTTGCCACTTGAGTTACGTGCCGTTTCAGACCTGCCCCTGTTCAGAGCGAAACTAAAGACTCACCTGTTTAAAGAGGCATTTGACACATAGTTCTGTGGCAACTGTTGTAAATGGTCTGTTTTAAATGAAATTGTACTCCTTTTTATATTGTATTTTTATCTTTATTGTGTGCAGCGCTTTGGTCAACTTTGGTTGTTGTAAGGCGCTTTAGAAATAAAACTTGATTGATTGATTGATAGCCTTTCAAAGAAATCAGTTAGTTGAAATCCATAGTGACTTCTCTTGAAGTTACCTTTTTACAGTCACGTTTTAAATGCAAAATTGGATAGGTTCGGCCACCTACTGCTTAAACGCAGTATAGTACTATAGCTGGCCTCAGGGTTATTGTATGAACTAGTTATTATACACAAATATTCCTATCCTGGTATTTACCGTGAGGGTTTATTTTAGTCACAAAGTGAAAAGTTATATTCTACAGTATATGAGGTCACATTTATATTCCTCTTGGCCGTTGTTCTCTGGGACATTGTTTCAGATGCTCTTCCTTAGAGCTAAGGAAGTGTAAAGTTGTCAGATTAAAAGTTTCTATATTTGGCACAGCTGTAAACTAAACTTGTTTTGTATTTACACCAGCAAGAAATGACTGAAGGGCATTCACTTTATTAAGACATTGTTGTGCCCGGTTTATCCCATTGGAAACTGTTTCAGACTTTGAGTATATGACGGTGACAACAGCATTGGCCCAGTGTGCAGGTCTGCAGGTCTTCTGCTGTGGAGGACAGCACAGGCAGCAATGACCTGGAATGTAAAATACAAAAGCTCTTCATTATGAGTCACAAACAATTACCTCCAGCGTGAGCAAGAAGGTGAGATGGCCTGGACTTTCAACAGGATGCCAATGGAAGTTCTGTTGTTCTGCTGAATCGTGCACGGTTATCAAAGTTTGATAACTCCTCACACAAAAACAACTGCTTTGGGACATGTAAGTGCAAAATGCTCCCTTGTCTTTCACAAAACCCTCAAACTGTTATTTATTTCAGCAGCTTCATTGTTATAGTTTCCTGCTTATTTACTTGAGTTAAAACTAGAATATTTTTGAATATCTGTAAAAGAGTAATGCATGCTCTATATCTAAATGTCTGCCCATAACATGATGTTGTATTGGTATCATCATAAAGCTATTTTGATTCATCGGCTAATGCAATATAGGGTAAACGTGAACAACAGAAATCATAAGCTTCATGTGACTTACATTTACAGCTGGAGCACGCGTTTTCCTTACAAATTATAGAAACTCTTCAAGTTTTCACATTAAATAAAGTAAAACATATGATAATGACAAAAGGAGTGCATGTTGTGAAAGAAAAGGGAGCATTTCTCTCGTTTTGAGTGAGCGTATGCACATCTCGACGAGTGCACAACAGAACACCGTACTCTTTTAAGCGTGTCACGGAAGAAACATTTTTGTTTTGTTTCTGTAGCAGTGTCAGTGCAGATCATCATCATCAGTTCACCCATTAGCTGTCCATCACCGAGCTGCAAAGGAGACAGAGAGTCATTAATATCAAACACTGTATTGACATGAACCATTATGTCAATAACACAGAGGTGTCTACAATAAAGCCAGCACATACTTGTTTTAATCATGACCCATTGTATGTATTGCTTTACTCTTACATTTATAAGCATTCAAAGGTTATTTGAAGTAGATCAATTATCACCAATTCACGGTGGGAGAAATAGGTCACAAATCCCTTTACCCACAAGTATTACAAGTGTACAGACAAAAAATTATCTTTAACATTTTCAAGGTGAGTATATTATGGAGGTGATCAATCTTACTAAATTAGTCCAAAGGTTTCTCAATAGGGAATGCTAAATGTTCCATACCTTATTGTTCCCAGGCATTTGCATCCAACGTGTCTCTGTAGAATCAGCTGGAGGTCTATCAGCAACATCAGGTGATAATGCTGTGTTGTCTGTCCTTAGCTTTTATTCTACAGAAGAGACAGAGAAATTCATATATTTTCAGATATTATTAGCACTGATCTGTGACTAGTCAGTCATTGCACATTATACATCTAGAAAAGGTGAATGTGCAGTCTGCATTAACAGTAATATTTAAAAGTATTATTTACTTAAAAAAAAATTCTCATCATAGCTTTTATCAATGAAGCAATGAAGTAAAAAAATATATGAAGGGGATTTGCTTGCAGTCCGTCAAATGTAAAGATCGAAGTTTTATTTCCCCTGTTAGCGTTAGCCTTAGCTTGTTTGCTACATTGACAGTACTATCCAAACAGATACACCCGCTAGGCTCATCAAGGCTTTACCAAACATCCTTTTAACATTCTTAGATATGCTAAGCCATTACTTAATGAAAATTGTCCAGTTAATAGTTGTTAGATTAAGTTTTGAGTCTGTACTTACGTCCATGTCCGAGCCTGAGGCGCAGTTTCTTCGTCCCTTCGTTCTGAGTCGACGTTTCTGTCAAGATTTGGTCAAATAATTAATTGTAGATTTTTGTCATTTTAATCAAGCAGTCAGTGATAGAAAACGAATCTGTGATTTGTTTTGTTAACTTGAAATTTTTATTCAACATTGTAACATTTATATTCAAACATTCCAAGCAAATGTCACTGTTACATGGAGCAACAAGGGACTTTTTTTTTTTTTGTGTGGAACTGAATCAGACACTTTCAATGTTATTTCAAAAGATTTTAGTCCCCCTTTTGAGTTTTATTTTGTATTTTCAGATCGGTTTCCTTATCTTATTAAATGTATTTTTACTTGGTAAAAATCTAATTATACTTTTACCCTCAGCTCTTTTCGGAATTAGTTGCTTGTTTTTACCTGTAATGTCAGGAATAAATGTTAATTTAGGAGACCTACACACTAAAGCTCAGCAAAAGTATCTTAACCTGTTACTGTTACGACTGGTGTATTATTTTAATGACCGAAAGGACAAGATCGCGAATACAAGCGGACGAAATGAGTTTCCTTCGCAGGGTGGCTGGGCGCACCCTTCGAGATCGGGTGAGGAGCTCAGTTACCCGGGAGGAGCTCGGACTCGAGTCGCTACTCCTCCACGTCGAAAGGAGCCAGCTGAGGTGGCTAGGGCATCTGTTCCGGATGCCTCCTGGTCGCCTCCCTCGGGAGGTGCTCCAGGCATGTCCCACTGGGAGGAGGCCTCGTGGAAGGCCCAGGACACGCTGGTGGGACTATGTCTCCGAGCTGGCCTGGTGTCGCCTCGGGGTCCCCCCAGAACAGCTGGAGGAGGTGTGCGTGGATCGGGAAGTCTGGGCATCTCTGCTGAGACTGCTGCCCCCGCGACCCGGCCCCGGATAAAGCGGAAGAAAATGGATGGATGGTAAAATTTGAGTTTGTTAAATTAAAACTTTGTTAAATAAATAATTATTTACGTCGGGTTTGTTTCGGGCTCGGGCTGACAATTCAAGTTAATTGCTCGGGGTTGGGTAGGGCTTTAGGCACGTGGGCTCGGGTCGGGTCGGGCTTGATTTTCTTTTCGGCCCGATCTTAGCTCTACTCTGAACCAGCCACAAATCTCTTAACAGTACAATGATTACGCTCAAGCTTTCATGAAGTATCGAAGGTTTTCATACCTGGACCAAGGCATTCAACTATTTCACGATTTTCATCAGCAGAGAGATCCTTTTTCTTTCCCATATTGCTTGAAAATAAATGGTGAGCGTCCTTTGTCAGTAGTTTTTCCCTTAACTGGACTCACCTGACAACTATCCATGAGATACATTGAAAAACCTTTTTCTTTTACCTTTATGGCACTGAAATATAATTTGCATAATAATTTGGAACGTAAATGGACAACACACTTATTCACGTATTCAGCCCACTTTGAGTTCAACCATTCTGAGATAAAGAGCATAAAGCGATGGTCTCGGGGGAGCGCAACACTGGCCTCTCCGCTTTAGAAACATGACCCATCCACACTCAGCACGTTTACCCCCATCGCACCCCCCTCCCTCTGGTAGCGGTCGAAGTATGACAAAGGGCTGAACTACTAGGCGCATTGAGTTGCCTTGTGCACGAAATGCGCGGTATAAATAAAGTTGGAGGACAACTCTTCCATATGATATCTCGGCACACATTTCTGGTCGGGCTCGGGCACAAGATCTAAACGCGACGCCGTTAGCACGTTAGAATCAGAATCAGAATTCGTTTATTGCCAAGGTTTGTGAACAAGGTTTACAAACTAGGAATTTTACTTGGTGCAAACGTGCGACATAAAACATATAACACAGAATTAAGATAAAAAATAAGCTAAGAACGTTAAACTATAAGGCTATAAGGGCATGCATAAAATAAAAAATATTAAATAAATAAGATTAAATAAAGTGACATATGGTAAGACAACAACAATTTGACAATGAACAACAGCGGGATTGTATTTACAGATGTGTAGGTATATAAAGTGGTATTAAGTGTTATAAAGTGATAGCAGTGGGTCTAAGTGTGGACACACCGCACACTGCAAGTGCAGATACATCCATGAGTCTGTGACTAAGCTACAGAGACTTGTTTTTGTTCATGAGTCTGATGGCGGAGGGGAAAAAACTGTTCAAGTGGCGGGAGGTATGGGTCTGGATAGATCGTAGCCTCCTGCCTGAGGGGAGAGGGGTGAATAGTCCACGTCCAGGGTGAGAAGGGTCAGCTGTGATCCGACCCACACGCCTCCGGTTCCTGGAGGTGAACAGGTCCTGGAGAGATGGGAGCTCACAGCCAATCACCTTCTCTGCAGCAGCACAATGCGCTGCAGTCGGTGCTTGTCCCGTTCTGTAGCGCCGGGGAACCACACGGTGATGGAGGAGGTGAGGATGGACCACACGGTGATGGAGGAGGTGAGGATGGACTCGATGATGGGCGTGTAGAACTGCACCAGCATCCTGGTTGGCAGCTTGAGTTTCCTCAGCTGCCGCAGGAAGAACATCCTCTGCTGGGCCTTCTTGATGAGGGAGCTGATGGTTGGCTCCCATTTGAGGTCCTGGGTGATGGTGGTGCCCAGGAAACGGAAGGAGTCCACGATGGAAATGGGGGTGGAAGAGTCTGTCAGGGCGAGTCTGTCATCTCCACTGTCTTCTGGGCGTTCAGCTCCAGGTTGTTGTGGCTGCACCAGGACGCCACCTCTCTCCTGTAGGCGGACTCATCACCGTCCGAGATGAGCCCGATGAAGGTGGTGTCGTCCGCAAACTTGATCAGTTTAACGGACTGGTGGCTGGAGGTGCAGCAGTTTGTATACAGGGAGAAGAGCCAGGGGGAAAGTACACAGCATGTGTAAATTAGCTGCATCGCTGTATAGGCTCAAGAGCATGTGCAAAAAGCAGCGTCTTATAATCCGGACATTACGGTACACGGTTAGTGACACTTTTGTTTTTGGTTGTGCAGTGTATTCATAGCCCTCTTTGACTATGAAACAGCTGTTTCTCTTCATGAACCGTATCCACATTTGAATTAAAAAAAAAAGGTAGTCTGCCAGCGTATTTATACTCGGTCTGTGATGTTGTTGGCTGCTCTGAGGGCGTTTTTCTGTAAGTCCGCCTTCAGAATCCCACTAATCCCTAACACTCACACTCGCTTCTCTTTGCAGATTTATAATACGTTTGGCAAGCCGCAGTCGGAGCTCCCAATGTTGTTTTTTTGTGGAATTAGCTTGGCTCCCAGCTCAGTCGGAAGTACATTATAGCTCAGTATGGCTTTGAAGATAGCGCCCGGCTTTATCATCAGTTTCACGCTTGTTAATATGGGGGGGGGGGAGGCAGAAAAACCACAAGTCAAAGATAGGGGAGAGTTAGTGCAATACGAGGCAAGGCGGCGTGATCAAAGCTTTGGCGATCAGAAAAGAGGTTTCACGTCAAAATGAGGATCAGACACTGCAGGTGGGACAGTACAAGAGAAATGCTTTGTATCCAAGGGTATTGCAAAGTTTTCATATGAAATGGTTAAAAAAGGCCTATGTGATTAATGCATAGAGCCAGGTTTAAACGTGCGCTTTTAAATTGTTACCATAGTTCAGAAGAGAAGAGAAGCTCTATAAATCTGCCAAGGAATTAGATATGGAAAAAATCCTTTGGCAAAAACCTTTCCAATCTTCTTAGGTCCAAGCCTGTGTCCGCAGGAGCTACTACAGTGGAGATGATGTCACAAAAGTGTAAAGAAAACCTCATTTGGAGAAAACAGCTGGTGTGTTCCACAGAGAAAATGACCATACTTGGATTCCAGAGTGTTACCAGTGGGATTATGTGCATCATGTGGCTACCAAACATGTCACTATGTGTGAATGGACAGATTGATTGCAGGACAAAATTCAACTCACTTTTTAAAAATTTATTTTTAACATAAGGGAGAAAAAACTAGCCATAAGATGTCAAAATTGGCCAGCGGATGAAAAATGTATGTTTTCTTCCACAACATGCCTTATTCTTGATGGGAAGAACGTCTCAGTGGGCCTCTCTCAAAAGCTCTTAAAGAATTCGGCATGTTAGCCCAAAAGGTAGGTTCCTCTCAGAGCCTATTAGCATGACTGTTTTGAAATGGTAAAGGACACAGGTTCGGCAGGGAAGTAGTGATGGGCAAAATGTCTCTGAAGTGTGTTTCCAGCTAAAGTGGGCGTGCCAAATACATTCCCGAACCTGGAGATCATGTGACCAAAGCCTCAGCGTATGGAAATGATGAATTCCCGGGTTGTGAAGCAAAGCTCTCGATCTTCGTTCCAAGATCATTTTGCACGTCATTTTCCCCAGTAGTTTTACCATTTGGTACTTTTACCTCTACTTGAGTAAGGTTACAAGGAGGTATCTGTACTCTTAGGGGGTCATTTAAGTACAAACTTGGTATAAATAGGGTACTAAAATGGAGCAAAAAGCAAGCGCAGTTGATATTTGCGTTTCTAAAAAAACAGCAAAAGCCGCAGAGCAAACTTAGCGCATGGATCCTCATGAATATGGAGACTGTAAGCGCCATTTCATACGGCCTACATGTTTATACATAATTCATGTTCATATTATATTTTATAGTTCATATTTTGAATATTTTGATTTAAAAGGTATATGTACATTTGTAACAATTGGGTTATTTACAAATTAAGCAAATGCATGTTATTTTGCCATAGAGGGCGCTGTGTATTGTCTTTGCCCACGAAGAAGAAGTTGTTTTTTGACTTGACTTAAAGAAAAATAAAAGATGGCTGACGGAGCAACACGGTCATTTTACCGTGCTGCGACGGAAAATGTTGTCACACGTGTAAAACCAGCCTCAGTGTCAGTCAATTATAGAAGAGGTTAAATTAAGATCAAAGAAGAAACTAATGAAAGAAAGATTTGCCTCTACAGAGACGAAGGCACTTTTGTCACAATCACCAAATTTGAGGCTGGGAAAAAGCAAATGAATGTGTTTAGGGAGCGCTGTCGTATTTATCATGACTATGTGAAGTAAAACTGTGCAAGAAGTTAGTACGTCCCCTCCTGGAGCCGCCACCTTAACGTGGTGGAGGGGTTTGAGCACCTGAATGATCCTGGAGCTCTGTTGTCGGGGCTTCGTGTCCCTGGTAGGGTCTCCCATGGCAAACAGGTCCTAGCTAGGCCTGCCGCGATAATTACTATATCGAGTTATCGCTCGATAAGTAAAATGAAGGACGATAACATTTTTAGTCTCGATAAATGCACGTGCTGCGTGTGCTTAAAATAAATACAGAAACATGAACGCTATTACAGCGCTGAGTGAGCGGAGCGTCCATCCAACCCGTCTCCCTGTGCATAAAGACAGCACTGAGCACATCAGCCGTGTCCCGCATGTATCCAGATCATAGATCAGCGCTGCTTTTGGAGAGAGGCGGGGTGTAAACAAAGTTCTTCTACGGAGCTGCTGATTCCGACACTTTCTGTGAACTTTATCGCGGAGCAAGAGGGACTCGTGTGAAAACATTTGGAATTCCAGCCAAAAGAGCTCATCACGGAGAGAATAACATTAATGCAACTGCAGGTTTGTCCAACATGAGAACAAAACGAAATCCCCGCCCAGTCTGTGTATCAAAGCTAATCAGCGCTACTGTTAGCGAGAGGAACCCGAGCGCTTTAGCCACTGTCCAAATACAAGCGCGATAGTCCTGAGAACATTACTTAAGTCTACATGTTACAGAGAAATGCTGCAGCGGTTTGACAAACAGTCAAACAAGTTTCCCAAAAAAGCTGCTTCACTCCGACGGCCGTGTGTACAGGAGGTTATATTTTAAAAGAAAAGGAAAAAGAACCCAACATATGGCTACTCTACTTTAGCAGTAATACAGTATTATCTGAATCCATACATTTAATATATTGTTTTTGTGAGGAAATATTTAACCAGAATAATGCAGATGATATATCAATATTGTTATTGGGATATTTTTAAAGATGATACTGTATATTGACTATTTGTTGTAAATGTTGTGACAGGCCTAGTTCAAACACAGAACCTGGTGAGAGTGTAAGTTATGTTAAAGGTTGAGAAGCACAGATGGAAACGGTGTCCTAGAATATGTCGACCCTTCTAGTTTGCACTTTGTTTGGTATAAGGTGTTAATATTGAATGTCAGAAGTTCAATACATTTCAATTAAATAGTTGCTTACAGTTTTCCTTTTATTGCCTACAGTATTTGCATTATACTCAATATTATCGTTTATCGCGATATTTTCTGAGACGATATATCGTCCTCAAAAAAAAACTTATCGTGGCAGGCCTAGTCCTAGGTGACGGGTCAGACAAAGAGCGGTTCAGAAGCCCCTTATGAGAGACCAACAGGCCCGGTTAGAACCATGAGGCCGTCCTTCTGTGGACCCACCACCTGCAGCGGGCGCCATAGGGGGCTGGTGCAGCTCCAACAGCTGCCCCCACGACCCGGCAACGGACAAGTGGAAGAAAATGGATGGATGGAGTTTAGAGATAGATTTTGATATTCAGATGATTTATGTCTGTGTCCCTCTGTGATTGGCCGCATGGCGCTGACTCCTCCTTCATCAAATAAGTATCAACATATTAAGAGAAAACAATCCTATTTTTTTCTAAGGGGCAGCTCCAGATTCCAACCCAACTTCCCGCTCTTACAGAACATCCCGCAGCAGCCGTTGGATCCAGGTACAGCTGCCTGTTGTTCCGCTGTCAGCCTCTTCAGTTGACGCAATCCCGTCTCATCCATCATTTATTGCCTCCCGTCTGTCAAGCTTTCATCTCCAGACAAGCTCATATCCAACCCAAACAAACACGCTTAGTCTCTCTATATGCCGCACATCTGAATTACGGTCCCTACGCCCTCCTTCGAAATCCTCTTTCTCTCTCGTTTCAAAAGCCATTGTACTGCGAACCTGGCTATTAGCATGCACTTAAAGAAGCGTATGCTAGCGAGAGCCATCCCGTTCCCCCGGTTTAGGCGCCTCTCATATTTCAAATGATTAATGATGGCCTAACAACGCCAGCCTCGGATGAATGCTAATAAGATGGGTCCGTAGAGAGGGCGATAAGGAGCGCGCAGCAAGGGCAAAAATAAATAAAAAACAAGAAGAAAATGCTTAGCTCATCACGGCGCATGCACAATTATCTGACAGACGAGGGACGCGGCGGGGCATCCATCACTGCCTGCCAGGGCGAAGATGTAAAATGGACATGATGAGTAACAGGCTAATGGCGAAGGCTTACTGCGAAGATGCTAACGGCTCCACAGGGAACGAGCCGCTAATCCATAGCCTCTTTGTTTGGCAGGTTTGTGCTGGTCCAAGTCCTCTTTGGATGATGTCTCCAACCAGGGATGAGTTACATTTACGACGTTACAATACACAACACTAAACGGAAAGCCTGGTTCACACAGCAGGATCGTGAATGAAATTTGTGTGTGACCAAAACCGTTGGACCCGTGACTTTTTTTCACCATGTGTGGGGGGGTCTCTCAGGTTTGGAAAATCTGCCAACAATGTTCAAATGTTCCCCTGGGAACCAGGCTTAAGTAGGCAGTGATGTATTGTACTATGTGTTCTTCGCAACCATTGCTACCATTATACCGTACCAGCGATTGAGTCTGGTGACTGTGGCATCAACGCTATTTCAGGGGCGGACATGCACGAGCAAACAGGAAGCGGTGTAAACCAATCAGCAAAGGGCCTTGTTATGGGCAGTTCTGCTCTGTGCGCCGTCCATAGATTCTTATTAAGAGTGACGGCAAATACATTTTTTCCGATACCGGTACAAAACAGCTGAGGTGGCTAGGGCATCTGTTCCGGATGCCTCCTGGTCGCCTCCCTCGGGAGGTGTTCCAGGCATGTCCTATTGGGAGGAGGCCTCGTGGAAGGTCCAGGGACTATGTCTCCGAGCTGGCCTGGTGTCGCCTCGGGGTTCCCCCCAGAACAGCTGGAGGAGGTGTGCGTGGATCGGGAAGTCTGGGCATCTCTGCTGAGACTGCTGAAAAATATTTTGCCCAAAGTAGACATTCAAAAGAACAAGCCCCACAATAAGCTGCAGTGGTGAAAGTATAACCTGCGTTTCATATTTCCATTGTATTGTGCTCAGAAGTTGAAGTTAAATGCCCCTGCACAGATGTACCTTACTACGAGAAGCCGGGATCATTTATTTCATAACCAGGATACTCCAGTGCATGGAGACACACTCAGTCAATAATCATTTTTCACCCTATTACCGAGTGCAAACGTATTCATGTAGAAACAAAACAGCCCAATGGAAAACAAACGAGTGTTTCCCCGAAAACTTGCAGATCATTTTCTATATATTCCATGCACCGTCTTTGAGCGTGTTTACGTAGCACAGCCTGTGACAGCAGGTCTGCGCTCTCCTGAAGGACACGGCTGTAAGTACTGCTGCTTTATGTGCCTCTCTGGGACCATAACTCTTTCCTCTCTTACCTTTACAGCGATCACAGCGCCGACTGATCCATAACCGTCCCACGCCTCGCCGCCCAAACCCTCCCCATCACCGTGTGTATCCGTGCGACATGGCTGCGTTCGTGATTTCATTTGCATTATGGGCCAGGTCACCACAGTAGGAAAAGCGTATTTCACGTGATGAAATAACACACTGGACAGTCCACAGATTAGTACTGAAGTGGTGGGCATGAAAGAATTCCATGCTCGAACTAACCTCACTGTCCACATGTCGAGCTTGTTTGTGATCTCTGTATTTACTGAGCCAAGCCACACAAATCCAAATCTAGCAGGAGATTTTTGTCGACACAAATGAGGAAGTGTCGAAAGAGTCTCAGCATTAGGCAGTGCTACTATTTAGTAACCCTGGTCATCAGAATTTCATCTGATGTAACGTTAGAAGACTGTTAGTGTGTGTAACAAATAGTGTACGATGTCATACAGATGCAGACATAAAAAAGGAATGAGCTACACAGGAGAAAGTAGCTAAGTAAAGTAAACAAGCTAAATAAAGAAATAATCACTGTTGCCAGAAAGAAAAAAACATTTATGTGAGGTGTCTAAGATATACTTAAAAAATAATAATAATAAAAAATAATATATATATATATATATATCTTCAATGAAGGTACTTGATTCATCATCTGTACTCAGCAGTTGAAGTCTTCGAACGTTTCGCCTCTCATCCAAAAGGCTTCGTCAGTGACAAAAGTCCCGCTCAGCTTAAGATATAGAGAGGGAGGAGTTAGGGTAGGCCCGGCTCCTCCCCTCTAATCACAGCTACTCTCACCTTTAAAAAAGAGCGTCTCTAACAATCTGCTCACCTCAGTATCGGTCAGTCCTGTCCTATTCATAGATGATCACTGCCCATTACAGATTAAATCTGATCCCACTATTCCGGTTCATGGAGGGATATATATATATATATATATATATGTGTGATATATATGTGTGATGTGTGCGTTCCTGCGTGTGAACAGAATATATCAGACGGTCGTCCTGTGACGCCGATCCAGGACCAAACGCGAGCGAGACCTGCCTGGTCTGGCGATGTCTGACTATTATTTACCCACAAATGAATATGCGGCAGAAATTAGTGTTGAGTTTAGCAAACTGTTTTTGTTTTAGAGTGCCAGACTCACGTGATCTGAAGGTAAAAATATAATGTCTTACACTTTACAAGCTTGTGCTGACACGTTTCTCAAAGCCCGAGGACCGGACCCTTCATTTGTTAGGTCGAAGTAAGGCATCACATTCCACAAATGCCAGTGTTGTCCATTATATATGGCCTAAGAAGTGTTTTGTCACATTTCACTACTTTAACAGGCATAATATTCCTCAAAATCATCTTGAGGGCCATAGGTTCTATGACCGAGGGCTGGTTTGACCACCCAGGTTTGACGTTGCCTAACCGTGCCCTACATTCTAGTCAGAATTCAGTCACTGCACACTCACACCCACAGTACATTCATACACAGGCCAGGTGAGTGAAGTATTGGAACCACCAACCTCTCGATTATAGTGTGGCTGTACGTGGTGAATGAGAGCCAACAGCTTTTATCAGGTTAAAGAGTCACGGTTGTAGCGCCCCTCCTTACCCATAGGTGTCCCCACGCCGTAGGCCTTGGAGTCGATGAGCCCGCCGACCTGCGTGAGGTTGCAGTTCCTCTGCGTGACGAACTCGATGGTGGTGGACTCGGTGAGGAAGGCGTAGTCCGAGGTGAGCACGCGCTGGATCCCCTCGTCCACGTTCTGCACGATGACCGAGGCGCGCCGGCTGTTCATGAACTCCCACATCTTATCGTACGTGGAAATCTTGGATTTCTGGAAGCACACATCCACTGGTGTTGGAAGCACATCAACTGGGTCTCTGAGGAGCTCATGTGCCTAACCTTTTTATCAATCGAATGGAATAAAATCCATATTCCCGGCATCAAAAACGTATTTGATGAGCCGTGTAGCAGTCATTTGGAAGCAATATCCACATGAATCCATTCACCAAAACAATTTAAGGCGAGATGCGGCAGGTGAATACAAATTTAATTTAACCTCCATCTTAAGCTAGTGCTTTATCCCCAGTTCGGCTTTACCCAAATCTAAAAGCTTCTCGACCGGGGAGTTTACAGCCTATAGGCCAGTGTTTGAAAGCTAAGACCTACAAAACTGATCTTAACTTTAGAGCAAAGTCAGACTCTGGTGGAACAGCTGATCTATACGTCCTTTTGTGTACACATAATAAGTAGCCATGTGAGCTCAGGATAGTTCTGACTACACTTCTTATAGTCTATGGTGACACTGAAAGTCTTTCCTAACAATAATGATATTTTAGCAGGTGTAGAGACTCCTCATTGAGAGAATTTATAATCTGCTGTGGACGCTTGCATTAGCCGCATTAGCATTAGCGGATGTGTTACGATTAGCCTATTTATTTATTACAGAATTATAGCTGTACTATACATAGATAAATCGAGATAAATCGAGATGCTTGACTGTGATCTTCCGGCCGTTCACACTTGTTGAGGTTTGATGCACGAAGAGACCTAACACGTATTTTGGAAATTAGGATTGTGGCAGTTAATTGAACCGTTCAATTTGACTGTGACCCCATCACACCACACAAAGTGTGCATTTTACCACCACTCTGCACCACAATACTGCACTCTTCGGTCTGGATTATTGTCATTAATAGCGTGGACTAATCTTCCATTGACAACGCCTCACCTTGAAGAAGGTCATGGTGGAGCCGTCCTCCACCACGCCGTAGGGGATCTTGGTCTGCTTGGCCAGGTCGTCCGCAGAGTCGATGGGCGACTCCATCCTCTCCACGGTGAGGAAGGCGGCCAGGTTGGCCGTGTACGAGGAGATGATGATGAGGGTGAAGAACCACCAGATGCCGCCGACGATGCGCGTGGACAGGGCTTTGGGCATCAGCTCGGAGCCTGGGCACGTGGCAAGGCACGGTTAGCACACACACACACCATGACATGAGCAGCACGAATAAATACATGATCAAGAAATATAACTGAAATAAATATGTGATGGATAATAATAAAAAAGCCTCTATTAAGACAATGATGTGACACATAAGTGGTACATTCTTCCGTCTTCAGTGTTGTGGGAGTACCGGTGTCAATTTGCAGAATGTCTCCCCTGTCCAGGCTCCTCATGGTGCCGGAAGTAAAAAATCCCATTCAAAATCCCCTAATCAGCCTCAGGCGACTCATGGACGTAAAAGACATCATTTAAATTGAAGATTTATCCAAAACCGAAAGGTTATAAAAGCATTTCAATGTATTTTCTTTCTGCGTTTAAACTCTTAGGGCGTAATTTACCAAGTGTTTGCTCATGTGCAAAATAAGTAGCACGTGCAAAAGTGGACCAGCGAGAGAGTTATTTGCCCATTTTTTTCTCGCATATGGAGGACTGTGGCTGCCAAAACAATAAATAAATATATAAATAAATATATAAAAAAAGATAAAATTAGCAAAGAAATGCATGCATTTATTGTAATAAGTGCATTTATATATTTATTTATTTGTGTATTTATTTTTGTTTTTATTTATTTATGCATTTATTTCTGTTTTATTTATTTATTTCTGTATTTATTTATTTCTGTATTTATTTATTTATTTATGTATTTATTTCTGTATTTCTCTTAATGTATGCAAATCATGGGGTGGGTCTTTATGCCGCTGCTGTAAGGTGATTGGTTAATCTTCCTCCATGCACACATGCCTTGTCCAGTGGCACAGAGCGGGTCATCTTGTGACTGGAGGATCGTCAGTTTGAATCCTGCAGGGGCACAATGTCGTTGTGTCCTTGGGCATGACACTTCACCTGCCTTGCCCCCAGTGTCTGCGTGCACTGGTGTATGAATGAGCGTGTGAATGGGTGAGTGGATACTTGCTGGAAAACACTTTGAGTGCCTAATGTAGGTGGAAAAGCGCTAGACTATAAAGCAGAGTTCATGTTTGGCTAAGTCTATCCTGGAGGCGAGATTCAAACCCCTGACCTTCCGATCATGAGACTACCAGCTCTACCAACTGAGCCACTGACGCCTTTCTACACTCAGTGTTTTCCAGCAAGGATCCACTCACCCATTCACGCGCTCATTCATACGCCAGTGTACGCAGACACTGGGGGCAAGGCAGGTGAAGTGTCTTGCCCAAGGACACAACGACAGTGTGCCCCCGCAGGATTCAAACTGACGATCCTCCAGTCACAAGATGACCCGCTCTGTGCCACTGTCAATAGACTGAAGCAGTGTCTATGCTGGACAAGGCCTGTGTGCGTGGAGGAAGATTAACCAATCACCTTACAGCAGCGGCATCCAGACCCACCCCCTGATTTGCATACATTAAGAGAAACACAGAAATAAATGAATACAAGCATAAAATAAATAAATAAATACAAAAATACAGAAATATATATATATATATAAATAAATACATAAATACATATATATATAAATAAATAAATGCACTTATTACAATAAATGCATGCATTTCTTTGCAAATGTTATCTTTATTTAATTTATTTATTTATATATTTAGTTATTGTTTTGGCAGCCACGGTCCTCCATACTCCCACAGCACTCTCTCATTTACATGTCACATGTGTAGCCCTAGAAACAGAGAACTATGTGCACTTGCTATTTAGCACCAGTTCGAATAAATAACCAGATTAATATGTTTTCAAAAAGTCTCTGTAAATCATGAATGGGATTTTTACTCTCAGCACTGGGCAGAGCCTCGACTGTTGAGCCCCATAGAGCCTACAGGCCAAAAATCCTTACAGGAAGGACGGAAAATGCTTGATTGAGGAAAATGGACTCTAGACTGAGTAAAAAATACAATTAAAGAAAAATGTGTTTAAAAACAAAATAGTAAAAACAAAACAAACAAAAAACAACAACAATGAAATGTCCCATTATAAAGCATTGTGCAGAGGTGTTTGGGCCAGAGAGTCATGTACCCAAGGTAACCTCAATCCTGACTCCACACCCCGCTGCCCCTAGAGGCCCAACAGCCAACTGCGGGAGGAGACGGCACTGGGCGAGGTCCAGGACGACATGCTTTTAAACTCAAACCTACACCAAAACGACTTTAACCGCTTTCATTTTAATACTGTTTTAATAGCTTTTGATCTGGTTTTTAAATGAAAATCTGTAACTATACGAATAATGGCGAATTTCCACAAACTTCTAATGGGCAGACACTGTTAAATATCTGGGATGCATCGATGGTTAGTGGGAGGCTAATCACTTGTTAGCACGTTAAGCATAATACTGAGTAATATAGATTTTTTTTAGTTTTAAGATATGCGTTGTGCAGTTGTTGTAGTCTGACAGTTATTAAAAGCGCAACAGTCATATATTCTCATGAACACGTGTGACTTTCAAAAAAAAAAAAAAACTAACCAACTGACTATTTCGGGGGGCTGAGTGCACAAACCAAGGTCTCCTCTTTCCCCCAACAAGTATGTTTTTTTTGTGTGCTAAATTTGTAAAATGTTGTGTCATCTTTAGACACAAAAGCATTTTTTCCTTCACTGTAACACATTTACAGAGCTAATTTAGAAGGGAGGAAAAAGATTATAATCTAATAAAAATACTAACCCCTTTAAAAAAAAACTTGAGTACACTATATATAAGAAATTACAATTTTTGGGATGAAAAACTGTAACTTTCTATCTCGCGACTGTAATGTGTGAAGGGTTCTTCAATGTATTTTCTTATTTTGTTTTTAATAAAAGCAGACTTTATTTTAGTTCATTAATATTTAGTTAAAATGTGCAAAATAACTGCAGTAAGAAGCTTTACAGTAATATTTATTATAATGATAGAGTTTGAGATGGAATATCATAAATGTAATGTTGTCATTGATATCCGCATTGGGATACACTGTCCATGGATTCACACTGACTAAAACAATAAGAAAAGTAGATACTAATGTTTGAGGGTCAGAACTGCGTCACACAATACTTTTATGTGAAAATGATAAATGGTTTATCATTTTAGAATGTGCCAGAAATCCCTCTACACCGGTTTTTGTTTTCTGTCGCCTATCTCATGTTACATGATCCGCTTCGGCGCCGCCCCCAGTGCGTCCCCATGCGGCTGCACAAACGTGGCGCGCCCCGGGGCAGTGGGGCGCAGAGCTGGGCACAGGCTGAGGACAGTACCTTGCTGCATGAGAGCCCCAACTCCAAACCAGAAACTATTGAGGAGCGTGAAGTTGTTCTCCACCACGTCCGAGTCCGGGTTGCAGGGGTGTGGGTTGTACCACTCGTACGGGCTGAACCTGCGGGACGGACACACACACAGAGGTCAGTGGCGTGCATAAAACACAAATCCAGCACAAGTAAAAGTAGAATGTAGATGCAAATGTTAATTCACTTCCATGGGACCGGGACAAACCTTTCTGTCTTGTCGTGAGTCATTGGTATTGACAGTACAGCGCCACCTGCTGCTCTGGGGTGTGCATTATGAGGCTTTTAAAGTTCATATGACAAGTTTGAATCCTTTTGTAGTTGTGACTTTGTTTGATGGATATTATCTGTTTCGCTTCAGTAAAGCAGCTATTTTATTTGATTTCTTTAACATTTTTAAGTTAATGACATAGCTAGAGGGAAAGTTCCAGAGGATCCTGACTTACTCATTTCATTTTAAGATGAAGTGAAATGTCGGCGAGACCAGGCGGCGGCAGCGCCTCGCGTTTGTTAGAAACAGTTTGGTTATACAATGATTATGACGCCTCGCCATCAGAGCCAAGAGCACTGCTCCTCGTACACGTTACAGTTTAAAATGACTTATTTCAATGTATATGTTGGAAATCCTCTGCACTTCCAGTCAAATATGAAGCATTTCTGCAGATCAAAAGTAGATTGCTGATGAGAAATGAGAGATTGCTGATCAGCAAAATCCTAGTTATAATTGTGTTAACTATGTTTTAGGAAAAAGCATTTGTCTGATGTGTCATATGCACTTCAAATGGGACAAAATATGCTGATGATTTTTATTTTTGACTTTGGAGCCTTTTTTAGAAACTAGGACACACACAATACTGCAGAATATATCGGACGGGATACAACAGAAGCTAAACGCAGACGTGTGCTCCTCTGAGGAGCTCATCAGTGTATTCTAATGGCGTCACTTAGTTTGTGTGAACGGATCGATGGCCTGGAATAACACAGTCACTGCTGATCACGGGCCTATGCCTGACACTCCTGCTGCTGCCGAGGGAGAGGAGGGAAGGGCGACAGTCACCTGCAGCTGCACTTAGAGGAAATGAAGACGTAGGACTTTTCCTGCGTCACAGTGCAAGTGCGAGAAATACAATAAATGGAATAAAATCGCCATTATTTTAATCTCAGAATAAAATTGCAGAAACGGTCTGATTTTTCCAATAAAATGCGGGCTGGGCTCACAATGCAAAACAGATTAGAAAACAAAATCGTAGTGTTCTCGAGCGGTGGTTCCCAAAGTGGGGGCCGCGGGACACTGAAGTGAGGGTCACAAGATGATTTTGAGACAATATTTTTCACATTTCCATCCATCCATCCATTTTCTTCCGCTTTATCCGGGGCCGGGTCGCGGGGGCAGCAGTGTCAGCAGAGATGCCCAGACTTCCCGATCCACGCACACCTCCTCCAGCTGTTCTGGGGGGACCCGGAGGCGACACCAGGCCAGCTCGGAGACATAGTCCCACCAGCGTGTCCTGGGCCTTCCACGAGGCCTCCTCCCAACGGGACATGCCTGGAGCACCTCCCGAGGGAGGCGACCAGGAGGCATCCGGAACAGATGCCCTTGCCACCTCAGCTGGCTCCTTTCGACGTGAAGGAGCAGCGACTCTACTCCGAGCTCCTCCCGGGTCACTGAGCTCCTCACCCGATCTCGAAGGGTGCGCCCAGCCACCCTGCGAAGGAAACTCATTTCGGCCGCTTGTATTCGCAATCTTGTCCTTTCGGTCATTACCCAAATCTCATGACCATAGGTGAGGGTGGGAACGTAGATCGATCGGTAAATCGAGAGCTTTGCCTCAGACTCAGCTCCCTCTTCACCACAACAGTCCGATACAGCGACCGCATCACTGCTGACGCCGCACCGATCCGTCTATCGATCTCACGCTCCATCCGTCCCTCACTCGTGAACACGACCCCCAGATACTTGAACTCCTCCACTTGGGGCAAGGACTCCCCACCGACCTGAAGCGGGATAACCACCTTTTTCCGGTGGAAAAATGTTCACATTTATGACATTGAATTTGACTCAGTACTTCGTCCCACCAGCATCTCCCGAGCCAAATATAACTAAAAATGAAACTTAAATGACTAATCTATTGTTGTTTTGACTGTGTCGGTATGATCGTGATTCTGTATTGTCCCATGGAACGCGCTCTGTGACCACGTCTGTTACTGTTCCTTGTCCTTTTACAACAGATTTCATATTTTTCATCTGCAAAAATATAGGCAAAAACTTGCAGCACCGTCACTATGCGTATTATCAGATGCATCGCGTCAATATGTTGTTCGATATATCGGGGCAGGAAAATATCGCGATGGACGATAATATTGACCTTAGAGATACTAGCTCCTGTTGACTCTAAAGCATAAAAGGGACAGTAAATCTTCGTTCTAAAAGTCAATAATCCCATTCTCAAATACCACACAAGCTGTAATACACATGGAATATAATGTGACAGGCTGGCTTTAGTTCAAAATCGAAGTTTTACCGATCTGGCTTCTCAAAAATGTTATTTACTGTGCGGAAAAAACAAAACAATACTCCAGTAGTTCCTTAACCCCCCCCCCCCCCTGACGAATGCCCTTTTTAGACCAGTTAGATACGGCCCTGTTTCATAAGCGCATCCACATTTAGCCATATTTCCTTCCCTCCTCTTTCAAACGCCGTTTCCTTGAAGATTATGTGAGCGGACGCGGATATCATCAAACGCCACGATTCCTCCTGTCAGCGCAGACGGGATGTCAGACTTTGGCAGCAGCAGAAATACCAGTGACTTTTGTCCTTGGAATGAACCGGAGCCGGAGATCGATAACAACAGTCAAGTCAAACTAGCAAGCGTTTGTAGAGCGAGTAATAACATTCCCACAACATTCCTTACAAAATGTCTATATGCACAAATACATAGCCGCTATATAGAAATCTTCCTAATACATACATTTTTGTAATCCAATGGTCAATATCATTTATCGGCTGATATCATGTTGATTAAAGGCGGAACTGAACATGATAGTGACTTCCTGTTTTAAAATGAGCCCCCCCACATCTTCCTATACAGGCCTCAGAGCTGAGAAATGTACAGTAGGCTGAATCCGAGTCCCTACAATCGTAGCTCCTAACCCTCCTCACGTGATAAGGTCAACTGTTAGATCCCTCTGCCGTCAGGAACTAGAGCTTCAGCTGCGTTTGCACAATCCGACCGTCCTCACCCAGCGGCGGAAACAACAGGGGAAGTGACGTCACCAACAGCTGTTTCAGAAAACTATATCACACATATTAGTATTGGACTACAAAAACACTCTTACTGCAGCCACGGACTTTAATGGCAAGGCAAGGCAAGGCAAGGCAAGTTTATTTGTAGAGCACAATTCATACACAAGGCAATTCAAAGTGCTTCACAGTTGCATAAAATTACAAGAAAACAGATCAAATTAATCATTAAAACATCAACATAAAAATTTATCAATGACAGTAAAAGGCAAGAGTGCAGATAAAATACTTTCAGTTTTCATCTGCTCGGGTAAAAAGAGCTGTTTTCAGCCTGGATTTGAACATTGTCAGAGTTGAGGCCTGTCTCACATCCTCATGAAGACTGTTCCAGATTTTTGCTGCATGAAACTGAAACGCAGCCTCACCGTGTTTAGTCCTGACTCTGGGAACCACCAGGAGACCCCTCCCTGAAGTTCTCAGGGCCCGAGATGGTTCATACGGCTCTAACATGTCAGAGATGTACTTTGGTGCTAAACCATGAAACGACTTGTACACGAGCAGAGCTGTTTTAAATTCTATTCTCTGAGTGACAGGAAGCCAGTGCAGAGACCGGAGCACTGGACTAATATGGTCATATTTCCTGGTTCTTGTCAGGACTCGAGCAGCAGCGTTCTGGATGTTCTGCAGCTGTCTAACAGCTCGTTTAGAAAGGCCAGTGAGCAGGCCGTTACAGTAGTCTAACCTGCTGGAGACAAATGCATGGATGAGTGTCTCCAAGTCTGGTTTTGACACTATTCCTCTGATCTTAGCAATGTTTTTCAGATGGTAAAAAGCTGATGATGTTATTGCTTTAATGTGGCTGTTTAAGTTCAGGTCTGAGTCCATGATTACTCCTAGATTTCTAACCTGATTTTTTGGTTTTAGAGAGAGAGACTCAAGGTGACTGATAACACTTTGTCTTTGTGTCTGTGGGCCAAAAACAATGATCTCAGTTTTGTCTGAGTTTAGTTGGAGAAAGTTGTTTTGCATCCACAAACTGATCTGTTCGATGCAGTGACAGAGAGTATCTACAGGCCCATGTTCACCTGCCGTCAGTGACACGTAGATCTGAGTGTCATCTGCGTAGTTATGGTACGACACATTGTTGCTGTTTATTAGCTGACCCAATGGAAGCATGTACAAGTTGAATAAGAGGGGTCCCAAGATTGACCCCTGGGGGACTCCACAGGTCATGGAAATTTTGTCTGAGACACAGTTGCCAATTTCGACAAAGTACGTCCTATCCTCCAGATAGGACTTGAACCAGTTTAGCGCAGTACCAGAGATTCCCACCCAGTTTTCTAACCTGTGAAGTAAGATTCCATGGTCCACTGTGTCAAAGGCAGCGCTCAGGTCCAGCAGAACTAAAACTGAGACCTTACCTGCGTTGGTGTTCATACGGATATCATTTGTCACCTTGATCAGAGCTGTCTCAGTGCTGTGGTGGGGCCTAAAACCTGATTGGAAAGTATCAAACACATTGTTAGATAGGAGAAAGTAAGTGAGCTGTTGATATATTACTTTCTCCAGGACTTTTCCTAAGAATGGTAGGTTTGATATGGGCCGGTAGTTGTTCAGTATCTTGGGATCAAGGCTGCTCTTCTTTAGAAGAGGCTTAATGACCGCGGTTTTCAGAGCCTTTGGAAATGCTCCAGTCTCAAATGAAATGTTGACTAACTGAACAAGTTGTGGTAACAAGCTGGTCAGTACAGACTTCAGAAATCTAGTGGGTAATTCATCAAGGCAGCATGTGCATGAACTCAGACCGGAGATAACCTCTTCCATTGTTTTGTCAGTAACAGGTGTGAAATGTGTCAGCTCAAGGTGTTTATCTGGTGGCAGGGTTGCTATTTGTGTTGCTGAAATTATGGCATTTTTAATGCCTTGGACTTTGTCATAAAAAAATATTGCAAACTCATTGCACTTAGATGTAGAGATTAGTTCTAAGGGCAGTGAAACTGGAGGGTTAGTTAATCTGTTTACTGTTGAAAACAGAACGCGAGAATTGTTTCTGCAGTTTGCGATGATTTTAGAGAAGTACTTCTCCCTTTCTCCACGCAAAATCTGGTTGAACTCACAAAGCACTTCTTTGTATATCTCAAAATGAACCTGGAGCTTTGACTTGCGCCATTTCCGTTCGGCTTTTCGGCCTGACTCAAACATGAACCACAAACATGAACCACAATAATGACACGAGGCCACGCAGGAAACAGACGACGATAAAAAGCTGTTTCAGATTGACCTTACTCAACTACAGCTTCGTCAGGGAAATAAAACATGCTCTGGCCAAATATTCACCAAACCCTGTCCTTTGGTTTATCCTCAGGGAAAGTTAAATGCATTAAATGAAGTCAATATCTATTGACTAGTGTTTATTCGAGGTAAGAAGTATAAAGTATTTATACCATTATTTTTGCCAAAAGTCACATGACGCTGACGTGCACATCGCCCATTGCTGCAAATCGGTCACAACTCACAAGTGTGTACGTATCGGAAGCTCATATTTGATATATTCTATGTTGCAGACTTTTGCTTGTAATGTGGGAAACATAAGAGATAGAGACTGATCTGTCCTTTTGTTTTGAAATCTGCTGATTTTTGTCTTTAAAACAAGCTCCCTCTGAAGACGGGGAGGTGAAAGTCTGTCAGTTTGGATGATTTCAATCCATTTGTGCAGCTTTTAGTTTTAGATGACTTCTCACACGAAGCCAGTTATCGTTCTCTTATAGCGGTTCAGATGAGCCTTTGTGATACGGGGCCAAATGTAGCACAAACGCTCTCTGGGCGAAACGCTAAATGTAATGAATGTATCTTCATCATGTCAGGATATTTTGAACCAAACACTACACAACAGTATGGAAACGTACAGAATAACAGATGCATGTTGTTGTGTGTTCTTTTCATCTCTCCCTGAGGCGCCATGTTTACTCTGTCACAGAGTGTTCATCAGCACATTTCTGTGTATCTGTGTGTACTGCATTCAATCCTTTATGAAGTCAGTACAGATTACTCTATGTATGCTGTTGTTTGAATGCACACACGGTGGATGACATTTGGATGAGGTAGCCTTGTTTAGGAACACTGAAAGAGGACGCCACTAACTGAAAACATTCGTTGTGTCCGAACTCATTCCTTCCATCCATCCATCCATCCATCCATTTTCTCCCACTTGTCCGTTGCCGGGTCGTGGGGGCAGCTGTTGGAGCTGCCCAAGTCACATAGCACCATGCCCCTATGGCTCCTCCTGCAGGTGGTGGGTCCACGGGAGGACGGCCTCATGGTTCCAAACGGTTCCGAACTCATTCCTAACTTTCCTAATTGTTTGTAGCATCCAATTCTTCACAGGGATGTTCATGGACACATTCTATGACGTGCAGGGTCGTGCAGACACATATGAGAGACATTCAGCACAATAAACGGCTCTGGACACTCGTAAACCACACCTCTCCTACCACAAAATGAATTGGTGGCCCCCAGACTAAATATCACTTGTGATTTTAGTCTGACGAAATCCTTTGTAATTAGATGCACAGTGTTTTCCCCCACACATTTCCAAGTACAAATATACAGATTATTATTGTAACCATAATAATAATCTCACAATAAAATGTGATGGATTTTAATTGTGTGTAATTATTAAACCTGTTTTAGATGTGTTTTCACATCGTCATCTTTCTCCATTGGCGTTATTACAACTGCACGGAAAATGAAACGTATACAACAGTTGGCCCATTGCTCCATTCCTTCTATATTTACAGATTCTCCCCCCATCTCTAGCTCGAATATTTTCTGCGGCTGTCACATTGTGTATCTGTGTGTTTGCGTTGGCTGCATCCAATCCTTTTCAAAGTCAAATATGTCCCTAAGACGCTCTATTTACGCACAGAATAGATACACACTGGAGTACGCCCGAGGCTCATTTGGCCTTGGTACACAATACACTTGCATGTTGGATCTCTGCAGGTCTTATTATGATTGTGGGGGGGGGGGGGGCGTAGTTTGATACATTCCAACAGAGAGGTTCCTAATTCTTCACATCTCACAATTAAACAGACTTCATGGGTCTATGCAGTAGGCAGCAAGAAAAAAAAATATATATGGCTTTTTACAGCCATTTAAAATCCCCAATACTATATTTGTTATGCCACAAACGCAATACAAATCAATTTGGAGTGAAGGAAAATTTTGAAATTCAGAAGCAAATTGGATACAATAGGCAACTTTTAAGCAAAACGTTTTAACTGAACCTTCTGTTGAATATGTTTCCGACCATAATTGTATCTTGTATGAACGTATGGAGTAGAAAAAGCGATGTATGGATGTACTATTTGATTCTAGGTTCAGGAGCAGTACCACGTCCCAACAGACCCATTCTCCTCGCTTCACTCAACACCATTTGTCTGAACAGGATTCAGTGAATGACGTCTAATATTTAAAATGAGTCATCCTGAATCGAGCCACTCAAAGAAGAGAGCATGAAGACAGCAACGACAGAACTGTTGTGCACTTTTGACACATCTGAAGACATAAATGCAGCACCTACAAGAGAAAACTGATGAAGTGAAATAAATGCCTCCAGACAGATATCTACTTAAACTTTCAACCTGTCCAGATGTCTTTCTAAACCAATAGAGTTCTAATAGAACAAAATGGCATCATAATATAACCCGTATACTGGGTGGTTTTGAGTAGAAGACATTGCACCTTTTGATCTGAAATGCCTCCTCAATTCAACAGTTTATTTCTGGTTGCAATGAGATAAGACCATTTCAGTCTTATAACTGCCTGCAAACACCTTCAGTTCAGAAGAACCCAGTACAGATGACAACCAGAACACCTTTTACACGAGGGAAAAACTGATGTCGGACTGAGGCCTAAGGTAATCTGAAAAAAGGCAACATGGACATGTTTCCAGGAAAGTTTAAGATGAAGAGGTGGTCAAAGTAGTGAAAATAAACATCTGTCAAGTTTTAACTTAAACTTAAATTAAAGTACCGAATAATCTGCAGTATTCCAGGTAGAAAGTACAAATAATTTTAAATCAATGTTGCAAATTGTTGTAACTTTGTAGCCCCCAAAACAATTGTGCCTGAATTCTGCAACATTACGGGGACAAACCTTCTTCCTTCCCCGTGAGTAAGTAGCATCTACACAGCGCCACCTACACTTTACACTTGTAAAGCTTACGAGTGTGCTGCCAATTTGGTCAGAAATACTGGAGGCGGAAGTACTATATGCATCTTTAAAATGTAGCGGAGTAAAAGTATTAATTTCTCAATAAAAATACTACTCAAGTTAAGTACAAATCCTGAAAAACTCTTCTTAAGTACTTGGCAGCTATGAGGGGCCCAGTGTATGTGGCCAGTCTAGCCATATCTAGACACGGCCCTGCTTGTCAACACATTTAGACTTTGTATTCTTCCAGGCCCCGAGCCGTCGGTTCGACCTTTGCCCGTCGCTGGTTAGTATTCCACTGGGCCATGTCCCGCCAGTGTAAGGTCACCTCTCCGTACAAGCGCGCAGGGGACATGTCCGACTGCGAACACGGAATCCTTAAAAAGACCCCCTCCCCTCCTTCCTCCAGCCCTTCCTCCTCCTCTATCCTCCTCCACTCCCCGACACAACGCACTCCCAGATGGTGCATTCAATCACCCGTCGTCCATGGACCTATACAGGACTGAATTTAGGTTGGCATAAAGAAGGAATTCTGTGTCTCTTCAGTTAAAGCGAGACACTGCATGTGGATAGCAAGAAAACATTTATATAAATAAGATTTGATCGATTTGAAACTATTGCTGAACATTACTGATATACATAATTATGGACATAATAATGGACAAATTATTTTCACGATAGAGCTAGGTTTAAATGTATGGTTTTATTTTGTTGATATATTAGGTACAAAGATTTATCAGAGGGGATTTTGGATTTAGGTTAGTTTTTGAATAAGAAACTGTAAAAAAAAACTTGAAACACCTTCCAAATCTTATTATACGTCCAAGCCTGAAAAGTGTGACGTCTGTAGGAGCAAAAACGGCCTTAAAGTATTGAAATGTCTGCACATGCGTGTGTATGTTTGTCCCATTTTTAGTCACTGCTGTCTCCCAGAAAGGGAATTACTGGTGTAGAGGTGGTTAGAAAGCTCAGGACGGATCTCATCCGTCCTGAGTACCTTAAGTCTCTGGATGTTGTAGGGCTGTCTTGGCTGACACGTCTCTGCAAACTCGCGTTTCTAGGCGCAGCCAGGGGCCGGAGGGTGTCCGGTTTGGGAACCTCAGGATCTCATCTCTGCTGTTTGCAGACGATGTTGTTCTGTTGGCTTCATCAAATCAGGACCATCAGCTGCACTGGGGCGGTTTGCAGCCGAGTGTGAAGCGGCTGGGATGAGGATCAGCACCTCCAAATCTGAGGCCATGGTTCTCCACCGGAAAAGGTGGCTTCCCCGCTTCAGGTTAGTGGAAAGTCCTTGCCTCAAGTGGAGGAGTTAAGTATCTCGGTGTCCTGTTCATGAGTGAGGGACGGATGGAGCGTGAGATCGATAGACGGTTCGGTGTGGTGACTGTTGTGGTGAAGAAGGAGTTGAATCTGAGGCAAAGCTCTCGATTTACCGATCGATCTACGTTCCCACCCTCACCTATGGTCATGAGATTTGGGTAATGACCGAAAGGACAAGATCGCGAATACAAGCGGCCGAAATGAGTTTCCTTCGCAGGGTGGCGGGGCGCACCCTTCGAGATCGGGTCAGGAGCTCAGTTACCCGACAAAACATTATTAAATAAGGGTATCTCAACATTGACTACTTAATGTATGTTTCGCCTTAAGTTCTCAGAGAGAGGAGCACATAAATGTAGCCCTCATGATGGAACCTACGGTCATGTGGGTAAAGCCTGGGACACACTAGAGGATGTTGAAATGTGGTACAAAGTGCATAAAACTCAGTTATGCACTTACTCATAAGAAGTAAGTGGTTACTTCATATGAGCCACAGTAAAAAGTGATTGTAGCCGTTCTCCAGCTTGTTTTTACTATTCCAAATACGTACACCTTTTTTTCTGCTGGGAAATGTTACAGTGGTACATGACGCTTATGTTATGTCAGTACACACAGGGACATACAGAGCTGAATGATTAATGGAGATTATTGTCCCACCCCGTCCTCCTGACAGTGTGTCGTTCAGTACTGCGATAACGCCGGACTGCATCATTTACTCAGATCTGCCGATAAACCATGATGACAGTCCGATGCAAAGATAGATAATGAGCTCTGTGAACTTCCTCGTTCAGAATAATAAACAGATGATGAAAGCCCCGTCTTTAACTTTAGACTGTTTTAGCGAAACTCTAACAGATGGATGTCTCTGAAGCTCTGGTGCTGTTAAAGAGGTGATTCTTATTCAGGTTAATGTCTGTCTGAGCTTTCCAAAGCGGTTGCTATTTAGCCGTCTAGAAAACACGTTCCATGTTCTGGAGCTTGTGCCGTCATGGCAGCTGGTCAGGCTCCATTCTGTCTGCAGTCCGCCTCATCTCAGGGCACAGAAGTTTGTTAAAATCCATATTTATCTTTTTTATTTTACATTTATCGCATCTACGAGGGCTAACAGGGCACACGACTGAGCTGCTAAAATTGACCAATGACAGCGTGAGGAAGTAGGAGGAGGGACAGGGAGGAAGAGCAGCCAATCAGTGTTCAGAACAGGAGAACGTGCTCCAACCACAGAGAGAGCATTTAAAGCACTGGCATCCATACAATATGGACGCCCCTTTCCCTGACTGTTTCATTTGTATCTGCAAAGTCTTATGTCCTTAATGAGGCGTAGTGTCATCCAGTTTAAAGGAAACAGTTTGTCCGGATAAATAAATAGTTAATCAATATTTGGACCAAAACTGTTTGTTTTCAAAATGTATGGGGAATCTCTAAACCTTTGGAATCAGGATCTAGTGTGTGCTCATTTGTGACAAAGTAGGTTTTAGGTTACTTTGGCTATATCCACACGAAGACAAAACGCTTATATTTTCAGAAACGTTCTTTGTAAGCACGAAGCCAGCTTAGTAAATGTGTGCGTCCACATGGGTCGACTCAGGTCTGTGAAAACGGTGTGATTCATCTGCCAGGCCTGTGTGTGGCGCTGTGACGCTAACGCAGATAATAGAACAAGATGTAGAGGGCGCATGCGCAGTAAACCTTTCTGGAATGTAAACAGTGAAAATTAAACGGATTCAAGGATTATGATTTACGGAAGAGACGAGGAGGCGAGTTTATTCTTCAGACGTAACGGGACTAAAGCAGAAAAACCTGTCAGTGACCGGACTTTGACTGTCTGTCCAACAACAGAGACTGACTCGGCCATGTTTTTCTACTTATCACCTGTGGCTTGCGGATTACAGTGGAGCAAAACGGAGCGGAGTAAAACCATCATAGATCCATGAGTAAAACTCATTATAAGGTCAGTAGATTATGGATAACAGACTCCACCCCTGTGCTGTGATGTCATCGTTTTAGTAAAAGTTGCGGAGACGTTGTAACAACGGCGCCACGTAAACGGCGTTTTGAGATCTTTCCACTCTGGGACCTAGTTTGGAAAATGTTGGTTTACAGACCCCCAAAACGCCGGACTCGTATGGATGATACACTGGATTGATAAAATATCTTTGCGTTTGGTCCTCAGCTTGACTTCGTATGGACAGGGCCTTTGTCCCTTTTTAATGTCTTTAAACATGTTGGTTATAAGTTTACGTATTCATTGTTTCATAGTTATAATTTTGCAATATCCAAACTAAACAGTTAAACATAAGTATCCCGGCTTTGTTTTGTTTTTTTTCAGTTAAAGCTTCACACAGTATTTACGTTAAATGTTTCATTTTTGTTAATAGTAGTGCAATCAAGGTAATACTTGCCACCTGGTCTGGGGAGGGGCTTCCTGCTGGGGGAGGGGCTTCCTGCTGGGGGAGTGTTAAAAGGTGCTGGCAACAAGTATGGAGGACCATGTAGCTGGGTACATGTGGTGTGTTTTCCTGAGTTCAGTTAAGTTCTGTTTGTTTGTTTCTGTTCAGCATTATCGATAGTTATTTTTTGGTACAAATGTAAAGTTTGATTTGACCACGGTGGAAATAAAAGTCGGCTACTATGGAAATGTCTGAGTCTGCCTCCTACTTGACCACATTGGCCAGCTTCCCCACATCATTGAAACATCAAATTTCGATAGTCTGCCACAGTGGCTCAGATGGTAGAGCTGGTCATCCCCAAACCGAGAGGTTGGCGGTTCGAATCCCGGCTCTGCGGGCGCAGACTGTCTTTGTGTCATGGGCAAGACTTCACCCACCGCCTTTGAAATCTGCTGTGCCTTCTGGAAATCAGTCCTCCAAAGATGTCGCCGATAAACTATGGATAGATTTGCTGTTCAGAATTTATGACAATCCCAGCGTACGCACTCAAAGGATAGAGTCTAAACTGCGACTAATCAAAATTCTCAAGCTACATATCCAATGTCCAATCCCCCAAAGCGCACTTTTGAATTATTTAGCCCAAGTCATTTGGCTGGTCCTGCAGAGTGTCCCATCTATTTTGCCAACCTAATCTTTGTCATTTACTGGTGCAATTTCAAACTCTTCCTGGCAGGTTATGTTTGTCAACTGTTTCTCTCTGGACACAGTTTGTCTTGCTATTCTGTGTCTAGAGACTGGGGGGCTTGCTTTGTCTTTTGAAACGTTGTCGTCCCAGCTACTCTGCTATTGAAGGGAAAGTGTATGTATATATTTGAATTTGCTCATGCAGGGAGCTTTGACCTGCGCATTTGGCCCTTTCCCCATCCCGTACGCTGGGGCGCAAACTCGTACAAGCATGCTTTCCACTTACCATGGCGCAGGAGGACAACATTAAAGGCACATCTTGCATATTCTGATCTAACTTAGGTGACAGTTGCGGCTTTCCTCGTGGGTGAACTGTGTTGCCGGTAACATTTGTGCATTTGCGGGAGTGCTGAGGGTTAAGACACATGCTGTCAGCCATGCTTCAAGATCATAGAGTTGGTCATGGGAGGTTTAGTTGGCGAAATGTTGCACTTAACAATCTAATCTAAGATTTGGTTTAGGTGCAGCATGCTGAAAGTGTTTAGATGAACCAGCCAAGACTGGAACCTCTGCTCATCCCCCTGAGCCCAGAGGGGTGTGATTGACAGGAAAATGCACATATAGCGCCTTATACAAGTTAAAAAGGATCTTCTACTGCCGATGTGTTTATTATGTAGAACAATGACACGCAAATGTCATTATAGGCAACTATAATATTTTTTTAAAAATCAGCAGGTGTTACTTAGTTAAAAATAAGTATTGCTTCTTCAGGGCTTGGTAATTGGCTGCAATTTCCAGTCCAGTTGCATTTTTTTGTATTATTAGAGTTATATTTCAAATTGCTGGAACCTTTATTGTTTCAGAAAGGTCTTTTACATTCACATGAGCCATAATTTAGTCCAATGTATATCTACTTTATCACGAGTGTGCATTGCATTGAGATTTTTCGATGTCACATTGCAAAATGTGGGGATTGTAAAATCGTGAGCCTGATCTTGTCTGCACTGGTCTGCACTCATCTGCAGTCATCTGCTCTCGTCTGCTGTCGTCTGCTCTCATCTGAACTCGTCTGCTCTCATCTGAACACGTCTGCTCTCGTCTGCACTCGTCTGAAGTCGTCTGCACACATCTGCTCTCGTCTGCACACGTCTGCTCTCATCTGCACTTGTCTGCGTTTGTCTGCACACGTCTGCTCTCGTCTGTGCATACGTCTGCTCTTATCTGCACTTGTCTGCTCTCATCTGAACTCGTCTGCTCTTGTCTGCACACGTCTGCTCTCGTCTGTGTTTGTCTGCACTCGTCTGCTTTCATTTGAACTCGTCTGCTCTCGTCTGTGTTTGTCTGCACTCGTCTGCTTTCATTTGAACTCGTCTGCACACGTCTGCTCTCATCCGTACGCGTCTGCTCTCGTCTGCACACGTCTGCTCTCGTCTGTGTTTGTCTGCACTCGTCTGCTTTCATTTGAACTCGTCTGCACTCGTCTGCTCTCATCTGAACTCGTCTGCTCTCGTCTGCACACGTCTGCTCTCGTCTGTGTTTGTCTGCACTCGTCTGCTTTCATTTGAACTCGTCTGCACTCGTCTGCTCTCGTCTGCACACGTCTGCTCTCGTCTGTGTTTGTCTGCACTCGTCTGCTTTCAGTTGAACTCGTCTGCACACGTCTGCTCTCGTCTGTGCACACGCCTGCTCTCATCTGCACTTGTCTGCACTCGTCTGCTCTCATCTGAACTCGTCTGCTCTCGTCTGCACACGTCTGCTCTCGTCCGCACGCCTCTGCTCTCGTCTGCTCTCGTCTGCACACGTCTGCTCTCGTCTGTGCACACGTCTGCTCTCATCTGAACTCGTCTGCTCTCGTCTGCACACGTCTGCTCTCGTCTGCACACGTCTGCTCTCGTCTGTGTTTGTCTGCACTTGTCTGCTTTCATTTGAACTCGTCTGCACACGCCTGCTCTTATCTGCACTTGTCTGCACTCGTCTGCTCTCATCTGCACGCGTCTGCTCTCGTCTGCTCTTGTCTGCTCTCATCTGAACTCGTCTGGTCTCGTCTGCACTCATCTGCACTGGTCTGCAGTCATCTGCTCTCGTCTGCTCTCGTCTGCACTCGTCTGAACTCGTCTGCTCTCGTCTGCACTCGTCTGCTCTCATCTGCACGCGTCTGCTCTCGTCTGCTCTTGTCTGCTCTCATCTGAACTCGTCTGGTCTCGTCTGCACTCATCTGCACTGGTCTGCAGTCATCTGCTCTCGTCTGCTCTCGTCTGCACTCGTCTGAACTCGTCTGCTCTCGTCTGCACACGTCTGCTCTCGTCCGCACACGTCTGCAGTCGTCTGAACTCATCTGCACTTGTCTGCACTCGTCTGAACTCATCCGCACGCGTCTGCTCTCGTCTGCTCTCGTCTGTGTTTGTCTGCACTCGTCTGCTTTCATTTGAACTCGTCTGCTCTCGTCTGCACTCCAAGTAGATATATAAAAGATTGAAAGTTCATAACATTTCAACTGGACATTTTTTATAGTTGCCTGAGGTTTTAAGAGTCATCCAACTCTCTTCTTCAGGGGCCAATTCCCATAGATGTTAGATTGGGTGGTGACATCCTCCAGTGCAACAGGTGTTGTAGATTGCACAGTCACCAGGAAGAACTTGCTAAACTCTGATTCAATAAAAGAGATTGTCCTCAATCATCCAGGTAGATATATAAAAGATTGAAATTTCAAAACTGAATTGGCCCCTGAAGAAGAGAGTTGGATGACTCTTGAAACGTCGGGAAACTATGAAAAATGTCCACTTGAAATGTTTTTAACTTTCAAATCTTTCATTATAGGGTTTCTTTATGTTTTACTTTCATGGCGACTGGTTGTGGACTGATCGATTTCTGTTTAATTGGTTCGGGAGAGACATTTTTTCCTACAGTAACATTTGCTTAAGGCCAGGCCCGAATCAATTCCATGGCTTTGGACTGGGAATATGACTTGTGTCTATTCCTACAATGTTGTACATGTGCAACAGATGAACACAACATGCCAGACCAAAGAACATGTCTCCTTTACGTTTTAGTTCATAAAATGATAAAGGAAATTCTCTGGAGAATTCAAACCCCTGCTTGACAATAAAGAGAGCAGTCAGCCTGACAAAACTGTGAAAAATTAAGAGAGAAACAACGAAGCACCTCTGGGCTCTGACCAATTATCCAGCAGGGGGCCCTTTTGACCTTACTTGCCTGTATGAGGGTTAATCACCTAAGCCTTCTTAATTGTTGGTTACACGGCTGAGCGCTCCCGCATGCGGCTGGTCCTCTCGCCCACTGACTGTTAAACGCTTTCCCCAGATGGCCCGTTAGCGTGCTTGCACTCATTACTCGGGGGTATCATTAGGTAAACGCCTCAGATTGATTTCCGCGGATTCTTTCAAACACCGGCGTTAAGCAATTTGTCCAGAGGGCGGTCTTCAGGACGTGTTTTTTTTTTAATAACCTATTGTGAAAACCCTGCACCGGAGCTTTTAGCAAATTAGTCCTATACCTTTAAGGACCAGAGAAGGAGCAAGCACTAGATCAGCCATTAGATTATGACCACTCAGACTGGAAACATTTGTTTATTATTTATTCATTCACAGGAAAGGTTGGTTTGGTTTGGACCCGTTTTGATGACAGAACTTAGAACTTGAGTGTATTTGATTCTTTTAGTTTGATTTGCCCACTTTTGGTTTGTCGCCATTCAGCCTAGTTTGGGTCTGTTTAGTCCTGGTTTGAGTCTGATTTAGTCCTGGTTTGAGTCTGGTTTAGTCCTGGTTTGGGTCTGGTTTGGGTCTGGTTTAGTCCTGGTTTGGGTCTGGTTTAGTCCTGGTTCAGTCCCGGTCTGGGTCTGGTTTGGTCCTGGTTTAGTCCTGGTTTGGGTCTGGTTTGGTCCTGGTTTAGTCCTGGTTTGGGTCTGGTTTAGTCCTGGTTTGGGTCTGGTTTGGTCCTGGTTTAGTCTCGGTTTGGGTTTGGTTTGGTCCTGGTTTAGTCCTGGTTTGGTCCTGGTTTGGTCCAGGTTTAGTCCAGGTTTAGTCCTGGTTTAGTCCTGGTTTGGGTTTGGTTTGGTCCTGGTTTGGTCCTGGTTTAGTCCTGGTTTAGTCCTGGTTTGGGTCTGGTTTAGTCCTGGTTTAGTCCAGGTTTAGTCCCGGTTTGGTCCTGGTTTAGTCCCGGTTTAGTCCTGATTTAGTCCAGGTTTAGTCCTGATTTAGTCCAGGTTTAGTCCAGGTTTAGTCCAGGTTTAGTCCCGGTTTGGTCCTGGGTTATAGGCTCGACACTCCGGAGCCGGTGTCGCTCCTCATCACTTCATGTCCAGTGGAACTCCCGTGCCCCCCCTCCTGCAGCCCAGTGACCGGCGACGCTCATGCATGTTGTCCTGTCGCTTGGTGCTACGACCAGTCGGAGTTTCCTTCACAACGTGCTGTCTGTACTCAGCACCAAGAGTGTGTGCAGTTAACATTCAGCAGCTCTCGTCTTGGCCAGTTTTTATGAGTATTTATGCCCCGGGACGTTTTTATTTCTCTTTTGTCAAAAGGGCCGGCCAGAGAAAACCCATTTTCGCAAATCTTTTCCCTTTTTCCTCATATTTTTCCAAATGTGCCCCCCATTTGCACTCTCATTTCTTCCTTTTTTAAATTTTATTATATTTATATTTTTTCCAAATGTTTTTCCCCATTTTCCCCTCATTTCTTCCTTATTTTCCCCATTTATTTATTTATTTATTTATTTTTTAATTCAACCTAATTTCCCCCATTTCTTCCTGATTTTTTTTTCCCAACCCCACCATTTGGATTATGATCTCAAAGACAATATATTGCCCAGCTCTAGTGTATATCAAAAACAAGGTGACAGAACCTTAATGACTTCGGATACTGCCATTGTGTCCTCGGGCAAGGCACTTTACCCCAGAAGATTTTATAAGAGCTTCTATTGGCGACAGTTGGAGGAGCTGTCGGAGCAGAGTGTAGCATCTACGTTAGTTTGTCCCGGGGCCACTGTGGCGCAGCATATGAAAGAGTCTTTGGTCATAATGTTATGGCTGATCTGAATACGTGTCCACAGGGCAGTAAGGCAAACAGCAGGGCAGTCCCTAAACACGCGGCTCATTCTGGATAAACGTTGAAATCTTCTTTCTGTTTATACAGTCGAGTGTGAGACTTAAGAGTACTTTCATTGATTCAGTGTTAATTTAGCTGACAAAAGTAGAAGTAGTACTTTTCTTAACGTATGTCAAAAAGCATTCTGCGTTTTTTACAGCTGAAAAGCATATCCATTAAAGTGCATATGACAGGCGTTTCAACACAATTCAAATTCAAATCAAATGCAAAGAGAAACTTTTTCATGTATATTTTGTGTAGATAACTTTTGGGGCCCCCGAATGGATTTCACTTTGGATACCCCTCTTTTGCAGAGGTGGGTAGAGTGGGTAGAGTAGCCAAAATATTTACACAAGTAAGAGTAATGTTACTTTGAAATAAAGTTGCTCAAGTACAAGTAAATACAGTAAATACTCCGGTAAAAGTAAAAAAGTTAAATGTAATTGTTTAAGTGTAAACGTCTGATTCATGTTTAAGTAGTGACGTAAATGATGAGAAACAAAACATGAAATGATGTAAAAAATCCTAATATTTCCAAAGAAAATACCATAAAATGTATTGAATATATATTTGAAGAAAAAGGGGCACGGAACACAAACTACATGTATTTTAGATCGACATAAAGCTTTTGTAACTTTAAAATTCACTCATAAGTTACAACTCAAGTAAGAGTAAAGACGCTTCATTACAATATGAAGTATATTAAGGCTGGATGATATTGGCCAAAACTAATATCTCAGTATTTTTGGGGACTTACTTGCTAACGATAACGAAGCGATATTTTCAGGAATATTCTCATTGTTATTCCTATTATTTCCATATTTTTCCATTTATTTCCACAATTTCCCCCCAATTTTTTGTCCCTATTTCTTCCTAATTTTATTCATCCCAATTCTTTACCCCATTGTATTAATCAGAGATACACTCGCATGTCTTCATAAGTACGCTCAGAAGTACTCGAGTATTAAAATGTGACTGAAAAGCATTCCATCTGACCTGTGGAAGGCCTGACTTCACTGAACACAATGAAAACCTGTCATGAGCACTTTAATTCCAACGTGCGCCTCACACGTGGAAGGGGGGGTGTGGGGGGGGGGGGGAAGCACAGGCGTGTGTATGTGTGGGCATGTTACCTGGCAATGACAAACAGCACGCAACTGACCCCCAAGCAAGCCAGCAGAATATACATCCAGATATCGGGCGAGAGCGGGTTGAGGAAGGAGAAGACGCCCGGGTTGGTGCCGTTGGGTTTGCGGTAGAGGATGCTGATGCCCAGGGTCATGTAGGGCTTGGAGAAGTCGATCACCTTCTCACGGACGTACGTGATGGCCAGCGGGGCCACGGCCAGGTCGGCTTTCTGCGAGGGAAGGAGAAGTAAACGCAGGGGGTGAGGAGGAGTGAGGCGGACTGTGTGCCCTCTCTTTGCTCGTGCTTTGCAGTGAAGGCTACGCTGTGGAACACTCCCAAGTCACGGTTACATATTACAAGAGTCACTTAAGTAAGCGTGGGAACCTCTGGGTACCTCACGATTCGATACGATACGCGATACATGGCTCACGATAACGGTTATCTCACGATACGCCGATAATCGATATATTGCACAAAAATAAGCTACGATACATCACGGTTAAAAAAAAAAAACATGCTACTTTTAACCCTTATTTAAACATACAACATATTATTCATCATTTACATTTCTTTTCATGTGCTTTGTACCACTTTTATAAATGATCCCTGACTTACTCACTGGAAATGGGTCTATAGATCTGTTAGCGACTTATTTACATTTAAATAAACAAGAAACCACAGTCCTATTTAAAAAGAAATAAATCAACCCCAAATTTATCTTATTTATAATTATAAAAAACATAATTAAAAGTAATTTATTTGTGTGACAGTGTTTGGTCCACGTGCTTAAAACTGTAGTGCTGCCCCCTGCTGTCCTGACTGAATTCTTGATCATTGTTGGCCTCTATTGACTGTGAAAACAGTGGAGCACTGCTGCCTCATTAGTATGCATGACGTCATCAAAAGTATTGATATCGGAATAAAAAGTATCGGTATCGTATTGTCCCGCAAAATATCGTGATATATTGGGAAATCGATATATTGTCACACTCCTAGTCAGGAGCTAATGGGGCTTTCAATAAAATGAACAAATGAACATTATTTACATAATTTATCACTTGATTTGAATCCACATTTGGAAGTTTTGTGTGTAGTCAACGATGCTAAGTGGAGTTCCAACCATGACGTCGCCTCCACAAGACCACGCAAGATTTAAACTAACCGTATACCTGACGCTAACTCTAACCTTAAAGGGGCATTATGTACGAGTGGTCAGCATGGCACCTTTACTTTCCATCACAGTGGTCTCGAGGACGCTCCAGGATCAGTTGTTTGGAAGGTTTTCTCTTCTGACGGAGCCTCTCCCCAGAAAACCCACAAACTAATTGTTGCAGAGGCCACTGTGATCGAAAGTAAATAAACCAAGCTGAGCGCTGACCACTCACACAGCTAACGGTCAAATATGCAAAAATATAACAAAAAGTAACCCTAACCTTACCTGAGCCCTAACCCTACGGACAGTGGAGTTCACAAAAGATCTATTCTGCATCCCTAAGCGTCCCGGTGTCTCTGCTGGTGAGGCGTAAAAGAACTGACTGCCTGCTCCTGTCCCGAGGCTGTGCGAATCCCGCCCGACCCCGTGAAATTAGCGGTGGGTCCTGCAAGTCCCGTGTTGCAGGTCTCTGATTGAATCACTGCAAGAAGGCTTACAGTAGCGTTTCAACTGAGCGTAGTCGCCGAAGAAAGTCAGAGCGGACATGTCTCATTAGCATGACATTAGCAAGTGCTTTCTGAACCAGAACCGTAAATGAGCCACCGTTAGCTTGACACCAACGTTACACACAGGGTCAAATCCCGTAATGTACTTGTCGTCAAAGCAGAGCAAGCGTCATCTCTATGGAGACGAGCTGGTGATGCCCCAAGTCAGGCCTTTCACCGATAAAACCAACCGCGATGAAATGAAACGCTTGCATTTGATCGGAACGACGATGAACTGAGGACAGAGCGAGCGAGCCGAGGAGACCGGAGCGAGGCCGACACAGATGGCTGACAGGTGAGGTGAGGAAGGGTGAAGGGCCTCGAGGGGCCGATAAAAAGACACGGAGCAGTCGGCGTTATGTGCCGCGGGTGTGCGCACAGCTGCGGGTCAATATGCACACGGCTCTAATCACCGGACACGTTTCTCTTTAGCTTCTGTTTAATGACCGCAGTTCAATTACACGCCGCTGATTACGGAAAACACGGCACGGAAGCTCTTCTCTTTTCAAAATGCTTTTATGAACCTCTTTTACTCCCGCAGGTAAACATCGAACAAATGCACTTCCGGGATGTCGCCGCGGCGTGTCTTCTCGGCTGATTTACACAAGTTTTGCCGCCATTTTCTTTTTCCGGTTAAAGGTAGAACGAGAGCTCCGATGTGCGAAAGCTAAAAAGTCCAAAAGACTAAAACTATAACCAAGAGCGCTGCCATAGGTGACACTGTTGCTGTCCCGGGGGGCTCGTTCACGTATTTGAAGAGCCCCCTTCATCCAACGATTTGACCTCAAGCCCTGTCATGATGTGGTTTATCCTTTTGCAATGATCGGAAACGGCAGATTTGCGCGGGCTCGTTCTTGTCGGATTGCAGGGTGAGGGTCTTAAATCCGAAATGCGTCACTTGTCTCTTCGCTGTCGTACTCACGTGGTCGATGAGCTCGCGGATCATGCCGTTCCACTCGCCCGTGCCCTCGTCCAGGACTCCGTACCTGCCGTCCTCCACCAGGCGGACCTCGTAGCGGAACCCCAAGATGGCCGACAGCTCCTTCAGCAGGTCGATGCAGTAGCCCTCGAAGCGGTCATTCCCGTACAGGGGCTTGTCCGACTTCTTAAACATGACGTACGGCTCCTCCTGGGAAACAAAGGGGTAATATTGTCCAGTGATGGAGGAAATACTCAAAGTCAGTTTTTATGAGTTACCACCAGGGGTTAAAGTGGGCGGGAACTAGGGCTGAAAGATATATCGTTATCATATCGATATCGAGATATGAACATTCAAGATATCAATATCGCAGAAGCAAAATATATCGTTATCGTATTGATATTGAGATTTGAATATTCAAAATATTAAAATAAAAAAAGCAAGATATAAACGATATAGATTTTCATCAATAAAACTGCACTCTTTTGTATTATTCTTTTGTATTATGTTTTACTTTTCTGAAAAATGCTTAGTTTTCACCTAACCCATTGGATATCGTATTGTATCGATATTGAGATATGACATTTTTTCCATATTGTTCAGCCCTAGCGGGAACGTGGCAAAAAAAAGTTGATGATTGCGACTTTGTCATTTTCGCACAACGAAAGTCTGCCTGTGAGATAAATCAATGCAATAAAAATACTACGTCAGGCCAGGGGTAGGAACCCGGCACCTTGGGTAGTTTTATTGTTCATTTGCTAAATGTGCGCTGGACAAAAGTCCACTCTTCAGAGAGAAACAGGAGACATTAGATCAGCAGCAGGTCAGTCCGCTCCTCATGCGCGCCTCATTTATCACGAAATCATACACTTTACGGACATAAACTAATTCATAAACCAAGCTTTTGCCCTCTTTTTATTTCATATAAATCAGCCTTATATTTTCGGTTTTACAGATACATTTAGGAAGCATAAGAGAAAAGGCAATAAAACAGTGCGGCGTTATGGCGCTCAGTTACGGCACGATGTATTTGCTCTGATCTGATCCTCTGGATCTGCCCGTGGTTTAAGAGTAACAATAGAGTCATGAATCCGGGCTAAAGTTGAGCCTTTAGACTCGTCGGATGAGCAGCTACAGACGGAGGAAAAACAGGGGCGGAGCTGACACAGGCCGCAGAGGGACTTGGGCCACAGCAGAAGGGGGCCCACAGGGAAACACTTACACAGGATTTTGATCAAAACAATAGATATATTAGGTATATATAAAAAAATAACTTTTTAGGAAAGTAATCATAAAGTAGGTCTGATGTTCATCACTGTATAAGGCTAATTTAAACAGCATATGTTTGCCTAAAATACACCAGACTGCACTAAATTGTATCTGATTATTAAAATAATTTCCTGGGTAGGACTGGCTGTTACTCTATTTTTCCGGGAGTATCTCAAACAAGAACCTGCAGTTGATCCTGCATTCGACCAACCCTTCAATGCCGCTGGACCCATCTCCAGCCGTGGAGCCAGGCTGATAGTTAAAATCACTTGGCTGAAGGATTAACCTATTGTACATGTTTTGGTTGATGGGGGAAACTGGAGGAAACCCATTCAGATGCAAGAGAGAAATAAACTCCTCACAGAAAGGCCCGCACGGTCCGGGAATCGAACCTGCAACCTTCTTGCTGTGAAGCAAGAGCACTAACCGCTCAGTCGCCATGCTGCTTCAGTGTTTGAGATAGTTTGCTGAATGTCTCTCCACACACTTCCCTGCTTTTCACCCTGAACTCCCCAGTCATATAAAGCCTTTAGCCTCATGGCCCCCTGGCCCGGTGTAGCCCCATGGTGCACACAGCAGTGTCTCCTCACCAGGATGGTGGAGACGCGCAGGGACTTGTTTGCCAGCGAGTCGGTGACGTTAGCTCCCTTGCTCTTGTGGCTGTCTGTCATGTTGAGGCCGCTGGGGGGGTCCCATGTTCCGATCTGTCCAAAACAAGACAGGCACACATCGGTTAGCGTCGTTCCTGCAGATATGATATTCAGAACACACTTTGGGGAGGAGAGAGGGCTGTGGGGTAGAGCAGAGCCAGACCAGACTGGTTTTGCTGGAGTAAAGGAATAAATACAAGAGACTGAGGTGCATTTCAATTCATTATTGAAATATTATCAAGGACAAAGTGATTTCTAGCATGGCAGGGGAGACGCTGCAGGTGAATGGGGAGACAGATTCAATTCAGAGATATCAAGTTAAACATTTTGCTGTAGATTACTGCTATAAACATGAGAGGTTTTCAGAGGGGATTTTTGACCTTCTTTAGTTTTTTTTAATGAGCTAATGATAAGTGAAAAAAAATAAAAAATAGAAAAATGGGGGCGACGGTGGCGCAGATGGTAGAGCGGGTCGGCTCATGATCGGAAGGTCCGGGGTTCGAATCCCGCCTCCTGAAGGTGCACATTGTCGTTCTGTCCTTGGGCAAGACACTTCACCCTCCTTGCCTCCAGTGTCTGCGTACACTGGTGTGTGAATGAGAGTGTGAATGGGCCCCCTATGAGAGACCAACAGGCCCGTTTGGAACCATGAGGCCGTCCTTCTGTGGACCCACCACCTGCAGGAGGAGCCATAGGGGCTGGTGCTATGTGCACTTTGTGATTTTATCTGTGAAAAGCGCTTTATATATAAACTTTACTTACTTACTTACTATGTGATTTGGGCAGCTCCAACGGCTGCCCAAATCCATAAAAAATAAAGTGTGGAGTCTGTAGGAGCTGCTAAAGTGGACATATTGTTGCAAGAGTGGAACGAAAACCTCATTTGGAGAAAACAGCCCCAGAGTTTAGTAACGTCTGCACACAGGCACTGCTGTCTCCCACAAAGGAAATGACCATATTTGGATTACAGCATCATCTCGGTGACAGCCTTTCACAGTACAAATGAATATGTCAATATTTGTGAATGAATACGTGTGGGAAATGTTGTAGTTACTTTGTGGAAATCTCCAACAAAACGTCATAAAATAAGCACCGCAATGGGTAAATTTGGTCTTTTTTATACTTTGACATTAAAACTAAGATGTTACGGGAGAAAACTCAACATTGACCACTGTGTTGTGCACTAGAAGTGACCTCCACATTTTTAATAGGCCGTCACCAAATCCATAAGCCATCCTAGGACACATTTTAAGCATTTCTGCACTTATTACAGCACCTTTGATTTGTTAACATGCTGTTAGCTAAAATTAAGCAGGTTTATTGCCATTAAGGTATTTCTGATTTGCCAATTCCCAAATATTGTAACATATTCGTGACACATGCCAGTATTTATCATTTCATTGCTGAAGCGATGATGATTCACCTTCTCCAGCCCGTCCTCTTTAAGGCTGATGACGTCCAGGTCGAAGTCTGTCCTCAGTCCGTTTGACCTGTTGAAGAGGACTCGGCCCGTCAGGCCGTCCCACTGGGCCTGTGTGGGCAGATAGGATCAGCGCAATTATTCAAGGTGGAACAACCAAGTCCCTGGACCAACAGCATCAACAGTATGTTGTTTGCACTGATGCATTACTGGATTTGTCTTTGTCATCTATTTTTGGTTGGCAGACTTTTCAACAAGTGTTAAACTTTTCAATTTGTGGTAGCCTATCGTTTATTGGCACCCAGCCCGTCCCAAAACCAGACTTGGCCAAATAAGCCGAATTTAGTGAGTGCGCCAGGCGTGCGTAATATCCGCCTGGCCTTGTGGGTGGGTGTGTAAGTGGGTGTGTACCTCTTTGATGAGGTTGATGAAGCGTCCTCCGAACCTCCAGGGCTTGTGCCTGTTGCACTGCAGAGAGCTGACTGTGATCTGCTGGGCCTGCTGCACCGCCACGGCGACCACGTGCACCGCGTCGTACATCAGCGCCGCGTCCGTCTGTCAAACGAAACAAAACAATATATTTACACGCCTTTACAACCTCGAGAGACCGGCCCTCACGCCTGAGACTCGGGTCAACTGGGGACTCAACACGAGAAATCCTGTGCACCCCAGTGGTGACGCTGTATCAAAACCTTTCCAGGGGATGAAAAACAGTGAACAAGAAACAAGCACATCTGGACAATTAAACTCCAGCTCCTCGTCCTGTCTCAAATGGAGTGATATCAGAATATGTCTGGCAGAAGTTTTCTCCCGGTACTCTTGTTTCTCCTACCACTAAAACATGTACAATAGGCCAGGATGAATGTAGTGAGTGCAATGGGCGAGGAACGCACTTCTCTATGGTCCTCATAGCGGAGAGCTAACATTGCTGTAGTACCACCCCCTGGTGGCCAGGGGCGACTCCAAAAGACACTTTGGAAACAGGATTCTAATGGGACTTCAGACCTAGAACGGCTTAAAAGCCTGGCTCCAAACAGTTTTATTTGTTCTCAAATTCGCTATGACCCATGTGACAACGCTGGGGTAGGTGAAGTATTTTTTTTAACCACGCTGGTCTTCGTACATCAGCCCTAAAAAGTGGAAGCCTTTTCAGTGTATTGACTGGAGCTGCGCTGGCTGGAGACGAAGAGAGTTTCACAGACGACTCGGGACCTCTACAATGAATGGGGCTGAATGGAACACCGGCTATCTCTTATATATTATATCTATAAGTGGTTGGTTGTGGTGGGAGGGGCCGATGGCACAGAATGGTTGCCTCGCTCCCGTCAGTCTACCCAGGGTGGGACCTGTGGCTACAATAGTAACTTACCACCACCAAGTGTGGCGTGAATGAGCAATGACAGTGTAGTGCTTTGAGAAATACAGGCTTGAAAAGCGTGTGTGGCTTATACAAGTATAAGCCATTATTATCTCGGAGGCCCGACACACAGCGCCTTATGAACATGTAGGAAGTGTTGGCACTGTAGTGACAATGAGAAAATGAACAAATCAGCCACTTATCCTGGCTGTGTCTAAAGAGGTTAGTGAATGTGAGCTGTAATCAAAGCTGAATGCAGTCCAGAGGAATAAACATATACAGTGCCTTGCGAAAGTATTCGCCCCCCTTGAACTTTTCGACCTTTTGCCACATTTCAGGCTTCAAACATAAAGATATAAAACTGTAATTTTTTGTGAAGAACCAACAACAAGTGGGACACAATCATGAAGTGGAACAAAATGTATTGGATATTTCAAACATTTTTAACAAATAAAAAACTGAAAAATTGGGCGTGCAAAATTATTCAGCCCCTTTATTTTCAGTGCAGCAAACTCTCTCCAGAAGTTCAGTGAGGATCTCTGAATGATCCAATGTTGACCTAAATGACTAATGATGAAAAATAGAATCCACCTGTGTGTAAACAAGTCTCCGTATAAATGCACCTGCTCTGTGATAGTCTCAGAGGTCAGTTTAAAGCGCAGAGAGCATCATGAAGAACAAGGAACACACCAGGCAGGTCCGAGATACTGTTGTGGAGAAGTTTAAAGCCGGATTTGGATACAAAAAGATTTCCCAAGCTTTAAACATCCCAAGGAGCACTGTGCAAGCGATAATATTGAAATGGAAGGAGTATCAGACCACTGCAAATCTACAAAGACCCGGCCGTCCCTCTAAACTTTCAGCTCATACAAGGAGAAAACTGATCAGAGATGCTGCCAGGAGGCCCATGATCACTCTGGATGAACTGCAGAAATGTACAGCTGAGGTGGGAGACTCTGTCCATAGGACAACAATCAGTCGTATACTGCACAACTCTGGCCTTTATGGAAGAGTGGCAAGAAGAAAGCCATTTCTTAAAGATATCCATAAAAAGTGTCGTTTAAAGTTTGCCACAAGCCACCTGGGAGACACACCAAACATGTGGAAGAAGGTGCTCTGGTCAGATGAAACCAAGATCCAACTTTTTGGCAACAATGCAAAACGTTATGTTTGGCGTAAAAGCAACACAGCTCATGACCCTGAACACACCATCCCCACTGTTAAACATGGTGGTGGCAGCATCATGGTTTGGGCCTGCTTTTCTTCAGCAGGGACAGGGAAGATGGTTAAAATTGATGGGAAGATGGATGGAGCCAAATACAGGACCATTCTGGAAGAAAACCTGATGGAGTTTGCAAAAGACCTGAGACTGGGACGGAGATTTGTCTTCCAACAAGACAATGATCCAAAACATAAAGCAAAGTCTACAATAGAGTGGTTCACAAATAAACATATCCAGGTGTTAGAATGGCCAAGTCAAAGTCCAGACCTGAATCCAATCGAGAATCTGTGGAAAGAACTGAAAACTGCTGTTCACAAACGCTGTCCATCCAACTTCACTGAGCTCCAGCTGTTTTGCAAGGAGGAATGGGCAAATATTTCAGTCTCTCAATGTGCAAAACTGATAGAGACAAACCCCAAGGACTTACAGCAGTAATCGCAGCAAAAGGTGGCGCTACAAAGTATTAACTTAAAGGAATAGGCCACCGTTTTTACATACTGACATATGTTCTTACCTTACCTTAGACTAGTTGATATGTACCTGTCTGGTCTTTGTCCGTGCGCTCTGTCATGCAAACGGAGCACAAACGCAGCCTCCTCCACATACTGTATAGTTCCAAATCAGCTCCCGTTAGAAGCTACCAAACTCTTCCACGTTGTCCCTATTTAAATACAGTTACGTGACGTGTTACACTACAAAGTATAGTAACACAGAAATGTAACATGTCGATTTTCTCAGCGGATAAAAAGGGGTACTATATTGTGAGGCGTAATAATACGAGGAGCACTACGTCCGCGCACTAACTCCTAAAGACTTTTCTCCCGCTCACTACAAGTCACGCTGCTTCTATTGACGGAAGTGAGCGGGGGAGAGAGAAGTCTTTAGGTGTTAGTGCGCGGACGTAGTGCTCCTCGTATTATTACGCCTCACAAAATAGTACCCCTTTTTATCCGCTGAGAAAATCGACATGTTACATTTCTGTGTTACTATACTTTGTAGTGTAACACGTCACGTAACTGTATTTAAATAGGGACAACGTGGAAGAGTTTGGTAGCTTCTAACGGGAGCTGATTTGGAACTATACAGTATGTGGACGAGGCTGCGTTTGTGCTCCGTTTGCATGACAGAGCGCACGGACAAAGACCAGACAGGTACATATCAACTAGTCTAAGGTAAGGTAAGAACATATGTCAGTATGTAAAAACGGTGGCCTATTCCTTTAAGGGGGCTGAATAATTTTGCACGCACAATTTTTCAGTTGTTTATTTGTTAAAAATGTTTGCAATATCCAATAAATTCCGTTTCACTTCATGATTGTGTCCCACTTGTTGTTGGTTCTTCACCAAAAATTACAGTTTTATGTCTTTATGTTTGAAGCCTGAAATGTGGCAAAAGGTCGAAAAGTTCAAGGGGGCCGAATACTTTCGCAAGGCACTGTAAGCATGTTATTAGGATCTCAGTCATCCATGTCAGTCTTTTCAAAGACATATCGTAACATCTCCACTCTGCACAGTTTTCCCCTCATCTTAGTCAAGATTTCCATCACCAAAGCCATTGCTGGTTTGTCTGACAACACAGACGCTGGTGCAACACTCGCGATCCGTTTCTACAGACTGAAAAGTGACAGCCACTTGACAAAACCGCTGCAATCTGTCATCATCCAACAATTTGAAAACCCTGTGATCCTCGGAGGAATAAAAAAAAAAACCCAGTCAGGCCGGGCCGAAAATGACAGAGACAATCTTCCCAAACCGGAATACATTTATTTCACAAAAAGAAAGTTTACAAAAGCATTGTGCGTCACATGGACATGAGCGGGTGTTTTCGGACATACCTTTGGCACAGAAAGCGATAGAGACTGGGGGTCTTATGTGTCTGAAAACTAAAAATGTCCCCCAGCCTCGTCCTTCTACATAGAAATATAAATGCTTGTATCTGATTACTCATTTATCTAATTGCGTATATATTTTTAGCGAGTGTTTTAAATGTGACTTGTTCTATGTTTCAAAATCAACATTTGTTTGCGTGTGCTAGGCCTTCTTCTCATCCCTCACCACCAATTCTGGGGATTTGAATTGATAAGATTGTATTGATATCAGTGCCATTGATCATTTCTGTTATCGCTCTGGTTCTTTATCGATTCCAAATAAATAAAAAAATAGGCTAAATATGTGAATGCTTCATACGGTTTATTAGGTCCGTTATAGTTCAAGGCAAGTTTATTTGTAGAGCACAATTCATACACAAGGCAATTCAAAGTGCTTCACAGTTGCATAAAATTACAAGAAAACAGATAAAATCAATCATTAAAACATCAACATAAAAATTAATCAATTACAGTAAAAGGCAAGAGTGCAGATAAAATACTTTCAGTTTTCATCTGCTCGGGTAAAAAGAGCTGTTTTCAGCCTGGATTTGAACATTGTCAGAGTTGAGGCCTGTCTCACATCCTCATGAAGACTGTTCCAGATTTTAGCTTTAGCCTCAGCATGTTTAGTCCTGACTCTGGGAACCACCAGGAGACCCCTCCCTGAAGTTCTCAGGGCCCGAGATGGTTCATACGGCTCTAACATGTCAGAGATGGACTTTGGTGCTAAACCATGAAAAGACTTGTACACAAGCAGAGCTGTTTTAAATTCTATTCTCTGAGTGACAGGAAGCCAGTGCAGAGACCGGAGCACTGGACTAATATGGTGGTATTTCCTGGTTCTTGTCAGGACTCGAGCAGCAGCGTTCTGGATGTTCTGCAGCTCTAACAGCTCGTTTAGAAAGGCCAGTGAGCAGCCGTTACAGTCGTCTAACCTGCTGGAGACAAATGCATGGATGAGTGTCTCCAAGTCTGGTTTTGAGACTATTCCTCTGATCTTAATGCTTTTCAGATGATAAAAAGCTGATGATGTTATTGCTTTAATGTGGCTGTTTAAGTTCAGGTCTGAGTCCATGATTACTCCTAGATTTCTAACCTGATTTGCTGGTTTTAGAGAGAGAGACTCAAGGTGACTGATAACACTTGAACATTTCTAATTGGCCTCTTTTGAACAGAAGTGTTCTGACATTAAGGAGAAGACTGATGCAAACCAAAAAAAAAAAGAGTCTTTGAGCACATGTAACCCACGTTACGTAAAGCGCTCCTATTGTGACAACTTCCGGTCAACTGCGGAGTTTCCGGGAGCTGCGCGCTGTCACCAAACTTTCAAAAGTTCCGACTAGCCAGCGTTCGCTCTTGCTCCTCTCTGCCCTGCTTTGTGGCTGTTAAACCGCTGTTTTGGACTGATACCACAGAGGCTGCTTAAGCCACTTCCCGACAGAACCATCGGTGAGTGTTCGGCGTGATCTTTTTGTAAGAATAAGCGCCCGTTATGCAGATATTTCATCCGGATCCACTGTTTGTTGCAGCAAAGGCGCTGCTACTGCCGCTGCCATATTGAATTACGAGCAAGCGGCACGTTAACTCCGGTATGTTCTCTCTCCATCTTTTACCACAAAGGATTCGTTTCAATCAATTGGGATCATGTTTACTTATGAGCCGAATTGAAATACAACATAACACATGTTGATTGGGCACGGCTGTTTTCCGTTTTGTCCATGCGATTGCATTTAACGTCTGTTTTCCATGGTATGGTAAATAGACGCTGATGTTTTGACTGATAATCTATTGGCCATATATGTTGTACAACTGTTATTTGATTATCACAAAATGATTATTTAATTGCTAGCTAGCTTGATAGTTATGAATGTTTTGACTGTGGTGACTAATTTCTTCTTTTTGACCTCCTTCAGGTCAGGTTTTTTTGTACTACTACTACTAGTGCTACCAGCACAGCCCACTGTCACTACCCACCACAGAACTACTACTACCACGACCCCTGACTACGGATGGCGAGCTATACTACGGAAACGTGGTAGGAAATTGAACTCGATCCCTGTTGGATTGTGTGTGGACATTCTTGAACTGCACGCACCAGTTCATAACCAAAGGAACTGAAAAGTGCATTATTATAATTGTCGTCGTGTTGTGTAGTGTTGTGTTTGTCATCGTGTTGTGTTGTGTTTGTTTAACTATATATATATATATATATTATTATAATTATTATTGAATATCAACCTATACAAAATATCTAAGGCCTTAAATACAATGCAGATCTGAAAATCTATTCATTCCTTGTATTGTGGTTATTCACACACTAAGACTCCGAGACGAACTTAGCCAATGCGTAACCTGTGTTTGTTTATCTAGCCCATAGAGAGTGTTACACACACCTATGCTTTCCTCACCTCTCCAAACGACTGTATAGTTTGCTTCAGCGGTTTGAAGTCCATAGCCTCGGATGAATGTAGCACACCCCTCTAAATCCTTGTATTACTTCACTTTGACAGCGTTTTTCGGTTCACCACAGTGCCCCCCCCCCCCTCCTCCCTGCTCTGTGCTGTTGCCGTAGTGCACTGTGCTGATTGTTGGTGACAGGTTCTGATGACCCACAGCGAGCGTGTGAGGCGTGAGTCACACAGCACACTGTCTGCAGCTTCACACGGACACACGCAGACTGCATACGGGGGCTGGACGATTTGGGGGGAAAGTCCAGATACTTGTCAGGAGAAAAAACGCCATTAGGAAGAGCACTTTTCACGAGTGGGATCAGATTTGCGATTCATGTCTTCAAATCAGCACGTCCTGGAGCATCAACACCTGAGCGAAGACTGAAATATGAACTGTTTCAAGAATCACACTTTCCGACAGGTTCAGTACGGGGTGGGATGGAGCTTTTAGTGATTTTACAACAGCCCGAACTGAATCATCCAAAGGGGGTTCCAGGCTGCACCAATCTGGAACCCCCTTTGGCCCCTTCAGTGTTTTGAGTTCTTGGCAGTTCGCTTGTTGGACCGGTTTGATGGTGGGTGGGAGGTTGACACGTTACGCGTGGCCACACATTGATTTAATGAGGGCGAGTGCACACTCAAGCAACCGCGACAAGCCTAACAGCAGAAACAAAAGTAAAGTTCACACACATAAAACCAAGTCCCGTCGGTCACTCCCGCGGTGGCCTAGAGGTGGGGGTCGCCAGATGATTTCAATTTAAATTCATAACATTTAAATTAAGCTAAATATCGAAATATAGTATCCAAACATACATTAGGTCTGGACTAGATCAGTGGTTCCCAACTTTTTTTGTCTCGCGTACCCCCCCAGATAGCAAAATGGCGTTGAATCAACGTTGATGTAGCGTCAGGCTTTTTCGTTGAATCAACGTTGATTTCTGACGTTGAAATGGCGCCATTTTGCTCGTTATGTTGAATGTTGATTCAACGTTGATCTTTCATTGATAATGACATTGAAACAACATCAGATCAACTAGAATTATTAACATTGAATCAACATTGAAACAATGTCACATTTTCAACCCTACATCAACATTGAATCAACATGGATTTAACAGTATTAAGCATTGATATTTCATTGATTTGACATTGAAACAATGTTCTAAAATCAACAGACCATCAATCTTATTGCAGCTTCTTTATTACACAATTTATTATACTGTAATACAAAAACATGACTGTACAAAACTACCTTCTTAACTACCAGACAATGTAACATTACAATGCATGTGAAGAATTGTCATACTAGAATTAACCTTTTTGTCTAAATTTAGCTTTAATGACACCAAGTACCACCCCCACTTCCAGTCTTGGACGTGTGTCGCAGGTAAAAACCCCATTGATTTAGTCTATTGATAAAAAGAAGAAAAAAAAAAAGAGCACGACACATGGTTATCAGCTCTGTGCTCACTGCCAACCATGGCATGGATATTTTATACAAAGAATCTCACTAAATACTTGAAAATAAGGTGACATTTATTTCAGTTATAACATTTTAAATACATATTCAGTTTTTAAATTGTGTGTTTTAGCACATAGCTGATGAGTCTGTGTTGAGCTTTTAAACTCTTGATATTTCTCAAAGTCAATGGATTAAATGGGATTCATACCTCGGACTCACTAAAGAACAGGAAGTGGGCGGGACTGTTGAGCTCAATTCAGATAATCACTCCAGACTGTATCATAAAGCACAGTCCAATTAAAATGGCAATATGTTACAAATTATGTTGAATATATATATATATATATATATATATAATGAATGGCCTTCACAGAGTACATACAGTTTGTAGTTTAGAGCAAACACTTTTAGAAATGCTTTTGATTCTTGTATTAGTTCAACAGTTCACATTTCATTCCTCTCATTCTGTGGGTCAAATGCTTCTGGACACATTAGACATGTTCTACCTTGCTTTTCATGCCATCCTTTCTTTCTAGTCCATATATCTTCTTATCATCCACTTCTTCAGCCCATCGCTGTAGGTGAGTTTAGGTGAAGAAAACTGACAAGAAGCCGCTAGGGGAAAAAAGAAAGAAAAATACTTAATTACTTACTTTAATTTTAACAAAGAGGAGAAAACCGACACAATTTGATATAAAATGTACTAGAATAGACCTAAACCAGGCCCACAGGCGGCACTGGTGCTGATACAACCCAGACTAAACCAGGCCCACAGGCTGCACTGGTGCTGATACAACCCAGACTAAACCAGAACTACAAGCTGCACAGAACTGACACTCACCTCTTCACACTTTGGGCTCTACAGGGCAGTTCCTGGAGCTTAACCTTAACAGCTACAACAGAAATAATAAAGTCAGATTATGTTTGCGTTGAGTTAAATTGTGATCCACTTTGGTAAAAGTTTTAGTAAACTATTATCAGTTTGTATATTTAAAGGAAACAATGATACCAATGTAACAAGTAAATACCTGTATCAAAGAGATCAAACGCAGTTGTGCTGCAGGCCGGTGTAGAGTCTAAAATCAAACAAAAAAATAAATAAATAGGTAATTTAGAATGTGGTGATGTCATAATGTCAGGTGGAGGGCAGGGGCCAATACAACTCTATGGGAGAAATACAGTTGTTGTAAGAAATCTCCAAAACAAAAATTGACAAATGTTTTCCTCTTCAGTATTTGACAGTGATTGGATTCACAAACCTGTGATATTATTTTTATGTCTGAAAGTCAAAAATACTGGACAACATCACGCTCATGTTTTTGAACATTGTCACCAGTTTTTGACGCCTCTCGGAAAAGGTAATTGGACATTTGTTCATTTGTGCTGGAAGACGAGACACAGAACTTTGTGACAGTTTTTGTTTCATGTGGATTCTTCCAGTAATGACTGAGATATGAGCCAAAAACAAAGACATACAAATCAGCATTTTGTCAGTTAATGCAGTTACCATAGTTACCGGAATCTTCAGTTGCTTCACCTCAGTTTTTCACTATGGCTCTTTAGGATGTGGTGATGTCACGTGAACACAACCTATTGAAGGTAACATGTAAGTAGGGCTGTACATGTAAAAGCATAAATATCTAATCATATTCAGGAAGAATATATTCTGCTGTAAGTTAGTGGAAAAGACAGACTTGAACAAACAACAATATGTGTTTTTTTTAAAGAAATGAATTAGTTGAAATAATAACATACCAAGATTATGTGCATTAAGATCCTTTTATCCTTGAGGTTAAGTCTAAAAAGACAATGAGACCAACATTAAAACAACATTAGACATTTAATTATTTTTTATTCATAGTTTGATTGTATTGACATTGTACAAAACAAAGTTCAAATTAGATCACTGAATCTACTATTTTATATCAGATAAGTAATATACAGTATTTAAGTGAGCTAACAATATAACTAACACGTTAAAAGGAACAGTTATCAAACTATGATGTTACATGCTGTGTGGGTTAAGTGTGTGGCATTATAAATATTATTAATCATCTAATCCTAATAAAAATCTCAGCAAACTTACCTTTAGACGGTCTGCTCCTGACGTCTCCGAGAGAAAACTGCACTAAGTGGCTCCAGAGCAGTTGAGATTTGAAGCCTTTGGTCACATGACCACTTCAAATTCCCGCTCTTTTTGCACCTGCTGAACCATCAGGGCCATGTACATTGAAACAATGTTGAGTCAATGTTGGCACTTCAACCTTAAAATACCTACGTTTATTCAACGTTGTTTCAACAGCTTTTTTTCAACCATTGATTATGCGACGTTGATTAAACGTTGAATTAACGTTGACATTTCAATCTCAACCAAAAATAACCAATCTGACCAAAAATCAACGTTGAAATAACATCTTTTGCTATCTGGGCCTTGAGTTGATATACAGTGGCGAGAAAAGTGCATCGTCGGGAATCTCTCACATTTCTGCCTAAATTGGTCACTAATTGTGGTCTGATCTTCATCAAAAGATCATGTTTTTATTTGCAATAACATGTAAACATTCACAAGATGGCGTGGAATAACTACATCATTAGATTTTACTGCTGGTTGACCCTCGTTCGGCAGCAATAACTTCATCCGGACGTTCCCTGTGGTTGCAGATTAGACACTCACAACGATCTGGACAGTGGTGTGCCGTCAGGGCCAAATGAAGAAATAAAAGTGTAAGATGTTTTAATAGTATATCTAATTTCTCATGTATTTATATAATGTACAGTTGAGTCGCTTATATTGGTTTTGTTGATGTGTAACTGTAATTTCCTACTCAAAAAGTGCCTTGAACACCTCTGGCGAGCTGCTCCTGCTCAGGGCCTTCAGAACAGATTCTGCAGGCTCTGTGTGGTCAGGCCGCTCACATGGTTGACAGCCAGCGTGACTGACAGAATTATCAGCCAATCAGAATTCGATATACATTGACAGTACGCCCCCCAGGGCCTTCAGCAAAACAGCAGCGCCCCCTACGGTTTGTTCGCCTGGGAAAACCGCTAATGTCGCCGCGCATGGGAAAGACGATCCAGCCACTCCGAAGAGAACCGGATACACAGATATTCCTCTTGGAAACGTCCGAACGAGGCAAAATGAAGTGGATTTACTGATCACGGATGTTTTGCGCTCGTTCATTATGAAGAGTTTCGAGAGCAAAGCAGCGGGAAAGACAGCGGGACGTAGACGCTTCGCCCGGACAGGAGAAGGGTTTCCCCGCGTCAGCTGCGCTGGGACTCGGGCAGGCAACAGGTATTAGACTACGAGCGCTAAAAAAACACCTCACATAGCACCAAACTTTAAAGTTTAGTATCTTTTATTACGGTTGATTTGCGTTTGAGTTCATCTCTGGTGTCTCGCTCTGTCAACAAAACATCTCCTAAAACCCGCCGCCTGTTTCCACGTTATAACGCGCTCGTCTCCGCCTGTCATGTGTCGTGTGTTTCCGTATGCTAGCCCGAGTGTTCCCGAAGGTGTTGTTGTTTGGAGTCGGAGGCACCGCTGCGTTAGCATTGTTGACAAATCCTTTAGTGAACAAATGCCACGCAAACAGGCAGTTTTATCCATACGCCTGTTGTCGATCAGTTTATATGGGTTTAACTGTGTGAACCCAGGCTGCTATTGAAGGCCCTGACTGAAACCCCACGGCCCGCCACTGGATCTGGATGAATCTTGGACCATTCCTCTTTACAAAACTGTTCAGCAGATTCCTGGGATGTCTGGTGTGAATGGCTTCCTTGAGGTCATGCCACAGCATCTCCATGGGGTTTAGGTCAGGACTTTGAATGGGCCATTTCAGAACGCGTACTTGATTCTTCTGAAACCATTGTGGATTTGCTTTTGTGCTTTGCCTCATTCTCTTGTTGCAGCTCCATCCTCTGTTGAGCTTCAGCTGTCGGACAAATGACCTCAAGCTTTTCTGCAAGAATATATTGATAAACGTGTGAATTCATTTTTCTATTGATGATGGCACGTTGTCCAGGCCCTGAGGCAACAAACAGCCCCACACCATGAGGCTCCTGCTCCAGACTCCACAGTGAGGAGAGGGTTTAGATGTTGGTGTCCTGTTCCATTTGTCCTCCACACATGGCAGTGTTTGCTGCTCAAATAAACAGATAAACATAAAATCAGTCCTGAAACACACGGGGAGCCAATGCACCGACTCTAAAACCGGTGTAATGCTGCTGAATTTGCTAAGACCTCACCAATATTATTTCAAAGTGACCAACTACACTAAGATATTTCAGTATTTAATTGTGTGTCGGGTTTAAAATAAAGCTTACAATACTCTGAAAATTAAACCTTTTACTGAAAAACATAATTAAAACTAACTTTACTTTGAAATCAACATTGAAATTCGACTCAGTTTCACTTTCTTTTTTAATCGGAGTCCCTGCTAAGTTCCCATTGAAACATGGCTGTTCGTAGAGATCTGACCTGGTACTTGCCGTCCCCCCTTCAGGGACGGCACATGTGATGTAAATTGTGTTTCACTCTCTCACATAATATTTAAAAAATTAGGAGGTCTTGGCTTTAAAATGAGGTATCACACTGGCATATAGGCTGCAAGCTCTCCAGGCAATACGCTTTGAGATTTGAACATGCATCATTGCTAACCCTAACTCTAACCCTCAGATGGCAGGCAACAGGCTAAACTACAGGAACTGTCAGGGACTACCATATTCCATTGCCTGGATAAAACCTTTTATATTTTCTCTGGCTTCAAATACCATAAGATTTGCCATAAAAGGAAGAATTTTGTACCACATCATAAAAATGTGACCCTCCAAAATACCACCAGACCTAGATCAAGTTCAAGCACAACTAAAACGAGACAACGAACGTAGATTTAAATGTATGTCTAAAGTGTTGACCAATGCTGTACAAATACCGCCTTGTGAAATAAATGTCCTCTTTCGGGACCCTGTGACTGCTCCGTATTGTTTTTATTTAAAGCACTCAAACCTCCCATAACCTCTGCCATAACCGCCCGGATCGCTCGCAAATTGTCTATTTGTTCTCCCCCGAACGCGCAGAGCCGCCATTTGTTTCCTCCGTTCCCTCGATAGCGTCCCATCTCTTCTCCTCCGTCACGGGGAGAGTCCGGGAAGCGTTCGGCGGCCGCCCCCGAAGAGGAGCAGCGAGGACGGGCGGGCCGAAGATGGCGGGCGATGCCTCAGAATGCTCGTGAGCGGAGGCCGGGGCTCACGGGCGGCTTTCAATCATCCACACGTCCCCGAGGTTCCACTTACTTTGACAATATAACGTCTTCACATTCTGGCTCTCGGAAGGCTCATAATGAAAGAAGCTTCAGTTTCGCCCTCGACTAATGGGTTCTGATTCTCACATTAGCCGAGCAGTTCATTAGTGCCTCTCCGAGCCTCCGGTAGAGGCAGGAAGTGGTTAGAAGGCTGGTAGGCGTGCAGGAGGAAGGTAGTAGAACTATTCCACTGTCCCCATTTCACACTCAAAGAATCGGGGAACCATTTCCCATTCACAAGCACTTTGTGTTCGGGAACTGTGCGTGGGGCAAAACCCAGACGCTTTCTCTGAATGGCGCGGCAGCAGGAGCTCCTCCTGAAGCGTCGCATGTCCTCGACTAGTGTGCACGTAGCATTATCGCTGTATTATGGGAGGAAAAGCTAAATCAAACAAGCAATTGTCTGTACGTCATTTCAATAGTCATTGTGGATGCTTTTCTTCAAGTCTTTTCTAAAACACGCTAGCTCTCATGGGTAAACAAATACTTTTCCTGCCCATAGAACTGAGTGAATGGGGGGTTTCATCGAGCTGCCAGAGCTACCCATGACGCCGGAGCAGTGGCGTGCTGGGTAATCAGGGGAGTCGGGACGTTTCCCGGTGGGCCGCTCGGTTGCGGTGCTTTTGGGCTGACAGAATAACATAATGAAGTAATAACAGACGCACAGTTGTGCCATTCCAGGCCTAAAGGCTTTCACTGGGCTGCAGCCGGAGCCGGAGCCGGGGCTGCTCTTCCAGATGTAAACTAAGTAACACAAGCGTAAATCCATCAAAAATAACGAGTGATGTGTCAAAATGAGAAAAAAAGTTTGCATCAAACTTTTCATCCTTGATGCTATTTGACGTTGAACTGACTCAGAGGGGTGTTTAAGTGTGTTTAAGTGGAACACCCCTCTGGTTTAGTTGAAGTTGGTGCAGTCCAATCCAGCGGAGACGAGTGTCCGCGCGAGTAAAGAGAGAAAAGCCAGTGAAAGGTAGAAAAGTGGACAAATACATATTTTACTGTCATAAGTTGGTGCTGATTGTGGAGTTGTATCCGGATCGGACGGTGTAAAAAGAGAAAGCGTTAGAAAAGTGTCTACGCTATATTTGAACCGGGGACCAGTACTATCACTGAGTTATAAACCCACAGAAAAGTGGGCCAGTCTTCTCTAAATTTCCGGGCCGAAATTAGGTCCCAGTTTAGCCTGAGCCCCCGCACATGCGCGTTTTGCAGCATTGTTCTGATGTACAGGACATGCGCTTTGGGCCTTCGTCCCAAATCAAGACGGCCATCGCTACAATTCAGCCTTCAGTGTTTTCTCAAATGCAAATGGAAGAGTTTGGAATGTGCACGGCCAACAGAATCCTGATGGTCAAATCAAAATACAGTCTTGTGGGGAAATATTTTAATGAATTTTACTTAAAATAATGTATGCATTTATTATGACTTAGACAAAATATTGGATCGCAATACTTTTTGCTGCATTACCAAGTATCGGTACAGTACTTTGTATACTTGTGTTTGGAGGCATTTTTATCATGAACTCCTTTGTTTTCCAGTCACATTTTAGCACATTTTAGTATTAATGCACTTTTCAACTTAACACTTCCATAAATGTCAAATGGCATAGAACAGGTTTGACATTAATATTGTCAAACCTGTTCTTTTAGTTTTTTGTTTTGGACTTTCTATGTAAAAAAAAAAAAAGGTAAGGCACTCTGGTGAGGCACTCTGTCCTTTATCACAATGGACAGTCTACGCGTTTCAACACTGGCGTGTCTTCATCAGGACAAAAGACAATCAAGGCCAGATGTGTCATGTGACTGGTCACGTGACCTGGTATACTATTTAAAGGTTACAACATTAAACAAAGAACAGTAACAGATGAAACTGTGGAGTACATACATCAACATTAAGGCATCACCAATGTTGGAATACGACAGAGACACAATTACAATTTGATCATAACCAGAAGAAGGGTGGATGTTTAACCCTGGATATTGTGTGGCACCAAAGGAAATGATCCAGCAGGTCTCTTACAAAATGTCAAATGACATTTGGACTGTAGACTTTGGACTGTTTTTTTCATAATGATTTACTGTATCGCAATACGTATCGGCCCGTGTATCGTGATATGTATCGGCTCATAACAAAAGTGTATCGTCCCAGTCCTAATGTATATGATGCTGAGGAAACCGAGCATTATCATAGTTCCTTTAATTCCTGCACGTGTTCAGATGGTGAAGGATCTGGACTCCCCAGGGAGACACAAACCCCTCCCCACCCAGAGGGACGCTCGCTGACCGACAAAACGACAGTTTGCGCTTACAGGCACAGCTCATTTCTCCCAGGAGTGAGTTTATCTGCATGTGTGAGCCCGCGTCATCTGCATTCTGCCCCGCGCTGCATTTGGCTCCTGCACATTAGCATAGGCCTACACAGCCCCCCCTCCCTCAGTGACAGCCCACAGTCAGTGATGGATGCTCTCCGCAGCACTCCTCTGTTTACACATATCATATCCATCTGATTAGCCTGGATGGGATTAGCTCTGACCTGTTCCCCAGCAGTCTGCCCCGCCGCGCTAAACATGCTAATGCACGCGCTAACGCACACATGAACACGCAGCAGGAGCACCCGAGGCGCCGCAATGTCAGTCAGAGAGGAGAGAGGAGCTTTGTTTACTTCAGGCTGTGCAGGGAGGGAGGGAGAGAGGGATGGGAGATGATGGAGGAAAAGAGAGGAGGGGGCGAGACAGAAAGAGAGGTGGGGAGGATAGAAGAAGATGGAGAGGGAAAGAAACAGGAGGAAAGAGTATATGAGAGAAGAGGGAGAGACAGTGAGACATAGAAGGGGGAGGAGGGAAAAGAGTGACAGGGGAGGCGACAGGTGGGAGGGGAAGAGGAGGGAAGATAGAGAAAGAAAAAGAAAGAAAGAGGAGGGAGTGAGAGAGAGAAGAGATGGGGAGGAAGGAAGGAGACAGGGGGAGATAAGAGGGAGCAAGGGAGAAACAGGGAAGAGAGAAAAGAGAGAGAGAAAGAAAAAAGCAGGGAGGGGGGAGAGCCAGAGCGGGAAGAGAATCTTATTTTTGTAGCGCTTTTCACATGGGATCATTTCCTTATTACAGCATAATCAAATAATCAAACAAAAGAGGGCAGAAGGAGGAGAGCAAAAGAAGAAGGGAGAACAAAGATCGAAGAGGGAAGGAGAGTGAATGGAGGGATAGAGACGAAGTAGAGAGGAAAGATAGACGGGAATATTAGGCCTTTGTGCTGGAGATGAACCACACTGCTGCGTTCAGGGAAATGATATAGAATTATGAACCTCGCCGTGGTAGTCATTAAGAAACAAAAGCGTTTGCAACATTTTAATCAAACGTATAATTATCATTTCATCTGATAATTATGACACACAGTTCGGTATAGGGAGGCACTATGTATGTATCAAGATCCATCCGTCCATCCATCTTCTTCCACTTGTCCGTGGCCGGGTCGTGGGGGCAGCTGTTGGAGCTGCACCAGCCCCTATGGCTCCTCCTGCAGGTGGTGGGTCCACAGAAGGACGGCCTCATGGTTCTAACCGGGCCTGTTGGTCTCTCATAAGGGGCTTCTGAACCGCTCTTTGTCTGACCCGTCACCTAGGACCTGTTTGCCATGGGAGACCCTACCAGGGGCACGAAGCCCCCGACAACAGAGCTCCAGGATCATTCAGGCTCAAACCCTTCCACCACGATACGGTGGTGGCTCCAGGAAGGGGTTTGTATCAAGATATCCTTTTCAATAGTCAAAGGTGTCCAAAAGCTCGCACACACACACGGATCCACGGAGGAGGTATGAGCCAGAGTTTAGCAGCCAGAAGCAACAAGACAGGATGGATAAAGTAAAAAAAAAAAAAAACGCTTTCTATAAACACGGAGCCAGCTCAGTAAAAGCGCCCAAGAGCGATGGAAGCAAACATCTATAACCAAAGCTTTTGCCTCTGAACCCGAAACAGAGCTCATGTAGACAATATAACCATGGTTTATAACCCCTGAAGGGACTATTTTACGTTAACAAATCCCTTCTGCCCAGTCTCTTCGGCAGCATAATCATATGTCCTTAACAAATTCTCCTGGAGCCAGTGTTGAACAAAAACAACCCAAAACTTCGACTTCCACAAGAGACTAGTTTCTGTCACTCAAGTTTGGCCAAACTTTTACTGTGTCATGTCTTTACTGCGAACGCAAGAACGTTTATGAGTCAAAGGGGAATACACTGTCTTTCAAAACTCAAAAGACTAAAAACAAACAAAAAAGAAAACCGAGAGCTTGAACATACACGCCTCTCCTTTCTCTGAGAGACCTAAGAGATTTCTGGGCTGTCTGTCACACACTGCACTTTGGAGGTATCTCCACAGATCGTCAGTGAAGTTTAGGTCTGGAGACTGTGAAGGCCACGGCAAAAGACTGCCCCTCTAGATGTGAGCCATCCTGTATTTGGAGCTGTGTTTATGATGTAGAGGCTTTTTGCATTTTCACCTCAGCTTTTTCACAGCTGGAGTCAGAATTTGTTGGAAATTGATTGAATCCATTCTTCGTTCTACCTAAAAATTGTTCCCTGTGCCACTGGCTGCAATACAACCCCAAAGGATGATGGATCCGCCCCCAGGAGTAATAGTTGGACAGACGTTCTTCTTCTCCAAACTGACCATTGTTCATTTCGTCCACAAAGTTATATTTGCACCTGTTTTTTTGTCTCCAAATGCATGAGGCTCGTCTGAATGCGACGCCTAAACCTTTGCATCCCACTGTAGAACATTTTGGCCTGAGTGAACAAAGGCAAGTTTGGAGAAGAAGGCGCACACGACTTCTACAAAAGGGTAATGATCGTAAACACACAGTAGATCCCATCAGGAGGTGCAGCCTGAAGGTTTTACCCTGGCCTTCACCATCTCCTGACCTAAACCTCGTTGAAGATCTGTGGATAAACCTCTGAAGAGCAGCGTGGGACAAACTGCCCAGAAATCTCTCTGCTCTGGAAGACTGTAAGAAAGAAGGGGCTACAATCCCTCAAATCAGGACTGAAAGACAATAGGGCTCTACAGTCTTACGTCCCAGATGAAGCGGAGGTGAACACAGCGCTCTCCCATTGAAAACAATGGGAGACGCTGATATTGGGCGGCTGCTTGAGAGGACGTATTAAGGTGAATAATTGTTGGATTGTGATGAAATGTGATTTGATTACCATGATAACCTATTGAGGCAAAAGTCTGATATAAACAGAAATTGGACTTAATTGGTCTCGATGAAGGTTTGTACAAACTGCCAAGAGGTCGCCTCACGGGAAATAATCATCCATCCATCCATCCATTTTCTTCCACTTGTCCGTGGCCGGGTCGAGGGGGCAGCTGTTGGAGCTGCACCAGCCCCTATGGCTCCTCCTGCAGGTGGTGGGTCCACAGAAGGACGGCCTCATGGTTCTAACCGGGCCTGTTGGTCTCTCATAAGGGGCTTCTGAACCGCTCTTTGTCTGACCCGTCACCTAGGACCTGTTTGCCCTGGGAGACCCTACCAGGGGCACGAAGCCCCCGACAACAGAGCTCCAGGATCATTCGGGCTCAAGCCCCTCCACCACGATAAGGTGGTGGAGCGGGGGAAATAATCATGATCTAAGTTAAACGTAAAACTGAGGAGAAAATGTTTTAGAAGATTTTAGGCGATGTTCTGTCTAGTTTATTCAGCTTTAGATTTGGATAAAGCATGACTTAGCTAACACGTGTCATATTAAACATTTGATTAACAATTTATTTTATGTTTAAAGTAAATGGTAGAATTTAGACCCTGACGTGTCCTGCACAGTTACCTTAAACTTTAAAACATAATCCCCACAATGTGTTTAGATCTGCAGACGGCGATTCTAATCTTAAAACGTACTCTTTATAAGATTGAAGCTGTAGTTCTGACAAAATGGAACGTCCGACCGCACAACAGCTTTTAGGCCGGATTTACTGAGGAAAAAAATTAATTATCGAACACAATCTGTCACTCACAGGCAAAAACGCTGTTTAATAATACTAGTACCCGAATGGTAGAAGAGCCCTATTGGCTTTTCAGTTGGTGATACTTTCAATATTGGGAAGCTACGAGGCATTCATTCTACAGGGTGCCCAGACTTTTGCTCTGGACATTTTACTTTAATATTGTTTTGAAAATGTAAATGATGGAATTAAAACCGGATGTTTTGGGGTGAAATGTTGATGTAGATGTAGATGAACATTTCTCATCTACATCTCGCATTTTTCGGAAAAATTAAATCATAATACAAAAGAGTGCAGTTTTATCCTGAGTTTTCGATTTTAATATTTTGAATGTTCATATCTCGATATAAATACGATATATATATATATATATATTGCGATATTGATATTGTGAATGTTCATATCTCGATATCGCTACGATAACGATATATCTTTGAGCCCTAATTCTAAGGCTTCAGTTATAATTTCTGGATATTTGGGAGCCGAGCCAGAACGGATTGAAGAGCTTCCTTTCCTTTCGTATCCGCCGCCATTGCCGAACTACAACCAGCAAATGCGGCGCAAATGACGTCACCTATAAGCCCCGCCTTCCCCGCTCACTGATTGGTAGGATGTAACGCAGCCACACATATAAAGCACCGACGTACATGTAGGGAAAAGATAATTGACCGCAGTTTACGGATGGCTAAGGCCAGGCTACTTCAACTCCATTATATATATTATTATCATTTTTCAACCGGTATGCCTAAACTGTAGACTTGCGTATCCTACAGAATCCACAACTCAGATTCATCTAAACAAAAGGTTGTTACATAAATGTGACTAAATGGATGTTTTCATTCCGCTGAATAATGCTCAGGATAGTTATGCAGTAGTCAGTATTCAAGTCCAGGGTCAAACAATCAAATTAAATACATTATTTTATTGTTTTATTATATTATTTTCTAGTTTCTGTGGCCATACTGGAGAAAGAACCGTCTTTGATCCCTTTCTTCATACAATATTCATGGATATCCCCCCAGAGTAATGCATCATTGAAGTGGTCCGTCTAATCCGATACTAGAAGGCATTTAAGAACCCAGGCTTTATCAAAACATGAGCCGTGACACTTCTCATTAACCAACTTCCGAGCTAGCATAGCGTTGGGAATTGGAATCCTTAAAACAATGGAAGTCAAGAACAGGGGATGTGAGTAGGACGAGAGTGGCTGGATCGCTAAGTATTCGCTCAAGTATGAAACAATTCAAATCTGATTCGGACAGGATTAGACTTACCAAAGAACCTCTGAGAACTGGAATCATCTCAGGACAGAGCTAATTTTATTCACTGGTGTTGCTAGCACTACCACTCTCTTGGTCTGGGTTCGTTTGTGTGCACACGGCCAAGACAAGCTATTTCTTAACACTCGCTACGACGAACAACGGTATGTATCGTGTGATGTTTTTTTGTTTGTTTTCCCTTTCCGTGCGTCGCAGCCGCCTCCTTTCTCTAAACTTTGCTCCAAACGCAGCCGACTTCTCCAAAGAGCCTCCGTGTTCCTCGGTCGAACGTCGCCACAACAATTCTACTTTTTAACTGGATCAAACAAACAGCATATGAGTCGGAGGAATGCTCATTTTCGGCTTAAATACCGATAAATATGTACGGTTAAAGACATTCTGAATCAATTGTCTTTATTAGACTTTTACCTTAACAAGACATTTTTATCTCTTTATAGGATAACATGATAACAGCATAATGCATGAAGTTTGCATTGTATTAGGATTTGTTGATGTTGTGTATGGTCAACTCAAAAAGTCAAAATGTGACAACAAAAGGTAAACCCCTTTTCAAATAACTGACACAGCATGTTCAGGGATCAATGTGTGACAATTTTAGTCGCATATGCTCCCACATGTATGCCTTTGCGATCTAAAACTGAAATTACTCGCATGTTTGCGACTGCAAGCGTACAGGCTCCGGCCCGCCTTAAAGAAAGCCCTCTCGTGCTAACTTAAAAAAGAGTTTACGTCATACACGCACTGCGTGTGTGTGCCTGGGCACCGCTCTCATTCATCAACCGCTTTCCCTGAATGAGCCAATGTATTTACGCAACTGTGGTCTTCCTCTGAGTACATGGGGAATATGTACTGCATCATTCATAAACTTACTAGGACTGGAGGCATCTCTTAAATGACGCTCAAATCGATGTCAGGAGGAGAAGCCGTGCAAACTTCAATTCAATCCGCTCGCCACTGAAAGCAAATCACCGCCGCTCTCGCAAAAAAATAAACGTAAAGTCACAAACGCAATGACACGTCTTCAAAGGTCCAGACAAAGGAGTTTCTATGGAGCTGTCCCCACAGCACAGTGAGGAGAGTGAAGGTGCAGAGAGGAGAGTGAAGGTGCAGAGTGAGGAGAGTGAAGGTGCAGAGTGAGGAGAGTGAAGGAGCAGAGAGGAGAGTGAAGGTGCAGAGTGAGGAGAGTAAAGACGCAGAGTGAGGAGAGTGAAGGAGCAGAGTGAGGAGAGTGAAGGTGCAGTGAGGAGAGTGAAGGAGCAGAGTGAGGAGAGTGAAGGTGCAGTGAGGAGAGTGAAGGAGCAGAGTGAGGAGAGTGAAGGAGCAGAGTGAGGAGAGTGAAGACGCAGAGTGAGGAGAGTGAAGACGCAGAGTGAGGAGAGTGAAGGAGCAGAGTGAGGAGAGTGAAGGTGCAGTGAGGAGAGTGAAGGAGCAGAGTGAGGAGAGTGAAGGAGCAGAGTGAGGAGAGTGAAGGTGCAGAGTGAGGAGAGTGAAGACGCAGAGTGAGGAGAGTGAAGACGCAGAGTGAGGAGAGTGAAGACGCAGAGTGAGGAGAGTGAAGGAGCAGAGTGAGGAGAGTGAAGGAGCAGAGTGAGGAGAGTGAAGGTGCAGTGAGGAGAGTGAAGGAGCAGAGTGAGGAGAGTGAAGGAGCAGAGTGAGGAGAGTGAAGACGCAGAGTGAGGAGAGTGAAGGAGCAGAGTGAGGAGAGTGAAGGTGCAGTGAGGAGAGTGAAGGTGCAGTGAGGAGAGTGAAGGAGCAGAGTGAGGAGAGTGAAGACGCAGAGTGAGGAGAGTGAAGGTGCAGTGAGGAGAGTGAAGGTGCAGTGAGGAGAGTGAAGGTGCAGTGAGGAGAGTGAAGGAGCAGAGTGAGGAGAGTGAAGGAGCAGAGTGAGGAGAGTGAAGACGCAGAGTGAGGAGAGTGAAGGAGCAGAGTGAGGAGAGTGAAGGTGCAGTGAGGAGAGTGAAGGTGCAGTGAGGAGAGTGAAGGAGCAGAGTGAGGAGAGTGAAGACGCAGAGTGAGGAGAGTGAAGGAGCAGAGTGAGGAGAGTGAAGACGCAGAGTGAGGAGAGTGAAGGAGCAGAGTGAGGAGAGTGAAGACGCAGAGTGAGGAGAGTGAAGACGCAGAGTGAGGAGAGTGAAGGAGCAGAGTGAGGAGAGTGAAGGAGCAGAGTGAGGAGAGTGAAGGAGCAGAGTGAGGAGAGTGAAGACGCAGAGTGAGGAGAGTGAAGACGCAGAGTGAGGAGAGTGAAGGAGCAGAGTGAGGAGAGTGAAGACGCAGAGTGAGGAGAGTGAAGACGCAGAGTGAGGAGAGTGAAGGAGCAGAGTGAGGAGAGTGAAGGAGCAGAGTGAGGAGAGTGAAGGTGCAGTGAGGAGAGTGAAGGAGCAGTGAGGAGAGTGAAGGAGCAGTGAAGAGAGTGAAGACGCAGAGTGAGGAGAGTAAAGGCGCAGAGTGAGGAGAGTGAAGGTGCAGAGTGAGGAGAGTAAAGGCGTAGAGTGAGGAGAGTGAAGGTGCAGAGTGAGGAGAGTGAAGGAGCAGAGTGAGGAGAGTGAAGGTGCAGTGAGGAGAGTGAAGGTGCAGTGAGGAGAGTGAAGGTGCAGTGAGGAGAGTGAAGACGCAGAGTGAGGAGAGTGAAGGAGCAGAGTGAGGAGAGTGAAGGAGCAGAGTGAGGAGAGTGAAGACGCAGAGTGAGGAGAGTGAAGGAGCAGAGTAAGGAGAGTGAAGGTGCAGTGAGGAGAGTGAAGACGCAGAGTGAGGAGAGTGAAGACGCAGAGTGAGGAGAGTGAAGGAGCAGAGTAAGGAGAGTGAAGGTGCAGTGAGGAGAGTGAAGGTGCAGTGAGGAGAGTGAAGGAGCAGAGTGAGGAGAGTGAAGGAGCAGAGTGAGGAGAGTGAAGGAGCAGAGTGAGGAGAGTGAAGGTGCAGTGAGGAGAGTGAAGGAGCAGTGAGGAGAGTGAAGGAGCAGTGAGGAGAGTGAAGACGCAGAGTGAGGAGAGTGAAGGAGCAGAGTAAGGAGAGTGAAGGAGCAGAGTAAGGAGAGTGAAGGAGCAGAGTGAGGAGAGTGAAGGAGCAGAGTAAGGAGAGTGAAGGAGCAGAGTGAGGAGAGTAAAGACGCAGAGTGAGGAGAGTGAAGACGCAGAGTGAGGAGAGTGAAGGTGCAGTGAGGAGAGTGAAGGTGCAGTGAGGAGAGTGAAGGTGCAGTGAGGAGAGTGAAGGTGCAGTGAGGAGAGTGAAGGTGCAGTAAGGAGAGTGAAGGAGCAGAGTAAGGAGAGTGAAGGAGCAGAGTGAGGAGAGTGAAGGAGCAGAGTAAGGAGAGTGAAGGAGCAGAGTGAGGAGAGTAAAGACGCAGAGTGAGGAGAGTGAAGGAGCAGAGTAAGGAGAGTGAAGGTGCAGTGAGGAGAGTGAAGGTGCAGTGAGGAGAGTGAAGGAGCAGAGTGAGGAGAGTGAAGGAGCAGAGTGAGGAGAGTGAAGGTGCAGTGAGGAGAGTGAAGGAGCAGTGAGGAGAGTGAAGGAGCAGTGAGGAGAGTGAAGACGCAGAGTGAGGAGAGTAAAGGAGCAGAGTGAGGAGAGTGAAGGAGCAGAGTGAGGAGAGTGAAGACGCAGAGTGAGGAGAGTGAAGACGCAGAGTGAGGAGAGTGAAGGAGCAGAGTGAGGAGAGTGAAGGTGCAGTGAGGAGAGTGAAGGAGCAGAGTGAGGAGAGTGAAGGAGCAGAGTGAGGAGAGTGAAGGTGCAGAGTGAGGAGAGTGAAGACGCAGAGTGAGGAGAGTGAAGACGCAGAGTGAGGAGAGTGAAGACGCAGAGTGAGGAGAGTGAAGACGCAGAGTGAGGAGAGTGAAGGAGCAGAGTGAGGAGAGTGAAGGTGCAGTGAGGAGAGTGAAGGAGCAGAGTGAGGAGAGTGAAGGAGCAGAGTGAGGAGAGTGAAGACGCAGAGTGAGGAGAGTGAAGGAGCAGAGTGAGGAGAGTGAAGGTGCAGTGAGGAGAGTGAAGGTGCAGTGAGGAGAGTGAAGGAGCAGAGTGAGGAGAGTGAAGACGCAGAGTGAGGAGAGTGAAGGTGCAGTGAGGAGAGTGAAGGTGCAGTGAGGAGAGTGAAGGAGCAGAGTGAGGAGAGTGAAGGAGCAGAGTGAGGAGAGTGAAGACGCAGAGTGAGGAGAGTGAAGGAGCAGAGTGAGGAGAGTGAAGGTGCAGTGAGGAGAGTGAAGGTGCAGTGAGGAGAGTGAAGGAGCAGAGTGAGGAGAGTGAAGGAGCAGAGTGAGGAGAGTGAAGACGCAGAGTGAGGAGAGTGAAGGAGCAGAGTGAGGAGAGTGACGGTGCAGTGAGGAGAGTGAAGGTGCAGAGTGAGGAGAGTGAAGGTGCAGAGTAAGGAGAGTGAAGGTGCAGAGTAAGGAGAGTGAAGGTGCAGAGTGAGGAGAGTGACGGTGCAGAGTGAGGAGAGTGACGGTGCAGTGAGGAGAGTGAAGGTGCAGAGTGAGGAGAGTGACGGTGCAGAGTGAGGAGAGTGACGGTGCAGTGAGGAGAGTGAAGGTGCAGAGTGAGGAGAGTGAAGGAGCAGAGTAAGGAGAGTGAAGGTGCAGAGTGAGGAGAGTGACGGTGCAGAGTGAGGAGAGTGACGGTGCAGTGAGGAGAGTGAAGGTGCAGAGTGAGGAGAGTGAAGGTGCAGAGTGAGGAGAGTGACAGTGCAGAGTGAAAGCTTGAAGTGGAATGTGATGTTTAAATTCCCTTCTTCCCTTTTCTTTGGTTGTGCTCAATATTTTTGACTGTGCTCCTAAATTTCAGAATTAGGAGCACAAGCGCTAAAAAGAAAAATAGTTCATATGGAGCCCTGACGTCACTAACACTGGCCCTGTGTGTTGCACTGTATATCAGGACCAGTGTTTGGAATAACGCCGTTTAAAAGAACTTTGTTCAGTAACGGAGTAATCTAATTCATTACTCTCCCCGTCGTTACAACGCCGTTATCGTTACTGGGTCAACAAAGTGGCTCATTACTCGACTGAATGAGCGCCGCGGTGTCGCTCATGCAGCAGGGGAGAGGGTGGGCGGAGTCTCACGGAGACTCACGCTGCCTGTGTGCGCAGAGCTCGTGCTCTCTGCTCCAAAAACTACGTGTGTCCCCGACCCGCGGCTCGTCCTCGCCACAGCGCGGCCGCGGGGGAGAATCGAGCTGGTGATCATTGATCTGTTGTGTTGAACTTATTTTTAACGAAAAGATGCAGAATCGGTGGAGACGCGTCTTCCCCCGCTCCCTCTCGCTCTCTCCACTCCAGAGAGACAGCAGGCCGATGACTTTCTGTTAGGACCTTAACCTTATATTTGCTGATGATTGTTTTACGTTTTGCCTGATGAATGAACGGAGAGACTTTATGCACAATGCCTGAGCGTAAAGTCTGCCCTGATCATTGGCACATGTTTCTTTTACTCCTGTTCCTCCTCATTCTCGTTGAATTCGGCCTTATTCCTACATTAATAAAACAGCGGCGCAAATACTGGTCAATACCGTTCAGTCACAGAGGCTTTCTACCCCCCATTCAGTTACTATGAACATCTTTTACATGATCGGACATAAATACAAACACCTGTCTGTTCTACTCATTTCAACTGACTATTGAAAACTGTAAAAAAATATCTAAATAGTTTGATATAAAGCCTTTTTTTTTTTAAACAGTAACGCAAATAGTTACTTTCCCTGGCAATGAGTTACTTTCATTATAGAGTAATTCAGTTACTAAATCAGTTACTTTTTGGAACAAGTAGTGAGTAACTATAACTAATTGCTTTTTTAAAGTAACGTTCCCAACACTGATCAGGACTGCCCCACTGCTTTTGCCTAATATTGGGAAAAGAAAAAACTCTACGGCATTTGTTTCTCCACCTGGGACGGCGTCTGAGTTGTATTGACGACGATTTGAGGAAATGCACAATGAACGACAACGTATCGTCTCCTTTCATCATATTGAAGACGAGGAAAACAATCCCCTTAACTTCTGATGCAAATCTCCACTAATGCCTCGTAATATTGAAAAAGCAATTTCATCCTCAGCCGCGCCAACTCAACAGGGAAATAATATCACCGCGATGGCACGCTGCCGTAACATACCGTTTAAGGCGTAAGTGATTTTTCAGCCCCGCCGTTTCACCGAACACTGTTCACAATTAGAATTAGGGAAATATCCGGCAGAAACCTGATTCAGAGCACCTCGAAAATGATTCTTGTTGCGAACTGAAAACGAGGGAAAAGGCCCTTATTCTGCAAGAACTGTGCTGGTCTGAGCCTCAAAGTCAGGTTGGAGCGCCCTCTGTAGGCAAGATCACACACAAACACGTTGACGTCAAGGTAAGTTCCAGAGTAGGACGTCGCTGATCGGGTTCATGGACAGTAACCTGCAGATCAGAGCACTTCAGCAGTAGAAGAAGAAGCAACCACACATGACAGAAAACACACAAAAAAGGTTGATTTTGCGTGATTGGTCCTCCGTAAAGGCCCTGTAATTCATGCTTCTGTTTTACAAAGAAAAAGGAAATGTACAAGTTTACCTGTTAGTTGTCTGCAAACACATTCTTAGCTCTCCTAAAACATTTCTTCACAGGAATAAGATTATATGAAAAATAACTTTCCGGGAGCAAAAATTTTGTTTTAACAGCACATTATTCAACAGCGCCATGTAATAAACCGTTCACTTGCCTGTGCACTAGAGCCACATGTACAGTAGCTACAACAGATGTTATCCATCTAAATACGTCATAATTTCAAAAGCAATAAAACCATAAAGTCATATTAAATACTTTAAGCTTCGACAGCTTGGTAATGGAAATATACTTTCATAATACTTTCATAATAAAGTAGCTCAGTGAGGAGTTGGTTTTCCAGAAAAGTAACAAGGAAACTTCACTTATGAAAGTAACAGTACCCACCACTGGTCTCAGTAACGCTAACAACCACCAGCTGCTAGGCCACGACCGACAAAAAGGCACCGCCACAAACACCGGCTTTTGCAATAACGGGCGATTCCCTTACTCAGGGAAAACAAACATCAGGTACGGAGCCTTTAAGCTCGGCCTCGTCGCGTCGCAGCCATTTTCTCTCTCTCTATTAAAGACTCATTAGGGTCGTAATAAGTGCGAAAATAATATTCTATTATCGCGATGGCACAGGAGACTCGGAGGCAGGGAGAGTGGCTCAGCGAAATGTAAATGATGGTGTTCAAATGTGAGAGCGGCGAAAGTTTCAGCAATGTTTCCCCCCGGGTCAGTTTTGCTCAATAATTAAAGCCAGTGCAGGGAGAGGACGAGGGGACGGTAAAGCGACTATAGTTGGTATTTTTCCAAGTATTCATGCAGGTATTGTTGCGTCCTCAGGTTTTCCGCAGCCTGAGGTGTTTGACGCACAGCGGGGTGTATAGGTGTGACGTCACGTGTGAGCGTGGAAACCATGGAAACACGAGGGAAAGGCTGCAGTGCCATGTTGAAGTGCAAAGGGCGGCGCTCTCCTGCAGACCCGCTGAAAGCCCCGGGCAGGGTGAGCGTGTGCATGGGCTTTATGCAAAGGACACGTGACTTCCAAGTGTATCCTAAGTCGGTGCTTCCGTATCCTGTCTCCGTTATTTCCCTATGAGGTCTCGTCTAAAACAATGTATAGTTGAAGGAAACATCACTGACAGTGAGATACTGATCCGAAGTGACTCGCTACGTGTTCAAAACATTACGTTGGATCTAAATTCTTGACTGCAGGAAACGTCTGTGTTTTATGAGATAGGACTTTTTATCTCAGCGCTAACGGCTAGCATCAAAAAACACCACCACAAAAATTAAACGTCTAAAAAGTATTTATACTAAAGACAGGCAGATTATATTTTGAGCAGGCTCGTTTAAAATTGTGTACCTTTTTTCATTTTTAATTTGTGTTAGCCGTTAGCTTCAAGACAAACGACTACTTAGAATCCCCTCGGAAGTCACGTGACGCTTGGGTGCATACAGCCCATTAAAGGAGACGTACACACGCACACGTTAGGCTATTCAGCACCTTTAAAACCACTTGAAAATAGTCATTTATTTCCGGTCCAAAGACGAGGAGTTGATTCAGACCTTCCCCTATAACGTCACTATACTTAGGGTGACCAGATGTCCCAGTTTACCCGGGACAGTCCCAGTTTTGAGTCCTCTGTCCCATGTCCCCACACATTCCTCCAAAACCATTCATTTGTCCCAGTTTTACACAGTATCTGTCCCAAGTGTCCCAGTTTTTGGCCAATACAAGTACAAACTTTGCTTGGAAATTCATGTCTTTGGCAAATGTCCATTAGAAGTAGAAACCAATCAAAAAATATTTTATATCATGTTAATGCTGATTGGTGCATGGTGTAAGACATTAACAAGCATATTTAGCGTGGGATGGCTCCCTGGTTGACCATGCAACTAAATCCCTACCCTAACTCCCCCCCCGATGGTCTATATATTCAGCTGCGTGCAGATTGTGACCTTTGTCGCTGACGAAGCCTTTTGGATGAGAGGCGAAACGTTCGGAGACTTCAACTACTGAGTACAGAAAATGAATCAAGTACCTTCATTGAAGATGGACAACTCCTGTACGACTGAGAATTTACACAGATAAATCCCAAATAGTGTCCCAGTTTTTTAGTCAGAAAATCTGGTCACCCTAACTATACTGTTATCGGATATCGGAGCCGATACCCGAATAAAATAAAAAAAGGTATCGGCTACAAATATCCGATACTGAACCAATAGCAGTTTTGGCTCTGACCGTTTTAAACAGCGACTACATCTAAGTGGTTATGGACATGCTGTATTTCATATAATAGAATTCAATCGCTGAGTTAGTTTTATCCTTTGTAAACGTGTGTTTGATCACCGCGCAACATGTCATGGCTAGCAATAGCATGCTAAAGCTAACGGCAGTATGATAATGCTAACGTCAACTAATCAAGGCTTGGACAGAAACTATGAATGGATCACCTAAAGCAGCCTAATAAAATATAATCATGAAATGCTGTTAAAGAATAACATTATGAGTTATGCAGTTTTATTATGCGGCATTATAAGTTGTTCATATTAATGTAACCTAAATAGCCGAGTAGAAAAGTCCAGTTATCCTTGTTTAATGTTTTTCCATATTAGACAATTGATTATTGATAACAACAAATAAGACATTATTGACAATGGTGAAAAGAGATTTATTCACTCACAGCAAATAATTTTAAGAAAGCCTCTTGGTATCGGTTAATATCGGATATCGGTAGATGCTCAAAAATGTTGGTCCAAAGGATGTTCCCCACAGAAAAAGTCCAACTTATCTCACCTCGTGTCATGGCCTACAAACTTAAAAATGGCGCTTCTCCTCGACATTCAAATAAATATTTTCCCCGTGCTTCAAACAAAGCACTTTAAACTAGGCACCTGACTTTTATCGTCCAGCATTTTACCGTAAGCTTTGTTTGTGTTTGTTTGTTGTTATGTTGTGTCCATTCATGTTTTGACATGGCACTCTGCGCTCCAATGTGGTTTTATGCTGCAAATGGCTGATGAACTGAATCTGGATATGGAAGAGGCAGGTAAGCAAACCAGGCAACCAGGCAAGTTAAAAAACAAAACAATGTGGGCCTTGTGGGGGAAAGTTTGTGTTGGTTCTGTCGACTGAACTTTGGATAAATTGTAAAAAGTGCACTGCTCAGACACACAAGCTTATTCAAAAACAAAACAAGATAAAAACATAAATGTAAACCTGGCTCTATCAAAACAAATACAAATAATTGTTGCTAAAAATATCGGCAATTTTGGCATTTTAATTCCCATGCATAAATTGCCTTATTTTAATATGAAAACTAGGGCCGGGACTTTTTTCGATTAATTGCGATTAATTAATTACATGAGGTTTAGTGCGATTAAAAATATCAATCGAAATTAATCACAATTTGCTTTCCACACTTCAGTTTCCTTTTTTCCTGCAGACGCACAATTAATGGCAATATTGCACTGGTCTGTTGGACTTGGTTGAACAAAAATAAACAATATTTTGTTGCTTAAGCTCATGTATTCAGTCATTATTCAATGGTATACTAAAAATCCTTATGAAAAAACTTACTTCTCACTGTTCTTAGGTCAAATATTTATATGCGATTAATTTCGATTAATTAATTACAAAGCCTCTAATTAATTAGATTAATTTTTTTTATCGAGTCCTGGCCCTAATAAAAAGCTGACAGAATGACTTTCCCCCATTCACCTGCAGTGTCTGTGTTTAAATATGTGACTTTTTTTCCCTCACAAATGTCTGCTTTTACAACACGCCGAAGGGCAAAACACATTTCCCTTTACTTCAGGTCTAAAAATAAAGTCCGAGCATTTATACGGACAACCAACCAATCACAGTCCAATCACTCCTCCCCCCCCCCCCCCCCTCCATCAATCTGTCCTCCGGAGCACGTCAGGAGCCAAGGACAGCCCTGTCGCCCCTGACAACTGTTGCCAGGTCGACCGCGGCCCTGAACTGAACGGCCTGACACCACACAGCTGTGATCACCTGAGGATGTAGAGCACGGGCCTCAGATCCAGTATTAGGCTTCATCCAGGCGTTTTCCAGGAGACTTTTGCACGTCCTGCCAATGTTTGATCACTTATTGTTAGCGGGAACTCGCAAACAATGGGGCCTAATTCATGATGAGTTCTTACACACAAGCTTGTTCTTCAGGCGAGACGCCGCAGAGTTTTTAGCGAGTTTTGAAAACATAAAATGATAGAAAATTTGCAATCATATTTTTCTTGTTTATAGCAGTAATCTGCAGCTAAGGTTTTAACTTGATATTTTCCATATTCACCTGCTGCGTCTCCACTGCTATGCTAGATGCTCACTAGGAACTGTGGGACGATCGCGTGGACTCGAGCTCACATTCATCTGTGCAGGGCAGCCCAAAGCTCTGCCCCGCCGCTTTAAAAACTCCAAACTTCCACTCAGTTCCGACAAATGGCAAAATGGAATCACATTGTTCTGGATTGGTAATCATGAATCTAATGTATTATTATTATTATTTACCTTTATTTAACCAGAAAAGTTCCACTGAGTTTAGGAATCTAATTTCCTGGCCTCAGATGGGAACCTATTGTAAATTTTTTAGGTCGTCGGGGAAACCGGAGTACCCGGAGGAAACGCAGAACAGGCAAACGCCACACAGAAAGGCCTTGTACGGGTGGGAGTCGAACCCGGGACCTCCTTGCTGGAAAGGCTGGACTTTTCTTGTTTACCCAGAGAACGGTGGCCTACCGGTACCGCCCTCCTCGGGACGTTAGCCTCGGGGGTTTACCGGTGTTCCAAGCTGCTCTGAGCTGGGTTCACTGGACCCTCCATCATATTTCATGTGGAGGAACTAAGACACAATATTCAGTATGACCTTAAAGATCTATAAATGAACCGCACCGTTGTATAAGCCGCAAGCTTCAACGGCTGTAAAGAAAGTAGCGGCTTATAGTCCGGAAATTACGGTCCTAACTAGAGAGAGAGAAAAGATTTTGCATCATGTTTGTCAAAATGGATCACACAAAATATTTCAATGTTTTTAACAAGTAACAAAATACTTTCTGAGCACTGAGTGTAAAAGTGTTCATTTGTGTCCATTTGATAACCGTGCCCTTGTTTATTTCCATTTGTCCACGTTCGAGATATGCAGAGTGATACTGAGCTTAACAGAGACAAATAGATATATGTCAACGTCCAAAATGTCAACTTTCATTCCACGTGTAATACAACTATATATCTGTACTGGATAATAAAGTGTGTGAAGAACAGTTCCTCTCTGTGTGGGACCTTTAAACAGCAGGCATTTAAACATGGAGCTCTTTAGCAGACAAACACACCGTGGCCTTGATTACAGACTCCACTCCATGAAGTCACGTTGTGCTCCGTTTGGAAAACAAAGCAGGCTTTGCTATTTCTTTGTGTTTGAAGCCACACCTTGTCACAGTTCACCCAATGAGTAGAAACAAATACAAGCTTTTATTTCAGTACAGATGGTTTTATTGTTAAAAAATCACCCAAAAAATGACCAAAGAAGAAAATATGTATATTTCACTTAAATTAGATACAGATTCTTAAAATAGCAGTTGTAGAAGCCTTATTTTAAGTGTAAAGTTCTTGCCCCATGGACAGAGTTCTCAGATTAGTTCCTCAAATCGAGGAGATATTTCAATGTTACCTTTTTTTTTTTTTTACTTTACTGAGAGTGGGGAGGTCTCCAGCTCGCTGTTTTGTATAACGCCTTTCACAGCTCACAAAGAGAAACACATGAGACCATTTATACACTCCTCACACCGTGGTGGAAAGCTACTACATATGGAGCCACGGCTGCCCTTTGGGACTGAGGCTACACATGTCTCAGGCGGTGGTTTATTACATGTATAATTATATATAAAGAGTACATTTCACTGCTCAAACTGTGACGTCACTGCTGTGCAACTCAGCGTCAGCTAATCTGCTAAAGTGATGCTGTACCAAGCTTTACTTTCTGTACAATTGTAGATTAGTTTAGTTTAGTTTAGCGTCCCAAATGCTGTTTAATGCTGATAGTTCTAAGAGCTAGTTAGACTGATTTGAGGGTGAGCAGCTAAAGCCGAGCCAAGGGCAGGGGGCTCCTGTTCTTACCCGGATGGAGCACAGATCACACAGGACTTTTTTGCTGCTAAGTAAGTGCTTTATTTGTCATTGTACAAGCGTACAACACAATAGTGTTCAGGCGTTAGTCCTGAGCCGCTGCCACTGTGATTTTTTAGGCAGCGTTATTTACTTAAAGGAACAGTTTTTCCACACTGAGATCTGTTCTTACCTGAGCTTGGACAAGTTGATTCACACCTGTCTGGTCTTTGTGCCCGTGGAAGAGCGTGGTAGCTTCTAACGTCATCCCTGTTTGGAGCTATAGGAAAATGCTGGGAGAGGCCAAATGCTAACAACATCTTTGGTCTTTTTGCGTGACTGAGGGCCAGACAGGTACGTATCAACTGGTCTACGCTCAGGTAAGAACATATCTCAGTATGGAAAAACTGTGGCCTGTTCCTTTAAATGGCACTGGATGAATGATCGGGCGAGGTGGAGGATAACTGAACCTATGTGTATCAATGTGCGCATCTGACTATTTTTTTCATCTTGGTATTTTTCGTGGACACACAGATTTTTGAACAGAGACCCTCTCTGTTCAAAAATGTAAACACTTGGACCAGATTTCATGCTTGTTTCACAAACTGAAACATGTTTCTACTTATCTGCTGCATTAGTCCAATGCGGGAGTGGCCATGTTGGTTTCTCCTTCATGCACAATGCTAACTTGAATCTGTGACAGTCACGGATTCAGTATCGCTTCTCTCATATCAGCAGCAGGTTACGGGAAGCAGAGAAAAAAAACATGTTTGATTGGCTGTTATAATCTGTCAGTATTTAACCAGTGTTGTATCTATAAATTAATTAGTATAATGTCCAAAAAATCAACTAAGAAGGAATGACAAATGAAAACTAAAAGTCTATGGTGACTGAGACAGACCTGCTCAGACGATGGAACATTAAAAGTCTTGAGCTTTTAGAAAGGTGGAGAACCAAAATGAGAAAAATCAAATTATTTGGATAGTATATTGTTCGGTAGAGTTTATACATTTTGAGCAAAACTGTGAGCTGTTACATGGATTTCTTCTCACAGAATCAGGTGCACATAAATACCGGTCTAAATCATACAGTGATCCCCTCCTGGAATCCAGGGTTTTGAGCGCCCGAATGATCCTGGGGGCTGTGTTGTCGTGGGCTTGGTGCCCCTGGTAGGGTCTCCCAGGGCAAACAGGTCCTAGGTGACGGGTCAGACAAAGAGCCCCTTATGAGAGACCAACAGGCCCGGTTAGAACCATGAGGCCGTCCTTCTGTGGACCCACCACCTGCAGGGGGCGCCATAGGGGCTGGTGCAGCTCCAACAGCTGCCCCCACGACCCGGCAACGGACAAGTGGAAGAAGACGGATGGACGGATCATGCAGTGATAGTGAGGTGATAAAATGTGCCCAAGCAATCTAACATTAGTTACTTTTCTACACAGTGACACATTTGTTTGGGTCGTCGCCTCAGTATTCCCCTGTTCCTATAAATAAAGCTCAGAGCAGCTGATTTATGACGATATTGGTCCATGCATTTTTACTGACATCACACAGTGGTTTATGTGGTTCAGTTTCCACGACGGCTCGGTTTGGAAAACGTGATCGGCATGAAAGGCTATGGATGATGACGTGGGAGTTTCTTATGCAGAAACCTAAGGAGTTACGAGAAAACCTTTCCAGTGAACATGTCCCATCCACTCTGACACAAAATGAACGGCATGTGAGGATTTGCGTAAAACAAGCAGCGTGTGATTCCGAGAAGCTGGGCTGAGCAGAGGGGGAGAAAGAGTGTGAGAGTGCCACGTTTATTAGAGAACGATTCAAACGAAGGGTGTTTTTTTTCTGACAGCTCCTCTTTGCCTCCCATGAAGCTGAAAAGTAATAAACGAGTACAATGATGTTTAAGGGCAGTAATTAAAGTAAGTAAATATGCAGCTCACTCCTCAATTGCAATGAAAATGAAATATCAGTATATATCTGCAATCACAATATCTGTCCTAGTATGGACAATACTAGGATGTCGCCTCGGTGAATGCGACCCGGGCCGTTCAGATGGAAAACCTTCAAAATGGACACGCAAAGGTTCTCCTCCCTTAACCTCACACGCCCCACGCTCTGTGGACACCCCCCTCCCTGCGACGCCCTGTCTCTGCCCGCTGCATGCGCTCTGGCAGACTGTCGTGCTTTGGGCCGGCTCCCAGAGGACAGGAGAGGGGCACGAGGGCAGACAAACGTTCATTAGCATTCACAAAGAAGGCTCCGGCACATTTAGACACCGGAGCTGTGTGCCCAGAGCAGAGGGCGCATTGGCATGGCTGCCCCCCCCCTCCCCAATCACTCTGCACGGACACTGCATGGTTAGGATTGACAAGGGAAAACAATGTGACAGGGCAAGTGGTGACGTCGACAAATTAGGGGAAAATTGGGAACACATTGTTGTTGTTGCACTCTGTTCAGGACAATTACCTTTTCGAGCAACACATAGATTGGCGCAAAGCATCATGGGGTACAGAGCTCTCCAAACAAGCGCTCATTTTGCACGGGTGTCTATGGCCTAAGCTGCTTTGATAGTCAGTCTTTGAAGGTTTTCTCCTACAAATCATGTTCAAACGCCAAGGGACTTAGTACTATACTGTAGGTGGCGGCATACTCCTTAGTTTTTTATTTTATTTATTTATTAGAACAGGGACAGTGTACAGTATACATTACCCTCAGAAAGGAGAGATGCATTGTACCAGGTTATAGCACTTGTTCTAATTTCCACCTGCAGTCCCTGGGCAGTTTGGGTAGCAGTCCACCATTAAGCTGGAAGAAGAAGAAGCAGGAGGAACTCTGTGGGCCTGATCTTGTATTTATAACTAGTAGGGATAGTAGCGATTCGATTCGATTTCCGATTTGAAGTTCCCGATTTCGATTTTCCCCGATTTTTTTAAACCTTTTTTTTGTTTTTGTTTTAGAAAAGAATGACTCCTTCATACCAATGTTTCTTTTGTTTTAACATCTGTATTTTTGTCTTTGTAACAAATTGCAAGTGTCTCAGTAAGAGAACTTTATATTAAAAAAAATTACAAGGTATGAAGAAATGATTGCTTGAAATGTACATGTTTTCAGCATAAATATTTATTTTACCAAACTTTTATTATTATTTATTTTATTTATTTTTTGCAGTTTGAACATAATACTACCATTTAGAACTAATTTTACAGTGCAGTTTTGTTCACCCTTGAACGCCTCACTGCCTCCGGTGCAGCCTTTGTAAACATAAGGAGGAAAAAGACCTGACCGCTCCTGTAGGTGTTGGATTATTTAAAAAACGGACATTTGATGAGGATTTCAGCAGAATCAGAGCAGGTGGTCAGATGTTTGTCAGTTTACGATCTTTGGTAAACTTCTGTCAAAATGCTAAACACTGCATTAGCCGCTAACGCTAATCTCGTAGCTGCTAACTTTAGCTGTGTCTGCTGCTTCGATGCCTACACGTGTATGTGTTTACATGGTGTGGCTGTGGTGTGTTGGGGGTGCGGTGGGGGAGGTGTGGAGCTTGTCTTGAGAAAAAGTTAACATTGTCAGAAACAACAAGCTATGTTCCGGTTTGTTTCGGTCGCGCAAAATGGAGTAGCTGAGGGTGGCTTTAAAATCAATTATTTTATTTTTTACATCGATTCACATTTTACCCATATTAAATCAATTTTAAATCGATTTTCGATGAATCGTTACATCCCTAATAACTAGACTATAGTGTAACTGTAACCCGGGGGACACAACCCCATAAAATATCCTTTCCATTAATTATTTACGTCTGCTTAACTTTCCTTGCGTGAGTTTACGTTTGCGTCATTACGTCACCTGGTCACGTGACCTAACGCAGCCAAACAGACTATAGCGTAATACCTGGTAGTGGGTTGCTACCTGTAAGAGCGAGAAGGGTTTGTGTAGAACGTGCTGCAGGTATGTGTTCAAAAGGAACACATACCTGCAGCAGGTTCTTCACAAAGGAAACATGAAAAAGACAGTTTGGAGTTTGCAAATAAAAAAAGGATACGGACTTAAATTTTTGAAGACATGTGGTCTGACAGGAAAAAAAACTATAATTTGTTTGGCCACAATGACCATTGTCAAGTTTGGAGGAAAAAGGGGGAATCTTGCAAACCATAGCACACCATCCCAACTGTGAAATGCGGGGGTGGCAGCATCATGCTGTGGGGTTGTTTTGCTGCGGGAGGGACTGGTGCACTTCACAACATAGATGACATCATGAAGAAAGAACACTATGTGGAAATATTGGAGCAACATCTCCAGACATCAGCCGGGAAGTTAAAGCTTGGGTGCAGATGGGTCTTCCAAATGGACAATGACTCAAAGCAAACTGCCAAACTGGTGACAATGTGGCTTAAAGAAAACAAAGTCAATGTTTTGAAGTGGTCATCACAAATCTCAATTCAGTTGAAAATGTATGGGCAGAGGTGAAAAGGCATAGGCACACAAGGTGGCCTACACATGTGGCTCAGTTACACCAGTTCTGTTTGGAGGAATGGACCAAAAGTAATATAAAACTGTATACACTTTTACCTCTCATTCTTCTGGAATTTAGAAAATATACATCATTTAAAAAAATCTAATTGACCTAAACATAATAAAAGTAATAATTCTTGTTTCATATCAGACAGTGAGAAAAAAATTAAAATGTGTCTTTATAAAGTGTATGTAAACATGTGGTTCTCACTGCGCATCGTGGGCCGTTGAACTAAAACTTAAACTAAACTTGTGTTGCGTTGGCAAAACCCGGACTCTCAGTTTTTGCGGTTCACGGATACCTGTGTCAGGAACAAAAGTAACGAAACGATATGCATTGAATTGTGAATTTGAATAGCCATTCGATTTAAACTGTATGTTAAATGTCTGTCTGTCTATTTTCTATAATTTGGTACCCTAAAACTAAAATCCAGTGTTCGTCTCCTTCACTCTCCACATAGAGCCGAGCTTAGTTCTCCTGATCTAGCCCAATCATATTCTTGTTGTTACTTAGTACCCGTGCAGTAATTTTAGCCTAGGAGGCGCCCGATGTGACGTCTAGCGGCTCCCCAGACCTGGCGGATTAGTGGGAACAACGCGCTCCCATGGCCAATGGCAATGTTCTGTAGAACAACCTTTTTCCTCCAACCAGAATCCATGAGGGGAGAGGGGTGGTGGGGGAGGAGGGGTGAACACGTGCTTTTGTCTGTTTTCCCGTTTTGGCTGAGTGCAAACCATAGACATACAAATAAACACGGTGGGATAAATAACGTTTATGGTTTGACCTGATATAAAAGCCTTTAATGTTAAAGGAACAATGCGAAGCAGTGTGATATAAATGAGGAAACATAATGTGAGGCTGCCATAGAGAGCCGCGCTCGTAATAAGCTGCTTGTAATAAACCACGCCTAAGTCAACGTCCTTTTTTAAAAATAAGCAACGCCGTCTCTCGCCAGTGGCGCATATCACAAAAGCGGCGCCCCATGCAAGGTGACGAGTGTCCAACGTTGCGTTTGGAGCAATGTTGTCCTTGCGCCAGGCAGAAGATCTGGCCCTAGATATCCAGAGCAGTTGCCGGAGGGATTTTTTTTTATATCCCATTTCCAATGTCCGGTAAAAATAAATAAAAAACAGACAAGGCAAAGCGGAGGCAATATTTAGTATGTGAACGAGCGACCTTCAACATAAAAGGTAGCAGGTGCATTCTCTGCATTTTGTCATTGGGAAAGGTCCCACGTGCGAGAATGACGAGCCGACACTAGCAACGCTCTCAGATGTGGAGTTATATCGAGGAAGCAACAACCATGTAAATGCAAGGCCCCAGCTGAACGTCCCGACCAAACAGCAGCCCGCCCAAACGTGGGTCAAAAAGGCTTTTAACCGACCAAAGCTACAGAGAAGGCTCGTCATTACAAGATGATGTGGCTCCACAAAGTGACAACGAAGTAGGGTATGATAGCACATCACCTAAATGTAAGTCTAGCACATTCTTACAGATTTCTGATGGTTGGCAAAGCAATATCGCTTCCCCGCAATTATAATCAATGCTTGCTTGAAACAATATAACTCTTTGGAGGCTGCTGTGCCACTGTACTCCATAACAAGGTCAAACTGCAAATCTTTTCAAGTTTGAATAGATGTTTTTGTGATTATCATGATGGCGGGTCCCGAAACCTCACCGGTTAAGAACCCCAGCTTTGTTTTACTCTAAATGGCAGGGTTTCGTCCCCACATGCTGTTAGCTAATTGAACCATTGTCACCGTCCCTGCCGTAAACCTGTTATTTAGCTGTACTAAGAGCACGTTGTTTTACCGTCATGAAGCCGTCGAGCAGGCCGGAGTCGGCTTTGGGCGGTGCCTGCAGTCTCTCCATGGACCACTTCTCGATAGTGGAGGAGACCTGCGGGTTCTCCGTGTTCAGGATCCTAAAGCCGGTCATGTTTACTCCACTGAACCGGTACGGTTCCATGTCCAGGGCAAACAGGTCCTACAGGGGGGGTGGGGGGTGGGGGGGACACATCAACAAATTCATATTTCCCATCGCATTAGGTCAGAATAATGGTGACAAAGACGTGTTAAAGTGGACATCAACTAGCTTGAGATTTTAACCATGTTCTGTTCCATTGTCAAAACCTACAACAGAATTCTTCTACTTCTTACGTGCTGGATTTATACTTCCTGGAGTTGAAAATGTCCTCTGCATTTTTGAAAGTCCATAAACCATCACCAGACCTGTTCTGACCAAATCCATCTGCGTTCCAACCGTGCTCGTCACTGCGCCATGGATTTGATAGCAGGGAATACAGGCTTGCATGTTATTCTTAGAGTGTCTAATTTCCGCTGGGGCCAGCCGAGGAGCGTACCATCCAGACTTTGAGAGATGCAAAACATGTTGTATGTGAAACCAGATGAAATATCAAAGCGGAGGTGGCCAAAAGCAGGTTTGAAAGCCACCGTTTTGACGTGACTCTGCCACACTCGTCAGTCATTGTTGATGGTTGGTGTTTATACTGACCTCTGTGAGTGAGAGGCACAGTAATAGCTCTCAACAGCAGGGAGCAGTTTGTCAACGTTAGATACAGATGACAGAACACCTTTTTATTTGACAGCAAACTCCTCGACGATGGGGAGTGTGCACAAGCTTAAAGGCACACTGCGTAACATTTTGGACAATACTGTTGCCATCAACATTTAGGAGTTTTTTTTTTTTTTAATGATGAAAATATCTGCCATACAATAAATGCTTGCATTTCAATATTATTTATTGGGTAAAATTGTACATGGTGTGGCTTTAATGGAGAATTTTGCAATACAATTCACCTAAAAAGTCCAAACTCCGGCCTGTGCGTCTTTGCAGCAGTGATCTCATCCCGCCTTTGTCTTTGCACAGTCCTCTAGTGGTGCTGAGGTGGCCGCTCTGTTTAAGGTACAGCCTCAAGGTTGTACAGCGGCGCTCGCACTGCCATCTATCAAGTGGAAGCCAGAGGACAAGCTCTCGTCCCCAGAACAACAGCAGGCTCAGAGTTGGCCTCCATCCAGAGAGAGGGAGAGGAGCATGTTTGTTTTTTGTTCTGATTGGAAAAGCAAAGCGAGCTGGATGGATCGGAACCAATATACGGCTGCCAAAGCTGCCGAATACAACTGGGACTGTCCTGGAATAACATTTAGAATAACTACAGCCACAACTATCACCAAAGGCATCTGGTTCTGTCACCTGCACTCTGCCATAACCATCCAATGACATTCTGTTGAAAGCAGATATTGATAAAACGCTTTTAGGCTAAACACTGCAGGTGAAAAAGAACATAATTTTTTAAGATATCAACTTTTGATGGATTACTGACATAAAAATGAACAAAAATAAGTATTCAAAGCAGTCCTAAGTATTTCTTGCCCCTAGAGGCCATAAGCGCCACTGCAGGTGTCGTAGCATGTTGCATTTTTTTTTACTTATTAATTGTCCGTGAGAGTAAACAGTACTTTGACAGAAAAGACAGAGGGATATTGTTCATCTAATTACACAATGGAGATAATTTTGTTTACTCAAACCTGTCTGTAAATAATGTTTAAAGTGGTGCTAGCCCGTTAGCCTGTTAGCTTTTACTTCGTGATTCCATTAGTGCGTATTAGTGACTCTGGTCCGGTGGCAGGCAAGTTGCAATTGGGGTTTTCTTGCCAGAGACACCAGGGGGAGATGAAAGACCCCCCAATCATCCCATTAACACTTGTATTACCCCCAGAGGGACTACGGAAAGGATTTATTAAGCTAAACAAGTTACTCAGTACTGCTTTAAAAAAGATTTTTACAGTTTGTGTAAAAATCACCAAAACTGCAACATGCAATTTAAAGGTTTAACTTAAAATAATACAATGGTGGGATTCAAAACTCATTAAATCATGCTAAGAAGTATACATTGAAAAATCTTTGAAAATAAAAACCTTTAAAATATTGTTACGTCCAAGACTGTGAGGTTTGGTGTCTGTAGGAGCTACAGTTTTATAACACACAGCAGTGGTTCCTAACTATTCTTGTCTAACGTAAAACTTGAGTCTTTCATTTCTACTCAAAGTACCCATTACCTTGAGGTTATTGCCATTCATTTAGAAAATGGCCCACTAAACTCAGACTTATTTGTATTTAGTGGCGTGTTTTGTTCAAAATAAAGCCAAACTACTCGTATAATTTACAGCTTTAATTACTTATTTTAAAATCATATTGCAACGATATTCAGTCAATCTTCTTTTTGTACTGTAATAATTCCCCCGGCTAGTTGCTCAGGTATCCCCCGCAGTCACCGTACCCTGATGTACAGTATGTGTTAAGGGCCAAAGAAATGTATTGAATTGGCTTACAACAGTGTCAGGCATGACAGGTTTTGTGAATGGATACCGTGTGGGAAAATTCGGAACGTGGCAGGCACTGACACAATCCAACATAATGAAGGGTGATTTTGGTGATTTTTCTTACTCTGACATTACAACTAAGAGAAAACTTGCCAAAAATCACAATATTCTGAATAACATCAATGATCAAACTAATGAATAATAAACATACACAAAAGGACTGCACTTGGACCATCTCCTCTGCGTTCTTCTTTTCAGTACTGCACATAAAACATGCTCGCTCAGTTGGCTTCACACACTGTATATTCTCCTCCAAACTCTCTGGATTTTAGGGGATAATGCTTGAAAAACAGCAGACGCCGTTGTTTGTGGAGGCATTACAGAGCCAAATGGAGGACAGCTCATCTAATCCGAGCTGCTGCATTATTCCATGTTGATTTTTTTTATTACTGCTTCTGTGGCTTTATATGAAAATAAACAGTGAAAAACATGTTCCAAACATGACTTCCTCAAACTGTCTTCTGAGGTTAACTACGCAGGGTTTCTCAGCTAGGAGTATGGGGACCCCAGGGGGTGCACAAGCACTTAGCAGGGGGTACTTGGGAACATTTCAGATCTAAAGAGAATGCAAAACACATTTTAAAAGAAAACTTATTCTTAATGATAATTTGCAGTTAAATGTTTCACTGTGTTTTTTCTTTTGCCCCCACAATACACATCTAAATACCAATAAATCTGAGTTGATACTTTTCTAAATAGTTGGCTGCACCTTAGTGTTTAGGGCCTACTTTTCTAGTTTGTATCCTGACCTGGACACCTCAGGAACGACTAAATCACTGCCTGCAAGTGGACGGGCCAAACCTGGTCGCTGGTAAATGCAAATGATGCTTAACAGAGATGTTTATAACCCAGCGTCTGCACCAGTCAGACCATTCCATTCAGTACATTTACATCAGGAAGGGCCTGGGGGTTAACTTACCAGCGTGGTGAAGATGTAGTGGTAGTACTCGGTCATCATGCCCATGGCCAGAGCCTGAAGGAGAGACAGCGACAGGAGGTTAGTGGAGGAACAGCTTAACGCCATCTCACACAAACTCACTCTTTGCGTTCACCTGAAAACAGCTAAATGATGCATAATCTCTGGCTTAATGTTTCCTCACGGATTCAATTCCCAGCCTAATTATTGAGCCGTGAAGCCAGAAACATTGGTCTCACAACACATAATCAATTCAAATAATGAGTTAGTAAGTTATGGCCTGGGCTATGTGCACGCGAGCGTCACGTGACTTCGAGTGGATCCTCAGCAGGCGTCGCTCTGCATTTTCCTTATGAGTTAGTAGCAGCGTCTTGTCCAAATACATAAATAGCATTATTTTTTCCATGACTGGCAGTGAGTTACTGGTGGACAGTCACATCCATCCACCCATCCATTTTCTTCCGCTTTATCCGGGGCCGGGTCGCGGGGGCAGCAGTCTCAGCAGAGATGCCCAGACTTCCCGATCCACGCACACCTCCTCCAGCTGTTCTGGGGGGACCCCAGCTGTTCTGGGGCGACGGTGGCGCAGATGGTAGAGTGGGTCGTCTCGTGATCGGAAGGTTGGGGGTTCAAATCCCAACTCCTGAAGGTGCATGCTGTCGTTGTGTCCTTGGGCAAGACACTTCACCCACCTTGCCTCCAGTGTCTGCGTACATTGGTGTATGAATGGGTGAGAGGTTCCTTGCTGTAAAGCGCTTTGAGTGCCTAATGTAGGTGGAAAAGCGCTATATAAGTTGAGACCATTTACCATTTACCATTTACCCCGAGGCGACACCAGGCCAGCTCGGAGACATAGTCCCACCAGCGTGTCCTGGGCCTTCCACGAGGCGTCCTCCCAATAGGACATGCCTGGAGCACCTCCCAAGGGAGGCAACCAGGAGGCATCCGGAACAGATGCCCTAGCCACCTCAGCTGGCTCCTTTCGACGTGACGGAGCAGCGACTCTACTCCGAGCTCCTCCCGGGTAACTGAGCTCCTCACCCGATCTCGGAGGGTGCGCCCAGCCACCCTGCGAAGGAAACTCATTTCAGCCGCTCGGTCATTACCCAGATTTCATGACCATAGGTGAGGGTGGGAACGTAGATCGATCGGTAAATCGAGAGCTTTGCCTCAGACTCAGCTCCCTCTTCACCACAACGGTCCGATACAGTGACCGCATCACTGCTGACGCCGCACCGATCCGTCTATCGATCTCACGCTCCATCCGACCCTCACTCGTGAACATGACCCCGAGATACTTGAACTCCTCCACTTGAGGCAAGGACTCCCCACCGACCTGAGATAGTCACAGCATGATGTTTAAAACATCGCATCAGGAGCAAAGACTTGAACGGAGGAAACTTCCTGCTCATTGCTGTAGGTGTTTTTGTCTTGAAGCTAACGGCTAACACATAATAAGAATTAAAACAGCAACAAGATTTTGCACGAGCTGCTCTAAAATAATGGGCCTATCTTTAGTATAAATACTTTTTAGTCACTGCATCAAACAGATCAGTTTGTGGATGCAAAACAATTTTCTCCAACTAAACTCAGAGAAGATCATTGTTTTTGGCTCACAGACACAAAGACAAAGTGTTATCAGTCACCTTGAGTCTCTCTCTCTAAAACCAAAAAATCAGGTTAGAAATCTAGGAGTAATCATAGACTCAGACCTGAACTTAAACAGCCACATTAAAGCAATAACATCATCAGCTTTTTACCATCTGAAAAACATTAAGATCAGAGGAATAGTGTCAAAACCAGACTTAGAGACACTCATCCATGCATTTGTCTCCAGCAGGTTAGACGACTGTAACGGCTGCTCACTGGCCTTTCTAAACGAGCTGTTAGAGCTGCAGAACATCCAGAACGCTGCTGCTCGAGTCCTGACAAGAACCAGGAAATACGACCATATTAGTCCAGTGCTCCGGTCCCTGCACTGGCTTCCTGTCACTCAGAGAATAGAATTTAAAACAGCTCTGCTTGTGTACAAGTCGTTTCATGGTTTAGCACCAAAGTCCATCTCTGACATGTTAGAGCCGTATGAACCATCTCGGGCCCTGAGAACTTCAGGGAGGGGTCTCCTGGTGGTTCCCAGAGTCAGGACTAAACATGCTGAGGCTAAAGCTAAAATCTGGAACAGTCTTCATGAGGATGTGAGACAGGCCTCAACTCTGACAATGTTCAAATCCAGGCTGAAAACAGCTCTTTTTACCCGAGCAGATGAAAACTGAAAGTATTTTATCTGCACTCTTGCCTTTTACTGTAATTGATTAACTTTATGTTGGATGTTTTAATGATTAATTTGATCTGTTTTCTTGTAATTTTATGCAACTGTGAAGCACTTTGAATTGCCTTGTGTATGAATTGTGCTCTACGATTAAACTTGACTTGCCTTCTGTCGTGTGGTTTTGTGATACAAGCCATTAGCTCTGTGGTAAAAAGTCCTACATTGAATGTAATGGTAGCCAGTGACTTCCCACCAATATCTCATTGTCTGTGATGTTTCCTTCAACTATTTGTTGGTTGGTGTAAGACATCACTAATCCTTATTGGGAAAATGGCGAGACTGTTGACCTCTGGAAAATGCACTCGGAGTCCCATGTCACTTGCGTGCAGAGAGCCATTATATATACGATTCATCTTCACCGGCACTTTGCCCTGTTGTTTGTTTGAAAGAGACCCAGAGTGGTGGAGGAATCAGAGCTTGTACTGTATCTGCTGCTCCTAAAACGGTGTGCTCTGACGGGAGGATTTCATATTCACCGTACAGAGACAGATTCTCCGTGATTTGGACAGTGCTTTCAAAGATGTCTTTCAGGGAAGGAACTCTTTCCAATTAGTCAGCTTCCTGGCCCTCAAGACTAGTCTTTCAATTTGTGTTTTGCGCTGTACCGTTAAACAACCACACCATCTTTGTATCTAATATGTAGAAAAAAGAACTCATACATTTAGATCTGGTTCAGATTTTGTTACCACGAAATATAGTAAGTTTTCTTATATTTATTACAGTAATCTACAGTAAAAGTTGAAAATATATTGTCAGGATGAGTCCGGCTGACGCAGTCTGCCCTTTAACAGTGGTTCAGTGTTCCTTCTTGCCCCAGGGAATCCTAATACATAAACCAGTTTTATGTTTTATGTATTACAGCAGACAGGAGCATGGGGCTGATGGATTCATTCCCTTTATAAATTACCTTAGCAGAATAATTACAGCTAATAGCGCCGAGATAATGTGTGAGACAAAGGGCCTTTAACGTTTAATGAAGGACCTCCTGCAAAGCTAAAAATACGGAATTACTTTTTCACCCTGACGTACCTGAGATGATTCATATTAAGTGCATTTGTAAATTAGTTTAAAAAAAACAGCAGGGTCCCTGACAAGTGGCGTTTTAACCTCTGAAGTTTTGGGCAGTTCTCACCTCTCTCTGCTGTTGGGAATAACAATAGGGCTCATTTACATCTCATTTACATAAGCCACACCCCCATAAAGCTCCCCACTGTCATGTCATGTTATGTATGTTGTTGCTACGTGTATGTTGGGCCATAGTGATGTAGATAATGGACATAGTGTAATCAACTGTACAGACAATTCTTAAGAAATAGATCATCTAAAAATGAAATGAAATATAAGAGATACAAAAACAAATTGGTAACTATATTAAGAGCTAGCAAGAAAGATTATTATAGAAATCTGCTTGAAAGCAATAAAAACAATATTAAAGAAATATAGAAAGTATTAAATAGTCTAATTAAAATTGTTTTTCTCAGCAGCAGAGAGAGGTGAGAACTGCCCAAAACTTCAGAGGGGTTTTTCAGCCCTTTGGCCTTTTTGGAATTGTTCACTTCAAATCGCCGCTACGTCTCCAAATATTATCACATTTCCATGTGTTACACATTGTTGGAAAGCTTGGAGACGACAATCTGTTAATCTCAAAATGCCCCAGAACCGACTTGTGTCCCTGGTTCTAGTGACTGGTCACAAATGTAAACAATATGGCTAATGCTATAACAGTTAGCTTATCTGATGCTAACGTTACATGAACGTTTCTCCAAACTAGATATAATTAAACACATGCAACATAACTGGTGCAGTGGTTTTGTCACAGTTTTATTATTAGCTGCTCCACCACTGGGGGGTGACATTACTATCTTTTTGTATACAAACTGTATGTTGTAATTACCACCTTGAGCGGCATTCCCAGGCATTTTTATAAGTGGGAGGTGTTAAATTTACCAGTAACTAGTTGCACCATAAGCGTTGAAGCTAAAGGCTATTATCTATCTATATCTTATGTATTTGTTTATTTACATAAAAATATGGACAGGAAGTAGTTATCACCCTACACTAGCCAACAGGAAGTTAGCTAAAAACATCCCAGATTCTGTTAGGACTCGATTTGGCGACAGGTGCTGGGATTCTGGTACTTCTTGGACAGAAAGTTGACTTCAGCTTTCTTGTTGGATTTTCAGCTCAAAACACATGATAAGTCTAAAAGCATTTTACACGATACAAAAGATAAACATGTTTCGTATCGTGTAAAATGCTTTTAGACTGTTCAATAAAACAGTTTTAGTGCACTGTTGCTGTGTTTGCTATATCTACGTGCAACCCATAACACATTCCGCAGTCGGCCATATTGACGTTGCGGTTTAGTCTGTTAAAAACCCTCTGTATAAGCACTCAAAATTACCAACAAACCTAATTAGTGTTTTAGTTTACACGGATGAAAGTTTTCATTGTTCAGTTGCTAGACGACTATTTCCAGCACATCGGCCTGTAAGCTAATCACAGCTGCCGGACTGATAGTAAAGAGTGAAAAATGTACGATTGTTGCGCACATCCTAGAGTTAGAGTCGAGTTTCAATCACGTGATCATGCAAAAAAAAAAAAAAAGGATCTTTCAGCTCTAACAGTTAATCTCATCTCATTTGTGTGGCTAGGTTTCCTCCACGTGTTTCAGTTTCTTCTACCACTTAAAACATGTACAATAGGTTCCCCTCTGGAACCAGGACCAAGCCGAAAATAAGATTCGGAAATATAAATGAGACTTGGCTTGGTTAACATTCACCCGATAGCCAGCGTTTGTAACATCACACGGACATGCTCAGTGGGTCGACCACGGCCAAAAGCATCATTTCTAATTGGCAATGTTTTGATGGATAAATACAGAATCATGTAAAGATACCACACAATCTAAGGAATGCGGTACTCTTGTGCTGTACAACAACAGAACTCTTTAGTTCAGCCAACGCAGCTTCTATTAACCAATGACCTATTATAACCCATTAGAACATTTTCCTATAGCGCTCTACTCTGTTAATGCTATCCAGTGTGTGCCGCAGCCCCGTGGCCCTCATAAATAATGCCGGTGTTAGTGAAGTGAGGACGGTTGAGAGCACGATCAGACTTCCTAATTACAAAACCTTTATTGTGCAATGAGCTGCATCTATCGTGGCGGGTCAGTGCGAAGGAGCTAATATTCCAGGATGGAGATTAAAGAAGCACAGATTCCTTTGCATTTATAAGAGCGCGCATGTATAATCTATGAACTGTGCGGTTTCTTACGAGGTGGATCGCCGTAGATGTTTGAAGATTCCTTTGTAATTCAATTTGCATCATGTTTATCTCATTGAATTTACAAAGGGGGAAAGTAACCAACTGGCTTCAGGGAATAAATAAGCGCTTTCATTTTGTTTTGTCTTATTAAAAAGGGGCCCTTCACAGAGACGGGCACTCGCGACTTGGAGCCCCATAGACTCGATACTCGATTCCTCCACTAGTGGAGTATGCTATAGTGAGGATAAAGGTTTGGAGATGAGTGCGAGCTCTCAAATAGCAGACGTTGAGGACACTGCCCATTGTGGCAGTCTTTGCAACATCTCCGCGGTTCGGATTGATTGTGCGTATCGTATTCACCTTATCCCGCCCCGCCCACTTTTGCCTCGTTTTGCTTCGTCTCGGCACTTCCATTGTCCTGACACTTCTGGTCGAGCGCGAAGCCCGTTCATTTAAACTGAGGATGAGGGAAAACGTTCTCCGCTCAAATCTGATGTTTAGTAGATTGATTTGTGTAAAATGTCCGACAACACCAACAAGTCAACACTAAGGGCGGCACGGTAGTACAGCGGTTAGAGCTCGTGCTTCACAGCTAGAAGGTCTGGACGGGGCCTTTCTGTGTGGAGTTTGCATGTTCTCCTCGTGTCTGCGTAGGGTTCCTCCGGGTACTCCGGTTTCCCCTACCACTAAAAACATGTACACAGCAAGGCTACAATCCGGTGTGGCTTGTTTACATGCATGAGACCCATGTATGTTCATTAACATGCACTGTCCCGACCAAATAAACAAATAAATAAAAATAAAAATGTCTCCAAGACCGGTCGGATACCATGGAGATTTCAAAGAGTTGGATGGAGTCTCTTTGAAAGCTTCTTGATATCCGACCGGTCTTGGACAAATTGCAGGGACGTCACAGAAACGTCTCACAAGTTGAGCTTCAATGAAGTACTGTACTCAGTAGTTGAAGTCTTCGAACGTTTCGCCTCTCATCCAAAAGGCTTCGTCAGCGACAAAGGTCACAATCTGCACGCAGCTGAATATATAGACCAACGAGGAGGAGTTAGGGTAGGCCCGGCTCCTCCCCTCTAATCACAGCTACTCCCACCTGTGGGTAAACACCTTTGAAGTAGAGCGTCTCTAACGATCTGCTCACCTCAGTATCGGTCAGTCCTGTCCTATTCATAGATGATCACCGCCCAGTATCTGTCTTATTCATGGCTGATCACTGCTAATGACCTGCCTATTGTTCATTTGTTGGCTGAGGTGCCGTCTCCTTGGACTGGCCGTGCCCTTTTGGTTTCTCCCGAAGGAGATTGGAGTACAGTGACGGAAGATTAAATCTGAGGCCGCCACTCCGGTTCATGGAGGGGTTTTCTTTCCTGACAAAAATAGCTTTAACTTCTCTTTGTTGTTCTCACAAGTTGAGGACAACAAACAGTATTCGTGACGCAACTGCTTGAGACCACGCCCACATGGTCTCCATGCAGTTTCTGCTGAAATCAAACCTGTTCGTTTTCACCGAGACAATGTGGAGACTTGCCTTATCTCTCGAAGACAGCTGGCTAGAACCAGTTTGGAAATGGACATAAAGAAACTCTCTTCTTCTCCCACAATCTCAGCACCTGTCCCCAATCACATCTAAAGCTGAACTCTGGAGGCTCCTAGCTTCCAAATAAGTAGGGCAGGGTATTGTTAAAAGTGATACCAGTACTTTAACGATACTTGGTTTACGATACCGATATCTGAACTTTTTCCAGCACCTGTGCTAAAATATTTGTCATCTAGTGCTATAAAACAAAACAATAATGTTTATTCCATTAAAAAATATTTGTTTGAAATTGGTATCATTTATTTAAAGGGACTAGATGCAAGTTGGTCATTTTTATACTCACTACTGCCACCTCAGGTCTAACGTGTAACTGCAGCTTCTATAATGAGCTCGTGCATGACGGCACTTCGGACCTGAAGTAACACCTTTGTGAGTGACAGTGCAGGATTTTAGACATTTTAGACACATTAGGACAGGGGAGGAAAATACTTCATTCCTAAACTCTGTATAGTCCCTTTAAGGTGAAACAACCAAGTCACTTCCTTTAATGACCAACAGCATCGAAACGTATATAAGATATATTTTCGGTACCTGCTTTCGATACTTTGATTTTTCCGACACCAGTAGTACATACACTTTTTTTCAATAGCATACTTGTATTGTTTAACAGTACCCAGCCCTACAAATCTACAGCTCTTGTGTCCCGTGCGTGGCTTTAAGGCAGCCCAGACCGACCTGTTTGAGAATCCAGGCGGCCATCTCATGCCCGCAGTCGAAGATGACGTGGAACTCCTTGGACTTCTTCATCTCCTTCAGCAGGGGCTTGGCGTCCTTGGTCTCCGTGGGCAACTGCCGGATCTTCAGCCGGATGTTGTATCGCGACGGCGCCTTGATCAGCTCCTGCAGGCGAATCAGACCTGCCCACAAAAGGAGAGCAAGAGGGGGGGGGGGGCGCACATTTGATCAAGGACACTGCTACAGAGGGATCAAAGTAACAACTGTTTAACTTAACTGTCGACTAGGGATGTAACGATTCACTCTAGCCCCGATTCGATTTCCGATTTGAAGTTCCCGATTTTTCCCGATTTTTTTAACCCTTTTTTTTTTTTAGAAAAGAATGACTCCTTCATACCAATGTTTCTTTTGTTTTAACGTCTGTATTTTTGTCCTTGTAACAAATTGCAACTGTCTCAGTAAGAGAACTTTACATTACAAAAAATGAAAATGAACTATAATCATTTTGAGTGCTTGTAAATTTACATGTTTTCAGCATAAATAAGATGTGTAGCAAAGATTATATTTATTTATATATATTTTTTGCAGTTTGAACATAATACTACCATTTAGAACTAATTTTACAGTGCAGTTTTTTCCACACTTGAAGCCTCACTGCCTCCGGTGCAGCCTTTGTAAACATAAGGAGGACAAAGACATGACAGCTCCTGTAGGTGTTGGATTATTTGACAAACGGACATTTGATGAGGATTTCAGCAGAATCAGAGCAGGTTGGTCAGATGTTTGTCAGTTTACGATCTTTGGTAAACTTCTGTCAAAATGCTAAACTCCGCGTTAGCTGCTAACGCTAATCTCGTAGCCGCTAACTTTAGCTGCGTCTGTTTCTTCGATGCCTGCACGTGTTTGTGTTTACATGGTGTGGCGTGTGTTGGGAGTGAGGTGGGGGAGGTGTGGAGCTTGTCTGAAGAAAAAGTTAACGTCGTTAGAAACAACGAGCTAGTATGTTCCGGTCTGTTTCGGTCGCGCAAAATGGAGTAGCTGAGGGTGGCTTTAAAATCGATTCTTTTATTTTTTTTACATCGATTCACATTTTACGCATATTAAATCGGTTTTAAATCGATTTTCGATGAATCGTTACATCCCTACTGTCGACTCTAACACATGTGAGGCACTTGGAGAATTAGAGATGCGTTACCCTTTTACAAAAAAACCCGAAACATTTCATACTATGGGATGGCAGAATCCCAAATGTTAACTTATACAGTGGGGTTTTAGTCCCATCCCATCTCCTCATTTCTCTTCTCGGTTTTGCTAACACCAAAAAGCGCCCTCGTTACAGAGCAATCATTCAACACCGACTCTTCCCGAGCACAATCGAGTTTGGATCTTTAGATTGTTCTGGAATGTATTTGGTTCCGGTGTTGGTTTAGCAGTCTACTATCAAATGTTCCCGTGCTTGGCCTTTCACAAACGTGTGCTCCAAACTGAAAAAAACACCACGAGTATATTTTATAACATGAAAGTGAATTGGCGAAGCATGCTGCTGCACAGACGCCTTTGATCCGCTGCCATTCGGAAGGACTGGAGTTGATTTCCTTTTCTCCACAGCAGATTGGCGTACAGTGCAAGGCTTCCTAATCCTCGCACATTCATCCTCCCACTCACACTTGGAAGCTAGCGCGGCCTGTAGCCAAAGGGCTCTACCGAAGTGCAAAGGGGAACGATTTCAAAGAACTATTTACGGATCTGAGAAGTTTTGCTTAGAGAGTCATTTATTTATTTATTGATCCGTGGTAAGCGGTTTCTGCCAAACGTACCACGAGTGCAGAGCTTGTAGGGGTCGAGCATTGCGCGGCGACAGCTGCTCCTCCTGAAGCAACGATGTGTTGGGTAATCGGGAGAGCCAGGACATCTCCCGGCGGGCATTTTGGAAAAAAAAGGTAATAACAGACTCTCTCAGTTGTGCTGCTATGGGCCTAAAGGTTTTAACCTCTTACCCCGCACTTCTCTTCAGTTCGGTTTTACAGCTTACAGCCTCTTGGCCAGTGTAAGAACTACGAAACTGATCTGAACAGGTTTTTCTTGCGTTGTCGTCACATTTCATTTTTTGGTGTTTATTGTTGCTTTTCCAGCACATTTTTGTCACCCTTTTATTGCTTTTTTTGTTACTTTTTTTGTTGTTGTTGTTTCATCCCAATTGTTGTTGCTATTTTGATGCTTTGTCCAAGAAGTCTTTAGATTGGGCGGCACGGTAGCACAGCGGTTAGCGCTCGTGCTTCACAGCTAGAAGGTCCCGGGTTCGATTCCCACCTGGACGGGGCCTTTCTGTGTGGAGTTTGCATGTTCTCCCCGTGTCTGTGTAGGTTTCCTCCGGGTACTCCGGTTTCCCCTACCACTAAAAACATGTACAATAGGCCCAGGGACTGCAGGTGGAAATTAGCACAAGTGCTATAACCTGGTACAATGCATCTCTCCTTTCTGAGGCTAATGTATATTGTACACTGTCCCTGTTCCAATAAATAAATAAATAATACAATAAATTTGGGTCATGCCAAACTGGAGAAAATAAGCTTGGTTCAGGTGGGGGTTAAGAGGTTAACTGGACTGCAGCAGGCGTCTGGGCTGTTTTTTTTGTCATGTAAATATCAAATAATGACTGAGAAAGAACTAGTCTAGGTCCAGGTTATGCCAGTGTACGCACCATAACAGGTAGGGATGCTTTTATCCATATCAATGCCATTGATCATTTCTCTCATTGTTCCAGTTCTATATTGATTCCAAATAAATAAACAATAACAGGCTATATATAATGCACACGCTTCATCTAGTTTTCTATTTGAATAGGGCTCAGAAATGGGCCTCTTTTGACATAAACCTCATCATACAAAGCATTTAAATAAGCTATTGTACACTGTTTTTTTATTGAAATTAAAGGGAATTATAGCTGAAATGTTTAGGAGACTTATTCTCATTTGTCTACTTTACCACGCGACAGCCAGTGCTGACAGAGGAGGAGCTGAACGTAAACAGGTCGTCAGTGATTTTTGTTTCCCTCCCTCTGTTTTATGAACGAGGGTGGAAGGATATTCTCGTCACTAGAGGGGGCCTACATTACTGTTACTGATGGAGTCTGATTCACCTCGTGCTGTAGCTAAACAAACCAATGCGTCTCCACGGAGATCACGGCCACGTCTTACTTCAGATCCTGACACGGACGATAACCTCCTGCATTAGCTCCCGCTGTTTCTGAATTGGATGTGGTGTCTTTGAAGCTTGATAACACTTTGAGTGTACAGCAAACTTTAATACTGTATTGTCATCTTTATCCGACACAAACTCAAACAGTGACTATTTAGTATTTCCAGTGAGAAAACGACTTGGAAAAGTAACTTTAATCTGATTACTGGTCAGGAAAAAGTAGTCAGATTAAAGTAATGCGCTAGCAACACGTTACTGTAATTAGCCTGATACCAAAGAGGCGGCGACAGGAAAGAACTGGCATCGATATGAGGAATCGTTCATGAAGGACACGCACGATAAAGACAAAAATAACGTTGCCGCCTGCACAGCCAAGTGTTTCCCCATTCTACACGGTCTGAAACCTGCAGTAGCATTTTGTTTATTCTTCTCATAAAACAAGAAAAGAAGCATTCCTACATGCGTTTAAAATAGCCTGATTGATGTATATTCTCCTCCCACAGTGTGGCTTCCTTAATCTTCCTCATATTCATCCTCCTCCTCTCACTTGGCAAACTCAAGGGGCGCTCGCTGAACAGCAAAGTCCACACCGCGGCAGGACAGAGGCGTCTGGTCACACTCCTACTCGCTCCGCCATCACACGGAGGACGGGGGGGGTCACTGATCAACCAGGATTAGCTTTACAGAGGGCTGTATCAGGAGGATGGCAGTGGGTATGCTCAATGGGATTCAAAACAAACAGAGGTGGGTGGAGTATTTTTATGAATTTATTTGAACCAGTAATCAACATCTCTGTAAATGTGCCAGTTTTAGCCAACATAGTTACTCAAGTAAGAGTAACACAGCATGCTTTCACAGCAAGAAGGTCCCGGGTTCCATTCCCACCTGTACGGGGCCTTTCTGTGTGGAGCATGTTCTCCCGCTGTCTGCTCTGGTTTCCCCTACTACTAAAACATGTACAATAGGTTCCCCTCTGGAGACAGGACTCACCTAAAAATGAGATTCCTAATCTCAGAGAGACTTTCCTGTTTAATTAAATAATAAATAAACTTGAAAATAAATGTACTCACGTGAGTAATTATTTGGGACACTACTTTTTATTTTTCGACTTGAGTAAATAGTAAAAAACCCCAGAGTAAAAAAGTACTAGGGTAACATGTTACTTGAGTACTGTGAGTAACTGAGTAACTGTCTGATTCATGTTTCAGTTGTGACAACAATTATGAGAAACAAACATGAAATTGTAATATTTTCATAATACCATAAAACATATTAAAATAAATCATTATAAATAATTTAGTAAACAAAACAAGAAATACACCTTGTCACTTAAAGCTTTACTCACCGTGGCACGAGTTACTATTTTGTTTTACTCAAGTAAGAGACACATACCTCATTTTCATATTTCTCAAGTAGAAGTAAAATGACTGAATGAAAAAACTGTACAATTGCTTCAAAAAGTTACTTAAGTACATGTACTTGAATAAATGTAACTGAGTATTACCCACTCCTGAAAATAAATAGCTGGACTTACATGTTTTATGTACATTTGAATTTAGTCAACTTTACTTTCATAGTGTTGCATTCAAACATGTTGTGCTGTTACACAGAGCTCCTCCCACAGGGGCGGGGCACAGACTTTACTTTTTAGGACACTGCATCCGTATTGGACCTTAACCGGATTTAATGTGGTGGAAGTCCGTCTCTAGCTCGTTTCCATGGAGATGTTTAGTCAGTAGAATTTGAGATAAAACAGAAGTTCTCATCCACATCCATTCTCACATGTTCTGTGTTGAGCGGATCATTAGGAGCATGTTTTGTACTGATGCCAACAGTATAGTTCAAAATGTTACGCAGTGTTCCTTTAAGTACCTTTACGGAGTGTAAAACTACTGATGGACTTCTCCAGGTTCAGAGCTTCAAACGGAGGTACAATGATGTGTCCATATTCACTGACATTAAGTCGGTGAAAGTTGTGTTTTTAAAACTGTGGTTATTATTTAAACCATTTCCAAATTTTTCGTAAACACTTCATTTGGCTCCAGAGATCAATATTGAAAATGTCTCTCGCTATGAACACAAGCTTCTAATTCACTCAAGTGAACAACAGAGATGAGCTCAGAGATTTTACTACCTCCGACTTTCAGAGTTTGATCACGGGGGAATTCGGGTTGTGGAGCTTTGTCACGGTGAGAGCCAACACGGGTATCGGCTCAGTATGGGATATTTGGAATCGATAGCCGATATCGTGTTTTCTGTAGGATTGGCACCGATATCTAAGACCATATCGAATCGGGGCATCCCTACAAATCGGCCAAAATACGAATTTGACAAAAATAACGACAACAAAAATTTCACTGATGGTACATCTTCATCAATTACAGAAAACCGATTCTGTGACATTTGATTATAAGTCCAATAAATCAAATGAAATATCTTGACTTAAAGCCCTCGTTTTGTCTCAATACATTTCTCCTCTTCAAAGCCTTTTCAGAAAACTGATATGTTTAACAAAAATATGAATGACTTTCTTTTACATTACTGTATGACTTATGAAAATGCTTTAGATAAGACTACTTCTCCTGGAATGTTTGGGCATCCTTCATTACGAATAAGTGATATTATATTTCTGGTGCGTGCACTGTCCCGTCTCTTTCTGTGCGTGTTTGTGATGTGGTTAAGCTGCGTCCCGGGGTTTGGCGCTGATGATGAAAGAGTGGGATTGATGGCAGAGATGATTACTGTTCACGCCTAGAAGAAGGACGGGCCTGAGAGAGAGAGAGGAGACCGATAGGATTTCTCTCTCCCTTTAATGGACACTGGGGTTTAGCGCTCTCCACCCCCGGGGGCCGCACTGGGATCGCCGTGAAATGGGAACACAACACCGGGTCGTGCAGGGGAGGCTTTAAAATTGAGTCTATCAGTCCCCACTGGCCTGTCGGAGACACGCAGCGTGGTTAGAGTCAGACAAAGGCTGCGACTGTCTGGGGAGTTCAGCTTTGTCAAACAGCACCAGGAAATGCACTTTCAGCTGAACAATGGAACTAAAGGAAAGGTGTAACTGCCTCTATTCTCTCATCTTTCCTCAGCTTCAACATGGGGGATGAGGGATTGAAATAAGCCCATGGCTACAATCCTGCGTGGCTTGTTTACATGCATGAGACCCATGTATGTTCATTAACATGCACTGTCCCGACCAAATAAACCAACGAATCACAGATTGTTAAAGTGTCGTCTCCAAGTTTTCCAACGATGTGTAACACATGGAAATCTGATCACATTTGGAGGCGTAGCGGTGATTTGAAGTGAACAATTCCCAGATTCAAAACGGGGGAGTATGAGTGACTCTTTCTGGTGCAACACCTGCGCGATCTCCTCCAGATCGAGGCAAAACGGGGCGCAATGCGCAGTGGAGGAATATATTGAAATATGCAATACAGAGGACGCTACAACTATCAACGTAATGTCCAAATAAGTGCCGGTGACGAGCCGAGTGGGTGTCACCTGTCCTCAGACTCTTTCCCCAGTATTGATCTAATATGAGCGTTATTGTTAAGTTAGCTGCTAGCTAAACCTACAGGAGCAGAATGCATGGCTTGACAAACGACAAGACGGATAAACCAAGTATTAGCTTGGCTCTAGTTAGCCGGCAGTGTTTATTTTTTTTCTTTACCTCATTTATCGGCTTTGAGCGGTGAGCAGGGCTGGACTGGCCATCAGGAGGGCCGTGGGCCGACATACTTTTGGGCCGGTCAGACCAGATGAATGAACAGGCCCGTGTTGCACCACACCGGCCAACAGTAGAAACTGCTGATGTTCAGACCATGATTTGGATGTAATTGCACAACTCCCACACTAGCTGAATCTGGCGCCTTTTTAAACCCGTCTGCCTTGGGGTGACGGTGGCACAGTTGGCAGAGCGGGTCGTCTCATGGTCAGAAGGTTAGGGGTTCGAATCCCAGTTCCTGCAGCTGCACACTGTAGCTGTGTCCTCGGGAAGACACGTTGCCTCCAGTGTCTGCGTACATTGGTGTATGAATGGGATGAGTGACTGGTTCCTTACTGTAAAGCACTTTGGACCTAATGAAAGTTAAAAAGCACTATACAAGTTGAGACCATTTACCAATCCGTTGGCGCTTCCTTGAGTTATGGTTCGCAGATATCATATTTGCCTATTGCTATAAGTGAAAAGAGTTAGTTGTAACACAAAATTGAGGGTTTTTTTGCTTTTTCTTCCTCTGGTTTTTGGTGGTTATCTGCTCAGTGCTGGTATGTACCATTGTTTTGCAGCGGAGGTCTGCGGCTTAACGGACCAATAGCTTCATAGGAACGGTTGCTAGGATGCATGATTGGACAATTACCAATTTGGGGCAGGGTTTCGTGAAAGGTCAGTTATTTATGTAAAATAGCCAACCTTGTCTTTTTATTTAGCTTTTATTTATTGTGGCGGGGGGAGGGGGTTATAGAGGGCTGGTTGTGACCCAAACGTCCTGGCAAGATTTGTTCTGCCAGTCCAGCTCTGACGGTGAGAAACTGGCCCCGGTCCATCAGTTTCGATGGGAGGAGATCCGGGGGGGGGGGGGGGGGGGGGGTCTGATGGCAACGGTTGCCATGTGGTATGATTGGACAATTACCTTTTTAGGGCGGGGTTTTGTGACAGGTCAATTATTCAACAATACCCATACACATGCTACTAACCTTGTGTTGTAACCTGCATCCGAAATGTTTGGTAGTGTCACATAATTCCAGTGTTAGCTTTACTCCAAGCTCTCCCACTGAACCAAAGGTCTGTTATTATGGGATGCATTGTATTTTAGCATACGCGATCATTATATCAAAGGCACCATACGGAAACATGCCGCACTAGCGCATTACTGAATTCCCCCGAGTTCCATTTGCTTTCCCAGCAGAATCATTGTGCATAATAAACAAAGTGTAGAAATGGGTGCTTTTTTAAATAACGGACGTGAGGGCTCCATTTAGACATTCAAACGGAGAACACCGCTGTGCTTTCGCTCTCTCAAAGTGCAAATTGCTTTTTATGCGAGCGATTATTCGACACTTCATTAAAACAACACTCGGGCTGAAGCGCGCGGCCCATTTTCAATAAAAGCCGGCTCTTCACGATGTCACAGTGAATCACCAAAACGCGAGTGCAGTCTGCCACCTCGGCCCGGCGAACACTGGGATCTCCACCAACATCTACTGGCGGGGCTGCTGCCGCTCTGCCTTCACTTGAGCATTCTGGGTAATGGAGTTTGTCACATTTACCGTCTGTTTGAACTACTATGCTGTTGCCAAAGAGAGAAGAGCGTTTCACATATTCATGACGACAATAACAGCGAAACCTGTATGCTCTTGAACCTACGGGTATTTTTTAAACAATTTTTCTTACCTTGGCTTAGTTTTTGTTTAATTGCTAATAACACATCCCCTTATAATGCACCATCAAGGGCTTTGTTTCCAGGACAGTTGATATTTACATCATATTTATGCTGCAGTGCAGGACTGTAATAAACATGAACCAGGAAAGCAAGACCAAAATCATGCAAAAAAAAAAGAATCTGCCAAATAAAGGGAATAAAATGAAAGCATAAAGAAGAGAGGATTTCAGACATAAGAAAACATGTTTTCATAATGGTCCAAGTGATTAGAAGGTTGTATCTACAGTAGACATGTTTATTTTGTGGGGGTCTGACGTGGGTTTGACTATTCAATGTGTTGTTGCACAGGTACCGGGAGGCCCACGGATATCAGGTATTATAGGTATTTTTTTTAAAGCTTGGAATGACGGTAAAGCTGGGCATATACTGTGCAATTTTAGGGACGATTAGAGGGGAACCCCAAAGTTGTGACTGGCCCCGGAGGCCCATAGGTGGATTATTTAGTGTTTGTTAGGCACACAAAAATGAGTAGATTCCAAAAAAAAACAAAAACAAAAAACAGTGAGTCTCTGGAAGTTCTCCCACTTAGAAATCATGGAGGGGTCTGAATTTGTCATCGTAGGTGCATGTCCACTGTGAGAGACATAATCTAAAAAAAAAAATCCAGAAATCACAATGTATGATTTTTTTTACTATTTACCGGGGCAATACATGGCCCCGGTCATCCTCTCCTTAATACAGTGCAGTCGCCCTGTCCCATGTGCAGAAAAACACCCCCAAAGCATGATGCTACCACCCCCATGCTTCACAGTAGGGATGGTGTTCTTGGGATGGTATTCATCATTCTTCTTCCTCCAAACACGTTTAGTGGAATTATGACCAAAACGTTCCATTTTGGTCTCATCTGACCACATGACTTTCTCCCATGACTCCTCTGGATCATCCAAATGGTCATTGGCAAACTTAAGACGGGCCTTGACATGTGCTGGTTTAAGCAGGGGAACCTTCCGTGCCAGGCATGACTTCAAACCATGACGTCTTAGTGTATTACCAACAGTAACCTTGGAAACGGTGGTCCCAGCTCCTCCCAGGTCATTGACCAGCTCCTCCCGTGTAGTTCTGGGCTGATTTCTCACCTTTCTTAGGATCATTGAGACCCCACGAGGTGAGATCTTGCATGGAGCCCCAGTCCGAGGGAGATTGACAGTCATGTTTAGCTTCTTCCATTTTCTAGTGATTGCTCCAACAGTGGACCTTTTTTCACCAAGCTGCTTGGCAATTTCCCCGTAGCCCTTTCCAACCTTGTGGAGGTGTACGATTTTGTCTCTAGTGTCTTTGGACAGCTCTTTGGTCTTGGCCATGTTAGTAGTTGGATTCTTACTGATTGTATGGGGTGGACAGGTGTCTTTATGCAGCTAACAACCTCAAACAGGTGCATCTAAATTTAGGATAATAAATGGAGTGGAGGTGGACATTTTAAAGGCAGACTAACAGGTCTTTGAGGGTCAGAATTCTAGCTGATAGACAGGTGTTCAAATAAATAGTTACATAATCATTTTTTTTAGATTATGTCTCTCACAATGGACATGCACCTACGATGACAATTTCAGACCCCTCCATGATTTCTAAGTGGGAGAACTTGCAAAATAGCAGGGTGTTCAAATACTTATTTTCCTCACTGTATACAACGGGTTGTGTATGAACTCATGACTGAATTTCAACTCAATGTTACTCCCCCCTCCTGAGGTCTAGGAAGTTGGGGGTGGGCTCATTTGAAAGCTATGAAAACAAACAAGTTGAAGGTGCTCAACACGGTGCAGCGGTCAGCAATATCGCCTCACAGCTACAAGGTGGCGTGTTGGACTCCCGGGTCGGGTGGGGCCTCTCAGTGGAAGGTGTAACTGAAGCGCCACTAATTTATCGCACTTTGCTTTAGCAGAAGAGAACCATTCTCCGTTTTTCCCTGTCCCTGCCAGATACAGCCCAGGGACGGACGACAGCCCTGGCAAAGCCTCTGGATTTCATCTCTGTGTCTCTCTTGGACACAGTCTGCCTGATCTTACCGGGGCTTTGCTCGAAGCCATCGGCACACCCCACTTCCATGGATCCGCCAAAACACTTGGCTGCTTTCTTTCACTTCTCTTTCACCGATGCTTGCAGTGCCAACATCGAGATAGAGAGAAACAGCACGAGGACATCACTGCTGCTTTGGCCCAGACTACCCCAAGCTCCGCAGAGACAGGGAAAGGGGCTTTAAAGGGCAACGTCTACTCTGGTCAGTTCAAGACAATCTAAAGATAATCAATGTCAGATTATCAGCAATTTTTACTGTCAAACTCTTCATCAGCGCAGTTTGACCCATATTCATAACTTTTTTTTGTCAGTCAAACTGCTGGAGACCTAACAATGTTTGAAAGGATCACTTAAAATGAGGATAGTTAAACATACCTCTAGCAAATAGATATTACCACTGAATCACATGCAATTCAATAAAAAGACCGTAATTGACTCCATTCAAACTTTTAAATCAAGTCCCACCACAACTAAAACATGTACAATAGGGTCCCTTCTGGTGGTAGGCCTTCCCAGAATTTCAGCGTGACGTTTAAATAAAGGGGCAGTCATTTTTTGATAATGAATAGGTGATAGTAATACATGGAAAAACACATTTCTCAATCTGTGTACTCGTGTGGACTTCTGTTCCAATTCAAGTCCGCTGTAAATCTCCGGATGAGAACTTGCTCCGTCCGTTTTACGCGCTCCAGCTGATCAACAGCTGATCGTGTGCATGTAAATAAATGCGGAGGTGTGACCGCTTTAAGAGTCTTTAGAAGTGTCTCCGTGCTCAAGATGGTTTTCTAAGCCGTGTTGAAACTTGGTCATGCTTTCATTTTCTCATAATGATCAGCAATACTAAGTCATATCGTCATGTTATTGAGGACAAAATGCTTTTTTAATTTATTTTTTTACTTTTTTTTATTAAGGAAGGCACTGCAGACACATCTTTGTATGCGAACTTCCAAAACAGTTTCGTATTTTTAAAGTTTAAATTGTTTTTTTCAGAATAATTTGCAACCCCCAAACAAGTTAATAAATATTTGACTTTTTTTTTTTATGATTGTTTCAGTTTGTACATTACATAGATATTTGTAATTACTTTACACATAAGACCTTATTTATGTAGGCTATAATTGTATAAATAATGGGAAAAATGTAAAATTTAAATTTTTGTTTACTGCAAAAGTTTATGTTTTTAAAAACATCTTTCCACTTCGCCTGCAGTGTCTAACCCTTTTAATTTCATATGAGGTTGTTTAATGTTACTAAAGCTCACTGTGATGTCATCGAGTTCAGGTCGTTCCAAACGCTCGAGACAGGGTCCACACTCGTGACCGAGCGTATGCCCGGAGAGCCCGCCACCGACACTCGATCCCGCCGCTCCTTTCCGGGGGACATTCCTGTCTCAACGCCGCTCCCTCGCCTCCATCTCACAGCCCAACCTGGTGCCTCGCGTCGCACCCCGTCCCTGCGTCTCATGTGGGGCCTTCTCCCGCTGGGGAACCTTTGTGCTCCAGTCCGGCACCTCGCATCTGTTCGTCCTCCTCCTATGGCGTCCACAAAGCTACTGCCGCTAATGCAGTCGACGCTACTGCCGTCGTCACCTCTGCCGTGTGCAGTGGCGCAAATAAGACATACGCAATATATGCCTTGCATAGGGGTGCCGAAAGGACGGGGCGCCAATACGATAGAGAAAAATATTTAAATATAGTCGGCACCCAAGGGACAGCGCCCCATACCATCTAGGCCATTTCCTCATAGCACTTGACAGCGGCGCCCCATTGCTTTAACAGCGCACCATCGCACCAACAACAGCAACATCGTTATTCACTCGTGGTGCCATCTGCAGTGATGGGACTCATGGCTGAGAAAAAAACTTAAGTGAAAGAAGTGTCAACGCGATCTCCTCTGTAACTGTTGTTTATTATTTCATTAGGACTTTTATTTCTCAAACTTGTTGCCTTATGCGTGCTCACTTTGAGCTCCTCGTGAGCAGCAGCGGTGGAGATGATCAGGCCGGACTGAAGAGGAGACAGTGTTTGCGGTGATGTCGCTGCCGAGAGCGGAGTGGTGCTGAGCTAACAGGTGGAAGATGTGAGTGACGGGACGCCTGTAGCTGCCTCGTCACTCACAGACCCCTCTCTCGCCGTTTCCCCAGGCCACGCTCATTCACAAACTGTCCCTCTGTCTCTCTCTCCGCCCCACTCCAGCAGTGACTTTTGTTTTGCAAAATAAGCATGCACAACTAAAGTGACGCCCCTCCCCCGAAGAGAAATAATAAAAATAAATGAACCGTTCACCTCCGCAAACCCGTTCATATCGTTCTATTTCATATGTTGCTTCAGCCCTTTAGGCTTTCGCTGATGCATAATCTCTCGGAAGCTCCGCTTCCCGCCTGAGAAGATCAACCGATCTTACCACTCCAATCACCCTATGAGCCTGGCACACCCCAGGCTCTAGAAAAGGGAACTTAGCCCAACACTCTGCTCCTTTTTCTCTCAGCTTTTACGCTCTTGAGAAGAATGAATCTACAATCAAGATTGAAGACGGACAAGACTTACCGTAGAAGCTTGCCGCTTAAAGATTTCGTCACCCTCCGGTGTCGAGCGGTTCTGCAGTCGCTGACCGGTCATCATTCTCCTTCAAGACCGGCATGGCCTCCTCCGCCACCGCACAGACGAGGACTTTTTCCCGCACATTTAACGCTCCCAGGGGAGGTGCGCGAACGCCGCCGAGGCAGACCTCTCGGTTTGGCGCGGACAGAATTTGGCAGCTTCCGATACAGATCCCTGGTGCCCGGTCCCCGCGTCCAGGTGGGCCTTCCTCGCTTCAGGTCCTAGCCCGAGTTACCCCGCTGACTAAATGCCAGGTGCGAATGGTCTTCCTCTTCCCACTGTTATGTCAGGTTCGAGCGTGGAGCAGCAGCAGACAGCGACATGCTGGATTGGTCGCCTGTCAGAGTCCCTTATCTGTCATCTTTTGATAACGGTGTGATGGGATGATAACAGCGTTTGTGACTCAACAGTGCCTCAACGGCTGTTGACAGCAGGGCTCCGGTGGCCCCACTTGTCGAAAAACCTCATCTCCACTCGTACGATGACCTCGTGCTGGTGCAGTGTCTTCTGTGGCTCTCCAAGGGGAGGTGAGCTCTCTGCTTCAGCGTGGAGGTATAGTGGAAGTGGATAAGCTCTGGGCTTGGACAGGGTTTTATTCGCCCTACTTCCTCATCCCCAAGGAAAACGGCAGTGTCCAGCCCTTGTTTGTGCTTGCAACCCAATGGCTCCAATATCTGGGGCTAGTGCTGGACTCCAGAGACATGAGAGCCTCGCTCTCGCTGGAGAGGCAGGCGGCGATACTGGACCTTGGTCGGGCCGCATTGGACGGGCCTCAGATCTGTCCTCAGCGGATCCGCTCACTGCTGGGCATGATGGCTGTAGCTCACCCGGTGGTGAAGCTGCGCCTCCTGCATACGAGGAACCTCCAGAGGTGGTTTTCCCGTCTCAGAGGGGTGTCGGGGCCAGTGTGGATTCCCCTGGTGGCACAAAACGACATTGCCTTCTGGCTGGTCCGCAGTCGGCTTCGAGAGGGAGTCCGAATGGGTCTGGCGGACAGTCATGTGGAAGTGTTCTCAGATGCCTCTCTGACCGGTTGGGGCGGTGCTGGGTCATCACTCTGCAGGCGGCGTCTGGGCCTCGCCTTTGAGACATATCAACCTCCTGGAGTTGGAAGCAGTGCAGAATGTTCTCTTGCACTTTGCAGACAGTCTGGGGGGTCACCATGTGCTGGTCCGGACAGACAACACAACTGTGGCCGCCTATCTGAACAAGAAGGTGTAAAATCCTACTGTGGGCGGACACCCACCTAGCTTCTCTGACAGCCCGCCACATTCCCGGCGAATGCATCGTGGGCGCCGACAGGATGTCCAGGGGTGGCGCCTTGCGGCCTGGCTCCAGAGGGCGCGGCAGATGTGTGGCTCTGGTTCCGCAGACCGTTAGCCAACCTTTACGCAAGTGCAGAGAATGCATAGTACCTACTCTGGTTCTCGCTCAGGCCAACAGACGGGCCTCCACGGGTGGACGCTTTGGCCCGTCGGCTATGGCCAGTCGGCCTCCTATACGCCTTCCCACCTCTCTGGCTTATGGCGTCTCTGATTCACAGGGTGAGAGTGAACGGGGTTCTCATTCTTGTGGTGGCCCCCAGACAGCCCCGAGTGCCAGGTGGTACCCGGACTTGGTGGAAATGGCTCTTGCCCAGCCGTGGCCCCTTCCAGATCGGCCCGACGCCCTAGTCAAGGCCATGGGAGCCCTAAGCTAGCGTCCGGTTCTGGGTTGCCAGCTCAGAGTTTGGAAGCTAAAAGGGGGAGGTTGCTACGTTAAAGCCTCCCCCCTCGGGGGTGGCTACGATCCAAGGGGGTCGAGCCAAGTCCACAACCAGGGCCTACGAGGTCCGATGGCAACTTTTTGCCAATTGGTGCTGTGGCACGGGTCGGGACCCCATATTTTGCTCCGTTGAGGATGTGTTGAGTTTCCTCCAGGACCTGCTAGAAAGGGCAGGGCGGCCGCAACTCTGGGGGTCACATAGGGTTTGGTAGTTTAACAGCCTGTAGTCACCACCTGGTGAAGCGTTTTTTGCGGGGAGCGCGTCTGCTCACACCGCCGTTGTGTCGAACCACCCCAACATGGGATCTTCAGATGGTTTTGAAGGGTTTTTGTTACCTAACGTAACTACGGTGCTATGAATATGTTGCGAAGCCCTTTAGCTTCGGGCCCAGCAGGCATGTCCTCCCCTCCAACGGCTGAGTTCAAAGGAGCAGAGTGTTGGGGTAAGTTCCCTTTTATGGGGCCTGGGGTGTGCCAGGCTCATAGGGTGATTGGAGCGGTTAGATCGTTTGAGCTTCTCAGGCGGGAAGCGGAGCTTCCGAGAGATTATGCATCAGCGAAAGCCTAAAGGGCTTCGCAACATATTCATAGAACCGTAGTTACATTAGGTAACTGGGGTTTCACTGTAAAGACTCGTTCAAAAGAGCCGGATCGTTCGCGACCGACACATCACTAGCCATCTGCTGACAAGGACCTAGAGATGGAGAGGCAGAAAAAAAACCCTGTGTTGGCCATCACAAGGAGCCAGCTTGTAAATATTCCGGTTAGCTTTGCAAAACCACAGGTTTGTTGTCTTGCTGCTGCAACTGCGTAGTAGACTATACCTACTTTGGTTTTTCACTCTGAAGCAATGGGAATTTGTCGAAGGCGCTTCCTGGCGCCGGCTTTGTGCATACCCCTCAGAAACTGGGTAGTAGCGCCCCTGGCCTACATGTGTGTGCGCATTCGAACAGGGCGATGTGTGTCATCATCACTTACCGCTAAACTGAAGGCTGTAGACGCTCCACACCTGTACATTTACATCCTCCAAAAACACATTAAATCTGCGTGTCTTTGTTCAGGCTTCTCCTGCAGATGACCATGGCTGTGCTGTGGTTAATTATACATCCAGTGCATCGCGTAATGTCAGAGGCACAGACAAATGCAGAACATCCAATCCTGGTCATTATCCATCTCAAAAGCTTTGTCTCCGAAAAAAGTACAAGCAGAATGTTGTCCAAGAACAGCCCAAACACGAGCCTCAAAGCTTTAGCCTCCGTGTAAGAAAAGTGAAAATGAAACCACCACTTAACGAGCGCATGGCCAGTTTAGTTTAGGCCCTGTCCATACGAAGTCAAGCTGAGGACCAAACGCAAAAATATTTTATCAATCCAGTGTATCGTCCATACGAGCCCGGCGTTTTGGGGGTCTGTAAACCAACATTTTCCAAACTAGGTCCCAGAGTGGAAAGATCTCAAAACGCCGTTTACTAAAACTATGACATCACAGAGTGGAGTCTGTTATCCATAATCTACTGACCTTAGAATGAGTTTTACTCATGGATCTATGATGGTTTTACTCCGCTCCTCTTTGCTCCACTGGAGTCCGTGAGCCACAGGTGATGAGTAGAAAAACAGTCTGTGTTTTTGGACTGAGTCAAAGTCTGGTCACTGACAGGTTTTTCTGCTTTAGTCCCGTTACATCTGAAGAATAAACTCGCCTCCTCGTGTCTTTTGTAAATCGTAAATCCTTGAATCCGTTTCATTTTTACTGTTTACATTCCACAAAGGTTTACTGCGCCTGCGCCCTCTACATCTTGTTCTATTATCTGTGTTAGCGTCACAGCGCCACACACAGGCCTGGCAGATGAATTACACCGTTTTCACAGACCTGAGTCGACCCATGTGGTCACATTTACTGAGCTGACTTCGTGCTTACAAAGAAAATATTTCTGAAAATATACGCGTTTTGTCTTCGTGTGGATATAGCCATAGTGCGCTACAATTTAGTTTTCCATTTTGTTTTGTATTGTGAGCCCAGAGAGACATTTTATTATAAAGCAGCTTTGACAGCATTGCCAATTTGAGAGATTATAATAGGCCTACTGTCTAATGATGAATATTTCAGCTATTTAATGTCAAAACCAAATTATTATTTTTTATATTGTACTTGCACCGTGATGCACCAAACCGCGGGTCCTGCACCGTGAACCGAACCGTGAGAGCTGAACCCCTAATATTTATCCATAATTATTCCACTCCCTTGAATTTTATATCCTGAGTTTAAGCTATTGTAGGTGTAGTCGCTCATTCTGCTGGTGCTCTGGACAACGGGCTCACTCTTTTCTGCAGCCACAGCGAGTAGGCAACCTTGCACTTGACTAGAGTCTACTACAGTGCATGGTTCCAAACCTGCGGGGCGCCTGGGATTGCAGAGGCTCAGAGCTTTGTCTGGTCAAAGGGTCAGGTCATGAGTAAAATTCATCAAATATGACTGAGAAAGGAGTACGGGTGCATAAAACACTCCAATTGCTGTTTGCTGTTTTAAAATATGATTAGTTTAGCATTCATTGTTTTATACATTTGTAGTGGCCATAGTTGTTGGAATGGGGAGCGCGGCCCGACTACAGGATGTGCAGGGGGGGGCTTCAAGTAAAAAGGTTGGGCACCACTAGTCTACTACAATGCGGGTCTATAGCTATAGTGAGTGACGGGTTATAAGGATATTCTTCTGTAATAACTCATAATCTCAGAACATAAAATGTGGAGACTAGGCCGGGCCTCCGCTAGTTATACAATATAGCACATCATTCATTCTTGTCTCTGTCCCACTCACTTGTGTGAAGCAACTTCTGTAGGCACCGCTGCCCTGGGGCAGAATGATATGACAGCCAACACACGCAACAGTGTTAGTGATGTACAGACATGGAGAAGTGTTAACCTTCGCTACCGACACAAACTAAAGCTGAAGTTTAGTTTGAAAGTAGCCCCCTGTGGACAGAACAGTGTGATCGCCCCGCCGTCTTCCTACTGCCTTCCTTATGTGAGGTTTGTTTAAGTTTGACAAACAAACTCTGTCATCAAGTCCAGCTTCTTTCAGCTGATTAAGCCCTATCTCCCTAGAAATGATTTTGAAAAGGCTATCCATGAATTTATAACATCGCGTCTGGACTACTGTAATGGCTTGTATATAGGCAGGGAGTGCTGCAGACCTGCGCCTGCACACCCCACCTCCTGCACCTGGAGACCCCGCCTCCTGCGACGGCAGACCCCGCCTCCTGAGCACATCAGCCCTGTTTTCTGCACCCTACACTGGCTCCCTGTCAGCTCATGTTAAATGTAAGGTTTTGTTGAGGTTTGTAATGTCTGCACTCTTTAGGCCCGCCTTATTGGACTGAGCTGCTGTGACCTTACGCTCCACTCAGAGCCCTGAGATCAGCTGACCAGCTCCTGTTGGGATCTTCCTAAAACGAGGCAAAAAACTCTGTGTCTCTGTGGCCCTCTGTCTGTCAGGTCTTCATCTATTGGACAATTCAAGTCCAGACTGAAAAAAACACTCCTCTTTCTGGCCTTCAATACAAGCAATGTGAGTGTATCTATGTCTGTTATATTTAATTTAAATGTTATTTCTGTGTCTCTAAATTGTTGTGTAGCACTTTGGTCCGTTTTTAAATGTGCTATACAAACAAACTTGAATTAAACTGAATAGGCCTTTGGCCCCTTTGACCCTCACCAGTCAAACATGCACAGTGCCAACTCATGGTTAACGTGTCCTGCCTCAGAAACCCAGTAGTCTGCACCGGCCGGAGCAGAGAGAGAACCTTTGGGTTAGAGTGCTAACAGTCTTAAGAGCACTATTGTTTAGCATGATTCTGCTCACACTTCTAGTCCAGTGCCATGTTATAACGTCTGCTGTCATCGCTCACGCTACACCTTTGTGCCTAATCGGAGTTGACAGCGGGTCATTCTGGGTAATGTAGTTTCCCGCCTCACTGTGGCTCAGCGAGTTGGAAGAATAGCACGGGCAGCAGCGCAGCACCTGAGGACAGGGCTGAACAGTGGCGCTATTGATTTGTGAATGAAGTGGACAGGCTACAGCAGACGGAGTGAACCATGGACCGCGCCGCCGCTGCCGTTTTCACTGCTCTGCTCAAAGGAGGCCATTTTGTTTTATGCTCGTTTGAACATTGGAACGATCGCAGCTGTGTTTATGACCCAGGGGACAGCACGGTTTAGCTCACCTGCCCCCGGAACAGCATCGATTACACACTGAGAACATGTGCTGTATTATGTCCATGTCCCCTTTAAAGCGCCAGCGTACAGAGAATTACAATGGCTTCCATTTGTGTTGTGCTGTACAAACTTGACAAAGATTTCATGGTGTATATGTCACACTCCATACTTGTGATGGAAACTATGTATACCCAAACTGTTAACTCTGAAGCCTTGTGTTTTGGAAAAGCTCATTAGCCCACCAAAAACTTTAACGTCGGCTCCATTATCAGTAAGGGTGTGACAATATAGCGATATCACGATATTTTGTGACACGATACCGATACTGCAGGGAGGGAGGCGGTTCCGTCAGATCGTGATCCACGCGGGTGGTAACGATATTCGGCGGAGACAGTCAGAGATTCTCAAATTGCAAGTAGGCGCGGTGTGTGAATTGGCTAAATCGATGTCAGATACCGTAATATACTCTGGCCCTCTGCCCAATTTGGTCAATGATGAAATGTATAGCAGACATTTATCATTTAACTGCTGGTTGTCTAGATGGTGCGAGCAAAATGATGTTGGATATGTCAATAATTGGAGCGCCTTTTGGGGAAAGCCCAAGCTCATGCGCAGGGATGGCATACATCCAAATTTGGCTGGTGCATCCCTTTTATCTACGAATGTGGCCGATAGCCTTAGTCGCGGCCCAAATTGACGGTCCAGATATGAGCCCCGGGCGCAGAGCAGTAGTGTAGAACACTCCTCTGTAACCACCGACCCTGCTCCCGGATTGTCACAAATCATCAAGTGTGTAGATTCTCAAATAAAGACTGTGTCTGTCCCCCGTAAACCAAAGACTAAAACATCAAATGCTAAGAAAACAAACGCTGGCGTCCGACCAAATAACTTAATTCAAATACCAGAACAAATAAAGACCGTGTCAGTCCCCCGTACACCAAGCACTAAAACATCAAAAGCTCACAAACCAAATGCTGGCATGCGACCAAATAACCTAACACAGATACCCAAGAGTAAACTTAACATTAAACGAAACAATAAACAAAGTGCTAAGCACATAACGTGTGGGTTGTTGAATATTAGATCAATCTCATCAAAGTCCATTTTAGTAAATGATTTAATTTGCGATAACAACATTGACTTTCTCGCCCTAACTGAAACATGGCTTCAGCAGGATGACTATGTTAGGCTTAATGAATCTACCCCTCCTAGTTACGTTAATTTTCAGGCTGCCAGAACCACAGGCCGAGGTGGTGGGGTTGCAGTGATATCACACTCTAATCTTGTTCTAAATCCCAAAAATAACCTAAAGTTTAATTCATTTGAAAGTCTAACATCATCTCTTACCTGTCCCAAATGGAAAAATCAAAAAGCTTTACTACTTGCTATTATTTATCGGCCTCCTGGCCCCTATTCAGACTTCTTAGCAGAGTTCTCTGAGTTTTTAGCCAGTATAGTGTTGAATTGGAATAAAATTATAATAGTAGGTGATTTTAACATTCATGTCGATAATAATAGTGATTGTCTGAGTAAGGCATTTAGTGCCCTACTGGATGGGGTTGGCTTTACACAAAATGTGAATAAACCTACTCACTGCCATAAACACACTCTTGATCTGGTTTTAACGTATGGGATTGAAATTAGCGACCTAAACGTTCTCCCTCAGAATCCCGTGCTTTCTGACCATTTTTTAATTACATTTAGGTTCCTAATCGAAGATTATACTAATCCACAGGATAAAATTCAATTAAAACGGCCACTATCTGAAAAAGCTGTGTTAAAGTTTAAAGAAATGATCCAGCCAGTCTTTAATACTATGTCTACAGAGAATAGCTCGCTTACTGATTTAAATAAAAGTGATGAGTTTGTCGACAGCGTTATGCTCACACTAAAAACAGCCCTTGATGTTGCGGCTCCACTGAAACAGAAAGTGGTTTGGCCAAGGTGCGTTGCTCCCTGGTTCAACGCGGAAACACGAACGCTTAAACGAAAGACTCGCAAATTAGAACGGTTATGGCGCAATTCTAGCACTGAGCAATCTCTTAGATCTTGGAAAAATTGCCTACTCGCCTATAAGCAAGCCATGAGGAAAGCAAAAACAGATTACTACTCTTCATTAATTGAAGTAAATAAAAATAACCCTAGGTTTCTTTTTAATACGGTGGCCCGGCTAACAAACAGTCACAGCGCAGTAGAGCCTTCCATTCCTGATACCCTTAGCTGCGATGACTTCCTTAAATTCTTTAATGACAAAATCACAACCATTAGAGATAAAATAAATGATAAGCTTCCCTTGTCTTCTGATCTAAATCCAGCTGTAGAATCATTGCCTCCTTTCAAAGCCTTAGACAAGTTCATAACTGTAGATGAGGCTGAGGTATTATCAATCATTATGTCTTCAAAACCATCAACTTGTCTTCTAGATCCAATTCCAATTAAACTCCTCAAAGAAATTACCCCAGAAATCTCAGATACCATATTGAAAATAATTAACTCATCTTTAGAAAATGGGTATGTACCAAAGTCCTTTAAATATGCTGTTATCAAACCACTTTTGAAAAAACCCAATCTCGATCCTGATATTCTAGCAAACTATAGGCCCATATCTAATCTGCCTTTCATTTCAAAAGTCCTTGAAAAAGTAGTGGCTAAGCAGCTTTGCCGCCACCTACAGGACAATAGTTTATTTGAAAAATTTCAGTCAGGGTACAGAACTTATCATAGCACAGAGACCGCCTTAGTCAAAGTTACCAACGACCTGTTATTAGCAGCTGACGCCGGACTAGCTTCAGTCCTGGTTCTGTTAGACCTCAGTGCAGCCTTTGACACAATCGACCACAATATTCTCCTGCAGAGGTTAGAAACTGACGTAGGCCTCAGGGGAACAGCCCTCTCTTGGTTTAAATCTTACTTATCTGATAGGCACCAATTTGTTAATGTAAACCTAAAGTCTTCACCGTGTTCTAAAGTGTGCTATGGGGTGCCACAGGGTTCAGTGCTCGGGCCAATTTTATTTATATTGTACATGCTCCCATTAGGTAACATAATCCGAAATCATAATATACATTTTCACTGTTACGCGGATGACACACAGCTGTACTTATCAATAAAACCAGGTCAGACAGATAAATTAGATGTGCTTAGTTCCTGCGTAAAAGCCATCAAGACCTGGATGACTGTAAATTACCTTCTCCTTAACCCTGATAAAACCGAGGTTATTATTTTAGGTCCTCAAAAACTGAGAGAGTCTTTATCTCAGCAGATCATCTCCCTGGATAATGTTAGCATATCAACGAGCTCTAAAGTAAAAAACCTTGGAGTTCTGTTTGACCAGGACCTCTCTTTTAAAACGCATATAAACCAGGCTTGTAAAATTGCGTTCTTTCACCTGCGCAACATTGCTAAAATACGAAACATTCTACCTAAGAGTGATGCAGAAAAACTTATTCATGCATTTGTTTCCTCAAGGCTGGACTACTGCAACTGCCTGCTAGCAGCGTGTCCTAAAAGTTCCCTAAAAAGTTTTCAACTAGTTCAAAATGCAGCTGCAAGATTGTTAACGCGTACAAAGAGAAGAGAACACATTACACCTGTGCTAAAGTCTCTCCATTGGCTTCCTGTTGAGTTTAGAATCAAATTTAAAATCCTGCTCCTCACATTTAAAGCCATAAAGGGTTTGGCTCCGCTTTATCTCCAAGACGTTATCGTTCCATATCGGCCAACCAGAGCACTCCGCTCTCAAAACTCAGGGCTACTAGTGATTCCTCGGGTCTCCAAAATCACTGTAGGAGGAAGAGCCTTTAGCTACCAAGCTCCGGTTTTATGGAATAAACTCCCAGCTCACGTTAAAGAAGCAGACACAGTCCCTACATTTAAGACTAGCCTCAAAACGTACCTCTTCGAATTAGCTTATGATCAGGTCAGTTAGGTAAAGCTCTAACCCACAGCCTGAAGTAAAGCTGCTTTAGGAGAAACTCTGCTGTGGGAAGTACGGTACACTGAGCGCTATCCTCTTCTTCTTCTTACTGCAACCTTTGTCTTACTATGATACAATATTTATTTCATCTGTAGTCTGTTCATTACTATTCACATGGTGTCTCCTGTCCCACTCCCCCTTGGGAGTGCCTGTCTAGATCGAACGGAGGGACCCGGCTGAACGGAGGGACCCGGCTGAACGGAGGAACCCTGCCTACTGACAACAAGGACTGGACGGTCTGTGATCTTGGCCCGTCTACTGAGGGACTCCTTCGGCCCTGGGTCTCTATAGCCTGTCCGTCCATGGGAGTGGATCTCTCCTTCTGTGGTTCTCCTCAAGGTTTCTCGTTTCTCCCACTGGGTTTTTGAGTTTTTCCTTGCCGGGCTGGAGAGTCTAAGGACAGGGGACACCCGAGCTGCTCGTCGCCACCCACTGCTCGTCGCCACCCACTGCTGACGCTTATTTGGACATTATGTTTGCCTGGATATTTGATTCACCGGAACTTTACATTGTCTTATTTACTGTTCTGTTTTATTGCCTTAATGTTTGTTACAGCCCTATGAGGCAACTCCTGTTGTGATATTGGGCTATACAAAACCATTGATTGATTGATTGATTGATACTTTTGATGACGTCATGCATTTCTGTCAACTAAGAGCCAATAATGGTCAAGAAGTCAGTCAGAACAGTAGAGGGCAGCACTGAACACATGCGTGGCTTTTAATGAATGTTTTTATTTATCTTATTTCATTTATGAATAAGATTAAGTGGCTAATGTCTTCATTTTGGAAACAGGTCACTTTTTTGTTAAATTAAGCTAAGAGAACAATGTGCAAGAAAACACATTATAATCTAGAACTATACAGTAGAGCATGTGTTAAAGGCCCTGTACCTGATTTTTTTTGTCTTTGAGTTCCTTGAAAAGCGCTATATAAGACTATAATATATAGCATATAATAATAATAATCATTATTATTAATGAAATGCTAGAAAACTATCAAAGAAATTGATACAAATGCTTTATAAAATGGTAAATGGTCTCAACTTATATAGCGCTTTTCCACCTACATTAGGCACTCAAAGCGCTTTACAGCAAGGAACCTCTCACCCATTCACACACCAATGTACGCAGACACTGGAGACAAGGTGGGTGAAGTGTCTTGCCCAAGGACACAACGACAGCATGCACCTTCAGGAGGCGGGATTCGAACCCCCGACCTTCTGATCATGAGACGACCCACTCTACCATCTGCGCCACCGTCGCCCACATTAAATATAATTAAACATTATAATTATTTTTTTCCCCCCACAAATGTCTGAGTTTACAGTATACTAAAGGAGGACAAAACAAATCTTGACAAGTAAAGAAATTCAAGCATGGTGCCTTTAAAAAAAGGTTAAAAATCACATGTTTCTGTACAATCCTGATATATCATTTTGTTATTTTGTGCAATCTATCAATTATCGCAGTACCGGCACATCGTGAGGTTATTATTGTGAGTCTTGTACCGCGAATCAAATCGTGAAGCGCCCAACGGTTACCGCTCCCAGTCAGGGGGCTTTCAGTGAGACCCGGGTACTAGGCTCTGTGTCAGATCCCTGAAAATGATATGTTTGTTTTTTTAACTGTTATTTTTAGTTGGAGTTGACATCAGATCCTTACAAGATCTGACATCCCATATTGTAAGGGATCTTTGGCCGGAACCTTTTGTTCCAACTTGGCCCCATTTGGTCCCAAACCTGTACCTCAATGTGAACCGTTTATGACCCAGCGTCTCTTGATTTTAAAATAGGCTCCGATCAGCCGTGGAAACTGTCACTATCATTCCACCTCTGAGTGAGTGAAAATAGCGCTGTGACCTACCTGTCCCGGTGCTGTCGTCATACACCACCGTAACCGTCCTCCACCTGAAGAAGTGCACCAGGTCGAGGATGGCGCGGGAGAGCGAGGAGAAGTCGGGGAACAGGCTGACGTAGTATGAGTCGCGGTTGTCCGACACCTGGTGCTTCCAGCGCGTCTGGATGTGAGGGACCCCCAGCGCGTTGCAGATGGACTGCACCGCGTTGGCAGAGGAGCTGTGAGAGGGGCCGAAGATGGCCGCCACGCCCAGGGACAGCTGGTCGCAGGCTGCGGACAGAGGAGAGGACAAGACACAGTTTAGTCACCTCTGGAAGACCGTGGCATTGGTACAAAGACATTTCAAATAGACTGGCTAACTTTTGTATTGATTTATTTACGCTGTGCTGTTTTCAAAAAGTGAAAGTTGATAGTAGTTGAAATAAATCTCTAAGTTTCTGCTCAGACTCGTTTCTAGCTCTCATAAACCCTCCAACACATCCAGGGTTTGTGTGTGTTTGTTGTTCACCAGTGTTTGGGGTAACGTATAACAAAAGTAAGGATTTACAGAAATACAGTATATTACTTTTTTCAGTAACTGAGCAATATAACATATTACTTACACTAAATACGGGAATATATTAGCCATTACAATGTAACTTGCATTTAAATAATTTGTATTGATTTTTTGTACGAACAAAAAATTGACAAACTCTCCCCAAATATAATGCAGCATCCAATCACGTTGGAGGTTGGTATATAAGAGCTTTGGTTGCGTGTAGCTGACGCTGTTAAAACTAAACACGAGAGAATGGGGATAGCAAAGGAAATCTTTGACTGTACTTTTGAGCATTGGCATTATTACTATTTTCAGTTTATATTTTGCCAAAAGTGTCATTTTTTAAACAGTAATACGTAATACATGTTACGAATCAGGCTGAACCCAAAAACAGACAGGAAAAACATTGCAAAAAGTTTTTATTGAACGTAGTGGGACGGGGCAGGACGGAGTGGGACGGGGCAGGACGGAGCAAGAAGACAGGCGGATGGAGAACTGAGATTGTAGAGTATATTACGATCTGGCAGCGCTGAGCTCACTGGAGTGGACTTTTGAATCTCCTTGATTGCAGAGTGAACATAGGGAGTGGCAGATGAGGACTGAGGTGCTTGAGGGGCAGTACCCCCTCCTCTATGGACGCCTCCTGGCGGCCTATCACGCTTCTCAGGATGGTTCTGGTAGAACTCCCGGATCAAGCAAGGGTCCAAAATGTTCCTACTTGGTACCCAACACCGTTCTTCCAGACCGTAACCCTCCCAAAGCCACCAAAACTGAAGACCGCGCTGGACATCAAGAACCCGCCGAACAGTATAGGCAGGGTGGTCATCGATCATCATGGGAGGAGGCGGAGGAGGAACGGAAGGGCACTGGACAGGACTGGCTTGTCCATGGACACGTGAAAGGTAGGATGAACCTTCAGTGAAGTGGGAAGTTTAAGATGCACCGCCGATGGGTTGATAACGCTCTCCACCTCAAATGGCCTGCTAAACCTAGGACAAAGCTTCTTAGACTCCACCTTGAGAGGCAGGTCTTGTGTGGAGAGCCATACCTTACGCCCAGGAGCGTATGAAGGAGCAGGTGTGCGTTGACCGTTAGCCTGGCTCTGGGACCGTTCAGAGGCGCGCACAAGAGCCGAATGAGCCCGATTCCAGGTCTGGTGACACCGCCGCAAGTGGTCCTGGACTGAGGGAACTGCTAGCTCCTGCTCTGCAAATGGGGGTGGCTGGTAACCGTTACAACATTCAAAAGCAGACATACCCAGAGAAGAGTTCAACTGAGTGTTATGGGCGTACTCCACCCAGGACAGATGTGAACTCCAACTGGACGGACTGGTGGACGACACAGCACAATGCCACCTCCATCTGCTGGTTAGCTCGCTTAGTTTGTCCATTAGTCGGGGGTGGTATCCAGAAGAGAGGCTGACATTAATATTAAGAGCAGAACAGAAGGCACGCCATACCTGGGAGGTGAATTGGGGACCCCCGTCGTATACAATGTCCGAGGGAATGCCATGTAACCTGAACACATGTTTCACCAACAAGTCAGTGGTCTCTCTTGAAGAAGGCAGTTTAGTGAGGGGAACGAAGTGTGCAGATTTAGAAAACCTGTCAACCACTGTATTGCCATTAGACGGAGGTAGCCCGGTAACAAAATCCAGCAAGATGTGAGACCAAGGACCGCTAGGGATTGGCAAAAGCTGCAAAAGACCTGAAGGGGGCTTGTTAGAGCTCTTTTTTTCAGAACATACTGTACAGGCCGAAACAAAGTCTTTAGTATTCCTCTCCATAGACGGCCACCAGAACCTGCGCCGAAGAACTTCGAGGGTGCGAGTAACTCCTGGGTGGCAGGTTAAGAGGGTACAGTGGGTCGACTGGAGAATATTACACTGGACAGGATCAGGAACAAACAAGGAACGGGGAGCAGGCAAAATGGGATCGCTTTCGGTAATAGTGGAGTCAGCAGAATAAATGCGAGGCAAGGCATCTGGCTTAATGTTTTTTGATCCAGGGCGATAGGTTAAGGAAAAATTAAACCGATCAAAAAAGAGGGCCCATCTAGCTTGCCTGGAATTCAGCCGCTTGGCTGTTTGAATGTATGTCAGGTTTCTGTGATCCGACCAGACAATAAAGGGGAGATTTGAACCTTCAAGCCAGTGTCGCCACTCTTCCAGTGCTAGTTTTATATCCAGAAGCTCTTGATTGCCGATATCATAGTTTCTCTCTGAGGGGGGCATGAAACTGACACTTTCCTGTTATCCAGGAGCCTCTGAAGAACCGTCTTAACATGGGCCTCATGGGTTTCAAGGTCTTTCGAAAAAATCAAGATGTCATCATCATAAACAAAAACAAATCTTCCAATCAAGTCACGTAATACATAGTTTACCAGATTTTGGAACATGGCTGGGGCGTTTGTCAGACCAAATGGCCTCACAAGATATTCAAAATGGCCTCATCTCCCTCTCTGATGTGAACACGATGGTAAGCGTTGCGGAGGTCTAACTTGGTGAAGATGGTAGAACCACAGAGAGGGGTGAAGGCAGAGTAGATTAACGGAAGTAGATACTTATTCTTTACAGTGATCTTATTCAAGCTCCGGAATTCAATGCATGGTCTAAGTGACTTGTCCTTCTTAAGAAAAAAAACAGCACTCACCGGTGAGGAAGATGGTCTTATGAGTCCTGACGCCAGCGATTCTTGGACATACCTCTCCATTTTACCAGTTGACCAATCTACACTCAACAAAAATATAAACGCAAGACCCTTGTTTCTGCTCCCATTTTTCATGAGATGGACTTAAAGATCTAAAATTCATTCGAAATACACAATATTACCATTTCTCTCAAACATTGTTCACAAATCAGTCTAAATGTGTGATAGTGAGCACTTCTGCTTTGCTGAGATAATCCATCCCACCTCACAGGTGCGCCACATCAAGATGCTGATCTGACATCATGATTAGTGCACAGGTGTACCTTATACTGCCCACAATAAAAGGCCACCCTGAAATGTGCAGTTTTGTCTCACAGCAAAATGCCACAGATGCCACAAGCATTGAGGGAGCGTGCATTTGGCATGCTGACAGCATTGAATGTTTTTTCTCCACCATAAGCCGTCTCCATTGTTGTGCCATACATCCATGAACATGACCTCATGTTTCAGCAAGATAATGCACGGCCCCATGTTGCAAGGATCTGTACACAATTCTTGGAAGCTGAAAATGTCCCAGTTCTTGCATGGCCAGCATACTCACCGGACATGTCACCCATTGAGCATGTTTGGGATGTGCTTGACCGGCGAATACGACAGCGTGTACCAGTTCCCACTAATATCCAGCAACTTCGCACAGCCATTGAAGAGGAGTGGACCAACATTCCACAGGCCACAATTGACAATCTGATAAACTCTATGGAAGAAGATGTGTTGCACTGCATGAGGCAAATGGTGGTCACACCAGATACTGACTGGTTCTGAGTCCCCAGACCCCCAATAAAGCAAAAAACTGCACATTTCAGGGTGGCCTTTTATTGTGGGCAGTATAAGGTACACCTGTGCATTAATCATGATGTCAGATCAGCATCTTGATGTGGCACACCTGTGAGGTGGGATGGATTATCTCAGCAAAGCAGAAGTGCTCACTATCACACATTTGGACTGATTTGTGAACAATGTTTGAGAGAAATGGTAATATTGTGTATCTGGAATGAATTTTAGATCTTTAAGTCCATCTCATGAAAAATGGGAGCAGAAACAAAGGTGTTGCGTTTATATTTTTGTTGAGTGTACATGAGGATTGTGCAACTTCAACCAAGGCAAGCCCAAAGAGGTGAGTGGTTACAATCAAAAATGTGAAAACTTATATATTCCTTATGATTACCTGAGAGGTGCAGGCAAACTGGGGAAGTCATTTCCGTAACTTGGGCTAGGATTTGGCCGTTGAGTGCCTTAGCTTCCAGGGGCGTCTCCAGCGGCTGTGCTTCTAGTCCCAACTGATAAGCTACTTCACGATCCATGAAACTGTCATCCGCCCCAGAGTCAATGAGAACTGGTTAAATTACGAAGAGTTAAATTACGGCCATTTAAAATGAGCGTGCCATCAAGCCTTGATTTAGAGGGAGATGAGCAGTGGGTTTGGCTCAACAGTGTATCTCCCACTACTGCTGAGCCTGGCCTTTTGCTGGCCGGACAGGACGATAAAAAATGTCCAAACTGACCACAGTAGAGGCAGCTCCGTGTGTTGAAGCGGCGTTGTCTCTCTTCAGGATTCAAATGGGCACGACCTAGCTGTATAGGTTCAGGGTCAGATTGTTGAGAAACAGCAGGAGGAGCGAAAATGGTGGTCGGAGGAAAAGATGAATGGAGCGACTTACTAAAGGAGGCCGTCTTACCAGCTCTTTCTCGTCGACGCTCCCGTAAGCGGTTATCCAACCGAATAGCTAGATCGATGAGGTCATCAAGGTTGTGAGGCTCCTCTCGACTGGCTATCTCATTCTTCAGGGTGTCACAGGGCGTTAAGAAATGCACCTTGCAGTGCCTCATCATTCCATCCACTTTCAGCTGTAAGAGTTCAAAACTCAATAGCCAGCTCAGCTACACTACAGCTTCCTTGGTGAAGGGAAAGCAGCCTCTTAGTGGCCTCTTTACTACTAAAAGGGTGATCAAAAACTTGCTTCAATCGCTGCAGTAAACGCAGTGTAGGATGAACAAATTCTATCCTGTTTTTCCCAGATAGTTGAAGCTCAACTGAGAGCATGACCACGTAGACAACCGATAAGGTAACAGATCTTAGCACGGTCATTGGAATAAGTCAGGGGCTGTTGTTCAAAAATTAGAGAGCACTGTGTCAAAAAAGACTTACAAGTTCCTAGGTCCCCTTTGTATGGAGCCGGCGGAGGCACAAATGCTTCTCTCATAGGTGGTTTTGGATGAGGCTGGGCAGGAATAGCAGAAGCTTGAGGGATCGGAGTGGTCATCTGTGTAGGCAGACTGGCAAGGCTTAGAGAAAATTCCTTCATGTGTTCCATGACAGCCTTTAAAGCAGGGGTCACCAACGTGGTGCCCATGGGCACCCAGGTGCCCTTCGAGGCATGCCCAGTAGCCCTTTAGACTTTTTCTAAAGTGTAAAACACTTAATTTTCTTGAATCAGATTCTTAACAATACAGTTATTTCTGTTCTTGTGACTCAGTAGGAGTTTAAAATAAAGCTACTTTGATATAATATCGGGTCAATATCCAATAAGTAAACAATAGGTGTTATTTACGTTAAAGGCTATTTAACTTATGGCAACAACTTAATCTTAGGAGATGAAAATATAATATTTAGTTCCCTAACATAGTTACCATGCAGCAGAAATGACAACTTCCCATTTACATCTATGGGGAATGATTGCCTCAAATTTTCATTTTAAGAGGCCAAATGGTGGAGAACACTTTTTTCTGGCCGGGCTTGTTCATTTCTAGAGTAAATCAAAACAAAGCTGGGGAGTACCTTGCACCTCACCTTTCCTGGAGGCCTCGAAGCTGTCGAAGATGTTGATTCTCTGGATGTCATAAGTGAGCGTGGTGTTGGGCAGCAGTGTGCGGTTCCTGTTGATGGTGTTCAGGGCAAACTTGAAGGCCAGCTCCTCTGCTCCCGACGGGCCGCTCTCCGTCGACTCGAATATCCCACCTGCGGATAGATGGAGGGAGGACGGTCAGGCACCAATGGAAGTAATCTGTTTCCACTATGGTATGCAGGGTTTCTATAATCTTTTTTGGCCACAATGGTAAATGGTCTTACTAACTTATATAGCGCTTTTCCACCTACGTTAGGCACTCAAAGCGCTTTACAGCAAGGATCCACTCACCCATTCATACACCAATGTATGCAGACACTGGAGGCAAGCTGGGTGAAGTGTCTTGCCCAAGGACACAACGACAGCATACACCTTCAGGAGGCGGGATTCAAACCCCCGACCCTCCGATCATGAGACGACCTGCTCTACCATCTGGGCCACCATCGCCCCTACAATAGCATAATATCTTATTTAAATAGGGTTCGGAACATTCTGGACTTGTCCTCAACGGGCACAGACAGCAAGCAGTTCAAATCATTATCATAGGACTTATTTCTTATTTGTTCGTGACTGTAGCTTGACCACAAGGGCTAATTTCCATCCATGGTCAGCGGTCAGCCTGATAGACCCTCACCATTTTGAAGCCTACCTTTAAGCAGCAATAGGCTAAATGAGACAAGCCTTCCCATATTTTTACTAGAACCAGTCTCCAAAGCGATGCATTTATAATGCAAGTCTGCAAATGTGCGCGGCTAATTAGCATAATTACTGTGGTGAAAATAGTGTGAGCGACCCGTGACTTTTGTCACCGTATTGGCCAGATGGCTTTCAAATGCAAGAAATATAAGGAAAGAGAAACTTGAGGTTAAAACGCGAAACTCTTTCTCTGACTCTGCACCGTCTGCTTCTCAGCGGAGGCAGGGACTCGCCTCATGTTTGACTGTCATTTATGTTCGATATAATAGTGTTAAATAAAAGCACATAAGGTAAAATTCATTTTTCTCTTTCTTAGCTCTGTGTCATTGCATTACGGAGCACACCTGCCTCTTCAAAGTCATTGTGAGAAGTTGGCCCCCGATTAAACATAAATGTATATAAAAAATATGTCAATCGTTTGTGCTGTAAAAATCTTTGTTTGTGCTGTTTTCGTTTTTGAAATATTCATGATTCTTTTTTGCATGCAGTGTGTGTTGCCGTGCACCAGACACGTGCGCGCGCCTCAGAGGAGGCTCTAAAGTTTGTAATAATTTAATAAAACGAACCAGCACAAACAAAAATCTTTACAGCACAGATGTAGCTCAAGTGGTTGACACAATTGTTAACCCGTTTTGGCGCTTCATAACCCCCAGATTCCACATTCTCCGTGCTCGCTCCGTTCCACTCCGTTCCACTCCGCCCCGACCGCCGCAGCAAATACGTTGCTATTTTGAACGTTCAGAAACATTCCACATCGTCCACTCCGCTCCGAGGGCCAACGTCGCCGCTCCGCCTCTCCGCCTCGGCACGATAAAAATACGGACCAACTCTATTTTCAGCTACGTCTGCGCCCCGTCAGCTCCGTCCGTATCAAGCTCAACAGTTCAGAACGCACCAGAAGACAGGAAAGAGAACGGAAACAACATCCGGATTTTCGAAAGAAAATGTAGAAATATAAATACAGAACGTTTCGAACATATAAAGTATTTTTATACGTATATTTACATTAAAGCTGTGCTATATATAATATATTTTAAATCGTACACTACTTGTAAATCACAAAATTACATTACAATATATTTTTAAAATACATCAATGACTCACTTTCTTTGATAAATAAATATAATTGCATTGAGCCTGTAATAATACTGAATAAACTATTTACACACTGTTAACTCTGTCCTATGTGCATTTTGTTTTGGTACCGGCTTTATCTGTACACACATTTTATCGCGTGATCTCGTACGTCTCGCGCATGCTCTCCTCAGCTCCGCAGTTGGGCGGAGTGGAGCCCAGACGGAGCAAGACGTGTGCAGTGGGCGTTTGATTTCGGAATCCTTCGGAGGCGGTCCGCGGCGGGCTGGAGCGGGGCGGTGACGCGAGATGTGGAATCCCGGGGTAACGGACCGTGTGACCTCAGATCTGACCAACAAAACAATCATTAATATCTCAAAAACGATAAGAGCACAAACAATTGACCATTTTTTGTTGTAAATTTGAGCATGATAGGGGGCCGGGTTCACAGAGGTTTTCATAGTCTCTGCTGAGTTGAAGCATGCAGGTGTGTGGGCTGAACCATTTGGCACATTTTTAAAGGGGCGTCAGTGCCCTGAGATATCATCCACCATTATTGTTTGTGCTAAATTCTGACTAGCGACCATTGTATCTCAGCCTAGCTAAATTGTTATACCATTTACGAGGAAATTCAGTAAATGCAATAAAACATGTTTTTTATAGCAGCACTTTTGAGGGCCCCTACCCTGCTCTTTTTTTATACAGATGCTTAGAATACCAAGGCAACATGCAATCTGGCAAATTTTGGCCAAAGTTAATCAATAAGCAAAGGTTTACGTGTTTTCCCCACAAATATAATTCATCTTTTACTGCCACCTAACCGCTAACCACTCCACTGGCTATGTCTTCATACGGCGGCCGACACGGAACTTCAACAAATCCCCATGTTTCCATATTTTTGTCATAATTTTATATACAACAATATTGTCCATGAATTCATTCCTCTTGTGCGTCAATGTTTATCTAGCCTGGGTGGACATCGGAACCGTTTAGAAGTTGATAGCAAAAAATCTGAACTCATCTCAGCTTTAATAATTCAAATCCCTACTGTAATCAGCCGATATCACTGCTAAAACAGTGTTATGTCTTGGTAAATTGACATCTAAATAAGCTTGTTTGCAGCCTGTGATTTCTCATAATTGGTGCCATTATAACCGCACGGAGGCGGTAATCCCACTGCGAGGCCTGCACAGAGGCAGTTGGATTAGCTCAGCTCTCCATCCCGCGGCTCCCTCTGGGACCCAGCTCAATCAAAGACAAAACAGCATCTCAAACATTATGCCGAAGAGCAGTCATTAATATTCCTTCATCGCGGATCGTGCCACTGGGGCTTGACTGACTCAAACTTTAAACCAAGCAAACTTTTCACACCACATGAGGGAATAGTTATTTTTCACAAATTGTTCAAGACGAGGATTCAAGCTCCCAACATTCAGACCGTCAAAGTGCCCAGCGTGTGTGCCGCAGTACAGTCATGTTTTTTGTTTTTGTTGCCGCAGGTCTAAACCAGATGACTTGTCTTGTTTCTCCTTGTCCGTTCACGCAATCGATGACTTGGCGTACATGTGTTAATCCCGCCGTCATGGGTGGGTGGAGGGGTTAAACCAGGACACTCTCTCCTGACCTCCTCGCACAGGGTTAATGGTCCGTAATTACATCAGGGAGTGCGCTGAATGCAAACAGCCCACCGAACACTGAACAGGGGAGGGGCGGTAAACAATGGATCACCGTAGCCTTTCCCAAAGACCAGAGCGAGGCCGTCTCCTTACGGATCCCAGTCTGAGCCCCCCAGTTTAAAACAGTGTCATGTCTGCTCTCATAAAGTCTTGAAAGTACGCAGTCATTTCCCTTACATACTGGTTTAAAGTAATATGTCTAATCAAATACAGAATCTTTGTAGAGATGCCTTTGGGGTCCTCCTGGAGTGCCTCTGAAGCCTGGACCTCACTCTGGGAACCACCGGTGTATAGGACCTACATCTGGTCCCTCAACTGTCCCACCCACAACATGTGTTACATTTTTATCTCATCATTGTAGCACTGCCAAGAGATTGATCACTCTTCACTCTTGTGTGACACAAGTTTCCGAGAATAAACTAGGTGTAAATGTCATTGCTCCTCAAGGGTGTGTCGTCTGCCCCATTCTCTACACCCATGGTTCTTACCTGGTGGGTCGGGACCCAAAACTGGGAGGCAGAACCCTTTTTGGTGGGTCGAGAGCCTTTCCCAGGGAACATTTATTTAAATATTTATCAACTGACAAAGTATTTTAACACTTCCCAAGTGTACTGAAATGACATTATTTGCTGATTTTTTTTAGTATGACTTCAGCTTTTGAGACATTAACCACTTCTCTTTGGGGTGGTCCAAGACATGAATTGTGGCATGACAACAAGGTCACAGGGGACCTGATTCACACTAATCTGGTCAGGCCGGAGGTACAGGAGAATGGTGGAGCACAACCACTAGGGTCAACAATTGTTTCTTCCCATCTGCTATAAGGGCTCTAACAGGAGTTCTGTAGATGTTACGCAATACTTACTATCTATTTTAATAATTTCACATTCTCATTGTAGTGTCAGCTTTTCAACCTTGTTATCCTTGGTCTATGGTGACTGGCAAAAATTGTCTGACGCTCCACATAAAATAATAAAGCAGGTTGACCAAAAAAGGATTTCAAAAATGGTAACAGAATTTATTAAAGAAATTAAAGAGGTGCATATACAAATTTAAGCACTTATGTAGCAATTGGGATCAGCTTGATAAAACAAAGATTAACTAAAGGCAACAGGGCAATAGTGGAGGTCGAAGACTGTGCCTTCCTGCTTCAGCCACACCTCCTGCAAACATTCTTTGCCCTTTATAGTCCCATCTCCACAGCGCCATCTTCAACACGTCCACTAGATGGAGACAAGTTTTCTTCAACTCAAAACATATTTTATAATTAACTTGTAAGTCCTTTTCTGGCTCCTACATATCCGGCCCCTAAATGTTGATGTTCTTCAAAATCAACATTTATCTTTTTTGTAGTTTGTAGGAGCCAATAACAAAACTATAATTCATAATATGAAGTTTTAGTCCTCTTCCAATAGAAGGCATATCTTAGTTACTGGCCGCTCCAGGATCCCGGTCATGGTTTTTACCTTAACTGACCTCACCAGTCCTTTTGAGTCAGGCCTTGTCTCCAGGATTCTTGCCAAAGGCCATGATGCTCGTGGTGAAGTAGGGTCAACAATTACCACCAAATCGCCAACCTTAAAGTTCCTCCTTACTTTGAACCACTTTTGCCTCTGCTGCATGGTTGTTAGGTACTCATGGGTCCACCTTTTCCAGAATACATCAGCCAAATACTGAACTTGTTTCCACCGGCGCCTGGTGTACGAGTCAGCACTGGTGAATTCTCCTGGAGGAAGAACAGGCTGAGAGTTTAGCAACAGTAGGTGGTTTGGGGTTAGTGGCTCTAGGTCAAATGGATCAGAGGAAGCAGTGGTAATTGGACGGTTGTTAAGTATGGATTCTACTTCACAGAATAACGTTTGAAGGCCTTCATCATCAACAGTCTGCTGCTGCAGAAGACATTTTAAAACCCACTTAACTGACCTAATTAACCACTCCCATACTCCGCCGCGGTGAGAGTTTCCTGGTGGGTTAAAATTCCAGTCCAATCCTTTTTCCAACATTGTAGTGTGTACTTTGGAGCTATTCAAGTTCAGTAATGCTCTTTTTAACTCCTTTTCCGCACCAACTAAATTAGTGCCATTGTCCGACCATATTTGTTTAACCTGCCCTCGTCTACACATGAATCTTCGGATGGCATGGATACAAGAGTCTGTGTCAAGGGAACAGGCCATTTCAATGTGAACAGCTCGACATGAGAGACATGTGAATAGGACACCAGAACGAGGAGGTAAAGGTTAAGGAAGCATTTTATTGTCCAGGTAGGTGGGGAGCCGGTCCAGGAGGATGAGGCAGATATTCTCAGACAGGTAGTGGTCCAGGAGAACGAACAGCGGTGAGGACTGAGGGAACACAGGAGGCAAGTGAGAACAATTCCAAGAGGTAAGTAACAAGACACGAACATACAATACTGAGTAGCCAACTAGTCACCGTGTATCGGAAGTACAATCTGGCCGAGTCTGGCAGGTGAGCTGGGTCTTTAACCTGAAGGTCTGAGTGCAGGTCAGCTGCAGTTGCTCCAGGAGACTCCGCCCAAACATACACACCCACACACAAAAAAAAGGGAGGTGCAGCAGTGTCACACAGAGGGGTGTGACATGTCTTTTGCTATTGTTATTACATTTTCCGCAGCTTCAGTGTGGACATCAGTGTAAGAATTTGATATTATGACAAAAACACATCTTGGAACCCTTTGCCTCCATTCACCTGACTCGTATATACTGCTGCTGGGGTTTTTCAACTCGGACCACATCCGCCAACAGCTCCCACAAACCAAAGTTAAAAGAGAATGGATGATCGGAGAAGATGAAAGAGCGGCACAGCCACAGCAGGAGCCCGACCGTCCACACACCCAAACTACAGCGGGGAGCCAGCCGAGTCCGATCATCGATTTAATCATAGACACACACGGAAAATGGGAAAGTGAGATGGGACTTTCAAATAGCCCGGAGGCCTGGACAGAAGTTATAAATGGCGTAAGACTATGGCAGAGACTGAGATGAAACGAGAAGTTGGAAAGATCGATGCAACCTACTTTTCAACTTTAAAAAGTTTGCTGCAACAGTTTCAATGGGAAAAAATCTACATTACGCATTACACATCAGCAAAAACTGCAATTAAACATCAACAAAAAGAACACATCTAAATTTTGGAATATCAAACTCTAAACCAAAACCTTATATACAATAATGTGTTTTGGGGAGGACTCCTCCAGGGTATGCTTGTCATACATACAACAAAATCCAGGAAATAGTCATCGAAGTGCTTCCACAGAAACAACCAATGTAAACAGGATTAGTCAACACTGTGACTAGGTTTACATGCAGTCAAAAACCCTTTCATAACCGGAATATTAGCAGTAACCTGGTTGCACACGGCCATGCAAACACCGGTTACTCCTTTTCTAACCTGAATATTTGGTCATATGAACGCGTATCGGAATATTTCCATGGAAAGGTGCATTTGTTTGTGTTTTGCGCATGTTCTATCCGTGAGGAATCTTGGTCTTTGGAGTACAGGAAGTACTTGAATACTTCCGGAAATACATGTTTGCATGCTTATTCCTGTTAGAGGGCAACTCAATAAATAGACCACATACATGGATGCGCAAGTTATTACATTGTGAATGGGTATTTTTTTTTACCACTGTGGGGATGTTGGAAGAAATTAGCTTTATAAGTGTTGTTATATTGTGCACAACTCCCACATCTGTAATTCCCATTAGGGATTTGTGTCAATAGAGAACTGCTTTTTCTTCTTTTTAGTCTTGAAAATACTGAAAAGAAGCAAAAGCAGTTCTCAGTCACCTGCATAACTCAGTATTCGGCTCACTCTGCTGCCATAAAGGGCACTTTTTGACTTTTTGTCAATAGGAGGGGAACAATTTAAAAGACTATTAGGTCCGTGCCAATGTCAGCCCCAAAGTCACATCTACCCAAGACACTATTGACACCTATCCCTAATGGGAATTACAGATGTGGGAGTTGTGCACAATGTAACAACACTTATAAAACTTCTGTCTTCCGACATCCCCACATAAAGCAGGTAGTTAATGCAGGTAGTTAATGTTCCTACAGGAGTCAGAGTGAACCCAGATGGATCAGTCACATCCACATGTATTGACCATCTGTATACGAATTGTGTTGATAAATGCACTCAAGTGGTTTCTGTTCCTGTGGGTTTCAGTGACCACAATAGTATTGCAGTGGTCTTTAAAAGAAATAATCCCAAACAAGGAATTAAAATCATATTGAAAAGAATGTATAAATCATTTTGTGAAAATAACTTACATCAGACTTGGGGATTATAAACTGGAGAAGCATTTTAGAAGAACCACATATGGAGAAAGCTTTGGACACATCTGTTTACTTCTGTATGTGACAAGCATGCTCCTTTTAGCAAGATCTCTGTGAGCTTCAAAAGCTCCTTGGATAGATAAGGAGCTTCGAAATCACATGAAGCAGATGGATAAGCTGAAAAAAATTGCCATTGTTTCGGGAAACCCAAGAGATTGGCAAGCCTACAAGTCATTAATAAATATAGTGACTAAATTAAACCGACAAAAGAAAAAGTGGCATTATCAAAATAAATTTGAAGAGTACCAATTTGACAGCAGAAGATTGTGGAGAACTATTAATGATGTTCTGGGTAAGAAAAGGATAGGTTCAGCTCCTGTATTCATCGAAGTTGATGGGAAATTCTTGACTAAGCCCCAGGACATTGCTAACTATTTTAAGGCAAGGCAAGGCAAGGCAAGTTTATTTGTAGGGCACAATTCATACACAAGGCAATTCAAAGTGCTTCACAGTTGCATAAAATTACAAGAAAACAGATCAAATCAATCATTAAAACATCCAACATAAAAATTAATCAATTACAGTAAAAGGCAAGAGTGCAGATAAAATACTTTCAGTTTTCATATGCTCGGGTAAAAAGAGCTGTTTTCAGCCTGGATTTGAACATTGTCAGAGTTGAGGCCTGTCTCACATCCTCATGAAGACTGTTCCAGATTTTAGCTGCATGAAACTGAAACGCAGCCTCACCGTGTTTAGTCCTGACTCTGGGAACCACCAGGAGACCCCTCCCTGAAGTTCTCAGGGCCCGAGATGGTTCATACGGCTCTAACATGTCAGAGATGGACTTTGGTGCTAAACCATGAAAAGACTTGTACACAAGCAGAGCCGTTTTAAATTCTATTCTCTGAGTGACAGGAAGCCAGTGCAGAGACCGGAGCACTGGACTAATATGGTCATATTTCCTGGTTCTTGTCAGGACTCGAGCAGCAGCGTTCTGGATGTTCTGCAGCTGTCTAACAGCTCGTTTAGAAAGGCCAGTGAGCAGGCCGTTACAGTAGTCTAACCTGCTGGAGACAAATGCATGGATGAGTGTCTCCAAGTCTGGTTTTGACACTATTCCTCTGATCTTAGCAATGTTTTTCAGATGGTAAAAAGCTGATGATGTTATTGCTTTAATGTGGCTGTTTAAGTTCAGGTCTGAGTCCATGATTACTCCTAGATTTCTAACCTGATTTTTTGGTTTTAGAGAGAGAGACTTAACTGTTTTTATATTGAAAAAATAGAGAATATACGAAAAGAAATGCCTTTAACTAAGAGTGAGCTGTCTGTTTCCATCATCAAAGATAACATAATGCCTAAAAAGAACAGCTTGTTTGACTTCAAGCCCATATCTGTGAAGGAAATGCAGGAGCTCCTTCTGTCTGTTAAATGTGATTCCTCTGACTAGATGGTTTGGATTCAAGGCTTCTCCTACTTTCAGCGAAGTGTATTGCAAGGCCTTTATGTTACATATTTAATTTTTGTCTGGAAAAACAAACTTTCCCAAATATGTGGAAGACTGGAAGTACTGCCACTGGTAAAAAAAACGCCAAGGATCCACTTAGCGGCCAAAACAGTAGGCCCATCAGCATCCTACCTATTTTAAGCAAATTATTAGAAAATATCATTTTCAAGCAAATACAGGACTATTTCACAAGCAATGGCCTTAATTCAGATCTTCAACATGCTTACAAGCCTGGGTATTCTACTGCTACTGCACTAGCAACGCTCTCTGACGAGTGGCTCAAACAGATGGATCAAAAAAGTCTAGTTGGTGTGGCATTTATTGATTTTAGTGCTGCCTTTGATGTGATTGACCACAAGCTACTGTTTAGTAAATTGAGTGCTTATGGCTTTGGAAACTCAGCAGTAACTCTAGTGAAGAGTTATCTAACCGGTAGGCAGCAATGTGTGCATTTTGATGGCTCTCTTTCTGATGTGAAACCGCTGTCATGTGGCATTCCTCAAGGAAGTTGCCTTGGGCCTCTTATTTATAGCATATTTGTAAATACAATTTCTTATGCTCTAAAAAAAGCTAAGTTAATTTCCTATGCTGATGATGTAACTCTTTATGTATCTGCTAATACAAGTAGTCAGTTAAACTGTCTTCTTCAACAAGAAATCAATTTAATTTCTAACTGAGCTACTGCAAATAAGTTAAAAATCAATGCTTTAAAAAACAAATGTATGGTGATAAGAGCGATTAAACAGGTGCACAACTTAAATCTCTACATGTAGGGGTGTGCGATATGGGGATATTAGACCGTCTTACGATCTACACAGCTGACGATCTGTCATTTCCAAGAGATCGTTTTATCACGGTCCCCAGCGCTTTATTTTGTGCAAAATGATTCTCTTTCTCTGACGCTGCCCGGGCCAAGCGAGAGAGTGAGAGAAGTCCACATGTGCCCTTAGCCAATCAGTGAGTTCGAACGAAGGCGTGATCCCCACCCCCTCCCGTCTGTTTAGTTTTCCCCACTGCACGTGAATGATGGCGGCTGCGGCTGAGAGCGACAGCGAAGAGTTTCTTCCAAAAAGAAATTCATCATCCATAATATGGAACTGGTTTGGCTTTACCCCAGACGATAAAGACCAAAAGAATATTCTGTGCAAACTGTGTAAGGAGAGCGTTAAGGCAAGCGATGGTAAAACAACTAATTTGTTAACCATCTGAAAAGAAGGCATCCTGCACAATACAATGAGAGCCAAACGGCTAAAGCTAAAAAGTTGTCTGCGGCAGCGGTAGCACCTGCTCCTCCCAAGCAACAGACGCTAACCCAAGGATTCACCAGACTTACTCCGTATGACAAAAGCAGCAAGCGCTGGAATAGCATTACAGATGCTATAACGTTTCATTTGGTGAAAGATTTATGTCCCATTCGAAACAGTTGAAGGTGTGGGATTTAATAAGATGATAAAAGTTTTGGATCCGCGCTATGAGTTGCCCAGCCGCAAGTTTTTTTCGAACACCGCCATTCCTCGTATGTATGCAGACTGCAGAGATATGGTTGCACAAAAAATAAATAAAGTGCAGTTTTTTGCCACTACAAGCGACCTCTGGTCCAGTCGCACCTCAGAACCATATTTGAGCTTAACAATACATTACATCGACAAATGGGAGCTATGCAGTGCAACTCTTAAGACAACTTTTTTTCCACAAGATCACACTGGAGTACAAATAGCTGTTGGACTGAGGGAGGCTCTTGAAATCTGGGGTCTTGAAGAAAAAAAAGACCTCCATGACGACAGATAGCGGATCCAACATGGTGAAAGCTCTGGAGCTGAACGGGTGGATAAGACTGCAGTGCTTTGGCCACAGACTTCATCTTGCAATAGGTGAGTTGATAAATAAATGATTAATTATTGTAATTTAAATCTTTAAGTATATGTTATTAGATAATACATGTGTAAACCTAAGATTAGCATTTTCTGCTATGTAATATATTTAATGTGAACTGACTTCTTTAATTACTTTTATTCTATATTTGTATTTAGAAAATGGCTCCAAAGATCGAACGTGTTACTTCAGTGTGCAAGAAGATGGTCAGCACGTTTTCCTTTAGTTGGAAAAAGAAACGGTGACTCTGTTTTTAGCTTCATTTGGAGAAGACTCATGCTTGTCTGGGCTTCCATCAGGGCCCAACTCGATGGGGTTCCAGATTAGCCATGATTGAGAGAATACTGGAGCAGGCGAGGCCAATCTCTCATGTCCTAAAATCAGACAAAAAAAAACAAAACATTTGGCTCCCACATGGCAAGACATGGATGTCATGGAGTCCATGAAGAAAGCCCTGGGACCGCTATGAGACTTCACAGATGCACTTTCTGGGGAGGACTATGTGAGTGTGTCATACGTGAAGCCTGTCCTGCATCTTCTCACAAACAATCTTCTGAAACCTGAAGATGATGACACAGAACTGACCACACAAATAAAGACAACCATAGGCCAGTACCTCACAGATAAGTACCGGGATCCTGCCACTGATGCTTTGCTGGATATGGCATCACTTGTTGATCCTAGATTTAAAACTCAGTACTTTGACACCGCACAGAAACAGCACAGATTAACCAGAGCTGTAGATGAACTGGAGTCTCTGCTGACCCCTGAATCAGAGCAGCCAACACCATCTACCTCTGCAACACAAAGCCAAGGCCCTGCTGAAACCCAGCCAGCAAAGAAGGTAAGAAAGTCATTAGCTAGCTTCTTGAAAAGTGCCCCCTCCTCAATACCCACTGAAGCTGAAGAACCAACACTGAGAGAACTGATCAGACAGGAACTGCAGTCCTATTTGTCCACACCAAATGTGGATAGTGAGATGAATCCACTTGAATGGTGGAAGGCTCATGCTGTAAACTTTCCAAAAGTCAGTCAACTTGCTCAGAAATATCTTTGCATCCCTGCAACAAGTTCCCCCTCTGAGCGAGTGTTTAGCACTGGGGGCAATATTGTGGCATGCCAAAGAGCAGCCCTGAAACCAGACAAAGTGGACAAACTCATTTTCTTGGCAAAAAACCTGTGACAATCTTGTTTTAGTTTTGTTTGATGACGTAAGAAGAATACTGTATGTGGGAAAAACCATAAGAAAATTAAAACAAAGAAGAAGCATAAGAGCTCAATACACAGAAATGACATAGAATATCCAGTAGCCCATTTCAACGATGCACATCATGATGTCAGTGCTCTACGTTTTTGCGCCATTGAACAAGTCTCTCCTTATAGAGGAGGAGACCATGACAAACTTTTGAAGAAAAGAGAAGCCTACTGGAGTGAAACTTTACAGACCCTTACACCCAAGATATTAAATGATGAGCTTGTTTTGAATGTTTTTTTCTACAGAGGTTCCAATGCCATGTTATGTTTATAGGCTGTGTTAACTTCCTTGGTGTACATGTTGATTTGCATATATTTAGGCAATTTTTAAGCTGTCTTATATATCCATTTCCCATATGTATTTCATGTGCCACTATATGTTTTTATTGTATATCTGTACATATGTATATTTTATTCAGTATATCCTGGCTTTGTTTTTGTGTTTGGATGTATGTTGTATACATATGCTGCCTACGTTTTGACTTAGGCCATTATGACATCATCCTGTGATGCAGCAGGCCACGCCCTATTTAAGGATGGCTTCTCATTCATAAAAAACATTTTTCCTGACGAAGGCCACTGGCCGAAACAAATAAAGGAACACTGGTGTTGTACAGTGTGCGAGAGTTTTTTCCTGTTCTACGTTTGGCTTCTATGCATTCTCTTACGCACATGTTTCATACAAGAGATGTGCGAAGTAAACCGTCTTTAATTGCTGAAAAAATAATTTAAATAAAATAAAAAAGGCTTCCAATCCAAACCTTAAATGTGCTTTCAGATTCTTCTGCTTAATGCCGTAAATAAGGCTAATACTAATATTTTACAATAAAAAATATAGATTGACCGCCTTCTGAGTGACGTCACAGTTTTGAACGCGTGTCACTGGTTGACGCGGGTGTCAATCAGAACAGCTGATCATTGTATATTGGCGCCTAGTCAAACATAGGATCAATAAATGCTTATCTTTGAACCTTAAATGGCTGACCGAGGCAAACATAAGGACATTTATATCATCGTGGACGCTTTCATCACTTTCACCCAAAGGACTTTTGCAGAGGAAGTGTGAATCGGCGTTACGATGCTCCATGGGACTCCAGCGGGCCGCAGCTCAAAGCTAGCCCGAAGAGAACGCACCTGGGCCGGGTACAAGCCCGGCAACGACCCGGCAATATACTGGAGTACTCGTCCCACGAAGACAGCAGAAGGTAGGGGAAATGCTTTAAACTACGTACTGCTGTGATGCAATGCCATATTGTAAAAGTTCCTGAAGACGTTTTTGTGATTGGGTTGGGTCTGGCTTGGTTTGTCCTGGATCCATCATTTTTTGGCTTTGATGAACAACAGTTTGGCCTCAGATTCATGAATGCGCTTTTGCCGGTCTGGCGAGGGATTCAAGCGAGTGTATGACTGTTTCTTTAGCATTATTGTAATTGCAAATACACTGCGAGTCATTTTAGTTTGTTTTATAGTTGGCTAAACCGAGCAGAATTTGTACTACGTGTTCTATATTATGAGTCGTCCGATATCGTCAAATGAGCCGCGCCTGGACTCTCATTCAAATACATTAAAAACCCATTGCCTTAATGGAGATGTTAATGAATGCGTTCTATATTACGCATAAGGCGAGTGACCGTTCGCAGTGTTGGTGTGCACCACAGGGCCAGACTGCTCAGCTCACTCCTGTAGTTTGACTCGTCTCTGTCCCTGATGAGACCCACCACTGTTGTGTCGTCTGCAAACTTGATGAAGAGATTTGGAACCATTTTGTATTGTTTAGCACCAGTTAATGCAACTTTATTGTTGGTTTCTTGTAATCTAACATATAGTCTATATTGTAAATGTGCATATCTTCCAAACATCAACTCGGCAGGTGCGGTTGTGTTGTCAAGTGTAAGCAGCGTGGTCAGGCTTTGACACCGGGGCCACAGTGAACATTCACTCTCCCTCCCAGGACAGCGTTTCATTTACAGAGGATAAATAAGCAGTTTGGTTCCTGTTACTGCGTAAGAAGTAGCTTTTGTAAATGCAGCGCGATGTTTATGAACAACGAGGCGGAGGAGGAGAGAGACGGAAAAGAGGAGACGGAGACATTGAGCTGCGGCTCGGGCGTAACCTGCCCCCACGCCGCAGGTATGTGCGCTGCTGCAGCCGCGTACCTCTCACACACGGTGCTCCTATCCGAGCCTTAAATAACTCATTTACGTCGGGTTTGCTTCGGGCTCGGGCCGACAATTCAAGTTAATTGCTCGGGCTTGGGCCGGGTCGGGCTTGATTTTTTTGGGCCCAATCATCATGATTTTAGCTTCACAGTTATGTTAATGCTTATGCTATTTGGGCTGTGTCATCCTACAGGGTAATGGTGGGTCCTGACCCCAAACCACAGTCATAGACGATATATTGCAGATATTTTGATGTGGGAACAACATCATACGATGATTAGAAGCTCAAAAAAGTAGTTCTGCATGTCTGATATCTACATCTGCATGTCTCTTTTATCTAAAATCTAACATGTCCACATAAAAGAACATCTTCACCCGTTATTTACTTCAACGTGAGGCGCTGGTAATTTCACCCTATTACCACCGATAAGGCTCATGATGGCCGGATACACCTGATAATGATGAGCCTCAGGACACAAAAGCACACAGCGTGCACAGTGCTCCCTGCCATAATAGTGTTGTAGGGCTTCATGCTCCACGTCAGATGACTTTGCAGATGGTTCTATTCACCGCTTAGTCACGTAATGGTGTGGCCCCAGCCCTGGGGCAGAGTGACAAAATGTGTAGCAGCATGAACAAGAATGCTCCAACACCTAAAATCACAGTCGGATGAATTCATACAGAAGGACATTTTGTCACAAAATTGGCCGATATTTTCGTGACCAGATCCCTTCTCCAGAATCAAAGACTGGATTTCAACAAAATGGCAAAGTAGGTGCTGACACATTACAGTGCACAGGTGTTAAAAGTACAAACACAGTCCAATTCTAGATCAGCTACAAAGAATGCTTACATCCAGGTAGATACATTATTAGAGTTTGATAAATTGATACAGCTGGACATTTCTTGCACTTAGTGTTCCTAAACAGATAGATAGATACTTTATTCATCCCAGCGAGGGGAAATTCAGTTGTCCTTAGTAGCAAAACAGCGGATAAAAAAGACAATACATATAAATATAATAAAAAGTTAAAACCCCCACACATTTACATCAGCGATGACCGTTATAAAATTGAATTGCAGCAGGGGTGAAGGATCTCCGGAAGCGCTCAGTCCTGCTGTATACGGAGAGGAAACGGTCCGATCTATTGCTCCTCTGAGCAGACGGAGTCCCATGCAGAGGGTGCCTGGAGTTACTAAGGATGGCCTGGACCTTTCTCCCCATGCACCTCTCAACCACTGCCTCGACAAAGTCCAGTGACCCCCCAACCACTGACCCCGCCCTCTTAACCAGTTTGTCCAGCCTGTTACGGTTTTTGACCGATATATTGTTGCCCCAACTAATGACAGCATAAAAAAGAACAGCAGCCACAACAGAATGATAAAACATGGTAAACACCGTGCTTTAGACGGTGCAAGAGCTAGCCTTCCAAGCAAGCGTGGCCATGGCATGTCACATTTAAACTCTAACCTTTTGCTTTATAGTCTTTGGCAGAACAAGGGCAAACTTTGTCAGGATTAGGGATTAGCTCTGCCTCATTAAATTACCATGCACAATTTCATCAACTAAGTATTATTTTGTCATGCAATATTGGTTTCGATACAGTGCTAGACCATCACAACACATCACGTTACACACACACACACACACACACACACACACTGCCTCCAGGATGTGTATTATCTGGGGCTGCTACATTTGGTAAGATCTTGGATCAGCAACATTATGGGCCCGATCTTGTGTTTCTAAACAATTGCGTCACTTTTTGCCCTTAGTAGGGGCGCACGTTCAGATCATGCAGAGCCAGACCTGGCGCAGTAAGTGGGCAGGACAGACTCCAGTGGCCGTTGCTGATGTTATGTAGAACAACGTTTTTCCTCCAAGCCGCTTTGTTTACGTCGTACTATCGCAAATGAAGTATGTCATGTTGATGAGTCTGTAGATGCGGCAGACGTGCAGACGTTTGACATGTTTTGGAGCTGTGGCTGATGTGTGGTGCGGTGAAGCTGCCAGGCCAATGCTGTCTGTGGTGTGGATACGATCAGAACTACAGGTGGACGGGGATACGAGGTCAGCCTGGTCTTGGACTTAAATAGGACTTTTCTTCAGGGTTTATCTACAGTACCAAAGTAGGCCCGTGCATACCCGCAGCCAGACATTCGACTGGACTGTTCATGTTAAACTTTATTTATCTTGTTATTGGCATTAGACTGATGATCACTGTACCAGGGACACAACCCCGGGGTTATTGCTAAAGCAGCGCTTGCTTTCTCCTCTTCTTGACTTCTGAAAGAGAAAAAACCTCCCAACTGTTGCAAACGAATAAATCCTAATCGATAATATAATCACACCCTGAGCCTGTGCTTTCAACATGTATATTTAAATGTAAGCAACATTTTGAGCCATATAGAGTGATTATATTTCATTACATTCAAGCAGAGTTTTCTAGGTAATTTCGTTTTTGTTTTCAATTTGACAATTGAACGAATGATACATGGATTCCAAAGGAAGAACACGAGGCAGCGCGATGTAAATGAGGAAAATAATGTGAAGTTTGCCAAAGAAGAGCAGCGCTCTCAGTGCTGCTTGTAATGAACCACGCCTCACTCGACCTCTTTTTTAATAAGCGACTCCTTCTCGTCAGTGGCGCAGGCACATAGCACAAAGGTTGCGCCACATGCAAGATGACGCGTGTCCAATGTCGCGTTTGGAGCAGCGCTGTCATTGTGCCAGGCGGATGAGCTGGCCCTATGAGTCCAAAGAAGGTGGCCAGTGTCTTCCTGAATGAGCTTATTTCATCAATGGATTTGTCTACTCTGATGGTACACTCTAAGAAGACAAATGCAAGGATTCATCAGGCTCAAATTGGGCCTGATCTTCCTGGCGCAAGGACAGCATTGCTCCAAACGCTACAGTCATCTAACATGGGCACAGCTGTGCGCCATGTGCATGCGGCACAGGTGAGAGGACATCGCTTATAAAAAAGGAGGTTGACTGAGACGTGGTTTATTACAAGCACGGAGCACTGAGAGAGCTGCTCTCCTACAGCAGCTTCACATGCTTTTCCTCGTGTATATCTCACTGCCTCATGTTCTTCCTTTGGCATTGTAGGGTTTTATAAGCTCTCACCGGTTAAACTAAAAACTTCCCGCTGTGGCACGGGTCTAGATATACAGACGGCATCATGCAAATGCCCATATATGATTCATGTTTGAAGCAGTCAAAGGGGGGAAAACAAAGAAGAGAAAAAAAACTGACAATAACTTGAACAAATGCTGAATTATTATTCTTCAAAATAAAGATACAGAGACAAAGTGGTTCAACAGCGCATAAATACTTCACATTTGGACAATGCTAACCAGGAAGTATGCTAACGTTAGTGAAGCGATGCTAACGAGTGCCGTTTTTTTGCTGTGATAAACATCCACATGGACCTTGTTTTGGCTTGACTTTATTGATGTGTGATAAATATGTTTATAGAAAACGGCTAAGAAGAGTGAAACATTGTTATTCGCATGAGAGGTTTCCTCACCCCCTCGGCTAGGCCACGCCCCCTTGTATGACGTCTGTGGTCTATGGAAACACAAAACCAAACAAAGGCACGCGTTCACTCACCCACCATAGTCTGCGTTTAGAAACAAAAGCTCGGGCCCCAGATCTGAACCCTATTGGGAATACCTAATATTTTTTGGGGCCAGATCATAAACCTGTACAACACAACTAATCGTCCCGGGCTCTATAAATTAAATAAAAATCGCGACCACATTCCTCAGCGATAATAACCAACGGCTTCGCGGACGCCCTAGCTTAGCGCAAATCATGAGCCGGAGAGACAGCCAAACATTCAATTAGGCGGAGCTCCGGCTGATGTATGGGTGTAAATCCCGCCTGTCCTGGCTGTAACGATGCAGAGATGGAGTGCTGCGCTCGGGTGAAGGCAGGTGCGTGAATGATCGCCACCATCGCGGACGCCGTGCGCTGAAATATGGGGCCGCGAGGGAGAGAGTTATGAGGAGCATAATCACCCAGAAGACAAATAAAGGAAGAGGCGTAGGCTGCGTGACGGAGGGGCGAGCGACCGGCGATACTGGCATTACTCTAGTCACTGAGAGAATATTCAGTATCACGCTTTGAACCTCCTCAAACACAGACCTGAAGTAGTATTTCGCTTCATTCATGTTTGAATTATCTGCTTTACTTTGGTCATTGTACAATATATCGAAATTGTACTCCAGGTTTTCAAAGTCCATAAGCCGTCCTGAGCAGTTCTGCGCCTAAACCAATGTGTTGCATGGACCAGAGATAGCCACGAGCTAATGTTCATCTGTAGTCCCAGGGCAGGGGCAAAGTGACAGCGGGTTTAATAAGCATGCTCACTGTAGAGGCCATTCACCATATCAAATACAGATAAAGCGTCAGCAAACATTCAAATGGAATATTTACAATTGCAATTACAATTATTTGTAGTTTTAAATGTTATCTTCTTACATTTTTAACAATAACCTGATTAACTAACCAGTTTTGTGCTAACATATTGGCATGCTGAAACATGTTTTCCTGGCTCTGCCACCTGCAGAGGGCACTCTATACCAAATCCAACTCATTACAAACTAACTCTAAACAAACAAACTAAAAGGTCTCAATCAATCAAACTTTATTTATAAAACGCTTTTCATACCGGCAGGTATCACAAAGGTATCACACGCTTTCTCAAAACGCCGCGAACCGTTGTCTTTATTAACACTTCATTATCAAAAGTTGCAAACACCAGGTTCAGACACTGAACACTAAAATCTGTTTTCAACACACTATAGAACAGTAAGTGTAATTAACATTTTTAACCCCTTAACGCCTGAATTAATTTCCAATTATACAAACAAATATATTATCAGTGTTTTTGCTTTCAAGCTGATGCTAAATTAAGTAGAGATTGTTAATTTATCTGTAGCACATAGTACAGATATAGTTTTGGGTATGTCGCTAATTAGCGACGACGGGCATAAATACATTATTGTGTGTTGTAAATTAGCGACAACAGGCATGCTGCTGCTACTTTCATTCCTGATGAAGGGGAAAAAAGCACTTTAGAAAGGTGCAGACAATGTATCTATATAACATAGACATGTCACAATTTTTATTACTATTTATCATATTTTACTCCCTTTTCTGAGGTTTTATTATTCATTGTACATAAGATAGCTCCATTTACCATTACTTATCTGCAAATTATATTATAATTGCACATTATTTTCAGACGGTGGAACTCTTGTTTGTGGTCCAATAGGTCCACCTTGTGGTCGCTTTGCATACAACAAGAACGGTTTCATTTTGTTCCGTGTAAAATAAGGGATTTTTTTTTTAATATATCCTTGTATGTTATTGTTACAATGATTTTAGAAATTCACTAGAATGGCATGTTCTAAAAAACGTGTTAGCACTGTAATAGATCTAAATACTACTAAAATGTGGTCACTGTGGCCGTATGCATGCCACCAGATGGCTGTTGCGGTTTTCAATTATGGCCTGACGTTGCTAATTCGCGACGTACCTAAATCGTCAAATAACAAAAAAAATATCCAGGAAAAGGATCCGGGAAATATTTGATCTGATATATTGGTGTGTAATGAGAGTGTTCCGGCAAATGTTTTGGCCTGTTCCCTGAATCCATCACATCAGACCAAAAGTGTTCCTGAAACTACTAATTTACAAATGAATTTACAAATTAAGCACTGTTCATGTATGGTCCTCATAAACCGCCCAAATAGATAACAAAACAGGACAGACACATAACTAACATACACAACAGAGAAAAGCTCAAGTAGTCTTTTTGGCAGCATGAAATCCCAGTTTATTTCAAGTCAGTAAACACCTTGAGAACGAAATCAGCACGTTCCGAAGACAAAACCAACGTCAGTCTCCTCAGTGACAGCAACAACAGCCTCTGCATAGGAGGATGTACCAACAACCGCAGGAGGAACAGGAAAATCAGGAGGAGCCAGAGTTTAAACAGGTTTCTAACTTGTGTATTACACAGTTTACTCCTTTTCACTCATGAACGAGAAGAAACATTCTCAACTCAAACAATCCAGTCCAGTCGACGACTTTGGCATCCTTAACGATGATGAAAAAACTACTGGAGGACTGAGAGCTTACATAAATGCAGGTTAGGTCTTTTTTCCCCTTTTCAACTTGATACAGACTAGCATTGGAGGAAGAATTGATGAAGAATGTTCTCCTGCGCGAGAGACCGGGAGCATGACAGCGCTGACAGCATCTGTGTCACAATGAGCCCATAATAACGAGGTTTATGACTGGGAGCTATTGGATTAATGAATTAGCAAAATTAATCGGAAATTAACAGCTCGGATGATGAGTGCACCAGCTCACATCGCACACGCGACCACACACACGCGTCACATCAGAAATTCAGGATCTGTTGATGACTTTCTTCTCTCAATTTGCAACAATGACGAATGGGGCCTTTCAGTTTGACCCATGCTTCTGACGTCTGGAACCTTTCTCAACACGTCAAACAACACGGACCAGGAAATCATTGAGAACAATCAATCCAAGTGGGTACTAAACATGATTGGAACAGACAGATTTGGCATAAGTTGTTTGAGATTTCGCAGCAAAGGGTTATAAGCGATGATTTACTAATAATAAATAAATGACACATTTTATTTATTTAGTGCTGTTCTTAACACCATAAAGACACAGGGTGTTTCTAATGACGACACATCAGGAATAGGAGCCATAACCAACATCAGGTAATATCAGTATTTAGGATGAAAGCGAGGCAGTTATGCACAGTATTTCTATGAAAGCATGATTATCGCTCACAAAGATAATCACCAAAAAGGGTTGGAGAGCACATGGCTTTGTAAGCTCAAGCAGCAGGGCCTTCAGCTACAACCCACTGAAGAGGCACAAAGAGCCGCCCACACCTGCAGCACAGTGGAGGCATCACAAGAGGCGCTACAGGAAACAAAAAAACGAGGAGGTATCCAGGCAAGACACACAGCTAAGCCACACACGTGTGGTGGTGGGAAGGAACACAGTCTTATAAGACGATAGCTTGCTGTGAGCCTTGATTGTCTGGAACTTGGAGTTTGCATGTGTCCTAGTGTGTCCATGTGTCCTCAGGACTACAGGGAACGTTCATGTGTTTAAATACACACGTTATTTATAGCTTCATTAATTGCTTTTACTTCTGGATTTTAAACTCTTCTGAGTGTTTTTAGATGTTTTTTTATATATATATATATTTTTAGGCTTTCCCAGTGTTTCCTCAGAAGGGGCCCTCTGGCTCGGGAGCAGTGGTAGTCTGTGGCTGTGCGGGTGCTGTCCTGTGGGTGCTCAGGTGGAGGTGTGGTGTCTCTGTCCTGTGGGTGCTCAGGTGGAGGTGTGGTGTCTCTGTCCTGTGGGTGCTCAGGTGAAGGTGTGGTGTCTCTGTCTTGTGGGTGCTCAGGTGGAGGTGTGGTGTCTCTGTCCTGTGGGTGCTCAGGTGGAGGTGTGGTGTCTCTGTCCTGTGGGTGCTCAGGTGGAGGTGGTGTCTCTGTCCTGTAGGTGCCCAGGTGGAGGTGTGGTGTCTCTGTCCTGTGGGTGCTCAGGTGGAGGTGTGGTGTCTCTGTCCTGTGGGTGCTCAGGTGGAGGTGTGGTGTCTCTGTCCTGTGGGTGCTCAGGTGGAGGTGTGGTGTCTCTGTCCTGTGGGTGCTCAGGTGGAGGTGGTGTCTCTGTCCTGTAGGTGCCCAGGTGGAGGTGTGGTGTGTCTGTCTCTGTAAAGCACTTTGTGATTCCTTTCGGTATGAAAAGCGCTTTATAAATACAGTTTGATTGATTGATAGTGTCTGAGATGGGTTCTCTCATGGTACTCTGGTTACCCTTATCTTCAAAGACATGCTGGTCAGGTTGGCCTACAGTGGTGCAGAGTCACAGCAGCTCAGGACTAGCCTAGCATCTGATCTATGCAATTTGGTTGTACATTGTATAATGACAATAAAGTTCTTCATTCATTCATTCATTCATTCACACAAAGCATGTTTTGCTTCCACCCTAACTGAAGGCATTGAAAAGGTAACACAAATCCTTTGACTGAGGCTCTATTGACTCTTCAAACTGTAAAAAATCCCAGACAGAGTAAGTGAAGGATTAGCTTCATATACATATGAGAGATTAAAGTGACACTAGTGAAAGCCCATCAATCAAAAGCGTTGAAGCTTAAATAAACACATCTTCAGATCATTGTTTTCTCCATTCATTCCCAGGGTTCATGGTTAGCATTCACTAAATGGTAAATGGTCTCAACTTATATAGCGCTTTTCCACCTACATTAGGCACTCAAAGCGCTTTACAGCAAGGAACCTCTCACCCATTCACACACCAATGTACGCAGACACTGGAGGCAAGGTGGGTGAAGTGTCTTGCCCAAGGACACAACAACAGCATGCACTTTCAGGAGGCGGCATTCGAACCCCCGAACGCTCTACCATCTGCGCCACCGTCGCCCCTGTAAGCTTTGATTTGAGGGGATTGAGCAGAAAGACAGGCTGGCTTCCTGAAGGTCTTTCTCGCATCTCCCGGATCCATCCATTTTCTTCCACTTAGTTGCCGGGTCGTGGGGGCAGCTGTTGGAGCTGCACCAGCCCCTATGGCTCCTCCTGCAGGTGGTGGGTCCACAGAAGGACGGCCTCATGGTTCTAACCGGGCCTGTTGGTCTCGAGGTCTGTTGTGTCAAAAGCTAAGCAGGCAAAATTAACAGTATCACTGTCCCATGTTCAATAAATATTGGTCATGTCGTGTTCAAAAGTACAGAAGTACTGTTTTAAATGATGGCATGTTTTATTTGATATATTTGAAGTGTTTGACAGCTAAAGTCTGTGCCTCCTATAAAATGGGATAACATTTGAAATCTGCAAAAAAAAAATATTATTGCAGACATAACATATGGTCAGTCACGATTATCAAAGAGTAATGAAATTCCAATGTATTACTATGGCCATGTCCTATCTAGAGTTTTATTAAAGATCTTTGGTCACATGACACATAACACATATAGCCACTGTTAGCATACATTCACACTTTGTCTTTCAGCTACTTTTCTACTTTTCTACTTTAATCTTTAACTTGACACTTTTGAATAACTTCATAAACCTTGCGGCCTGCAGCCTCCCCTGGCTTTATTTTTAGAATGCATGAAACTCTCACTATGCGTTGGCATACTGAAAGTGAAGTTAGAGCTTGTTTGACCCTGGTGTTTGTCCGTCCTGTCCTGATCCACGCTGCGCACCTATCAAACATTTCCGACTCTGGCCTTCTTTCTGAAATCATTTCTCTCCCTGTCACTACACACTGTCTTGTTGTTGTACACTGATCTTCAGGGAGAGCGAGTCTTGTCTTGGGTGTCGTTCCAAGGTCACTCTACCACAGGGGGCGCTGTAGATTAATGACCAGGTCCACTGGCGTCATGCATCATACTCTGTACCCTCCAACAACATGTCACAGAGCGCCCCCCATGGGAAACCAGGGGGATATCTACAGAGCGCTTCCAACACGTTTGCAGAAGGCTCAGGCCAAAGGGGAGACAGAAACAGGGCATGGCTGTGGTGAACCTGCAGGCTGGAGCTGCTGCTTTAATGCACCACTCAGCATAGGAACATCATCTACAAAATCAGCTGTTAGGGCAGCTGTGTGGGGGTTTGTTGATGGGGAGCTACTGCCCTCTTCAATTGGCCCGCTCTACACTCTAGCTGTTTAATGCACCACACTATGCAGGGCTTACATCATACTTCACATACAGTGCCTTGCGAAAGTATTTTGGACCTTTTGCCACATTTCAGACTTCAAACATAAAGATATAAAACTGTAATTTTTTTGTGAAGAACCAACAACAAGTGGGACACAATCATGAAGTGAAACGAAATTTATTGGATATTTCAAACATTTTTAACAAATAAACAACTGAAAAATTGTCCGTGCAAAATTATTCAGCCCCCTTAAGTTAATACTTTGTAGCGCCACCTTTTGCTGCGATTACTGCTGCAAGTCCTTGGGGTTTGTCTCTATCAGTTTTGCACATTGAGAGACTGAAATATTTGCCCATTCCTCCTTGCAAAACAGCTGGAGCTCAGTGAAGTTGGATGGACAGCGTTTGTGAACAGCAGTTTTCAGTTCTTTCCACAGATTCTCGATTGGATTCAGGTCTGGACTTTGACTTGGCCATTCTAACACCTGGATATGTTTATTTGTGAACCACTCTATTGCAGATTTTGCTTTATGTTTTGGATCATTGTCTTGTTGGAAGACAAATCTCCGTCCCAGTCTCAGGTCTTTTGCAGACTCCACAGGTTTTCTTCCAGAATGGTCCTGTATTTGGCTCCATCCATCTTCCCATCAGTTTGAACCATCTTCCCTGTCCCTGCTGAAGAAAAGCCCAAACCATGATGCTGCCACCACCATGTTTGACAGTGGGGATGGTGTGTTCAGGGTCATGAGCTGTGTTGCTTTTACGCCAAACATAACGTTTTGCATTGTTGACAAAAAGTTGGATTTTGGTTTCATCTGACCAGAGCACCTTCTTCCACATGTTTGGTGTGTCTCCCAGGTGGCTTGTGGCAAACTTTAAACAACACTTTTTATGGATATCTTTAAGAAATAGCTTTCTTCTTGCCACTCTTCCATAAAGGCCAGAGTTGTGCAGTATACGACTGATTGTTGTCCTATGGACAGAGTCTCCCACCTCAGCTGTACATTTCTGCAGTTCATCCAGAGTGATCATGGGCCTCTTGGCAGCATCTCTGATCAGTTTTCTCCTTGTATGAGCTGAAAGTTTAGAGGGACGGCCGGGTCTTTGTAGATTTGCAGTGGTCTGATACTCCTTCCATTTCAATATTATCGCTTGCACAGTGCTCCTTGGGATGTTTAAAGCTTGGGAACTCTTTTTGTATCCAAATCCGGCTTTAAACTTCTCCACAACAGTATCTCGGACCTGCCTGGTGTGTTCCTTGTTCTTCATGATGCTCTCTGCGCTTTAAACTGACCTCTGAGACTATCACAGAGCAGGTGCATTTATACAGAGACTTGTTTACACACAGGTGGATTCTATTTTTCATCATTAGTCATTTAGGTCAACATTGGATCATTCAGAGATCCTCACTGAACTTCTGGAGAGAGTTTGCTGCACTGAAAGTAAAGGGGCTGAATAATTTTGCACGCCCAATTTTTCAGTTGTTTATTTGTTAAAATTTTTTGAAATATCCAATAAATTTCGTTTCACTTCATGATTGTGTCCCACTTGTTGTTGGTTCTTCACAAAAAATTACAGTTTTATATCTTTATGTTTGAAGCCTGAAATGTGGCAAAAGGTCGAAAAGTTCAAGGGGGCCGAATACTTTCGCAAGGCACTGTATAACTCAATTAAATACATATATAATAATAATAATAATAATAATAATAATAATAATAATAATAATAATAATAATAATAATAATAATAATGATAATGATAATAATAATGATGATGATAATTAAACCCAAATTAAAACTATACTGAGAATGGTATCAAGATCTCTGAGTATAATATCTATTAATATACCTTTATAACATAAAAGTAACTCCCGGTAATCACGGGTAAAAATCGGAAAGAAATATATTAAGGATCACATTTTTTTACTTGCTTTGTACTAGACATCGTACATGAAACGAGATCATTGTTGTAGTTGCGCTTTGTTTCAATTAATTATATAAACAGTTCAAATATTTTTTTGTAAGTTTGTAAGTTGGTCTGTAGCTGCTGAAATGTATCACATTCTCTTTGGATGAGGTCTTTTTGATGTGTTGTTCCTTCGGTACCATTGTGTGAAATCAACCTTTTTCATTGTACTGATTTTGGGGGTGGGGGGCGCTCATAAGCTTTTTGCTTCAGCCCACTCCTTTTGAGCACAATGTATACTGCTCAAATAAACAAATAAACTAAACTAAAACTCACTGAAGACAATCAGCTGCGGCTAAAAACACAATAATGGCAGATAAAAGTTCCTAGTTAGCTTTGCAGTCCTGCCATTAGCTTTCACAAAGTAGCCAGAAAGAATTGAGTCCAACAAGGGGATTTTGCAGATAATAGTATTTAGCCGCTGTTAGCGCAGCTTTAGCTGGTGTTAGCATAACATTTGCATCTAGCTTACCTTCATAGTAGTACTTAGTGGTTTCTTTTCTGTTTTAATACAGCTTGGCTCCTCTGGATGATTCCATAACTCCCATAACTTTTGGATCTATTTTAGTTTTTGAATACGCTGAAATACGTGAAATAATTGAAATAGGTCAAATAATTTACATTTGTATTTATTATAATTTTTTTTTCAAAGCTAAATAAGTCAAGCTGGGAATTAGATATTTAAAAAAATCTGTAATACTTTATTTGACAGTACCTTGATACATTGTACCTAACTAACGTTGTAATGTGCTTTGTAACAATGTGCAATAACTTGTACCTATGGGTTAGATACACAATAGAATAATATGTATTTGTAGTTTGTAGGGACATAATGTAATAACAGACATAACTGTAACTCTAACCCTAGAGTCTCGTGTCAGTACATTACATTATGTACCTCCAAAGTACTAATACAAGTTATTCCGTTGTGTATCTAACCCATAGGTATTTCTTACAGATTGTTACAGAGCATATTACATTGTACTAAATTTAGTCAGGTATAATACTGTAAAAAAAAGTGAAAACTCTTCAAAATATTGTTGCGTCCAAGCCTGTAAAGTTTAGAGTCTGTAGGAGCTACGAAAGTGTTGGTCAGTGCATGATCCATCCATCTTCTTCCACTTTTCCGTTGCCGGGTCGTTGGGGCAGCTGTCCGAGCTGCCCAAATCACATCGGTGCATGAGTGGAACAAAACCCTCATTTTGACATAAGCGGTCCTTAAGTTTTGAATACTAAGAGAAAGAGAAAACTAGCAAAAACAAAACATGATGCCGTGTCTCGCCTTAAACCGCAGTGGTCCCAGTGCTCATGTCATTGGCCCTGGGATACAGGTCTGGCTCCTGCAGGTCACTGGACGCCCCGACAAAGTGAGACTTTCCTTGACTTTCTAATCTTATATCAAACTAGGATCAAATGTGCTTCGGTCCTAACTCATGTGCGCCGCGAGTGTCTTCTACAGAAATCGAGCACGTCCTGTTTGCAATCAGTCGGTGGCAAATGGAATCCAGAGGAAGTGCAAATGAAAGCCTGCTCCGTTGTTGTGTCTTGTGGCTAAGAGCTCATAATTTTCATTCTGATTCGAGGAATGAAAACAAAAATTTCCAGCTTAATTTATGATTAGCTGAAGGGCCACTCTCCGGTGATTGATGGTTACGTGAACGGCACTTCCTGTTCTGGGCCCCTCGCCATGGCGACACAGATGCGGAGAGGGGGTTGCCATGGTGCCGCTGTCCTTGGACCTGATGCTGCAGCCGCTGGTCATTAGTCACAGAGAGAGTGGGGCCTTCACGCCTTAACATACATGCCGAAGTTGCCATGGAAACGCACCTCTCCATCCCACTGGAGCTCTGGCGTCGACGGGCCATCAGGATGTAACGTTAGCGGCATGTCAATCCGGACGGGCTCCCACTGACGGCATTTGTAAAAAAAAGGAGAGCTGTGAGCCGTGCTTCAGGACGCCGACACGCTGCAGCCTTTTCGCGTATAGCTTTACGTCACGCAAAACAAAACGACACACAAGGGTTGAAATAGTATGGAGAGAGTGCACAGAGCTCTGAGAAAACTCAAGTGGAGCAAACCCTGATTAATGATGTGTATTGTGTAGATATTTCATACATAGTTGTAGTAGGGAAGGGCGATAAGGCACAAGTCGGAGAAAAACGTAAACAAAGTTGTTTTTTTGAATTGGTGATTTTCACTTTTTTGCAGAATCGCTCAGTTGAAGTCACGAAGAAGCCTCTCCAGCGTGAGGCGGGGCAGACACGGAAAGGCAGCTCTGACACAGAAGCTCACATGACACTGTGCCTACTATGTGGTGCAGATTTGGGGGGAAAAGTTGTTTAAGAACAGATGGTGTTGAGTGTAAAAAAAACAGTAAGGTTAAAGCATTGATTAATAAAAACTTTCATTCAGGCGACAGTACAAACCTCATGCAGCAAATGTGATGTGGTAAATATTAGATATTGATCCTTTATTACTGAAATATTGATTCATATTCACTCAAATGTAATTTTTCTTAAAGTAAAGTTGTAACTCACTTAAAAAAAGTATTCATATTATGTGCAAATTATGAATTAGGGGGGATGATGTGTAGAAACAGTGTAGTGTGTGAGGTTTCATGAATCAGAGCACTGCAAAAACATTAAAATACCAAAACACCAGATCTCTTGTTTTTTAAATATATTGTAAACGTATCTTATCTTTCTGGTATGAAAAGTGCTTTCTAAGCAATGTTTGAGTGATTTGCTTTATTGATTGATGTATATTGTCACTCCCAACAGCAGAGAGGTGAGAATGGCCCAAAACTTCAGAGGCCGTTTAATCCCCTTTGGTCTTTTGGGAATTGTTCACTTCAAATCACCGCTGCACCTCCAAATATTATCAGATTTCCATGTGTTACACATCATTGGGAAACTTGGAGACTACACTTTCACAATCTGTGAAAAGCTCAGAATGCCCCAGAACCGATTTGTGTCTGATTCTAGTGACTGGTCACTGGTCACATGTACATCATGATACTGTATATTAGAGAAATATCATGATATATATGGGTATATAATTCAAAATCACAGCCTTTAGCCAATGTATTATTATTATTAGTCCCATCGGAATAATAATAAAATATAACAATATGATAATGCTAATCCCATCGGCTTTCCCTTCCTGCTAGAGTCTACTATCGTTGCCACAGCTGCCCTGGGGTACAATGACAGAAGCAAGGGCTGCCCAATTGGGCCATTGGTCCCTCCGATCATCTTGTCAGGCCAATAATGTAATAACTTATTACATTATCGCTAGTAAATCGCTATTCCGTCATTGGTTCCACAGTGTTATGGCGTTATCGGTTTCTGAACAGAACCGACATCAATGGCACAGGGCGCACATGAATTCTTTTACCCGTTTTGCTTGATCCCTGCCCGATGGAAGAGGCTCAGAGTGCGGGAAAAGACATGAGGCTGTATGTGTCAAAAAACACTCCTAAAAACAGCTCCGGATGGTTCCTCTTCAATCCGATTACTGCGGCGCCGTAGGTGTAATCTCCCCAAGCCTTTCTCATGTGTCTGTCCTGATGTCTGACAGAGGAGAGGGCCCCCTGCATGACGCCTGCACCTGAACGCTCAGACAAAGGACAGGCCACACCGACAGACGGATTATGCCAAGGCTGTGGTGACTCTGTACATGCTTGGTGAGCCCCCACCAGCGTACCCAGGAAGAGGACAACGGTATTATTGACAATAAAGACACTAGAGCCTGTCAAATCTAAAGCATGAAAATGACAGTAAACCTTTGTTCATGAAATATAATGTAGCCCAATTTGCTAAAAAAAAATGAAAGTTTTACCAAGATAAAATGGAGGGGAAATGCTAACAAATGTACAGATAATTACCGTAAATTTCACACACACACAGGCTGCACTCGAATATGAGCCGCAGGTTTTCATAGTGCCGTGCGTCCCCTCAGAGCGGCCCATGGCTCAGATGAGGAGGAAGAGATGCCTCATCAGAAAGGTGCCGTTGTGGGCAGAGGGAGGGCACAAGAAATGGCCAGTGTAGGCGACCTCAATGTGGAAGTGTAGAGGCCCGTGCACACCAGAACACAGCGCGCCGCGTCACGGCACTTCAGAGGCTTTACTCAAACCGGGCTTTACACACGTGATTTAAACATTTATCATAAATAAACCTGGCTCTTGTTTGTAGTTTGGAAAAAGGAAAAAAGATCCGCACAACTGAAATATGCTCACCAGTTTATTTGCTCACACAGAGTAACGTTTCGGGGTCTAGCCCTTCATCAGACCCCGAAACGTTACTCTGTGTGAGCAAATAAACTGGTGAGCATGTTTCAGTTGTGCCGATCTTTTTTTCCTTTTTCCCTTGTGCTTTTTGGATCCAGCACACTGGTTCAGAACGTCGGATGTGCGTGTCTTTCCTCCTCGTTCTTGTTTGTGGTTTAACATGCTTCCCCTGATGCCTGAGCCCTGACGATGGTTTCTCTGTCTCCGCGGCTTGTCTCGTCCCTCCAGAGCCTAAAACGGTGAGTAAAAACGACACCGAAATGGTTCCGTTTGGATAATGTAATGTGCATTGAGAGGCAAGAAGCTCAGGGGCTTTGGACTCACTTGTTTCTATTCTTAAGTTGTTTAAGGTCAATGTTGCCTTGTGCAATGTTTTAAGTTCCGATCCAATATTCAGTATCGGTATCGGTAGCCAATCCAGGAATTTTGAGAGTATCGAATCGGATCAGATTTAACCACCGGATCGGGTCCAATCCCCCCAAAAGACGGCTGGGTATCTGCGGTCTTGAATCGGTGCAGATTGAGGACCGCAGCCGTAATGCTAGTGCTACGCTAGGCTACTGTCACTAACCTACCGCTAACACCTGCTTCTTGGTCGGGGATTCGAATCCCGCCTCCTGAAGGTGCACGCTGTTGTTGTGTCCTTGGGCAAGACACTTCACCCCCCTTGCCTCCAGTGTCTGCGTACACTGGTGTATAAATGGGTGAGAGGTTCCCTGCTGTAAAGCGCTTTGAGTGCCTAATGTAGGTGGGAAAGAGCTATATATAAGTTCAGACCATGAAGTGTCAAAATATCTGATCGGGGAAAGTGTAATAGTCTCTGTTAACGCCATAGAGAGCTAATCTGGCAAGAGGTAATGCAAACAACATTAGCAGTAGCTCTAAAATAAAAGTAATTTGTACAATATCTGTGTGTGTGCCTCATATCTTCCACCGCAGGATCTAGACAGAGCTCGTCAGGATTGAAAACACAGTCATTACCATAAAACACTACACCCAGTCTCCTCCAACAACCTCCACCACTTGCCCATTCAGGAACACGCTCCTCCTCCTCCTTCACTGCAGCAACAGATGTGCTAACCCCCCCCCCCCCCCCTCCACCCTCTCTCTGCGAGAATGTGTCATCTCCGCGCCCAAAGTACCTGCTAATGTGCCGCCAAAAAAACCCCGCGCCTGGCGTTTCAACTGCTAATTTGCCAAGCGGGGGGGACTCCTCTTTCTCCGCTAATCGAGGCAAACTGTGAGTGCGGAGTGAATCACGCCGAGGTGGGAGTGATTTGTGTACGCCGCTTTCTCCTACTCGTTCGCAAAAGGCGCCGGGAGGGAAACGCAGCGACGGTGGAAAAAAAGCTGGGAGCCAATTCATTTGAACTCATTTCACAGATGGATATTTTTTTCTGAGAAGGATTGCGTTTGATTTGTGGTTTTAGAGTTCAGTCGATTGGGCACATTTAAATGCGAGACAGATAACCAGTTCAGTAAGAAAACCAGTTTCTTTGTATTTAATGGTAGGTTTACACATAAAGACGACATGTCGAAAATGCCACATTAAGTGACTGAGGTTCCCCTCCTTGAACCGCCACCTTAACGTGGTGGAGGGGTTTGAGCGCCCGAATGATCCTGGGAGCTCTGTTGTCGGGGGCTTCGTGCCCCTGGTAGGGTCTCCCATGGCAAACAGGTCCTAGGTGACGGGTCAGACAAAGAGCGGTTCAGAAGCCCCTTATGAGAGACCAACAGGCCCGGTTAGAACCATGAGGCCGTCCTTCTGTGGACCCACCACCTGCAGGAGGAGCCATAGGGGCTGGTGCAATGTGTTTTGGGCAACTCCAACATCTGCCCCCACGACCCGGCAACGGACAAGTGGAAGAAGATGGATGGATGGATGGATGGAAGTGACTGAGGTTCACAAGTCTGGATGGAATCTGATGATTTGGGGCAGAGGCCTCATGCACAAACTGTTTCCACGTGTCACGATTAATGGTGCGAATTATTACGCATGGCCATAAATATTGTGGGAATAGTCACATCCTGTCAGGAATCTGTTAAGAATGTCAAGAATCGGGCGGATGTAGTACCTGCGAGTATAAATACAGTACAGTGGGTTACATATGTATCGGCCATCCACTTTTTGACATTTTGCCATGCTATGGACCATAAACATACATATATTTAATAGGGATGTAACGATTCACTCAAGCCCCGATTCGATTCGATTTCCGATTTGAAGTTTTCGATTTTGATTTTTCCCGATTTTTTTAAACCTTTTTTTTTTTTTTGAAAAGAATGACTCCTTCATAACAATGTTTATTTTGTTTTAACATCTGCATTTTTGTCCTTGTAACAAATTGCAACTGTCTTAGTAAGAGAACTTTACATTACAAACAATTACAAGACATGAAAATGAACTATAATAATGATTTTGTTTTCAGTATAAGTAAACTATGTAGCAAAGCAAACATTTTGAGATTATATTTTACCAAACCTTTATTTAAAATTTTTTGCAGTTTGAACATAATACTGCCATTTAGAAATAATTTTACAGTGCAGTTTTTTCCACCCTTGAAGCCTCACTGCCTCCGGTGCAGCCTTTGTAGACATAAGGAGGACAAAGACATGACGGCTCCTGTAGGTGTTGGATTATTTGACAAACGGACATTTGATGAGGATTTCAGCAGAATCAGAGCAGGTTGGTCAGATGTTTGTCAGTTTACGATCTTTGGTAAACTTCTGTCAAAATGCTAAACTCTGCGTTAGCTGCTAACGCTAATCTTGTAGCCGCTAACTTTAGCTGCGTCCGCTGCTTTAATGCCTACACGTGTATGTGTTTACGTGGTGTGGCGTACGTTGGTGAGGCAGGGGAGGGGTGGAGCTTGTCTTGAGAAAAAGTTAACGTTGTTAGAAACAACGAGCTAGTCTGTTCCGGTCTGTTTCCGTCGCGCAAAATGGAGTACCTGAGGGTGGCTTTAAAATCGATTCTTTTATTTTTTACATCAATTCAAATTTTACGCATATTAAATCGATTTTAAATCGATTTTCGATGAATCGTTACATCCCTAATATTTAATTGAAAATGTATGTGAAAAACACACACTAAGTGACACACAATCGTGACGTGAAATGAAATTTATACATGATTTCAATTTTTTTTATGAATAAAAACTGAAAAGTGAAATGTACCGGCCTTTCCTTTTTAGTGCAACCAGTTGAAAGAGTGTTGCAAACAAACTCAACAATTGATCAACATGGTTTTTATGTTGAGTGATTTGGTGATTGAGGTCTTTCTAATTGCGATTAAGATTTGTTTACAATCCATGCTATTTGGTTTTCCTCTTGGGTCAGTGTTCCTCCAGGGCGCTGACAGGAGAAGGCAGCGACAGTGGAGAGCGGTGTGGAGCAGGAGCCGCCCGCGCTGACTCTGACTGAATAAGGAAGTGACAGGCGGTGAGATTCACGGAGTGGAAAGGCAGGAGGGTGCTGCGGGCGCACACTAAAGTCTACTGCGGCGCCGTTAAAACGACCGAGATCTCCTATAAATGACGCTGTTACAAAAAGGTGGCGGCTGCTGAAATCATAGGTGTTTTTTTGTGGGGGGATTGTGTCTTTCTCTTTGCTCAAAGGCAATAAATTCAGCAGAGGCACAGGTTTGCAGCTGTAGCTAAAGCAGTAAAGAATGTAATGTAGATGTCAAGAACACACCGGGAGGAGTGTTTGACTTCATTCTTATAGTTGTGAGAAATACTGTTTATTTGGTCGTTTCCTCTTTTACTAGTATGAACTGACACCTCCACATTTCTAAAGCCCATAAACTGAAATTAAACTTTCCTTCAACGTGACGTTTGTGTCGTTCCTGGACTGTGGCGACATGATGTCATCCAATGGATCCATTGAACTGTTCTGATCCACAAGGCTGTGTCATGTTGGGACGGCTTCCTTCATATTGTGTGGCTGCACTCGCAGGGCCAGCTTTTAATGTCTGTGCCTCAAGTCTGCACTGACCTGAGCAAAAAGGCTTTCAACTTAACTACACCATCTGTGTGGAAACTGCTGTCTTGTGGCCATCTTAAAAGTATGTTAAAGGAGAAGAGCTGTCAGTTTGTCATTGTGTGCTTAAACTGATCATGTCACTACATGTAGAAGTATGAGCATGTATTTGGCTTTGTGATATTATTAAAGAGTACCTAACCCCCCCTTCCAGAGCCTCTGCCTCAGAGCCTCAGATTTGAAAATCTCAACAAAAAAGGGGCGTTGTCTGGAGGACTAAGAAGCGCATGGGAGGGGTGAGGGGTGGGAGGGGTCTGGGTCGGTGATTGACAGGCCTGAGTCATCTGACTTTTATTTACTTCAACTCGTAAACAAAGTCCGAGCCTGGAGTTCAAGCGACTACACAGTAGTACAATACAGTACAATAAACAATATACACTAAAATAACACACGATATTGAACTCTACATAGTAACCATTACTAACACATGTCCTAAACTAAATTCAGCTAACTAATCTAGCAATAAAATCAACTAATGACTAAAACTACAATATTCAACAACAACGCTATAATACTACACAATTATCTATAATACAAAAAGCTATGCTAAAAAAATCTACCTAAATGCTATAACTAATCGGAATCCTGACAATCGATGAAAATACCCTCTCGCTATTCCTTCAACTCGCTACGGGGCGTGAGCGAGAGACTGTTCCGCTTTTATAGCCCAGAGCGGCATCTGACATCAGGCGTGAAGCCAGTTAAATGGTGGCGCCAAATTCAAAAATCAAAGACGGATCGCCTGTAGATGGCGCCTCACTGATGGTTTTAGGCATAAAGTTGATCTTTCAACTTATTTGCTCTAAAGTGCCAAAATTATTGGATTTGAGGGTGAGTTCTCCATTACATAATAACAAGCACAACTGTATTATAGTCCTTGTAGGCTGATTGTAGATCTAATTGTAGATTTGGCCTACTTGAACCTTCACTTCTGTGTGGATTAAATCCCATTAGTTCACTAACTAGCTTAGCCTGCTAGCCTAGCTATGGCTACACATCTACTTCTGCCTCGTCTTCCAAGTGTTCTACACAGTTTGCCGTATGTAGAGTTTACGTCTGTAAATCCAGTCGTACTGTTGTTCTGTGTCAAAATTGCTGTTTTTTTTAATCTATTTTATTTTAATCTATTTATTGCATGCCTTTATAGTTCTATAGTTTTTATAGTTTATTATTTATCTCTACCAAGTTGATTTCTAGTTTGGTAACCTGTTCAGTGATAAAACCTATTCTGACTCTGACCCTCTTGTAAAAGACATGTTTGATCTTAATGAATGTTTTATTTCTGGTAGAATACACAATTGAATGAAATCATCAATCATGCATGATTTTCACATTTATTTATTTTTAGTTTATTTGAGCAGCTTACGAGCGCCTACCCCGCATTCAACATAATAAACATTTACATTTCACAGTAATACGTAAAGACTGTATCCACAACAAAGAAGGACATTTGTCTATTCCTTAAAGGGTTATTTCAGGATTTTTGCCAAATTTCCTAGTTATCCAGAGTGTTGTTGATGTCTGGAGATGTTTTGTTCTTAAATTCATGCAGTTCTTATATTTGAAGAGCTTAGTGGCGCTAGGCTAATGCTAGGCTAAGGCATTTCTATGGTATCAGCAAACCTGCATTAAAAGCAGTCTGACCCGCTCCACAGTGCACCTGAGGTAAATCACGTATAACGCCAGACTACCCATATAAATGTCTGTGTTAATTTTTGAAATATAACTGACCTTGTATCACATGAATTATCGCGTTTTGAGGGACTATTTTCTCGCAGATCACTCCGCCGCTGCGTTAGCTTACAGCCACGAAGCGGATGCTGCTCAAATATAAGTTATTTTAAATGCAAAATGGTTAAAATTACTCTATCGACACAGACATTTATATCGTTATTCTGGCGTTATAAGTGATTAACCTCAGGTGCCCTGTGGAGTGCGTTAGCCTAGCATTAGCCTAGCGCCACTAAGGTCCTCACATATAAAAACTGCATGAATTTAAGGACAAACTATCTACAGACATCGGGATAACTAGGAAATGAGGCCCAATGTAAAAAAATCCCGAAAAAAAGTGTGCTCAAAAGGCAATTACATCCGAATGTATCCACTCTAAAGGCCGTGGTATTCTTTTTTTCTAATAATGGAATGTCATTAGTTTGATCTATCTTAGACTTCTATCATCCATTGCTCAAGGTCTGTGTTTTGCTGTGTTTACAACATACTCTGAGGTGGCAAAAATAAATGTACTCTACAACACCAAAAAATCAGGTACCTTAGCTTTAAAGGTGCAACATGCACCCTTTCATGAAAAACAAGTTGATGTTCGTGCGTATTTGACCTTGAAGTGACCCAGCGGCTGTATGAGTGGTCAGCATGGTGTCTTTACTTTACCGCACCGTCGTCTCCAGGACGCTCCAGGATCCATTTTATTGTTGGTTTTCTGGTGAGTCAGCAGTGAAAACCTTTAAAACAATTGTTCCTGGAGCGAGCCGCTGGGTCACTACAAGGTCAAATATGCACAAACATAAACTTTATTTCCACATAAAAAGTTGCATAATGCACCTTTAACGTAAGACATTATTGTGACGGTGACGCAGTTGGTAGGATGTGTCGTCTCATCATCGGAAGGTTGCGGGTTCGAATCCCAGCTCCCACAAATGCACACTGTCATTGTGTCCTTGGGCAAGACACTTCACCCTACTTGCCTCCAGTGTCTACGTACACTGGTGTATGAATGAGAGAGTGAATGGGCGACTGGTTCCTTACTGTAAAGCGCTTTGGGCCTGATAGAGGTAGAAAAGCGCTTTATAAGTTGAGTCCATTTACCATGTATTATGATCATTTAGAAGATAATACTCAGGTCGAGGCTAAAGAGCATTTGGCCATTTACCATATATTTGGCACCATATAGTTTTCCTATATGGTGCCAAAACGGCCACGAGTGCGTGATCGTCTCGACTTTGTGCTTTTATTGCGCTGTCACATACGGACAAAGAAAAAAAAAGCGCTGCTGCACAGTCAGGCCTGTGATTCCACTCGTGTCCCGCGTCGCCACATCAAATGCCCCTTTACATCTGCTCCGCGGAGAGACAACATTTACCGAGGCGGCGGCGGCGGCGCATGTCAACAGGCACTGAAGCGGGCCAGGGGGACATCGCCGTGGAAACGTTCAAAGCTCGCCCTCTGAGGGGGAGCGGCAGGAAAACGCTTTGCAAAGATTTGGAGACGGGGAAAGTGACGTCGGCAAAACACCCTTTTTTTTGTTCAGCGTGTCCCGGGGAGAGAGAGAGCGCCGCATCGCCATGGAAACAGGTGAGACAATTAAAAGGTTTTGTTGGAGTTACGTCAGTGAAACGGGATCAAGGGGAGGCTGTCGTGTTTTATTCAACCAAGGCGCAGCAGGACGGGAGGGAAAGTGGATTACTCGTATCCATTTAAAAAAGAAAGATGTATTGTCACGTTCATGAATGAATAGACGGGGTTTCCACAGGGCAGCCATACGGCGGATTTTTCACTCGGTGGTCAATGCTAGTTTAACGTCTTCGTTTTGAGTAACACTAAACTCACCCTTTTACGATTCTTATTTCAGGACGTTTTGTCATCGCACCAGAAAAGCCGGTTTCCCCCGACGCTCATCCTTCCGCAAATACTGACCCGTTTGGTATCCACGTGTAGCAAGAAAGGCCGTGACCCAGGTGACGCTGTGTTATCCAAATGTGGTCGTTTCTTTTGTGCGAGACAGCGGCGGGTAAAGGCGTGTGTAGACTTTATAAAACTTTAGATTTATTAACAAAGTTTTCATTTCACTCTCACAACATCTCCACTTTAGTAGCTTCGACCGACTCTTTAGAAGATTTAGATTTCTGGATTTTTTTTATAATTCCTGCCCGATTTTATTTTATTTTTGCAGGTTAGCTTTATTCAAAAACTACACATGATCCAAAGCCCCACAGCTAATATTTCAACAATGTGCTGTGCTAGACCCCGACTTAAACCAAGGGCATTGTTTCCAGTTTGGCTTCACCCAAACCCTAAATGCTTCTTAAAAAAAAGTGGCAAAAGAACGACAAAAAAACGTGCCGGAAAAGAAACACGACAAAAACACGTTGACAGAAGCTTTTAGGTTTGGGTAAAGCCGAACTGGAGAAAATGCGCTCGGTTAAAGTGATCAATATAGTCCCAGTCAATGTATTGAGCTGACATTTACGCACTTCCATTGTACACATGCTGTTCCTCAAAGCTTGTATTTTATAAAATGAGACGTTCAGTTTCGCTTTTGGTTGAAATGAAGCTCTTTGCTAAATGTGCTGCTGTGTGTTTTGAGGCATTTTCAGCGTCAGTTACACAGCTCTCTGTTACATTTGGCTCTGGACACTTTTGGACACGTGAATATATCAGGCCACTCATCATAATTACTTTCAGTATCGCAACGCGTGTCGGATCGGCTCCCGAGTATTGTGATGCGTATCGAATCTTGACAAAAGCATCGTTCCAGCGCTAATAATTGACTAGAATGTGTCAGTTAATAACTGGCCAGAAACTTCAAAATTGTATTAACTTATATCTAGGACAAACATCATTTGCCAAAAGCGCACTTCATCGTTTGTTTGTTTCCATTTTTTTTTTTTTCATATTTACCGCTGTCCACAGCAGAGGGCTGAGGCGGCCAGGTATTGAATCGATGGACACTTCTTTTACGCAAAGGAATCCAGGGAAGGCGGACCGGAGTGACACAGATTGCATATGTAGGCTACAGGACACGTCTCAGACCCCTCTCCCCTGGTGCAGCCCGGTCTGTGCTGGAGTTCTGCTGCCGGTGTCTGGGACAGGAACAGATGGCTCCTCTCTGTACTCTGGTTTTTAATCAGCTGGTGTTCATATGTGTGTGTGTAGGAAGGGGGGGGGGGGGGGGACTCATCAGCCACCGCGGGAGAAACAAGCACTGGTGCAGACGGGGGAGACCTTTTCTGCTCTGATGGGCCCCACAGAAAAAAAAAATCTAATAAAAAGATAAAAACAAAATGGTCCAAGTGATCAATCCAGGCGCCATCTCTGCTCATCTGTTTAGGACGAAGTTATTCTACCAGCGGCGTTATTTTTTCTGTACTTGCACACTGTCATCCTGTCCTTGGGGAAGACACTTCACCCTACCTAGTCAAGATTCAGAGCACATTCTAAAAGGAGACTGAATTCTAACGGATATAACGCGGGTCTGTGGCCTTCACCTCCAGAAGTGCCGCGGTGACACTTAAGACCCCAAACGACATTTGAAACTGATGAGCAGGATTTTAATATGTTTAGGATAATTGCTTTAAGAAAAGGGAGAAATCAGTGAGGTGAGGCTGACAAACTTGGAGTAAACATGAGCCTGTTTTAGCCACAGAATCACCAAAGCGTCGGAACCGGCGTTTACTTTCAAGTCTCTGGCCCAGAGCTCGGCCACCGACACAACAGCAAACACTGCAAACGCACTGCAGTCAAACAACTGATCTGACAGCAAACAACACACTTACTAAACTCACAATGATCTCAGGACATGTCCAGGCTAATGTGTGTAAACTACAGAAGATTTAACATAAAGCAAAATAAGCATCTCTTCTCCTACCCGGGCATCGCCGCGGACGTCTGCGACCCGCGGTCACCAGCTTTAAATCCATCCAAAAGAGTCGTCAAGTAATGAAATATATCCGTCAGGCTGTGTTTGCTCCAGTTTTAGAGGAGACGACGACATGCCACGTGCTGCTTAAACCAATGAACGTGCCGGACACACGTTTCATCACTTCCTGAAATAAAAGCCGATCCTCGGGAAAAGAGACCAGAATGGGATCTGAGGGACACGCCTGTTTTGCGAGCCATGATATAATACCTTCACACTGAAACGGGAACTGGGGAAATGGTCATTCATTACTCGAGTACTTGTTATTCATTAGAACGGAATTACGCCTCCTTTACACCGAGTACGTTATGTCCACGGCCCGTTTTACGCCCGTCTGCCATAACAGTAGGAATGAAATCAACTTAAACTGGTGCTTTACACCTGTCCATTATGTGTCCGTCACGTCTTCGGCTCTACAGCAGCCATTCTACTTTTGACGCCGGAGGATCCTCAGCGGCTTTTTTCTACAGCGCGGTATTTTGTTTATGCTGAGCCGTGTGCCTGACGAAAGGGAAAAACACGGGTGATTCCCTAGTTTTAACATTAACGGCAAGGCGGAACTGCTTTTCTGTGTTTCGGTGGGACAATAAACAGTGTAACACCACATCGGTACGCAGCCGAAATGAGCTAAAGCATTTTGAACTCCGGCATTACTCATTCATGAAGTTAAACTAAACACCTCGGCCTTTAACCAAGCGTAATTGCCCGACTCACAGACTGTCATTTCAAAATGGCTGCCCTTTCCTGGATGTTCCTCCCTCGTCTGGAAAAGGTCAAAAACATTATCCCAAAAAGGTGGCGCTGTGATTAGGTCATTTAAGATCCCGTACGACCTCATTACAGACGTGTAAAAAACATGCATAATGGGCGTATCTATGTAGGTAATCCTGACTGTGAAATTAGTAAAGAACAAATAAATATCGGAGAAAGGATTTCTGAACCAAAATGTATTCAGCCCTTTGACAAAACATTACATCCACCTTTGGCAGATTTAAAGATGATCTTTCCACAGGGAAAATCAAACCTAATGGGGATTCTTGGTGATCCAAAGCATATGTTTGTTTACTGAACGGGATTTTATTTATAGATAAGATCATTACTATCATTTTTGACCCAAATGTTTATTATTAAAATTTATTCTTTTAGTTTGAACATAATACTACCATTTAGAACTAATTTTACAGTGCAGTTTTTTTCTTCGCGGCGCCTCACAGCCTCCCGGTGCAGCCTTTGTAATCATAAGGGGGAAAAAGACAGGACAGCTCTCTGTAGATATTGGATTATTTAATAAGTCGACGTTTGATGAGGATTTCAGCTGCATCAGAGCAGGTCGGTCAGATGTTTGTCAGGTTACGATCTTTGGTAAACCTCTGTCATAATGCTAAACTCTGCGTTAGCCGCTAGTGCTAATCTCTGACGGTGTAGCCACTAACTGTTGTGGTGTGGCGTGTACTGGGGGTGAGGCGGGGGAGGTGTGGAGCTTATCTTGAGAAAAAGTTAGCTTGCAGTTTCTAGCGATGCAATGTGAGAATGCAACTATTCCGGTCGGGCAAAATGGAGTAGCTGAGGGTGGCTTTAACATTGATTCTTTTTTGTTTTGTTTACATCGATTCACATTTTAAGCAGTTTAAATCGATTTTAAATTGATGTTTGATGAATAGTTACTTCCCGAGCCAGAACTAATTAAAAGAGGCTAGAACTGTCTGACAAATCATTTTGAGTGAATTTAGTTTTGCCTTTAGACTTACATGAACGTTGCAGTTTGGCAAATAAAAACACCATGGGGGTCATTTATGAAGGCGGGTGCTAAATATGCTGCAAAATTAAAATATACCATTCTGTTGGCATTTTGCACTTGATTTACCATTGGATGGTTCCTGTATTACAGTATTGGGGCCCCAAATCTGAAATGTAAATGAGACAATAATGCGTGAGCTAAAAATGCATATGCACATGAGGAAACGCCTGGCAAATGACCTCCCAAATGTTTACTCTGGTACATATGTTGTATTCATCCCTTAGGTCCCCACTGACAGAAATTATCTTTACCATATCCACACGGTGTTTCTACAGGCAACAACAACACAAATAGAATCGTCTCCAACACTGGACCTTTGGAAACTCCTGTATGCACCCCCCCCCCCCCCCCCCCCCCCCTCCCCTCGTCTCCCCGGGATAACCTGATTGCTGAACCTGCCTCGTGTCCGAGCACACAGCCTGCAGGGCTCTTGTCCGATCGATTGAGTTTCAAACCCAAAGCTCTTTGTCCGCCGCTGCTTTCACTTGCGCCCGTAATACCGGCTCGTAGCTCACCAGCGCTGGCCCCCGCCACCGCCCCCGCCACTGCCACCGCCGCACGCTGTACAAACTAATCTGCCCGGGAGCCAGAGCCTATAGCGGCGCGGCGGAGGCAATTTCATTAACCACGAGAGCATGGCAAAAAAAACACATTATCGCCAGCTGCTAATTGGGCCCCTTCACATGCGGTTCACAAAGAGCAGAACATGTTTGTTTGGATCCAACTAAGCAATCGGTTCAACAACAAACAAAAACATTATAATTACAAAAGTGGGGGGAAAAAGGTCGCACACACAACAGATCACAAAGGACATTTAAAGTGGATTTTCGACCAGTTAGGAGCCAAGCGTTGTAGGGATTTGATAGTAAATAAATAATTGAGAGCCTATTTCGCCTCACAGCCAGCAGGTTAGATGTAAACATACGAAGTGTTCATGAATGGACATTTCTTGGGCTTGCCGTCGATCGTCATTGAAGTCGCATTCAACATTTTGCTTCCAAAATATCGAGACATATTTTGATACTGGCCAAAGCAAAATATTACTTAAATAACAAAGCATTACATTTACTGTTTTGTTCCATAAAGTTATTTTTATTAGCATGTTACTGACAGGAAGTGACATGGATAGAGGTAAATGTCGGAAGTCGGAAAATTACAACTTTCCTGCTTATGTTCAAGCAAAATATCATTGAATATAGTGATATAGTACAATGTATTTATTGTAATGGTCATAAATAAAGTGATCATTTAGGACTAGCAGTTTCATTTTTTCCTTTGAACCGTTAATTAAGACATTAGCAACAGAGCAAAAGCGTTTCACGTTGATGTTACACACATTTTTGGGGGGAAATATCTAACAAATAACGCGATTTATTGAAGCTTTACATTTGTACCGGATAACTGTGTTTGCCTCAATCTGTCACTTCCTGTCAGTGTCCAATACGGAAGTGAAACTATAAACATCACACCAAATGGCCAAACAAAAGAAAGCCGGGGACATTTTTCTTTTCTTTTACAAAATCTTGAATGTAATTGTTAAGGATATTTAGGAAAACATGTGTCTAATGTATCACATGCACTTTAAGTTTATCGCGCTGGTATGGGGAAGTAGTGAAGAATCTCCGTGATGAGAGAAGAGTCTGAGAGGAGGCCGCTGATCGAAACGTGTTGACCGCACTTCATTTCCCATCATCCCTTTGGCCTCTGGAGTTCCTGCAGGCGAGCCCAGGCGGTGAGAAGCAGCACAAAGCTAACGCCTGACACGTGGCTACGCTGGCTCCAGTGATGTGAACATGTGAGCTCGAGCACTTCCTGTTCGTTCCCGATTCGAACGGTCACACATTCTAAAGAGTCCGTGAGTTTCTGTCGGATTGTGGGTTAAATACTTGTGGGTTTCAAATGCAGAGGAGACGTCTGTGTAAGCTAGGACTGGCGGTGTCTGCTCGCGCGCTGTCTCCTCGTGTTCATACTAAACGACATGAACAAAGTGTTTGCAAATCTCAGCGCCTTGTTTATCTTTGAAATCCTGATCATTATTGGATGTGAAACGTGTATTGCAGGGTAATGATGTAGTATGTCTGTGTCGCCAGCTGCCGCGAGCGCGACTACTCCCCGGACAAATCACCGAGGCTCAATTATTCATGGACACTGCTGATGTTTTTGACGTTTGCTGTTCAGGAATGAGATAGTCGGTACACGCCGAGCATTAGACGGACTTTCACACAGCAGTGAAGTGTGTTTCAGTGTTTGGAGTGAATATTGATTGGTCTCTGTCAGTTTTCATGAATAATGCAACAAAAGCGCCACCTGCTGCCACTTTTATTTGCCAATTTTGATTCTTAATTTACCCGTAACTTTTCCTGCAAAACCTCGATTTAACATTTCCATGATATGGTTTCAAAATGTTTGATTAGCCTTTAACACGCTGTGGAAATGTCCTTATGTCCCGTTAAGGGCCCATCTCACCGGCCTAGACACTAGTTGGAGACTTCTGTAGTTGGAGACTAGAGTCGCCGCTGGTCACAGATATGTCTCCGAGACGTCCACTGGAGATAAGGCGAGTCTCTGCATGGTTTTCAAGAGGTCTATGCGGTCTCAAGTTGTTGTGGCAACGTTGTGAACACTATCGACTAGGGATGTCAAGATGAACCGGTTTTACGACGACCACGATTATAAAAGGACGCGGTAGGTTATCCGTAAGAATTTCAGAAGCCACGGTTTACCGCGGAAATGTTTCACGCAGACGCACGAGTCGCTGCACGCCATAAACAGCGTAAACTCAGCGGTAGTTGAGCGAGGCAGAAGGACGCTCTCCTCCAGTGTTGTATCCACCCAAAAACGGTTGAAGTCAGCAGAGTGGGACCTCTTTAGGATTCAAAACATGACCAGGGCGTTGTTGTTGGAGATAATCCTTCGCTGTGAATGTCAAGGTCAAGGTAACGAACTGCATAATTCACAAAAAAGTTGTCCAGATGTTCAGAAATAGCCGCCACAACTGGCTCAGGATGTAAACACAAAGCTAACGCGCTCCACTCGTAACAGAAAGTGAAACCGCACACATGTGGAAGTTAGCTGTTCAAAAGAGTCTCCTTAGTCATGTCTGTTCATCAAAACATCTGACAAATAATTAATCAGCAGCATAACCTTTGAGAACATAAAACCTAGCCTAGCTTGTGGCCTAATAATATATAGTAAAATAATTATGATAATTATGGTCATTATAAAGAAGTAAAGTTGACATTGTTTTGTATTATTCAATGTAGGCCTATTTATTTTAATGCAAAACAATCTTAAAGCATTTTTCATTTTTAGAAACAGTGACTGTTTAGAAGTATTAAAAAGACAAAAACTAAAAATATCAGTTCTTTCCTTTCATTCAGTCGATAATCGTGAATAATTGTAAAATCGCAATATTTCTTTTACAATGTGAACCAAAAAATTTAAATCGTGACACCCCTACTGTCAACCTGTGAGACGTTTCTCTGACGTCCCTGTAATGTCTCCGAGACCTGTCGGACACCTCAAAAAGTCTCCGTTCTGCACAAAATAATACAGAAATATTTCTGTATAAAATGTGAGTGCTGCTGAAAATGTGTGGACCGGCTCGGGGTGAACTATGTCACTTTGAACTTTTAGAGATAGATATGGATCAGTTTCCACCTTCTTAAAGTCCATGAAACTGTGGTCCGCTATCCCCCATATGGCGCTGACTGTCCTGTGTTACCATGGTTACACTACATGTATGTGTCTTTGGAGGGAGCGGGGGAAACTGAAGCACCCAGAGGAAAACCAACGCACAGAAAGACTCCTTCCTCCCGGGATTCAAAAGTGCGACCCTCTCGTTACCCGGCGAGAGAGCCAAGCCCACAACATGACGTCTTTCGCCTTGTGGCCGCTGTTACCGTGAGCGCTCGTGAATATCCACCCCAGCACCGTATAGCCATCATGTAATATTCATCTGCTCCACACATACATTCACACGGCTGTACCGAGGCAGATGGCACCTGTAATAAGATCCACACGAGGACTTCAGACAGCACGGGGAATATTGGATTTTCATACATCGCCAGCGTCAGGGGAGGCTAATAGAAAATACACAAACGTTTAACGCGTCAGTGCGGAGCTACACTCACGGGCTGCTGCTCGTGTGTGTTTGGATTCAAATACGCTGAAAATCTAAATAATGGATAGAGCCAAGTGTTGGATATGTTAGTTTTTGAATATGAACTATTTCAGGGTTTATACAGGCAGAAGCAAGTCAAAAGGTATTGTTTTTAATGCCCAAATACTATATTTTAATGCCACATAGGCAGAAAAATATCAGCCCATATTTAATTTCATCAGAGGAAAGAGAATTGGACAAAATGGGAAACTATTGAGCAAAACAATTTGTCAATTTCAGCCAAAACTGCAACTGATTGGTATTTTTGATTAACTTATATTGTAAAGATTGTTGAGAAAAGTCTTAATTTTCCAATAAATTTAGAGTTTTAATCTATGCAATGATTGTCCTTGATTTTGGCAAAATTCATTTAATGACATAAGAATCAGACCATGTTTGGATTACAGCTTCATCTCGGTCGCCCTTCGTGTTGATATTTGTGAATGGACGCTGCAATGTTGCTGTTACATCCTGGAAATCTACGGCTCGCTAGCAACACACCATCCTAAAATAAGCATCGCACAGGGTGACTTTTTATTCTCTAACATTAAAACTAAGATATCTAAAAATCTCAACCTCTCGGTGAGGTTTGGCAGTAAGTCTATTGAAAAAGTAAACGGCCATTGACGGTTTGAAGAAAGCTGCTGCGATCTGAGAGGAATAGACGAAAAATACATTAAATAAATAAATATTTATCTATCATTGTACAATAGTACAAAAACATTGCATTCAGGTGGGTTAGTCCTGAGCATGTTTTTAGAGGTCAGAGAAATCGGAGCACTGCCATTAGTGTTTCAGAGCATGGTGTCCCTCACTGGTCAACAAACCGTTAGTCATTTTAGTAATAAGAAATTATTTAATATTTAATATATATTGTGATAATGTGATACATTTCTGTATCGTCCCATGCTTGTGGGCACTGATGTTTTTCATTTTGTAAATTTCAACATAAATTCATTAGGTGTTGATTTGATGGACCATACTCGATCATAAATACTGTAGGTTGGGTGGGAAAGTGACCGGATTCTGATATGTAAAGCACTTTAAAAATGAATCAGATCTGAGGGATTGACTGTGGTTACTTTGGTGGTGGTGAAAAAGCATCATTTCTATAACCTAAGGTTATCTCCATCTCCCTTCTCCAAAGCTAACCCCAGAAAGCTTCTCCGTGACCTGAACACAAGGTCAAACTCTCCTCTCATGTAACGGTCACTGGATAAAAAACCCTCAAGGTCTGGCTCAAACCCCCCAAAACATCCAATTTCATAGCTCAAAGATATTCACATTTTGGAATGAACCACAAGCACGCAGCCGACCACTGTAAACACGCTCCCTAATCCATCCCGCCAGCTCGGAGTCAGTGCGCGGCGTGCGGCGCATGCTAATAGCGCAGACACCGCTCCTTTTTGTTCCTCCAAACCACACGGATATTTTTAAACCCAGGAAGCCATTTGCCGGCGCAGGGGAGAAGATTGGGTCTTTTTTTTTCCAAATGTACGCTTTTTTAGAAGGAGCTCTCCGTGCTGTGTGCAGCGATGTGGCTGAAAATACAGAAATGAGGGAATGCAGAGGTTTCTTTCATCCTATTTCTGCCATGGCTGAGTGTAGAAGTGGAGGACTGTGGCCCGTACGTGAGGCCAGAGAAGACATATACAGTAAATACAGTAAATAGTCAAATGGACGTGCCTCTTTTGGGCGGTTTCCAGCTTTGTGTGCGAGTTTCCGCTGCCTGACCTACTCCTTTGTATCGTCTTCATCATCCAAGTTAAACTTGATGCCAAGTGCCAAGTGGACCAGAAGAGGATGCCATGTTTTTAAAGATGTCCGGATTACCCTTCACAAGTGCACTGAGGCGTTAATGTGAGACGGCAAGTTTGTGTTGTGGAACACCAAGGGTACATCCAAAACCAGTAAATTAGTAAGAGGTCTAAGCCTAAACCGGATGTGTGTCAGCGTCCGCCATGACAAGAAGCGTCTGTATAGTGCTGTCAGTGAGGAAGGACAAGGAGCCTCAATGACTAACTATCATAACTATCATACTCCTTTAGCATAGGGACCTCTGGTGGTTCCTCACAGGCGATTACTGATACTATATGGGAGATGTAGTTTTATGTAACAGCTGTTGGTGATGTCACTTCCCCTGTTGTTTCCGCCGCTGGGTGAGGACGGTCGGATTGTGCAAACGCAGCTGAAGCTCTAGTTCCTGACGGCGGAGAGATCTAACAGTTGACCTTATCATGTCACAAGGGTTAGGAGCTAGGATCAGGACACAGGAGCTACGCATTTGAGGAATTCAGACGCAAACCTCACCACTGTAGCCCAAAGTGAAGAACCATTGTTTGCAAACGCTGAGGTTGTCATCACGTATGACCTAGTCTGCTAAACTCAGACAAAACTGAGATCATTGTTTTTGGCCCACAGACACAAAGACAAAGTGTTATCAGTCACCTTGAGTCTCTCTCTCTAAAACCAAAAAATCAGGTTAGTAATCTAGGAGTAATCATGGACTCAGACCTGAACTTAAACATCAAAGCAATAACATCATCAGCTTTTTACCATCTGAAAAACATTAAGATCAGAGGAATAGTGTCAAAACCAGACTTGGAGACACTCATCCATGCATTTGTCTCCAGCAGGTTAGACGACTGTAACGGCTGCTCACTGGCCTTTCTAAACGAGCTGTTAGAGCTGCAGAACATCCAGAACGCTGCTGCTCGAGTCCTGACAAGAACCAGGAAATACCACCATATTAGTCCAGTGCTCCGGTCCCTGCACTGGCTTCCTGTCACTCAGAGAATAGAATTTAAAACAGCTCTGCTTGTGTACAAGTCTTTTCATGGTTTAGCACCAAAGTCCATCTCTGACATGTTAGAGCCGTATGAACCATCTCGGGCCCTGAAAACTTCAGGGAGGGGTCTCCTGGTGGTTCCCAGAGTCAATAATAAACACGGTGAGGCTAAAGCTATATCCACACGAAGACAAAACGCTTATATTTTCAGAAACTTTCTTTGTAAGCTGAAGCCAGCTCAGTAAATGTGTGCGTCCACATGGGTCGACTCAGGTCTGTGAAAACGGTGTGATTCATCTGCCAGGCCTGAGTGTGGCGCTGTGACGCTAACACAGATAATAGAACAAGATGTAGAGGCGCATGCGCAGTAAACTTGTGTGGAATGTAAACGGATTCAAGGATTATGATTTACAGAAGAGACGAGGAGGCGAGTTTATTCTTCAGACGTAACGGGACTAAAGCAGAAAAACCTGTGACTTTGACTCAGTCCAAAAACACAGACTGTTTTTCTACTTATCACCTGTGGCTTGTGAACTGCAGTGGAGCAAAGAGGAGCGGAGTAAAACCATCATAGATCCATGAGTAAAACTCATTCTAAGGTCAGTAGATTATGGATAACAGACTCCACTCTGGGGCTGTGATGTCATTGTTTTAGTAAACTTTGCAACGGCGCCACATAAACAGAGTTTTGAGATCTTTCCACTCTGGGACCTAGTTTGGAAAATGTTTGTTTACAGACCCCCAAAACGCCGGACCCCGAAAATGACGATACACTGGATTGATAAAATATCTTTTCGTTTGGTCGTATGGACAGGGCCTAAAGCTAAAATCTGGAACAGTCTTCATGAGGATGTGAGACAGGCTGAAAACAGCTCTTTTTACCCGAGCATATGAAAACTGAAAGTATTGTATCTGCACTCTTGACTTTACTGTCATTGATTAATTAGGCCCGAGCGCCATCAGGGCTGGCGAAGGGGCTCTTGTCATTGTAGAGTGCGCGGAGCGTACTAAACGAGCGTGAAGCACTCCCCTCCTCTCAAACATACACTAACGCACTCTTCTAGTCGTATATATATAAAATGCAAAAATCAACATTGTAATTGCACAGAGCCCATAAAAGTAAATGGGCGACTGAGAGCCCTGGGTGCCCGTCAGTGACCCAGGACCTACCATGAGGTAGGAAAATATATAGTTTATGGAACCCGCATAAGTGGGAACATTGTTTTCGGATGGGAATATTATTCTTTCTTTCTTTCTTTCTCCAGAATATTTACATTGATGCTTTTCGCAGACATGTTGATTAATATGTACTCTCCTAACTCAAATAAATTGTACATATTTTTAGTGGTAGGAGAAACCAGCTGTTTCGATCAATGTACGTTTGAACAAAAATACTTTCGATAGGCCAAGAAGACAATCCTCGTAGAGAAGATGAACCTGTGCATTTAAGAAGATATTTTACCAGTGGTTCATTCGATTGCGACAACGCCGTCTGTGATTGGATCAATATAAAACTTCGAGATTTGATTGGCTGTCAGCAAACTTCCAGATGGTCCTGTTTTTGAACAGAAACAAAACGCAGGAGTGGAGGATTGGCCAGGCCATAGAGACGGACCAAAACGAAGAACAGCACGAGAGACGAGCTGTGGAGACTCGACGAATTCCAAAATATCCACGATGGCTCCAGATCGAGCCCCACGTTCTCGCAGAGACGAGCCCTGATCAAGAATAACTCAATCCTAATATCTCTACTCTGTTCCTGACTAAAGCTGTGTTGGGAATAGTTTCCTTGTTACTATAAACGTGGGAGCATTTTAAAACACATGGGTATTTTAAGCGTGGTTCAGCCTGTTTAACTGTGAGTACACTCTGGCACAGGCCCGACCTCACAGTTCAAAACGCCAAATAAAGGCTGTTAACTGAGAGAGGGCTTCATTGGAGCCATTGGACGTTCTGCGAGCCCAGGGTTAGAGATGACAGTATTCTTCAGAGTAGAGAAGGGAATGTTATTGGTGTATTTTTCTAATAACACTCGTAGAGACAGTTTTTGAAAGACATCTCCAAACTGAAAAATCTACCAATTGTTTGCCCGCACAGCTCCTCCAACTCTATTTGCCTAACTATGAATCATTCGCTTAAAAAAGGTCATTGGCAGATGATTATTAGCACGATTTAAAAGCAAATGCGCGGAGCCTTTGACAAGCGTCCCATTTGTATGCCCCGCGCCCCGACGCCGCAGTCAGACGGGGCCCGTTCCTCTCTCTCCCCGAGCCAAACACGTCGGATTCCACTCGTAAATATCCCAGCCGTCATGGAAATGTGCGCACGGGGGAAAATATATACGGACGTGGAAAATAAACAGGAGCGTGAGTCAGCGGCGCTTTGAGGACAGCCCGGGGACAGGCAGCGGAGGACGGGCTGGTGAGACGAGTCGCGCTCCACACACACACACACACACACACACACACACACACACACCAGGAATGTTTTTTTTTTACCCTGGTGTCCAGCCGCGAGTCCGCTGACGACTGTCGGGACTCGGGGCGCTGCAGTGGGAGCCCAGGTTCATCTCAGGTACATTTAGATTAAAGTGGGAAGGGTATACGGCGCATTGACTTTTGGTAATCACTTGAAACATCCTACACTCATCTAAAATGGCTGATTCAAAGTGTCCCTTGGTTTGGCTTCTGATGATGTTAAAATGTTATAATTTGGAAAGCTAGATTGATAGAACAGATCCAACATTAGCCTGATCAACCTGGGGTCACTCTGGGTTAGATCATTTGAAGGAGAGGATCAACTTTTTGTGCAGCATTTCCTGCCGATTGGATGGAGCTCATTGGATTCAATCTGAAACTGTCTTAAAACAACAAACCAAACCCACGTTTCATTTGAGAATTGTTTGTGTGTTTGTAAGGGTGTTTGGAGGGCCTTACTCATAGGCCGAGTCCACCCTAGTTCAAAATGCTTCAAAGATAGTTCAGTCCGTGTTCACACGGACCGACCAACCAAACGTCCACCATCGGCACATAACAAAGATCAGCTGTTCAACAAACTTATTCCCATGACAACGCATGTGCGCACTCTTCTGATGTTACACGGAGGTCACTCCTCTCTTGTGGTTAAATACAATGAGACTGACGAGCAAAGCGAGGAGAAATGCACTTTAATCGGCTCATGCAGAGCCATGAACGTTTGACTGCAGCAGGAAGAGAACGAGGGGCAGAAGAGAGAATGATATAAAGTTCATCCATCTTGTCTCGTCAGAGTATAATCCAATTGTCCTGTCATTTTGTATATTCATTCTTTCTTCACACCACACCCACTCTGCCACAGAGTGCTGTTCAAACCGGTCCAAACTGCTGCAGTTGGAGTCACACTGACCCAAAAGAGCCGCTTTAGGTCAACCTTACCTGTGTGAAAATGCTCCAAGTCTGTAGCAGCACCACAGATTGTTGCCGTCATCACAGTGTTGTGAATTATGGCATTTTCACTCATGTTGTCAAACACATCACTAGGAGCAGCACAAGATGGATGTTTGTGAATGTAATTCCCAAACAATTTGCATGTTTGAGTACAGCAGTTTAAACTATCCTCTTCCCGTTCCCCCCCCCCCCCCCCAGCTTCTCCCGTGGGCCTAAAGGACCAGAACGCAGTTTTACTTATCTCTTGATCAGTTCCACAGCGGAGCACTGAAAGGCAACAACATCGAGCAAAGATTTACTGCAAAGAAACCCGGAGCTGCCCTACCAAATACCTGCACAATAAATCCCTCCTTGAAGCTAAAACAAAACAAGTTGTGTTTGGAAGACATATTCCCTTTGAAGAGCCACCTGATTCACTCATGAAGATTACATCGCTTCATTATCAGCCCAGGCACACGGCAGAAGTGTTTTCTTTTTCCTGTCTGTTGGAGCCGCTCGGTGACGTTTGGAGAGTGTGGAAGACAAAGCGGCCCAGGCCGCATGGATGGGCCCATGCCTGACTCCCGGTTTGTTATGGAAACAATGCATTAGATGATGGCCATGCTGTGATAGTCGGGACAGCAGGGATGATATGAGCAGTTACGGAGACATGATGTGTGACCGCTAAAGCCACACGGCCTAACATTTCACCCGATACAAAAACTGGGAGCAGGGCGTTAAACATGAGCATTTGAGTCAGCCTTACTTACATTAGAATGTCTTTCAAATACTCTTTTTAACAAAAATAGTGTATTGTTGGCGACTCACTGATCATTAGCAGTCTGTGTGACTGGCCTGTTTATTTAAGGTTAGGCGTCGTTAGGAGTTACAACATTTAACATCTCAAAAGTAAATCCTCATTGTGGTCTCCACACACTCCAACTTTTTTTGTCTTAACCACACTTTAAAAGGTCCTTTTAGAGGGATTTTAATATCTAATACGCCTCGCTTATACAAGTCAACAGTCTCACCCACTTCGGTCACATGTCTGGGTCCAAAACTCACATTCATGTTTAGCATAGAAAAAACTGAAATGAAAAGTTTAAAAGCCCGATGCCGGCTAATCAGCTCTGTGCTAACTCCTGGACCTAAAACACACACGGTTAAATTGAAGATTTGAATAAAACATTAAAACTGAAAAAATAGTAAATCATTTCGCCGTATTTTCTTTTTTCTTGTAAAATATCGGTCGGTAGTTATGTAAACACACTCAGCAAATGTTTGAGTTGTTTGTTGTTCCTGGTGCATACATTAGTGTTTCATCAAAGTGTATACATTTAGAAATATGTGAACGTTACAACAGTATGTTAACAGTATGGACATCATTGGAAACCTTTAGTGCTGATGTTTCCATTTGTGACCCGCCCTGGTTTCCAGGGACACAAGTCGGCAGCCCATGTCTCAAGAAAAACGTAAAGGTTTTTTTTTTTTTTGTGGTAATTTTTCACTTTTTGCAGAATCGTTCAGTTGAAGTCACGAAGAAGCCTCTCCATGTTTAAGCTAGCAGTATAAGTATATTTAAAAGCGTAAACCTTTAGGTTCAAACCGACTAGTTTGGGGTTGATTTCAGAGCGTGCTGTGGGGGCGTGGCTTTGTCTGTGTGTTTTTACATACTGGGTAAACACCGCGGAGGAGGAGGCACCGCTGGTTTGGTTTGCGTAGTCGACACATGCTTTAGTAAACAAATGCCACGCAAAAAAGGCAGTTTTATACATACGCCTGTTGTCCATCAGTTTTCAGGTTAAAAAGTCTTGTTATGTCAGAGAAATAGGCTTCATGACTGTGTCTCACGGAGGCCGCCGCTACCTACGCTGGAAACTCTCCTGGAAGCCCCTGCAGTGAATCTCCAGTGAGACTCGTTCAAGGATCCTGCTCTCCTGCCAGATTGTTACCGCCGCCACACGGGGAACTTGTTGGCTTAGTTTGCTACGTTTTGATATCATTCCTGTTTTTGGATTTCCCTTACCAGTCTCCTGTGCTCCTCAGCTCCTCGCCGCCGTTGTCTACCTGGATTAACCTGAGAATATCTGCCGCCTCTACCACGACCAGTGACCCCTCCCCCAGCACCCTACTTACCTGGACAATAAAGCCTACCTTTACCTTTCTCCCCTTTTGTCTGGTGTCCATTTGTTGGGTCCTTCCACTGTCGAGCCGTATCAGAACAATCTGGCCACAAGGACCCATTGGACCTAGACCCCATCCGACAGGCCCTGGCTGCTCAGGGTACCAGAGTGGGCCATCATGAGACAATGTTACAGGAGGTTACGGAACAGCTCTGTGAACTATCTACAAGCATGACTCGACTAGCTACGCAATTGGACCAGCTTGCCTCTCAGCTCTCCACATGATTGGACCAACACAGTCTTCCCAGGGTGCACCACAAGCCTCGGTTCTTCCTCCGGTTCCACCTGCTTCCTTTGCTGCACGAGAACCACACATCCCCCACACCAGAGCGCTATTCGGGTCATCTTGGGTCCTGTGGGCAGTTCCTCCTCCAGTGCTCCCTCGTTTTCAACCTACAACCAAATACCTACTTCACAGATAAGTCCCGCATTGCCTTTGTAATAAGTCCACTCACCAGGAGAGCAGCACAATGGGCTACCACGGTTTTGGAGAATAACTCCCCTGTTGGGCAGTCGTATGCTGCATTTTCTGAGGAGATGAGGATTTTTGATCACCCACTTAAGGGCAAAGAAGCCACTAAGAGACTACTTTCTCTCTGTCAGGGCTCCTCTTCTGTCGCACAGTACGCCATTGATTTTCGTATTTTAGCAGCAGAGAGTGGCTGGGACGACACAGCCTTACAAGGAGCTTTCATGAGGGGCTTGTCCGATAGAGTTAAAGATGAGCTGGCTGCACGAGATGAGACTGAGACTCTTGAAGATCTTATTTCCCTGGCCACCCGTCTGGTTAACAGACTTGGAGAGAGACAAAGAGAGAAGACAGTCTTTACCTCGTGTAGTCACCTCGCCTCAGGTTCCCCCCTCTTCCACCAGTGCCCATACTTACCTTCCTCCTGTGAGTACTAGTCCTCCTGCGAAATCCACTGGTGAGGAGCCTATGCAGCTGGGACGGGCACGAGTCCTCTCTCCCTATTTCTACTCCCTAAAGGCTACAAATCCAATCTACACTGTACTGGTCACGTGAGTCCATTCCTCTTGTCGCACTAGTTGATTCCGGGGCTGAGGACAACTTTATTGATGCTAACACTGTCTCTCAAGCCAACATTCCTTTGGAGGCTTTAAGTCCCCCTAGAGAAGTTAATGCTTTGAATGGGGAGAGATTAGCCAATATCACACATCCTTACAGTTCCTCTAACTCTTGTTCTTTGGTAATCATAGGGAAACCATCCAATTTTTGGTTCTTCCTTCACCACACTTTAGTTGTGGGACTACCCTGGTTAAGGATGCATAATCCACACATTGACTGGGTTACTACCCATATTTCCAGCTGGAGTGTGTTCTGTCACAACAATTGTCTCCAGTCAGCCATGACCTCCTGTGACCCAGTCTCTTCTACCCCACCTTGTCCATTTATCTACTGTTCCTCATAAATATCATGATCTTGGTGAGGTGTTCAACAAACGTAAGGCATTATGTCTACCCCCACACCGTCCCTACGATTGCGCTATTGATCCGCTGCCGGGCGCTCCTTTTGCCCACCAGTCGTCTCTATAAATCATCCCGTCCCGAGAGGGAGGCAATGGAGGTGTATATAAAGGATTCATTAGCTGCTGGTTTGATACGTCCCTCTTCCACTCCTGTTGTCGCAGGGTTTTTCTTTGTAGATAAAAAAGACAAGACATTGAGACCATGCATTGACTACCGAGGATTAAATGAAATAACTGTAAAGAATAAATATCCTCTACCCCTCATTGATTCAGCCTTCGAACCACTTCATCAGTCCACCGTTTTCACTAAATTGGACTTGAGAAATGCATATCATTTGGTTCGCATACGGGAAGGAGACGAATGGAAGACGGCTTTCAACACCCCCCTTGGCCACTTTGATTATTTGGTCATGTCTTTTGGTCTAACAAACGCACCAGCAGTCTTTCAGGCTCCTGTTAATGATGTCCTTCGGGATATGTTGAACAGATTGGTTTTTGTTTATGTTGATGACATACTTATTTTTTCTAAGAATCTTCAAGAGCATATGCAGCATGTTGGGTTGGTACTGCCTGACTCACTGTTTGTTATGGAAACAATGCATTAGATCATGGCCATGCCGTGACAGTCACAGGCTTATCCAAATGAGATGTAAATGAGCCCTATTGTCCCAACAGCAGAGAGGTGAGAATGGCCCAAAACTTCAGAGTCCGTTTAATCCCCTTTGGTCTTTTGGGAATTGTTAATTTCAAATCACCGCTACACCTCCAAATATGATCAAATTTCCATGTGTTACACATCACTGGAAAGCTTGGAGACTACACTTTAACAATCTGTGAAAAGCTCAAAATGCCCCAGAACCGACTTGTGTCCCTGATTCTAGGGACTGGTCACATTTTTTAGGCGACTAATGGACTTTTCTGAAACAAAATAGTAATACCAATTCTTTCCTAAACAAGTGAACAATGCGGCCAAAAAAAAAAAAGGAAATATGTTCTGCTCCTTGAAACACCTCTGCATTCCAAACGTGTAGGACATAGGAACGGACTGACAGGAGAACAGTGTCATATCCCCAATGTCCGAGGCCTGGAGGAGCAGACCTGAGCCCAGAGCAGGAGCTATGCGGCAGTAGTCAGGTCAGCGCTGAGCCAACACAACCCAGGACAGGCAGTGCTCTGGGGCATGGCGCTGCTGCTGCTGCCATCACAGAGTGTGCACTTGAGACATTCTTCACCAGCTTCCCCTACCCACACACACACAGGTCATGCAGGCCCACAATATCCAACTATTGCTGTTGATTAAAGGCAAAAGTACATTTTGTTAACAAAGATTTGTGATGTAAGAATCTGTAAATATTTAGTCTTGTGTCCCGCTGCTGCAGCAAAGACCACAATTAGGTGTTTCAGGGAGGATTACTCAGTTTTTAAAATATTCACACAGCATCATTTTACAAACAAACAGCTTCTACAGTAACACACGCAGTCACTGTGACCAGTGTGCCACGCATATTCAAATATCTATAAATAGAACATTTTAGAATGCAGGCTAATGGCTGTGAGTGCGCCCAACCAGCTGGACTCAGCCTTCAGTTTGGGATAAAACTGTTAGAGAGGTGGCAGCAGGGTTAATATTGGCGACATATTCTTATTTAGTTTTAGTCTTAATCTTTTTAAGATAACACATGCACAGCAGCCTTCAGCGGGAGGAACAGGCTTCCACTTTAGAGACAGGAGTCTGCTGTGTCGCTGTCCGTGGTGCTGAATGCACGCAACAGGGACAATATGATGTGTCGCTGTCCGTGGTGCTGAACACACATGTCAAGGACAGTCTGCTGTGTGAGTGCTGTGTGTCGGTGGTTATATTATGAATTGAAACTCTCTGCCCTACTATACTACATTTTAACAGCTCATCAAGTTGTAATGGATTTAGTGTGGGTTTAAGTGGTGCAGCGGTTAGCACCGGTGCTTCACAGCCATAAGGTCCCGGGTTCTATCCCCGGCCGGATGGGGCCTTTCTCTGGAGTTTGAAAGTTTCCCTGTGTCTGAGTAGGCTTCCTCGACCACTAAAAACATATACAATGGACTAGGATGAATGAGAGTGACTTTGAAAGCATGAATGTGCGACAACAGATGGAATTTAGCTCGTGGCTGCAATCTGGCGTGGTATGTTTACATGTTTTTAAAGACAAAAACTAAAAATATCAGTTCTTTCCTTTCATTCGGTCGATAATCGTGAATAATCGTAAAATCGTAATATTTTCTTTCACAATATTCGTGACTCCAAACAATTGAAATCTGGCCTATTGTACATGTTTTTAGTGGTAGGGGAAACCGGAGTACCCCGAGGAAACCTGCGCAGACGCGGGGAGAACATGCACACTCCTTCACAGAAAGGCCCCGTCCAGGTGGGAATCGAACCCGGGGCCTACGAGCACTAACCGCTGTGCCACCGTCCCGCATTATGAACAGGATCTGGGAGCGTGTCAAACATCCAAACGTAAGTATATTATTATTCTGTTACTCAACGTGACGAGTGAATCTCCGTTGTGGAGGCTGTGTTCTTCCTGTAAGCATGAATTATGTGAAACAGGAAATGGCTTGCTGCAGCATCCCGTTGCCATAGCACTGCCCCATTGTGTTCGGATATGGTTGGACTCTAGACAGATGACCGCGGGGGGGAATTGTGCTGACTATAGCTCATTTTACTCAACATAGAGTAATGAAATGAACAACTTTACAATGGTCTGGAACGCAGGCAGAAACCGTGTCATTGGGAGCCTCTCAAACATGTTCTGGACGGGGCCGCTGTATTAGTTTAGCATCTTTCCCCCCATGTCGATGCTTTTCGGCCCCGTTGTCAACACTGGATGCTGCGTTGTCAGCTGTGTCCTTGGGGAGAGTCGACTGAAGCTGCTCACTGAGGGAGCGAGAGAGCAGGATCTAATTAAGCGACGGGGCGTCCCTCCGGAGAGCACGTTTTTAGGGTTTATTTTTAAAACCAGGCAATGTGACCACGGAGAGTACGACCAGGAAGCAGCCGTTCAGGAACTGTCCTCAAACGGAATCGCCGAAGAAATGGATTGGGCGGTTCTCTCTGCAGCGTACACGCACTTGGACGGGGTTTCTCAAGCTGTGGTACAGTGTTGGCATCGATTCACTGAAGGCGGAGCTACATGTGGCTGCTCATTGATTGGACGTGGGAGAAAGCCCAAAAGCAGAACATAAACATACATTAGTCATATTAAGGGCGAGACATGGAAGATGAACATATTGATTTTTCACGCAGTGGTCAATGTGGAGATTTTTAGCTAGTTTTCTCCCTTATTTTTTTTTTTTTTTTTTTTATGTCAAAGCATATAAAAGACAACATTTACCCCGTGCGATGCTTATTTTATGGCGCATCAGCTTGAACGCAGCCCCACAGCGCCTTCCAAATGAAACACAAAAGCGCTCACCGAATCAGAGCGTTACCGTTGAAGGACACCGTGAGTTTATTCCTGTAAAGTAAAGATACATTTATTTAATGTGTTCTACCTGTAAACAAACTTTAGAAACACCAACAATACTACTGACTTAACCCACTGTAAATACAATCACACTCCTTTGCCTCTTTTTCATTTCCATTTGAGAGAACTACAGAATAAACACGCTGTACATTCAGCACCATAGAACCGGCAGCGATCACATGACACCACCGGCCAATCCGGAGCCACGCGTGTCTCCTATCTGATCATCATTTGTTCTTCCTTCAAAGAGAAGAAGTAGAAGAAGAACCGACATGGCATTTTGGCTCCAAGGCTAAAAGCCGGTTGTAACTATGGAAACGGGGGGATTCTCAGTCCTCCTCACAGTGGATTTGGTTCATGGGAAAGTATCGATCGCCGTGGTGACAGATTGCGCAGTTATTGCTCTGCGCGCGGTGGGTTCATGTTTTCAGGTAAACGCTCAGCCTGCTCCTGAGGACGCGAGGCTACCCGCGCAAGCTAACCCCCGGCTCACATTAAATCCGGTTACGGTCCGGTACGCACTCTTAGAAAGTCATTCAAACCAATGTAGCACACTCACGCTGCTCCGCGAGGTCCGGGTCCGGCTACCCAGGCCATCCGGCGGCAACGGAAAGAATCCGCAAGAAGTCTATTTTTGCCGGAGACCGGATCCTCAACGGATCAAGCTGACACAAAAACACGAGCCAAACAGGAAGTCAGGTCTCGTGGGAGAGGAAGATCCGGTGTATTTCAAAATAAAATCTGTTCGCTTAGCATCTGGCGCAGCTGGCCACAGTGTCGGCCGGACTCCCTGTGAGTGGTAGTTTGGGGCAAACCCGGACCGGATCAGGACCGAACCCGGACCGTAGTTAATGTGAGCGGGGGTAGGGCTGTGCCGCAGGAGTCGTATGTGTGACAGGAGCGGGGATTGTTCATATTTAGGTTTCAGCATTATGAAACCTAACGACGTTTTTGGACCTCCAGTATTGTGTTCATAGAATACAAACAACTGTGGATAAATATGTCAAAAATAAACTTGTTATGCATGTTTGTTTGTCAATTCACTAAGTCAACAGTTGATAACATTTTAAAACTGTCCATGGGAAATACAGGGAAAACATTTCAGCTGCACAAAGATAAGTCCTCGGCTATAGTTGGACTGACAGTAAAGAGTCAACAACAGCTCTAATCAGTTCTGATCCAAAATCTTAGCCATGGTCGTTCCTCTTTTTGTTCTCAGATCAAATGTGTTAACATTTCTGACATATAAACGTGGAGACAAACAAACGGCCCGTTATGACCGGGACAAGTTCACCGCTCTACGCCCCTACACTGCAGAGCTCACATATTACATCATTCATTGTACATTCAAAAACAGAGAGGAAGCAACCCAGCAATATTGCACACTGATCAACACCATATTAAGGATGGAAATGACGACTGGGAAGTAGCAAGATCACGGATAATATGTATATTCAGGGTTTTTTTAACACAAAACTAGTGACTTTCGGGAATGTTAACTGTGTTTGGCTTTGAGAACCATCTCTAACTAAGTAATGATGGCCTTTTTATTGTAATGATTTCGGGGGTGGGTGAAATAAACAAATAAACTAAACTAAACCATTTCACTGATCCAACATCTCTCCTAAGGCTACATGATTTTGAAAAAATAAAATGTGGTTGCCATTCAATTTTTTTTATTTTTTATATTTAATACATTTACTGTAAATGCATAAACTGTTACTTACTGATCTTCAATGAAGGTACTTGATTCATCTTCTGTACTCAGTAGTTGAAGTCTTCAAACGTTTTGCCTCTCATCCAAAAGGTTTCGTCAGTGGACTAAAGTCCCGCTGAGCCCACAGCTTAGATAAAGACCAACAGGGAGGAGTTAGGGTAGGCCAGGCTCCTCCCCTCTAATCACAGCTACTCTCACCTGTGGGTAAACACCTTTGAAGTAGAGCGTCTCTAACGATCTGCTCACCTCAGGATCGGTCAGTCCTGTCCTATTCATAGATGATCACTGCCAATTACCTGCCTATTGTTCTGTGGTCTTTTTTGTGCGGGACTCGAGTCCGCTGACGAAGCCTTTCGGATGAGAGGCGAAACGTGCGAAGACTTCAACTACTGAGTACAGAAGATGTCTCAAGTACCTTCAATGAAGATGGACAACTCCTGTACGACTGAGAGCTTACACAGACAGACATGTTACATACTGAGTTACTTTTTGACTGTCGGACAACATATTCTCGCTCAAATTGCCCCGCATTAGAACAATACACAACAATACTACTCAAAACTATTTGGTTTAATGTGGACGGCGCCCTCTTCTGAAGGAGCTTCCCCCGACACTCAGAGTACCTCTGGGGGACAGCCACGTGACTGAAGTCAGTCCGGGACAGACTTGTATCTGTTGCAGCTGAACCTCCAGGTAAGTGGGGCTCCACTGATCTGATGGCTGACATCTATCACTCAAATGCCAGAGACAGAAAACCCCCACAAACAAACAGACCTCAGCCTCTTGAGGTTATGCTGTATACCTCGATTGTGATTTGATATCGATAAACCTCTCCCTGTGTGGCAACTGGCAGTGGAAAAGAATCAAAATCTTTAGTGGAAACATTTTAACTGTTATTTCCAAATTATTTTATTCAAAGACTGATACTAAACATTGTTTGGATTAAGTCAACAATAAAGCCATGAATTGAAACCTGACTCCTTTATTCAAATTCGGTCGCCTCAACCAGTCAAATGTTGGCCATTTTTACGCATGAAATACCGTTATTTCCACGATGAAAGCTTGCACTATATTTACGACAGCAAAGGTTTGAAAAATGGATCTCTCCAAACTGAATCACCTGCAGCGTCTACTCTCCTCCGTCTCCAGAGCGCGGGCGCGAATACGTGCGTCAAAGAAACTGTTGCTCCCCCCCGACCTCGCTCTCCTCCTCCGAAATCAGCCGAGTTCATTCCGTCAAAGTTCTCACCGAGGGGCAACCGACCACTGCACCGGCCCCGCGCGTTAAAACAATTCAAATACATCAAAGCGAGGCATATATACCGAAATAGCGACGTGACATTTGGGTTCGGATTCGAGCCGCGGCACTTACCGAATCGGAGGACGTGTGGCATCCCGCGAGACAATCCAAGAACGAGCAGCAACAGCAGCGCGACCAGCCGGTGTTTGGAGTTGGAGGAAACGAGACAGCTCACCGACAGAGGAGCAAAGCGAATCTTCATGTTTAGAAAGACAAAAACAAAAAACAAAAAAACAAAAAACTAAAAGTGGTTGTAAATCCCCACCGGAAAAAAAAAAAAAAAGCGCTGCGGTGCGTCCTGAAGAAATCTCTCCTTCCCCGGCGCGTGCCTGCTGCTTCTCCTCTCGTGGGGGGGAAATAATAATAAAATAAAAATAATATAAAGGGCCCTTCGTACGCTGCAAGATCACGGCATGGTCACCCGCGCTCTCCGTAAATCCGTTTGCAGCCGCGGCATCCTCTCCGTTCGCCTTTCAATGCGCCAAAAAGCAACAATCCGAGGGGAGGTCCATGGTCCAAGTGATCCGGGTCTTCGGAGGCGAATCCCCGGGGCGGGTGAAGGGGAAAGGGGGGAGGTAGAAGAAGGAGTAGCGGCGGCAGCGGTGCGGTGGTGAATGCAGCCCCCCCGTGTGTGTGTGTGAGTGTGTCGTTGTGCGCGTGTGTGCGGGGAGATCCAGGGAGGGAGGCATGCGCTCCCGTTCTACTGCACTGCTGCACAGGCTCTGACGTCGAGCCAAGGTTAGAGCTGTGAACGCGCACGGGGGAGAGAGAGAGGGAGAGAGAGAGAGAGAGAGGGTAGAGCGAGAGAGAGCGAAGGAGGTAGAGAGGGGGAAGAGGAAGGGATAGAGAGGGAGGGAGCGGGAGAGAGAGGGAGGAGGGAGAGAGTGAGAATGAGGGAGATAAGGGGGGAGAGAGAGAGGGAGGGAGCGGGAGAGAGGGAAGGATGGAGAGAGAGAGAGAGAGAGAGAGAGGGAGGGAGAGAGCGGGAGAGAGTGAGAGGAAGGGAGAGAGGGAGTGAGAGAGTGAGAGGGAAGGATGGAGAGAGAGAGAGGGGAGGAAGGGAGAGAAAGGGGAGGGAGAGAGAGGGAGTTAGGGAGAGAGATGCTGAGAGAGAGAGGACGAGAGTGAGAGAGAGAGAGGGAAAGTGGGGGAGGCAGGGAGGGAGAGAGATTGTGAGAGAGAAGGAATGAGATAAAGGGAGAGAGGGGGAGAGGGAGGGAGGGGGCAGGTAGAGAGAGGAAGGGAGAAAGAGGGAGAGTGGGAGAAAGAGAAATTAATGGAGAGAGAGTGGGAGAAAGACAGGGAGGGAGAGAGAGAGAGAGACTTTGACTTTACACATACATTTATTGTCAATGTGTTACTCAATACAACTCATAAAAACAATATTATTAAAAAAACATCCATTTGCTCTAGAATCCCACATCCAGCACCTCCAGAACCTACACACACAGAACTAACTGTCCTCCTCTCACTGTGCATAGCACCCCCTCAACTGCCCACAGTTCCTCAAAGTCCGCCAGCTCCCCTACCAAAGAGCTGTACAGGAACTCCACCCTCAGTCTGGCCGCCACCAGCCTCTGAAGCAGCAGTCTGGGATCTGTGCATCCAGAACCCGCCATTTTGTTCCTTCTACTCAACCAGATTCCCATTTTGGCCTGACCCAGGATGTAGTTCAGTAGACCCACTTTCCTCCGCTGCGCTACAGAGAACTTGGGCCATAGATGAAAAGTTCACAGGTCAGAGTCTGTCCTAAGCGCTCCATGGCAGTGAGGCGAGGGCAGGTCAGCCACAGGTGCTCCAGTCTCTTCTTCTCCTGTGCAGAAAGCACAGTGGCTGCTGGACCTCGGGTCAAAGCCACGTGTCTGTTTGTGGCCACAGCCCCATGCACCACTCTCCACTGGAGATCCGCACAGCGTTTCTCAATCGGAGGACGGTACAGGGACTTCCAGCTGCCTCTGGGAGACGACCCCGGGGCCAACACACCTGACCACCTAGACTCCGGGGCGGCAGCCAGCTCAGCTCTGTGGTGGACTTTAGTAGCTGTGATGTACAGATCTTTCTTCGCCACTGTGGCCATTGTTGGCAGGATCGGGAAAGACAGAAAGGTTCCGGCCGTTCCCTGTTGTGCTCCTACAGCCTGCACCGAGAGTGGAGGCTAGGGTGGACAGGTGGACCGACTCTGTAGATCCCTAGGGCTTCTCTAAAGCGCGATGGGAGCCCGCTCCGGACCTCCTGCAGCAGCCTCTCCATCACACGCTGAGACCTTATCCCAGTCTCCTGGCTCAGCTGGGCAGCACTCTTCCAGCCTCCCCCTGTCCGCATGTCGGTCAGCCTGGTCACCCCTGCAGACACTAACGCCTGTCTCACCTGAGCAAGGCAAGGCAAGGCAAGTTTATTTGTAGAGCACAATTCATACACAAGGCAATTCAAAGTGCTTCACAGTTGCATAAAATTACAAGAAAACAGATCAAATCAATCATTAAAACATCCAACATAAACATTTATCAATGACAGTAAAAGGCAAGAGTGCAGATAAAATACTTTCAGTTTTCATATGCTCGGGTAAAAAGAGCTGTTTTCAGCCTGGATTTGAACATTGTCAGAGTTGAGGCCTGTCTCACATCCTCATGAAGACTGTTCCAGATTTTAGCTGCATGAAACTGAAACGCAGCCTCACCGTGTTTAGTCCTGACTCTGGGAACCACCAGGAGACCCCTCCCTGAAGTTCTCAGGGCCCGAGATGGTTCATACGGCTCTAACATGTCAGAGATGTACTTTGGTGCTAAACCATGAAACGACTTGTACACAAGCAGAGCTGTTTTAAATTCTATTCTCTGAGTGACAGGAAGCCAGTGCAGAGACCGGAGCACTGGACTAATATGGTCATATTTCCTGGTTCTTGTCAGGACTCGAGCAGCAGCGTTCTGGATGTTCTGCAGCTGTCTAACAGCTCGTTTAGAAAGGCCAGTGAGCAGGCCGTTACAGTAGTCTAACCTGCTGGAGACAAATGCATGGATGAGTGTCTCCAAGTCTGGTTTTGACACTATTCCTCTGATCTTAGTAATGTTTTTCAGATGGTAAAAAGCTGATGATGTTATTGCTTTAATGTGGCTGTTTAAGTTCAGGTCTGAGTCCATGATTACTCCTAGATTTCTAACCTGATTTTTTGGTTTTAGAGAGAGAGACTCAAGGTGACTGATAACACTTTGTCTTTGTGTCTGTGGGCCAAAAACAATGATCTCTGTTTTGTCTGAGTTTAGTTGGAGAAAGTTGTTTTGCATCCACAAACTGATCTGTTCGATGCAGTGACAGAGAGTATCTACAGGCCCATGTTCACCTGCCGTCAGTGACACGTAGATCTGAGTGTCATCTGCGTAGTTATGGTACGACACATTGTTGCTGTTTATTAGCTGACCCAATGGAAGCATGTACAAGTTGAATAAGAGGGGTCCCAAGATTGACCCCTGGGGGACTCCACAGGTCATGGAAATTTTGTCTGAGACACAGTTGCCAATTTCGACAAAGTACGTCCTATCCTCCAGATAGGACTTGAACCAGTTTAGAGCAGTACCAGAGATTCCCACCCAGTTTTCTAACCTGTGAAGTAAGATCCCGTGGTCCACTGTGTCAAAGGCAGCGCTCAGGTCCAGCAGAACTAAAACTGAGACCTTACCTGCGTTGGTGTTCATACGGATATCATTTGTCACCTTGATCAGAGCTGTCTCAGTGCTGTGGTGGGGCCTAAAACCTGATTGGAAAGTATCAAACACATTGTTAGATAGGAGAAAGTAAGTGAGCTGTTGATAGATTACTTTCTCCAGGACTTTTCCTAAGAATGGTAGGTTTGATATGGGCCGGTAGTTGTTCAGTATCTTGGGATCAAGGCTGCTCTTCTTTAGAAGAGGCTTAATGACCGCGGTTTTCAGAGCCTTTGGAAATGCTCCAGTCTCAAATGAAATGTTGAGGTTGTGGTAACAAGCCGGTCAGTACAGACTTCAGAAATCTAGTGGGTAATTCATCAAGGCAGCATGTGCATGAACTCAGACCGGAGATAACCTCTTCCATTGTTTTGTCAGTAACAGGTGTGAAATGTGTCAGCTCAAGGTGTTTATCTGGTGGCAGGGTTGCTATTTGTGTTGCTGAAATTATGGCATTTTTAATGCCTTGGACTTTGTCATAAAAAAATATTGCAAACTCATTGCACTTAGATGTAGAGATTAGTTCTAAGGGCAGTGAAACTGGAGGGTTAGTTAATCTGTTTACTGTTGAAAACAGAACGCGAGAATTGTTTCTGCAGTTTGCGATGATTTTAGAGAAGTACTTCTCCCTTTCTCCACGCAAAATCTGGTTGAACTCACAAAGCACTTCTTTGTATATCTCAAAATGAACCTGGAGCTTTGACTTGCGCCATTTCCGTTCGGCTTTTCGGCACTCCCTTTTCTGTGCCCTGACCGAATCTTCACTTCTCCAAGGTGCCCTTTGTCTATTGTTAACCATTTTAACCTTGACAGGAGCAATAGTATCCAAAACATTTAAGACGCTTGATGTGTAAGAGTCCAACAGATTATCAACATTAGAACATGGAGGATTTTCAAATCTGATCATTTCCATAAACTGTGTCCTTGTTGTATCATTTATGTGTCTTCTTTGAATAACTCCAGGCCCGACCTCTGGTTTGGGTGTAACAGACAGGTCAAAGAAGACACAAAAATGATCAGACAAAGCAACATCAACAACATTCACATTTGATATATTAACACCTTTTGTAATGACTAGATCTAGAGTGTGGCCTTTGTTGTGAGTCGCTTCACTCACATGCTGAGTTAAACCAAACATTTCAAGAACAGCTCTAAATTCTCTTGCATGCCTGTCATTGGTCACATCCACATGCACATTAAAATCACCTGAAATAACCAAACAATCAAAATCAGTCAGTATAAATGAAAGTAATTCAATAAAATCTTCAATAAAACAATTCTGTGGTGGTTTGTAAATAGAGAGGTCAGGACGTCACTCTTGACCTCAAGATTGTAGAAGAGCGGCTCTTCTCCTGCACGACCATAAGGCTCCTCTCAGGAGAACGACAGCACTGAGCTCCATGCTCTCAGCACAGAGCGATAGAAAACTGTAGTGCCCGACAAATCCACTCCATTGAGGTCCAATAGGAACAGGTGTTTATCATAGTCCAATCAATCAATCAATCAATCAAATTTTATTTGTATAGCGCCTTACAACAGCCAGAAGGTGCCCAGGGCGCTTTCCAGAATAGAAATAAAAGATAGTCCAGGCCCCCCACTCCACGGAGCAAAACGCCCGCCATCTCTGCCCACAGCGGATGTTGGCCATAGAGCAGGCGCTGCACAGTCTGTAAACGGAGTGCGACCACACGGCTGGAGAGATCTATCAATCCCTGTCCTCCTTCATCCACAGGAAGGTAAAGAACAGCTGCCCTCCTCCAGTGGAAGCCCCCCCAGAAGAAATCCACCAGCTTCCTTTGTATGTTCACCACCACAGAGTCCGGAGGCTGCAGGACGGTGAAGCAGTGCCACAAGCAGGAGGCAGCCAGAGTGTTGACCACCAGAGCCCTCCCCCTGTAAGACAACTGGGGCTGGACCCAAGTCCATCGAGACAATCGGGCACTCACCTTTTCCACAAGGCCTTCCCAGTTCTTCGCTTGAAACTGTTCATTTCCCAGGAACACACCCAGGCACTTGATCCCTTCGGTGCTCCACTGCAGTCCTCCAGGAAGAATGGGCCTCGTCTGATGGACCCATTGACCCAACAGGAACCCCTCGCATTTTGTCCAGTTCACTCTTGCAGAGGAGGCACGCCCATAAAGAGACAGTTTTTCCTTTAAAGTCTCTATGTCCTCTTGCCCCGATATACAGACAGTGAGGTCATCTGCATACGCTGAAAGGTGGATGGGCTGTGAGACCTGTTCCACCGTGAGGCCCCTCAGGCCCCTCCTGAGCTGGTGAAGCAGGGGTTCAATAGCTAACACATAGAGCATTCCAGAAAGAGGGCAGCCCTGCCTGATGCCCCTCCGCACCTCCACAGGTCGACTCAGCCCTCCCCCCACTCTGAGCAGCACCGTAGCCCCTGCGTACAGAGCTCCGATCCACGAAGTGAAAGCTGTGGGAAAGCCAAACGCCCTCATGATGTTAAAGAGGTAGCGGTGGTCCACTCTGTCAAAGGGCTTCTCCTGGTCTATTGACAGGAGACCAAGGTCTCGTTTCTTCAGTTTGGCTACTCCGATGATGTCCCTAATGAGGAATAGGCTGTCCATAATGGTACGAACGAGAGAGAGAGAGAGAGAGAGAGAGAGAGAGAGAGAGAGAGAGAGAGACTGAGTCGAGAATGTCTCACAAGAGCCACACTTACACTAAACCAAAGCTTAAAGTGGACCTCTCCTCCTACATGGACTACTGAACGTTTTCTTCTAAAGGTTTGTGTGTGGTTTGTGTGTGGTTTGTGTACGGTTTGTGTACGGTATGGTTTGTGTATGGTTTGTGTACGGTTTGTGTATGGTTTGTGTATGGTTTGTGTACGGTTTGTGTACGGTTTGTGTATGGTTTGTGTATGGTTTGTGTACGGTTTGTGTATGGTTTGTGTATGCTTTGTGTACGGTTTGTGTACGGTTTGTGGTTTGTGTGTGGTTTGTGTACGGTTTGTGTACGGTTTGTGTGTGGTTTGTGGTTTGTGTGTGGTTTGTGTACGGTTTGTGGTTTGTGTGTGGTTTGTGTACGGTTTGTGTGTGGTTTGTGTACGGTTTGTGGTTTGTGTGTGGTTTGTGTACAGTTTGTGTATGGTTTGTGTACGGTTTGTGTATGGTTTGTGTACGGTTTGTGTGTGGTTTGTGTACGGTTTGTGTGTGGTTTGTGTACGGTTTGTGGTTTGTGTGTGGTTTGTGTACGGTTTGTGTACGGTTTGTGTACAGTTTGTGTACGGTTTGTGGTTTGTGTGCGGTTTGTGTACGGTTTGTGGTTTGTGTGCGGTTTGTGTACGGTTTGTGTGTGGTTTGTGTACGGTTTGTGTACGGTTTGTGGTTTGTGTGTGGTTTGTGTACGGTTTGTGTGTGGTTTGTGTACGGTTTGTGTGTGGTTTGTGTACGGTTTGTGGTTTGTGTGTGGTTTGTGTACAGTTTGTGTACGGTTTGTGGTTTGTGTGTGGTTTGTGTACGGTTTGTGGTTTGTGTACAGTTTGTGTACGGTTTACGGTTTGTGTATGGTTTGTGTACGGTTTGTGTATGGTTTGTGTACGGTTTGTGTGTGGTTTGTGTACGGTTTGTGTGTGGTTTGTGTACAGTTTGTGTACGGTTTGTGGTTTGTGTGTGGTCTGTGTAAGGTTTGTGTACGGTTTGTGTATGGTTTGTGTACGGTTTGTGTGTGGTTTGTGTACGGTTTGTGTGTGGTTTGTGTACGGTTTGTGGTTTGTGTGTGGTTTGTGTACGGTTTGTGGTTTGTGTACGGTTTGTGTACAGTTTGTGTACGGTTTGTGGTTTGTGTGCGGTTTGTGTACGGTTTGTGGTTTGTGTGCGGTTTGTGTACGGTTTGTGTGTGGTTTGTGTACGGTTTGTGTACGGTTTGTGGTTTGTGTGTGGTTTGTGTACGGTTTGTGTGTGGTTTGTGTACGGTTTGTGTGTGGTTTGTGTACGGTTTGTGGTTTGTGTGTGGTTTGTGTACAGTTTGTGTACGGTTTGTGGTTTGTGTGTGGTTTGTGTACGGTTTGTGGTTTGTGTACAGTTTGTGTACGGTTTACGGTTTGTGTATGGTTTGTGTACGGTTTGTGTATGGTTTGTGTACGGTTTGTGTGTGGTTTGTGTACGGTTTGTGTGTGGTTTGTGTACAGTTTGTGTACGGTTTGTGGTTTGTGTGTGGTTTGTGTAAGGTTTGTGTACGGTTTGTGTACAGTTTGTGTACGGTTTGTGGTTTGTGTGCGGTTTGTGTACGGTTTGTGGTTTGTGTACGGTTTGTGGTTTGTGTATGGTTTGTGTGCGGTTTATGTACGGTATGGTTTGTGTACGGTTTGTGTGTGGTTTGTGTACGGTTTGTGTGTGGTTTGTGTACGGTTTGTGGTTTGTGTGCGGTTTGTGTACGGTTTGTGTGCGGTATGGTTTGTGTACGGTTTGTGTACGGTATGGTTTGTGTACAGTTTGTGTACGGTTTGTGGTTTGTGTACAGTTTGTGTACGGTTTGTGGTTTGTGTGTGGTTTGTGTACGGTTTGTGTACAGTTTGTGTACGGTTTGTGGTTTGTGTGTGGTTTGTGTACGGTTTGTGTACAGTTTGTGTACGGTTTGTGGTTTGTGTGTGGTTTGTGTACGGTTTGTGTACAGTTTGTGTACGGTTTGTGGTTTGTGTATGGTTTGTGTACGGTTTGTGTACGGTATGGTTTGTGTGCGGTTTGTGTACGGTATGGTTTGTGTACGGTTTGTGTACGGTTTGTGTATGGTTTGTGTACGGTTTGTGTGCGGAATGGTTTGTGTGTGGTTTGTGTACGGTTTGTGGTTTGTGTGTGGTTTGTGTACGGTTTGTGGTTTGTGTGTGGTTTGTGTACAGTTTGTGTACGGTTTGTGTGTGGTTTGTGTGTGGTTTGTTTGTGGTTTTTGTACGGTTTGTGTACGGTTTGTGTACGGTTTGTGGTTTGTGTGTGGTTTGTGTACGGTTTGTGTACAGTTTGTGTACGGTTTGTGGTTTGTGTATGGTTTGTGTAGGGTTTGTGTACGGTATGGTTTGTGTGCGGTTTGTGTACGGTATGGTTTGTGTACGGTTTGTGTACGGTTTGTGTATGGTTTGTGTACGGTTTGTGTGCGGTATGGTTTGTGTGTGGTTTGTGTACGGTTTGTGGTTTGTGTGTGGTTTGTGTACGGTTTGTGGTTTGTGTGTGGTTTGTGTACAGTTTGTGTACGGTTTGTGTACGGTTTGTGTGTGGTTTGTTTGTGGTTTGTGTACGGTTTGTGTACGGTTTGTGTACGGTTTGTGTACGGTTTGTGTACGGTATGGTTTGTGTACGGTTTGTGGTTTGTGTACGGTTTGTGTGTGGTTTGTGTACGGTTTGTGTACGGTTTGTGTACGGTATGGTTTGTGTACGGTTTGTGTACGGTTTGTGTGTGGTTTGTGTGCGGTTTGTGTACGGTTTGTGTACAGTTTGTGTACAGTTTGTGGTTTGTGTGTGGTTTGTGTACGGTTTGTGTACGGTTTGTGGTTTGTGTGTGGTTTGTGTGTGGTTTGTGTGCGGTTTGTGTGCGGTTTGTGTACGGTTTGTGGTTTGTGTGTGGTTTGTGTACGGTTTGTGTACGGTTTGTGGTTTGTGTGTGGTTTGTGTACGGTTTGTGTACAGTTTGTGTACGGTTTGTGGTTTGTGTGTGGTTTGTGTACGGTTTGTGTGCGGTTTGTGGTTTGTGTGTGGTTTGTGTGTGGTTTGTGTACGGTTTGTGTACAGTTTGTGTACGGTTTGTGGTTTGTGTGTGGTTTGTGTACGGTTTGTGTACGGTTTGTGTACGGTTTGTGTGTGGTTTGTGTGCGGTTTGTGGTTTGTGTGTGGTTTGTGTATGGTTTGTGTACGGTTTGTGGTTTGTGTACGGTTTGTGGTTTGTGTACGGTTTGTGTGTGGTTTGTGTGTGGTTTGTGTACAGTTTGTGGTTTGTGTGTGGTTTGTGTATGGTTTGTGTACGGTTTGTGTGTGGTTTGTGTACGGTTTGTGGTTTGTGTATGGTTTGTGTACGGTTTGTGTACGGTTTGTGTGCGGTTTGTGTACGGTTTGTGGTTTGTGTGCGGTTTGTGTGTGGTTTGTGTACAGTTTGTGGTTTGTGTGTGGTTTGTGTACGGTTTGTGTACGGTTTGTGTGTGGTTTGTGTATGGTTTGTGGTTTGTGTATGGTTTGTGTACGGTTTGTGTGTGGTTTGCGTACGGTTTGTGGTTTGTGTGTGGTTTGTGTGTGGTTTGTGTACGGTTTGTGTGCGGTTTGTGTACGGTTTGTGGTTTGTGTGCGGTTTGTGTGTGGTTTGTGTACGGTTTGTGTACGGTTTGTGGTTTGTGTGTGGTTTGTGTGTGGTTTGTGTGCGGTGCGGTGCCCTCACAGGACAAAGAGGTTTCACATGAGAACAACCTTGCAGCTAAATCCTCGTATCCTCTGTGACGTTGTGTGTCTGTTTTCCAGTTCCAGTCCTGACTTCCTGTTTGGTTCGTGCGATTCCCTGGGCTCGATCAAAAAGTGCTGGAGCGTCAAATAATTTTCCTCAAGAAAAAAGTACTGGTCCAAACAATTACTCAAGTAAAAGTAACAAAATACATGGAGAAAATGTTACTCGAGTACTGTGACCGAGTAACTGAGAAAGAGTCTGATGTATTTTCAATGCCACTATAAATTGAGTGAAACTAAACGTGGTATTTCCAAAGCCAATTGCAGAAAATACAGAATAACAAAATAATTCTAAAGTACAAGGTGCAGGAGACAATCTACATCTGTGTTGTTGGTCAAAATGAAGCATTTGCTGCGTAAATATTTACTCACAGTGGAAAATGTAACAATTATTTTTACTCAAGCAAGCTACAGATACATTTTAATATTACTCATGTACAAGTAAAAAGTACCGTATGACAAGATTACTCTAAGAAATACAATTTCTTCAAAAAGTAACTAAGTGTTTTGTCATTGTACAAGTTTACAATGAAATAGTTACTCAAGTACATGTACTTGATTGTCCTCATGAAATGTCCATGTCCGTTTGTTTAATAATCCAATCTCTACAGGGAGCCGGCAGGTTCGAGGGTTGCGGAAAATAAAAGACCTGCACTGTGAATTTAGTTCTAAATGGATCAATGTTCCCAGACTGACATGTAAGTTAAAGTTTAGCAAATAAATATCTCATTGTCTCAAAATGTTTACTTTGCTACATTCTTATTTGTTCAGCTGATGTGTTGCACAAACGACATTATTGATAAAAAACAACATAGATGGTTCACATTAGGTCACGCTCTTCTGGCTTTGTAAAACCACTAACTTCCTTCTTTACCAAATACGCCACATACTGTTTTCTGATTGGTTTATACGCTTGTCAATCACGCCCCTTGGGAATTTGAAGAAATCACCCCTGATCACAGATACACTTCTCTGTAAAGAACAGGAAACGTGTGTATTTCTGGCTGGCCAGGCTAACAGATCCCTTCTATGGCATCCTTTTCACACTTGACAAATAAAAAATTATTCGTAAATCAGAAGTTCTCAGCGACCTCTGCCCATTCATTTTAATGGGCAAGAGCTTCTCTTTCACCCAAAAGGGGGCGCTAACCTTCTCAGTGAGGTAGATGTCGTTCCCATATACAGTGGGGAAAAAGGTATTTAGTCAGCCAAGACTTGTGCAAGTTCTGTAATTTTCACCATAGGTTTACCTCAACTATGAGAGACAAAATAAAAAAATTAAAAAAATCCAGAAAATCACACTGTCTGATTTTTTATGAATTTAGTCACCTACAAACAAGCAAGATTTCTGGCCCAGCGCCTGCCCCAAAACATCACTGCTGTAGAGGAGATCTGCCCCAAAACATCACTGTTCTAGTGGAGATCTGCCCCAAAACATCACTGTTCTAGTGGAGATCTGCCCCAAAACATCACTGTTCTAGAGGAGATCTGCCCCAAAACATCACTGTTCTAGTGGAGATCTGCCCCAAAACATCACTGTTCTAGTGGAGATCTGCCCCAAAACATCACTGTTCTAGTGGAGATCTGCCCCAAAACATCACTGTTCTAGAGGAGATCTGCCCCAAAACATCACTGTTCTAGAGGAGATCTGCCCCAAAACATCACTGTTCTAGTGGAGATCTGCCCCAAAACATCACTGCTCTAGATGAGATCTGCCCAAAAACATCACTGTTAACGAAAGTTATTTTATACACGTAAGTGGATGGGGGTGAAGGATGAGTGATCCTGGGCGGCAAGGCAGGTGAGTGGAGATGGGTACTGGGTGGATGATCCAGACGGAGACACAGACAGAGGACAGATGGCAGTGGTACAGGAACTGATTCCAACAGCTGAACAGAACACGGAAAAAACGCAAGTTAGTGCTAGGCATCAACAAAGGTCTTGCAAAATAGTTCAAAAGCCTGATAGACGATCAATGGATGGATGACGGAACAATCTGGCAGAGGAGTGGAGGTCTCAATCAATCAATCAATCAAACTTTATTTATAGAGCGCTTTTCATACAAAATGTAACACAAAGTGCTTTACAGTGCTTAAAAATCATTAAAAATTATAAAAATCGTCCCCACCAGTAAATATACATAAATAACTACAACCCCACCACCCACCACCCGCACACACAGACACACAGACACATATACGTACAGACAGCCAGCAGTTAAAAGTCTTAAATAAAAATGGACATAGAGTTGAGTACATAAGGCTGGGTACAGATGGACCAAAAGAGGAAACATCATCCAAGGAGCCGTCTGCACCAGGAGCAGCCCATCGGCCACAGCCACAGAGCGCCAACTCAGGGGGCCCGGAGGAGGTGTAGGAGAGACGTCCTATCTCCATCCAGGCACCCCCAGGAGAGCGCCTGCACGGCCACAGCCAACCAGCAGTCCCGGGGCAGAGGGCTCCCTCAGAGGAACCACTAGGAGAACATAAAAAATAAATGAATAAAATAAATAAAAAATAAAAAAATAAAAATTTAATAAGAGATACATTAAAAACAGCTAAAACTGTGCGTGAAATAGCACAGGATAAAAAGAGGGAAAATAAAGAAATAATAGAACTAAAACCGGTAAATAAGGTTAATATAAGTAAATATTAGTTAAAAGCTAAACTAAAAAGGTGGGTCTTGAGCCTGCTCTTAAAAACATGAACGTTCTCTGCGGTCCTGAGCTCCTCTGGCAGGTCGTTCCAGAGGCGAGGGCCATAATATTGGAAAGACACCTCGCCGTGAGTCTTTCTGTTGACTTTAGGAATAACTAGGAGACCCCTGCCAGAGGAGCGAAGGGACCGCGAAGGCTCATATGGTAAAATCAGTTCTGAAAGATAAGAAGGACCAAGACCATTAAGACATTTAAAAACCATTAAAAGAACTTTAAAATGGATCCTGAAACACACGGGGAGCCAATGCAGCGACTCTAAAACCGGTGTAATGTGGTCCCGCCTCCTGGTCTTCGTCAGGACACGAGCTGCTGAATTTTGTAAAAGTTGTAAACCTGAGATACTCTTTTTGGGAAGACCAGAAAGCAGGGCATTACAGTAGTCGATACGACTGGTGATAAAAGCATGCATTAGCGTCTCCGTGTTGGCCCGAGAGAGAATGGGGCGGACTCTGGCTATGTTCTTTAGATGGTAAAAACCTATCTTTGTGATATTCTTAATGTGTGGAATTAAAGTCAGCTCAGAGTCAAAAATCACACCCAGGTTCTTCACCTGTGAGGAAGGATTAAAAGACAATGACTGTAGTTTGGGTAAAAGTTTCTCTCTCTGGGCCTCAGGACCGATGACTAAAACTTCAGTTTTGTCCTGGTTAAGCTGGAGAAAGTTTTCTGCCATCCAGGATTTGATATCTAAAATGCAGTTAAAAAGTGCATCCATTGGCCTGGTGTCCTCAGGAGACATGGAGATGTACAACTGTGTATCGTCAGCGTAACTATGAAAGTTGACTCCATGTCTCCTGATGACATCACCAAGAGGGAGCATATACAGGTTAAAAAGCACTGGGCCTAAAATCGAACCCTGGGGCACACCACATGTAATTTTATGGACCTTGGAGGAGCAAGTATCCACACTTACCATGAATGTCCTGTCTGTGAGGTAGGATGTAAACCATTTGTGGACAGCACCAGAGAGGCCGATGTGTTTTAAACGAGTTAAAAGAATAGTATGGTCGACTGTATCAAAAGCGGCGTTCAGATCCAGTAGAACCAACACTGTCAGCCTTTTGGAATCATAATTTAATCTAAAATCGTTTAAAATCTTTAAAAGGGCTGTCTCTGTGCTGTGGTTTACCCTAAAGCCAGACTGAAATTTCTCAAGGACGTTATGTGCATTTATAAAGTCGCTAAGTTGGGTAAAAACAAGTTTTTCTAAGATTTTGCTTAAAAATGGTAAGTTGGATACCGGTCTAAAGTTGTTAAAATCATTACGGTCCAAATTGCTCTTCTTCAGCAGAGGCCTCACCACCGCCCCCTTAAAGGCAGCAGGGAAGACCCCCGTCTGAAGAGAGCAATTCATCATGTGTAAAAGCTCATCTCTAAGAGATCCATAAAACGTTTTAAAAAACGGGGTTGGAACCGGGTCTAAAGGACATGTGGTGGGCCTCACTGAGGAGAAAACTTTATCAAGCATCTCAGCATTAACCTGGACAAAACTGTGCAGCGTTTCCTCTGGAACAAGTAGACAACCAGATGTATTTAAAACAGTGTTATTTTGAGTAGATAAAATATTACATCTTATAGTGTCTATCTTTCCCCTGAAGTGGTCTGCAAACGCCTCGCAAAGGGAGTCACTTGGAGTAAAATTGGTCTTGTTAAAATCAGGATTGATCAGATGTTCTATTGTAGAGAAGAGTACCTTGGGATTGTTTTTATTATTGTTGATCATTTTTGAGAAGTAGTTGTTTCTTGTGTTTCTTACTGTGTTATTGTAGGTTGTTTGTTGTTCACGGAAGATTTGGTAGTTTATGGTAATTTTGTGTTTTCTCCATTTTCTCTCTGCCACCCTGCATTGTCTTTTGAGTTGTTTGATTTCCTCATTCCTCCATCTGGTGGACTTTTCTACAGAGTTGATAGCATGATGAGATACAGGTGTGGAGCACAGCAGGTGAGTAATGAGGGAACCGCCAAACAAGGTAAACACACAAAGGGAGGGGGAGATGGAGAGGGAAGGGAGTGCCCGGACAGGACCATAACAAAAACACCACTGCTCTAGGAGAGATCTGCCCCAAAACACCACTGCTCTAGAGGAGATCTGCCCCAAAACACCACTGCTCTAGAGGAGCTGTGCCCCAAAACACCACTGCTCTAGAGGAGCTCTGCCCAAAAACACCTCTGCTCTAGAGGAGCTCTGCCCCAAAACACCACTGCTCTAGAGGAGCTCTGCCCCAAAACACCACTGCTCTAGAGGAGCTCTGCCCAAAAAACATTGCTGCTCTAGAGGAGCTCTGCCCCAAAACACCACTGCTCTAGAGGAGCTCTGCTCTAGAGGAGCTCTGCCCAAAAAACATTGTTGCTCTAGAGGAGATCTGCCCCAAAACATCACTGCTCTAGGAGAGATCTGCCCCAAAACACCTCTGCTCTAGAGGAGATCGGCCCCAAAAAACATTGCTGCTCTAGAGGAGATCTGCCCCAAAACATCACTGCTCTAGAGGAGCTCTGCCCCAAAACATCACTGCTCTAGGAGAGATCTGCCCCAAAACATCACTGCTCTAGAGGAGCTCTGCCCCAAAACATCACTGCTCTAGAGGAGATCGGCCCCAAAAAACATTGCTGCTCTAGAGGAGATCTGCCCCAAAACACCACTGCTCTAGGAGAGATCTGCCCCAAAACACCTCTGCTCTAAAGGAGATCGGCCCCCAAAAACATTGCTGCTCTAGAGGAGCTCTGCCCCAAAACACCACTGCTCTAGAGGAGATCTGCCCAAAAAACATTGCTGCTCTAGAGGAGATCTGCCCCAAAACATCACTGCTCTAGGAGAGATCTGCCCCAAAACACGTCTGCTCTAGGAGAGATCTGCCCAAAAACACGTCTGCTCTAGAGGAGATCGGCCCCAAAAAACATTGCTGCTCTAGAGGAGATCTGCCCCAAAACACCACTGCTCTAGAGGAGCTCTGCCCAAAAAACATTGCTGCTCTAGAGGAGATCTGCCCCAAAACATCACTGCTCTAGGAGAGATCTGACCCAAAACACGTCTGCTCTAGGAGAGATCTGCCCCAAAACACATCTGCTCTAGAGGAGATCGGCCCCAAAAAACATTGCTGCTCTAGAGGAGATCTGCCCCAAAACACCACTGCTCTAGAGGAGATCTGCCCCAAAACATCACTGCTCTAGAGGAGCTCTGCCCCAAAACATCACTGCTCTAGAGGAGCTCTGCCCCAAAACATCACTGCTCTAGAGGAGATCTGCCCCAAAACATCACTGCTCTAGAGGAGCTCTGCCCCAAAACATCACTGCTCTAGGAGAGATCTGCCCCAAAACATCACTGCTCTAGAGGAGCTCTGCCCCAAAACATCACTGCTCTAGAGGAGATCGGCCCCAAAAAACATTGCTGCTCTAGAGGAGATCTGCCCAAAACACCACTGCTCTAGGAGAGATCTGCCCCAAAACACCTCTGCTCTAAAGGAGATCGGCCCAAAAAACATTGCTGCTCTAGAGGAGCTCTGCCCCAAAACACCACTGCTCTAGAGGAGATCTGCCCCAAAACACGTCTGCTGTAGGAGAGATCTGCCCAAAAACACGTCTGCTCTAGAGATCGGCCCCCAAAAAACATTGCTGCTCTAGAGGAGATCTGCCCCAAAACACCACTGCTCTAGAGGAGCTCTGCCCAAAAAACATTGCTGCTCTAGAGGAGATCTGCCCCAAAACATCACTGCTCTAGGAGAGATCTGACCCAAAACACGTCTGCTCTAGGAGAGATCTGCCCCAAAACACATCTGCTCTAGAGGAGATCGGCCCAAAAAAAACATTGCTGCTCTAGAGGAGATCTGCCCCAAAACACCACTGCTCTAGAGGAGATCTGCCCCAAAACATCACTGCTCTAGAGGAGCTCTGCCCCAAAACATCACTGCTCTAGAGGAGATCTGCCCCAAAACATCACTGCTCTAGAGGAGCTCTGCCCCAAAACATCACTGCTCTAGGAGAGATCTGCCCCAAAACATCACTGCTCTAGAGGAGCTCTGCCCCAAAACATCACTGCTCTAGAGGAGATCGGCCCCAAAAAACATTGCTGCTCTAGAGGAGATCTGCCCAAAACACCACTGCTCTAGGAGAGATCTGCCCCAAAACACCTCTGCTCTAAAGGAGCTCGGCCCCCAAAAACATTGCTGCTCTAGAGGAGCTCTGCCCCAAAACACCACTGCTCTAGAGGAGATCTGCCCCAAAACACGTCTGCTCTAGGAGAGATCTGCCCAAAAACACGTCTGCTCTAGAGGAGATCGGCCCCAAAAAACATTGCTGCTCTAGAGGAGATCTGCCCCAAAACACCACTGCTCTAGAGGAGCTCTGCCCAAAAAACATTGCTGCTCTAGAGGAGATCTGCCCCAAAACATCACTGCTCTAGGAGAGATCTGACCCAAAACACGTCTGCTCTAGGAGAGATCTGCCCCAAAACACATCTGCTCTAGAGGAGATCGGCCCCAAAAAACATTGCTGCTCTAGAGGAGATCTGCCCCAAACATCACTGCTCTAGAGGAGCTCTGCCCCAAAACACCACTGCTCTAGAGGAGCTCTGCCTCAAAACACACTGCTCTAGAGGAGCTCTGCCCAAAAAAACATTGCTGCTCAGAGGAGCTCTGCCCCAAAACACCACTGCTCTAGAGGAGCTTTGCTCTAGAGGAGCTCTGCCCCAAAAAACATTGCTGCTCTAGAGGAGATCTGCCCCAAAACATCACTGCTCTAGGAGAGATCTGCCCCACAACACCTCTGCTCTAGAGGAGATCGGCCCAAAAAACATTGCTGCTCTAGAGGAGATTTGCCCCAAAACATCACTGCTCTAGAGGAGATCTTCCCCAAAACACCACTGCTCTAGAGGAGCTCTGCCCAAAAAACATTGCTGCTCTAGAGGAGATCTGCCCAAAAACACCTCTGCTCTAGAGGAGATCTGCCCCAAAACACCACTCCTCTAGAGGAGCTCTGCCCCAAAACACCACTGCTCTAGAGGAGATCGGCCCCAAAAAAAAACATTGCTGCTCTAGAGGAGATTTGCCCCAAAACATCACTGCTCTAGAGGAGATCTGCCCCAAAACACCACTGCTCTAGAGGATCTCTGCCCAAAAAACATTGCTGCTCTAGAGGAGATCTGCCCAAAAACACCTCTGCTCTAGAGGAGATCTGCCCCAAAACACCACTGCTCTAGAGGAGCTCTGCCCCAAAACACCACTGCTCTAGAGGAGATCTCCCCCAAAACACAACTGCTCTATAGGAGCTCTGCCCAAAACACCACTGCTCTAGAGGAGCTCTGCCCAAAAAAACATCACTGCTCTAGAGGAGATCTGCCCCAAAACATCACTGCTTTAGAGGAGCTCTGCCCCAAAAACACCACTGCTCTAGAGGAGCTCTGCCCCAAAACACCACTGCTCTAGAGGAGATCTGCCCCAAAACATCACTGCTCTAGAGGAGCTCTGCCCCAAAACACCACTGCCCTAGAGGAGATCTGCCCCAAAACATCACTGCTCTAGAGGAGCTCTGCCCCAAAACATCACTGCTCTAGAGGAGATCTGCCCAAAACATCACTGCTCTAGAGGAGCTCTGCCCAAAACACACTGCTCTAGAGGAGATCTGCCCAAAACATCACTGCTCTAGAGGTGATCTGCCCCAAAACATCACTGCTCTAGGAGAGATCTGCCGCAAAACATCACTGCTCTAGGAGAGATCTGCCCCAAAACACGTCTGCTCTAAAGGAGATCGGCCCCAAAAAACATTGCTGCTCTAGAGGAGATCTGCCCCAAAACATCACTGCTCTAGAGAAGATCTGCCCCAAAACACCTCTGCTCTAGAGGAGATCTGCCCCAAAACACCACTCCTCTAGAGGAGCTCTGCCCCAAAACACCACTGCTCTAGAGGAGATCGGCCCCAAAAAAACATTGCTGCTCTAGAGGAGATTTGCCCCAAAACATCACTGCTCTAGAGGAGATCTGCCCAAAACACCGCTGCTCTAGAGGATCTCTGCCCAAAAAACATTGCTGCTCTAGAGGAGCTCTGCCCCAAAACACCTCTGCTCTAGAGGAGATCTGCCCCAAAACACCACTGCTCTAGAGGAGCTCTGCCCCAAAACACCACTGCTCTAGAGGAGCTCTGCCCAAAAAACATTGCTGCTCTAGAGGAGCTCTGCCCCAAAACACCACTGCTCTAGAGGAGCTTTGCTCTAGAGGAGCTCTGCCCAAAAAACATTGCTGCTCTAGAGGAGATCTGCCCAAAACATCACTGCTCTAGGAGAGATCTGCCCCAAAACACCTCTGCTCTAGAGATCGGCCCAAAAAACATTGCTGCTCTAGAGGAGATTTGCCCCAAAACATCACTGCTCTAGAGGAGATCTTCCCCAAAACACCACTGCTCTAGAGGAGCTCTGCCCAAAAAACATCACTGCTCTAGAGGAGATCTGCCCCAAAACATCACTGCTCTAGGAGAGATCTGACGCAAAACATCACTGCTCTAGGAGAGATCGGCCCCAAAACATGTCTGCTCTAAAGGAGATCGGCCCAAAAACATTGCTGCTCTAGAGGAGATCTGCCCCAAAACATCACTGCTCTAGAGAAGATCTGCCCCAAAACACCACTGCTCTAGAGGAGGTCTGCCCAAAAAACATTGCTGCTCTAGAGGAGATCTGCCCAAAAACACCTCTGCTCTAGAGGAGATCTGCCCCAAAACACCACTGCTCTAGAGGAGCTCTGCCCCAAAACACCACTGCTCTAGAGGAGATCTGCCCCAAAACACCACTGCTCTAGAGGAGATCTGCCCCAAAACATCACTGCTCTAGAGGAGCTCTGCCCCAAAACACCACTGCTCTAGAGGAGCTCTGCCTCAAAACACCACTGCTCTAGAGGAGCTCTGCCCAAAAAACATTGCTGCTCTAGAGGAGCTCTGCCCCAAAACACCACTGCTCTAGAGGAGCTTTGCTCTAGAGGAGCTCTGCCCAAAAAACATTGCTGCTCTAGAGGAGATCTGCCCCAAAACATCACTGCTCTAGGAGAGATCTGCCCCAAAACACCTCTGCTCTAGAGGAGATCGGCCCCAAAAAACATTGCTGCTCTAGAGGAGATTTGCCCCAAAACATCACTGCTCTAGAGGAGATCTTCCCCAAAACACCACTGCTCTAGAGGAGCTCTGCCCAAAAAACATTGCTGCTCTAGAGGAGATCTGCCCAAAAACACCTCTGCTCTAGAGAAGATCTGCCCCAAAACACCACTCCTCTAGAGGAGCTCTGCCCCAAAACACCACTGCTCTAGAGGAGATCGGCCCCAAAAAAACATTGCTGCTCTAGAGGAGATTTGCCCCAAAACATCACTGCTCTAGAGGAGATCTGCCCCAAAACACCACTGCTCTAGAGGATCTCTGCCCAAAAAACATTGCTGCTCTAGAGGAGATCTGCCCAAAAACACCTCTGCTCTAGAGGAGATCTGCCCCAAAACACCACTGCTCTAGAGGAGCTCTGCCCCAAAACACCACTGCTCTAGAGGAGATCTCCCCCAAAACACAACTGCTCTATAGGAGCTCTGCCCCAAAACACCACTGCTCTAGAGGAGCTCTGCCCCAAAACACCACTGCCCTAGAGGAGCTCTGCCCCAAAACACCACTGCTCTAGAGGCGCTCTGCCCAAAAAACATTGCTGCTCTAGAGGAGCTCTGCCCCAAAACACCACTGCTCTAGAGGAGCTTTGCTCTAGAGGAGCTCTGCCCAAAAAACATTGCTGCTCTAGAGGAGATCTGCCCCAAAACATCACTGCTCTAGGAGAGATCTGCCCCAAAACACCTCTGCTCTAGAGGAGATCGGCCCCAAAAAACATTGCTGCTCTAGAGGAGATTTGCCCCAAAACATCACTGCTCTAGAGGAGATCTTCCCCAAAACACAACTGCTCTAGAGGAGCTCTGCCCAAAAAACATCACTGCTCTAGAGGAGATCTGCCCCAAAACATCACTGCTCTAGGAGAGATCTGCCGCAAAACATCACTGCTCTAGGACAGATCGGCCCCAAAACACGTCTGCTCTAAAGGAGATCGGCCCCAAAAACATTGCTGCTCTAGAGGAGATCTGCCCCAAAACATCACTGCTCTAGAGAAGATCTGCCCCAAAACACCACTGCTCTAGAGGAGCTCTGCCCAAAAAACATTGCTGCTCTAGAGGAGATCTGCCCAAAAACACCTCTGCTCTAGAGGAGATCTGCCCCAAAACACCACTGCTCTAGAGGAGCTCTGCCCCAAAACACCACTGCTCTAGAGGAGATCTGCCACGAAACACCACTGCTCTAGAGGAGCTTTGCTCTAGAGGAGCTCTGCCCAAAAAACATTGCTGCTCTAGAGGAGATCTGCCCCAAAACATCACTGCTCTAGGAGAGATCTGCCCCAAAACACCTCTGCTCTAGAGGAGATCGGCCCCAAAAAACATTGCTGCTCTAGAGGAGATTTGCCCCAAAACATCACTGCTCTAGAGGAGATCTTCCCCAAAACACCACTGCTCTAGAGGAGCTCTGCCCAAAAAACATTGCTGCTCTAGAGGAGATCTGCCCAAAAACACCTCTGCTCTAGAGGAGATCTGCCCCAAAACACCACTCCTCTAGAGGAGCTCTGCCCCAAAACACCACTGCTCTAGAGGAGATCGGCCCCAAAAAAACATTGCTGCTCTAGAGGAGATTTGCCCCAAAACATCACTGCTCTAGAGGATCTCTGCCCAAAAAACATTGCTGCTCTAGAGGAGATCGGCCCCCAAAAACATTGCTGCTCTAGAGGAGCTCTGCCCCAAAACACCACTGCTCTAGAGGAGATCTGCCCAAAAAACATTGCTGCTCTAGAGGAGATCTGCCCCAAAACACAACTGCTCTATAGGAGCTCTGCCCCAAAACACCACTGCTCTAGAGGAGCTCTGCCCAAAAAAACATCACTGCTCTAGAGGAGATCTGCCCCAAAACATCACTGCTTTAGAGGAGCTCTGCCCCAAAACACCACTGCTCTAGAGGAGCTCTGCCCCAAAACACCACTGCTCTAGAGGAGATCTGCCCCAAAACATCACTGCTCTAGAGGAGCTCTGCCCCAAAACACCACTGCCCTAGAGGAGATCTGCCCCAAAACATCACTGCTCTAGAGGAGCTCTGCCCCAAAACATCACTGCTCTAGAGGAGATCTGCCCCAAAACATCACTGCTCTAGAGGAGCTCTGCCCCAAAACACCACTGCTCTAGAGGAGATCTGCCCCAAAACATCACTGCTCTAGAGGAGATCTGCCCCAAAACATCACTGCTCTAGGAGAGATCTGCCGCAAAACATCACTGCTCTAGGAGAGATCTGCCCCAAAACACGTCTGCTCTAAAGGAGATCGGCCCCAAAAAACATTGCTGCTATAGAGGAGATCTGCCCCAAAACATCACTGCTCTAGAGAAGATCTGCCCCAAAACACCTCTGCTCTAGAGGAGATCTGCCCCAAAACACCACTCCTCTAGAGGAGCTCTGCCCCAAAACACCACTGCTCTAGAGGAGATCGGCCCCAAAAAACATTGCTGCTCTAGAGGAGATTTGCCCCAAAACATCACTGCTCTAGAGGAGATCTGCCCCAAAACACCGCTGCTCTAGAGGATCTCTGCCCAAAAAACATTGCTGCTCTAGAGGAGCTCTGCCCCAAAACACCTCTGCTCTAGAGGAGATCTGCCCCAAAACACCACTGCTCTAGAGGAGCTCTGCCCAAAAAACATTGCTGCTCTAGAGGAGCTCTGCCCCAAAACACCACTGCTCTAGAGGAGCTTTGCTCTAGAGGAGCTCTGCCCAAAAAACATTGCTGCTCTAGAGGAGATCTGCCCCAAAACATCACTGCTCTAGGAGAGATCTGCCCCAAAACACCTCTGCTCTAGAGATCGGCCCCAAAAAACATTGCTGCTCTAGAGGAGATTTGCCCCAAAACATCACTGCTCTAGAGGAGATCTTCCCCAAAACACCACTGCTCTAGAGGAGCTCTGCCCAAAAAACATCACTGCTCTAGAGGAGATCTGCCCCAAAACATCACTGCTCTAGGAGAGATCTGCCGCAAAACATCACTGCTCTAGGAGAGATCGGCCCCAAAACACGTCTGCTCTAAAGGAGATCGGCCCCAAAAACATTGCTGCTCTAGAGGAGATCTGCCCCAAAACATCACTGCTCTAGAGAAGATCTGCCCCAAAACACCACTGCTCTAGAGGAGGTCTGCCCAAAAAACATTGCTGCTCTAGAGGAGATCTGCCCAAAAACACCTCTGCTCTAGAGGAGATCTGCCCCAAAACACCACTGCTCTAGAGGAGATCTGCCCCAAAACACCACTGCTCTAGAGGAGATCTGCCCCAAAACATCACTGCTCTAGAGGAGCTCTGCCCCAAAACACCACTGCTCTAGAGGAGCTCTGCCTCAAAACACCACTGCTCTAGAGGAGCTCTGCCCAAAAAACATTGCTGCTCTAGAGGAGCTCTGCCCCAAAACACCACTGCTCTAGAGGAGCTTTGCTCTAGAGGAGCTCTGCCCAAAAAACATTGCTGCTCTAGAGGAGATCTGCCCCAAAACATCACTGCTCTAGGAGAGATCTGCCCCAAAACACCTCTGCTCTAGAGGAGATCGGCCCCAAAAAACATTGCTGCTCTAGAGGAGATTTGCCCCAAAACATCACTGCTCTAGAGGAGATCTTCCCCAAAACACCACTGCTCTAGAGGAGCTCTGCCCAAAAAACATTGCTGCTCTAGAGGAGATCTGCCCAAAAACACCTCTGCTCTAGAGGAGATCTGCCCCAAAACACCACTCCTCTAGAGGAGCTCTGCCCCAAAACACCACTGCTCTAGAGGAGATCGGCCCCAAAAAACATTGCTGCTCTAGAGATTTGCCCCAAAACATCACTGCTCTAGAGGAGATCTGCCCCAAAACACCACTGCTCTAGAGGATCTCTGCCCAAAAAACATTGCTGCTCTAGAGGAGATCTGCCCAAAAACACCTCTGCTCTAGAGGAGATCTGCCCCAAAACACCACTGCTCTAGAGGAGCTCTGCCCCAAAACACCACTGCTCTAGAGGAGATCTCCCCCAAAACACAACTGCTCTATAGGAGCTCTGCCCCAAAACACCACTGCTCTAGAGGAGCTCTGCCCCAAAACACCACTGCCCTAGAGGAGCTCTGCCCCAAAACACCACTGCTCTAGAGGAGCTCTGCCCAAAAAACATTGCTGCTCTAGAGGACCTCTGCCCCAAAACACCACTGCTCTAGAGGAGCTTTGCTCTAGAGGAGCTCTGCCCAAAAAACATTGCTGCTCTAGAGGAGATCTGCCCCAAAACATCACTGCTCTAGGAGAGATCTGCCCCAAAACACCTCTGCTCTAGAGGAGATCGGCCCCAAAAAACATTGCTGCTCTAGAGGAGATTTGCCCCAAAACATCACTGCTCTAGAGGAGATCTTCCCCAAAACACAACTGCTCTAGAGGAGCTCTGCCCAAAAAACATCACTGCTCTAGAGGAGATCTGCCCCAAAACATCACTGCTCTAGGAGAGATCTGCCGCAAAACATCACTGCTCTAGGAGAGATCGGCCCCAAAACACGTCTGCTCTAAAGGAGATCGGCCCCAAAAACATTGCTGCTCTAGAGGAGATCTGCCCCAAAACATCACTGCTCTAGAGAAGATCTGCCCCAAAACACCACTGCTCTAGAGGAGCTCTGCCCAAAAAACATTGCTGCTCTAGAGGAGATCTGCCCAAAAACACCTCTGCTCTAGAGGAGATCTGCCCCAAAACACCACTGCTCTAGAGGAGCTCTGCCCCAAAACACCACTGCTCTAGAGGAGATCTGCCCCGAAACACCACTGCTCTAGAGGAGCTTTGCTCTAGAGGAGCTCTGCCCAAAAAACATTGCTGCTCTAGAGGAGATCTGCCCCAAAACATCACTGCTCTAGGAGAGATCTGCCCCAAAACACCTCTGCTCTAGAGGAGATCGGCCCCAAAAAACATTGCTGCTCTAGAGGAGATTTGCCCCAAAACATCACTGCTCTAGAGGAGATCTTCCCCAAAACACCACTGCTCTAGAGGAGCTCTGCCCAAAAAACATTGCTGCTCTAGAGGAGATCTGCCCAAAAACACCTCTGCTCTAGAGGAGATCTGCCCCAAAACACCACTCCTCTAGAGGAGCTCTGCCCCAAAACACCACTGCTCTAGAGGAGATCGGCCCCAAAAAAACATTGCTGCTCTAGAGGAGATTTGCCCCAAAACATCACTGCTCTAGAGGATCTCTGCCCAAAAAACATTGCTGCTCTAGAGGAGATCTGCCCCCAAAACACCACTGCTCTAGAGGAGCTCTGCCCCAAAACACCACTGCTCTAGAGGAGATCTGCCCCAAAACACAACTGCTCTATAGGAGCTCTGCCCCAAAACACCACTGCTCTAGAGGAGCTCTGCCCAAAAAAACATCACTGCTCTAGAGGAGATCTGCCCCAAAACATCACTGCTTTAGAGGAGCTCTGCCCCAAAACACCACTGCTCTAGAGGAGATCTGCCCCAAAACATCACTGCTCTAGGAGAGATCTGCCGCAAAACATCACTGCTCTAGGAGAGATCTGCCCCAAAACACGTCTGCTCTAAAGGAGATCGGCCCCAAAAAACATTGCTGCTATAGAGGAGATCTGCCCCAAAACATCACTGCTCTAGAGAAGATCTGCCCCAAAACACCACTGCTCTAGTGGAGATCTGCCCAAAAACACCTCTGCTCTAGAGGAGATCTGCCCCAAAACACCACTCCTCTAGAGGAGCTCTGCCCCAAAACACCACTGCTCTAGAGGAGATCGGCCCCAAAAAAACATTGCTGCTCTAGAGGAGATTTGCCCCAAAACATCACTGCTCTAGAGGAGATCTGCCCCAAAACACCACTGCTCTAGAGGATCTCTGCCCAAAAAACATTGCTGCTCTAGAGGAGATCTGCCCAAAAACACCTCTGCTCTAGAGGAGATCTGCCCCAAAACACCACTGCTCTAGAGGAGCTCTGCCCCAAAACACCACTGCTCTAGAGGAGATCTCCCCCAAAACACAACTGCTCTATAGGAGCTCTGCCCCAAAACACCACTGCTCTAGAGGAGATCTGCCCCAAAACACCACTGCTCTAGAGGAGATCTGCCCCAAAACATCACTGCTCTAGAGGAGCTCTGCCCCAAAACACCACTGCTCTAGAGAAGATCTGCCCCAAAACACCACTGCTCTAGAGGAGATCTGCCCAAAAACACCTCTGCTCTAGAGGAGATCTGCCCCAAAACACCACTGCTCTAGAAGAGCTCTGCCCCAAAACACCACTGCTCTAGAGGAGATCGGCCCCAAAACATCACTGCTCTAGAGGAGCTCTGCCCCAAAACACCACTGCCCTAGAGGAGATCTGCCCCAAAACATCACTGCTCTAGAGGAGCTCTGCCCCAAAACATCACTGCTCTAGAGAAGATCTGCCCCAAATCACCACTGCTCTAGAGGAGATCTGCCCAAAAACACCTCTGCTCTAGAGGAGATCTGCCCCAAAACACCATTGCCCTAGAGGAGATCTGCCCCAAAACATCACTGCTCTAGAGGAGATCTGCCCCAAAACATCACTGCTCTAGAGAAGATCTGCCCCAAAACACCACTGCTCTAGAGGAGATCTGCCCAAAAACACCTCTGCTCTAGAGGAGATCTGCCCCAAAACACCACTCCTCTAGAGGAGCTCTGCCCCAAAACACCACTGCTCTAGAGGAGATCGGCCCCAAAAAAACATTGCTGCTCTAGAGGAGATTTGCCCCAAAACATCACTGCTCTAGAGGAGATCTGCCCCAAAACACCACTGCTCTAGAGGATCTCTGCCCAAAAAACATTGCTGCTCTAGAGGAGATCTGCCCAAAAACACCTCTGCTCTAGAGGAGATCTGCCCCAAAACACCACTGCTCTAGAGGAGCTCTGCCCCAAAACACCACTGCTCTAGAGGAGATCTCCCCCAAAACACAACTGCTCTATAGGAGCTCTGCCCCAAAACACCACTGCTCTAGAGGAGCTCTGCCCAAAAAAACATCACTGCTTTAGAGGAGCTCTGCCCCAAAACACCACTGCTCTAGAGGAGATCTGCCCCAAAACACCACTGCTCTAGAGGAGATCTGCCCCAAAACATCACTGCTCTAGAGGAGCTCTGCCCCAAAACACCACTGCCCTAGAGGAGATCTGCCCCAAAACATCACTGCTCTAGAGGAGCTCTGCCCCAAAACATCACTGCTCTAGAGGAGATCTGCCCCAAAACATCACTGCTCTAGAGGAGCTCTGCCCCAAAACACCACTGCTCTAGATGAGATCTGCCCCAAAACATCACTGCTCTAGAGGAGATCTGCCCCAAAACATCACTGCTCTAGGAGAGATCTGCCGCAAAACATCACTGCTCTAGGAGAGATCTGCCCCAAAACACGTCTGCTCTAAAGGAGATCGGCCCCAAAAAACATTGCTGCTCTAGAGGAGATCTGCCCCAAAACATCACTGCTCTAGAGGAGATCTGCCCAAAAACACCTCTGCTCTAGAGGAGATCTGCCCCAACACACCACTCCTCTAGAGGAGCTCTGCCCCAAAACACCACTGCTCTAGAGGAGATCGGCCCCAAAAAACATTGCTGCTCTAGAGGAGATTTGCCCCAAAACATCACTGCTCTAGAGGAGATCTGCCCCAAAACACCGCTGCTCTAGAGGATCTCTGCCCAAAAAACATTGCTGCTCTAGAGGAGATCTGCCCCAAAACACCTCTGCTCTAGAGGAGATCTGCCCTAAAACACCTCTGCTCTAGAGGAGCTCTGCCCCAAAACACCACTGCTCTAGAGGAGATCTCCCCCAAAACACCACTGCTCTAGAGGAGCTCTGCCCCAAAACACCACTGCTCTAGAGGAGCTCTGCCCAAAAAACATTGCTGCTCTAGAGGAGATCTGCCCAAAAACACCTCTGCTCTAGAGGAGATCTGCCCCAAAACACCACTCCTCTAGAGGAGCTCTGCCCCAAAACACCACTGCTCTAGAGGAGATCGGCCCCAAAAAAACATTGCTGCTCTAGAGGAGATTTGCCCCAAAACATCACTGCTCTAGAGGAGATCTGCCCCAAAACATCACTGCTCTAGAGGAGATCTGCCCAAAAAACATTGCTGCTCTAGAGGAGCTCTGCCCCAAAAACACCACTGCTCTAGAGGAGCTTTGCTCTAGAGGAGCTCTGCCCAAAAAATATTGCTGCTCTAGAGGAGATCTGCCCCAAAACATCACTGGCTCTAGGAGAGATCTGCCCCAAAACACCTCTGCTCTAGAGGAGATCGGCCCCAAAAAACATTGCTGCTCTAGAGGAGATTTGCCCCAAAACATCACTGCTCTAGAGGAGATCTTCCCCAAAAACCCACTGCTCTAGAGGAGATCGGCCCAAAAAACATTGCTGCTCTAGAGGAGATTTGCCCCAAAACATCACTGCTCTAGAGGAGATCTGCCCCAAAACACCACTGCTCTAGAGGAGCTCTGCCCCAAAACACCACTGCTCTAGAGGAGATCTCCCCCAAACACCACTGCTCTAGAGGAGCTCTGCCCGAAAAAAAACCACTGCTCTAGAGGAGCTCTGCCCAAAAAAACATTGCTGCTCTAGAGGAGATCTGCCCCAAAACATCACTGCTCTAGGAGAGATCTGCCCCAAAACACCTCTGCTCTAGAGGAGATCGGCCCCAAAAAACATTGCTGCTCTAGAGGAGATCTGACCAAAAACATCACTGCTCTAGAGGAGATCTCCCCCAAAACACCACTGCTCTAGAGGAGCTCTGCCCGAAAAAAACCACTGCTCTAGAGGAGCTCTGCCCAAAAAAACATTGCTGCTCTAGAGGAGATCTGCCCCAAAACATCACTGCTCTAGGAGAGATCTGCCCCAAAACACCTCTGCTCTAGAGGAGATCGGCCCCAAAAAACATTGCTGCTCTAGAGGAGATCTGACCAAAAACATCACTGCTCTAGAGGAGATCTGCCCCAAAACATCACTGCTTTAGAGGAGCTCTGCCCCAAAACACCACTGCTCTAGAGGAGATCTGCCCCAAAACACCACTGCTCTAGAGGAGATCTGCCCCAAAACATCACTGCTCTAGAGGAGATCTGCCCCAAAACACCACTGCTCTAGAGGAGCTCTGCCCCAAAACACCACTGCTCTAGAGGAGCTCTGCCCAAAAAACATTGCTGCTCTAGAGGAGCTCTGCCCCAAAAACACCACTGCTCTAGAGGAGCTTTGCTCTAGAGGAGCTCTGCCCAAAAAACATCACTGCTCTAGAGGAGCTCTGCCCCAAAACACCACTGCTCTAGAGGAGCTCTGCCCAAAAAACACCACTGCTCTAGAGGAGCTCTGCCCAAAAAACATTGCTGCTCTAGAGGAGCTTTGCTCTAGAGGAGCTCTGCCCAAAAAAACATTGCTGCTCTAGAGGAGATCTGCCCCAAAACATCACTGCTCTAGGAGAGATCTGCCCCAAAACACCTCTGCTCTAGAGGAGATCGGCCCCAAAAAACATTGCTGCTCTAGAGGAGATCTGCCCCAAAACACCTCTGCTCTAGAGGAGATCGGCTCCAAAAAACATTGCTGCTCTAGAGGAGATCTGCCCCAAAACACGACTGCTCTAGAGGAGATCTGCCCCAAAACATGACTGCTCTAGAGGAGATCTGCCCAAAAAACATTGCTGCTCTAGAGGAGCTCTGCCCCAAAACACCACTGCTCTAGAGGAGCTTTGCTCTAGAGGAGCTCTGCCCAAAAAACATTGCTGCTCTAGAGGAGATCTGCCCCAAAACATCACTGCTCTAGGAGAGATCTGCCCCAAAACACCTCTGCTCTAGAGGAGATCGGCCCCAAAAAACATTGCTGCTCTAGAGGAGATCTGCCCCAAAACACCTCTGCTCTAGAGGAGATCGGCTCCAAAAAACATTGCTGCTCTAGAGGAGATCTGCCCCAAAACACGACTGCTCTAGAGGAGATCTGCCCCAAAACATGACTGCTCTAGAGGAGATCTGCCCAAAAAACATTGCTGCTCTAGAGGAGCTCTGCCCCAAAACACCACTGCTCTAGAGGAGCTTTGCTCTAGAGGAGCTCTGCCCAAAAAACATTGCTGCTCTAGAGGAGATCTGCCCGAAAACATCACTGCTCTAGGAGAGATCTGCCCCAAAACACCTCTGCTCTAGAGGAGATCGGCCCCAAAAAACATTGCTGCTCTAGAGGAGATTTGCCCCAAAACATCACTGCTCTAGAGGAGATCTGCCCCAAAACACCACTGCTCTAGAGGAGATCTGCCCAAAAACACCTCTGCTCTAGAGGAGATCTGCCCCAAAACACCACTGCTCTAGAGGAGATCTACCCCAAAACACCACTGCTCTAGAGGAGATCTGCCCCAAAACACCTCTGCTCTAGAGGAGATCGGCCCCAAAAAACATCGCTGCTCTAGAGGAGATCTGCCCCAAAACACCTCTGCTCTAGGGGAGATCTGCCCCAAAACACCACTCCTCTAGAGGAGCTCTGCCCCAAAACACCACTGCTCTAGAGGAGATCTGCCCCAAAACATCACTGCTCTAGAGGAGATCTGCCCAAAAAACATTGCTGCTCTAGAGGAGATCTGCCCAAAAACACCACTGCTCTAGAGGAGATCTGCCCCAAAACACCACTCCTCTAGAGGAGCTCTGCCCCAAAACACCACTGCTCTAGAGGAGATCTGCCCCAAAACATCACTGCTCTAGAGGAGATCTGCCCCAAAACATCACTGCTCTAGGAGAGATCTGCCGCAAAACATCACTGCTCTAGGAGAGATCTGCCCCAAAACACGTCTGCTCTAAAGGAGATCGGCCCCAAAAAACATTGCTGCTCTAGAGGAGATCTGCCCCAAAACATCACTGCTCTAGAGAAGATCTGCCCCAAAACACCACTGCTCTAGAGGAGATCTGCCCAAAAACACCTCTGCTCTAGAGGAGATCTGCCCCAAAACACAGCTCCTCTAGAGGAGCTCTGCCCCAAAACACCACTGCTCTAGAGGAGATCGGCCCCAAAAAACATTGCTGCTCTAGAGGAGATTTGCCCCAAAACATCACTGCTCTAGAGGAGATCTGCCCCAAAACACCGCTGCTCTAGAGGATCTCTGCCCAAAAAACATTGCTGCTCTAGAGGAGATCTGCCCCAAAACACCTCTGCTCTAGAGGAGATCTGCCCCAAAACACCACTGCTCTAGAGGAGCTCTGCCCAAAAAAACATCACTGCTCTAGAGGAGATCTGCCCCAAAACATCACTGCTTTAGAGGAGCTCTGCCCCAAAACACCACTGCTCTAAAGGAGATCTGCCCCAAAACACCACTGCTCTAGAGGAGATCTGCCCCAAAACACCACTGCTCTAAAGGAGATCTGCCCCAAAAACACCACTGCTCTAGAGGAGATCTGCCCCAAAACATCACTGCTCTAGAGGAGATCTGCCCCAAAACACCACTGCTCTAGAGGAGCTCTGCCCCAAAACACCACTGCTCTAGAGGAGATCTGCCCCAAAACATCACTGCTCTAGAGGAGATCTGCCCCAAAACACCACTGCTCTAGAGGAGCTCTGCCCCAAAACACCACTGCTCTAGAGGAGCTCTGCCCAAAAAACATTGCTGCTCTAGAGGAGCTCTGCCCCAAAAACACCACTGCTCTAGAGGAGCTTTGCTCTAGAGGAGCTCTGCCCAAAAAACATTGCTGCTCTAGAGGAGATCTGCCCCAAAACATCACTGCTCTAGGAGAGATCTGCCCCAAAACACCTCTGCTCTAGAGGAGATCGGCCCCAAAAAACATTGCTGCTCTAGAGGAGATTTGCCCCAAAACATCACTGCTCTAGAGGAGATCTTCCCCAAAAAACCCACTGCTCTAGAGGAGATCGGCCCCAAAAAACATTGCTGCTCTAGAGGAGATTTGCCCCAAAACATCACTGCTCTAGAGGAGATCTGCCCCAAAACACCGCTGCTCTAGAGGATCTCTGCCCAAAAAACATTGCTGCTCTAGAGGAGATCTGACCAAAAACACCTCTGCTCTAGAGGAGATCTGCCCCAAAACACCACTGCTCTAGGGGAGCTCTGCCCCAAAACACCACTGCTCTAGAGGAGATCTCCCCCAAAACACCACTGCTCTAGAGGAGCTCTGCCCCAAAACACCACTGCTCTAGAGGAGCTCTGCCCAAAAAAACATTGCTGCTCTAGAGGAGATCTGCCCCAAAACATCACTGCTCTGGGAGAGATCTGCCCCAAAACACCTCTGCTCTAGAGGAGATCGGCCCCAAAAAACATTGCTGCTCTAGAGGAGATCTGACCAAAAACATCACTGCTCTAGAGGAGATCTGCCCCAAAACATCACTGCTTTAGAGGATCTCTGCCCCAAAACACCACTGCTCTAGAGGAGATCTGCCCCAAAACACCACTGCTCTAGAGGAGATCTGCCCCAAAACATCACTGCTCTAGAGGAGATCTGCCCCAAAACACCACTGCTCTAGAGGAGCTCTGCCCCAAAACACCACTGCTCTAGAGGAGCTCTGCCCAAAAAACATTGCTGCTCTAGAGGAGCTCTGCCCCAAAAACACCACTGCTCTAGAGGAGCTTTGCTCTAGAGGAGCTCTGCCCAAAAAACATCACTGCTCTAGAGGAGCTCTGCCCCAAAACACCACTGCTCTAGAGTAGCTCTGCCCAAAAAACACCACTGCTCTAGAGGAGCTCTGCCCAAAAAACATTGCTGCTCTAGAGGAGCTTTGCTCTAGAGGAGCTCTGCCCAAAAAACATTGCTGCTCTAGAGGAGATCTGCCCCAAAACATCACTGCTCTAGGAGAGATCTGACCCAAAACACCTCTGCTCTAGAGGAGATCGGCCCCAAAAAACATTGCTGCTCTAGAGGAGATCTGCCCCAAAACACCTCTGCTCTAGAGGAGATCGGCTCCAAAAAACATTGCTGCTCTAGAGGAGATCTGCCCCAAAACACGACTGCTCTAGAGGAGATCTGCCCCAAAACATGACTGCTCTAGAGGAGATCTGCCCAAAAAACATTGCTGCTCTAGAGGAGCTCTGCCCCAAAACACCACTGCTCTAGAGGAGCTTTGCTCTAGAGGAGCTCTGCCCAAAAAACATTGCTGCTCTAGAGGAGATCTGCCCGAAAACATCACTGCTCTAGGAGAGATCTGCCCCAAAACACCTCTGCTCTAGAGGAGATCGGCCCCAAAAAACATTGCTGCTCTAGAGGAGATTTGCCCCAAAACATCACTGCTCTAGAGGAGATCTGCCCCAAAACACCACTGCTCTAGAGGAGATCTGCCCAAAAACACCTCTGCTCTAGAGGAGATCTGCCCCAAAACACCACTGCTCTAGAGGAGATCTACCCCAAAAAACCACTGCTCTAGAGGAGATCTGCCCCAAAACACCTCTGCTCTAGAGGAGATCGGCCCCAAAAAAACATTGCTGCTCTAGAGGAGATTTGCCCAAAACATCACTGCTCTAGAGGAGATCTTCCCCAAAACACCACTGCTCTAGAGGAGCTCTGCCCAAAAAACATTGCTGCTCTAGAGGAGATCTTCCCCAAAACACCACTGCTCTAGAGGAGCTCTGCCCAAAAAACATTGCTGCTCTAGAGGAGATCTGCCCAAAAACACCTCTGCTCTAGAGGAGATCTGCCCCAAAACACCACTCCTCTAGAGGAGCTCTGCCCCAAAACACCACTGCTCTAGAGGAGATCTGCCCCAAAACATCACTGCTCTAGAGGAGATCTGCCCCAAAACATCACTGCTCTAGGAGAGATCTGCTGCAAAACATCACTGCTCTAGGAGAGATCTGCCCCAAAACACGTCTGCTCTAAAGGAGATCGGCCCCAAAAAACATTGCTGCTCTAGAGGAGATCTGCCCCAAAACATCACTGCTCTAGAGAAGATCTGCCCCAAAACACCACTGCTCTAGGAGGAGATCTGCCCAAAAACACCCTCTGCTCTAGAGGAGATCTGCCCCAAAACACCACTCCTCTAGAGGAGCTCTGTCCCAAAACACCACTGCTCTAGAGGAGATCGGCCCCAAAAAACATTGCTTGCTCTAGAGGAGATTTGCCCCAAAACATCACTGCTCTAGAGGAGATCTGCCCCAAAACACCGCTGCTCTAGAGGATCTCTGCCCAAAAACATTGCTGCTCTAGAGGAGATCTGACCAAAAACACCTCTGCTCTAGAGGAGATCTGCCCCCAAAACACCACTGCTCTAGAGGAGCTCTGCCCCAAAACACCACTGCTCTAGAGGAGATCTCCCCCAAAACACCACTGCTCTAGAGGAGCTCTGCCCCAAAACACCACTGCTCTAGAGGAGCTCTGCCCAAAAAAACATTGCTGCTCTAGAGGAGATCTGCCCCAAAACATCACTGCTCTAGGAGAGATCTGCCCCAAAACACCTCTGCTCTAGAGGAGATCGGCCCCAAAAAACATTGCTGCTCTAGTGGAGATCTGACCAAAAACATCACTGCTCTAGAGGAGATCTGCCCCAAAACATCACTGCTTTAGAGGAGCTCTGCCCCAAAACACCACTGCTCTAGAGGAGATCTGCCCCAAAAACACCACTGCTCTAGAGGAGATCTGCCCCAAAACATCACTGCTCTAGAGGAGATCTGCCCCAAAACACCACTGCTCTAGAGGAGCTCTGCCCCAAAACACCACTGCTCTAGAGGAGCTCTGCCCAAAAAACATTGCTGCTCTAGAGGAGCTCTGCCCCAAAAACACCACTGCTCTAGAGGAGCTTTGCTCTAGAGGAGCTCTGCCCAAAAAACATCACTGCTCTAGAGGAGCTCTGCCCCAAAACACCACTGCTCTAGAGGAGCTCTGCCCAAAAAACACCACTGCTCTAGAGGAGCTCTGCCCAAAAAACATTGCTGCTCTAGAGGAGCTTTGCTCTAGAGGAGCTCTGCCCAAAAAACATTGCTGCTCTAGAGGAGATCTGCCCCAAAACATCACTGCTCTAGGAGAGATCTGCCCCAAAACACCTCTGCTCTAGAGGAGATCGGCCCCAAAAAACATTGCTGCTCTAGAGGAGATCTGCCCCAAAACACCTCTGCTCTAGAGGAGATCGGCTCCAAAAAACATTGCTGCTCTAGAGGAGATCTGCCCCAAAACACGACTGCTCTAGAGGAGATCTGCCCCAAAACATGACTGCTCTAGAGGAGATCTGCCCAAAAAACATTGCTGCTCTAGAGGAGCTCTGCCCCAAAACACCACTGCTCTAGAGGAGCTTTGCTCTAGAGGAGCTCTGCCCAAAAAACATTGCTGCTCTAGAGGAGATCTGCCCGAAAACATCACTGCTCTAGGAGAGATCTGCCCCAAAACACCTCTGCTCTAGAGGAGATCGGCCCCAAAAAACATTGCTGCTCTAGAGGAGATTTGCCCCAAAACATCACTGCTCTAGAGGAGATCTGCCCCTAAACACCACTGCTCTAGAGGAGATCTGCCCAAAAACACCTCTGCTCTAGAGGAGATCTGCCCCAAAACACCACTGCTCTAGAGGAGATCTACCCCAAAACACCACTGCTCTAGAGGAGATCTGCCCCAAAACACCTCTGCTCTAGAGGAGATCGGCCCCAAAAAACATTGCTGCTCTAGAGGAGATTTGCCCCAAAACATCACTGCTCTAGAGGAGATCTTCCCCAAAACACCACTGCTCTAGAGGAGCTCTGCCCAAAAACATTGCTGCTCTAGAGGAGATCTTCCCCAAAACACCACTGCTCTAGAGGAGCTCTGCCCAAAAAACATTGCTGCTCTAGAGGAGATCTGTCCAAAAACACCTCTGCTCTAGAGGAGATCCGCCCCAAAACACCACTCCTCTAGAGGAGCTCTGCCCCAAAACACCACTGCTCTAGAGGAGATCTGCCCCAAAACATCACTGCTCTAGAGGAGATCTGCCCCAAAACATCACTGCTCTAGGGGAGATCTGCCGCAAAACATCACTGCTCTAGGAGAGATCTGCCCCAAAACACGTCTGCTCTAAAGGAGATCGGCCCAAAAAACATTGCTGCTCTAGAGGAGATCTGCCCCAAAACATCACTGCTCTAGAGAAGATCTGCCCCAAAACATCACTGCTCTAGAGGAGCTCTGCCCAAAAAACATTGCTGCTCTAGAGGAGATCTGCCCCAAAACATCACTGCTCTAGGAGAGATCTGCCCCAAAACACCTCTGCTCTAGAGGAGATCGGCCCCAAAAAACATTGCTGCTCTAGAGGAGATCTTCCCCAAAACACCACTGCTCTAGAGGAGCTCTGCCCAAAAAACATTGCTGCTCTAGAGGAGATCTGCCCAAAAACACCTCTGCTCTAGAGGAGATCTGCCCCAAAACACCGCTGCTCTAGAGGATCTCTGCCCAAAAAACATTGCTGCTCTAGAGGAGATCTGACCAAAAACACCTCTGCTCTAGAGGAGATCTGCCCCAAAACACCACTGCTCTAGAGGAGATCTGCCCCAAAACATCACTGCTTTAGAGGAGCTCTGCCCCAAAACACCACTGCTCTAGAGGAGATCTGCCCCAAAACACCACTGCTCTAGAGGAGATCTGCCCCAAAACATCACTGGTCTAGAGGAGCTCTGCCCCAAAACACCACTGCTCTAGAGGAGCTCTGCCCCAAAACACCACTGCTCTAGAGGAGCTCTGCCCAAAAAACATTGCTGCTCTAGAGGAGCTTTGCTCTAGAGGAGCTCTGCCCAAAAACATTGCTGCTCTAGAGATCAGCCCCAAAACATCACTGCTCTAGGAGAGATCTTCCCCAAAACACCTCTGCTCTAGAGGAGATCGTCCCCAAAAAACATTGCTGCTCTAGAGGAGATCTGCCCCAAAACACCTCTGCTCTAGAGGAGATCGGCTCCAAAAAACATTGCTGCTCTAGAGGAGATCTGCCCCAAAACACGACTGCTCTAGAGGAGATCTGCCCCAAAACATGACTGCTCTAGAGGAGATCTGCCCAAAAAACATTGCTGCTCTAGAGGAGCTCTGCCCCAAAACACCTCTGCTCTAGAGGAGATCGGCTCCAAAAAACATTGCTGCTCTAGAGGAGATCTGCCCCAAAACACGACTGCTCTAGAGGAGATCTGCCCCAAAACATGACTGCTCTAGAGGAGATCTGCCCAAAAAACATTGCTGCTCTAGAGGAGCTCTGCCCCAAAACACCACTGCTCTAGAGGAGCTTTGCTCTAGAGGAGCTCTGCCCAAAAAACATTGCTGCTCTAGAGGAGATCTGCCCGAAAACATCACTGCTCTAGGAGAGATCTGCCCCAAAACACCTCTGCTCTAGAGGAGATCGGCCCCAAAAAACATTGCTGCTCTAGAGGAGATTTGCCCCAAAACATCACTGCTCTAGAGGAGATCTGCCCCAAAACACCACTGCTCTAGAGGAGATCTGCCCAAAAACACCTCTGCTCTAGAGGAGATCTGCCCCAAAACACCACTGCTCTAGAGGAGATCTACCCCAAAACACCACTGCTCTAGAGGAGATCTGCCCCAAAACACCTCTGCTCTAGAGGAGATCGGCCCCAAAAAACATTGCTGCTCTAGAGGAGATTTGCCCAAAACATCACTGCTCTAGAGGAGATCTTCCCCAAAACACCACTGCTCTAGAGGAGCTCTGCCCAAAAAACATTGCTGCTCTAGAGGAGATCTTCCCCAAAACACCACTGCTCTAGAGGAGCTCTTCCCAAAAAACATTGCTGCTCTAGAGGAGATCTGCCCACAAAACACCTCTGCTCTAGAGGAGATCTGCCCCAAAACACCACTCCTCTAGAGGAGCTCTGCCCCAAAACACCACTGCTCTAGAGGAGATCTGCCCCAAAACATCACTGCTCTAGAGGAGATCTGCCCCAAAACATCACTGCTCTAGGAGAGATCTGCCGCAAAACATCACTGCTCTAGGAGAGATCTGCCCCAAAACACGTCTGCTCTAAAGGAGATCGGCCCCAAAAAACATTGCTGCTCTAGAGGAGATCTGCCCCAAAACATCACTGCTCTAGAGAAGATCTGCCCCAAAACACCACTGCTCTAGAGGAGATCTGCCCAAAAACACCTCTGCTCTAGAGGAGATCTGCCCCAAAACACCACTCCTCTAGAGGAGCTCTGCCCCAAAACACCACTGCTCTAGAGGAGATCGGCCCCAAAAAACATTGCTGCTCTAGAGGAGATTTGCCCCAAAACATCACTGCTCTAGAGGAGATCTGCCCCAAAACACCGCTGCTCTAGAGGATCTCTGCCCAAAAAACATTGCTGCTCTAGAGGAGATCTGACCAAAAACACCTCTGCTCTAGAGGAGATCTGCCCCAAAACACCACTGCTCTAGAGGAGCTCTGCCCCAAAACACCACTGCTCTAGAGGAGATCTCCCCCAAAACACCACTGCTCTAGAGGAGCTCTGCCCCAAAACACCACTGCTCTAGAGGAGCTCTGCCCAAAAAAACATTGCTGCTCTAGAGGAGATCTGCCCCAAAACATCACTGCTCTAGGAGAGATCTGCCCCAAAACACCTCTGCTCTAGAGGAGATCGGCCCCAAAAAACATTGCTGCTCTAGAGGAGATCTGACCAAAAACATCACTGCTCTAGAGGAGATCTGCCCCAAAACATCACTGCTTTAGAGGAGCTCTGCCCCAAAACACCACTGCTCTAGAGGAGATCTGCCCCAAAACACCACTGCTCTAGAGGAGATCTGCCCCAAAACACCACTGCTCTAGAGGAGATCTGCCCCAAAACATCACTGCTCTAGAGGAGATCTGCCCCAAAACACCACTGCTCTAGAGGAGCTCTGCCCCAAAACACCACTGCTCTAGAGGAGCTCTGCCCAAAAAACATTGCTGCTCTAGAGGAGCTCTGCCCCAAAAACACCACTGCTCTAGAGGAGCTTTGCTCTAGAGGAGCTCTGCCCAAAAAACATCACTGCTCTAGAGGAGCTCTGCCCCAAAACACCACTGCTCTAGAGGAGCTCTGCCCAAAAAACACCACTGCTCTAGAGGAGCTCTGCCCAAAAAACATTGCTGCTCTAGAGGAGCTTTGCTCTAGAGGAGCTCTGCCCAAAAAACATTGCTGCTCTAGAGGAGATCTGCCCCAAAACATCACTGCTCTAGGAGAGATCTGCCCCAAAACACCTCTGCTCTAGAGGAGATCGGCCCCAAAAAACATTGCTGCTCTAGAGGAGATCTGCCCCAAAACACCTCTGCTCTAGAGGAGATCGGCTCCAAAAAACATTGCTGCTCTAGAGGAGATCTGCCCCAAAACACGACTGCTCTAGAGGAGATCTGCCCCAAAACATGACTGCTCTAGAGGAGATCTGCCCAAAAAACATTGCTGCTCTAGAGGAGCTCTGCCCCAAAACACCACTGCTCTAGAGGAGCTTTGCTCTAGAGGAGCTCTGCCCAAAAAACATTGCTGCTCTAGAGGATATCTGCCCGAAAACATCACTGCTCTAGGAGAGATCTGCCCCAAAACACCTCTGCTCTAGAGGAGATCGGCCCCAAAAAACATTGCTGCTCTAGAGGAGATTTGCCCCAAAACATCACTGCTCTAGAGGAGATCTGCCCCTAAACACCACTGCTCTAGAGGAGATCTGCCCAAAAACACCTCTGCTCTAGAGGAGATCTGCCCCAAAACACCACTGCTCTAGAGGAGATCTACCCCAAAACACCACTGCTCTAGAGGAGATCTGCCCCAAAACACCTCTGCTCTAGAGGAGATCGGCCCCAAAAAACATTGCTGCTCTAGAGGAGATTTGCCCCAAAACATCACTGCTCTAGAGGAGATCTTCCCAAAACACCACTGCTCTAGAGGAGCTCTGCCCAAAAAACATTGCTGCTCTAGAGGAGATCTTCCCCAAAACACCACTGCTCTAGAGGAGCTCTGCCCAAAAAACATTGCTGCTCTAGAGGAGATCTGTCCAAAAACACCTCTGCTCTAGAGGAGATCTGCCCCAAAACACCACTCCTCTAGAGGAGCTCTGCCCCAAAACACCACTGCTCTAGAGGAGATCTGCCCCAAAACATCACTGCTCTAGAGGAGATCTGCCCCAAAACATCACTGCTCTAGGGGAGATCTGCCGCAAAACATCACTGCTCTAGGAGAGATCTGCCCCAAAACACGTCTGCTCTAAAGGAGATCGGCCCCAAAAAACATTGCTGCTCTAGAGGAGATCTGCCCCAGAACATCACTGCTCTAGAGAAGATCTGCCCCAAAACATCACTGCTCTAGAGGAGCTCTGCCCAAAAAACATTGCTGCTCTAGAGGAGATCTGCCCCAAAACATCACTGCTCTAGGAGAGATCTGCCCCAAAACACCTCTGCTCTAGAGGAGATCGGCCCCAAAAAACATTGCTGCTCTAGAGGAGATCTTCCCCAAAACACCACTGCTCTAGAGGAGCTCTGCCCAAAAAACATTGCTGCTCTAGAGGAGATCTGCCCAAAAACACCTCTGCTCTAGAGGAGATCTGCCCCAAAACACCGCTGCTCTAGAGGATCTCTGCCCAAAAAACATTGCTGCTCTAGAGGAGATCTGACCAAAAACACCTCTGCTCTAGAGGAGATCTGCCCCAAAACACCACTGCTCTAGAGGAGCTCTGCCCCAAAACACCACTGCTCTAGAGGAGATCTCCCCCAAAACACCACTGCTCTAGAGGAGCTCTGCCCCAAAACACCACTGCTCTAGAGGAGCTCTGCCCAAAAAAACATCACTGCTCTAGAGGAGATCTGCCCCAAAACATCACTGCTTTAGAGGAGCTCTGCCCCAAAACACCACTGCTCTAGAGGAGATCTGCCCCAAAACACCACTGCTCTAGAGGAGATCTGCCCCAAAACATCACTGGTCTAGAGGAGCTCTGCCCCAAAACACCACTGCTCTAGAGGAGCTCTGCCCCAAAACACCACTGCTCTAGAGGAGCTCTGCCCAAAAAACATTGCTGCTCTAGAGGAGCTTTGCTCTAGAGGAGCTCTGCCCAAAAAACATTGCTGCTCTAGAGATCTGCCCCAAAACATCACTGCTCTAGGAGAGATCTTCCCCAAAACACCTCTGCTCTAGAGGAGATCGGCCCCAAAAAACATTGCTGCTCTAGAGGAGATCTGCCCCAAAACACCTCTGCTCTAGAGGAGATCGGCTCCAAAAAACATTGCTGCTCTAGAGGAGATCTGCCCCAAAACACGACTGCTCTAGAGGAGATCTGCCCCAAAACATGACTGCTCTAGAGGAGATCTGCCCAAAAAACATTGCTGCTCTAGAGGAGCTCTGCCCCAAAACACCACTGCTCTAGAGGAGCTTTGCTCTAGAGGAGCTCTGCCCAAAAAACATTGCTGCTCTAGAGGAGATCTGCCCGAAAACATCACTGCTCTAGGAGAGATCTGCCCCAAAACACCTCTGCTCTAGAGGAGATCGGCCCCAAAAAACATTGCTGCTCTAGAGGAGATTTGCCCCAAAACATCACTGCTCTAGAGGAGATCTGCCCCAAAACACCACTGCTCTAGAGGAGATCTGCCCAAAAACACCTCTGCTCTAGAGGAGATCTGCCCCAAAACACCACTGCTCTAGAGGAGATCTACCCCAAAACACCACTGCTCTAGAGGAGATCTGCCCCAAAACACCTCTGCTCTAGAGGAGATCGGCCCCAAAAAACATTGCTGCTCTAGAGGAGATTTGCCCCAAAACATCACTGCTCTAGAGGAGATCTTCCCCAAAACACCACTGCTCTAGAGGAGCTCTGCCCAAAAAACATTGCTGCTCTAGAGGAGATCTGCCCAAAAACACCTCTGCTCTAGAGGAGATCTGCCCCAAAACACCACTCCTCTTGAGGAGCTCTGCCCCAAAACACCACTGCTCTAGAGGAGATCTGCCCCAAAACACCTCTGCTCTAGAGATCGGCCCCAAAAAACATTGCTGCTCTAGAGGAGATCTGCCCCAAAACACCTCTGCTCTAGAGGAGATCGGCTCCAAAAAACCTTGCTGCTCTAGAGGAGCTCTGCCCCAAAACACCACTGCTCTAGAGGAGCTTTGCTCTAGAGGAGCTCTGCCCAAAAAACATTGCTGCTCTAGAGGAGATCTGCCCCAAAACATCACTGCTCTAGGAGAGATCTGCCCCAAAACACCTCTGCTCTAGAGGAGATCGGCCCCAAAAAACATTGCTGCTCTAGAGGAGATCTGCCCCAAAACATCACTGCTCTAGGAGAGATCTGCCCAAAAACACCTCTGCTCTAGAGGAGATCTGCCCCAAAACACCACTGCTCTAGAGGAGCTTTGCTCTAGAGGAGCTCTGCCCAAAAAACATTGCTGCTCTAGAGGAGATCTGCCCCAAAACATCACTGCTCTAGGAGAGATCTGCCCCAAAACACCTCTGCTCTAGAGGAGATCTGCCCCAAAACACCTCTGCTCTAGAAGAGATCGGCCCCAAAAAACATTGCTGCTCTAGAGGAGATTTGCCCCAAAACATCACTGCTCTAGAGGAGATCTTCCCCAAAACACCACTGCTCTAGAGGAGCTCTGCCCAAAAAACATTGCTGCTCTAGAGGAGATCTGCCCAAAAACACCTCTGCTCTAGAGGAGATCTGCCCCAAAACACCACTCCTCTTGAGGAGCTCTGCCCCAAAACACCACTGCTCTAGAGGAGATCTGCCCCAAAACACCTCTGCTCTAGAGATCGGCCCCAAAAAACATTGCTGCTCTAGAGGAGATCTGCCCCAAAACACCTCTGCTCTAGAGGAGATCGGCTCCAAAAAACCTTGCTGCTCTAGAGGAGCTCTGCCCCAAAACACCACTGCTCTAGAGGAGCTTTGCTCTAGAGGAGCTCTGCCCAAAAAACATTGCTGCTCTAGAGGAGATCTGCCCCAAAACATCACTACTCTAGGAGAGATCTGCCCCAAAACACCACTGCTCTAGAGGAGATCTACCCCAAAACACCACTGCTCTAGAGGAGATCTGCCCCAAAACACCTCTGCTCTAGAGGAGATCGGCCCCAAAAAACATTGCTGCTCTAGAGGAGATTTGCCCCAAAACATCACTGCTCTAGAGGAGATCTTCCCCAAAACACCACTGCTCTAGAGGAGCTCTGCCCAAAAAACATTGCTGCTCTAGAGGAGATCTGCCCCAAAACACCTCTGCTCTAGAGGAGATCGGCCCCAAAAAACATTGCTGCTCTAGAGGAGATCTGCCCCAAAACATCACTGCTCTAGGAGAGATCTGCCCAAAAACACCTCTGCTCTAGAGGGGATCTGCCCCAAAACACCACTGCTCTAGAGGAGATCTACGCCAAAACACCACTGCTCTAGAGGAGATCTGCCCCAAAACACAACTGCTCTGGAGGAGCTTTGCCCCAAAACACCACTGCTCTAGAGGAGCTCTGCCCAAAAAACATCACTGCTCTAGAGGAGCTCTGCCCCAAAACACCACTGCTCTAGAGGAGCTCTTCCCCAAAACATCACTGCTCTAGAGGAGATCTGCCCCAAAACATCACTGCTCTAGAGGAGATCTGCCCCAAAACATCACTGCTCTAGGAGAGATCTGCCGCAAAACATCACTGCTCTAGGAGAGATCGGCCCCAAAACACCTCTGCTCTAGAGGAGATCGGCCCCAAAAAACATTGCTGCTCTAGAGGAGATCTGCCCCAAAACACCTCTGCTCTAGAGGAGATCGGCTCCAAAAAACATTGCTGCTCTAGAGGAGATCTGCCCCAAAACACCTCTGCTCTAGAGGAGATCGGCTCCAAAAAACATTGCTGCTCTAGAGGAGATCTGCCCCAAAACACGACTGCTCTAGAGGAGATCTGCCCCAAAACATGACTGCTCTAGAGGAGATCAGCCCAAAAAACATTGCTGCTCTAGAGGAGCTCTGCCCCAAAACACCACTGCTCTAGAGGAGCTTTGCTCTAGAGGAGCTCTGCCCAAAAAACATTGCTGCTCTAGAGGAGATCTGCCCGAAAACATCACTGCTCTAGGAGAGATCTGCCCCAAAACACCTCTGCTCTAGAGGAGATCGGCCCCAAAAAACATTGCTGCTCTAGAGGAGATTTGCCCCAAAACATCACTGCTCTAGAGGAGATCTGCCCCAAAACACCACTGATCTAGAGGAGATCTGCCCAAAAACACCTCTGCTCTAGAGGAGATCTGCCCCAAAACACCACTGCTCTAGAGGAGATCTACCCCAAAACACCACTGCTCTAGAGGAGATCTGCCCCAAAACACCTCTGCTCTAGAGGAGATCGGCCCCAAAAAACATTGCTGCTCTAGAGGAGATTTGCCCCAAAACATCACTGCTCTAGAGGAGATCTTCCCCAAAACACCACTGCTCTAGAGGAGCTCTGCCCAAAAAACATTGCTGCTCTAGAGGAGATCTGCCCAAAAACACCTCTGCTCTAGAGGAGATCTGCCCCAAAACACCACTCCTCTAGAGGAGCTCTGCCCCAAAACACCACTGCTCTAGAGGAGATCTGCCCCAAAACACCTCTGCTCTAGAGATCGGCCCCAAAAAACATTGCTGCTCTAGAGGAGATCTGCCCCAAAACACCTCTGCTCTAGAGGAGATCGGCTCCAAAAAACCTTGCTGCTCTAGAGGAGCTCTGCCCCAAAACACCACTGCTCTAGAGGAGCTTTGCTCTAGAGGAGCTCTGCCCAAAAAACATTGCTGCTCTAGAGGAGATCTGCCCCAAAACATCACTGCTCTAGGAGAGATCTGCCCCAAAACACCTCTGCTCTAGAGGAGATCTGCCCCAAAACACCTCTGCTCTAGAAGAGATCGGCCCCAAAAAACATTGCTGCTCTAGAGGAGATTTGCCCCAAAACATCACTGCTCTAGAGGAGATCTTCCCCAAAACACCACTGCTCTAGAGGAGCTCTGCCCAAAAAACATTGCTGCTCTAGAGGAGATCTGCCCAAAAACACCTCTGCTCTAGAGGAGATCTGCCCCAAAACACCACTCCTCTTGAGGAGCTCTGCCCCAAAACACCACTGCTCTAGAGGAGATCTGCCCCAAAACACCTCTGCTCTAGAGATCGGCCCCAAAAAACATTGCTGCTCTAGAGGAGATCTGCCCCAAAACACCTCTGCTCTAGAGGAGATCGGCTCCAAAAAACCTTGCTGCTCTAGAGGAGCTCTGCCCCAAAACACCACTGCTCTAGAGGAGCTTTGCTCTAGAGGAGCTCTGCCCAAAAAACATTGCTGCTCTAGAGGAGATCTGCCCCAAAACATCACTACTCTAGGAGAGATCTGCCCCAAAACACCTCTGCTCTAGAGGAGATCGGCCCCAAAAAACATTGCTGCTCTAGAGGAGATCTGCCCCAAAACATCACTGCTCTAGGAGAGATCTGCCCAAAAACACCTCTGCTCTAGAGGAGATCTGCCCCAAAACACCACTGCTCTGGAGGAGCTCTGCCCCAAAACACCACTGCTCTAGAGGAGATCTGCCCCAAAACACCTCTGCTCTAGAGATCGGCCCCAAAAACATTGCTGCTCTAGAGGAGATCTGCCCCAAAACACCTCTGCTCTAGAGGAGATCGGCTCCAAAAAACCTTGCTGCTCTAGAGGAGCTCTGCCCCAAAACACCACTGCTCTAGAGGAGCTTTGCTCTAGAGGAGCTCTGCCCAAAAAACATTCCTGCTCTAGAGGAGATCTGCCCCAAAACATCACTGCTCTAGAGGAGATCTGCCCCAAAACATCACTGCTCTAGAGGAGATCTGCCCCAAAACATCACTGCTCTAGGAGAGATCTGCCGCAAAACATCACTGCTCTAGGAGAGATCTGCCCCAAAACACCTCTGCTCTAGAGGAGATCGGCCCCAAAAAACATTGCTGCTCTAGAGGAGATCTGCCCCAAAACACCTCTGCTCTAGAGGAGATCGGCTCCAAAAAACATTGCTGCTCTAGAGGAGATCTGCCTCAAAACACCTCTGCTCTAGAGAAGATCGGCTCCAAAAAACATTGCTGCTCTAGAGGAGATCTGCCCCAAAACACCTCTGCTCTAGAGGAGATCGGCTCCAAAAAACCTTGCTGCTCTAGAGGAGCTCTGCCCCAAAACACCACTGCTCTAGAGGAGCTTTGCTCTAGAGGAGCTCTGCCCAAAAAACATTGCTGCTCTAGAGGAGATCTGCGCCAAAACATCACTACTCTAGGAGAGATCTGCCCCAAAACACCTCTGCTCTAGAGGAGATCGGCCCCAAAAAACATTGCTGCTCTAGAGGAGATCTGCCCCAAAACATCACTGCTCTAGGAGAGATCTGCCCAAAAACACCTCTGCTCTAGAGGAGATCTGCCCCAAAACACCACTGCTCTGGAGGAGCTCTGCCCCAAAACACCACTGCTCTAGAGGAGATCTGCCCCAAAACACCTCTGCTCTAGAGATCGGCCCCAAAAACATTGCTGCTCTAGAGGAGATCTGCCCCAAAACACCTCTGCTCTAGAGGAGATCGGCTCCAAAAAACCTTGCTGCTCTAGAGGAGCTCTGCCCCAAAACACCACTGCTCTAGAGGAGCTTTGCTCTAGAGGAGCTCTGCCCAAAAAACATTCCTGCTCTAGAGGAGATCTGCCCCAAAACATCACTGCTCTAGAGGAGATCTGCCCCAAAACATCACTGCTCTAGAGGAGATCTGCCCCAAAACATCACTGCTCTAGGAGAGATCTGCCGCAAAACATCACTGCTCTAGGAGAGATCTGCCCCAAAACACCTCTGCTCTAGAGGAGATCGGCCCCAAAAAACATTGCTGCTCTAGAGGAGATCTGCCCCAAAACACCTCTGCTCTAGAGGAGATCGGCTCCAAAAAACATTGCTGCTCTAGAGGAGATCTGCCCCAAAACACCTCTGCTCTAGAGGAGATCGGCTCCAAAAAACATTGCTGCTCTAGAGGAGATCTGCCCCAAAACACGACTGCTCTAGAGGAGATCTGCCCCAAAACATGACTGCTCTAGAGGAGATCTGCCCAAAAAACATTGCTGCTCTAGAGGAGCTCTGCCCCAAAACACCACTGCTCTAGAGGAGCTTTGCTCTAGAGGAGCTCTGCCCAAAAAACATTGCTGCTCTAGAGGAGATCTGCCCGAAAACATCACTGCTCTAGGAGAGATCTGCCCCAAAACACCTCTGCTCTAGAGGAGATCGGCCCCAAAAAACATTGCTGCTCTAGAGGAGATTTGCCCCAAAACATCACTGCTCTAGAGGAGATCTGCCCCAAAACACCACTGCTCTAGAGGAGATCTGCCCAAAAACACCTCTGCTCTAGAGGAGATCTGCCCCAAAACACCACTTCTCTAGAGGAGATCTACCCCAAAACACCACTGCTCTAGAGGAGATCTGCCCCAAAACACCTCTGCTCTAGAGGAGCTTTGCTCTAGAGGAGCTCTGCCCAAAAAACATTGCTGCTCTAGAGGAGATCTGCCCCAAAACATCACTGCTCTAGGAGAGATCTGCCCCAAAACACCTCTGCTCTAGAGGAGATCTGCCCCAAAACACCTCTGCTCTAGAAGAGATCGGCCCCAAAAAACATTGCTGCTCTAGAGGAGATTTGCCCCAAAACATCACTGCTCTAGAGGAGATCTTCCCCAAAACACCACTGCTCTAGAGGAGCTCTGCCCAAAAAACATTGCTGCTCTAGAGGAGATCTGCCCCAAAACACCACTGCTCTGGAGGAGCTCTGCCCCAAAACACCACTGCTCTAGAGGAGCTCTTCCCCAAAACATCACTGCTCTAGAGGAGATCTGCCCCAAAACATCACTGCTCTAGAGGAGATCTTCCCCAAAACATCACTGCTCTAGAGGAGCTCTGCCCCAAAACACCACTGCTCTAGAGGAGCTCTTCCCCAAAACATCACTGCTCTAGAGGAGATCTGCCCCAAAACATCACTGCTCTAGAGGAGATCTGCCCCAAAACATCACTGCTCTAGGAGAGATCTGCCGCAAAACATCACTGCTCTAGGAGAGATCTGCCCCAAAACACCTCTGCTCTAGAGGAGATCGGCCCCAAAAAACATTGCTGCTCTAGAGGAGATCTGCCCCAAAACACCTCTGCTCTAGAGGAGATCGGCTCCAAAAAACATTGCTGCTCTAGAGGAGATCTGCCCCAAAACACCTCTGCTCTAGAGGAGATCTGCCCCAAAACATGACTGCTCTAGAGGAGATCTGCCCAAAAAACATTGCTGCTCTAGAGGAGCTCTGCCCAAAAACACCACTGCTCTAGAGGAGCTTTGCTCTAGAGGAGCTCTGCCCAAAAAACATTGCTGCTCTAGAGGAGATCTGCCCGAAAACATCACTGCTCTAGGAGAGATCTGCCCCAAAACACCTCTGCTCTAGAGGAGATCGGCCCCAAAAAACATTGCTGCTCTAGAGGAGATTTGCCCCAAAACATCACTGCTCTAGAGGAGATCTGCCCCAAAACACCACTGCTCTAGAGGAGATCTGCCCAAAAACACCTCTGCTCTAGAGGAGATCTGCCCCAAAACACCACTGCTCTAGAGGAGATCTACCCCAAAACACCACTGCTCTAGAGGAGATCTGCCCCAAAACACCTCTGCTCTAGAGGAGATCGGCCCCAAAAAACATTGCTGCTCTAGAGGAGATTTGCCCCAAAACATCACTGCTCTAGAGGAGATCTTCCCCAAAACACCACTGCTCTAGAGGAGCTCTGCCCAAAAAACATTGCTGCTCTAGAGGAGATCTGCCCAAAAACACCTCTGCTCTAGAGGAGATCTGCCCCAAAACACCACTCCTCTAGAGGAGCTCTGCCCCAAAACACCACTGCTCTAGAGGAGATCTGCCCCAAAACACCTGTGCTCTAGAGATCGGCCCCAAAAAACATTGCTGCTCTAGAGGAGATCTGCCCCAAAACACCTCTGCTCTAGAGGAGATCGGCTCCAAAAAACCTTGCTGCTCTAGAGGAGCTCTGCCCCAAAACACCACTGCTCTAGAGGAGCTTTGCTCTAGAGGAGCTCTGCCCAAAAAACATTCCTGCTCTAGAGGAGATCTGCCCCAAAACATCACTGCTCTAGGAGAGATCTGCCCCAAAACACCTCTGCTCTAGAGATCGGCCCCAAAAAACATTGCTGCTCTAGAGGAGATCTGCCCAAAAACACCTCTGCTCTAGAGGAGATCTGCCCCAAAAACACCACTGCTCTAGAGGAGATCTACCCCAAAACACCACTGCTCTAGAGGAGATCTGCCCCAAAACACCACTGCTCTGGAGGAGCTCTGCCCCAAAACACCACTGCTCTAGAGTAGCTCTGCCCAAAAAACATCACTGCTCTAGAGGAGCTCTGCCCCAAAACACCACTGCTCTAGAGGAGCTCTTCCCCAAAACATCACTGCTCTAGAGGAGATCTGCCCCAAAACATCACTGCTCTAGAGGAGATCTGCCCCAAAACATCACTGCTCTAGGAGAGATCTGCCGCAAAACATCACTGCTCTAGGAGAGATCTGCCCCAAAACACCTCTGCTCTAGAGGAGCTCTGCCCAAAAAACATTGCTGCTCTAGAGGAGATCTGCCCAAAAACACCTCTGCTCTAGAGGAGATCTGCCCCAAAACACCACTCCTCTAGAGGAGCTCTGCCCCAAAACACCACTGCTCTAGAGGAGATCTGCCCCAAAACATCACTGCTCTAGAGGAGATCTGCCCCAAAACATCACTGCTCTAGGAGAGATCTGCCGCAAAACATCACTGCTCTAGGAGAGATCTGCCCCAAAACACGTCTGCTCTAAAGGAGATCGGCCCCCAAAAACATTGCTGCTCTAGAGGAGATCTGCCCCAAAACATCACTGCTCTAGAGAAGATCTGCCCCAAAACACCACTGCTCTAGAGGAGATCTGCCCAAAAACACCTCTGCTCTAGAGGAGATCTGCCCCAAAACACCACTCCTCTAGAGGAGCTCTGCCCCAAAACACCACTGCTCTAGAGGAGATCGGCCCCAAAAAACATTGCTGCTCTAGAGGAGATTTGCCCCAAAACATCACTGCTCTAGAGGAGATCTGCCCCAAAACACCGCTGCTCTAGAGGATCTCTGCCCAAAAACATTGCTGCTCTAGAGGAGATCTGACCAAAAACACCTCTGCTCTAGAGGAGATCTGCCCCAAAACACCACTGCTCTAGAGGAGCTCTGCCCCAAAACACCACTGCTCTAGAGGAGATCTCCCCCAAAACACCACTGCTCTAGAGGAGCTCTGCCCCAAAACACCACTGCTCTAGAGGAGCTCTGCCCAAAAAAACATTGCTGCTCTAGAGGAGATCTGCCCCAAAACATCACTGCTCTAGGAGAGATCTGCCCCAAAACACCTCTGCTCTAGAGGAGATCGGCCCCAAAAAACATTGCTGCTCTAGAGGAGATCTGACCAAAAACATCACTGCTCTAGAGGAGATCTGCCCCAAAACATCACTGCTTTAGAGGAGCTCTGCCCCAAAACACCACTGCTCTAGAGGAGATCTGCCCCAAAACACCACTGCTCTAGAGGAGATCTGCCCCAAAACATCACTGCTCTAGAGGAGATCTGCCCCAAAACACCACTGCTCTAGAGGAGCTCTGCCCCAAAACACCACTGCTCTAGAGGAGCTCTGCCCAAAAAACATTGCTGCTCTAGAGGAGCTCTGCCCCAAAAACACCACTGCTCTAGAGGAGCTTTGCTCTAGAGGAGCTCTGCCCAAAAAACATCACTGCTCTAGAGGAGCTCTGCCCCAAAACACCACTGCTCTAGAGGAGCTCTGCCCAAAAAACACCACTGCTCTAGAGGAGCTCTGCCCAAAAAACATTGCTGCTCTAGAGGAGCTTTGCTCTAGAGGAGCTCTGCCCAAAAAACATTGCTGCTCTAGAGGAGATCTGCCCCAAAACATCACTGCTCTAGGAGAGATCTGCCCCAAAACACCTCTGCTCTAGAGGAGATCTGCCCCAAAACACCTCTGCTCTAGAGGAGATCGGCTCCAAAAAACATTGCTGCTCTAGAGGAGATCTGCCCCAAAACACGACTGCTCTAGAGGAGATCTGCCCCAAAACATGACTGCTCTAGAGGAGATCTGCCCAAAAAACATTGCTGCTCTAGAGGAGCTCTGCCCCAAAACACCACTGCTCTAGAGGAGCTTTGCTCTAGAGGAGCTCTGCCCAAAAAACATTGCTGCTCTAGAGGAGATCTGCCCGAAAACATCACTGCTCTAGGAGAGATCTGCCCCAAAACACCTCTGCTCTAGAGGAGATCGGCCCCAAAAAACATTGCTGCTCTAGAGGAGATTTGCCACAAAACATCACTGCTCTAGAGGAGATCTGCCCCAAAACACCACTGATCTAGAGATCTGCCCAAAAACACCTCTGCTCTAGAGGAGATCTGCCCCAAAACACCACTGCTCTAGAGGAGATCTACCCCAAAACACCACTGCTCTAGAGGAGATCTGCCCCAAAACACCTCTGCTCTAGAGGAGATCGGCCCCAAAAAACATTGCTGCTCTAGAGGAGATTTGCCCCAAAACATCACTGCTCTAGAGGAGATCTTCCCCAAAACACCACTGCTCTAGAGGAGCTCTGCCCAAAAAACATTGCTGCTCTAGAGGAGATCTGCCCAAAAACACCTCTGCTCTAGAGGAGATCTGCCCCAAAACACCACTCCTCTAGAGGAGCTCTGCCCCAAAACACCACTGCTCTAGAGGAGATCTGCCCCAAAACACCTCTGCTCTAGAGATCGGCCCCAAAAAACATTGCTGCTCTAGAGGAGATCTGCCCCAAAACACCTCTGCTCTAGAGGAGATCGGCTCCAAAAAACCTTGCTGCTCTAGAGGAGCTCTGCCCCAAAACACCACTGCTCTAGAGGAGCTTTGCTCTAGAGGAGCTCTGCCCAAAAAACATTGCTGCTCTAGAGGAGATCTGCCCCAAAACATCACTGCTCTAGGAGAGATCTGCCCCAAAACACCTCTGCTCTAGAGGAGATCTGCCCCAAAACACCTCTGCTCTAGAAGAGATCGGCCCCAAAAAACATTGCTGCTCTAGAGGAGATTTGCCCCAAAACATCACTGCTCTAGAGGAGATCTTCCCCAAATCACCACTGCTCTAGAGGAGCTCTGCCCAAAAAACATTGCTGCTCTAGAGGAGATCTGCCCAAAAACACCTCTGCTCTAGAGGAGATCTGCCCCAAAACACCACTCCTCTTGAGGAGCTCTGCCCCAAAACACCACTGCTCTAGAGGAGATCTGCCCCAAAACACCTCTGCTCTAGAGATCGGCCCCAAAAAACATTGCTGCTCTAGAGGAGATCTGCCCCAAAACACCTCTGCTCTAGAGGAGATCGGCTCCAAAAAACCTTGCTGCTCTAGAGGAGCTCTGCCCCAAAACACCACTGCTCTAGAGGAGCTTTGCTCTAGAGGAGCTCTGCCCAAAAAACATTGCTGCTCTAGAGGAGATCTGCCCCAAAACATCACTACTCTAGGAGAGATCTGCCCCAAAACACCTCTGCTCTAGAGGAGATCGGCCCCAAAAAACATTGCTGCTCTAGAGGAGATCTGCCCCAAAACATCACTGCTCTAGGAGAGATCTGCCCAAAAACACCTCTGCTCTAGAGGAGATCTGCCCCAAAACACCACTGCTCTGGAGGAGCTCTGCCCCAAAACACCACTGCTCTAGAGGAGATCTGCCCCAAAACACCTCTGCTCTAGAGATCGGCCCCAAAAACATTGCTGCTCTAGAGGAGATCTGCCCCAAAACACCTCTGCTCTAGAGGAGATCGGCTCCAAAAAACCTTGCTGCTCTAGAGGAGCTCTGCCCCAAAACACCACTGCTCTAGAGGAGCTTTGCTCTAGAGGAGCTCTGCCCAAAAAACATTCCTGCTCTAGAGGAGATCTGCCCCAAAACATCACTGTTCTAGAGGAGATCTGCCCCAAAACATCACTGCTCTAGAGGAGATCTGCCCCAAAACATCACTGCTCTAGGAGAGATCTGCCGCAAAACATCACTGCTCTAGGAGAGATCTGCCCCAAAACACCTCTGCTCTAGAGGAGATCGGCCCCAAAAAACATTGCTGCTCTAGAGGAGATCTGCCCCAAAACACCTCTGCTCTAGAGGAGATCGGCTCCAAAAAACATTGCTGCTCTAGAGGAGATCTGCCCCAAAACACCTCTGCTCTAGAGGAGATCGGCTCCAAAAAACATTGCTGCTCTAGAGGAGATCTGCCCCAAAACACGACTGCTCTAGAGGAGATCTGCCCCAAAACATGACTGCTCTAGAGGAGATCTGCCCAAAAAACATTGCTGCTCTAGAGGAGCTCTGCCCCAAAACACCACTGCTCTAGAGGAGCTTTGCTCTAGAGGAGCTCTGCCCAAAAAACATTGCTGCTCTAGAGGAGATCTGCCCGAAAACATCACTGCTCTAGGAGAGATCTGCCCCAAAACACCTCTGCTCTAGAGGAGATCGGCCCCAAAAAACATTGCTGCTCTAGAGGAGATTTGCCCCAAAACATCACTGCTCTAGAGGAGATCTGCCCCAAAACACCACTGCTCTAGAGGAGATCTGCCCAAAAACACCTCTGCTCTAGAGGAGATCTGCCCCAAAACACCACTTCTCTAGAGGAGATCTACCCCAAAACACCACTGCTCTAGAGGAGATCTGCCCCAAAACACCTCTGCTCTAGAGGAGATCTGCCCCAAAACACGACTGCTCTAGAGGAGATCTGCCCCAAAACATGACTGCTCTAGAGGAGATCTGCCCAAAAAACATTGCTGCTCTAGAGGAGCTCTGCCCCAAAACACCACTGCTCTAGAGGAGCTTTGCTCTAGAGGAGCTCTGCCCAAAAAACATTGCTGCTCTAGAGGAGATCTGCCCGAAAACATCACTGCTCTAGGAGAGATCTGCCCCAAAACACCTCTGCTCTAGAGGAGATCGGCCCCAAAAAACATTGCTGCTCTAGAGGAGATTTGCCCCAAAACATCACTGCTCTAGAGGAGTACTGCCCCAAAACACCACTGCTCTAGAGGAGATCTGCCCAAAAACACCTCTGCTCTAGAGGAGATCTGCCCCAAAACACCACTGCTCTAGAGGAGATCTACCCCAAAACACCACTGCTCTAGAGGAGATCTGCCCCAAAACACCTCTGCTCTAGAGGAGATCGGCCCCAAAAAACATTGCTGCTCTAGAGGAGATTTGCCCCAAAACATCACTGCTCTAGAGGAGATCTTCCCCAAAACACCACTGCTCTAGAGGAGCTCTGCCCAAAAAACATTGCTGCTCTAGAGGAGATCTGCCCAAAAACACCTCTGCTCTAGAGGAGATCTGCCCCAAAACACCACTCCTCTAGAGGAGCTCTGCCCCAAAACACCACTGCTCTAGAGGAGATCTGCCCCAAAACACCTCTGCTCTAGAGATCGGCCCCAAAAAACATTGCTGCTCTAGAGGAGATCTGCCCCAAAACACCTCTGCTCTAGAGGAGATCGGCTCCAAAAAACCTTGCTGCTCTAGAGGAGCTCTGCCCCAAAACACCACTGCTCTAGAGGAGCTTTGCTCTAGAGGAGCTCTGCCCAAAAAACATTGCTGCTCTAGAGGAGATCTGCCCCAAAACATCACTGCTCTAGGAGAGATCTGCCCCAAAACACCTCTGCTCTAGAGGAGATCTGCCCCAAAACACCTCTGCTCTAGAAGAGATCGGCCCCAAAAAACATTGCTGCTCTAGAGGAGATTTGCCCCAAAACATCACTGCTCTAGAGGAGATCTTCCCCAAAACACCACTGCTCTAGAGGAGCTCTGCCCAAAAAACATTGCTGCTCTAGAGGAGATCTGCCCCAAAACACCACTGCTCTGGAGGAGCTCTGCCCCAAAACACCACTGCTCTAGAGGAGCTCTGCCCAAAAAACATCACTGCTCTAGAGGAGCTCTGCCCCAAAACACCACTGCTCTAGAGGAGCTCTTCCCCAAAACATCACTGCTCTAGAGGAGATCTGCCCCAAAACATCACTGCTCTAGGAGAGATCTGCCGCAAAACATCACTGCTCTAGGAGAGATCTGCCCCAAAACACCTCTGCTCTAGAGGAGATCGGCCCCAAAAAACATTGCTGCTCTAGAGGAGATCTGCCCCAAAACACCTCTGCTCTAGAGGAGATCGGCTCCAAAAAACATTGCTGCTCTAGAGGAGATCTGCCCCAAAACACCTCTGCTCTAGAGGAGATCTGCCCCAAAACATGACTGCTCTAGAGGAGATCTGCCCAAAAAACATTGCTGCTCTAGAGGAGCTCTGCCCAAAAACACCACTGCTCTAGAGGAGCTTTGCTCTAGAGGAGCTCTGCCCAAAAAACATTGCTGCTCTAGAGGAGATCTGCCCGAAAACATCACTGCTCTAGGAGAGATCTGCCCCAAAACACCTCTGCTCTAGAGGAGATCGGCCCCAAAAAACATTGCTGCTCTAGAGGAGATTTGCCCCAAAACATCACTGCTCTAGAGGAGATCTGCCCCAAAACACCACTGCTCTAGAGGAGATCTGCCCAAAAACACCTCTGCTCTAGAGGAGATCTGCCCCAAAACACCACTGCTCTAGAGGAGATCTACCCCAAAACACCACTGCTCTAGAGGAGATCTGCCCCAAAACACCTCTGCTCTAGAGGAGATCGGCCCCAAAAAACATTGCTGCTCTAGAGGAGATTTGCCCCAAAACATCACTGCTCTAGAGGAGATCTTCCCCAAAACACCACTGCTCTAGAGGAGCTCTGCCCAAAAAACATTGCTGCTCTAGAGGAGATCTGCCCAAAAACACCTCTGCTCTAGAGGAGATCTGCCCCAAAACACCACTCCTCTAGAGGAGCTCTGCCCCAAAACACCACTGCTCTAGAGGAGATCTGCCCCAAAACACCTGTGCTCTAGAGATCGGCCCCAAAAAACATTGCTGCTCTAGAGGAGATCTGCCCCAAAACACCTCTGCTCTAGAGGAGATCGGCTCCAAAAAACCTTGCTGCTCTAGAGGAGCTCTGCCCCAAAACACCACTGCTCTAGAGGAGCTTTGCTCTTGAGGAGCTCTGCCCAAAAAACATTCCTGCTCTAGAGGAGATCTGCCCCAAAACATCACTGCTCTAGGAGAGATCTGCCCCAAAACACCTCTGCTCTAGAGATCGGCCCCAAAAAACATTGCTGCTCTAGAGGAGATCTGCCCAAAAACACCTCTGCTCTAGAGGAGATCTGCCCCAAAAACACCACTGCTCTAGAGGAGATCTACCCCAAAACACCACTGCTCTAGAGGAGATCTGCCCCAAAACACCACTGCTCTGGAGGAGCTCTGCCCCAAAACACCACTGCTCTAGAGGAGCTCTGCCCAAAAAACATCACTGCTCTAGAGGAGCTCTGCCCCAAAACACCACTGCTCTAGAGGAGCTCTTCCCCAAAACATCACTGCTCTAGAGGAGATCTGCCCCAAAACATCACTGCTCTAGAGGAGATCTGCCCCAAAACATCACTGCTCTAGGAGAGATCTGCCGCAAAACATCACTGCTCTAGGAGAGATCTGCCCCAAAACACCTCTGCTCTAGAGGAGATCGGCCCCAAAAAACATTGCTGCTCTAGAGGAGATCTGCCCCAAAACACCTCTGCTCTAGAGGAGATCGGCTCCAAAAAACATTGCTGCTCTAGAGGAGATCTGCCCCAAAACATGACTGCTCTAGAGGAGATCTGCCCCAAAACATGACTGCTCTAGAGGAGATCTGCCCCAAAACATGACTGCTCTAGAGATCTGCCCAAAAAACATTGCTGCTCTAGAGGAGATCTTTTTAAGTGGAGAACTTTCACAATTGTTGGCTCACTAAACCCCCCCGTATCCTGACTGTTCACGTGAGTTCATTAGACGCTCAGACTGAGGCAGTGTTGAGAAGTGAACTCGGCGGACGGCCAAAGAAAACTCTGGTATTGATTTGCTCGGCCCTGATGGCAGTGACTCCTCCCACAGCAGAGGCATTAACCACAGTTACAGCCAGAGCTTAAAGGGGCCTCTTCTCAGTTCGCAAAATGTCTTTAGAAAAGTATTTGCTCGGATTGAACACTGCTGGATGACTGAGAACACATGTAGCTAAGTCGTTGCTAATCGCTCAAGGTATCACTTTATTTTACAGTACCTTGATACATTGTAACGTAATGTGCTCTGTAATAACTTGTTCCTATGGGTTAGACACACAATGGAATAACTTGTATTAGTACTCTGTAGGTACATAATGTAACAGGACACGAGACCCTGAAGGCCTATTCATACTCCACAAGAAAGTGCACACATCTTGTGGAGTATGAATAGGTCTGTAGGGTTAGAGTTATGTCTTATTACATTATGTACCTGCACACTACAAATACATATTATTCCATTGTGTATCTAAGCCATAGGTACACGTTATTACACATTGTTACAGAGCACATTACATTGTACTAAATGTAGTTAGGTGCAATATATCAGGGATAGTGTAACACACTGTTACGGATTTCACAGAATGGACCCCAAAGCAGAGACAGGAGCAGGTGGAAAGTTCAAGCAGGTTTTAATAACAAAAACTCGAGCAGGCAAATGAAGGCAGGGTGCTGGCCGACTGGAGCCGGATCTCTCTCTTAACGGGGTCCGGACCTGGGCAACGAGGAGCAGAAGGTAAGAGCAGAGCATGTGAGTAACAAAAGTAGCTCTAAAACACACCAACAAGACGGAACAATCCAGCAGTGTGGTGCTGAGACGACCAGGCAGATATACTCCATGTGATTGCCCAAATCAGGTACAGGTGTACTCGTCTGCAGCACCAGGAGCTGTCAGCCACACCCCCTGCCTCACACTGCCTGCTGAAAACAAAAAAGGGGCGGGGGAAAACACAAACACAAACTGGACCCTAACACACACAGTGTTACCCAGCTCAATTACAACCCAGCATTCCAGTTTGACCCTTTTGAGATCATTTGAAAACAGCCCCTTGACATTTCCTCGTTTAATTACGATCCGCCCAAATCCGTCCCCTCACAAATGTGAGCAGATAACGCTGTTTGGAATCACAGGCTCATTGTGATGGTGACTTGACTCAATTAACGTGAAACACCCCCGTGCCTTGTGGGAGTTGTAGGCTTTCTCCATCTGCCATCCAACTCTGTCACCGTAAAACAGATGCTTGTGCTAAAATATGTTGCACGACGTGGCTACGCTACACCCACTAGCCTCAGGCCGTGGACGCCGGTACTTCCTGTTCCTGTTCATTCACCCGCAAACACAAGAGCCACAAATTCTCTAGCTGTTAGTCACATTTTACTTGACAATATTTTCGGTTCTATGGTTCGATTCTTAGAATGACGCTTGGTTTGTGGAGTCAAAAGTAAACCATACGATCACACGATCTCGGCCTTTTTCACTCAGTATTTCCTTTTCTGAGCCCATTACTGAATGAAAGCAGTGTTACAGGAGCTCTGGCTAAAATGTTTGACTCTAGTGTTATGTGCAGCCTGTTCCCACTCCAGACGGGACGAGAGCAGAGGGACCGGGACTGTAAACGAAAAAGTACATGAACAAAAAGCAATAGCAGCTATAAAAGTGTGGGCGGTGCAGTAATAAACAATGCTTCCACCACCTCCCAAAGTCAACTTTAATGGCTGAAAACAAAAACAACACAGACCACTATGAGCCGAGTTACAGCTATGAACAAAGAACATATTTTGTTCTTTTTTCCATTTCTATGCTTGGTTATAGTTGCTGTTGTGAACGGCAGCCTACAGGTACATTTACTTTTATCAAAGAACTTAAAAGTGTATAAACTCTTTTATGTTATTCTTCAAATAGCTGAATATTTTTGGACTCACTCGTATTAAATGTAAGTGTATTGTTATTGATAACATGACACAATATTCAGTAATATAGTATAATATTTGAATAGAAAAAAATAAATCTTTTTGGGAGCTTCAATTGTTGTGTGGACCATTTTTCATTTTCACAATGTTCAGTGTGACAATAAAAATCTATACATCACTGTATAGGCCGCAGAGTTCAAAGCGTGGGAAAAAGGTTGCTTAAAATTGAACTAAAGGGGTTTAGTGTAAGATTTAATTTAATATAGAGATGAATTACTACCAATGCTACAACAGAAAACCCATATTAACAGTGACATGAGAAACTATGACCATGATGAGCACCTCACCCCCACTACTACTTCTGTACTGCTATTACTACAAGTAGCAGTACATGTACCTCCACCAGTATTGCTACTGCTACATCAACAATGACTACAACCATAGTATCACTATTGGTGTAAAGGAAGTGATCCTCTGACCTATCATCTCCCTCTCCCTCATTCATTTCACCACTCGCTCGCCCCCCCCCCCCTCCCTGCTCAGACTGACTGGAGTGGAGGTGCACGCGAGTGGTAACCATAGCAACCAGAAGAAGCCGACACGGGCATCCATTCAGCTCCGTAACATACTGTATAAAACATGAACAGCGTGCTGTAGATGATAGAAATGTGAGGAAAAAGGTGCAGCAGGTTTAAAAGGCATCGTGTGTGTAAACATGAACTCGATTGCACATGTTTTGGAGGACAAAATCTGATTTTATAAAGAGCCAGGTGTAAATTTACGGAAGTTGTTTTAGACACAAACATCATTTTAGAAATTTTTTAAAGATTGTTTTGTCTGCATAAATTATCTCTTACTGAGGAAAATCATGAAAAGAAAAAATGGCAGAAGCACCAGCTTCACAATAGTGTCGTAGTACGAGATCGAGCCTAATCACCAGCGTCACCTCACTGCCACTTTAACCATACTTGATTTTCGATACCGATACCTGAACGACACCTTTTCCGATACCTATACTAAAATATTTGTCATCTAGAACCAGAGAACAGAACCATAATGTTTAGATTATGTTCAAATTTACAATATCTGGTGATACTGGGAGAAATGGTGGCAAAAATAGTGAAACAATTGGAATAAACTTGGGAAAATATTAATTAAAATTATGGAAACAAATTGGGAAAATGAAGAAAAAATGTGGGCAAAAATTGAACACAAATGGGGCAAACATTGGACATTTGAAAAAATGGGGAAAAGAATTTTTTTTTTTGAGCTGAAACAACCTAGTCACTTCCTTTAATGCTGGCCTTGGACCAACAGCATGATGCCCTCTGGCCGAGACAGCCACTGATGCCACCACAGGGTACAAGGGGAGAAAATAAAAAGGATTTGGGTGGTACGGCTACAAACTATGCAATACACGTCTTACTTATGGAAAGCACACATTTGGGTTGTGTTATCGAAGTTTACAGGCAAAACGCTACATCGATGTTCAAAAATATGGGCTACGGTAAACCAAAGGCACCTGCAGAGGGTTATGCTGCATGTGATCAGTTACAAAGCCATGTGCTTACACTGACCCCTTGTGGATGGATTTATTTAGTCATTTGAACAGCAATAAGCAATAGAAATGAGTTATTAGACCATACGTGAAAGCATGTGGAATGTCTTCAGTTACATGGCCCATATTGTTCATAACACACACATAGAAATACATAAAAAATTAAAAAATCTTTGGAGTTTCTGTCCATCATATTAATTGATTACTTTTCTTCTTTCTGTGCATCAACATTTTAAATTTCTTAACAAACAAGAATGTGAGTTTGCAAATATACATATCATCTAGCTAAATACTTTGTGTGAGAGCGACGCAAAGAGTGTGTTATTTCTTCAAATGAAACGACTGGGGCTCTAGAACAAAAAGTGCTTTGCCTTAACAGGCAACTCACCCGCATGGTCACACTCGCTCTGGGGCTGCAGGTCATGTATTTACGCCTGATGAATGACCAACCCAGTCTCTTCAGAAAAACAGACCCCTGGAACGCTTTTACAATATGGAATTACGTATCAGTAATACATATTTTTGCTAAATTACGTTGGTTATTTACGTTTTACAAATTCATTCAAATAACACATAGCGCGTTCACGCGGAAGCCTACGGAGCTTGCCGAGTGTTTTCCGAAGGTAGGCCTCCTCCCAATAGGACATGCCTGGAGCACCTCCCGAAACAGATGCCCTAGCCACCTCAGCTGGCTCCTTTCGACATGAAGGAGCAGCGACTCGACTCCGAGCTCCTCCCGTGTAACTGAGCTCCTCACCCGATCTCGGAGGGTGAGCCCAGCCACCCTGCGAAGGAAACTCATTTCGGCCGCTTGTATTCGCGATCTTGTCCTTTCGGTCATTACCCAGATCTCATGACCATAGGTGAGGGTGGGAACATAGATCGATCGGTAAATCGAGAGCTTTGCCTCAGACTCAGCTCCCTCTTCACCACAACGGTCCGATACAGCGACCGCATCACTGCTGACGCCGCACCGATCCGTCTATCGATCTCACGCTCCATCCGTCCCTCACTCGTGAACATGACCCCGAGATACTTGAACTCCTCTACTTGGGGCAAGGACTCCCCACCAACCTGAAGCGGGGAAACCACCTTTTTCCGGGGGAGAACCATGGCCTCAGATTTGGAGGTGCTGATCCTCATCCCGGCCGCTTCACACTCGGCTGCAAACCGCCCCAGTGCGCGCTGGAGGTCCTGATTTGATGAAGCCAACAGAACAACATCGTCTGCAAACAGCAGAGATGAGATTCTGAGGTTCCCAAACAAGACACCCTCCGGTCCCTGGCTGCGCCTAGAAATTCTGTCCATATAGGTAATGAACAGAACCGGTGACAAAGGGCAGCCCTGGCGGAGCCCAACACGCACCGGGAACAGGTCTGACTTACTGCCGGCAAAGCGAACCAAGCTCCTGCTGCGGTCATACAGGGAACGGACAGCCCTTAGTAGAGGGCCCCGGACCCCATACTCCCGGAGCACCCCCCACAGGGCACCACGAGGGACATGGTCGAACGCTTTCTCCAGATCCACAAAACATATGTGGACTGGTTGGGCGAACTCCCACAAACCCTCGAGCATCCGATGAAGGGTATAGAGCTGGTCCAGTGTTCCACGACCGGGACGAAAACCGCATTGTTCCTCCTGAATCTGAGGTTCGACTATCGGCCGGATCCTCCTCGCCAGCACCCTGGAATAGACCTTACCGGGGAGGCTGAGGAGTGTGATCCCTCTGGACCGCTAGTCAAAAAACCCAAACGGAAACTTGCTCGGATGCAGAAAATTTTTTCACCACCAGGTGGCGTAAGGACCCAAACGAGCACCCGCCCACTTTCACGCCCCTAACTCCTCCCCTTCCATTTGGGGCACTTATTTTTCCATTCGGGGTAAAACCAAAGAATCGTCTTTTTCCGTGCCTAAGTCCCTTAAGTTCCTTTTGGGGTATTTTCGTTATTTAAAAAGTGCCCCAACTGGAAATACATTACCAATAGAGATCTTGAAGCGTGGGCCAAAGGACAGCCAGTTCCTTTTGGGCTATTTTCGTTATTTAAACAGTGCCCCAAATGGAAATACATAATCAATATAGATATTGAACCGTGGGCCAAAGGACAGCACGTTCCTTTTGGGGAACTTTTGCTATTTGAAAAGTGGCCCAACTGGAAATACATACCCACATAAGAAATAGGTTTCTTTTGGGGCACATTTGCCACTTTATAACTCATGTGGACTTATTTACACTTGAGGCCACTTCCATTCAGGGTAAGGGGGAAAGGGGTCACTATTTTGACCCTCTAAGGACTTGAGTTGGTCAGAGTGAAAACTGACGGTTCCAAATGGGGTCGTCCGAAGTCCATTTGGGAAATTGACCTTGTACCACAGTCATTTAGGGTTAGATGGGTGGATGGGTGGATGGGTGGATGGGTGGATGGGTGGATGGGTGGATGAGTGGATGGATGGGTGGATGAGTGGATGGATGGGTGGATGGGTGGATGAGTGGATGAGTGGATTGATGGGTGGATGGGTGGATGTGTGGATGGGTGGATGGGTGGATGTGTGGATGGGTGGGTGAGTGGATGGATAGGTGGATGGATGGGTGGATGGATGGATGGGTGGATGAGTGGATGGATGAGTGGATGGATGAGTGGATGGATGGGTGGATGAGTGGATGGATGGGTGGATGTGTGGATGTGTGGATGGGTGGGTGAGTGGATGGATAGGTGGATGGATGGGTGGATGAGTGGATGGGTGGATGTGTGGATGGGTGGATGGATGAGTGGATGGGTGAGTGGATGGATGGATGGGTGAGTGGATGGATGGATGGGTGAGTGGATGGGTGGATGAGTGGATTGATGGGTGGATGTGTGGGTGGATGTGTGGATGGGTGGGTGAGTGGATGGATAGGTGGATGGATGGGTGGATGGATGGATGGGTGGATGAGTGGATGGATGAGTGGATGGATGGGTGGATGGATGGGTGGATGGGTGGGTGGATGTGTGGATGGGTGGGTGAGTGGATGGATAGGTGGATGGATGGGTGGATGAGTGGATGGGTGGATGTGTGGATGGGTGGATGGATGGGTGGATGGGTGGATGAGTGGATGGGTGAGTGGATGGATGGATGGGTGAGTGGATGGATGGATGGATGGGTGAGTGGATGGGTGGATGAGTGGATTGATGGGTGGATGTGTGGGTGGATGTGTGGATGGGTGGGTGAGTGGATGGATAGGTGGATGGATGGGTGGATGGATGGATGGGTGGATGAGTGGATGGATGAGTGGATGGATGGGTGGATGAGTGGATGGATGGGTGGATGTGTGGATGGGTGGATGGGTGGGTGGATGTGTGGATGGGTGGGTGAGTGGATGGATAGGTGGATGGATGGGTGGATGAGTGGATGGGTGGATGTGTGGATGGGTGGATGGATGAGTGGATGGGTGAGTGGATGGATGGATGGGTGAGTGGATGGATGGATGGGTGAGTGGATGGGTGGATGAGTGGATTGATGGGTGGATGTGTGGGTGGATGTGTGGATGGGTGGGTGAGTGGATGGATAGGTGGATGGATGGGTGGATGGATGGATGGGTGGATGAGTGGATGGATGAGTGGATGGATGGGTGGATGGATGAGTGGATGGATGGGTGGATGTGTGGATGGGTGGATGGGTGGGTGGATGTGTGGATGGGTGGGTGAGTGGATGGATAGGTGGATGGATGGGTGGATGAGTGGATGGGTGGATGTGTGGATGGGTGGATGGATGGGTGGATGGGTGGATGAGTGGATGGGTGAGTGGATGGATGGATGGGTGAGTGGATGGATGGATGGGTGAGTGGATGGGTGGATGAGTGGATTGATGGGTGGATGTGTGGGTGGATGTGTGGATGGGTGGGTGAGTGGATGGATAGGTGGATGGATGGGTGGATGGATGGATGGGTGGATGAGTGGATGGGGGGCACATTTGCCACTTTATAACCCATGTGGAAAAATGGGTCACTATTTTGACCCTCTAAGGACTTGAGGTGGTCAGAGTGAAAACTGACGGTTCCAAATGGGGTCGTCCGATGGATGGGTGGATGTATGGATGGGTGGATGTATGGATGGGTGGGTGGATGAGTGGATGAGTGGATGAGTGGATGGGTGGGTGGATGTATGGATGGGTGGATGCACATACCCAAATAAGAAATAGGTTTCTTTTGGGGCACATTTGCCACTTTATAACCCATGTGGAAAAATGGGTCACTATTTTGACCCTCTAAGGACTTGAGTGAAAACTGACGGTTCCAAATGGGGTCGTCCGATGGATGGGTGGATGTATGGATGGGTGGATGGATGAGTGGATGGGTGGATGGGTGGGTGGATGTGTGGATGGGTGGGTGGATGGGTGGATGGATGGGTGGATGGGTGGATGGGTGGATGAGTGGATTGATGGGTGGATGGGTGGATGAGTGGATGAGTGGATGAGTGGATGAGTGGATGTGTGGATGGAGGGTTGGGTGGATGGATGGATGGGTGGATGGACGGCCGGCCTTTTATCAGCAATCCAACATAGTAGAAAAACAAACCTGAATGCAACCATGAGCGAGATAGGCCAGAGGCCAGTGGTTGAAATCAGGAATTAAACCTGGAAATGCATCACATATGGTGCCTTTTATCAGCAATCCAACATAGTAGGAAACACATACCCAATACAGGTCTTGAACCGTGCCCCAAAGTAAATCACGTTTCATTTTGTGCCACTTTTGTAATATTAACAGTGGCCCCAATGGAAAAGTCCATTATGGGGACTTACAGTGCCTCCAATGGAAACTTCCAAAAGGGGCATTTTAAGTGGCCCAAAAAGAAGCAAAGTAAAACACGTTTCATTTTGGGCCACTTTTGTAATATTAACAGTGGCCCAAAAGAAAACACGTTTCCAATACAGCTGTAACCGTGCCCCAAAGTAAATCACGTTTCATTTTGGGCCACTTTTGTAATATTAACAGTGGCCCCAATGGAAAAGTCCATTATGGGGACTTAAAGTGCCTCCAATGGAAACTTCCAAAAGGGGCATTTTAAGTGGCCCAAAAAGAATCACGTTTCATTTTGGGCCACTTTTGTAATATTAACAGTGGCCCCAATGGAAAAGTCCATTATGGGGACTTAAAGTGCCTCCAATGGAAACTTCCAAAAGGGGCATTTTAAGTGGCCCAAAAAGAAGCAAAGTAAAACACGTTTCATTTTGGGCCACTTTTGTAATATTAACAGTGGCCCAAAAGAAAACACGTTTCCAATACAGCTGTAACCGTGCCCCAAAGTAAATCACGTTTCATTTTGGGCCACTTTTGTAATATTAACAGTGGCCCAAAAGAAAACATGTTAAAAATTAATATAGGTAGGGGCCTAATTTTACAGTATGCTTTGAGCTAGGAGGCTGAAAATTTAGTATGTTCATCAGGAGAGGGTGCTGAGTGTACTGATATAAGTGAATTGTTCAAACACCTAAGTTAAAGGAGTCAAATTGGGGAAAAGACTGGTCAAATTTCTTCTGGGCTCATTTTCTCTTACTTTCAGGCATTTATTGTCATTTATTTCCCCCCATAGATTGAAAATTAATACAGCTAGGGTGCTAATTTTACAGTATGTTCCTGTCATGGGTGTGTGCAGTCATGGGCCAAAGTGTCAGGTCAGTGTGACCTTTGCTTCTTTCATAGTTCTGTAAAAATCAATCACTTTCGTTATTAATTGACTCAAAGGCTGATTTTCAGACAGCCACTTAACTCTACTGGGAGTCCTGGGTAAAATCAAACACTGGATTATGGTACAGGGCCATTATGACATTATCTGTACCTAATTTGGTACCCCTGGGGTCAAAGGTAAAGACGCAGTGTCCAAAAAGCCTTTTTTTTAAAGAAAGGGAGGAATTTGAGGAATTTTTCACCACTTTTTGGCCTCAAAAATAAATTTTGCTTTGAGCTAGGAGGCTGAAAATTTAGTATGTTCATGTCATGGGAGTGTACAGTCATGGGCTGAAGTTTCAAGTTTGTGCGACCTTTGCTTCCATCAGGAATCCAGAAAAAATTGGCTTTTGAGGCCCAGACTTTGCCAGGTTCCCTTTGGACTAAATGTCATCACTAAAAAGTGCCCTGTTTGGAACAAGGGTTTCATAGCTTTTGGGACTTAAAATATGTATGCTATTATTCTTTTGACACAATTTTCAACTATGTTACATGGCATCCTTTGCTCTATTCAAATATTTGTGTTCCATTTCGTTTTGACCAATAGAAAGCCAAGTAGCTGACCCTGGGTCTGTTGGACTTGTCACTTTAGAATCCTATTCTATACCTATTTAAAGGAGTATGTGCTGAATGTCATGTCATTTGGACTTAATTTGACCTTTTAATTCACATTGGAATCATGAAAATGGCGTATTTTTGAAGCTCCGCCTTTCGCAAACGATACGCCCGACAGACACCGAACCAACATCCTTGGACCCGTCTCATGGCCCTTAACAACATATCTGGAGGACGGCTTTCTGAAACATGTAGAAAGAAAATTCATCACTATTGTAAAATTAATATGAAGATGCTGTCAGCGGCCTGCACCCTTACCCCACTTTGAAAGGCTGATTTTGAGACAGCCAATTAACTCTTCTGGAGGTCCTGGGAAAAATCGGACACTGGATTATGGTACAGGGCCCTTATGACATTCTCTGTACCAAATTTGGTACCCCTAGGGTCTAAGGTCAAGCCACAGTTGGCAAAAAGCAATTTGAAAATTAAGTTCCGTTTGGGCCACTGAATGAATTTTTTGGGCCACTTCTTGCTTTTTCCCCATAATTTAAAAAATAATAGAGGTGGGGCCTTAATTTTACAGTATGTACATGTCATGGGTGTGTACAGTCATGGGCCAAAATTTCAAGTTTGTGCGACCTTCGCTTCTTACATAGTTCTGTAAAAATCACTCTTTTTCTTTACTGACTATAGCCTGAGAGCAGGTGTGAGAGTTCCCCTCCCCCACACAGACGAAGAGATGGCAGTTGGTATTCCTTTGAAATATTGATTATCTGTCATAGTTTAAAAATGGCTTAAGCTACAAGGCTCAGATTTCAGTATGTTGACCTCGGTGGGAGCTTGAATAAGTATGCAGAGTAGAACTGTGCAAGTCCAAAGACAAGGGGTCAAACTGGGGTCACACAGTGGTCAGACTTCTGTTTTCACAATTAAAATCTAAACTACTACAGCTACGACTTTGATTTTTCAGTATGTTCATGTCATGGGAGTGTACAGTCATGGGCTGAAGTTTCAAGTTTGTGTGACCTTTGCTTCCATCAGGAATCCAGAAAAAATTGGCTTTTGAGGCCCAGACTTTGCCAGGTTCCCTTTGGACTAAATGTCATCACTAAAAAGTGCCCTGTTTGGAACAAGGGTTTCATAGCTTTTGGGACTTAAAATATGTATGCTATTATTCTTTTGACACAATTTTCAACTATGTTACATGGCATCCTTTGCTCTATTCAAATATTTGTGTTCCATTTCGTTTTGACCAATAGAAAGCCAAGTAGCTGACCCTGGGTCTGTTGGACTTGTCACTTTAGAATCCTATTCTATACCTATTTAAAGGAGTATGTGCTGAATGTCATGTCATTTGGATTTAATTTGACCTTTTAATTCACATTGGAATCATGAAAATGGCGTATTTTTGAAGCTCCGCCTTTCGCAAACGATACGCCCGACAGACACCGAACCAACATCCTTGGACCCGTCTCATGGCCCTTAACAACATATCTGGAGGACGGCTTTCTGAAACATGTAGAAATAAAATTCATCACTATTGTAAAATTAATATGAAGATGCTGTCAGCGGCCTGCACCCTTACCCCACTTTGAAAGGCTGATTTTGAGACAGCCACTTAACTCTTCTGGGGGTCCTGGGAAAAATCGGACACTGGATTATGGTACAGGGCCCTTATGACATTCTCTGTACCAAATTTGGTACCCCTAGGGTCAAAGGTCAAGCCACAGTTGGCAAAAAGCAATTTGAAAATTAAGTTCCGTTTGGGCCTCTTAATGACTTTTGGGCCACTTCTTGCTTTTCCCCCATAATTTAAAAAATAATATAGGTAGGGGCCTAATTTTACAGTATGTTCATGTCATGGGTGTGTACAGTCATGGGCCAAAATTTCAAGTTTGTGCGACCTTCGCTTCTTACATAGTTCTGTAAAAATCACTCTTTTTCTTTACTGACTATAGCCTGAGAGCAGGTGTGAGAGTTCCCCTCCCCCACACAGACGAAGAGATGGCAGTTGGGATTCCTTTGAAATATTGATTATCTGTCATAGTTTAAAAATGGCTTAAGCTACAAGGCTCAGATTTCAGTATGTTGACCTCGGTGGGAGCCTGAATAAGTATGCAGAGTAGAACTGTGCAAGTCCAAAGACAAGGGGTCAAACTGGGGTCACACAGTGGTCAGACTTCTGTTTTCACAATTAAAATCTAAACTACTACAGCTACGGCTTTGATTTTACAGTATGTTCATGTCATGGGAGTGTACAGTCATGGGCTGAAGTTTCAAGTTTGTGCGACCTTTGCTTCTATCAGGATTAAAGACAAAATTGGCGTTTCCCATATAATTTCCCACAAAACATGTATCTTTTCCCCCATAATTTAAAAAATAATACAGCTAGGGTGCTAATTTTACAGTATGTTCATGTCATGGGAGTGTACAGTCATGGGCTGAAGTTTCAAGTTTGTGCGACCTTTGCTTCTATCAGGATTAAAGACAAAATTGGCGTTTCCCATATAATTTCCCACAAAACGTGTATCTTTTCCCCCATAATTTAAAAAATAATACAGCTAGGGTGCTAATTTTACAGTATGTTCATGTCATGGGAGTGTACAGTCATGGGCTAAAGTTTCAAGTTTGTGCGACCTTTGCTTCTATCAGGATTAAAGACAAAATTGGCGTTTCCCATATAATTTCCCACAAAACATGTATCTTTTCCCCCATAATTTAAAAAATAATACAGCTAGGGTGCTAATTTTACAGTATGTTCATGTCATGGGAGTGTACAGTCATGGGCTAAAGTTTCAAGCTTGTGTGACCTTTGCTTCTATCAGGATTAAAGACAAAATTGGCGTTTCCCATATAATTTCCCACAAAACATGTATCTTTTCCCCCATAATTTAAAAAATAATACAGCTAGGGTGCTAATTTTACAGTATGTTCATGTCATGGGAGTGTACAGTCATGGGCTGAAGTTTCAAGTTTGTGCGACCTTTGCTTCTATCAGGATTAAAGACAAAATTGGCGTTTCCCATATAATTTCCCACAAAACGTGTATCTTTTCCCCCATAATTTAAAAAATAATACAGCTAGGGTGCTAATTTTACAGTATGTTCATGTCATGGGAGTGTACAGTCATGGGCTAAAGTTTCAAGTTTGTGCGACCTTTGCTTCTATCAGGATTAAAGACAAAATTGGCGTTTCCCATATAATTTCCCACAAAACATGTATCTTTTCCCCCATAATTTAAAAAATAATACAGCTAGGGTGCTAATTTTACAGTATGTTCATGTCATGGGAGTGTACAGTCATGGGCTGAAGTTTCAAGTTTGTGCGACCTTTGCTTCTATCAGGATTAAAGACAAAATTGGCGTTTCCCATATAATTTCCCACAAAACGTGTATCTTTTCCCCCATAATTTAAAAAATAATACAGCTAGGGTGCTAATTTTACAGTATGTTCATGTCATGGGAGTGTACAGTCATGGGCTAAAGTTTCAAGTTTGTGCGACCTTTGCTTCTATCAGGATTAAAGACAAAATTGGCGTTTCCCATATAATTTCCCACAAAACATGTATCTTTTCCCCCATAATTTAAAAAATAATACAGCTAGGGTGCTAATTTTACAGTATGTTCATGTCATGGGAGTGTACAGTCATGGGCTAAAGTTTCAAGTTTGTGCGACCTTTGCTTCTATCAGGATTAAAGACAAAATTGGCGCTTCCCATATAATTTCCCACAAAACGTGTATCTTTTCCCCCATAATTTAAAAAATAATATAGGTAGGGGCCTAATTTTACAGTATGTTCATGTCATGGGAGTGTACAGTCATGGGCTGAAGTTTCAAGTTTGTGTGACCTTTGCTTCTATCAGGATTACAGACAAAATTGGCGCTTCCCATATAATTTCCCACAAAACATGTATCTTTTCCCCCATAATTTAAAAAATAATATAGGTAGGGGCCTAATTTTACAGTATGTTCATGTCATGGGTGTGTACAGTCATGGGCCAAAATTTCAAGTTTGTGCGACCTTCGCTTCTTACATAGTTCTGTAAAAATCACTCTTTTTCTTTACTGACTATAGCCTGAGAGCAGGTGTGAGAGTTCCCCTCCCCCACACAGACGAAGAGATGGCGGTTGGGATTCCTTTGAAATATTGATTATCTGTCATAGTTTAAAAATGGCTTAAGCTACAAGGCTCAGATTTCAGTATGTTGACCTTGGTGGGAGCCTGAATAAGTATGCAGAGTAGAACTGTGCAAGTCCAAAGACAAAGGGTCAAACTGGGGTCACACAGTGGTCAGACTTCTGTTTTTACAATTAAAATCTAAACTACTACAGCTACGGCTTTGATTTTTCAGTATGTTCATGTCATGGGAGTGTACAGTCATGGGCTGAAGTTTCAAGTTTGTGTGACCTTTGCTTCTATACAAATCTATTAAGATAGTAAGTGACCCAACTGATCCACTCATCCACACATCCACCCACCCATCCACCCATCCACTCATCCACCCATCCACCCATCCACCAACCCATCCATCCACCTATCCACCCACCCATCCACCCACCCATCCATCCACTCATCCACCCATCCACTCATCCACCCATCCACCCACCCATCCACCCATCCACTCATCCACCCATCCACCCATCCATACATCCACCCATCCATCCACCCATCCACCCATCCACACATCCACCCACCCATCCATCCACCCATCCACCCATCCATCCACCCACCCACCCATCCACACATCCACCCATCCACTCATCCACCCATCCACCCATCCACCCATCCATCCACCCATCCACACATCCACCCACCCATCCATCCACTCATCCACCCATCCACTCATCCACCCATCCACCCACCCATCCACCCACCCACCCATCCACACATCCACCCATCCACTCATCCACCCATCCACCCACCCATCCACCCATCCACCCATCCATCCACCCATCCACACATCCACCCATCCACTCATCCACCCATCCACCCATCCATCCACACATCCACCCATCCACCCATCCACCCATCCACCCATCCACCAATCAATACAAATCTATTAAGATAGTAAGTGACCCAACTGGAACTGGACTCAGCCCAAATGGAATGGGCGGGGCCACTCGTGTGGGCGGGGCACACTAAAATCAATCAATAATCATTAAAATTCTATTAAGATAGTAAGTGTACCGACTGGACCTGGACTAAGCCCAAATGGAATGGGCGGGGCCACTCGTGGGGGCGGGGCACACTAAAAACAATCAATAATCAATAAAACATCTATTAAGATAGTAAGTGACCCTAAGGGAAACTGGACTCAGCCCAAATGGAATGGGCGGGGCCACTCGTGGGGGCGGGGCACACTAAAATCAATCAATAATCAATAATGGAAAAGATCAATGAAGATACTAAGAAGAAACTTATTAGGGAAATCCATTGAGACATTAAGTGAACCAACTGGAACTGGGCTCAGCCCAAATGGAATGGGCGGGGCCAACTCGCGGGGGCGGGGCAAACAAAAAATATGGGGACATCGCCACCTTGTGTCAGAATGACTGTGGTACAAGGTTAATTTCCCAAATGGACTTCGGACGACACTATTTGAAACCGTCCATTTTCATTCAGTGCACTACAAGTCCTAACGGGGTCAAAATACTCTGAAATATTTCACCTTAGCCCAAATGAAAGCGACCTCAAATGAAAATGAGGTCCATTTGGCGTAAACTCCATGTTAAAAGTGGCCCAAAAAGGCCTGTTTCCCTCAGTAATTGGAGCACACTCTCGGATCCCCCTTCTTGAAGAGAGGGACCACCACCCCGGTCTGCCAATCCAGAGGCACTGTCCCCAACCGCCACGCGATGTTGCAGAGACGTGTCAGCCAAGACAGCCCTACAACATCCAGAGACTTAACCCCGGCTCAAACTGAACCCGGTTAACGCCAGGTACGGCGTCCGCCAACTTAGAAAGTCATTAAAACCAATGTAGCACACTCACACCGCTCCGCGAAGTCCGGCTACCGAGGCCTTCCGGCGGCCTTCCGGCGGCAACGGAAAGAATGCGCAAGAAGTCTATCTTTGCCGGATACCGGAGCCCCAACGGATCAAGCTGACAGAAAAACACGAGCCAAACAGGAAGTCAGGTCTCGTGAGAGAGGAAGATCCGGTGTATTTCAAAATAAAATCTGTCCGTTTACTACTTATTTGGTCCCGTTTACGACCTGTACACGCGTGTAACGTCGTAAATGTAAACATTTCTCCAATACCAGTGACACGGGGGCATTAGTGTGTTTAGCATCCACTTCACTGGGGAGAGTCGTTGTACTGGCAAATAGGCTTTTGTTGACAAAAACTACCTATATATGGGGCTACTTATGACGTGACCTCGCACCAAGAGGGAAACTCACGTGCGCTTCTGTTCTTCTGTTTGAGTGGTAGTTTGGGGGGAAACCGGACTGGATCAGGACCGAAACCGGACCGGACCCGGACCGGATTCAGTGTGAGCCGGGGGTTAAGGTACTCGGGACGAATCTCATCCACCCCTGGGGCCTTGCCACCGAGGAGCTTCCTAACCACCTTGGTGACTTCAGCCTGGGTGATGGACGAGCCCCCCTCCGAGTCCCCAGCCTCTGCTTCCTCATCGGAAGACGTGACAGTGGGATTGAGGAAATCCTCGAAGTACTCCTTCCACCGCCCGACCACATCCCCAGTCGAGGTCAGCAGCTCCCCACCCACACTGTAAACAGTGTTGGTGAAGCACTGCTTCCCCCTCCTGAGGCGCCGGGTGGTTTGCCAGAATCTCTTCGAGGCCGACCGATAGTCCTCCTCCATGGCATCTCCGAACTCCTCCCAGACCCGAGTTTTTGCCTCTTTGACCGCACGAGCTGCAGCACGCTTGGCCTGCCGGTACCTCTCAGCTGCCTCCGGAGTCCCACAAGCCAACAAGGCCAGGTAGGACTCCTTCTGATTCTGATTCTGATAATTTTGACATAGGCGCGTAATGACCAGCGGTTTTGATTGACACCCGCGTCAATCAATGACACGAGTTCAAAATTGTGACATCACTAAAAAGGTAGTTAGAACCAGTGTTGGGAATAACGCCGTTTAAAATAACGGCGTTAGGTAACGTCTTCCCCCCTCTCCCTCTCTCTCTCAGCGCCTTTTCTTCTGCCTCTGTCCCCGCTCTCCACTCCAGAGAGACTGTAGGCCGCTAACTTTCTGTTAGGGCATTTAGCCTTATATTTGCTGATGATTGTTTTACGTTTTGCCTGATGAATGAACGGAGAGACTTTATGCACAATGCCTGTGCTTAAAGTCTGCCCTGATCGTTGGCACATGTTTCTTTTCCTCCTGTTCCTCCTCATTCTCTTTGAATACGGCCGTATTCCTACATGAATAAAACAGCAGCACAAATACTGGTCAAAACCTACTTGTTTGAGAAAGCGTTTTAGTTCCAGTGGGAAAAGGGTTGTTTTATGACCACCATGTTTTGTGATTGTAAATGTAAATGTGTTATATTTCTAGTATATATAACACTCTACCCCCCATGCAGTTCATTCAGTTAATATGACTTTTGAAAACTGCTAAAAAAAATAAAATAAATCTAAATTCTTTGATATATATATCGCAATTTTTTTTTAACAGTAACGCAAATAGTTACTTTCCCTGGTAACGAGTTACTTTCATTATAGAGTAATTCAGTTACTAACTCAGTTACTTTTTGGAACAAGTAGTGAGTAACTATAACTAATTACTTTTTTAAAGTAACGTTCCCAACACTGATGAGGACGTTTGGATTACTCTGAAAAGGCAAAATGGATTAACTTTAAATCATCAGGTCCGTCTCTCTTTCCTGTCTTTCTCTTCCTGCTGCAGTGAAACTTTCCTCTCCATGTGCTGATTAAGTGTTAGGTTTTGCAGATGTAGACCCCAAAGCGGAGACGGAGGCACTTGAAATTAAAGTATTTATTTTACAAAACTGAGGTAGCTGAGAAGACGGGGGAGGCTGGCAGCAGGCGGAGACAGGATCAGCGGACAACTTTGATTGCAGTCGAGGCAACCTAGAGCACAGGATGAAACTGGTGAAAAAATAAATCCAAAATACACCAGGATGAAAAACAGGTCAGGCTTCTACCACAGGAGACGGAATTATCTGGCAGTGAAGGGAGGACTGAGCAGAGTACTTGAAGACCAGTTCCTCATCAAGTCCAGGTGTGCCTCGTTGCTGAGGTCCCAGCCACGCCCCCGTCCTCTGCCAGCTCTACACAGTGGTGAGAGAGAGAAAAAACACAACACAACAGAGGGGAACAAAACACCAACCCTGACAGGGCCCCCCCCCCTCAAGGGACGCCTCCTGGCGGCCTACCCGGCTTAGTGGGATGACGGGCATAAAAATCCCGAAAGAGAGCCGGGTCCAAGACGAGGGACCTGGAAACCCATGAACGGTCCTCCGGACCATAACCCTCCCAGTCCACCAAATACTGGAAGCCGCGGCCCCGCCTCCGAACATCCAGCAGCTGCCGCACAGTAAAGGCGGGATGCCCGTCGACCACCCGGGGGGGTGGAGGGGGCTCGGCCGGAGGGCTAAGAGGACTTGACAAAAAAGGTTTCAACAGGGAGACATGGAAGGCAGGATGGACATTGACAGAAGGAGGCAATTTGAGCCGCACCACCGTGGGATTAATAACCTTGTCAATTACGTAAGGGCCAATGTATCTGGGAGAGAGTTTCCTGGATTCAGTTTGTAGGGGAAGGTCACGCGTGGAAAGCCATACCTTCTGACCAGGCACATACTCTGGTGCAGGAGAGCGGCGGCGGTCAGCAACCTGCCGGTTCCTAGCAGCAGTGCGGGAAAGAGCCACCCTGACGTCGTGCCAGACCTTACGAGCACGTTGAAGATGCAGCTGGACGGACGGAACCGCGACACGAGCCTCCTGGCTGGGAAAGAGAGGGGGTTGAAAACCAATAGCGGCCATGAAAGGAGACACACCAGTAGCGGAGGAAAGGAGGGAGTTGTGAGAGTATTCAATCCACGGGAGATGTAGCGACCAGGAAGCCGGATGGCGAGCGGTGACACACCGGAGGGCCGCTTCCAGGTCCTGGTTAGCCCGCTCCGTCTGGCCATTGGTTTGTGGGTGGTACCCAGAAGATAAACTGGCAGAGGCCCCCACAGATCGACAGAAAGCCTTCCAAACCCGAGAAGAGAACTGCGGGCCTCTGTCCGACACAATATCCTGTGGTATGCCGTGGAGCCTGAAGACATGTTGAACAAGTAAATTAGCCGTCTCAAAAGCAGAGGGCAACTTTGGTAACGGAACAAAATGAACACATTTCGAAAAACGATCCACAATCGTCAAAATGACTGAGTTCCCTTCAGATGGCGGAAGGCCAGTCACAAAATCCACAGCAATGTGTGACCAGGGACGATGTGGAATCGGGAGTGGACGAAGCAGACCAGCAGGAGCACGGTGGGAAGCTTTGCTGCGGGCGCAGACCGAACAGGCAGAAACAAACTCCTTAGTGTCCGCGGACATGGTGGGCCACCAGAACCGCTGCTGGATTAAGGCAAGAGTGCGACGAAATCCGGGATGGCAGGAGACTTTGGAGGAATGGCCCCATTGCAGAACCACCGATCTGGCAGATTGTGGCACAAACAAGCAGTCCGGAGGGCATCCTAGAGGTGAGGGGTGATGGACAAGGGCCTCTTGGACAGATCTTTCCACCTCCCAACAGACAGCCCCTACCACACAGGCGGGGGACACGATGGTTTCAACAGAGGATTCTTCCCCAGGAGTGGCAAACTGGCGGGACAAGGCGTCAGGCTTGATGTTCCTGGAACCCGGACGGTAAGTGAGCGTGAAGTTGAACCGGCCCAGGTAAAGCGCCCAGCGAGCCTGGCGGGAATTCAGCCTGCGAACAGAACGCAGATAGGATAAGTTCTTATGATCTGTCCATACCATAAACGGCTGAGCTGAGCCTTCCAGCCAGTGCCTCCACTCCTGTAATGCGACGATGACCGCCAGCAGCTCCCGGTTACCCACATCATAGTTCCGTTCCGCGGGCGTGAGGCGACGGGAATAGAAGGCGCAGGGATGCAACTTCTGGTCCGCGGCAGTGCGTTGGGAAAGGACGGCTCCCACACCAGAGTCAGAGGCATCCACTTCGATAATGAACTGGTTAGAAGTATCTGGGTGAGACAAAACTGGAGCAGAACAAAAAAGGTCTTTCAATTTCACAAACGCGGCCTCAGCTTCCGCAGGCCAGTGAAAAGGTACTTTAACGGAGGTGAGTTTGGTAAGCGGTGCCGCAACCTTACTATAATCCCGAATAAAGCGTCTATAGAAGTTCGCAAATCCCAAAAATCTTTGGAGTTGCTTCCTACTGGAAGGAGTTGGCCAATCAAGAACAGCTTGCACTTTGGCTGGGTCAGTCTTAATCTGCCCTTCTTCAATGATAAAACCCAGGAAGCCAACGGAACACTTGTGAAATTCACACTTCTCAGCCTTTACATAAAGTCTGTTTTCGAGTAGCCGTTGTAGGACAAGTCTGACGTGTTGTACATGTTCTTGAGGAGAACGAGAAAAAATTAAAATGTCATCGAGGTATACAAACACAAATCGATTCAACATATCCCGTAACACATCGTTAATGAGTGCCTGGAACACCGCTGGCGCGTTTGTTAACCCAAATGGCATCACCAGGTACTCAAAATGTCCGAGTGGGGTGTTGAACGCAGTCTTCCATTCATCTCCCTCCCTTATACGAACTAAATGATAGGCACTCCGAAGATCCAATTTAGTAAAAATTGTGGCCTCTTGGACCGAACTAAATGCTGAACTAATCAGCGGAAGGGGGTACTTGTTTTTCACTGTAATATCATTGAGCCCCCTATAATCAATGCAAGGCCGAAGTGTGCGGTCCTTTTTATCAACAAAGAAAAACCCCGCTCCTACAGGGGCAGAGGAGGGACGGATGAGACCAGCAGCTAATGAATCTGTAATATAAGTTTCCATAGCCTCCCTTTCCGGTTTGGAGAGGTTCTAAAGTCTGCTAGTGGGTAATGGTGCGCCAGGAATTAATTCAATGCCACAATCGTATGGTCTGTGAGGTGGCAACGAAGAGGCTTTGTCCTTAGAGAACACCTCCCGTAGGTCATGATACTCCGCTGGCACCAGGGACAAATCTATGGGCTTGGGTTTCGAAGGTTTGTTAGTGTCAGGAGAAGGAACCGCCAAATGTAAACAGTGGTTATGACAGAATAGGCTCCAATTAATTATAGACAGCTGCGACCAGTCAATGTGAGGATTATGTAGCTTAAGCCAGGGGAGACCTAAGACGAGGGGTGTAGTGGCAGAATTCACAATGTACAATGAAATGGTTTCATGATGATTACCCGACAGGAGTAATGACACCGGAGCAGTACGATGGGTTACGTTGGCCAGTAGTTTCCCATCAAGGGCATAGACAGTCTTGGGCTCCGGAAGGGGAACAGAGGGAAGGTTATATTCGGAAACAAACACGGAATCAATAAAGTTGTCGTCGGCTCCCGAGTCCACTAGGGCAACAAGGGGAAAGGAATGATTAGCATAGGATAACGTACCTTTGAGTTGTATCCGTTTAAAGGCGGAATCAGTCAGAGTATGGCTCATCAGCGCTCCACCGCTAGCTGATGAGCCTAGTCTTTTGGCCTAACAGGGCACTGAACAATGCTGTGGTTGGCCCCTCCGCAGTACATGCAGAGCCCGAGGCGAAGGCGACGCTGGCGTTCTTCACGGCCAAGTCTCATCCTCCCCACCTGCATGGGTTCCTCCGTCCCGAGAAGTGGTGAAAACGCTGGTGATGATTCTATAGGCAAGTGATTGGCAGGTGCTGGCTGACGAGTCTGAATGGAGTAGCGAGTGGGAGGGGTACTGCTCCTCCTAACTGCTCTCCCCCGACGTCTTTCAGAAAGGCGATTGTCTAACCGGATGGCTACGGAGATTAATTCCTCCAACGTAGTAGTCTCCTCACGAGCTGCCAGCAGGTCCTTGAGTTCCTCACTCAAACCCTTAAAAAACACTCTCTGCAAAGCCTTTTCATCCCACCCGGTCTCTGCAGCAAGAATGCGGAAGACTATAGAGTACGAGGAAACCGAACCACTACCCTGGCATAGGGAAAGCAACCGGCTACTGGCCTCCTTAGTCTGAAGCGGGTGGTCGAACACTCTTCTAATCTCATTGGTAAACGTATCCATAGTATTACAAACTGGGGATCTACTGTTCACCAAAGCTTCGGCCCATGCAGAAGCTTTACCAGAGAGTAAACTCATAATGAATGCAATCTGCACTTTATCAGTGGAGTAAGTAAATGGCTGTTGGTTAAAGACTAACATACATTGGTGTAAAAATTGTCCGCATAACCCTACTTCACCTGAATACCTTGCAGGAGTAGGAATGAAGGGTTCCCGAGGTAGGGCATGTGGAATGTTAGGAAGCGTAGAGGCCACAACTGGAGCAGGAGTGGGTGGCGCTTGTACGGGTGGAGGATTGGCAGCCAGGCTAATGGCGAGCTGGTCGAAACGAGCACTCAACTCAAAAAAGTTTGCGTTGAGTTGACGGAGTGAGTCCAAAACTTCATTGAGGGTCTTCTCATGCTGACCAACCCGGGATCCTTGCAGGGCGAGAGCCTGTTTGAACCTTTCAGTCTCTGCGGGGTCCATGCTGGCCAGATAATTCTGTTAGGTTTTGCAGATGTAGACCCCAAAGTGGAGACGGAGGCACTTGAAATTAAAGTATTATTTTTACAAAACTGAGGTAGCTGAGAAGACGGGGGAGGCTGGCAGCAGGCGGAGACAGGATCAGCGGACAACTTCAATTGCAGTCGAGGCAACCACAGGAGACGGAATTATCTGGCAGTGAAGGGAGGACAGAGCAGAGTACTTGAAGACCAGTTCCTCATCAAGTCCAGGTGTGCCTCGTTGCTGCGGTCCCAGCCACGCCCCCGTCTTCTGCCAGCTTTACACAGTGGTGAGAGAGAGAAAAAACACAACACAACAGAGGGGAACAAAACACCAACCCTGACACTTCCTCCTCTTTTAGGTCTTCCTCTTCTGTTAGGTCTTCCTCTTCTTTTATGTCTTCTTCTTCTTTTACGTCTTCCTCTTGTTTTAGGTCTTCCTCTTCTTTTATGTCTTCCTCTCGTTTTAGGTCTTCCTCCTCTTTTAGGTCTTCCTCTCGTTTTAGGTCTTCCTCCTCTTTTAGGTCTTCCTCTTCTGTTAGGTCTTCCTCTTCTTTTAGGTCTTCCTCTTCTTTTATGTCTTCTTCTTCTTTTACGTCTTCCTCTCGTTTTAGGTCTTCTCTTCTTTTAGGTCTTCCTCCTCTTATAGGTCTTCCCCTTCTTTTAGGTCTTCCTCTTCTTTTATGTCTTCCTCCTCTTTTAGGTCTTCCTCCTCTTTTAGGTCTTCCTCTTCTTTTAGGTCTTCCTCTTCTTTTATGTCTTCCTCTCGTTTTAGGTCTTCCTCTTTTATGTCTTCCTCTCGTTGTAGGTCTTCCTCCTCTTTTAGGTCTTCCTCCTCTTATAGGTCTTCCTCTTCTTTTATGTCTTCCTCTTCTTTTATGTCTTCTTCTTCTTTTAGGTCTTCCTCCTCTTTTAGGTCTTCCTCTTCTTTTAGGTCTCCCTCTTCTTTTATGTCTTCCTCCTCTTTTAGGTCTTCCTCCTGTTTTATGTCTTCCTCCTCTTTTATGTCTTCCTCTTCTTTTAGGTCTTCCTCTTCTTTTATGTCTTCCTCCTCTTTTAGGTCTTCCTCTTCTTTTAGGTCTTCCTCCTCTTTTAGGTCTTCCTCCTCTTTTAGATCTTCCTCTTCTTTTAGGTCTTCCTCTTCTTTTATGTCTTCCTCCTCTTTTAGGTCTTCCTCTTCTTTTAGGTCTTCCTCCTCTTTTAGGTCTTCCTTCTCTTTTAGGTCTTCCTCTTCTTTTATGTCTTCCTCCTCTTTTAGGTCTTCCTCCTCTTTTAGGTCTTCCTCTTCTTTTAGGTCTTCCTCCTCTTTTAGGTCTTCCTCTTCTTTTATGTCTTCCTCTCGTTTTAGGTCTTCCTCTTCTTTTATGTCTTCCTCTCGTTTTAGGTCTTCCTCCTCTTTTAGGTCTTCTTCCTCTTTTAGGTCTTACTCTTCTTTTATGTCTTCCTCCTCTTTTAGGTCTTCTCTTCTTTTAGGTCTTCCTCCTCTTTTAGGTCTTCCCCTTCTTTTAGGTCTTCCTCCTCTTTTAGGTCTTCCTCTTCTTTTATGTCTTCCTCTCGTTTTAGGTCTTCCTCCTCTTTTAGGTCTTCCTCCTCTTTTAGGTCTTCCTCTTCTTTTATGTCTTCCTCCTCTTTTAGGTCTTCCTCTTCTTTTAGGTCTTCCTCTTCTTTTAGGTCTTCCTCTTCTTTTAGGTCTTCCTCCTCTTTTAGGTCTTCCTCTTCTTTTATGTCTTCCTCTCGTTTTAGGTCTTCCTCTTCTTTTATGTCTTCCTCTCGTTTTAGGTCTTCCTCCTCTTTTAGGTCTTCTTCCTCTTTTAGGTCTTACTCTTCTTTTATGTCTTCCTCCTCTTTTAGGTCTTCTCTTCTTTTAGGTCTTCCTCATCTTTTAGGTCTTCCCCTTCTTTTAGGTCTTCCTCTTCTTTTAGGTCTTCCTCTTCTTTTAGGTCTTCCTCCTCTTTTAGGTCTTCCTCTTCTTTTAGGCCTTCCTCTTCTTTTATGTCTTCCTCCTCTTTTAGGTCTTCCTCCTCTTTTAGGTCTTCCTCTTCTTTTAGGTCTTCCTCTTCTTTTAGGTCTTCCTCCTCTTTTAGGTCTTCCTCTTCTTTTATGTCTTCCTCTCGTTTTAGGTCTTCCTCTTCTTTTATGTCTTCCTCTCGTTTTAGGTCTTCCTCCTCTTTTAGGTCTTCCTCCTCTTTTAGGTCTTCCTCTTCTTTTATGTCTTCCTCCTCTTTTAGGTCTTCCTCTTCTTTTATGTCTTCCTCTTCTTTTAGGTCTTCCTCCTCTTTTAGGTCTTCCTCTTCTTTTAGGTCTTCCTCTTCTTTTATGTCTTCCTCCTCTTTTAGGTCTTCCTCCTCTTTTAGGTCTTCCTCCACTTTTAGGTCTTCCTCCTCTTTTAGGTCTTCCTCTTCTTTTATGTCTTCCTCCTGTTTTATGTCTTCCTCCTCTTTTAGGTCTTCCTCCTCTTTTAGGTCTTCCTCCTCTTTTAGGTCTTCCTCCTCTTTTAGGTCTTCCTCTTCTTTTATGTCTTCCTCTCGTTTTAGGTCTTCCTCTTCTTTTATGTCTTCCTCTCGTTTTAGGTCTTCCTCCTCTTTTAGGTCTTCCTCCTCTTTTAGGTCTTCCTCCTCTTTTAGGTCTTCCTCCTCTTTTAGGTCTTCCTCTTCTTTTATGTCTTCCTCTCGTTTTAGGTCTTCCTCTTCTTTTATGTCTTCCTCTCGTTTTAGGTCTTCCTCCTCTTTTAGGTCTTCCTCCTCTTTTAGGTCTTCCTCTTCTTTTATGTCTTCTTCTTCTTTTAGGTCTTCCTCCTCTTTTAGGTCTTCCTCTTCTTTTATGTCTTCCTCTCGTTTTAGGTCTTCCTCTTCTTTTATGTCTTCCTCCTCTTTTAGGTCTTCCTCCTGTTTTAGGTCTTCCTCCTCTTTATGTCTTCCTCTTCTTTTATGTCTTCCTCCTCTTTTAGGTCTTCCTCTTCTTTTATGTCTTCCTCCTGTTTTATGTCTTCCTCCTCTTTTATGTCTTCCTCTTCTTTTAGGTCTTCCTCTTCTTTTATGTCTTCCTCCTCTTTTAGGTCTTCCTCTTCTTTTAGGTCTTCCTCCTCTTTTAGGTCTTCCTCCTCTTTTAGATCTTCCTCTTCTTTTAGGTCTTCCTCTTCTTTTATGTCTTCCTCTTCTTTTAGGTCTTCCTCTTCTTTTAGGTCTTCCTCCTCTTTTAGGTCTTCCTCTTCTTTTAGGCCTTCCTCTTCTTTTATGTCTTCCTCCTCTTTTAGGTCTTCCTCCTCTTTTAGGTCTTCCTCTTCTTTTAGGTCTTCCTCTTCTTTTAGGTCTTCCTCCTCTTTTAGGTCTTCCTCTTCTTTTATGTCTTCCTCTCGTTGTAGGTCTTCCTCTTCTTTTATGTCTTCCTCTCGTTTTAGGTCTTCCTCCTCTTTTAGGTCTTCCTCCTCTTTTAGGTCTTCCTCTTCTTTTATGTCTTCCTCCTCTTTTAGGTCTTCCTCTTCTTTTATGTCTTCCTCTCGTTTTCTTTTGTCTTCCTCCTCTTTTAGGTCTTCCTCTTCTTTTATGTCTTCCTCTTCTTTTATGTCTTCCTCCTCTTTTAGGTCTTCCTCCTGTTTTAGGTCTTCCTCTCGTTTTAGGTCTTCCTCTTCTTTTATGTCTTCCTCCTCTTTTAGGTCTTCCTCCTGTTTTAGGTCTTCCTCCTCTTTTATGTCTACCTCTTCTTTTATGTCTTCCTCCTCTTTTAGGTCTTCCTCCTCTTTTTTGTCTTCCTCTTCTTTTAGGTCTTCCTCTTCTTTCATGTCTTCCTCCTCTTTTATGTCTTCCTCCTCTTTTAGGTCTTCCTCCTCTTTTAGGTCTTCCTCCTCTTTTAGGTCTTCCTCCTCTTTTAGATCTTCCTCTTCTTTTAGGTCTTCCTCTTCTTTTATGTCTTCCTCTTCTTTTAGGTCTTCCTCTTCTTTTAGGTCTTCCTCCTCTTTTAGGTCTTCCTCTTCTTTTAGGCCTTCCTCTTCTTTTATGTCTTCCTCCTCTTTTAGGTCTTCCTCCTCTTTTAGGTCTTCCTCTTCTTTTAGGTCTTCCTCTTCTTTTAGGTCTTCCTCCTCTTTTAGGTCTTCCTCTTCTTTTATGTCTTCCTCTCGTTGTAGGTCTTCCTCTTCTTTTATGTCTTCCTCTCGTTTTAGGTCTTCCTCCTCTTTTAGGTCTTCCTCCTCTTTTAGGTCTTCCTCTTCTTTTATGTCTTCCTCCTCTTTTAGGTCTTCCTCTTCTTTTATGTCTTCCTCTCGTTTTCTTTTGTCTTCCTCCTCTTTTAGGTCTTCCTCTTCTTTTATGTCTTCCTCTTCTTTTATGTCTTCCTCCTCTTTTAGGTCTTCCTCCTGTTTTAGGTCTTCCTCTCGTTTTAGGTCTTCCTCTTCTTTTATGTCTTCCTCCTCTTTTAGGTCTTCCTCCTGTTTTAGGTCTTCCTCTTCTTTTATGTCTTCCTCCTCTTTTATGTCTTCCTCCTCTTTTAGGTCTTCCTCCTCTTTTAGGTCTTCCTCTTCTTTTAGGTCTTCCTCTTCTTTTATATCTTCCTCTCGTTTTAGGTCTTCCTCCACTTTTCGGTCTTCCTCTTCTTTTAGGTCTTCCTCCTCTTTTAGGTCTTCCTCTTCTTTTAGGTCTTCCTCCTCTTTTAGGTCTTCCTCTTCTTTTATGTCTTCCTCTCGTTTTAGGTCTTCCTCCACTTTTAGGTCTTCCTCTTTTAGGTCTTACTCTTCTTTTATGTCTTCCTCCTCTTTTAGGTCTTCTCTTCTTTTAGGTCTTCCTCCTCTTTTAAGTCTTCCTCTTCTTTTAGGCCTTCCTCTTCTTTTATGTCTTCCTCCTCTTTTATGTCTTCCTCCTCTTTTAGGTCTTTCTCCTGTTTTAGGTCTCCCTCCTCTTTTAGGTCTTCCTCCTCTTTTAGGTCTTCCTCTTCTTTTAGGTCTTCCTCTTCTTTTATGTCTTCCTCCTCTTTTAGGTCTTCCTCTTCTTTTATGTCTTCCTCATCTTTTAGGTCTTCCTCCTCTTTTAGGTCTTCCTCCTCTTTTAGGTCTTCCTCTTCTTTTAGGTCTTCCTCTTCTTTTAGGTCTTCCTCCTCTTTTAGGTCTTCCTCTTCTTTTATGTCTTCCTCTCGTTTTAGGTCTTCCTCCTCTTTTAGGTCTTCCTCCTCTTTTAGGTCTTCCTCCTCTTTTAGGTCTTCCTCTTCTTTTAGGTCTTCCTCCTCTTTTAGGTCTTCCTCTTCTTTTAGGCCTTCCTCTTCTTTTATGTCTTCCTCCTCTTTTAGGTCTTCCTCCTCTTTTAGGTCTTCCTCTTCTTTTAGGTCTTCCTCTTCTTTTAGGTCTTCCTCTTCTTTTATGTCTTCCTCCTCTTTTAGGTCTTCCTCCTCTTTTATGTCTTCCTCTCGTTTTAGGTCTTCCTCTTCTTTTATGTCTTCCTCCTCTTTTAGGTCTTCCTCCTGTTTTAGGTCTTCCTCCTCTTTTAGGTCTTCCTCCTCTTTTAGGTCTTCCTCCTCTTTTAGGTCTTCCTCCTCTTTTAGGTCTTCCTCTTCTTTTAGGTCTTCCTCCTCTTTTAGGTCTTCCTCTTCTTTTAGGTCTTCCTCCTCTTTTAGGTCTTCCTCTTCTTTTATGTCTTCCTCTCGTTTTAGGTCTTCCTCCTCTTTTAGGTCTTCCTCCTCTTTTAGGTCTTCCTCCTCTTTTAGGTCTTCCTTTTCTTTTAGGTCTTCCTCCTCTTTTAGGTCTTCCTCCTCTTTTAGGTCTTCCTCTTCTTTTATGTCTTCCTCTAGTTTTAGGTCTTCCTCTTCTTTTATGTCTTCCTCCTCTTTTAGGTCTTCCTCCTCTTTTAGGTCTTCCTCTTCTTTTAGGTCTTCCTCTTCTTTTAGGTCTTCCTCTTCTTTTATGTCTTCCTCTCGTTTTAGGTCTTCCTCTTCTTTTATGTCTTTCTCCTCTTTTAGGTCTTCCTCTTATTTTATGTCTTCCTCCTCTTTTAGGTCTTCCTCTTCTTTTAGGTCTTCCTCCTCTTTTAGGTCTTCCTCTTCTTTTATGTCTTCCTCTCGTTTTAGGTCTTCCTCTTCTTTTATGTCTTCCTCCTCTTTTAGGTCTTCCTCTTCTTTTATGTCTTCCTCCTCTTTTAGGTCTTCCTCTTCTTTTAGGTCTTCCTCCTCTTTTAGGTCTTCTTCTTCTTTTATGTCTTCCTCTTCTTTTAGGTCTTCCTCTTCTTTTAGGTCTTCCTCTTCTTTTATGTTTTCCTCTCGTTTTAGGTCTTCCTCTTCTTTTATGTCTTTCTCCTCTTTTAGGTCTTCCTCTTCTTTTAGGTCTTCCTCCTCTTTTAGGTCTCCCTCTTCTTTTATGTCTTCCTCTCGTTTTAGGTCTTCCTCTTCTTTTATGTCTTCCTCTCGTTTTAGGTCTTCCTCCTCTTTTAGGTCTTCCTCCTCTTTTAGGTCTTCCTCTTCTTTTAGGTCTTCCTCCTCTTTTAGGTCTTACTCTTCTTTTAGGCCTTCCTCTTCTTTTATGTCTTCCTCCTCTTTTAGGTCTTCCTCCTCTTTTAGGTCTTCCTCTTCTTTTAGGTCTTCCTCTTCTTTTAGGTCTTCCTCCTCTTTTAGGTCTTCCTCTTCTTTTATGTCTTCCTCTCGTTTTAGGTCTTCCTCTTCTTTTATGTCTTCTTCTCGTTTTAGGTCTTCCTCCTCTTTTAGGTCTTCCTGCTCTTTTAGGTCTTCCTCTTCTTTTATGTCTTCCTCCTCTTTTAGGTCTTCCTCTTCTTTTAGGTCTTCCTCCTCTTTTAGGTCTTCCTCCTGTTTTAGGTCTTCCTCCTCTTTTAGGTCTTCCTCCTCTTTTAGGTCTTCCTCCTCTTTTAGGTCTTCCTCCTCTTTTAGGTCTTCCTCTTCTTTTAGGTCTTCCTCCTCTTTTAGGTCTTCCTCTTCTTTTAGGTCTTCCTCCTCTTTTAGGTCTTCCTCTTCTTTTATGTCTTCCTCTCGTTTTAGGTCTTCCTCTTCTTTTATGTCTTCCTCTCGTTTTAGGTCTTCCTCCTCTTTTATTTCTTCCTCTTCTTTTATGTCTTCCTCCTCTTTTAGGTCTTCCTCCTCTTTTAGGTCTTCCTCCTCTTTTAGGTCTTCCTCCTCTTTTAGGTCTTCCTCTTCTTTTAGGTCTTCCTCCTCTTTTAGGTCTTCCTCTTCTTTTAGGTCTTCCTCCTCTTTTAGGTCTTCCTCTTCTTTTATGTCTTCCTCTCGTTTTAGGTCTTCCTCTTCTTTTATGTCTTCCTCTCGTTTTAGGTCTTCCTCCTCTTTTAGGTCTTCCTCCTCTTTTAGGTCTTCCTCCTCTTTTAGGTCTTCCTCTTCTTTTAGGTCTTCCTCTTCTTTTAGGTCTTCCTCTTCTTTTAGGTCTTCCTCTTCTTTTATGTCTTCTTCTTCTTTTACGTCTTCCTCTTGTTTTAGGTCTTCCTCTTCTTTTATGTCTTCCTCTCGTTTTAGGTCTTCCTCCTCTTTTAGGTCTTCCTCTCGTTTTAGGTCTTCCTCCTCTTTTAGGTCTTCCTCCTCTTTTAGGTCTTCCTCTTCTTTTATGTCTTCCTCCTCTTTTAGGTCTTCCTCTTCTTTTAGGTCTTCCTCCTCTTTTAGGTCTTCCTCCTCTTTTAGGTATTCCTCTTCTTTTATGTCTTCCTCCTCTTTTAGGTCTTCCTCCTCTTTTAGGTCTTCCTCTTCTTTTAGGTCTTCCTCTTCTTTTATGTCTTCCTCCTCTTTTAGGTCTTCCTCCTCTTTTAGGTCTTCCTCCTCTTTTATGTCTTCCTCTTCTTTTATGTCTTCCTCCTCTTTTAGGTCTTCCTCTTCTTTTAGGTCTTCCTCTTCTTTTAGGTCTCCCTCTTCTTTTAGGTCTTCCTCCTCTTTTAGGTCTTCCTCTTCTTTTATGTCTTCCTCTCGTTTTAGGTCTTCCTCTTCTTTTATGTCTTCCTCTCGTTTTAGGTCTTCCTCCTCTTTTAGGTCTTCCTCCTCTTTTAGGTCTTCCTCTTCTTTTATGTCTTCCTCCTCTTTTAGGTCTTCCTCTTCTTTTAGGTCTTCCTCCTCTTTTAGGTCTTCCTCTTCTTTTAGGCCTTCCTCTTCTTTTATGTCTTCCTCCTCTTTTAGGTCTTCCTCCTCTTTTAGGTCTTCCTCTTCTTTTAGGTCTTCCTCTTCTTTTATGTCTTCCTCCTCTTTTAGGTCTTCCTCCTCTTTTAGGTCTTCCTCCTCTTTTATGTCTTCCTCTCGTTTTAGGTCTTCCTCTTCTTTTATGTCTTCCTCCTCTTTTAGGTCTTCCTCCTCTTTTAGGTCTTCCTCCTGTTTTAGGTCTTCCTCCTCTTTTAGGTCTTCCTCCTCTTTTAGGTCTTCCTCCTCTTTTAGGTCTTCCTCCTCTTTTAGGTCTTCCTCTTCTTTTAGGTCTTCCTCCTCTTTTAGGTCTTCCTCTTCTTTTAGGTCTTCCTCCTCTTTTAGGTCTTCCTCCTGTTTTAGGTCTTCCTCCTCTTTTAGGTCTTCCTCTTCTTTTAGGTCTTCCTCTTCTTTTAGGTCTTCCTCTTCTTTTAGGTCTTCCTCCTCTTTTAGGTCTTCCTCTTCTTTTATGTCTTCCTCTCGTTTTAGGTCTTCCTCTTCTTTTATGTCTTCCTCTCGTTTTAGGTCTTCCTCCTCTTTTATGTCTTCCTCTCGTTTTAGGTCTTCCTCTTCTTTTATGTCTTCCTCCTCTTTTAGGTCTTCCTCCTGTTTTAGGTCTTCCTCCTCTTTTATGTCTTCCTCCTCTTTTAGGTCTTCCTCTTCTTTTAGGTCTTCCTCCTCTTTTAGGTCTTCCTCTTCTTTTAGGTCTTCCTCCTCTTTTAGGTCTTCCTCTTCTTTTATGTCTTCCTCTCGTTTTAGGTCTTCCTCTTCTTTTATGTCTTCCTCTCGTTTTAGGTCTTCCTCATCTTTTATGTCTTCCTCTTCTTTTATGTCTTCCTCCTCTTTTAGGTCTTCCTCCTCTTTTAGGTCTTCCTCCTCTTTTAGGTCTTCCTCCTCTTTTAGGTCTTCCTCTTCTTTTAGGTCTTCCTCCTCTTTTAGGTCTTCCTCTTCTTTTAGGTCTTCCTCCTCTTTTAGGTCTTCCTCTTCTTTTATGTCTTCCTCTCGTTTTAGGTCTTCCTCTTCTTTTATGTCTTCCTCTCGTTTTAGGTCTTCCTCCTCTTTTAGGTCTTCCTCCTCTTTTAGGTCTTCCTCCTCTTTTAGGTCTTCCCCTTCTTTTAGGTCTTCCTCTTCTTTTAGGTCTTCCTCTTCTTTTAGGTCTTCCTCTTCTTTTAGGTCTTCCTCTTCTTTTATGTCTTCTTCTTCTTTTACGTCTTCCTCTTGTTTTAGGTCTTCCTCTTCTTTTATGTCTTCCTCTCGTTTCAGGTCTTCCTCCTCTTTTAGGTCTTCCTCTCGTTTTAGGTCTTCCTCCTCTTTTAGGTCTTCCTCCTCTTTTAGGTCTTCCTCTTCTTTTATGTCTTCCTCCTCTTTTAGGTCTTCCTCTTCTTTTAGGTCTTCCTCCTCTTTTAGGTCTTCCTCCTCTTTTAGGTCTTCCTCTTCTTTTATGTCTTCCTCCTCTTTTAGGTCTTCCTCCTCTTTTAGGTCTTCCTCTTCTTTTAGGTCTTCCTCTTCTTTTATGTCTTCCTCCTCTTTTAGGTCTTCCTCCTCTTTTAGGTCTTCCTCCTCTTTTATGTCTTCCTCTTCTTTTATGTCTTCCTCCTCTTTTAGGTCTTCCTCCTGTTTTAGGTCTTCCTCCTCTTTTAGGTCTTCCTCTTCTTTTAGGTCTTCCTCTTCTTTTAGGTCTTCCTCTTCTTTTAGGTCTTCCTCCTCTTTTAGGTCTTCCTCTTCTTTTATGTCTTCCTCTCGTTTTAGGTCTTCCTCTTCTTTTATGTCTTCCTCTCGTTTTAGGTCTTCCTCCTCTTTTAGGTCTTCCTCCTCTTTTAGGTCTTCCTCTTCTTTTATGTCTTCCTCCTCTTTTAGGTCTTCCTCTTCTTTTAGGTCTTCCTCCTCTTTTAGGTCTTCCTCTTCTTTTAGGCCTTCCTCTTCTTTTATGTCTTCCTCCTCTTTTAGGTCTTCCTCCTCTTTTAGGTCTTCCTCTTCTTTTAGGTCTTCCTCTTCTTTTATGTCTTCCTCCTCTTTTAGGTCTTCCTCCTCTTTTAGGTCTTCCTCCTCTTTTATGTCTTCCTCTCGTTTTAGGTCTTCCTCTTCTTTTATGTCTTCCCCCTCTTTTAGGTCTTCCTCCTGTTTTAGGTCTTCCTCCTCTTTTATGTCTTCCTCTTCTTTTATGTCTTCCTCCTCTTTTAGGTCTTCCTCTTCTTTTATGTCTTCCTCCTCTTTTAGGTCTTCCTCCTCTTTTAGGTCTTCCTCTTCTTTTAGGTCTTCCTCCTCTTTTAGGTCTTCCTCTTGTTTTATGTCTTCCTCTCGTTTTAGGTCTTCCTCTTCTTTTATGTCTTCCTCCTCTTTTAGGTCTTCCTCCTCTTTTAGGTCTTCCTCCTCTTTTAGGTCTTCCTCTTCTTTTAGGTCTTCCTCTTCTTTTAGGTCTTCCTCCTCTTTTAGGTCTTCCTCCTCTTTTTTGTCTTCCTCTTCTTTTAGGTCTTCCTCTTCTTTTATGTCTTCCTCCTCTTTTATGTCTTCCTCCTCTTTTAGGTCTTCCTCCTCTTTTAGGTCTTCCTCTTCTTTTATGTCTTCCTCCTCTTTTATGTCTTCCTCCTCTTTTAGGTCTTCCTCCTCTTTTAGGTCTTCCTCTTCTTTTATATCTTCCTCTCGTTTTAGGTCTTCCTCCACTTTTAGGTCTTCTTCCTCTTTTAGGTCTTACTCTTCTTTTATGTCTTCCTCCTCTTTTAGGTCTTCTCTTCTTTTAGGTCTTCCTCCTCTTTTAGGTCTTCCTCTTCTTTTAGGCCTTCCTCTTCTTTTATGTCTTCCTCCTCTTTTATGTCTTCCTCCTCTTTTAGGTCTTTCTCCTGTTTTAGGTCTCCCTCCTCTTTTAGGTCTTCCTCCTCTTTTAGGTCTTCCTCTTCTTTTAGGTCTTCCTCTTCTTTTATGTCTTCCTCCTCTTTTAGGTCTTCCTCTTCTTTTATGTCTTCCTCATCTTTTAGGTCTTCCTCCTCTTTTAGGTCTTCCTCCTCTTTTAGGTCTTCCTCTTCTTTTAGGTCTTCCTCTTCTTTTAGGTCTTCCTCCTCTTTTAGGTCTTCCTCTTCTTTTAGGTCTTCCTCCTCTTTTAGGTCTTCCTCTTCTTTTAGGCCTTCCTCTTCTTTTATGTCTTCCTCCTCTTTTAGGTCTTCCTCCTCTTTTAGGTCTTCCTCTTCTTTTAGGTCTTCCTCTTCTTTTATGTCTTCCTCCTCTTTTAGGTCTTCCTCCTCTTTTAGGTCTTCCTCCTCTTTTATGTCTTCCTCTCGTTTTAGGTCTTCCTCTTCTTTTATGTCTTCCCCCTCTTTTAGGTCTTCCTCCTGTTTTAGGTCTTCCTCCTCTTTTATGTCTTCCTCTTCTTTTATGTCTTCCTCCTCTTTTAGGTCTTCCTCTTCTTTTATGTCTTCCTCCTCTTTTAGGTCTTCCTCCTCTTTTAGGTCTTCCTCTTCTTTTAGGTCTTCCTCCTCTTTTAGGTCTTCCTCTTCTTTTATGTCTTCCTCTCGTTTTAGGTCTTCCTCTTCTTTTATGTCTTCCTCCTCTTTTAGGTCTTCCTCCTCTTTTAGGTCTTCCTCCTCTTTTAGGTCTTCCTCTTCTTTTAGGTCTTCCTCTTCTTTTAGGTCTTCCTCCTCTTTTAGGTCTTCCTCCTCTTTTTTGTCTTCCTCTTCTTTTAGGTCTTCCTCTTCTTTTATGTCTTCCTCCTCTTTTATGTCTTCCTCCTCTTTTAGGTCTTCCTCCTCTTTTAGGTCTTCCTCTTCTTTTATGTCTTCCTCCTCTTTTATGTCTTCCTCCTCTTTTAGGTCTTCCTCCTCTTTTAGGTCTTCCTCTTCTTTTAGGTCTTCCTCTTCTTTTATATATTCCTCTCGTTTTAGGTCTTCCTCCACTTTTAGGTCTTCTTCCTCTTTTAGGTCTTACTCTTCTTTTATGTCTTCCTCCTCTTTTAGGTCTTCTCTTCTTTTAGGTCTTCCTCCTCTTTTAGGTCTTCCTCTTCTTTTAGGCCTTCCTCTTCTTTTATGTCTTCCTCCTCTTTTATGTCTTCCTCCTCTTTTAGGTCTTTCTCCTGTTTTAGGTCTCCCTCCTCTTTTAGGTCTTCCTCCTCTTTTAGGTCTTCCTCTTCTTTTAGGTCTTCCTCTTCTTTTATGTCTTCCTCCTCTTTTAGGTCTTCTTCTTCTTTTATGTCTTCCTCATCTTTTAGGTCTTCCTCCTCTTTTAGGTCTTCCTCCTCTTTTAGGTCTTCCTCTTCTTTTAGGTCTTCCTCTTCTTTTAGGTCTTCCTCCTCTTTTAGGTCTTCCTCTTCTTTTAGGTCTTCCTCCTCTTTTAGGTCTTCCTCTTCTTTTAGGCCTTCCTCTTCTTTTATGTCTTCCTCCTCTTTTAGGTCTTCCTCCTCTTTTAGGTCTTCCTCTTCTTTTAGGTCTTCCTCTTCTTTTAGGTCTTCCTCTTCTTTTAGGTCTTCCTCTTCTTTTATGTCTTCCTCCTCTTTTAGGTCTTCCTCCTCTTTTAGGTCTTCCTCCTCTTTTATGTCTTCCTCTCGTTTTAGGTCTTCCTCTTCTTTTATGTCTTCCTCCTCTTTTAGGTCTTCCTCCTGTTTTAGGTCTTCCTCCTCTTTTAGGTCTTCCTCCTCTTTTAGGTCTTCCTCCTCTTTTAGGTCTTCCTCCTCTTTTAGGTCTTCCTCTTCTTTTAGGTCTTCCTCCTCTTTTAGGTCTTCCTCTTCTTTTAGGTCTTCCTCCTCTTTTAGGTCTTCCTCTTCTTTTATGTCTTCCTCTCGTTTTAGGTCTTCCTCCTCTTTTAGGTCTTCCTCCTCTTTTAGGTCTTCCTCCTCTTTTAGGTCTTCCTCTTCTTTTAGGTCTTCCTCCTCTTTTAGGTCTTCCTCCTCTTTTAGGTCTTCCTCTTCTTTTATGTCTTCCTCTAGTTTTAGGTCTTCCTCTTCTTTTATGTCTTCCTCCTCTTTTAGGTCTTCCTCCTCTTTTAGGTCTTCCTCTTCTTTTAGGTCTTCCTCTTCTTTTAGGTCTTCCTCTTCTTTTATGTCTTCCTCTCGTTTTAGGTCTTCCTCTTCTTTTATGTCTTTCTCCTCTTTTAGGTCTTCCTCTTCTTTTATGTCTTCCTCCTCTTTTAGGTCTTCCTCTTCTTTTAGGTCTTCCTCCTCTTTTAGGTCTTCCTCTTCTTTTATGTCTTCCTCTCGTTTTAGGTCTTCCTCTTCTTTTATGTCTTCCTCCTCTTTTAGGTCTTCCTCTTCTTTTATGTCTTCCTCCTCTTTTAGGTCTTCCTCTTCTTTTAGGTCTTCCTCCTCTTTTAGGTCTTCTTCTTCTTTTATGTCTTCCTCTTCTTTTAGGTCTTCCTCTTCTTTTAGGTCTTCCTCTTCTTTTATGTTTTCCTCTCGTTTTAGGTCTTCCTCTTCTTTTATGTCTTCCTCCTCTTTTAGGTCTTCCTCTTCTTTTAGGTCTTCCTCCTCTTTTAGGTCTCCCTCTTCTTTTATGTCTTCCTCTCGTTTTAGGTCTTCCTCTTCTTTTATGTCTTCCTCTCGTTTTAGGTCTTCCTCCTCTTTTAGGTCTTCCTCCTCTTTTAGGTCTTCCTCTTCTTTTAGGTCTTCCTCCTCTTTTAGGTCTTACTCTTCTTTTAGGCCTTCCTCTTCTTTTATGTCTTCCTCCTCTTTTAGGTCTTCCTCCTCTTTTAGGTCTTCCTCTTCTTTTAGGTCTTCCTCTTCTTTTAGGTCTTCCTCCTCTTTTAGGTCTTCCTCTTCTTTTATGTCTTCCTCTCGTTTTAGGTCTTCCTCTTCTTTTATGTCTTCTTCTCGTTTTAGGTCTTCCTCCTCTTTTAGGTCTTCCTCTTCTTTTATGTCTTCCTCCTCTTTTAGGTCTTCCTCTTCTTTTAGGTCTTCCTCCTCTTTTAGGTCTTCCTCCTGTTTTAGGTCTTCCTCCTCTTTTAGGTCTTCCTCCTCTTTTAGGTCTTCCTCCTCTTTTAGGTCTTCCTCCTCTTTTAGGTCTTCCTCTTCTTTTAGGTCTTCCTCCTCTTTTAGGTCTTCCTCCTCTTTTATGTCTTCCTCTTCTTTTATGTCTTCCTCCTCTTTTAGGTCTTCCTCCTCTTTTAGGTCTTCCTCCTCTTTTAGGTCTTCCTCCTCTTTTAGGTCTTCCTCTTCTTTTAGGTCTTCCTCCTCTTTTAGGTCTTCCTCTTCTTTTAGGTCTTCCTCCTCTTTTAGGTCTTCCTCTTCTTTTATGTCTTCCTCTCATTTTAGGTCTTCCTCTTCTTTTATGTCTTCCTCTTGTTTTAGGTCTTCCTCCTCTTTTAGGTCTTCCTCCTCTTTTAGGTCTTCCCCTTCTTTTAGGTCTTCCTCTTCTTTTAGGTCTTCCTCTTCTTTTATGTCTTCTTCTTCTTTTACGTCTTCCTCTTGTTTTAGGTCTTCCTCTTCTTTTATGTCTTCCTCTCGTTTTAGGTCTTTCTCCTCTTTTAGGTCTTCCTCTCGTTTTAGGTCTTCCTCCTCTTTTAGGTCTTCCTCCTCTTTTAGGTCTTCCTCTTCTTTTATGTCTTCCTCCTCTTTTAGGTCTTCCTCTTCTTTTAGGTCTTCCTCCTCTTTTAGGTCTTCCTCCTCTTTTAGGTTTTCCTCTTCTTTTATGTCTTCCTCCTCTTTTAGGTCTTCCTCCTCTTTTAGGTCTTCCTCTTCTTTTAGGTCTTCCTCTTCTTTTATGTCTTCCTCCTCTTTTAGGTCTTCCTCCTCTTTTAGGTCTTCCTCCTCTTTTATGTCTTCCTCTTCTTTTATGTCTTCCTCCTCTTTTAGGTCTTCCTCCTGTTTTAGGTCTTCCTCCTCTTTTAGGTCTTCCTCTTCTTTTAGGTCTTCCTCTTCTTTTAGGTCTTCCTCCTCTTTTAGGTCTTCCTCTTCTTTTATGTCTTCCTCTCGTTTTAGGTCTTCCTCTTCTTTTATGTCTTCCTCTCGTTTTAGGTCTTCCTCCTCTTTTAGGTCTTCCTCCTCTTTTAGGTCTTCCTCCTCTTTTAGGTCTTCCTCTTCTTTTAGGTCTTCCTCCTCTTTTAGGTCTTCCTCTTCTTTTAGGCCTTCCTCTTCTTTTATGTCTTCCTCCTCTTTTAGGTCTTCCTCCTCTTTTAGGTCTTCCTCTTCTTTTAGGTCTTCCTCTTCTTTTAGGTCTTCCTCTTCTTTTAGGTCTTCCTCTTCTTTTATGTCTTCCTCCTCTTTTAGGTCTTCCTCCTCTTTTAGGTCTTCCTCCTCTTTTATGTCTTCCTCTCGTTTTAGGTCTTCCTCTTCTTTTATGTCTTCCTCCTCTTTTAGGTCTTCCTCCTGTTTTAGGTCTTCCTCCTCTTTTAGGTCTTCCTCCTCTTTTAGGTCTTCCTCCTCTTTTAGGTCTTCCTCCTCTTTTAGGTCTTCCTCTTCTTTTAGGTCTTCCTCCTCTTTTAGGTCTTCCTCTTCTTTTAGGTCTTCCTCCTCTTTTAGGTCTTCCTCTTCTTTTATGTCTTCCTCTCGTTTTAGGTCTTCCTCCTCTTTTAGGTCTTCCTCCTCTTTTAGGTCTTCCTCCTCTTTTAGGTCTTCCTCTTCTTTTAGGTCTTCCTCCTCTTTTAGGTCTTCCTCCTCTTTTAGGTCTTCCTCTTCTTTTATGTCTTCCTCTAGTTTTAGGTCTTCCTCTTCTTTTATGTCTTCCTCCTCTTTTAGGTCTTCCTCTTCTTTTAGGTCTTCCTCTTCTTTTAGGTCTTCCTCTTCTTTTATGTCTTCCTCTCGTTTTAGGTCTTCCTCTTCTTTTATGTCTTTCTCCTCTTTTAGGTCGTCCTCTTCTTTTATGTCTTCCTCCTCTTTTAGGTCTTCCTTTTCTTTTAGGTCTTCCTCCTCTTTTAGGTCTTCCTCTTCTTTTATGTCTTCCTCTCGTTTTAGGTCTTCCTCCTCTTTTAGGTCTTCCTCTTCTTTTATGTCTTCCTCCTCTTTTAGGTCTTCCTCCTCTTTTAGGTCTTCCTCTTCTTTTAGGTCTTCCTCTTCTTTTAGGTCTTCCTCTTCTTTTAGGTCTTCCTCTTCTTTTATGTCTTCCTCCTCTTTTAGGTCTTCCTCCTCTTTTAGGTCTTCCTCCTCTTTTATGTCTTCCTCTCGTTTTAGGTCTTCCTCTTCTTTTATGTCTTCCTCCTCTTTTAGGTCTTCCTCCTGTTTTAGGTCTTCCTCCTCTTTTAGGTCTTCCTCCTCTTTTAGGTCTTCCTCCTCTTTTAGGTCTTCCTCCTCTTTTAGGTCTTCCTCTTCTTTTAGGTCTTCCTCCTCTTTTAGGTCTTCCTCCTCTTTTATGTCTTCCTCCTCTTTTAGGTCTTCCTCCTGTTTTAGGTCTTCCTCCTCTTTTAGGTCTTCCTCTTCTTTTAGGTCTTCCTCCTCTTTTAGGTCTTCCTCTTCTTTTATGTCTTCCTCTTCTTTTATGTCTTCCTCCTCTTTTAGGTCTTCCTCCTCTTTTAGGTCTTCCTCTTCTTTTAGGTCTTCCTCTTCTTTTAGGTCTTCCTCCTCTTTTAGGTCTTCCTCTTCTTTTATGTCTTCCTCTCGTTTTAGGTCTTCCTCTTCTTTTATGTCTTCTTCTCGTTTTAGGTCTTCCTCCTCTTTTAGGTCTTCTTCCTCTTTTAGGTCTTACTCTTCTTTTATGTCTTCCTCCTCTTTTAGGTCTTCTCTTCTTTTAGGTCTTCCTCCTCTTTTAGGTCTTCCTCTTCTTTTAGGCCTTCCTCTTCTTTTATGTCTTCCTCCTCTTTTATGTCTTCCTCTTCTTTTAGGTCTTTCTCCTGTTTTAGGTCTCCCTCCTCTTTTAGGTCTTCCTCCTCTTTTAGGTCTTCCTCTTCTTTTAGGTCTTCCTCTTCTTTTATGTCTTCCTCCTCTTTTAGGTCTTCCTCTTCTTTTATGTCTTCCTCATCTTTTAGGTCTTCCTCCTCTTTTAGGTCTTCCTCCTCTTTTAGGTCTTCCTCTTCTTTTAGGTCTTCCTCTTCTTTTAGGTCTTCCTCCTCTTTTAGGTCTTCCTCTTCTTTTAGGTCTTCCTCCTCTTTTAGGTCTTCCTCTTCTTTTAGGCCTTCCTCTTCTTTTATGTCTTCCTCCTCTTTTAGGTCTTCCTCCTCTTTTAGGTCTTCCTCTTCTTTTAGGTCTTCCTCTTCTTTTAGGTCTTCCTCTTCTTTTAGGTCTTCCTCTTCTTTTATGTCTTCCTCCTCTTTTAGGTCTTCCTCCTCTTTTAGGTCTTCCTCCTCTTTTATGTCTTCCTCTCGTTTTAGGTCTTCCTCTTCTTTTATGTCTTCCTCCTCTTTTAGGTCTTCCTCCTGTTTTAGGTCTTCCTCCTCTTTTAGGTCTTCCTCCTCTTTTAGGTCTTCCTCCTCTTTTAGGTCTTCCTCCTCTTTTAGGTCTTCCTCTTCTTTTAGGTCTTCCTCCTCTTTTAGGTCTTCCTCTTCTTTTAGGTCTTCCTCCTCTTTTAGGTCTTCCTCTTCTTTTATGTCTTCCTCTCGTTTTAGGTCTTCCTCCTCTTTTAGGTCTTCCTCCTCTTTTAGGTCTTCCTCCTCTTTTAGGTCTTCCTCTTCTTTTAGGTCTTCCTCCTCTTTTAGGTCTTCCTCCTCTTTTAGGTCTTCCTCTTCTTTTATGTCTTCCTCTAGTTTTAGGTCTTCCTCTTCTTTTATGTCTTCCTCCTCTTTTAGGTCTTCCTCCTCTTTTAGGTCTTCCTCTTCTTTTAGGTCTTCCTCTTCTTTTAGGTCTTCCTCTTCTTTTATGTCTTCCTCTCGTTTTAGGTCTTCCTCTTCTTTTATGTCTTTCTCCTCTTTTAGGTCTTCCTCTTCTTTTATGTCTTCCTCCTCTTTTAGGTCTTCCTCTTCTTTTAGGTCTTCCTCCTCTTTTAGGTCTTCCTCTTCTTTTATGTCTTCCTCTCGTTTTAGGTCTTCCTCTTCTTTTATGTCTTCCTCCTCTTTTAGGTCTTCCTCTTCTTTTATGTCTTCCTCCTCTTTTAGGTCTTCCTCTTCTTTTAGGTCTTCCTCCTCTTTTAGGTCTTCTTCTTCTTTTATGTCTTCCTCTTCTTTTAGGTCTTCCTCTTCTTTTAGGTCTTCCTCTTCTTTTATGTTTTCCTCTCGTTTTAGGTCTTCCTCTTCTTTTATGTCTTCCTCCTCTTTTAGGTCTTCCTCTTCTTTTAGGTCTTCCTCCTCTTTTAGGTCTCCCTCTTCTTTTATGTCTTCCTCTCGTTTTAGGTCTTCCTCTTCTTTTATGTCTTCCTCTCGTTTTAGGTCTTCCTCCTCTTTTAGGTCTTCCTCCTCTTTTAGGTCTTCCTCTTCTTTTAGGTCTTCCTCCTCTTTTAGGTCTTACTCTTCTTTTAGGCCTTCCTCTTCTTTTATGTCTTCCTCCTCTTTTAGGTCTTCCTCCTCTTTTAGGTCTTCCTCTTCTTTTAGGTCTTCCTCTTCTTTTAGGTCTTCCTCCTCTTTTAGGTCTTCCTCTTCTTTTATGTCTTCCTCTCGTTTTAGGTCTTCCTCTTCTTTTATGTCTTCTTCTCGTTTTAGGTCTTCCTCCTCTTTTAGGTCTTCCTCTTCTTTTATGTCTTCCTCCTCTTTTAGGTCTTCCTCTTCTTTTATGTCTTCCTCTCATTTTAGGTCTTCCTCTTCTTTTATGTCTTCCTCTTGTTTTAGGTCTTCCTCCTCTTTTAGGTCTTCCTCCTCTTTTAGGTCTTCCTCCTCTTTTAGGTCTTCCTCCTCTTTTAGGTCTTCCTCTTCTTTTAGGTCTTCCTCCTCTTTTAGGTCTTCCTCTTCTTTTATGTCTTCCTCCTCTTTTATGTCTTCCTCTTCTTTTATGTCTTCCTCCTCTTTTAGGTCTTCCTCCTCTTTTAGGTCTTCCTCCTCTTTTAGGTCTTCCTCCTCTTTTAGGTCTTCCTCTTGTTTTAGGTCTTCCTCCTCTTTTAGGTCTTCCTCCTCTTTTAGGTCTTCCCCTTCTTTTAGGTCTTCCTCTTCTTTTAGGTCTTCCTCTGCTTTTAGGTCTTCCTCTTCTTTTATGTCTTCTTCTTCTTTTACGTCTTCCTCTTGTTTTAGGTCTTCCTCTTCTTTTATGTCTTCCTCTCGTTTTAGGTCTTTCTCCTCTTTTAGGTCTTCCTCTCGTTTTAGGTCTTCCTCCTCTTTTAGGTCTTCCTCCTCTTTTAGGTCTTCCTCTTCTTTTATGTCTTCCTCCTCTTTTAGGTCTTCCTCTTCTTTTAGGTCTTCCTCCTCTTTTAGGTCTTCCTCCTCTTTTAGGTTTTCCTCTTCTTTTATGTCTTCCTCCTCTTTTAGGTCTTCCTCCTCTTTTAGGTCTTCCTCTTCTTTTAGGTCTTCCTCTTCTTTTATGTCTTCCTCCTCTTTTAGGTCTTCCTCCTCTTTTAGGTCTTCCTCCTCTTTTATGTCTTCCTCTTCTTTTATGTCTTCCTCCTCTTTTAGGTCTTCCTCCTGTTTTAGGTCTTCCTCCTCTTTTAGGTCTTCCTCTTCTTTTAGGTCTTCCTCTTCTTTTATGTCTTCCTCCTCTTTTAGGTCTTCCTCCTCTTTTAGGTCTTCCTCCTCTTTTATGTCTTCCTCTCGTTTTAGGTCTTCCTCTTCTTTTATGTCTTCCTCCTCTTTTAGGTCTTCCTCCTGTTTTAGGTCTTCCTCCTCTTTTAGGTCTTCCTCCTCTTTTAGGTCTTCCTCCTCTTTTAGGTCTTCCTCCTCTTTTAGGTCTTCCTCTTCTTTTAGGTCTTCCTCCTCTTTTAGGTCTTCCTCTTCTTTTAGGTCTTCCTCCTCTTTTAGGTCTTCCTCTTCTTTTATGTCTTCCTCTCGTTTTAGGTCTTCCTCCTCTTTTAGGTCTTCCTCCTCTTTTAGGTCTTCCTCCTCTTTTAGGTCTTCCTCTTCTTTTAGGTCTTCCTCCTCTTTTAGGTCTTCCTCCTCTTTTAGGTCTTCCTCTTCTTTTATGTCTTCCTCTAGTTTTAGGTCTTCCTCTTCTTTTATGTCTTCCTCCTCTTTTAGGTCTTCCTCTTCTTTTAGGTCTTCCTCTTCTTTTAGGTCTTCCTCTTCTTTTATGTCTTCCTCTCGTTTTAGGTCTTCCTCTTCTTTTATGTCTTTCTCCTCTTTTAGGTCGTCCTCTTCTTTTATGTCTTCCTCCTCTTTTAGGTCTTCCTTTTCTTTTAGGTCTTCCTCCTCTTTTAGGTCTTCCTCTTCTTTTATGTCTTCCTCCTCTTTTAGGTCTTCCTCCTCTTTTAGGTCTTCCTCTTCTTTTAGGTCTTCCTCTTCTTTTAGGTCTTCCTCTTCTTTTAGGTCTTCCTCTTCTTTTATGTCTTCCTCCTCTTTTAGGTCTTCCTCCTCTTTTAGGTCTTCCTCCTCTTTTATGTCTTCCTCTCGTTTTAGGTCTTCCTCTTCTTTTATGTCTTCCTCCTCTTTTAGGTCTTCCTCCTGTTTTAGGTCTTCCTCCTCTTTTAGGTCTTCCTCCTCTTTTAGGTCTTCCTCCTCTTTTAGGTCTTCCTCCTCTTTTAGGTCTTCCTCTTCTTTTAGGTCTTCCTCCTCTTTTAGGTCTTCCTCCTCTTTTATGTCTTCCTCCTCTTTTAGGTCTTCCTCCTGTTTTAGGTCTTCCTCCTCTTTTAGGTCTTCCTCTTCTTTTAGGTCTTCCTCCTCTTTTAGGTCTTCCTCTTCTTTTATGTCTTCCTCTTCTTTTATGTCTTCCTCCTCTTTTAGGTCTTCCTCCTCTTTTAGGTCTTCCTCTTCTTTTAGGTCTTCCTCTTCTTTTAGGTCTTCCTCCTCTTTTAGGTCTTCCTCTTCTTTTATGTCTTCCTCTCGTTTTAGGTCTTCCTCTTCTTTTATGTCTTCTTCTCGTTTTAGGTCTTCCTCCTCTTTTAGGTCTTCCTCCTCTTTTAGGTCTTCCTCTTCTTTTATGTCTTCCTCCTCTTTTAGGTCTTCCTCTTCTTTTAGGTCTTCCTCCTCTTTAAGGTCTTCCTCCTGTTTTAGGTCTTCCTCCTCTTTTAGGTCTTCCTCCTCTTTTAGGTCTTCCTCCTCTTTTAGGTCTTCCTCCTCTTTTAGGTCTTCCTCTTCTTTTAGGTCTTCCTCCTCTTTTAGGTCTTCCTCTTCTTTTAGGTCTTCCTCCTCTTTTAGGTCTTCCTCTTCTTTTATGTCTTCCTCTCGTTTTAGGTCTTCCTCTTCTTTTATGTCTTCCTCTCGTTTTAGTTCTTCCTCCTCTTTTATGTCTTCCTCTTCTTTTATGTCTTCCTCCTCTTTTAGGTCTTCCTCCTCTTTTAGGTCTTCCTCCTCTTTTAGGTCTTCCTCCTCTTTTAGGTCTTCCTCTTCTTTTAGGTCTTCCTCCTCTTTTAGGTCTTCCTCTTCTTTTAGGTCTTCCTCCTCTTTTAGGTCTTCCTCTTCTTTTATGTCTTCCTCTCGTTTTAGGTCTTCCTCTTCTTTTATGTCTTCCTCTCGTTTTAGGTCTTCCTCCTCTTTTAGGTCTTCCTCCTCTTTTAGGTCTTCCCCTTCTTTTAGGTCTTCCTCTTCTTTTAGGTCTTCCTCTTCTTTTAGGTCTTCCTCTTCTTTTATGTCTTCTTCTTCTTTTACGTCTTCCTCTTGTTTTAGGTCTTCCTCTTCTTTTATGTCTTCCTCTCGTTTTAGGTCTTCCTCCTCTTTTAGGTCTTCCTCTCGTTTTAGGTCTTCCTCCTCTTTTAGGTCTTCCTCCTCTTTTAGGTCTTCCTCTTCTTTTATGTCTTCCTCCTCTTTTAGGTCTTCCTCTTCTTTTAGGTCTTCCTCCTCTTTTAGGTCTTCCTCCTCTTTTAGGTTTTCCTCTTCTTTTATGTCTTCCTCCTCTTTTAGGTCTTCCTCCTCTTTTAGGTCTTCCTCTTCTTTTAGGTCTTCCTCTTCTTTTATGTCTTCCTCCTCTTTTAGGTCTTCCTCCTCTTTTAGGTCTTCCTCCTCTTTTATGTCTTCCTCTTCTTGTATGTCTTCCTCCTCTTTTAGGTCTTCCTCCTGTTTTAGGTCTTCCTCCTCTTTTAGGTCTTCCTCTTCTTTTAGGTCTTCCTCTTCTTTTAGGTCTTCCTCTTCTTTTAGGTCTTCCTCCTCTTTTAGGTCTTCCTCTTCTTTTATGTCTTCTTCTCGTTTTAGGTCTTCCTCTTCTTTTATGTCTTCCTCTCGTTTTAGGTCTTCCTCCTCTTTTAGGTCTTCCTCCTCTTTTAGGTCTTCCTCTTCTTTTAGGTCTTCCTCCTCTTTTAGGTCTTCCTCTTCTTTTAGGCCTTCCTCTTCTTTTATGTCTTCCTCCTCTTTTAGGTCTTCCTCCTCTTTTAGGTCTTCCTCTTCTTTTAGGTCTTCCTCTTCTTTTAGGTCTTCCTCTTCTTTTAGGTCTTCCTCTTCTTTTATGTCTTCCTCCTCTTTTAGGTCTTCCTCCTCTTTTAGGTCTTCCTCCTCTTTTATGTCTTCCTCTCGTTTTAGGTCTTCCTCTTCTTTTATGTCTTCCTCCTCTTTTAGGTCTTCCTCCTGTTTTAGGTCTTCCTCCTCTTTTAGGTCTTCCTCCTCTTTTAGGTCTTCCTCCTCTTTTAGGTCTTCCTCCTCTTTTAGGTCTTCCTCTTCTTTTAGGTCTTCCTCCTCTTTTAGGTCTTCCTCTTCTTTTAGGTCTTCCTCCTCTTTTAGGTCTTCCTCTTCTTTTATGTCTTCCTCTCGTTTTAGGTCTTCCTCCTCTTTTAGGTCTTCCTCCTCTTTTAGGTCTTCCTCCTCTTTTAGGTCTTCCTCTTCTTTTAGGTCTTCCTCCTCTTTTAGGTCTTCCTCCTCTTTTAGGTCTTCCTCTTCTTTTATGTCTTCCTCTAGTTTTAGGTCTTCCTCTTCTTTTATGTCTTCCTCCTCTTTTAGGTCTTCCTCCTCTTTTAGGTCTTCCTCTTCTTTTAGGTCTTCCTCTTCTTTTAGGTCTTCCTCTTCTTTTATGTCTTCCTCTCGTTTTAGGTCTTCCTCTTCTTTTATGTCTTTCTCCTCTTTTAGGTCTTCCTCTTCTTTTATGTCTTCCTCCTCTTTTAGGTCTTCCTCTTCTTTTAGGTCTTCCTCCTCTTTTAGGTCTTCCTCTTCTTTTATGTCTTCCTCTCGTTTTAGGTCTTCCTCCTCTTTTAGGTCTTCCTCTTCTTTTAGGCCTTCCTCTTCTTTTATGTCTTCCTCCTCTTTTAGGTCTTCCTCCTCTTTTAGGTCTTCCTCTTCTTTTAGGTCTTCCTCTTCTTTTAGGTCTTCCTCTTCTTTTAGGTCTTCCTCTTCTTTTATGTCTTCCTCCTCTTTTAGGTCTTCCTCCTCTTTTAGGTCTTCCTCCTCTTTTATGTCTTCCTCTCGTTTTAGGTCTTCCTCTTCTTTTATGTCTTCCTCCTCTTTTAGGTCTTCCTCCTGTTTTAGGTCTTCCTCCTCTTTTAGGTCTTCCTCCTCTTTTAGGTCTTCCTCCTCTTTTAGGTCTTCCTCCTCTTTTAGGTCTTCCTCTTCTTTTAGGTCTTCCTCCTCTTTTAGGTCTTCCTCTTCTTTTAGGTCTTCCTCCTCTTTTAGGTCTTCCTCTTCTTTTATGTCTTCCTCTCGTTTTAGGTCTTCCTCCTCTTTTAGGTCTTCCTCCTCTTTTAGGTCTTCCTCCTCTTTTAGGTCTTCCTCTTCTTTTAGGTCTTCCTCCTCTTTTAGGTCTTCCTCCTCTTTTAGGTCTTCCTCTTCTTTTATGTCTTCCTCTAGTTTTAGGTCTTCCTCTTCTTTTATGTCTTCCTCCTCTTTTAGGTCTTCCTCCTCTTTTAGGTCTTCCTCTTCTTTTAGGTCTTCCTCTTCTTTTAGGTCTTCCTCTTCTTTTATGTCTTCCTCTCGTTTTAGGTCTTCCTCTTCTTTTATGTCTTTCTCCTCTTTTAGGTCTTCCTCTTCTTTTATGTCTTCCTCCTCTTTTAGGTCTTCCTCTTCTTTTAGGTCTTCCTCCTCTTTTAGGTCTTCCTCTTCTTTTATGTCTTCCTCTCGTTTTAGGTCTTCCTCTTCTTTTATGTCTTCCTCCTCTTTTAGGTCTTCCTCTTCTTTTATGTCTTCCTCCTCTTTTAGGTCTTCCTCTTCTTTTAGGTCTTCCTCCTCTTTTAGGTCTTCTTCTTCTTTTATGTCTTCCTCTTCTTTTAGGTCTTCCTCTTCTTTTAGGTCTTCCTCTTCTTTTATCTTTTCCTCTCGTTTTAGGTCTTCCTCCTCTTTTAGGTCTTCTTCTTCTTTTATGTCTTCCTCTTCTTTTATGTCTTCCTCCTCGTTTAGGTCTTCCTCTTCTTTTAGGTCTTCCTCCTCTTTTAGGTCTCCCTCTTCTTTTATGTCTTCCTCTCGTTTTAGGTCTTCCTCTTCTTTTATGTCTTCCTCTCGTTTTAGGTCTTCCTCCTCTTTTAGGTCTTCCTCCTCTTTTAGGTCTTCCTCTTCTTTTAGGTCTTCCTCCTCTTTTAGGTCTTACTCTTCTTTTAGGCCTTCCTCTTCTTTTATGTCTTCCTCCTCTTTTAGGTCTTCCTCCTCTTTTAGGTCTTCCTCTTCTTTTAGGTCTTCCTCTTCTTTTAGGTCTTCCTCTTCTTTTAGGTCTTCCTCCTCTTTTAGGTCTTCCTCTTCTTTTATGTCTTCCTCTCGTTTTAGGTCTTCCTCTTCTTTTATGTCTTCCTCTCGTTTTAGGTCTTCCTCCTCTTTTAGGTCTTCCTCCTCTTTTAGGTCTTCCTCTTCTTTTATGTCTTCCTCCTCTTTTAGGTCTTCCTCTTCTTTTAGGTCTTCCTCCTCTTTTAGGTCTTCCTCTTCTTTTAGGCCTTCCTCTTCTTTTAGGTCTTCCTCCTCTTTTAGGTCTTCCTCCTCTTTTAGGTCTTCCTCTTCTTTTAGGTCTTCCTCTTCTTTTATGTCTTCCTCCTCTTTTAGGTCTTCCTCCTCTTTTAGGTCTTCCTTCTCTTTTATGTCTTCCTCTCGTTTTAGGTCTTCCTCTTCTTTTATGTCTTCCTCCTCTTTTAGGTCTTCCTCCTCTTTTAGGTCTTCCTCCTCTTTTAGGTCTTCCTCCTCTTTTAGGTCTTCCTCTTCTTTTAGGTCTTCCTCCTCTTTTAGGTCTTCCTCTTCTTTTAGGTCTTCCTCCTCTTTTAGGTCTTCCTCTTCTTTTATGTCTTCCTCTCGTTTTAGGTCTTCCTCTTCTTTTATGTCTTCCTCTCGTTTTAGGTCTTCCTCCTCTTTTAGGTCTTCCTCCTCTTTTAGGTCTTCCTCCTCTTTTAGGTCTTCCTCTTCTTTTAGGTCTTCCTCTTCTTTTAGGTCTTCCTCTTCTTTTATGTCTTCTTCTTCTTTTACGTCTTCCTCTTGTTTTAGGTCTTCCTCTTCTTTTATGTCTTCCTCTCGTTTTAGGTCTTCCTCCTCTTTTAGGTCTTCCTCTCGTTTTAGGTCTTCCTCCTCTTTTAGGTCTTCCTCCTCTTTTAGGTCTTCCTCTTCTTTTATGTCTTCCTCCTCTTTTAGGTCTTCCTCTTCTTTTAGGTCTTCCTCCTCTTTTAGGTCTTCCTCCTCTTTTAGGTTTTCCTCTTCTTTTATGTCTTCCTCCTCTTTTAGGTCTTCCTCCTCTTTTAGGTCTTCCTCTTCTTTTAGGTCTTCCTCTTCTTTTATGTCTTCCTCCTCTTTTAGGTCTTCCTCCTCTTTTAGGTCTTCCTCCTCTTTTATGTCTTCCTCTTCTTTTATGTCTTCCTCCTCTTTTAGGTCTTCCTCCTGTTTTAGGTCTTCCTCCTCTTTTAGGTCTTCCTCTTCTTTTAGGTCTTCCTCTTCTTTTAGGTCTTCCTCTTCTTTTAGGTCTTCCTCCTCTTTTAGGTCTTCCTCTTCTTTTATGTCTTCCTCTCGTTTTAGGTCTTCCTCTTCTTTTATGTCTTCCTCTCGTTTTAGGTCTTCCTCCTCTTTTAGGTCTTCCTCTTCTTTTATGTCTTCCTCCTCTTTAAGGTCTTCCTCTTCTTTTATGTCTTCCTCCTCTTTTAGGTCTTCCTCTTCTTTTAGGTCTTCCTCCTCTTTTAGGTCTTCTTCTTCTTTTATGTCTTCCTCTTCTTTTAGGTCTTCCTCTTCTTTTAGGTCTTCCTCTTCTTTTATGTTTTCCTCTCGTTTTAGGTCTTCCTCTTCTTTTATGTCTTCCTCCTCTTTTAGGTCTTCCTCTTCTTTTAGGTCTTCCTCCTCTTTTAGGTCTCCCTCTTCTTTTATGTCTTCCTCTCGTTTTAGGTCTTCCTCTTCTTTTATGTCTTCCTCTCGTTTTAGGTCTTCCTCCTCTTTTAGGTCTTCCTCCTCTTTTAGGTCTTCCTCTTCTTTTAGGTCTTCCTCCTCTTTTAGGTCTTCCTCTTCTTTTAGGCCTTCCTCTTCTTTTATGTCTTCCTCCTCTTTTAGGTCTTCCTCCTCTTTTAGGTCTTCCTCTTCTTTTAGGTCTTCCTCTTCTTTTAGGTCTTCCTCCTCTTTTAGGTCTTCCTCTTCTTTTATGTCTTCCTCTCGTTTTAGGTCTTCCTCTTCTTTTATGTCTTCCTCTCGTTTTAGGTCTTCCTCCTCTTTTAGGTCTTCCTCCTCTTTTAGCTCTTCCTCTTCTTTTATGTCTTCCTCCTCTTTTAGGTCTTCCTCTTCTTTTAGGTCTTCCTCCTCTTTTAGGTCTTCCTCTTCTTTTAGGTCTTCCTCCTCTTTTAGGTCTTCCTCTTCTTTTATGTCTTCCTCTCGTTTTAGGTCTTCCTCCTCTTTTAGGTCTTCCTCCTCTTTTAGGTCTTCCTCCTATTTTTAGGTCTTCCCCTTCTTTTAGGTCTTCCTCTTCTTTTAGGTCTTCCTCTTCTTTTAGGTCTTCCTCTTCTTTTAGGTCTTCCTCTTCTTTTATGTCTTCTTCTTCTTTTACGTCTTCCTCTTGTTTTAGGTCTTCCTCTTCTTTTATGTCTTCCTCTCGTTTTAGGTCTTCCTCCTCTTTTAGGTCTTCCTCTCGTTTTAGGTCTTCCTCCTCTTTTAGGTCTTCCTCCTCTTTTAGGTCTTCCTCTTCTTTTATGTCTTCCTCCTCTTTTAGGTCTTCCTCTTCTTTTAGGTCTTCCTCCTCTTTTAGGTCTTCCTCCTCTTTTAGGTATTCCTCTTCTTTTATGTCTTCCTCCTCTTTTAGGTCTTCCTCCTCTTTTAGGTCTTCCTCTTCTTTTAGGTCTTCCTCTTCTTTTATGTCTTCCTCCTCTTTTAGGTCTTCCTCCTCTTTTAGGTCTTCCTCCTCTTTTATGTCTTCCTCTTCTTTTATGTCTTCCTCCTCTTTTAGGTCTTCCTCCTGTTTTAGGTCTTCCTCCTCTTTTAGGTCTTCCTCTTCTTTTAGGTCTTCCTCTTCTTTTAGGTCTCCCTCTTCTTTTAGGTCTTCCTCCTCTTTTAGGTCTTCCTCTTCTTTTATGTCTTCCTCTCGTTTTAGGTATTCCTCTTCTTTTAGGTCTCCCTCTTCTTTTATGTCTTCCTCCTCTTTTAGGTCTTCCTCTTCTTTTATGTCTTCCTCCTCTTTTAGGTCTTCCTCTTCTTTTAGGTCTTCCTCCTCTTTTAGGTCTTCCTCTTCTTTTAGGCCTTCCTCTTCTTTTATGTCTTCCTCCTCTTTTAGGTCTTCCTCCTCTTTTAGGTCTTCCTCTTCTTTTAGGTCTCCCTCTTCTTTTATGTCTTCCTCCTCTTTTAGGTCTTCCTCTTCTTTTATGTCTTCCTCCTCTTTTAGGTCTTCCTCTTCTTTTAGGTCTTCCTCCTCTTTTAGGTCTTCCTCTTCTTTTAGGCCTTCCTCTTCTTTTATGTCTTCCTCCTCTTTTAGGTCTTCCTCCTCTTTTAGGTCTTCCTCTTCTTTTAGGTCTTCCTCTTCTTTTATGTCTTCCTCCTCTTTTAGGTCTTCCTCCTCTTTTAGGTCTTCCTCCTCTTTTATGTCTTCCTCTCGTTTTAGGTCTTCCTCTTCTTTTATGTCTTCCTCCTCTTTTAGGTCTTCCTCCTCTTTTAGGTCTTCCTCCTCTTTTATGTCTTCCTCTCATTTTAGGTCTTCCTCTTCTTTTATGTCTTCCTCCTCTTTTAGGTCTTCCTCCTCTTTTAGGTCTTCCTCCTCTTTTAGGTCTTCCTCCTCTTTTAGGTCTTCCTCCTGTTTTAGGTCTTCCTCCTCTTTTAGGTCTTCCTCCTCTTTTAGGTCTTCCTCCTCTTTTAGGTCTTCCTCCTCTTTTAGGTCTTCCTCTTCTTTTAGGTCTTCCTCCTCTTTTAGGTCTTCCTCCTGTTTTAGGTCTTCCTCCTCTTTTAGGTCTTCCTCTTCTTTTAGGTCTTCCTCTTCTTTTAGGTCTTCCTCTTCTTTTAGGTCTTCCTCCTCTTTTAGGTCTTCCTCTTCTTTTATGTCTTCCTCTCGTTTTAGGTCTTCCTCTTCTTTTATGTCTTCCTCCTCTTTTAGGTCTTCCTCCTCTTTTAGGTCTTCCTCCTCTTTTATGTCTTCCTCTCGTTTTAGGTCTTCCTCTTCTTTTATGTCTTCCTCCTCTTTTAGGTCTTCCTCCTCTTTTAGGTCTTCCTCCTCTTTTAGGTCTTCCTCTTCTTTTAGGTCTTCCTCCTCTTTTAGGTCTTCCTCTTCTTTTAGGTCTTCCTCCTCTTTTAGGTCTTCCTCTTCTTTTATGTCTTCCTCTCGTTTTAGGTCTTCCTCTTCTTTTATGTCTTCCTCTCGTTTTAGGTCTTCCTCCTCTTTTATGTCTTCCTCTTCTTTTATGTCTTCCTCCTCTTTTAGGTCTTCCTCCTCTTTTAGGTCTTCCTCCTCTTTTAGGTCTTCCTCCTCTTTTAGGTCTTCCTCTCGTTTTAGGTCTTCCTCCTCTTTTAGGTCTTCCTCCTCTTTTAGGTCTTCCTCCTCTTTTAGGTCTTCCTCTTCTTTTATGTCTTCCTCCTCTTTTAGGTCTTCCTCTTCTTTTAGGTCTTCCTCCTCTTTTAGGTCTTCCTCCTCTTTTAGGTCTTCCTCTTCTTTTATGTCTTCCTCCTCTTTTAGGTCTTCCTCCTCTTTTAGGTCTTCCTCTTCTTTTAGGTCTTCCTCTTCTTTTATGTCTTCCTCCTCTTTTAGGTCTTCCTCCTCTTTTAGGTCTTCCTCCTCTTTTATGTCTTCCTCTTCTTTTATGTCTTCCTCCTCTTTTAGGTCTTCCTCCTGTTTTAGGTCTTCCTCCTCTTTTAGGTCTTCCTCTTCTTTTAGGTCTTCCTCTTCTTTTAGGTCTTCCTCTTCTTTTAGGTCTTCCTCCTCTTTTAGGTCTTCCTCTTCTTTTATGTCTTCCTCTCGTTTTAGGTCTTCCTCCTCTTTTAGGTCTTCCTCCTCTTTTAGGTCTTCCTCTTCTTTTATGTCTTCCTCCTCTTTTAGGTCTTCCTCTTCTTTTATGTCTTCCTCCTCTTTTAGGTCTTCCTCTTCTTTTAGGTCTTCCTCCTCTTTTAGGTCTCTTCTTCTTTTATGTCTTCCTCTTCTTTTAGGTCTTCCTCTTCTTTTAGGTCTTCCTCTTCTTTTATGTTTTCCTCTCGTTTTAGGTCTTCCTCTTCTTTTATGTCTTCCTCCTCTTTTAGGTCTTCCTCTTCTTTTAGGTCTTCCTCCTCTTTTAGGTCTCCCTCTTCTTTTATGTCTTCCTCTCGTTTTAGGTCTTCCTCTTCTTTTATGTCTTCCTCTCGTTTTAGGTCTTCCTCCTCTTTTAGGTCTTCCTCCTCTTTTAGGTCTTCCTCTTCTTTTAGGTCTTCCTCCTCTTTTAGGTCTTACTCTTCTTTTAGGCCTTCCTCTTCTTTTATGTCTTCCTCCTCTTTTAGGTCTTCCTCCTCTTTTAGGTCTTCCTCTTCTTTTAGGTCTTCCTCTTCTTTTAGGTCTTCCTCCTCTTTTAGGTCTTCCTCTTCTTTTATGTCTTCCTCTCGTTTTAGGTCTTCCTCTTCTTTTATGTCTTCCTCTCGTTTTAGGTCTTCCTCCTCTTTTAGGTCTTCCTCCTCTTTTAGGTCTTCCTCTTCTTTTATGTCTTCCTCCTCTTTTAGGTCTTCCTCTTCTTTTAGGTCTTCCTCCTCTTTTAGGTCTTCCTCTTCTTTTAGGTCTTCCTCCTCTTTTAGGTCTTCCTCTTCTTTTATGTCTTCCTATCGTTTTAGGTCTTCCTCTTCTTTTATGTCTTCCCCTCGTTTTAGGTCTTCCTCCTCTTTTAGGTCTTCCTCCTCTTTTAGGTCTTCCTCCTCTTTTAGGTCTTCCCCTTCTTTTAGGTCTTCCTCTTCTTTTAGGTCTTCCTCTTCTTTTAGGTCTTCCTCTTCTTTTAGGTCTTCCTCTTCTTTTATGTCTTCTTCTTCTTTTACGTCTTCCTCTTGTTTTAGGTCTTCCTCTTCTTTTATGTCTTCCTCTTGTTTTAGGTCTTCCTCCTCTTTTAGGTCTTCCTCCTCTTTTAGGTCTTCCTCCTCTTTTAGGTCTTCCTCTTCTTTTATGTCTTCCTCCTCTTTTAGGTCTTCCTCTTCTTTTAGGTCTTCCTCCTCTTTTAGGTCTTCCTCCTCTTTTAGGTATTCCTCTTCTTTTATGTCTTCCTCCTCTTTTAGGTCTTCCTCCTCTTTTAGGTCTTCCTCTTCTTTTAGGTCTTCCTCTTCTTTTATGTCTTCTTCTTCTTTTATGTCTTCCTCCTCTTTTAGGTCTTCCTCCTCTTTTAGGTCTTCCTCCTCTTTTATGTCTTCCTCTTCTTTTATGTCTTCCTCCTCTTTTAGGTCTTCCTCCTGTTTTAGGTCTTCCTCCTCTTTTAGGTCTTCCTCTTCTTTTAGGTCTTCCTCTTCTTTTAGGTCTCCCTCTTCGTTTAGGTCTTCCTCCTCTTTTAGGTCTTCCTCTTCTTTTATGTCTTCCTCTCGTTTTAGGTCTTCCTCTTCTTTTATGTCTTCCTCTCGTTTTAGGTATTCCTCTTCTTTTAGGTCTCCCTCTTCTTTTATGTCTTCCTCCTCTTTTAGGTCTTCCTCTTCTTTTATGTCTTCCTCCTCTTTTAGGTCTTCCTCTTCTTTTAGGTCTTCCTCCTCTTTTAGGTCTTCCTCTTCTTTTAGGCCTTCCTCTTCTTTTATGTCTTCCTCCTCTTTTAGGTCTTCCTCCTCTTTTAGGTCTTCCTCTTCTTTTAGGTCTTCCTCTTCTTTTATGTCTTCCTCCTCTTTTAGGTCTTCCTCCTCTTTTAGGTCTTCCTCCTCTTTTAGGTCTTCCTCTTCTTTTAGGTCTTCCTCCTCTTTTAGGTCTTCCTCTTCTTTTAGGTCTTCCTCCTCTTTTAGGTCTTCCTCCTGTTTTAGGTCTTCCTCCTCTTTTAGGTCTTCCTCTTCTTTTAGGTCTTCCTCTTCTTTTAGGTCTTCCTCTTCTTTTAGGTCTTCCTCCTCTTTTAGGTCTTCCTCTTCTTTTATGTCTTCCTCTCGTTTTAGGTCTTCCTCTTCTTTTATGTCTTCCTCTCGTTTTAGGTCTTCCTCCTCTTTTATGTCTTCCTCTCGTTTTAGGTCTTCCTCTTCTTTTATGTCTTCCTCCTCTTTTAGGTCTTCCTCCTGTTTTAGGTCTTCCTCCTCTTTTAGGTCTTCCTCCTCTTTTAGGTCTTCCTCCTCTTTTAGGTCTTCCTCCTCTTTTAGGTCTTCCTCTTCTTTTAGGTCTTCCTCCTCTTTTAGGTCTTCCTCTTCTTTTAGGTCTTCCTCCTCTTTTAGGTCTTCCTCTTCTTTTACGTCTTCCTCTTGTTTTAGGTCTTCCTCTTCTTTTATGTCATCCTCTCGTTTTAGGTCTTCCTCTTCTTTTATGTCTTCCTCTCTTTTTAGGTCTTCCTCCTCTTTTAGGTCTTCCTCTCGTTTTAGGTCTTCCTCCTCTTTTAGGTCTTCCTCCTCTTTTAGGTCTTCCTCCTCTTTTAGGTATTCCTCTTCTTTTATGTCTTCCTCCTCTTTTAGGTCTTCCTCCTCTTTTAGGTCTTCCTCTTCTTTTAGGTCTTCCTCTTCTTTTATGTCTTCTTCTTCTTTTATGTCTTCCTCCTCTTTTAGGTCTTCCTCCTCTTTTAGGTCTTCCTCCTCTTTTAGGTCTTCCTCTTCTTTTATGTCTTCCTCTCGTTTTAGGTCTTCCTCTTCTTTTATGTCTTCCTCTCGTTTTAGGTCTTCCTCCTCTTTTATGTCTTCCTCTCGTTTTAGGTCTTCCTCCTCTTTTAGGTCTTCCTCCTCTTTTAGGTCTTCCTCCTCTTTTAGGTCTTCCCCTTCTTTTAGGTCTTCCTCTTCTTTTAGGTCTTCCTCTTCTTTTAGGTCTTCCTCTTCTTTTAGGTCTTCCTCTTCTTTTATGTCTTCTTCTTCTTTTACGTCTTCCTCTTGTTTTAGGTCTTCCTCTTCTTTTATGTCTTCCTCTCGTTTTAGGTCTTCCTCTTCTTTTAGGTCTTCCTCCTCTTTTAGGTCTTCCTCTTCTTTTAGGCCTTCCTCTTCTTTTATGTCTTCCTCCTCTTTTAGGTCTTCCTCCTCTTTTAGGTCTTCCTCTTCTTTTAGGTCTTCCTCTTCTTTTATGTCTTCCTCCTCTTTTAGGTCTTCCTCCTCTTTTAGGTCTTCCTCCTCTTTTATGTCTTCCTCTCGTTTTAGGTCTTCCTCTTCTTTTATGTCTTCCCCCTCTTTTAGGTCTTCCTCCTGTTTTAGGTCTTCCTCCTCTTTTATGTCTTCCTCTTCTTTTATGTCTTCCTCCTCTTTTAGGTCTTCCTCTTCTTTTATGTCTTCCTCCTCTTTTAGGTCTTCCTCCTCTTTTAGGTCTTCCTCTTCTTTTAGGTCTTCCTCCTCTTTTAGGTCTTCCTCTTCTTTTATGTCTTCCTCTCGTTTTAGGTCTTCCTCTTCTTTTATGTCTTCCTCTCGTTTTAGATCTTCCTCCTCTTTTAGGTCTTCCTCCTCTTTTAGGTCTTCCTCCTCTTTTAGGTCTTCCTCTTCTTTTAGGTCTTCCTCTTCTTTTAGGTCTTCCTCCTCTTTTAGGTCTTCCTCTTCTTTTAGGTCTTCCTCTTCTTTTATGTCTTCCTCTCGTTTTCTTTTATGTCTTCCTCCTCTTTTAGGTCTTCCTCTTCTTTTATGTCTTCCTCTTCTTTTATGTCTTCCTCCTCTTTTAGGTCTTCCTCCTGTTTTAGGTCTTCCTCCTCTTTTATGTCTACCTCTTCTTTTATGTCTTCCTCCTCTTTTAGGTCTTCCTCCTCTTTTTTGTCTTCCTCTTCTTTTAGGTCTTCCTCTTCTTTTAGGTCTTCCTCCTCTTTTATGTCTTCCTCCTCTTTTAGGTCTTCCTCCTCTTTTAGGTCTTCCTCCTCTTTTAGGTCTTCCTCTTCTTTTAGGTCTTCCTCTTCTTTTATGTCTTCCTCTCGTTTTAGGTCTTCCTCCACTTTTAGGTCTTCTTCCTCTTTTAGGTCTTCCTCTTCTTTTATGTCTTCCTCCTCTTTTATGTCTTCCTCCTCTTTTAGGTCTTCCTCCTCTTTTTTGTCTTCCTCTTCTTTTAGGTCTTCCTCTTCTTTTATGTCTTCCTCCTCTTTTATGTCTTCCTCCTCTTTTAGGTCTTCCTCCTCTTTTAGGTCTTCCTCTTCTTTTATGTCTTCCTCCTCTTTTATGTCTTCCTCCTCTTTTAGGTCTTCCTCTTCTTTTAGGTCTTCCTCTTCTTTTATGTCTTCCTCTCGTTTTAGGTCTTCCTCCTCTTTTAGGTCTTCCTCCTCTTTTAGGTCTTCCTCTTCTTTTATGTCTTCCTCCTCTTTTATGTCTTCCTCTCGTTTTAGGTCTTCCTCCTCTTTTAGGTCTTCCTCTTCTTTTAGGTCTTCCTCCTCTTTTAGGTCTTCCTCCTCTTTTAGGTCTTCCTCTTCTTTTAGGTCTTCCTCTTCTTTTATGTCTTCCTCTCGTTTTAGGTCTTCCTCCACTTTTAGGTCTTCTTCCTCTTTTAGGTCTTCTCTTCTTTTATGTCTTCCTCCTCTTTTAGGTCTTCTCTTCTTTTAGGTCTTCCTCCTCTTTTAGGTCTTCCTCTTCTTTTAGGCCTTCCTCTTCTTTTATGTCTTCCTCCTCTTTTATGTCTTCCTCCTCTTTTAGGTCTTCCTCCTGTTTTAGGTCTCCCTCCTCTTTTAGGTCTTCCTCCTCTTTTAGGTCTTCCTCTTCTTTTAGGTCTTCCTCTTCTTTTATGTCTTCCTCCTCTTTTAGGTCTTCCTCTTCTTTTATGTCTTCCTCATCTTTTAGGTCTTCCTCCTCTTTTAGGTCTTCCTCTTCTTTTAGGTCTTCCTCTTCTTTTAGGTCTTCCTCCTCTTTTAGGTCTTCCTCTTCTTTTATGTCTTCCTCCTCTTTTAGGTCTTCTCTTCTTTTAGGTCTTCCTCCTCTTTTAGGTCTTCCTCTTCTTTTAGGCCTTCCTCTTCTTTTATGTCTTCCTCCTCTTTTATGTCTTCCTCCTCTTTTAGGTCTTCCTCCTGTTTTAGGTCTCCCTCCTCTTTTAGGTCTTCCTCCTCTTTTAGGTCTTCCTCTTCTTTTAGGTCTTCCTCTTCTTTTATGTCTTCCTCCTCTTTTAGGTCTTCCTCTTCTTTTATGTCTTCCTCATCTTTTAGGTCTTCCTCCTCTTTTATGTCTTCCTCTTCTTTTAGGTCTTCCTCTTCTTTTAGGTCTTCCTCCTCTTTTAGGTCTTCCTCTTCTTTTATGTCTTCCTCTCGTTTTAGGTCTTCCTCCTCTTTTAGGTCTTCCTCCTCTTTTAGGTCTTCCTCCTCTTTTAGGTCTTCCTCTTCTTTTAGGTCTTCCTCCTCTTTTAGGTCTTCCTCTTCTTTTAGGCCTTCCTCTTCTTTTATGTCTTCCTCCTCTTTTAGGTCTTCCTCCTCTTTTAGGTCTTCCTCTTCTTTTAGGTCTTCCTCTTCTTTTAGGTCTTCCTCCTCTTTTAGGTCTTCCTCTTCTTTCATGTCTTCCTCTCGTTTTAGGTCTTCCTCCTCTTTTAGGTCTTCCTCCTCTTTTAGGTCTTCCTCTCCTTTTATGTATTCCTCCTCTTTTAGGTCTTCCTCTTCTTTTAGGTCTTCCTCTTCTTTTAGGTCTTCCTCTTCTTTTAGGTCTTCCTCCTCTTTTAGGTCTTCCTCTTCTTTTAGGCCTTCCTCTTCTTTTATGTCTTCCTCCTCTTTTATGTCTTCCTCCTCTTTTAGGTCTTCCTCCTGTTTTAGGTCTCCCTCCTCTTTTATGTCTTCCTCTTCTTTTATGTCTTCCTCCTTTTTTAGGTCTTCCTCTTCTTTTATGTCTTCCTCCTCTTTTAGGCCTTCCTCTTCTTTTATGTCTTCCTCCTCTTTTAGGTCTTCCTCTTCTTTTAGGTCTTCCTCTTCTTTTAGGTCTTCCTCCTCTTTTAGGTCTTCCTCTTCTTTTATGTCTTCCTCCTCTTTTAGGTCTTCCTCCTCTTGTAGGTCTTCCTCTTCTTTTAGGTCTTCCTCTTCTTTTAGGTCTTCCTCCTCTTTTAGGTCTTCCTCTTCTTTTATGTCTTCCTCTCGTTTTAGGTCTTCCTCTTCTTTTATGTCTTCCTCTCGTTTTAGGTCTTCCTACTCTTTTAGGTCTTCCTCCTCTTTTAGGTCTTCCTCCTCTTTTAGGTCTTCCTCTTCTTTTAGGTCCTCCTCTTCTTTTAGGTCTTCCTCCTCTTTTAGGTCTTCCTCTTCATTTAGGTCTTCCTCTCGTTTTAGGTCTTCCTACTCTTTTAGGTCTTCCTCCTCTTTTATGTCTTCCTCCTCTTTTATGTCTTCCTCCTCTTTTAGGTCTTCCTCCTCTTTTAGGTCTTCCTCTTCTTTTAGGTCTTCCTCTTCTTTTAGGTCTTCCTCCTCTTTTAGGTCTTCCTCTTCTTTTATGTCTTCCTCTCGTTTTAGGTCTTCCTCTTCTTTTATGTCTTCCTCTCGTTTTAGGTCTTCCTACTCTTTTAGGTCTTCCTCCTCTTTTAGGTCTTCCTCCTCTTTTAGGTCTTCCTCTTCTTTTAGGTCCTCCTCTTCTTTTAGGTCTTCCTCCTCTTTTAGGTCTTCCTCTTCATTTAGGTCTTCCTCTCGTTTTAGGTCTTCCTACTCTTTTAGGTCTTCCTCCTCTTTTAGGTCTTCCTCCTCTTTTAGGTCTTCCTACTCTTTTAGGTCTTCCTCCTCTTTTAGGTCTTCCTCCTCTTTTAGGTCTTCCTCTTCTTTTAGGTCTTCCTCTTCTTTTAGGTATTCCTCCTCTTTTAGGTCTTCCTCTTCTTTTAGGTCTTCCTCTCGTTTTAGGTCTTCCTACTCTTTTAGGTCTTCCTCCTCTTTTAGGTCTTCCTCCTCTTTTAGGTCTTCCTCTTCTTTTAGGTCTTCCTCTTCTTTTAGGTCTTCCTCCTCTTTTAGGTCTTCCTCTTCTTTTAGGTCTTCCTCTTCTTTTATGTCTTCCTCTCGTTTTAGGTCTTCCTCTTCTTTTATGTCTTCCTCCTCTTTTAGGTCTTCCTCCTCTTTTAGGTTTTCCTCTTCTTTTAGGTCTTCCTCTTCTTTTATGTCTTATTCTTCTTTTATGTCTTCCTCTTCTTTTAGGTTTTCCTCTTCTTTTAGGTCTTCCTCTTCTTTTATGTCTTATTCTTCTTTTATGTCTTCCTCTTCTTTTAGGTCTTCCTCTTCTTTTAGGTCTTCCTCTTCTTTTAGGTCTTCCTCCTCTTTTAGGTCTTCCTCTTCTTTTATGTCTTCCTCTCGTTTTAGGTCTTCCTCTTCTTTTATGTCTTCCTCTCGTTTTAGGTCTTCCTCCTCTTTTAGGTCTTCCTCCTCTTTTAGGTCTTCCTCCTCTTTTAGGTCTTCCTCTTCTTTTAGGTCTTCCTCCTCTTTTAGGTCTTCCTCCTCTTTTAGGTCTTCCTTTTCTTTTAGGTCTTCCTCTTCTTTTAGGTCTTCCTCTTCTTTTATGTCTTCCTCTCGTTTTAGGTCTTCCTCTTCTTTTATGTCTTTCTCCTCTTTTAGGTCTTCCTCTTCTTTTATGTCTTCCTCCTCTTTTAGGTCTTCCTCTTCTTTTAGGTCTTCCTCCTCTTTTAGGTCTTCCTCTTCTTTTATGTCTTCCTCTCGTTTTAGGTCTTCCTCTTCTTTTATGTCTTCCTCCTCTTTTAGGTCTTCCTCTTCTTTTATGTCTTCCTCCTCTTTTAGGTCTTCCTCTTCTTTTAGGTCTTCCTCCTCTTTTAGGTCTTCTTCTTTTATGTCTTCCTCTTCTTTTAGGTCTTCCTCTTCTTTTAGGTCTTCCTCTTCTTTTATGTTTTCCTCTCGTTTTAGGTCTTCCTCTTCTTTTATGTCTTCCTCCTCTTTTAGGTCTTCCTCTTCTTTTAGGTCTTCCTCCTCTTTTAGGTCTCCCTCTTCTTTTATGTCTTCCTCTCGTTTTAGGTCTTCCTCTTCTTTTATGTCTTCCTCTCGTTTTAGGTCTTCCTCCTCTTTTAGGTCTTCCTCCTCTTTTAGGTCTTCCTCTTCTTTTAGGTCCTCCTCTTCTTTTAGGTCTTCCTCCTCTTTTAGGTCTTCCTCCTCTTTTAGGTCTTCCTCTTCTTTTAGGTCTTCCTCTTCTTTTAGGTCTTCCTCCTCTTTTAGGTCTTCCTCTTCTTTTAGGTCTTCCTCTTCTTTTAGGTCTTCCTACTCTTTTAGGTCTTCCTCCTCTTTTAGGTCTTCCTCTTCTTTTAGGTCTTCCTCCTCTTTTAGGTCTCCCTCTTCTTTTATGTCTTCCTCTCGTTTTAGGTCTTCCTCCTCTTTTAGGTCTTCCTCTTCTTTTAGGTCTTCCTCCTCTTTTAGGTCTTACTCTTCTTTTAGGCCTTCCTCTTCTTTTATGTCTTCCTCCTCTTTTATGTCTTCCTCCTCTTTTAGGTCTTCCTCTTCTTTTAGGTCTTCCTCTTCTTTTAGGTCTTCCTCCTCTTTTAGGTCTTCCTCTTCTTTTATGTCTTCCTCTCGTTTTAGGTCTTCCTCTTCTTTTATGTCTTCCTCTCGTTTTAGGTCTTCCTCCTCTTTTAGGTCTTCCTCCTCTTTTAGGTCTTCCTCTTCTTTTATGTCTTCCTCCTCTTTTAGGTCTTCCTCCTCTTTTAGGTCTTCCTCTTCTTTTAGGCCTTCCTCTTCTTTTAGGTCTTCCTCCTCTTTTAGGTCTTCCTCTTCTTTTAGGTCTTCCTCTTCTTTTATGTCTTCCTCTCGTTTTAGGTCTTCCTCCTCTTTTAGGTCTTCCTCCTCTTTTAGGTCTTCCTCTTCTTTTATGTCTTCCTCCTCTTTTAGGTCTTCCTCTTCTTTTAGGTCTTCCTCCTCTTTTAGGTCTTCCTCTTCTTTTAGGCCTTCCTCTTCTTTTATGTCTTCCTCCTCTTTTATGTCTTCCTCCTCTTTTAGGTCTTCCTCCTGTTTTAGGTCTTCCTCCTCTTTTAGGTATTCCTCTTCTTTTATGTCTTCCTCCTCTTTTAGGTCTTCCTCTTCTTTTATGTCTTCCTCCTCTTTTAGGCCTTCCTCTTCTTTTATGTCTTCCTCCTCTTTTAGGTCTTCCTCCTCTTTTAGGTCTTCCTCTTCTTTTAGGTCTTCCTCTTCTTTTAGGTCTTCCTCCTCTTTTAGGTCTTCCTCTTCTTTTATGTCTTCCTCTCGTTTTAGGTCTTCCTCTTCTTTTAGGTCTTCCTCCTCTTTTAGGTCTTCCTCTTCTTTTAGGTCTTCCTCTTCTTTTAGGTCTTCCTCCTCTTTTAGGTCTTCCTCTTCTTTTATGTCTTCCTCTCGTTTTAGGTCTTCCTCTTCTTTTATGTCTTCCTCTCGTTTTAGGTCTTCCTACTCTTTTAGGTCTTCCTCCTCTTTTAGGTCTTCCTCCTCTTTTAGGTCTTCCTCTTCTTTTAGGTCTTCCTCTTCTTTTAGGTCTTCCTCCTCTTTTAGGTCTTCCTCTTCTTTTAGGTCTTCCTCTCGTTTTAGGTCTTCCTACTCTTTTAGGTCTTCCTCCTCTTTTAGGTCTTCCTCCTCTTTTAGGTCTTCCTCCTCTTTTAGGTCTTCCTCCTCTTTTAGGTCTTCCTCTTCTTTTAGGTCTTCCTCCTCTTTTAGGTCTTCCTCTTCTTTTAGGTCTTCCTCTTCTTTTATGTCTTCCTCCTCTTTTAGGTCTTCCTCCTGTTTTAGGTCTTCCTCCTCTTTTATGTCTACCTCTTCTTTTATGTCTTCCTCCTCTTTTAGGTCTTCCTCCTCTTTTTTGTCTTCCTCTTCTTTTAGGTCTTCCTCTTCTTTTAGGTCTTCCTCCTCTTTTATGTCTTCCTCCTCTTTTAGGTCTTCCTCCTCTTTTAGGTCTTCCTCTTCTTTTATGTCTTCCTCCTCTTTTATGTCTTCCTCCTCTTTTAGGTCTTCCTCCTCTTTTAGGTCTTCCTCTTCTTTTAGGTCTTCCTCTTCTTTTATGTCTTCCTCTCGTTTTAGGTCTTCCTCCTCTTTTAGGTCTTCCTCCTCTTTTAGGTCTTCCTCTTCTTTTATGTCTTCCTCCTCTTTTATGTCTTCCTCCTCTTTTAGGTCTTCCTCCTCTTTTAGGTCTTCCTCTTCTTTTAGGTCTTCCTCTTCTTTTATGTCTTCCTCTCGTTTTAGGTCTTCCTCCACTTTTAGGTCTTCTTCCTCTTTTAGGTCTTCTCTTCTTTTATGTCTTCCTCCTCTTTTAGGTCTTCTCTTCTTTTAGGTCTTCCTCCTCTTTTAGGTCTTCCTCTTCTTTTAGGCCTTCCTCTTCTTTTATGTCTTCCTCCTCTTTTATGTCTTCCTCCTCTTTTAGGTCTTCCTCCTGTTTTAGGTCTCCCTCCTCTTTTAGGTCTTCCTCCTCTTTTAGGTCTTCCTCTTCTTTTAGGTCTTCCTCTTCTTTTATGTCTTCCTCCTCTTTTAGGTCTTCCTCTTCTTTTATGTCTTCCTCATCTTTTAGGTCTTCCTCCTCTTTTAGGTCTTCCTCCTCTTTTAGGTCTTCCTCTTCTTTTAGGTCTTCCTCTTCTTTTAGGTCTTCCTCCTCTTTTAGGTCTTCCTCTTCTTTTATGTCTTCCTCTCGTTTTAGGTCTTCCTCCTCTTTTAGGTCTTCCTCCTCTTTTAGGTCTTCCTCCTCTTTTAGGTCTTCCTCTTCTTTTAGGTCTTCCTCCTCTTTTAGGTCTTCCTCTTCTTTTAGGCCTTCCTCTTCTTTTATGTCTTCCTCCTCTTTTAGGTCTTCCTCCTCTTTTAGGTCTTCCTCTTCTTTTAGGTCTTCCTCTTCTTTTAGGTCTTCCTCCTCTTTTAGGTCTTCCTCTTCTTTCATGTCTTCCTCTCGTTTTAGGTCTTCCTCCTCTTTTAGGTCTTCCTCCTCTTTTAGGTCTTCCTCTTCTTTTATGTATTCCTCCTCTTTTAGGTCTTCCTCTTCTTTTAGGTCTTCCTCCTCTTTTAGGCCTTCCTCTTCTTTTATGTCTTCCTCCTCTTTTATGTCTTCCTCCTCTTTTAGGTCTTCCTCCTGTTTTAGGTCTCCCTCCTCTTTTATGTCTTCCTCTTCTTTTATGTCTTCCTCCTTTTTTAGGTCTTCCTCTTCTTTTATGTCTTCCTCCTCTTTTAGGCCTTCCTCTTCTTTTATGTCTTCCTCCTCTTTTAGGTCTTCCTCCTCTTGTAGGTCTTCCTCTTCTTTTAGGTCTTCCTCTTCTTTTAGGTCTTCCTCCTCTTTTAGGTCTTCCTCTTCTTTTATGTCTTCCTCTCGTTTTAGGTCTTCCTCTTCTTTTATGTCTTCCTCTCGTTTTAGGTCTTCCTACTCTTTTAGGTCTTCCTCCTCTTTTAGGTCTTCCTCCTCTTTTAGGTCTTCCTCTTCTTTTAGGTCCTCCTCTTCTTTTAGGTCTTCCTCCTCTTTTAGGTCTTCCTCTTCATTTAGGTCTTCCTCTCGTTTTAGGTCTTCCTACTCTTTTAGGTCTTCCTCCTCTTTTATGTCTTCCTCCTCTTTTATGTCTTCCTCCTCTTTTAGGTCTTCCTCCTCTTTTAGGTCTTCCTCTTCTTTTAGGTCTTCCTCTTCTTTTAGGTCTTCCTCCTCTTTTAGGTCTTCCTCTTCTTTTATGTCTTCCTCTCGTTTTAGGTCTTCCTCTTCTTTTATGTCTTCCTCTCGTTTTAGGTCTTCCTACTCTTTTAGGTCTTCCTCCTCTTTTAGGTCTTCCTCCTCTTTTAGGTCTTCCTCTTCTTTTAGGTCCTCCTCTTCTTTTAGGTCTTCCTCCTCTTTTAGGTCTTCCTCTTCATTTAGGTCTTCCTCTCGTTTTAGGTCTTCCTACTCTTTTAGGTCTTCCTCCTCTTTTAGGTCTTCCTCCTCTTTTAGGTCTTCCTACTCTTTTAGGTCTTCCTCCTCTTTTAGGTCTTCCTCCTCTTTTAGGTCTTCCTCTTCTTTTAGGTCTTCCTCTTCTTTTAGGTATTCCTCCTCTTTTAGGTCTTCCTCTTCTTTTAGGTCTTCCTCTCGTTTTAGGTCTTCCTACTCTTTTAGGTCTTCCTCCTCTTTTAGGTCTTCCTCCTCTTTTAGGTCTTCCTCTTCTTTTAGGTCTTCCTCTTCTTTTAGGTCTTCCTCCTCTTTTAGGTCTTCCTCTTCTTTTAGGTCTTCCTCTTCTTTTATGTCTTCCTCTCGTTTTAGGTCTTCCTCTTCTTTTATGTCTTCCTCCTCTTTTAGGTCTTCCTCCTCTTTTAGGTTTTCCTCTTCTTTTAGGTCTTCCTCTTCTTTTATGTCTTATTCTTCTTTTATGTCTTCCTCTTCTTTTAGGTTTTCCTCTTCTTTTAGGTCTTCCTCTTCTTTTATGTCTTATTCTTCTTTTATGTCTTCCTCTCGTTTTAGGTCTTCCTCTTCTTTTATGTCTTCCTCTCGTTTTAGGTCTTCCTCCTCTTTTAGGTCTTCCTCCTCTTTTAGGTCTTCCTCCTCTTTTAGGTCTTCCTCTTCTTTTAGGTCTTCCTCCTCTTTTAGGTCTTCCTCCTCTTTTAGGTCTTCCTTTTCTTTTAGGTCTTCCTCTTCTTTTAGGTCTTCCTCTTCTTTTATGTCTTCCTCTCGTTTTAGGTCTTCCTCTTCTTTTATGTCTTTCTCCTCTTTTAGGTCTTCCTCTTCTTTTATGTCTTCCTCTTCTTTTAGGTCTTCCTCCTCTTTTAGGTCTTCCTCTTCTTTTATGTCTTCCTCTCGTTTTAGGTCTTCCTCTTCTTTTATGTCTTCCTCCTCTTTTAGGTCTTCCTCTTCTTTTATGTCTTCCTCCTCTTTTAGGTCTTCCTCTTCTTTTAGGTCTTCCTCATCTTTTAGGTCTTCTTCTTTTATGTCTTCCTCTTCTTTTAGGTCTTCCTCTTCTTTTAGGTCTTCCTCTTCTTTTAGGTCTTCCTCCTCTTTTAGGTCTCCCTCTTCTTTTATGTCTTCCTCTCGTTTTAGGTCTTCCTCCTCTTTTAGGTCTTCCTCTTCTTTTAGGTCTTCCTCCTCTTTTAGGTCTTACTCTTCTTTTAGGCCTTCCTCTTCTTTTATGTCTTCCTCCTCTTTTAGGTCTTCCTCCTCTTTTAGGTCTTCCTCTTCTTTTAGGTCTTCCTCTTCTTTTAGGTCTTCCTCCTCTTTTAGGTCTTCCTCTTCTTTTATGTCTTCCTCTCGTTTTAGGTCTTCCTCTTCTTTTATGTCTTCCTCTCGTTTTAGGTCTTCCTCCTCTTTTAGGTCTTCCTCCTCTTTTAGGTCTTCCTCTTCTTTTATGTCTTCCTCCTCTTTTAGGTCTTCCTCCTCTTTTAGGTCTTCCTCTTCTTTTAGGCCTTCCTCTTCTTTTAGGTCTTCCTCCTCTTTTAGGTCTTCCTCTTCTTTTAGGTCTTCCTCTTCTTTTATGTCTTCCTCTCGTTTTAGGTCTTCCTCCTCTTTTAGGTCTTCCTCCTCTTTTAGGTCTTCCTCTTCTTTTATGTCTTCCTCCTCTTTTAGGTCTTCCTCTTCTTTTAGGTCTTCCTCCTCTTTTAGGTCTTCCTCTTCTTTTAGGCCTTCCTCTTCTTTTATGTCTTCCTCCTCTTTTATGTCTTCCTCCTCTTTTAGGTCTTCCTCCTGTTTTAGGTCTTCCTCCTCTTTTAGGTATTCCTCTTCTTTTATGTCTTCCTCCTCTTTTAGGTCTTCCTCTTCTTTTATGTCTTCCTCCTCTTTTAGGCCTTCCTCTTCTTTTATGTCTTCCTCCTCTTTTAGGTCTTCCTCCTCTTTTAGGTCTTCCTCTTCTTTTAGGTCTTCCTCTTCTTTTAGGTCTTCCTCCTCTTTTAGGTCTTCCTCTTCTTTTATGTCTTCCTCTCGTTTTAGGTCTTCCTCTTCTTTTAGGTCTTCCTCCTCTTTTAGGTCTTCCTCTTCTTTTAGGTCTTCCTCTTCTTTTAGGTCTTCCTCCTCTTTTAGGTCTTCCTCTTCTTTTATGTCTTCCTCTCGTTTTAGGTCTTCCTCTTCTTTTATGTCTTCCTCTCGTTTTAGGTCTTCCTACTCTTTTAGGTCTTCCTCCTCTTTTAGGTCTTCCTCCTCTTTTAGGTCTTCCTCTTCTTTTAGGTCTTCCTCTTCTTTTAGGTCTTCCTCCTCTTTTAGGTCTTCCTCTTCTTTTAGGTCTTCCTCTCGTTTTAGGTCTTCCTACTCTTTTAGGTCTTCCTCCTCTTTTAGGTCTTCCTCCTCTTTTAGGTCTTCCTACTCTTTTAGGTCTTCCTCCTCTTTTAGGTCTTCCTCTTCTTTTAGGTCTTCCTCCTCTTTTAGGTCTTCCTCTTCTTTTATGTCTTCCTCCTCTTTTAGGTCTTCCTCCTCTTTTAGGTTTTCCTCTTCTTTTAGGTCTTCCTCTTCTTTTATGTCTTATTCTTCTTTTATGTCTTCCTCTTCTTTTAGGTTTTCCTCTTCTTTTAGGTCTTCCTCTTCTTTTATGTCTTATTCTTCTTTTATGTCTTCCTCTCGTTTTAGGTCTTCCTCCTCTTTTAGGTTTTCCTCTTCTTTTAGGTCTTCCTCTTCTTTTATGTCTTATTCTTCTTTTATGTCTTCCTCTTCTTTTAGGTCTTCCTCTTCTTTTAGGTCTTCCTCTTCTTTTAGGTCTTCCTCTTCTTTTAGGTCTTCCTCCTCTTTTAGGTCTTCCTCTTCTTTTATGTCTTCCTCTCGTTTTAGGTCTTCCTCTTCTTTTATGTCTTCCTCTCGTTTTAGGTCTTCCTCCTCTTTTAGGTCTTCCTCCTCTTTTAGGTCTTCCTCTTCTTTTAGGTCTTCCTCCTCTTTTAGGTCTTCCTCCTCTTTTAGGTCTTCCTTTTCTTTTAGGTCTTCCTCTTCTTTTAGGTCTTCCTCTTCTTTTATGTCTTCCTCTCGTTTTAGGTCTTCCTCTTCTTTTATGTCTTCCTCTCGTTTTAGGTCTTCCTCCTCTTTTAGGTCTTCCTCCTCTTTTAGGTCTTCCTCTTCTTTTAGGTCTTCCTCCTCTTTTAGGTCTTACTCTTCTTTTAGGCCTTCCTCTTCTTTTATGTCTTCCTCCTCTTTTAGGTCTTCCTCCTCTTTTAGGTCTTCCTCTTCTTTTAGGTCTTCCTCTTCTTTTAGGTCTTCCTCCTCTTTTAGGTCTTCCTCTTCTTTTATGTCTTCCTCTCGTTTTAGGTCTTCCTCTTCTTTTATGTCTTCCTCTCGTTTTAGGTCTTCCTCCTCTTTTAGGTCTTCCTCCTCTTTTAGGTCTTCCTCTTCTTTTATGTCTTCCTCCTCTTTTAGGTCTTCCTCTTCTTTTAGGTCTTCCTCCTCTTTTAGGTCTTCCTCTTCTTTTAGGCCTTCCTCTTCTTTTAGGTCTTCCTCCTCTTTTAGGTCTTCCTCCTCTTTTAGGTCTTCCTCTTCTTTTAGGTCTTCCTCTTCTTTTATGTCTTCCTCTCGTTTTAGGTCTTCCTCCTCTTTTAGGTCTTCCTCCTCTTTTAGGTCTTCCTCTTCTTTTATGTCTTCCTCCTCTTTTAGGTCTTCCTCTTCTTTTAGGTCTTCCTCCTCTTTTAGGTCTTCCTCTTCTTTTAGGCCTTCCTCTTCTTTTATGTCTTCCTCCTCTTTTATGTCTTCCTCCTCTTTTAGGTCTTCCTCCTGTTTTAGGTCTCCCTCCTCTTTTATGTCTTCCTCTTCTTTTATGTCTTCCTCCTCTTTTAGGTCTTCCTCTTCTTTTATGTCTTCCTCCTCTTTTAGGCCTTCCTCTTCTTTTATGTCTTCCTCCTCTTTTAGGTCTTCCTCCTCTTTTAGGTCTTCCTCTTCTTTTAGGTCTTCCTCTTCTTTTAGGTCTTCCTCCTCTTTTAGGTCTTCCTCTTCTTTTATGTCTTCCTCTCATTTTAGGTCTTCCTCTTCTTTTATGTCTTCCTCTCGTTTTAGGTCTTCCTACTCTTTTAGGTCTTCCTCCTCTTTTAGGTCTTCCTCTTCTTTTAGGTCTTCCTCTTCTTTTAGGTCTTCCTCCTCTTTTAGGTCTTCCTCTTCTTTTAGGTCTTCCTCTCGTTTTAGGTCTTCCTACTCTTTTAGGTCTTCCTCCTCTTTTAGGTCTTCCTCCTCTTTTAGGTCTTCCTACTCTTTTAGGTCTTCCTCCTCTTTTAGGTCTTCCTCCTCTTTTAGGTCTTCCTCTTCTTTTAGGTCTTCCTCTTCTTTTAGGTCTTCCTCCTCTTTTAGGTCTTCCTCTTCTTTTAGGTCTTCCTCTTCTTTTAGGTCTTCCTCTTCTTTTAGGTCTTCCTCCTCTTTTAGGTCTTCCTCTTCTTTTAGGTCTTCCTCTTCTTTTATGTCTTCCTCTCGTTTTAGGTCTTCCTCTTCTTTTATGTCTTCCTCCTCTTTTAGGTCTTCCTCTTCTTTTAGGTCTTCCTCTTCTTTTATGTCTTATTCTTCTTTTATGTCTTCCTCTTCTTTTAGGTTTTCCTCTTCTTTTAGGTCTTCCTCTTCTTTTATGTCTTATTCTTCTTTTATGTCTTCCTCTTCTTTTAGGTCTTCCTCTTCTTTTAGGTCTTCCTCTTCTTTTAGGTCTTCCTCCTCTTTTAGGTCTTCCTCTTCTTTTATGTCTTCCTCTCGGTTTAGGTCTTCCTCTTCTTTTATGTCTTCCTCTCGTTTTAGGTCTTCCTCCTCTTTTAGGTCTTCCTCCTCTTTTAGGTCTTCCTCCTCTTTTAGGTCTTCCTCTTCTTTTAGGTCTTCCTCCTCTTTTAGGTCTTCCTCCTCTTTTAGGTCTTCCTCTTCTTTTAGGTCTTCCTCTTCTTTTAGATCTTCCTCTTCTTTTATGTCTTCCTCTCGTTTTAGGTCTTCCTCTTCTTTTATGTCTTTCTCCTCTTTTAGGTCTTCCTCTTCTTTTATGTCTTCCTCCTCTTTTAGGTCTTCCTCTTCTTTTAGGTCTTCCTCCTCTTTTAGGTCTTCCTCTTCTTTTATGTCTTCCTCTCGTTTTAGGTCTTCCTCTTCTTTTATGTCTTCCTCCTCTTTTAGGTCTTCCTATTCTTTTATGTCTTCCTCCTCTTTTAGGTCTTCCTCTTCTTTTAGGTCTTCCTCCTCTTTTAGGTCTTCTTCTTCTTTTATGTCTTCCTCTTCTTTTAGGTCTTCCTCCTCTTTTAGGTCTTCCTCTTCTTTTATGTTTTCCTCTCGTTTTAGGTCTTCCTCTTCTTTTATGTCTTCCTCCTCTTTTAGGTCTTCCTCTTCTTTTAGGTCTTCCTCCTCTTTTAGGTCTCCCTCTTCTTTTATGTCTTCCTCTCGTTTTAGGTCTTCCTCCTCTTTTAGGTCTTCCTCTTCTTTTAGGTCTTCCTCCTCTTTTAGGTCTTACTCTTCTTTTAGGCCTTCCTCTTCTTTTATGTCTTCCTCCTCTTTTAGGTCTTCCTCCTCTTTTAGGTCTTCCTCTTCTTTTAGGTCTTCCTCTTCTTTTAGGTCTTCCTCCTCTTTTAGGTCTTCCTCTTCTTTTATGTCTTCCTCTCGTTTTAGGTCTTCCTCTTCTTTTATGTCTTCCTCTCGTTTTAGGTCTTCCTCCTCTTTTAGGTCTTCCTCCTCTTTTAGGTCTTCCTCTTCTTTTATGTCTTCCTCCTCTTTTAGGTCTTCCTCTTCTTTTAGGTCTTCCTCCTCTTTTAGGTCTTCCTCTTCTTTTAGGCCTTCCTCTTCTTTTAGGTCTTCCTCCTCTTTTAAGTCTTCCTCCTCTTTTAGGTCTTCCTCTTCTTTTAGGTCTTCCTCTTCTTTTATGTCTTCCTCTCGTTTTAGGTCTTCCTCCTCTTTTAGGTCTTCCTCCTCTTTTAGGTCTTCCTCTTCTTTTATGTCTTCCTCCTCTTTTAGGTCTTCCTCTTCTTTTAGGTCTTCCTCCTCTTTTAGGTCTTCCTCTTCTTTTAGGCCTTCCTCTTCTTTTATGTCTTCCTCCTCTTTTATGTCTTCCTCCTCTTTTAGGTCTTCCTCCTGTTTTAGGTCTCCCTCCTCTTTTATGTCTTCCTCTTCTTTTATGTCTTCCTCTTCTTTTAGGTCTTCCTCTTCTTTTATGTCTTCCTCCTCTTTTAGGCCTTCCTCTTCTTTTATGTCTTCCTCCTCTTTTAGGTCTTCCTCCTCTTTTAGGTCTTCCTCTTCTTTTAGGTCTTCCTCTTCTTTTAGGTCTTCCTCCTCTTTTAGGTCTTCCTCTTCTTTTATGTCTTCCTCTCATTTTAGGTCTTCCTCTTCTTTTATGTCTTCCTCTCGTTTTAGGTCTTCCTACTCTTTTAGGTCTTCCTCCTCTTTTAGGTCTTCCTCCTCTTTTAGGTCTTCCTCTTCTTTTAGGTCTTCCTCTTCTTTTAGGTCTTCCTCCTCTTTTAGGTCTTCCTCTTCTTTTAGGTCTTCCTCTCGTTTTAGGTCTTCCTACTCTTTTAGGTCTTCCTCCTCTTTTAGGTCTTCCTACTCTTTTAGGTCTTCCTCCTCTTTTAGGTCTTCCTCCTCTTTTAGGTCTTCCTCTTCTTTTAGGTCTTCCTCTTCTTTTAGGTCTTCCTCCTCTTTTAGGTCTTCCTCTTCTTTTAGGTCTTCCTCTTCTTTTAGGTCTTCCTCTTCTTTTAGGTCTTCCTCCTCTTTTAGGTCTTCCTCTTCTTTTAGGTCTTCCTCTTCTTTTATGTCTTCCTCTCGTTTTAGGTCTTCCTCTTCTTTTATGTCTTCCTCCTCTTTTAGGTCTTCCTCTTCTTTTAGGTCTTCCTCTTCTTTTATGTCTTATTCTTCTTTTATGTCTTCCTCTTCTTTTAGGTTTTCCTCTTCTTTTAGGTCTTCCTCTTCTTTTATGTCTTATTCTTCTTTTATGTCTTCCTCTTCTTTTAGGTCTTCCTCTTCTTTTAGGTCTTCCTCTTCTTTTAGGTCTTCCTCCTCTTTTAGGTCTTCCTCTTCTTTTATGTCTTCCTCTCGGTTTAGGTCCTCCTCTTCTTTTATGTCTTCCTCCTCTTTTAGGTCTTCCTCCTCTTTTAGGTCTTCCTCCTCTTTTAGGTCTTCCTCTTCTTTTAGGTCTTCCTCTTCTTTTAGGTCTTCCTCTTCTTTTATGTCTTCCTCTAGTTTTAGGTCTTCCACTTCTTTTATGTCTTCCTCCTCTTTTAGGTCTTCCTCCTCTTTTAGGTCTTCCTCTTCTTTTAGGTCTTCCTCTTCTTTTAGGTCTTCCTCTTCTTTTATGTCTTCCTCTCGTTTTAGGTCTTCCTCTTCTTTTATGTCTTTCTCCTCTTTTAGGTCTTCCTCTTCTTTTATGTCTTCCTCCTCTTTTAGGTCTTCCTCTTCTTTTATGTCTTCCTCCTCTTTTAGGTCTTCCTCTTCTTGTAGGTCTTCCTCCTCTTTTAGGTCTTCTTCTTCTTTTATGTCTTCCTCTTCTTTTAGGTCTTCCTCTTCTTTTAGGTCTTCCTCTTCTTTTATGTTTTCCTCTCGTTTAAGGTCTTCCTCTTCTTTTATGTCTTCCTCCTCTTTTAGGTCTTCCTCTTCTTTTAGGTCTTCCTCCTCTTTTAGGTCTCCCTCTTTTTTTATGTCTTCCTCTCGTTTTAGGTCTTCCTCTTCTTTTATGTCTTCCTCTCGTTTTAGGTCTTCCTCCTCTTTTAGGTCTTCCTCCTCTTTTAGGTCTTCCTCTTCTTTTAGGTCTTCCTCCTCTTTTAGGTCTTACTCTTCTTTTAGGCCTTCCTCTTCTTTTATGTCTTCCTCCTCTTTTAGGTCTTCCTCCTCTTTTAGGTCTTCCTCTTCTTTTAGGTCTTCCTCTTCTTTTAGGTCTTCCTCCTCTTTTAGGTCTTCCTCTTCTTTTATGTCTTCCTCTCGTTTTAGGTCTTCCTCTTCTTTTATGTCTTCCTCTCGTTTTAGGTCTTCCTCCTCTTTTAGGTCTTCCTCCTCTTTTAGGTCTTCCTCTTCTTTTATGTCTTCCTCCTCTTTTAGGTCTTCCTCTTCTTTTAGGTCTTCCTCCTCTTTTAGGTCTTCCTCTTCTTTTAGGCCTTCCTCTTCTTTTAGGTCTTCCTCCTCTTTTAGGTCTTCCTCCTCTTTTAGGTCTTCCTCTTCTTTTAGGTCTTCCTCTTCTTTTATGTCTTCCTCCTCTTTTAGGTCTTCCTCCTCTTTTAGGTCTTCCTCCTCTTTTATGTCTTCCTCTCGTTTTAGGTCTTCCTCTTCTTTTATGTCTTCCTCCTCTTTTAGGTCTTCCTCCTGTTTTAGTTCTCCCTCCTCTTTTATGTCTTCCTCTTCTTTTATGTCTTCCTCCTCTTTTAGGTCTTCCTCCTCTTTTAGGTCTTCCTCCTCTTTTAGGTCTTCCTCCTCTTTTAGGTCTTCCTCTTCTTTTAGGTCTTCCTCCTCTTTTAGGTCTTCCTCTTCTTTTAGGTCTTCCTCCTCTTTTAGGTCTTCCTCTTCTTTTATGTCTTCCTCTCGTTTTAGGTCTTCCTCTTCTTTTATGTCTTCCTCTCGTTTTAGGTCTTCCTCCTCTTTTAGGTCTTCCTCCTCTTTTAGGTCTTCCCCTTCTTTTAGGTCTTCCTCTTCTTTTAGGTCTTCCTCTTCTTTTAGGTCTTCCTCTTCTTTTATGTCTTCTTCTTCTTTTACGTCTTCCTCTTGTTTTAGGTCTTCCTCTTCTTTTATGTCTTCCTCTCGTTTTAGGTCTTCCTCCTCTTTTAGGTCTTCCTCTCGTTTTAGGGTCTTCCTCCTCTTTTAGGTCTTCCTCCTCTTTTAGGTCTTCCTCTTCTTTTATGTCTTCCTCCTCTTTTAGGTCTTCCTCTTCTTTTAGGTCTTCCTCCTCTTTTAGGTCTTCCTCCTCTTTTAGGTCTTCCTCTTCTTTTATGTCTTCCTCCTCTTTTAGGTCTTCCTCCTCTTTTAGGTCTTCCTCTTCTTTTAGGTCTTCCTCTTCTTTTATGTCTTCCTCCTCTTTTAGGTCTTCCTCCTCTTTTAGGTCTTCCTCCTCTTTTATGTCTTCCTCTTCTTTTATGTCTTCCTCCTCTTTTAGGTCTTCCTCCTGTTTTAGGTCTTCCTCCTCTTTTAGGTCTTCCTCTTCTTTTAGGTCTTCCTCTTCTTTTAGGTCTTCCTCTTCTTTTAGGTCTTCCTCCTCTTTTAGGTCTTCCTCTTCTTTTATGTCTTCCTCTCGTTTTAGGTCTTCCTCTTCTTTTATGTCTTCCTCTCGTTTTAGGTCTTCCTCCTCTTTTAGGTCTTCCTCCTCTTTTAGGTCTTCCTCTTCTTTTATGTCTTCCTCCTCTTTTAGGTCTTCCTCTTCTTTTAGGTCTTCTTCCTCTTTTAGGTCTTCCTCTTCTTTTAAGCCTTCCTCTTCTTTTATGTCTTCCTCCTCTTTTAGGTCTTCCTCCTCTTTTATGTCTTCCTCCTCTTTTAGGTCTTCCTCCTCTTTTAGGTCTTCCTCTTCTTTTAGGTCTTCCTCCTCTTTTAGGTCTTCCTCTTCTTTTATGTCTTCCTCTCGTTTTAGGTCTTCCTCTTCTTTTATGTCTTCCTCTCGTTTTAGGTCTTCCTCCTCTTTTAGGTCTTCCTCCTCTTTTAGGTCTTCCTCTTCTTTTAGGTCTTCCTCCTCTTTTAGGTCTTCCTCTTCTTTTAGGTCTTCCTCTTCTTTTATGTCTTCCTCTCGTTTTCTTTTATGTCTTCCTCCTCTTTTAGGTCTTCCTCTTCTTTTATGTCTTCCTCTTCTTTTATGTCTTCCTCCTCTTTTAGGTCTTCCTCCTGTTTTAGGTCTTCCTCTCGTTTTAGGTCTTCCTCTTCTTTTATGTCTTCCTCCTCTTTTAGGTCTTCCTCCTGTTTTAGGTCTTCCTCCTCTTTTATGTCTACCTCTTCTTTTATGTCTTCCTCCTCTTTTAGGTCTTCCTCCTCTTTTATGTCTTCCTCTTCTTTTAGGTCTTCCTCTTCTTTTATGTCTTCCTCCTCTTTTATGTCTTCCTCCTCTTTTAGGTCTTCCTCCTCTTTTAGGTCTTCCTCTTCTTTTATGTCTTCCTCCTCTTTTATGTCTTCCTCCTCTTTTAGGTCTTCCTCCTCTTTTAGGTCTTCCTCTTCTTTTAGGTCTTCCTCTTCTTTTATGTCTTCCTCTCGTTTTAGGTCTTCCTCCACTTTTAGGTCTTCTTCCTCTTTTAGGTCTTACTCTTCTTTTATGTCTTCCTCCTCTTTTAGGTCTTCCCCTTCTTTTAGGTCTTCCTCTTCTTTTAGGTCTTCCTCTTCTTTTATGTCTTCTTCTTCTTTTACGTCTTCCTCTTGTTTTAGGTCTTCCTCTTCTTTTATGTCTTCCTCTCGTTTTAGGTCTTCCTCTTCTTTTAGGTCTTCCTCTCGTTTTAGGTCTTCCTCCTCTTTTAGGTCTTCCTCTTCTTTTAGGTCTTCCTCTTCTTTTATGTCTTCTTCTTCTTTTACGTCTTCCTCTTGTTTTAGGTCTTCCTCTTCTTTTATGTCTTCCTCCTCTTTTAGGTCTTCCTCCTCTTTTAGGTCTTCCTCCTCTTTTAGGTCTTCCTCTTCTTTTATGTCTTCCTCCTCTTTTAGGTCTTCCTCTTCTTTTAGGTCTTCCTCCTCTTTTAGGTCTTCCTCTTCTTTTAGGTCTTCCTCTTCTTTTAGGTCTTCCTCCTCTTTTAGGTCTTCCTCCTCTTTTAGGTCTTCCTCTTCTTTTAGGTCTTCCTCTTCTTTTATGTCTTCTTCTTCTTTTACGTCTTCCTCTTGTTTTAGGTCTTCCTCTTCTTTTATGTCTTCCTCCTCTTTTAGGTCTTCCTCCTCTTTTAGGTCTTCCTCCTCTTTTAGGTCTTCCTCTTCTTTTATGTCTTCCTCCTCTTTTAGGTCTTCCTCTTCTTTTAGGTCTTCCTCCTCTTTTAGGTCTTCCTCTTCTTTTAGGTCTTCCTCTTCTTTTAGGTCTTCCTCCTCTTTTAGGTCTTCCTCCTCTTTTAGGTCTTCCTCCTCTTTTAGGTCTTCCTCCTCTTTTATGTCTTCCTCTTCTTTTATGTCTTCCTCCTCTTTTAGGTCTTCCTCCTGTTTTAGGTCTTCCTCCTCTTTTATGTCTTCCTCTTCTTTTGTGTCTTCCTCCTCTTTTAGGTCTTCCTCCTATTTTATGTCTTCCTCTTCTTTTAGGTCTTCCTCTTCTTATTATGTCTTCCTCCTCTTTTAGGTCTTCCTCCTCTTTTAGGTCTTCCTCCTCTTTTAGGTATTCCTCTTCTTTTAGGTCTTCCTCCTCTTTTAGGTCTTCCTCTTCTTTTATGTCTTCCTCTCGTTTTAGGTCTTCCTCTTCTTTTATGTCTTCCTCTCGTTTTAGGTCTTCCTCCTCTTTTAGGTCTTCCTCTTCTTTTATGTCTTCCTCTCGTTTTAGGTCTTTCTCTTCTTTTATGTCTTCCTCCTCTTTTAGGTCTTCCTCTTCTTTTATGTCTTCCTCCTCTTTTAGGTCTTCCTCTTCTTTTATGTCTTCCTCCTCTTTTAGGTCTTCCTCTTCTTTTAGGTCTTCCTCCTCTTTTAGGTCTTCTTCTTCTTTTATGTCGTCCTCTTCTTTTAGGTCTTCCTCTTCTTTTAGGTCTTCCCTTTTGTTTTAGGTCTTCCTCTTCTTTTATGTTTTCCTCTCGTTTTAGGTCTTCCTCTTCTTTTATGTCTTCCTCCTCTTTTAGGTCTTCCTCTTCTTTTAGGTCTTCCTCCTCTTTTAGGTCTTCTTCTTCTTTTATGTCTTCCTCTCGTTTTAGGTCTTCCTCTTCTTTTATGTCTTCCTCTCGTTTTAGGTCTTCCTCCTCTTTTAGGTCTTCCTCTTCTTTTATGTCTTCCTCTCGTTTTAGGTCTTTCTCTTCTTTTATGTCTTCCTCCTCTTTTAGGTCTTCCTCTTCTTTTAGGTCTTCCTCCTCTTTTAGGTCTTCCTCTTCTTTTATGTCTTCCTCTCGTTTTAGGTCTTCCTCTTCTTTTATGTCTTCCTCCTCTTTTAGGTCTTCCTCTTCTTTTATGTCTTCCTCCTCTTTTAGGTCTTCCTCTTCTTTTAGGTCTTCCTCCTCTTTTAGGTCTTCTTCTTCTTTTATGTCTTCCTCTTCTTTTAGGTCTTCCTCTTCTTTTAGGTCTTCCTCTTGTTTTAGGTCTTCCTCTTCTTTTATGTTTTCCTCTCGTTTTAGGTCTTCCTCTTCTTTTATGTCTTCCTCCTCTTTTAGGTCTTCCTCTTCTTTTAGGTCTTCCTCCTCTTTTAGGTCTTCCTCTTCTTTTATGTCTTCCTCTCGTTTTAGGTCTTCCTCCTCTTTTAGGTCTTCCTCCTCGTTTAGGTCTTCCTCTTCTTTTAGGTCTTCCTCCTCTTTTATGTCTTCCTCTTCTTTTAGGCATTCCTCTTCTTTTATGTCTTCCTCCTCTTTTAGGTCTTCCTCCTCTTTTAGGTCTCCCTCTTCTTTTAGGTCTTCCTCTTCTTTTAGGTCTTCCTCCTCTTTTAGGTCTTCCTCTTCTTTTATGTCTTCCTCTCGTTTTAGGTCTTCCTCTTCTTTTATGTCTTCCTCTCGTTTTAGGTCTTCCTCCTCTTTTAGGTCTTCCTCCTCTTTTAGGTCTTCCTCTTCTTTTATGTCTTCCTCCTCTTTTAGGTCTTCCTCTTCTTTTAGGTCTTCCTCCTCTTTTAGGTCTTCCTCCTCTTTTAGGTCTTCCTCTTCTTTTAGGCCTTCCTCTTCTTTTATGTCTTCCTCCTCTTTTAGGTCTTCCTCCTCTTTTAGGTCTTCCTCTTCTTTTAGGTCTTCCTCTTCTTTTATGTCTTCCTCCTCTTTTAGGTCTTCCTCCTCTTTTAGGTCTTCCTCCTCTTTTATGTCTTCCTCTCGTTTTAGGTCTTCCTCTTCTTTTATGTCTTCCTCTCGTTTTAGGTCTTCCTCCTCTTTTAGGTCTTCCTCCTCTTTTAGGTCTTCCTCCTCTTTTAGGTCTTCCTCTTCTTTTAGGTCTTCCTCCTCTTTTAGGTCTTCCTCTTCTTTTAGGCCTTCCTCTTCTTTTATGTCTTCCTCCTCTTTTAGGTCTTCCTCCTCTTTTAGGTCTTCCTCTTCTTTTAGGTCTTCCTCTTCTTTTAGGTCTTCCTCCTCTTTTAGGTCTTCCTCTTCTTTTATGTGTTCCTCTCGTTTTAGGTCTTCCTCTTCTTTTATGTCTTCCTCTCGTTTTAGGTCTTCCTCCTCTTTTAGGTCTTCCTCCTCTTTTAGGTCTTCCTCTTCTTTTATGTCTTCCTCCTCTTTTAGGTCTTCCTCTTCTTTTAGGTCTTCCTCCTCTTTTAGGTCTTCCTCTTCTTTTAGGCCTTCCTCTTCTTTTATGTCTTCCTCCTCTTTTATGTCTTCTTCCTCTTTTAGGTCTTCCTCCTGTTTTAGGTCTCCCTCCTCTTTTATGTCTTCCTCTTCTTTTATGTCTTCCTCCTCTTTTAGGTCTTCCTCCTCTTTTAGGTCTTCCTCCTCTTTTAGGTCTTCCTCCTCTTTTAGGTCTTCCTCCTCTTTTAGGTCTTCCTCTTCTTTTAGGTCTTCCTCCTCTTTTAGGTCTTCCTCTTCTTTTATGTCTTCCTCCTCTTTTATGTCTTCCTCTTCTTTTATGTCTTCCTCCTCTTTTAGGTCTTCCTCCTGTTTTAGGTCTTCCTCCTCTTTTATGTCTTCCTCTTCTTTTGTGTCTTCCTCCTCTTTTAGGTCTTCCTCCTATTTTATGTCTTCCTCTTCTTTTAGGTCTTCCTCTTCTTATTATGTCTTCCTCCTCTTTTAGGTCTTCCTCCTCTTTTAGGTCTTCCTCCTCTTTTAGGTCTTCCTCTTCTTTTAGGTCTTCCTCCTCTTTTAGGTCTTCCTCTTCTTTTATGTCTTCCTCTCGTTTTAGGTCTTCCTCTTCTTTTATGTCTTCCTCTCGTTTTAGGTCTTCCTCCTCTTTTAGGTCTTCCTCTTCTTTTATGTCTTCCTCTAGTTTTAGGTCTTTCTCTTCTTTTATGTCTTCCTCCTCTTTTAGGTCTTCCTCTTCTTATAGGTCTTCCTCTTCTTTTAGGTCTTCCTCCTCTTTTAGGTCTTCCTCTTCTTTTATGTCTTCCTCTCGTTTTAGGTCTTCCTCTTCTTTTATGTCTTCCTCCTCTTTTAGGTCTTCCTCTTCTTTTATGTCTTCCTCCTCTTTTAGGTCTTCCTCTTCTTTTAGGTCTTCCTCCTCTTTTAGGTCTTCCTCTTGTTTTAGGTCTTCCTCTTCTTTTATGTTTTCCTCTCGTTTTAGGTCTTCCTCTTCTTTTATGTCTTCCTCTTCTTTTAGGTCTTCCTCTTCTTTTAGGTCTTCCTCTTGTTTTAGGTCTTCCTCTTCTTTTATGTTTTCCTCTCGTTTTAGGTCTTCCTCTTCTTTTATGTCTTCCTCCTCTTTTAGGTCTTCCTCTTCTTTTAGGTCTTCCTCCTCTTTTAGGTCTTCTTCTTCTTTTATGTCTTCCTCTCGTTTTAGGTCTTCCTCTTCTTTTATGTCTTCCTCTCGTTTTAGGTCTTCCTCCTCTTTTAGGTCTTCCTCTTCTTTTATGTCTTCCTCTCGTTTTAAGTCTTTCTCTTCTTTTATGTCTTCCTCCTCTTTTAGGTCTTCCTCTTCTTTTAGGTCTTCCTCCTCTTTTAGGTCTTCCTCTTCTTTTATGTCTTCCTCTCGTTTTAGGTCTTCCTCTTCTTTTATGTCTTCCTCCTCTTTTAGGTCTTCCTCTTCTTTTATGTCTTCCTCCTCTTTTAGGTCTTCCTCTTCTTTTAGGTCTTCCTCCTCTTTTAGGTCTTCTTCTTCTTTTATGTCTTCCTCTTCTTTTAGGTCTTCCTCTTCTTTTAGGTCTTCCTCTTGTTTTAGGTCTTCCTCTTCTTTTATGTTTTCCTCTCGTTTTAGGTCTTCCTCTTCTTTTATGTCTTCCTCCTCTTTTAGGTCTTCCTCTTCTTTTAGGTCTTCCTCCTCTTTTAGGTCTTCCTCTTCTTTTATGTCTTCCTCTCGTTTTAGGTCTTCCTCCTCTTTTAGGTCTTCCTCCTCGTTTAGGTCTTCCTCTTCTTTTAGGTCTTCCTCCTCTTTTATGTCTTCCTCTTCTTTTAGGCATTCCTCTTCTTTTATGTCTTCCTCCTCTTTTAGGTCTTCCTCCTCTTTTAGGTCTTCCTCTTCTTTTAGGTCTTCCTCTTCTTTTAGGTCTTCCTCCTCTTTTAGGTCCTCCTCTTCTTTTATGTCTTCCTCTCGTTTTAGGTCTTCCTCTTCTTTTATGTCTTCCTCTCGTTTTAGGTCTTCCTCCTCTTTTAGGTCTTCCTCCTCTTTTAGGTCTTCCTCTTCTTTTATGTCTTCCTCCTCTTTTAGGTCTTCCTCTTCTTTTAGGTCTTCCTCCTCTTTTAGGTCTTCCTCTTCTTTTAGGCCTTCCTCTTCTTTTATGTCTTCCTCCTCTTTTAGGTCTTCCTCCTCTTTTAGGTCTTCCTCTTCTTTTAGGTCTTCCTCTTCTTTTATGTCTTCCTCCTCTTTTAGGTCTTCCTCCTCTTTTAGGTCTTCCTCCTCTTTTATGTCTTCCTCTCGTTTTAGGTCTTCCTCTTCTTTTATGTCTTCCTCTCGTTTTAGGTCTTCCTCCTCTTTTAGGTCTTCCTCCTCTTTTAGGTCTTCCTCCTCTTTTAGGTCTTCCTCTTCTTTTAGGTCTTCCTCCTCTTTTAGGTCTTCCTCTTCTTTTAGGCCTTCCTCTTCTTTTATGTCTTCCTCCTCTTTTAGGTCTTCCTCCTCTTTTAGGTCTTCCTCCTCTTTTAGGTCTTCTCTTCTTTTAGGTCTTCCTCTTCTTTTAGGTCTTCCTCTTCTTTTAGGTCTTCCTCTTCTTTTAGGTCTTCCTCTTCTTTTAGGTCTTCCTCTTCTTTTAGGTCTTCTTCTTCTTTTACGTCTTCCTCTTGTTTTAGGTCTTCCTCTTCTTTTATGTCTTCCTCTCATTTTAGGTCTTCCTCCTCTTTTAGGTCTTCCTCTCGTTTTAGGTCTTCCTCCTCTTTTAGGTCTTCCTCTTCTTTTATGTCTTCCTCCTCTTTTAGGTCTTCCTCTTCTTTTAGGTCTTCCTCCTCTTTTAGGTCTTCCTCTTCTTTTAGGTCTTCCTCTTCTTTTATGTCTTCCTCCTCTTTTAGGTCTTCCTCCTCTTTTAGGTCTTCCTCTTCTTTTAGGTCTTCCTCTTCTTTTATGTCTTCCTCCTCTTTTAGGTCTTCCTCCTCTTTTATGTCTTCCTCTTCTTATAGGTCTTCCTCTTCTTTTAGGTCTTCCTCCTCTTTTAGGTCTTCCTCTTCTTTTATGTGTTCCTCTCGTTTTAGGTCTTCCTCTTCTTTTATGTCTTCCTCTCGTTTTAGGTCTTCCTCCTCTTTTAGGTCTTCCTCCTCTTTTAGGTCTTCCTCTTCTTTTATGTCTTCCTCCTCTTTTAGGTCTTCCTCTTCTTTTAGGTCTTCCTCCTCTTTTAGGTCTTCCTCTTCTTTTAGGCCTTCCTCTTCTTTTATGTCTTCCTCCTCTTTTATGTCTTCCTCCTCTTTTAGGTCTTCCTCCTGTTTTAGGTCTCCCTCCTCTTTTATGTCTTCCTCTTCTTTTATGTCTTCCTCCTCTTTTAGGTCTTCCTCTTCTTTTAGGTCTTCCTCTTCTTTTAGGTCTTCCTCCTCTTTTAGGTCTTCCTCCTCTTTTAGGTCTTCCTCTTCTTTTAGGTCTTCCTCCTCTTTTAGGTCTTCCTCTTCTTTTATGTCTTCCTCCTCTTTTAGGTCTTCCTCCTCTTTTAGGTCTTCCTCCTCTTTTAGGTCTTCCTCCTCTTTTAGGTCTTCCTCTTCTTTTAGGTCTTCCTCCTCTTTTAGGTCTTCCTCTTCTTTTATGTCTTCCTCTCGTTTTAGGTCTTCCTCTTCTTTTATGTCTTCCTCTCGTTTTAGGTCTTCCTACTCTTTTAGGTCTTCCTCCTCTTTTAGGTCTTCCTCCTCTTTTAGGTCTTCCTCTTCTTTTAGGTCTTCCTCTTCTTTTAGGTCTTCCTCCTCTTTTAGGTCTTCCTCTTCTTTTAGGTCTTCCTCTCGTTTTAGGTCTTCCTACTCTTTTAGGTCTTCCTCCTCTTTTAGGTCTTCCTCCTCTTTTAGGTCTTCCTACTCTTTTAGGTCTTCCTCCTCTTTTAGGTCTTCCTCCTCTTTTAGGTCTTCCTCTCGTTTTAGGTCTTCCTCTTCTTTTATGTCTTCCTCCTCTTTTAGGTCTTCCTCCTCTTTTAGGTCTTCCTCTCGTTTTAGGTCTTCCTCTTCTTTTATGTCTTCCTCCTCTTTTAGGTCTTCCTCTTCTTTTAGGTCTTCCTCTTCTTTTATGTCTTCCTCCTCTTTTATGTCTTCCTCCTCTTTTAGGTCTTCCTCCTCTTTTAGGTCTTCCTCTTCTTTTATGTCTTCCTCCTCTTTTATGTCTTCCTCCTCTTTTAGGTCTTCCTCCTCTTTTAGGTCTTCCTCTTCTTTTAGGTCTTCCTCTTCTTTTATGTCTTCCTCTCGTTTTAGGTCTTCCTCCACTTTTAGGTCTTCTTCCTCTTTTAGGTCTTACTCTTCTTTTATGTCTTCCTCCTCTTTTAGGTCTTCTCTTCTTTTAGGTCTTCCTCCTCTTTTAGGTCTTCCCCTTCTTTTAGGTCTTCCTCTTCTTTTAGGTCTTCCTCTTCTTTTAGGTCTTCCTCTTCTTTTAGGTCTTCCTCTTCTTTTATGTCTTCTTCTTCTTTTACGTCTTCCTCTTGTTTTAGGTCTTCCTCTTCTTTTATGTCTTCCTCTCGTTTTAGGTCTTCCTCCTCTTTTAGGTCTTCCTCTCGTTTTAGGTCTTCCTCCTCTTTTAGGTCTTCCTCTTCTTTTATGTCTTCTTCTTCTTTTATGTCTTCCTCCTCTTTTAGGTCTTCCTCCTCTTTTAGGTCTTCCTCTTCTTTTAGGTCTTCCTCTTCTTTTATGTCTTCCTCCTCTTTTAGGTCTTCCTCCTCTTTTAGGTCTTCCTCTTCTTTTAGGTCTTCCTCTTCTTTTATGTCTTCCTCCTCTTTTCGGTCTTCCTCTTCTTTTAGGTCTTCCTCTTCTTTTAGGTCTTCCTCTTCTTTTAGGTCTTCCTCCTCTTTTAGGTCTTCCTCTTCTTTTATGTCTTCCTCTCGTTTTAGGTCTTCCTCCTCTTTTAGGTCTTCCTCTTCTTTTAGGTCTTCCTCCTCTTTTAGGCCTTCCTCTTCTTTTATGTCTTCCTCCTTTTTTAGATCTTCCTCCTCTTTTAGGTCTTCCTCTTCTTTTAGGTCTTCCTCTTCTTTTATGTCTTCCTCTTCTTTTATGTCTTCCTCTTCTTTTATGTCTTCCTCTCGTTTTAGGTCTTCCTCCTCTTTTAGGTCTTCCTCTCGTTTTAGGTCTTCCTCCTCTTTTAGGTCTTCCTCCTCTTTTAGGTCTTCCTCTTCTTTTATGTCTTCTTCTTCTTTTACGTCTTCCTCTTGTTTTAGGTCTTCCTCTTCTTTTATGTCTTCCTCTCGTTTTAGGTCTTCCTCCTCTTTTAGGTCTTGCTCTCGTTTTAGGTCTTCCTCCTCTTTTAGGTCTTCCTCTTCTTTTAGGTCTTCCTCTTCTTTTATGTCTTCCTCCTCTTTTAGGTCTACCTCTTCTTTTAGGGCTTCCTCCTCTTTTAGGTCTTCCTCTTCTTTTTGGCCTTCCTCTTCTTTTATGTCTTCCTCCTCTTTTATGTCTTCCTCTCGTTTTAGGTCTTCCTCTTCTTTTATGTCTTCCTCCTCTTTTAGGTCTTCCTCCTGTTTTAGGTCTTCCTCCTCTTTTATGTCTTCCTCTTCTTTTATGTCTTCCTCCTCTTTTAGGTCTTTCTCTTCTTTTAGGTCTTCCTCCTCTTTTAGGTCTTCCTCTTCTTTTATGTCTTCCTCTCGTTTTAGGTCTTCCTCTTTTAGGTCTTCTTCCTCTTTTAGGTCTTACTCTTCTTTTATGTCTTCCTCCTCTTTTAGGTCTTCCTCCTCTTTTAGGTCTTCCTCCTCTTTTAGGTCTTCTCTTCTTTTAGGTCTTCCTCTTCTTTTAGGTCTTCCTCTTCTTTTAGGTCTTCCTCTTCTTTTAGGTCTTCCTCTTCTTTTAGGTCTTCCTCTTCTTTTAGGTCTTCTTTTTCTTTTACGTCTTCCTCTTGTTTTAGGTCTTCCTCTTCTTTTATGTCTTCCTCTCATTTTAGGTCTTCCTCCTCTTTTAGGTCTTCCTCTCGTTTTAGGTCTTCCTCCTCTTTTAGGTCTTCCTCTTCTTTTATGTCTTCCTCCTCTTTTAGGTCTTCCTCTTCTTTTAGGTCTTCCTCCTCTTTTAGGTCTTCCTCTTCTTTTAGGTCTTCCTCTTCTTTTATGTCTTCCTCCTCTTTTAGGTCTTCCTCCTCTTTTAGGTCTTCCTCTTCGTTTAGGTCTTCCTCTTCTTTTATGTCTTCCTCCTCTTTTAGGTCTTCCTCCTCTTTTATGTCTTCCTCTTCTTATAGGTCTTCCTCTTCTTTTAGGTCTTCCTCCTCTTTTAGGTCTTCCTCTTCTTTTATGTCTTCCTCTCGTTTTAGGTCTTCCTCTTCTTTTATGTCTTCCTCCTCTTTTAGGTCTTCCTCCTGTTTTAGGTCTTCCTCCTCTTTTATGTCTTCCTCTTCTTTTATGTCTTCCTCCTCTTTTAGGTCTTTCTCTTCTTTTAGGTCTTCCTCCTCTTTTAGGTCTTCCTCTTCTTTTATGTCTTCCTCTCGTTTTAGGTCTTCCTCTTTTAGGTCTTCTTCCTCTTTTAGGTCTTACTCTTCTTTTATGTCTTCCTCCTCTTTTAGGTCTTCCTCCTCTTTTAGGTCTTCCTCCTCTTTTAGGTCTTCTCTTCTTTTAGGTCTTCCTCTTCTTTTAGGTCTTCCTCTTCTTTTAGGTCTTCCTCTTCTTTTAGGTCTTCCTCTTCTTTTAGGTCTTCCTCTTCTTTTAGGTCTTCTTCTTCTTTTACGTCTTCCTCTTGTTTTAGGTCTTCCTCTTCTTTTATGTCTTCCTCTCATTTTAGGTCTTCCTCCTCTTTTAGGTCTTCCTCTCGTTTTAGGTCTTCCTCCTCTTTTAGGTCTTCCTCTTCTTTTATGTCTTCCTCCTCTTTTAGGTCTTCCTCTTCTTTTAGGTCTTCCTCCTCTTTTAGGTCTTCCTCTTCTTTTAGGTCTTCCTCTTCTTTTATGTCTTCCTCCTCTTTTAGGTCTTCCTCCTCTTTTAGGTCTTCCTCTTCTTTTAGGTCTTCCTCTTCTTTTATGTCTTCCTCCTCTTTTAGGTCTTCCTCCTCTTTTATGTCTTCCTCTTCTTATAGGTCTTCCTCTTCTTTTAGGTCTTCCTCCTCTTTTAGGTCTTCCTCTTCTTTTATGTCTTCCTCTCGTTTTAGGTCTTCCTCCTCTTTTAGGTTTTCCTCCTCTTTTAGGTCTTCCTCTTCTTTTAGGTCTTCCTCTTCTTTTAGGTCTTCCTCCTCTTTTATGTCTTCCTCTTCTTTTATGTCTTCCTCTCGTTTTAGGTCTTCCTCTTCTTTTAGGTCTTCCTCCTCTTTTAGGTCTTCCTCCTCTTTTAGGTCTTCCTCCTCTTTTAGGTCTTCCTCTTCTTTTAGGTCTTCCTCTTCTTTTAGGTCTTCCTCCTCTTTTAGGTCTTCCTCCTCTTTTAGGTCTTCCTCTTCTTTTAGGTCTTCCTCTTCTTTTATGTCTTCCTTTCGTTTTAGGTCTTCCTCTTCTTTTAGGTCTTCCTCCTCTTTTAGGTCTTCCTCCTCTTTTAGGTCTTCCTCCTCTTTTAGGTCTTCCTCTTCTTTTAGGTCTTCCTCTTCTTTTAGGTCTTCCTCCTCTTTTAGGTCTTCCTCCTCTTTTAGGTCTTCCTCCTCTTTTAGGTCTTCCTCTTCTTTTAGGTCTTCCTCTTCTTTTAGGTCTTCCTCCTCTTTTAGGTCTTCCTCCTCTTTTAGGTCTTCCTCTTCTTTTAGGTCTTCCTCTTCTTTTATGTCTTCCTCTCGTTTTAGGTCTTCCTCCTCTTTTATGTCTTCCTCCTCTTTTAGGTCTTCCTCTTCTTTTAGGTCTTCCTCCTCTTTTAGGTCTTCCTCTTCTTTTATGTCTTCCTCTTCTTTTATGTCTTCCTCCTCTTTTAGGTCTTCCTCCTCTTTTAGGTCTTCCTCTTCTTTTAGGTCTTCCTCTTCTTTTATGTCTTCCTCCTCTTTTAGGTCTTCCTCTTCTTTTAGGTCTTCCTCTTCTTTTAGGTCTTCCTCTTCTTTTAGGTCTTCCTCTTCTTTTAGGTCTTCCTCCTCTTTTAGGTCTTCCTCTTCTTTTATGTCTTCCTCTCGTTTTAGGTCTTCCTCCTCTTTTAGGTCTTCCTCTTCTTTTAGGTCTTCCTCCTCTTTTAGGCCTTCCTCTTCTTTTATGTCTTCCTCCTTTTTTAGATCTTCCTCCTCTTTTAGGTCTTCCTCTTCTTTTATGTCTTCCTCCTCTTTTAGATCTTCCTCTTCTTTTATGTCTTCCTCTTCTTTTAGGCCTTCCTCTTCTTTTATGTCTTCCTCCTCTTTTAGGTCTTCCACTTCTTTTATGTCTTCCTCTTCTTTTATGTCTTCCTCCTCTTTTAGGTCTTCCTCCTCTTTTATGTCTTCCTCTCGTTTTAGGTCTTCCTCCTCTTTTAGGTCTTCCTCTTCTTTTAGGTCTTCCTCCTCTTTTAGGTCTTCCTCTTCTTTTAGGTCTTCCTCTTCTTTTATGTCTTCCTCCTCTTTTAGGTCTTCCTCCTCTTTTAGGTCTTCCTCTTCTTTTAGGTCTTCCTCTTCTTTTATGTCTTCCTCCTCTTTTAGGTCTTCCTCTTCTTTTAGGTCTTCCTCTTCTTTTAGGTCTTCCTCTTCTTTTAGGTCTTCCTCTTCTTTTAGGTCTTCCTCCTCTTTTAGGTCTTCCTCTTCTTTTATGTCTTCCTCTCGTTTTAGGTCTTCCTCCTCTTTTAGGTCTTCCTCTTCTTTTAGGTCTTCCTCCTCTTTTAGGCCTTCCTCTTCTTTTATGTCTTCCTCCTTTTTTAGATCTTCCTCCTCTTTTAGGTCTTCCTCTTCTTTTATGTCTTCCTCCTCTTTTAGATCTTCCTCTTCTTTTATGTCTTCCTCTTCTTTTAGGCCTTCCTCTTCTTTTATGTCTTCCTCCTCTTTTAGGTCTTCCACTTCTTTTATGTCTTCCTCTTCTTTTATGTCTTCCTCCTCTTTTAGGTCTTCCTCCTCTTTTATGTCTTCCTCTCGTTTTAGGTCTTCCTCCTCTTTTAGGTCTTCCTCCTGTTTTAGGTCTTCCTCCTCTTTTATGTCTTCCTCTTCTTTTAGGTCTTCCTCCTCTATTATGTCTTCCTCTTCTTTTAGGTCTTCCTCTTCTTTTATGTCTTCCTCCTCTTTTAGGTCTTCCTCCTCTATTATGTCTTCCTCTTCTTTTAGGTCTTCCTCTTCTTTTATGTCTTCCTCCTATTTTAGGTCTTCCTCTTGTTTTAGGTCTTCCTCCTCTTTTAGGTCTTCCTCTTCTTTTAGGACTTCCTCCTCTTTTAGGTCTTCCTCTTCTTTTATGTCTTCCTCTCGTTTTAGGTCTTCCTCTTCTTTTATGTCTTCCTCTCGTTTTAGGTCTTCCTCTTCTTTTATTTCTTCCTCTCGTTTTAGGTCTTCCTCTTCTTTTATGTCTTCCTCCTCTTTTAGGTTTTCTCTTCTTTTAGGTCTTCCTCCTCTTTTAGGTCTTCCCCTTCTTTTAGGTCTTCCTCCTCTTTTAGGTCTTCCTCTTCTTTTAGGTCTTCCTCTTCTTTTAGGTCTTCCTCCTCTTTTAGGTCTTCCTCTTCTTTTATGTCTTCCTCTCGTTTTAGGTCTTCCTCTTCTTTTATGTCTTCCTCTCGTTTTAGGTCTTCCTCCTCTTTTAGGTCTTTTTCCTCTTTTAGGTCTTACTCTTCTTTTATGTCTTCCTCCTCTTTTAGGTTTTCTCTTCTTTTAGGTCTTCCTCCTCTTTTAGGTCTTCCCCTTCTTTTAGGTCTTCCTCCTCTTTTAGGTCTTCCTCCTGTTTTAGGTCTTCCTCCTCTTTTAGGTTTTCTCTTCTTTTAGGTCTTCCTCCTCTTTTAGGTCTTCCCCTTCTTTTAGGTCTTCCTCCTCTTTTAGGTCTTCCTCTTCTTTTAGGTCTTCCTCTTCTTTTATGTCTTCCTCCTCTTTTAGGTCTTCCTCCTCTTTTAGGTCTTCCTCTTCTTTTAGGTCTTCCTCTTCTTTTATGTCTTCCTCCTCTTTTAGGTCTTCCTCCTCTTTTAGGTCTTCCTCTTCTTTTAGGTCTTCCTCCTCTTTTAGGTCTTCCTCTTCTTTTATGTCTTCCTCTCGTTTTAGGTCTTCCTCCTCTTTTAGGTCTTCCTCTTCTTTTAGGTCTTCCTCCTCTTTTAGGCCTTCCTCTTCTTTTATGTCTTCCTCCTTTTTTAGATCTTCCTCCTCTTTTAGGTCTTCCTCTTCTTTTATGTCTTCCTCTTCTTTTATGTCTTCCTCCTCTTTTAGGCCTTCCTCTTCTTTTATGTCTTCCTCCTCTTTTAGATCTTCCTCTTCTTTTATGTCTTCCTCTTCTTTTAGGCCTTCCTCTTCTTTTATGTCTTCCTCCTCTTTTAGATCTTCCTCCTCTTTTAGGTCTTCCTCCTCTTTTAGGTCTTCCTCCTCTTTTATGTCTTCCTCTCGTTTTAGGTCTTCCTCCTCTTTTAGTTCTTCTTCCTTATTTAGGTCTTACTCTTCTTTTATGTCTTCCTCCTCTTTTAGGTCTTCTCTTCTTTTAGGTCTTCCTCCTCTTTTAGGTCTTCCTCTTCTTTTAGGTCTTCCTCTTCTTTTAGGTCTTCCTCTTCTTTTAGGTCTTCCTCTTCTTTTAGGTCTTCCTCTTCTTTTAGGTCTTCCTCTTCTTTTATGTCTTCCTCCTCTTTTAGGTCTTCCTCTTCTTTTAGGTCTTCCTCTTCTTTTATGTCTTCTTCTTCTTTTACGTCTTCCTCTTGTTTTAGGTCTTCCTCTTCTTTTATGTCTTCCTCTCGTTTTAGGTCTTCCTCCTCTTTTAGGTCTTCTTCCTCTTTTAGGTCTTACTCTTCTTTTAGGTCTTCCTCCTCTTTTAGGTCTTCCTCTTCTTTTAGGTCTTCCTCTTCTTTTAGGTCTTCCTCTTCTTTTAGGTCTTCCTCTTCTTTTAGGTCTTCCTCTTCTTTTATGTCTTCCTCCTCTTTTAGGTCTTCCTCTTCTTTTAGGTCTTCCTCCTCTTTTAGGTCTTCCTCCTCTTTTAGGTCTTCCTCCTCTTTTATGTCTTCCTCCTCTTTTAGGTCTTCTCTTCTTTTAGGTCTTCCTCCTCTTTTAGGTCTTCCTCCTCTTTTAGGTCTTCCTCTTCTTTTAGGTCTTCCTCTTCTTTTAGGTCTTCCTCTTCTTTTAGGTCTTCCTCTTCTTTTATGTCTTCCTCCTCTTTTAGGTCTTCCTCTTCTTTTAGGTCTTCCTCCTCTTTTAGGTCTTCCTCCTCTTTTAGGTCTTCCTCTTCTTTTATGTCTTCCTCCTCTTTTAGGTCTTCCTCTTCTTTTATGTCTTCTTCCTCTTTTAGGTCTTCCTCCTCTTTTAGGTCTTCCTCCTCTTTTATGTCTTCCTCTCGTTTTAGGTCTTCCTCTTCTTTTATGTCTTCCTCCTGTTTTAGGTCTTCCTCCTCTTTTATGTCTTCCTCTTCTTTTATGTCTTACTCCTCTTTTAGGTCTTCCTCCTCTTTTATGTCTTCCTCTTCTTTTAGGTCTTCCTCTTCTTTTATGTCTTCCTCCTCTTTTATGTCTTCCTCCTCTTTTAGGTCTTCCTCCTCTTTTAGGTCTTCTCTTCTTTTAGGTCTTCCTCTTCTTTTAGGTCTTCCTCTTCTTTTAGGTCTTCCTCTTCTTTTAGGTCTTCCTCTTCTTTTAGGTCTTCCTCTTCTTTTAGGTCTTCTTCTTCTTTTACGTCTTCCTCTTGTTTTAGGTCTTCCTCTTCTTTTATGTCTTCCTCTCGTTTTAGGTCTTCCTCCTCTTTTAGGTCTTCCTCTCGTTTTAGGTCTTCCTCCTCTTTTAGGTCTTCCTCCTCTTTTAGGTCTTCCTCTTCTTTTATGTCTTCCTCTCATTTTAGGTCTTCCTCCTCTTTTAGGTCTTCCTCTCGTTTTAGGTCTTCCTCCTCTTTTAGGTCTTCCTCTTCTTTTATGTCTTCCTCCTCTTTTAGGTCTTCCTCTTCTTTTAGGTCTTCCTCCTCTTTTAGGTCTTCTTCTTCTTTTACGTCTTCCTCTTGTTTTAGGTCTTCCTCTTCTTTTATGTCTTCCTCTCATTTTAGGTCTTCCTCCTCTTTTAGGTCTTCCTCTCGTTTTAGGTCTTCCTCCTCTTTTAGGTCTTCCTCTTCTTTTATGTCTTCCTCCTCTTTTAGGTCTTCCTCTTCTTTTAGGTCTTCCTCCTCTTTTAGGTCTTCCTCTTCTTTTAGGTCTTCCTCTTCTTTTATGTCTTCCTCCTCTTTTAGGTCTTCCTCCTCTTTTAGGTCTTCCTCTTCTTTTAGGTCTTCCTCTTCTTTTATGTCTTCCTCCTCTTTTAGGTCTTCCTCCTCTTTTATGTCTTCCTCTTCTTATAGGTCTTCCTCTTCTTTTAGGTCTTCCTCCTCTTTTAGGTCTTCCTCTTCTTTTATGTCTTCCTCTCGTTTTAGGTCTTCCTCCTCTTTTAGGTCTTCCTCCTCTTTTAGGTCTTCCTCTTCTTTTAGGTCTTCCTCTTCTTTTAGGTCTTCCTCCTCTTTTATGTCTTCCTCTTCTTTTAGGTCTTCCTCTCGTTTTAGGTCTTCCTCCTCTTTTAGGTCTTCCTCTTCTTTTATGTCTTCCTCCTCTTTTAGGTCTTCCTCTTCTTTTAGGTCTTCCTCCTCTTTTAGGTCTTCCTCTTCTTTTAGGTCTTCCTCTTCTTTTATGTCTTCCTCCTCTTTTAGGTCTTCCTCCTCTTTTAGGTCTTCCTCTTCTTTTAGGTCTTCCTCTTCTTTTATGTCTTCCTCCTCTTTTAGGTCTTCCTCCTCTTTTATGTCTTCCTCTTCTTATAGGTCTTCCTCTTCTTTTAGGTCTTCCTCCTCTTTTAGGTCTTCCTCTTCTTTTATGTCTTCCTCTCGTTTTAGGTCTTCCTCCTCTTTTAGGTCTTCCTCCTTTTTTTAGGTCTTCCTCTTCTTTTAGGTCTTCCTCTTCTTTTAGGTCTTCCTCCTCTTTTATGTCTTCCTCTTCTTTTATGTCTTCCTCTCGTTTTAGGTCTTCCTCTTCTTTTAGGTCTTCCTCCTCTTTTAGGTCTTCTTCCTCTTTTAGGTCTTCCTCCTCTTTTAGGTCTTCCTCCTCTTTTAGGTCTTCCTCTTCTTTTAGGTCTTCCTCTTCTTTTAGGTCTTCCTCCTCTTTTAGGTCTTCCTCCTCTTTTAGGTCTTCCTCTTCTTTTAGGTCTTCCTCTTCTTTTATGTCTTCCTTTCGTTTTAGGTCTTCCTCTTCTTTTATGTCTTCCTCTCGTTTTAGGTCTTCCTCCTCTTTTATGTCTTCCTCCTCTTTTAGGTCTTACTCTTCTTTTAGGTCTTCCTCCTCTTTTAGGTCTTCCTCTTCTTTTAGGTCTTCCTCTTCTTTTATGTCTTCCTCCTCTTTTAGGTCTTCCTCCTCTTTTAGGTCTTCCTCTTCTTTTAGGTCTTCCTCTTCTTTTATGTCTTCCTCCTCTTTTAGGTCTTCCTCTTCTTTTAGGTCTTCCTCTTCTTTTAGGTCTTCCTCTTCTTTTAGGTCTTCCTCTTCTTTTAGGTCTTCCTCCTCTTTTAGGCCTTCCTCTTCTTTTATGTCTTCCTCCTTTTTTAGATCTTCCTCCTCTTTTAGGTCTTCCTCTTCTTTTATGTCTTCCTCTTCTTTTATGTCTTCCTCCTCTTTTAGGCCTTCCTCTTCTTTTATGTCTTCCTCCTCTTTTAGATCTTCCTCTTCTTTTATGTCTTCCTCTTCTTTTAGGCCTTCCTCTTCTTTTATGTCTTCCTCTTCTTTTATGTCTTCCTCCTCTTTTAGGTCTTCCTCTTCTTTTAGGTCTTCCTCCTCTTTTAGGTCTTCCTCTTTTAGGTCTTCCTCCTCTTTTAGGTCTTCCTCTTCTTTTAGGTCTTCCTCCTCTTTTAGGTCTTCCTCTTCTTTTATGTCTTCCTCTCGTTTTAGGTCTTCCTCTTCTTTTATGTCTTCCTCTCGTTTTAGGTCTTCCTCTTCTTTTATGTCTTCCTCCTCTTTTAGGTCTTCTCTTCTTTTAGGTCTTCCTCCTCTTTTAGGTCTTCCCCTTCTTTTAGGTCTTCCTCTTCTTTTAGGTCTTCCTCTTCTTTTAGGTCTTCCTCTTCTTTTAGGTCTTCCTCCTCTTTTATGTCTTCCTCTTCTTTTAGGTCTTCCTCTTCTTTTATGTCTTCCTCCTCTTTTATGTCTTCCTCCTCTTTTAGGTCTTCCTCCTCTTTTATGTCTTCCTCTCGTTTTAGGTCTTCCTCTTCCTTTATGTCTTCCTCCTCTTTTAGGTCTTCCTCCTGTTTTAGGTCTTCCTCCTCTTTTATGTCTACCTCTTCTTTTGTGTCTTCCTCCTCTTTTAGGTCTTCCTCCTCTTTTAGGTCTTCCCCTTCTTTTATGTCTTCCTCTTCTTTTAGGTCTTCCTCTTCTTTTATGTCTTCCTCATCTTTTATGTCTTCCTCCTCTTTTAGGTCTTCCTCCTCTTTTAGGTCTTCCTCTTCTTTTATGTCTTCCTCCTCTTTTAGGTCTTCCTCCTCTTTTAGGTCTTCCTCTTCTTTTAGGTCTTCCTCCTCTTTTAGGTCTTCCTCTTCTTTTATGTCTTCCTCTCGTTTTAGGTCTTCCTCCACTTTTAGGTCTTCTTCCTCTTTTAGGTCTTACTCTTCTTTTATGTCTTCCTCCTCTTTTAGGTCTTCTCTTCTTTTAGGTCTTCCTCCTCTTTTAGGTCTTCCCCTTCTTTTAGGTCTTCCTCTTCTTTTAGGTCTTCCTCTTCTTTTAGGTCTTCCTCTTCTTTTATGTCTTCTTCTTCTTTTACGTCTTCCTCTTGTTTTAGGTCTTCCTCTTCTTTTATGTCTTCCTCTCGTTTTAGGTCTTCCTCCTCTTTTAGGTCTTCCTCTCGTTTTAGGTCTTCCTCCTCTTTTAGGTCTTCCTCTTCTTTTAGGTCTTCCTCTTCTTTTATGTCTTCTTCTTCTTTTATGTCTTCCTCCTCTTTTAGGTCTTCCTCCTCTTTTAGGTCTTCCTCTTCTTTTAGGTCTTCCTCTTCTTTTATGTCTTCCTCCTCTTTTAGGTCTTCCTCCTCTTTTAGGTCTTCCTCTTCTTTTAGGTCTTCCTCTTCTTTTATGTCTTCCTCCTCTTTTCGGTCTTCCTCTTCTTTTAGGTCTTCCTCTTCTTTTAGGTCTTCCTCTTCTTTTAGGTCTTCCTCCTCTTTTAGGTCTTCCTCTTCTTTTATGTCTTCCTCTCGTTTTAGGTCTTCCTCCTCTTTTAGGTCTTCCTCTTCTTTTAGGTCTTCCTCCTCTTTTAGGCCTTCCTCTTCTTTTATGTCTTCCTCCTTTTTTAGATCTTCCTCCTCTTTTAGGTCTTCCTCTTCTTTTATGTCTTCCTCTTCTTTTATGTCTTCCTCTTCTTTTATGTCTTCCTCTCGTTTTAGGTCTTCCTCCTCTTTTAGGTCTTCCTCTCGTTTTAGGTCTTCCTCCTCTTTTAGGTCTTCCTCCTCTTTTAGGTCTTCCTCTTCTTTTATGTCTTCTTCTTCTTTTACGTCTTCCTCTTGTTTTAGGTCTTCCTCTTCTTTTATGTCTTCCTCTCGTTTTAGGTCTTCCTCCTCTTTTAGGTCTTCCTCTTCTTTTAGGTCTTCCTCTTCTTTTATGTCTTCCTCCTCTTTTAGGTCTACCTCTTCTTTTAGGGCTTCCTCCTCTTTTAGGTCTTCCTCTTCTTTTTGGCCTTCCTCTTCTTTTATGTCTTCCTCCTCTTTTATGTCTTCCTCTCGTTTTAGGTCTTCCTCTTCTTTTATGTCTTCCTCCTCTTTTAGGTCTTCCTCCTGTTTTAGGTCTTCCTCCTCTTTTATGTCTTCCTCTTCTTTTATGTCTTCCTCCTCTTTTAGGTCTTTCTCTTCTTTTAGGTCTTCCTCCTCTTTTAGGTCTTCCTCTTCTTTTATGTCTTCCTCTCGTTTTAGGTCTTCCTCTTTTAGGTCTTCTTCCTCTTTTAGGTCTTACTCTTCTTTTATGTCTTCCTCCTCTTTTAGGTCTTCCTCCTCTTTTAGGTCTTCCTCCTCTTTTAGGTCTTCTCTTCTTTTAGGTCTTCCTCTTCTTTTAGGTCTTCCTCTTCTTTTAGGTCTTCCTCTTCTTTTAGGTCTTCCTCTTCTTTTAGGTCTTCCTCTTCTTTTAGGTCTTCTTCTTCTTTTACGTCTTCCTCTTGTTTTAGGTCTTCCTCTTCTTTTATGTCTTCCTCTCATTTTAGGTCTTCCTCCTCTTTTAGGTCTTCCTCTCGTTTTAGGTCTTCCTCCTCTTTTAGGTCTTCCTCTTCTTTTATGTCTTCCTCCTCTTTTAGGTCTTCCTCTTCTTTTAGGTCTTCCTCCTCTTTTAGGTCTTCCTCTTCTTTTAGGTCTTCCTCTTCTTTTATGTCTTCCTCCTCTTTTAGGTCTTCCTCCTCTTTTAGGTCTTCCTCTTCTTTTAGGTCTTCCTCTTCTTTTATGTCTTCCTCCTCTTTTAGGTCTTCCTCCTCTTTTATGTCTTCCTCTTCTTATAGGTCTTCCTCTTCTTTTAGGTCTTCCTCCTCTTTTAGGTCTTCCTCTTCTTTTATGTCTTCCTCTCGTTTTAGGTCTTCCTCTTCTTTTATGTCTTCCTCCTCTTTTAGGTCTTCCTCCTGTTTTAGGTCTTCCTCCTCTTTTATGTCTTCCTCTTCTTTTATGTCTTCCTCCTCTTTTAGGTCTTTCTCTTCTTTTAGGTCTTCCTCCTCTTTTAGGTCTTCCTCTTCTTTTATGTCTTCCTCTCGTTTTAGGTCTTCCTCTTTTAGGTCTTCTTCCTCTTTTAGGTCTTACTCTTCTTTTATGTCTTCCTCCTCTTTTAGGTCTTCCTCCTCTTTTAGGTCTTCCTCCTCTTTTAGGTCTTCTCTTCTTTTAGGTCTTCCTCTTCTTTTAGGTCTTCCTCTTCTTTTAGGTCTTCCTCTTCTTTTAGGTCTTCCTCTTCTTTTAGGTCTTCCTCTTCTTTTAGGTCTTCTTCTTCTTTTACGTCTTCCTCTTGTTTTAGGTCTTCCTCTTCTTTTATGTCTTCCTCTCATTTTAGGTCTTCCTCCTCTTTTAGGTCTTCCTCTCGTTTTAGGTCTTCCTCCTCTTTTAGGTCTTCCTCTTCTTTTATGTCTTCCTCCTCTTTTAGGTCTTCCTCTTCTTTTAGGTCTTCCTCCTCTTTTAGGTCTTCCTCTTCTTTTAGGTCTTCCTCTTCTTTTATGTCTTCCTCCTCTTTTAGGTCTTCCTCCTCTTTTAGGTCTTCCTCTTCTTTTAGGTCTTCCTCTTCTTTTATGTCTTCCTCCTCTTTTAGGTCTTCCTCCTCTTTTATGTCTTCCTCTTCTTATAGGTCTTCCTCTTCTTTTAGGTCTTCCTCCTCTTTTAGGTCTTCCTCTTCTTTTATGTCTTCCTCTCGTTTTAGGTCTTCCTCCTCTTTTAGGTTTTCCTCCTCTTTTAGGTCTTCCTCTTCTTTTAGGTCTTCCTCTTCTTTTATGTCTTCCTCTCGTTTTAGGTCTTCCTCTTCTTTTAGGTCTTCCTCCTCTTTTAGGTCTTCCTCCTCTTTTAGGTCTTCCTCCTCTTTTAGGTCTTCCTCCTCTTTTAGGTCTTCCTCTTCTTTTAGGTCTTCCTCTTCTTTTAGGTCTTCCTCCTCTTTTAGGTCTTCCTCCTCTTTTAGGTCTTCCTCTTCTTTTAGGTCTTCCTCTTCTTTTATGTCTTCCTTTCGTTTTAGGTCTTCCTCTTCTTTTAGGTCTTCCTCCTCTTTTAGGTCTTCCTCCTCTTTTAGGTTTTCCTCCTCTTTTAGGTCTTCCTCCTCTTTTAGGTCTTCCTCCTCTTTTAGGTCTTCCTCTTCTTTTAGGTCTTCCTCTTCTTTTATGTCTTCCTCTCGTTTTAGGTCTTCCTCCTCTTTTATGTCTTCCTCCTCTTTTAGGTCTTCCTCTTCTTTTAGGTCTTCCTCCTCTTTTAGGTCTTCCTCTTCTTTTAGGTCTTCCTCTTCTTTTATGTCTTCCTTTCGTTTTAGGTCTTCCTCCTCTTTTAGGTCTTCCTCTTCTTTTAGGTCTTCCTCCTCTTTTAGGTCTTCCTCCTCTTTTAGGTCTTCCTCTTCTTTTAGGTCTTCCTCTTCTTTTATGTCTTCCTCTCGTTTTAGGTCTTCCTCCTCTTTTATGTCTTCCTCCTCTTTTAGGTCTTCCTCTTCTTTTAGGTCTTCCTCCTCTTTTAGGTCTTCCTCTTCTTTTAGGTCTTCCTCTTCTTTTATGTCTTCCTCCTCTTTTAGGTCTTCCTCCTCTTTTAGGTCTTCCTCTTCTTTTAGGTCTTCCTCTTCTTTTATGTCTTCCTCCTCTTTTAGGTCTTCCTCTTCTTTTAGGTCTTCCTCTTCTTTTAGGTCTTCCTCTTCTTTTAGGTCTTCCTCTTCTTTTAGGTCTTCCTCCTCTTTTAGGTCTTCCTCTTCTTTTATGTCTTCCTCTCGTTTTAGGTCTTCCTCCTCTTTTAGGTCTTCCTCTTCTTTTAGGTCTTCCTCCTCTTTTAGGCCTTCCTCTTCTTTTATGTCTTCCTCCTTTTTTAGATCTTCCTCCTCTTTTAGGTCTTCCTCTTCTTTTATGTCTTCCTCCTCTTTTAGATCTTCCTCTTCTTTTATGTCTTCCTCTTCTTTTAGGCCTTCCTCTTCTTTTATGTCTTCCTCCTCTTTTAGGTCTTCCACTTCTTTTATGTCTTCCTCTTCTTTTATGTCTTCCTCCTCTTTTAGGTCTTCCTCCTCTTTTATGTCTTCCTCTCGTTTTAGGTCTTCCTCCTCTTTTAGGTCTTCCTCTTCTTTTAGGTCTTCCTCCTCTTTTAGGTCTTCCTCTTCTTTTAGGTCTTCCTCTTCTTTTATGTCTTCCTCCTCTTTTAGGTCTTCCTCCTCTTTTAGGTCTTCCTCTTCTTTTAGGTCTTCCTCTTCTTTTATGTCTTCCTCCTCTTTTAGGTCTTCCTCTTCTTTTAGGTCTTCCTCTTCTTTTAGGTCTTCCTCTTCTTTTAGGTCTTCCTCTTCTTTTAGGTCTTCCTCCTCTTTTAGGTCTTCCTCTTCTTTTATGTCTTCCTCTCGTTTTAGGTCTTCCTCCTCTTTTAGGTCTTCCTCTTCTTTTAGGTCTTCCTCCTCTTTTAGGCCTTCCTCTTCTTTTATGTCTTCCTCCTTTTTTAGATCTTCCTCCTCTTTTAGGTCTTCCTCTTCTTTTATGTCTTCCTCCTCTTTTAGATCTTCCTCTTCTTTTATGTCTTCCTCTTCTTTTATGTCTTCCTCCTCTTTTAGGTCTTCCTCTTCTTTTATGTCTTCTTCCTCTTTTAGGTCTTCCTCCTCTTTTAGGTCTTCCTCCTCTTTTATGTCTTCCTCTCGTTTTAGGTCTTCCTCTTCTTTTATGTCTTCCTCCTGTTTTAGGTCTTCCTCCTCTTTTATGTCTTCCTCTTCTTTTATGTCTTACTCCTCTTTTAGGTCTTCCTCCTCTTTTATGTCTTCCTCTTCTTTTAGGTCTTCCTCTTCTTTTATGTCTTCCTCCTCTTTTATGTCTTCCTCCTCTTTTAGGTCTTCCTCCTCTTTTAGGTCTTCTCTTCTTTTAGGTCTTCCTCTTCTTTTAGGTCTTCCTCTTCTTTTAGGTCTTCCTCTTCTTTTAGGTCTTCCTCTTCTTTTAGGTCTTCCTCTTCTTTTAGGTCTTCTTCTTCTTTTACGTCTTCCTCTTGTTTTAGGTCTTCCTCTTCTTTTATGTCTTCCTCTCATTTTAGGTCTTCCTCCTCTTTTAGGTCTTCCTCTCGTTTTAGGTCTTCCTCCTCTTTTAGGTCTTCCTCTTCTTTTAGGTCTTCCTCTTCTTTTAGGTCTTCTTCTTCTTTTAGGTCTTCCTCTTCTTTTAGGTCTTCCTCTTCTTTTAGGTCTTCCTCCTCTTTTAGGTCTTCCTCTTCTTTTATGTCTTCCTCTCGTTTTAGGTCTTCCTCCTCTTTTAGGTCTTCCTCTTCTTTTAGGTCTTCCTCCTCTTTTAGGCCTTCCTCTTCTTTTATGTCTTCCTCCTTTTTTAGATCTTCCTCCTCTTTTAGGTCTTCCTCTTCTTTTATGTCTTCCTCCTCTTTTAGATCTTCCTCTTCTTTTATGTCTTCCTCTTCTTTTAGGCCTTCCTCTTCTTTTATGTCTTCCTCCTCTTTTAGGTCTTCCACTTCTTTTATGTCTTCCTCTTCTTTTATGTCTTCCTCCTCTTTTAGGTCTTCCTCCTCTTTTATGTCTTCCTCTCGTTTTAGGTCTTCCTCCTCTTTTAGGTCTTCCTCTTCTTTTAGGTCTTCCTCCTCTTTTAGGTCTTCCTCTTCTTTTAGGTCTTCCTCTTCTTTTATGTCTTCCTCCTCTTTTAGGTCTTCCTCCTCTTTTAGGTCTTCCTCTTCTTTTAGGTCTTCCTCTTCTTTTATGTCTTCCTCCTCTTTTAGGTCTTCCTCTTCTTTTAGGTCTTCCTCTTCTTTTAGGTCTTCCTCTTCTTTTAGGTCTTCCTCTTCTTTTAGGTCTTCCTCCTCTTTTAGGTCTTCCTCTTCTTTTATGTCTTCCTCTCGTTTTAGGTCTTCCTCCTCTTTTAGGTCTTCCTCTTCTTTTAGGTCTTCCTCCTCTTTTAGGCCTTCCTCTTCTTTTATGTCTTCCTCCTTTTTTAGATCTTCCTCCTCTTTTAGGTCTTCCTCTTCTTTTATGTCTTCCTCCTCTTTTAGATCTTCCTCTTCTTTTATGTCTTCCTCTTCTTTTATGTCTTCCTCCTCTTTTAGGTCTTCCTCTTCTTTTATGTCTTCTTCCTCTTTTAGGTCTTCCTCCTCTTTTAGGTCTTCCTCCTCTTTTATGTCTTCCTCTCGTTTTAGGTCTTCCTCTTCTTTTATGTCTTCCTCCTGTTTTAGGTCTTCCTCCTCTTTTATGTCTTCCTCTTCTTTTAGGTCTTCCTCTTCTTTTATGTCTTCCTCCTCTTTTATGTCTTCCTCCTCTTTTAGGTCTTCCTCCTCTTTTAGGTCTTCTCTTCTTTTAGGTCTTCCTCTTCTTTTAGGTCTTCCTCTTCTTTTAGGTCTTCCTCTTCTTTTAGGTCTTCCTCTTCTTTTAGGTCTTCCTCTTCTTTTAGGTCTTCTTCTTCTTTTACGTCTTCCTCTTGTTTTAGGTCTTCCTCTTCTTTTATGTCTTCCTCTCATTTTAGGTCTTCCTCCTCTTTTAGGTCTTCCTCTCGTTTTAGGTCTTCCTCCTCTTTTAGGTCTTCCTCTTCTTTTATGTCTTCCTCCTCTTTTAGGTCTTCCTCTTCTTTTAGGTCTTCCTCCTCTTTTAGGTCTTCTTCTTCTTTTACGTCTTCCTCTTGTTTTAGGTCTTCCTCTTCTTTTATGTCTTCCTCTCATTTTAGGTCTTCCTCCTCTTTTAGGTCTTCCTCTCGTTTTAGGTCTTCCTCCTCTTTTAGGTCTTCCTCTTCTTTTATGTCTTCCTCCTCTTTTAGGTCTTCCTCTTCTTTTAGGTCTTCCTCCTCTTTTAGGTCTTCCTCTTCTTTTAGGTCTTCCTCTTCTTTTATGTCTTCCTCCTCTTTTAGGTCTTCCTCCTCTTTTAGGTCTTCCTCTTCTTTTAGGTCTTCCTCTTCTTTTATGTCTTCCTCCTCTTTTAGGTCTTCCTCCTCTTTTATGTCTTCCTCTTCTTATAGGTCTTCCTCTTCTTTTAGGTCTTCCTCCTCTTTTAGGTCTTCCTCTTCTTTTATGTCTTCCTCTCGTTTTAGGTCTTCCTCCTCTTTTAGGTCTTCCTCCTCTTTTAGGTCTTCCTCTTCTTTTAGGTCTTCCTCTTCTTTTAGGTCTTCCTCCTCTTTTATGTCTTCCTCTTCTTTTAGGTCTTCCTCTCGTTTTAGGTCTTCCTCCTCTTTTAGGTCTTCCTCTTCTTTTATGTCTTCCTCCTCTTTTAGGTCTTCCTCTTCTTTTAGGTCTTCCTCCTCTTTTAGGTCTTCCTCCTCTTTTAGGTCTTCCTCTTCTTTTATGTCTTCCTCCTCTTTTAGGTCTTCCTCCTCTTTTAGGTCTTCCTCTTCTTTTAGGTCTTCCTCTTCTTTTATGTCTTCCTCCTCTTTTAGGTCTTCCTCCTCTTTTATGTCTTCCTCTTCTTATAGGTCTTCCTCTTCTTTTAGGTCTTCCTCCTCTTTTAGGTCTTCCTCTTCTTTTATGTCTTCCTCTCGTTTTAGGTCTTCCTCCTCTTTTAGGTCTTCCTCCTTTTTTTAGGTCTTCCTCTTCTTTTAGGTCTTCCTCTTCTTTTAGGTCTTCCTCCTCTTTTATGTCTTCCTCTTCTTTTATGTCTTCCTCTCGTTTTAGGTCTTCCTCTTCTTTTAGGTCTTCCTCCTCTTTTAGGTCTTCTTCCTCTTTTAGGTCTTCCTCCTCTTTTAGGTCTTCCTCCTCTTTTAGGTCTTCCTCTTCTTTTAGGTCTTCCTCTTCTTTTAGGTCTTCCTCCTCTTTTAGGTCTTCCTCCTCTTTTAGGTCTTCCTCTTCTTTTAGGTCTTCCTCTTCTTTTATGTCTTCCTTTCGTTTTAGGTCTTCCTCTTCTTTTATGTCTTCCTCTCGTTTTAGGTCTTCCTCTTCTTTTAGGTCTTCCTCTTCTTTTAGGTCTTCCTCTTCTTTTAGGTCTTCCTCTTCTTTTAGGTCTTCCTCTTCTTTTAGGTCTTCTTCTTCTTTTACGTCTTCCTCTTGTTTTAGGTCTTCCTCTTCTTTTATGTCTTCCTCTCATTTTAGGTCTTCCTCCTCTTTTAGGTCTTCCTCTCGTTTTAGGTCTTCCTCCTCTTTTAGGTCTTCCTCTTCTTTTATGTCTTCCTCCTCTTTTAGGTCTTCCTCTTCTTTTAGGTCTTCCTCCTCTTTTAGGTCTTCCTCTTCTTTTAGGTCTTCCTCTTCTTTTATGTCTTCCTCCTCTTTTAGGTCTTCCTCCTCTTTTAGGTCTTCCTCTTCTTTTAGGTCTTCCTCTTCTTTTATGTCTTCCTCCTCTTTTAGGTCTTCCTCCTCTTTTATGTCTTCCTCTTCTTATAGGTCTTCCTCTTCTTTTAGGTCTTCCTCCTCTTTTAGGTCTTCCTCTTCTTTTATGTCTTCCTCTCGTTTTAGGTCTTCCTCCTCTTTTAGGTTTTCCTCCTCTTTTAGGTCTTCCTCTTCTTTTAGGTCTTCCTCTTCTTTTAGGTCTTCCTCCTCTTTTATGTCTTCCTCTTCTTTTATGTCTTCCTCTCGTTTTAGGTCTTCCTCTTCTTTTAGGTCTTCCTCCTCTTTTAGGTCTTCCTCCTCTTTTAGGTCTTCCTCCTCTTTTAGGTCTTCCTCCTCTTTTAGGTCTTCCTCTTCTTTTAGGTCTTCCTCTTCTTTTAGGTCTTCCTCCTCTTTTAGGTCTTCCTCCTCTTTTAGGTCTTCCTCTTCTTTTAGGTCTTCCTCTTCTTTTATGTCTTCCTTTCGTTTTAGGTCTTCCTCTTCTTTTAGGTCTTCCTCCTCTTTTAGGTCTTCCTCCTCTTTTAGGTTTTCCTCCTCTTTTAGGTCTTCCTCTTCTTTTAGGTCTTCCTCTTCTTTTAGGTCTTCCTCCTCTTTTAGGTCTTCCTCCTCTTTTAGGTCTTCCTCTTCTTTTAGGTCTTCCTCTTCTTTTATGTCTTCCTCTCGTTTTAGGTCTTCCTCCTCTTTTATGTCTTCCTCCTCTTTTAGGTCTTCCTCTTCTTTTAGGTCTTCCTCCTCTTTTAGGTCTTCCTCTTCTTTTAGGTCTTCCTCTTCTTTTATGTCTTCCTCCTCTTTTAGGTCTTCCTCCTCTTTTAGGTCTTCCTCTTCTTTTAGGTCTTCCTCTTCTTTTATGTCTTCCTCCTCTTTTAGGTCTTCCTCTTCTTTTAGGTCTTCCTCTTCTTTTAGGTCTTCCTCTTCTTTTAGGTCTTCCTCTTCTTTTAGGTCTTCCTCCTCTTTTAGGTCTTCCTCTTCTTTTATGTCTTCCTCTCGTTTTAGGTCTTCCTCCTCTTTTAGGTCTTCCTCTTCTTTTAGGTCTTCCTCCTCTTTTAGGCCTTCCTCTTCTTTTATGTCTTCCTCCTTTTTTAGATCTTCCTCCTCTTTTAGGTCTTCCTCTTCTTTTATGTCTTCCTCCTCTTTTAGATCTTCCTCTTCTTTTATGTCTTCCTCTTCTTTTAGGCCTTCCTCTTCTTTTATGTCTTCCTCCTCTTTTAGGTCTTCCACTTCTTTTATGTCTTCCTCTTCTTTTATGTCTTCCTCCTCTTTTAGGTCTTCCTCCTCTTTTATGTCTTCCTCTCGTTTTAGGTCTTCCTCCTCTTTTAGGTCTTCCTCTTCTTTTAGGTCTTCCTCCTCTTTTAGGTCTTCCTCTTCTTTTAGGTCTTCCTCTTCTTTTATGTCTTCCTCCTCTTTTAGGTCTTCCTCCTCTTTTAGGTCTTCCTCTTCTTTTAGGTCTTCCTCTTCTTTTATGTCTTCCTCCTCTTTTAGGTCTTCCTCTTCTTTTAGGTCTTCCTCTTCTTTTAGGTCTTCCTCTTCTTTTAGGTCTTCCTCTTCTTTTAGGTCTTCCTCCTCTTTTAGGTCTTCCTCTTCTTTTATGTCTTCCTCTCGTTTTAGGTCTTCCTCCTCTTTTAGGTCTTCCTCTTCTTTTAGGTCTTCCTCCTCTTTTAGGCCTTCCTCTTCTTTTATGTCTTCCTCCTTTTTTAGATCTTCCTCCTCTTTTAGGTCTTCCTCTTCTTTTATGTCTTCCTCCTCTTTTAGATCTTCCTCTTCTTTTATGTCTTCCTCTTCTTTTATGTCTTCCTCCTCTTTTAGGTCTTCCTCTTCTTTTATGTCTTCTTCCTCTTTTAGGTCTTCCTCCTCTTTTAGGTCTTCCTCCTCTTTTATGTCTTCCTCTCGTTTTAGGTCTTCCTCTTCTTTTATGTCTTCCTCCTGTTTTAGGTCTTCCTCCTCTTTTATGTCTTCCTCTTCTTTTATGTCTTACTCCTCTTTTAGGTCTTCCTCCTCTTTTATGTCTTCCTCTTCTTTTAGGTCTTCCTCTTCTTTTATGTCTTCCTCCTCTTTTATGTCTTCCTCCTCTTTTAGGTCTTCCTCCTCTTTTAGGTCTTCTCTTCTTTTAGGTCTTCCTCTTCTTTTAGGTCTTCCTCTTCTTTTAGGTCTTCCTCTTCTTTTAGGTCTTCCTCTTCTTTTAGGTCTTCCTCTTCTTTTAGGTCTTCTTCTTCTTTTACGTCTTCCTCTTGTTTTAGGTCTTCCTCTTCTTTTATGTCTTCCTCTCATTTTAGGTCTTCCTCCTCTTTTAGGTCTTCCTCTCGTTTTAGGTCTTCCTCCTCTTTTAGGTCTTCCTCTTCTTTTAGGTCTTCCTCTTCTTTTAGGTCTTCTTCTTCTTTTAGGTCTTCCTCTTCTTTTAGGTCTTCCTCTTCTTTTAGGTCTTCCTCCTCTTTTAGGTCTTCCTCTTCTTTTATGTCTTCCTCTCGTTTTAGGTCTTCCTCCTCTTTTAGGTCTTCCTCTTCTTTTAGGTCTTCCTCCTCTTTTAGGCCTTCCTCTTCTTTTATGTCTTCCTCCTTTTTTAGATCTTCCTCCTCTTTTAGGTCTTCCTCTTCTTTTATGTCTTCCTCCTCTTTTAGATCTTCCTCTTCTTTTATGTCTTCCTCTTCTTTTAGGCCTTCCTCTTCTTTTATGTCTTCCTCCTCTTTTAGGTCTTCCACTTCTTTTATGTCTTCCTCTTCTTTTATGTCTTCCTCCTCTTTTAGGTCTTCCTCCTCTTTTATGTCTTCCTCTCGTTTTAGGTCTTCCTCCTCTTTTAGGTCTTCCTCTTCTTTTAGGTCTTCCTCCTCTTTTAGGTCTTCCTCTTCTTTTAGGTCTTCCTCTTCTTTTATGTCTTCCTCCTCTTTTAGGTCTTCCTCCTCTTTTAGGTCTTCCTCTTCTTTTAGGTCTTCCTCTTCTTTTATGTCTTCCTCCTCTTTTAGGTCTTCCTCTTCTTTTAGGTCTTCCTCTTCTTTTAGGTCTTCCTCTTCTTTTAGGTCTTCCTCTTCTTTTAGGTCTTCCTCCTCTTTTAGGTCTTCCTCTTCTTTTATGTCTTCCTCTCGTTTTAGGTCTTCCTCCTCTTTTAGGTCTTCCTCTTCTTTTAGGTCTTCCTCCTCTTTTAGGCCTTCCTCTTCTTTTATGTCTTCCTCCTTTTTTAGATCTTCCTCCTCTTTTAGGTCTTCCTCTTCTTTTATGTCTTCCTCCTCTTTTAGATCTTCCTCTTCTTTTATGTCTTCCTCTTCTTTTATGTCTTCCTCCTCTTTTAGGTCTTCCTCTTCTTTTATGTCTTCTTCCTCTTTTAGGTCTTCCTCCTCTTTTAGGTCTTCCTCCTCTTTTATGTCTTCCTCTCGTTTTAGGTCTTCCTCTTCTTTTATGTCTTCCTCCTGTTTTAGGTCTTCCTCCTCTTTTATGTCTTCCTCTTCTTTTAGGTCTTCCTCTTCTTTTATGTCTTCCTCCTCTTTTATGTCTTCCTCCTCTTTTAGGTCTTCCTCCTCTTTTAGGTCTTCTCTTCTTTTAGGTCTTCCTCTTCTTTTAGGTCTTCCTCTTCTTTTAGGTCTTCCTCTTCTTTTAGGTCTTCCTCTTCTTTTAGGTCTTCCTCTTCTTTTAGGTCTTCTTCTTCTTTTACGTCTTCCTCTTGTTTTAGGTCTTCCTCTTCTTTTATGTCTTCCTCTCATTTTAGGTCTTCCTCCTCTTTTAGGTCTTCCTCTCGTTTTAGGTCTTCCTCCTCTTTTAGGTCTTCCTCTTCTTTTATGTCTTCCTCCTCTTTTAGGTCTTCCTCTTCTTTTAGGTCTTCCTCCTCTTTTAGGTCTTCTTCTTCTTTTACGTCTTCCTCTTGTTTTAGGTCTTCCTCTTCTTTTATGTCTTCCTCTCATTTTAGGTCTTCCTCCTCTTTTAGGTCTTCCTCTCGTTTTAGGTCTTCCTCCTCTTTTAGGTCTTCCTCTTCTTTTATGTCTTCCTCCTCTTTTAGGTCTTCCTCTTCTTTTAGGTCTTCCTCCTCTTTTAGGTCTTCCTCTTCTTTTAGGTCTTCCTCTTCTTTTATGTCTTCCTCCTCTTTTAGGTCTTCCTCCTCTTTTAGGTCTTCCTCTTCTTTTAGGTCTTCCTCTTCTTTTATGTCTTCCTCCTCTTTTAGGTCTTCCTCCTCTTTTATGTCTTCCTCTTCTTATAGGTCTTCCTCTTCTTTTAGGTCTTCCTCCTCTTTTAGGTCTTCCTCTTCTTTTATGTCTTCCTCTCGTTTTAGGTCTTCCTCCTCTTTTAGGTCTTCCTCCTCTTTTAGGTCTTCCTCTTCTTTTAGGTCTTCCTCTTCTTTTAGGTCTTCCTCCTCTTTTATGTCTTCCTCTTCTTTTAGGTCTTCCTCTCGTTTTAGGTCTTCCTCCTCTTTTAGGTCTTCCTCTTCTTTTATGTCTTCCTCCTCTTTTAGGTCTTCCTCTTCTTTTAGGTCTTCCTCCTCTTTTAGGTCTTCCTCCTCTTTTAGGTCTTCCTCTTCTTTTATGTCTTCCTCCTCTTTTAGGTCTTCCTCCTCTTTTAGGTCTTCCTCTTCTTTTAGGTCTTCCTCTTCTTTTATGTCTTCCTCCTCTTTTAGGTCTTCCTCCTCTTTTATGTCTTCCTCTTCTTATAGGTCTTCCTCTTCTTTTAGGTCTTCCTCCTCTTTTAGGTCTTCCTCTTCTTTTATGTCTTCCTCTCGTTTTAGGTCTTCCTCCTCTTTTAGGTCTTCCTCCTTTTTTTAGGTCTTCCTCTTCTTTTAGGTCTTCCTCTTCTTTTAGGTCTTCCTCCTCTTTTATGTCTTCCTCTTCTTTTATGTCTTCCTCTCGTTTTAGGTCTTCCTCTTCTTTTAGGTCTTCCTCCTCTTTTAGGTCTTCTTCCTCTTTTAGGTCTTCCTCCTCTTTTAGGTCTTCCTCCTCTTTTAGGTCTTCCTCTTCTTTTAGGTCTTCCTCTTCTTTTAGGTCTTCCTCCTCTTTTAGGTCTTCCTCCTCTTTTATGTCTTCCTCCTCTTTTAGGTCTTACTCTTCTTTTAGGTCTTCCTCCTCTTTTAGGTCTTCCTCTTCTTTTAGGTCTTCCTCTTCTTTTATGTCTTCCTCCTCTTTTAGGTCTTCCTCCTCTTTTAGTTCTTCCTCTTCTTTTAGGTCTTCCTCTTCTTTTATGTCTTCCTCCTCTTTTAGGTCTTCCTCTTCTTTTAGGTCTTCCTCTTCTTTTAGGTCTTCCTCTTCTTTTAGGTCTTCCTCTTCTTTTAGGTCTTCCTCCTCTTTTAGGCCTTCCTCTTCTTTTATGTCTTCCTCCTTTTTTAGATCTTCCTCCTCTTTTAGGTCTTCCTCTTCTTTTATGTCTTCCTCTTCTTTTATGTCTTCCTCCTCTTTTAGGCCTTCCTCTTCTTTTATGTCTTCCTCCTCTTTTAGATCTTCCTCTTCTTTTATGTCTTCCTCTTCTTTTAGGCCTTCCTCTTCTTTTATGTCTTCCTCTTCTTTTATGTCTTCCTCCTCTTTTAGGTCTTCCTCTTCTTTTAGGTCTTCCTCCTCTTTTAGGTCTTCCTCTTTTAGGTCTTCCTCCTCTTTTAGGTCTTCCTCTTCTTTTAGGTCTTCCTCCTCTTTTAGGTCTTCCTCTTCTTTTATGTCTTCCTCTCGTTTTAGGTCTTCCTCTTCTTTTATGTCTTCCTCTCGTTTTAGGTCTTCCTCTTCTTTTATGTCTTCCTCCTCTTTTAGGTCTTCTCTTCTTTTAGGTCTTCCTCCTCTTTTAGGTCTTCCCCTTCTTTTAGGTCTTCCTCTTCTTTTAGGTCTTCCTCTTCTTTTAGGTCTTCCTCTTCTTTTAGGTCTTCCTCCTCTTTTATGTCTTCCTCTTCTTTTAGGTCTTCCTCTTCCTTTATGTCTTCCTCCTCTTTTAGGTCTTCCTCCTGTTTTAGGTCTTCCTCCTCTTTTATGTCTACCTCTTCTTTTGTGTCTTCCTCCTCTTTTAGGTCTTCCTCCTCTTTTATGTCTTCCTCTTCTTTTAGGTCTTCCTCTTCTTTTATGTCTTCCTCATCTTTTATGTCTTCCTCCTCTTTTAGGTCTTCCTCCTCTTTTAGGTCTTCCTCTTCTTTTATGTCTTCCTCCTCTTTTAGGTCTTCCTCCTCTTTTAGGTCTTCCTCTTCTTTTAGGTCTTCCTCCTCTTTTAGGTCTTCCTCTTCTTTTATGTCTTCCTCTCGTTTTAGGTCTTCCTCCACTTTTAGGTCTTCTTCCTCTTTTAGGTCTTACTCTTCTTTTATGTCTTCCTCCTCTTTTAGGTCTTCTCTTCTTTTAGGTCTTCCTCCTCTTTTAGGTCTTCCCCTTCTTTTAGGTCTTCCTCTTCTTTTAGGTCTTCCTCTTCTTTTAGGTCTTCCTCTTCTTTTATGTCTTCTTCTTCTTTTACGTCTTCCTCTTGTTTTAGGTCTTCCTCTTCTTTTATGTCTTCCTCTCGTTTTAGGTCTTCCTCCTCTTTTAGGTCTTCCTCTCGTTTTAGGTCTTCCTCCTCTTTTAGGTCTTCCTCTTCTTTTAGGTCTTCCTCTTCTTTTATGTCTTCTTCTTCTTTTATGTCTTCCTCCTCTTTTAGGTCTTCCTCCTCTTTTAGGTCTTCCTCTTCTTTTAGGTCTTCCTCTTCTTTTATGTCTTCCTCCTCTTTTAGGTCTTCCTCCTCTTTTAGGTCTTCCTCTTCTTTTAGGTCTTCCTCTTCTTTTATGTCTTCCTCCTCTTTTCGGTCTTCCTCTTCTTTTAGGTCTTCCTCTTCTTTTAGGTCTTCCTCTTCTTTTAGGTCTTCCTCCTCTTTTAGGTCTTCCTCTTCTTTTATGTCTTCCTCTCGTTTTAGGTCTTCCTCCTCTTTTAGGTCTTCCTCTTCTTTTAGGTCTTCCTCCTCTTTTAGGCCTTCATCTTCTTTTATGTCTTCCTCCTTTTTTAGATCTTCCTCCTCTTTTAGGTCTTCCTCTTCTTTTATGTCTTCCTCTTCTTTTATGTCTTCCTCTTCTTTTATGTCTTCCTCTCGTTTTAGGTCTTCCTCCTCTTTTAGGTCTTCCTCTCGTTTTAGGTCTTCCTCCTCTTTTAGGTCTTCCTCCTCTTTTAGGTCTTCCTCTTCTTTTATGTCTTCTTCTTCTTTTACGTCTTCCTCTTGTTTTAGGTCTTCCTCTTCTTTTATGTCTTCCTCTCGTTTTAGGTCTTCCTCCTCTTTTAGGTCTTCCTCTTCTTTTAGGTCTTCCTCTTCTTTTATGTCTTCCTCCTCTTTTAGGTCTACCTCTTCTTTTAGGTCTTCCTCCTCTTTTAGGTCTTCCTCTTCTTTTTGGCCTTCCTCTTCTTTTATGTCTTCCTTCTCTTTTATGTCTTCCTCTCGTTTTAGGTCTTCCTCTTCTTTTATGTCTTCCTCCTCTTTTAGGTCTTCCTCCTGTTTTAGGTCTTCCTCCTCTTTTATGTCTTCCTCTTCTTTTATGTCTTCCTCCTCTTTTAGGTCTTTCTCTTCTTTTAGGTCTTCCTCCTCTTTTAGGTCTTCCTCTTCTTTTATGTCTTCCTCTCGTTTTAGGTCTTCCTCTTTTAGGTCTTCTTCCTCTTTTAGGTCTTACTCTTCTTTTATGTCTTCCTCCTCTTTTAGGTCTTCCTCCTCTTTTAGGTCTTCCTCCTCTTTTAGGTCTTCTCTTCTTTTAGGTCTTCCTCTTCTTTTAGGTCTTCCTCTTCTTTTAGGTCTTCCTCTTCTTTTAGGTCTTCCTCTTCTTTTAGGTCTTCTTCTTCTTTTACGTCTTCCTCTTGTTTTAGGTCTTCCTCTTCTTTTATGTCTTCCTCTCATTTTAGGTCTTCCTCCTCTTTTAGGTCTTCCTCTCGTTTTAGGTCTTCCTCCTCTTTTAGGTCTTCCTCTTCTTTTATGTCTTCCTCCTCTTTTAGGTCTTCCTCTTCTTTTAGGTCTTCCTCCTCTTTTAGGTCTTCCTCTTCTTTTAGGTCTTCCTCTTCTTTTATGTCTTCCTCCTCTTTTAGGTCTTCCTCCTCTTTTAGGTCTTCCTCTTCTTTTAGGTCTTCCTCTTCTTTTATGTCTTCCTCCTCTTTTAGGTCTTCCTCCTCTTTTATGTCTTCCTCTTCTTATAGGTCTTCCTCTTCTTTTAGGTCTTCCTCCTCTTTTAGGTCTTCCTCTTCTTTTATGTCTTCCTCTCGTTTTAGGTCTTCCTCTTCTTTTATGTCTTCCTCCTCTTTTAGGTCTTCCTCCTGTTTTAGGTCTTCCTCCTCTTTTATGTCTTCCTCTTCTTTTATGTCTTCCTCCTCTTTTAGGTCTTTCTCTTCTTTTAGGTCTTCCTCCTCTTTTAGGTCTTCCTCTTCTTTTATGTCTTCCTCTCGTTTTAGGTCTTCCTCTTTTAGGTCTTCTTCCTCTTTTAGGTCTTACTCTTCTTTTATGTCTTCCTCCTCTTTTAGGTCTTCCTCCTCTTTTAGGTCTTCCTCCTCTTTTAGGTCTTCTCTTCTTTTAGGTCTTCCTCTTCTTTTAGGTCTTCCTCTTCTTTTATGTCTTCCTCCTCTTTTAGGTCTTCCTCTTCTTTTATGTCTTCTTCCTCTTTTAGGTCTTCCTCCTCTTTTAGGTCTTCCTCCTCTTTTATGTCTTCCTCTCGTTTTAGGTCTTCCTCCTCTTTTAGGTCTTCCTCTTCTTTTAGGTCTTCCTCCTCTTTTAGGTCTTCCTCTTCTTTTAGGTCTTCCTCTTCTTTTATGTCTTCCTCCTCTTTTAGGTCTTCCTCCTCTTTTAGGTCTTCCTCTTCTTTTAGGTCTTCCTCTTCTTTTATGTCTTCCTCCTCTTTTAGGTCTTCCTCTTCTTTTAGGTCTTCCTCTTCTTTTAGGTCTTCCTCTTCTTTTAGGTCTTCCTCTTCTTTTAGGTCTTCCTCCTCTTTTAGGTCTTCCTCTTCTTTTATGTCTTCCTCTCGTTTTAGGTCTTCCTCCTCTTTTAGGTCTTCCTCTTCTTTTATGTCTTCCTCCTTTTTTAGATCTTCCTCCTCTTTTAGGTCTTCCTCTTCTTTTATGTCTTCCTCCTCTTTTAGATCTTCCTCTTCTTTTATGTCTTCCTCTTCTTTTAGGCCTTCCTCTTCTTTTATGTCTTCCTCCTCTTTTAGGTCTTCCACTTCTTTTATGTCTTCCTCTTCTTTTATGTCTTCCTCCTCTTTTAGGTCTTCCTCCTCTTTTATGTCTTCCTCTCGTTTTAGGTCTTCCTCCTCTTTTAGGTCTTCCTCCTGTTTTAGGTCTTCCTCCTCTTTTATGTCTTCCTCTTCTTTTATGTCTTCCTCCTCTTTTAGGTCTTCCTCCTCTATTATGTCTTCCTCTTCTTTTAGGTCTTCCTCTTCTTTTATGTCTTCCTCCTATTTTAGGTCTTCCTCTTCTTTTAGGACTTCCTCCTCTTTTAGGTCTTCCTCTTCTTTTATGTCTTCCTCTCGTTTTAGGTCTTCCTCTTCTTTTATGTCTTCCTCTCGTTTTAGGTCTTCCTCCTCTTTTAGGTCTTCCTCTTCTTTTATGTCTTCCTCTCGTTTTAGGTCTTCCTCTTCTTTTATTTCTTCCTCTCGTTTTAGGTCTTCCTCCTCTTTTAGGTCTTCTTCCTCTTTTAGGTCTTACTCTTCTTTTATGTCTTCCTCCTCTTTTAGGTTTTCTCTTCTTTTAGGTCTTCCTCCTCTTTTAGGTCTTCCCCTTCTTTTAGGTCTTCCTCCTCTTTTAGGTCTTCCTCTTCTTTTAGGTCTTCCTCTTCTTTTAGGTCTTCCTCCTCTTTTAGGTCTTCCTCTTCTTTTATGTCTTCCTCTCGTTTTAGGTCTTCCTCTTCTTTTATGTCTTCCTCTCGTTTTAGGTCTTCCTCCTCTTTTAGGTCTTTTTCCTCTTTTAGGTCTTACTCTTCTTTTATGTCTTCCTCCTCTTTTAGGTTTTCTCTTCTTTTAGGTCTTCCTCCTCTTTTAGGTCTTCCCCTTCTTTTAGGTCTTCCTCCTCTTTTAGGTCTTCCTCCTGTTTTAGGTCTTCCTCCTCTTTTAGGTTTTCTCTTCTTTTAGGTCTTCCTCCTCTTTTAGGTCTTCCCCTTCTTTTAGGTCTTCCTCCTCTTTTAGGTCTTCCTCTTCTTTTAGGTCTTCCTCTTCTTTTATGTCTTCCTCCTCTTTTAGGTCTTCCTCCTCTTTTAGGTCTTCCTCTTCTTTTAGGTCTTCCTCTTCTTTTATGTCTTCCTCCTCTTTTAGGTCTTCCTCCTCTTTTAGGTCTTTCTCTTCTTTTAGGTCTTCCTCCTCTTTTAGGTCTTCCTCTTCTTTTATGTCTTCCTCTCGTTTTAGGTCTTCCTCCTCTTTTAGGTCTTCCTCTTCTTTTAGGTCTTCCTCCTCTTTTAGGCCTTCCTCTTCTTTTATGTCTTCCTCCTTTTTTAGATCTTCCTCCTCTTTTAGGTCTTCCTCTTCTTTTATGTCTTCCTCTTCTTTTATGTCTTCCTCCTCTTTTAGGCCTTCCTCTTCTTTTATGTCTTCCTCCTCTTTTAGATCTTCCTCTTCTTTTATGTCTTCCTCTTCTTTTAGGCCTTCCTCTTCTTTTATGTCTTCCTCCTCTTTTAGATCTTCCTCCTCTTTTAGGTCTTCCTCCTCTTTTAGGTCTTCCTCCTCTTTTATGTCTTCCTCTCGTTTTAGGTCTTCCTCCTCTTTTAGTTCTTCTTCCTTATTTAGGTCTTACTCTTCTTTTATGTCTTCCTCCTCTTTTAGGTCTTCTCTTCTTTTAGGTCTTCCTCCTCTTTTAGGTCTTCCTCTTCTTTTAGGTCTTCCTCTTCTTCTAGGTCTTCCTCTTCTTTTAGGTCTTCCTCTTCTTTTAGGTCTTCCTCTTCTTTTAGGTCTTCCTCTTCTTTTATGTCTTCCTCCTCTTTTAGGTCTTCCTCCTCTTTTAGGTCTTCCTCTTCTTTTATGTCTTCTTCTTCTTTTACGTCTTCCTCTTGTTTTAGGTCTTCCTCTTCTTTTATGTCTTCCTCTCGTTTTAGGTCTTCCTCCTCTTTTAGGTCTTCTTCCTCTTTTAGGTCTTACTCTTCTTTTAGGTCTTCCTCCTCTTTTAGGTCTTCCTCTTCTTTTAGGTCTTCCTCTTCTTTTAGGTCTTCCTCTTCTTTTAGGTCTTCCTCTTCTTTTAGGTCTTCCTCTTCTTTTATGTCTTCCTCCTCTTTTAGGTCTTCCTCTTCTTTTAGGTCTTCCTCCTCTTTTATGTCTTCCTCCTCTTTTAGGTCTTCTCTTCTTTTAGGTCTTCCTCCTCTTTTAGGTCTTCCTCCTCTTTTAGGTCTTCCTCTTCTTTTAGGTCTTCCTCTTCTTTTAGGTCTTCCTCTTCTTTTAGGTCTTCCTCTTCTTTTATGTCTTCCTCCTCTTTTAGGTCTTCCTCTTCTTTTAGGTCTTCCTCCTCTTTTAGGTCTTCCTCCTCTTTTAGGTCTTCCTCTTCTTTTATGTCTTCCTCCTCTTTTAGGTCTTCCTCTTCTTTTATGTCTTCTTCCTCTTTTAGGTCTTCCTCCTCTTTTAGGTCTTCCTCCTCTTTTATGTCTTCCTCTCGTTTTAGGTCTTCCTCTTCTTTTATGTCTTCCTCCTGTTTTAGGTCTTCCTCCTCTTTTATGTCTTCCTCTTCTTTTATGTCTTACTCCTCTTTTAGGTCTTCCTCCTCTTTTATGTCTTCCTCTTCTTTTAGGTCTTCCTCTTCTTTTATGTCTTCCTCCTCTTTTATGTCTTCCTCCTCTTTTAGGTCTTCCTCCTCTTTTAGGTCTTCTCTTCTTTTAGGTCTTCCTCTTCTTTTAGGTCTTCCTCTTCTTTTAGGTCTTCCTCTTCTTTTAGGTCTTCCTCTTCTTTTAGGTCTTCTTCTTCTTTTACGTCTTCCTCTTGTTTTAGGTCTTCCTCTTCTTTTATGTCTTCCTCTCATTTTAGGTCTTCCTCCTCTTTTAGGTCTTCCTCTCGTTTTAGGTCTTCCTCCTCTTTTAGGTCTTCCTCTTCTTTTATGTCTTCCTCCTCTTTTAGGTCTTCCTCTTCTTTTAGGTCTTCCTCCTCTTTTAGGTCTTCTTCTTCTTTTACGTCTTCCTCTTGTTTTAGGTCTTCCTCTTCTTTTATGTCTTCCTCTCATTTTAGGTCTTCCTCCTCTTTTAGGTCTTCCTCTCGTTTTAGGTCTTCCTCCTCTTTTAGGTCTTCCTCTTCTTTTATGTCTTCCTCCTCTTTTAGGTCTTCCTCTTCTTTTAGGTCTTCCTCCTCTTTTAGGTCTTCCTCTTCTTTTAGGTCTTCCTCTTCTTTTATGTCTTCCTCCTCTTTTAGGTCTTCCTCCTCTTTTAGGTCTTCCTCTTCTTTTAGGTCTTCCTCTTCTTTTATGTCTTCCTCCTCTTTTAGGTCTTCCTCCTCTTTTATGTCTTCCTCTTCTTATAGGTCTTCCTCTTCTTTTAGGTCTTCCTCCTCTTTTAGGTCTTCCTCTTCTTTTATGTCTTCCTCTCGTTTTAGGTCTTCCTCCTCTTTTAGGTCTTCCTCCTCTTTTAGGTCTTCCTCTTCTTTTAGGTCTTCCTCTTCTTTTAGGTCTTCCTCCTCTTTTATGTCTTCCTCTTCTTTTAGGTCTTCCTCTCGTTTTAGGTCTTCCTCCTCTTTTAGGTCTTCCTCTTCTTTTATGTCTTCCTCCTCTTTTAGGTCTTCCTCTTCTTTTAGGTCTTCCTCCTCTTTTAGGTCTTCCTCTTCTTTTAGGTCTTCCTCTTCTTTTATGTCTTCCTCCTCTTTTAGGTCTTCCTCCTCTTTTAGGTCTTCCTCTTCTTTTAGGTCTTCCTCTTCTTTTATGTCTTCCTCCTCTTTTAGGTCTTCCTCCTCTTTTATGTCTTCCTCTTCTTATAGGTCTTCCTCTTCTTTTAGGTCTTCCTCCTCTTTTAGGTCTTCCTCTTCTTTTATGTCTTCCTCTCGTTTTAGGTCTTCCTCCTCTTTTAGGTCTTCCTCCTTTTTTTAGGTCTTCCTCTTCTTTTAGGTCTTCCTCTTCTTTTAGGTCTTCCTCCTCTTTTATGTCTTCCTCTTCTTTTATGTCTTCCTCTCGTTTTAGGTCTTCCTCTTCTTTTAGGTCTTCCTCCTCTTTTAGGTCTTCTTCCTCTTTTAGGTCTTCCTCCTCTTTTAGGTCTTCCTCCTCTTTTAGGTCTTCCTCTTCTTTTAGGTCTTCCTCTTCTTTTAGGTCTTCCTCCTCTTTTAGGTCTTCCTCCTCTTTTAGGTCTTCCTCTTCTTTTAGGTCTTCCTCTTCTTTTATGTCTTCCTTTCGTTTTAGGTCTTCCTCTTCTTTTATGTCTTCCTCTCGTTTTAGGTCTTCCTCCTCTTTTATGTCTTCCTCCTCTTTTAGGTCTTACTCTTCTTTTAGGTCTTCCTCCTCTTTTAGGTCTTCCTCTTCTTTTAGGTCTTCCTCTTCTTTTATGTCTTCCTCCTCTTTTAGGTCTTCCTCCTCTTTTAGGTCTTCCTCTTCTTTTAGGTCTTCCTCTTCTTTTATGTCTTCCTCCTCTTTTAGGTCTTCCTCTTCTTTTAGGTCTTCCTCTTCTTTTAGGTCTTCCTCTTCTTTTAGGTCTTCCTCTTCTTTTAGGTCTTCCTCCTCTTTTAGGCCTTCCTCTTCTTTTATGTCTTCCTCCTTTTTTAGATCTTCCTCCTCTTTTAGGTCTTCCTCTTCTTTTATGTCTTCCTCTTCTTTTATGTCTTCCTCCTCTTTTAGATCTTCCTCTTCTTTTATGTCTTCCTCTTCTTTTAGGCCTTCCTCTTCTTTTATGTCTTCCTCTTCTTTTATGTCTTCCTCCTCTTTTAGGTCTTCCTCTTCTTTTAGGTCTTCCTCCTCTTTTAGGTCTTCCTCTTTTAGGTCTTCCTCCTTTTTTAGGTCTTCCTCTTCTTTTAGGTCTTCCTCCTCTTTTAGGTCTTCCTCTTCTTTTATGTCTTCCTCTCGTTTTAGGTCTTCCTCTTCTTTTATGTCTTCCTCTCGTTTTAGGTCTTCCTCTTCTTTTATGTCTTCCTCCTCTTTTAGGTCTTCTCTTCTTTTAGGTCTTCCTCCTCTTTTAGGTCTTCCCCTTCTTTTAGGTCTTCCTCTTCTTTTAGGTCTTCCTCTTCTTTTAGGTCTTCCTCTTCTTTTAGGTCTTCCTCCTCTTTTATGTCTTCCTCTTCTTTTAGGTCTTCCTCTTCTTTTATGTCTTCCTCCTCTTTTATGTCTTCCTCCTCTTTTAGGTCTTCCTCCTCTTTTATGTCTTCCTCTTCTTTTATGTCTTCCTCTTCCTTTATGTCTTCCTCCTCTTTTAGGTCTTCCTCCTGTTTTAGGTCTTCCTCCTCTTTTATGTCTACCTCTTCTTTTGTGTCTTCCTCCTCTTTTAGGTCTTCCTCCTCTTTTATGTCTTCCTCTTCTTTTAGGTCTTCCTCTTCTTTTATGTCTTCCTCATCTTTTATGTCTTCCTCCTCTTTTAGGTCTTCCTCCTCTTTTAGGTCTTCCTCTTCTTTTATGTCTTCCTCCTCTTTTAGGTCTTCCTCCTCTTTTAGGTCTTCCTCTTCTTTTAGGTCTTCCTCCTCTTTTAGGTCTTCCTCTTCTTTTATGTCTTCCTCTCGTTTTAGGTCTTCCTCTTCTTTTATGTCTTCCTCTCGTTTTAGGTCTTCCTCCTCTTTTATGTCTTCTTCCTCTTTTAGGTCTTACTCTTCTTTTATGTCTCCCTCCTCTTTTAGGTCTTCTCTTCTTTTAGGTCTTCCTCCTCTTTTAGGTCTTCCTCTTCTTTTATGTCTTCTTCTTCTTTTACGTCTTCCTCTTGTTTTAGGTCTTCCTCTTCTTTTATGTCTTCCTCTCGTTTTAGGTCTTCCTCCTCCTTTAGGTCTTCTTCCTCTTTTAGGTCTTACTCTTCTTTTAGGTCTTCCTCCTCTTTTAGGTCTTCCTCTTCTTTTAGGTCTTCCTCTTCTTTTAGGTCTTCCTCTTCTTTTAGGTCTTCCTCTTCTTTTAGGTCTTCCTCTTCTTTTATGTCTTCCTCCTCTTTTAGGTCTTCCTCTTCTTTTAGGTCTTCCTCCTCTTTTAGGTCTTCCTCCTCTTTTAGGTCTTCCTCCTCTTTTATGTCTTCCTCCTCTTTTAGGTCTTCTCTTCTTTTAGGTCTTCCTCCTCTTTTAGGTCTTCCTCCTCTTTTAGGTCTTCCTCTTCTTTTAGGTCTTCCTCTTCTTTTAGGTCTTCCTCTTCTTTTAGGTCTTCCTCTTCTTTTATGTCTTCCTCCTCTTTTAGGTCTTCCTCTTCTTTTAGGTCTTCCTCCTCTTTTATGTCTTCCTCCTCTTTTAGGTCTTCCTCTTCTTTTATGTCTTCCTCCTCTTTTAGGTCTTCCTCTTCTTTTATGTCTTCTTCCTCTTTTAGGTCTTCCTCCTCTTTTAGGTCTTCCTCCTCTTTTATGTCTTCCTCTCGTTTTAGGTCTTCCTCTTCTTTTATGTCTTCCTCCTGTTTTAGGTCTTCCTCCTCTTTTATGTCTTCCTCTTCTTTTATGTCTTACTCCTCTTTTAGGTCTTCCTCCTCTTTTATGTCTTCCTCTTCTTTTAGGTCTTCCTCTTCTTTTATGTCTTCCTCCTCTTTTATGTCTTCCTCCTCTTTTAGGTCTTCCTCCTCTTTTAGGTCTTCTCTTCTTTTAGGTCTTCCTCTTCTTTTAGGTCTTCCTCTTCTTTTAGGTCTTCCTCTTCTTTTAGGTCTTCCTCTTCTTTTAGGTCTTCCTCTTCTTTTAGGTCTTCTTCTTCTTTTACGTCTTCCTCTTGTTTTAGGTCTTCCTCTTCTTTTATGTCTTCCTCTCATTTTAGGTCTTCCTCCTCTTTTAGGTCTTCCTCTCGTTTTAGGTCTTCCTCCTCTTTTAGGTCTTCCTCTTCTTTTATGTCTTCCTCCTCTTTTAGGTCTTCCTCTTCTTTTAGGTCTTCCTCCTCTTTTAGGTCTTCTTCTTCTTTTACGTCTTCCTCTTGTTTTAGGTCTTCCTCTTCTTTTATGTCTTCCTCTCATTTTAGGTCTTCCTCCTCTTTTAGGTCTTCCTCTCGTTTTAGGTCTTCCTCCTCTTTTAGGTCTTCCTCTTCTTTTATGTCTTCCTCCTCTTTTAGGTCTTCCTCCTCTTTTAGGTCTTCCTCTTCTTTTAGGTCTTCCTCTTCTTTTATGTCTTCCTCCTCTTTTAGGTCTTCCTCCTCTTTTAGGTCTTCCTCTTCTTTTAGGTCTTCCTCTTCTTTTAGGTCTTCCTCCTCTTTTAGGTCTTCCTCTTCTTTTATGTCTTCCTCTCGTTTTAGGTCTTCCTCCTCTTTTAGGTCTTCCTCCTCTTTTAGGTCTTCCTCTTCTTTTAGGTCTTCCTCTTCTTTTAGGTCTTCCTCCTCTTTTATGTCTTCCTCTTCTTTTAGGTCTTCCTCTCGTTTTAGGTCTTCCTCCTCTTTTAGGTCTTCCTCTTCTTTTATGTCTTCCTCCTCTTTTAGGTCTTCCTCTTCTTTTAGGTCTTCCTCCTCTTTTAGGTCTTCCTCTTCTTTTAGGTCTTCCTCTTCTTTTATGTCTTCCTCCTCTTTTAGGTCTTCCTCCTCTTTTAGGTCTTCCTCTTCTTTTAGGTCTTCCTCTTCTTTTATGTCTTCCTCCTCTTTTAGGTCTTCCTCCTCTTTTATGTCTTCCTCTTCTTATAGGTCTTCCTCTTCTTTTAGGTCTTCCTCCTCTTTTAGGTCTTCCTCTTCTTTTATGTCTTCCTCTCGTTTTAGGTCTTCCTCCTCTTTTAGGTCTTCCTCCTTTTTTTAGGTCTTCCTCCTCTTTTAGGTCTTCCTCCTCTTTTATGTCTTCCTCTCGTTTTAGGTCTTCCTCTTCTTTTAGGTCTTCCTCCTCTTTTAGGTCTTCTTCCTCTTTTAGGTCTTCCTCCTCTTTTAGGTCTTCCTCCTCTTTTAGGTCTTCCTCTTCTTTTAGGTCTTCCTCTTCTTTTAGGTCTTCCTCCTCTTTTAGGTCTTCCTCCTCTTTTAGGTCTTCCTCTTCTTTTAGGTCTTCCTCTTCTTTTATGTCTTCCTTTCGTTTTAGGTCTTCCTCTTCTTTTATGTCTTCCTCTCGTTTTAGGTCTTCCTCCTCTTTTATGTCTTCCTCCTCTTTTAGGTCTTACTCTTCTTTTAGGTCTTCCTCCTCTTTTAGGTCTTCCTCTTCTTTTAGGTCTTCCTCTTCTTTTATGTCTTCCTCCTCTTTTAGGTCTTCCTCCTCTTTTAGGTCTTCCTCTTCTTTTAGGTCTTCCTCTTCTTTTATGTCTTCCTCCTCTTTTAGGTCTTCCTCTTCTTTTAGGTCTTCCTCTTCTTTTAGGTCTTCCTCTTCTTTTAGGTCTTCCTCTTCTTTTAGGTCTTCCTCCTCTTTTAGGCCTTCCTCTTCTTTTATGTCTTCCTCCTTTTTTAGATCTTCCTCCTCTTTTAGGTCTTCCTCTTCTTTTATGTCTTCCTCTTCTTTTATGTCTTCCTCCTCTTTTAGGCCTTCCTCTTCTTTTATGTCTTCCTCCTCTTTTAGATCTTCCTCTTCTTTTATGTCTTCCTCTTCTTTTAGGCCTTCCTCTTCTTTTATGTCTTCCTCTTCTTTTATGTCTTCCTCCTCTTTTAGGTCTTCCTCTTCTTTTAGGTCTTCCTCCTCTTTTAGGTCTTCCTCTTTTAGGTCTTCCTCCTCTTTTAGGTCTTCCTCTTCTTTTAGGTCTTCCTCCTCTTTTAGGTCTTCCTCTTCTTTTATGTCTTCCTCTCGTTTTAGGTCTTCCTCTTCTTTTATGTCTTCCTCTCGTTTTAGGTCTTCCTCTTCTTTTATGTCTTCCTCCTCTTTTAGGTCTTCTCTTCTTTTAGGTCTTCCTCCTCTTTTAGGTCTTCCCCTTCTTTTAGGTCTTCCTCTTCTTTTAGGTCTTCCTCCTCTTTTAGGTCTTCCTCTTCTTTTAGGTCTTCCTCCTCTTTTAGGTCTTCCTCTTCTTTTATGTCTTCCTCTCGTTTTAGGTCTTCCTCTTCTTTTATGTCTTCCTCTCGTTTTAGGTCTTCCTCCTCTTTTATGTCTTCTTCCTCTTTTAGGTCTTACTCTTCTTTTATGTCTCCCTCCTCTTTTAGGTCTTCTCTTCTTTTAGGTCTTCCTCCTCTTTTAGGTCTTCCTCCACTTTTAGGTCTTCCTCCTCTTTTAGGTCTTCCTCTTCTTTTATGTCTTCCTCCTGTTTTATGTCTTCCTCTTCTTTTATGTCTTCCTCTCGTTTTAGGTCTTCCTCCTCTTTTAGGTCTTCCTCCTCTTTTAGGTCTTCCTCTTCTTTTAGGCCTTCCTCTTCTTTTATGTCTTCCTCCTCTTTTAGGTCTTCCTCCTCTTTTAGGTCTTCCTCCTCTTTTATGTCTTCCTCTTCTTTTATTTCTTCCTCCTCTTTTAGGTCTTCCTCTTCTTTTAGGTCTTCCTCTTCTTTTATGTCTTCCTCTTCTTTTATGTCTTCCTCCTCTTTTAGGTCTTCCTCTTCTTTTAGGTCTTTCTCCTCTTTTAGGTCTTCCTCTTCTTTTAGGTCTTCCTCTTCTTTTATGTCTTCCTCTCGTTTTAGGTCTTCCTCTTCTTTTATGTCTTCCTCCTCTTTTAGGTCTTCCTCTTCTTTTAGGTCTTCCTCCTCTTTTAGGTCTTCCTCTTCTTTTAGGTCTTCCTCCTCTTTTAGGTCTTCCTCTTCTTTTAGGTCTTCCTCTTCTTTTATGTCTTCTTCTTCTTTTATGTCTTCCTCTTCTTTTAGGTCTTCCTCTTCTTTTAGGTCTTCCTCTTCTTTTAGGTCTTCCTCTTCTTTTAGGTCTTTTTCTTCTTTTACGTCTTCCTCTTGTTTTAGGTCTTCCTCTTCTTTTAGGTCTTCCTCTCGTTTTAGGTCTTCCTCCTCTTTTACGTCTTCCTCTCGTTTTAGGTCTTCCTCCTCTTTTAGGTCTTCCTCTTCTTTTAGGTCTTCCTCTTCTTTTATGTCTTCCTCATCTTTTATGTCTTCCTCCTCTTTTAGGTCTTCCTCCTCTTTTAGGTCTTCCTCTTCTTTTATGTCTTCCTCCTCTTTTAGGTCTTCCTCCTCTTTTAGGTCTTCCTCCTCTTTTATGTCTTCCTCTTCTTTTAGGTCTTCCTCTTCTTTTATGTCTTCCTCCTCTTTTAGGTCTTCCTCCTCTTTTAGGTCTTCCTCCTCTTTTAGGTCTTCCTCTTCTTTTATGTCTTCCTCCTGTTTTATGTCTTCCTCTTCTTTTATGTCTTCCTCCTCTTTTAGGTCTTCCTCCTCTTTTAGGTCTTCCTCTTCTTTTAGGTCTTCCTCCTCTTTTAGGTCTTCCTCCTCTTTTAGGTCTTCCTCTTCTTTTATGTCTTCCTCCTGTTTTATGTCTTCCTCTTCTTTTATGTTTTCCTCCTCTTTTATGTCTTCCTCCTCTTTTAGGTCTTCCTCCTCTTTTAGGTCTTCCTCTTCTTTTATGTCTTCCTCTCTTTTTAGGTCTTCCTCTTCTTTTATGTCTTCCTCTCGTTTTAGGTCTTCCTCCTCTTTTAGGTCTTCCTCTTCTTTTATGTCTTCCTCTTCTTTTAGGTCTTCCTCTTCTTTTAGGTCTTCCTCCTCTTTTAGGTCTTCCTCCTCTTTTAGGTCTTCCTCCTGTTTTAGGTCTTCCTCTTCTTTTATGTCTTCCTCTCGTTTTAGGTCTTCCTCCTCTTTTAGGTCTTCCTCCTCTTTTAGGTCTTCCTCTTCTTTTATGTCTTCCTCCTCTTTTAGGTCTTCCTCTTCTTTTATGTCTTCCTCTTCTTTTATGTCTTCTTCTTCTTTTAGGTCTTCCTCCTCTTTTAGGTCTTCCTCTTCTTTTATGTCTTCCTCTCGTTTTAGGTCTTTCTCTTCTTTTATGTCTTCCTCTCGTTTTAGGTCTTCCTCCTCTTTTAGGTCTTCCTCCTCTTTTAGGTCTTCCTCTTCTTTTATGTCTTCCTCCTCTTTTAGGTATTCCTCTTCTTTTATGTCTTCCTCTTCTTTTAGGTCTTCCTCCTCTTTTAGGTCTTCCTCCTGTTTTAGGTCTTCCTCCTCTTTTATGTCTTCCTCTTCTTTTATGTCTTCCTCCTCTTTTAGGTCTTCCTCTTCTTTTATGTCTTCCTCCTCTTTTAGGTCTTCCTCCTGTTTTATGTCTTCCTCCTCTTTTATGTCTTCCTCTTCTTTTAGGTCTTCCTCTTCTTTTATGTCTTCCTCCTCTTTTAGGTCTTCCTCTTCTTTTAGGTCTTCCTCCTCTTTTAGGTCTTCCTCCTCTTTTAGATCTTCCTCTTCTTTTAGGTCTTCCTCTTCTTTTATGTCTTCCTCCTCTTTTAGGTCTTCCTCCTCTTTTAGGTCTTCCTCCTCTTTTAGGTCTTCCTCCTCTTTTAGGTCTTCCTCCACTTTTAGGTCTTCCTCCTCTTTTAGGTCTTCCTCTTCTTTTATGTCTTCCTCCTGTTTTATGTCTTCCTCTTCTTTTATGTCTTCCTCTCGTTTTAGGTCTTCCTCCTCTTTTAGGTCTTCCTCCTCTTTTAGGTCTTCCTCTTCTTTTAGGCCTTCCTCTTCTTTTATGTCTTCCTCCTCTTTTATGTCTTCCTCTTCTTTTATGTCTTCCTCCTCTTTTAGGTCTTCCTCTTCTTTTAGGTCTTTCTCCTCTTTTAGGTCTTCCTCTTCTTTTAGGTCTTCCTCTTCTTTTATGTCTTCCTCTTCTTTTATGTCTTCCTCCTCTTTTAGGTCTTCCTCTTCTTTTAGGTCTTTCTCCTCTTTTAGGTCTTCCTCTTCTTTTAGGTCTTCCTCTTCTTTTATGTCTTCCTCTCGTTTTAGGTCTTCCTCCTCTTTTAGGTCTTCCTCTTCTTTTAGGTCTTCCTCCTCTTTTAGGTCTTCCTCTTTTAGGTCTTCCTCCTCTTTTAGGTCTTCCTCTTCTTTTAGGTCTTCCTCCTCTTTTAGGTCTTCCTCTTCTTTTATGTCTTCCTCTCGTTTTAGGTCTTCCTCTTCTTTTATGTCTTCCTCTCGTTTTAGGTCTTCCTCTTCTTTTATGTCTTTCTCCTCTTTTAGGTCTTCTCTTCTTTTAGGTCTTCCTCCTCTTTTAGGTCTTCCCCTTCTTTTAGGTCTTCCTCTTCTTTTAGGTCTTCCTCTTCTTTTAGGTCTTCCTCTTCTTTTAGGTCTTCCTCTTCTTTTAGGTCTTCCTCCTCTTTTATGTCTTCCTCTTCTTTTAGGTCTTCCTCTTCTTTTAGGTCTTCCTCCTCTTTTAGGTCTTCCTCTTTTAGGTCTTCCTCCTCTTTTAGGTCTTCCTCTTCTTTTAGGTCTTCCTCCTCTTTTATGTCTTCCTCTTCTTTTATTTCTTCCTCCTCTTTTAGGTCTTCCTCTTCTTTTAGGTCTTCCTCTTCTTTTATGTCTTCCTCTTCTTTTATGTCTTCCTCCTCTTTTAGGTCTTCCTCTTCTTTTAGGTCTTTCTCCTCTTTTAGGTCTTCCTCTTCTTTTAGGTCTTCCTCTTCTTTTATGTCTTCCTCTCGTTTTAGGTCTTCCTCTTCTTTTATGTCTTCCTCCTCTTTTAGGTCTTCCTCTTCTTTTAGGTCTTCCTCCTCTTTTAGGTCTTCCTCTTCTTTTAGGTCTTCCTCCTCTTTTAGGTCTTCCTCTTCTTTTAGGTCTTCCTCTTCTTTTATGTCTTCTTCTTCTTTTATGTCTTCCTCTTCTTTTAGGTCTTCCTCTTCTTTTAGGTCTTCCTCTTCTTTTAGGTCTTCCTCTTCTTTTAGGTCTTTTTCTTCTTTTACGTCTTCCTCTTGTTTTAGGTCTTCCTCTTCTTTTAGGTCTTCCTCTCGTTTTAGGTCTTCCTCCTCTTTTACGTCTTCCTCTCGTTTTAGGTCTTCCTCCTCTTTTAGGTCTTCCTCTTCTTTTAGGTCTTCCTCTTCTTTTATGTCTTCCTCATCTTTTATGTCTTCCTCCTCTTTTAGGTCTTCCTCCTCTTTTAGGTCTTCCTCTTCTTTTATGTCTTCCTCCTCTTTTATGTCTTCCTCCTCTTTTAGGTCTTCCTCCTCTTTTAGGTCTTCCTCCTCTTTTATGTCTTCCTCTTCTTTTAGGTCTTCCTCTTCTTTTATGTCTTCCTCCTCTTTTAGGTCTTCCTCCTCTTTTAGGTCTTCCTCCTCTTTTAGGTCTTCCTCTTCTTTTATGTCTTCCTCCTGTTTTATGTCTTCCTCTTCTTTTATGTCTTCCTCCTCTTTTAGGTCTTCCTCCTCTTTTAGGTCTTCCTCTTCTTTTAGGTCTTCCTCCTCTTTTAGGTCTTCCTCCTCTTTTAGGTCTTCCTCTTCTTTTATGTCTTCCTCCTGTTTTATGTCTTCCTCTTCTTTTATGTTTTCCTCCTCTTTTATGTCTTCCTCCTCTTTTAGGTCTTCCTCCTCTTTTAGGTCTTCCTCTTCTTTTATGTCTTCCTCTCTTTTTAGGTCTTCCTCTTCTTTTATGTCTTCCTCTCGTTTTAGGTCTTCCTCCTCTTTTAGGTCTTCCTCTTCTTTTATGTCTTCCTCTTCTTTTAGGTCTTCCTCTTCTTTTAGGTCTTCCTCCTCTTTTAGGTCTTCCTCCTCTTTTAGGTCTTCCTCCTGTTTTAGGTCTTCCTCTTCTTTTATGTCTTCCTCTCGTTTTAGGTCTTCCTCCTCTTTTAGGTCTTCCTCCTCTTTTAGGTCTTCCTCTTCTTTTATGTCTTCCTCCTCTTTTAGGTCTTCCTCTTCTTTTATGTCTTCCTCTTCTTTTATGTCTTCTTCTTCTTTTAGGTCTTCCTCCTCTTTTAGGTCTTCCTCTTCTTTTATGTCTTCCTCTCGTTTTAGGTCTTTCTCTTCTTTTATGTCTTCCTCTCGTTTTAGGTCTTCCTCCTCTTTTAGGTCTTCCTCCTCTTTTAGGTCTTCCTCTTCTTTTATGTCTTCCTCCTCTTTTAGGTATTCCTCTTCTTTTATGTCTTCCTCTTCTTTTAGGTCTTCCTCCTCTTTTAGGTCTTCCTCCTGTTTTAGGTCTTCCTCCTCTTTTATGTCTTCCTCTTCTTTTATGTCTTCCTCCTCTTTTAGGTCTTCCTCTTCTTTTATGTCTTCCTCCTCTTTTAGGTCTTCCTCCTGTTTTATGTCTTCCTCCTCTTTTATGTCTTCCTCTTCTTTTAGGTCTTCCTCTTCTTTTATGTCTTCCTCCTCTTTTAGGTCTTCCTCTTCTTTTAGGTCTTCCTCCTCTTTTAGGTCTTCCTCCTGTTTTAGATCTTCCTCTTCTTTTAGGTCTTCCTCTTCTTTTATGTCTTCCTCCTCTTTTAGGTCTTCCTCCTCTTTTAGGTCTTCCTCCTCTTTTAGGTCTTCCTCCTCTTTTAGGTCTTCCTCCACTTTTAGGTCTTCCTCCTCTTTTAGGTCTTCCTCTTCTTTTATGTCTTCCTCCTGTTTTATGTCTTCCTCTTCTTTTATGTCTTCCTCTCGTTTTAGGTCTTCCTCCTCTTTTAGGTCTTCCTCCTCTTTTAGGTCTTCCTCTTCTTTTAGGCCTTCCTCTTCTTTTATGTCTTCCTCCTCTTTTATGTCTTCCTCTTCTTTTATGTCTTCCTCCTCTTTTAGGTCTTCCTCTTCTTTTAGGTCTTTCTCCTCTTTTAGGTCTTCCTCTTCTTTTAGGTCTTCCTCTTCTTTTATGTCTTCCTCTTCTTTTATGTCTTCCTCCTCTTTTAGGTCTTCCTCTTCTTTTAGGTCTTTCTCCTCTTTTAGGTCTTCCTCTTCTTTTAGGTCTTCCTCTTCTTTTATGTCTTCCTCTCGTTTTAGGTCTTCCTCCTCTTTTAGGTCTTCCTCTTCTTTTAGGTCTTCCTCCTCTTTTAGGTCTTCCTCTTTTAGGTCTTCCTCCTCTTTTAGGTCTTCCTCTTCTTTTAGGTCTTCCTCCTCTTTTAGGTCTTCCTCTTCTTTTATGTCTTCCTCTCGTTTTAGGTCTTCCTCTTCTTTTATGTCTTCCTCTCGTTTTAGGTCTTCCTCTTCTTTTATGTCTTTCTCCTCTTTTAGGTCTTCTCTTCTTTTAGGTCTTCCTCCTCTTTTAGGTCTTCCCCTTCTTTTAGGTCTTCCTCTTCTTTTAGGTCTTCCTCTTCTTTTAGGTCTTCCTCTTCTTTTAGGTCTTCCTCTTCTTTTAGGTCTTCCTCCTCTTTTATGTCTTCCTCTTCTTTTAGGTCTTCCTCTTCTTTTATGTCTTCCTCCTCTTTTATGTCTTCCTCCTCTTTTAGGTCTTCCTCCTCTTTTAGGTCTTCTCTTCTTTTAGGTCTTCCTTCTCTTTTAGGTCTTCCTCTTCTTTTAGGTCTTCCTCTTCTTTTATGTCTTCCTCCTCTTTTAGGTCTTCCTCCTCTTTTATGTCTTCCTCTCGTTTTTGGTCTTCCTCTTCCTTTATGTCTTCCTCCTCTTTTAGGTCTTCCTCCTGTTTTAGGTCTTCCTCCTCTTTTATGTCTACCTCTTCTTTTGTGTCTTCCTCCTCTTTTAGGTCTTCCTCCTCTTTTATGTCTTCCTCTTCTTTTAGGTCTTCCTCTTCTTTTATGTCTTCCTCATCTTTTATGTCTTCCTCCTCTTTTAGGTCTTCCTCCTCTTTTAGGTCTTCCTCTTCTTTTATGTCTTCCTCCTCTTTTAGGTCTTCCTCCTCTTTTAGGTCTTCCTCTTCTTTTAGGTCTTCCTCCTCTTTTAGGTCTTCCTCTTCTTTTATGTCTTCCTCTCGTTTTAGGTCTTCCTCTTCTTTTATGTCTTCCTCTCGTTTTAGGTCTTCCTCCTCTTTTATGTCTTCTTCCTCTTTTAGGTCTTACTCTTCTTTTATGTCTTCCTCCTCTTTTAGGTCTTCTCTTCTTTTAGGTCTTCCTCCTCTTTTAGGTCTTCCCCTTCTTTTAGGTCTTCCTCTTCTTTTAGGTCTTCCTCTTCTATTAGGTCTTCCTCTTCTTTTAGGTCTTCCTCTTCTTTTAGGTCTTCCTCTTCTTTTAGGTCTTCCTCTTCTTTTATGTCTTCCTCCTCTTTTATGTCTTCCTCCTCTTTTAGGTCTTCCTCCTCTTTTAGGTCTTCTCTTCTTTTAGGTCTTCCCCTTCTTTTAGGTCTTCCCCTTCTTTTAGGTCTTCCTCCTCTTTTAGGTCTTCTCTTCTTTTAGGTCTTCCTCCTCTTTTAGGTCTTCCTCTTCTTTTATGTCTTCCTCCTCTTTTAGGTCTTCCTCCTCTTTTAGGTCTTCCTCTTCTTTTAGGTCTTCCTCTTCTTTTATGTCTTCCTCCTCTTTTAGGTCTTCCTCCTCTTTTAGGTCTTCCTCCTCTTTTAGGTCTTCCTCCTCTTTTATGTCTTCCTCCTCTTTTAGGTCTTCCTCCTGTTTTAGGTCTTCCTCCTCTTTTATGTCTTCCTCTTCTTTTATGTCTTCCTCCTCTTTTAGGTCTTCCTCCTCTTTTATGTCTTCCTCTTCTTTTAGGTCTTCCTCTTCTTTTATGTCTTCCTCCTCTTTTAGATCTTCCTCCTCTTTTAGGTCTTCCTCCTCTTTTATGTCTTCCTCTTCTTTTATGTCTTCCTCCTCTTTTAGGTCTTCCTCCTCTTTTATGTCTTCCTCTTCTTTTAGGTCTTCCTCTTCTTTTATGTCTTCCTCCTCTTTTAGGTCTTCCTCCTCTTTTAGGTCTTCCTCTTCTTTTAGGTCTTCCTCCTCTTTTAGGTATTCCTCTTCTTTTATGTCTTCCTCTCGTTTTAGGTCTTCCTCTTCTTTTATGTCTTCCTCTCGTTTTAGGTCTTCCTCTTCTTTTATGTCTTCCTCCTCTTTTAGGTCTTCTCTTCTTTTAGGTCTTCCTCCTCTTTTAGGTCTTCCCCTTCTTTTAGGTCTTCCTCTTCTTTTAGGTCTTCCTCTTCTTTTAGGTCTTCCTCTTCTTTTAGGTCTTCCTCTTCTTTTATGTCTTCCTCCTCTTTTAGGTCTTCTCTTCTTTTAGGTCTTCCTCCTCTTTTAGGTCTTCCCCTTCTTTTAGGTCTTCCTCTTCTTTTAGGTCTTCCTCTTCTTTTAGGTCTTCCTCTTCTTTTAGGTCTTCCTCTTCTTTTAGGTCTTCCTCCTCTTTTATGTCTTCCTCTTCTTTTAGGTCTTCCTCCTCTTTTAGGTCTTCCTCCTCTTTTAGGTCTTCCTCTTCTTTTAGGTCTTCCTCTTCTTTTAGGTCTTCCTCCTCTTTTAGGTCTTCCTCTTCTTTTAGGTCTTCCTCTCGTTTTACGTCTTCCTCTTCTTTTATGTCTTCCTCCTCTTTTAGGTCTTCCTCCTCTTTTAGGTCTTCCTCTTCTTTTAGGTCTTCCTCTTCTTTTATGTCTTCTTCTTCTTTTATGTCTTCCTCTTATTTTAGGTCTTCCTCTTCTTTTATGTCTTCCTCTTATTTTAGGTCTTCCTCTTCTTTTAGGTCTTCCTCTTCTTTTAGGTCTTCCTCTTCTTTTATGTCTTCCTCTTGTTTTAGGTCTTCCTCTTCTTTTATGTCTTCCTCTCGTTTTAGGTCTTCCTCCTCTTTTAGGTCTTCCTCTCGTTTTAGGTCTTCCTCCTCTTTTAGGTCTTCTCTTCTTTTAGGTCTTCCTCCTCTTTTAGGTCTTCCCCTTCTTTTAGGTCTTCCTCTTCTTTTAGGTCTTCCTCTTCTTTTAGGTCTTCCTCTTCTTTTAGGTCTTCCTCTTCTTTTAGGTCTTCCTCCTCTTTTATGTCTTCCTCTTCTTTTAGGTCTTCCTCCTCTTTTAGGTCTTCCTCCTCTTTTAGGTCTTCCTCTTCTTTTAGGTCTTCCTCTTCTTTTAGGTCTTCCTCCTCTTTTAGGTCTTCCTCTTCTTTTAGGTCTTCCTCTCGTTTTACGTCTTCCTCTTCTTTTATGTCTTCCTCCTCTTTTAGGTCTTCCTCCTCTTTTAGGTCTTCCTCTTCTTTTAGGTCTTCCTCTTCTTTTATGTCTTCTTCTTCTTTTATGTCTTCCTCTTATTTTAGGTCTTCCTCTTCTTTTATACCTTCCTCTTATTTTAGGTCTTCCTCTTCTTTTAGGTCTTCCTCTTCTTTTAGGTCTTCCTCTTCTTTTATGTCTTCCTCTTGTTTTAGGTCTTCCTCTTCTTTTATGTCTTCCTCTCATTTTAGGTCTTCCTCTTCTTTTAGGTCTTCCTCTTCTTTTAGGTCTTCCTCCTCTTTTAGGTCTTCCTCTTCTTTTAGGTCTTCCTCTCGTTTTACGTCTTCCTCTTCTTTTATGTCTTCCTCCTCTTTTAGGTCTTCCTCCTCTTTTAGGTCTTCCTCTTCTTTTAGGTCTTCCTCTTCTTTTATGTCTTCTTCTTCTTTTATGTCTTCCTCTTATTTTAGGTCTTCCTCTTCTTTTATGCCTTCCTCTTATTTTAGGTCTTCCTCTTCTTTTAGGTCTTCCTCTTCTTTTAGGTCTTCCTCTTATTTTATGTCTTCCTCTTGTTTTAGGTCTTCCTCTTCTTTTATGTCTTCCTCTCATTTTAGGTCTTCCTCCTCTTTTAGGTCTTCCTCTCGTTTTAGGTCTTCCTCCTCTTTTAGGTCTTCCTCTTCTTTTAGGTCTTCCTCCTCTTTTAGGTCTTCCTCTTCTTTTTGGCCTTCCTCTTCTTTTATGTCTTCCTCCTCTTTTAGGTCTTCCTCCTCTTTTAGGTCTTCCTCTTCTTTTAGGTCTTCCTCTTCTTTTATGTCTTCTTCTTCTTTTATGTCTTCCTCTTATTTTAGGTCTTCCTCTTCTTTTATGTCTTCCTCTTCTTTTAGGTCTTCCTCCTCTTTTAGGTCTTCCTCTTCTTTTTGGCCTTCCTCTTCTTTTATGTCTTCCTCCTCTTTTAGGTCTTCCTCTTCTTTTATGTCTTCCTCTCGTTTTAGGTCTTCCTCTTCTTTTATGTCTTCCTCTCGTTTTAGGTCTTCCTCCTCTTTTAGGTCTTCTTCCTCTTTTAGGTCTTACTCTTCTTTTATGTCTTCCTCCTCTTTTAGGTCTTCCCCTTCTTTTAGGTCTTTCTCTTCTTTTAGGTCTTCCTCTTCTTTTAGGTCTTCCTCTTCTTTTAGGTCTTCCTCTTCTTTTAGGTCTTCCTCCTCTTTTATGTCTTCCGCTTCTTTTAGGTCTTCCTCTTCTTTTATGTCTTCCTCCTCTTTTATGTATTCCTCCTCTTTTAGGTCTTCCTCCTCTTTTAGGTCTTCTCTTCTTTTAGGTCTTCCCCTTCTTTTAGGTCTTCCCTTCTTTTAGGTCTTCCTCCTCTTTTAGGTCTTCTCTTCTTTTAGGTCTTCCTCCTCTTTTAGGTCTTCCTCCTCTTTTAGGTCTTCCTCTTCTTTTATGTCTTCCTCCTCTTTTAGGTCTTCCTCCTCTTTTATGTCTTCCTCTCGTTTTAGGTCTTCCTCTTCTTTTATGTCTTCCTCTCGTTTTAGGTCTTCCTCCTCTTTTAGGTCTTCCTCCTCTTTTAGGTCTTCTTCTTCTTTTAGGTCTTCCTCTTCTTTTAGGTCTTCCTCCTCTTTTAGGTCTTCCTCTTCTTTTAGGTCTTCCTCTTCTTTTAGGTCTTCCTCCTCTTTTAGGTCTTCCTCGTCTTTTAGGTCTTCCTCTTCTTTTATGTCTTCCTCTCGTTTTCTTTTATGTCTTCCTCTTCTTTTATGTCTTCCTCCTCTTTTAGGTCTTCCTCTTCTTTTATGTCTTCCTCCTCTTTTAGGTCTTCCTCCTCTTTTAGGTCTTCCTCTTCTTTTATGTCTTCTTCTTCTTTTACGTCTTCCTCTTGTTTTAGGTCTTCCTCTTCTTTTATGTCTTCCTCTCGTTTTAGGTCTTCCTCCTCTTTTAGGTCTTCCTCTCGTTTTAGGTCTTCCTCCTCTTTTAGGTCTTCCTCTTCTTTTAGGTCTTCCTCCTCTTTTATGTCTTCCTCCTCTTTTAGGTCTTCCTCCTCTTTTAGGTCTTCCTCCTCCTCCTCTTTTAGGTCTTCCTCCTCTTTTAGGTCTTCCTCCTCTTTTAGGTCTTCCTCCTCTTTTAGGTCTTTCTCTTCTTTTATGTCTTCCTCTCGTTTTAGGTCTTCCTCTTCTTTTATGTCTTCCTCCTCTTTTAGGTCTTCCTCCTGTTTTAGGTCTTCCTCCTCTTTTATGTCTACCTCTTCTTTTATGTCTTCCTCCTCTTTTAGGTCTTCCTCCTCTTTTATGTCTTCCTCTTCTTTTAGGTCTTCCTCCTCTTTTATGTCTTCCTCCTCTTTTATGTCTTCCTCCTCTTTTAGGTCTTCCTCCTCTTTTAGGTCTTCCTCTTCTTTTATGTCTTCCTCCTCTTTTATGTCTTCCTCCTCTTTTAGGTCTTCTCTTCTTTTAGGTCTTCTTCTTCTTTTATGTCTTCTTCTTCTTTTACGTCTTCCTCTTGTTTTAGGTCTTCCTCTTCTTTTATGTCTTCCTCTCGTTTTAGGTCTTCTTCTTCTTTTACGTATTCCTCTTGTTTTAGGTCTTCATCTTCTTTTATGTCTTCCTCTCGTTTTAGGTCTTCCTCCTCTTTTAGGTCTTCCTCTCGTTTTAGGTCTTCCTCCTCTTTTAGGTCTTCCTCTTCTTTTAGGTCTTCCTCCTCTTTTAGGTCTTCCTCCTCTTTTAGGTCTTCCTCTTCTTTTAGGTCTTCCTCCTCTTTTAGGTCGTCCTCTTCTCTTATGTCTTCCTCTCGTTTTAGGTCTTCCTCCTCTTTTAGTTCTTCTTCCTCTTTTAGGTCTTACTCTTCTTTTATGTCTTCCTCCTCTTTTAGGTCTTCTCTTCTTTTAGGTCTTCCTCCTCTTTTAGGTCTTCCCCTTCTTTTAGGTCTTACTCTTCTTTTATGTCTTCCTCCTCTTTTAGGTCTTCTCTTCTTTTAGGTCTTCCTCCTCTTTTAGGTCTTCCCCTTCTTTTAGGTCTTCCTCTTCTTTTATGTCTTCCTCTCGTTTTAGGTCTTCCTCCTCTTTTAGGTCTTCCTCTCGTTTTAGGTCTTCCTCCTCTTTTAGGTCTTCCTCTTCTTTTATGTCTTCCTCCTCTTTTAGGTCTTCCTCTTCTTTTAGGTCTTCCTCCTCTTTTAGGTCTTCCTTCTCTTTTAGGTCTTCCTCTTCTTTTATGTCTTCCTCCTCTTTTAGGTCTTCCTCTTCTTTTAGGTCTTCCTCCTCTTTTATGTCTTCCTCCTCTTTTAGGTCTTCCTCTTCTTTTAGGTCTTCCTCTTCTTTTATGTCTTCCTCCTCTTTTAGGTCTTCCTCCTCTTTTAGGTCTTCCTCCTCTTTTTTGTCTTCCTCTCGTTTTAGGTCTTCCTCCTCTTTTATGTCTTCCTCTTCTTTTAGGTCTTCCTCTTCTTTTATGTCTTCCTCCTCTTTTAGGTCTTCCTCCTCTTTTAGGTCTTCCTCCACTTTTAGGTCTTCCTCCTCTTTTAGGTCTTCCTCTTCTTTTAGGTCTTCCTCCTGTTTTATGTCTTCCTCCTCTTTTAGGTCTTCCTCCTCTTTTAGGTCTTCCTCCTCTTTTATGTCTTCCTCCTCTTTTAGGTCTTCCTCTTCTTTTATGTCTTCCTCTCGTTATAGGTCTTCCTCTTCTTTTATGTCTTCCTCTCGTTTTAGGTCTTCCTCCTCTTTTAGGTCTTCCTCCTCTTTTAGGTCTTCCTCCTCTTTTAGGTCTTCCTCTTCTTTTATGTCTTCCTCTCGTTATAGGTCTTCCTCTTCTTTTATGTCTTCCTCTCGTTTTAGGTCTTCCTCTTCTTTTATGTCTTCCTCTTCTTTTAGGTCTTCCTCTTCTTTTAGGTCTTCCTCCTCTTTTAGGTCTTCCTCCTCTTTTATGTCTTCCTCTTCTTTTAGGTCTTCCTCTTCTTTTATGTCTTCCTCCTCTTTTAGGTCTTCCTCCTCTTTTAGGTCTTCCTCCTCTTTTAGGTCTTCCTCTTCTTTTAGGTCTTCCTCTTCTTTTATGTCTTCCTCCTCTTTTAGGTCTTCCTCTTCTTTTAGGTCTTCCTCCTCTTTTAGGTCTTCTCTTCTTTTAGGCCTCCCTCTTCTTTTATGTCTTCCTCCTCTTTTAGGTCTTCCTCCTCTTTTAGGTCTTACTCTTCTTTTATGTCTTCCTCCTCTTTTAGGTCTTCCCCTTCTTTTAGGTCTTCCTCTTCTTTTAGGTCTTCCTCTTCTTTTAGGTCTTCCTCTTCTTTTAGGTCTTCCTCTTCTTTTATGTCTTCTTCTTCTTTTACGTCTTCCTCTTGTTTTATGTCTTCCTCTCGTTTTAGGTCTTCCTCTTCTTTTATGTCTTCCTCCTCTTTTAGGTCTTCCTCCTGTTTTAGGTCTTCCTCCTCTTTTATGTCTTCCTCTTCTTTTATGTCTTCCTCCTCTTTTAGGTCTTCCTCTTCTTTTATGTCTTCCTCCTCTTTTAGGTCTTCCTCCTCTTTTAGGTCTTCCTCTTCTTTTAGGTCTTCCTCCTCTTTTAGGTCTTCCTCTTCTTTTATGTCTTCCTCTCGTTTTAGGTCTTCCTCTTCTTTTATGTCTTCCTCTCGTTTTAGGTCTTCCTCCTCTTTTAGGTCTTCCTCCTCTTTTAGGTCTTCCTCTTCTTTTAGGTCTTCCTCTTCTTTTAGGTCTTCCTCCTCTTTTAGGTCTTCCTCGTCTTTTAGGTCTTCCTCTTCTTTTATGTCTTCCTCTCGTTTTCTTTTATGTCTTCCTCCTCTTTTAGGTCTTCCTCTTCTTTTATGTCTTCCTCTTCTTTTATGTCTTCCTCCTCTTTTAGGTCTTCCTCCTGTTTTAGGTCTTCCTCCTCTTTTATGTCTACCTCTTCTTTTATGTCTTCCTCCTCTTTTAGGTCTTCCTCCTCTTTTATGTCTTCCTCTTCTTTTAGGTCTTCCTCTTCTTTTATGTCTTCCTCCTCTTTTATGTCTTCCTCCTCTTTTAGGTCTTCCTCCTCTTTTAGGTCTTCCTCTTCTTTTATGTCTTCCTCCTCTTTTATGTCTTCCTCCTCTTTTAGGTCTTCCTCTTCTTTTAGGTCTTCCTCTTCTTTTATGTCTTCCTCTCGTTTTAGGTCTTCCTCCACTTTTAGGTCTTCTTCCTCTTTTAGGTCTTACTCTTCTTTTATGTCTTCCTCCTCTTTTAGGTCTTCTCTTCTTTTAGGTCTTCCTCCTCTTTTAGGTCTTCCTCCTCTTTTATGTCTACCTCTTCTTTTATGTCTTCCTCCTCTTTTAGGTCTTCCTCCTCTTTTATGTCTTCCTCTTCTTTTAGGTCTTCCTCTTCTTTTATGTCTTCCTCCTCTTTTAGGTCTTCCTCCTCTTTTAGGTCTTCCTCTTCTTTTATGTCTTCCTCCTCTTTTATGTCTTCCTCCTCTTTTAGGTCTTCCTCTTCTTTTAGGTCTTCCTCTTCTTTTATGTCTTCCTCTCGTTTTAGGTCTTCCTCCACTTTTAGGTCTTCTTCCTCTTTTAGGTCTTACTCTTCTTTTATGTATTCCTCCTCTTTTAGGTCTTCTCTTCTTTTAGGTCTTCCTCCTCTTTTAGGTCTTCCTCTTCTTTTAGGTCTTCCTCTTCTTTTATGTCTTCTTCTTCTTTTACGTCTTCCTCTCGTTTTAGGTCTTCCTCCTCTTTTAGGTCTTCCTCCTCTTTTATGTCTTCCTCCTCTTTTAGGTCTTCCTCCTCTTTTATGTCTTCCTCTTCTTTTAGGTCTTCCTCCTCTTTTAGGTCTTCCTCCTCTTTTAGGTCTTCCTCTTCTTTTAGGTCTTCCTCCTCTTTTAGGTCTTCCTCCTCTTTTAGGTCTTCCTCTTCTTTTAGGTCTTCCTCCTCTTTTAGGTCTTCCTCCTCTTTTAGGTCTTCCTCCTCTTTTAGGTCTTCCTCTTCTTTTAGGTCTTCCTCCTCTTTTAGGTCTTCCTCCTCTTTTAGGTCTTCCTCTTCTTTTATGTCTTCCTCTCGTTTTAGGTCTTCCTCTTCTTTTATGTCTTCCTCTTCTTTTATGTCTTCCTCCTCTTTTAGGTCTTCCTCTTCTTTTAGGTCTTCCTCCTCTTTTAGGTCTTCCTCTTCTTTTATGTCTTCCTCTCGTTTTAGGTCTTCCTCTTCTTTTATGTCTTCCTCTCGTTTTAGGTCTTCCTCCTCTTTTAGGTCTTCCTCCTCTTTTAGGTCTTCCTCTTCTTTTAGGTCTTCCTCCTCTTTTAGGTCTTCCTCTTCTTTTATGTCTTCCTCCTCTTTTAGGTCTTCCTCCTCTTTTAGGTCTTCCTCTTCTTTTAGGTCTTCCTCTTCTTTTAGGTCTTCCTCCTCTTTTAGGTCTTCCTCTTCTTTTATGTCTTCCTCTCGTTTTAGGTCTTCCTCTTCTTTTATGTCTTCCTCTCGTTTTAGGTCTTCCTCCTCTTTTAGGTCTTCCTCCTCTTTTAGGTCTTCCTCTTCTTTTATGTCTTCCTCATCTTTTAGGTCTTCCTCTTCTTTTAGGTCTTCCTCCTCTTTTAGGTCTTCCTCTTCTTTTAGGCCTTCCTCTTCTTTTATGTCTTCCTCCTCTTTTAGGTCTTCCTCCTCTTTTAAGTCTTCCTCTTCTTTTAGGTCTTCCTCTTCTTTTATGTCTTCCTCCTCTTTTAGGTCTTCCTCTTCTTTTAGGTCTTCCTCCTCTTTTAGGTCTTCCTCTTCTTTTAGGCCTTCCTCTTCTTTTATGTCTTCCTCCTCTTTTATGTCTTCCTCTCGTTTTAGGTCTTCCTCTTCTTTTATGTCTTCCTCCTGTTTTAGGTCTCCCTCCTCTTTTATGTCTTCCTCTTTTTTTATGTCTTCCTCCTCTTTTAGGTCTTCCTCCTCTTTTAGGTCTTCCTCCTCTTTTAGGTCTTCCTCGTCTTTTAGGTCTTCCTCTTCTTTTATGTCTTCCTCTCGTTTTCTTTTATGTCTTCCTCCTCTTTTAGGTCTTCCTCTTCTTTTATGTCTTCCTCTTCTTTTATGTCTTCCTCCTCTTTTAGGTCTTCCTCCTGTTTTAGGTCTTCCTCCTCTTTTATGTCTACCTCTTCTTTTATGTCTTCCTCCTCTTTTAGGTCTTCCTCCTCTTTTATGTCTTCCTCTTCTTTTAGGTCTTCCTCTTCTTTTATGTCTTCCTCCTCTTTTATGTCTTCCTCCTCTTTTAGGTCTTCCTCCTCTTTTAGGTCTTCCTCTTCTTTTATGTCTTCCTCCTCTTTTATGTCTTCCTCCTCTTTTAGGTCTTCCTCTTCTTTTAGGTCTTCCTCTTCTTTTATGTCTTCCTCTCGTTTTAGGTCTTCCTCCACTTTTAGGTCTTCTTCCTCTTTTAGGTCTTACTCTTCTTTTATGTCTTCCTCCTCTTTTAGGTCTTCTCTTCTTTTAGGTCTTCCTCCTCTTTTAGGTCTTCCTCCTCTTTTATGTCTACCTCTTCTTTTATGTCTTCCTCCTCTTTTAGGTCTTCCTCCTCTTTTATGTCTTCCTCTTCTTTTAGGTCTTCCTCTTCTTTTATGTCTTCCTCCTCTTTTAGGTCTTCCTCCTCTTTTAGGTCTTCCTCTTCTTTTATGTCTTCCTCCTCTTTTATGTCTTCCTCCTCTTTTAGGTCTTCCTCTTCTTTTAGGTCTTCCTCTTCTTTTATGTCTTCCTCTCGTTTTAGGTCTTCCTCCACTTTTAGGTCTTCTTCCTCTTTTAGGTCTTACTCTTCTTTTATGTATTCCTCCTCTTTTAGGTCTTCTCTTCTTTTAGGTCTTCCTCCTCTTTTAGGTCTTCCCCTTCTTTTAGGTCTTCCTCTTCTTTTATGCTGCGTTTACACATAAGCACGATGCGTTACGAATGCCACAAATCCACATTCGTGGCCAAGGATCACGAATTTGATGATTCGGGGCAGGGGTTTCACGCGCCGCCACTAACTGTTGCGACCTGTTACTACGCGTTACGATTAATGGCACGAATTATTACGCACGGTCACGAATATGCGTCCCGCGCTGCTACGTGGTGCTGCGCGCTGCTGCGTGGTGTTGCGCGCTGCCACGGGCTGTTACGGGTCACTAGGAATATTCGCGTTCTGTCCGAAATCTGTCAAGAATTGGGCGAATGTGGAGTGATTTTCTTCCACCGGGTTGGAGGCGGAGCAGAGGCTGTGCTCCCCCCTGAGTCATTGGGCTCGTCTGGCTCCAATTCAGGTACGACCGCAGGAGGAAGAAACACTTTCAGCACCCCGAGGAGCGGCAGCGGCAGGTGCTGTCTGTGGATTGGAGCGCGGATTGGCCGACTTTGTGACACTTTTCCTTGGCGTAGCTACTGCAGGTACGAACATTTACTTTGGGAGTAGCGTGTGTTTCTGTCAATGTTGAGCATGAAAACAGTGATTCTGCTCCACGAATGCTCTACGAATGCTCCACGAATGCTCTACGAATGCTCTACGAATGCTCTCACGCTGAATTACGAAGCGCCACTACTCCTCACGAAAGGACGCGCTCCGTTGCGAACTCCACGAACACAGGGTGATTCGTGACATTCGTGGAAGATTTTTTGACAGACAAAAACTTTCTCCACGAACGTCACGAATGTCCCGAACTGATGCGTTCTGTTAAGAATCCCATTGAGATGCGTTAAGTCACGTCACGAACGTCACGAATGACGGAAAAATGACATTCGTAACGCATCGTGCTTATGTGTAAACGCAGCATTAGGTCTTCCTCTTCTTTTATGTCTTCTTCTTCTTTTACGTCTTCCTCTCGTTTTAGGTCTTCCTCCTCTTTTAGGTCTTCCTCCTCTTTTAGGTCTTCCTCTTCTTTTATGTCTTCCTCCTCTTTTAGGTCTTCCTCTTCTTTTAGGTCTTCCTCCTCTTTTAGGTCTTCCTCCTCTTTTAGGTCTTCCTCTTCTTTTATGTCTTCCTCCTCTTTTAGGTCTTCCTCCTCTTTTAGGTCTTCCTCTTCTTTTAGGTCTTCCTCTTCTTTTATGACTTCCTCTTCTTTTATGTCTTCCTCCTCTTTTAGGTCTTCCTCCTCTTTTATGTCTTCCTCTTCTTTTAGGTCTTCCTCCTCTTTTAGGTCTTCCTCCTCTTTTAGGTCTTCCTCTTCTTTTAGGTCTTCCTCCTCTTTTAGGTCTTCCTCCTCTTTTAGGTCTTCCTCTTCTTTTAGGTCTTCCTCCTCTTTTAGGTCTTCCTCCTCTTTTAGGTCTTCCTCCTCTTTTAGGTCTTCCTCTTCTTTTAGGTCTTCCTCCTCTTTTAGGTCTTCCTCCTCTTTTAGGTCTTCCTCTTCTTTTATGTCTTCCTCTCGTTTTAGGTCTTCCTCTTCTTTTATGTCTTCCTCTTCTTTTATGTCTTCCTCCTCTTTTAGGTCTTCCTCTTCTTTTAGGTCTTCCTCCTCTTTTAGGTCTTCTTCTTCTTTTATGTCTTCCTCTTCTTTTAGGTCTTCCTCTTCTTTTAGGTCTTCCTCTTCTTTTATGTGTTCCTCTCGTTTTAGGTCTTCCTCTTCTTTTATGTCTTCCTCCTCTTTTAGGTCTTCCTCTTCTTTTAGGTCTTCCTCCTCTTTTAGGTCTTCCTCTTCTTTTATGTCTTCCTCTCGTTTTAGGTCTTCCTCTTCTTTTATGTCTTCCTCTCGTTTTAGGTCTTCCTCCTCTTTTAGGTCTTCCTCCTCTTTTAGGTCTTCCTCTTCTTTTAGGTCTTCCTCCTCTTTTAGGTCTTCCTCTTCTTTTATGTCTTCCTCCTCTTTTAGGTCTTCCTCCTCTTTTAGGTCTTCCTCTTCTTTTAGGTCTTCCTCTTCTTTTAGGTCTTCCTCCTCTTTTAGGTCTTCCTCTTCTTTTATGTCTTCCTCTCGTTTTAGGTCTTCCTCTTCTTTTATGTCTTCCTCTCGTTTTAGGTCTTCCTCCTCTTTTAGGTCTTCCTCCTCTTTTAGGTCTTCCTCTTCTTTTATGTCTTCCTCATCTTTTAGGTCTTCCTCTTCTTTTAGGTCTTCCTCCTCTTTTAGGTCTTCCTCTTCTTTTAGGCCTTCCTCTTCTTTTATGTCTTCCTCCTCTTTTAGGTCTTCCTCCTCTTTTAAGTCTTCCTCTTCTTTTAGGTCTTCCTCTTCTTTTATGTCTTCCTCCTCTTTTAGGTCTTCCTCTTCTTTTAGGTCTTCCTCCTCTTTTATGTCTTCCTCTCGTTTTAGGTCTTCCTCTTCTTTTATGTCTTCCTCCTCTTTTAGGTCTTCCTCTTCTTTTAGGTCTTCCTCCTCTTTTATGTCTTCCTCTCGTTTTAGGTCTTCCTCTTATTTTAGGTCTTCCTCTTCTTTTAGGTCTTCCTCCTCTTTTAGGTCTTCCTCTTCTTTTATGTCTTCCTCTCGTTTTAGGTCTTCCTCCTCTTTTAGGTCTTCCTCCTCTTTTAGGTCTTCCTCTTCTTTTAGGTCTTCCTCTTCTTTTAGGTCTTCCTCTTCTTTTATGTCTTCCTCTCGTTTTAGGTCTTCCTCCTCTTTTAGGTCTTCCTCCTCTTTTAGGTCTTCCTCCTCTTTTAGGTCTTCCTCTTCTTTTAGGTCTTCCTCTTCTTTTAGGTCTTCCTCCTCTTTTAGGTCTTCCTCCTCTTTTAGGTCTTCCTCTTCTTTTAGGTCTTCCTCTTGTTTTAGGTCTTCCTCTTCTTTTATGTCTTCCTCTCGTTTTAGGTCTTCCTCTTCTTTTATGTCTTCCTCTCGTTTTAGGTCTTCCTCCTCTTTTATGTCTTCCTCCTCTTTTAGGTCTTCCTCTTCTTTTAGGTCTTCCTCCTCTTTTAGGTCTTCCTCTTCTTTTAGGTCTTCCTCTTCTTTTATGTCTTCCTCCTCTTTTAGGTCTTCCTCCTCTTTTAGGTCTTCCTCTTCTTTTAGGTCTTCCTCTTCTTTTATGTCTTCCTCCTCTTTTAGGTCTTCCTCTTCTTTTATGTCTTCCTCTCGTTTTAGGTCTTCCTCCTCTTTTAGGTCTTCCTCTTCTTTTAGGTCTTCCTCCTCTTTTAGGTCTTCCTCTTCTTTTATGTCTTCCTCTCGTTTTAGGTCTTCCTCCTCTTTTAGGTCTTCCTCTTCTTTTAGGTCTTCCTCCTCTTTTAGGCCTTCCTCTTCTTTTATGTCTTCCTCCTTTTTTAGATCTTCCTCCTCTTTTAGGTCTTCCTCTTCTTTTATGTCTTCCTCTTCTTTTATGTCTTCCTCCTCTTTTAGGCCTTCCTCTTCTTTTATGTCTTCCTCCTTTTTTAGATCTTCCTCCTCTTTTAGGTCTTCCTCTTCTTTTATGTCTTCCTCCTCTTTTAGATCTTCCTCCTCTTTTAGGTCTTCCTCTTCTTTTATGTCTTCCTCTTCTTTTATGTCTTCCTCCTCTTTTAGGCCTTCCTCTTCTTTTATGTCTTCCTCCTCTTTTAGATCTTCCTCTTCTTTTATGTCTTCCTCTTCTTTTAGGCCTTCCTCTTCTTTTATGTCTTCCTCCTCTTTTAGATCTTCCTCCTCTTTTAGGTCTTCCTCTTCTTTTATGTCTTCCTCTTCTTTTATGTCTTCCTCCTCTTTTAGGTCTTCCTCCTCTTTTAGGTCTTCCTCCTCTTTTATGTCTTCCTCTCGTTTTAGGTCTTCCTCCTCTTTTAGTTCTTCTTCCTCTTTTAGGTCTTACTCTTCTTTTATGTCTTCCTCCTCTTTTAGGTCTTCTCTTCTTTTAGGTCTTCCTCCTCTTTTAGGTCTTCCTCTTCTTTTAGGTCTTCCTCTTCTTTTAGGTCTTCCTCTTCTTTTAGGTCTTCCTCTTCTTTTAGGTCTTCCTCTTCTTTTAGGTCTTCCTCTTCTTTTATGTCTTCCTCCTCTTTTAGGTCTTCCTCTTCTTTTAGGTCTTCCTCTTCTTTTATGTCTTCTTCTTCTTTTACGTCTTCCTCTTGTTTTAGGTCTTCCTCTTCTTTTATGTCTTCCTCTCGTTTTAGGTCTTCCTCCTCTTTTAGGTCTTCTTCCTCTTTTAGGTCTTACTCTTCTTTTATGTCTTCCTCCTCTTTTAGGTCTTCTCTTCTTTAAGGTCTTCCTCCTCTTTTAGGTCTTCCTCTTCTTTTATGTCTTCCTCTTTTTTAGGTCTTCCTCTTCTTTTAGGTCTTCCTCTTCTTTTAGGTCTTCCTCTTCTTTTATGTCTTCCTCCTCTTTTAGATCTTCCTCTTCTTTTATGTCTTCCTCTTCTTTTAGGCCTTCCTCTTCTTTTATGTCTTCCTCCTCTTTTAGATCTTCCTCCTCTTTTAGGTCTTCCTCTTCTTTTATGTCTTCCTCTTCTTTTATGTCTTCCTCCTCTTTTAGGTCTTCCTCCTCTTTTAGGTCTTCCTCCTCTTTTATGTCTTCCTCTCGTTTTAGGTCTTCCTCCTCTTTTAGTTCTTCTTCCTCTTTTAGGTCTTACTCTTCTTTTATGTCTTCCTCCTCTTTTAGGTCTTCTCTTCTTTTAGGTCTTCCTCCTCTTTTAGGTCTTCCTCTTCTTTTAGGTCTTCCTCTTCTTTTAGGTCTTCCTCTTCTTTTAGGTCTTCCTCTTCTTTTAGGTCTTCCTCTTCTTTTATGTCTTCCTCCTCTTTTAGGTCTTCCTCTTCTTTTAGGTCTTCCTCTTCTTTTATGTCTTCTTCTTCTTTTACGTCTTCCTCTTGTTTTAGGTCTTCCTCTTCTTTTATGTCTTCCTCTCGTTTTAGGTCTTCCTCCTCTTTTAGGTCTTCCTCTTCTTTTAGGTCTTCCTCCTCTTTTAGGTCTTCCTCCTCTTTTAGGTCTTCCTCCTCTTTTATGTCTTCCTCCTCTTTTAGGTCTTCTCTTCTTTTAGGTCTTCCTCCTCTTTTAGGTCTTCCTCCTCTTTTAGGTCTTCCTCTTCTTTTAGGTCTTCCTCTTCTTTTAGGTCTTCCTCTTCTTTTAGGTCTTCCTCTTCTTTTATGTCTTCCTCCTCTTTTAGGTCTTCCTCTTCTTTTAGGTCTTCCTCCTCTTTTAGGTCTTCCTCCTCTTTTAGGTCTTCCTCTTCTTTTATGTCTTCCTCATCTTTTAGGTCTTCCTCTTCTTTTATGTCTTCCTCCTCTTTTAGGTCTTCCTCCTCTTTTAGGTCTTCCTCCTCTTTTATGTCTTCCTCTCGTTTTAGGTCTTCCTCCTCTTTTAGGTCTTCCTCCTCTTTTATGTCTTCCTCTTCTTTTAGGTCTTCCTCTTCTTTTATGTCTTCCTCCTCTTTTAGGTCTTCCTCCTCTTTTAGGTCTTCCTCCTCTTATAGGTCTTCCTCCTCTTTTAGGTCTTCCTCCTCTTTTAGGTCTTCCTCCTCTTTTATGTCTTCCTCTTGTTTTATGTCTTCTTCTTCTTTTACGTCTTCCTCTCGTTTTAGGTCTTCCTCCTCTTTTAGGTCTTCCTCTCGTTTTAGGTCTTCCTCCTCTTTTAGGTCTTCCTCTTCTTTTAGGTCTTCCTCTTCTTTTATGTCTTCCTCTTCTTTTATGTCTTCCTCCTCTTTTAGGTCTACCTCTTCTTTTAGGTCTTCCTCCTCTTTTAGGTCTTCCTCTTCTTTTTGGCCTTCCTCTTCTTTTATGTCTTCCTCCTCTTTTAGGTCTTCCTCTTCTTTTAGGTCTTCCTTCTCTTTTAGGTCTTCCTCTTCTTTTTGGCCTTCCTCTTCTTTTATGTCTTCCTCCTCTTTTAGGTCTTCCTCCTCTTTTAGGTCTTCCTCTTCTTTTAGGTCTTCCTCTTCTTTTATGTCTTCCTCCTCTTTTAGGTCTTCCTCCTCTTTTAGGTCTTCCTCCTTTTTTATGTCTTCCTCTCGTTTTAGGTCTTCCTCTTCTTTTATGTCTTCCTCCTCTTTTAGGTCTTCCTCCTCTTTTAGGTCTTCCTCCTCTTTTAGGTCTTCCTCCTCTTTTATGTCTTCCTCTCGTTTTAGGTCTTCCTCTTCTTTTATGTCTTCCTCATCTTTTAGGTCTTCCTCCTCTTTTAGGTCTTCCTCCTCTTTTAGGTCTTCCTCTTCTTTTTGGCCTTCCTCTTCTTTTATGTCTTCCTCCTCTTTTATGTCTTCCTCCTCTTTTAGGCCTTCCTCCTGTTTTAGGTCTTCCTCCTCTTTTATGTCTTCCTCTTCTTTTATGTCTTCCTCCTCTTTTATGTCTTCCTCCTCTTTTAGGTCTTCCTCTTCTTTTAGGTCTTCCTCCTCTTTTAGGTCTTCCTCTTCTTTTATGTCTTCTTCTTCTTTTACGTCTTCCTCTTCTTTTATGTCTTCCTCCTCTTTTATGTCTTCCTCCTCTTTTAGGTCTTCCTCTTCTTTTAGGTCTTCCTCCTCTTTTAGGTCTTCCTCCTCTTTTAGGTCTTCCTCTTCTTTTATGTCTTCTTCTTCTTTTATGTCTTCCTCTTCTTTTATGTCTTCCTCCTCTTTTATGTCTTCCTCCTCTTTTAGGTCTTCCTCTTCTTTTAGGTCTTCCTCCTCTTTTAGGTCTTCCTCCTCTTTTATGTCTTCCTCTTCTTTTATGTCTTCCTCTTCTTTTATGTCTTCCTCCTCTTTTATGTCTTCCTCCTCTTTTAGGTCTTCCTCTTCTTTTAGGTCTTCCTCCTCTTTTAGGTCTTCCTCTTCTTTTATGTCTTCCTCTCGTTTTAGGTCTTCCTCCTCTTTTAGGTCTTCCTCTCGTTTTAGGTCTTCCTCCTCTTTTAGGTCTTCCTCTTCTTTTATGTCTTCCTCCTCTTTTAGGTCTTCCTCCTCTATTATGTCTTCCTCTTCTTTTAGGTCTTCCTCTTCTTTTATGTCTTCCTCCTCTTTTAGGTCTTCCTCTTCTTTTAGGTCTTCCTCCTCTTTTAGGTCTTCCTCTTCTTTTATGTCTTCCTCTCGTTTTAGGTCTTCCTCTTCTTTTATGTCTTCCTCTCGTTTTAGGTCTTCCTCCTCTTTTTGGTCTTCCTCCTCTTTTAGGTCTTCCTCCTCTTTTAGGTCTTCCTCTTCTTTTATGTCTTCCTCTCGTTTTAGGTCTTCCTCTTCTTTTATGTCTTCCTCTCGTTTTAGGTCTTCCTCCTCTTTTAGGTCTTCTTCCTCTTTTAGGTCTTACTCTTCTTTTATGTCTTCCTCCTCTTTTAGGTTTTCTCTTCTTTTAGGTCTTCCTCCTCTTTTAGGTCTTCCCCTTCTTTTAGGTCTTCCTCTTCTTTTAGGTCTTCCTCTTCTTTTAGGTCTTCCTCTTCTTTTAGGTCTTCCTCCTCTTTTAGGTCTTCCTCTTCTTTTATGTCTTCCTCTCGTTTTAGGTCTTCCTCTTCTTTTATGTCTTCCTCTCGTTTTAGGTCTTCCTCCTCTTTTAGGTCTTCTTCCTCTTTTAGGTCTTACTCTTCTTTTATGTCTTCCTCCTCTTTTAGGTTTTCTCTTCTTTTAGGTCTTCCTCCTCTTTTAGGTCTTCCCCTTCTTTTAGGTCTTCCTCTTCTTTTAGGTCTTCCTCTTCTTTTAGGTCTTCCTCCTCTTTTAGGTCTTCCTCTTCTTTTATGTCCTTCTCTTGTTTTAGGTCTTCCTCTTCTTTTATGTCTTCCTCTCGTTTTAGGTCTTCCTCCTCTTTTAGGTCTTCCTCTTCTTTTAGGTCTTCCTCTTCTTTTATGTCTTCCTCTTCTTTTAGGTCTTCCTCCTCTTTTAGGTCTTCCTCTTCTTTTTGGCCTTCCTCTTATTTTATGTCTTCTTCTTCTTTTATGTCCTTCTCTTGTTTTAGGTCTTCCTCTTCTTTTATGTCTTCCTCTCGTTTTAGGTCTTCCTCCTCTTTTAGGTCTTCCTCCTCTTTTATGTCTTCCTCCTCTTTTAGGTCTTCCTCTTCTTTTAGGTCTTCCTCCTCTTTTAGGTCTTCTTCTTCTTTTACGTCTTCCTCCTCTTTTATGTCTTCCTCTTCTTTTATGTCTTCCTCCTCTTTTATGTCTTCCTCCTCTTTTAGGTCTTCCTCTTCTTTTAGGTCTTCCTCCTCTTTTAGGTCTTCCTCTTCTTTTAGGTCTTCCTCTTCTTTTATGTCTTCCTCTCGTTTTAGGTCTTCCTCCTCTTTTAGGTCTTCCTCTCGTTTTAGGTCTTCCTCCTCTTTTAGGTCTTCCTCTTCTTTTATGTCTTCCTCCTCTTTTAGGTCTTCCTCCTCTATTATGTCTTCCTCTTCTTTTAGGTCTTCCTCTTCTTTTATGTCTTCCTCCTCTTTTAGGTCTTCCTCTTCTTTTAGGTCTTCCTCCTCTTTTAGGTCTTCCTCTTCTTTTATGTCTTCCTCTCGTTTTAGGTCTTCCTCTTCTTTTATGTCTTCCTCTCGTTTTAGCTCTTCCTCCTCTTTTAGGTCTTCCTCTTCTTTTATGTCTTCCTCTCGTTTTAGGTCTTCCTCTTCTTTTATGTCTTCCTCTCGTTTTAGGTCTTCCTCCTCTTTTAGGTCTTCTTCCTCTTTTAGGTCTTACTCTTCTTTTATGTCTTCCTCCTCTTTTAGGTTTTCTCTTCTTTTAGGTCTTCCTCCTCTTTTAGGTCTTCCCCTTCTTTTAGGTCTTCCTCTTCTTTTAGGTCTTCCTCTTCTTTTAGGTCTTCCTCTTCTTTTAGGTCTTCCTCCTCTTTTAGGTCTTCCTCTTCTTTTATGTCTTCCTCTCGTTTTAGGTCTTCCTCTTCTTTTATGTCTTCCTCTCGTTTTAGGTCTTCCTCCTCTTTTAGGTCTTCTTCCTCTTTTAGGTCTTACTCTTCTTTTATGTCTTCCTCCTCTTTTAGGTTTTCTCTTCTTTTAGGTCTTCCTCCTCTTTTAGGTCTTCCCCTTCTTTTAGGTCTTCCTCTTCTTTTAGGTCTTCCTCTTCTTTTAGGTCTTCCTCCTCTTTTAGGTCTTCCTCTTCTTTTATGTCTTCCTCTCGTTTTAGGTCTTCCTCCTCTTTTAGGCCTTCCTCTTCTTTTATGTCTTCCTCCTTTTTTAGATCTTCCTCCTCTTGTATGTCTTCCTCTTGTTTTAGGTCTTCCTCTTCTTTTATGTCTTCCTCTCTTTTTAGGTCTTCCTCCTCTTGTAGGTCTTCCTCTTCTTTTAGGTCTTCCTCTTCTTTTATGTCTTCCTCTTCTTTTAGGTCTTCCTCCTCTTTTAGGTCTTCCTCTTCTTTTTGGTCTTCCTCTTCTTTTATGTCTTCCTCCTCTTTTACGTCTTCCTCCTCTTTTAGGCCTTCCTCCTGTTTTAGGTCTTCCTCCTCTTTTATGTCTTCCTCTTCTTTTATGTCTTCCTCCTCTTTTATGTCTTCCTCCTCTTTTAGGTCTTCCTCTTCTTTTAGGTCTTCCTCCTCTTTTAGGTCTTCCTCCTCTTTTATGTCTTCTTCTTCTTTTACGTCTTCCTCCTCTTTTATGTTTTCCTCTTCTTTTATGTCTTCCTCCTCTTTTATGTCTTCCTCCTCTTTTAGGTCTTCCTCTTCTTTTAGGTCTTCCTCCTCATTTAGGTCTTCCTCTTCTTTTAGGTCTTCCTCTTCTTTTATGTCTTCCTCTCGTTTTAGGTCTTCCTCCTCTTTTAGGTCTTCCTCTCGTTTTAGGTCTTCCTCCTCTTTTAGGTCTTCCCCTTCTTTTAGGTCTTCCTCTTCTTTTAGGCCTTCCTCTTCTTTTATGTCTTCCTCCTTTTTTAGATCTTCCTCCTCTTGTATGTCTTCCTCTTGTTTTAGGTCTTCCTCTTCTTTTATGTCTTCCTCTCTTTTTAGGTCTTCCTCCTCTTGTAGGTCTTCCTCTTCTTTTAGGTCTTCCTCTTCTTTTATGTCTTCCTCTTCTTTTAGGTCTTCCTCCTCTTTTAGGTCTTCCTCTTCTTTTTGGTCTTCCTCTTCTTTTATGTCTTCCTCCTCTTTTACGTCTTCCTCCTCTTTTAGGCCTTCCTCCTGTTTTAGGTCTTCCTCCTCTTTTATGTCTTCCTCTTCTTTTATGTCTTCCTCCTCTTTTATGTCTTCCTCCTCTTTTAGGTCTTCCTCTTCTTTTAGGTCTTCCTCCTCTTTTAGGTCTTCCTCCTCTTTTATGTCTTCTTCTTCTTTTACGTCTTCCTCCTCTTTTATGTTTTCCTCTTCTTTTATGTCTTCCTCCTCTTTTATGTCTTCCTCCTCTTTTAGGTCTTCCTCTTCTTTTAGGTCTTCCTCCTCATTTAGGTCTTCCTCTTCTTTTAGGTCTTCCTCTTCTTTTATGTCTTCCTCTCGTTTTAGGTCTTCCTCCTCTTTTAGGTCTTCCTCTCGTTTTAGGTCTTCCTCCTCTTTTAGGTCTTCCTCTTCTTTTAGGTCTTCCTCTTCTTTTATGTCTTCCTCTTCTTTTATGTCTTCCTCCTCTTTTAGGTCTACCTCTTCTTTTAGGTCTTCCTCCTCTTTTAGGTCTTCCTCTTCTTTTTGGCCTTCCTCTTCTTTTATGTCTTACTCCTCTTTTATGTCTTCCTCTCGTTTTAGGTCTTCCTCTTCTTTGATGTCTTCCTCCTCTTTTAGGTCTTCCTCCTGTTTTAGGTCTTCCTCCTCTTTTATGTCTTCCTCTTCTTTTATGTCTTCCTCCTCTTTTATGTCTTCCTCCTCTTTTAGGTCTTTCTCTTCTTTTAGGTCTTCCTCCTCTTTTAGGTCTTCCTCTTCTTTTATGTCTTCCTCCTCTTTTAGGTCTTCCTCCTCTTTTAGGTCTTCTTCCTCCTTTAGGTCTTCCTCTTCTTTTATGTCTTCCTCCTCTTTTAGGTCTTCCTCCTCTTTTATGTCTTCCTCCTCTTTTATGTCTTCCTCCTCTTTTAGGTCTTCTCTTCTTTTAGGTCTTTCTCTTCTTTTAGGTCTTCCTCTTCTTTTAGGTCTTCCTCCTCTTTTAGGTCTCCCTCTTCTTTTAGGTCTTCCTCTTCTTTTAGGTCTTCCTCTTCTTTTAGGTCTTCTTCTTCTTTTACGTCTTCCTCTTGTTTTAGGTCTTCCTCTTCTTTTATGTCTTCCTCCTCTTTTAGGTCTTCCTCCTCTTTTAGGTCTTCCTCTCGTTTTAGGTCTTCCTCCTCTTTTAGGTCTTCCTCTCGTTTTAGGTCTTCCTCCTCTTTTAGGTCTTCCTCTTCTTTTAGGTCTTCCTCCTCTTTTAGGTCTTCCTCCTCTTTTAGGTCTTCCTCTTCTTTTATGTCTTCCTCCTCTTTTAGGTCTTCCTCCTCTTTTATGTCTTCCTCTTCTTTTAGGTCTTCCTCTTCTTTTAGGTCTTCCTCTTCTTTTAGGTCTTCCTCTTCTTTTATGTCTTCCTCCTCTTTTAGGTCTTCCTCCTCTTTTATGTCTTCCTCTTCTTTTAGGTCTTCCTCTTCTTTTAGGTCTTCCTCCTCTTTTAGGTCTTCCTCTTCTTTTATGTCTTCCTCTCGTTTTAGGTCTTCCTCCTCTTTTAGGTCTTCCTCCTCTTTTAGGTCTTCCTCTTCTTTTAGGTCTTCCTCTTCTTTTAGGTCTTCCTCCTCTTTTATGTCTTCCTCTTCTTTTATGTCTTCCTCTCGTTTTAGGTCTTCCTCCTCTTTTAGGTCTTCCTCCTCTTTTAGGTCTTCCTCTTCTTTTAGGTCTTCCTCCTCTTTTAGGCCTTCCTCTTCTTTTATGTCTTCCTCCTCTTTTAGATCTTCCTCCTCTTTTAGGTCTTCCTCTTCTTTTATGTCTTCCTCCTCTTTTAGGCCTTCCTCTTCTTTTATGTCTTCCTCCTCTTTTAGATCTTCCTCTTCTTTTATGTCTTCCTCTTCTTTTAGGCCTTCCTCTTCTTTTATGTCTTCCTCCTCTTTTAGGTCTTCCTCCTGTTTTAGGTCTTCCTCCTCTTTTATGTCTTCCTCTTCTTTTATGTCTTCCTCCTCTTTTAGGTCTTCCTCCTCTATTATGTCTTCCTCTTCTTTTAGGTCTTCCTCTTCTTTTATGTCTTCCTCCTCTTTTAGGTCTTCCTCCTCTTTTAGGTCTTCCTCCTCTTTTAGATCTTCCTCCTCTTTTAGGTCTTCCTCTTCTTTTATGTCTTCCTCCTCTTTTAGGTCTTCCTCCTGTTTTAGGTCTTCCTCCTCTTTTATGTCTTCCTCTTCTTTTATGTCTTCCTCCTCTTTTAGGTCTTCCTCCTCTATTATGTCCTCCTCTTCTTTTAGGTCTTCCTCTTCTTTTATGTCTTCCTCCTCTTTTAGGTCTTCCTCCTCTTTTAGGTCTTCCTCCTCTTTTAGGTCTTCCTCCTCTTTTAGGTCTTCCTCTTCTTTTATGTCTTCCTCTCGTTTTAGGTCTTCCTCTTCTTTTATGTCTTCCTCTCGTTTTAGGTCTTCCTCCTCTTTTAGGTCTTCCTCCTCTTTTAGGTCTTCCTCTTCTTTTAGGTCTTCTTCTTCTTTTATGTCTTCCTCTCGTTTTAGGTCGTCCTCTTCTTTTATGTCTTCCTCCTCTTTTAGGTCTTCCTCCTCTTTTAGGTCTTCCTCTTCTTTTAGGTCTTCCTCTTCTTTTATGTCTTCTTCTTCTTTTATGTCTTCCTCTCGTTTTAGGTCGTCCTCTTCTTTTATGTCTTCCTCCTCTTTTAGGTCTTCCTCCTCTTTTAGGTCGTCCTCTTCTTTTATGTCTTCCTCCTCTTTTAGGTCTTCCTCTTCTTTTAGGTCTTCCTCTTCTTTTAGGTCTTCCTCCTCTTTTAGGTCTTCCTCTTCTTTTATGTCTTCCTCCTCTTTTAGGTCTTCCTCTTCTTTTAGGTCTTCCTCCTCTTTTAGGTCTTCCTCCTCTTTTAGGTCTTCCTCTCGTTTTAGGTCTTCCTCTTCTTTTAGGTCTTCCTCTTCTTTTATGTCTTCCTCCTCTTTTATGTCTTCCTCTCGTTTTAGGTCTTCCTCCTCTTTTAGGTCTTCCTCCTCTTTTAGGTCTTCCTCTTCTTTTAGGTCTTCCTCCTCTTTTAGGTCTTCCTCTTCTTTTAGGTCTTCCTCCTCTTTTAGGTCTTCCTCTTCTTTTATGTCTTCCTCTCGTTTTAGGTCTTCCTCTTCTTTTATGTCTTCCTCTCGTTTTAGGTCTTCCTCCTCTTTTAGGTCTTCTTCCTCTTTTAGGTCTTACTCTTCTTTTATGTCTTCCTCTTCTTTTAAGGTCTTCTCTTCTTTTAGGTCTTCCTCTTCTTTTAGGTCTTCCTCTTCTTTTAGGTCTTCCTCTTCTTTTAGGTATTCCTCTTCTTTTAGGTCTTCCTCTTCTTTTATGTCTTCTTCTTCTTTTACGTCTTCCTCTTGTTTTAGGTCTTCCTCTTCTTTTATGTCTTCCTCTCGTTTTAGGTCTTCCTCCTCTTTTAGGTCTTCCTCTCGTTTTAGGTCTTCCTCTTCTTTTATGTCTTCCTCCTCTTTTATGTCTTCCTCCTCTTTTATGTCTTCCTCTTCTTTTAGGTCTTCCTCTCGTTTTAGGTCTTCCTCTTCTTTTATGTCTTCCTCCTCTTTTATGTCTTCCTCCTCTTTTATGTCTTCCTCCTCTTTTATGTCTTCCTCTTCTTTTATGTCTTCCTCTTCTTTTATGTCTTCCTCTCGTTTTAGGTCTTCCTCCTCTTTTAGGTCTTCCTCTCGTTTTAGGTCTTCCTCTTCTTTTATGTCTTCCTCCTCTTTTATGTCTTCCTCCTCTTTTAGGTCTTCCTCCTCTTTTATGTCTTCCTCTTCTTTTAGGTCTTCCTCTTCTTTTATGTCTTCCTCCTCTTTTATGTCTTCCTCCTCTTTTATGTCTTCCTCCTCTTTTAGGTCTTCCTCCTCTTTTAGGTCTTCCTCTTCTTTTATGTCTTCCTCCTCTTTTATGTCTTCCTCCTCTTTTAGGTCTTCCTCTTCTTTTAGGTCTTCCTCTTCTTTTAGGTCTTCCTCTTCTTTTAGGTCTTCCTCCTCTTTTAGGTCTTCCTCTTCTTTTATGTCTTCCTCTCGTTTTAGGTCTTCCTCTTCTTTTATGTCTTCCTCTCATTTTAGGTCTTCCTCCTCTTTTAGGTCTTCTTCCTCTTTTAGGTCTTACTCTTCTTTTATGTCTTCCTCCTCTTTTAGGTCTTCTCTTCTTTTAGGTCTTCTCTTCTTTTAGGTCTTCCTCTTCTTTTAGGTCTTCCTCCTCTTTTAGGTCTTCCTCCTCTTTTAGGTCTTCCTCTTCTTTTATATCTTCCTCCTCTTTTAGGTCTTCCTCTTCTTTTAGGTCTTCCTCCTCTTTTAGGTCTTCCTCCTCTTTTAGGTCTTCCTCCTCTTTTAGGTCTTCCTCCTCTTTTAGGTCTTCCTCTTCTTTTAGGTCTTCCTCTTCTTTTAGGTCTTCCTCCTCTTTTAGGTCTTCCTCCTCTTTTATGTCTTCCTCTCGTTTTAGGTCTCCTCTTCTTTTATGTCTTCCTCCTCTTTTAGGTCTTCCTCCTCTTTTAGGTCTTCCTCCTCTTTTAGGTCTTCCTCCTCTTTTAGGTCTTCCTCTTCTTTTATGTCTTCCTCTCGTTTTAGGTCTTCCTCTTCTTTTATGTCTTCCTCTCGTTTTAGGTCTTCCTCCTCTTTTAGGACTTCCTCCTCTTTTAGGTCTTCCTCTTCTTTTAGGTCTTCCTCTTCTTTTAGGTCTTCCTCCTCTTTTAGGTCTTCCTGTTCTTTTATGTCTTCCTCTCGTTTTAGGTCTTCCTCTTCTTTTATGTCTTCCTCCTCTTTTAGGTCTTCCTCCTCTTTTAGGTCTTCCTCTTCTTTTAGGTCTTCCTCTTCTTTTATGTCTTCCTCTTCTTTTATGTCTTCCTCTTCTTTTATGTCTTCCTCTCGTTTTAGGTCTTCCTCTTCTTTTATGTCTTCCTCCTCTTTTAGGTCTTCCTCCTGTTTTAGGTCTTCCTCTTCTTTTAGGTCTTCCTCCTCTTTTAGGTCTTCCTCTTCTTTTAGGTCTTCCTCTTCTTTTATGTCTTCCTCCTCTTTTAGGTCTTCCTCCTCTTTTAGGTCTTCCTCCTCTTTTAGGTCTTCCTCCTCTTTTATGTCTTCCTCTTCTTTTATGTCTTCCTCCTCTTTTAGGTCTTCCTCCTCTTTTATGTCTTCCTCTTCTTTTAGGTCTTCCTCTTCTTTTATGTCTTCCTCCTCTTTTAGGTCTTCTTCCTCTTTTAGGTCTTCCTCTTCTTTTAGGTCTTCCTCTCGTTTTAGGTCTTCCTCCTCTTTTAGGTCTTCCTCCTCTTTTAGGTCTTCCTCTTCTTTTATGTCTTCCTCCTCTTTTAGGTCTTCCTCCTCTTTTAGGTCTTCCTCTTCTTTTATGTCTTCCTCTCGTTTTAGGTCTTCCTCTTCTTTTATGTCTTCCTCTCGTTTTAGGTCTTCTTCCTCTTTTAGGTCTTACTCTTCTTTTATGTCTTCCTCCTCTTTTAGGTCTTCTCTTCTTTTAGGTCTTCCTCTTCTTTTAGGTCTTCCTCTTCTTTTAGGTCTTCCTCTTCTTTTAGGTATTCCTCTTCTTTTATGTCTTCTTCTTCTTTTACGTCTTCCTCTTGTTTTAGGTCTTCCTCTTCTTTTATGTCTTCCTCTCGTTTTAGGTCTTCCTCCTCTTTTAGGTCTTCCTCTCGTTTTAGGTCTTCCTCTTCTTTTATGTCTTCCTCCTCTTTTAGGTCTTCCTCTTCTTTTATGTCTTCCTCTTCTTTTAGGTCTTCCTCCTCTTTTAGGTCTTCCTCCTCTTTTATGTCTTCCTCTCGTTTTAAGTCTTCCTCTTCTTTTATGTCTTCCTCTTCTTTTAGGTCTTCCTCCTCTTTTAGGTCTTCTCTTCTTTTAGGTTTTCCTCTTCTTTTAGGTCTTCCTCTTCTTTTAGGTCTTCCTCTTCTTTTAGGTATTCCTCTTCTTTTAGGTCTTCCTCTTCTTTTATGTCTTCTTCGTCTTTTACGTCTTCCTCTTGTTTTAGGTCTTCCTCTTCTTTTATGTCTTCCTCTCGTTTTAGGTCTTCCTCCTCTTTTAGGTCTTCCTCTCGTTTTAGGTCTTCCTCTTCTTTTATGTCTTCCTCCTCTTTTAGGTCTTCCTCCTCTTTTATGTCTTCCTCCTCTTTTAGGTCTTCCTCTTCTTTTAGGTCTTCCTCTTCTTTTAGGTCTTCCTCCTCTTTTAGGTCTTCCTCCTCTTTTAGGTCTTCCTCTTCTTTTATGTCTTCCTCCTCTTTTATGTCTTCCTCCTCTTTTAGGTCTTCCTCCTCTTTTAGGTCTTCCTCTTCTTTTAGGTCTTCCTCTTCTTTAATGTCTTCCTCTCGTTTTAGGTCTTCCTCTTCTTTTATGTCTTCCTCTCGTTTTAGGTCTTCCTCCTCTTTTAGGTCTTCTTCCTCTTTTAGGTCTTACTCTTCTTTTATGTCTTCCTCCTCCCTTAGGTCTTCTCTTCTTTTAGGTCTTCCTCCTCTTTTAGGTCTTCCCCTTCTTTTAGGTCTTCCTCTTCTTTTAGGTCTTCCTCTTCTTTTAGGTCTTCCTCTTCTTTTAGGTCTTCCTCTTATTTTATGTCTTCTCCTTCTTTTACGTCTTCCTCCTCTTTTAGGTCTTCCTCCTCTTTTAGGTCTTCCTCCTCTTTTATGTCTTCCTCTCGTTTTAAGTCTTCCTCTTCTTTTATGTCTTCCTCTTCTTTTAGGTCTTCCTCCTCTTTTAGGTCTTCTCTTCTTTTAGGTCTTCCTCTTCTTTTAGGTCTTCCTCTTCTTTTAGGTCTTCCTCGTCTTTTAGGTATTCCTCTTCTTTTAGGTCTTCCTCTTCTTTTATGTCTTCTTCTTCTTTTACGTCTTCCTCTTGTTTTAGGTCTTCCTCTTCTTTTATGTCTTCCTCTCGTTTTAGGTCTTCCTCCTCTTTTAGGTCTTCCTCTCGTTTTAGGTCTTCCTCTTCTTTTATGTCTTCCTCCTCTTTTAGGTCTTCCTCCTCTTTTATGTCTTCCTCCTCTTTTAGGTCTTCCTCCTCTTTTAGGTCTTCCTCTTCTTTTATGTCTTCCTCCTCTTTTATGTCTTCCTCCTCTTTTAGGTCTTCCTCCTCTTTTAGGTCTTCCTCTTCTTTTATGTCTTCCTCCTCTTTTAGGTCTTCCTCTTCTTTTATGTCTTCCTCTCGTTTTAGGTCTTCCTCTTCTTTTATGTCTTCCTCTCGTTTTAGGTCTTCCTCCTCTTTTAGGTCTTATTCCTCTTTTAGGTCTTACTCTTCTTTTATGTCTTCCTCCTCCCTTAGGTCTTCTCTTCTTTTAGGTCTTCCTCCTCTTTTAGGTCTTCCCCTTCTTTTAGGTCTTCCTCTTCTTGTAGGTCTTCCTCTTCTTTTATGTCTTCCTCTCGTTTTAGGTCTTCCTTCTCTTTTAGGTCTTCCTCTCGTTTTAGGTCTTCCTCCTCTTTTAGGTCTTCCTCCTCTTTTAGGTCTTCCTCTTCTTTTATGTCTTCCTCCTCTTTTAGGTCTTCCTCTTCTTTTAGGTCTTCCTCCTCTTTTAGGTCTTCCTCCTCTTTTAGGTCTTCCTCTTCTTTTATGTCTTCCTCCTCTTTTAGGTCTTCCTCCTCTTTTAGGTCTTCCTCCTCTTTTAGGTCTTCCTCTTCTTTTATGTCTTCCTCCTCTTTTAGGTCTTCCTCTTCTTTTAGGTCTTCCTCCTCTTTTAGGTCTTCCTCCTCTTTTAGGTCTTCCTCTTATTTTATGTCTTCTCCTTCTTTTACGTCTTCCTCTTGTTTTAGGTCTTCCTCTTCTTTTATGTCTTCCTCTCGTTTTAGGTCTTCCTCCTCTTTTAGGTCTTCCTCTCATTTTAGGTCTTCCTCCTCTTTTAGGTCTTCCTCCTCTTTTAGGTCTTCCTCTTCTTTTATGTCTTCCTACTCTTTTAGGTCTTCCTCTTCTTTTAGGTCTTCCTCCTCTTTTAGGTCTTCCTCTTCTTTTAGGTCTTCCTCTTCTTTTAGGTCTTCCTCCTCTTTTAGGTCTTCCTCCTCTTTTATGTCTTCCTCTCGTTTTAGGTCTTCCTCTTCTTTTATGTCTTCCTCCTCTTTTAGGTCTTCCTCCTGTTTTAGGTCTTCCTCTTCTTTTAGGTCTTCCTCCTCTTTTAGGTCTTCCTCCTCTTTTAGGTCTTCCTCCTCTTTTAGGTCTTCCTCTTCTTTTAGGTCTTCCTCCTCTTTTAGGTCTTCCTCTTCTTTTAGGTCTTCCTCTTCTTTTAGGTCTTCCTCTTCTTTTAGGTATTCCTCTTCTTTTAGGTCTTCCTCTTCTTTTATGTCTTCTTCTTCTTTTACGTCTTCCTCTTGTTTTAGGTCTTCCTCTTCTTTTATGTCTTCCTCTCGTTTTAGGTCTTCCTCCTCTTTTAGGTCTTCCTCTCGTTTTAGGTCTTCCTCTTCTTTTATGTCTTCCTCCTCTTTTAGGTCTTCCTCTTCTTTTATGTCTTCCTCTTCTTTTAGGTCTTCCTCCTCTTTTAGGTCTTCCTCTTCTTTTATGTCTTCCTCTCGTTTTAAGTCTTCCTCTTCTTTTATGTCTTCCTCTTCTTTTAGGTCTTCCTCCTCTTTTAGGTCTTCTCTTCTTTTAGGTCTTCCTCTTCTTTTAGGTCTTCCTCTTCTTTTAGGTCTTCCTCTTCTTTAAGGTATTCCTCTTCTTTTATGTCTTCTTCTTCTTTCACATCTTCCTCTTGTTTTAGGTCTTCCTCTTCTTTTAGGTCTTCCTCTCGTTTTAGGTCTTCCTCCTCTTTTAGGTCTTCCTCTCGTTTTAGGTCTTCCTCTTCTTTTATGTCTTCCTCCTCTTTTAGGTCTTCCTCCTCTTTTATGTCTTCCTCTTCTTTTAGGTCTTCCTCTTCTTTTATGTCTTCCTCCTCTTTTATGTCTTCCTCCTCTTTTAGGTCTTCCTCCTCTTTTATGTCTTCCTCTTCTTTTAGGTCTTCCTCTTCTTTTATGTCTTCCTCCTCTTTTATGTCTTCCTCCTCTTTTAGGTCTTCCTCCTCTTTTAGGTCTTCCTCTTCTTTTAGGTCTTCCTCTTGTTTTAGGTCTTCCTCTTCTTTTATGTCTTCCTCTCGTTTTAGGTCTTCCTCCTCTTTTAGGTCTTCCTCTCGTTTTAGGTCTTCCTCTTCTTTTATGTCTTCCTCCTCTTTTAGGTCTTCCTCTTCTTTTATGTCTTCCTCTTCTTTTAGGTCTTCCTCCTCTTTTAGGTCTTCCTCCTCTTTTATGTCTTCCTCTCGTTTTAAGTCTTCCTCTTCTTTTATGTCTTCCTCTTCTTTTAGGTCTTCTTCTTCTTTTACGTCTTCCTCTTGTTTTAGGTCTTCCTCTTCTTTTATGTCTTCCTCTCGTTTTAGGTCTTCCTCTTCTTTTATGTCTTCCTCCTCTTTTAGGTCTTCCTCTTCTTTTATGTCTTCCTCTTCTTTTAGGTCTTCCTCCTCTTTTAGGTCTTCCTCCTCTTTTATGTCTTCCTCTCGTTTTAAGTCTTCCTCTTCTTTTATGTCTTCCTCTTCTTTTAGGTCTTCCTCCTCTTTTAGGTCTTCTCTTCTTTTATGTCTTCCTCTTCTTTTAGGTCTTCCTCTTCTTTAAGGTATTCCTCTTCTTTTATGTCTTCTTCTTCTTTTACGTCTTCCTCTTGTTTTAGGTCTTCCTCTTCTTTTAGGTCTTCCTCTCGTTTTAGGTCTTCCTCCTCTTTTAGGTCTTCCTCTCGTTTTAGGTCTTCCTCTTCTTTTATGTCTTCCTCCTCTTTAAGGTCTTCCTCCTCTTTTATGTCTTCCTCTTCTTTTATGTCTTCCTCTTCTTTTATGTCTTCCTCCTCTTTTATGTCTTCCTCCTCTTTTAGGTCTTCCTCCTCTTTTAGGTCTTCCTCTTCTTTTATGTCTTCCTCCTCTTTTATGTCTTCCTCCTCTTTTAGGTCTTCCTCCTCTTTTAGGTCTTCCTCTTCTTTTAGGTCTTCCTCTCGTTTTAGGTCTTCCTCTCGTTTTAGGTCTTCCTCCTCTTTTAGGTCTTCTTCCTCTTTTAGGTCTTACTCTTCTTTTATGTCTTCCTCCTCCCTTAGGTCTTCTCTTCTTTTAGGTCTTCCTCCTCTTTTAGGTCTTCCTCTTCTTTTAGGTCTTCCTCTTCTTTTAGGTCTTCCTCTTCTTTTAGGTCTTCCTCTTCTTTTAGGTCTTCCTCTTCTTTTAGGTCTTCCTCTTATTTTATGTCTTCTCCTTCTTTTACGTCTTCCTCTTGTTTTAGGTCTTCCTCTTCTTTTATGTCTTCCTCTCGTTTTAGGTCTTCCTCCTCTTTTAGGTCTTCCTCTCGTTTTAGGTCTTCCTCCTCTTTTAGGTCTTCCTCTTCTTTTATGTCTTCCTCCTCTTTTAGGTCTTCCTCTTCTTTTAGGTCTTCCTCCTCTTTTAGGTTTTCCTCCTCTTTTAGGTCTTCCTCTTCTTTTAGGTCTTCCTCTTCTTTTAGGTCTTCCTCCTCTTTTAGGTCTTCCTCCTCTTTTATGTCTTCCTCTCGTTTTAGGTCTTCCTCTTCTTTTATGTCTTCCTCCTCTTTTAGGTCTTCCTCCTGTTTTAGGTCTTCCTCTTCTTTTAGGTCTTCCTCCTCTTTTATGTCTTCCTCTCGTTTTAGGTCTTCCTCCTCTTTTAGGTCTTCCTCTCGTTTTAGGTCTTCCTCCTCTTTTAGGTCTTCCTCTTCTTTTAGGTCTTCCTCCTCTTTTAGGTCTTCCTCTTCTTTTTGGCCTTCCTCTTCTTTTATGTCTTCCTCCTCTTTTAGGTCTTCCTCCTCTTTTAGGTCTTCCTCTTCTTTTAGGTCTTCCTCTTCTTTTATGTCTTCTTCTTCTTTTATGTCTTCCTCTTATTTTAGGTCTTCCTCCTCTTTTAGGTCTTCCTCCTCTTTTAGGTCTTCCTCTTCTTTTTGGCCTTCCTCTTCTTTTATGTCTTCCTCCTCTTTTAGGTCTTCCTCTTCTTTTATGTCTTCCTCTCGTTTTAGGTCTTCCTCTTCTTTTATGTCTTCCTCTCGTTTTAGGTCTTCCTCCTCTTTTAGGTCTTCTTCCTCTTTTAGGTCTTACTCTTCTTTTATGTCTTCCTCCTCTTTTAGGTCTTCCCCTTCTTTTAGGTCTTTCTCTTCTTTTAGGTCTTCCTCTTCTTTTAGGTCTTCCTCTTCTTTTAGGTCTTCCTCTTCTTTTAGGTCTTCCTCCTCTTTTATGTCTTCCGCTTCTTTTAGGTCTTCCTCTTCTTTTATGTCTTCCTCCTCTTTTATGTATTCCTCCTCTTTTAGGTCTTCCTCCTCTTTTAGGTCTTCTCTTCTTTTAGGTCTTCCCCTTCTTTTAGGTCTTCCCCTTCTTTTAGGTCTTCCTCCTCTTTTAGGTCTTCTCTTCTTTTAGGTCTTCCTCCTCTTTTAGGTCTTCCTCCTCTTTTAGGTCTTCCTCTTCTTTTATGTCTTCCTCCTCTTTTAGGTCTTCCTCCTCTTTTATGTCTTCCTCTCGTTTTAGGTCTTCCTCTTCTTTTATGTCTTCCTCTCGTTTTAGGTCTTCCTCCTCTTTTAGGTCTTCCTCCTCTTTTAGGTCTTCTTCTTCTTTTAGGTCTTCCTCTTCTTTTAGGTCTTCCTCCTCTTTTAGGTCTTCCTCTTCTTTTAGGTCTTCCTCTTCTTTTAGGTCTTCCTCCTCTTTTAGGTCTTCCTCGTCTTTTAGGTCTTCCTCTTCTTTTATGTCTTCCTCTCGTTTTCTTTTATGTCTTCCTCTTCTTTTATGTCTTCCTCCTCTTTTAGGTCTTCCTCTTCTTTTATGTCTTCCTCCTCTTTTAGGTCTTCCTCCTCTTTTAGGTCTTCCTCTTCTTTTATGTCTTCTTCTTCTTTTACGTCTTCCTCTTGTTTTAGGTCTTCCTCTTCTTTTATGTCTTCCTCTCGTTTTAGGTCTTCCTCCTCTTTTAGGTCTTCCTCTCGTTTTAGGTCTTCCTCCTCTTTTAGGTCTTCCTCTTCTTTTAGGTCTTCCTCCTCTTTTATGTCTTCCTCCTCTTTTAGGTCTTCCTCCTCTTTTAGGTCTTCCTCCTCCTCCTCTTTTAGGTCTTCCTCCTCTTTTAGGTCTTCCTCCTCTTTTAGGTCTTCCTCCTCTTTTAGGTCTTTCTCTTCTTTTAGGTCTTCCTCTTCTTTTATGTCTTCCTCATCTTTTAGGTCTTCCTCCTCTTTTAGGTCTTCCTCCTCTTTTATGTCTTCCTCTCGTTTTAGGTCTTCCTCTTCTTTTATGTCTTCCTCCTCTTTTAGGTCTTCCTCCTGTTTTAGGTCTTCCTCCTCTTTTATGTCTACCTCTTCTTTTATGTCTTCCTCCTCTTTTAGGTCTTCCTCCTCTTTTATGTCTTCCTCTTCTTTTAGGTCTTCCTCCTCTTTTATGTCTTCCTCCTCTTTTATGTCTTCCTCCTCTTTTAGGTCTTCTCTTCTTTTAGGTCTTCTTCTTCTTTTATGTCTTCTTCTTCTTTTACGTCTTCCTCTTGTTTTAGGTCTTCCTCTTCTTTTATGTCTTCCTCTCGTTTTAGGTCTTCTTCTTCTTTTACGTATTCCTCTTGTTTTAGGTCTTCATCTTCTTTTATGTCTTCCTCTCGTTTTAGGTCTTCCTCCTCTTTTAGGTCTTCCTCTCGTTTTAGGTCTTCCTCCTCTTTTAGGTCTTCCTCTTCTTTTAGGTCTTCCTCCTCTTTTAGGTCTTCCTCCTCTTTTAGGTCTTCCTCTTCTTTTAGGTCTTCCTCCTCTTTTAGGTCGTCCTCTTCTCTTATGTCTTCCTCTCGTTTTAGGTCTTCCTCCTCTTTTAGTTCTTCTTCCTCTTTTAGGTCTTACTCTTCTTTTATGTCTTCCTCCTCTTTTAGGTCTTCTCTTCTTTTAGGTCTTCCTCCTCTTTTAGGTCTTCCCCTTCTTTTAGGTCTTACTCTTCTTTTATGTCTTCCTCCTCTTTTAGGTCTTCTCTTCTTTTAGGTCTTCCTCCTCTTTTAGGTCTTCCCCTTCTTTTAGGTCTTCCTCTTCTTTTATGTCTTCCTCTCGTTTTAGGTCTTCCTCCTCTTTTAGGTCTTCCTCTCGTTTTAGGTCTTCCTCCTCTTTTATGTCTTCCTCTTCTTTTATGTCTTCCTCCTCTTTTAGGTCTTCCTCTTCTTTTAGGTCTTCCTCCTCTTTTAGGTCTTCCTTCTCTTTTAGGTCTTCCTCTTCTTTTATGTCTTCCTCCTCTTTTAGGTCTTCCTCTTCTTTTAGGTCTTCCTCCTCTTTTATGTCTTCCTCCTCTTTTAGGTCTTCCTCTTCTTTTAGGTCTTCCTCTTCTTTTATGTCTTCCTCCTCTTTTAGGTCTTCCTCCTCTTTTAGGTCTTCCTCCTCTTTTATGTCTTCCTCTCGTTTTAGGTCTTCCTCCTCTTTTATGTCTTCCTCTTCTTTTAGGTCTTCCTCTTCTTTTATGTCTTCCTCCTCTTTTAGGTCTTCCTCCTCTTTTAGGTCTTCCTCCACTTTTAGGTCTTCCTCCTCTTTTAGGTCTTCCTCTTCTTTTAGGTCTTCCTCCTGTTTTATGTCTTCCTCCTCTTTTAGGTCTTCCTCCTCTTTTAGGTCTTCCTCCTCTTTTATGTCTTCCTCCTCTTTTAGGTCTTCCTCTTCTTTTATGTCTTCCTCTCGTTATAGGTCTTCCTCTTCTTTTATGTCTTCCTCTCGTTTTAGGTCTTCCTCCTCTTTTAGGTCTTCCTCCTCTTTTAGGTCTTCCTCCTCTTTTAGGTCTTCCTCTTCTTTTATGTCTTCCTCTCGTTATAGGTCTTCCTCTTCTTTTATGTCTTCCTCTCGTTTTAGGTCTTCCTCTTCTTTTATGTCTTCCTCTTCTTTTAGGTCTTCCTCTTCTTTTAGGTCTTCCTCCTCTTTTAGGTCTTCCTCCTCTTTTATGTCTTCCTCTTCTTTTAGGTCTTCCTCTTCTTTTATGTCTTCCTCCTCTTTTAGGTCTTCCTCCTCTTTTAGGTCTTCCTCCTCTTTTAGGTCTTCCTCTTCTTTTAGGTCTTCCTCTTCTTTTATGTCTTCCTCCTCTTTTAGGTCTTCCTCTTCTTTTAGGTCTTCCTCCTCTTTTAGGTCTTCTCTTCTTTTAGGCCTCCCTCTTCTTTTATGTCTTCCTCCTCTTTTAGGTCTTCCTCCTCTTTTAGGTCTTACTCTTCTTTTATGTCTTCCTCCTCTTTTAGGTCTTCCCCTTCTTTTAGGTCTTCCTCTTCTTTTAGGTCTTCCTCTTCTTTTAGGTCTTCCTCTTCTTTTAGGTCTTCCTCTTCTTTTATGTCTTCTTCTTCTTTTACGTCTTCCTCTTGTTTTATGTCTTCCTCTCGTTTTAGGTCTTCCTCTTCTTTTATGTCTTCCTCCTCTTTTAGGTCTTCCTCCTGTTTTAGGTCTTCCTCCTCTTTTATGTCTTCCTCTTCTTTTATGTCTTCCTCCTCTTTTAGGTCTTCCTCTTCTTTTATGTCTTCCTCCTCTTTTAGGTCTTCCTCCTCTTTTAGGTCTTCCTCTTCTTTTAGGTCTTCCTCCTCTTTTAGGTCTTCCTCTTCTTTTATGTCTTCCTCTCGTTTTAGGTCTTCCTCTTCTTTTATGTCTTCCTCTCGTTTTAGGTCTTCCTCCTCTTTTAGGTCTTCCTCCTCTTTTAGGTCTTCCTCTTCTTTTAGGTCTTCCTCTTCTTTTAGGTCTTCCTCCTCTTTTAGGTCTTCCTCGTCTTTTAGGTCTTCCTCTTCTTTTATGTCTTCCTCTCGTTTTCTTTTATGTCTTCCTCCTCTTTTAGGTCTTCCTCTTCTTTTATGTCTTCCTCTTCTTTTATGTCTTCCTCCTCTTTTAGGTCTTCCTCCTGTTTTAGGTCTTCCTCCTCTTTTATGTCTACCTCTTCTTTTATGTCTTCCTCCTCTTTTAGGTCTTCCTCCTCTTTTATGTCTTCCTCTTCTTTTAGGTCTTCCTCTTCTTTTATGTCTTCCTCCTCTTTTATGTCTTCCTCCTCTTTTAGGTCTTCCTCCTCTTTTAGGTCTTCCTCTTCTTTTATGTCTTCCTCCTCTTTTATGTCTTCCTCCTCTTTTAGGTCTTCCTCTTCTTTTAGGTCTTCCTCTTCTTTTATGTCTTCCTCTCGTTTTAGGTCTTCCTCCACTTTTAGGTCTTCTTCCTCTTTTAGGTCTTACTCTTCTTTTATGTCTTCCTCCTCTTTTAGGTCTTCTCTTCTTTTAGGTCTTCCTCCTCTTTTAGGTCTTCCTCCTCTTTTATGTCTACCTCTTCTTTTATGTCTTCCTCCTCTTTTAGGTCTTCCTCCTCTTTTATGTCTTCCTCTTCTTTTAGGTCTTCCTCTTCTTTTATGTCTTCCTCCTCTTTTAGGTCTTCCTCCTCTTTTAGGTCTTCCTCTTCTTTTATGTCTTCCTCCTCTTTTATGTCTTCCTCCTCTTTTAGGTCTTCCTCTTCTTTTAGGTCTTCCTCTTCTTTTATGTCTTCCTCTCGTTTTAGGTCTTCCTCCACTTTTAGGTCTTCTTCCTCTTTTAGGTCTTACTCTTCTTTTATGTATTCCTCCTCTTTTAGGTCTTCTCTTCTTTTAGGTCTTCCTCCTCTTTTAGGTCTTCCCCTTCTTTTAGGTCTTCCTCTTCTTTTAGGTCTTCCTCTTCTTTTATGTCTTCTTCTTCTTTTACGTCTTCCTCTCGTTTTAGGTCTTCCTCCTCTTTTAGGTCTTCCTCCTCTTTTATGTCTTCCTCCTCTTTTAGGTCTTCCTCCTCTTTTATGTCTTCCTCTTCTTTTAGGTCTTCCTCCTCTTTTAGGTCTTCCTCCTCTTTTAGGTCTTCCTCTTCTTTTAGGTCTTCCTCCTCTTTTAGGTCTTCCTCCTCTTTTAGGTCTTCCTCTTCTTTTAGGTCTTCCTCCTCTTTTAGGTCTTCCTCCTCTTTTAGGTCTTCCTCCTCTTTTAGGTCTTCCTCTTCTTTTAGGTCTTCCTCCTCTTTTAGGTCTTCCTCCTCTTTTAGGTCTTCCTCTTCTTTTATGTCTTCCTCTCGTTTTAGGTCTTCCTCTTCTTTTATGTCTTCCTCTTCTTTTATGTCTTCCTCCTCTTTTAGGTCTTCCTCTTCTTTTAGGTCTTCCTCCTCTTTTAGGTCTTCCTCTTCTTTTATGTCTTCCTCTCGTTTTAGGTCTTCCTCTTCTTTTATGTCTTCCTCCTCTTTTAGGTCTTCCTCTTCTTTTAGGTCTTCCTCCTCTTTTAGGTCTTCTTCTTCTTTTATGTCTTCCTCTTCTTTTAGGTCTTCCTCTTCTTTTAGGTCTTCCTCTTCTTTTATGTGTTCCTCTCGTTTTAGGTCTTCCTCTTCTTTTATGTCTTCCTCCTCTTTTAGGTCTTCCTCTTCTTTTAGGTCTTCCTCCTCTTTTAGGTCTTCCTCTTCTTTTATGTCTTCCTCTCGTTTTAGGTCTTCCTCTTCTTTTATGTCTTCCTCTCGTTTTAGGTCTTCCTCCTCTTTTAGGTCTTCCTCCTCTTTTAGGTCTTCCTCTTCTTTTAGGTCTTCCTCCTCTTTTAGGTCTTCCTCTTCTTTTATGTCTTCCTCCTCTTTTAGGTCTTCCTCCTCTTTTAGGTCTTCCTCTTCTTTTAGGTCTTCCTCTTCTTTTAGGTCTTTCTCCTCTTTTAGGTCTTCCTCTTCTTTTATGTCTTCCTCTCGTTTTAGGTCTTCCTCTTCTTTTATGTCTTCCTCTCGTTTTAGGTCTTCCTCCTCTTTTAGGTCTTCCTCCTCTTTTAGGTCTTCCTCTTCTTTTATGTCTTCCTCATCTTTTAGGTCTTCCTCTTCTTTTAGGTCTTCCTCCTCTTTTAGGTCTTCCTCTTCTTTTAGGCCTTCCTCTTCTTTTATGTCTTCCTCCTCTTTTAGGTCTTCCTCCTCTTTTAAGTCTTCCTCTTCTTTTAGGTCTTCCTCTTCTTTTATGTCTTCCTCCTCTTTTAGGTCTTCCTCTTCTTTTAGGTCTTCCTCCTCTTTTAGGTCTTCCTCTTCTTTTAGGCCTTCCTCTTCTTTTATGTCTTCCTCCTCTTTTATGTCTTCCTCTCGTTTTAGGTCTTCCTCTTCTTTTATGTCTTCCTCCTGTTTTAGGTCTCCCTCCTCTTTTATGTTTTCCTCTTCTTTTATGTCTTCCTCCTCTTTTAGGTCTTCCTCCTCTTTTAGGTCTTCCTCCTCTTTTAGGTCTTCCTCGTCTTTTAGGTCTTCCTCTTCTTTTATGTCTTCCTCTCGTTTTCTTTTATGTCTTCCTCCTCTTTTAGGTCTTCCTCTTCTTTTATGTCTTCCTCTTCTTTTATGTCTTCCTCCTCTTTTAGGTCTTCCTCCTGTTTTAGGTCTTCCTCCTCTTTTATGTCTACCTCTTCTTTTATGTCTTCCTCCTCTTTTAGGTCTTCCTCCTCTTTTATGTCTTCCTCTTCTTTTAGGTCTTCCTCTTCTTTTATGTCTTCCTCCTCTTTTATGTCTTCCTCCTCTTTTAGGTCTTCCTCCTCTTTTAGGTCTTCCTCTTCTTTTATGTCTTCCTCCTCTTTTATGTCTTCCTCCTCTTTTAGGTCTTCCTCTTCTTTTAGGTCTTCCTCTTCTTTTATGTCTTCCTCTCGTTTTAGGTCTTCCTCCACTTTTAGGTCTTCTTCCTCTTTTAGGTCTTACTCTTCTTTTATGTCTTCCTCCTCTTTTAGGTCTTCTCTTCTTTTAGGTCTTCCTCCTCTTTTAGGTCTTCCTCCTCTTTTATGTCTACCTCTTCTTTTATGTCTTCCTCCTCTTTTAGGTCTTCCTCCTCTTTTATGTCTTCCTCTTCTTTTAGGTCTTCCTCTTCTTTTATGTCTTCCTCCTCTTTTAGGTCTTCCTCCTCTTTTAGGTCTTCCTCTTCTTTTATGTCTTCCTCCTCTTTTATGTCTTCCTCCTCTTTTAGGTCTTCCTCTTCTTTTAGGTCTTCCTCTTCTTTTATGTCTTCCTCTCGTTTTAGGTCTTCCTCCACTTTTAGGTCTTCTTCCTCTTTTAGGTCTTACTCTTCTTTTATGTATTCCTCCTCTTTTAGGTCTTCTCTTCTTTTAGGTCTTCCTCCTCTTTTAGGTCTTCCCCTTCTTTTAGGTCTTCCTCTTCTTTTAGGTCTTCCTCCTCTTTTAGGTCTTCCTCTTCTTTTATGTCTTCCTCCTCTTTTAGGTCTTCCTCTTCTTTTAGGTCTTCCTCCTCTTTTATGTCTTCCTCCTCTTTTAGGTCTTCCTCTTCTTTTATGTCTTCCTCCTCTTTTATGTCTTCTTCTTCTTTTACGTCTTCCTCTCGTTTTAGGTCTTCCTCCTCTTTTAGGTCTTCCTCCTCTTTTAGGTCTTCCTCTTCTTTTATGTCTTCCTCCTCTTTTAGGTCTTCCTCTTCTTTTAGGTCTTCCTCCTCTTTTAGGTCTTCCTCCTCTTTTAGGTCTTCCTCCTCTTTTAGGTCTTCCTCTTCTTTTAGGTCTTCCTCTTCTTTTATGTCTTCCTCCTCTTTTAGGTCTTCCTCCTCTTTTAGGTCTTCCTCTTCTTTTAGGTCTTCCTCTTCTTTTATGACTTCCTCTTCTTTTATGTCTTCCTCCTCTTTTAGGTCTTCCTCCTCTTTTATGTCTTCCTCTTCTTTTAGGTCTTCCTCCTCTTTTAGGTCTTCCTCCTCTTTTAGGTCGTCCTCTTCTTTTAGGTCTTCCTCCTCTTTTAGGTCTTCCTCCTCTTTTAGGTCTTCCTCTTCTTTTAGGTCTTCCTCCTCTTTTAGGTCTTCCTCCTCTTTTAGGTCTTCCTCCTCTTTTAGGTCTTCCTCTTCTTTTAGGTCTTCCTCCTCTTTTAGGTCTTCCTCCTCTTTTAGGTCTTCCTCTTCTTTTATGTCTTCCTCTCGTTTTAGGTCTTCCTCTTCTTTTATGTCTTCCTCTTCTTTTATGTCTTCCTCCTCTTTTAGGTCTTCCTCTTCTTTTAGGTCTTCCTCCTCTTTTAGGTCTTCTTCTTCTTTTATGTCTTCCTCTTCTTTTAGGTCTTCCTCTTCTTTTAGGTCTTCCTCTTCTTTTATGTGTTCCTCTCGTTTTAGGTCTTCCTCTTCTTTTATGTCTTCCTCCTCTTTTAGGTCTTCCTCTTCTTTTAGGTCTTCCTCCTCTTTTAGGTCTTCCTCTTCTTTTATGTCTTCTTCTCGTTTTAGGTCTTCCTCTTCTTTTATGTCTTCCTCTCGTTTTAGGTCTTCCTCCTCTTTTAGGTCTTCCTCCTCTTTTAGGTCTTCCTCTTCTTTTAGGTCTTCCTCCTCTTTTAGGTCTTCCTCTTCTTTTATGTCTTCCTCCTCTTTTAGGTCTTCCTCCTCTTTTAGGTCTTCCTCTTCTTTTAGGTCTTCCTCTTCTTTTAGGTCTTCCTCCTCTTTTAGGTCTTCCTCTTCTTTTATGTCTTCCTCTCGTTTTAGGTCTTCCTCTTCTTTTATGTCTTCCTCTCGTTTTAGGTCTTCCTCCTCTTTTAGGTCTTCCTCCTCTTTTAGGTCTTCCTCTTCTTTTATGTCTTCCTCATCTTTTAGGTCTTCCTCTTCTTTTAGGTCTTCCTCCTCTTTTAGGTCTTCCTCTTCTTTTAGGCCTTCCTCTTCTTTTATGTCTTCCTCCTCTTTTAGGTCTTCCTCCTCTTTTAAGTCTTCCTCTTCTTTTAGGTCTTCCTCTTCTTTTATGTCTTCCTCCTCTTTTAGGTCTTCCTCTTCTTTTAGGTCTTCCTCCTCTTTTATGTCTTCCTCTCGTTTTAGGTCTTCCTCTTCTTTTATGTCTTCCTCCTGTTTTAGGTCTCCCTCCTCTTTTATGTCTTCCTCTTCTTTTATGTCTTCCTCCTCTTTTAGGTCTTCCTCTTCTTTTATGTCTTCCTCCTCTTTTAGGTCTTCCTCCTCTTTTAGGTCTTCCTCCTCTTTTAGGTCTTCCTCTTATTTTAGGTCTTCCTCTTCTTTTAGGTCTTCCTCCTCTTTTAGGTCTTCCACTTCTTTTATGTCTTTCTCTCGTTTTAGGTCTTCCTCCTCTTTTAGGTCTTCCTCCTCTTTTAGGTCTTCCTCCTCTTTTAGGTCTTCCTCTTCTTTTAGGTCTTCCTCCTCTTTTAGGTCTTCCTCTTCTTTTATGTCTTCCTCTCGTTTTAGGTCTTCCTCCTCTTTTAGGTCTTCCTCCTCTTTTAGGTCTTCCTCTTCTTTTAGGTCTTCCTCTTCTTTTAGGTCTTCCTCTTCTTTTATGTCTTCCTCTCGTTTTAGGTCTTCCTCCTCTTTTAGGTCTTCCTCCTCTTTTAGGTCTTCCTCCTCTTTTAGGTCTTCCTCTTCTTTTAGGTCTTCCTCTTCTTTTAGGTCTTCCTCCTCTTTTAGGTCTTCCTCCTCTTTTAGGTCTTCCTCTTCTTTTAGGTCTTCCTCTTGTTTTAGGTCTTCCTCTTCTTTTATGTCTTCCTCTCGTTTTAGGTCTTCCTCTTCTTTTATGTCTTCCTCTCGTTTTAGGTCTTCCTCCTCTTTTATGTCTTCCTCCTCTTTTAGGTCTTCCTCTTCTTTTAGGTCTTCCTCCTCTTTTAGGTCTTCCTCTTCTTTTAGGTCTTCCTCTTCTTTTATGTCTTCCTCCTCTTTTAGGTCTTCCTCCTCTTTTAGGTCTTCCTCTTCTTTTAGGTCTTCCTCTTCTTTTATGTCTTCCTCCTCTTTTAGGTCTTCCTCTTCTTTTATGTCTTCCTCTCGTTTTAGGTCTTCCTCCTCTTTTAGGTCTTCCTCTTCTTTTAGGTCTTCCTCCTCTTTTAGGTCTTCCTCTTCTTTTATGTCTTCCTCTCGTTTTAGGTCTTCCTCCTCTTTTAGGTCTTCCTCTTCTTTTAGGTCTTCCTCCTCTTTTAGGCCTTCCTCTTCTTTTAGGTCTTCCTCCTCTTTTATGTCTTCCTCCTCTTTTAGGTCTTCCTCTTCTTTTAGGTCTTCCTCTTCTTTTATGTCTTCCTCTCGTTTTAGGTCTTCCTCCTCTTTTAGGTCTTCCTCCTCTTTTAGGTCTTCTCTTCTTTTAGGTCTTCCTCCTCTTTTAGGTCTTCCTCCTCTTTTATGTCTACCTCTTCTTTTATGTCTTCCTCCTCTTTTAGGTCTTCCTCCTCTTTTATGTCTTCCTCTTCTTTTAGGTCTTCCTCTTCTTTTATGTCTTCCTCCTCTTTTAGGTCTTCCTCCTCTTTTAGGTCTTCCTCTTCTTTTATGTCTTCCTCCTCTTTTATGTCTTCCTCCTCTTTTAGGTCTTCCTCTTCTTTTAGGTCTTCCTCTTCTTTTATGTCTTCCTCTCGTTTTAGGTCTTCCTCCACTTTTAGGTCTTCTTCCTCTTTTAGGTCTTACTCTTCTTTTATGTATTCCTCCTCTTTTAGGTCTTCTCTTCTTTTAGGTCTTCCTCCTCTTTTAGGTCTTCCCCTTCTTTTAGGTCTTCCTCTTCTTTTAGGTCTTCCTCTTCTTTTATGTCTTCCTCCTCTTTTAGGTCTTCCTCTTCTTTTAGGTCTTCCTCCTCTTTTAGGTCTTCCTCCTCTTTTAGGTCTTCCTCCTCTTTTAGGTCTTCCTCTTCTTTTAGGTCTTCCTCTTCTTTTATGTCTTCCTCCTCTTTTAGGTCTTCCTCCTCTTTTAGGTCTTCCTCTTCTTTTAGGTCTTCCTCTTCTTTTATGACTTCCTCTTCTTTTATGTCTTCCTCCTCTTTTAGGTCTTCCTCCTCTTTTATGTCTTCCTCTTCTTTTAGGTCTTCCTCCTCTTTTAGGTCTTCCTCCTCTTTTAGGTCGTCCTCTTCTTTTAGGTCTTCCTCCTCTTTTAGGTCTTCCTCCTCTTTTAGGTCTTCCTCTTCTTTTAGGTCTTCCTCCTCTTTTAGGTCTTCCTCCTCTTTTAGGTCTTCCTCTTCTTTTATGTCTTCCTCTCGTTTTAGGTCTTCCTCTTCTTTTATGTCTTCCTCTTCTTTTATGTCTTCCTCCTCTTTTAGGTCTTCCTCTTCTTTTAGGTCTTCCTCCTCTTTTAGGTCTTCTTCTTCTTTTATGTCTTCCTCTTCTTTTAGGTCTTCCTCTTCTTTTAGGTCTTCCTCTTCTTTTATGTGTTCCTCTCGTTTTAGGTCTTCCTCTTCTTTTATGTCTTCCTCCTCTTTTAGGTCTTCCTCTTCTTTTAGGTCTTCCTCCTCTTTTAGGTCTTCCTCTTCTTTTATGTCTTCCTCTCGTTTTAGGTCTTCCTCTTCTTTTATGTCTTCCTCTCGTTTTAGGTCTTCCTCCTCTTTTAGGTCTTCCTCCTCTTTTAGGTCTTCCTCTTCTTTTAGGTCTTCCTCCTCTTTTAGGTCTTCCTCTTCTTTTATGTCTTCCTCCTCTTTTAGGTCTTCCTCCTCTTTTAGGTCTTCCTCTTCTTTTAGGTCTTCCTCTTCTTTTAGGTCTTCCTCCTCTTTTAGGTCTTCCTCTTCTTTTATGTCTTCCTCTCGTTTTAGGTCTTCCTCTTCTTTTATGTCTTCCTCTCGTTTTAGGTCTTCCTCCTCTTTTAGGTCTTCCTCCTCTTTTAGGTCTTCCTCTTCTTTTATGTCTTCCTCATCTTTTAGGTCTTCCTCTTCTTTTAGGTCTTCCTCCTCTTTTAGGTCTTCCTCTTCTTTTAGGCCTTCCTCTTCTTTTATGTCTTCCTCCTCTTTTAGGTCTTCCTCCTCTTTTAAGTCTTCCTCTTCTTTTAGGTCTTCCTCTTCTTTTATGTCTTCCTCCTCTTTTAGGTCTTCCTCCTCTTTTAAGTCTTCCTCTTCTTTTAGGTCTTCCTCCTCTTTTATGTCTTCCTCTCGTTTTAGGTCTTCCTCTTCTTTTATGTCTTCCTCCTGTTTTAGGTCTCCCTCCTCTTTTATGTCTTCCTCTTCTTTTATGTCTTCCTCCTCTTTTAGGTCTTCCTCTTCTTTTATGTCTTCCTCCTCTTTTAGGTCTTCCTCCTCTTTTAGGTCTTCCTCCTCTTTTAGGTCTTCCTCTTATTTTAGGTCTTCCTCTTCTTTTAGGTCTTCCTCCTCTTTTAGGTCTTCCACTTCTTTTATGTCTTTCTCTCGTTTTAGGTCTTCCTCCTCTTTTAGGTCTTCCTCCTCTTTTAGGTCTTCCTCCTCTTTTAGGTCTTCCTCTTCTTTTAGGTCTTCCTCCTCTTTTAGGTCTTCCTCTTCTTTTATGTCTTCCTCTCGTTTTAGGTCTTCCTCCTCTTTTAGGTCTTCCTCCTCTTTTAGGTCTTCCTCTTCTTTTAGGTCTTCCTCTTCTTTTATGTCTTCCTCTCGTTTTAGGTCTTCCTCCTCTTTTAGGTCTTCCTCCTCTTTTAGGTCTTCCTCCTCTTTTAGGTCTTCCTCTTCTTTTAGGTCTTCCTCTTCTTTTAGGTCTTCCTCCTCTTTTAGGTCTTCCTCCTCTTTTAGGTCTTCCTCTTCTTTTAGGTCTTCCTCTTGTTTTAGGTCTTCCTCTTCTTTTATGTCTTCCTCTCGTTTTAGGTCTTCCTCTTCTTTTATGTCTTCCTCTCGTTTTAGGTCTTCCTCCTCTTTTATGTCTTCCTCCTCTTTTAGGTCTTCCTCTTCTTTTAGGTCTTCCTCCTCTTTTAGGTCTTCCTCTTCTTTTAGGTCTTCCTCTTCTTTTATGTCTTCCTCCTCTTTTAGGTCTTCCTCCTCTTTTAGGTCTTCCTCTTCTTTTAGGTCTTCCTCTTCTTTTATGTCTTCCTCCTCTTTTAGGTCTTCCTCTTCTTTTATGTCTTCCTCTCGTTTTAGGTCTTCCTCCTCTTTTAGGTCTTCCTCCTCTTTTAGGTCTTCCTCTTCTTTTATGTCTTCCTCTCGTTTTAGGTCTTCCTCCTCTTTTAGGTCTTCCTCTTCTTTTAGGTCTTCCTCCTCTTTTAGGCCTTCCTCTTCTTTTATGTCTTCCTCCTTTTTTAGATCTTCCTCCTCTTTTAGGTCTTCCTCTTCTTTTATGTCTTCCTCTTCTTTTATGTCTTCCTCCTCTTTTAGGCCTTCCTCTTCTTTTATGTCTTCCTCCTTTTTTAGATCTTCCTCCTCTTTTAGGTCTTCCTCTTCTTTTATGTCTTCCTCCTCTTTTAGATCTTCCTCCTCTTTTAGGTCTTCCTCTTCTTTTATGTCTTCCTCTTCTTTTATGTCTTCCTCCTCTTTTAGGCCTTCCTCTTCTTTTATGTCTTCCTCCTCTTTTAGATCTTCCTCTTCTTTTATGTCTTCCTCTTCTTTTAGGCCTTCCTCTTCTTTTATGTCTTCCTCCTCTTTTAGATCTTCCTCCTCTTTTAGGTCTTCCTCTTCTTTTATGTCTTCCTCTTCTTTTATGTCTTCCTCCTCTTTTAGGTCTTCCTCCTCTTTTAGGTCTTCCTCCTCTTTTATGTCTTCCTCTCGTTTTAGGTCTTCCTCCTCTTTTAGTTCTTCTTCCTCTTTTAGGTCTTACTCTTCTTTTATGTCTTCCTCCTCTTTTAGGTCTTCTCTTCTTTTAGGTCTTCCTCCTCTTTTAGGTCTTCCTCTTCTTTTAGGTCTTCCTCTTCTTTTAGGTCTTCCTCTTCTTTTAGGTCTTCCTCTTCTTTTAGGTCTTCCTCTTCTTTTAGGTCTTCCTCTTCTTTTATGTCTTCCTCCTCTTTTAGGTCTTCCTCTTCTTTTAGGTCTTCCTCTTCTTTTATGTCTTCTTCTTTTACGTCTTCCTCTTGTTTTAGGTCTTCCTCTTCTTTTATGTCTTCCTCTCGTTTTAGGTCTTCCTCCTCTTTTAGGTCTTCTTCCTCTTTTAGGTCTTACTCTTCTTTTATGTCTTCCTCCTCTTTTAGGTCTTCTCTTCTTTAAGGTCTTCCTCCTCTTTTAGGTCTTCCTCTTCTTTTATGTCTTCCTCTTTTTTAGGTCTTCCTCTTCTTTTAGGTCTTCCTCTTCTTTTAGGTCTTCCTCTTCTTTTATGTCTTCCTCCTCTTTTAGATCTTCCTCTTCTTTTATGTCTTCCTCTTCTTTTAGGCCTTCCTCTTCTTTTATGTCTTCCTCCTCTTTTAGATCTTCCTCCTCTTTTAGGTCTTCCTCTTCTTTTATGTCTTCCTCTTCTTTTATGTCTTCCTCCTCTTTTAGGTCTTCCTCCTCTTTTAGGTCTTCCTCCTCTTTTATGTCTTCCTCTCGTTTTAGGTCTTCCTCCTCTTTTAGTTCTTCTTCCTCTTTTAGGTCTTACTCTTCTTTTATGTCTTCCTCCTCTTTTAGGTCTTCTCTTCTTTTAGGTCTTCCTCCTCTTTTAGGTCTTCCTCTTCTTTTAGGTCTTCCTCTTCTTTTAGGTCTTCCTCTTCTTTTAGGTCTTCCTCTTCTTTTAGGTCTTCCTCTTCTTTTATGTCTTCCTCCTCTTTTAGGTCTTCCTCTTCTTTTAGGTCTTCCTCTTCTTTTATGTCTTCTTCTTCTTTTACGTCTTCCTCTTGTTTTAGGTCTTCCTCTTCTTTTATGTCTTCCTCTCGTTTTAGGTCTTCCTCCTCTTTTAGGTCTTCCTCTTCTTTTAGGTCTTCCTCCTCTTTTAGGTCTTCCTCCTCTTTTAGGTCTTCCTCCTCTTTTATGTCTTCCTCCTCTTTTAGGTCTTCTCTTCTTTTAGGTCTTCCTCCTCTTTTAGGTCTTCCTCCTCTTTTAGGTCTTCCTCTTCTTTTAGGTCTTCCTCTTCTTTTAGGTCTTCCTCTTCTTTTAGGTCTTCCTCTTCTTTTATGTCTTCCTCCTCTTTTAGGTCTTCCTCTTCTTTTAGGTCTTCCTCCTCTTTTAGGTCTTCCTCCTCTTTTAGGTCTTCCTCTTCTTTTATGTCTTCCTCATCTTTTAGGTCTTCCTCTTCTTTTATGTCTTCCTCCTCTTTTAGGTCTTCCTCCTCTTTTAGGTCTTCCTCCTCTTTTATGTCTTCCTCTCGTTTTAGGTCTTCCTCCTCTTTTAGGTCTTCCTCCTCTTTTATGTCTTCCTCTTCTTTTAGGTCTTCCTCTTCTTTTATGTCTTCCTCCTCTTTTAGGTCTTCCTCCTCTTTTAGGTCTTCCTCCTCTTATAGGTCTTCCTCCTCTTTTAGGTCTTCCTCCTCTTTTAGGTCTTCCTCCTCTTTTATGTCTTCCTCTTCTTTTATGTCTTCCTCCTCTTTTATGTCTTCCTCTTCTTTTATGTCTTCTTCTTCTTTTACGTCTTCCTCTCGTTTTAGGTCTTCCTCCTCTTTTAGGTCTTCCTCTCGTTTTAGGTCTTCCTCCTCTTTTAGGTCTTCCTCTTCTTTTAGGTCTTCCTCTTCTTTTATGTCTTCCTCTTCTTTTATGTCTTCCTCCTCTTTTAGGTCTACCTCTTCTTTTAGGTCTTCCTCCTCTTTTAGGTCTTCCTCTTCTTTTTGGCCTTCCTCTTCTTTTATGTCTTCCTCCTCTTTTAGGTCTTCCTCTTCTTTTAGGTCTTCCTTCTCTTTTAGGTCTTCCTCTTCTTTTTGGCCTTCCTCTTCTTTTATGTCTTCCTCCTCTTTTAGGTCTTCCTCCTCTTTTAGGTCTTCCTCTTCTTTTAGGTCTTCCTCTTCTTTTATGTCTTCCTCCTCTTTTAGGTCTTCCTCCTCTTTTAGGTCTTCCTCCTTTTTTATGTCTTCCTCTCGTTTTAGGTCTTCCTCTTCTTTTATGTCTTCCTCCTCTTTGAGGTCTTCCTCCTCTTTTAGGTCTTCCTCCTCTTTTATGTCTTCCTCTCGTTTTAGGTCTTCCTCTTCTTTTATGTCTTCCTCATCTTTTAGGTCTTCCTCCTCTTTTAGGTCTTCCTCCTCTTTTAGGTCTTCCTCTTCTTTTTGGCCTTCCTCTTCTTTTATGTCTTCCTCCTCTTTTATGTCTTCCTCCTCTTTTAGGCCTTCCTCCTGTTTTAGGTCTTCCTCCTCTTTTATGTCTTCCTCTTCTTTTATGTCTTCCTCCTCTTTTATGTCTTCCTCCTCTTTTAGGTCTTCCTCTTCTTTTAGGTCTTCCTCCTCTTTTAGGTCTTCCTCTTCTTTTATGTCTTCTTCTTCTTTTACGTCTTCCTCCTCTTTTATGTCTTCCTCTTCTTTTATGTCTTCCTCCTCTTTTATGTCTTCCTCCTCTTTTAGGTCTTCCTCTTCTTTTAGGTCTTCCTCCTCTTTTAGGTCTTCCTCTTCTTTTATGTCTTCCTCTCGTTTTAGGTCTTCCTCCTCTTTTAGGTCTTCCTCTCGTTTTAGGTCTTCCTCCTCTTTTAGGTCTTCCTCTTCTTTTATGTCTTCCTCCTCTTTTAGGTCTTCCTCCTCTATTATGTCTTCCTCTTCTTTTAGGTCTTCCTCTTCTTTTATGTCTTCCTCCTCTTTTAGGTCTTCCTCTTCTTTTAGGTCTTCCTCCTCTTTTAGGTCTTCCTCTTCTTTTATGTCTTCCTCTCGTTTTAGGTCTTCCTCTTCTTTTATGTCTTCCTCTCGTTTTAGGTCTTCCTCCTCTTTTTGGTCTTCCTCCTCTTTTAGGTCTTCCTCCTCTTTTAGGTCTTCCTCTTCTTTTATGTCTTCCTCTCGTTTTAGGTCTTCCTCTTCTTTTATGTCTTCCTCTCGTTTTAGGTCTTCCTCCTCTTTTAGGTCTTCTTCCTCTTTTAGGTCTTACTCTTCTTTTATGTCTTCCTCCTCTTTTAGGTTTTCTCTTCTTTTAGGTCTTCCTCCTCTTTTAGGTCTTCCCCTTCTTTTAGGTCTTCCTCTTCTTTTAGGTCTTCCTCTTCTTTTAGGTCTTCCTCTTCTTTTAGGTCTTCCTCCTCTTTTAGGTCTTCCTCTTCTTTTATGTCTTCCTCTCGTTTTAGGTCTTCCTCTTCTTTTATGTCTTCCTCTCGTTTTAGGTCTTCCTCCTCTTTTAGGTCTTCTTCCTCTTTTAGGTCTTACTCTTCTTTTATGTCTTCCTCCTCTTTTAGGTTTTCTCTTCTTTTAGGTCTTCCTCTTCTTTTAGGTCTTCCTCCTCTTTTAGGTCTTCCTCCTCTTTTAGGTCTTCCTCTTCTTTTAGGTCTTCCTCTTCTTTTATGTCTTCCTCTTCTTTTAGGTCTTCCTCCTCTTTTAGGTCTTCCTCTTCTTTTTGGCCTTCCTCTTATTTTATGTCTTCTTCTTCTTTTATGTCCTTCTCTTGTTTTAGGTCTTCCTCTTCTTTTATGTCTTCCTCTCGTTTTAGGTCTTCCTCCTCTTTTAGGTCTTCCTCCTCTTTTATGTCTTCCTCCTCTTTTAGGTCTTCCTCTTCTTTTAGGTCTTCCTCCTCTTTTAGGTCTTCTTCTTCTTTTACGTCTTCCTCCTCTTTTATGTCTTCCTCTTCTTTTATGTCTTCCTCCTCTTTTATGTCTTCCTCCTCTTTTAGGTCTTCCTCTTCTTTTAGGTCTTCCTCCTCTTTTAGGTCTTCCTCTTCTTTTAGGTCTTCCTCTTCTTTTATGTCTTCCTCTCGTTTTAGGTCTTCCTCCTCTTTTAGGTCTTCCTCTCGTTTTAGGTCTTCCTCTCGTTTTAGGTCTTCCTCCTCTTTTAGGTCTTCCTCTTCTTTTATGTCTTCCTCCTCTTTTAGGTCTTCCTCCTCTATTATGTCTTCCTCTTCTTTTAGGTCTTCCTCTTCTTTTATGTCTTCCTCCTCTTTTAGGTCTTCCTCTTCTTTTAGGTCTTCCTCCTCTTTTAGGTCTTCCTCTTCTTTTATGTCTTCCTCTCGTTTTAGGTCTTCCTCTTCTTTTATGTCTTCCTCTCGTTTTAGCTCTTCCTCCTCTTTTAGGTCTTCCTCTTCTTTTATGTCTTCCTCTCGTTTTAGGTCTTCCTCTTCTTTTATGTCTTCCTCTCGTTTTAGGTCTTCCTCCTCTTTTAGGTCTTCTTCCTCTTTTAGGTCTTACTCTTCTTTTATGTCTTCCTCCTCTTTTAGGTTTTCTCTTCTTTTAGGTCTTCCTCCTCTTTTAGGTCTTCCCCTTCTTTTAGGTCTTCCTCTTCTTTTAGGTCTTCCTCTTCTTTTATGTCTTCCTCTTCTTTTAGGTCTTCCTCCTCTTTTAGGTCTTCCTCTTCTTTTTGGCCTTCCTCTTATTTTATGTCTTCTTCTTCTTTTATGTCCTTCTCTTGTTTTAGGTCTTCCTCTTCTTTTATGTCTTCCTCTCGTTTTAGGTCTTCCTCCTCTTTTAGGTCTTCCTCCTCTTTTATGTCTTCCTCCTCTTTTAGGTCTTCCTCTTCTTTTAGGTCTTCCTCCTCTTTTAGGTCTTCTTCTTCTTTTACGTCTTCCTCCTCTTTTATGTCTTCCTCTTCTTTTATGTCTTCCTCCTCTTTTATGTCTTCCTCCTCTTTTAGGTCTTCCTCTTCTTTTAGGTCTTCCTCCTCTTTTAGGTCTTCCTCTTCTTTTAGGTCTTCCTCTTCTTTTATGTCTTCCTCTCGTTTTAGGTCTTCCTCCTCTTTTAGGTCTTCCTCTCGTTTTAGGTCTTCCTCCTCTTTTAGGTCTTCCTCTTCTTTTATGTCTTCCTCCTCTTTTAGGTCTTCCTCCTCTATTATGTCTTCCTCTTCTTTTAGGTCTTCCTCTTCTTTTATGTCTTCCTCCTCTTTTAGGTCTTCCTCTTCTTTTAGGTCTTCCTCCTCTTTTAGGTCTTCCTCTTCTTTTATGTCTTCCTCTCGTTTTAGGTCTTCCTCTTCTTTTATGTCTTCCTCTCGTTTTAGCTCTTCCTCCTCTTTTAGGTCTTCCTCTTCTTTTATGTCTTCCTCTCGTTTTAGGTCTTCCTCTTCTTTTATGTCTTCCTCTCGTTTTAGGTCTTCCTCCTCTTTTAGGTCTTCTTCCTCTTTTAGGTCTTACTCTTCTTTTATGTCTTCCTCCTCTTTTAGGTTTTCTCTTCTTTTAGGTCTTCCTCCTCTTTTAGGTCTTCCCCTTCTTTTAGGTCTTCCTCTTCTTTTAGGTCTTCCTCTTCTTTTAGGTCTTCCTCTTCTTTTAGGTCTTCCTCCTCTTTTAGGTCTTCCTCTTCTTTTATGTCTTCCTCTCGTTTTAGGTCTTCCTCTTCTTTTATGTCTTCCTCTCGTTTTAGGTCTTCCTCCTCTTTTAGGTCTTCTTCCTCTTTTAGGTCTTACTCTTCTTTTATGTCTTCCTCCTCTTTTAGGTTTTCTCTTCTTTTAGGTCTTCCTCCTCTTTTAGGTCTTCCTCTTCTTTTAGGTCTTCCTCTTCTTTTAGGTCTTCCTCCTCTTTTAGGCCTTCCTCTTCTTTTATGTCTTCCTCCTTTTTTAGATCTTCCTCCTCTTGTATGTCTTCCTCTTGTTTTAGGTCTTCCTCTTCTTTTATGTCTTCCTCTTCTTTTAGGTCTTCCTCCTCTTGTAGGTCTTCCTCTTCTTTTAGGTCTTCCTCTTCTTTTATGTCTTCCTCTTCTTTTAGGTCTTCCTCCTCTTTTAGGTCTTCCTCTTCTTTTTGGTCTTCCTCTTCTTTTATGTCTTCCTCCTCTTTTACGTCTTCCTCCTCTTTTAGGCCTTCCTCCTGTTTTAGGTCTTCCTCCTCTTTTATGTCTTCCTCTTCTTTTATGTCTTCCTCCTCTTTTATGTCTTCCTCCTCTTTTATGTCTTCCTCCTCTTTTAGGTCTTCCTCCTCTTTTAGGTCTTCCTCCTCTTTTATGTCTTCTTCTTCTTTTACGTCTTCCTCCTCTTTTATGTTTTCCTCTTCTTTTATGTCTTCCTCCTCTTTTATGTCTTCCTCCTCTTTTATGTCTTCCTCCTCTTTTAGGTCTTCCTCTTCTTTTAGGTCTTCCTCTTCTTTTATGTCTTCCTCTCGTTTTAGGTCTTCCTCCTCTTTTAGGTCTTCCTCTCGTTTTAGGTCTTCCTCCTCTTTTAGGTCTTCCTCTTCTTTTAGGTCTTCCTCTTCTTTTATGTCTTCCTCTTCTTTTATGTCTTCCTCCTCTTTTAGGTCTACCTCTTCTTTTAGGTCTTCCTCCTCTTTTAGGTCTTCCTCTTCTTTTTGGCCTTCCTCTTCTTTTATGTCTTACTCCTCTTTTATGTCTTCCTCTCGTTTTAGGTCTTCCTCTTCTTTGATGTCTTCCTCCTCTTTTAGGTCTTCCTCCTGTTTTAGGTCTTCCTCCTCTTTTATGTCTTCCTCTTCTTTTATGTCTTCCTCCTCTTTTATGTCTTCCTCCTCTTTTAGGTCTTTCTCTTCTTTTAGGTCTTCCTCCTCTTTTAGGTCTTCCTCTTCTTTTATGTCTTCCTCCTCTTTTAGGTCTTCCTCCTCTTTTAGGTCTTCTTCCTCCTTTAGGTCTTCCTCTTCTTTTATGTCTTCCTCCTCTTTTAGGTCTTCCTCCTCTTTTATGTCTTCCTCCTCTTTTATGTCTTCCTCCTCTTTTAGGTCTTCTCTTCTTTTAGGTCTTTCTCTTCTTTTAGGTCTTCCTCTTCTTTTAGGTCTTCCTCCTCTTTTAGGTCTCCCTCTTCTTTTAGGTCTTCCTCTTCTTTTAGGTCTTCCTCTTCTTTTAGGTCTTCTTCTTCTTTTACGTCTTCCTCTTGTTTTAGGTCTTCCTCTTCTTTTATGTCTTCCTCCTCTTTTAGGTCTTCCTCCTCTTTTAGGTCTTCCTCTCGTTTTAGGTCTTCCTCCTCTTTTAGGTCTTCCTCTCGTTTTAGGTCTTCCTCCTCTTTTAGGTCTTCCTCTTCTTTTAGGTCTTCCTCCTCTTTTAGGTCTTCCTCCTCTTTTAGGTCTTCCTCTTCTTTTATGTCTTCCTCCTCTTTTAGGTCTTCCTCCTCTTTTATGTCTTCCTCTTCTTTTAGGTCTTCCTCTTCTTTTAGGTCTTCCTCTTCTTTTAGGTCTTCCTCTTCTTTTATGTCTTCCTCCTCTTTTAGGTCTTCCTCCTCTTTTATGTCTTCCTCTTCTTTTAGGTCTTCCTCTTCTTTTAGGTCTTCCTCCTCTTTTAGGTCTTCCTCTTCTTTTATGTCTTCCTCTCGTTTTAGGTCTTCCTCCTCTTTTAGGTCTTCCTCCTCTTTTAGGTCTTCCTCTTCTTTTAGGTCTTCCTCTTCTTTTAGGTCTTCCTCCTCTTTTATGTCTTCCTCTTCTTTTATGTCTTCCTCTCGTTTTAGGTCTTCCTCCTCTTTTAGGTCTTCCTCCTCTTTTAGGTCTTCCTCTTCTTTTAGGTCTTCCTCCTCTTTTAGGCCTTCCTCTTCTTTTATGTCTTCCTCCTCTTTTAGATCTTCCTCCTCTTTTAGGTCTTCCTCTTCTTTTATGTCTTCCTCCTCTTTTAGGCCTTCCTCTTCTTTTATGTCTTCCTCCTCTTTTAGATCTTCCTCTTCTTTTATGTCTTCCTCTTCTTTTAGGCCTTCCTCTTCTTTTATGTCTTCCTCCTCTTTTAGGTCTTCCTCCTGTTTTAGGTCTTCCTCCTCTTTTATGTCTTCCTCTTCTTTTATGTCTTCCTCCTCTTTTAGGTCTTCCTCCTCTATTATGTCTTCCTCTTCTTTTAGGTCTTCCTCTTCTTTTATGTCTTCCTCCTCTTTTAGGTCTTCCTCCTCTTTTAGGTCTTCCTCCTCTTTTAGATCTTCCTCCTCTTTTAGGTCTTCCTCTTCTTTTAGGTCTTCCTCCTCTTTTAGGTCTTCCTCCTTTTTTATGTCTTCCTCTCGTTTTAGGTCTTCCTCTTCTTTTATGTCTTCCTCCTCTTTTAGGTCTTCCTCTTCTTTTAGGTCTTCCTCTTCTTTTAGGTCTTCCTCTTCTTTTAGGTCTTCCTCCTCTTTTAGGTCTTCCTCTTCTTTTATGTCTTCCTCTCGTTTTAGGTCTTCCTCTTCTTTTATGTCTTCCTCTCATTTTAGGTCTTCCTCCTCTTTTAGGTCTTCCTCTTCTTTTATGTCTTCCTCCTCTTTTAGGTCTTCCTCCTCTATTATGTCCTCCTCTTCTTTTAGGTCTTCCTCTTCTTTTATGTCTTCCTCCTCTTTTAGGTCTTCCTCCTCTTTTAGGTCTTCCTCCTCTTTTAGGTCTTCCTCCTCTTCCTCCTCTTTTAGGTCTTCCTCTTCTTTTATGTCTTCCTCTCGTTTTAGGTCTTCCTCTTCTTTTATGTCTTCCTCTCGTTTTAGGTCTTCCTCTTCTTTTAGGTCTTCCTCCTCTTTTAGGTCTTCCTCCTTTTTTATGTCTTCCTCTCGTTTTAGGTCTTCCTCTTCTTTTATGTCTTCCTCCTCTTTTAGGTCTTCCTCTTCTTTTAGGTCTTCCTCTTCTTTTAGGTCTTCCTCTTCTTTTAGGTCTTCCTCCTCTTTTAGGTCTTCCTCTTCTTTTATGTCTTCCTCTCGTTTTAGGTCTTCCTCTTCTTTTATGTCTTCCTCTCATTTTAGGTCTTCCTCCTCTTTTAGGTCTTCTTCCTCTTTTAGGTCTTACTCTTCTTTTATGTCTTCCTCCTCTTTTAGGTCTTCTCTTCTTTTAGGTCTTCCTCTTCTTTTATGTCTTCCTCTCGTTTTAGGTCTTCCTCCTCTTTTAGGTCTTCCTCCTCTTTTAGGTCTTCCTCTTCTTTTATATCTTCCTCCTCTTTTAGGTCTTCCTCTTCTTTTAGGTCTTCCTCCTCTTTTAGGTCTTCCTCCTCTTTTAGGTCTTCCTCCTCTTTTAGGTCTTCCTCTTCTTTTAGGTCTTCTTCTTCTTTTATGTCTTCCTCTCGTTTTAGGTCGTCCTCTTCTTTTATGTCTTCCTCCTCTTTTAGGTCTTCCTCCTCTTTTAGGTCTTCCTCTTCTTTTAGGTCTTCCTCTTCTTTTATGTCTTCTTCTTCTTTTATGTCTTCCTCTCGTTTTAGGTCGTCCTCTTCTTTTATGTCTTCCTCCTCTTTTAGGTCTTCCTCCTCTTTTAGGTCGTCCTCTTCTTTTATGTCTTCCTCCTCTTTTAGGTCTTCCTCTTCTTTTAGGTCTTCCTCTTCTTTTAGGTCTTCCTCCTCTTTTAGGTCTTCCTCTTCTTTTATGTCTTCCTCCTCTTTTAGGTCTTCCTCTTCTTTTAGGTCTTCCTCCTCTTTTAGGTCTTCCTCCTCTTTTAGGTCTTCCTCTCGTTTTAGGTCTTCCTCTTCTTTTAGGTCTTCCTCTTCTTTTATGTCTTCCTCCTCTTTTATGTCTTCCTCTCGTTTTAGGTCTTCCTCCTCTTTTAGGTCTTCCTCCTCTTTTAGGTCTTCCTCTTCTTTTAGGTCTTCCTCCTCTTTTAGGTCTTCCTCTTCTTTTAGGTCTTCCTCCTCTTTTAGGTCTTCCTCTTCTTTTATGTCTTCCTCTCGTTTTAGGTCTTCCTCTTCTTTTATGTCTTCCTCTCGTTTTAGGTCTTCCTCCTCTTTTAGGTCTTCTTCCTCTTTTAGGTCTTACTCTTCTTTTATGTCTTCCTCTTCTTTTAGGTCTTCTCTTCTTTTAGGTCTTCCTCTTCTTTTAGGTCTTCCTCTTCTTTTAGGTCTTCCTCTTCTTTTAGGTATTCCTCTTCTTTTAGGTCTTCCTCTTCTTTTATGTCTTCTTCTTCTTTTACGTCTTCCTCTTGTTTTAGGTCTTCCTCTTCTTTTATGTCTTCCTCTCGTTTTAGGTCTTCCTCCTCTTTTAGGTCTTCCTCTCGTTTTAGGTCTTCCTCTTCTTTTATGTCTTCCTCCTCTTTTATGTCTTCCTCCTCTTTTATGTCTTCCTCTTCTTTTAGGTCTTCCTCTCGTTTTAGGTCTTCCTCTTCTTTTATGTCTTCCTCTTCTTTTATGTCTTCCTCTCGTTTTAGGTCTTCCTCTTCTTTTATGTCTTCCTCCTCTTTTATGTCTTCCTCCTCTTTTAGGTCTTCCTCCTCTTTTATGTCTTCCTCTTCTTTTAGGTCTTCCTCTTCTTTTATGTCTTCCTCCTCTTTTATGTCTTCCTCCTCTTTTATGTCTTCCTCCTCTTTTAGGTCTTCCTCCTCTTTTAGGTCTTCCTCTTCTTTTATGTCTTCCTCCTCTTTTATGTCTTCCTCCTCTTTTAGGTCTTCCTCTTCTTTTAGGTCTTCCTCTTCTTTTAGGTCTTCCTCTTCTTTTAGGTCTTCCTCCTCTTTTAGGTCTTCCTCCTCTTTTATGTCTTCCTCTCGTTTTAAGTCTTCCTCTTCTTTTATGTCTTCCTCTTCTTTTAGGTCTTCCTCCTCTTTTAGGTCTTCTCTTCTTTTAGGTCTTCCTCTTCTTTTAGGTCTTCCTCTTCTTTTAGGTCTTCCTCGTCTTTTAGGTATTCCTCTTCTTTTAGGTCTTCCTCTTCTTTTATGTCTTCTTCTTCTTTTACGTCTTCCTCTTGTTTTAGGTCTTCCTCTTCTTTTATGTCTTCCTCTCGTTTTAGGTCTTCCTCCTCTTTTAGGTCTTCCTCTCGTTTTAGGTCTTCCTCTTCTTTTATGTCTTCCTCCTCTTTTAGGTCTTCCTCCTCTTTTATGTCTTCCTCCTCTTTTATGTCTTCCTCCTCTTTTAGGTCTTCCTCCTCTTTTAGGTCTTCCTCTTCTTTTATGTCTTCCTCCTCTTTTATGTCTTCCTCCTCTTTTAGGTCTTCCTCCTCTTTTAGGTCTTCCTCTTCTTTTATGTCTTCCTCCTCTTTTAGGTCTTCCTCTTCTTTTATGTCTTCCTCTCGTTTTAGGTCTTCCTCTTCTTTTATGTCTTCCTCTCGTTTTAGGTCTTCCTCCTCTTTTAGGTCTTATTCCTCTTTTAGGTCTTACTCTTCTTTTATGTCTTCCTCCTCCCTTAGGTCTTCTCTTCTTTTAGGTCTTCCTCCTCTTTTAGGTCTTCCCCTTCTTTTAGGTCTTCCTCTTCTTGTAGGTCTTCCTCCTCTTTTAGGTCTTCCTTCTCTTTTAGGTCTTCCTCTCGTTTTAGGTCTTCCTCCTCTTTTAGGTCTTCCTCCTCTTTTAGGTCTTCCTCTTCTTTTATGTCTTCCTCCTCTTTTAGGTCTTCCTCTTCTTTTAGGTCTTCCTCCTCTTTTAGGTCTTCCTCCTCTTTTAGGTCTTCCTCTTCTTTTATGTCTTCCTCCTCTTTTAGGTCTTCCTCCTCTTTTAGGTCTTCCTCCTCTTTTAGGTCTTCCTCTTCTTTTATGTCTTCCTCCTCTTTTAGGTCTTCCTCTTCTTTTAGGTCTTCCTCCTCTTTTAGGTCTTCCTCCTCTTTTAGGTCTTCCTCTTATTTTATGTCTTCTCCTTCTTTTACGTCTTCCTCTTGTTTTAGGTCTTCCTCTTCTTTTATGTCTTCCTCTCGTTTTAGGTCTTCCTCCTCTTTTAGGTCTTCCTCTCATTTTAGGTCTTCCTCCTCTTTTAGGTCTTCCTCCTCTTTTAGGTCTTCCTCTTCTTTTATGTCTTCCTACTCTTTTAGGTCTTCCTCTTCTTTTAGGTCTTCCTCCTCTTTTAGGTCTTCCTCTTCTTTTAGGTCTTCCTCTTCTTTTAGGTCTTCCTCCTCTTTTAGGTCTTCCTCCTCTTTTATGTCTTCCTCTCGTTTTAGGTCTTCCTCTTCTTTTATGTCTTCCTCCTCTTTTAGGTCTTCCTCCTGTTTTAGGTCTTCCTCTTCTTTTAGGTCTTCCTCCTCTTTTAGGTCTTCCTCCTCTTTTAGGTCTTCCTCCTCTTTTAGGTCTTCCTCTTCTTTTAGGTCTTCCTCCTCTTTTAGGTCTTCCTCTTCTTTTAGGTCTTCCTCTTCTTTTAGGTCTTCCTCTTCTTTTAGGTATTCCTCTTCTTTTAGGTCTTCCTCTTCTTTTATGTCTTCTTCTTCTTTTACGTCTTCCTCTTGTTTTAGGTCTTCCTCTTCTTTTATGTCTTCCTCTCGTTTTAGGTCTTCCTCCTCTTTTAGGTCTTCCTCTCGTTTTAGGTCTTCCTCTTCTTTTATGTCTTCCTCCTCTTTTAGGTCTTCCTCTTCTTTTATGTCTTCCTCTTCTTTTAGGTCTTCCTCCTCTTTTAGGTCTTCCTCTTCTTTTATGTCTTCCTCTCGTTTTAAGTCTTCCTCTTCTTTTATGTCTTCCTCTTCTTTTAGGTCTTCCTCCTCTTTTAGGTCTTCTCTTCTTTTAGGTCTTCCTCTTCTTTTAGGTCTTCCTCTTCTTTTAGGTCTTCCTCTTCTTTAAGGTATTCCTCTTCTTTTATGTCTTCTTCTTCTTTCACATCTTCCTCTTGTTTTAGGTCTTCCTCTTCTTTTAGGTCTTCCTCTCGTTTTAGGTCTTCCTCCTCTTTTAGGTCTTCCTCTCGTTTTAGGTCTTCCTCTTCTTTTATGTCTTCCTCCTCTTTTAGGTCTTCCTCCTCTTTTATGTCTTCCTCTTCTTTTAGGTCTTCCTCTTCTTTTATGTCTTCCTCCTCTTTTATGTCTTCCTCCTCTTTTAGGTCTTCCTCCTCTTTTAGGTCTTCCTCTTCTTTTAGGTCTTCCTCTTCTTTTAGGTCTTCCTCTTCTTTTATGTCTTCTTCTTCTTTTACGTCTTCCTCTTGTTTTAGGTCTTCCTCTTCTTTTATGTCTTCCTCTCGTTTTAGGTCTTCCTCCTCTTTTAGGTCTTCCTCTCGTTTTAGGTCTTCCTCTTCTTTTATGTCTTCCTCCTCTTTTAGGTCTTCCTCTTCTTTTATGTCTTCCTCTTCTTTTAGGTCTTCCTCCTCTTTTAGGTCTTCCTCCTCTTTTATGTCTTCCTCTCGTTTTAAGTCTTCCTCTTCTTTTATGTCTTCCTCTTCTTTTAGGTCTTCTTCTTCTTTTACGTCTTCCTCTTGTTTTAGGTCTTCCTCTTCTTTTATGTCTTCCTCTCGTTTTAGGTCTTCCTCTTCTTTTATGTCTTCCTCCTCTTTTAGGTCTTCCTCTTCTTTTATGTCTTCCTCTTCTTTTAGGTCTTCCTCCTCTTTTAGGTCTTCCTCCTCTTTTATGTCTTCCTCTCGTTTTAAGTCTTCCTCTTCTTTTATGTCTTCCTCTTCTTTTAGGTCTTCCTCCTCTTTTAGGTCTTCTCTTCTTTTATGTCTTCCTCTTCTTTTAGGTCTTCCTCTTCTTTAAGGTATTCCTCTTCTTTTATGTCTTCTTCTTCTTTTACGTCTTCCTCTTGTTTTAGGTCTTCCTCTTCTTTTAGGTCTTCCTCTCGTTTTAGGTCTTCCTCCTCTTTTAGGTCTTCCTCTCGTTTTAGGTCTTCCTCTTCTTTTATGTCTTCCTCCTCTTTAAGGTCTTCCTCCTCTTTTATGTCTTCCTCTTCTTTTATGTCTTCCTCTTCTTTTATGTCTTCCTCCTCTTTTATGTCTTCCTCCTCTTTTAGGTCTTCCTCCTCTTTTATGTCTTCCTCTTCTTTTATGTCTTCCTCCTCTTTTATGTCTTCCTCCTCTTTTAGGTCTTCCTCCTCTTTTAGGTCTTCCTCTTCTTTTAGGTCTTCCTCTCGTTTTAGGTCTTCCTCTCGTTTTAGGTCTTCCTCCTCTTTTAGGTCTTCTTCCTCTTTTAGGTCTTACTCTTCTTTTATGTCTTCCTCCTCCCTTAGGTCTTCTCTTCTTTTAGGTCTTCCTCCTCTTTTAGGTCTTCCTCTTCTTTTAGGTCTTCCTCTTCTTTTAGGTCTTCCTCTTCTTTTAGGTCTTCCTCTTCTTTTAGGTCTTCCTCTTCTTTTAGGTCTTCCTCTTATTTTATGTCTTCTCCTTCTTTTACGTCTTCCTCTTGTTTTAGGTCTTCCTCTTCTTTTATGTCTTCCTCTCGTTTTAGGTCTTCCTCCTCTTTTAGGTCTTCCTCTTCTTTTATGTCTTCCTCCTCTTTTAGGTCTTCCTCTTCTTTTATGTCTTCCTCCTCTTTTAGGTCTTCCTCTTCTTTTAGGTCTTCCTCCTCTTTTAGGTTTTCCTCCTCTTTTAGGTCTTCCTCTTCTTTTAGGTCTTCCTCTTCTTTTAGGTCTTCCTCCTCTTTTAGGTCTTCCTCCTCTTTTATGTCTTCCTCTCGTTTTAGGTCTTCCTCTTCTTTTATGTCTTCCTCCTCTTTTAGGTCTTCCTCCTGTTTTAGGTCTTCCTCTTCTTTTAGGTCTTCCTCCTCTTTTATGTCTTCCTCTCGTTTTAGGTCTTCCTCTTCTTTTATGTCTTCCTCCTCTTCTAGGTCTTCCTCCTCTTTTAGGTCTTCCTCCTCTTTTAGGTCTTCCTCTTCTTTTAGGTCTTCCTCCTCTTTTAGGTCTTCCTCTTCTTTTATGTCTTCCTCTCGTTTTAGGTCTTCCTCTTCTTTTATGTCTTCCTCTCGTTTTAGGTCTTCCTCCTCTTTTAGGACTTCCTCCTCTTTTAGGTCTTCCTCCTCTTTTAGGTCTTCCTCTTCTTTTAGGTCTTCCTCTTCTTTTAGGTCTTCCTCCTCTTTTAGGTCTTCCTCTTCTTTTAGGTCTTCCTCTTCTTTTATGTCTTCCTCTCGTTTTAGGTCTTCCTCCTCTTTTAGGACTTCCTCCTCTTTTAGGTCTTCCTCCTCTTTTAGGTCTTCCTCTTCTTTTAGGTCTTCCTCCTCTTTTAGGTCTTCCTCTTCTTTTAGGTCTTCCTCTTCTTTTAGGTCTTCCTCTTCTTTTAGGTCTTCCTCTTCTTTTATGTCTTCTTCTTCTTTTACGTCTTCCTCTTGTTTTAGGTCTTCCTCTTCTTTTATGTCTTCCTCTCGTTTTAGGTCTTCCTCCTCTTTTAGGTCTTCCTCTCGTTTTAGGTCTTCCTCTTCTTTTATGTCTTCCTCCTCTTTTAGGTCTTCCTCTTCTTTTATGTCTTCCTCTTCTTTTAGGTCTTCCTCCTCTTTTAGGTCTTCCTCCTCTTTTATGTCTTCCTCTCGTTTTAAGTCTTCCTCTTCTTTTATGTCTTTCTCTTCTTTTAGGTCTTCCTCCTCTTTTAGGTCTTCTCTTCTTTTAGGTCTTCCTCTTCTTTTAGGTCTTCCTCTTCTTTTAGGTCTTCCTCTTCTTTAAGGTATTCCTCTTCTTTTATGTCTTCTTCTTCTTTTACATCTTCCTCTTGTTTTAGGTCTTCCTCTTCTTTTAGGTCTTCCTCTCGTTTTAGGTATTCCTCCTCTTTTAGGTCTTCCTCTCGTTTTAGGTCTTCCTCTTCTTTTATGTCTTCCTCCTCTTTTAGGTCTTCCTCCTCTTTTATGTCTTCCTCCTCTTTTAGGTCTTCCTCCTCTTTTAGGTCTTCCTCTTCTTTTATGTCTTCCTCTTCTTTTATGTCTTCCTCCTCTTTTATGTCTTCCTCCTCTTTTAGGTCTTCCTCCTCTTTTAGGTCTTCCTCTTCTTTTATGTCTTCCTCCTCTTTTATGTCTTCCTCCTCTTTTAGGTCTTCCTCCTCTTTTAGGTCTTCCTCTTCTTTTAGGTCTTCCTCTTCTTTTAGGTCTTCCTCTTCTTTTATGTCTTCTTCTTCTTTTACGTCTTCCTCTTGTTTTAGGTCTTCCTCTTCTTTTATGTCTTCCTCCTCTTTTATGTCTTCCTCCTCTTTTAGGTCTTCCTCCTCTTTTAGGTCTTCCTCCTCTTTTAGGTCTTCCTCTCGTTTTAGGTCTTCCTCTTCTTTTATGTCTTCCTCCTCTTTTAGGTCTTCCTCTTCTTTTAGGTCTTCCTCTTCTTTTATGTCTTCTTCTTCTTTTACGTCTTCCTCTTGTTTTAGGTCTTCCTCCTCTTTTAGGTCTTCCTCCTCTTTTAGGTCTTCCTCTCGTTTTAGGTCTTCCTCTTCTTTTATGTCTTCCTCCTCTTTTAGGTCTTCCTCTTCTTTTAGGTCTTCCTCCTCTTTTAGGTCTTCCTCCTCTTTTATGTCTTCCTCTCGTTTTAAGTCTTCCTCTTCTTTTATGTCTTCCTCTTCTTTTAGGTCTTCTTCTTCTTTTACGTCTTCCTCTTCTTTTAGGTCTTCCTCTTCTTTTATGTCTTCCTCTCGTTTTAGGTCTTCCTCCTCTTTTAGGTCTTCCTCTCGTTTTAGGTCTTCCTCTTCTTTTATGTCTTCCTCCTCTTTTAGGTCTTCCTCTTCTTTTATGTCTTCCTCTTCTTTTAGGTCTTCCTCCTCTTTTAGGTCTTCCTCCTCTTTTATGTCTTCCTCTCGTTTTAAGTCTTCCTCTTCTTTTATGTCTTCCTCTTCTTTTAGGTCTTCCTCCTCTTTTAGGTCTTCTCTTCTTTTAGGTCTTCCTCTTCTTTTAGGTCTTCCTCTTCTTTTAGGTCTTCCTCTTCTTTAAGGTATTCCTCTTCTTTTATGTCTTCTTCTTCTTTTACGTCTTCCTCTTGTTTTAGGTCTTCCTCTTCTTTTAGGTCTTCCTCTCGTTTTAGGTCTTCCTCCTCTTTTAGGTCTTCCTCTCGTTTTAGGTCTTCCTCTTCTTTTATGTCTTCCTCCTCTTTTAGGTCTTCCTCCTCTTTTATGTCTTCCTCTTCTTTTAGGTCTTCCTCTTCTTTTATGTCTTCCTCCTCTTTTATGTCTTCCTCCTCTTTTAGGTCTTCCTCCTCTTTTATGTCTTCCTCCTCTTTTAGGTCTTCCTCCTCTTTTAGGTCTTCCTCTTCTTTTAGGTCTTCCTCTCGTTTTAGGTCTTCCTCCTCTTTTAGGTCTTCTTCCTCTTTTAGGTCTTACTCTTCTTTTATGTCTTCCTCCTCCCTTAGGTCTTCTCTTCTTTTAGGTCTTCCTCCTCTTTTAGGTCTTCCTCTTCTTTTAGGTCTTCCTCTTCTTTTAGGTCTTCCTCTTCTTTTAGGTCTTCCTCTTCTTTTAGGTCTTCCTCTTATTTTATGTCTTCTCCTTCTTTTACGTCTTCCTCTTGTTTTAGGTCTTCCTCTTCTTTTATGTCTTCCTCTCGTTTTAGGTCTTCCTCCTCTTTTAGGTCTTCCTCTCGTTTTAGGTCTTCCTCCTCTTTTAGGTCTTCCTCTTCTTTTATGTCTTCCTCCTCTTTTAGGTCTTCCTCTTCTTTTAGGTCTTCCTCCTCTTTTAGGTCTTCCTCCTCTTTTAGGTCTTCCTCTTCTTTTATGTCTTCCTCCTCTTTTAGGTCTTCCTCCTCTTTTAGGTCTTCCTCTTCTTTTAGGTCTTCCTCTTCTTTTAGGTCTTCCTCCTCTTTTAGGTCTTCCTGCTCTTTTATGTCTTCCTCTCGTTTTAGGTCTTCCTCTTCTTTTATGTCTTCCTCCTCTTTTAGGTCTTCCTCCTGTTTTAGGTCTTCCTCTTCTTTTAGGTCTTCCTCCTCTTTTATGTCTTCCTCTCGTTTTAGGTCTTCCTCTTCTTTTATGTCTTCCTCCTCTTTTAGGTCTTCCTCCTCTTTTAGGTCTTCCTCCTCTTTTAGGTCTTCCTCTTCTTTTAGGTCTTCCTCCTCTTTTAGGTCTTCCTCTTCTTTTATGTCTTCTTCTCGTTTTAGGTCTTCCTCTTCTTTTATGTCTTCCTCTCGTTTTAGGTCTTCCTCCTCTTTTAGGACTTCCTCCTCTTTTAGGTCTTCCTCCTCTTTTAGGTCTTCCTCTTCTTTTAGGTCTTCCTCTTCTTTTAGGTCTTCCTCCTCTTTTAGGTCTTCCTCTTCTTTTAGGTCTTACTCTTCTTTTATGTCTTCCTCCTCCCTTAGGTCTTCTCTTCTTTTAGGTCTTCCTCCTCTTTTAGGTCTTCCTCTTCTTTTAGGTCTTCCTCTTCTTTTAGGTCTTCCTCTTCTTTTAGGTCTTCCTCTTCTTTTAGGTCTTCCTCTTCTTTTAGGTCTTCCTCTTATTTTATGTCTTCTCCTTCTTTTACGTCTTCCTCTTGTTTTAGGTCTTCCTCTTCTTTTATGTCTTCCTCTCGTTTTAGGTCTTCCTCCTCTTTTAGGTCTTCTTCTCGTTTTAGGTCTTCCTCCTCTTTTAGGTCTTCCTCTTCTTTTATGTCTTCCTCCTCTTTTAGGTCTTCCTCTTCTTTTAGGTCTTCCTCCTCTTTTAGGTCTTCCTCCTCTTTTAGGTCTTCCTCTTCTTTTAGGTCTTCCTCCTCTTTTAGGTCTTCCTCCTCTTTTAGGTCTTCCTCTTCTTTTAGGTCTTCCTCTTCTTTTAGGTCTTCCTCCTCTTTTAGGTCTTCCTGCTCTTTTATGTCTTCCTCTCGTTTTAGGTCTTCCTCTTCTTTTATGTCTTCCTCCTCTTTTAGGTCTTCCTCCTGTTTTAGGTCTTCCTCTTCTTTTAGGTCTTCCTCCTCTTTTATGTCTTCCTCTCGTTTTAGGTCTTCCTCTTCTTTTATGTCTTCCTCCTCTTTTAGGTCTTCCTCCTCTTTTAGGTCTTCCTCCTCTTTTAGGTCTTCCTCTTCTTTTAGGTCTTCCTCCTCTTTTAGGTCTTCCTCTTCTTTTATGTCTTCTTCTCGTTTTAGGTCTTCCTCTTCTTTTATGTCTTCCTCTCGTTTTAGGTCTTCCTCCTCTTTTAGGACTTCCTCCTCTTTTAGGTCTTCCTCCTCTTTTAGGTCTTCCTCTTCTTTTAGGTCTTCCTCTTCTTTTAGGTCTTCCTCCTCTTTTAGGTCTTCCTCTTCTTTTAGGTCTTCCTCTTCTTTTATGTCTTCCTCTCGTTTTAGGTCTTCCTCCTCTTTTAGGACTTCCTCTTCTTTTATGTCTTCCTCTTCTTTTAGGTCTTCCTCTTCTTTTAGGTCTTCCTCTTCTTTTAGGTCTTCCTCTTCTTTTAGGTCTTCCTCTTCTTTTATGTCTTCCTCTTCTTTTATGTCTTCCTCTCGTTTTAGGTCTTCCTCTTCTTTTATGTCTTCCTCCTGTTTTAGGTCTTCCTCTTCTTTTAGGTCTTCCTCCTGTTTTAGGTCTTCCTCCTCTTTTAGGTCTTCCTCTTCTTTTAGGTCTTCCTCTTCTTTTATGTCTTCCTCCTCTTTTAGGTCTTCCTCCTCTTTTAGGTCTTCCTCCTCTTTTAGGTCTTTCTCCTCTTTTATGTCTTCCTCTTCTTTTATGTCTTCCTCCTCTTTTAGGTCTTCCTCCTCTTTTATGTCTTCCTCTTCTTTTAGGTCTTCCTCTTCTTTTATGTCTTCCTCCTCTTTTAGGTCTTCCTCCTCTTTTAGGTCTTCCTCCTCTTTTAGGTCTTCCTCCTCTTTTATGTCTTCCTCCTCTTTTATGTCTTCCTCTTCTTTTATGTCTTCCTCCTCTTTTAGGTCTTCCTCCTCTTTTAGGTCTTCCTCTGATGAAACTGATGAAGAAGAAGAAACTGATGAAACTGATGAAGAAGATGAAACTGATGAAACTGATGAAGAAGAAGAAGAAGAAGAAGAAGAAGAAGAAACTGATGAAACTGATGAAGAAGAAGAAACTGATGAAACTGATGAAGAAGATGAAACTGATTAAACTGATGATGAAGAAGAAGAAGAAGAAGAAACTGATGAAGAAGAAGAAACTGATGAAACTGATGAAGAAGAAGAAACTGATGAAACTGATGAAGAAGAAGAAGAAGAAACTGATGAAGAAGAAGAAACTGATGAAACTGATGAAGAAGAAGAAACTGATGAAGAAGAAACTGATGAAACTGATGAAGAAGAAGAAACTGATGAAACTGATGAAGAAGAAGAAGAAGAAACTGATGAAACTGATGAAGAAGATGAAACTGATGAAACTGATGAAGAAGATGAAACTGATGAAGAAGAAGAAGATGAAACTGATGAAGAAGAAGAAGATGAAACTGATGAAACTGATGAAGAAGAAGAAGAACTGATGAAACTGATGAAGAAGAATAAGAAGATGAAACTGATGAAACTGATGAAACTGATGAAGATGAAGAAACTGATGAAACTGATGAAGAAGAAGAAACTGATGAAACTGATGAAGAAGAAGAAGAAGAAGAAGAAACTGATGAAACTGATGAAGAAGAAGAAGAAGAAGAAGAAGAAGAAGAAACTGATGAAACTGATGATGAAGAAGAAACTGATGAAACTGATTAAACTGATGAAGATGAAGAAGAAGAAACTGATGAAACTGATGAAGAAGAAGAAGAAGTAGAAACTGATGAAACTGATGAAGAAGAAGAAGAAGGAGAAAATGATGAAACTGATGAAGAAGAAGAAACTGATGAAACTGATGAAGAAGAAGAAGAAGAAGAAGAAGAAGAAACTGATGAAGAAGAAGAAACTGATGAAACTGATGAAGAAGAAGAAGAAACTGATGAAACTGATGAAGAAGAAGAAGAAGAAACTGATGAAACTGATGAAGAAGAAGAAGAAACTGATGAAACTGATGAAGAAGATGAAACTGATGAAACTGATGAAGAAGAAGAAGAAACTGATGAAACTGATGAAGAAGATGAAACTGATGAAACTGATGATGAAGAAGAAGAAACTGATGAAACTGATGAAGAAGAAGAAACTGATGAAACTGATGAAGAAGAAGAAGAAGAAGAAACTGATGAAACTGATGAAGAAGAAGAAGAAACTGATGAAACTGATGAAGAAGATGAAACTGATGAAACTGATGATGAAGAAGAAGAAACTGATGAAACTGATGAAGAAGAAGAAACTGATGAAACTGATGAAGAAGAAGAAGAAACTGATGAAACTGATGATGAAGAAGAAGAAACTGATGAAACTGATGAAGAAGAGGAAGAAGAAGAAGAAACTGATGAAACTGATGAAGAAGAAGAAGAAGAAGAAACTGATGAAACTGATGAAGAAGAAGAAACTGATGAAGAAGATGAACCTGATGAAACTGATGATGAAGAAGAAACTGATGAAACTGATGAAGAAGAAGAAACTGATGAAGAAGAAGAAACTGATGAAACTGATGAAGAAGAAGAAGAAGAAGAAGCAGAAACTGATGAAACTGATGAAGAAGATGAAACTGATGAAACTGATGAAGAAGATGAAACTGATTAAACTGATGATGAAGAAGAAGAAGAAGAAGAAACTGATGAAGAAGAAGAAACTGATGAAACTGATGAAGAAGAAGAAACTGATGAAACTGATGAAGAAGAAGAAGAAGAAGAAGATGAAACTGATGAAACTGATGAAGATGAAGAAGAAGAAGAAGATGAAACTGATGAAACTGATGAAGATGAAGAAGAAGAAACTGATGAAGAAGAAGAAGAAGAAGAAGATGATGAAACTGATGAAACTGATGAAACTGATGAAGAAGAAGAAACTGATGAAACTGATGAAGAAGAAGAAGAAGAAACTGATGAAACTGATGAAGAAGAAGAAGAAGAAAAAAAAGAAGATGAAACTGATGAAGAAGAAGAAGAAGAAGACACTGATGAAACTGATGAAGAAGAAGAAGATGAAACTGATGAAACTGATGAAGATGAAGAAGAAGAAACTGATGAAACTGATAAAACTGATGTAGAAGAAGAAGAAGAAGAAGAAGAAGAAACTGATGAAACTGATGAAGAAGAAGAAGAAGAAGAAGAAGATGAAACTGATGAAACTGATGAAACTGATGAAGATGAAGAAGAAGAAACTGATGAAACTGATGAAGAAGAAGAAAAAACTGATGAAACTGAAGAAGAAGAAGAAGAAGAAGAAAAAACTGATGAAACTGATGAAGAAGATCAAATCAAATCAAATCAAACTTTATTTATAGAGCGCTTTTCATACAAAATGTAACACAAAGTGCTTTACAGTGCTTAAAAATCATTAAAAATAATAAAAATCGTCCCCACCAGTAAATATACATAAATAACTACAACCCCACCACCCACCACCCGCACACACAGACACATATACGTACAGACAGCCCAGCAGTTAAAAGTCTTAAATAAAAATGGACATAGAGTTGAGTATGTAAGGCTGGGTACAGATGGACCGAAAGAGGAAACATCATCCAAGGAGCCGTCTGCACCAGGAGCAGCCCATCGCCCACAGCCACAGAGCGCCAACCCAGGGGGCCCGGAGTAGGTGTAGGAGAGACGTCCTACCTCCATCCAGGCACCCCCAGGAGAGCGCCCGCACGGCCACAGCCAACCAGCACTCCCGGGGCAGAGGGCTCCCTCAGAGGAACCACTAGGAGAACATAAAAAATAAATGAATAAAATAAATAAAAAATAAATAAATAAATATTTAATAAGAGATACATTAAAAACAGCTAAAACTGTGCGTGAAATAGCACAGGATAAAAGAGGGAAAATAAAGAAATAATAGAACTAAAACCGGTAAATAAGGTTAATATAAGTAAATATTAATTAAAAGCTAAACTAAAAAGGTGGGTCTTGAGCCTGCTCTTAAAAACATGAACGTTCTCTGTGGTCCTGAGCTCCTCCTCAGGTCGTTCCAGAGGCGAGGGCCATAGTATTGGAAAGACGCCTCGCCGTGAGTCTTTCTGTTGACTTTAGGAATAACTAGGAGACCCCTGCCAGAGGAGCGAAGGGGCCGTGAAGGCTCATATGGTAAAATCAATTCTGAAAGATAAGAAGGACCAAGACCATTAAGACATTTAAAAAACATTAAAAGAACTTTAAAATGGATCCTGAAACACACGGGGAGCCAATGCAGCGACTCTAAAACCGGTGTAATGTGGTCCCGCCTCCTGGTCTTCGTCAGGACACGAGCTGCTGAATTTTGTAAAAGTTGTAAACCTGAGATACTCTTTTTGGGAAGACCAGAAAGCAGGGCATTACAGTAGTCGATACGACTGGTGATAAAAGCATGCATTAGCGTCTCCGTGTTGGCCCGAGAGAGAATGGGGCGGACTCTGGCTATGTTCTTTAGATGGTAAAAACCTATCTTTGTGATATTCTTAATGTGTGGAATTAAAGTCAGCTCAGAGTCAAAAATCACACCCAGGTTCTTCACCTGTGAGGAAGGATTAAAAGACAATGACTGTAGTTTGGGTAAAAGTTTCTCTCTCTGGGCCTCAGGACCGATGACTAAAACTTCAGTTTTGTCCTGGTTAAGCTGGAGAAAGTTTTCTGCCATCCAGGATTTGATATCTAAAATGCAGTTAAAAAGTGCATCCATTGGCCTGGTGTCCTCAGGAGACACGGAGATGTACAACTGTGTATCGTCAGCGTAACTATGAAAGTTGACTGATGAAACTGATGAAGAAGATGAAACTGATGAAACTGATGAAGAAGAAGAAGAAGAAGAAGAAGAAGAAGAAGAAGAAACTGATGAAACTGATGAAGAAGAAGAAACTGATGAAACTGATGAAGAAGATGAAACTGATTAAACTGATGATGAAGAAGAAGAAGAAGAAGAAACTGATGAAGAAGAAGAAACTGATGAAACTGATGAAGAAGAAGAAACTGATGAAACTGATGAAGAAGAAGAAGAAGAAACTGATGAAACTGATGAAGAAGAAGAAACTGATGAAACTGATGAAGAAGAAGAAACTGATGAAGAAGAAGAAACTGATGAAACTGATGAAGAAGAAGAAACTGATGAAACTGATGAAGAAGAAGAAGAAGAAACTGATGAAACTGATGAAGAAGATGAAACTGATGAAACTGATGAAGAAGATGAAACTGATGAAGAAGAAGAAGAAGAAGAAGAAGAAGAAGATGAAACTGATGAAGAAGAAGAAGATGAAACTGATGAAACTGATGAAGAAGAAGAACTGATGAAACTGATGAAGAAGAAGAAGAAGAAGATGAAACTGATGAAACTGACGAAACTGATGAAGATGAAGAAACTGATGAAACTGATGAAGAAGAAGAAGAAGAAGAAGAAGAAGAAACTGATGAAACTGATGAAGAAGAAGAAGAAGAAACTGATGAAACTGATGAAACTGATGAAGAAGAAGAAGAAGTAGAAACTGATGAAACTGATGAAGAAGAAGAAACTGATGAAGAAGAAGAAGGAGAAAATGATGAAACTGATGAAGAGGAAGAAACTGATGAAGAAGAAGAAACTGATGAAACTGATGAAGAAGAAGAAGAAGAAACTGATGAAACTAATGAAGAAGAAGAAGAAGAAGAAACTGATGAAACTGATGAAGAAGATGAAACTGATGAAACTGATGATGAAGAAGAAGAAGAAGAAACTGATGAAACTGATGAAGAAGAAGAAACTGATGAAACTGATGAAGAAGATGAAACTGATGAAACTGATGTTGAAGAAGAAGAAACTGATGAAACTGATGAAGAAGAAGAAACTGATGAAACTGATGAAGAAGAAGAAACTGATGAAACTGATGAAGAAGAAGAAGAAGAAGAAACTGATGAAACTGATGAAGAAGATGAAACTGATGATGAAGAAGAAGAAACTGATGAAACTGATGAAGAAGAAGAAGAAACTGATGAAACTGATGATGAAGAAGAAGAAACTGATGAAACTGATGAAGAAGAGGAAGAAGAAGAAGAAACTGATGAAACTGATGAAGAAGAAGAAGAAGAAGAAGAAGAAACTGATGAAACTGATGAAGAAGAAACTGATGAAGAAGATGAAACTGATGAAACTGATGAAGAAGAAGAAGAAGAAGAAGAAACTGATGAAGAAGAAGAAACTGATGAAACTGATGAAGAAGAAGAAACTGATGAAGAAGAAGAAACTGATGAAGAAGAAGAAACTGATGAAACTGATGAAGAAGAAGAAACTGATGAAACTGATGAAGAAGAAGAAGAAACTGATGAAACTGATGAAGAAGAAGAAGAAGAAGCAGAAACTGATGAAACTGATGAAGAAGATGAAACTGATTAAACTGATGATGAAGAAGAAGAAGAAGAAGAAACTGATGAAGAAGAAGAAACTGATGAAACTGATGAAGAAGAAGAAACTGATGAAACTGATGAAGAAGAAGAAGATGAAACTGATGAAACTGATGAAGATGAAGAAGAAGAAACTGATGAAGAAGAAGAAGAAGAAGAAGAAGATGAAACTGATGAAGATGAAGAAGAAGAAACTGATGAAGAAGAAGAAGAAGAAGAAGATGAAACTGATGAAACTGATGAAACTGATGAAGATGAAGAAGAAGAAACTGATGAAACTGATGAAGAAGAAGAAGAAGAAACTGATGAAGAAGAAGAAGAAGAAAAAAAGAAGATGAAACTGATGAAACTGATGAAACTGATGAAACTGATGAAGATGAAGAAGAAGAAACTGATGAAACTGATGAAGAAGAAGAAGAAGAAGAAGATGAAACTGATGAAGAAGAAGAAGAAGAAGAAGACACTGATGAAACTGATGAAGAAGAAGAAGATGAAACTGATGAAACTGATGAAGATGAAGAAACTGATGAAACTGATGAAACTGATGTAGAAGAAGAAGAAGAAGAAGAAGAAGAAGAAGAAACTGATGAAGAAGAAGAAGAAGAAGATGAAACTGATGAAACTGATGAAACTGATGAAGATGAAGAAGAAGAAACTGATGAAACTGATGAAGAAGAAGAAAAAACTGATGAAACTGAAGAAGAAGAAGAAGAAGAAAAAACTGATGAAACTGATGAAGAAGATCAAATCAAATCAAACTTTATTTATAGAGCGCTTTTCATACAAAATGTAACACAAAGTGCTTTACAGTGCTTAAAAATCATTAAAAATAATAAAAATCGTCCCCACCAGTAAATATACATAAATAACTACAACCCCACCACCCACCACCCGCACACACAGACACACAGACACATATACGTACAGACAGCCCAGCAGTTAAAAGTCTTAAATAAAAATGGACATAGAGTTGAGTATGTAAGGCTGGGTACAGATGGACCGAAAGAGGAAACATCATCCAAGGAGCCGTCTGCACCAGGAGCAGCCCATCGCCCACAGCCACAGAGCGCCAACCCAGGGGGCCCGGAGTAGGTGTAGGAGAGACGTCCTACCTCCATCCAGGCACCCCCAGGAGAGCGCCCGCACGGCCACAGCCAACCAGCACTCCCGGGGCAGAGGGCTCCCTCAGAGGAACCACTAGGAGAACATAAAAAATAAATGAATAAAATAAATAAAAAATAAATAAATAAATATTTAATAAGAGATACATTAAAAACAGATAAAACTGTGCGTGAAATAGCACAGGATAAAAGAGGGAAAATAAAGAAATAATAGAACTAAAACCGGTAAATAAGGTTAATATAAGTAAATATTAATTAAAAGCTAAACTAAAAAGGTGGGTCTTGAGCCTGCTCTTAAAAACATGAACGTTCTCTGTGGTCCTGAGCTCCTCCTCAGGTCGTTCCAGAGGCGAGGGCCATAATATTGGAAAGACGCCTCGCCGTGAGTCTTTCTGTTGACTTTAGGAATAACTAGGAGACCCCTGCCAGAGGAGCGAAGGGACCGCGAAGGCTCATATGGTAAAATCAATTCTGAAAGATAAGAAGGACCAAGACCATTAAGACATTTAAAAAACATTAAAAGAACTTTAAAATGGATCCTGAAACACACGGGGAGCCAATGCAGCGACTCTAAAACCGGTGTAATGTGGTCCCGCCTCCTGGTCTTCGTCAGGACACGAGCTGCTGAATTTTGTAAAAGTTGTAAACCTGAGATACTCTTTTTGGGAAGACCAGAAAGCAGGGCATTACAGTAGTCGATACGACTGGTGATAAAAGCATGCATTAGCGTCTCCGTGTTGGCCCGAGAGAGAATGGGGCGGACTCTGGCTATGTTCTTTAGATGGTAAAAACCTATCTTTGTGATATTCTTAATGTGTGGAATTAAAGTCAGCTCAGAGTCAAAAATCACACCCAGGTTCTTCACCTGTGAGGAAGGATTAAAAGACAATGACTGTAGTTTGGGTAAAAGTTTCTCTCTCTGGGCCTCAGGACCGATGACTAAAACTTCAGTTTTGTCCTGGTTAAGCTGGAGAAAGTTTTCTGCCATCCAGGATTTGATATCTAAAATGCAGTTAAAAAGTGCATCCATTGGCCTGGTGTCCTCAGGAGACACGGAGATGTACAACTGTGTATCGTCAGCGTAACTATGAAAGTTGACTGATGAAACTGATGAAGAAGATGAAACTGATGAAACTGATGAAGAAGAAGAAGAAGAAGAAGAAGAAGAAACTGATTAAACTGATGAAGAAGAAGAAACTGATGAAACTGATGAAGAAGATGAAACTGATTAAACTGATGATGAAGAAGAAGAAGAAGAAGAAACTGATGAAGAAGAAGAAACTGATGAAACTGATGAAGAAGAAGAAACTGATGAAACTGATGAAGAAGAAGAAGAAGAAACTGATGAAGAAGAAGAAACTGATGAAACTGATGAAGAAGAAGAAACTGATGAAACTGATGAAGAAGAAGAAACTGATGAAGAAGAAGAAACTGATGAAACTGATGAAGAAGAAGAAACTGATGAAACTGATGAAGAAGAAGAAGAAGAAACTGATGAAACTGATGAAGAAGATGAAACTGATGAAGAAGATGAAACTGATGAAGAAGAAGAAGAAGAAGAAGAAGAAGATGAAACTGATGAAGAAGAAGAAGATGAAACTGATGAAACTGATGAAGAAGAAGAAGAACTGATGAAACTGATGAAGAAGAAGAAGAAGAAGATGAAACTGATGAAACTGACGAAACTGATGAAGATGAAGAAACTGATGAAACTGATGAAGAAGAAGAAGAAGAAGAAGAAGAAACTGATGAAACTGATGAAGAAGAAGAAGAAGAAGAAACTGATGAAACTGATGAAGATGAAGAAGAAGAAACTGATGAAACTGATGAAGAAGAAGAAGAAGTAGAAACTGATGAAACTGATGAAGAAGAAGAAACTGATGAAGAAGAAGAAGAAGAAGGAGAAAATGATGAAACTGATGAAGAGGAAGAAACTGATGAAGAAGAAGAAACTGATGAAACTGATGAAGAAGAAGAAGAAGAAACTGATGAAACTGATGAAGAAGAAGAAGAAGAAACTGATGAAACTGATGAAGAAGATGAAACTGATGAAACTGATGATGAAGAAGAAGAAGAAGAAACTGATGAAACTGATGAAGAAGAAGAAACTGATGAAACTGATGAAGAAGATGAAACTGATGAAACTGATGTTGAAGAAGAAGAAACTGATGAAACTGATGAAGAAGAAGAAACTGATGAAACTGATGAAGAAGAAGAAACTGATGAAACTGATGAAGAAGAAGAAGAAGAAGAAACTGATGAAACTGATGAAGAAGATGAAACTGATGAAACTGATGATGAAGAAGAAGAAACTGATAAAACTGATGAAGAAGAAGAAGAAACTGATGAAACTGATGATGAAGAAGAAGAAACTGATGAAACTGATGAAGAAGAGGAAGAAGAAGAAGAAACTGATGAAACTGATGAAGAAGAAGAAGAAGAAACTGATGAAACTGATGAAGAAGAAGAAACTGATGAAGAAGATGAAACTGATGAAACTGATGAAGAAGAAGAAGAAGAAGAAGAAACTGATGAAGAAGAAGAAACTGATGAAACTGATGAAGAAGAAGAAACTGATGAAACTGATGAAGAAGAAGAAACTGATGAAGAAGAAGAAACTGATGAAACTGATGAAGAAGAAGAAACTGATGAAACTGATGAAGAAGAAGAAGAAACTGATGAAACTGATGAAGAAGAAGAAGAAGCAGAAACTGATGAAACTGATGAAGAAGATGAAACTGATTAAACTGATGATGAAGAAGAAGAAGAAGAAGAAGAAACTGATGAAGAAGAAGAAACTGATGAAACTGATGAAGAAGAAGAAACTGATGAAACTGATGAAGAAGAAGAAGAAGAAGATGAAACTGATGAAACTGATGAAGATGAAGAAGAAGAAACTGATGAAGAAGAAGAAGAAGAAGAAGATGAAACTGATGAAACTGATGAAACTGATGAAGATGAAGAAGAAGAAACTGATGAAACTGATGAAGAAGAAGAAGAAGAAACTGATGAAGAAGAAGAAGAAGAAAAAAAGAAGATGAAATTGATGAAACTGATGAAACTGATGAAGATGAAGAAGAAGAAACTGATGAAACTGATGAAGAAGAAGAAGAAGAAGAAGAAGATGAAACTGATGAAGAAGAAGAAGAAGAAGAAGACACTGATGAAACTGATGAAGAAGAAGAAGATGAAACTGATGAAACTGATGAAGATGAAGAAACTGATGAAACTGATGAAACTGATGTAGAAGAAGAAGAAGAAGAAGAAGAAACTGATGAAACTGATGAAGAAGAAGAAGAAGAAGATGAAACTGATGAAACTGATGAAACTGATGAAACTGATGAAGATGAAGAAGAAGAAACTGATGAAACTGATGAAGAAGAAGAAAAAACTGATGAAACTGAAGAAGAAGAAGAAAAAACTGATGAAACTGATGAAGAAGATCAAATCAAATCAAACTTTATTTATAGAGCGCTTTTCATACAAAATGTAACACAAAGTGCTTTACAGTGCTTAAAAATCATTAAAAATAATAAAAATCGTCCCCACCAGTAAATATACATAAATAACTACAACCCCACCACCCACCACCCGCACACACAGACACACAGACACATATACGTACAGACAGCCCAGCAGTTAAAAGTCTTAAATAAAAATGGACATAGAGTTGAGTATGTAAGGCTGGGTACAGATGGACCGAAAGAGGAAACATCATCCAAGGAGCCGTCTGCACCAGGAGCAGCCCATCGCCCACAGCCACAGAGCGCCAACCCAGGGGGCCCGGAGTAGGTGTAGGAGAGACGTCCTACCTCCATCCAGGCACCCCCAGGAGAGCGCCCGCACGGCCACAGCCAACCAGCACTCCCGGGGCAGAGGGCTCCCTCAGAGGAACCACTAGGAGAACATAAAAAATAAATGAATAAAATAAATAAAAAATAAATAAATAAATATTTAATAAGAGATACATTAAAAACAGCTAAAACTGTGCGTGAAATAGCACAGGATAAAAGAGGGAAAATAAAGAAATAATAGAACTAAAACCGGTAAATAAGGTTAATATAAGTAAATATTAATTAAAAGCTAAACTAAAAAGGTGGGTCTTGAGCCTGCTCTTAAAAACATGAACGTTCTCTGTGGTCCTGAGCTCCTCCTCAGGTCGTTCCAGAGGCGAGGGCCATAGTATTGGAAAGACGCCTCGCCGTGAGTCTTTCTGTTGACTTTAGGAATAACTAGGAGACCCCTGCCAGAGAAGAGCGAAGGGACCGCGAAGGCTCATATGGTAAAATCAATTCTGAAAGATAAGAAGGACCAAGACCATTAAGACATTTAAAAACCATTAAAAGAACTTTAAAATGGATCCTGAAACACACGGGGAGCCAATGCAGCGACTCTAAAACCGGTGTAATGTGGTCCCGCCTCCTGGTCTTCGTCAGGACACGAGCTGCTGAATTTTGTAAAAGTTGTAAACCTGAGATACTCTTTTTGGGAAGACCAGAAAGCAGGGCATTACAGTAGTCGATACGACTGGTGATAAAAGCATGCATGAGCGTCTCCGTGTTGGCCCGAGAGAGAATGGGGCGGACTCTGGCTATGTTCTTTAGATGGTAAAAACCTATCTTTGTGATATTCTTAATGTGTGGAATTAAAGTCAGCTCAGAGTCAAAAATCACACCCAGGTTCTTCACCTGTGAGGAAGGATTAAAAGACAATGACTGTAGTTTGGGTAAAAGTTTCTCTCTCTGGGCCTCAGGACCGATGACTAAAACTTCAGTTTTGTCCTGGTTAAGCTGGAGAAAGTTTTCTGCCATCCAGGATTTGATATCTAAAATGCAGTTAAAAAGTGCATCCATTGGTCTGGTGTCCTCAGGAGACATGGAGATGTACAACTGTGTATCATCAGCGTAACTATGAAAGTTGACTCCATGTCTCCTGATGACATCACCAAGAGGGAGCATATACAGGTTAAAAAGCACTGGGCCTAAAATCGAACCTTGAGGCACACCACATGTAATATTATGGACCTTGGAGGAGCAGGTATCCACACTTACCATGAATGTCCTGTCTGTGAGGTAGGATGTAAACCATTTGTGGACAGCACCAGAGAGGCCGATGTGTTTTAAACAAGTTAAAAGAATAGTATGGTCGACTGTATCAAAGGCAGCGCTCGGATCCAGTAGAACCAACACTGTCAGCCTTTTGGAATCATAATTTAATCTAAAATCGTTTAAGATCTTTAAAAGGGCTGTCTCGGTGCTGTGGTTTACCCTAAAGCCAGACTGAAATTTCTCAAGGACGTTATGTGCATTTATAAAGTCGCTAAGTTGGGTAAAAACAAGTTTTTCTAAGATTTTGCTTAAAAATGGTAAGTTGGATACCGGTCTAAAGTTGTTAAAATCATTACGGTCCAAATTGCTCTTCTTCAGCAGAGGCCTCACCACCGCCCCCTTAAAGGCAGCAGGGAAGACCCCCGTCTGAAGAGAGCAATTCATCATGTGTAAAAGCTCATCTCTAAGAGATCCATAAAACGTTTTAAAAAACGGGGTTGGGACCGGGTCTAAAGGACATGTGGTGGGCCTCACTGAGGAGAAAACTTTATCAAGCATCTCAGCATTAACCTGGACAAAACTGTGCAGTGTTTCCTCTGGAACAAGTAGACAACCAGATGCATTTAAAACCGTGTTACTTTGAGTAGATAAAATATTACATCTGATAGTGTCTATCTTTCCCCTGAAGTGGTCTGCAAACGCCTCGCAAAGGGAGTCACTTGGAGTAAAATTGGTCTTGTTAAAATCAGGATTGATTAGATGTTCTATTGTAGAGAAGAGTACCTTGGGATTGTTTTTATTATTGTTGATCATTTTTGAGAAGTAGTTGTTTCTTGTGTTTCTTACTGTGTTATTGTAGGTTGTTTGTTGTTCACGGAAGATTTGGTAGTTTATGGTAATTTTGTTTTTTCTCCATTTTCTCTCTGCCACCCTGCATTGTCTTTTGAGTTGTTTAATTTCCTCATTCCTCCATGGAGTAATTGGTTTTGTAGGGAGTTTCTTGGATTTTAAAGGAGCGATAGAATCGAGCGCTGCCTTGAGTTTGCTATTAAAATTTTCAAAAATAAAATCACAGGGGGCAGGTAGAACAATAGGAGAATATTTCTCTAAAACATCAATAAAATTTGCAGCCACTTCAGGGGTGAGATGACGTTTCCTCACAGCTCTTACCGAGGACTCCCGCTGGGTAAAACTGGTGATATTAAAAAACACACAGTAATGGTCAGAAACAGCCAAGTCAATGACAGAAGACACAGCTGTGGACAGGCCATACGTGATGACCAGGTCCAGACTGTGTCCTCTGTCGTGAGTTGGCTGCGTGACGTGTTGGGTAAAATCCATATAATTAAGAACATTTAAAAAATCCCTAGCAACAGGGTCTATAAGATTATCTATGTGTAGATTAAAATCACCAGTTAAAAGAATCATATTAAAAGAGCTATGTAAAAGTGATAAAAACTCAGAAAATTCCTTAACAAAAAGAGGGCATTTTTGGGGGGGTCTGTAAATAGTGACACATAAAATGGGGGGATTACTAAAAACAACTGCATGGTGCTCAAAAGTGGGGAATGGATCAAATAAAATAGGTTTGGTGGCAATAGTGTTTGTACATATGGAAGCAGTGCCACCTCCCCTTTTCCCATTCCTTATTGAAAAGGTGCTGCTAAAATTAGGTGGGGGGGCCTCAGCAAGAACCGCGGTCGCATCTGTACCCAGCCAGGTTTCAGTTAAAAATAAACAATCAAGATTATTATCTAAAATCAGGTCATTCACAATAAAAGACTTGTTCTGCAGAGAGCGGACATTTAAAAGAGCCATGTTTATTGTGGTTTGAGATGGATTAGCTGTGGACTGTGGGGGGGCTTTGGGGAGGGGTTTTAAAACGTTAATATGGACAGGATAATTCCTGTCCATATTAACGGGATAATTGCATGGAGGGTTGTGTTGTGTCCGCTCTCTGCTAGTGATGACAGGGATGGTTTGTGAGGGGGGCGTGGAAACAATAGGAGGGGGAGTGTTGGCGGAGGCTGCACCTGCGCGTGATTGACTGGAAGAAGAAGAAGAAGAAGATGAAACTGATGAAACTGATGAAACTGATGAAGATGAAGAAGAAGAAACTGATGAAACTGATGAAGAAGAAGAAGAAGAAGAAGAAGAAGAAACTGATGAAACTGATTAAACTGATGAAACTGATAAAACTGATGAAGAAGAAGAAACTGATGAAACTGATGAAGAAGAAGAAGAAGAAGAAGAAGAAGAAAATGATGAAACTGATGAAGAAGAAGAAGAAGAAACTGATGAAACTGATGAAGAAGAAGAAGAAGAAACTGATGAAACTGATGAAGAAGAAGAAACTGATGAAACTGATGAAGAAGAAGAAACTGATGAAACTGATGAAGAAGAAGAAGAAACTGATGAAACTGATGAAGAAGAAGAAGAAGAAACTGATGAAACTGACGAAGAAGAAGAAGAAACTGATGAAGAAGATGAAACTGATGAAACTGATGATGAAGAAGAAGAAGAAGAAGAAACTGATGAAGAAGAAGAAACTGATGAAACTGATGAAGAAAAAACTGATGAATCTGATGAAACTGATGAAGAAGAAGAAGAAGAAGAAGAAACTGATGAAGAAGAAACTGATGAAACTGATGAAGAAGAAGAAACTGATGATGAAGAAGAAACTGATGAAGAAGAAGAAACTGATGAAACTGATGAAGAAGAAGAAGAAAAAGAAGAAACTGATGAAACTGATGAAGAAGAAGAAGAAACTGATGAAACTGATGAAGAAGAAGAAGAAGAAGAAGAAACTGATGAAGATGAAACTGATGAAACTGATGAAGATGAAACTGATGAAGAAGAAGATGAAACTGATGAAGAAGAAGAAGAAGAAGAAGAGGATGAAACTGATGAAGAAGAAGAAGAAGAAGAAACTGATGAAACTGATGAAGAAGAAGAAGATGAAACTGATGAAACTGATGAAACTGATGAAGATGAAGAAGAAGAAACTGATGAAACTGATGAAACTGATGTAGAAGAAGAAGAAGAAGAAGAAACTGATGAAGAAGAAGAAGAAGAAGAAGATGAAACTGATGAAACTGATGAAGATGAAGAAGAAGAAACTGATGAAACTGATGAAGAAGAAGAAAAAACTGATGAAACTGATGAAGAAGAAGAAGAAGAAAAAACTGATGAAACTGATGAAGAAGAAGAAGAAGAAGAAGAAGATGAAACTGATGAAACTGATGAAACTGATGAAGATGAAGAAGAAGAAACTGATGAAACTGATGAAGAAGAAGAAGAAGAAACTGATGAAACTGATGAAGAAGAAGAAGAAGAAGAAGAAGATGAAACTGATGAAACTGATTAAACTGATGAAACTGATAAAACTGATGAAGAAGAAGAAACTGATGAAACTGATGAAGAAGAAGAAGAAGAAGAAACTGATGAAACTGATGAAGAAGAAGAAGAAACTGATGAAACTGATGAAGAAGAAGAAGAAACTGATTAAACTGATGAAGAAGAAGAAGAAGAAACTGATGAAACTGATGAAGAAGAAGAAGAAACTGATGAAGAAGAAGAAGAAACTGATGAAACTGATGAAGAAGAAGAAGAAGAAACTGATGAAGAAGAAGAAGAAGAAACTGATGAAGAAGAAGAAGAAACTGATGAAGAAGAAGAAGAAACTGATGAAACTGATGAAGAAGAAGAAGAAGAAACTGATGAAGAAGAAGAAGAAACTGATGAAGAAGAAGAAGAAACTGATGAAACTGATGAAGAAGAAGAAGAAACTGATGAAACTGATGAAGAAGAAGAAGAAACTGATGAAACTGATGAAGAAGAAGAAGAAGAAACTGATGAAACTGATGAAGAAGAAGAATAAACTGATGAAACTGATGAAGAAGAAGAAGAAACTGATGAAACTGATGAAGAGGAAGAAGAAACTGATGAAGAAGAAGAAGAAGAAGAAGAAACTGATGAAACTGATGAAGAAGAAGAAGAAACTGATGAAACTGATGAAGAAGAAGAAGAAGAAGAAGAAGAAGAAGAAACTGATGAAGAAGAAGAAGAAGAAGAAGAAACTGATGAAACTGATGAAGAAGAAGAAGAAAAAGAAGAAACTGATGAAACTGATGAAGAAGAAGAAGAAACTGATGAAACTGATGAAGAAGAAGAAGAAGAAGAAACTGATGAAGATGAAACTGATGAAACTGATGAAGATGAAACTGATGAAGAAGAAGAAGAAGAAGAGGATGAAACTGATGAAGAAGAAGAAGAAACTGATGAAACTGATGAAGAAGAAGAAGAAGAAGAAGAAGATGAAACTGATGAAACTGATGAAACTGATGAAGATGAAGAAGAAGAAACTGATGAAACTGATGAAGAAGAAGAAAAAACTGATGAAACTGATGAAGAAGAAGAAGAAGAAAAAACTGATGAAACTGATGAAGAAGAAGAAGAAGAAGAAGATGAAACTGATGAAACTGATGAAGATGAAGAAGAAGAAACTGATGAAACTGATGAAGAAGAAGAAAAAACTGATGAAACTGATGAAGAAGAAGAAGAAGAAAAAACTGATGAAACTGATGAAGAAGAAGAAGAAGAAGAAGAAGAAGAAGAAGATGAAACAGATGAAACTGATGAAGATGAAGAAGAAGAAACTGATGAAACTGATGAAGAAGAAGAAGAAGAAGAAACTGATGAAACTGATGAAGAAGAAGAAGAAGAAGATGAAACTGATGAAACTGATTAAACTGATGAAACTGATAAAACTGATGAAGAAGAAGAAACTGATGAAACTGATGAAGAAGAAGAAGAAACTGATGAAACTGATGAAGAAGAAGAAGAAACTGATGAAGAAGAAGAAGAAACTGATGAAGAAGAAGAGGAAACTGATGAAACTGATTAAGAAGAAGAAGAAACTGATGAAACTGATGAAAAAGAAGAAGAAACTGATGAAACTGATGAAGAAGAAGAATAAACTGATGAAGAAGGGGAAGAAGAAGAAGAAACTGATTAAACTGATGAAGAAGAAGAAGAAACTGATGAAGAAGAAGAAGAAACTGATGAAACTGATGAAGAAGAAGAAACTGATGAAACTGATGAAGAAGAAGAAGAAGAAGATGAAACTGATGAAACTGATGAAAATGAAGAAGAAGAAACTGATGAAGAAGAAGAAGAAGAAGAAGATGATGAAACTGATGAAACTGATGAAACTGATGAAGATGAAGAAGAAGAAACTGATGAAACTGATGAAGAAGAGGAAGAAGAAGAAACTGATGAAACTGATGAAGAAGAAGAAGAAGAAGAAGAAAAAAAAGAAGATGAAACTGATGAAACTGATGAAACTGATGAAGATGAAGAAGAAGAAACTGATGAAACTGATGAAGAAGAAGAATAAACTGATGAAACTGATGAAGAAGAAGAAGAAACTGATGAAACTGATGAAGAAGAAGAAACTGATGAAACTGATGAAGAAGAAGAAACTGATGAAGAAGAAGAAACTGATGAAACTGATGAAGAAGAAGAAACTGATGAAACTGATGAAGAAGAAGAAGAAGAAACTGATGAAACTGATGAAGAAGAAGAAGAAAAAACTGATGAAACTGATGAAACTGATGAAGAAGATGAAACTGATTAAACTGATGATGAAGAAGAAGAAGAAGAAGAAACTGATGAAGAAGAAGAAACTGATGAAACTGATGAAGAAGAAGAAGAAGAAGATGAAACTGATGAAACTGATGAAGATGAAGAAGAAGAAACTGATGAAGAAGAAGAAGAAGAAGATGATGAAACTGATGAAACTGATGAAACTGATGAAGATGAAGAAACTGATGAAACTGATGAAGAAGAAGAAGAAGAAACTGATGAAACTGATGAAGAAGAAGAAGAAACTGATGAAACTGATGAAACTGATGAAGAAGATGAAACTGATTAAACTGATGATGAAGAAGAAGAAGAAGAAGAAACTGATGAAGAAGAAGAAACTGATGAAACTGATGAAGAAGAAGAAGAAGAAGAAGAAGATGAAACTGATGAAACTGATGAAGATGAAGAAGAAGAAACTGATGAAGAAGAAGAAGAAGAAGATGATGAAACTGATGAAACTGATGAAACTGATGAAGATGAAGAAGAAGAAACTGATGAAACTGATGAAGAAGAAGAAGAAGAAGAAACTGATGAAACTGATGAAGAAGAAGAAGAAGAAAAAAAAGAAGATGAAACTGATGAAACTGATGAAACTGATGAAGATGAAGAAGAAGAAGAAACTGATGAAACTGATGAAGAAGAAGAAGAAACTGATGAAACTGATGAAGAAGAAGAAGAAACTGATTAAACTGATGATGAAGAAGAAGAAGAAACTGATGAAACTGATGAAGAAGAAGAAGAAACTGATGAAGAAGAAGAAGAAACTGATGAAACTGATGAAGAAGAAGAAGAAACTGATGAAACTGATGAAAAAGAAGAAGAAACTGATGAAACTGATGAAGAAGAAGAATAAACTGATGAAACTGATGAAGAAGAAGAAGAAACTGATGAAACTGATGAAGAAGAAGAAACTGATGAAACTGATGAAGAAGAAGAAGAAACTGATGAAACTGATGAAGAAGGGGAAGAAGAAGAAACTGATGAAACTGATGAAGAAGAAGAAGAAGAAACTGATGAAGAAGAAGAAGAAACTGATGAAACTGATGAAGAAGAAGAAGAAACTGATGAAACTGATGAAGAAGAAGAAGAAACTGATGAAACTGATGAAGAAGAAGAAGAAACTGATGAAACTGATGAAGAAGAAGAATAAACTGATGAAACTGATGAAGAAGAAGAAGAAACTGATTAAACTGATGAAGAGGAAGAAGAAACTGATGAAGAAGAAGAAGAAGAAGAAGAAACTGATGAAACTGATGAAGAAGAAGAAGAAACTGATGAAACTGATGAAGAAGAAGAAGAAGAAGAAACTGATGAAGAAGAAGAAGAAGAAGAAGAAACTGATGAAACTGATGAAGAAGAAGAAGAAAAAGAAGAAACTGATGAAGAAGAAGAAGAAACTGATGAAACTGATGAAGAAGAAGAAGAAGAAGAAACTGATGAAGATGAAACTGATGAAACTGATGAAGATGAAACTGATGAAGAAGAAGAAGATGAAACTGATGAAGAAGAAGAAGAAGAAGAAGAGGATGAAACTGATGAAGAAGAAGAAGAAACTGATGAAACTGATGAAGAAGAAGAAGAAGAAGAAGATGAAACTGATGAAACTGATGAAACTGATGAAGATGAAGAAGAAGAAACTGATGAAACTGATGAAGAAGAAGAAAAAACTGATGAAACTGATGAAGAAGAAGAAGAAGAAAAAACTGATGAAACTGATGAAGAAGAAGAAGAAGAAGATGATGAAACTGATGAAACTGATGAAGATGAAGAAGAAGAAACTGATGAAACTGATGAAGAAGAAGAAAAAACTGATGAAACTGATGAAGAAGAAGAAGAAGAAAAAACTGATGAAACTGATGAAGAAGAAGAAGAAGAAGATGAAACAGATGAAACTGATGAAGATGAAGAAGAAGAAACTGATGAAACTGATGAAGAAGAAGAAGAAGAAGAAACTGATGAAACTGATGAAGAAGAAGAAGAAGAAGAAGAAGAAGAAGATGAAACTGATGAAACTGATTAAACTGATGAAACTGATAAAACTGATGAAGAAGAAGAAACTGATGAAACTGATGAAGAAGAAGAAGAAACTGATGAAACTGATGAAGAAGAAGAAGAAACTGATGAAGAAGAAGAAGAAACTGATGAAGAAGAAGAGGAAACTGATGAAACTGATGAAGAAGAAGAAGAAACTGATGAAACTGATGAAAAAGAAGAAGAAACTGATGAAACTGATGAAGAAGAAGAATAAACTGATGAAGAAGGGGAAGAAGAAGAAGAAACTGATTAAACTGATGAAGAAGAAGAAGAAACTGATGAAGAAGAAGAAGAAACTGATGAAACTGATGAAGAAGAAGAAACTGATGAAACTGATGAAGAAGAAGAAGATGAAACTGATGAAGATGAAGAAGAAGAAACTGATGAAACTGATGAAGAAGAAGAAGAAGAAGAAGAAACTGATGAAACTGATGAAGAAGAAGAAGAAGAAGAAACTGATGAAGATGAAACTGATGAAACTGATGAAGATGAAACTGATGAAGAAGAAGAAGAAGAAGAGGATGAAACTGATGAAGAAGAAGAAGAAACTGATGAAACTGATGAAGAAGAAGAAGAAGAAGAAGATGAAACTGATGAAACTGATGAAACTGATGAAGATGAAGAAGAAGAAACTGATGAAACTGATGAAGAAGAAGAAAAAACTGATGAAACTGATGAAGAAGAAGAAGAAGAAAAAACTGATGAAACTGATGAAGAAGAAGAAGAAGAAGAAGATGAAACTGATGAAACTGATGAAGATGAAGAAGAAGAAACTGATGAAACTGATGAAGAAGAAGAAAAAACTGATGAAACTGATGAAGAAGAAGAAGAAGAAAAAACTGATGAAACTGATGAAGAAGAAGAAGAAGAAGAAGAAGATGAAACAGATGAAACTGATGAAGATGAAGAAGAAGAAACTGATGAAACTGATGAAGAAGAAGAAGAAGAAGAAACTGATGAAACTGATGAAGAAGAAGAAGAAGAAGATGAAACTGATGAAACTGATTAAACTGATGAAACTGATAAAACTGATGAAGAAGAAGAAACTGATGAAACTGATGAAGAAGAAGAAGAAACTGATGAAACTGATGAAGAAGAAGAAGAAACTGATGAAGAAGAAGAAGAAACTGATGAAGAAGAAGAGGAAACTGATGAAACTGATTAAGAAGAAGAAGAAACTGATGAAACTGATGAAAAAGAAGAAGAAACTGATGAAACTGATGAAGAAGAAGAATAAACTGATGAAGAAGGGGAAGAAGAAGAAGAAACTGATTAAACTGATGAAGAAGAAGAAGAAACTGATGAAGAAGAAGAAGAAACTGATGAAACTGATGAAGAAGAAGAAACTGATGAAACTGATGAAGAAGAAGAAGAAGAAGATGAAACTGATGAAACTGATGAAAATGAAGAAGAAGAAACTGATGAAGAAGAAGAAGAAGAAGAAGATGATGAAACTGATGAAACTGATGAAACTGATGAAGATGAAGAAGAAGAAACTGATGAAACTGATGAAGAAGAGGAAGAAGAAGAAACTGATGAAACTGATGAAGAAGAAGAAGAAGAAGAAGAAAAAAAAGAAGATGAAACTGATGAAACTGATGAAACTGATGAAGATGAAGAAGAAGAAACTGATGAAACTGATGAAGAAGAAGAATAAACTGATGAAACTGATGAAGAAGAAGAAGAAACTGATGAAACTGATGAAGAAGAAGAAACTGATGAAACTGATGAAGAAGAAGAAACTGATGAAGAAGAAGAAACTGATGAAACTGATGAAGAAGAAGAAACTGATGAAACTGATGAAGAAGAAGAAGAAGAAACTGATGAAACTGATGAAGAAGAAGAAGAAAAAACTGATGAAACTGATGAAACTGATGAAGAAGATGAAACTGATTAAACTGATGATGAAGAAGAAGAAGAAGAAGAAACTGATGAAGAAGAAGAAACTGATGAAACTGATGAAGAAGAAGAAGAAGAAGAAGAAGATGAAACTGATGAAACTGATGAAGATGAAGAAGAAGAAACTGATGAAGAAGAAGAAGAAGAAGATGATGAAACTGATGAAACTGATGAAACTGATGAAGATGAAGAAACTGATGAAACTGATGAAGAAGAAGAAACTGATGAAACTGATGAAGAAGAAGAAGAAACTGATGAAACTGATGAAACTGATGAAGAAGATGAAACTGATTAAACTGATGATGAAGAAGAAGAAGAAGAAGAAACTGATGAAGAAGAAGAAACTGATGAAACTGATGAAGAAGAAGAAGAAGAAGAAGAAGATGAAACTGATGAAACTGATGAAGATGAAGAAGAAGAAACTGATGAAGAAGAAGAAGAAGAAGATGATGAAACTGATGAAACTGATGAAACTGATGAAGATGAAGAAGAAGAAACTGATGAAACTGATGAAGAAGAAGAAGAAGAAGAAACTGATGAAACTGATGAAGAAGAAGAAGAAGAAAAAAAAGAAGATGAAACTGATGAAACTGATGAAACTGATGAAGATGAAGAAGAAGAAGAAACTGATGAAACTGATGAAGAAGAAGAAGAAACTGATGAAACTGATGAAGAAGAAGAAGAAACTGATTAAACTGATGATGAAGAAGAAGAAGAAACTGATGAAACTGATGAAGAAGAAGAAGAAACTGATGAAGAAGAAGAAGAAACTGATGAAACTGATGAAGAAGAAGAAGAAACTGATGAAACTGATGAAAAAGAAGAAGAAACTGATGAAACTGATGAAGAAGAAGAATAAACTGATGAAACTGATGAAGAAGAAGAAGAAACTGATGAAACTGATGAAGAAGAAGAAACTGATGAAACTGATGAAGAAGAAGAAGAAACTGATGAAACTGATGAAGAAGGGGAAGAAGAAGAAACTGATGAAACTGATGAAGAAGAAGAAGAAGAAACTGATGAAGAAGAAGAAGAAACTGATGAAACTGATGAAGAAGAAGAAGAAACTGATGAAACTGATGAAGAAGAAGAAGAAACTGATGAAACTGATGAAGAAGAAGAAGAAACTGATGAAACTGATGAAGAAGAAGAATAAACTGATGAAACTGATGAAGAAGAAGAAGAAACTGATTAAACTGATGAAGAGGAAGAAGAAACTGATGAAGAAGAAGAAGAAGAAGAAGAAACTGATGAAACTGATGAAGAAGAAGAAGAAACTGATGAAACTGATGAAGAAGAAGAAGAAGAAGAAGAAACTGATGAAGAAGAAGAAGAAGAAGAAGAAACTGATGAAACTGATGAAGAAGAAGAAGAAAAAGAAGAAACTGATGAAGAAGAAGAAGAAACTGATGAAACTGATGAAGAAGAAGAAGAAGAAGAAACTGATGAAGATGAAACTGATGAAACTGATGAAGATGAAACTGATGAAGAAGAAGAAGATGAAACTGATGAAGAAGAAGAAGAAGAAGAAGAGGATGAAACTGATGAAGAAGAAGAAGAAACTGATGAAACTGATGAAGAAGAAGAAGAAGAAGAAGATGAAACTGATGAAACTGATGAAACTGATGAAGATGAAGAAGAAGAAACTGATGAAACTGATGAAGAAGAAGAAAAAACTGATGAAACTGATGAAGAAGAAGAAGAAGAAAAAACTGATGAAACTGATGAAGAAGAAGAAGAAGAAGATGATGAAACTGATGAAACTGATGAAGATGAAGAAGAAGAAACTGATGAAACTGATGAAGAAGAAGAAAAAACTGATGAAACTGATGAAGAAGAAGAAGAAGAAAAAACTGATGAAACTGATGAAGAAGAAGAAGAAGAAGAAGATGAAACAGATGAAACTGATGAAGATGAAGAAGAAGAAACTGATGAAACTGATGAAGAAGAAGAAGAAGAAGAAACTGATGAAACTGATGAAGAAGAAGAAGAAGATGAAACTGATGAAACTGATTAAACTGATGAAACTGATAAAACTGATGAAGAAGAAGAAACTGATGAAACTGATGAAGAAGAAGAAGAAACTGATGAAACTGATGAAGAAGAAGAAGAAACTGATGAAGAAGAAGAAGAAACTGATGAAGAAGAAGAGGAAACTGATGAAACTGATGAAGAAGAAGAAGAAACTGATGAAACTGATGAAAAAGAAGAAGAAACTGATGAAACTGATGAAGAAGAAGAATAAACTGATGAAGAAGGGGAAGAAGAAGAAGAAACTGATTAAACTGATGAAGAAGAAGAAGAAACTGATGAAGAAGAAGAAGAAACTGATGAAACTGATGAAGAAGAAGAAACTGATGAAACTGATGAAGAAGAAGAAGATGAAACTGATGAAACTGATGAAGATGAAGAAGAAGAAACTGATGAAACTGATGAAGAAGAAGAAGAAGAAGAAGAAACTGATGAAACTGATGAAGAAGAAGAAGAAGAAGAAAAAAAAGAAGATGAAACTGATGAAACTGATGAAACTGATGAAACTGATGAAGATGAAGAAGAAGAAACTGATGAAACTGATGAAGAAGAAGAAGAAGAAGAAGATGAAACTGATGAAGAAGAAGAAGAAGACACTGATGAAACTGATGAAGAAGAAGAAGATGAAACTGATGAAACTGATGAAGATGAAGAAGAAGAAACTGATGAAACTGATGAAACTGATGAAGAAGAAGAAGAAGAAGAAGAAGATGAAACTGATGAAACTGATGAAACTGATGAAGATGAAGAAGAAGAAACTGATGAAACTGATGAAGAAGAAGAAAAAACTGATGAAACTGAAGAAGAAGAAGAAGAAGAAGAAAAAACTGATGAAACTGATGAAGAAGATCAAATCAAATCAAACTTTATTTATAGAGCGCTTTTCATACAAAATGTAACACAAAGTGCTTTACAGTGCTTAAAAATCATTAAAAATAATAAAAATCGTCCCCACCAGTAAATATACATAAATAACTACAACCCCACCACCCACCACCCGCACACACAGACACATATACGTACAGACAGCCCAGCAGTTAAAAGTCTTAAATAAAAATGGACATAGAGTTGAGTATGTAAGGCTGGGTACAGATGGACCGAAAGAGGAAACATCATCCAAGGAGCCGTCTGCACCAGGAGCAGCCCATCGCCCACAGCCACAGAGCGCCAACCCAGGGGGCCCGGAGTAGGTGTAGGAGAGACGTCCTACCTCCATCCAGGCACCCCCAGGAGAGCGCCCGCACGGCCACAGCCAACCAGCACTCCCGGGGCAGAGGGCTCCCTCAGAGGAACCACTAGGAGAACATAAAAAATAAATGAATAAAATAAATAAAAAATAAATAAATAAATATTTAATAAGAGATACATTAAAAACAGCTAAAACTGTGCGTGAAATAGCACAGGATAAAAGAGGGAAAATAAAGAAATAATAGAACTAAAACCGGTAAATAAGGTTAATATAAGTAAATATTAATTAAAAGCTAAACTAAAAAGGTGGGTCTTGAGCCTGCTCTTAAAAACATGAACGTTCTCTGTGGTCCTGAGCTCCTCCTCAGGTCGTTCCAGAGGCGAGGGCCATAGTATTGGAAAGACGCCTCGCCGTGAGTCTTTCTGTTGACTTTAGGAATAACTAGGAGACCCCTGCCAGAGGAGCGAAGGGACCGCGAAGGCTCATATGGTAAAATCAATTCTGAAAGATAAGAAGGACCAAGACCATTAAGACATTTAAAAACCATTAAAAGAACTTTAAAATGGATCCTGAAACACACGGGGAGCCAATGCAGCGACTCTAAAACCGGTGTAATGTGGTCCCGCCTCCTGGTCTTCGTCAGGACACGAGCTGCTGAATTTTGTAAAAGTTGTAAACCTGAGATACTCTTTTTGGGAAGACCAGAAAGCAGGGCATTACAGTAGTCGATACGACTGGTGATAAAAGCATGCATTAGCGTCTCCGTGTTGGCCCGAGAGAGAATGGGGCGGACTCTGGCTATGTTCTTTAGATGGTAAAAACCTATCTTTGTGATATTCTTAATGTGTGGAATTAAAGTCAGCTCAGAGTCAAAAATCACACCCAGGTTCTTCACCTGTGAGGAAGGATTAAAAGACAATGACTGTAGTTTGGGTAAAAGTTTCTCTCTCTGGGCCTCATGACCGATGACTAAAACTTCAGTTTTGTCCTGGTTAAGCTGGAGAAAGTTTTCTGCCATCCAGGATTTGATATCTAAAATGCAGTTAAAAAGTGCATCCATTGGCCTGGTGTCCTCAGGAGACACGGAGATGTACAACTGTGTATCGTCAGCGTAACTATGAAAGTTGACTGATGAAACTGATGAAGAAGATGAAACTGATGAAACTGATGAAGAAGAAGAAGAAGAAGAAGAAACTGATGAAACTGATGAAGAAGAAGAAACTGATGAAACTGATGAAGAAGATGAAACTGATTAAACTGATGATGAAGAAGAAGAAGAAGAAGAAACTGATGAAGAAGAAGAAACTGATGAAACTGATGAAGAAGAAGAAACTGATGAAACTGATGAAGAAGAAGAAGAAGAAGAAGAAGAAACTGATGAAGAAGAAGAAACTGATGAAACTGATGAAGAAGAAGAAACTGATGAAACTGATGAAGAAGAAGAAACTGATGAAACTGATGAAGAAGAAGAAAAAACTGATGAAACTGATGAAGAAGAAGAAGAAGAAAAAACTGATGAAACTGATGAAGAAGAAGAAGAAGAAGAAGAAGAAGAAGATGAAACAGATGAAACTGATGAAACTGATGAAGATGAAGAAGAAGAAACTGATGAAACTGATGAAGAAGAAGAAGAAGAAGAAACTGATGAAACTGATGAAGAAGAAGAAGAAGAAGAAGAAGATGAAACTGATGAAACTGATTAAACTGATGAAACTGATAAAACTGATGAAGAAGAAGAAACTGATGAAACTGATGAAGAAGAAGAAGAAACTGATGAAACTGATGAAGAAGAAGAAGAAACTGATGAAGAAGAAGAAGAAACTGATGAAGAAGAAGAGGAAACTGATGAAACTGATGAAGAAGAAGAAGAAACTGATGAAACTGATGAAAAAGAAGAAGAAACTGATGAAACTGATGAAGAAGAAGAATAAACTGATGAAGAAGGGGAAGAAGAAGAAGAAACTGATTAAACTGATGAAGAAGAAGAAGAAACTGATGAAGAAGAAGAAGAAACTGATGAAACTGATGAAGAAGAAGAAACTGATGAAACTGATGAAGAAGAAGAAGATGAAACTGATGAAACTGATGAAGATGAAGAAGAAGAAACTGATGAAGAAGAAGAAGAAGAAGAAGAAGAAGATGATGAAACTGATGAAACTGATGAAGATGAAGAAGAAGAAACTGATGAAACTGATGAAGAAGAAGAAGAAGAAGAAAAAAAGAAGATGAAACTGATGAAACTGATGAAACTGATGAAACTGATGAAGATGAAGAAGAAGAAACTGATGAAACTGATGAAGAAGAAGAAGAAGAAGAAGATGAAACTGATGAAGAAGAAGAAGAAGAAGACACTGATGAAACTGATGAAGAAGAAGAAGATGAAACTGATGAAACTGATGAAGATGAAGAAGAAGAAACTGATGAAACTGATGAAACTGATGTAGAAGAAGAAGAAGAAGAAGAAGAAGAAACTGATGAAACTGATGAAGAAGAAGAAGAAGAAGAAGAAGAAGAAGATGAAACTGATGAAACTGATGAAACTGATGAAGATGAAGAAGAAGAAACTGATGAAACTGATGAAGAAGAAGAAAAAACTGATGAAACTGAAGAAGAAGAAGAAGAAGAAAAAACTGATGAAACTGATGAAGAAGATCAAATCAAATCAAATCAAACTTTATTTATAGAGCGCTTTTCATACAAAATGTAACACAAAGTGCTTTACAGTGCTTAAAAATCATTAAAAATAATAAAAATCGTCCCCACCAGTAAATATACATAAATAACTACAACCCCACCACCCACCACCCGCACACACAGACACACAGACACATATACGTACAGACAGCCCAGCAGTTAAAAGTCTTAAATAAAAATGGACATAGAGTTGAGTATGTAAGGCTGGGTACAGATGGACCGAAAGAGGAAACATCATCCAAGGAGCCGTCTGCACCAGGAGCAGCCCATCGCCCACAGCCACAGAGCGCCAACCCAGGGGGCCCGGAGTAGGTGTAGGAGAGACGTCCTACCTCCATCCAGGCACCCCCAGGAGAGCGCCCGCACGGCCACAGCCAACCAGCACTCCCGGGGCAGAGGGCTCCCTCAGAGGAACCACTAGGAGAACATAAAAAATAAATGAATAAAATAAATAAAAAATAAATAAATAAATATTTAATAAGAGATACATTAAAAACAGCTAAAACTGTGCGTGAAATAGCACAGGATAAAAGAGGGAAAATAAAGATATAATAGAACTAAAACCGGTAAATAAGGTTAATATAAGTAAATATTAATTAAAAGCTAAACTAAAAAGGTGGGTCTTGAGCCTGCTCTTAAAAACATGAACGTTCTCTGTGGTCCTGAGCTCCTCCTCAGGTCGTTCCAGAGGCGAGGGCCATAGTATTGGAAAGACGCCTCGCCGTGAGTCTTTCTGTTGACTTTAGGAATAACTAGGAGACCCCTGCCAGAGGAGCGAAGGGACCGCGAAGGCTCATATGGTAAAATCAATTCTGAAAGATAAGAAGGACCAAGACCATTAAGACATTTAAAAACCATTAAAAGAACTTTAAAATGGATCCTGAAACACACGGGGAGCCAATGCAGCGACTCTAAAACCGGTGTAATGTGGTCCCGCCTCCTGGTCTTTGTCAGGACACGAGCTGCTGAATTTTGTAAAAGTTGTAAACCTGAGATACTCTTTTTGGGAAGACCAGAAAGCAGGGCATTACAGTAGTCGATACGACTGGTGATAAAAGCATGCATTAGCGTCTCCGTGTTGGCCCGAGAGAGAATGGGGCGGACTCTGGCTATGTTCTTTAGATGGTAAAAACCTATCTTTGTGATATTCTTAATGTGTGGAATTAAAGTCAGCTCAGAGTCAAAAATCACACCCAGGTTCTTCACCTGTGAGGAAGGATTAAAAGACAATGACTGTAGTTTGGGTAAAAGTTTCTCTCTCTGGGCCTCAGGACCGATGACTAAAACTTCAGTTTTGTCCTGGTTAAGCTGGAGAAAGTTTTCTGCCATCCAGGATTTGATATCTAAAATGCAGTTAAAAAGTGCATCCATTGGCCTGGTGTCCTCAGGAGACACGGAGATGTACAACTGTGTATCGTCAGCGTAACTATGAAAGTTGACTGATGAAACTGATGAAGAAGATGAAACTGATGAAACTGATGAAGAAGAAGAAGAAGAAACTGATGAAACTGATGAAGAAGAAGAAACTGATGAAACTGATGAAGAAGATGAAACTGATTAAACTGATGAAGAAGAAGAAGAAGAAGAAGAAACTGATGAAGAAGAAGAAACTGATGAAACTGATGAAGAAGAAGAAACTGATGAAACTGATGAAGAAGAAGAAGAAGAAGAAACTGATGAAGAAGAAGAAACTGATGAAACTGATGAAGAAGAAGAAACTGATTAAACTGATGAAGAAGAAGAAACTGATTAAGAAGAAGAAACTGATGAAACTGATGAAGAAGAAGAAACTGATGAAACTGATGAAGAAGAAGAAACTGATGAAACTGATGAAGAAGATGAAACTGATGAAACTGATGAAGAAGATGAAACTGATGAAGAAGAAGAAGAAGATGAAACTGATGAAGAAGAAGAAGATGAAACTGATGAAACTGATGAAGAAGAAGAAGAAGAACTGATGAAACTGATGAAGAAGAAGAAGATGAAACTGATGAAACTGATGAAACTGATGAAGATGAAGAAACTGATGAAACTGATGAAGAAGAAGAAGAAGAAACTGATGAAACTGATGAAGAAGAAGAAGAAGAAGAAACTGATGAAACTGATGAAACTGATGAAGATGAAGAAGAAGAAACTGATGAAACTGATGAAGAAGAAGAAGTAGAAACTGATGAAACTGATGAAGAAGAAGAAACTGATGAAGAAGAAGAAGAAGAAGAAGGAGAAAATGATGAAACTGATGAAGAGGAAGAAACTGATGAAGAAGAAGAAACTGATGAAACTGATGAAGAAGAAGAAGAAGAAGAAACTGATGAAACTGATGAAGAAGAAGAAGAAACTGATGAAACTGATGAAGAAGATGAAACTGATGAAACTGATGATGAAGAAGAAGAAGAAGAAACTGATGAAACTGATGAAGAAGAAGAAGAAACTGATGAAACTGGTGAAGAAGATGAAACTGATGAAACTGATGATGAAGAAGAAGAAACTGATGAAACTGATGAAGAAGAAGAAACTGATGAAACTGATGAAGAAGAAGAAGAAGAAACTGATGAAACTGATGAAGAAGATGAAACTGATGAAACTGATGATGAAGAAGAAGAAACTGATGAAACTGATGAAGAAGAAGAAACTGATGAAACTGATGAAGAAGAAGAAGAAACTGATGAAACTGATGATGAAGAAGAAGAAACTGATGAAACTGATGAAGAAGAGGAAGAAGAAGAAGAAACTGATGAAACTGATGATGAAGAAGAAGAAGAAGAAACTGATGAAACTGATGAAGAAGAAGAAACTGATGAAGAAGATGAAACTGATGAAACTGATGATGAAGAAGAAACTGATGAAACTGATGAAGAAGAAGAAGAAGAAGAAGAAACTGATGAAGAAGAAGAAACTGATGAAACTGATGAAGAAGAAGAAGCTGATGAAACTGATGAAGAAGAAGAAACTGATGAAGAAGAAGAAACTGATGAAACTGATGAAGAAGAAGAAGAAACTGATTAAACTGATGAAGAAGATGAAACTGATGAAACTGATGAAGAAGATGAAACTGATTAAACTGATGATGAAGAAGAAGAAGAAGAAGAAACTGATGAAGAAGAAGAAACTGATGAAACTGATGAAGAAGAAGAAGAAGATGAAACTGATGAAACTGAAGAAGATGAAGAAGAAGAAACTGATGAAGAAGAAGAAGAAGAAGATGATGAAACTGATGAAACTGATGAAGATGAAGAAGAAGAAACTGATGAAACTGATGAAGAAGAAGAAGAAGAAGAAACTGATGAAACTGATGAAGAAGAAGAAGAAGAAAAAAAAGAAGATGAAACTGATGAAACTGATGAAACTGATGAAGATGAAGAAGAAGAAACTGATGAAACTGATGAAGAAGAAGAAGAAGAAGAAGATGAAACTGATGAAGAAGAAGAAGAAGACACTGATGAAACTGATGAAGAAGAAGAAGATGAAACTGATGAAACTGATGAAGATGAAGAAGAAGAAACTGATGAAACTGATGAAACTGATGTAGAAGAAGAAGAAGAAGAAACTGATGAAACTGATGAAGAAGAAGAAGATGAAACTGATGAAACTGATGAAACTGATGAAGATGAAGAAGAAGAAACTGATGAAACTGATGAAGAAGAAGAAAAAACTGATGAAACTGAAGAAGAAGAAGAAGAAGAAAAAACTGATGAAACTGATGAAGAAGATCAAATCAAATCAAACTTTATTTATAGAGCGCTTTTCATACAAAATGTAACACAAAGTGCTTTACAGTGCTTAAAAATCATTAAAAATAATAAAAATCGTCCCCACCAGTAAATATACATAAATAACTACAACCCCACCACCCACCACCCGCACACACAGACACACAGACACATATACGTACAGACAGCCCAGCAGTTAAAAGTCTTAAATAAAAATGGACATAGAGTTGAGTATGTAAGGCTGGGTACAGATGGACCGAAAGAGGAAACATCATCCAAGGAGCCGTCTGCACCAGGAGCAGCCCATCGCCCACAGCCACAGAGCGCCAACCCAGGGGGCCCGGAGTAGGTGTAGGAGAGACGTCCTACCTCCATCCAGGCACCCCCAGGAGAGCGCCCGCACGGCCACAGCCAACCAGCACTCCCGGGGCAGAGGGCTCCCTCAGAGGAACCACTAGGAGAACATAAAACATAAATGAATAAAATAAATAAAAAATAAATAAATAAATATTTAATAAGAGATACATTAAAAACAGCTAAAACTGTGCGTGAAATAGCACAGGATAAAAGAGGGAAAATAAAGAAATAATAGAACTAAAACCGGTAAATAAGGTTAATATAAGTAAATATTAATTAAAAGCTAAACTAAAAAGGTGGGTCTTGAGCCTGCTCTTAAAAACATGAACGTTCTCTGTGGTCCTGAGCTCCTCCTCAGGTCGTTCCAGAGGCGAGGGCCATAGTATTGGAAAGACGCCTCGCCGTGAGTCTTTCTGTTGACTTTAGGAATAACTAGGAGACCCCTGCCAGAGGAGCGAAGGGACCGCGAAGGCTCATATGGTAAAATCAATTCTGAAAGATAAGAAGGACCAAGACCATTAAGACATTTAAAAACCATTAAAAGAACTTTAAAATGGATCCTGAAACACACGGGGAGCCAATGCAGCGACTCTAAAACCGGTGTAATGTGGTCCCGCCTCCTGGTCTTCGTCAGGACACGAGCTGCTGAATTTTGTAAAAGTTGTAAACCTGAGATACTCTTTTTGGGAAGACCAGAAAGCAGGGCATTACAGTAGTCGATACGACTGGTGATAAAAGCATGCATTAGCGTCTCCGTGTTGGCCCGAGAGAGAATGGGGCGGACTCTGGCTATGTTCTTTAGATGGTAAAAACCTATCTTTGTGATATTCTTAATGTGTGGAATTAAAGTCAGCTCAGAGTCAAAAATCACACCCAGGTTCTTCACCTGTGAGGAAGGATTAAAAGACAATGACTGTAGTTTGGGTAAAAGTTTCTCTCTCTGGGCCTCAGGACCGATGACTAAAACTTCAGTTTTGTCCTGGTTAAGCTGGAGAAAGTTTTCTGCCATCCAGGATTTGATATCTAAAATGCAGTTAAAAAGTGCATCCATTGGCCTGGTGTCCTCAGGAGACACGGAGATGTACAACTGTGTATCGTCAGCGTAACTATGAAAGTTGACTCCATGTCTCCTGATGACATCACCAAGAGGGAGCATATACAGGTTAAAAAGCACTGGGCCTAAAATCGAACCTTGAGGCACACCACATGTAATATTATGGACCTTGGAGGAGCAGGTATCCACACTTACCATGAATGTCCTGTCTGTGAGGTAGGATGTAAACCATTTGTGGACAGCACCAGAGAGGCCGATGTGTTTTAAACGAGTTAAAATAATAGTATGGTCGACTGTATCAAAGGCAGCGCTCGGATCCAGTAGAACCAACACTGTCAGCCTTTTGGAATCATAATTTAATCTAAAATCGTTTAAGATCTTTAAAAGGGCTGTCTCGGTGCTGTGGTTTACCCTAAAGCCAGACTGAAATTTCTCAAGGACGTTATGTGCATTTATAAAGTCGCTAAGTTGGGTAAAAACAAGTTTTTCTAAGATTTTGCTTAAAAATGGTAAGTTGGATACCGGTCTAAAATTGTTAAAATCATTACGGTCCAAATTGCTCTTCTTCAGCAGAGGCCTCACCACCGCCCCCTTAAAGGCAGCAGGGAAGACCCCCGTCTGAAGAGAGCAATTCATCATGTGTAAAAGCTCATCTCTAAGAGATCCATAAAACGTTTTAAAAAACGGGGTTGGGACCGGGTCTAAAGGACATGTGGTGGGCCTCACTGAGGAGAAAACTTTATCAAGCATCTCAGCATTAACCTGGACAAAACTGTGCAGTGTTTCCTCTGGAACAAGTAGACAACCAGATGCATTTAAAACAGTGTTATTTTGAGTAGATAAAATATTACATCTGATAGTGTCTATCTTTCCCCTGAAGTGGTCTGCAAACGCCTCGCAAAGGGAGTCACTTGGAGTAAAATTGGTCTTGTTAAAATCAGGATTGATTAGATGTTCTATTGTAGAGAAGAGTACCTTGGGATTGTTTTTATTATTGTTGATAATTTTTGAGAAGTAGTTGTTTCTTGTGTTTCTTACTGTGTTATTGTAGGTTGTTTGTTGTTCACGGAAGATTTGGTAGTTTATGGTAATTTTGTTTTTTCTCCATTTTCTCTCTGCCACCCTGCATTGTCTTTTGAGTTGTTTAATTTCCTCATTCCTCCATGGAGTAATTGGTTTTGTAGGGAGTTTCTTGGATTTTAAAGGAGCGATAGAATCGAGCGCTGCCTTGAGTTTGCTATTAAAATTTTCAAAAATAAAATCACAGGGGGCAGGTAGAACAATATTTCTCTAAAACATCAATAAAATTTGCAGCCACTTCAGGGGTGAGATGACGTTTCCTCACAGCTCTTACCGAGGACTCCCGCTGGGTAAAACTGGTGATATTAAAAAACACACAGTAATGGTCAGAAACAGCCAAGTCAATGACAGAAGACACAGCTGTGGACAGGCCATACGTGATGACCAGGTCCAGACTGTGTCCTCTGTCGTGAGTTGGCTGCGTGACGTGTTGGGTAAAATCCATATAATTAAGAACATTTAAAAAATCCCTAGCAACAGGGTCTATAAGATTATCTATGTGTAGATTAAAATCACCAGTTAAAAGAATCATATTAAAAGAGCTATGTAAAAGTGATAAAAACTCAGAAAATTCCTTAACAAAAAGAGGGCATTTTTGGGGGGGTCTGTAAATAGTGACACATAAAATGGGGGGATTACTAAAAACAACTGCATGGTGCTCAAAAGTGGGGAATGGATCAAATAAAATAGGTTTGGTGGCAAGAGTGTTTGTACATATGGAGGCAGTGCCACCTCCCCTTTTCCCATTCCTTATTGAAAAGGTCCATCCATCCATCCATCCATTTTCTTCCGCTTTATCCGGGGCCGGGTCGCGGGGGCAGCAGTCTCAGCAGAGATGCCCAGACTTCCCGATCCACGCACACCTCCTCCAGCTGTTCTAGGGGGGACCCCGAGACGACACCAGGCCAGCTCGGAGACATAGTCCCACCAGCGTGTCCTGGGCCTTCCACGAGGCCTCTTCCCAGTGGGACATGCCTGGAACACCTCCCGAGGGAGGCGACCAGGAGGCATCCGGAACAGATGCCCTAGCCACCTCAGCTGGCTCCTTTCGACGTGGAGGAGTAGCGGCTCGAGTCCGAGCTCCTCCCGGGTAACTGAGCTCCTCACCCGATCTCGAGGGTGCGCCCAGCCACCTATTGAAAAGGTGCTGCTAAAATTAGGTGGGGGGGCCTCAGCAAGAACCGCGGTCGCATCTGTACCCAGCCAGGTTTCAGTTAAAAACAAACAATCAAGATTATTATCTAAAATCAGGTCATTCACAATAAAAGACTTGTTCTGCAGAGAGCGGACATTTAAAAGAGCCATGTTTATTGTGGTTTGAGATGGATTAGCTGTGGACTGTGGGGGGGCTTTGGGGAGGGGTTTTAAGAAGTTAATATGGACAGGATAATTCCTGTCCATATTAACGGGATAATTGCATGGAGGGTTGTGTTGTGTCCGCTCTCTGCTAGTGATGACAGGGATGGTTTGTGAGGGGGGCGTGGAAACAATAGGAGGGGGAGTGTTGGCGGAGGCTGCACCTGCGCGTGATTGACTGGAAGAAGAAGAAGAAGAAGATGAAACTGATGAAACTGATGAAGATGAAGAAGAAGAAACTGATGAAGAAGAAGAAGAAGAAGAAGAAACTGATGAAACTGATTAAACTGATGAAACTGATAAAACTGATGAAGAAGAAGAAACTGATGAAACTGATGAAGAAGAAGAAGAAGAAGAAACTGATGAAACTGATGAAGAAGAAGAAGAAGAGGATGAAACTGATGAAGAAGAAGAAGAAGAAGAAACTGATGAAACTGATGAAGAAGAAGATGAAACTGATGAAACTGATGAAGATGAAGAAGAAGAAACTGATGAAACTGATGAAACTGATGTAGAAGAAGAAGAAGAAGAAGAAGAAGAAGAAACTGATGAAACTGATGAAGAAGAAGAAGAAGATGAAACTGATGAAACTGATGAAGATGAAGAAGAAGAAACTGATGAAACTGATGAAGAAGAAGAAAAAACTGATGAAACTGATGAAGAAGAAGAAGAAGAAAAAACTGATGAAACTGATGAAGAAGAAGAAGAAGAAGATGAAACTGATGAAACTGATGAAACTGATGAAGATGAAGAAGAAGAAACTGATGAAACTGATGAAGAAGAAGAAGAAGAAACTGATGAAACTGATGAAGAAGAAGAAGAAGAAGATGAAACTGATGAAACTGATTAAACTGATGAAACTGATAAAACTGATGAAGAAGAAGAAACTGATGAAACTGATGAAGAAGAAGAAGAAGAAGAAACTGATGAAACTGATGAAGAAGAAGAAGAAACTGATGAAACTGATGAAGAAGGGGAAGAAGAAGAAGAAACGGATTAAACTGATGAAGAAGAAGAAGAAACTGATGAAACTGATGAAGAAGAAGAAGAAACTGATGAAGAAGAAGAAGAAACTGATGAAACTGATGAAGAAGAAGAAGAAACTGATGAAACTGATGAAAAAGAAGAAGAAACTGATGAAACTGATGAAGAAGAAGAATAAACTGATGAAACTGATGAAGAAGAAGAAGAAACTGATGAAACTGATGAAGAAGAAGAAACTGATGAAACTGATGAAGAAGAAGAAGAAACTGATGAAACTGATGAAGAAGGGGAAGAAGAAGAAACTGATTAAACTGATGAAGAAGAAGAAGAAGAAACTGATGAAACTGATGAAGAAGAAGAAGAAACTGATGAAACTGATGAAGAAGAAGAAGAAGAAGAAGAAGAATAAACTGATGAAACTGATGAAGAAGAAGAAGAAACTGATGAAACTGATGAAGAGGAAGAAGAAACTGATGAAGAAGAAGAAGAAGAAGAAACTGATGAAACTGATGAAGAAGAAGAAGAAACTGATGAAACTGATGAAGAAGAAGAAGCTGATGAAGAAGAAGAAGAAGAAGAAGAAGAAACTGATGAAACTGATGAAGAAGAAGAAGAAAAAGAAGAAACTGATGAAACTGATGAAGAAGAAGACGAAACTGATGAAACTGAAGAAGAAGAAGAAGAAACTGATGAAGAAGATGAAACTGATGAAACTGATGAAGATGAAACTGATGAAGAAGAAGAAGATGAAACTGATGAAGAAGAAGAAGAAGAAGAGGATGAAACTGATGAAGAAGAAGAAGAAACTGATGAAACTGATGAAGAAGAAGAAGAAGAAGAAGATGAAACTGATGAAACTGATGAAACTGATGAAGATGAAGAAGAAGAAACTGATGAAACTGATGAAGAAGAAGAAAAAACTGATGAAACTGATGAAGAAGAAGAAGAAGAAGAAAAAACTGATGAAACTGATGAAGAAGAAGAAGAAGATGAAACTGATGAAACTGATGAAGATGAAGAAGAAGAAACTGATGAAACTGATGAAGAAGAAGAAAAAACTGATGAAACTGATGAAGAAGAAGAAGAAGAAGAAAAAACTGATGAAACTGATGAAGAAGAAGAAGAAGATGAAACTGATGAAACTGATGAAACTGATGAAGATGAAGAAGAAGAAACTGATGAAACTGATGAAGAAGAAGAAAAAACTGATGAAACTGATGAAGAAGAAGAAGAAGAAAAAACTGATGAAACTGATGAAGAAGAAGAAGAAGAAGATGAAACTGATGAAACTGATGAAACTGATGAAGATGAAGAAGAAGAAACTGATGAAACTGATGAAGAAGAAGAAGAAGAAACTGATGAAACTGATGAAGAAGAAGAAGAAGAAGAAGATGAAACTGATGAAACTGATTAAACTGATGAAACTGATAAAACTGATGAAGAAGAAGAAACTGATGAAACTGATGAAGAAGAAGAAGAAGAAGAAACTGATGAAACTGATGAAGAAGAAGAAGAAACTGATGAAACTGATGAAGAAGAAGAAACTGATGAAGAAGAAGAAGAAACTGATGAAGAAGAAGAAGAAACTGATGAAACTGATGAAGAAGAAGAAGAAACTGATGAAACTGATGAAGAAGAATAAACTGATGAAGAAGGGGAAGAAGAAGAAGAAACTGATTAAACTGATGAAGAAGAAGAAGAAGAAACTGATGAAACTGATGAAGAAGAAGAAGAAACTGATGAAACTGATGAAGAAGAAGAAACTGATGAAACTGATGAAGAAGAAGAAGAAACTGATGAAACTGATGAAGAAGGGGAAGAAGAAGAAACTGATGAAACTGATGATGAAGAAGAAGAAGAAACTGATGAAACTGATGAAGAAGAAGAAGAAACTGATGAAGAAGAAGAAGAAACTGATGAAACTGATGAAGAAGAAGAAGAAACTGATGAAACTGATGAAGAAGAAGAAGAAACTGATGAAACTGATGAAGAAGAAGAAGAAACTGATGAAACTGATGATGAAGAAGAAGAAGAAGAAACTGATGAAGAAGAAGAAGAAGAAGAAACTGATGAAACTGATGAAGAAGAAGAAGAAACTGATGAAACTGATGAAGAAGAAGAAGAAGAAACTGATGATGAAGAAGAAGAAGAAGAAGAAACTGATGAAACTGATGAAGAAGAAGAAGAAACTGATGAAGAAGAAGAAGAAACTGATGAAGAAGAAGAAACTGATGAAACTAATGAAGAAGAAGAAGAAGAAGAAACTGATGAAACTGATGAAGAAGATGAAACTGATGAAGAAGAAGAAGAAACTGATGAAACTGATGAAGAAGAAGAAGAAACTGATGAAACTGATGAAGAAGAAGAAGAAGAGACTGATGAAACTGATGAAGAAGGGGAAGAAGAAACTGATGAAGAAGAAGAAACTGATGAAACTGATGAAGAAGAAGATGAAACTGATGAAACTGATGAAAAAGAAGAAGAAACTGATGAAACTGATGAAGAAGAATAAACTGATGAAACTGATAAAGAAGAAGAAGAAACTGATGAAACTGATGAAGAAGAAGAAACTGATGAAACTGATGAAGAAGAAGAAGAAACTGATGAAACTGATGAAGAAGGGGAAGAAGAAGAAGAAACTGATTAAACTGATGAAGAAGAAGAAGAAACTGATGAAGAAGAAGAATAAACTGATGAAACTGATGAAGAAGAAGAAGAAACTGATGAAACTGATGAAGAAGAAGAAACTGATGAAACTGATGAAGAAGAAGAAGAAACTGATGAAACTGATGAAGAAGGGGAAGAAGAAGAAACTGATGAAACTGATGAAGAAGAAGAAGAAGAAACTGATGAAACTGATGAAGAAGAAGAAGAAACTGATGAAGAAGAAGAAGAAACTGATGAAACTGATGAAGAAGAAGAAGAAGAAACTGATGAAACTGATGAAGAAGAAGAAACTGATGAAACTGATGAAGAAGAAGAAACTGATGAAGAAGAAGAAGAAGGGGAAGAAGAAGAAACTGATTAAACTGATGAAGAAGAAGAAGAAGAAACTGATGAAACTGATGAAGAAGAAGAAGAAACTGATGAAACTGATGAAGAAGAAGAAGAAGAAGAAGAAGAATAAACTGATGAAACTGATGAAGAAGAAGAAGAAACTGATGAAACTGATGAAGAGGAAGAAGAAACTGATGAAGAAGAAGAAGAAGAAGAAACTGATGAAACTGATGAAGAAGAAGAAGAAACTGATGAAACTGATGAAGAAGAAGAAGCTGATGAAGAAGAAGAAGAAGAAGAAGAAGAAGAAGAAACTGATGAAACTGATGAAGAAGAAGAAGAAAAAGAAGAAACTGATGAAGAAGAAGACGAAACTGATGAAACTGAAGAAGAAGAAGAAGAAACTGATGAAGAAGATGAAACTGATGAAACTGATGAAGATGAAACTGATGAAGAAGAAGAAGATGAAACTGATGAAGAAGAAGAAGAAGAAGAGGATGAAACTGATGAAGAAGAAGAAGAAACTGATGAAACTGATGAAGAAGAAGAAGAAGAAGAAGATGAAACTGATGAAACTGATGAAACTGATGAAGATGAAGAAGAAGAAACTGATGAAACTGATGAAGAAGAAGAAAAAACTGATGAAACTGATGAAGAAGAAGAAGAAGATGAAACTGATGAAACTGATGAAGATGAAGAAGAAGAAACTGATGAAACTGATGAAGAAGAAGAAAAAACTGATGAAACTGATGAAGAAGAAGAAGAAGAAGAAAAAACTGATGAAACTGATGAAGAAGAAGAAGAAGATGAAACTGATGAAACTGATGAAACTGATGAAGATGAAGAAGAAGAAACTGATGAAACTGATGAAGAAGAAGAAAAAACTGATGAAACTGATGAAGAAGAAGAAGAAGAAAAAACTGATGAAACTGATGAAGAAGAAGAAGAAGATGAAACTGATGAAACTGATGAAACTGATGAAGATGAAGAAGAAGAAACTGATGAAACTGATGAAGAAGAAGAAGAAGAAACTGATGAAACTGATGAAGAAGAAGAAGAAGATGAAACTGATGAAACTGATTAAACTGATGAAACTGATAAAACTGATGAAGAAGAAGAAACTGATGAAACTGATGAAGAAGAAGAAGAAGAAGAAACTGATGAAACTGATGAAGAAGAAGAAGAAACTGATGAAACTGATGAAGAAGAAGAAGAAACTGATGAAGAAGAAGAAGAAACTGATGAAGAAGAAGAAGAAACTGATGAAACTGATGAAGAAGAAGAAGAAACTGATGAAACTGATGAAGAAGAATAAACTGATGAAGAAGGGGAAGAAGAAGAAGAAACTGATTAAACTGATGAAGAAGAAGAAGAAGAAACTGATGAAACTGATGAAGAAGAAGAAGAAACTGATGAAACTGATGAAGAAGAAGAAACTGATGAAACTGATGAAGAAGAAGAAGAAACTGATGAAACTGATGAAGAAGGGGAAGAAGAAGAAACTGATGAAACTGATGATGAAGAAGAAGAAGAAACTGATGAAACTGATGAAGAAGAAGAAGAAACTGATGAAGAAGAAGAAGAAACTGATGAAACTGATGAAGAAGAAGAAGAAACTGATGAAACTGATGAAGAAGAAGAAGAAACTGATGAAACTGATGATGAAGAAGAAGAAACTGATGAAGAAGAAGAAGAAGAAGAAACTGATGAAACTGATGAAGAAGAAGAAGAAACTGATGAAACTGATGAAGAAGAAGAAGAAGAAACTGATGATGAAGAAGAAGAAGAAGAAGAAACTGATGATGAAGAAGAAGAAGAAGAAGAAACTGATGAAACTGATGAAGAAGAAGAAGAAACTGATGAAGAAGAAGAAGAAACTGATGAAGAAGAAGAAGAAACTGATGAAACTGATGAAGAAGAAGAAGAAACTGATGAAACTGATGAAGAAGATGAAACTGATGAAGAAGAAGAAGAAACTGATGAAACTGATGAAGAAGAAGAAGAAACTGATGAAACTGATGAAGAAGAAGAAGAAGAAACTGATGAAACTGATGAAGAAGGGGAAGAAGAAACTGATGAAGAAGAAGAAACTGATGAAACTGATGAAGAAGAAGATGAAACTGATGAAACTGATGAAAAAGAAGAAGAAACTGATGAAACTGATGAAGAAGAAGAATAAACTGATGAAACTGATAAAGAAGAAGAAGAAACTGATGAAACTGATGAAGAAGAAGAAACTGATGAAACTGATGAAGAAGAAGAAGAAACTGATGAAACTGATGAAGAAGAAGAAGAAACTGATGAAACTGATGAAGAAGGGGAAGAAGAAGAAGAAACTGATTAAACTGATGAAGAAGAAGAAGAAACTGATGAAGAAGAAGAATAAACTGATGAAACTGATGAAGAAGAAGAAGAAACTGATGAAACTGATGAAGAAGAAGAAACTGATGAAACTGATGAAGAAGAAGAAGAAACTGATGAAACTGATGAAGAAGGGGAAGAAGAAGAAACTGATGAAACTGATGAAGAAGAAGAAGAAGAAACTGATGAAACTGATGAAGAAGAAGAAGAAACTGATGAAGAAGAAGAAGAAACTGATGAAACTGATGAAGAAGAAGAAGAAACTGATGAAACTGATGAAGAAGAAGAAACTGATGAAACTGATGAAGAAGAAGAAACTGATGAAGAAGAAGAAGAAGAAGAAGAAGAAGAAACTGATGAAACTGATGAAGAAGAAGAAGAAACTGATGAAGAAGAAGAAGAAGAAGAAACTGATGAAGAAGAAGAAGAAGAAGAAACTGATGAAACTGATGAAGAAGAAGAAGAAACTGATGAAGAAGAAGAAGAAACTGATGAAGAAGAAGAAACTGATGAAACTAATGAAGAAGAAGAAGAAGAAGAAGAAGAAGAAGAAACTGATGAAACTGATGAAGAAGATGAAACTGATGAAGAAGAAGAAGATGAAACTGATGAAACTGATGAAGAAGAAGAAGATGAAACTGATGAAGATGAAGAAGAAGAAACTGATGAAACTGATGAAGAAGAAGAAGAAGAAACTGATGAAACTGATGAAGAAGAAGAAGATGAAACTGATGAAACTGATGAAACTGATGAAACTGATAAAACTGATGAAGAAGAAGAAACTGATGAAACTGATGAAGAAGAAGAAGAAGAAGAAGAAGAAGAAACTGATGAAACTGATGAAGAAGAAGAAGAAACTGATGAAACTGATGAAGAAGGGGAAGAAGAAGAAACTGATTAAACTGATGAAGAAGAAGAAGAAACTGATGAAACTGATGAAGAAGAAGAAGAAACTGATGAAAAAGAAGAAACTGATGAAACTGATGAAGAAGAAGAATAAACTGATGAAACTGATGAAGAAGAAAAAGAAACTGATGAAACTGATGAAGAAGAAGAAACTGATGAAGAAGAAGAAGAAACTGATGAAGAAGAAGAAGAAGAAACTGATGAAACTGATGAAGAAGAAGAAGAAGAAACTGATGAAACTGATGAAGAAGAAGAAGAAGAAGAAGAAACTGATGAAGAAGAAGAAGAAGAAGAAACTGATGAAACTGATGAAGAAGCAGAAGAAGAAGAAACTGATGAAGAAGAAGAAGAAACTGATGAAGAAGAAGAAACTGATGAAACTGATGAAGAAGAAGAAGAAGAAGAAGAAACTGATGAAACTGATGAAGAAGATGAAACTGATGAAGAAGAAGAAGAAGAAGATGAAACTGATGAAACTGATGAAGAAGAAGATGAAACTGATGAAACTGATGAAGATGAAGAAGAAGAAACTGATGAAACTGATGAAGAAGAAGAAGAGAAGAAGAAGAAACTGATGAAACTGATGAAGAAGAAGATGAAACTGATGAAACTGATGAAGATGAAGAAGAAGAAACTGTTGAAACTGATGAAGAAGAAGAAGAAGAAACTGATGAAACTGATGAAGAAGAAGAAGAAGAAGAAGAAGAAGAAGATGAAACTGATGAAGAAGAAGAAGAAGAAACTGATGAAACTGAAGAAGAAGAAGAAGATGAAACTGATTAAACTGATGAAACTGATGAAGAAGAAGAAGAAACTGATGAAACTGATGAAGAAGAAGAAGAAGAAGAAGAAGAAACTGATGAAACTGATGAAGAAGAAACCGATGAAACTGATGAAGAAGAAGAAGAAACTGATGAAACTGATGAAGAAGAAGAAGAAACTGATGAAACTGATGAAGAAGAAGAAGAAGAAACTGATGAAACTGAAGAAGAAGAAGAAACTGATGAAGAAGAAGAAGAAACTGATGAAGAAGAAGAAACTGATGAAACTGATGAAGAAGAAGAAGAAGAAGAAGAAACTGATGAAACTGATGAAGAAGAAGAAGAAACTGATGAAACTGATGAAGAAGAAGAAGAAGAAGAAGAAGAAACTGATGAAGAAGATGAAACTGATTAAACTGATGAAGAAGATGAAACTGATGAAGAAGAAGAAGAAGAAGAAGATGAAACTGATGCAGAAGAAGAAGAAGATGAAACTGATGAAGAAGAAGAAGATGAAACTGATGAAACTGATGAAGAAGAAGAAGAAGAAGAAGAAACTGATGAAACTGATGAAGAAGAAGAAGAAGATGAAACTGATGAAACTGATGAAACTGATGAAGAAGAAGAAGAAGAAGAAACTGATGAAACTGATGAAGAAGAAGAAACTGATGAAACTGATGAAGAAGAAGAAGAAGCAACTGATGAAACTGATGAAGAAGAAGAAGAAGATGAAACTGATGAAACTGATGAAGAAGAAGAAACTGATGAAGAAGAAGAAGAGGATGAAACTGATGAAACTGATGAATATGAAGAAACTGATGAAACTGATGAAGAAAAAGAAGAAGAAACTGATGAAACTGAAGAAGATGAAGAAGAAGAAACTGAAGAAGATTAAACTGATGAAACTGATGAAGAAGAAGAAGAAACTGATGAAACTGAAGAAGAAGAAGAAACTGATGAAACTGATGAAGAAGAAGAAGAAACTGATTAAACTGATGAAGAAGAAGAAGCTGATGAAACTGATGAAGAAGAAGAAGAAGATGAAACTGATGAAACTGATGAAACTGATGAAGATGAAGAAGAAGAAACTGATGAAACTGATGAAGAAGAAGAAGAAGAAACTGATGAAACTGATGAAGAAGAAGAAGAAGATGAAACTGATTAAACTGATGAAACTGATAAAACTGATGAAGAAGAAGAAACTGATGAAACTGATGAAGAAGAAGAAACTGATGAAACTGATGAAGAAGAAGAAGAAACTGATGAAACTGATGAAGAAGAAGAAGAAACTGATGAAGAAGAAGAAGAAACTGATGAAACTGATGAAGATGAAGAAGAAGAAACTGATGAAACTGATGAAACTGATGTAGAAGAAGAAGAAGAAGAAGAAACTGATGTAACTGATGATGAAGAAGAAGAAGAAGATGAAACTGATGAAACTGATGAAGATGAAGAAGAAGAAACTGATGAAACTGATGAAGAAGAAAAAACTGATGAAACTGATGAAGAAGAAGAAGAATAAAAAACTGATGAAACTGATGAAGAAGAAGAAGAAGAAGAAGATGAAACTGATGAAGATGAAGAAGAAGAAACTGATGAAACTGATGAAGAAGAAGAAGAAGAAACTGATGAAACTGATGAAGAAGAAGAAGATGAAACTGATGAAACTGATTAAACTGATGAAACTGATAAAACTGATGAAGAAGAAGAAACTGATGAAACTGATGAAGAAGAAGAAGAAGAAGAAACTGATGAAACTGATGAAGAAGAAGAAGAAACTGATGAAACTGATGAAGAAGGGGAAGAAGAAGAAACTGATTAAACTGATGAAGAAGAAGAAGAAGAAACTGATGAAACTGATGAAGAAGAAGAAACTGATGAAGAAGAAGAAGAAACTGATGAAACTGATGAAGAAGAAGAAACTGATGAAAAAGAAGAAACTGATGAAACTGATGAAGAAGAAGAATAAACTGATGAAACTGATGAAGAAGAAAAAGAAACTGATGAAACTGATGAAGAAGAAGAAACTGATGAAGAAGAAGAAGAAACTGATGAAACTGATGAAGAAGAAGAAGAAACTGATGAAGAAGAAGAAGAAACTGATGAAACTGATGAAGAAGAAGAAGAAACTGATGAAACTGATGAAGAAGAAGAAGAAGAAGAAACTGATGAAGAAGAAGAAGAAGAAACTGATGAAACTGATGAAGAAGAAAAAGAAACTGATGAAACTGATGAAGAAGAAGAAGAAGAAGAAACTGATGAAGAAGAAGAAGAAGAAACTGATGAAGAAGAAGAAGAAGAAGAAGAAACTGATGAAACTGATGAAGAAGCAGAAGAAGAAGAAACTGATGAAGAAGAAGAAGAAACTGATGAAGAAGAAGAAACTGATGAAACTGATGAAGAAGAAGAAGAAGAAGAAGAAGAAGAAGAAACTGATGAAGAAGATGAAACTGATGAAGAAGAAGAAGAAGAAGAAGATGAAACTGATGAAACTGATGAAGAAGAAGAAGAAGATGAAACTGATGAAGATGAAGAAGAAGAAACTGATGAAACTGATGAAGAAGAAGAAGAGAAGAAGAAGAAACTGATGAAACTGATGAAGAAGAAGAAGAAGAAGAAGAAGAAGAAGATGAAACTGATGAAACTGATGAAGAAGAAGAAACTGTTGAAACTGATGAAGAAGAAGAAGAAGAAACTGATGAAACTGATGAAGAAGAAGAAGAAGAAGAAACTGATGAAGAAGAAGAAGAAGAAACTGATGAAACTGATGAAGAAGAAGAAGAAACTGATGAAACTGATGAAGAAGAAGAAGAAGAAGAAGAAGAAACTGATGAAGAAGAAGAAGAAGAAGAAGAAACTGATGAAGAAGAAGAAGAAGAAGAAACTGATGAAACTGATGAAGAAGCAGAAGAAGAAGAAACTGATGAAGAAGAAGAAGAAACTGATGAAGAAGAAGAAACTGATGAAACTGATGAAAAAGAAGAAGAAGAAACTGATGAAACTGATGAAGAAGATGAAACTGATGAAGAAGAAGAAGAAGAAGATGAAACTGATGAAACTGATGAAGAAGAAGAAGAAGATGAAACTGATGAAACTGATGAAGATGAAGAAGACGAAACTGATGAAACTGATGAAGAAGAAGAAGAGAAGAAGAAGAAACTGATGAAACTGATGAAGAAGAAGATGAAACTGATGAAACTGATGAAGATGAAGAAGAAGAAACTGTTGAAACTGATGAAGAAGAAGAAGAAGAAACTGATGAAACTGATGAAGAAGAAGAAGAAGAAGAAGATGAAACTGATGAAGAAGAAGAAGAAGAAACTGATGAAACTGATGAAGAAGAAGAAGAAGATGAAACTGATTAAACTGATGAAACTGATGAAGAAGAAGAAGAAACTGATGAAACTGATGAAGAAGAAGAAGAAGAAGAAGAAACTGATGAAACTGATGAAGAAGAAACCGATGAAACTGATGAAGAAGAAGAAGAAACTGATGAAACTGATGAAGAAGTAGAAGAAACTGATGAAACTGATGAAGAAGAAGAAGAAACTGATGAAACTGAAGAAGAAGAAGAAACTGATGAAGAAGAAGAAGAAACTGATGAAACTGATGAAGAAGAAGAAGAAACTGATGAAGAAGAAGAAGAAGAAGAAGAAGAAACTGATGAAACTGATGAAGAAGAAGAAGAAACTGATGAAACTGATGAAGAAGAAGAAGAAGAAGAAGAAGAAGAAGAAACTGATGAAACTGATGAAGAAGATGAAACTGATTAAACTGATGAAGAAGATGAAACTGATGAAGAAGAAGAAGAAGAAGAAGAAGATGAAACTGATGCAGAAGAAGAAGAAGATGAAACTGATGAAGAAGAAGAAGATGAAACTGATGAAACTGATGAAGAAGTAGAAGAAGAAACTGATGAAACTGATGAAGAAGAAGAAGAAGATGAAACTGATGAAACTGATGAAGAAGAAGAAGAAGAAGAAACTGATGAAACTGATGAAGAAGAAGAAACTGATGAAACTGATGAAGAAGAAGAAGAAGCAACTGATGAAACTGATGAAGAAGAAGAAGAAGATGAAACTGATGAAACTGATGAAGAAGAAGAAACTGATGAAGAAGAAGAAGATGAAACTGATGAAACTGATGAAGATGAAGAAACTGATGAAACTGATGAAGAAAAAGAAGAAGAAACTGATGAAACTGAAGAAGATGAAGAAGAAGAAACTGAAGAAGAAGATTAAACTGATGAAACTGATGAAGAAGAAGAAGAAACTGATGAAACTGAAGAAGAAGAAGAAACTGATGAAACTGATGAAGAAGAAGAAGAAACTGATGAAACTGATGAAGAAGAAGAAGCTGATGAAACTGATGAAGAAGAAGAAGAAGATGAAACTGATGAAACTGATGAAACTGATGAAGATGAAGAAGAAGAAACTGATGAAACTGATGAAGAAGAAGAAGAAGAAACTGATGAAACTGATGAAGAAGAAGAAGAAGGTGAAACTGATTAAACTGATGAAACTGATAAAACTGATGAAGAAGAAGAAACTGATGAAACTGATGAAGAAGAAGAAGAAACTGATGAAACTGATGAAGAAGAAGAAGAAACTGATGAAACTGATGATGAAGAAGAAGAAACTGATGAAGAAGAAGAAGAAACTGATGAAACTGATGAAGATGAAGAAGAAGAAACTGATGAAACTGATGAAACTGATGTAGAAGAAGAAGAAGAAACTGATGTAACTGATGATGAAGAAGAAGAAGAAGATGAAACTGATGAAACTGATGAAGATGAAGAAGAAGAAACTGATGAAACTGATGAAGAAGAAAAAACTGATGAAACTGATGAAGAAGAAGAAGAATAAAAAACTGATGAAACTGATGAAGAAGAAGAAGAAGAAGAAGATGAAACTGATGAAGATGAAGAAGAAGAAACTGATGAAACTGATGAAGAAGAAGAAGAAGAAACTGATGAAACTGATGAAGAAGAAGAAGATGAAACTGATGAAACTGATTAAACTGATGAAACTGATAAAACTGATGAAGAAGAAGAAACTGATGAAACTGATGAAGAAGAAGAAGAAGAAGAAACTGATGAAACTGATGAAGAAGAAGAAGAAACTGATGAAACTGATGAAGAAGGGGAAGAAGAAGAAACTGATTAAACTGATGAAGAAGAAGAAGAAGAAACTGATGAAACTGATGAAGAAGAAGAAACTGATGAAGAAGAAGAAGAAACTGATGAAACTGATGAAGAAGAAGAAACTGATGAAAAAGAAGAAACTGATGAAACTGATGAAGAAGAAGAATAAACTGATGAAACTGATGAAGAAGAAAAAGAAACTGATGAAACTGATGAAGAAGAAGAAACTGATGAAGAAGAAGAAGAAACTGATGAAACTGATGAAGAAGAAGAAGAAACTGATGAAGAAGAAGAAGAAACTGATGAAACTGATGAAGAAGAAGAAACTGATGAAACTGATGAAGAAGAAGAAGAAGAAGAAACTGATGAAGAAGAAGAAGAAGAAACTGATGAAACTGATGAAGAAGAAGAAGAAGCAACTGATGAAACTGATGAAGAAGAAGAAGAAGATGAAACTGATGAAACTGATGAAGAAGAAGAAACTGATGAAGAAGAAGAAGATGAAACTGATGAAACTGATGAAGATGAAGAAACTGATGAAACTGATGAAGAAAAAGAAGAAGAAACTGATGAAACTGAAGAAGATGAAGAAGAAGAAACTGAAGAAGAAGATTAAACTGATGAAACTGATGAAGAAGAAGAAGAAACTGATGAAACTGAAGAAGAAGAAGAAACTGATGAAACTGATGAAGAAGAAGAAGAAACTGATGAAACTGATGAAGAAGAAGAAGCTGATGAAACTGATGAAGAAGAAGAAGAAGATGAAACTGATGAAACTGATGAAACTGATGAAGATGAAGAAGAAGAAACTGATGAAACTGATGAAGAAGAAGAAGAAGAAACTGATGAAACTGATGAAGAAGAAGAAGAAGGTGAAACTGATTAAACTGATGAAACTGATAAAACTGATGAAGAAGAAGAAACTGATGAAACTGATGAAGAAGAAGAAGAAACTGATGAAACTGATGAAGAAGAAGAAGAAACTGATGAAACTGATGAAGAAGAAGAAGAAACTGATGAAGAAGAAGAAGAAACTGATGAAACTGATGAAGATGAAGAAGAAGAAACTGATGAAACTGATGAAACTGATGTAGAAGAAGAAGAAGAAACTGATGTAACTGATGATGAAGAAGAAGAAGAAGATGAAACTGATGAAACTGATGAAGATGAAGAAGAAGAAACTGATGAAACTGATGAAGAAGAAAAAACTGATGAAACTGATGAAGAAGAAGAAGAATAAAAAACTGATGAAACTGATGAAGAAGAAGAAGAAGAAGAAGATGAAACTGATGAAGATGAAGAAGAAGAAACTGATGAAACTGATGAAGAAGAAGAAGAAGAAACTGATGAAACTGATGAAGAAGAAGAAGATGAAACTGATGAAACTGATTAAACTGATGAAACTGATAAAACTGATGAAGAAGAAGAAACTGATGAAACTGATGAAGAAGAAGAAGAAGAAGAAACTGATGAAACTGATGAAGAAGAAGAAGAAACTGATGAAACTGATGAAGAAGGGGAAGAAGAAGAAACTGATTAAACTGATGAAGAAGAAGAAGAAGAAACTGATGAAACTGATGAAGAAGAAGAAACTGATGAAGAAGAAGAAGAAACTGATGAAACTGATGAAGAAGAAGAAACTGATGAAAAAGAAGAAACTGATGAAACTGATGAAGAAGAAGAATAAACTGATGAAACTGATGAAGAAGAAAAAGAAACTGATGAAACTGATGAAGAAGAAGAAACTGATGAAGAAGAAGAAGAAACTGATGAAACTGATGAAGAAGAAGAAGAAACTGATGAAGAAGAAGAAGAAACTGATGAAACTGATGAAGAAGAAGAAACTGATGAAACTGATGAAGAAGAAGAAGAAGAAGAAACTGATGAAGAAGAAGAAGAAGAAACTGATGAAACTGATGAAGAAGAAGAAGAAACTGATGAAACTGATGAAGAAGAAGAAGAAGAAGAAGAAACTGATGAAGAAGAAGAAGAAGAAACTGATGAAGAAGAAGAAGAAGAAGAAGAAACTGATGAAACTGATGAAGAAGCAGAAGAAGAAGAAACTGATGAAGAAGAAGAAGAAACTGATGAAGAAGAAGAAACTGATGAAACTGATGAAGAAGAAGAAGAAGAAGAAGAAACTGATGAAACTGATGAAGAAGATGAAACTGATGAAGAAGAAGAAGAAGAAGAAGAAGATGAAACTGATGAAACTGATGAAGAAGAAGAAGAAGATGAAACTGATGAAGATGAAGAAGAAGAAACTGATGAAACTGATGAAGAAGAAGAAGAGAAGAAGAAGAAACTGATGAAACTGATGAAGAAGAAGAAGAAGAAGAAGAAGAAGATGAAACTGATGAAACTGATGAAGAAGAAGAAACTGTTGAAACTGATGAAGAAGAAGAAGAAGAAACTGATGAAACTGATGAAGAAGAAGAAGAAGAAGATGAAACTGATGAAGAAGAAGAAGAAGAAACTGATGAAACTGATGAAGAAGAAGAAGATGAAACTGATTAAACTGATGAAACTGATGAAGAAGAAGAAGAAACTGATGAAGAAGAAGAAGAAGAAGAAGAAACTGATGAAACTGATGAAGAAGAAACCGATGAAACTGATGAAGAAGAAGAAGAAACTGATGAAACTGATGAAGAAGAAGAAGAAGAAACTGATGAAACTGATGAAGAAGAAACCGATGAAACTGATGAAGAAGAAGAAGAAACTGATGAAACTGATGAAGAAGAAGAAGAAACTGATGAAACTGATGAAGAAGAAGAAGAAACTGATGAAACTGATGAAGAAGAAGAAGAAACTGATGAAACTGATGAAGAAGAAGAAGAAGAAACTGATGAAACTGATGAAGAAGATGAAACTGATTAAACTGATGAAGAAGATGAAACTGATGAAGAAGAAGAAGAAGAAGATGAAACTGATGCAGAAGAAGATGAAACTGATGAAGAAGAAGAAGATGAAACTGATGAAGAAGAAGAAGAAACTGATGAAACTGATGAAGAAGAAGAAGAAGATGAAACTGATGAAGAAGAAGAAGAAGAAGAAACTGATGAAACTGATGAAGAAGAAGAAGAAGCAACTGATGAAACTGATGAAGAAGAAGAAGAAGATGAAACTGATGAAACTGATGAAGAAGAAGAAACTGATGAAGAAGAAGATGAAACTGATGAAACTGATGAAGATGAAGAAACTGATGAAACTGATGAAGAAAAAGAAGAAGAAACTGATGAAACTGAAGAAGATGAAGAAGAAGAAACTGAAGAAGAAGATTAAACTGATGAAACTGATGAAGAAGAAGAAGAAGAAGAAGAGGAAGAAACTGATGAAACTGAAGAAGAAGAAACTGAAGAAGAAGAAGAAGAAACTGAAGAAGAAGATGAAACTGATTAAACTGATGAAACTGATGAAGAAGAAGAAACTGATGAAACTGATGAAGATGAAGAAGAAGAAACTGATGAAACTGATGAAGATGAAGAAGAAGAAACTGATGAAACTGATGAAACTGATGAAGATGAAGAAGAAGAAACTGATGAAACTGAAGAAGAAGAAGAAACTGAAGAAGAAGAAGAAGAAGAAACTGATGAAACTGATGAAGATGAAGAAGAAGAAGAAACTGATGAAGATGAAGAAGAAACTGATGAAACTGATGAAGATGAAGAAGAAGAAGAAACTGATGAAACTGATGAAGATGAAGAAGAAACTGATGAAACTGATGAAGATGAAGAAGAAGAAACTGATGAAACTGATGAAGATGAAGAAGAAACGGATGAAACTGATGAAGATGAAGAAGAAGAAGAAACTGAAGAAACTGATGAAACTGATGAAGATGAAGAAGAAGAAGAAACTGAAGAAACTGATGAAACTGATGAAGATGAAGAAGAAACTGATGAAACTGATGAAGATGAAGAAGAAGAAACTGAAGAAACTGATGAAACTGATGAAGATGAAGAAGAAGAAACTGAAGAAACTGATGAAACTGATGAAACTGATGAAGAAGAAGAAGAAGAAGAAGAAGAAACTGATGAAACTGATGAAGATGAAGAAGAAACTGAAGAAACTGATGAAACTGATGAAGATGAAGAAGAAGAAGAACTGAAGAAACTGATGAAACTGATGAAGAAGATGAAGAAGATGAAGAAGAAGAAGATGAAGAAGAAGAAGATGAAGAAGAAGATGAAGATGAAGAAGAAGATGAAGAAGAAGAAGAAGAAGATGAAGAAGAAGAAGAAGAAGAAGAAGAAGAAGAAGAAGAAGAGTTGATTACTATACACATTGAATTAACTTTAACAGCCAATCATCAGTGTCTCATTCCTGCTCCAGCCACTCATCGCCCAGGATCCCCTTAAGTTCCCTGGTCAATCACTCAGCCGTTTCCCAGCCATGCTGCACCCTGGCCTCTCCTCTGCTCGTCGTCGACTGGCCGGGTCGTCTTCTACAACCAGTGGCCAGACTTCGGGGACAATTCTGGCAATCATTCATCGAAGCCATGCATTTCATGTCGTTATTTAAATGTTACGCTGGGGTCTCAGCCCCAATGTTGAATAAACTCTCCTAACGCATTCTGAGTCTTTTAAGTTTGAAATATCAGTTAGACTTTTGAATAATGTATGAAAAATGTTACCACTAGTAACAATTTACTGCTGATGTGTATTAATTCCTCTTCATAATGTTTCTCCAAAGACATTCAATGATTTGGCTAATACAACTTTTTTTTAATTCTCAATTTAAAGCTTTATTGGGTATGTGTTAAAATTACAGGTGGGTAATAATGGAATATGATTTAGACTTAAAAAAAAATTAGATTGATATATACTTACATTAGACACTGAAGAAAAAGATGTAATAAACTATATTTGTGATAATCTATATGAAATAAAACTATAAAGGGCTTTACATACTGGAATGTATCACAAAGTGCAATAGTCAACTTGTGTTGTAAAGTCACATTTAACAATTTTCTTCAGCGTTTTATAATATAAAGTACTATGGACTTTATATTATAAAACCCTGAAGAAAATGGTTAAATGTTACATTAAACTACAAGGTCATTTATCAAGGCAATTGCTAAATAGTGCAAAATGTTAAACTAATTTATAATTTATGTACAGCATATAGTACACATTTTCCACATAAGCAAACACTGTGCAGATGATCCAACTGCGTCTGGTGAGAGCGAAGCGACTGCAGTGCCTCGGCTTGGCCAAAGGGATGCTGGGGAAATTGAGAGGTTTACATGTGTCTTGAAAAATGACTGAATCTGAATTCTGTCTTGATCAAAAAAGTGTTAACCTGATGCTTGGCAGCATCTTCAATCCTATTTTATCATCTAAGAGATAAACATTGGATCTGCAGAAATGTATCATATTTGACAGAAAGTGCCACGGATCCTGTCCAACATAAACAGTTAAGTAATTATCCTAACCTTAACCTATTATCAATTCAAAGATGTCTGAGGATCAGTATTATTTGTTATGATAATGAAGCATATGTTTGTGTGAGAAACAGAAATGCATTCACAATCTTTAACTTATCTTTTATTAAAAAAAATGTATGAAAAATAATACTGAAAAATGATTTCAAAAGGAAAAAAAAGGGGGAAAAAGGTGCTCCTCACTTCGCTCCAAGCCCTCCGCCCTTGGCTGTATCACGATATTGGTGACAACCATGCACTGCATACTCCCCTGAGAGCTGCAGAGGTGCGAGGAAAAGGCCGCAAGATTGTCAAAAGGCATAACTACATTTATTATAAAACAACATTAGACACAACAGTAGGTGCTTTTTTAAATACAAAAAGCCATCTTCAAAGGCAGTGACAATGACCAGCATGTCAAGGCGTTTGGAGCAGGTCTTTAAGACAGACTACTAAATTATTTATGAAAAGGTCATAACCCCTAGGGGAGAAATGAACTTGATCTATAAAAAGCTCCTCATTGTCATGTCTAATGTTGTGGTGTGCAACAGTCACACCACCAATGCTCATATTAAATGTTGCCATGACACTATTGACAAACTTGCGGGCTTTCTTAAGCTTTGCCGGATTAGCTCCAGCTCTATACCCGCGCCGCTGGGGTATAGCAGATAAAATAATCTGCATCCCAGGGTGCAGGCGATGGAGCTGGAGCAAGTCCTCCTTCATCACATTGACAAGTTTGACACTGGGCAAAAAGCCCAGGTCATTCCCGCCGCAGTGAATCAGGAGGACATCCGGCAAAGCTCGTCCTCGCAGGGATTGGTTGAAAAAGGGGACCAGCCCCTCCCAACGAAGGCCACCCCGGCCAAACCACAGAACTCGAGCATTGGAGAGGCTGAGGTGGTCCATCCCTCTCTCTACAGCTCTCTGGTTTGACCGCTGTACATGGCTGTCACCCATGATCCACACGATTTCTGCAAAACATTAAAAAAAGTTCTTTTTTAAAACACTAGCAAAATTAACTCACTTGATAACTCACTATTTTCATTCAGTGTAATTGTGTTACAATGACCAGATGCTTTACTTACTAGGCTTGGAAGCAGGCTGGTGGGCCAGGGCGGGCTCGAGGACAGGCTGGCGGCTTGGTCCAGCCTCAGCCTGCTGGGGCGGAGGGACCAGCTCAGGTCTGCAGGCAGTGTCTGAAAAATCCAGATAACTTTGTTACTTTATCTGCACCATTTTTTAATGCTAACAATATTGCCTATATTATCAATGACTGAAAACATATAACAATGACCAGAGATGCTGTACTTACTATGGTTCAGGCCAGGTTGTTGGGCCAGGGCGGGCTCGAAGTCTGGCCCGAGCTGGTGGCTTGGTCCAGGCTCGGCTGAGCTGGGCTGGTGGACCAGCTCAGGTTCAGGGTCTGGACAAGAGTACTTCATTACCAATTGGTACCACTTTTTAAATGCAGTATTGCTGTGCTCATTGTAACTTTACTTACTGTAATTGCCCTTATTTGGATTCATTTCTGGGGAGTAGAATTTAAATCATTATAAAATTACTATTATTACTGTATTAATCCATTCCGAGCAGCGCACACGAGGCACCTTCATCCACACGCCTTCAACACACATACAGTGCACAGAAAGCACTTTTCATTCAGGGAATTTAATACATGACACATTATTACACACATGTAAACATAATGCAGCTTAGACTAGGCTAATAAACATCCTCCACTCGGCTTTACATACATTTGACAGCAATCTGTCTCGAGACTCTTTTTTATCCAATTATCTTCGATATTACGTTGTGATGATTCACTTTAAATTGCTGTATTTCGTTCGACTTTAATTATAGTAACACTACATTTTAATAATTATTTTAAGTTACGACTTCTTACCTTATTAGATTGATGAAAATAGGAGAGATAAAAAGGAGCGTCGGAAGCGCACAGATGGCTACAGCAGAATGATGCGGAGTTAGCCTTTAGCTTAGCTAGCCAAGTTTAGCATCAGAGCTAAAGGCGCGGGACCAGAATGGGCGCAATTACAACAGAAATACACGCCCATTACACGCCCCGCGAGGGCCAAGCAGGGCCGGGTCTACAGTCAAGATCCCGCCCTTATGCCCTTTTTAGGAACATGCTTCATCAGAGCTGGAGAGGAGGAGCCTGTAAATCCGCCATGATTTCCCCCACGAACGTGGTCATTTTGGTAAACGGGGAGGAGTGAGGAGGAGCTGTCTATTCTTTATACAGTCTATGGTTTGGGAAGTGGAGGGGCTCCACCCTCTATAGCTGCAGGTGGAGCCCTCTACCACATGGGGTTGGGGGTTTGGGAGGTGGGGGGCTCCACCCTCTACAGCTGCAGGTGGAGCCCTCTGCCACATGGGGTTGGGGGTTTGGGAGGTGGGGGGCTCCACCCTCTATAGCTGTAGGTGGAGCCCTCTGCCACATGCATTTCTTCTCATCTACAGACAAAGAAACATAGGGATCACATGGTATGCGAGACACACTACGTATTGGTTAAATTTGGATGGATTTGTATAAGGCAGCTAGATTGTAAAAACACTCACCTACTGCTCGGCTACGAAGTTGCCATAAAGATGGGGAAGGCGAGCCCAACACTTGCACTCTGCATCAGTCTGCGTCACCAACCTCTGACGGCAGACAAACACCAGACATGCCTTCATTATTATTTTCATAGGTGTTACGACATTCAGTGGCGCCCCCCCGTACAACTGCTGTTACACATAAAGCTCAGCAGAATGGAGTTCCTCGCTGCGCCCAAATGTAGTGGCTTTTAAGGCACAGTCAAACTGACATTTGCTTCAAAAATCAAAATGTCGGATTACCCCCCCTCCCCCCCCCTTTTAGAAAAATGGAGTTTGACAGCTGTGTCTTACACTTGACTTATAGTAAAGCTCTCCACCCTCATTGACTTTGTTTTAACCAGAAAAAAACATCTACGTTTCTGCAGGAAAGATTACAGCTCTCCACACTCCATTAATGTGAAAATCTATTTTCTGTAAAAACAAATACAAGCGAGAATGAGATGTGCATGCAAAATGATCATTTTTTACAAAAAAACAATACATGTTTAGCTCGTGAGCAAACAATATAAACCACACTTGTCCAAACACAAACTTAACTTTGGAAAAATCTGCTATCGCACCCTGTACAAAAAAAAAATATATAAAATAAAACAAAACACCTATACTCACCTCCAGCAGTCCTTTGGTTAAGATTAATTAGGTCCTCAACTGGCGACATGGGATCTGCTTCTTAGACTTTACTCTATAATAAAGCTCCACATTAGTTCTAATACGATGACGTATGACTCCAGTTTGAATTTATGAAACAGGCTGAACTCAAACTTTCAACTTTTGTGGCAAAGCTCTATTCACTGTCGCTCTTCTTTCTGCTTTGGACACACTGCGCGGATCCCCCGTTTACCTCTTTCAGTCAGGGGTGGGGCTCCACCCTCTATAGCTGCAGGTGGAGCCCTCTGCCACATGGGGTTGGGGGTTTGGGAGGTGGGGGTCTCTACCCTCTATAGCTGAAGGTGGAGCCCTCTGTCACATGGGGTTGGGGGTTTGGGAGGTGGGGGTCTCCACCCTCTATAGCTGCAGGTGGAGCCCTCTGCCACATGGGGTTAGGGGTTTGGGAGGTGGGGAGCTCCACCCTCTATAGCTGCAGGTGGAGCCCTCTGCCACATGCATTTCTTCTCATCTACAGACAAAGAAACATAGGGATCACATGGTATGCGAGACACACTACGTATTGGTTAAATTTGGATGGATTTGTATAAGGCAGCTAGATTGTAAAAACACTCACCTACTGCTCGGCTACAAAGTTGCCATAAAGATGGGGAAGGCGAGCCAAACACTTGCACTCTGCATCAGTCTGCGTCACCAACCTCTGACGGCAGACAAACACCAGACATGCTTTCATTATTATTTTCGTAGGTGTTTCTAAATTCAGTGGCGCCATAGGCGCCGATCCCGTGGGTGCTGTGGGGCTGGAGCACCCACTCAAATATCATAACTCTATCATAACTCTATCATAGCTCTATCATAGCTCTATCATAGCTCTATCATAACTCTATCATAGCTCTATCATAACTCTATCATAGCTCTATCATAACTCTATCATAACTCTATCATAGCTCTATCATAGCTGTATCATAGCTCTATCATAACTCTATCATAACTCTATCATAACTCTATCATAGCTCTATCATAGCTCTATCATAGCTCATAACTCTATCATAACTCTATCATAGCTCTATCATAGCTCTATCATAGCTCATAGCTCTATCATAGCTCTATCATAGCTCATAACTCTATCATAACTCTATCATAGCTCTATCATAGCTCTATCATAACTCTATCATAGCTCTATCATAGCTCTATCATAACTCTATCATAACTCTATCATAGCTCATAACTCTATCATAACTCTATCATAACTCTATCATAGCTCTATCATAACTCTATCATAGCTCTATCATAGCTCTATCATAGCTCATAACTCTATCATAACTCTATCATAGCTCTATCATAGCTCTATCATAACTCTATCATAGCTCTATCATAACTCTATCATAACTCTATCATAACTCTATCATAGCTCTATCATAGCTCTATCATAGCTCTATCATAGCCCATAACTCTATCATAACTCTATCATAACTCATAACTCTATCATAGCTCTATCATAACTCTATCATAGCTCTATCATAGCTCTATCATAGCTCTATCATTTATTTATTTTTTTGAGCAGTTTACATTTTAACAACATTCACATTTACATCATTCTATTAGAGGAGCTCCAAAAAAAGAAAAGGAGTAGGCAGAAGCCAGAAGCTTATATATACGCCTACCCCGTAATCACTATGATATACATTTACATTTCTATTATGCTTTGGAATTTTCTCTGCCAATTCTGGTCCAATGTTCACAAAAAAATCATTGAATTTATTTGCTATATGCTGCATATCCGAGTTTTCTTCATTGTTGATAACAAAGGAATGTGGATATGAATTCTTCCTTTGGTTAGCTTTCAATAAACCATTTAATATGCCCCAAATCCCTTTCATACTGCTTCTATTCTCATTTAATCTTTCTGTGTAGTACTTTTTCTTGTTTACTCTTATAATATTTGTTAATTTGTTCTTATATGATTTGTAGTTTTATACATTTTCTATATAGATTTTTTTTTTTTTACATGCATTTAGTAAACCTTTGGTTAACCAGGGACATTTCGTGAATTTCTTCTTTTTATATTGTTGCACAGGGCAATGCATGTTGTACAGTGAACAAAACCTTTCTAAAAATATACCATAGGCTTTATCCACATTTCCCTCTGCATAAACACAATTCCAGCTTTGTTTCAATAGGTCAGTTTTAAATGTATTTATTGCAACCTCTGATCTTAACCGTACATAAACAGGTTTTTGACTAATATCTTTCATTTTATAGTTATCATAAATTGCAAAAAACTGGTAAATGGTCAGATATGTCACATATCATTAATCCACTGGCTTTAATATATTCTATCTTATTTGTAAAAATATTGTCTGAGTGTGGCACTATGTTCTCTACTGGGCCGAGAACATATCTCGGCCCAGAGTTATCATAACTCAGATTTATCATAACTCTATCATAACGCTATCATAACTCTATCATAGCTCTATCATAGCTCTATCATAACTCTATCATAGCTCTATCGTAGCTCTATCATAACTCTATCATAACTCTATCATAGCTCTATCATAACTCTATCATAGCTCTATCATAGCTCTATCATAACACTATCATAGCTCTATCATAACTCTATCATAGCTCTATCATAACTCTATCATAACTCTATCATAGCTCTATCATAACTCTATCATAGCTCTATCATAACTCTATCATAGCTCTATCATAACTATCATAGCTCTATCATAGCTCTATCATAGCTCTATCATAGCTCTATCATAACTCTATCATAACTCTATCATAGCTCTATCATAGCTCTGTCATAACTCTATCATAACTCTATCATAGCTCTATCATAACACTATCATAGCTCTATCATAACTCTATCATAGCTCTATCATAGCTCTATCTTAGCTCTATCATAACTCTATCATAACTCTATCATAACTCTATCATAACTCCCCCGCTCGCTGATTGGTTGAAATTCATCCGATTAAACGCAGCCACTGAGATCAATCCCAGACGTACATGTAGGGAAAAGATCATTGACCGGAGATTACGGATGGCTAAGGCCAGGCTAGCCCCACCTGGGCTAATACTGTTTTTTTATGCTGTCTGTAGCGGCCGGCGGCCCTGTACCCCTGGCTACTATGGTTGGCAAAGTAAAAGATGTTAAGCACTGACGGAACATAGCATATAATTAGTTTAGTAAAATTGTGTTATACTGTTAAAAGCTCATTGCGGGACTTAGAATTATTATTGACATCAAGCACAGTGCATAAACACACTCCATCCTTGCTCTATTGCTTTATAATCGCCTATGCCTCAGTCAAAGCTTATCACAGGATGTGCGGGAGTTCAGCACACGTCGGTCTGCACCCAGTGAATACTTGCTGAGCACGAGGTGGATGACAACTGCGAAGCTGCCCCCCCTTGGGAACGTCTGCACATTTTTATGTACAAATGTATATGAGCTAGGAAAGAAACAGCAGAGAGAGAATGAACTTGGCCGAGGAATGACCTCTCCGAATGGCTCTGCTGCATTGGATAGGGACTTAGAACGCTCAATATTTTGTTTAGAATTGTAAACGTGAGGGTAATAAATTTGCTTATCTAAAACCTTCACGACTGTGTGGTGTCCATTCTGTGATCGACGGAATCAACGAATATGACGGCATCTACCTTTTGTTGATTAATGGAGTCAGGTTTATGTTATATATAAGAGAGTAATTTCCTGTGTGTGATGCCCACGGTTTTGGTGAAACCCCGTACGTGATTCCAGTCGGTCCGGAGGACGCCCACTCCTAAAAACCAACCCATTGGATAGACGGACTCTTGGATCCATCCCCGTCTTGGTGTGTCTCTACAGCGCGCTGAAAACTTCTAAAAAAGGTAAGGACAAACCTATTGTGTTTACACTAAATTGTCCAAATTGAACAAACTAAATTGACACACACCATGACGGAGATATGTAAAATTGTATAATGGCAATGTGAATAATTGATATGTGTAAAACGAATAGACCGAATATTGAGTAAGGGGAGCCATTTGTATAGAGTGTGAGAAGGGACATAATTGACTGTGTGTAATCCACCCTCCGGTAATCCGTCTGTAAATAGGAAAAAGTAACGTGATTGTAGTAGTTAATGTGATAAAACACCACGGAGGTTAGAGTCCTGCCGGTCGGTGTAGTAGTTAATGTCATAAAACACCACGGAGGTTAGAGTCCTGCCGGTCGGTGTAGTAGTTAATGTGATAAAACACCACGGAGGTTAGAGGCTTGCCAGTCGGTGTTAACATGTAAGACACGACGGAGGTTAGAGTCCTGCCGGTCGGTGTCCTACTTGTCGCCCCGTAGACTGGGTTAGATTCGGACGCGGATCTATATTGTGACGTTGTGGTATACGTGTGGGAGGTAGCGACCCCACAAAACCATTTTCAGTATGTATAGTGGGTTAGAGGCCCCGATACATCTGTTTGTGAAGTATTTTAAGGTTGTATAGTGGGTTAGAGGCCCCGATACATCTGTTTGTGAAGTATTTTAAGGTTGTATAGTGGGTTAGAGTCCCCGATACATCATATCCAAATTTACCGACCGCTTGCCCTCTTGAGGAGTGTCTGCACTTCCAACCCATGACCAGAGGGCAAATATCTAAAATATATAATTTACTCCATCATATAAGACCCGAGTCTCTGGCCAAGGTGAGGAATGCTTGGGAATCGGATTTGAACCAACAGATCTCGGATGATATTTGGGACCTTAGCATCAGCCGGGTTCACTCATCTTCTATTTGCATACGACACCGTCTGATACAGTTTAAGGTCTTTCACCGGGCTTATCTGACAAGAGCAAAGATGGCCAAAATGTATAACATTACTGACGATGGGTGCCCGAGATGTAAACAATCGCCAGCTACTATGGGTCACATGTTTTGGGGTTGTGGTGACTTGAATAGATTTTGGACTGAAATTTTTAAGGCTTTTTCCTTTATGTGCAAGAGGACAATAGACCCTAATCCAATAACAGCAGTGTTTGGTGTTCTCCCAAATCAACACGGTCTAACTTCATTCCAAGCCAATGCAGTCGCTTTCTGCTCTCTCTTGGCCTGAAGGTTAATTCTTCTGAAATGGAAAGATTCACACCCCCCCTCTTTCATTCATTGGGTGAGGGAGGTGATGTCTTGTTTACAGATAGAGCATTTAAGATATAGTTTACAAGGGTCTCAATGTAAGTATTATAAAACATGGTCATCCTTTGTTGAATTTGTGGAGAGGTTGTCATTTACTGATGTATGACTTTGCTTGGCTGACTGTTTTTAGCAGCCATAAAATCTGTCTCAATGTTTACAATATATGTGTACTCTGCAGCCCCCCCCCCCTTTTTTTTTTTTTTAAACTTTTTTTTAAAGTAAATTTACTTTAAATATTAAAATTTTATTTTTAAATGTATATTTGTGTTTTAGTTTTATTTGTATTTATTTTATAACATTTTTATAATTTAATGTTTTTTTTAATTTTATTTATTTATTTTTTGGGTGGGATGTTTTGTTTTTGTATTTGCATACATAATTGGATTCGCTTATGTGCCACTGGCTGGCACGACATGTATGTGTATTAAACTGAAAATGTTTAAATAAAAATAAAAAAATAAAAGAGTCCCCGATACATCTGTTTGTGAAGTATTTTAAGGTTGGATAGTGGGTTAGAGTCCCCGATACATCTGTTTGTGAAGAAATGTTTGTGTAACACGGAATGAGTGATTGGTTGTATTGCGTGAGTAAAAAATGGACGGTGAACGGTCCAAAGAGTGTGACGAGTATGGGACGTGTGGTCCAAATCGAATGGCAATGGTGAAGAAGGTTAATGACCAAGTGTTAGAAAGACGGAGGACGGAGGTGTGGCGCCTAATTAGTGCCCAGTTGGCCCAACATGAACAAAGAAAGGGCGAAAGACAATTTAAAAGATATTGGAAAGTGTGTAGAGCGGAGGGACTGGACAATATGTCGTCCCCATCACACGCGCAACTTGCTATGTGGTTTGGTGCAGATAAAAGAAAGCACAAACAGAAATTGGAAAACTTAAAAACTGATGTGAGCGTAGGCTGTTGGACGCGGAAAACATCGCAAAGGGCGTCAGAGAAGCGCGTCATACAAGCTGTGCGGTGTCAGGGGGCATGTCTTGCTCTGCAGACTGTGGAACAGAGGACTAAGAAGAAAGGAGGAAGTGATTCACCCAACCCCAAGGGGAGGAGCGGTGGAGGCGGAGGCATGTACCCAACACTGCCAGAAGAGATGACAGGCTCACCCCCGCCACATGCCCCAGCAGAGATAGCAACAGCTCCACCTGGTGGCGGAGGGGAGAAAACACAAATGCCAGTATTGGCAATAGCAGGACAAATACGCATCAATGAGACAGAAGTGGGCGCCATGACGGGAGCGGAACTGGGACGATTAGAGGACATCCTACATCCCCCACACCCATCGGGGTACCAAGGGAGGTTAAGACCTAGTCGGAATCCCTTCCACACAGACCTACCGGAAGGACTTACAGGAAGTACCCCCATGTATGGCGGAGCTACGGGAGGCCTTGCGCATACTGGAGGATGGGGAGGTAGGAGGGATGAGGGGAGCATAGGGGGAAACAGTGAAGGGGCAACAGAATACAGAAGAAAATATCTAGAAGCATGCAAAAGACGGGACGACCTGAAATATGAATCTGAGAAGGGAAAACAATGGCTCCAGGGGGAACTGGCACAGCAACAGCGGGAAATAAAGGACCTGAAGAATGCACTGGGCAAAGCCCAGGGGACTGATGATCAAGGGGAAACATCTGAAGCAAGGTCCCGAAGAATACACTTGGAACGCCTGGAACGCAGCCTGGAAAAAGGAATACTCGGAAGAGAACGCACGTTGGAGCAATTGGAAGAAACCCAAAAAGTCTTGGAAGCTCTCGGAATACCATCTGACACTGAGGTGTCAGACGACAGCCCAAGCGGGAGTGAAGGGGATGTGCCCGAGGTGTGGGACACCGAGTTGAAAGTGGACATTTCTAGTGCCCAGAACCAACACATGATTGCAGAAGCAATGAAAAAACCCAGGAAGAAGAGGACAAAATTGGTGGTTCCCCCAAGCGATAGGGAAACACGCTCTCACGGTAAAAAAAAACCCGGTGGTCAATACCCACTTATGGTGGGACCAGGGGGAGTAATACAACAATAGCATTAGGCTTTAAGGACGTCCAGGCAATGGCCCTGAAATTACCTCCATTGGCCGCTGGAGCATCCGCATGGCTAGAAGGCCTGCACAAATATATGACTGGACAACAAATGGCCCTCGGAGATGTCAGAATGATGATGGCAAATTCAACATCAACATGTGACTGCCCTCGAGTGGAAAGGAGAGCCCAAACGACAGTGTTGGGAAATGAAATACCATTCGGACCAGTGAGTGAGCGTATATGTAATGCATTGCGCCACTACTATCCGGACCCCAAAGTAGTGTTCCCTCAATTGCCAGCATGGACCCCGGGAGAAAGCCCGGAGGTGTGGTACCAATCATGCATTGGGGTATGGACGGACGCAACACGTAAACACCCATTCAAGACGCAGGAATCACAATTGGTCTTTACCAGAGCAATTCTGGATAAATTGCCCCTCGATATAGTCGCAGAATTAAGGGAGAACCCGGACCTGATGGCGGCGGAGGAGAGCCAGTTCAGGAGACATATGTGCCACCATTGTACTCTAAAAAACGAACAAGTGACAGCCAAATCTGGGGAGGTGATGGACCTCCAAAATCAACTGCTGAAAATGCAGTTGAAAGAATTGTGTGGGAAAATACACACTGATAAAAAGGAGCAAAAAGCAGCTAAAAAACAAATGGCACAAACGCCAGTACAGATGTGGGTGAGCCCCCAGTCTGGACCCATGGGCGGAAACCGTGGCCGGGGAGGACGAGGACGTGGACGCGGGGGGTACCAGAACCAACCACGGTCGGACACCTGTTTCAATTGCGGGCAGACAGGACATTGGTCACGGGACTGCTCCAACCCGCCACTGGCGCAGCCACAACAACAGTGGCAGCCCCAACAACCGCAATGGCAGCCCCAACAACAACAACAATACCCTCCTGATCAACCTCAAGGAATGCCCATGTCCAGGGGATGTGGAGGAAATCGTGGAAGAGGAGGAAGAGGCACTCCACCGTGGCAGGGTCCTCAGAACGCAGCCGCCCAGTTCCCACTGATGGCGGAGGACTGGGACCAGGTGTCATGATGTGGCCCAGATTCCGTGAACATGGGAACAGCAGACCCCATGTTCACTGTGACGGTGGAGGGGCAGAACATTCCGATGCTGGTCGATACAGGCGCAACCTATTCATCCTTGAATGTCCTGCTGAATAAAGGACTGATGTCCAAAGACTCTGTATCGTTGGTGGGATTTTCTGGGTCCCCACAAAGTCTGCCATTCACCAAGCCACTGAAAACGAAAGTGGCTCACCAGACTTTTACGCACAGTTTTGTGTCAGCAGCACAAACCCCAGTTTCACTGCTGGGACGAGACATTCTTATGAAGACAAATGCATCCATTCTGTGTAGCCCTGATGGGGTTACTGTGACTTTCCCGCATGGACAAAGAACTATGTGTATGTTCCAAGGGGCACGTGGAGGGCAATGGCTGCTCGCCGCTGACGCGGACTCAGAATCCCGGCGCCACGCAGACATCTATTGGGCCAGACTCACAGGCTCACCCAGGAATGGAATAGTCTCCACGTACACAGAAAATTGGGAAACGTGGGCGAAAACTCTACGCCCATAAACCACAGTGGTGGATCCTTACCACTGCACTCTATTTTATGATAGAACAGAGGATTTAGTGTACCAACAAATGTTCAAAGAGAACATGGAAGGCTATACCTGGCACTTACAAGCCACCAAATTGTATATAGGAAAAGAGGGGGCGGCATTTGTTAACCTCGACCCTAACCAGAAGTGGTGGTACAACATGGATGCGACGGCGGCTCCACATGTCTCCCTGGCCCTGTCTCCCGGCCACCAGGCCAGGGACTTGGGAGGGATGGTATTGGCACTACGACAGGTACATGACTGGCAACCTGGGCCGGTCCCTGGCACAGAATATTCCTCATCCCACGATGCGTACAGAGTCTGCATTGACACAAGAGACGAGAGTGAATGTGAACACCTCGTGATCCCAAGATATCATGGTCGCGAAAACACTGACCATGAGGAAACGCCTACATATCTGGCCAAAGTACCAGAAGAAGTGTGGTCCAAAGGCCCCTTTGATGTAGGCCTGTGCACAAAAGCACGGCCTGTGACCTTCCGTGTCGCGCCCAATTCCTTTGTGTGTGTCCCACAGTACCGGGTCAAACCGGAGGCTATGGTGGGCATTGAGGAAACAATGGCAGGGCTGTGGGCAGCGGGAGTACTGGAACCGGCAAACACCAATTGGAATACTCCTATTCTACCGGTTCCTAAGAAAGAACCAGGGCAGTATCGTGCAGCTCACGATTTGCGCCGCATTAATGATATCACTATGGACCCCTGCCCGCCAGTGCCTGACCCCTATCGCATGTTACAAACATTGACCCCAATTCACCAATGGTTCACAGTGTTAGATTTGGCAAACGCATACTTCTCCCTTCCACTCGATCCTTCTGTGCGTCACATGTTTGCCTTCACTCATGCTGGTTGCCATCTCCAATATACGAGGGTTCCACAAGGTTGGAAATTGAGTCCAGGCATCTTCAATCAATTTCTCAAGCAATGCCTGAAAGACTGTCCCCTGCCAGATGGCACATTGGCTCTACAATATGTAGATGATATTTTGATTGCTGGAGAAACAGCAACAGCCTGTCTGACCGCCACGGTTGCAGTGTTGACGCGATTGGCGGAACATGGGTTTAAGCTTCTAAGAAGAAGCTGCAGTGCTGCCGGAGAACTGTGACCTTTTTAGGACGTGAGATCTCAGGGAGCGGGAGCGCAATGTCGGCGCAGCACCGCTCGGACATATTAGCACATCCAAAACCAGAAACTGTGCGACATATGTTGTCCTTTTTGGGTCTGTGTGGATACAGTCGTCACTTTATTCCAGAGTACGCTGTAATCACTGCCAGTCTGAAACGCATGACTACGGGAAGAAGAATTCTCTTGTACATGAGTTGCCCCATGGACGCTATGGAAGCAAGACAAGGATCTTGTGTACAGGCGGCTGCTGGGGTGGCTACCCTAGTGTCCAAATGTGCACACTTAGTGATGGACCATCCTTTAACGGTAGTGACCCCACATGCGGTGATGTCTTTGGTCCAGTCTTCAGCTTTCACATTGACCCCTTTGCGCCAAACGCGCATTCTGCAGGTGCTGGATCAGCCACACATCACCTACACTACCCAGGGGGTAAACATGGCTTCGTGCTATGGGATCGGGGGCACACCTCATGACTGCGTTGCTACGACAAGAGCCGCAGCTCTGGCCCGCCCAGACCTTGAGCTGGCACCATTAACTGAGGGTCTTGTGTTTTTCTCTGACGGGTGCTGTTTTCGCAAAAGTTCCGGAGATTTATCCGCAGCATATGCTGTTGTCACCCCTGATCGCGACTCGTTTGCTGCAGTTTCATCTGGTCCTGTGAACCCGCCCTCGGCACAACGGGCAGAGATGGTAGCTGTTTTACAGGCTTTATGCCTGGCAGAGGGTAACTCTGTAACCATCTACTCAGACTCGGTGTATGTCGTAGGCGTGGTGGTTTCGGACCTGGCTTGATGGAGACAAAATGGCTTTAAAACAGCAAAAGGCTTGGAAGTGAAACATTTGGATTTAATTACAGCACTGGACGCAGCGGTTAACCGTCCTCTGCGATTGGCCATTGTAAAATGTACTGGACATTCTAAGGATATGACTTTCTTGGCTCGCGGAAACGCAGCCGCAGATGACGCGGCAAAAGAGGCCGCAGGCTATCTGCCCTATCAGGCCATGGCTATTTTGCAGTGCCCAGTTCAAACGTCTGCTGAACTTTTGCCCCACTTGACCACAGAGGTGGTAGTGGCGGCTCAGGAGGCAGCTTCACCTGAGGAGCGCACTTTGTGGCGTACGCATCAGGCCTACAAAGATTCGGATGGCCTGATTCGGGCCCAGGACGGACGTCCTGTCTTGCCAGTCGGACCGTTGTCTAGAGCAGCGTTGGCGGAAGCTCATGGTGTGGCACACTCTGGTTCTAGTCCAATGTCTGCCCGGTTGAAGGTGTGGTGGCATCCCCATATGATGGATATGATTAGGCACTTCTGTGCCTCCTGTGACACGTGCCAGATGCATAATGTTCGTCCTTGTTTGAAGGCGGCCCCGGGACAGTTTACACCGCCCCCATGGCCGGGTGCTCATGTCATTATTGATTTTACTGACATGCAGACCAAGGTACAGGGCAAACGTTACCTGTTGGTAATGGTGGATGCATTCACCCGGTGGCCGGAGGCGTATCCATGTTCACGGGAGGATGCCACCTCTGTTGTAAAGGCCTTGGTGAATCATTGGATTCAGTTCCATGGTTTCCCATCGGTAATTCGGTCTGACAATGGCACTCATTTCAGTAACAAAGATCTGGCTCGTGTGGAGTGCATGTTGGGCATCAAACATGCATTTGGATCTGTTTACCACCCACAATCTCAGGGAGTGGTAGAGCGCATGAATGGTGTCCTAAAATCTAAATTGGCAAAAATCACAGACTCCACGAAAATGACTTGGCTCCAGACGTTACCACTTGCCCTGCTCTCAGTACGACAGTCTGTGAACAGGTCAACTGGCTATTCTCCATACGAGCTCCTTACCGGCAGATTAATGCCGGGCCCTAACTCCACTTTTCTCCCCAGAGATCAGGACGCAGAGGTCCCACCCCGCATTCCCTACAAAGCTTATTGGGATCAACTAACATCTCTTGTTTCCAGGCTCGAACCTCAGAAACTTGTCACCCCCAGAGACTTGGAACAGCACACGGAGAGCAGGGACGCATCACCGCGGGTCTATCTTAAGGTCCTGCGTCGTTCCTGGTCCCAGCCCCGGTGGACTGGTCCTTTTCTAGTCACTGCACGCACCAACCACGCTGTGCAGCTCGAAGGGAAGGGGTCCAAGTTGTTCCACGTCACCCAGACCCGTGCCGCTCCATAATCATCACCTTTTTGCTTGTTGTGCTTATATCTCTTCACGCTTCGCTAACCACTTGTAGATTGTGTCTCAGGTTGAACTGACGTGACAAGCTCCAGCGCACTCTTGTCGTTAACAGACGAGTGCCCTGAACAAAGGTTAACTGTTCCCTGGTATCAGAAGGTAACACACACACCGCAAACATGCCTTGAATTAATAATTTTCGTGGTGGTGGTTGTCCCACCACCAAAAGAGGGGTAATGGTATCAATGGGAATAATTAGCTTAGGGCTATTAATTGTGGTTGCAATTCTGATGTTCACACCAGATCACCCTGACCAACCACCATCATACAAAACATTTCTTAGAATGCGGCGCTGCGAGGAGGCGGTGAACCAAAGGGCAGAGGCAGGAATGGGCAACAACACCAACATCAAACTCCTGGAAAAATGCCAAACTGATGCCGAAGCAGGTATGGGGACACTTTTAATTCTATGCAGGAACGGTCAGCTGATGGCGATCCCAGGAGAGTGGCAGTGGCACCTGTTGGCAGAGAGCCTACTCACCTGCAGGCAAGTATGGAACAACCCCGCTGCATGGCAGAATGTAACATGGCAACTACCAAAGACACGGAGTAAACGGTGGGTCTCAGATACAAAATACACCCAAACATATGTACCACTTAAATTCATGGTACCGGTACACTCAATTGACACGGCACTAGATCAGATGAATCGCCTTAAACTGGCCTTTGAAGCTGACGCCCATCCAGGGGACGATTGGTGGGCCTGGCTTTTCTCTGGCTCCTGGAGAGAGCTGCTGGCTAAAATAGCTGTCTTACTGATTACCATTCTGATTTGTTTTTGCATGTTTGCCATGTGCGTTGTCCCATGTCTGAGATCTATGATGGCCCGGATGACCCAATCTATGACAGTAACGATGCCGACGGACAGGGAAAATGGTCAGTATGGTGTGTTGCTCTTAAAATGTACAGGAACAACCCAGTCCTATGACGGCATGCTCGACTACGACGCTGGAGGCGATCCCAAGCTGTCCGGAGTATGTTGTTCCCCTGTCCACAGATCCCGCGGTGCCAGCCCCAACCAAATGACTGCATCTGCAATAGTGTCCACACACATAGCGCAATACATTGTCCAGAGAAGGGCTGGTTGAGTACACATGCTGGGTTTAGGATATGTACTTTTGCTTTAGCGACATAGTGTTGATAATTTAGAAATGATCAAAAGAGGGAATTGACGGAACATAGCATATAATTAGTTTAGTAAAATTGTGTTATACTGTTAAAAGCTCATTGCGGGACTTAGAATTATTATTGACATCAAGCACAGTGCATAAACACACTCCATCCTTGCTCTATTGCTTTATAATCGCCTATGCCTCAGTCAAAGCTTATCACAGGATGTGCGGGAGTTCAGCACACGTCGGTCTGCACCCAGTGAATACTTGCTGAGCACGAGGTGGATGACAACTGCGAAGCTGCCCCCCCTTGGGAACGTCTGCACATTTTTATGTACAAATGTATATGAGCTAGGAAAGAAACAGCAGAGAGAGAATGAACTCGGCCGAGGAATGACCTCTCCGAATGGCTCTGCTGCATTGGATAGGGACTTAGAACGCTCAAAATTTTGTTAAGCAAATTTATTACCCTCACGTTTACAATTCTAATCTAAAACCTTCACGACTGTGTGGTGTCCATTCTGTGATCGACGGAATCAACGAATATGACGGCATCTACCTTTTGTTGATTAATGGAGTCAGGTTTATGTTATATATAAGAGAGTAATTTCCTGTGTGTGATGCCCACAGCACGCGTGGAAAGAGCCCAATACTCTTGCGTTAAATGAAGAATCCTTTTATTTCCTTATTTCAACAATTTAACAACCACGGTCAAAAACTGTATGCCTTCACTCTGCCACCCTGAGGCCACTCCCTTGAGCCCTTAAAAAGGCTCACCTGGTCACACAAATAGGAAGTGTAGCGCCGCATAGTGGCTGGTGGAACAAATACATAAAAGGCCTCTAAAATGGCTCTTACACACCGGCCCCTTAATTGTGTGGCACGGAGTGGAACACAATTACAATTACTTTGACACAAGAGCTATTAGATTTAAAGTTGTGTATTTTTTCACCAAAAGTTCCAGATGTCCATTATCAAACATGATCCACTGGTACAAAAGTCACCAAATGCCATGAGTCAGTACACATTTTACACAAAACAAAAATTACATCTCCTATGTTTGAACATGTTCCTTGGTTTCATGAAGAACAGACATGTTGCTTTGTCATGAACTTTAGCTGTCAATGCATCACTCTCCATTTGTAAAGAACAGGCAAGACAATTTGTCATTTTCTTCACTTCAAAATGACTCTCCGCACTTAACGTGACCACATCACAATGAACAGATACAGAGATTACATTTTTACTTGATGCATCATTTTCCTTAGAGTCAAAATTCACAATCACGGGCTCATTAGTCAGTAGGGACAAGTCCACCATGCTCTCAGTTTGAGAAAACATGTCCTGTGTTGTGTCACTGAGATACAGTCTGTCAGAGAGGCTTCCTCTGTCACATTTGAGGTCACGTCTGACTCGGTGTAACACACACCGGCCCCAGTTTGATCATGCAGCTCCACCACTGGGACATAGATCTCTGGTCCCTCGCAGTCAATTTCTTCAAATTTATCATCACAAACCACAGTCTGTTCACAATGTAATGACAATTGCTTAATTGGTGGGTCTGGTAAAATGCCAATGTCATAAATGTCCACAGCCCAAGATGGTAAAGGCCGTTTCATTCAGTTCACGTTCCTTTTCACAAGCAGCTTTATGTGAGGACTTGCACTTCGTTTTTTTGGATTTCAATATAGCAAGTGTCTCTTCAGCTGCTACAATTTGTGTTTTTAGCTGTAACATATCCTCCTTTCTCCTAAGAGCGTCTAGTTGTTCATCTAGTTCATGCATCTTCAGATAGGAAGCTTCTTTTACGTTTTTACAGTGCAACTATTTGTCACGGTTCTGTCGTTGTTTTGTTCTTCCTTGGTTGCGTCTTTTGTTTCCTGTTTGCTTTATTTTGACATGTCTGCCTCTGCTCAGTTTCCCCTGTGTTAATTGCCTGCCCCGCCCTAATGTGTGTCACCTGTGCCCCGTTTCCTTGTGTATTTATACCCCTGTGTTCTCCCTTGTCTTTGTCGGTTCATTTTATGTGTTTTTTTGGTGTCCTGTATGTCCGAGCCCGTGTTGATCTCCTGTTCTTGTTTTCCGTGCATGCCTGCCTGTAAGTTTCTTTATTGTTTTGTGTTTTTCTAGTACTTGGACTTTTGCCATTAAATTTCATTTCAACTCCGATTCTTGGGCTGTTTTTGCATTTGGGTCGTTGCCTGCCACACCGTCTCATAACAGAATGAACCGACCAGCGTCCGACCCAGCAGACAGCCCTCTTCTATTTTTTGTTGAGCTATGGCAAGGTGGGTTGTCCCCTATGGCGGCACTACAACAGGCCCAAGCCTACGCTATTGAGGAGTTTGCTGCTATGGGAGGGGTGCCTGAAGACCGTGAACCAGCCCCTATCCCCGGGCCTCCGCCGAACACCCCCATCCGCTCAGGGTGTTCGCCCGCACCTGTCGTGGAGCCACTGCCAGTCTCCGACCTCGGTACAAGGTGGGCTCCTCCTGTCCTGGAGCCGTCCTTGTCCCGAGACCTTGCACTGGAGTGGTGCCTTTTGGTTGCCGTCCCGCACCTGCCCCTTGCCGGAATCTTAGCTGGCCGCCTGTCCCTGCTCCGCGGCAGGAGATCCGGGGAATGGCCTCTTCTGGGGCAGCCCCTGGATTTTCCGCCGCCTCCGGAAATTCCGGACATGCCTCTGCCGCCCTGGCCCTCTGCGGAGGTCCCGGACCTGCCTCTGCCGCCATGGCCTTCTGCAGAGTCCCCGGACCCGCCTCTGTTTCCGCCTCCACCGGAGTTCACGGAACCGCTGTTGCCCCCGCCGGAGACCCCGGACCCACCGCTACTTCTGCCTCCGCCTGAGTTCGCAGATGCAGGAGTCCCCGGAACTGCTTCTGACTCCGGACTCATCCCTGCCTCCGCCGGAGCCCCCGGACCCATCCCTGCCTCTGCCGGAGCCCCCGGACCCGTCCCTGCCTCCGCCCGAGCCCCCGGACCCGTCCCTGCCTCCACCTCCGCCCGAGCCCCCAGACCCGTCCCTGCCTCCGCCCGAGCCCCCGGACCCGTTTCTGACTCCGCGTCCTCAAGGCACACGGTTCCCCCTCTGATCCTCGCGGTGCTCCGCTTTAGCGCCGGTACTGCGTCCTCTCCTCAGGGTGTACGGCCTCCGATCCTCGTGGTGCTCCTTTCCGCCTTCGCGCTGCTACCATGTCTGCTCCTCGGGCTGCACGGATCCACCCCCGCACGGTACCGTGTCTCCTCTTGTCGCGCTGCTATCGCGCTTCCTCCTCGTGAATCCCGGCAGCACCGGTCCGGTTCAACTCTGGGCCTTGCGTTGCCGCGTATCTCCACCGCTCTTGATGCTGCGCTTGGACCTCCACCATGCGCATGGAGGCCTCGCAGTCCCACGCCTTCTCCGCCGCCGCGGTCAGGTTCCTCCTTTGGGGGACGGACCGCCATTCCGACACCCCGCCATTCCGACACCCCGCCATCCCGACACCCTGCCATCTCTACACACCGTCATTACGACACCCCGCCAATCCGACACTTTTTGGTACCGCTATTGGAGCGTATCTGTTTGCCTTCTGTCAACGCCACCTTCCCTGTTCATCCCCGCTGTCGGCCCAGGGGTGCAGAGGCTCGTGAGATGGTTTTGGGCAAAGGCAGTGACAGGTGCAGGCTAGTCTGTATTTTACAACAAAGCGCTGAGGTCCGCGGTGTGTGTATTTGGGGGGGTGCAGGCGCACCAGTTCAACCCTAAACTAAGTCATATGCTCCAGTCACTGTGTGACACGGGCAAACACTGAATCTATCAAGACAAACAATAGCAATAAACACACGCGCTGTCACGTGTGTGGTGCGAAATACGACCCAAAGTGCAGACACAGCCCAAAAACTGAGGTAAACTTAATGGTAGCGTCCAAGAACAATGCAGACGAAAATCCAAAACTCCAAAACAAAATACAACGAATACTCACAAGACGCGGCACAGACACAGAGGAACAATGACATGCATACAATCAATGAACCGACAAGGACAGGGGAGAACACAGGGGAATAAATACACAAGGAAACGGGGCACAGGTGACACACATTAGGGCGGGGCAGGCAATCAACAAAGGGGAAGCAAAGCAAAAGCACAGGGACAGAACAGACATGTCAAAATAAAACACAGGACAAGACCGAAAACATCCAAAAACAGGGGAACACAAGATGAACCGTGACAGTACCCCCCCCCCCCTAAGGGACGGCTCCCAGACGTCCCAAAGTCACGAAGCCGGGAGGGCGGAGGGGGCCAGGAGGAGGGAACAGGTCCGGGGGCTTGGGCGGAGGCGGGTCCGGGGGCTCGGGCGGAGGCGGGTCCGGGGGCTCGGGCGGAGGCGGGTCCGGGGGCTCGGGCGGAGTCGGGTCCGGGGTCTCCGGAGGAGTCGGAGGCGGGTCCGGGGGGCTCGGGCGGAGGCAGGTCAGGGGTCTCCGGCGGAGGCAGGTCAGGGGTCTCCGGCGGAGGCAGATCAGGGGTCTCTGGCGGAGGCAGGTCCGGATCCTCCGCAGCGGGCCAAGACGGCGGAGGCAGGTCCGGGTACTCCACAGCGGGCCAAGGCGGCGGAGGCAGGCCCGGGTACTCCGCAGCAGGCACCGGCGGCGGCCCAGCGGGGCCCGGACGAGGAGCAGGGAGAGGCGGCGGGTGGCCAAGGCTCCGGCGAGGAGCAGGGACCGGCGGAGTGCACTCCGGACGGGGGTCTGGGCTTGGTGGTGGCCCCAGGACAGGAGGAGCCCACCCTGGACGGAGCAAGATGTCCAGTGGTGGCTCCGGGACAGAAGGGGCCCACCCCAAGCCCAGGTCGGTGTCCGGCAGTGGCTTCACCGGGGACAACCCACCTTGCCACAGCTCCAGAACAAAATAGGACTGTCTGCTGGGTCTTCGTTTGGTCGGTTCATTCTGTCACGTGTGTGGTGCGAAATACGACCCAAAGTGCAGACACAGCCCAAAAACTGAGGTAAACTTAAATTTAATGGTAGCGTCCAAGAACAATGCAGACGAAAATCCAAAACTCCACCTGCTGCGCTCATCACCGCTTGTTTGACAAGTCAACAGTTGTAAATAAGCCTTAACACTTATCCATGTTAGAGCCAAGGCGGCGTGGGAGATGCATTCACTCTCCTTTTTTTTGTCCACAAACGCGCGGAAATTCGGGACAAATAATGATATAACAGTCGGGTTCTCCAGCGGAGTGTTTAGGGACTCGCTCCCAAACATCAGGAGGAACCACCGCAGGAGGAAGAAAAGCCGGTGGAACAACTTAAGCAGCTGATGTTATGAGTTATGAGAACGATGCGAAAGACAAGCAGACAAAAAAAAAAAAAACACGTACCAACGATCAGGGGAGACGCACAGGCATTGTCTCTTCATTCATCAGGCAAAACGTAAAACAATAATAATTGTTGATAATTATCTTGTGTGTCAGAATAGCGGCACGTTGCATAAAAGATAAAGGTGTCACCACTCTGACAAAGGGTGAAAAAAATTGTCGGAGTGGCGGGACGTTTGATAATAAATGGAAACGCCGCAATTACGACAATTAGAACTCAATGTCGGATTAGCGGTGTGTCGGAATGGCGGGGTGTAACCCTCAAAAAGACTTTCGCTCAGTTTAATCTGGAAATGTGAAGATCTCCACGGATATTTGACCAATCAACAAAAACCCAAAAGTCTGTTTTTATGCTGACAATTCATTCTCTGAGGCTAAAGTACCACATCTGAGTAAAGTCTTTGTGAAAGATCGCAGAATTAGAAGATATCCACAGAGGTTAACTGGAGACAACTTGGCCAACACGTCCACGGGTCAGAAAACTCTTAGACGGAGCGATTTTCAGTCGTAAGTTTATTGTGAGCAGTTAATGACGGCTCGTAGTTTGGTGTCAGCTGTGACCGCTCGTGTTTCCACATAGTCTGCGCCTCTAAAGCTCATAAAAAGTGGATTCAAGCGAACGGTCTCCATGCAAACAAACAGCGGCCCCGGTCTTACCGGAAATTGCCCACATCTTTCACACAAAGGCTCATGGGGCGTAGGAATGAGGTGGATAAGACAGAATTGGATTTAAAGGAATAGGCCACCGTTTTTACATACTGACATATGTTCTTACCTTACCTTAGACTAGTTGATATGTACCTGTCTGGTCTTTGTCCGTGCGCTCTGTCATGCAAACCGAGCACAAACGCAGCCTCTTCCACATACTGTATAGTTCCAAATCAGCTCCCGTTAGAAGCTACCAAACTCTTCCACGTTTTCCCTATTTAAATACATTTACGTGACGTGTTACACTACAAAGTATAGTAACACAGAAATGTAACATGTCGATTTTCTCAGCGGATAAAAAGGGGTACTATATTGTGAGGCGTAATAATACGAGGAGCACTACGTCCGCGCACTAACTCCTAAAGACTTCTCTCCCGCTCACTTCCGTCAATAGAAGCAGCGTGATTTGTAGTACGTGCAGTAGTAGCAGAGAGTTATCGGCTAGCTAGTTTGAGCACAGTTGAGGCAGCATCAAGTTTTAGTACGAAAACGTGTGAACAATGCCTTTTATATGCATCGTGCCGGGTTGTGATAACAAGCAGAAAGTATATAGTGTAGAAATGTTTCATAGATTTCCAACTCACCCCAAACGACGAAAAAAGTGGTTCGATGCTTTGAAGATGGATCCAACAAACCTTGAAGGTTTGAAGAATTGGCGTGTTTGCTCCGAACATTTTACAGAGGAGGACTATACCTCGTCTGGTTTACGCCTAAAGAATTCGGCCACACCGACGATTTTGAGAACACGTATACAACAAAGAAGATCCTCATCAAACGCTGTAAGTGTCCTTATATTTGTTGGTTGGAAGTGGCAAGTGGCAATAACTTTATCCTAACGTTACTTGAGTGAAGTAAAATCCGTTTAGCACATACTATAACTTCCATCCATCCATCCATCCATCCATCCATTTTCTCCCACTTGTCCGTTGCCGGGTCGTGGGGGCAGCTGTTGGAGCTGCCCAAGTCACATAGCACCATGCCCCTATGGCTCCTCCTGCAGGTGGTGGGTCCACGGGAGGACGGCCTCATGGTTCCAAACGGGCCTGTTGGTCTCTCATAGGGGGCCCATTCACACTCTCATTCATACACCAGTGTACGCAGACACTGGAGGCAAAGAGGGTGAAGTGTCTTGCCCAAGGACACAACGACAATGTGCACCTTCAGGAGGCGGGATTCGAACCCCCGACCTTCCGATCATGAGCCGACCCGCTCTACCATCTGCGCCACCGTAGCCCCAGCTACTATAACTTCACTGTGAAATTAATGCTCTTCTGAGACGTGCTAAAAGAAATTACAGATTGATTTGCATGACGTCTGAGCTCATAAATAGCAATGAAGTAGCCTAACGCTATACCGTTATACCATTTCGGTGTCACCAATACACAAACCTTCTCTGCCTTGACTAATGGTTTGGGGGAGGGGTACGTTTATCACAGGTGAAGCACTGATTACACTACTGTCTGTCTGTGAATCAGATGAATCTGTTATGTAATGTTCTGTAACAATAATCTCTTACTAGGATGGTTGGAAAAGCTGTCAATTGTGGTAGTACTTAGTTTTGCGTTAGAAATAAGTAATCTTGGGATTGTAACGTTTGTCTGAATTGTGTCAATTGTAACACAGGTCCACCACCTGCAGGAGGAGCCATAGGGGACTGGTGCAATGTGATTTGGGCAGCTCGAACAGCTGCCCCCACGACCCGGCAACGGACAAGTGGGAGAAAATGGATGGATGGATGGATGGTAACACAGGTCAACTTGACAGAATTACTGCAAGATCTGCCCGAAACAGATGACACCTGTTTGGAGAGTGTTCCTCATTCAACCCCCCAGAAGCACAAAGCTGATGAGCCTACAGCTAAATTCAAAGTGCCCTTTGCTGTACAGCTAGCCAGTCCCTCACCAACCAAACCAGCGGTTCTCCTGGCTCCCACATGGACAAAGCTATCGGTAGGCTAATGAATCTTAAATTTTCACATCACGGTATGATTCCACCGTGACATACATTTACTTGAAATCTGTTTTATGTATAGAACACTACATCTTCATCTACGATGATCGCCACCTGTAGTCCACGAAAAAGTCTAATATACGCGGTGAGTGACCTCTACTGAACTCCTATGTTTGCTATTGATGATCCATCATGCAAAATATGAGTGAGTGAGTGAAAACATACTGTCGTGCTTGAAAGTTTACATATTATTTTTGTAATATGTAACAGTGCGGGTCGGCTCATGATCGGAAGGTCGGGGGTTCGAATCCCGCCTCCTGAAGGTGCACATTGTCGTTGTGTCCTTGGGCAAGACACTTCACCCTCCTTGCCTCCAGTGTCTGCGTACACTGGTGTATGAATGAGAGTGAGAATGGGCCCCCTATGAGAGACCAACAGGCCCGTTTGGAACCGTTTGGAACCATGAGGCCGTCCTCCCGTGGACCCACCACCTGCAGGAGGAGCCATAGGGGCATGGTGCTATGTGACTTGGGCAGCTCCAGCAGCTGCCCCCACGAGTGGGAGAAAATGGATGGATGGATGGATGGATGTAACAGTTTTATTTTTCCACTCATAGTGTTTTGTGCGAAGCCATTTATGGGGATACAACTGAGTTTGTTCTTTTTAAATAATAATAAAAAAGCACCAAAACGACCCTAATCTAAAGTTTACACCCCCCAGTTCTGTGTATTTCCCCCTTTAGCATCAATGACAGCTTGGAGTCATTTAGTTGTGGAGAAGGTTCTGTATATAATCTAACGCTAAAGTGGCCCATTCTTCTTGATCCTACACTTTTGATCAGGGTCATTTGGGATATTTTCTTTTCATAATTATATAAGAAGTGCACATTCAATTGTTTCATAAATGTCTTCACACAAACCACTAACTATGAGTGAATAACCAAAAAACAATTTTAGTTAATTACAATTTTCTTTGATAAAAATTTTTAAAATCATAAAAAATTCAGCCAGGCTATGTAAACTTTCAAGCACAACTATATGTGTGGGGAAAGGATTGTGTTGGGATGAGTGTAAGTGTGGATTCATATCAATGCCATGATGTGCATAAAGATAGACTTTTTTGTGAGTACTTAGTACTCTCGTTTGGATTTGTGTGGTAAGCTTATATGGCTGTTGGTATAGCATGCCCTTATTGGTTTACAAACTTTGTCTGTAACCTTGTAGCTGTAACTATATTTATTAGCCTAATAATATCATGACTTATCCAATAAAAATTGATAATAATCAAGATCAACTCTATGTTGCACTAGTGTCAATGCATATTTTTATTTGTTTAAAACAGGAACCAGACCCCATTGGAGCAACAGCGGGCTGGACTTTTCAACTTGCAGTTGCCCCAGAAAATAACTTTCTATAACATACAGTCAAGTTACCTTCTCCCAGTGATTGAAGAAGCCTACATACTACGGAGCCCGCCAGGGGACATGAAAGGAAAAAAAAAAGGGGAGGAGAATTTTTTTTTATATCAAAATCCCGACTTATTATCTCGGGATCCCGAGATAGTTAAGTCGAGATCCCGAGATAATTAAGTCGAGATCCCGAGATAATTAAGTCGAGATCCCGAGATAATTAAGTTGAGATCCCGAAAAAGTTTCACGGAATTCTGGTTGAAACTGTGGATGGCGCGAAAACACCAACGCAATCATGGAGGAGGACTTGGTGGAGTTTCTGCGTTCAAGAAAGATCCCTAATGGAGACATTTTGCGCATGCAAACGGACAAGGTGGGTAGATAATTTATTTTACATTAAAATATAAAATACAATATTGTACTAGTACGCTAGCATCAAATTGACACAAGTCAACACACGGTGTAGTACTGGCTAGCGTGCTAGCTGCTACCATAATAACTTATACATTAGGAATCGCAATGTAACCAAGCTTTAAATTAAATTACTATCGTTAAGTCTCCACTGCTCAGCTCATAACACTCAATTTGTACAATATGGGGCAACAGAGACTACCACAAAAAAATATTAAATTACTATTCCTATAAATACGAAATTGGCTTTTGAATATTCTTAACCTATTATACTGTAAGTAGTTTACTCGTTTAGACTTTAGTCCTGATTTAGACCTGGCTTAGTCCCAATTAAGACCTGTTTTTGACCTGAGTTAGTGGTTTACTCGTTTATACCTGGTTTGATTCAAAGGATTAAAAAAAAAACCTGCCCATTAAACTCTTTACTTTACTTGGTTTGTTAATGAACCAAATACATGGCTTAGTATCTGTATATGTAATCGCATGTTTTACCTCACAGTCATAAATGTACTTCTACATTTGCAGGTTGACAAGGCTGTCCTCTCCATTATGACAGATGTGCAGATGGCCAGTTATCTCCCCTCCTATGGTGACAGGGTAGCCACCCTTTCCTTCTGCCGGCGAAACAATTCCAGCACTAATAAAGAAGAGCTTCTACAGAGACTTAAAGAAAAAATGGGCAAAAGAAAAATGAAATCAAAAATAACAACAACTCAAAGCCAGATGGACAATGAAAGACCGACAACTTCAGGCGTGAACACCACATTTGTAAAGACAACAAGGGTGGTAGAAATTGGTTGGCTTGATTTTATTCAAGGTGACTATCATCAGATTAGGACAAAAAACGGTGGAGGCACTAGACATATGTCGCTTGAGAAAACATCAACTATGGAAAAGGTTTTGGATGTAGCAAAAGGACTATTTTTCCCAAATGGAAAATCTACCAAAGGTCCTATTGAAGATTTTATCTTTTCAATTTGCGATTTCAAAAAGAATCCTCTTCCTGCTAATGTCACAGTTGCAGAGATGTATGAACAAACCAAACTCAAGCTGCTGAGATTTTACTTATGTTCCAAGGAAAGTACATACGAGTCATCGTCAGAAGTTCAAGAAGATGGAGATTCTCTTTCTCAGACTTTTTCTGATGATGAGGAAGAAGATCTTCAGGCCTCTTCATCGGACAGTGATGTCAGGGAAGTGGTGAGTGGCATGTTGTAGACATTCTTTGTTCACTGTTTTGGCAGACAGACTTTCACTCTATTCAGTATCATCATCTGATGACGTGTCTCATCTATTGTTCTTCCTGAGCATGGTCTTCTGGCAGGTCTATCAGACAGCATCGCACACTCAAGTACTGATGTCCAATTTTTAATGATGATGATTACGTTTTGGCATTAGCCTTCATCAGATCATTCTTTTTTCTTCTTTGAACAATCGGACATCAGCTGCTTGAGTGTGCGATGCTGTTTTTTGATTTATGAAGATTTTCCTCAACATCTGCACCTCGGAGACTACTTCTGGTGTGCGTTGCTTCTCTTTTCTCAGGTCTATCAGACTGACCATGCCCCTGTCACAACAGTGTTTGGAAGCCATATTAACTTATCCAGAGACCAATGTGACAGGGACATGGTGAGTGTGATAGATGTATCAGTAGGGTGTTATTACAAAAATAAAGTACAGTAATAACATTAATACTTTAGCTATGTATTTTTTAATTCAAATGTGTTATTAACATATGATTCTTTTTAATCAAAGATTGTCTTTCTCTCCTTTTACTGTGGAAGTGTGTGGAACCAGGTCCTAAAAAACAAAGAACATCTGAGACTACTGCTACTGAAAGGTCAAAAGGACACCTTCAGTCAACTCCAAGTGATCACGGCCAAAAATCCTCAAATGCTTTGGATGAGGACATCATCATCGATTTTGTTGAGGCTTCCAACCCAGAAGTTGTTTCCGCACATGTACATGAACACAACTATTCGACTGCTCTTGGAATGGATGACACCTTGGAGTGGACACCAGGCGACTACACAGGCGAGAGTGATGATGACACAGTTGTGATAGTGACTCAACAGGACCATCAGGAGGAAAAGGATGAGGTAAATTGCTAATGTTCCAAACCTCATGACCATGGTTGATAATAATAGTGGCTCATAATAAAACATTTCAAAAATTAAACATTTAACACTATAATGAACTTCAACTAATTTTGTTTTTCTGTATTTTAGGTAAACAATGAAGACGTTCCTGTACCAACAGATTATCCACAGGAAACACAGCGCTTATCAGTTCGCAGAGTCAAGATTGTTGATGACCTTTTGGCTGTCTTTATGAATAGCAATATAATGGATGTTAATCTAAAGATGGAGATTGTCAATGAAAATGCTGTTGATGCTGCTGGTGTCTCTAGAGAGATTTATACAGCATTTTGGGAACAGTTTTTGGAATACTGTGAAGGGGAAAATGAGCGTGTCCCAAGATTGAGGCCAGATTTTGGGGATGCTGAGTGGCAAGCAGTGGGGAGGATCTGGATAAAAGGTCTCCTTGACCATGGTGTGATGCCTGTGCGGCTGTGCAAGGCTTTCATTTTAGCATGTGTCCATGGCATTGATAGTGTTGGTGAAAACATTTTGATGGCCTCTTTTCTGAACTACCTCCCATTAAATGAAAGATCAGCTGTTGAAAGTGCTCTGAAGAATACAATAGATGAAAGTAATGAAGATGATCTGCTTGATTTGTTTACGAGAATGGGGTCTCATTCCGTTCCCTCAAAGAATAAGTTTAAGGAAGCTATTGAAACAATGGCACATAAAGCAATCTTGCAGGAGCCAAAATTTGTTATTGATAGTTTTACCATACCTATGGCACAGGCAAAGCCAAATTTTTCAGATAAATCTAGTGTGCTGGCTCTGTATGAGTCTAAACAGCCAACAGGAAAACGTGTAGCTCAACTACTGGAAACCCCTCAGGTAATGTCTCAACGAGAGCAAGCAACTTTCTCTCATCTGCAGCGTTACATTAAAAGTGTGGACCAAACTAAGGCTCTTCTGTAATCTGTGTTGAGAAAATAGCAGTGTGCTTTAATGTTGAGACTGGGCTCAACAGGAGGCCTATTGGGCATACATGTAGTGCCACTCTGGAAATGCCATGCACATACAGTTCATATCCTGAGTTTCGCACAGAGTTTGATAACATTCTGTCAAGCGACTACTTTGAAATGGACATACTTTAGCTATGTCATAACTGAAGGTTTTTATTGAGGTGTCTCATTACTGTTAAGTGTCTATGTTCATGTTACTCTGTTAATATAATCTGATGCATTTGGTCTTGTTTGAGCAGAAGATTTTATTTTAAACGGGATGTTAAAAAAATGTTTCATAAGATGAAGTGGTTTTTCTCAAGTTATGGTACCACAGCCTAGTTATTAAATTGGTAACTTTTTCATTAAAAAAATAATCTCGTATTATGTGCCATTTTTGCATACTCTACAGTAATTATGTCCAAAAGTTATACATTGTATCACAATTCTAAACACTCAGCAACACATTCAGTAACTGGTAGGATTGGGTACCTTTACCCTATACTTGACAGTACTGGGTTTACAATACACACACATAACAATACTTTTCTGATACAAGAAGTACATTCTTCATTATGTAAAACCATAAATCAAAGATAAAAGTTCACGCTTTATCTTAAAAGACTTTATTTGAACAAAACCAGTAGTTTTTAGAATTCATTTGACTTGTAGCGACCAAGTTACTTACATTTTTGCTGTCTCAGGACTCACCAAGCATCATTCTTGTATAGAAAGAAAAATATTGTGTGTGTGGGGGGGGGGGGGGGGGACAGTAGTACCTAAAGTTATTTTTATACAATTCCTGTACCGTCTAATACCCAGCACAAATACCTGGACACTGTCTGAAAATGAAATGATGCAAGCTACTGTACATTTCCTGTACCCTTTGTCCCACTGCCTAAATTACAGTGATGCTTTGATAGCCTCTCTTAATCGCATGTATAGGTTTACAGCTTCAAATGGATCAGTGGGTACATTCAGTTGTAACTCGGCCATAAAAATGCAGCATAGTTCATATAAATCTGAGTCACAAGGCATGGTCCCCCTAAAGACGCACTGATTTTTGCAAATTTCAACTTGAACATCCTCTACCGGTTTAAGGAAATCTCTTGTTCCATATAGGTCTGGAAATGTATACATAACACTGGGACGGCCACTTGGAACATAGATGTTTTTAGATGGCCGGATGTGATGTGTGTTCCACACTTGAGCTGTGTCATCAAGTTCATCCTGTTGAAAGAAAAAATAGGAATAAATGTACTCATCTTAAATAACACAATCAATGCCAATATATATGGTATACATTTAAATGTTTTTAGATATTCATTATTACAAGTAGCTGTTGTTACACAAATGGATACAAAATGTATGCCTCCCAGGTGTTTTCACAAAACTTGACTTACTAACACACTATAACTCACCTGTATAAGCCCCATACAAGCAAACTGAAGGAGACCTTTGTCGAGGACCTCGCCATCAAAAAAACCATTGTCTCTTAGGTCTGCAAATAAGGACAGCCAAAACTCCACACACTCCTTGCGTAGAAATCCCCACCAATATTCGATTCTCTGGTTTGCAGTGCTCGCTCCCCCCAAGTAGCTATCCATCATCTGATTATCTTCAGCTGGAACTAGAAAACGCTGAAATCCTCTGACGTGTCCATTTTCAGTTCCAAGATCACCCCTCACAACCCTGGGGCAACCCCCTAAACGTTTTACTGTCTCAATGTAATAGCCTCCAATCAACTTTGGATCACTGTTTGTGTTGTATGCATTAAGCCAAACTATTTTTCGGGAGAAGCCATCTATACATCCATTCACACAAATGCCATATGGCTTCAATTTATCATAGGAGTCGAAGTGCCAGATGAAATTCGGTCCTTTGGAGAAGTACATTCGTCGTCTGAGACGTCTTGCTTGCCTCGCTAATACTCCTCTGTGATCCAGCTCTTTCAACACCAGCCTTACATCCTCTTTCCTGACGTATAATCCACTTTCTCTGCATTTTGCGTACATCCAACGGTATCCGTGTAGCTGTCCGGAGTATTGTAGTTGGATAGCAATGAAATCAACGACGTCTGCAAGTTGAGAATATTCTTTACGACGCGACAATCCTTTCACTTGCAAAATCCTCTTCAAATGTCTCTCGCTTATTTGATATCCATGTCTGCAGCCAAGCACCGTTTTTATGTCTTTATATGTTAAGCCAATCTCAAAGTAGAATTCTATAAAGCTTTCCCATCTTTTCCACCTCGCGCCCTCCATGTTGAACTGACCCGGAAATGCCGGATGTAAACAAATGATGAATGCCATTAAAAACATTTTTTTATTAACTTTCACGGGATCCTGACTTAATTATCTCGGGATCTCGACTTAATTATCTCGGGATCCCGACTTATTATCCCGGGATCCCGAGATAATAAGTCGGGATTTTGATATAAAAAAAAAATTCTCCTCCCCTTTTTTTTTTTCTTTCATGTCCCCTGGCGGGCTCCGTAACATACAACAGGAGGACATTATCAAAGCGAGATTAATTTTCCAATCCGAGGATGGTGAGGGAGTGCAACTATGTGGTGATGGCAGAAGTGACAGCCCCGGGCATTCCAGCAAATACACCACATATTCTTTCATGGATGACTCCACAAAACAGATTGTTGGGTTTGAGTTGATGCAGGTAACATTTCCTATTATTTTCCAATAATCAAAGCTCAATTCAATACTATATTGTAGATGTCATCATCCATACATTTGTGCTCTGTAGGTGTCTCAGGCCTCAAGTTCTATCGCAATGGAACCATTGTGCTTCAAGAAAGCCCTGGAAGAGATCCTGAATGAGGGCATAGACGTAAAAGTGGTCACCACAGACCGGCATCCCTCAATACGAAAAATAATGAGAGAAGAATATCCTAATATAATACATCAGTTTGATCCCTGGCATGTAGCCAAAGGTTAGTTGACTGTTCTCCTTTATTGTCTTGTTGTTCTCAAATAATCCTAATTTAGTACTGATAAAGAACAAAAAGTTGTGCAAGATGGACGCAAACGAAACTGAAACATCATATGTGTCATATACGGTCGAAATGAATGGTTGGCCACTAGGCTATGCAATGAAAGGAGAAACGCTGGTATTACGTTTACCACAGGAAATAAGTGAACCACCATTTTTATAATTTTCTTACATTTTTCAGGATTTAAAAAAAAAATGGTAGCGGCATCCAACAGGAGGGAGTGCAGAGATCTTGCTCCTTGGGTCAGGAGTGTCAGCAACCACATGTGGTGGAGCTGTTGCACCTCCAAAGGAGATGCAAAGGTACACAAGCATAAAGACACCGCTCAAGTGAATTTCTAGATATAAGCAGACGTAATGCACAGCAACCCTTTGCTCTTCAACATGAAAGAAAACTGTATTGTATGACAGATATTTAAAAGTGTGCCTCTGTTGTCATGTTCTCAGGAGCTGCTCAGACGATGGATGTCTCTCCAACACCATATCACTGGGGTCCATCGCTGGGAAGAGAATGGCACAGAATACAAATGTTTCCACCAAGATTTGTCTGCACAGGAACAAAGAACTAAGTGGTGGCTAAAAGTGAATTCCCCTTCCTTCCAAGCCCTAAAGTCAATGATGATGGACACACGTTTGCTGAAAGACCTACAACAGATGACACTATTCAAACATACAGGTATGTGTATCAAAGATTTTGACAAAAATAATAATGATATGGCTAAAGTCATGCATGTGTCTGTGAGAGTAGGTTATGTTACACTGGTACTACATTTTAATTCAAGTTATGGCACAGTAGTTGTAAATAACACAACTTTTCCTGCTCTTTTTTCCACTGTAAAGGACAACTTGAGGTTTTTCACAATGCTCTCTTGAAGTACTGTCCAAAGCGACTTCATTTTCACTACCCATCAATGAAGGCACGCACTATGCTTGCTATCATGGACCACAATGAGAATCACTCCGCAGATCGGGAACAAGCATCAACAGCAGCTGGTGGGTACTACATGAGTCCAAAGAGAGGTGTAATAACATACATGTTACATCCATATATGAACATGATATTCACATATGGCACAGACATGAATAACTAGTGTTATTTTCACTTCTAAAAAGATGCTTGAAAGACACAGTCCTAACAAATGTGTGACAACGTCATGAATGTAGAAATGATAACCTTTCTATATTTTGAGCATGTTTGCTTACAATGTTTTTTTTATTTATTCCAGGCCACCCAAGAACAAATGTTGTCTTCAAAAAACAATCACAGAAATGGATTTCTAAACCTATTTATACGGAGACAACACAAATCTTTAGAGATGACCTCATGGGAACGCGTGCTCAAAAGAAGACTTGACCCTTCAGTCAAATTCAAAGACACATCATCCCATATCCAAGTACCTCGCCTGTCTGCAAACATTGCATCGGTACCAAAGCCCAATAAAGAGGAGGCCATACAGTCACACACCTCAAGATTTAAAGGTCCATCACAGAAAGACTAAGTTGGTTGCCGCCGACAACCTACCTCATAGATAAACCCCGGGACGGTGTTGTACTTGTTTTTATGTATTAGAATGTGTGCGTGTGTTTGCTTCTCTGCTCTACGCTTGTTTTTATCTCCCCGTTTCCAGACTTTCGGCTGCACAGCTGAGATTGGGTGTAATTGGTTGCTCCTCCTCTTACTTCCAATAGGCCTTTTCAGAGAAGCCTTGTTTTCCATGGTTACTGTAAACATTTTTAGTTATTTTTGTTCATTTGTTAATAAACTTTTACAGTTTTTTCAATTTCATTGGACTTGTACTTTGTTTTTTGGGCCTTTACCACCAAATATCCCTTTATGCGTTTGCTGACCCTTGACCAGGACGTAAGTGTAGAAGGCAGTGTATGTATTGTAAGTGTAGGTAATCTGTTTTTATATTCATAAATATATTTGTCTTATAGTACAAAAAATGTTCCCACACTTGTTGGAACAATTATGACGGGCCACATGTTTTCCAGGCAGGCGTTCACAATTTTTATAACGCAATTGAAGATAAAGATGATTTTGCATGAATAACTATATCAGACAAAAGAGTCAATCTAAAGGTTGTATACATTTTTAGATATAAAGCTTTAAAACATTTTTGAAATGTAGTTTGCACACTTCTGTCAATGGAACACAATTAGCATACTCTGGGTAGAGATGTGCAATGATAGTGGGATATCAATAATACAAAAAAACAAGTAATAATAATAATTCATTTTATTTTATGGCACCTTTCAAGTCACTAAAGGACACCTTACAATTAACACAAAATACAAATGTACATAAAATCACAGTGCATGTGCAGATCAATCAATCAATCAATGGTTTTGTATAGCCCAATATCACAACAGGAGTTGCCTCATAGGGCTGTAACAAACATTAAGGCAATAAAACAGAACAGTAAATAAGACAATGTAAAGTTCCGGTGAATCAAATATCCAGGCAAACATAATGTCCAAATAAGCGTCAGCAGTGGGTGGCGACGAGCAGTGGGTGGCGACGAGCAGCTCGGGTGTCCCCTGTCCTTAGACTCTCCAGCCCGGCAAGGAAAAACTCAAAAACCCAGTGGGAGAAACGAGAAACCTTGAGGAGAACCACAGAAGGAGAGATCCACTCCCATGGACGGACAGGCTATAGAGACCCAGGGCCGAAGGAGTCCCTCAGTAGACGGGCCAAGATCACAGACCGTCCAGTCCTTGTTGTCAGTAGGCAGGGTTCCTCCGTTCAGCCGGGTCCCTCCGTTCAGCCGGGTCCCTCCGTTCAGCCGGGTCCCTCCGTTCGATCTAGACAGGCACTCCCAAGGGGGAGTGGGACAGGAGACACCATGTGAATAGTAATGAACAGACTACAGATGAAATAAATATTGTATCATAGTAAGACAAAGGTTGATTTGAAAGATTTGAAAAGGAAGGTCTTGAGTTGAGTTTTAAAATTAAAAAGAGTCCAGTTGACGGAGGGGCTGTTGTAAAGTGTTCCAGAGCTTTGGGGCAGAGTAGCTGAAAGCTCTGGCCCCCATAGTGACCATTTGTACTGTGGGGATGGAGAGGAGACCAGCGGAGGAAACGGGACAGAGTGTAAAGGTGAAGCAGGCCAGATAGGTATGGAGAAGCTAGATTATTCCGATAGAATACAAGTAGCATTGTATTCTGGCACAAGCTGCAGTGCAATTGTACCACAGATGTCCATAGCATGTAATGTGCCCAGCACATTTAGCACATTCAGTCAAGTTATTAGGCCTACATGTCCATTGCTTCTTCTACTTCTTTGTATCCAATATATACACTGGACTCCAACGTATATCTTTGCCTTATAGCCCAGACCACACAGGATGGCAATGGTTTGCGATGGCCTCTGTCCAAGGTTTCACCCTGTAGGGCCCATTCCAGGACGATCCGGTAGGACACCAACCTCTTCTGACTGAGAAAACAGGGATATGCTAAGTATATGCACTGATAATAAATGGCAACATGATAAACGGCATATTTCAATGGTTTCAGTTATTACTTACTCTGGGGATAGCTGGCCATCGGGTCCACTTGGTGTGGGTCTTTTTTTCCAGTTGACTTTGTCCAGGCGAAAGAAAAAGTCGACTACTGCCGGATGAATCATTGCTTGAAACGCATCGTTCGCCGTAACACAAGGCCTTTGTCCAGTCTCTTCCAGGTAAACAATGACGCCCGTGACCTGGTCCCACTCGGAGCAACACAGACTCTCAATTTCACTCGGCATCTTTTCGCAACAGTCACATTTGCACCACCAGTTGCTATTTGCCCGAGTTCTTTCTTCGATGGCTCCAGTCTGCTGTCGTCCGTGTGTTTGTTCCCTCTCACGGTCCATCAGGGCTAGTTCCTCCTCTGTATATTCAGGCTCAAAAAGATATGGCTCTGGATTTGCTGTAAACCATTCTTCCTCATCAACAAAGTCCGCCATCGTAAATTATTCCTTTCAGTTATCTCACGAAAACTTGATGTTGCCTCAACTGTGCTCAAACTAGCTAGCCGATAACTCTCTGCTACTACTGCACGTACTACAAGTCACGCTGCTTCTATTGACGGAAGTGAGCGGGAGAGAAGTCTTTAGGAGTTAGTGCGCGGACGTAGTGCTCCTCGTATTATTACGCCTCACAATATAGTACCCCTTTTTATCCGCTGAGAAAATCGACATGTTACATTTCTGTGTTACTATACTTTGTAGTGTAACACGTCACAAAACTGTATTTAAATAGGGAAAACGTGGAAGAGTTTGGTAGCTTCTAACGGGAGCTGATTTGGAACTAGACAGTATGTGGAAGAGGCTGCGTTTGTGCTCCGTTTGCATGACAGAGCGCACGGACAAAGACCAGACAGGTACATATCAACTAGTCTAAGGTAAGGTAAGAACATATGTCAGTATGTGGCCTATTCCTTTAAACATTTTCCCACGTACATCTGTTGCTGAGCTTGGTTCACGCCTGGTTGACGCTGTGGCCGACTAGATTAGATAGAAATGCTCCCCCCCCCTCCCCCCCCAATCACACCAGCTAACGCTAAATGGGCTATATGCACGCAAGCGTCACGTGACTTCCGAGTGGATTCTAAGTATTCGTTTGCGTATCCTGTCTCCGTTATTTCCCTATGAGGTCTTGTCTAAAAAAATAAATATCTGAAGATCACATGTACATGTACAATAGGCCGGGATGAATGATGTGAGTGAGTGGTTGGTGGTGGTCGGAGGGGCCGATGGCGCAGATTGGCTGCCTCGCTTCCGTCAGTCTACCCCAGGGCAGCTGTGGCTACAACAGTAGCTTACCACCACCGAGTATGGAGTGAATGAATAATGACAACAGTGTAGCGCTTTGAGAAAAACTTGGTAATACAGACTTGTAAAGCGCAATACAAGTGTAAGGCATTGTTATTATTATTAGACAGTGAGTTACTGGTGGACAGTCACAGCATCATGTTAAAAACATCGCGTCAGGGGCAAAACATTCACTAGAGGAAACTTCCGTGCTCATCACAGTAAGTGTTTCTGTCTTGAAGCTAACAGCTAACACAAATTAAAAATAAAATAGCTACACGATTTTAAACGAGCCTGCTCAAAATATAATCTGCCTGTCTTTAGTATAAATACTTTTTAGACGTTTAATTTTTGTGTTTTTTGATACTAGCCGTTAGCGCTGAGATAAAAACACAGACGTTTCCTGCAGTCAAGAATTTACATCCAACGTAATGTTTTGAACACGTAGCGAGTCACTTCGGATCAGTATCTCACTGTCAGTGATGTTTCCTTGAACTAAACATTGTTTTAGACGAGACCTCATAGGGAAATAACGGAGACAGGATACGGAAGCACCGAGATCAGCAGCCTACATGTGTACTGTATGTGTGACGCCCACTATGTGTGGTCACATAGTTTTATTTTTATTATAATAATATATATTAGAGTAAGTTTTGGTATTTGAAAAATTAAGGTAGTCTCGATGCCTACCGCTAGAGGGCAGCGCTGATTGGGAGACGGTTTTAGAGCGTTCACTCCTGCTTCAGTTGGCAAGCAGAGAGGCTGGACGCAACACTGATCTTTGACTCTGTCTCCTTCTTATTTATTTTCAGGTTTGTACAGTCGCACAAAACATAACTGTTGGCTCATATGAAGCCTGTTAAACATAGCTCATGCTATATTGCGTGCTAGTCAATGTTAGACCTGTTTTTATTGTTGTTAAAGGTAATTAGTTTAATGCCAACATTCGTGCGCTAGCCGTTTGTTTTTCATTTTAGCCATTGTTAAATATTGGAAATAGTTATTTTGTTATACTGAAATGTACAAATTTGTACTCAACGGTATGTTTGGATTTCTGTATACCAAATTGTGAATTCTATCATAAGTGATTCGACGGTGGCGCAGATGATAGAGTGGTTCGTCTCATGATTGGAATGTCGGGGGTTCGAATCCCACCTCCTGAAGGTGCACATTGTCGTGGTGTCCTTTGGCAAGACACTTCACCCTCCAGTGTCTGTGTACACTGGTGTGTGAATGGGTGAAGCCCCTATGAGAGACCAACAGGCCCGTTTGGAACCATGAGGCCGTCCTTCTGTGGACCCACCACCTGCAGGAGGAGCCATAGGGGCTGGTGCAGCTCCAACAGCTGCCCCCATGACCCGGCAACGGACAAGTGGGAGAAAATGGATGGATCAGTCTCGATATTTACACCTTGCAAAATGTAACACATTCTATCTCTTATACGATAGAAATAAAAGACTCTTGAATAGTAATGGTTGGTGGATTCTTTTTTAGGGTCAACCCTAATCCATGACATGACTTTCGGGAAGATCTTAATTTTATTTTATTTTATTTTGGGGGAAATTATTACACTGTCTATTACAAGTCTATTCAAGAAAAATAAAAAAAAAATAAAAAAATAAAAACTTCTCATCACTGCGCTGAACTCAGAAGAGGGACGAAAGTTCACACACACACACACAAAAACACGTTGTGAAAATGACACATTGAACGTAATTGTCATGATTCTGTTTAGTTAGTCATTGTTTACGTTCTGATTCACTCCCTGCTCCTTGGTTTTGCCCGTTCCTGTTCATGTTTTCCTGCTCTCCACAGCTGCTCCCCATTCCCTCGTCAAGTCGGGGGAGGTTATTTAACTCCCTCAGTTCAGTCAGTCTCTTGCTAGATTGTCAACCTGTGAAGAGAGACTTTCAAGCTCTGTGAAAGTATTGAGAGATTCTGATAGGCTTTGAGGAATAGAAGCAGGGGTTCCCCTGAGTGGTTTGTGGTACAAAAGTTGTTCGACAGGTATGAGGATAGTGTTATTTTGTATACTGATGGGTCCAAGGATCCATGCAGTGGAAGGACGGGTGCCGCAGTAAATATACCAAGCTACAGTGTTGGCGTAAGAAAGAAGCTGTCTGACCATCTTGCTGTTTATACAGCCGAACTGATTGCAATTGCGCTTGCACTGAATTGTATTGGTAGTTGTGGCGAAGGGACGAGAAATGCAGTTATTGCGTCGGACAGCCAAGCGGCTCTACTGAGCATTGAAACGGGAAAGTCATGTAGGATGGACATATTGAATAAGGTGTACTACATACTGTTGCAGCTAACCAACAAAAATGTAAAGGTTGTCTTCATCTGGGTCCCTGCCCACGTTGGTGTGGATGGGAATGAAGAAGCTGATATTTTGGCTAAACAGGCGCTGAGGTCAGAAGAGATTAATATTCATGTTCCACTTAATCGAGCAGAAGGGAAATCGCTCATTAACTCAAAAATTCTCCAGTTGTGGCAGGAATGTTGGGACATTAGTGACACCGGACGACATCTGTATAATATCCAAACGAGAGTTACATACAAAAGAATTGGGGATGGTAGTCGCAGAGAGGAAATTGTGGTGTCGCGATTAAGGATTGGGCACACAGGCCTAAACTATTCTTTGTGGAGAATTGGGAAACACCAGTCAGGGTTGTGTGACTGGTGTGGCCAACCAGAAACCGTAAAGCACGTGTTAGTGGAATGTCACCAATATGCAGAGCGAAGGAGTGGACTCTGTTCAGTTGTAGCTAAAGAGAAGAAAGTGCTGTCAATGTGCACTCTTCTTGGTGATGCAAGCAAAGCAATTAGGAAAGAGCTGTTACGGTATCTGATAGTTATTTTCTCGCATATAAGAAAAAAAAAAAAAGGAATAAAGTAGTGATTGAACCTTTTGAGATCGTTTATTTATTTTATTTTATTTTTTGTTACTGAGTGCGAGGTTTCCCTCTTACCATTCTCAATGACTTGCATTCCTGTCCAGTAAGTGGCGGTAATGCCCCGATGCAGGTGGCCAACTGCCAATAAACCAAACAGAAGAAGAAGAAGAAGAGAGATTCTGATTCCGATTAAGTGATCTGTTTTCTGTTCCTGTCCTAAAAACAATAAACAAGTCCTGTTGAGGAAATCTTGGTTATCCTTCTTTGTTTTGTTTGGTGCCCGTTTATTCAGGCTTGTTCAGATATTTCAGTTTCCTTTTACTCCATCCTGTGTTGCATTTGAGTTCTATCGGTGATAGTAATGCACGATATACATACCTTAAACTTGAGGTGTTGACTGAGGATTCTTCACATTGGTCATTCCTCAACAAGCAGCCACCCAAGTCAACAAATGTGTTTATTATTTCCACTTTTATTTTATTTTACTTTTTTGTGTGTGTGTCTGTGTTTTGCTAATAAGACAAAGTTCTCATTTCACTATGCTTTCATAGCTCTTGCAACCTGTATCTGTATTGTTTCATAAAAAGATGATCTGCTCATTTTTCAAATCATGACCATTATGGCTCCAAAATGACTTCAAATTATTCATACCCTGACCTGTTTTCCTGCCTGCCTCTACTGGCTGAAACGTGACATATTCAAATGAGGGCTATCACTTGGGGGCCAAAGCCGCATCCACATACCTAACCCTGTAATAAAGCTCCACATTAGTTCTAATACGATGACGTATGACTCCAATTTCAATTTATGAAACGGGCTGAAACTTTCAACTTTTGTGGCAAAGCTCTATTCACTGTTGCTCTTCTTTCCCGCCGGGTGGCAGAGTGATATCTGCTTTGGGCGTCTTTTGTTTACTGTCCAGTAGCTCGAGGCTGTTTTGACCAGTCGAGTTAATCCCCGGACACACTGCGCGGATCCCCCGTTTACCTCTTTCAGGCAGGGGTGGGGTTCCACCCTCTATAGCTAAAGGTGGAGCCCTCTGCCACATGGGGTTGGGGGTTTGGGAGGTGGGGGGGCTCCACCCTCTATAGCTGCAGGTGGTGCCCTCTGCCACATGGGGTTGGGGGTTTGGGAGGTGGAGGGGCTCCACCGTCTATAGCTGCAGGTGGAGCCCTCTGCCACATGGGGTTAGGGGTTTGGGAAGTGGAGGGGCTCCACCCTCTATAGCTGCAGGTGGAGCCCTCTGCCACATGCATTTCTTCTCAGCTACAGACAAAGGCAAGGCTAGGCAAGTTTATTTGTAGAGCACAATTCATACACAAGGCAATTCAAAGTGCTTCACAGTTGCATAAAATTACAAGAAAACAGATCAAATAAACCACCAGGAGACCCCTCCCTGAAGTTCTCAGGGCCCGAGATGGTTCATACGGCTCCAACATGTCAGAGATGTACTTTGGTGCTAAACCATGAAACGACTTGTACACGAGCAGAGCTGTTTTAAATTCTATTCTCTGAGTGACAGGAAGCCAGTGCAGAGACCGGAGCACTGGACTAATATGGTCATATTTCCTGGTTCTTGTCAGGACTCGAGCAGCAGCGTTCTGGATGTTCTGCAGCTCTAACAGCTCGTTTAGAAAGGCCAGTGAGCAGCCGTTACAGTAGTCTAACCTGCTGGAGACAAATGCAAAGATTAGTGTCTCCAAGTCTGGTTTTGACACTATTCCTTTGATCTTAATGTTTTTCAGATGGTAAAAAGCTGATGATGTTGTTGCTTTGATGTGGCTGTTTAAGTTCAGGTCTGAGTCCATGATTACTCCTAGATTTCGAACCTGATTTTTTGGTTTTAGAGAGAGAGACTCAAGGTGACTGATAACACTTTGTGTTACGACATTCAGTGGCGCCCCCCCGTACAACTGCTAATACACATAAAGCTCAGCAAAATGGAGTTCCTCGCTGCGCCCAAATGTAGTGGCTTTTAAGGCACAGTCAAACTGTGACATTTGCTTCGAAAATCAAAATGTCCCCCCCCCCTTTAAGAAAAATGGAGTTTGACAGCTGTGTCTTACACTTGACTTATAGTAAAGCTCTCCACCCTCATTGACTTTGTTTTAACCAGAAAAAAACATCTACGTTTCTGCAGGAAAGATTACAGCTCTCCACACTCCATTAATGTGAAAATCAAATTTTTCTGTAAAAACAAATACAAGCGAGAATGAGATGTGCATACAAAATGATCATTTTTTACAAAAAAACAATACACGTTTAGCTCGTGAGCAAACAATATAAACCACACTTGTCCAAACACAAACTTAACTTTGGAAAAATCTGCTACCACACCCTGTACAATAACAAATATATAAAATAAAACAAAACACCTATACTCACCTCCAGCAGTCCTTTGGTTAAGATTAATCAGGTCCTCAACTGGCGACATGGGATCTGCTTCTTAGACTTTACTCTATAATAAAGCTCCACATTAGTTCTAATACGATGACATATGACTCCAGTTTGAATTTATGAAACAGGCTGAACTCAAACTTATAACTTTTGTGGCAAAGCTCTATTCACTGTCGCTCTTCTTTCCCCCCGGGTGGCAGAGTGATATCTGCTTTGGGCGTCTTTTGTTTACTGTCCAGTAGCTCGAGGCTGTTTTGACCAGTCGAGTTGATCCCCGGACACACTGCGCGGATCCCACCCGTTTACTTCTTTCAGGCAGGGGTGGGGCTCCACCGTCCATAGCTGAAGGTGGAGCCCTCTGCCACATGGGGTTAGGGGTTTGGGAGGTGGGGGGCTCCACCCTCTATAGCTGCAGGTGGAGCCCTCTGCCACATGCATTTCTTCTCAGCTACAGACAAAGAAACATAGGGATCACATGGTAAGCGAGAGACACTATGTATTGGTTAAATTTGGATGGATTTGTATAAGGCAGCTAGATTGTAAAAACACTCACCTACTGCTCGGCTACAAAGTTGCCATAAAGATGGGGAAGGCGAGCCCAACACTTGCACTCTGCATCAGTCTGCGTCACCAACCACTGACGGCAGACAAACACCAGACATGCCTTCATTATTATTTTCATAGGTGTTACGACATTCAGTGGCGCCCCCCCGTACAACTGCTGTTACACATAAAGCTCAGCAGAATTGAGGTCCTCGCTGCGCCCAAATGTAGTGGCTTTTAAGGCACAGTCAAACTGTGACGTTTGCTTCGAAAATAAAAATGTCGGATCACCCCCCCTCCCCCCCCCCCCCTTTAAGAAAAATGGAGTTTGACAGCTGTGTCTTACACTTGACTTATAGTAAAGCTCTCCACCCTCATTGACTTTGTTTTAACCAGAAAAAAACATCTACGTTTCTGCAGGAAAGATTACAGCTCTCCACACTCCATTAATGTGAAAATCTAATTTTTCTGTAAAAACAAATACAAGCGAGAATGAGATGTGCATACAAAATGATCATTTTTTACAAAAAAACAATACATGTTTAGCTCGTGAGCAAACAATATAAACCACACTTGTCCAAACACAAACTTAACTTTGGAAAAATCTGCTACCACACCCTGTACAAAAAAAAAATATATAAATTAAAACAAAACACCTATACTCACCTCCAGCAGTCCTTTGGTTAAGATTAATCCGGTCCTCAACTGGCGACATGGGATCTGCTTCTTAGACTTTACTCTATAATAAAGCTCCACATTAGTTCTAATACGATGACATATGACTCCAGTTTGAATCTATGAAACCGGCTGAACTCAAACTTTCAACTTTTGTGGCAAAGCTCTATTCACTGTCGCTCTTCTTTCTGCTTTGGACACACTGCGCGGATCCCACTCATTAACCTCTTTCAGGCAGGGGTGGGGCTCCACCGTCTATAGCTGAAGGTGGAGCCCTCTGCCACATGGGGTTGGGGGTTTGGGAGGTGGGGGGGCTCCACCGTCCATAGCTGAAGGTGGAGCCCTCTGCCACATGGGGTTAGGGGTTTGGGAGGTGGGGGTCTCCACCCTCTATAGCTGCAGGTGGAGCCCTCTGCCACATGCATTTCTTCTTATCTACAGACAAAGAAACATAGGGATCACATGGTAAGCGAGAGACACTATGTATTGGTTAAATTTGGATGGATTTGTATAAGGCAGCTAGATTGTAAAAACACTCACCTACTGCTCGGCTACAAAGTTGCCATAAAGATGGGGAAGGCGAGCCCAACACTTGCACTCTGCATCAGTCTGCGTCACCAACCACTGACGGCAGACAAACACCAGACATGCTTTCATTATTATTTTCGTAGGTGTTTCTAAATTCAGTGGCGCCATAGGCGCCGATCCCGTGGGTGCTGTGGGGCTGGAGCACCCACTCAAATATCATAGCTCTATCATAACTCTATCATAGCTCTATCATAACTCTATCATAGCTCTATCATAACTCTATCATAGCTCTATCATAACTCTATCATAGCTCTATCATAACTCTATCATAGCTCTATCATAGCTCTATCATAACTCTATCATAGCTCTATCATAACTCTATCATAGCTCTGTCATAGCTCTATCATAGCTCTATCATAGCTCTATCATAGCTCTATCATAACTCTATCATAGCTCTATCATAGCTCTATCATAACTCTATCATAGCTCTATCATAGCTCTGTCATAACTCTGTCATAGCTCTATCATAGCTCTATCATAACTCTTATCATAACTCTTATCATAACTCTTATCATAACTCTATCATAACTCTATCATAGCTCTATCATAGCTCTATCATAACTCTATCATAGCTCTATCATAACTCTATCATAGCTCTGTCATAGCTCTATCATAGCTCTATCATAGCTCTATCATAGCTCTATCATAACTCTATCATAGCTCTATCATAGCTCTATCATAACTCTATCATAGCTCTATCATAGCTCTGTCATAACTCTGTCATAGCTCTATCATAGCTCTATCATAACTCTTATCATAACTCTTATCATAACTCTTATCATAACTCTATCATAACTCTATCATAGCTCTTGGGAGGATTCCTTGCGCATTCCAAGGCTTCAATTACTTTTGTATCCGCCGTCATTACTGAACTACAAACAGCAAATGCTTGACGTCACCTACAAGCCCCGCCTCCCCCGCTCGCTGATTGGTTGAAATTCATCCGATTAAACGCAGCCACTGAGATCAATCCCAGACGTACATGTAGGGAAAAGATCATTGACCGGAGTTTACGGATGGCTAAGGCCAGGCTAGCCCCACCTGGGCTAATACTGTTTTTTTATGCTGTCTGTAGCGGCCGGCGGCCCTGTACCCCTGGCTACTATGGCTGGCAAAGTAAAAGATGCTAAAGGGGGGGTATTATGTAAAATCGACCTTTTCAAGCTTTATATCCAACCCAATCTCCCAAGAAAAATGTACAATATTTACGTTTTCCTTAAAGCTAATATTCGTTTATATTACACGTTTTTAGTGTCTGATTATGTATATATTTTACATTTTAAAAACGTACAAATTCAATGTTTTTCTCAACGTACTTTATTGACGAAAATACACAACAAGTAATAGTAAATAATGTACAGATTTGACGTATAAACAAACGTACACTATTTACATATTTAATACACGTGTAAAGTCGCACAAAATACGTAATATAGTGACGAATGTTCAAATAGCAAACGTAGCTTACATACGAAAAACCAAAATGTACATATTTAACGAAGTTACAAACGTCAATAAACACACTTTTAGTGTCACAACAAACGTAATATAGTGACGAATGTTCAAATAGCAAACGTAGCTAACATACGAAAAACCAAAATGTACATATTTAACGAAGTTACAAACGTCAATAAACACATGTTTTATGTCGCAATAAATACGTAATGTAGTGACGAACACTTTCACAGGAGCATTTGTTCACATTTTTGGCTCTCAATTAAACGTCCAAATACTATGGCAAATAGTATACCATGTTAACAATTATTAGAGAGATGATTATTCTAATGTATGTACCGATTATACATTGAAAAATGCGTCGCTTTATGGACCCTATCACAAGATACTGCACAGAGCAGGCAGATTACAATCGCCCAGTCAAATGAAAATCAAACCTTGAAATGAAGCCTATACATGTGACATATTTGCAGTGCAGCAGTTTATTTGTCTTCCTCCTTAACAGGTGTTCCGAAGGTTTAGCTTGGTGCTACAGCTACTCGCTCTGTCATCCGACACCTGCAAATGCATGCAGAAGTTAGACAAACACGTAGCAAAACAGTTCCGTAGGTCTACTATTGAAAAACGCAAGCGACGATCTGTGCTTACCAAAATCCGCGCACCATAACCCCAATAGTTCGGATCCTCGATGTTTCAATATATCCTTGGTTTCAATACACGACTTCACCGCACCCTTCCGCGTTTATCTTTTAAATTTGCCTCCAACTCCCGGATAGTGGATACAACTTCCGCCGACCACACTTGTTCTGTGGTTTAACAGATTGTGGCATTACCGCCTCCCACAGGATTGGAAGAATACGGCAGGGGTAAATTATGCCATTTCCAGTGTTGGGGAGAATACTCACTTAGTGGATACTAAATACTTGCCTTAATATAATTACGAATGTTCAAACAGGAAACGTAACTTACAGACGAAAACATGTACATATTTAACTAAGTTACAAACGTCAATAAATTCATTATTAGTTTCACAAGTAACGTAATATAGTGACGAATGTTCAAATAACAAACGTAACTTATAGACGAAAATACACAATGTACATATTAAACGAAGTTAAATACTTCACAAAAACACGTTTTTAGTTGTCCAGGTTGAATTTGCGCATAAGCTTCATAATAACTTTTAAAGCAGGTATTCAGTATTTTGGAACTACTTAAATTTTCTAAGTATTCTCCCCAAAACCGCCAAGTGACCAATCACATCAAAACATGTATAAATAACACATGCAATACCAAATATATAGTTTAGATCTGGGGGGGAAACAGGCTCCTGGCTTAACTAACAGCCATGCTGGAACATGACTGTTATGAACTTATGGTAGATAAACTATTCACACAGACACAAAAACAGATTTAAACATTTTATTTAAAACAAACAACGGATAAAGAAAGAGAAAATGAACAAATGAACAAACGAACAACATTAAATGCAAAAAAAGAAAAAGAAAGAAATTCATAAAATTTTGGCTTTCTTGCGAACCACTGCATGTGGTTCCCAACTGGGCTCCCATGTCTTGTTACTGCAGCACAAGAAAACAATAATTACATTGAAAATATGAAGAAAATAACTGCGAATGTATTTTTTGCTTGCATTTTCATTTCTACCCAACAGATAAAACTAAATGTTAATTGGTCATGTTATTTACCATCGGGGGCATGGAGCCCATTCAACCAGCACCTGGAGGGCAAAAAAGGGACAATTTATAACAAATCAGAATTAAGCCACATAATAATTATGTTATTTTTTTGGCAGTTTCCAAATCAAAGTGCATATCATTTGTGCCATATAAATATATACTACTAAAAATATGTAGAAATGACAATATCACCAATTTATTTAAAAATATTTCCATCTTTATAATCAAGTTTGGTCGTTTGTTCATTTTTTCCTGCTTTACTCATTGAGGTTTGCAAGGGCAGCAGTCGGAGCAGGGAGACCCAGACTTCCTTCTCCAAACGCACTATTTAAAGCTCATCCGGGGGGAAACCCATTGGTCTGTATGCACAGGGACCGCACGTGATTTCCGCCTGGACAGCAAACCCGGCGCTGTCCTTCCTGTCTATCTCTTCCCATAAAAATTAGCAGGGTCCCACAGAAATGAAGCGATAGCTCAAGATTTGGTAAAGGACGGCGAGTTAAAGTTTGGATGTGACTGCAGCAGGTTAAAAATATTATGTGAGACGTCACGACTTCACTGCAGGAAACATCCCTGTTCATAAGTGTAGCACTTTGAGAAACTTGCTAATACAGGCTTGTAAAGCGCATTACAAGTGTAAGGCATTATCATTATTATTATAACAGTGGATGTTTTTGTTTTGAGGCTAACAAAATAAAACTACAAACTAGCACAAAGTTTTGAACGAGCATGCGCAAATATGATCGTCCTGTTAGTAGTTTAAATAACATTTAGTTGATTCCATGTTATATTATTATTTTTTTAACACTAGCCTTTAGCTCGCAAGATAAAAGCTCCTGAACGAGCACTAGCGTTTCCTTCAGGGCAGGATTCACAGCAAACATGTTTGTAACACGCTGCAGTGACTGAGCTGTGTACTTAATAATAATAAATTACACACCTTCTTTGCTCTTTTTTTTATAATTCTGGAGTAGTAGAAAACTCCTTCTTCCTCCCTTTTTTTACACTCTTCACATGGGGCGTTACTACCTGGAAAAAAAAATTGCTATTGATTAATTACAATATTGTTACATAATGAAACATCTAATCAATGTTGTATAACATGAAACATGAAACCCATAAATAGCGCTCATATCCCGTTAAATGTTCTTTGAATCCAATTCAGCAGCATTTAGGCAAGAAGGGCGGACTTACACGTGTGTGCCATAAGGCAAGTTTATTCATACTGCACATTTCGTACACAAGCCAACTCACTGCGCTTAAGTTCCTGATATGAGCATGAGGGAGAAATGTCTTAACACGGTTTAAAGCTGAAAAAGATGATTTTGCTTAATATCTCTCCTATAACCTTCACAACAGTTGTTTTGGTAATTTTGTGGAATATGGGATATATTCTTGTGTCATGATCATTTTTCATGATTAAATCTTCCTTTTAACTTTTATATGTTTATCACAACTTCCTGTGGCTCAATCATCTGTGAACGGTTTCTGTACGGAGGTTAGTTTGATAATTTTTCAAAACTCAATGGCTCTAGTGCTCAATTGATAAATCATTACAGGCCTTATAGCAAAGCAACTTACATTCTTCTTCTGCTCCACCTTCCGCTTCTGCCTCGTCTTCCTCCACCTCCTCTTCTCCCGCTCCTCCTTCTGCCTCTTCCTCTGCTTCTTCTCCCGCTCCTCCTTCTTCCTCCTCTTCTCCCGCTCCTTCTTCTTCCTCCTCCTCCTCTTCTCCCGCTACCCCTTCTGCCTCTTCCTCTGCTTCTTCTCCCGCTCCTCCTTCTTCCTCCTCTTCTCCCGCTCCTTCTTCTTCCTCCTCCTCCTCTTCTCCCGCTCCTCCTTCTGCCTCTTCCTCTGCTCCTTCTCCTGCTCCTCCTTCTACCTCCTTGTATATTGCTCCTCCTTTGGCTGAAAAAAAGATAAATGTCTGTCAACACCTAAAAAGCATATTCTTTAATGCTCTGTAATGAGGTGGTGAGGACATCCTTTACAATTTTTCAATACAATAATTTAGGGCTCATCTTAGGGAGATCTTTAAAGTTCTCAAGTGACTCAATGGCCCTGACCCACAGAGGCAGACTGTTCCAAAGCCAGGGCCCGGCCACAGAGAAGGCTAGGTCCCCTCTACTCTTCAAATTGGACCTGGGAATGTCAAGGAGCAACTGAGAAGATGACATTGTGCTTCTTGTTCTTGCAGAAACATGAACAAACAATAGTTCAATCAAATAAAAGGGAGCCAGCCCGTGAAGACATTTAAAAAAACAAAGTAGTATTTTATACTGAATATGGAATGGGACTGGAAGCCAGTGCACTGATGCCAGGACAGGAGTTATGTGTTGAAAGTGTTTTGTACCCGTCAACAGGCGTGCAGCTGCATTTTGAACTCCCTGCAGTTGTTTTAGTCGTTTTTGGTCTATTACAAAATAAAGGGAATTACAGTAGTCCATGCGCACTGTGATGAACATGTGCACCACTCTCTCAAATTCATGAGCAGGTAAGTACGTTTTTGCCTTGGCAAGGAGCCTCAACTGAAAAAAGCTATTGTCATTATAATAACAGTATGGCCGCCTAAATTTAATTTATGTGTAAATCGACATAAAGGAACAGACCTGCACCGATCCTGATTGGCTCTTTGATTTAAACCAGATATTTGCGACCACACATTTTGGCTCCAGATTCCCGCCCAAGTCGCTTGTTTCGAGTTGGCTCTAATCAACTTCTTCTTGGATCAGGCCAACGCAATGACTGATGTAGGAACTTGGCGAGTCCACTCTTTATTTACAATCTATGGTCTTTACTCTGGGTTGAAAGTTGCCTCAGCCCAAATTAGTGACAGTCAGTAACTACATATTCACAATCTTAAGGCTAGACTAATATTAAAAACAATGTTGTAACTTACTTGCAGTAGACACTTCTCCTTCTCTTTCCTTTTGTTTCCTGTAAACTACAAAATATATGATGAGTGTTAATTCACATAAAAAAATCTATTAAAAATGTATACTTACTGCTTACAATCGCCTCAAAGGCTTCTTTAAGGAGTCTGGCAGCTGGAAGTCAAGGCAAGTTTTGACCTCTGCCTTGATCCTCCCTTTCTTCTCATTCGCCAGGAGGAGAATGGGATAGTACCCCATTGCCGAATATATATCGAGCTGCCAAAACAATATCCCAAAAAATAAAGGTCAGTGCAATATTTTTGTATTACATTATGTGTCCAATAATTCTCTTTTTTTGACAATAAGCAGTCATTATGATATTTTACGGGAGCTCCCAAGGCTGTTATGAACGCAGCATAAATACTTGTTCAATTGATCATCAAGTTTCAATACTACTTTTACTATTAAATACTTTTGACAAACTGTTTATATGTCTTTTTTATTCTTCTATTTGTTTTATTTGCCAAATATTACAATTTTGATACATTTTTAAAAATGTCTGCAAGGTAATTATTATGGATTTTAACTAATTGGAAGCCATTAATAATAAAGTTGAAAATAAAATATGAAATATTGCTTACATGTGTAAGATTTATTTAGATATTTTTTCCTGCAATCAGGTGCATTTTAAGCAAAAAATAAAAACTATTTTGGGCTATTATGCTGCTGTGAAAAGAATAATTTCTTGTTAATTTACATAGGGTACAGTTTTTTTTTTTTTATAATGTAATGGGTCAGTTTTCTTTCTCAGCTCCGCCCCTGCAGCTCTCAGATACAGACTTTGAACCTCAGCCTGATGCTGCAGAGAGAAAACACTGACCAACATGAGCAGCTCTCACCTCGTGTAGGGCAAGAGCAAGAGAGAGGGAGGGGAGAGATCTAAAGTTTAGAATGGGGTCCTGAATTTAATTCCACCGCGATCCAAAAAAATAAAGTTGAATAATTATTAAGCAAAGGTCTGGAACATAATTTAACGTAATAATAATTAGTGTGCTTTGAAAACAATGCAAAAATTAATTATATTTTGGGTTTCTAAATAACAGAATATATACATAATGTGCCAATGCAGAGCTGTGTTTCTCCTCTTTGCTTAGCTCAACAATGAGCCCCGTTTAATCCTGGTTTAGTCCTGGTTTGGTCCTGGTTTAGTACAGGTTTGGTCCAGGTTTAGTACTGCTCGCTGCTCTTTTGTTTTAAACGATGGAGAAACAGCCGTGCTGTAACTCTCGCTCGTGCATATTTAATTAGCTGAATAGCGTCTTCTCAGTTTAAAATCTTTAGCCGTATTTCAATCATTCTGCAGCCGTTTCTACAAGTTTAAAACGAGCTCAGAGGCTGCAGTTTCTCTTCCTGTTCAGCTGGTTTAGCGTAGAGTAAAGTTTGGCGCGGAACCAGACTGAGGTCCGCCATTTCGTGACATCTAGTTTAATTAATTATAGTGACAGCTGCATTAGCGGCACAGTAAAGAGGTTTAGGCTACTATGCAAATTAGCCATGTGGTCTTTTAGTTTATAAGTGAAACCAAAACTACGCGAAGCTGCCTTCAGTTTGTGTAATAATAATAATAATAGCTACTTAAACAGTGAGACTTTGTTCACTGCTCCTTATTTGTCCTGTTAAACCTGCGCCTCTGCTGCAGATGTGGGTGTTGGGTGAGAGACAGAGAAAGACAGGGGAGATCGAGACTGTGGCGGATAAAAATAGACTATGGCGGGCCACCACAGACTAATGTATGAGTGTGAAACAACAGTTGTGTCATTACTTACAAGACGATAGGCCTTCTCGTGCTCCTTGTTTTTATTGTGTTTTTTTTGGAGCTTATCCTTCCACTCCTCCTTATTCTGCGCGAAGGCCTTCCGTGCGTCTTGAAGACGCTTCTTTTGGGGCTGAATGGCACCACAATGGGGGCATTTTTTACACGCCACCCCAATTTTTTGGTGGCATTCGGGGCAGGTTTTTTTTATAGACCCAGGGATCTATTGAGACAAGAGAGATAGTAAATGTATATACTTTATAACATATGTATAGCACAAACCATTTCAAAATGACGCTATTTAGACATAGGCAAGTCTATTGAAGTAACGTTACTTACATATGCCTATGATAACACACTGGATTGATCTAGCGATTAATAGATAGCCGCTGTTTCGTGAGCAACAGGTGAAAACATGTGCGTTTTGGTCCCACCTGCTCAATGGGGCGCCACCACTTGAATCGAACGTCACGAATACGATTCGCTAGCTAATTTGTTCACAGATTCTTCTGCACAGACATGCAAACACATATAGTGAAGAAGGTGACAGTTCACGGGGCTGTGGCGGAACGCGTTGTTTTGCGTGAATTTATTAACAGAACAGGTAGATTCTATGATTAATGAACATAAACAATACACTTTTTGGTCGAGAATATGATATGAAAAATATATTGAGTCAACACTAAACTTAGTAGGCTTTCAATTTGTTTTCAAACTGGAGTTCTACTAATGCCTTCAGTTTCATCACAGAGTGGACAGAGACAGTAAAGGATTTGTACATAATGTGAAACTCCAAATCAGCTTCTGTACAACAGAAGATACTGTCTTCTATTTAAATTAGATCATAAAAGAATAAACAATATTATTATTAAATATTATTATGTATACATTTTAAACTTGTCTTGACTATTTATGGGAATATAGCCTATACACTTCAGAATATGCCACCCTCTACCATACACAATGAAATGTTATCAGGTTTATTCTGTCTACAGTGTGCTAAAACCTGAAAAGTTTGGAATATTTGAATAATTACAATTCAAAAGAGGAGTTTAAACTTTGGTTCATTTTTAGTGAACTTGCTATTGCTAACGTCAACATCTCTGATAAACAGATACAACGTCAGAACCCCTCATAACTGTGAGTGCACATGGTCCACCTGGAGAGGTCAGCCCTCTCCTCGCTGACCACAATGGCGCATCAGACGAGCGCAGAGCCATTGGGCAACTGCCCGTTTAGTCTCACAGTGAGCGATAGCTATAGATGCAGTTACGTTTCATGCAGCCATTATCTAATTATGAAAGCTACAGTCATAGCAAAACTGTAGACTAGTTTGGTGCTCAGTCTCATGCACAGTCGGAGAGAGGGCGAGATCCTAAATCGGTATCTGGCACCTGCCAGTGGTTTCTGGAGCGGCCACCGGTTTCTGTAGGTGGTTTCTGGAGCGGCCACCGGTTTTTCAGGAGCGTTCACTGGTTTCTGGGCTCGAGGGCTCCCCTGGTGCTGGTAGATGCTGGTACATGCATGTTTTCTGTGTAATATGATTGATACCCTGACCGAAACCTTGCATTTACGTTTGTCAACTGCAAAATCTAATGCGTATAAAAATTACTTAACTCATTACAGCACTGGGCGTCCATTGCTTTATAATTATGCCATACTTGTCGTTTTATACTTATACCCATATAGTGTGTTAATGTATTGTAATTCTGACACTGAGGAGGACCACACCACAAATGCGGATTTTACTAATGTAAATAAAGATGTATGCCCATTTGTGAACTGTATTGTGCCTTTTGTTACCACAAAATCTGGTATTTCTATTAGAAATCACAATAGCGCCAACTCCCAGGTCGCTCCATTAGATCAACATAAGCACAGCCGCACTAAGATCTCATTCTCCGGCTAGCTCACTATGTTAAGGAGGTAAGCTCATAGGCAGGAGGTCCCGAGTTCGAACCGGAGCTACGCCGTTATCTTTTTCTTAGTGGGTCATTTAACGGGGCGGGGGTTTCCAACGTTTTTTTGCCTTGCGTACTCCATGGGCCTGTTATTTATTCTACGAGTACCCCCTGCGTCGATGGTTCTGTGTAGTTAGAAAGTGAATGGCTAAAACTCCTAATCACCATAAAAAAAAGAGAGAACTAAATACACTGAAACTCTCGCTCTTTACATTTACATGTTTTTTAAGCTTTTCTTTGACTCTAATAATCAACAATACAATTTGTTTTACCTTATCTTTTCTATCTGAAATGCATCCAAGAACCCCCACAGTCGCGCACTGTGTCGGCGTAACTTTGATGTGCAGACTGATGCATTAGCGCGCTGCTGCTAACTACTAAGTAAAAGCATTAACATTTCATATTTGGTATATCACTTTCACAGCAATGACCCGTGTCTCATGCGGTCCATTGCCCTCAGTGATGCGTCTGTTGCAGCGCGGTTATTATAGTCGGCGGATGCGGGCTGATGTTCTACTGCCCAGGTGAAGTGTGAAAAAGTGCGGGATACCCCGCCTGGAGCTGCCGGCTCATGTGGCTGCAGCCACAGTCAAATGGCATATTTTGGGTAACAGCATCAGTTCAGTTGGAAGCGATAGAATAAGAGAAGCAAACTAACTGTATTTAGATATTTCAGCGTCGTGTCCGTTGGTTTGTAGAAGTCAGACATAAGTGCGGGAAGACCACTCTCATTTTATATCAGAGGTGAAACGGAAGTGACACGTTGGCACTGATGGGCAGTTATTGGTTATTATATAGTTCAATGTGATGTGCACATAAGATTTATTGAAACCATTGCCAGTGGATTGTCAATGATTGTTACGTCATTAAAGTAATTTATATAGCATTCTTAACAATGAATCTATAGATTTATGTCATATTATAATACTGTAACTATTAAATATGTCCCATATTGAAGTGGGTCGCTTTGTAGTATTAATTATAAAATTAATACATTCAAAATACATAGGCAAAAAGAAATATATCTCAACTTAACCAATAAGTCAGACAACAAGAATCTTGTCAGTTAATCAATATTCTTTGCATTTCACAAAGCAAATCTGTTTTCTTTCTTTTGTCATGACAAAACATTTAATTTTGTGTAATGATTGTAAGGTTTTATTATTGTGGGCTACACTTTTTTGAGCACTGTGACCTTTTCCATCTCTATCTCTCATAGATAATTCTAACAATAAGTGTATAATGGTATTACGATGTAATAATATTTATAAATATTATAATTATACGGAGGAAAAAATAATAATAATAATCATGATCATTATAATAAATGTGGTGTTTTTAAGGAGTAGCTTTGGTGGGACACTTGTAAGTGTTGTGCCCCGCTTGGATCGGAGATGTACCGCCAGAAACAGTCGTTATTACACCATGAAGGAACCGGAAATAGCCAGGGAGCGAAAGCGAGCCTGTCAGTGGTTGAGTGCGAGGCATTAGTGCGAAGTTAGTGGATGTGCAGAGCGATAAGAGCAAGTTTATGTACAGACAGTGTTCAACTGTTGAGCAACATCCTGGGCCTTCTTGGAGTCACGCCACACAAACAGTGAGAAAGAGCGGCTCTTCGGCACCGTAGACGTAGTCAGACCACGGGTCACTTCGCGGCGTTTTCCAACAACGGTCAGGACTTCAACGTGAACGGTTCTGGCGCCCGTGACGAAGGGACTGTCGTTTGTTGAAGAAAAGGTGAGCATCTACGATTTTAAGGACAAATATTAACAATGCCAAGTAAACGTAATACATGCGTAATAGCGCCGAAGAAAAAGCTAACTTAAAATGGCGGCTGCTAGTTATCCCCGCGTTGTTTACGAACAACAAAGGACTGCAAATTAGCCTTTGGCTACATGGCCTATCTTCACTTTTAGATGTAACTATGTTCTTTGTTCTGTCTCTTCAAAATACACGAATACAATGTAATAACTAAATTATTACAACCCATTCATGTAGCTAACCACATGTGTATGTCTAATTTCTGTAGCTTTCGCCATGTCTGACCCAAAGGCATTTGAGGAACTACAGGAATTAGAAGAAATCTTTACTGAGGTGGAGCGGTGCAATCTTGACATTGCTTTATCAGATCTTCAGAAACTCGACGTAAGTGTTTTGCCCTCTAAAGAAGTTTGTTCTGTTGAGTTTAGGAATAAATAGGAGATCCCTGCCGGAGGAGCGAAGGGGCTGTGAAGGCTAATAAGGTAAATCAGTTCTGAAACATAAGAAAGACCAAAAACATTGGTCATTTAAAACACATTAAAAGAACTTTAAAAGTTGTACATCTCCATGTCTCCTGATGACACCAGGCCAATGGATGCACTTTTTAACTGCATTTTAGATCAAATCCTGGATGGCTGAAAACTTTCTCCAGCTTAACGAGGACAAAAAGTTTTAGTCATCGGTCCTGAGGCCCAGAGAGAGAAACTTTTACCCAAACTACAGTCATTGTCTTTTAATCCTTCCTCACAGGTGAAGAACCTGGGTGTGATTTTTGACTCTGAGCTGACTTTAATTCCACACATTAAGAATATCACAAAGATAGGTTTTTACCATCTAAAGAACATAGCCAGAGTCCGCCCCATTCTCTCTCGGGCCAACACGGAGACACTAATGCATGCTTTTATCACCAGTCGTATCGACTACTGTAATGGCCTGCTTTCTGGTCTTCCCAAAAAGAGTATCTCAGGTTTACAACTTTTACAAAATTCAGCAGCTCGTGTCGTGACGAAGACCAGGCGGCGGGACCACATTACACCGGTTTTAGAGTCGCTGCATTGGCTCCCCGTGTGTTTCAGGATCGATTTTAAAGATCTTTTAATGGTTTTAAATGTCTTTATGGTCTTGGTCCTTCTTATCTTTCAGAACTGCTTTTACCTTATGAACCTTCACGGCCCCTTCGCTCCTCCGGCAGGGGTCTCCTAGTTATTCCTAAAGTCAACAGAAAGACTCACGGCGAGGCGTCTTTCCAATATTATGGCCCTCGCCTCTGGAACGACCTGAGGAGGAGCTCAGGACCGCAGAGAACGTTCATGTTTTTAAGAGCAGGCTCAAGACCCACCTTTTTAGCGTATCTTTTAACTCACATCTATTTATTTAGTCCTAATGATGTATTGTATATTGTGTGTACGTATGTGTGTGTGTGTGTATGATGTGGGGCGTATTGTTTTGAATGTTATCTTTTAAAGCACTTTGTGATACCTTTCGTTATTTAAAGCACTTTCTAAATCAAGTTTTATTGATTGATTGAAAGGTATGTTTAATTGACAGAAGCAAGAAAGCAGTATAGGTGGAGAGAAGGAGCAACAGAGAAAGAGGGACAGCCAAGGACGTAGGGTGCCTGCTGCGCGCTCTATTGGCAGAGGTATGTTCAAAATGGACTTCCCTACATTTGTGGTGTGCAAAGTAATGAAACGGTGTATTTGTGAATGTGTTATGACAGCATCCCATACAGGTGCATCTACCAGTCCTGAAGAGCCTTCAACCAGCCAGGCAGACGTTTCTTCCATATACGAGAGTAAGTACGATGCTGAGAGTATATGGACATTTTTATATAATTTACATATATATTTTTTGTTAGTTCGGCAACGTAGCATTGAGGAGGAATTAGATGCCCAGTTACAGTCCTTAAAAGACATTCTCCCAGATTGTCAAGACACAACTGCCAAAGCTTCTTTAAAATGGGAGGATAGGCAGTCACTGGCTGAAGACAAGTGGGAGAAGGCCAGACCTGATCTTGTCAAAGGAATGATAGCATCAGAGAAAGTCCCCCAGGATATGTGCAATAAATGCATGGCAAAAAAGCCATAATTGAATGCCCAGATTGTCTGCCAATTCCCTTTTTGTGTGGAGAATGTGACTGGAGTGTTCACAAGGGGTATGTTCTCCACAATCGACTGTCCCTTGTTGAAGGTTTTTATAAACCTATCTCCCCCATCTGCTGCCTTTCTGTAAATGAAAATGGTAAACTTTCATCAACTGAACAAGGTAAGAATCTTTATTCTAAGAATAAAGAATATTAAATATCTTGTAAAATTGTCTTGTTAAAATTTTAAATATGTATGATTTTTAGCAAGACTATTGCCCATGGCTTGGCCAATATTTTGTCAGTGTGGTACCAAGTTCGATATCCGATGTGGGCGTTCTATCATCTTGGTCAATATCAATGGTAAGAACAACTCTAAATGTAATTCATAATAACTATAACAGACAATCCACAAAAAACGGTCTTGTATTTTTCCTCCTTAAAGGAAGATATCCCGCCTCCTGAAAGTGCACGCTGTCGTTGTGTCCTTGGGCAAGACACTTCACCCACCTTGCCTCCAGTGTCTGCGTACATTGGTGTATGAATGGGTGAGAGGTTCCTTGCTGTAAAGCGCTTTGAGTGCCTAATGTAGGTGGAAAAGCGCTATATAAGTTGAGACCATTTACCATTTACCATATGACTTGTCCCTACCGTCACTTTCCTGTTCATCATCTTCATGTTCCATCACATGGAGTCCTTCGATATCTGAGCTCCAAGAAAATGGCTATTGGCCCGGACACATAGATTTTCAAACTGTTTATAGTGTTGATTTGTTCAAAATGTTTGAGGAATTAAAGGTGACCGCCCCTGGGCTATCACGGCAGGCTTTTGTTAGAATGCTTGACAACCGCACAAAAGGCTTTGGACGAGTAATTATACTTATCTATATATATATATAACTATTCAAAATGTGGTATTGTTTGTATATTTGTGTCACAATTAAGATTTTTTTAATTAAATATAGGCAAGGAATATATGTGGAGATGGCCTGCAGCGTGCCTTTCTTGAGTGGACATACTGCAGGCACGAGAAAGAGAAGGCTGTCCTAATGCAGGAGCATTTTAGCGGTCCAGCCCCATGCTGCAGCTGTTTCACTAGATGGAAACCGTAAGCTTTATCGCTTTAATAAAGGGTAATAATAATAAAGGGTATAGACCAGGGGTCTCCAACCGGTAGCTTTGGAGCTACCAGTAGCTCGCCAGCTCCTTCCAGGTTGCTCCCCATAGGATTTACAAATTGATTGATTATATGCATATTACAGAATGTATGATTCATTCACATTCCTACAACTATTGTAAATGGTCACTTGATGCACTCGTAATGAATATGTGATAATAAATGATGACTGTTGAGTCTTGATAGTAACAGTTCCCGATCAAAGGCTCTCACCATTATATACAGTCTTATTTCCCTGACCGCTTACATGAGTATCTGTCTGCCATAATCGTCCCGAGAAAGTAGCTCTTCTGGTGGAAAAGTGTCGGAGATCTCTGGTTCAGATCAGCAGATCAGCAGAAACGGGATTCTTTGATGGCCATTTCTTTGCAAAAGACCAGGAAGTGACAGATTTTGTAGCCACAGTTCGCAACAAAGTTCCGCATGTAAGTGGATAACTTAATTAATATCACAAACTTTGTGTGTGTCTACAAATATGTATCAATTTTGCCACTCTTCTGTTTAAGGTTTCTGGCAAGGCAATGTGTGGAAAAGGGAAATGGACTGCTGGCAAGGAGTGTGCAAAAAAGACTGGGTCAAAGCTGGATGAGAAGGGTGCAGAAGTAGCAGTTTGTCGTCATGGCGTGCTGTTAAAAGCTTTGCACATGTATAGAGGGGAGATATTTGCATACCCTATGTTCCTGCACAAAGAAGTGTCCTTTGGTCGTAAGGTAGAGTTTATCTGCACAGACATAATGTGCAGATACTACCCCTACCTCAAAAAGGTCTGTGCCAAGCTTCCAGAGTTGTCACATCTTCTCGGCAATAAGCCATTCCTGTCTGTTATGCATGCTAAGGGACATGCAGCCAAGTGTGAGGTAAATTTTTTCATCTTTTCTACTATGTTTGAGTGTGACAACAATAATGTTCAAATATATTATACCAACAGGTTCTGTGGAGTGGACGTAACCAAGAAGGGGCTGGTAAGAAACAAAAAGATTTCATCCATCTATTTCGCATCTGCTTTATCTATTGCCGGGTCGCAGGAGCATAAGTCTGAGCAGAGATGCCCAGACCTCCATATCTATTCTACACACTTCCTACAGCGGACTCCCGAGGTCTTCTCAGAGACAGGGTAGAGAGAAAAAAAGACAGGGTAGTCCCAGAGACTTTAAATCGTTAAAAAGGTATTGAATTTGATGTAGCCAAATTTAAGGCAGTTTTTCCCGAAAAGGCATTACATTTGAGAGCTTGTAGCATTAAATATTGTGATATACCACATATACTATAATCATACTATATGATTATACTAGCACAATACTTTGATACATGCTTCCAGATAACCAAATTACCTTTGACTTTTCATGCAGTAAAACTAAAACCGCATACGCGACAAAATTTGGACATGCAATATTGGCATTACATTTTCATTAAACTTCATTAAAAAAAAATTAAATAGGTCTTGAATTTGACTTAACCAAAATTGGGGCTGCATTGGAAATAGCACGGCACCTTTCTCCCCTCCAAAACCATAGCCTCGGATTTGCATGTGCTGATCTTCATCCCAGCCGCTTCACACTCTGCTGCCAACCGTCCCAGTGCATGTGGGAGGTCCTGGTTTGATAAAGCCAACATAACAGCAGAGATGAAATCCGGTGGTCCCCAAACCAGACCCCCTTCTGGCCCCTGGCTGGACCTTCTGGTCCAAGATTTTAAGACTGTCATTAGTTTATATTGTTTTAATTTGTTTGCAGGCATGACAGTGGGGGAAGAGGTTGAGCAGGTCAATTCCTTTTTGTCCAGAGTAGCTTTAACTACTAAATACATGACTAAAGCAGGTAAAGAAGATTTTCTAATTTCACCTCAATCCTTGATGTTTTTAAATTTCAAATGATTTTTAATCACATGTTTAACTCGGACAGACATGATAACTGTGCATGCGAGAGGATGGAATATCCAGAAGAAAAGTTGCCTCCACAAATATCTGTCAAAGAGATATTTCAAAGTAATACTGAAATAATATATTTTTTTGTCATATAACAAAATGTGACTCTTATGTCAGATTACTTAAAGAGTTGTTTTTTAGCTAATGTTGCTAATGTTACACAATATCGCCTAACAGACTTTAAAGAGGAGAGTTAAGGAAGTCAGCGAACTGAACCACATGAAAGAAGAGCTTCAGCTCACAGATGATGATTTGAAGGTTTGGGTTCAAGAAGTGAAGCAATGGGCTGAAGCAAGTATGTTGACGCCAATAACATCTGAATTTTACCAGTTACATCATACACTTAACAATAATTAAATAACATTGGCACTTTTTGTTTTATGCAGCCTCAGAGGTAAATGATGCAACAAGACTGCAGCGTGTAATTGAAAGCCTGGCCCTGGAGACCCAAGAAAGTAAGCGGGATAAATATCGCCACAATGGTAAATACTTTGTATTTTAAAATTATATATTTTTTTTTAAACTTTTTTCAATGCGACATAACAACAGGGACCTCAGAGAGATCCATAAATGTGTGTGTGTGTTTTTAAGTAAAGTCTTAAAAAGAAGCAAGGCTGTTAATCTTTTATCAAATAGACAAAAAATCAGCCAATCTTATCGTAGTCAACCAAAAATGTATTACTTGACTAACAGTAAATGTATTTAAATTGGAAAAACGCTCAAATTGAATAAGGGCTGAAACAACTCTATTAATCGATTATTGAAGTAGTCGACAACTATTTTAGTAATGGATTACTCTTTTTCTAGTAAACAGACTCAAATAGATCAAAAATAACGTGTTGTATTTTTTATGAAGACCTAATTTCTTTTTAAATTTAGGGTCTGTAGTGTTTTATACATTGGAAATTTCATAAATATTTGTGTCTCATCCAATCAGAAGCAGAATTAGTGCTAAGAGACTCCAACAAACATTCATTTAAAGTTTACTCCATCAACATGTCCTCAAGCGGCGCCACTTTAGCGTGGTGTGATAAAAAAAATTAACATTTTCATACATAGGCAAGCGATGAATCGATTGATAAAATAAAATTAAAAATATAAAAGTCAGGAAGAAAATATCAAACGCATGTGCCAGTTGGACCTTTTCCTGAGGACACAGTTGGTGAACAAAGTCAAATATGAAACCATCAGGCTCTGGGAAAATGCATGCTTGTACAATGTTGAAGTGTTGCAGTCTTGCAGTCACAAGTATTTCCAACTTCAATGCAGAACTTTGGCAAAAAGATAGCATTTGTGTTTGATTGTCAAATGTATCATAACATATTTTGAAAAAAAGTATAACTTTGGGATTTGACAAAAATGTACAGTAAAAAAAAAAATCCAAATCAATCACACTGAGTGCACCCTCTGCTTGATAAAATATGCAATAAAAGCATACAAGTTTCCAGTTTTGCGCTCCAACACTTTGATGGAAACAGCGATGCATTTGCATTTGTTTGTTTTTCTGATTTCAATTTTGGGAAGTGCACATTTTACACGTGATGTAAATGCAGTTATTGACATAGATATTTGGAGCTCAGATTAAATATAGTACGTTATTCTTTGGAGATTGGGTTGCAGAGTGAATATGTGGAGAAAGAGTATGCAGGAAGTTGCAGGAAGTGAGGTGGCACAGGTGGCAAGTAAGGTTATTTCCAATCAGGTAGGCAAAAGGCATTTATTAAAATTGAGAGTATAAGAAAATTACTTACATATTGAGTAAGGAGGAGCAGGAGATAGAGATTCAGTCAAAAAGACTTCTCCCAGTAAAAATAATTATGTGTTTCTGTATACAAACATATTATACCCAGATTTCATTATTATTGCTATCTGTCATACAGATAGGAACAAGTCAAGGCAGCGCATATCCGTGAAGATGGCAAAAAAAAAAAAAAAGTTAACAGAGGCAATTAAAGAGTACAACAATTTGGTTGATGAGCAAGACGCCATTCCATCTGATGTGCTCTCAGTAGATTGTCCGGTGTGGCCATGGGACAGAGGTAAGAAAATGTTTTTTTTTATTATTATTTTGAGTTATGTATGTTTTTAATTTACCCAATAAACGTTCCATTTCATGTATACAGCTTCAGGTGCTCCCATTAAGGCCAAGAAAGAGGTCTTTGACAAGGCCATGCTCCTTCAAAGGCTGCATGAGGAAGAAGGCATTCTTTTGAAGGAGATGCGCCAACACTGGCAGTCCTTGAGCAGCCTTTCAAAGGCTCTAACGGAAAAGCTCTGTGGTAGATTTGTTTTTTTAATTTATCTATACGTATAGACTTAAGTTGATAATGTAAAGAAAAAGTAATATATCATTTATATTTTCTTCCTTCTGTTTTATCAAAAAAAATTAAATTTAGAGAAAAACTACTATTCAAATTTCTGATACTTATTTATTATCCTTTTTTTAGATTTTGTATCTTGCATACATCTGATATTACTGTAAATAAATGCATTAATACTTTCTTAACTACCTCCCTTGAATCTGAATCAAGTGCTTGTAACTGCTTAAGTACCTGTGCTCTGTCTTCTTAGATATCACTCAGTCTCCTCAGCAACTGTCTGCTGGATTAGAATGTTTTTTGATGTCCGAAATACACAAAATGAAGATCCAAATGGCTGAGGTTCAGGCTACATACAAAAAAATTGGGATCGAAAGCCGAATGGAGGATTCTGAAGAAAGTGAGGAGGACTTTACAGAAACTGAGGAGGACTGTCAAGAAACCGAGACAGACAGTGAATCTGAAATTTAGGTTTCGTTCACAGTTACTCCATTTAATGTTGTTCGTTTGTTCATTTTCTCTTTCTTTATCCGTTGTTTGTTTTAAATAAAATGTTTAAATCTGTTTTTGTGTCTGTGTGAATAGTTTATCTACCATAAGTTCATAACAGTCATGTTCCAGCATGGCTGTTAGTTAAGCCAGGAGCCTGTTTCCCCCCCAGATCTAAACTATATATTTGGTATTGCATGTGTTATTTATACATGTTTTGATGTGATTGGTCACTTGGCGGTTTTGGGGAGAATACTTAGAAAATTTAAGTAGTTCCAAAATACTGAATACCTGCTTTAAAAGTTATTATGAAGCTTATGCGCAAATTCAACCTGGACAACTAAAAACTTGTTTTTGTGAAGTATTTAACTTCGTTTAATATGTACATTGTGTATTTTCGTCTATAAGTTACGTTTGTTATTTGAACATTCGTCACTATATTACGTTACTTGTGTAACTAATAATGAATTTATTGACGTTTGTAACTTAGTTAAATATGTACATGTTTTCGTCTGTAAGTTACGTTTAAGGACAGCGCCGGGTTTGCTGTCCAGGCGGAAATCACGTGCGGTCCCTGTGCATACAGACCATTGGGTTTCCCCCCGGATGAGCTTTAAATAGTGCGTTTGGAGAAGGAAGTCTGGGTCTCCCTGCTCCGACTGCTGCCCTTGCAAACCTCAATGAGTAAAGCAGGAAAAAATGAACAAACGACCAAACCTGATTATAAAGATGGAAATATTTTAAAATAAATTGGTGATATTGTCATTTCTACATATTTTTAGTAGTATATATGTATATGGCACAAATGATATGCACTTTGATTTGGAAACTGCCAAAAAAATAAAATAATTATTATTATGTGGCTTAATTCAGATTTGTTATAAATTGTCCCTTTTTTGCCCTCCAGGTGCTGGTTGAATGGGCTCCATGCCCCCAATGGTAAATAACATGACCAATTAACGTTTAGTTTTATCTGTTGGGTAGAAATGAAAATGCAAGCAAAAAATACATTCGCAGTTATTTTCTTCATATTTTCAATGTAATTATTGTTTTCTTGTGCTGCAGTAACAAGACATGGGAGCCCAGTTGGGAACCACATGCAGTGGTTCGCAAGAAAGCCAAAATTTTATGAATTTCTTTCTTTTTCTTTTTTTGCATTTAATGTTGTTCGTTTGTTCATTTGTTCATTTTCTCTTTCTTTATCCGTTGTTTGTTTTACATAAAATGTTTAAATCTGTTTTTGTGTCTGTGTGAATAGTTTATCTACCATAAGTTCATAACAGTCATGTTCCAGCATGGCTGTTAGTTAAGCCAGGAGCCTGTTTCCCCCCCAGATCTAAACTATATATTTGGTATTGCATGTGTTATTTATACATGTTTTGATGTGATTGGTCACTTGGCGGTTTTGGGGAGAATACTTAGAAAATTTAAGTAGTTCCAAAATACTGAATACCTGCTTTAAAAATGATTATGAATCTTATGCGCAAATTCAACCTGGACAACTAAAAACTTGTTTTTGTGAAGTATTTAACTTCGTTTAATATGTACATTGTGTATTTTCGTCTATAAGTTACGTTTGTTATTTGAACATTCGTCACTATATTACGTTACTTGTGAAACTAATAATGAATTTATTGACGTTTGTAACTTAGTTAAATATGTACATGTTTTCGTCTGTAAGTTACGTTTCCTGTTTGAACATTCGTAAGTATATTAAGGCAAGTATTTAGTATCCACTAAGTGAGTATTCTCCCCAACACTGGAAATGGCATAATTTACCCCTGCCGTATTCTTCCAAATCCTGTGGGAGGCGGTAATGCCACAATCTGTTAAACCACAGAACAAGTGTGGTCGGCGGAAGTTGTATCCACTATCCGGGAGTTGGAGGCAAATTTAAAAGATAAACGCGGAAGGGTGCGGTGAAGTCGTGTATTGAAACCAAGGATCTACTGAAACATCGAGAATCCGAACTATTGGGGTTATGGTGCGCGGATTTTGGTAAGCACAGATCGTCGCTTGCGTTTTTCAATAGTAGACCTACGGAACTGTTTTGCTACGTGTTGGTCTAACTTCTGCATGCATTTGCAGGTGTCGGATGACAGAGCGAGTAGCTGTAGCACCAAGCTAAACCTTCGGAACACCTGTTAAGGAGGAAGACAAATAAACTGCTGCACTGCAAATATGTCACATGTATAGGCTTCATTTCAAGGTTTGATTTTCATTTGACTGGGCGATTGTAATCTGCCTGCTCTGTGCAGTATCTTGTGATAGGGTCCATAAAGCGATGCATTTTTCAATGTATAATCGGTACATACATTAGAATAATCATCTCTCTAATAATTGTTAACATGGTATACTATTTGCCATAGTATTTGGACGTTTAATTGAGAGCCAAAAATGTGAACAAATGCTCCTGTGAAAGTGTTCGTCACTACATTACGTATTTATTGCGAAATAAAACTTGTGTTTATTGACGTTTGTAACTTCGTTAAATATGTACATTTTGGTTTTTCGTATGTTAGCTACGTTTGCTATTTGAACATTCGTCACTATATTACGTTTGTTGTGACACTAAAAGCGTGTTTATTGACGTTTGTAACTTCGTTTAATATGTACATTTTGGTTTTTCGTCTGTAAGCTACGTTTGCTATTTGAACATTCGTCACTATATTACGTATTTTGTGCGACTTTACACGTGTATTAAATATGTAAATAGTGTACGTTTGTTTATACGTCAAATCTGTACTTTGTTTACTATTACTTTTTGAGTGTATTTTCGTCAATAAAGTACGTTGAGAAAAACATTGAATTTGTACGTTTTTAAAATGTAAAATATATACATAATCAGACACTAAAAACGTGTAATATACACGAATATTAGCTTTAAGGAAAACGTAAATATTGTACATTTTTCTTCGGAGATTGGGTTGCCTTGCCTAATGTCGGCGTGGTTAGGCATCAATGCCATCACTCGCTGCCCAAATGCTGTTCCAATCTCCATGTCCCCCAGATAACAGCCAAAACAAGTGTAGTAGGTTTGCACTAATGACAGACAGATGTGAAATGTTTACTTGATTGTGTCACAAGCTCAAAATTCATCATGATGCATCATACAGGTTAAACTCGAAAAATCAGAATATTGTGGAAAAAAGGTGAGGTCAATCATTCTGTGGAAAAGAGGTTTGAATCAGGTGGCCCTTGTTTTGATCTCCAACGCGTTAAAATGGAAAGCAAAAACACAGACGCAGAAGAAAAATGAAAGACTACCATTGGAATGGATCGGACAATAGCCAGAACTCCAAAGGCTCCACGATTATTAAAGACAGTGTTAAGTTACCTGCGAGTACTGTGACAGTTAGAAGCCTATTATGAAGATTTTGTGCTTAACTAACGTTTTTAAATACATTGCTATTATTTTGACCACAACTGTATCACTAATACAAAGCAAAGACACTGCAGTGAGAAAAATGGTGACAATGTTGGCCCAAGTGCTGGTGGAAGTTAAACAAATAAAAGATGACATTCAGTATTTAAAATCTCAAATCACAGCCAACCCCGCCAACAGTAGTGTGTCTCTGGGAGATGTTGTTCTGCCGCTCAACGACGAACAACAGTTTGACGGGCTGGAGGCTTCACTTCAGGACCAGTCACTTCGTCAGAAAATGGTAAATTTTTAAGCCAGCTTTTTTCTATTTTATTAACATTTGGACTTTGACAAGACTAACCATTTTCTTTTTATTATTAAGATTTCCCGTCTGACTTTAGTTGGGGAACAAACTCGGCAAGCATGATCCGCAGAATGCTAGGAGCAACCCTAAATAATAGGCTGGCTTGCTGCTTCAACTGGAAGGGAAAAGGGCAAAAGAGGGCCTTCAAAGAAACCGTGGTGCAGGACTGCATGTTTGGTGAGATTACATCCATCTATTGATCTCTATCTCGCTGTCTAAAGCATTGGTGTCCAAACTGCGGCTCAGGGGCCAAATGCTGCCTGTAGACCCATTTTGGGTGGCCCTCAGGCTTCTTGTTAAATTGGCACATATCACAAGAGATGGTATTTGTTCTACAAGTTCCATAGTTCTATACAATTTTATACCTATTTTATTGTATAAAAGAGCTGATTTTAAGGCTCCAAGCTCAAATGAAGATGTGGGACACAACTTAAAAACCCTAACCCAGCTAAACGCTCTCACTTTAAGTTTCACCGCATTGACCGCTATTCTGTGGCCCTCCACACCATACACTCTTCAATATGCGGCCCTCGATGACAATAGTGTTGACACCTGTGATCTATAGCCAGTTTTCCACTGGAAGACTTTACACAACCCGGTTTAGTGAGCCTTTCAACTGCCGAGGTCAGAGCCAAACCGGTCTGAACAGGTTTAGGACCGACCTCCCGACCTCTGAACCAAGAGTCATGTGACATGAACAGACAACGAGAGAGTGGACAGTTAACTATTAACATGCAGGATGCATGGATTTAATGTTTCACAACATCATACCGAATGATTCCATAACCCCCGCCAGAATTTCTCTCTCTCGCTCGCTCTATCTATCTCTCCCTCTATCTCTATCGTTCGCTCCCTATCTCTCACTCTATTTCTCGCTCTCTATCTCTCACTCTATCTCTCGCTCTATCTCTCACTCTATCTCTCGCTCTATCTCTCGCTCTCTATCTCTTGCTCTCTCTATCTCTCACTCTATCTCTCGCTCTCACTCTATCTCTCGCTCTCTATCTCTCACTCTATCTCTCTCTCTATCTCTCACTCTATCTCTCGCTCTCACTCTATCTCTCGCTCTCACTCTATCTCTATCTCTCACTCTATCTCTCGCTCTCTATCTCTCACTCTATCTCTCTCTCTATCTCTCACTCTATCTCTCGCTCTATCTCTCTCTCTATCTCTCACTCTATCTCTCGCTCTCTATCTCTCACTCTATCTCTCGCTCTATCTCTCTCTCTATCTCTCACTCTATCTCTCTCTCTATCTCTCACTCTATCTCTCGCTCTATCTCTCTCTCTATCTCTCACTCTATCTCTCGCTCTCTATCTCTCACTCTATCTCTCACTCTATCTCTCTCTCTATCTCTCACTCTATCTCTCGCTCTTTATCTCGCTCTCTATCTCTCACTCTATCTCTCTCTCTATCTCTCACTCTATCTCTCGCTCTATCTCTCTATCTCGCTCTCTATCTCTCGCTCTCTATCTCTCACTCTCTATCTCTCACTCTATCTCTCGCTCTCTATCTCTCACTCTATCTCTATCTCTCACTCTATCTCTCGCTCTCTATCTCGCTCTCTCACTCTATCTCTCTCTCTATCTCTCGCTCTCTATCTCTCACTCTATTTCTCACTCTATCTCTCGCTCTCTATCTCTCACTCTATTTCTCGCTCTATCTCTCGCTCTCTATCTCTCACTATCTCTCGCTCTCTATCTCTCACTCTCTCTCGCTCTATCTCTCGCTCTCTATCTCTCACTCTCTCTCGCTCACTATCTCTCACTTTCCCTCGCTCTCTATCTCTCGCTCTATCTCTCGCTCTCTATCTCTCACTCTCTCTCGCTCTCTATCTCTCGCTCTATCTCTCACTCTATCTCTCACTCTCTTTCGCTCTCTATCTCTCACTCTCTCTATCTCTCACTCTATCTCTCTCACTCTATTTCTCGCTCTATCTCTCGCTCTATGTCTCTCACTCTATTTCTCGCTCTATCTCTCGCTCTATGTCTCACTCTATTTCTCGCTCTATCTCTCGCTCTCTATCTCTCTCGCTCTATCTCTTGCTCTCTATCTCTCACTCTCTCTCGCTCACTATCTCTCACTTTCCCTCGCTCTCTATCTCTCGCTCTATCTCTCGCTCTCTATCTCTCACTCTCTCTCGCTCTCTATCTCTCGCTCTATCTCTCACTCTATCTCTCACTCTCTTTCGCTCTCTATCTCTCACTCTCTCTATCTCTCACTCTATCTCTCTCACTCTATTTCTCGCTCTATCTCTCGCTCTATGTCTCTCACTCTATTTCTCGCTCTATCTCTCGCTCTATGTCTCACTCTATTTCTCGCTCTATCTCTCGCTCTATCTCTCGCTCTCTATCTCTCGCTCTATCTCTCGCTCTCTATCTCTCTCGCTCTATCTCTCGCTCTCTATCTCTCGCTCTATGTCTCACTCTATTTCTCGCTCTATCTCTCTATCTCTCGCTCTATCTCTCGCTCTTTATCTCTCGCTCTATCTCTCGCTCTCTATCTCTCGCTCTATCTCTCGCTCTCTGTCTCTCGCTCTATTTCTCGCTCTATCTCTCTATCTCTCGCAATCTCTCTCTAACTATCGAGCGATCGATCGATAGATACAGTAGATACATTGAGTGGTTTTTGCTTAAAATGAAAACACCCATTTAAAATTATTTGTAATTTGATTCTAACAAGTCATTTTTTTCTCCAGTGGCTGCTCGTCAGTTTGACCGCAGGTTATCTGAATTTACCTTCGGGGACGTAGTAAAGAAGTGGCTGCGGTATGCACCAGATCGCAAGGAGGGCGTGAAAAGACAAGTGAGAAAGGACAATTAAAGACTGTTCCTAATAGGTGTGCAAAAACACATTATATTATCAAAAAATTGCAGTTTTGAATTGAGACGTTTTTTTTTATTGAGATCAATTTTACAGCCCAGAGTGGTTTTCCACTGTTCAATGTTTCTTCAACTATTCCTTTTCAAGTTCGGATGCTTGTATATGTGTCATGTTCTTTTAATCTGTGCAGAGTTACTAGCACAAATGCATTTATTGTGTGTTTTTTCTCAATGAAATAACTTTAATATGGGCAATGTTATTTAGCTTTAAGGTTTTAGATGATAAAAATGTTTTTTGGTCAATGTTTTGCTAGTTTATTTTAACTTAGTTTTCAAAAAGACAAAATATACACCGTAGAATTTTAATGATTTGTTTTGCGAGGAGCCGGAGATATCCTGGAAGTAGCTACAACATTGCGCTGTAAAAGCTGGGTTCCTATGCTTATTCATTCACAAATATTTACATGTTTTATGTCCACATGTCCTGTGCAAGGAGCTCGAGATGACGCTATAATCCAAATATGGTCATTTCCTTTCTGGTAGACACCCGGTAGAAAGAGTGGAGTGTCACGCATGCAAAAGTTTAGGGCCGTTTTCTCAAAATTAGGTTTGCATTCCACTCTTGCAACAACTTCTCCACTATAGTAGCTCCTACAGATTCGCCTTGGACCTAACTATATGTGACCCGCCGTGGAATCCAAAGACACAAGTCGGCAGCTTGCGTTTGGAGAAAAACGTAAACAAAGTTTTTATTTTGAAAATTGGTGATTTTCACTTTTTTCCAGAATCGTTCAGTTGAAGTCACGAAGAAGCCTCTCCATGTTTAAGCTACCAGTATTGGTATATTTAAAAGCGTAAACTTTTAGGTTCAAACCTGCTTGTTTTTGGGAGATTTGGGAGCCGCTGTGGGGGCGTGCCTTTGTCTGTGTGTATTTACATGCTGAGGAGGAGGAGGGGCAGCACAGCCACACAGCTGCTTGGTTTGCTAGTCGACACAGGCTTTAGCAAACAAATGCCACGCAAAAAAGGCAGTTTTATACATACGCCTATTGTCGATCAGTTTTCAGGTTGAAAAAGTCTGGTTTTGTCAGAGAAATAGCGCACGCCGTGGGGGCGTGTGCGGCTTCATGGCTGTAAGCCCCCCCTGTGTGGCTCTCAGAAGCTGCCACTACTACACTGGAAAATGGATTTACCACGAGTTTGCTGAGCAGAAGGCAAAGGTTCAGACGGGTGAACCTTCAACATATTATGTTGAAGGTTTTTTCATAGAGATTTTTTAAATTTAATTCCCCGCTTAATATCTCAGCTTTGAACACCAAAAAAAACAAGGCAAAATTTGAGTTTTGTTTTTACAGATTTTGTTACTTGATAGCGAATTCAAAAACTAATTAAAATCAAAAATCCCCCCCCCCCCCCAAATCTTTGTTACTAATATTTCAACAAAATAAAACCATACATTTCAATCTTAAAAAATATCACAAAATATATTTTCAATGTAAAATGACAGATAACATGCAATACATTTATTTATCAGATTTATAACGTTATAATCAGCAAAAGTTTCAAATTAATACCTCTACATATATATAAAAAAAAATCCCTATTCACCTGCAGTGTCTCGCCTTAATGATCAAACTACTGAAATTTTGAAATAAAAGTTAAACTAAAAACAATCTGTTTTAGAGCATTCTTTGGTATACTTATGCCTTATTTGAGCTACAAGTGAAACCCTTTTGTTTTAATTTTTCTAACATGGGTGTTGGAATGTGGAAAAAAAGTTGATATTTGCGCATATTGGACCTTGTGGTTGTATGAGTGGTCAGCCTTCACTTTCCATCAGTGGCCTCTACAATGCTTCAGGATAACGTGTTTTGTAGGTTTTCTTGTTTTGTAGGCTTCGTCAGCACTGCAGTGAAAACCTTCCACACAACTGATCCTGGAGCTTCAATGAGAACACTGTGATGGAAAGTAAAGGCGCCATGTTGACCACTCATACAGCCGCTTTGTCACTACAAGGTCAAATACGCACAAAGATCAACTTTTGTCCCCACATAAAGAAGTTGCATAATGCACCTTTAAATAAAATGTTACCTATGGCCCAGCAAGACGCATGTTTTAGGTAGCTTTGGAGTGTATATAATTTTGGTTTAAATAAGGTATACTAGGCTATATAGAAATTACATTGTTTCAATGTAAAATCAATCAAATGTTAGTGGAAAAGACATTACATCCATGTTGATTCAATGTTGATAAATGGTTGAAAATTAAACGTTGTTTCAATGTTGCCAATTCGAGTTGATCTAACGTTGTTTCAACGTCCAAATCAATGAAAGATCAACGTTGGATCAACATTCAACATAACGAGCAACGTTGACGCCATTTCAACGTCAGAAATCAACGTTGATTCAACGAAAAGGCCTGACGCTAGATCAACGTTGATTCAACGACATTTTGCTATCTGGGATATTATTAATAGGTCAGATATAATTATCAATATAATACAATATAAACCAAACAAATAGCTTTGCACAATGCAATGGTCAAAGAGGGTTATTTCCTTTTGTCTTTCGGTTCAGTTCAGTTCGTTATGGGGGTTCCATAACGTTCGATAAAAGTGAAAAGAAAACAAAGTCAATAACTCGCCATCATAAAGAAAATTCAGAAAGCTGCAGGCTGTTGAAAAGTGTGATCCAATCCGTATCAAAAAACCTGAAAAGGTCAAAAAAGCAAAACACAAATGAGCATTTGTGACATCATGCTAACATTAAAGTATACATACATAGGTATACTATGTGCATACAGATGTACATAGTTACATATGTAGATACAATATTAACAGGTCATATTTCTTTTCTAAATATGTAAATAGCTATGATACTCACAACCATAAATTAAATCATAATTAACCTTTAAACAGCTAATTAATAATTCAAAAAAACATTTCTCAAAACAAGTGCACTTCATAAAGGTTCAAAAGTTAAGAAGACTCAAGTAATCCAAAAAACATACAATTAGTAACTTAAATTACTTGAGCAGGGATCAAAATACTCAAGCAGATTCTCAAGAAAATCACAATGCGCAACAATGAAAAAACACACGTAGCTACGTAAAAATAAAAAACAGTAAAAAAGTTTTGGTTAGACAAAAAGTAAACGAAACGAGACCTCACAGCCGCTTTAACGCTGTAAGGAAAATCTACAAGCGCGCACACGAACGGTGCAAAAGCACAAACAAAAGGTTGCTCCTAGTTCAGGTAATTGTTGTTTACCGTTCGGCTTGAATGGAAACTTAAATAAAATCACAATTTATTCGCTAGAAGCGGTGCTTTGTGCGCTACGAACGCACATAAACAAAAGTAAACAATGAACAAGGCTCAATGTAGCTTGGAACGGGAGTGGTAGCGAGGCTATGATAACGCAACAAAACCCGCAAAATGCAACTTAAAATCACTCGCTACAAACATAAACAATAAGCCGAGTGTGTGTTGGAAACTCACCGTTGAAGACTAGTGAACACACACAGGGTAGAAAGTTTGGAGCTCAGACACGGGTAGGTTTTTATCTTTTATCTTGATTGCACCTATTGTGATGTCTTCCAATAACAAAGACAGTACTATCAAAAATCAGATTCTGTTTTACTCCGTTGCTTGTTGTTCCCGTATCGTTCCCTTTTACTTAAACAGAAGACACATTGCCTAAACGCTCATCCATACTTAAAGAGTAACTAAGCACCAAATCAACTTTTTTGAGCTTATAAACTGCATAAACATGTTTCTTATAGTGCTCTCCACATGTCCTGGTAATTTTTTTGACATTTTTGTGCAAATTAGATAAAATCTCACTTTTGAGCCTAAAACCGTCTGTGTAGCGCCCTCTCTACATTTTCGGCTGCACTACATTTGAATTTCGTGCCTGTCCTCCCCATTCGCTCTGCCAGCTGTGTGACGTCGCTCTGTGCTGCGTGACGTCGCTTTGTGCTGCGTGACGTCGCTTTGTGCTGCGTGACGTCGCTTTGTGCTGCGTGACGTGACTTTGTGCTGCGTGACGTCGCGTTGTGCTGCGTGACGTCGCGTTGTGCTGCGTGACGTCGCTTTGTGCTGCGTGACGTGACTTTGTGCTGCGTGACGTCGCGTTGTGCTGCGTGACGTCGCGTTGTGCTGCGTGACGTCGCTCTGTGCTGCGTGACGTCGCTTTGTGCTGCGTGACGTCTCTTTGTGCTGCGTGACGTCGCGTTGTGCTGCGTGACGTCGCTCTGGGCTGCGTGACGTCGCTCTGTGCTGCGTGACGTCTCTTTGTGCTGCGTGACGTCTCTTTGTGCTGCGCGACGTCGCGTTGTGCTGCGTGACGTCTCTTTGTGCTGCGTGACGTCTCTTTGTGCTGCGTGACGTCGCGTTGTGCTGCGTGACGTCGCTTTGTGCTGCGTGACGTCGCGTTGTGCTGCGTGACGTCACTTTGTGATGCGCGACGTCGCTCTGGGCTGCGTGACGTCGCGTTGTGCTGCGTGACGTCGCGTTGTGCTGCGTGACGTCGCGTTGTGCTGCGTGACGTCGCTCTGGGCTGCGTGACGTCGCTCTGGGCTGCGTGACGTCGCTCTGTGCTGCGTGACGTCTCTTTGTGCTGCGTGACGTCTCTTTGTGCTGCGCGACGTCGCTCTGGGCTGCGTGACGTCGCTCTGTGCTGCGTGACGTCTCTTTGTGCTGCGCGACGTCGCTCTTGGCTGCGTGACGTTGCTCTGTGCTGCGTGACGTCTCTTTGTGCTGCGTGACGTCTCTTTGTGCTGCGTGACGTCGCTTTGTGCTGCGTGACGTCGCTCTGTGCTGCGTGACGTCACTTTGTGCTGCGCGACGTCGCTCTGTGCTGCGTGACGTCTCTTTGTGCTGCGTGACGTCTCTTTGTGCTGCGTGACGTCGCTTTGTGCTGCGCGACGTCGCTCTGTGCTGCGTGACGTGACTTTGTGCTGCGCGACGTCGCTCTGTGCTGCGTGACGTCGCTCTGTGCTGCGTGACGTCGCTCTGTGCTGCGTGACGTCACTTTGTGCTGCGCGACGTCGCGTTGTGCTGCGCGACGTCGCTCTGTGCTGCGTGACGTCTCTTTGTGCTGCGTGACGTCTCTTTGTGCTGCGTGACGTCGCTTTGTGCTGCGCGACGTCGCTCTGTGCTGCGTGACGTCGCTTTGTGCTGCGTGACGTCGCTTTGTGCTGCGTGACGTCGCTTTGTGCTGCGTGACGTCGCTTTGTGATGCGCGACGTCGCTTTGTGCTGCGTGACGTCACTTTGTGCTGGGTGACGTCACTTTGTGCTGGGTGACGTCACTTTGTGCTGCGCGACGTCACTTTTTCTAGTGTCGTTACTTTAGTGTTTCTAGTGTAGTTACTTTAGCGTTGCTAGTGTAGTTACTTTAGTGTTCTAGTGTAGTTACTTTAGCGTTTCTAGTGTAGTTACTTTAGCGTTTCTAGTGTAGTTACTTTAGTGTTCTAGTGTAGTTACTTTAGCGTTTCTAGTGTAGTTACTTTAGCGTTTCTAGTGTAGTTACTTTAGTGTTCTAGTGTAGTTACTTTAGCGTTTCTAGTGTAGTTACTTTAGCGTTTCTAGTGTAGTTACTTTAGCGTTGCTAGTGTAGTTACTTTAGTGTTTCTAGTGTAGTTACTTTAGCGTTTCTAGTGTAGTTACTTTAGTGTTTCTAGTGTAGTTACTTTAGCGTTTCTAGTGTAGTTACTTTAGTGTTTCTAGTGTAGTTACTTTAGTGTTCTAGTGTAGTTACTTTAGTGTTTCTAGTGTAGTTACTTTAGCGTTTCTAGTGTAGTTACTTTAGTGTTTCTAGTGTAGTTACTTTAGCGTTTCTAGTGTAGTTACTTTAGTGTTTCTAGTGTAGTTACTTTAGCGTTTCTAGTGTAGTTACTTTAGTGTTTCTAGTGTAGTTACTTTAGCGTTTCTAGTGTAGTTACTTTAGTGTTTCTAGTGTAGTTACTTTAGCATTTCTAGTGTAGTTACTTTAGTGTTTCTAATGTAGTTACTTTAGTGTTTCTAGTGTAGTTACTGGTAGCACTTTACATTACGGCACGGTAATAATATGGTAATATAATGGTAATAACATGGAAATTGTGTTGTAATTACACATGTAATTACATGTGTAATATAATGATAATAATGAAATAATGTAATTAAAAACTATTTGGTTGTAATTGTGTTGTAATATCACGTCATAATCAAGTGGCACGGTAATAATAGACAATTTCCTAGAATTAGGGCTGCAAAATTCACTTCATGCTATTCCTAGTCTATTTCATAGAAACAAAAGCAAGAAACACAGTTGTTTGTTCCTACTCTATTTCATAGAAATACATGTTGTCTTTATGTAATAAACAGGAATTAGGGCTGCAAAATTCACTTCATGCTGTTTCTCCTTTATCTTCTGGAAATGACCAACATCAAAACTGCTCACAAGATGGATTACAACACTAACACAGTTTTATTAACTTTAATTGTGTTGTAATATCCATGAAATTACTTCATAGTCAAGTGGCATACTAAGGTAATCGTATGGTAACCAAAAGGTAATAACATGGAAATTGTGTTGTAATTACACATGGAATTTCTGTGAAATTACCCAAGTAATATCATTATGAAATCAGTGTAATTAGAAATATCTTGTTGTAATTTCTTTATAATTTCCATGAAATTACATCATAATTAAAGTAACAAAGCAATTTTAATGAAGCGGCTTATTATTTGTAATTACTATGTAATTTCTGTGTCATTATTTTATGTTTATAGCAATAAGGTAACATAGAATTTATATGTAATTTTTTATGTCAAGGAAATATTTGTGTAAGTACTATAGTTTTCAATATCACATAAACGTCGGGTATAATTTATATGTAATTACAAAGTTGTTCCTATAAAATTAAAGTTTTTCTATGACTTCTATGTAATTTCTGTGTAATTTATATGTCCTTATAGATGTATTGAGAAAACAGTGTAACAACTACTTTACAACATTAGCTAGTATTTTCTGCTTTTTCTATGGAAATATACTTGTATTACACTTTGTATTTTTAGACAATTTCCTAGAATTAGGGCTGCAAAATTCACTTCATTCTGTTTCTCCTTTATCTTCTGGAAATTACCAACATCAAAACTGCTCACAAGATGGATTACAACACTAACAAAGTTTTATTAACTTTAATTGTGTTGTAATATCCATGAAATTACTTCATAGTCAAGTGGCACGGTAATAATATATTCATACTAATGTAATAGCATGGTAACCAAAAGGTAATAACATGGAAATTGTGTGTAATTACATATGCAATTTCTGTGAAATTACCCAAGTAATATCATTATGAAATCAGTGTAATTAGAAATATCTTGTTGTAATTTCTTTGCAATTTCCATGAAATTACATCATAATTAAAGTAACATTACATCTAATGTAAGTAAGATGGAATACAACACTAACAGTTTTATTAACCTATCAATGCAGCACTTAATGATCTTATGCGCATTTTCTGACACCACTGATACACTGGCATTTTGACATATCAATCTACCTCAACATAAATAATTTGTTAGTTTGATGAATGTACATCCCACATTTAGACGAGGATTTAGCATGTAGCGCCATCTGCAGGCAGCTCAGGGCACAACAATGTAAAAACATTGAGTTTCAGTTAACCACATGTGGGCCCATGATATTGATTTTGTGATGATGGATTAAGGACTGAAATTTAAAAAAATAGATTTTTGTGTGAATGAGAATGTGAATGAGTAAAATTCTACTCCTGGTTTGTCATAACAATTCTGCCTGATATGTCATCTTGAAGACCGCACTTACATTTCTATGTCTCGATAATTGACCTATACTTAGGTTTTGTTCATTAAAAACTTAAAAACAGTACAAACCAATGTCAAACAAATATTTTGAACATTACATGACTCAAACTCCCTCATAAACCAGCATTTTACATCTTAAACTTGTGAGCCATCGGGATAAGCTCCCTATCCGCTTTCATTTGTTCAATTTTTGACTTAAATTCTGGCTCCCCATCCAAAAACAATTTGACCGCGGAAGCATACTTAAAGAGTACCTCACCCTCAAATCCACTTTTTTTTTCCTGATAAACTGTATAAATGAGTGTCCAATAGTGTTGTCTACATGTCCTGGTCATTATTTCGGCTATTTAGTGCAAATTAGTTGAAAGATCAACTTTCTGCCTAAAAGCGTCAGTGAGGCGCCATCTGCTGCGAACTGTCGGTACTGCATTTGATTTTTTAATTCGGCGCCCCTATTTGCGCAGAGGTTAGAGATGACGTGCGAGGTTGGAGCTGACGTCAGTTGCTCTGCCGCGCTGGGCTATAAAAGCGGCCCAGTCTCGCTCACGCCCCCGTAGCGAGTTGGAGTTGGAATAGCGAGAGAATATTTACATCGATTGTCAGGTTTGCGAATTGTTAACATAGCATTTAGGTAGATTTTATTAGCATATCTTGTTGTATTATAGATAATTGTATAGTGTTAGCAGTGTTAGTTGTTGAATATTGTAGTTTTAGTCATTAGTTGCTTTTATTGTTAGATTAGTTAGCTGAATTTATCTTAGTTAGTATTCAATATCGTGTGTATTTTAGTGTATATTGTTTATTGTACTGTGTTGTACTACTGTGTTAGGATGGGTAGAAAGTGTAGCGTAGAGGGCTGCCATAGTTCTGGAGGTTTCATGGGTTAAAGTTGAAAAAATTCCTGAGCCTGAACTTCTATGAATCATAGAATGATCACTAATAAGCGTTTTTTATAAGCGCCTTTATACGCTCATACATATAATTTATATCTATTTAATGCCAACAACTGATGTTTATTATAAACATCAGTTGTTGGCAATAAATACATCATCTGACTATTGAATTGTTACTTAAATGTAAAGCCTCACCTTGCCAAGACCTTTCTGCAAGTACCCCTAGTTTGGATTTGTGTGACAATGTAAAAAACATACCACATCACAGTAAGTGAATATACTATTTTATTTTTTTCATTATTATTGATGTTATTACTAACATTTTTTAAATGTGTAAACTGATTAAACATCCAAACTAGACATCAGACGCGGTCAGTCATTGAAGTAGGGGTCTCACTGGTAGTGTTCGCTCCTAGTGATGGGATTTTCAGCTCTTTTTGGTGAACCGGATCATTTGGACCGGTTCACCAAAAAGAGCTCTTTTGGCTCCCAAATGGCTCTTCTTTGTTTTACATAATACAGCTTAAATTTAGGAGAGGTTTTGATTCATGGCTTGTTAACTGAGCTTTTCAACTACTCCCTGCACAAAACAACTATAATTAAGAAAGAAATTAAAAAGAACAGAATAATATTTCTTTTCCATTGCTATAATGAAGTGATATTGGCGTATAGTGGTGTTGTTTTGTCTTCAGGAATCAAAGTTGACTTTTCCAGGTGGTGGAGGCATTGTTTATTATAGCAACACACACTTTTAAGGCTGGTACATATATGTACACTTTTTTTTAATTCACAGTCAAAATCCTTAGTGTTTCTCCCATAGCTTCTGCCCAGTCCCTCTGCTGACTGTGTCAGCTCTGCTGCTGGTCCTGCTCAGTCTGTAGCAGCCTCGCGCTGAGAGAGGAATACAGACTTCAGACATCACTGGTCCAAACTTTAACCTGGACTCCTGTTGTACTTCTGCTTTAGTGGCTTTTATAATGCGCTCATACATATGTGGAAAAGGCCGCCACTCCGACGTGTATCGCCGGTCCGCGCGTGATTGCATTGTTTATTTTTCACTCCACAAACCCAGCGTAACTTTATCTCACCATAAAACCGAAAATATGAGGCGGATCTTTCTCAAATAAGGAGTGGCTAAAAGCTAGAGATTTACCGACTACATGTATGGATTAGTTTAAGTTTGTAGAGATCTAGATTTTATGTAAACAGCAGGTTGGTTCCTTGTGGACGGGCTGCAGCTGCAGATGTTTTATCTACAGTATCCCTCTCCCCGAACACAGTTTAGTTTAGTTCTCTTACTCTCTTTTTCTTTTAGTCTTTGCCCTTCTGTATTCGTCTCTAATGTAGCAGAGAGCAGTGCATGTAGAGCTTGACAAACATGCAATCTTTAAAAATAAAAAATAAATGGCTCACTTGTGGCTCTCATCGTTCACTTAAAGAGTCGGCTCTTTGTCCCGACTCGTTCGCGACCAACCCATCACTAGTGGCTCCTGGTAGCGTAGTTGTGTGAGGTAGAGAACGGACAGCTGCAAAATGACGACGAAAAACTTTCTTGCCACTTGTAGCATAGATTAGCTACAAGTACGCACAGTACGCAGAAGCTAGCACCAGCTTCTCTCAATTTTCTGCACCAGCTGCCAAAAGGTTTATCATCTCGGCCCTTTTCCTACATCCACGACCAGCGCCATTTATTTTTAACTCCCTCGTCTACTACAGTTTTCAAAAAGTTGCGCTCCATTCCGTTGGAAAACTTGTTTCGTGTAGTTTTCGTGCTCGCTGTAGCGCTGGCTGACTCAAACACCGCGCGTGCACCGATCACGAGCGCGCTCACAACACAACCTTGGCCAAAAGACCTGCGCTAGTCTACTCCAGATTTGCTGTGTTTTGTTGCGCTATACACACGCAATCCTTTCATACAATTGGTAGAACACACTTGAACCTTTTTTAAATGACGGGAATCATAATTTATTTATATATTAAAAAAAAAAAAAAAGTTTTTTTTCTTTCTTTTTTTTTTACTCACGCCGGATTTCCGGCACGGTGCCGGAAAACTTTAAGCCATGAGGTTTGCACAGGTTTCCGCAGGACTTAGAAATTAGGCGCCAGTGGTTGCGCGCAATTGGCTTGGGGGAAAACTGCGAACTCCCTCCTCATGCTGGAGTTTGCAAACATCATTTTACGCGCGATTCCTTCGCCAACTTCATGGAGGTTGAACTGGGCTATGCTACTCTTCTCCGTTTGGAGCACGAGGCAGTCCCCACCCTTGCTTTACCACGACTGAGCCATAGCCCACCGACACTGCTGCCCCGCCAACACGAAGATTTCGGGCGCCAATCTGAGGTGAGTGAGAAAAATGATAGCCTATAACTGCAAATAATGATTTTCCCATCTTGGATTTGGCAATAATTGCAATGATTGTAGCTGCAGTAAAAAAGATGGGGTGGCATATTATAAAGTGCTAGGCTATGCTTATAAATCATCAATACAAGTTTTTAATGTATGTGTTTGCATGTCTGTAATTAAAATTAAACAACAATTACCATAGTGAACATTTTATACATATTATTTATTTTTATATTTTCAGCCAAAAGTGACCAGAGAAATTGGCTGCCAGACGGATCCAGTCATTGTAAGGCATGCATGTGTCCAGGCCAATGTGAAGCCTAGCAGGCGAAGCAAAGGTGATCTCTCTATTTATCGTTGTTAATACAGTACAGTAATTTTATGTATAAAACAATGCTTTTGGTTTTGTTAAGTTGGACACAAGTTGTGTAACTGCCATTTTAAAGCCGTTTGTTTATTTTATTTTTATTTTGTAAAGGTATTCAAGCCCGGGCCTCTTACACGAGCGTAGGTTGTGGGACTGGGCCCTTGATGGAAATCCCTCTTCCTGACAGCCCCAAAGCAGCCTCTACACCTCTGAAAAGGAGCAGGTGGGAAGTGTCAGCGTCTGACCCCAGCTTCCATATGGATGACAGTGCTAGCACTGTGAACTGTTCAAGGTAAAAAGAAAATCTAGCTTTGTAATTGAAAATATATACACACCACATCCTAGATTTTGAGGGATGAAATATGCCTCTTTTTATATAGCATTCCCACTGAGGTCCCTCCACACAAGGACAGAAAATATATTGTTCATGAGGACCAACTGCTGGGGCTGTTCAGACGATGTCCAGTCTGCACTGGTCGTTGTACTGTGGACACGATGACAATCGGCACACTGCTTCGGGTCACTCAACAATGTCCTCGCTGTGAGTTCACCAATCAGTGGTCCAGTCAGCCGATGGTGAACAACATCCCAGCTGGAAACCTACAGCTCTGTGCTGCTGTGCTGTTCACCGGCTCATCATTTAGCCAGATTTCAAAGGTACAATAAAAAAAAGTTTTTTTTAAATTATTTTCCCATCTATTATCAGTTGATGACATTTGTTTTCATTTTATAGTTCCTAGGGGCCTTCAATATTCAGGGACTGTCAGAGCAATGCTTTTACAGGCATCAGGCAAAGTTCCTCATCCCTACGGTCAACTGGCAGTGGAAGCTGGAGCAAGATGACCTCATCAGGGAGGCTCTTGAAAGCGGCTCTGTTTCACTGGGCGGGGACATGCGGGCTGATTCACCTGGTAAATACATTTCATAAACATGTATCAGAAGTATTAATAAAAGTCAGGTAATGTACAACTTGCATTTGTGTAGGACATTCAGCCAAATATGGCAGTTACACGATGATGAATCTATGTAATAACAAAGTCATGGATGTCCAACTAGTCCAGGTAATACAATTCAAGGGATATTTCAATATGTAATTTGGGATCACTCTTTGCATCTTAGCACCTAATTTTTGTCTTATTAGAGCAATGAGGTTGGAAACAGCGTGCGCATGGAGAAGGAGGGCTTTGTGCGGAGTCTGACCTTCCTGGAAGAGAGGGGTGTCAATGTGGAGGCCATTGTGACGGACCGACACACGGGAGTTCAGAAGTTTTTAAGGGAGGAAAAAAATGAAATCAGGCACTACTTTGACCCATGGCACATGGGAAAGGGTATGTATTTTGGGAATGCTGTCTAATATTATGGTTATTGTGCATTTATTAAATATATATATTTTAATCTCTAGGAATTGGGAAGAAAATTGATGAGCTGGCAAAGAGAAAGACCACGCAGGACGCTGGCCAGTGGAGGAAAAGTGTGGTGAATCACCTCTATTGGGCAGCTTCGACTTCCTCCTCGGGACAGGAGGCTGTCGCTAAGTGGACTTCGGTGGCCAATCACATGCAGGATGTGCACACTCACGACAATGAACTGTTTCCTCAGTGCCTACACGGGCCTCTGGTTGGGGAAGGGTCCAGAGTGTGGCTCAAACCAAGTAAGTAAAGCATTTATCAGTAATACTGGCCCTTTACTCATTGTATTTTATGTACATTTCAAAAATGTAAGGTTTGCATTGTCATTCTAAAGAAAAAATGCTTTACAATTATCTAATGGTAATTTACTTTGTAGGCACAGCAGCATGTGAGCGGCTCACTGACATTGTGTTAGCTCGGCGCTTTGTGAAGGATGTGGAGAAAATCAGCCCGGTGTATCACACATCAACCCTTGAGGCCTTCCACAGCCTGATAATTAGGTTCTCCCCCAAAAGTGCAGGCTTCTCCTTCAAAGGAATGTTAGCCAGGTAATGCATACATACATTTGACATCAACTTAAGAACTTGTTGTGTGAATCTGTACCTAAAAATGTTGTAGGTTGCAAATTGCTGCCCTGCACTACAATGAAAATGCTACACGGTCACATGCAACAACGATTGAAGGTATACTGCGGTATGCAATAGTGTACCCAAAGTACAAACGTGGCGACTACACCGTGAGAGCCCTGAAGACCAGAGCTACCTCAGGTATGTCACATTAAAAACAACACAAGCAATGCTTATACAAGGACAATAGTTTGATGCTTTGTTTACAGTCTACATTGATCAACTAATGGCCCTGCTGTTTGAAAGCGTGGTCGAGGATCCTCTCCCATATCAGGAGCACACAGACAAAGTACCTGTGCCTGAACCACTCTGTGCGCAGTATGAGAGGCCAGACAAAAAGGAGGCTGTGAGCAGGCACAGGTCACGATTTTTCAAGAGGACATAAGGTGAGGAACATACCTGTATTGCATGACAGATTTGACTTAGTTATTTGGTTATATTACGTAAATTATAGTGCCAGTTAGTTATAACTGATTTTTCTTGTCCATGCAGAGTCCAAGAGGTGGAGAAAACGCATGCGAACCATTCTTCATGTCCACTGTATGTATCGGATCACACTGCAATGCATTTGGTCAGTATATTGATGACAGACTACACAAAATTACTACCCTTTTTTAATTGATGTGCTTTCTTTTTTGTTTTGTTTTATAGCATTTCGATTCACCTCTCTGAAAATGGAGGCACATTGGCCAAGGACAGTAGCCAACCACATATAGAACAATGGGAGTAAACATTGCAATATGAAGAATTCTATAAGCTGACATGCCACTGGACAACTTTGTCTCCCGTGCATTGAGAAGACCTGCGTGTATGCAGTGCAGATAGTTGACTGTACATGAGCTACTGCTACTTGGTTAATTGAAGCCATCCTGTAGCTCAGCTGTGGTTGGAAAGATTTCAGCTTTACGGCTGTAAAAAAAAAAAATGTTTTAAGGCCTTTTAAGTTTATATAATTAAAGTTTACTGAATGATCAAGCCACATTGAGAAATTTAATTCAATGCATTCTAGTTCTCCTGATTCTGTAAATTAAGGATAAAAAGTTTTGATATTGTATGTATTAGTTACATTTGTTTATTGCACACATCTATGTAGACCAAGTGAATGGAGTGCAGCTATACCTCAAGTGAGATATGAGCTGTCATGACAGTGCCTGAATGGGGAAATATAACTGTTGTAAACGCCAGTAAGTACAGAATCAAGTAAGAAAATTGGCACTAAAAAATTAAGATCTTTAATTTTAATAATTTTTTCATCATTCAACTAAATAAGCATAAAATGGAGACATTATAGCCTTTACTCTACAATGATCATTCAGTGGTAGTTTAGTTAACGTTACATTGTTTAAACTTAAAATTTAGTAATAGAAATGACTTTGGGCTATTTACTTAGGGGGATAACTGGGTCTTTGGGTCCACAGTGTTACAGACCCTTAGTCAAGCCTTTAGATCAAGATGATTCTGTGTTATCTTTGACAAACCGAAAACCATTTCAAAAGGACAGTGTTCCTGCACAATAAGATATATTTTTTATTCATGTGATATGTTTTGTACACTTTGCTGTAAGAAAAATAAAAGAAAGCTTTGTAATACATACAGTCACGTCTCTATACCTCACACATTTATCTGCTGAGGACACTGAGATAAATCTCCCATGCTTACGTAGACTACAGCAAAAAGTCTACATCTAAAATAGATTGATACTGAAAGGACTGTTCGGTCCCTTAGCTGCGATGCTAACATCGATCGAGCTCAATGCTAAGCCGCTAGCTTTGTAAATTACAGAGGAATCACACTAATAAAATAACCCAGCGCCTCAGAGCAGCCTCAGGTACAAGGCCTCGCACGGTGCTTCTCCTGTGTAGAGAGAGCTGTAGAAATGTCCCTGTGGAAAATGTTGCTAAACACGTTAGCTCGCTGGAACTCCATCAGACTTTGTTTACGAGTAGCGCTGCAGGTGCCGCGTCAAAGTTGGATGACTCTGTCCTGTCAATCACAGACCCAGACCCCGCCCATCCCTCCCCCCTCCCGCACGCCCCTTAGTCCTCCAGGCAACGCCCCTTGTCTGTTAATATTTTCAAATCTGAGGCTCTGAGGCTGAGGCTCTGGAAGGGGGGGTTAGTAACCCTTTAAGGATTGACCCTCCTGTGAAAGGTGGAATCCGTGAGGCTTCTGTTTCAGCAGCAATATTTACTTCTGCGATTATTGCAGTGAATGCCAATGTATTACGATCTATGTTGTACTTCTCGCAACTCCTGCTTATGCTCCTGTTCTTTTTGAAGGTCTTCAAAATTGCCCGGTAGCGGAGAATGACGCTTTCGGGATCAGTGACTAAAACAAAACAAAGCAAATAATAATTATTGACAATAAAAACATTCAATAATATTCATGTTTGAGTACATACTCCTTTTGCCAAAGCTTTCTTCATGTTTTCTTGGGCTCCTCTTGCTTTTCTTTAACTTTTTTTTTTTCCTTTCTTCTTCTGATGATGAGTCATGGTCAGAAGAACTTGAGGAACTGGAGGAGTGGACTTTCTTTCCTAAATTAAAAGAAACAAGTCACTGATGCACCAGAAGCCTCATTTATGAAAATCTGTACAGATGTTCAGATTGTAGTGTCCTCTACTGTGATCAGTAGCACTGTCAACATGCTAATACGATGATTTAGCTCTCAGCAGAATGAGCACAACATTGCTTACAATTGCCAATAATCAATTTGAGCTGCTAAACTAAGAATAAAAATCACATGCATTTCAGAGCCACTCAGTTTAAAACCTGCTAATCCACCGGTTGAGGTTTTTACAAAGTAAGATTTCATGAAGACTACCGTTAGAAATTTTTTTTACTGTCTAAATCATAACAGATTTTGATTTGATTGCTTGATAAAGTGTACAACCTTTGTGATTGTGGTTCAATTATTATTTTGTTTTTGCAAAAACACCCCCACCCCTCCAAATATTGTTTATCTCAGACCAGCACTATTAACAGTTTACAACCCCACTTATAAGTTTCAGAAATATTTACATAAATATACAATATATACAAACCAGATGAGGATGCTTCTCTGTCGAGCATTTTCTTCATCTGCTCCCTTAAAAAGTCATGTTCTTGTTCAAGAGCCTTATTCCTTTCTTTCAGGTGATCTATTATTGTCAAGGCGGTTGGCGCAATTGTTGTTGTGCCTAAAATGAAAATAATGTTAAGGAAGTGGCAAAAGGTTATAGGATGGGCAAAGATTATACCTACTTTCCACGCCTGCCTCTTCCGGTGGTGTAGGGTTAAGGCTGGTACTAGTTGCAGCTGTGGGAGTTTGAGCTTGTCTATTTTTTCTCTGAGGCATACTGAAAAAAAATTCAAAAGAACAAAGGAACAGAGAAGGTGTTACAATATATATTAAATCAAACATTCTCACAAGCATGGTGGGCAATTGGTTGCCCAAACAGTGACAGTATGTATGTATGTTTTTATATATATATATATATATATATATATATATATATAAAATCTAAAGATTCTAAAACAAATACTCCCTACAACTCCAGTAATTAAAAAGCAAAAAATAAATAAATAATAATCATCTTTTATAGCTACAGGTTTAGAATCAATTAATTTCAAAAATATATGCACAAAACATCTATAATTATGAAAGAAAAAAATATCCTTTTTTTTTTCATTGCTATAATAATGTGATATTGACTTATAGTGTTGTGATCTTCAGGAATAAACGTTGATTTTTCAAGGTAGTGGAGCCATTGTTTATCATAGCAACACATACCTTTTAATTCCTGGCATTTGTTTCATCGATGTACTCTTTTATTTACAGTCAAAATCCTTAGTGTTTCTCCCATAGCTTGGCCCCCTGTCCCTCTGCTGCCTGTGTCAACCCCGCCCCCGCTCTGTCTGTATCTGCTGGAGCCTCCCGCTAAGAAAGAGACACAAACTCCAGACATCAGTGAAGTCAAAACGTTAGCAGGACTCCTGTATTTGTGCGCCACTTGCTTTTGCAATGGGCTCAAACACGAGTGGAAAAGGCTGACATTGTGACGTATCGCCGCCCCGCGCGCGTGGCTTTGTTTACTTGTCACTCTTCAGACCCAGCGTAACTTTATCTAACCATAAAACAGAACATATGAAGCGGGTCTTTCTCAAATAAAGGGTGGCTGAAAGCTAGAAATGCGCTGACTACATTTATGGATCAGTTTAAGTTTGTTGAGATCTTGATTCCTTGCGAACGGGTTGCAGCTGCACCTCTTTTCGCTCGCTCTCCCCGATTCTCTTATTATGCTGATCCCACACTGAGTCGGGGTTGATGCATTTGTGGTTTATTGCAGACTTTTAATCAACAATGTGGTGTAGGCCATTGTAACAAGCTAACCAGGCTATCCTAGCATTGCCACTTGCCACCGGAGCATTCCACTGTCAAGCATATGGGCTGGATATAGGCTAAAATACTGGGAATATCCTGCTGTAGACCGTGGGGGTATAGCTAAAGATCTCCCTTTGTTTTCTCTGAGGTGACTGTAGCACAGCACAAAGTGTTGCATGTGGAGCTTCATAAACATGCAACCTCGAGGGGAAAAAAAAGGCTCGCGGGTGAGACTCGGCTCTCATCGTTCACTTAAAAGAGCCGGCTCTTTGTACCGACTGGATCGTGACCAGGGTTGCCCAGAATTGGGCGTTTTTTTAAGCCATTCCGCGGGTAAAAAAAACTGTCCGTGGTTTTTTGCCTTGCTGTTATCAATGTAAAATTGGCTATTTCCATCTTATTTTTTGATCAAAATCACTATTTCAAATGACTAAATCTCAAATCCAAGGCTCTGTGAGCTGCTTTTTCAATAAGAGGGAGAAAGGGGTGGTTTCTCATCATCGCGGGAGCACATGGGCTCTGTTTACTGGGGGGATGGACCGCCATCCCGACACCCCGCCATCTCGACACCCCGCCACCCCCCCAATCCGACACTTTTTGGTACCGCTATTCCGACAATCATTTTGAGCGTATCTGTTTGCCTTCTGTCAACGCCACCTTCCCTGTTCGTCCCCGCTGTCGGCCCAGGGGTGCAGAGGCTCGTGAGATGGTTTTGGGCAAAGGCAGTGACAGGTGCAGCTAGTCTGTATTTCACCACAAAGCGCTGAAGTCCGCGGTTAATACGCCGCGCACTGTTGGACGTTTTCCACTCAGACACTGGAGCTGTCGCTCAAGGCTTTAAGAGACTGACAAGCGGATGACCGAGCCACGCGCTCCCCTTCCTTCAAAACACTGTCCCAAAACAACAAAGCAGCGCGCATGGGTGTGTGTATTTGGGGGGGGGGGTCATATGCTCCAGTCACTGTGTGACACGGGCAAACACTGAATCTATCAAGACAAACAATAGCAATAAACACACGCGCTTTATGTCACATGAGTCTGTGCAACAGCGGCACATTCAGCCAGACTTTACTCCACAGAATCAGCATAAAAACACTCACTGTGCACTCCATCATCTGTCGTAGAACTCTTCACCTCTTTATCCATGACTCTCACTCGTCTGGTCCATCATTAGCTCCATTTGGCAAAACGTATTTTTCGTAATCCACAACAACAGGTCTGTCTCCACCTGCTGCGCTCATCACGCTTGTTTTACATGTCACAAGTTGTAAATAAGCCTTAACACTTAACAAAATTAGCTGAAGGCAAAACAGAACAGTATTTAGAATTATAGGGTATTTTACCTTACGTTAACACCCATTAAAATCTTTTTATACAAAACTCCCGTTATTACAGAGGATTATGACTTTGTAATAATCATGTCAAACTATGTCGCATAGTCAATTGTACAAGTGCAATTAATCTTTAAACGTTTCAAAACAGTTTCAAAAGTGAAGAACAGATCTTTATTACATCAATGTCTTGGCTGAGCGATCCGGACCTGCTCTGCGCACGACTCGGCTGGGTCTCTGCTGCCGAGATGTAGTGCGCGTTCTCATCGCGCTGAGAATCATGGGGATTGGCAATAAACATCCGCGTTTCTTTGTGTTTTTTATTGGAAATGATTAAGGACCCTAATATGGCCATAACAATGAATAATATAAATTATACAAGTATATAGTAGACCCGGAAGTAACGCGGAAGTAAGATTTTTTTCTGGCTCGCTGCGCCAATGAGCACAGACCATTGAAATCAATGGGCGGCCATTTTGGAAGCCCGGGGCTTGGTTATAACGCGCTCGTCTCCGCCTGTCATGTGTCGTGTGTTTCCGTATTCTAGCACGAGTGTTCCCGAAGGTGTTTGCTTTTGTTTGGGGGCAGAGCCACCGCTGCTTTGGTTTGCATTGTTGACAAATCCTTTAGTGAACAAACGCCACGCAAAAAGGCAGTTTTATCCATACGCCTGTTGTCGATAAGTTTATATGGGTTTGAAGGCCCTGACTGAAACCCCACGGCCCGTCACTGACTCTATCATAACTCTATCATAGCTCTGTCATAGCTCTATCATAGCTCCATCATAACTCTATCATAACTCTATCATAGCTCTATCATAGCTCTATCATAACTCTATCATAACTCTATCATAGCTCTATCATAGCTCCATCATAACTCTATCATAACTCTATCATAGCTCTATCATAACTCCATCATAACTCCATCATAGCTCTGTCATAGCTTTATCATAACTCCATCATAACTCCATCATAGCTCTGTCATAGCTCTATCATAACTCCATCATAACTCCATCATAGCTCTGTCATAGCTCTATCATAACTCTATCATAACTCTATCATAGCTCTATCATAACTCCATCATAACTCCATCATAGCTCTATCATAGCTCTGTCATAGCTCCATCATAACTCTATCATAACTCTATCATAGCTCCGTCATAGCTCCATCATAACTCCATCATAGCTCCATCATAACTCCATCATAGCTCTATCATAGCTCTATCATAGCTCCGTCATAGCTCCATCATAACTCCATCATAGCTCCATCATAACTCCATCATAGCTCTATCATAGCTCTGTCATAGCTCCATCATAACTCCATCATAGCTCTATCATAACTCTATCATAGCTCTGTCATAGCTCCATCATAACTCTATCATAACTCTATCATAGCTCTATCATAACTCCATCATAGCTCTATCACAGCTCTATCATAGCTCTATCATAACTCCATCATAACTCTATCATAGCTCTGTCATAGCTCTATCATAGCTCTGTCATAGCTCTATCATAGCTCCATCATAACTCCATCATAGCTCTATCACAGCTCTATCATAGCTCTATCATAACTCTATCATAACTCCATCATAGCTCTATCATAACTCCATCATAACTCCATCATAGCTCTATCATAGCTCTATAATAACTCTATCATAGCTCTATCATAGCTCCATTCCATTTTTTCCATTTTTTATTTATTTGAGCAGAAACTTATTTAAAACATTTTACAGAAGAAAACAAAACAAGACTATTGTGCTCAAAAGGAGTAGGAAAAAGTTCAAAGAACTTATAATAAACCTACCCCTTATCTCTCATTCAAGTAACACAAAATATCACAAAGGATTTATCATTTACAGTCGTACAAAATAAATAAAGGATTTATCATTTACAGTTTTACAAAAATAAATACACCATATGGTATTTAATATGTATAGCAATTATATTGCAACATCACTTCATCTGACTGAAATCGACACATTTTTACAAAAAAAAATTTTTATTTATTTTTTCATCCCTCTCTACAATACCTCAATCCTCATATACGGGCAAACCCCATAACAACAACAAAAAAGCGCGAGTGTGTGCCTGTCTGTGAAAATAATAGTAATTATGATACTTCACTAGCATAATTTTTAAAGATAATGTCTTTACATGTTTTTTTAAAGTGTACTAGTGTTTTGCTCTGTTTTGTCTCTTTATTTAGGTCATTCCACAATGTTATCCCTGCTTGGGAGATACACATACTTTTGAGGGTGGTGTGAACACAATGTTTCCTCATCACAAATTCTCCTCTTAAATTATAAGTTCCTTCTCTACTGCTGAACAATTTCTGAGTGTTCCTAGGGAAAAGGTCACGACTTGCTTTGTATAATACAACAAGAGTTTTAAATTTAATTAAGTCTTCAATTTTCATTATACGAGATGCTAAGAACAACTCATTTGTATGGTCCCTAAAACCAACGTTATGAACGATTCTTATGGCTTTTTTCTGAAGTTTTAAAAGTGGATCTAAATGAGTTTTATAAGTGTTACCCCAAACCTCCGCACAGTAGCTGATATATGGGAGAATTAAAGAACTATATATAATATGTAAGGCTCTATATTTTAGCAGATGTCTAGCTCTATACATTACCGATATACTCTTTGCCATTTTTGATTGTATGCTTGTTATATGGGGTTTCCAGCTTACATTATGACTTAAAATCACACCCAGAAATTTACATTCGTGAACTCTCTCTATTTCCATATTGTTGATTTTAAGTTTTACTTCAGTATCTTTGATTCGTTTCCCAAAAATCATCATTTTTGTTTTCCTAATATTCATTGACAGTTTGTTATTATCGAACCATTGTTTTAACTTGTTTATTTCTGTTGAGATTTCCGTCATAAGAAGCTGTAAATCCTTTCCTGAACACAGAATCGTTGTATCGTCAGCAAATAGTATGAATTTCAGTTTAGAAGAGGTATAACAGAGATCATTTATGTATAATAAAAACAACATAGGACCCAAAATCGATCCTTGTGGCACCCCGCAAGTAATATTCTGCATTTCAGACATGCATTCCTCCAGTTGAACATACTGTTTCCGGTCTGAGAGGTATGATTTGCTCTATCATAACTCCATCATAACTCCATCATAACTCCATCATAGCTCTATCATAACTCTATCATAGCTCTAATAACTCTATCATAGCTCTATCATAACTCTATCATAACTCTATCATAGCTTTATCATAACTCCATCATAGCTCTATCATAACTCCATCATAGCTCTATCATAACTCTATCATAACTCTATCATAGCTCTATCATAACTCTATCATAGCTCTATCATAACTCTATCATAACTCTATCATAGCTCTATCATAGCTCTATCATAACTCTATCATAGCTCTAATAACTATCATAACTCTATCATAACTCTTGGGAGGATTCCTTGCGCATTCCAAGGCTTCAATTACTTTTGTATCCGCCATCATTACTGAACTACAACCAGCAAATGCTTGACGTCACCTACAAGCCCCGCCCCCCGCTCGCTGATTGGTTGAAATTCATCCGATGAAACGCAGCCACTGAGATCAATCCCAGACGTACATGTAGGGAAAAGATCATTGACCGGAGTTTACGGATGGCTAAGGCCAGGCTAGCCCCACCTGGGCTAATACTGTTTTTTTATGCTGTCTGTAGCGGCCAGCGGCCCTGTACCACTGGCTACTATGGCAAAGTAAAAGATGTTAAGCACGCGTGGAAAGAGCCCAATACTCTTGCGTTAAATGAAGAATCCTTTTATTTCCTTATTTCAACAATTTAACAACCACGGTCAAAAACTGTATGCCTTCACTCTGCCACCCTGAGGCCACTCCCTTGAGCCCTTAAATAGGCTCACCTGGTCACACAAACAGGAAGTGTAGCGCCGCATAGTGGCTGGTGGGATAAATACATAAAAGGCCTCTAAAATGGCTCTTACACACCGGCCCCTTAATTGTGTGGCACGGAGTGGAACACAATTACAATTACTTTGACACAAGAGCTATTAGATTTAAAGTTGTGTATTTTTTCACCAAAAGTTCCAGATGTCCATTATCAAACATAATCCACCAGTACAAAAGTCAAAGTGCCATGAGTCAGTACACATTTTCCACAAAACTAAAATTACATTTCCTATGTTTGAACATGTTCCTTGGTTTCATGAAGAACAGACATGTTGCTTTGTCATGAACTTTAGCTGTCAATGCATCACTCTCCATTTGTAAAGAACAGGCAAGACAATTTGCCACTGGGACATAGATCTCTGGTCCCTCGCAGTCAATTTCTTCAAATTTATCATCACAAACCACAGTCTGTTCACAATGTAATGACAATTGCTTAATTGGTGGGTCTGGTAAAATGCCAATGTCATAAATGTCCAAGATAGTAAAGGCCGTTTCATTCAGTTCACGTTCCTTTTCACAAGCAGCTTTATGTGAGGACTTGCACTTCGTTTTTTTGGATTTCAATATAGCAAGTGTCTCTTCAGCTGCTACAATTTGTGTTTTTAGCTGTAACATATCCTCCTTTCTCCTAAGAGCGTCTAGTTGTTCATCTAGTTCATGCATCTTAAGATAGGAAGCTTCTTTTACGTTTTTACAGTGCAACTATTTGTCAGGGTTCTGTCGTTTTGTTCTTCCTTGGTTGCGTCTTGTGTTTCCTGTTTGCTTTATTTTGACATGTCTGCCTCTGCTCAGTTTCCCCTGTGTTAATTGCCTGCCCCGCCCTAATGTGTGTCACCTGTGCCCCGTTTCCTTGTGTATTTATACCCCTGTGTTTCCCCTTGTCTTTGTCGGTTCATTGTATGTGCGTGTTCCTGTTTTTTTGGTGTCCTGTATGTCCGAGCCCGTGTTGATCTCCTGTTCTTGTTTTCCGTGCATGCCTGCCTGTAAGTTTTGTGTTTTTCTAGTACTTGGACTTTTGCCATTAAATTTAATTTCAACTCCGATTCTTGGGCTGTTTTTGCATTTGGGTCGTTGCCTGCCACACCGTCTCATAACACTATTTACAGTGTAGTTTGTTGTGCATCAAATTAAATCTTGTCAGATGCATCTTTTAGCACAAAGATAGATCTGCAAGAATACACCCAATGCTGGTTTTCCTTAATGAAAATTGCCGTGCTCTTCCGCGTTTCACCTCCAGCGAAGATCCTGGATCTGAACGCGGTGCTCCTCGTCGCGCTGGTACCGCGTCCTCAAGGCGCACGGTTCCCCCTCTGATCCTCGCGGTGCTCCGCTTTAGCACCGGTACCGCGTCCTCTCCTCGGGGTGTACGGCCTCCGATCCTCGTGGTGCTCCTTTCCGCCTTCGCGCTGCTACCACGTCTGCTCCTCGGGCTGCACGGATCCACCCCCGCACGGTACCGTGTCTCCTCTTGTCGCGCTGCTATCACACTTCCTCCTTGTGAATCCCGGCAGCACCGGTCCGGTTCAACTCTGGTCCTTGCGTTGCCGCGTATCTCCACCGCTCTTGATGCTGCGCCTGGACCTCCACCATGCGCATGGAGGCCTCGCAGTCCCACGCCTTCTCCGCCGCCGCGGTCAGGTTCCTCCTTTGGGGGACGGACCGTCATTCCGACACCCCGCCATCTCGACACACCGTCATTCCGACACCCCACCATCCCGACACCCCGCCATCTCGACACACCGTCATTCCGACACACCGTCATTCCGACACACCGTCATTCCGACACCCCACCATCCCGACACCCCGCCATCCCGACACACCGTCATTACGACACTTTTTGGTACCGCTATTCCGACAATCATTTTGAGCGTATCTGTTTGCCTTCTGTCAACGCCACCTTCCCTGTTCATCCCCGCTGTCGGCCCAGGGGTGCAGAGGCTCGTGAGATGGTTTTGGGCAAAGGCAGTGACAGGTGCAGGCTAGTCTGTATTTTACAACAAAGCGCTGAAGTCTCGCCGCGCACTGTTGGACGTTTTCCACTCAGACACTGGAGCTGTCGCTCAAGGCTTTAACGAGACTGAGGCCCCGTCTACACATAGCAGGGTATCTCACAAACCGAAGATATTTTCCTACGATCTGGCCTATCATCCACACAAAACCGGAGTTTTCTGTCGATAAAAACAGAAAAGGTTTCTGAAAACTCCGGCCAAAGTGAAGATTTGGGAATTCTCCGGTTATGCGTTTGAGTGTGGACATAAATAACCGGAGTATTCGGCCGTACGTCACTGCCAGCGTGCTGCTCTGACGTCACACGTGCAACCTGTGTTTACATCAGAAACAACATGGACGCCTTAAAATTGTGTTGGCTTCAGACGCTTTTTGCTAAAGCTCAAGTTCTGCTTCACGTTGAAGCGCGCAGACGAAAGAGCTTTTACAGTTAGTTATTTTATACCAAATAACCGTCCCTCATCCGACATGTTCCTCAAAGACGGTAACAGCGGGTTTGGTTCAGACAGGTGTTGCGCCCAAAACTGCATGACTGCCGAGAAATGCACCCCCTCTTACCGCGCACAGATTAAACAACTATTTTACACCAGACAGGAGGGTTTCTGATGCAGGAGACTGTAGGATGAAGTCGTCCTCCCGGAGGACACGGTGAAAGGAATGTTACTGTCCTCGCTGCTGCCGTTGTGGGAGTCATTACGTGCCAGGTCAGTCTATTCTCATGCGAGCACTGGTCAGTCTGTTCAAGAAAGTTGTTTTCACGTTGTACTGTTAATCTGAAGGAAGAAATGCGTTTGTTTGTCAAGGTATAGCCTACGAGGCTGTGTGGACTCAAGGAGGGCGGATTTATAAATACCCTGCTACGTGTGGACTAGGCCTAACAAGCGGATGACCGAGCCACGCCCTCCCCTTCGTTCAAAACACTGTCCGAAAACAAGGCCTTCTCCACAAAGCAGCGCGCATGGGTGTTTGTATTTGTATACGGGGGGGTCATATGCTCCAGTCACTGTGTGACACGGGCAAACACTGAATCTATCAAGACAAACAATAGCAATAAACACACGCGCTTTATGTCACATGAGTCTGTGCAACAGCGGCACATTCAGCCAGACTTTACTCCACAGAATCAGCATAAAAACACTCACTGTGCACTCCATCATCTGTCGTAGAACTCTTCACCTCTTTATCCATGACTCTCACTCGTCTGGTCCATCATTAGCTCCATTTGGCAAAACTTATTTTTCATAATCCACAACAACAGGTCTGTCTTCACCTGCTGCGCTCATCACGCTTGTTTTACATGTCAAAAGTTGTAAATAAGCCTTAACACGTATCCATGTTATAGCCAAGGCGGCGTGGGAGATGCATTCACTTTCCCTTTTTTTGTCCACAAACGCGCGGAAATCCGGGACAAATAATGATATAACAGTCGGGTTCTCCAGCGGAGTGTTTAGGGACTCGCTCCCAAACATCAGGAGGAACCACCGCAGGAGGAAGAAAAGCCGGCGGAACAACTTAAGCAGCTGATGTTATGAGTTATGAGAACGATGCGAAAGACAAGCAGACAAAAAAAAAAAAAAACACGTACCAACAATCAGGGGAGACGCACAGGCATTGTCTCTTCATTCATCAGGCAAAACGTAAAACAATAATAATTGTTGATAATTATCTTGTGTGTCGGAATAGCGGCACGTTGCATAAAAGAGAAGGTTTCACCACTCTGACAAAGGGTGAAAAAAAATTGTCGGAGTGGCGGGACGTTTGATAATAAATGGAAACACCGCAATTCCGACAATTAAAACTCAATGTCGGATTAGCGGTGTGTCGGAATGGCGGGGTGTAACCCTCAAAAAGACTTTCGCTCAGTTTATTCTGGAAATGTGAAGATCTCCACGGATATTTGACCAATCAACAAGAACCAAAAAGATTGTTTTTATGCTGACAATCCATTCTCTGAGCCTAAAGTACCACATCTGAGTAAAGTCTTTGTGAAAGATCGCAGAATTAGAAGATATCCACAGAGGTTAACTGGAGACAACTTGGCCAACACGTCCACGGGTCAGAAAACTCTTAGACGGAGCAATTTTAAGTCGTAAGTTTATTGTGAGCAGTTAATGACGGCTCGTAGTTTGGCCTCAGCTGTGACAGCTCGTGTTTCCACATAGTCTGCGCCTCTAAAGCTCATAAAAAGTGGATTCAAGCGAACGGTCTCCATGCAAACAAACAGCGGCCCCGGTCTTACCGGAAATCGCCCACATCTTTCACGCAAAGGCTCATGGGGTGTAGGAATGAGGTGGATAAGACTGAATTGGATTTAAACATTTCCCCACGTACATCTGTTGCTGAGCTTGGTTCACGCCTGGTTGACGCTGTGGCCGACTAGATTAGATAGAAATGCCCCCCCCCCAATCACACCAGCTAACGCTAAATGGGCTATATGCACGCAAGCGTCACGTGACTTCTAAGTATTCGTTTGCGTGTCCTGTCTCCGTTATTTCCCTATGAAGTCTTGTCTAAAAAAATAAATATCTGAAGATTACACGGCAGACAGTGAGTTACTGGTGGAGTCACAGCATCATATTAAAAACTTCGCGTCAGGGGCAAAACATTCACTAGAGGAAACTTCCGTGCTCATCACAGTAAGTGTTTCTGTCTTGAAGCTACCGGCTAACACGAATTAAAAATGAAAATAGCTACACGATTTTAAACGAGCCTGCTCAAAATATAATCTGCCTGTCTTTAGTATAAATACTTTTTAGATGTTTAATTTCTGTGGTGGTGTTTTTTGATACTAGCCGTTAGCTCTGAGATAAAAAGTCAAGAATTTACATCCAACGTAATGTTTTTAACACGTAGCGAGTCACTTCAGATCAGTATCTCACTGTCAGTGATGTTTCCTTGAACTATACATTGTTTTAGACGAGACTTCATAGGGAAATAACGGAGACAGGATACGGAAGCACCGACTTAGGATACACTTGGAAGTCACGTGTCATTTGCATAGAGCCTATTAGCCACTCCCACGAGAAGAAAATCTTGGCCAACACAGAGAAAAAAAAATACTTTAACTGTGATCCTGAGGCTAGTATACAGCTCACTGTGATATCACTGTTTAACCACACATTGCTGTCGGCAACCTTTTGGCTTCTACTCACTGGTACAATGAAGTGATGGTCAAACCACCAACCCTTCACTGACTGTGACATGTGATTTCACTTTTTTTACTTTCCTTTTTATAAATAAAAGTTATTTCCAAAGTTGGATTTGGTTTGTTATTGTGTAATACTATTCATTAGATTTCTGAATAGTGATTTGGAAAGTTTCACAAGTTGCTCAAGTAGCTGAGATCAACAGCCTACATGTGTATTGTATGTGTGACGCCCACTATGTGTGGTCACATAGTTTTATTTGTATTATAATAATGTTATATATTGGAGTAAGTTTTGGTATTTGAAAAATGAAGGTAGTATCGACGCCTACCGCTAGAGGGCAGCGCTGTGATTGGGAGACGGTTTTAGAGCGTTCACTCCTGCTGACTCCTGCCTGGACGCAACACTGATCTTTGACTCCGTCTCCTTATTTATTTTCAGGTTTGTACAGTCGCACAAAACATAACTGATGGCTCATATGAAGCCTGTTAAACATAGCTCATGCTATATTGCGTGCTAGTCGATGTTAGACTTGTTTTTATTGTTGTTAGAGGTAATTAGTTTTATGCTAACATTCGCGCGCTAGCCGTTAGCCTACATACCTTTTAGAAATTGGCTCACCGTCATTTTGTTTTTCATTTTAGCCATTGTTAAATATTTGAAATAGTTATTTTGTTATACTAAAATGTACAAGTAAAAAACGACAATGTCAAGCTACGACAATGTCAAGTTGACATTTGTGTGTGTAATCTAGTAAAAAGCTAATTTTGGAGAATTTGTATATTTTTGGATTTCTCTATACCAAATTGTGAATTCTATCATAAGTGATACTGTGTTTTATATTGTGCAAGAGAACACAAGTAAAAGTTGGCAAGCAGAGAGCCTGGACGCAACACTGATCTTTGACTCCGTCTCCTTCTTATATATTTTCAGAAAACTCCCCAATCCTTCCCCACTTAAATATTATAAACTGTCAGCGGTGATCGTACCGGCCAATACCTGCTACATATGCTGTTACATTATACTTTAATTGCATGTGTCCCTTCCAGGACAGACACATCTTCAATATGTAGAGCTTATGAGACACAGCTGGAAAGGCCAATTAAATGGACGGAAACATAGTCTGATTCTGCATTTTTGCCATTTTTAACCTGTTGACGGGAACCGTAATAGATGAATAATGACGCCAATAATGACCATAATAGTAGTAACAATAAATAAAGGTATTGCTACAGCTGTTTCCGCAACACATTCATCTGTAAATCTGTGACACGTGTGCTGGGGCCGTCTGTGGTGCTGCTGAACTGAATAGGGGCCTTTAAAGATAAGTACCCCGACTGAGCTTTGCAGTCGGTTGCAATACAGTGGCACGAAACTGGGCTAAAGCAGGCAGCAAGAACTTTCACTAAAGAACAATCAATATATATCAATGATTAAACTCTCCAAACAATGTGACAATCCAAACATATCAAAAGTCCACTAATTCACTGGGCCCCTGTCTGATTGCCCTCTTCCACCCCCCGACCCCCCACCACTAGGCCCATCTCCGCCCTCAGCTGCGTCGACGTCCTCTTTTTTAGCATAATTTTTATTTTTTCGGCCAGGTATTCCACCATTGTGTTGTGTGTTGACGGGCTCCATCCTTTGGGCCAAATCTTGTCTTCAGTGGCCCGGTTATTGATTTGCACACTTTTAGCAGTGACATCTTTTGCGTCTGCAAAATAAAACAAACATTACCGGTGAGATTGTGTGATTTACATGTCATTAAAGGCTTGATGTCAATGGGTCACTCAACTGTTTATTCTCATCCGCTCACACTGGTAGAGGAAGTATGCCAGTTGCTGACCACTCAGTCTTTTGTGGCGGCTAATCTGACGTGGAAGAAACGGAAGTATCGCCGCCAAGACCTCGGGTTCTGGTTCTGGTGTTGGCATCGGCTCATCCATTTCCTGTGGCGTTACCTCAGGCTCTACGTCTCCGGCTTCAGCTGGGGGGGGGTGCGTCAAAGACACCTGTGGATGTGGCCGCTGCGATGACGTCATACAGGGCTCCCTGGTGCTCCAGACCGCGTGATGGAGAGGAGAGGGTCGACTCGGTAAAGGAAACGTTCTTTTGTTCAAGTTTGGACAGACACCCAGTGATGTTTTCTTCCAGATCTTGCAGTCGCCTCTCAATGGCATCCAGGCGGCGGGAATTTCGGTCCATGGCGCTGTCTAACTCTGCAGATAATTTTTGGGAACACTCGTCGTAGAACCCTGCCAAGAAGCCTTGCTGTTCTCTCCTCCACCCGTCAAGGCCATTGTGCGCCACACTTTGGAGCTCGGACATGCCTTGTTTCATTGCATCTATCTCGGCCTTAATTTTATCCACTGCTATCTCCTCAAAAAGCTGGAGCTCATCCACGGGGCTCAAGCTGACACGCTCGTCTGGTGTGCCCTCCATGTCTGTAACGTAAAAACACAGGTGGTTATTGACACATACTCCAGGTATTACACGCCCAGGTTTACACCCGGACTCAACTGGGACAAAACTAGGTGCAAACTGGGACTTTAGGCAAGGCAACTTTATTTATACCGCGCATTTCGTACACAAGGCAACTCAATGCGCCTTTACCAGTTAGTAGGAGGACGTCCCTTTTGAAATGAAATGCTTTTACTTGTAACTAGGGCCGGGACTTTTTTCGATTAATTGCGATTAATTAATTACATGAGGTTTAGTGCGATTAAAAATATTCATCAAAATTAATCACACTTTGCTTTCCACACTTCAGTTTCCTTTTTTCCTGCAGACGCACAATTAATGGCAATATTGCACTGGTCTGTTGGACTTGGTTGAACAAAAACAAACAATATTTTGTTGCTTAAGCTCATGTATTCAGTCATTATTCAATGGTATACTAAAAATCCTTATGAAAAAACTTACTTCTCACTGTTCTCAGGTCAAATATTCATATGCGATTAATTTCGATTAATTAATTACAAAGCCTCTAATTAATTAGATTAATTTTTTTAATCGAGTCCCGGCCCTACTTGTAACACATCATGCCACTGATTTAAAGTTAAAATACCTCAAATTACATTATTTGTTTTTTTTCACTTGTAATCATAATTTTACTTAGCGCCTAATACGCTTGACATAATTGTTCCTGCGTTATAGCATTTCTTCTATAGCACTATTACAGTATATTTAGAGTGTTTAAAATGTTTCTTTGTCAAATCAAAGCAATTAATTATGAAAGTCATTCTTTACATTTTGGCTTCATATCAGTCTCGATATTTACACCTTGCAAAATGTAACACATTCTATCTCTTATACGATAGAAATAAAAGACTCTTGAATAGTAATGGTTGGTGGCTCAGTTTTTAGGGTCAACCCTAATCCGTGACGTGACATTCGGGAAGATCTTAATTAAGTCAGATGATGTTTCCTCTTTCGGTCCATCTGTACCCAGCCTTATACTCAACTCTATGTCCATTTTTATCTAAGACTTTTAACTGCTGGCTGTCTGTACGTATACGTGTCTGTGTGTCTGTGTCTGTGTGTGGTGGGTGGTGGGGTTGTAGTTATTTATGTATATTTACTGGTGGGGACGATTTTAATTATTTTTAATGATTTTTAAGCACTGTAAAGCACTTTTTGTTACATTTTGTATGAAAAGCGCTCTATAAATAAAGTTTGATTTGATTTGATTTGAAGTCACAGCAATAACCACGTTGTTTGAAATGAAACCACACGGTTTCCAATGCACTTACGGTCACGTGCGGTCATGGTAGGGGGTGAGGTGCGGGAAATAGACCCAAATCGCAGAGCAGCTTAGAGCAAACTTAAATTTAATGGTGAGTCCAAGTACAACAAACAGCAGGGAAACAGAACAGGAAACTCACGAGAGTACCGGAAACAACGGGCATCTAAAAGGGGCACAACTCCGCGGGACAAGACAGACTGGAACACACGACATGAACGACAATGATCCGACCAGGACAAGGGAAAACACAGGGGTATAAATACACAGGGAAACAGGGCACAGGTGAAACGCATCAGGGCGGGGCAGGCAATTAACAGGAGGAAGGGAAAGCAGGAATACAGACACAGACTATCAAAATAAACACAAGACAGAGACGCAGACTACGACGGGGGAGAAACAAACCAAAACCCCGGACAGAAACCAACAACAAAAACCCACATCATAACACTTACCCTGCATTTATTTTGGGGGAAATTATTACACTGGGTAACTGGTCTATTTAAGAAAAATGAAAAAATAAATAAATAAAAAACTTCTCATCACTGCGCTGATGAAATAACTTTTTTTTCTCTCATTCACTGCGCTGCACTCAGAAGAAGGACGCAAGTTCACACGCACACACACAAAAACACGTTGAGAAAATGACACATTGACACTGTCGCTCTTCTTTCCCGCCGGGTGGCAGAGTGATATCTGCTTTGGGCGTCTTTTGTTTACTGTCCAGTAGCTCTAGGCTGTTTTGACCAGTCGAGTTGATCCCCGGACACACTGTGCGGATCCCCCGTTTACCTCTTTCAGGCAGGGGAGGGGCTCCACCGTCTATAGCTGCAGGTGGAGCCCTCTGCCACATGCATTTCTTCTCAGCTACAGACAAAGACACATAGGGATCACATGGTAAGCGAGACACACTACGTATTGGTTAAATTTGGATGGATTTGTATAAGGCAGCTAGATTGTAAACACTCACCTACTGCTCGGCTACAAAGTTGGCATAAAGATGGGGAAGGCGAGCCCAACACTTGCACTCTGCATCAGTCTGCGTCACCAACCTCTGACGGCAGACAAACACCAGACATGCCTTCATTATTATTTTCTTAGGTGTTACTACATTCAGTGGCGCCCCCCCCCCATACAACTGCTAATACACATAAAGCTCAGCAGAATGGAGGTCCTCGCTGCGCCCAAATGTAGTGGCTTTTAAGGCACAGTCAAACTGTGACATTTGCTTCGAAAATCAAAATGTCGGATCACCCCCCCCCCCCCCCTCCCCCCCCCCTTTAAGAAAAATGGAGTTTGACAGCTGTGTCTTACACTTGACTTATAGTAAAGTTCTCCACCCTCATTGACTTTGTTTTAACCAGAAAAAAACATCTACGTTTCTGCAGGAAAGATTACAGCTCTCCACACTCCATTAATGTGAAAATCTAATTTTTCTGTAAAAACAAATACAAGCGAGAATGAGATGTGCATGCAAAATGATCATTTTTTACAAAAAAACAATACATGTTTAGCTCGTGAGCAAACAATATAAACCACACTTGTCCAAACACAAACTTAACTTTGGAAAAATCTGCTATCGCACCCTGTACAAAAAAATAATATATAAAATAAAACAAAACACCTATACTCACCTCCAGCAGTCCTTTGGTTAAGATTAATCCGGTCCTCAACTGGCGACATGGGATCTGCTTCTTAGACTTTACTCTATAATAAAGCTCCACATTAGTTCTAATACGATGACATATGACTCCAGTTTGAATTTATGAAACAGGCTGAACTCAAACTTTCAACTTTTGTGGCAAAGCTCTATTCACTGTCGCTCTTCTTTCTGCTTTGGACACACTGCGCGGATCCCACTCATTTACCTCTTTCAGGCAGGGGTGGGGCTCCACCGTCCATAGCTGAAGGTGGAGCCCTCTGCCACATGGGGTTGGGGGTTTGGGAGGTGGGGGTCTCCACCCTCTATAGCTGCAGGTGGAGCCCTCTGCCACATGCATTTCTTCTCAGCTACAGACAAAGAAACATAGGGATCACATGGTAAGCGAGACACACTACCTATTGGTTAAATTTGGATGGATTTGTATAAGGCAGCTAGATTGTAAAAACACTCACCTACTGCTCGGCTACAAAGTTGCCATAAAGATGGGGAAGCCGAGCCCAACACTTGCACTCTGCATCAGTCTGCGTCACCAACCTCTGACGGCAGACAAACACCAGACATGCCTTCATTATTGTTTTCATAGGTGTTTCTACATTCAGTGGCGCCATAGGCGCCGATCCCGTGGGTGCTGTGGGGCTGGAGCACCCACTCAGATATCATAACTCTATCATAGCTCTATCATAGCTCTATTATAACTATCATAACTCTATCATAGCTCTATCATAACTCTATCATAACTCTATCATAGCTCTATCATAACTCTATCATAGCTCTATCATAGCTCTATCATAACTCTATCATAGCTCTATCATAGTTTAGTTTAGTTTATTTCCTTATTTGGTGTCTTGCACCTTTAAAGGTGCCCAGCCCACATGGGCTTATAAGACACAAAAATGCAGGCAGACAACAGAAAAACATTAAACAAAGAGTGTCCTCTTACGTTGAAGCCAAGCGCTTAATAAAAATGTAGACAAATAAAATGGCTTATACTTGAACAAATACTTAAGCCTTTCCTCATCTGATAATTCAAACAAATTTACAGTAACAGACAAAATAATAACCTTCTCAAATCATGATATAAAGGACAATAAAACACAAAATGCAATTCTTTTTCAATATCATCTAACTGACACAAACAACATGTCCGCTCCTCCTCTGGGACCGAGTGGAATCGACCCGTCTCCAGAGCCAGGGGCAGAGTCCCAGACCTCAGCTGAGCACAGACTGACCTCTGACCTCTAGGCAGGTTCAGGGTCACATAGGGCTCAGGGCCAAAATGATCTTTTATCAAAAAATAAGTTCTCAGCTTTGGCTTACACACGACATCATTTAACCATTTATGTTTATACTTTTCAAAGTAGACTTTTGCAATTTCAACCTGATAAGACTCACACAGACAGAAAAGCGTTTTAGACGTTTTATTGAATGAATGCAAAACATAATTTGGGGCTCAGACCCCGGCGGAAGATTGGATGAACGATAGATCCGCACGGCGTAGAACGATAGCCAGGATCTTCCCCCGGAGCCTGGACACTGGTGGTGGTAGAAGACCCAGGGTGACCAGACGTTCGAGCAGCGCCGAGAGAGCCCAGGTGGAGAATAGGGGTGGAGGAGGGTTGCAGCACGGCTGGGAAACTCGGAGTGATGGGCCATGGTGCTTATGAAGGAATCTTGGAGCGATGATTGGTTGATGTGGAGAAGCTGAATGGCTGGACTGTGATTGATGAGTGGAAGCAGCTGCTGGTGATGAGCGGTGGTTTAAACAGCTGTTGAGTCTTCCTTGTTGAATTTGCGCATAAGCTTCATTTCAACCTGATAGACTCACACAGACAGAAAAGCGTTTTAGACGTTTTATTGAATGAATGCAAAACATAATTTGGGGCTCAGACCCCGGCGGAAGATTGGATGAACGATAGATCCGCACGGCGTAGAACGATAGCCAGGATCTTCCCCCAAAAATTACCCGGGGTCTGAGCCGAGACAATGACCTGATGACGATTGCTCGTGTTTTTGATGGAGCTGAGCTTACCACGTTTGACAGGGCGAGTGACTGCGCTTAAAATGAGCGCGCAGGCCGAGACAAAACCGCTGAGATAATGACAGCCTTTGAGCTGTAGAAATGACGATGCGGGTGAAGCTTAAAATCCCTCCGGCGAGGGCATCAGGCAGAAACGGAAAACCTCCGGCGAGGGTAGCCGAGCAGCGCAGAGCGGGAACCCTCCGGCGAGGGCAGCAGGCAGAAACCCTCCGGCGAGGGCAGCAGGCAGAAACCCTCCGGCGAGGGCAGCAGGCAGAAACCCTCCGACGAGGGCAGCAGGCAGAAACCCTCCGACGAGGGTAGCCGAGCAGCGCAGAGCGGGAACCCTCCGACGAGGGTAGCAGAAACAGAAACCCTCCGACGAGGGTAGCAGAAACAGAAACCCTCCGACGAGGGGAGCAGAAACGGGAACCCTCCGATGAGGGGAGCCGAGCAGCGCAGAACGGGAACCTCCGGCGAGGGTAGCAGAACAGAGCAGAGGCCCTCTAGAGAGCGGCAGACGGGGAGGAGAAGCCTCCGGCGGCGAGCCTATGTTTGTGTGTCTGACGAGAATGAGAGCCGAGCGAGATGGGTCTAGACCACCACCAGTTATTTGCACGAAACTTATAGTTATGAAGGGAACGTTGAACTGAAAGGAAGGAGTTCGACTCAGGGCGGATGTAAGAGATGTAGCCGAGGAAGACCAGCGCCCCAGCTGTTGGAGTGTTGCTGCGGGAGACCTTGAGCGGCAGCGATGTAGCGGCGCCGATTCTGAATGAGTGTGCTGAATAGTTGTGTGGGGATAGATCCCAGATAAGAGCGCCGACCGAAGGTATTTTGAAACCTGGATGCCGTCATAGTTAACCTTCAGGGGTTAGAAACAGCGCTTGAGTGGGCGGACCGAGCTTCAACGTTTGAGCAAATTTCGCATGGTTAGAAAAGGCAGAAAGCCCCCCTTGTGTGGCAATGACTGTTACAGGCGCCTTGCCTTTGGATCTCTTGAGGAACGATTGAAGAATTCGGATGAAAACTCGAATCGGAGAAGGAAGGAGGCCATGTCTCAGCGAACCATTTACCCTGATAGAAACCCCCCGAACCGGAGGACGGGGTGGCATCCGTGACAAATTACAAAGCGTCCGCGGAACGTACGACGTCATCGTAGGAGAACGACACCTGTGCGTCGTTTAGCAGCAGGACCAGAAACGCGGGTCGGAGCGACGCCCTTCGTTCAGGAAGACCGAGTCGAACAGCGATGTAACGGAGTGAGCTGCGACGAGCAGCCGCGAGATGAAAGAACGCCCCTGGGGAACGATATGCATGGCAAAATGAGGAGGCCCAGCCGGGACAGGAGCTGCTGCTTTGTGATATCGCAGGTGGAAGCTGCTTTCTGAATCACGTCGGAAATGCGGCCAGCGTATCGGGCGGAAGAGAAGCGACCATGGCGACATAGTCCAGTTTGATCCCCAAAAACTCCAGCTCCGTGGCTGGAACGACTGTCTTTGGCCGACAGGGGCACGCCCAGAAGGCCGAAGAGGAGCTTGAGTTTAGACGAGGACGTGCCGGGCGAGGGCCGGGCACGAGCGAGTGAAGTACGAACTAAACCCCTACGTATTGAGTAGGATCCAGCACAGCGCCTCCGAAACCATGTTAACAAGCAACGGGCTGCTCCTACAACTGAACGTCAGCCGAACCGCGAAATAAATTCTAGACTCCTACTGCAAAGGTGCCACAGAAACGGAATGAATGGGGACGATTTTTTAAAGCGTCTGCGACGGCGGCCTTGCGAGCCTAGCGCCACGACCCGGCTGCTTTATCTGCGCGATAGCGTGGTCCACCGTAGCGTAGTGAGCGAAAAAGGGGCGGGTATGATGCTATTGAGCTGGGAACTGGGCCCGAGTGGGGGGCAGAATGGTCCAGTATCAAACGCTTCTTGCCAGAATACTTGCGAGTGGCCACACCCAGGGACTAGTGCGGACCGGCGAAAATGGGGAAGACTTGAACGGGCCGATCATGCACCCCTTAGAACCTCCCTCTGAAGTAATTGAGAAACGACCGCCGGTTCCCTCAATGCGGATTGCGAGATCTTAGAAACGAAAGACGCGGGCAACAAACGAAACGCCCACGTGAAAACCCTGGGAAAGGCCCGTGAGCAAGAATGAACAAAACCGGGATCCGGGTGGAAACGAGGTTTGAAAGCCGGTGCAGAGACGTTGATTGGGGTAGATAGGTGACGAGAAATCAGCGCTTGAAACCAACACGGCTCGAGCCGGCAGGGCGCATGCGACGGGGCAGACGACTTCGGATGGGCATCCTTGCAGGAACTACAAATGAGAAAGCGGCAATTACCATGGTGCAAAACCGCCTCGTTTAAGTTGTTGCTCAATATCTCGATTTGTATTTATTTATTTATGTATTTATCTGCCACGGCGATCTAATGGGGATGAGGGGCCCTTGAGAACGTGCAGCTGTTGCGCGGGCTGCGAGCAGTGAAAGAAATGGATGGGCAAAGAGGGCGGAATTACCGACGGAACCGCACAGCGAACAGATACAGCCTACGTGAGCAGCAATGAGTAGCGTTCACGTGACATCACAACATTCCGAAGATCCTATAGTATAACATTGGGGTGGAGAAAACTGAAAATTCAAACTAACCATAGTGACGCTCAAAATGCAGATGTCTAATCTTAGATCATTGCTAACTTTTCAGTAATTCCGGAGCCAATTCACATGAAACGCTGTCAAAGTTCAAAGTCATATCCTCCAGCACATGTGTCTAATTATTTCTTCACACGCGTCCGGAAGTGGAGACAATATTCAAAAACATGCGCTTGATGTTGGCCAGTAGAAAGACCTTCAGCCATAAAATTCACATGTCAGTTTTGAGAATCCAATACTATCACATGACGATCAGAGAAAACATTTGGAAACATTTTGGAAATTTTTCGAAACTGTTTCTCTCCCATAGAGTTGTATTGACACCTGCCCTCCAACTGAAATAGAATTCTATAACGTGAACGCGACCTATTCTGTATCAAGGACGGCCCAGTCCAGACGCACGTTAGCTTGAGCGAGTAGCGACACTGATTTGGCCGCGAAAGCCTTGTGTTCTTTATTCTCTTTTGGTCCACCGTAGCGTAGTAGAGCGACCCCCTAGTGGGGATGAGAGGCCCTTGAGAGCGTGTGGCTGGTGCACGCGCTGCGAGCGGTGAAAGAAACGATCGGACTGACTGAACCGCACAGCGAACTGAGACAGCCTGAGTGAGCGTGAGCGACAACTCTGTATCGAGAACGGACCAGTCCAGATGCACGTTAGCATGAGTGATTAGCGACGCTGATTTGGCTGCGAAAGCCTTGTGATATTGGTAGAACGCGACCGACTGCATTTTAAATTCAGATCCCTGATCAGACATAGGTAATAGTCAAACTCGGGTGGCGATCCGGATACACGAGGACGCGATCTGGTCCTCGACCTCGGAGAGGGGAGAATGGGCAAGACCAGGTTCACGTAATCGCCCCGCAAGATTTTCGAACGCAGCCTTGACGAGACATTAGCGTGCAACGGAGAATACGGCCTACCCAGAGACGGCCCAGGACGGGCGCTGGCGAGGGCGAAGAGCGGGGGATCCGGCTGAGTCACCGCGGCGAGAGAAGCGTGGAGCGCACCGAGCGCAGGCTAAGTGGAGACGGCAGGACGAGCGGCGTTGAGCAGGAGATGGGCCGACAGCCCGGAGACGGAGTGGCGAAGAGCGTCCATGGAGGCAGACATCAGACGACGGTCTTCCGCGGACATGGGTGGGGTCGCGGCAAAAGACGAGGAATCCCCGGAGAACACGGACGGAACCGGAGGAGCTGAGACAGACCGGGAGTCCAACGCCGCGCGGCAGACGTGGAGGCGGCGGTAGTTGAGCCCGGCGCGGCAGCGGCAAGCGCTGCGCCTGCAGTTCTGGAGCCCAGCGCGGCAGCGGCAGACGCGGAGCCCGCAGATGTGGAGCCCCGCACGGCAGCGGCGGCAGTCATGGAGCCCGGAGCAGCAGCGAAAACAGGCCAAGGCGAAGACGAGACATGGCCGGAGCCACGGATGGAGGACGACCCCGGCGGCGTTTGGCGGGGGGAACAGAAGACTTCCTGGACCGTTTCCCTCCCGGGAGAACGAAAGGAGGCGGCGAAGCAGGCGGAGACGGAGATGAATCACCGGACGGCAGAACAGCGGTGAGTTGAGCCAGTTGAGTAAGACCGAGACCGGTTCCGGGAAGAATCCCCATGCCTTCCTGCTTATCAAGAGTGCAGACGTGTTTCTGCTTGCTGCCGCTGCTTGCCTCTTTATTTGCTTTTTAATCATTTTTAATCATTCTATTTTTTGGGCACATGTCTTGGATATGATTTTATTCTTTTCTTCTAAGTGAACCAAGGCTTTTTAATAATTTTTCCTTTTTTACAACTCATTTGACGGACCAACGACAACAATCTTGTCAACATGGCTGAGGGAGTAACGCAAACATCTCCTTGTGAAAGCTGTCGGATGTATCAACAAGAAATTTGCCTACTGCGGGACAAGATATATGCCTTGGAGACGGAAAAAGGACTTAATGACACGCTCCCTGTGGAACCCGGTAAGAAGACTAGAAAAACTGATACTTGCAACCTAAAGCTAAACGATACCATAACATTCCCAAAACTTGAGAGACAACTTGGTGCTAGGCCAAAGCAAAGACAACATGCTGGTAAAAATGCACCTGGAATAAAGTTAACAAACAGATTTTCACCTCTCTCAGAGGATGAGTATAACGAACAGAAAAAGTCAGAGAGAAACAGAGAACAAGAAGTCAAAACAAAGATGGAGAGAAAAACTGTGCAAAGTGTCAAGGCCAGAGATATCCTGGTGCTTGGAGACGGAGCCATATCTAATGTAAACAATCAGAGAATCACTACAATCAGCTATCCCAGCGCGACCGTTTCTGACATCATAGATGTTCTAAACAAGGAGATTACAAATAACCCTGGGATAAATAAACTTGTTATTCATGTTGGTGCTGTTGACATAAAAGACGGAGAGTCGGAAGTCCTGAAAGAAAAGTTTAATAAACTTTTTGAGAGACTTAATTCTCTGGATAAAGATGCAATACAAATTTTTATCAGTGGACCTATCCCAAACATCGATGGGAGAATAAACAAATTCTCCCGGCTGTTTCAGTTGAACACATGGCTGTCCAATGTCTGTGAGTCAAGAGGACTGTATTTCATAGAGAACTTTTATCTTTTCTGGAAACGCGACGATCTGTTTAAAGGAAATGGCCCACATTTGAGCAGAGGTGGAGTGAGACGACTGACGGAAAATCTCCTCCATGCTCTGCAAAACCAGTGGAGGCCTGAGCGGCCAGAGAGAGCAGAGAGGAGCATGAGAAGAGCTCCTGGCTCGCCAGCAAAGGTCTTGCCTGCACCCCCAATAAAAGATTCAGTCGGAGCTGCATCATCTGCACCTACAGGAACGGACTCAGCCACAGAAAAGGATCCAGCCACAGCAGCGCCATCAGCGCCTACAGCAAAGGACTCAGCCACAGTTAAGCATCCAGCCACAGCAGCACCATCAGCGCCTACAGCAAAGGACTCAGCCACAGTTAAGGATCCAGCCACAGCAGCGCCATCAGCGCCTACAGCAAAGGACTCAGCCACAGAAAAGGATCCAGCCACAGCAGCGCCATCAGCGCCTACAGCAAAGGACTCAGCCACAGTTAAGCATCCAGCCACAGCAGCACCATCCGCATCTGTATCTCCGGGGAAAAGCTCAGCTTCGGTACCACCTGCATCTATAGTAAATGATTCAGCCGAAGGAGCACTTTCATCAGCTCCACCACAGGCCTTGAGCCCGACTGCTACATCTACACCCTCCTCAAATTTTTCTGAATCATTCCCATCCCCAGACTCACCTATGGGATTCCCCATCCATTTTGAAACCTTAATACAACAAGGGACTCAAATGACTCCCCGCTCTTCAATCATGTCAAGGCCAAGGCTTTCATCCCCAAAGAAGTATCCTGCCCCTCTCCCACCTCTGTCTTTTTCACCTAAGGTCTCCCCAGCTCGGCCCCCACCACCGGTGCCCACAGCTGTTATCTCTAGCAGCGTCACTGCTGCTGTCTAGGACATTAGGGGCCTCTGCGTTGCTACCATGCACAGCAAACTCAAAACCAACCAGAGGTCCACAGAGGGAGTGTGTTCTTCTGAAACAATTAGTACTGTCAAACAACTTAGATTAGATAAGAGAGGGACAGTCAGACCGTCCAATCAAAGAACTCTAATCCATATCCCTTGCAAAAAGATTCCATCCACTCAAACACAGATAAATCTCAAACATGCTGTACTCAATGTCAGATCATTAAAAAACAAGTCCTTGTTAATAAATAGTTTTATTTCCTCTTATAATCTAGACTTTATGTTTTTAACTGAAACATGGCTTGACAAAAACACTGGAAACGCAGTTTTGATTGAGTGTAGTCCATCAAATTTCAATTTTGTGTCTGAAACACGCCAAAACCAAAGGGGCGGGGGTGTCTGTGCCATATTCAGGGACAATATAGTCACCCACAAATTGTCATTTGGGTTTTTTCAATCATTTGAGTATGTGTCTTTCAAAATGGAGATAAAACAATCTTCCATACTTTATATGACTATTTACAAACCACCACAGAATTGTTTTATTGAAGATTTTATTGAATTACTTTCATTTATACTGACTGATTTTGATTGTTTGGTTATTTCAGGTGATTTTAATGTGCATGTGGATGTGACCAATGACAGGCATGCAAGAGAATTTAGAGCTGTTCTTGAAATGTTTGGTTTAACTCAGCACGTGAGTGAAGCGACTCACAACAAAGGCCACACTCTAGATCTAGTTATTACAAAAGGTGTTAATATATCAAATGTGAATGTTGTTGATGTTGCTTTGTCTGATCATTTTTGTGTCTTCTTTGACCTGTCTGTTACACCCAAACCAGAGGTCGGGCCTGGAGTTATTCAAAGAAGACACATAAATGATACAACAAGGACACAGTTTATGGAAATGATCAGATTTGAAAATCCCCCATGCTCTAATGTTGATAATCTGTTGGACTCTTACACATCAAGCGTCTTAAATGTTTTGGATACTATTGCTCCTGTCAAGGTTAAAATGGTTAACAATAGACAAAGGGCACCTTGGAGAAGTGAAGATTCGGTCAGGGCACAGAAAAGGGAGTGCCGAAAAGCCGAACGGAAATGGCGCAAGTCAAAGCTCCAGGTTCATTTTGAGATATACAAAGAAGTGCTTTGTGAGTTCAACCAGATTTTGCGTGGAGAAAGGGAGAAGTACTTCTCTAAAATCATCGCAAACTGCAGAAACAATTCTCGCGTTCTGTTTTCAACAGTAAACAGATTAACTAACCCTCCAGTTTCACTGCCCTTAGAACTAATCTCTACATCTAAGTGCAATAAGTTTGCAATATTTTTTTATGACAAAGTCCAAGGCATTAAAAATGCCATAATTTCAGCAACACAAATAGCAACCCTGCCACCAGATAAACACCTTGAGCTGACACATTTCACACCTGTTACTGACAAAACAATCGAAGAGGTTATCTCCGGTCTGAGTTCATGCACATGCTGCCTTGATGAATTACCCACTAGATTTCTGAAGTCTGTACTGACCAGCTTGTTACCACAACTTGTTCAGTTAGTCAACATTTCATTTGAGACTGGAGCATTTCCAAAGGCTCTGAAAACCGCGGTCATTAAGCCTCTTCTAAAGAAGAGCAGCCTTGATCCCAAGATACTGAACAACTACCGGCCCATATCAAACCTACCATTCTTAGGAAAAGTCCTGGAGAAAGTAATATATCAACAGCTCACTTACTTTCTCCTATCTAACAATGTGTTTGATACTTTCCAATCAGGTTTTAGGCCCCACCACAGCACTGAGACAGCTCTGATCAAGGTGACAAATGATATCCGTATGAACACCAACGCAGGTAAGGTCTCAGTTTTAGTTCTGCTGGACCTGAGCGCTGCCTTTGACACAGTGGACCATGGAATCTTACTTCACAGGTTAGAAAACTGGGTGGGAATCTCTGGTGCTGCGCTAAACTGGTTCAAGTCCTATCTGGAGGATAGGACGTACTTTGTCGAAATTGGCAACTGTGTCTCAGACAAAATTTCCATGACCTGTGGAGTCCCCCAGGGGTCAATCTTGGGACCCCTCTTATTCAACTTGTACATGCTTCCATTGGGTCAGCTAATAAACAGCAACAATGTGTCGTACCATAACTACGCAGATGACACTCAGATCTACGTGTCACTGACGGCAGGTGAACATGGGCCTGTAGATACTCTCTGTCACTGCATCGAACAGATCAGTTTGTGGATGCAAAACAACTTTCTCCAACTAAACTCAGACAAAACTGAGATCATTGTTTTTGGCCCACAGACACAAAGACAAAGTGTTATCAGTCACCTTGAGTCTCTCTCTCTAAAACCAAAAAATCAGGTTAGAAATCTAGGAGTAATCATGGACTCAGACCTGAACTTAAACAGCCACATTAAAGCAATAACATCATCAGCTTTTTACCATCTGAAAAACATTGCTAAGATCAGAGGAATAGTGTCAAAACCAGACTTGGAGACACTCATCCATGCATTTGTCTCCAGCAGGTTAGACTACTGTAACGGCCTGCTCACTGGCCTTTCTAAACGAGCTGTTAGACAGCTGCAGAACATCCAGAACGCTGCTGCTCGAGTCCTGACAAGAACCAGGAAATATGACCATATTAGTCCAGTGCTCCGGTCTCTGCACTGGCTTCCTGTCACTCAGAGAATAGAATTTAAAACAGCTCTGCTCGTGTACAAGTCTTTTCATGGTTTAGCACCAAAGTACATCTCTGACATGTTAGAGCCGTATGAACCATCTCGGGCCCTGAGAACTTCAGGGAGGGGTCTCCTGGTGGTTCCCAGAGTCAGGACTAAACACGGTGAGGCTGCGTTTCAGTTTCATGCAGCAAAAATCTGGAACAGTCTTCATGAGGATGTGAGACAGGCCTCAACTCTGACAATGTTCAAATCCAGGCTGAAAACAGCTCTTTTTACCCGAGCATATGAAAACTGAAAGTATTTTATCTGCACTCTTGCCTTTTACTGTCATTGATAAATTTTTATGTTGATGTTTTAATGATTGATTTGATCTGTTTTCTTGTAATTCTATGCAACTGTGAAGCACTTTGAATTGCCTTGTGTATGAATTGTGCTCTACAAATAAACTTGCCTTGCCTTGCCTTGCCTTGCCCATGGACAGAAGGGCCGAGCGCGGGGAGACGTGAGCTGCGCGAGCAGCGATGCGGGCACTTTTCCGGGAAGTGCGCAGAACGGTGGGACCCGTGTCCCGCTGGAGGGGGGCAAGGGCCCGGTAGTAGAATCAGAGTCAGACATTCAGTTTCCCTTAAGCGACGAGGTTGCAGCACGGCTGGGAAACTCGGAGTGATGGGCCATGGTGCTTATGAAGGAATCTTGGAGCGATGATTGGTTGATGTGGAGAAGCTGAATGGCTGGACTGTGATTGATGAGTGGAAGCAGCTGCTGGTGATGAGCGGTGGTTTAAACAGCTGTTGAGTCTTCCTTGTTGAATTTGCGCATAAGCTTCATTTCTCCAACATTACATCTCAACTTGTTTCTAAAAATAAACTGGAGATCAGCATCAACAAAAATGTTCTCTATCTGCGCCCTCCAGCCATATCTATTAGACAGGTCCCATTTAAAAATGTGTTTGGACAGTCTTGTGTCAGACATATTGATGAACCTATTCCATAACCGTACCATGTCACAAACATGCGTCACTTCGCATGGTTCCCAACCCATGTCTCCGTACAGAGCAAGCTTAGGGGTGTTTTTGTGTACACCTAAAAAATACCTTAGAGCTCTGCATTGAACTTTTTCACTGTGGGTTTGTTTACAGTAACCCCAGACCCCAGCACCATAATCCAACACAGGACAAACACAAGATCTGTACAGCTCAGTGTAGGTTTTATAACCTAGATCACGACATGCCTTAAGTCTGTTTATAACGGCGCCGAGAGCTCTCCCTGCGGATTCAGACAGTCATTAAATCCCTTCGTCAAATGTGAGATGTTCATCTACAGTAAATCCAAGATATTTGTACTTTTTAGTAAAAGAAAGGATTACAGTGCCAAAACAGAATTTAACGTGTGATAATGCATGGGTACGTCTTCTAAAATGTATAACTTGAGTTTTATCACAATTTATCAAGTCTCATTTTGTTGCACCAAGCATGAACAATATTCAACATTTTCTGAAGGTCTGATTCCTTTTCAGCCAATAGCACAATGTCGTCCGCATACAACAAAATACAGAGTTTCAAGTCCCCCACATTAATGCCCACATCTCTATCATAACTCTATCATAGCTCTATCATAGCTCTATCATAACTCTATCATCGCTCTATCATAGCTATATCATAACTCTATCATAGCTATATCATAACTCTATCATAACTATCATAGCTCTACCATAACTATCATAGCTCTATCATAACTCTATCATAGCTCTATCATAACTCTATCATAACTCTATCATAGCTCTATCATAGCTCTATCATAACTCTATCATAGCTCTATCATAACTCTATCATAACTCTATCATAGCTATATCATAACTATCATAGCTCTATCATAGCTCTATCATAGCTATATCATAGCTATATCATAACTATCATAGCTCTATCATAGCTCTATCATAGCTCTGTCATAACTATCATAGCTCTATCATAGCTCTATCATAGCTCTATCATAACTCTATCATAGCGCTATCATAGCTCTATCATAGCTCTATCATAGCTCTATCATAACTCTATCATAGCTCTATCATAGCTCTATCATAACTCTATCATAGCTCTATCATAGCTCTATCATAGCTCTATCATAGCTCTATCATAACTCTATCATAACTCTATCATAGCTCTATCATAACTCTATCATAGCTCTATCATAGCTCTATCATAACTCTATCATAGCTCTATCATAACTCTATCATAACTCTATCATAGCTCTATCATAGCTCTATCATAACTCTATCATAACTCTATCATAACTCTATCATAGCTCTATCATAACTCTATCATAACTCTATCATAGCTATATCATAACTATCATAGCTCTATCATAGCTCTATCATAACTCTATCATAGCTCTATCATAGCTCTATCATAACTCTATCATAGCTCTATCATAACTCTATCATAGCTCTCATAGGCAAGGCAAGTTTATTTGTAGAGCACAATTCATACACAAGGCAATTCAAAGTGCTTCACAGTTGCATAAAATTACAAGAAAACAGATCAAATCAATCATTAAAACATCAACATAAAGTTAATCAATTACAGTAAAAGGCAAGAGTGCAGATAAAATACTTTCAGTTTTCATCTGCTCGGGTAAAAAGAGCCTCATGAAGACTGTTCCAGATTTTAGCTGCATGAAACTGAAACGCAGCCTCATAGCTCTATCATAGCTCTATCATAGCTCTAATAACTATCATAGCTCTATCATAGCTCTATCATAACTCTATCATAGCTCTAATAACTATCATAACTCTATCATAACTCTTGGGAGGATTCCTTGCGCATTCCAAGGCTTCAATTACTTTTCTATCCGCCGTCATTACTGAACTACAACCAGCAAATGCTTGACGTCACTTACAAGCCCCGCCTCCCCCGCTCGCTGATTGGTTGAAATTCATCCGATTAAACGCAGCCACTGAGATCAATCCCAGACGTACATGTAGGGAAAAGATCATTGACCGGAGTTTACGGATGGCTAAGGCCAGGCTAGCCCCACCTGGGCTAATACTGTTTTTTTATGCTGTCTGTAGCGGCCAGCGGCCCTGTACCACTGGCTACTATGGCAAAGTAAAAGATGTTAAGCATGCGTGGAAAGAGCCCAATACTCTTGCGTTAAATGAAGAATCCTTTTATTTCCTTATTTCAACCATTTAACATCCACGGTCAAAAACTGTATGCCTTCACTCTGCCACCCTGAGGCCACTCCCTTGAGCCCTTAAAAAGGCTCACCTGGTCACACAAACAGGAAGTGTAGCGCCGCATAGTGGCTGGTGGAATAAATACATAAAAGGCCTCGGATACACAGATATTCCCTTTTGGAAACGTCCGAACGAGGCAAAATGAAGTGGAACTTTCCAAATTGTTTGGGGGCACTTGACGGGAAGCATGTAGTCATCGAGAAACCACCAAGATCTGGAAGCCTATACTTTAATTACAAAAAGACTTTTAGTACGGTCCTGATGGCACTTGTTGACGCCAGAGATGCACATAAGTCCCTCACCTGCAAGTCCAAGTCAAGTCCAAGTCACTGACCCACAAGTCCAAGTCTCTGACCGCAAGTCCCAGTCTAGGTCCAAGTCTCTGACCCTGCAAGTCAAGTCCAAGTCCCATGGTTTCTATGTTTTACACTAAATCAAATCACAAAAACTATTTTAAAATCAATAAACACCTGTAAATTAAAAACAACTATCAGACAAATATGAGCCCGGGCCTTCCACACACAAATAATCAACATCACAATATTTCTATGAACCATATTCACAGTCAATCCCAATGTAATGGTAAGTTAGGAAAAAAATAATATGAACTATTTCTGTGGCCAAAGGCAGGCCCCGTGTCATTCATTGAACTAGCCCCCCCACACCACTACTTCAGTTTTGTAAAAGTAACATCAGTACAGTTATCACAGCTGTACTCTGTCACAACATGTCTGCAGCATTAGCTTCAGAATGTTACTGAAGTGCCCTTTATCATACAGTAAAACTCCACTGTGGATAATAATACTTCCAGTCTTACCTTGAAGGTTTACAGACTGTTGACATGAGTGTTCTATCTTCAGCCTGTAGCTACAGGACCTGCTATATCCACTGTAGCTACAGGACCTGCTATATCCACTGCCAGCTTTTGGTCTTTGACAAAATATTCCCTAAATAAACAGTAGCCTCGTAATGGTAATGATTTGATCACTAATCACTTTACTGAGTAGCTTTAAGTTACAACTTATGCAGCGGCTCAAACTCCTTTTACCTCCGCCTTTTTCCTTCACTCTTGCTGTGACGCTAACGCTGGTATTAAGGCTTACATTGGTCTTTACATTAATAATGAGAGAAACTGTTGTATTTCGCCGTGATCGCTAGAAGTACAGTCCGAATAGCGCTCACGATGTCAACAAACCCACGACCGGGCAGCGTGCGCACGCAGGGATCGGGGGCATACAGCAGGGAGGGGGGGCATACAGCAGGGAGGGGGGGGACATACGGCAGAGGAGCCGATGAGCAGCGCGGTGCTGAGTGAGAGAGAGAGAGAGCGCGCACAGAGGAGACAGAGACAAGGGAGCAGCCGAGAAAAAAAGCCAGAATCAAGCGTCCCAACGTGTAATGAGTGCGCGAGGGACTCGTAATATTCACGAGTCTCAGACCACGAGTCCGAGTCAAGTCTCGAGTCTTTAAGGGACGAGTCCGAGTCAAGTCTCGAGTCTTTAGGGGACAAGTCCGAGTCGAGTCGCAAGTCTCTAAAAATAGCGACTTAAGTCCGACTCGAGTCCGAGTCCGACTCCCCATCTCTGGTTGACGCAGACTACAGGTTTCTCGTCATAAACGTGGGGGACTATGGACGATCCAGTGATGGAGGCATCTATGCAGGATCTGCCTTGGGTATTGGAATGGAGCACGGTACCCTACATGTGCCGCCAAATGCCCCCCTGCCTGGAGAGGCCACCGGTAAAAGGATGCCACACGTGATTGTTGCTGATGCTGCCTTTCCGCTGAAAAACTACCTGATGAGGCCATACCCTGGAGCACTCCTAGATGAGGATGTATAACTACCGCCTCTCAAGAGCACGGATGGTTGTGGAGAATGCTTTTGGGATTTTGGCCTCAAGGTGGAGGATTTTTTATCGCCGTATCAACCTTCTCCCTGAAAATGTTGATGCAGTTGTTATTGCTGCATGCATCCTCCACAACTTTCTGATTTCTCCAAGGGACTCTCAGCGGCTGCTCGATGAAGCCGAGCAGCAGGGAACTTTCGGGATGCATTTTGTGCATATTTTAACTCCCCTGAAGGCAGTGTGGCATGGCAGGACAGGATGACTTAAGTTTTTTCCTTGTTTTGTAAAAACGTTGTAAATTGTTGTCAAATAAAAACCAATTTCAATGCTATGTTTTTTGTTTTCTTTTTAAATCTTTATTTACATTATTCCATGATGTAACTTATCAAATTTATGAGAGCTCCCTGTTTAGAAGGGGCTAGAGGGCTCACCCCTGGCTCACACTGAATCCGGTTAACGCCAGGTACGGCGTCCGCCAACTTAGAAAGTCATTAAAACCAATGTACCACACTTACACCGCTCCGCGAAGTCCGGCTCCGGCTACCGAGGCCATCCGGCGGCAACGGGAAGAATCCGCAAGAAGTCTATCTTTGCCGGATACCAGAGCCCCAAACGGATCAAGCTGACGTAAAAAACACGAGCCAAGCAGGATGTCAGGTGTTGATCGGAACGAAGATCCGGTGTATTTCAAAATAAAATATTCCTCTTATTACAGGTACAGTAGCGCTACGTCATTACCGGTGACATGGGGTCAAAAGTGCGTGGCAGGGCATCAACTTCACACATTTTGAACAATGGACGACGAGAGACTCATCATAGAAGTAGAAACCCACAGCATTTTATATGATACTTCTCATGCTTATTATAAGGGTAATCCCAAAAAAGAGCGTGCATGGGAAGAAATAGCGTCAGTTTTGGGAGTGGATGGTAAGTTTATTTTTTTTCTCCCTATAACATGATAATTACACAGTATTTACTTCAAAAGCCACCATATATAATTTATTTTTTAAATCTGATATTATTTTTCTTACATTAGTGATATTGTAAAAGAAAGAAATAATAATGCAAATACTCAAATAATATAAACATTTTATGTGCAGACAGTGTGTTATAATATATAACTATACATTTATATTTTGTGTATACAAATGTATACTGCTAAAATAAACAAATAAACTAAACTAAACAAAACAATTTTGTCAAATGATAAGTGTACTTTACTATGTCCTTGTTCAACTTCCAAAATGTCTTTATTCTAGCACATTATAGTGTACCTCTGTTTTACCCTGTAGAATCAATACAAGTACCATACAGTAGGACACATGTATAACGTTTCACAATAATACATATTTTACATAAGGATTGTTGATGTATGCTATCATTTGTATAGAAAAGTTAGATTAAATGAAAAACTTTTGGAATTTTTCCTTTCTCCATTACTTTACAAGTTGTTGGGGGAGGGGAGGTGCCTCTTTGAACTGCCAGACAGCCTGAATTCACACGTTGGTGTGAATGAACAGTGTAGTTACTATTGAGTTAAAAGGACAGGAAGGAAGACAGCAAGATTTTACTTTTTCTCTAATTTTAATAAACATTATAAAAGAACACAACAGTAACCGAATACAAAAGATAAAACATTACAGTGGCCCATTAGATCATTCGCTCCTGCCAGGGCACACTACCTGCAGGACTGTTAAAATAGTTAGTGAAAGCTTTCCTATTTGCATATGCTGGCCCTGCGGCCCTGTGCCCCCCAAGGTTTCGGGCTTGTGGCATAAATCCTACACCCCCCTCTTCTGCCTCATTTAGCATCCTGACATTGTCACAAGGTGCAAGCAAATAGTTGTGAAGGATACAAGCAGCCACAACAAGTGAATCGACATGGTAAGGATGTACGTTTATGTCCCTCAGCAGGATTCTCCACCTAGCGGTGAGGATCCCAAATGCACACTCGACTACCATCCGAGCCCGTGACAGTCTGTAATTAAAAATCCTGTTGTCGTGATTCAGATCAGAGGCAGGATATGGCCGCAGTAGGTAAGTCTTCAGAGGGAAAGCTGCATCTCCCACCCTTACATGTGGAAGTGGACCCAACTCAGGAGCACCAGGCAGAGTAGCACGTGAAGCGTTCCGCTCTCAAACCCTTTTCCCATGTCTGATGATGCAAATACACCACCATCACTACTCCTTCCAAAGTCACCAACTTGAACGGCTTTGAATCTATAGTCTGCATCCACTAGAGCCATACGTTTTTTGACTACAAGCACCATTAGGATGCCTTGGAGACGAAAAACAAAAACAAAAAAACAAAAACAAAACAAAAAAACAAAACAAAAACGGAGACGGAGCCATATCTAACATAAACAAAGAGAAGATAACCACTAGTTCTTATCCGAGCGCCACCGTTTCTGACATCATAGATCATTGTTCTAAACAAGGAGATTACAAATAACCCTGGGATAAATAAACTTGTTATTCATGTTGGTGCTGTTGACATAAAAAACGGAGAGTCGGAAGTCCTGAAAGAAAAGTTTAATAAACTTTTTGAGAGACTTGATTCTCTGGATAAAGATGCAATACAAATTTTCATCAGTGGACCTATCCCAAACATCGATGGGAGAATAAACAAATTCTCCCGGCTGTTTCACTTGAACACATGGCTGTCCAATGTCTGTGAGTCAAGAGGACTGTATTTCATAGAGAACTTTTATCTTTTCTGGAAACGCGACGATCTGTTTAAAGGAAATGGCCCACATTTGAGCAGAGGTGGAGTGAGACGACTGACGGAAAATCTCCTCCATGCTCTGCAAAATCATTGGAGGCCTGAGCGGCCAGAGAGAGCAGAGAGGAGCATGAGAAGAGCTCCTGGCTCGCCAGCAAAGGTCTTGCCTGCACCCCCAAATAAAGATTCAGTCGCAGCTGCATCATCTGCACCTACAGGAACGGACTCAGCCACAGTAAAGGATCCAGCCACAGCAGCACCATCACTGCCTACAGTAATGGACTCAGCCACAGTAAAGGATCCAGCCACAGCAGCGCCTACAGCAAAGGACTCAGCCACAGTTAAGGATCCAGCCACAGCAGCACCATCAGCGCCTACAGCAAAGGACTCAGCCACAGTAAAGGATCCAGCCACAGCAGCGCCATCAGCGCCTAAAGCAAAGGACTCAGCCACAGTTAAGGATCCAGCCACAGCAGCACCATCAGCGCCTACAGTAATGGACTCAGCCACAGTTAAGGATCCAGCCACAGCAGCACCATCCACATCTGCATCTCCGGGGAAAAGCTCAGCTTCGGTACCACCTGCATCTATAGTAAATGATTCAGCCGAAGGAGCACTTTCATCAGCTCCACCATAGGCCTTGAGCCCGACTGCTGCATCTACACCCTCCAGAGATCTTTCTGAATCATTCCCATCCCCAGACTCACCTATGGGATTCCCCATCCATTTTGAAACCTTAATACAACAAGGGACTCAAATGACTCCCCGCACTTGAGCCATGTCAAGACTAAGGCTTTCATCCCCAAAGAAGTATCCTGCCCCTCTCCCACCTCTGTCTTTTTAACCCAAGGTCTCCCCAGCTCGGCCCCCACCACCGGTGCCCACAGCTGTTATCTCTAGCAGCGTCACTGCTGCTGTCTAGGACATTAGGGGCCTCTGCGTTGCTACCATGCATAGTAAACTCAAAACCAACCAGAGGTCCACAGAGGGAGTGTGTTCTTCTGAAACAATTAGTACTGTCAAACAACTTAGATTAGATAAGAGAGGGACAGTCAGACCGTCCCATCAAAGAACTCTAATCCATATCCCTTGCAAAAAGATTCCATCCACTCAAACACAGATAAATCTCAAACATGCTGTACTCAATGTCAGATCATTAAAAAACAAGTCCTTGTTAATAAATAGTTTTATTTCCTCTTATAATCTAGACTTTATGTTTTTAACTGAAACATGGCTTGACAAAAACACTGGAAACGCAGTTTTGATTGAGTGTAGTCCATCAAATTTCAATTTTGTGTCTGAAACACGTCAAAACCAAAGGGGCGGGCGGGGGTGTCTGTGCCATATTCAGGGACAATATAGTCACCCACAAATTGTCATTTGGGGTTTTTCAATCATTTGAGTATGTGTCTTTCAAAATGGAGATAAAACAATCTTCCATACTTTATATGACTATTTACAAACCACCACAGAATTGTTTTATTGAAGATTTTATTGAATTACTTTCATTTATATTGACTGATTTTGATTGTTTAGTTATTTCAGGTGATTTTAATGTGCATGTGGATGTGACCAATGACAGGCATGCAAAAGAATTTGGAGATGTTCTGAAATGTTTGGTTTAACTCAGCATGTGAGTGAGGCGACTCACAACAAAGGCCACACTCTAGATCTAGTCATTACAAAAGGTGTTAATATATCAAATGTGAATGTTGTTGATGTTGCTTTGTCTGATCATTTTTGTGTCTTTTTTGACCTGTCTGTTACACGCAAACCAGAGGCTGGGCCTGGAGTTATTCAAAGAAGACACATAAATGATACAACGAGGACACAGTTTATGGAAATGATCAGATTTGAAAATCCTCCATGTTCTAATGTTGATAATCTGTTGGACTCTTACACATCAAGCGTCTTAAATGTTTTGGATACTATTGCTCCTGTCAAGGTTAAAATGGTTAACAATAGACAAAAGGCACCTTGGAGAAGTGAAGATTCGGTCAGGGCACAGAAAAGGGAGTGCCGAAAAGCCAAACGGAAATGGCGCAAGTCAAAGCTCCAGGTTCATTTTGAGATATACAAAGAAGTGCTTTGTGAGTTCAACCAGATTTTGCGTGGAGAAAGGGAGAAGTAGTTCTCTAAAATCATCACAAACTGCAGAAACAATTCTCGTGTTCTGTTTTCCACAGTGAACAGATTAACTAACCCTCCAGTTTCACTGCCCTTAGAACTAATCTCTACATCTAAGTGCAATGAGTTTGCAATATTTTTTTATGACAAAGTCCAAGGCATTAAAAATGCCATAATTTCCACAACACAAATAGCAACCCTGCCACCAGATAAACACCTTGAGCTGACACATTTCACACCTGTTACTGACAAAACAATCGAAGAGGTTATCTCCGGTCTGAGTTCATGCACATGCTGCCTTGATGAATTGCCCACTAGATTTCTGAAGTCTGTGCTGACCAGCTTGTTACCACAACTTGTTCAGTTAGTCAACATTTCATTTGAGACGGGAGCATTTCCAAAGGCTTTGAAAACCGCAGTTATTAAGCCTCTTCTAAAGAAGAGCAGCCTTGATCCCAAGATACTGAACAACTACCGGCCCATATCAAACCTACCATTCTTAGGAAAAGTCCTGGAGAAAGTAATCTATCAACAGCTCACTTACTTTCTCCTATCTAACAATGTGTTTGATACTTTCCAATCAGGTTTTAGGCCCCACCACAGCACTGAGACAGCTCTGATCAAGGTGACAAATGATATCCGTATGAACACCAACGCAGGTAAGGTCTCAGTTTTAGTTCTGCTGGACCTGAGCGCTGCCTTTGACACAGTGGACCACGGGATCTTACTTCACAGGTTAGAAAACTGGGTGGGAATCTCTGGTGCTGCGCTAAACTGGTTCAAGTCCTATCTGGAGGATAGGACGTACTTTGTCGAAATTGGCAACTGTGTCTCAGACAAAATTTCCATGACCTGTGGAGTCCCCCAGGGGTCAATCTTGGGACCCCTCTTATTCAACTTGTACATGCTTCCATTGGGTCAGCTAATAAACAGCAACAATGTGTCGTACCACAACTACGCAGATGACACTCAGATCTACGTGTCACTGACGGCAGGTGAACATGGGCCTGTAGATACTCTCTGTCACTGCATCGAACAGATCAGTTTGTGGATGCAAAACAACTTTCTCCAACTAAACTCAGAAAAAACTGAGATCATTGTTTTTGGCCCACAGACACAAAGACAAAGTGTTATCAGTCACCTTGAGTCTCTCTCTCTAAAACCAAAAAATCAGGTTAGAAATCTAGGAGTAATCATGGACTCAGACCTGAACTTAAACAGCCACATTAAAGCAATAACATCATCAGCTTTTTACCATCTGAAAAACATTGCTAAGATCAGAGGAATAGTGTCAAAACCAGACTTGGAGACACTCATCCATGCATTTGTCTCCAGCAGGTTAGACTACTGTAACGGCTGCTCACTGGCCTTTCTAAACGAGCTGTTAGACAGCTGCAGAACATCCAGAACGCTGCTGCTCGAGTCCTGACAAGAACCAGGAAATACCACCATATTAGTCCAGTGCTCCGGTCTCTGCACTGGCTTCCTGTCACTCAGAGAATAGAATTTAAAACAGCTCTGCTTGTGTACAAGTCGTTTTATGGTTTAGCACCAAAGTACATCTCTGACATGTTAGAGCCGTATGAACCATCTCGGGCCCTGAGAACTTCAGGGAGGGGTCTCCTGGGACTAAACACGGTGAGGCTGCGTTTCAGTTTCATGCAGCAAAAATCTGGAACAGTCTTCATGAGGATGTGAGACAGGCCCAAACTCTGACAATGTTCAAATCCAGGCTGAAAACGGCTCTTTTTACCCGAGCAGATGAAAACTGAAAGTATTTTATCTGCACTCTTGCCTTTTACTGTAATTGATTAACTTTATGTTGATGTTTTAATGATTGATTTGATCTGTTTTCTTGTAATTTTATGCAACTGTGAAGCACTTTGAATTGCCTTGTGTATGAATTGTGCTCTACAAATAAACTTGCCTTGCCTTGCCTTGCCTAGTCAAAAAACTGAGATCCAGAGTTCGCCGGGGCCTGTATGTTGACTTTTTTTTCCGTCAATGGCTCCAATGCAGTTTGGAAAGTTCCACTTTTCCCAGAAGCCACGTGCCACCTCCGTCCACGAGTCTTGTGAGGGTATGGGTAGAAAGTCCTCCATCATGACTCTCTCTATAGCAGCATAAACCATGTGCACTGACTGTATGACAGTGGAGTGGCCTAGCCGATAGCTGAAAGCCAGGCTCCACAAAGAGTCACCAGACGCCAAGTATCTGTGAAACAGAAAATAAACACAAATGTGAATATATAATTTAAATTTAATTTTTCTCTGTAGTTAAAGAATGCAGCAACAGATGGAGGCTTCTACGCGACCAGTACGTCAAAAGTATGAGAAAACAGCTTGAAAGCGGAGCAGGTGCTGAGTCCGAGCCTCTCCCATACAAATATGGGGATATAATGTCCTTCCTCCGACCCTATATTCATCCAACACGGTTTGTACTTCTTTCTTCACAAACACTTTTTAAATAAACATTTATTACATGTATTATCATATTGTATCGTAGTTGTGTATTTAAAAAAAATTTAACATTCACAAAAATAAAAATTCTACATATGACTAATATTAATTCATGTGTACATTATATTTGCCATGCACAGCTCCAAAAGCAACTTGCGCCCCCCCCGTGCCGGCTGTAAACACGGCACCCTCAAGACTTGCCCGGACCAGCACAGCCACTACTGCCACCGCTACTGTGACAACAGTCAGCCCAACCCCAGCAAGTGAGGGAGATGGGGACAGACCTGTGACGCCCAGTCCTTTCTCCTGCGGCCTCAGTTTCCTCTAATATTAATACGCAAGAGGAAAGATCTGTCCGTTCTCGGAGCCCCAGAGATAGGGCTACTTCACGGACATTACCGGAAGTGCGGAGGAGTCGTCGCCAAACACAACAGACGCCAGATTTTAGGGACAGACTCCTCGATGTGCTGCAGGAACCCCCAGCAAAACCACCAGTGCCAGACACTGTCCAGGATGAGGCGTACCACTTTGCCCTGAGTTTGGTGCCCGTTATGTTGAAACTTAGCCAAGGTGGCTTGAGGAGGGCAACATTTGACATACTAAAAACACTGTACACCATACAGGATGAGGAGTCACATGCTGCTCCAACAAGATGGACACCCACCCCCTCCCCCGTGTTACAACCACCTCCTACCCCCACGACCTCACAACCGCAGCGCACTGCCCCTCATCCCCCGGACCAAACAGGAACAATAGGACAATACACACAAATGCTACAGGACAACTCCCAATGGGAAGATTACACAAACTTTTAAGTGCTTTGTTGGCTGTGCTGTACATAGTTTGTTAGTGTGCGTTTTATTTTTCATAGTTTATTTTAAGGAGTGTTTTTTTATGCATGTGAATAAAAACAATTTTTAATTTTCTTACCGCAATGCAACAGCCAGTCGTTTGGGCTCTATAGCAGCTCTGTAGTCTGTAGACTGTCGTGTCAACTTCGGGCCAATGTATGAAAGAAGATGGTCCATCTGCTCAGCACTCATGCGAAAGTAGCGGTGATGTCGTTGCCTGTCCAGCCTAAGCTCTGCCACAAGGTTGTGGTAGTCTCCTTGATCCCGTCTCTGGATGTTGATAGGATGAACCCAAACACGTCTTCTCCCTCTAGCCCTCTCCTCGTCTTCCTCCTGCTGTGCAAGAAGAATGGCGGCAGCAAGCACCTTTCTTCTGCTAGCTGAATGCATGAACACGTTTGTATTAGAAGAACATCTTTATTTATATATTACATTGTAGTAGTTTGGTCTTTAAAATATAACTAACCAGATTAGTAAGCATTAAAACTAGACATAAATAATCTTTTTCATGAATACTTGGGCGATGAAGCTTTCATACACGGACAGTAAATAATAACAGTATAAAGAAGACTCGTTAAAAATAACGTGACATAATAAAGGATTATGAACACTTTAAGAAAACAATGTTTTGTACTTACTCATCGTATGCCAAAAGACGCCAAACACTATAGAAAAGCTGGGGAGAGTCGTTGTTCTGCGATGTAGAGACGAAGACGGCTTCTGTTTACAACAACTTCCTATATAAGGGCCTACTTATCGCGTGAAGCCACGTGACCTTCTGTTCTCGCGAGCGCGGTTTTCGTGGTCTGCCGCCGGAGTCGGCGGAGCTGGCCGCATGCGTCAACCGGATTCAGTGTGAGTGGTAGCTTTGGGGGACACCGGACCGGATCAGGACCGTGACCGGACCGAACCCGGACCGGATTCAGTGTGAGCCGGGCGTAAGGGAGTTATCACCTTGCAGAGCAGCTATTAATTACATTTGCATCAGAAAACAACAGCCCTGTCTGCCATCTTTGTACATTCCTCACAAGTCAACAACAAATCCTGACTTTACTGCAAACAAAAAAAAAACGTTACCATATACCATGTATACAGATCTGACAACATGAGAATGTTTATCAAAGAAATATCTAGTTTAATACATGGCCTCTTGTTATTTTCAAAATTGCCCATTACAAACGACCTTCCCCGCAACGTAATAAACACTTATTACAAGGATGGAAGAAGATTCAACTTACCATCCTCTACCTCCAAAACTCGCGCAATGTCGGCCCAAATGCGCTCCTTTCTATGAGTGTCCTTATAAAAAGGATGGCTTGGGTCATAGAGAATCTTTTGACTCTCCACTTCAACAATACGTTTTTCTTCATCCATCGCTACTTGCAAGTGTCGATATGTGCGACAGGATGTGACGACATTGAGACCATCCAAAATACAAGTCAAATGTTTAATGGCATGGACATATTGGATACATCATTTACACAATAACCATCATTTATTGACCACAAAAATGCACGTAGGACAGAGTTAACAGTGTGTAAATAGTTTATTCAGTATTATTACAGGCTCAATGCAATTATATTTATTTATCAAAGAAAGTGAGTCATTGATGTATTTTAAAAATATATTGTAATGTAATTTTGTGATTTACAAGTAGTGTACGATTTAAAATATATTATAAATAGCACAGCTTTAATGTAAATATACGTATAAAAATACTTTATATGTTCGAAACGTTCTGTATTTATATTTCTACATTTTATTTCGAAAATCCGGTTGTTTCCGTTCTCTTTCCTGTCTTCTGGTGCGTTCTGAACTGTTGAGCTTGATACGGACGGAGCTGACGGGGCGCAGGCGTAGCTGAAAATAGAGTTGGTCCGTATTTTTATCCTTCCGAGGCGGAGAGGCGGAGCGGCGACGTTGGCCCTCGGAGCGGAGTGGACGATGTGGAATGTTTCTGAACGTTCAAAATAGCAACGTATTTGCTGCGGCGGGAGTCGGGGCGGAGTGGAACGGAGCGAGCACGGGGAATGTGGAATCTACACGTTAGTCCTGAACACTATTTCAGGGCTGAAATAGTGAAATAGCTAGTATAGTCACATTATGACTATACTAGTCATAATGTGACTGGTATAGCTTATTTAGCTATGGCCACATGGACTTTTGGACTCTTTTAAGGCCATTTAGAATAGTAATTGTATTTACTGATTACTGTTGTTGTTTGTGAAAAGGAAAACGATCCTCTTGTGCTGAAGTAAAAAAAAAAGCAGCTAAACGCATGTGCTCTCTCTATTCTTTTATCACAAGCTGAGTACTTCGCACACACACATATGAACCCCAGAGGAGCAACAATAACAACTGTCCAACAGCACAACTTTAACTCCTCCAGAGTCCTGTATGCACCGCTGCTCCCCTGTTCACCTGCTCTGTCTCCCGTTGCGTCGCAAAGAGGTCTCGCAGCATTCCCTTTAAAACTGTCTGCGGGCTCTTTCACTTAAACTGTCACCTTTATCATCAGGCTTATCTTCTCTGATGCAAGTCTGGACATTTTGACATTCCTTTAAAGTTAACACCGCCGCAGGTTTTCCTTTCAGGCTAAACTTGTTTGTGCGGGACTAAAAACTAGCACAACAGGCTCCTCGGCCACGTCCCACGCTGTAACAAACGGAACACAGCGTTTATTTAGCCTTGATTTAACCCTTTCAACCGCCCCAAATAAAGTACTTCACTATGTATGACAGAAATGACTTTCATTAGTGGTTTATTGATTCAGATTTCCATTGAGAGAACACTGAAAGGACATCACAGTATAAAGCCTTCCGGGCAGGGGTTTAGTCGCAGCAGCAGTCGAAGCGCACCTTGTAGTCTTTGCAGTACTGTTGGCCCGGCACGTTCTTGCACACAAACCCCTAGATCGGGTTGAAACTGAAAAGAATCATTATAACAAAAAGAAAGTCTGAGGACAGGCGATTGTAAATAAGTTACATCATCTCATGGTCAGTAAGAATTCTGTAATGCACAAAAGAGAGGTGGGTTAAGTTGAGGTGGTTTCACTTCCCTCTTCAGAAACATCTTCTCGCTCTTGTGGTCAGCCTTTCATCAGACGTCATCAGACACTCTGGTGATAAACTGGTGATCAATTGCAGCAGCCTGTACGGAGCTTTGTTGCTTTTTCCACATTTGAGCTGTTGTAATATCATGCTATCAAGACATTACTTCAACACAAATGCTGTTTGCCTATTCATAAGTATAGAAGAGAAAAACTACGACGTTACACAGGCGTGAACCGAAAGAACAGCCCTGTTGTCATGGCAACTTTAGACAAACCAACAAAGGAGGCTCTGAGTGAAAAAAAGTGATTTGGGGCAGAATTTGGATTTACATTGATGTTGATAGTTTTTTAGTTTTTATGTAAAGTTGAGTTTTCACATTAACAGAATCATTTATTAATAATGTCCACACAACAGAGTTGTTGGAATTTTTTTTTCGGTACAGCACATCATGCTCACATTTCTCCTGTGTCAGTCAGAGTCAAATATTCAGGTCATTTAACTGTAAACCTTTTGCTTCACATATTAAAAACAGTATATCTAAGAAAACAACATTTACGATCACTTTACGATTTACGATCAGGCCACGCAGAGTCAGTAGGACTAGAATGCTTTCCTAAACAGGTGAGTTTAGGTGCTTTTTGAAACCATCTGGGTCCAGAGAGTGCAGGTCCAGAAGAAATTCATTCTAAAGTCAGAGCGCTGCAGTTTTGAAAGATCGGTCTCCCCGAGTTTTCAAGCAGGTACTTAGAACCATCAGCAAGAGCTGTCCAGACCGAGCTGAGCTGTAGAACTTAAGGAGATCAGCAATGCATTTAGGAGCAAAAGTTAGCACCAACTATTTAAACTGAACACGATACTCAACAGGAAGCCAGTGCAAGGATTTCAACATGGGTGTAAATTTTTTTAGGGCTTTACATCCAAATTGTGCCAAAGATGTGAGTACTTCAGGAAAACATGAAACTCTGCTCAGCAGTGCACCTCCTCACAGCGGAGTGGGCATGGGGCTAACCAAACACATGTGGAGCCGCTCTCCTATCCAGACCTGGCTTCATGGCGCTTCATGAACATACTGGCCACAAAGACCAGCAGCACTGAGTGTTCTTAGGTGTGGTCTTTTATGGGCGTGGCTGCAGCAGGAGGTTGATTGGGGCTAGGTGTTCCAATACCGCACCAATCAGGACCAGGGAAGAGCAGCCAACCAGAACTGAGCATTAAACGAGTCCTCCAATCCCAGACCACTGAGCCCCCTCCTCTGATTCGCCCCTGGCTTCGTCGCTTCATTACGATTTCGTGCTTTGTTATGATGTGGCGCTTTGTTACGATGTGGCGCTTAGTTACAATTTCGTGCTTCGTTACGATGTGGCGCTTCGTTACGATTTCGCGCTTTGTTACGATGTGGCGCTTTGTTACGATGTGGCGCTTTGTTACGATTTCGTGCTTCGTTACGATTTCGTGCTTCGTTACGATGTGGCGCTTCGTTACCATGTCGTGCTTCGTTAAGATGTGGCGCTTTGTTATGATGTGGCGCTTCGTTACGATGTGGCGCTTCGTTACGATGTGGCGCTTTGTTACGATGTCGTGCTTTGTTACGATTTCGTGCTTTGTTATGATGTGGCGCTTTGTTACGATGTGGCGCTTCATTACGATGTGGCGCTTTGTTACGATGTGGCGCTTTGTTATGATGTGGCGCTTCGTTACGATGTGGCGCTTTGTTACGATTTCGTGCTTTGTTATGATGTGGCGCTTTGTTACGATGTGGCGCTTTGTTACGATGTGGCGCTTTGTTATGATGTGGCGCTTCGTTACGATGTGGCGCTTTGTTACGATGTCGTGCTTTGTTACGATTTCGTGCTTTGTTATGATGTGGCGCTTTGTTACGATGTGGCGCTTCATTACGATGTGGCGCTTTGTTACGATGTGGCGCTTTGTTATGATGTGGCGCTTCGTTACGATGTGGCGCTTTGTTACGATTTCGTGCTTTGTTATGATGTGGCGCTTTGTTACGATGTGGCGCTTTGTTACGATGTGGCGCTTCGTTACGATGTGGCGCTTCGTTACGATGTTGCGCTTCGTTACGATGTGGCGCTTTGTTACGATGTGGCGCTTTGTTACGATGTCGTGCTTCGTTACGATGTCGTGCTTCGTTACGATGTCGTGCTTCGTTACGATGTGGCGCTTCGTTACGATGTGGCGCTTCGTTACGATGTGGCGCTTTGCTACGATTTCGTGCTTTGTTACGATGTGGCGCTTTGTTACGATTTCGTGCTTTGTTATGATGTGGCGCTTTGTTACGATGTGGCGCTTCGTTACGATGTGGCGCTTTGTTACGATTTCGTGCTTCATTACGATGTGGCGCTTTGTTACGATGTGGTGCGTCGTTACGATGTCGCGCTTCGTTATGATGTGGCGCTTCGTTACGATGTGGCGCTTTGTTACGATGTGGCGCTTCGTTACGATGTGGCGCTTTGTTACGATTTCGTGCTTTGTTACGATGTGGCGCTTCGTTACGATGTGGCGCTTCGTTACGATGTGGCGCTTCGTTACGATGTGGCGCTTCGTTACGATGTGGCGCTTTGTTACGATATGGCGCTTTGTTATGATGTGGCGCTTCGTTACGATGTGGCGCTTTGTTACGATGTGGCGCTTTGTTATGATGTTGCGCTTTGTTACGATGTGGCGCTTCGTTACGATGTGGCGCTTCGTTACGATGTGGCGCTTTGGTATGATGTTGCGCTTTGTTACGATTTCGTGCTTTGTTACGATGTGGCGCTTTGTTACGATGTGGCGCTTTTTGGCGCTTTGTTACGATTTCGTGCTTTGTTATGATGTGGCGCTTTGTTACGATGTGGCGCTTCGTTACGATGTGGCGCTTTGTTAGGATTTCGTGCTTCATTACGATGTGGCGCTTTGTTACGATGTGGCGCTTTGTTACGATGTGGCGCTTTGTTACGATTTCGTGCTTCATTACGATGTGGCGCTTTGTTACGATGTGGCGCTTCGTTACGATGTTGCGCTTCGTTACGATGTTGCGCTTCGTTACGATGTGGCGCTTTGTTACGATGTGGCGCTTTGTCACGATGTCACGTTTCGTTACGATGTGGCGCTTTGTTACGATGTGGCGCTTTGTTACGATGTGGCGCTTTGTTACGATGTGGCGCTTTGTTACGATGTGGCGCTTTGTTAGGAATTCATGCTTCGTTATGATGTCGTGCTTCGTTACGATGTGGCGCTTCGTTACGATGTGGCGCTTTGTTACGATGTGGCGCTTTGTTACGATGTGGCGCTTTGTTACGATGTGGCGCTTCGTTACGATGTGGCGCTTCGTTACGATGTGGCGCTTTGTTACGATGTGGCGCTTTGTTAGGAATTCGTGCTTCGTTACGATGTCGTGCTTCGTTACGATGTGGCGCTTCGTTACGATGTGGCGCTTTGTTACGATGTGGCGCTTTGTTAGGAATTCATGCTTCGTTATGATGTCGTGCTTCGTTACGATGTGGCGCTTCGTTACGATGTGGCGCTTTGTTACGATGTGGCGCTTCGTTACGATGTGGCGCTTTGTTAGGATTTCGTGCTTCATTACGATGTGGCGCTTTGTTACGATGTGGCGCTTTGTTACGATGTGGCGCTTTGTTACGATTTCGTGCTTCATTACGATGTGGCGCTTTGTTACGATGTGGCGCTTCGTTACGATGTTGCGCTTCGTTACGATGTTGCGCTTCGTTACGATGTGGCGCTTTGTTACGATGTGGCGCTTTGTCACGATGTCACGTTTCGTTACGATGTGGCGCTTTGTTACGATGTGGCGCTTTGTTACGATGTGGCGCTTTGTTACGATGTGGCGCTTTGTTACGATGTGGCGCTTTGTTAGGAATTCATGCTTCGTTATGATGTCGTGCTTCGTTACGATGTGGCGCTTCGTTACGATGTGGCGCTTTGTTACGATGTGGCGCTTTGTTACGATGTGGCGCTTTGTTACGATGTGGCGCTTCGTTACGATGTGGCGCTTCGTTACGATGTGGCGCTTTGTTACGATGTGGCGCTTTGTTAGGAATTCGTGCTTCGTTACGATGTCGTGCTTCGTTACGATGTGGCGCTTCGTTACGATGTGGCGCTTCGTTACGATGTCCCAGTGCCACGATCTGCCTGACTGTTGTTTAACTACATCCCGCTTTGAGTAAAGCTGCTGCAGCTTTTACACGCCGCCTCGAAAAGGAGGGAGACACAGACTCTCATTCATGCGTGTAGAGATGGGAACACATGGACTATGGTTGGATTTTTGGTCAAGATTCTTAAAGACTGTTACAGTTTATGGGAAATGAAGCTTATGCGCAAATTCAACAAGGAAGACTCAACAGCTGTTTAAATCACCGCTCATCACCAGCAGCTGTTTCCACTCATCAATCACAGTCCAGCCATTCAGCTTCTCCACATCAACCAATCATCGCTCAAAGATTCCTTCATAAGCACCACGGCCCATCACTCCGAGTTTCCCAGCCGTGCTGCAACCTCGTCGCTTAAGGGAAACTGAATGTCTGACTCTGATTCTACTGCCGGGCCCTTGCCCCCCTCCAGCGGGACACGGGTCCCACCGTTCTGCGCACTTCCCGGAAAAGTGCCCGCATCGCTGCTCGCGCAGCTCACGTCTCCCCGCGCTCGGCCCTTCTGTCCATGGGGATTCCTCCCGGAACCGGTCTCGGTCTTACTCAACTGGCTCAACTCACCGCGTCTTGCCGTCCGGTGATTCATCTCCGTCTCCGCCTGCTTCGCCGCCTCCTTTCGTTATCCAGGGAGGGAAACGGTCCAGGAAGTCTTCTGTTCCCCCCGCCAAACGCCGCCGGGGTCGTCCTCCATCCGTGGCTCCGGCCCATGTCTCGTCTTCGCCTTGGCCTGTTTTCGCTGCTGCTCCGGGCTCCATGACTGCCGCCGCTGCCGTGCGGGGCTCCACATCTGCGGGCTCCGCGTCTGCCGCGCTGGGCTCCAGAACTGCAGGCGCAGCGCTTGCCGCTGCCACGCCGGGCTCAACTACCGCCGCCTCCACGTCTGCCGCGCGGCGTTGGACTCCCGGTCTGTCTCAGCTCCTCCGGTTCCGTCCGTGTTCTCCGGGGATTCCTCGTCTTTTGCCGCGACCCCACCCATGTCCGCGGAAGACCGTCGTCTGATGTCTGCCTCCATGGACGCTCTTCGCCACTCCGTCTCCGGGCTGTCGGCCCATCTCCTGCTCAACGCCGCTCGTCCTGCCGTCTCCACTCAGCCTGCGCTCGGTGCGCTCCACGCTTCTCTCGCCGCGGTGACTCAGCCGGATCCCCCACTCTTCGCCCTCGCCAGCGCCCGTCCTGGGCCGTCTCTGGGTAGGCCGTATTCTCCGTTGCACGCTAATGTCTCGTCAAGGCTGCGTTCGAAAATCTTGCGGGGCGATTACGTGAACCTGGTCTTGCCCATTCTCCCCTCTCCGAGGTCGAGGACCAGATCGCGTCCTCGTGTATCCGGATCGCCACCCGAGTTTGACTATTACCTATGTCTGATCAGGGATCTGAATTTAAAATGCAGTCGGTCGCGTTCTACCAATATCACAAGGCTTTCGCAGCCAAATCAGCGTCGCTAATCACTCATGCTAACGTGCATCTGGACTGGTCCGTTCTCGATACAGAGTTGTTGCTCACGCTCACTCGGGCTGTCTCAGTTCGCTGTGCGGTTCAGTCAGTCCGATCGTTTCTTTCACCGCTCGCAGCGCGTGCACCAGCCACACGCTCTCAAGGGCCTCTCATCCCCACTAGGGGGTCGCTCTACTACGCTACGGTGGACCAAAAGAGAATAAAGAACACAAGGCTTTCGCGGCCAAATCAGTGTCGCTACTCGCTCAAGCTAACGTGCGTCTGGACTGGGCCGTCCTTGATACAGAATAGGTCGCGTTCACGTTATAGAATTCTATTTCAGTTGGAGGGCAGGTGTCAATACAACTCTATGGGAGAGAAACAGTTTCGAACAATTTCCAAAAAGATGTCCAAATGTTTTCTCTGATCGTCATGTGATAGTATTGGATTCACAAAACTGACTTGTGGATTTTATGGCTGAAGGTCTTTCTACTGGCCAACATCAAGCGCATGTTTTTGAATATTGTCTCCACTTCCGGACGCGTGTGAAGAAATAATTAGACACATGTGCTGGAGGATATGACTTTGAACTTTGACAGCTGTTTCACGTGAATTGGCTCCGGAATTACAGAGAAGTTAGCATGATCTAAGATTAGACATCTGCATTTTGAGCGTCACTATGGTTACAGTTTGAATTTTCAGTTTTCTCCACCCCAATGTTATACTATAGGATCTTCGGAATGTTGTGATGTCACGTGAACGCTACTCATTGCTGCTCACGTAGGCTGTATCTGTTCGCTGTGCGGTTCCGTCGGTAATTCCGCCCTCTTTGCCCATCCATTTCTTTCACTGCTCGCAGCCCGCGCAACAGCTGCACGTTCTCAAGGGCCCCTCATCCCCATTAGATCGCCGTGGCAGATAATAAATAAATAAATAAAAATCGAGATATTAAGCAACAACTTCAACGAGGCGGTTTTGCACCATGGTAATTGCCGCTTTCTCATTTGTAGTTCCTGCAAGGATGCCCATCCGAAGTCGTCTGCCCCGTCGCATGCGCCCTGCCGGCTCGAGTCGCGTTGGTTTCAAGCGCTGATTTCTCGTCACCTATCTACCCCAATCAACGTCTCTGCACCGGCTTTCAAACCTCGTTTCCACCCGGATCCCGGTTTTGTTCATTCTTGCTCACGGGCCTTTCCCAGGGTTTTCACGTGGGCGTTTCGTTTGTTGCCCGCGTCTTTCGTTTCTAAGAACTCGCAATCGCATTGAGGGAACCGGCGGTCGTTTCTCAATTACTTCAGAGGGAGGTTCTAAGGGGTGCATGATCGGCCCGTTCAAGTCTTCCCCATTTTCGCCGGTCCGCACTAGTCCCTGGGTGTGGCCACTCGCAAGTATTCTGGCAAGAAGCGTTTGATACTGGACCATTCTGCCCCCCACTCGGGTCCAGCTCAATAGCATCATACCCGCCCCTTTTTCACCCACTACGCTACGGTGGACCACGCTATCGCGCAGATAAAGCAGCCGGGTCGTGGCGCTAGGCTCGCAAGGCCGACGTCGCAGACGCTTTAAAAATCGTCCCCATTCATCCGTTTCTGTGGCACCTTTGCAGTGGGAGTCTAGATTTTATTTCGCGGTTCGGCTGACGTTCAGTTGTAGGAGCAGCCCGTTGCTTGTTAACATGATTTCGGAGGCGCTGTGCTGGATCCTACTCAATACGTCGGGGTTTAGTCCGTACTCCACTCGCTCGTGCCCGGCCCTCGCCCGGCACGTCCTCGTCTAAACTCAAGCTCCTCTTCGGCCTTCTGGGCGTGCCCCTGTCGGCCAAAGACAGTCGTTCCAGCCACGGAGCTGGATTTTTTGGGGATCAAACTGGACTATGTCGCCATGGTCGCTTCTCTTCCGCCCGATACGCTGGCCGCATTTCCGACGTGATTCAGAAAGCAGCTTCCACCTGCGATATCACAAAGCAGCAGCTCCTGTCCCGGCTGGGCCTCCTCATTTTGCCATGCATATCGTTCCCCAGGGGCGTTCTTTCATCTCGCGGCTGCTCGTCGCAGCTCACTCCGTTACATCGCTGTTCGACTCGGTCTTCCTGAACGAAGGGCGTCGCTCCGACCTGCGTTTCTGGTCCTGCTGCTAAACGACGCACAGGTGTCGTTCTCCTACGATGACGTCGTACGTTCCGCGGACGCTTTCTAGCTGAGAAATGGCCTCCTTCCTTCTCCGATTCGAGTTTTCATCCGAATTCTTCAATCGTTCCTCAAGAGATCCAAAGGCAAGGCGCCTGTAACAGTCATTGCCACACAGGGGGGGCTTTCTGCCTTTTCTAACCATGCGAAATTTGCTCAAACGTTGAAGCTCGGTCCGCCCAGTCAAGCGCTGTTTCTAACCCCTGAAGGTTAACTATGACGGCATCCAGGTTTCAAAATACCTTCGGTCGGCGCTCTTATCTGGGATCTATCCCCACACAACTATTCAGCACACTCATTCAGAATCGGCGCCGCTACATCGCTGCCGCTCAAGGTCTCCCGCAGCAACACTCCAACAGCTGGGGCGCTGGTCTTCCTCGGCTACATCTCTTACATCCGCCCTGAGTCGAACTCCTTCCTTTCAGTTCAACGTTCCCTTCATAACTATAAGTTTCGTGCAAATAACTGGTGGTGGTCTAGACCCATCTCGCTCGGCTCTCATTCTCGTCAGATACACAAACATAGGCTCGCCGCCGGAGGCTTCTCCTCCCCGTCTGCCGCTCTCTAGAGGGCCTCTGCTCTGTTCTGCTACCCTCGCCGGAGTGTTCCCGTTCTGCGCTGCTCGGCTCCCCTCGTCGGAGGGTTTCCGTTTCTGCTCCCCTCGTCGGAGGGTTTCTGTTTCTGCTCCCCTCGTCAGAGGGTTTCCGTTTCTGCTCCCCTCGTCGGAGGGTTTCTGTTTCTGCTACCCTCGTCGGAGGGTTCCCGCTCTGCGCTGCTCGGCTACCCTCGTCGGAGGGTTTCTGCCTGCTGCCCTCGCCGGAGGGTTTCTGCCTGCTGCCCTCGCCAGAGGGTTTCTGCCTGCTGCCCTCGCCAGAGGGTTTCTGCCTGCTGCCCTCGCCGGAGGGTTTCTGCCTGCTGCCCTCGCCGGAGGGTTTCCGTTTCTGCCTGCTGCCCTCGCCGGAGGGTTTCCGTTTCTGCCTGCTGCCCTTGCCGGAGGGTTTCCGTTTCTGCCTGCTGCCCTCGCCGGAGGGATTTTAAGCTTCACCCGCATCGTCATTTCTACAGCTCAAAGGCTGTCATTATCTCAGCGGTTTTGTCTCGGCCTGCGCGCTCATTTTAAGCGCAGTCACTCGCCCTGTCAAACGTGGTAAGCTCAGCTCCATCAAAAACACGAGCAATCGTCATCACGTCATTGTCTCGGCTCAGACCCCGGGTAATTTTTGGGGGAAGATCCTGGCTATCGTTCTACGCCGTGCGGATTTATCGTTCATCCAATCTTCCGCCGGGGTCTGAGCCCCAAACTATGTTTTGCATTCATTCAATAAAACGTCTAAAACGCTTTTCTGTCTGTGTGAGTCTATCAGGTTGAAATGAAGCTTATGCGCAAATTCAACAAGGAAGACTCAACAGCTGTTTAAACCACCGCTCATCACCAGCAGCTGCTTCCACTCATCAATCACAGTCCAGCCATTCAGCTTCTCCACATCAGCCAAAGACTCCTTCATAAGCACCATGGCCCATCACTCTGAGTTTCCCAGCCGTGCTGCAACCCTCCTCCACCCCGATTCTCCACCTGGGCTCTCTCGGCGCTGCTCGAACGTCTGGTCACCCTGGGTCTTCCACCACCAGTGTCCAGGCTCCGGGGGAAGATCCTGGCTATCGTTCTACGCCGTGCGGATTTATCGTTCATCCAATCTTCCGCCGGGGTCTGAGCCCCAAACTATGTTTTGCATTCATTCAATAAAACGTCTAAAACGCTTTTCTGTCTGTGTGAGTCTTATCAGGTTGAAATATGTAGGCTACCAATTCTTTCACAAAGAGCCGCATTGTATTAAATATATATAAAGACACAAGTCGGTTTTGGGACATTATGAGATAATAACAGATTGTTAAAGTGTAGTCTCCAAGCTTTCCAATGATGTGTAACACATGGAAATCTGATCATATTTGGAGGCGTAGCGGTGATTTGAAGTTAACAATTCCCAAAAAACCAAAGGGGATTAAACGGCCTCTGAAGTTTTGGGCCATTCTCACCTCTCTGCTGTTGGGACAATAGGGCTCATTTACATCTCATTTGGATAAGCCACACCCCCTGTCAAACTCCCCCTCAAAGCAGTAAAGCACATAGAGGGAGCACAAAGGTTATTGCTTCCACAACAAACCATTGTTTCCCAGTTTCATTATGTGTATGTTTTATTTTTGGTTTCATTTATTGATCTCACCTCACAGCAGAAGGTTGTTATTGTTCTCTTACATTTTTTTATATCAATTGATAAACTGTCACTGGCTTGAGAATGTGTTGTTTATATTCATAATATAAATACTTTAAGTGAGGTACAACTTTACTTTAAGCCATAGAAAATGCCAATTGAGTGAATATGAATCAATATTTCAGTAATAAAGGATCAATACCTAATATTTACTACATCACATTTGCTGCATGAGGTTTGTACTGTCGCCTGAATGGAGGTTGATTTTTATTCCTTCAAGTTTTTATTATTCAATGCTTTAACCTTACTGTTTTTTTACACTCAACACCGTCTGTTCTTAAACATTGTTTTCCTCTAAATCTGTGTCGTTTGCACTTCATGAAAAAAAAAGAAAAAGTTTTCTGTTTTGGCAAGCATTGTGAGTGGTCATTGTCCACTTTAAAAAAAAATATATATATATATATATATATTGTGGAATTATTTATATACATATTTGTCATATTAGGCTTTAGTGATTATATATAAAACTGTGTTGATCTGTAAACTGTGCTTTGAGATTTATTTGAATTTGGTGGACATTTTGTTTCTGCTTGTTGTATGTACGGTTGATCCACTGGGGGGCAGTGTGTTGAAACAAGGAGTCAGATTGCGCAGAAGAAGTGACGATAAGACATTGAGAGTTGATTGGTTAGGGAAGACACACCCACCTCCTATATCTGGCGTTGCTCGAGGAGCGACGCTCCCCTTCTCTCTCTCCTCCCCCTGGGATCTGCCTGTGTATATATTATATATATATATATATATATAATATATACACAGTGTGGTAACGCAAATGACCCTGGAGAAGCTGGTAGTACAAACATTCAAACGAGAACATAAAATGTAATGAATTAATTCATACATACACATAAATATTTTGGCATTTACTCAAAAATCAAACATAAATAAATCCAAAAATCATGCCAAAATAATGCACAACAGATTTTCCTCCTGATAAAGGTCTAGTAGGATGTTCTGAGATGAGTCGGCGTTGCTTCTTCTGTGTGGGTAGTGGTGGGTGAATGTAACAAAGTCTCTAAAACTAAATTCAGGTGGTTGGTTGATAAAGTGACATTGCAGAGCTGCTCCTCTGCAGTCCCGTGCAGTGGGTGAACTCTCCTCCTCCACAAAGTCCTAACCACTTTTAGAATGGCCTGATGTTTCCATACAGATAGGTCTGTCTGTGGATGTTTAGTCCAGGTGGGGCCAGGACAGGAAGACCGTCCATACGGGGCAGAAGAAGAAAAAAAGATCTTCAGTTAAATGTTTCATTGAAGCAAATCAGAAAACTACACTGAAGTCGGTAAAGTGAAAGTACCTCAGCGATCTCTGCCAAAGTGTTGACTCCTGTCTTCATGTAGGCTTGATCAGTCAAAGCCACAGTCAGGGGAAAACAGTGAGGCCAGCAATAAGGAAGTTGATTTCAATTTTATCGTGAAGCTTGTGTCCAACACGCCAGGCAAGGAACCAGAGCATGAAGTTATTCTTGTTCGGCCCACTGCAGTTGTCACAATGAAGATCCACCTCGGTTTCTCCAACTCCAAAGTTGCTGAAGAAATGATGCATGTAGCTGATGACTTCATTGCTTCCTTTAGTAGATGACATGCCTTCATCAAGCAGGTAATTCACCTGTTTCTGCAGCCCTTCACAGGAAACACCAAAGAGGCCACATGTCCGTGGGGTCAGGAAGTACATTGGTCCTGGCTGGAGAGGGTTTGAGGGAAAGTGTAACTGTAGGAGACAGAGGTAGAGAGGGAACTTGGATTAGATTAAATGAAATGTGTGTCTTTTCATAACTGTCTAACAAAGATAAAATTACTATATTGATGCTATTCTGCATTATTTCACGCTGTTGATAACAAGAAATATGCAATAGGGTTATTTATTGACCTGAGTAAAGCGTTTGATACAATAAACTATGATATATTAATTAATAAACTAGAACATTATGGAATGAGGGGGGTAGCTCTACAGTGGGTTACCAGTTACTTAAAAAATAGAAAACAATGTGTGAAAATCGGTGACTATCAGTCGAGTTGTCGACAAATTGTCTGTGGTTTACCTCAAGGTTCTATTCTGTGCCCAAAATTGTTTAATATGTATATTAACGACATTTGTAAAACGTCTCAAGTACTTAAATGTATCTTGTTTGCTGACAATACAAATATTTTTGCATCAGGAGACGACTTACAGCAACTGTGTCGGATTGTTAACTTGGAAGTGCGCGCTGTGTTGTGTTGCTGTGTCGGCGTTAGCTGTGTTAGCGATAAGCTCTGAAAAAGTGAATACTTTTTTTCTTTTTTTTCTACTGGTTTTGCAAAAAATGCCAAAAAAGCCGCCGGTAGAGACGGCGACTGCAAACTGGATGATTTCCTGATAGTATGAAAGTAGCAAAAGTGATTCCTCTGTTTAAGGCAGGAGATAAACATCTCTTTACAAACTACAGGCCTGTTTCCCTTTTACCGCAATTCTCAAAAATCTTAGAAAAGGTTTTTTAACTCTAGACTCGACAGCTTTATTGAAAAGTGTAATTTACTCTCTAACGACATTTGTAAAACGTCTCAAGTACTTAAATTTATCTTGTTTGCAGACGATACAAATATTTTTGCATCAGGAGACGACTTACAGCAGCTGTGTCGGATTGTTAACTTGGAACTCAAAAGTGTCAACAAGTGGTTCAAACAAATAAAATATCTCTAAATCTGAGTAAAAGCAAAATGATGATATTTGGCAACTGTAACTCCAATGCTCAGGAAGCAATTCAGATAGAGGGTGTTGTTATCGAGCGAGTGCATGAAATCAAATTTCTCGGTGTGATTATTGATGACAGAATTACTTGGAAATCTCATATTAAATATATATCTACGAATTTCTAGAAGCATTTCAGTAATTGCAAAAGCAAAGCACATTTTAAACATCAAAGCTCTACATACCTTATACTGTTATCTGATTTTGCCCTACTTATATTATTGTACTGTGGTTTGGGGTAGTACTTATAAAAACACAGTGAAACCAATAGTATTGTTGCAAAAAAGAGCCATCCGAGTAATTCATAAAGTTGGGTTTTTGGACCACACAAACTCATTATTCTTAAAATCAAAGATCATGAAGTTTTGTGACATTGTTGAGTTCCAAACTGTACAGATGTTATTCAAAGCAAGGTACAAACTGTTACCAAACCAAATACAAAGAAGGTTCCAAGAACGTACTGGTCGTTATGAATTAAGTGATGAATTAAACTTTAGGATTCAGAAACATAGTACAACCTTGAAAAGTTTTAGCCCGACAGATAATGGTGTACAATTGTGGAACAAAATGGAGATGGAGTTGAAACGATGTCTAAACATCAACCTGTTGAAATATAAATACAAAAAAAAGACTTTTGAAAAATATAGAGAAGAAGAAACGCATTGCCACAAGGGGGAGTAGTAGGATCAAATTACAGTTGTATTATATTAACTAAGACGGAGTGTTGTTGCTCTGAACGGTTGTCATTCTATCGCTCTAAATTATAAATTGAGAATTGGAATAAGCGAGTTATGGATCTGTTGAGAGGACCCTCCCAACGGGCTCATAACCCTTGTCTTTTAACGCACCACTAAGCATAGGAACATCATCTACAGTTTCAGCCAGTTAGGGCAGCTGGGTGGGGGTTTGTTGATGGGGAGCTACTGCCCTCTTCAATGGACCTGCTCTACAACCTGGCTTTTTAACGCACTACAGTATGCAGGGCTTACATAATCCTATTAAAAAATAAATAAATAAAAAATAAATAACATAAAAAAATAAAAAATACAACAACAAAAAAATACAAAAAAAAAGGAAATAAAGAAAAAGGAATGATGGAAATGACAACTGAGAAGTTGCAAGATCACGGATAATATGTATATTAATGTGCCTTTTAAACACAGAATTAGTGCCTTATTGAACTTATTGAAATTGTTAACTATGTTTGGCAGTGGTAGCCATCTGTAAAAAAAAATAAATAATAAAAAACACACAAAAAATAACAAAAACAAAAACATATATAATAATATTATTATTATTATTCACTTGCTTTCGTACATGAAATGAGACTGTTGTTGTAGTTGGGTTGTGTTTCCTTTCGTTTGTGTTGGGTCACGGAGGGGTACGCTGTGTGTCTTTGTGTCTTTGTACTTTGTAACATGTTCCCTGTGCTATATTGTGATTCGATTAATTGTTTTTATTTCAATGATGTCGGGGGTGGGCGCTTATAAGCTTTTGCTTCAGCCCACTCCTTTTGAGCAGAATTTTAACTGCTCAAATAAACTAATAAACTAAACTAAACTAAACTAAAACTAAAAATCTACGAATTTCTAGAAGCATTTCAGTAATAGCAAAAGCAAATCACATTTTAAACATCAAAGCTCTACATACCTTATACTGTTCTCTGATTTTGCCCCACTTATATTATTGTACTGTGGTTTGGGGTAGTACTTATAAAAACACAGTTAAACCAATAGTATTGTTGCAAAAAAGAGCTATCCGAGTAATTCATAAAGTTGGGTTTTTGGACCACACAAACTCATTATTTTTAAATTCAAAGATCATGAAGTTTTGTGACATTGTTGAGTTCCAAACTGTACAGATGTTATTCAAAGCAAGGTATAAACTGTTACCAAGTCAAATACAAAGAAGGTTCCAAGAACGTACTGGTTGTTATGAATTACGTGATGAATTAAACTTTAGGATTCAGAAACATAGCACAACTTTGAAAAGTTTTAGTCCAACAGTTAATGGTGTACAATTGTGGAATAAACTGGAGATGGAGTTGAAACGATGTCCAAACATCAACCTGTTCAAATATAAATACAAACAAAAGACTTTTGAAATATACAGACAAGAAGAAATGTGTTGCCACTAGGGGGAGCAGTAGGATCAATTATGTGTATTGTTTCCTCTATATTCAAGGAAGAGTGTTGCTGCTTGGAACGGTTGTCATTCTATTGCTCAAATTCACAAATGGAGAATTAGGGTTGCCAGGTTATGAATCTGTTGAAAGGAATCCTCCCAACGGGCTCGAAACCATGTCTGTTAATGCACCACTCAGCATACGAACATCATCTACAAAATCAGCTGTTAGGGCAGCTGTGTGGGGGTTTGTTGATGGGGAGCTACTGCCCTCTTCAACTGGCCCGCTCTACACTCTGAGTTATATGTGAAGTATGATGTAGCCCTGCACAGTGTGGTGCATTAAAAAGCCAATTAAATAAATATATAATAATAATAATGATAATGATAATAATAATGATAATAATAATGATGATGATAATTAAACCCAAATTAAAATTATACTGAGAATGGTAATGACATCTGGGATGTAGCAAGATCTCGGAGTATAATATCTATTAATGTATCTTTATAACATAAAGTAACTCGGTAATCACGGGTACAAATCTGAAGAAATATATTAAGGATCACATTTTTTTACTTGCTTTGTGCTAGACATCGTACATGAAACGAGATCGTTGTTGTAGTTGTGCTTTGTTTCAATTAATTATATAAACAGTTCATATATTTTTTTGTAAGTTTGTAAGTTGGTCTGTGCTAATGTAGCTGCTTGAAATGTTTCAAATTCTCTTTGGATGAGGTCTTTTCGATGTTTTGTTCCGTCGGTACCATTGTGTAAAATGTACTTTTTTTTATTTATTGCACTTGGGGGTGGGCGCTCATAAGCTTTTTGCTTCAGCCCACTCCTTTTGAGCAGAATGTATACTGCTCAAATAAACAAAATAAATAAATAAACACAATGCTTTGTGTGTTCTTTGAAGAAGCCGAGATGGTCAAGTGCCACAAAATTTTCTGTCAATGCCAGAGTGAACACTTTACAGAACGTACTACAAACTTTAATGTACAGCTTTATGTGCAGACTGACTCACAAATAAACAATGGAGTGCGACGGGTTATCAGTCTGACTGGTGGAGACATTGGCATGAATGTCTTTTTAAAATGCCATCTTAATTGTTTGTGAAGTCTTTTTACTTTATTTTGAATGGACTACGAGGAGTCTGGAATAAAGTTCAACTGAATTGAATGGCCAAAAAAATCTAAAATGATGTCAGGGTATGTAAACTTCTGAGCACAACTGTATATACAGTATATATACGATTTTTTTTTTTCAGGCACACACAAAATCAGATTTTTGCCTACACCACTGATAATGGGTGCGGGATTTTAGTACAAATTGAATGTCCAATCTTTGAAATGGTCTCATTACTTAACACTTTCAAAACACATTAGAATTTTAAGAGCTGGGTGTGGCTTCTGATATACGTTTCCTACCCCAGGTCTAGTCCAGGGGTTCTCAAATGGGGTTGGTGCCCCACACGTTAGTATAATCAGTGCTTTAACTGAACTTAGGCAATGTTGTATTTTTGTATGAAATAAGATGAGAAAACCTTTGTTCCATGGTGGGATTATAGCACGGACCATATTTAATTGGGCCACAGCTTTTCCAGATGAGAACAACTGATCTAGTGTTCGGTCTGTGAAACAAATGCAGTGAATGTGTCGAATAACCAGACGGCTTTGCTCTCATGACCCGTTTATTCCTTCACTTTTACACATACAGGATATAGAGCTTTTTCACAGGGATAAAAAGAACGCCCCGTCTTGCTATCATCTTAGGGTTCTCCTTAGTTTGGGACTTCACCACACTCGCAGCCGAAGCGCACCTTGTAGTCTAAGCAGTCCTGCTGGCCCGGCACATTCTTGCACACGAACCCGTCAAACGCACTGAAACTGTAAATAAAACAAAGTAATGTACAATGTAATGGGTGATTATTAGGGTGGTTCTCAAAATTGAAATTTAGAAAAATTAAGCTCCAGCCCTTAGCATTCATTGCAGTAGTACAGAAAACTGTCCGGTTGATTTTTTTTTATTATTATGTTTTACCCCAAATGGCAAACGTTAAGGTCAATGAGGCAGGGCTAGATGTTGTTGGAATTTTAAAAGAAAATATGATTTTGTGACTATTCCAACACAATTCAGGGGTTGAAACTTAAAAAATAAACATTTGAAAACGTAAGCATAATTAAGGACCACCCAAGTCATTATGGAGGTGTTCAGAGTATTTTGTTCCAACGCAACTCACGCGATAAAGGTCTGCCCAGTGGCTGTAGCCGGGATGTTCCCGTTCACTGTGACCGCCTCGATGGAAATTGGGTTCTGGCAGATTTGGCCGGGATACTCCTGATGCAGGCTGCTCAGAAGCTCCCAGTCTCCTGTCCCACTGGGGTCATCGCGGTCAAACCAGTCAGTCCAGCACACTGTACGAGGCAACACACACAGGAGGTAAGTCAAGGCCAGGAAGAGCACGTTTGAAATGGGTGTAACAAGCATAATCTTTAAGACAATATTCCCACGGTGACTATGCAAAGTGCCACGACTCCCATTTACCTATTTGTCGTGGAACACATATTACTGAAGGGACAACAGAACGGCGATGAAAGGTTTTGTGAACTGCGAGGAAAACAATGCTGCCTTTTGGTAGCCTGGCTATCGCCAGACTAAAATCAAAAGTGATATTTAGTCTGGGGACCACCTATTCATTTCCTTGTAGGATAGGTGTGGTTTACGATTGTCCATAGCCGTTTATTTCGGGCTACGAATATCATATGTGTTGGCACTAAGCCATAACCAGTGATGTACCCGCTGTAAACTTTTGAGCTAAACTATTTAGAACACGGTCTAAAGCTTGATCGAAAGATGGCGTCGCATCTGCTGCTGTCATGTTGGATCAGTAAATAAACTTTCTTTTTTTTAATCCATAAACAAACTACAAGCTTCCGTATGTCTTGCCGTCCCTCCTCGTTCTATGATTGGTCCCCAAATCCAAGCAAAGATTTCGACCATGGTCCCCAGACTGCTGTGAAGTTCAAAATGATTCGAGCACACACTGGTGTTAGCGAGGCTAGCCTTTTGGTGGGGTTTATGGAATTATTCAGAGGTGATAAGGCATATACTAGAGGAAGGAAGCAGTTAAAAGCAATGAAGGTAAGCTACATGCTAATGTTATGCTAATGTCAGCTAAAGTTGTGTCAACAGCAGCTAAATGCTATCATTGGCAAAGTCACCTATCTGTGAAATATTAATGATATGACCTGGCTGTTTTAGTGAGGGCGGTCCTCTCTCGTCTGGACAATCAGAGGCCAGCAGTATCAGTTCAGCGTTTTGGGGCTGGGCTCGGTCCCAGAGCTTGTACCTAGCTGAACCCGTTTAACTCTGGTCTGACCGGTGGAGACACTCAACTACACGGTTAGACCTGGCACTGGGCTGGGTAAAAACTGCCAGTGGAAAAGGGCTATAATACCGCAAATACTGGTTTGTAAACTAGAGATTAAGAGTAAACTAGAAACTTGCAATGGCTGAAGCCATTGCGATTGACTGCGGAACAGATCTAATGTGGAATTTAGCTGAAAAATCCTTGAAATCCTTGAAAAGGCTTTGAAACTGTTAAAATACTTGATCGATATTTGAAACTCCTGAAGTCCTTGAAACTGTTGAAACCTTGAAACTGTTGAAGTCCTTGAAACTGTTGAAATCCTTGAAACTGTTGAAGTCCTTGAAACTGTTAAATCCTTGAAACTGTTGAAGTCCTTGAAACTGTTGCATTATACTGGTTTACATGTAAAAATCCCTATTAAGTTGCATTATACTGGTTTACATGTAAAAAACCCTATTAAGTTGCATTATACTGGTTTACATGTAAAAAACCCTATTAAGTTGCATTATACTGGTTTACATGTAAAAACCCCTATTAAGTTGCATTATACTGGTTTACATGTAAAAAACCCTATTAAGTTGCATTATACTGGTTTACATGTAAAGAACCCTATTAAGTTGCATTATACTGGTTTACATGTAAAAATCCCTATTAAGTTGCATTATACTGGTTTACATGTAAAAAACCCTATTAAGTTGCATTATACTGGTTTACATGTAAAAAACCCTATTAAGTTGCATTATACTGGTTTACATGTAAAAACCCCTATTAAGTTGCATTATACTGGTTTACATGTAAAAAACCCTATTAAGTTGCATTATACTGGTTTACATGTAAAGAACCCTATTAAGTTGCATTATACTGGTTTACATGTAAAAATCCCTATTAAGTTGCATTATACTGGTTTACATGTAAAAAACCCTATTAAGTTGCATTATACTGGTTTACATGGAAAAATCCCTATTAAGTTGCATTATACTGGTTTACATGTAAAAACCCCTATTAAGTTGCATTATACTGGTTTACATGTAAAAAACCCTATTAAGTTGCATTATACTGGTTTACATGTAAAAACCCCTATTAAGTTGCATTATACTGGTTTACATGTAAAAACCCCTATTAAGTTGCATTATACTGGTTTACATGTAAAAAACCCTATTAAGTTGCATTATACTGGTTTACATGTAAAAAACCCCATTAAGTTGCATTATACTGGTTTACATGTAAAAAACCCTATTAAGTTGCATTATACTGGTTTACATGTAAAAAACCCTATTAAGTTGCATTATACTGGTTTACATGTAAAAACCCCTATTAAGTTGCATTATACTGGTTTACATGTAAAAAACCCCATTAAGTTGCATTATACTGGTTTACATGTAAAAAACCCTATTAAGTTGCATTATACTGGTTTACATGTAAAAAACCCTATTAAGTTGCATTATACTGGTTTACATGTAAAAAATCCTATTAAGTTGCATTATACTGGTTTACATGTAAAAAACCCTATTAAGTTGCATTATACTGGTTTACATGGAAAACCCCCTATTAAGTTGCATTATACTGGTTTACATGTAAAAAACCCTATTAAGTTACATTATACTGGTTTACATGTAAAAAACCCCATTAAGTTGCATTATACTGGTTTACATGTAAAAAACCCTATTAAGTTGCATTATACTGGTTTACATGTAAAAAACCCTATTAAGTTGCATTATACTGGTTTACATGTAAAAAACCCTATTAAGTTGCATGATTACACTGAAGTCCTTGAAACTGTTGAAACCTTGAAACTGTTGAATCCTTGAAACTGCTGAAGTCCTTGAAACTGTTGAAACATTGAAACTGTTGAATCCTTGAAACTGCTGAAATCCTTGAAACTGTTGAATCATTGAAACCGTTGAAGTCCTTGAAACTGTTGAAACCTTGAAACTGTTGAAACCTTGAAACTGCTGAAATCCTTGAAACCTTGAAACTGTTGAAGTCCTTGAAACTGTTGAAACCTTGAAACTGCTGAAATCCTTGAAACCTTGAAACTGTTGAAGTCCTTGAAACTGTTGAAATGTCTGAAAGACCTGAAGTCCTATTAAAATGCATGGGCCTATTAAAATGCATGGCAGAATTCTCAATGCAAAGTAATGGGAGAATTCCCAAGCCCGTAGAAAAAAAACTGGAAAACTGCAGAACTCAAATTTTTTCTGAAAACTGACAAGTTGTGGAAGCTGAACATGTACAAACTGCAGAAATTGTTGAAAATGTTGAAAAAAATGCTGAAAACTATGAATTTGTTGAAGCCCCATTATAAGTCAATGGGAAAAATCGGTTGAATATCGGCCAATTGCGGCTAAACCGGAAATCGCTGAATTCCCAAAAGTAATAGCAGAATTCTTGCCAACATGCTGAACGTTTTGATGTATAACTTGTGGAAATCGCTGAAAATGTGAAAGATGTGAAAGCTGTTGAAAATCAGGAAAAAAATACTATAATAATAACTAGAAACCGTTGCAATGGCTGAAGCCATTGCGATTGACTGCGGAATAGATCTAATGTGGAATTTAGCTGAAAAATCCTTGAAATCCTTGAAAAGGCCTTGAAACTGTTAAAATACTTGAAACATCTTTTAAACTCCTGAAGTATTTGAAGCTCCTGATATCATTGAAACTGTTGAAACCTTGAAACTCCTAAAATCCCTAACACTCCTGAAATCCTTGAAACTCTTGAATCCTTGAAACTCCTAAATCCTTGAAACTCTTGAATCCTTGAAACTTCTGAAATCCTTGAAACTCTTGAAACCTTGAAACTCCTAAAATCCTTGAAACTCTTGAATCCTTGAAACTCCTGAAATCCTTGAAACTCTTGAATCCTTGAAACTCCTGAAATCCTTGAAACTCCTGAAATCCTTGAAACTCTTGAATCCTTGAAACTCCTGAAATCCTTGAAACTCCTGAAATCCTTGAAACTCTTGAATCCTTGAAACTCCTGAAATCCTTGAAACTCCTGAAATCCTTGAAACAGTTGAAACCTTGAAACTGTTGAAGTCCTTGAAACAGTTGAAACCTTGAAACTGTTGAAACCTTGAAACTGTTGAAGTCCTTGAAACTGTTGAATCCTTGAAACTGTTGAAGTCCTTGAAACTGTTGAATCCTTGAAACTGTTGAATCCTTGAAACTGTTGAAACCTTGAAACTGTTGAAGTCCTTGAAACTGTTGAATCCTTGAAACTGTTGAAGTCCTTGAAACTGTTGAATCTTTGAAACTGTTGAAGTCCTTGAAACTGTTGAAACCTTGAAACTGTTGAATCCTTGAAACTGTTGAAACCTTGAAACTGTTGAAGTCCTTGAAACTGTTGAAGTCCTTGAAACTGTTGAATCCTTGAAACTGTTGAAGTCCTTGAAACTGTTGAATCCTTGAAACTGTTGAAGTCCTTGAAACTGTTGAATCCTTGAAACTGTTGAATCCTTGAAACTGTTGAAGTCCTTGAAACTGTTGAATCCTTGAAACTGTTGAATCCTTGAAACAGTTGAAACCTTGAAACTGTTGAAACTCACAAGTTGTGGAAGCTGAACATGTACAAACTGCAGAAATTGCAGAAAAAGTTGAAAAAATCGCTGAAAACCATGAATTTGCGGAAGCCCCATTATAAGTCAATGGGAAAAATCGGTTGAATATCGGCTGATTGCGGAAAAACCGGAAATCGCTGAATTCCCAAAAGTAATAGCAATAATCTCCCAAACATGCGGAACGTTTTGATGTATAACTTGTGGAAATCGCTGAAACTGTGAAAGCGTTGAAAGCTGTTGAAAATCAGGAAAAAAATACTATAATAATAACTAGAAACTTGCAATGGCTGAAGCCATTGCGATTGACTGCGGAACAGATCTAATGTGGAATTTAGCTGAAAAATGCTTGAAATCCTTGAAAAGGCCTTGAAACTGTTAAAATACTTGATAGATATTTGAAACTCCATAAGTCCTTGAAACTGTTGAAACATTGAAACTGTTGAAGTCCTTGAAACTGTTAAATCCTTGAAACTGCTGAAGTCCTTGAAACTGTTGAAACCTTGAAACTGTTGAAGTCCTTGAAACTGTTGAAATCCTTAAAACTGCTGAAGTCCTTGAAACTGTTGAAACCTTGAAACTGTTGAAGTCCTTGAAACTGTTGAAGTCCTTGAAACTGTTGAAACCTTGAAACTGTTGAAGTCCTTGAAACTGTTGAATCCTTGAAACTGTTGAAGTCCTTGAAACTGTTGAATCCTTGAAACTGTTGCATTATACTGGTTTACATGTAAAAACCCCTATTAAGTTGCATTATACTGGTTTACATGTACAAACCCCTATTAAGTTGCATTATACTGGTTTACATGTAAAAAACCCTATTAAGTTGCATTATACTGGTTTACATGGAAAAATCCCTATTAAGTTGCATTATACTGGTTTACATGTAAAAAACCCTATTAAGTTGCATTATACTGGTTTACATGTAAAAACCCCTATTAAGTTGCATTATACTGGTTTACATGTAAAAAACCCTATTAAGTTGCATTATACTGGTTTACATGTAAAAAACCCTATTAAGTTGCATTATACTGGTTTACATGTAAAAAACCCTATTAAGTTGCATTATACTGGTTTACATGTAAAAACCCCTATTAAGTTGCATTATACTGGTTTACATGTAAAAAACCCTATTAAGTTGCATTATACTGGTTTACATGTAAAAAACCCTATTAAGTTGCATTATACTGGTTTACATGTAAAAAACCCTATTAAGTTGCATTATACTGGTTTACATGGAAAAATCCCTATTAAGTTGCATTATACTGGTTTACATGTAAAAACCCCTATTAGGTTGCATTATACTGGTTTACATGTAAAAACCCCTATTAAGTTGCATTATACTGGTTTACATGTAAAAACCCCTATTAAGTTGCATGATTACACTGAAATCCTTGAAACTGTTGAAACCTTGAAACTGTTGAAACCTTGAAACTGTTGAAGTCCTTGAAACTGTTGAAGTCCTTGAAACTGTTGAAGTCCTTGAAACTGTTGAATCCTTGAAACTGTTGAAACCTTGAAACTGTTGAATCCTTGAAACTGTTGAAGTCCTTGAAACTGTTGAATCCTTGAAACTGTTGAAGTCCTTGAAACTGTTGAAGTCCTTGAAACTGTTGAATCCTTGAAACTGTTGAAACCTTGAAACTGTTGAATCCTTGAAACTGTTGAAGTCCTTGAAACTGTTGAATCCTTGAAACTGTTGAAGTCCTTGAAACTGTTGAAGTCCTTGAAACTGTTGAATCCTTGAAACTGTTGAAACCTTGAAACTGTTGAATCCTTGAAACTGTTGAAGTCCTTGAAACTGTTGAATCCTTGAAACTGTTGAAGTCCTTGAAACTGTTGAAGTCCTTGAAACTGTTGAAGTCCTTGAAACTGTTGAATCCTTGAAACTGTTGAAACCTTGAAACTGTTGAAACCTTGAAACTGTTGAATCCTTGAAACTGTTGAATCCTTGAAACTGTTGAAATGTATGAAAGACCTGAAGTCCTATTAAAATGCATGGGCCTATTAAAATGCATGGCAGAATTCTCAATGCAAATTAATGGCAGAATTCCCAAGCCCGTAGAAAAAAACTGGAAAACTGCAGAACTGTATTTTTTTCTGAAAACTGACAAGTTGTGGAAGCTGAACATGCACAAACTGCAGAAATTGTTGAAAATGTTGAAAAAAATGCTGAAAACTATGAATTTGTTGAAGCCCCATTATAAGTCAATGGGAAAAATCGACCGATTTTTGTCCGATTGCGGAAAAACCGGAAATCGCTGAAGTCCCAAAAGTAATAGCAATAATCTCTTGAACATGCTGAACATTTTGATGTATAACTTGTTGAAATTGTTGAAACTGTGAAAGCTGTGAAAGTTACCGAAAAACTGGAAAAAAATATAATAATAATAAAGAACATGAAAACCAATTATTGACTGCGGAAAGTTCCGCAGTCAATCAATAATAACTAGAAACCGTTGCAATGGCTGCGCCATTGCGATTGACTGCGGAATAGATCTAATGCAGAAGTTACCTGAAAAATCCTTGAAATCCTTGAAACTGTAAAAATACTTGAAACATCTTATAAACTCCTGAAGTATTTGAAGCTCCTGATATCCTTGAAACTGTTGAAACCTTGAAACTCTTAACATTGTAGAAACTCTTAACATTGTAGAAACTCTTAACATTGTGGAAACTCTTAACATTGTGGAAACTCTTAACATTGTGGAAACTCTTAACATTGTGGAAACTCTGAACATTGTGGAAAATCTGAACATTGTGGAAACTCTTAACATTGTAGAAACTGTAGAAATGTCTGAAAGACCTGAAGTCCCCTATTAAGTTGCATTATACTGGTTTACATGTAAAAAACCCTATTAAGTTGCATTATACTGGTTTACATGTAAAAAACCCTATTAGGTTGCATTATACTGGTTTATACTGGTTTACATGGAAAAAACCCTATTAGGTTCCATTATACTGGTTTATACTGGTTTACATGGAAAAAACCCTATTAGGTTCCATTATACTGGTTTACATGTAAAAACCCCTATTAGGTTCCATTATACTGGTTTATACTGGTTTACATGTAAAAAACCCTATTAGGTTCCATTATACTGGTTTATACTGGTTTACATGTAAAAATCCCTATGAAGTTGCATTATACTGGTTTACATGTAAAAATCCCTATTAAGTTGCATTATACTGGTTTATACTGGTTTACATGTAAACATCCCTATTAAGTTGCATTATACTGGTTTATACTGGTTTACATGTAAAAATCCCTATTAAGTTGCATTATACTGGTTTACATGTAAAAACCCCTATTAGGTTGCATTATACTGGTTTATACTGGTTTACATGTAAAAAACCCTATTAGGTTCCATTATACTGGTTTATACTGGTTTACATGGAAAAAACCCTATTAGGTTCCATTATACTGGTTTATACTGGTTTACATGTAAAAAACCCTATTAGGTTCCATTATACTGGTTTACATGTAAAAAACCCTATTAGGTTGCATTATACTGGTTTATACTGGTTTACATGGAAAAAACCCTATTAGGTTCCATTATACTGGTTTATACTGGTTTACATGGAAAAAAACCCTATTAGGTTCCATTATATACTGGTTTACATGTAAAAAACCCTATTAGGTTGCATTATACTGGTTTATACTGGTTTACATGGAAAAAAAACCCTATTAGGTTCCATTATACTGGTTTATACTGGTTTACATGGAAAAAAAACCTATTAGGTTCCATTATACTGGTTTATACTGGTTTACATGGAAAAAACCCTATTAGGTTCCATTATACTGGTTTATACTGGTTTACATGTAAAAAACCCTATTAGGTTCCATTATACGGGTTTACATGTAAAAAACCCTATTAGGTTGCATTATACTGGTTTATACTGGTTTACATGGAAAAACCCCTATTAGGTTCCATTATACTGGTTTATACTGGTTTACATGTAAAAAACCCTATTAGGTTCCATCATACTGGTTTACATGTAAAAACCCCTATTAGGTTGCATTATACTGGTTTATACTGGTTTACATGGAAAAAACCCTATTAGGTTCCATTATACTGGTTTATACTGGTTTACATGGAAAAAACCCTATTAGGTTGCATTATACTGGTTTATACTGGTTTACATGGAAAAAAACCCTATTAGGTTCCATTATACTGGTTTATACTGGTTTACATGGAAAAAACCCTATTAGGTTCCATTATACTGGTTTATACTGGTTTACATGGAAAAAACCCTATTAGGTTCCATTATACTGGTTTATACTGGTTTACATGGAAAAAACCCTATTAGGTTCCATTATACTGGTTTATACTGGTTTACATGTAAAAAACCCTATTAGGTTCCATCATACTGGTTTACATGTAAAAACCCTATTAGGTTGCATTATACTGGTTTATACTGGTTTACATGGAAAAAACCCTATTAGGTTCCATTATACGGGTTTATACTGGTTTACATGGAAAAAACCCTATTAGGTTGCATTATTGCACTGAAGTCCTTGAAACTCCTGGAAACCTTGAAACTCCTGGAAAACTTGAAACTGTTGAAACCTTGAAACTGTATAAGTCCTTGAAACTGCTGAAGGTCAATCTCCATGGCTCACGCCATGGAGATTGACTGTCCTTAAAACTGTTGAAGTCCATGAAACTCCTGAAACCTTGAAACTGTTGAATCCTTGACACTGTTGAATCCTTGAAACTGTTGAAGTCCTTGAAACTGTTAAAATCCTTGAAACTGTTGAAGTCCTTGAAACTGTTGAAACCTTGAAACTGTTGAAGTCCTTGAAACTGTTGAAATCCTTGAAACTGTTGAAGTCCTTGAAACTGTTAAATCCTTGAAACTGTTGCATTATACTGGTTTAAATGTAAAAATCCCTATTAAGTTGCATTATACTGGTTTACATGTAAAAACCCCTATTAAGTTGCATTATACTGGTTTACATGTAAAAAACCCTATTAAGTTGCATTATACTGGTTTACATATAAAAAACCCTATTAAGTTGCATTATACAGGTTTACATGTAAAAACCCCTATTAAGTTGCATTATACTGGTTTACATGTAAAAAACCCTATTAAGTTGCATTATACTGGTTTACATGTAAAAAACCCTATTCAGTTGCATTATACTGGTTTACATGTAAAAAAACCTATTAAGTTGCATTATACTGGTTTACATGTAAAAAAACCTATTAAGTTGCATTATACTGGTTTACATGTAAAAAACCCTATTAAGTTGCATTATACTGGTTTACATGTAAAAAACCCTATTAAGTTGCATTATACTGGTTTACATGTAAAAACCCCTATTAAGTTGCATTATACTGGTTTACATGTAAAAACCCCTATTAAGTTCCATTATACTGGTTTACATGTAAAAAACCCTATTAAGTTGCATTATACTGGTTTACATGTAAAAAACCCTATTAAGTTGCATTATACTGGTTTACATGTAAAAACCCCTATTAAGTTGCATTATACTGGTTTACATGTAAAAAACCCCTATTAAGTTGCATTATACTGGTTTACATGTAAAAAACCCTATTAAGTTGCATTATACTGGTTTACATGTAAAAAACCCTATTAAGTTGCATTATACTGGTTTACATGTAAAAAACCCTATTAAGTTGCATTATACTGGTTTACATGTAAAAAACCCTATTAAGTTGCATTATACTGGTTTACATGTAAAAAACCCTATTAAGTTGCATTATACTGGTTTACATGTAAAAAACCCCTATTAAGTTGCATTATACTGGTTTACATGTAAAAAAAACCTATTAAGTTGCATTATACTGGTTTACATGTAAAAAACCCTATTAAGTTGCATTATACTGGTTTACATGTAAAAAAAACCTATTAGGTTCCATTATACTGGTTTATACTGGTTTACATGTAAAAATCCCTATTAAGTTGCATTATACTGGTTTACATGTAAAAAACCCTATTAGGTTGCATTATACTGGTTTATACTGGTTTACATGGAAAAAACCATATTAGGTTCCATTATACTGGTTTATACTGGTTTACATGGAAAAAACCCTATTAGGTTCCATTATACTGGTTTATACTGGTTTACATGGAAAAAACCCTATTAGGTTCCATTATACTGGTTTATACTGGTTTACATGTAAAAAACCCTATTAGGTTCCATTATACTGGTTTACATGTAAAAAACCCTATTAGGTTGCATTATACTGGTTTATACTGGTTTACATGGAAAAAACCATATTAGGTTCCATTATACTGGTTTATACTGGTTTACATGTAAAAAACCCTATTAGGTTCCATCATACTGGTTTACATGTAAAAACCCCTATTAGGTTGCATTATACTGGTTTATACTGGTTTACATGGAAAAAACCCTATTAGGTTCCATTATACTGGTTTATACTGGTTTACATGGAAAAAAACCCTATTAGGTTGCATTATACTGGTTTATACTGGTTTACATGGAAAAAAACCCTATTAGGTTCCATTATACTGGTTTATACTGGTTTACATGGAAAAAACCCTATTAGGTTCAGGTTCCATTATACTGGTTTATACTGGTTTACATGGAAAAAACCCTATTAGGTTCCATTATACTGGTTTATACTGGTTTACATGGAAAAAACCCTATTAGGTTCCATTATACTGGTTTATACTGGTTTACATGTAAAACACCCTATTAGGTTCCATCATACTGGTTTACATGTAAAAAAACCCTATTAGGTTGCATTATACTGTTTATACTGGTTTACATGGAAAAAACCCTATTAGGTTCCATTATACTGGTTTATACTGGTTTACATGGAAAAAAACCTATTAGGTTGCATTATTGCACTGAAGTCCTTGAAACTCCTGGAAACCTTGAAACTCCTGGAAAACTTGAAACTGTTGAAACCTTGAAACTGTATAAGTCCTTGAAACTGCTGAAGGTCAATCTCCATGGCTCACGCCATGGAGATTGACTGTCCTTAAAACTACTGAAGTCCATGAAACTCCTGAAAACCTTGAAACTGTTGAATCCTTGAAACTGTTGAAGTCCTTGAAACTGTTGAAGTCCTTGAAACTGTTGAATCCTTGAAACTGTTGAATCCTTGAAACTGTTGAATCCTTGAAAACTGTTGAATCTTTGAAACTGTTGAATCCTTGAAACTGTTGAAGTCCTTGAAACTGTTGAATCCTTGAAACTGTTGAAGTCCTTGAAACTGTTGAAGTCCTTGAAACAGTTGAAGTCCTTGAAACTGTTGAATCCTTGAAACTGTTGAATCCTTGAAACTGTTGAAACCTTGAAACTGTTGAAACCTTGAAACTGTTGAATCCTTGAAACTGTTGAATCCTTGAAACTGTTGAAGTCCTTGAAACTGTTGAAATCCTTGAAACTGTTGAAGTCCTTGAAACTGTTGAATCCTTGAAACTGTTGAAGTCCTTGAAACCGCTGAAGTCCTTGAAACTGTTGAAACCTTGAAACTGTTGAATCCTTGAAACTGTTGAAGTCCTTGAAACTGTTGAAACCTTGAAACTGTTGAAGTCCTTGAAACTGTTGAATCCTTGAAACTGTTGAAACCTTGAAACTGTTGAAGTCCTTGAAACTGTTGAAGTCCTTGAAACTGTTGAAGTCCTTGAAACTGTTGAATCCTTGAAACTGTTGAAACCTTGAAACTGTTGAAACCTTGAAACTGTTGAAACCTTGAAACTGTTGAAACCTTGAAACTGTTGAAGTCCTTGAAACTGCTGAAATGTCTGAAAGACCTGAAGTCCTATTAAAATGCATGGAAGAATTCTCAATGCAAATTAATGGCAGAATTCCCAAGCCCGTAGAAAAAAACTGGAAAACCGCAGAACTCAAATTTTTTCTGAAAACTCACAAGTTGTGGAAGCTGAACATGTACAAACTGCAGAAATTGCAGAAAAAGTTGAAAAAATCGCTGAAAACCATGAATTTGCGGAAGCCCCATTATAAGTCAATGGGAAAAATCGGTTGAATATCGGCTGATTGCGGAAAAACCGGAAATCGCTGAATTCCCAAAAGTAATAGCAATAATCTCCCAAACATGTGGAACGTTTTGATGTATAACTTGTGGAAATCGCTGAAACTGTGAAAGCTGTGAAAACTGCAGAAAATCAGGAAAAAAATACTATAATAATAATAAAGAACATGAAAACCAATTATTGACTGCGGAAAGTTCCGCAGTCAATCAATAAAAGATAAAGAACATGAAAACCAATTATTGACTGCGGAAAGTTCCGCAGTCAATCAATAATAAAACATGAATAGAGTAGCATGCATCATGCTGAATGCTTTGTCTACTTACGGGCTGGAATGCCGATGATCCGCGGTCTTCCAGCTAAAAACACACATCAGAATTTAATTTGCACTCAGGGTAAACAAGGCACTAAATTGATGTTGTTCATGCCCAAAAAAATGAGCAATGTTGTGCATCAAAGTAAGTCATGTTTTTCGCTGTCACACAGTTCAGCGTCTTCAGAACAAGAGGAATTTGGCGCCAAATTATTCAAATGGGGTGGAATTATTCAATACCACACGTGCAATTGTCATCCATTGAAAAGACTTTTAGAAAAAAAGATTAAACAGAAGATTAGTGGACCCTTAAAGCTGGGGTTCCTGATTTTTTCCTGATCAAACTGTGACATTTTTAGTTTGAGCCCAAACTCGTTTCTAACTGTCACAATCCCTCCTGCATATCCGAATTGTTCAAGATAATTAATTGTATGCACGTCTCATGCCCGTTTACAGCTTTGAGCGACCCCCCAAATAAATTGCCCTAATTTAGATTCTGCTTCTATCTTCTGTTGCTCAATAAATATTTAGTTTAAGACAATGCAACTAGATCTGTTTTTTGTTCTGTTTACAACATACTCTGACGTGGCAAAAATAAGTCTACAACAACAAAAAGTCAGGGTCCCCAGCTTTGAAAGCAAAAGTTACGAGTCAGATTTGGGCAGAACATTGTCACGGTCGGAGTGACGTTTTTCTCTGGGCAACAGTTACAGTTCTTTCTAATCATCAACATCTCTGACATTTCTCATGCAAATGTCTTTAAATTACACACAACCCGAGACCGACTTAAATGAGAAACACACATGTGGGCTCGGCTCCGTAACATCAGGGAAAACCGGTTCATTTTCCTTTCCAAAGCGCCCACTCCAAGTAAACCATGAGGTCAATCTGAGAGTACATGTTCAGGATCATTTAGGTGTTGACTTTACTATTCCAACTCTCCGTCACCGTCATACCATCATGATCAAAATAAAGGCAAACTCACCTGGAATGAGCCCGGCCAGAACAAGCAGAGTCAGCTGGAACACAACAAAGAGCACCTTTAGTTTGGGCGACAATTAACATGTTTCTCAACAAGACAAACTCACCAGTTTAAGCATTTTCCAGATATGGATGCCGGACGATATTCTCTCCACAAATATTTCTGGAAAAAAGAAAATGATAAGAAAAAACTAAGACAAATCAAAAGCACAAGCTCAGTGAAAGTTCATACAGTGTGGCAAAAATAAATCTTACAACCGTAGGTAGGTAAGCTTACAAAATGAATGACCAGTTCCACTTGCTTTACAAACGTTTAGCCTTTTTTACATCTTTAATTCATTAGTAGCATTAAAACATTTCCTTACAAGTCTTTGTCGTTAATACAGATGTTGTTCAGAGGTATGTGGGGTTTTGTTCAAATAAAAGTTATGTTAATTTTGGAGACAAGACAAGAGCCTCCATGATAAGACCCAGGGCGTGAGTGGTTGGTTGACCCCCATCAACCAACCATCCAGCCATCCAGCCAACCAACCATATATCCATCCATCCATTCCCCACTCACCTCAGTGTCCAGACACAGTTGACCTGCCAACCTGAAGACTGTGACGCTCCCTTCACTTTGTCGGCTTTTTATACCGTTTTTGGAGCCCTCAAGGTGCGTCCACACCCCATCCGCCTCTGGTTGGACGCCAAACTAAGCTAGCTAGCGAGATAAGCAGCATTTTTCCAAACATCAATGTCTGTCAAAGGTGTGGTCAAAAATTTCCACACAGACCTGAAAGACGACTTACGTTTCCTTTTGTACTCCTGGTCGACCAAACTTAAGCTGTCCTTTAGCATTCCTGAACATTCCTTTAACATTCCTAAATATATATATATATATATATATATATATATATATATATATATATATATATATATATATAGTGTCTTGCGAAAGTATTTGGCCCCCTTGAACTTTTCGACCTTTTGCCACATTTCAGGCTTCAAACATAAAGATATAAAACTGTATTTTTTTGTGAAGAACCAACAACAAGTGGGACACAATCATGAAGTGAAACGAAATTTATTGGATATTTCAAACATTTTTAACAAATAAAAAACTGAAAAATTGGGCGTGCAAAATTACTTTGTAGCGCCACCTATTGCTGCGATTACTGCTGTAAGGCTACGGTGGGGCTAAAAAGGCTAAAAACCTTCATGCCGCGTTCTAAATCTGTTAAAACATGGCTTCCACTTTTTAGTGCAGATGTACAAAAACCAGCGTGGTTAAAAATATGACATCATGGCATATGACTACATCAGCGTTGTCACATGAGTCACAGCGATTAGAAAAAATAATAAAGTGCTGAAAGTGATCATAAGAACGCTGTTTACCAAGTGTCTTTTGGAGTGGTACTACAGCAATGTCAGCTCCCCGCCATGAGGACCATAGAGAAGAGTGTTCCTCGCCCATTGGTTACTGTTCAAGGGGTTGGTTTATGAAACGACTTAGACAATAAAATAAAATGATCTAAAACGTTTAAAACATTTAAAAGGTGGCTTAAAGGGAATGTGGTGAGTGAGTGAGTGGTTGGTGGTGGTCGGAGGGGCCGATGGCACAGACTGGTTGCCTCGCTTCCGTCAGTCTACCCGAGGGCAGCTGTGGCTACAACAGTACCTTACCACCACCGAGTAACAGTGTAGCGCTTTGAGAAATTTGGTAAAACAGGCTTGTAAAGCGCATTACAAGTGTAAGGCATTGTTATTAATATTATTATTATTGTTAAAAATAAAACAAACTCTTCCTCAACCTCTGCGGGTAGTCTCTTTTTCCTCCAAGCTCGGCTCCTCTACCAGAGGCCTGGGAGCTTGAGGGTTCTGCGCAGTATCGTTGCAGTTCCTAGAACTGCACTTTTCTGGACCGAGATGTCTGATGTATTTCCTGGGATCTGCTGTAGCCACTCCTCCAGTTTGGGGGTCACAGACCCGATTGCCCCAATGACCACTGGCACCACTGATGCCTTCACCCTCAAGACCTTCTCCAGCTCTTCTCTGAGCCCCTGGTGTTTCTCTAGTTTCTCGTGTTCCTTTTTCCTGATGTTGAAGTCGCTTGGTATTGCTATGTCAACCACCATGGCTTTCCTCTGCTCTTTGTCCACCACCACAATGTCCGGTTGGTTCATTACCATTCTGTCCGTCTGTATCTGGAAGTCCCACAGGATCTTGGCTCGGTCATTCTCTACCACCTTTGGAGGTGTTTCCCACTTTGACCTTGGGGTTTCCAGCCCATACTCTGCACAGATGTTCCTGTACACTATGCCATCCACTTGGTTATGGCGCTCCATGTAAGTTTTCCCTGCAGCGTCTTACACCCTGCAGTTATGTGCTGGATTGTCTCATTGGCTTCTTTGCACAGTCTACACCTGGGGTCTTGTCTGGTGTGTTAGATCTGGGCCTCTATTGCTCTGGTGCTCAAGGCCTGCTCCTGTGCAGCCATGATGAGTGCCTCTGTGCTGTCCTTCAGGCCAGCTCTGTCTAGCCATTGGTAGGATTTCTTAATATCTGCCACTTCAGTTATGTTTCGGTGGTACATCCCGACACGATAAACACATGTGTGGCTCACATCTATGAACACTGAGGAAATACTAGAGTAACAGCTCAGCTCTGACCTCTGTCACATGTTAAATCCAAAGCTAGATGTTTGGAGTGTGGTCCATCCTGAGCAGCTCTTCTTGAACAATGACTACATAAAAATGCCACTATCAATCAGTTGTCTTTCATTTTCATCCTGAGTATAGATATTGTTACATGTTGTAGTACTGCATAATTCTACTTTGGTATTCAAAATGGCCACCATAACAACAAAGGTCACATGACTGAAAGGCATGTATATATATACAGTGCCTTGCGAAAGTGATCGGCCCCCTTGAACTTCTCGACCTTTTGCCACATTTCAGGCTTCAAACATAAAGATATAAAACTGTAATTTTTTGTGAAGAACCAACAACAAGTGGGACACAATCATGAAGTGAAACGAAATGTATTGGATATTTCAAACATGTTTAACAAGTAAACAACTGAAAAATTGGGCGTGCAAAATTATTCAGCCCCTTTACTTTCAGTGCAGCAAACTCTCTCCAGAAGTTCAGTGAGGATCTCTGAATGATCCAATGTTGACCTAAATGACTAATGATGATAAATAGAATCCACCTGTGTGTAAACAAGTCTCCGTATAAATGCACCTGCTCTGTGATAGTCTCAGAGGTCAGTTTAAAGCGCAGAGAGCATCATGAAGAACAAGGAACACACCAGGCAGGTCCGAGATACTGTTGTGGAGAAGTTTAAAGCCGGATTTGGATACAAAAAGATTTCCCAAGCTTTAAACATCCCAAGGAGCACTGTGCAAGCGATAATATTGAAATGGAAGGAGTATCAGACCACTGCAAATCTACAAAGACCCGGCCGTCCCTCTAAACTTTCAGCTCATACAAGGAGAAAACTCAGAAAAATCAGAGATGCTGCCAAGAGGCCCATGATCACTCTGGATGAACTGCAGAAATGTACAGCTGAGGTGGGAGACTCTGTCCATAGGACAACAATCAGTCGTATACTGCACAACTCTGGCCTTTATGGAAGAGTGGCAAGAAGAAAGACATTTCTTAAAGATATCCATGAAAAGTGTCGGTTAAAGTTTGCCACAAGCCACCTGGTAGACACACCAAACATGTGGAAGAAGGTGCTCTGGTCAGATGAAACCAAAATCCAACTTTTTGGCAACAATGCAAAACGTTATGTTTGGCGTAAAAGCAACACAGCTCATCACCCTGAACACAGCATCCCCACTGTCAAACATGGTGGTGGCAGCATCATGGTTTGGGCTTTTCCTCAGCAGGGACAGGGAAGATGGTTCAAATTGATGGGAAGATGGATGGAGCCAAATACAGGACCATTCTGGAAGAAAACCTTATGGAGTCTGCAAAAGACCTGAGACTGGGACGGAGATTTGTCTTCCAACAAGACAATGATCCAAAACATAAAGCAACATCTACAATAGAGTGGTTCACAAATAAACATATCCAGGTGTTAGAATGGCCAAGTCAAAGTCCAGACCTGAATCCAATCGAGAATCTGTGGAAAGAACTGAAAACTGCTGTTCACAAACGCTGTCCATCCAACTTCACTGAGCTCGAGCTGTTTTGCAAGGAGGAATGGGCAAATATTTCAGCCTCTCAATGTGCAAAACTGATAGAGACAAACCCCAAGCGACTTACGGCAGTAATCGCAGCAAAAGGTGGCGCTACAAAGTATTAAGGCCCAATCCCATTTCTCTCACTTGCACTCGTTTTAGACCCTAGCACTCGGTTATGCGCGTTCACGTTTAAGTGTAGTGTGTCCCAATACCTTTAAGACCTAGGGGGAAGTGCACTTCAACCCTTGAAATGATCCCTTCAGACGGAGGGAGATCCGGACCTGACTTGGGACGAAGTGGCTTCCCACAATTCTTTGCAAACTCATTCGGCGGTGGCAAAGAACTGCACAAATGTAAGTATAGTTTTACAATTAAGCACACGTTTTCAAAAAAATATGTTGGGATATATTAGATAGACGTAAATACAATTGAATTCTGTACCGCTGTGTTAAAACATGAATATTGCAAAATTTTCACATTGCACAAATCTACCGAGAAAGCTATTTTTATACAAAATTATCCCCATTTCTATCTTAACGAGTCATGCGTTTATATCCGCGTGGAGAAATGACCGCGGTCACTAGCATAGCTGGGATGCATAATTGTCATCGTGCTTGTTTACTGCACACTGTTTCGTCCTGTGATATTCACAATAGATTGTGGACAAGCCTATCAATTGAGGTGGAGGGAAGGTAGCATTCGGTGCTGACTATTGTCAAAAGGCATGATTTTTCAGCTTGTTTCATGAGCAATATCGTTATATAGTGAAAAGTCCAATGTCTTATGTGTCAGCACATATGAAATAAGCTATAATTATCTTCTCATAAAGAAGTGGAGACAGTATTCAAAAGCATATGTGTGATGCTGGCCAACAGAAAGCTCTTACAGCCATTAGAATAATATGTCAGGTTTGTGCATCCAGTCACTATCAAATAATTCACAAGTAATTAACAACATTTGCAAATTTTCTTTTTGGAAATTTCCTTCAAAAACTGTGTCTCCCAATTGGCCCCTGCCCTCCACCTGAAAAGAATTCTAGCACATTAATGCAACCTATTGGTGAGCAACTTGTGTCTAATGTGGTCATGTGGGCTAATGTTTCAGGGACTGTGGAGCAGACCAAAGCCCTAATTAAGTTCAGGGCTGACAATGGAGAGCAGTTTACAAAAAAGAAGTTTACCACAAAGCAACTCTGGGAGTGAGTAGCCTAACCTGCTGTTTAACAGTCACATTCTGATAATGCATTAACCCACCCTTATGTTCATCCCTATAGGACAGCAGTCATTGAGGTCCGCCTGAAGGGGAAAATCAATGGCCAACAAGCATCAAAAAAGTGGGAAAACTTGAAAATGAAGTACAAGGTAATTGCAGATCCCATGTTATCATCTACATCATCTAGGCTAGATAACCCATCCCGTCAGATGTCAAATAATTAATTAATTACTGTTTTATGTGACTGTGTTTGTCACATAATACCTTTCTTAAAATACACTAGTATATCACAGGGCATGAAGGTCTATACAAAGTTGTTGTTGTTGTGCTGTGACTTCAGCATGCATTGATTTATTTTTGTTATTCCAAACTCTAGGCCATTGTTGAACCTCCCATGGAGGAGCCGGATCCATCTTCCACTACTGCAGACACAGCCCCGCCAACACCGATGCCAGCCACACCGGCAGGCCCGTCTACTTCTTCCCCACCAGTTCCTAAAGCACCCCACCACCCCATCTCCAAGAAAAAGGGCTAGAAGAGTCTATAATGATGTCCTTGACTTCAAACAAGAGTCTGTGAAGGAGCAAAAAAGGCACGAGGAAACAGAGTCCAAAACAGAGAGGTTCCTCAGTTTGTTAGAAAAGCTTGTGGAGAAAATGCCTGAGCAGTGAGAGCTGTGGTGGTTTTCCCTCGTTCATGTTCATGTGCAATACATTTTATTTAAGCTTATTTTGATGTTTTTTTTTACTACTTTAATACAAATATTGTTCTATATTTGTGATATTTTTCTATACATTATGTTTTAGTTATGTCAAATGTGAGTTCATCTTTCTGAATACAAATATTTATATAAATCAAAGTGCTTGGTTGTTGTTTTTTGACCAGGTATCATGCACATTCATACAGTATGTCAAGTCATTATAAAACAAACTACCAAGGTATTGAACAAAATATAGAAGTGTAATCAAATGTAGAAACATGAACCTGAGCAACAATATACAACACTTAAAGTAACTATATACACAAGTTTTGCAAGGATTTTTTTCAATGAGGGCCTTGTTTATCAAATCAGGCCAGCGAGTCTGTTCCTTGTAGCATTCCCTGGTGTTACATTTGGGTCAGGGAGTTCTTGTAACGGCAGTTCTGGGTCCATGTTGTCCCCGGCCACATCCTGATCAGGCTCCAAGATGTCTCCGTTATCCAAGCAAACATTATGCAGAAAGGCACAGGACGCTATTACTTGGGGTGCAAATGTAGGCTTGATTTCCAGGGCCTTGAAAAGTGTGGATCTCCACCGAGTTTTCATTATGCCAAAGGCTCTTTCAATAATTGAACGCCCCTTTGACTGGTGGTAGTTGAACCTCTGTTGCGCTCTGCCATTCACCGGTTCCCTGTAGGGAGTAATGATGCAGACTGGGGTTTCCAAACACGGGTATCCTCCATCACCCAGAATGAAGTACCCAGTTGGAGGATACCTTCTTGCGATGTAAAAAGAGCTGCTCTTTAAAATGCGTGTGTCATGAACAGACCCTGGATATCCCACAAAAATATCAAGGAACTTTCCCGAGGAGTCACAAATTGCCTGCATGTTTATTGAGTAGAACCCTTTGTAATTCAAATAGTCCAGTCTATGGAGTGATGGGGGCTTGATCCGAATGTGGCAACCATCAATGGCACCAACAGCTTTTTGGAGGATGGGTGTCCCAGAAAGTTGCTCAAATTCATGACCCACGGTGTCAAGATTTGCCGGGCTTGGAAATAATATTGCCCTGTTCAAATTGTCCCAAATAAACTGTGCAACCTTGTGGACTATTCTATGGATGGTGGACCTAGGAACATTAAAAACCTGTGACACCACACGGTAGGACAGACCATGGGCAAGCCAGTAAACGTATATTAGAACTTCTAGCTCATGGCCCCAGCCATGGTCCTGTTCTCTCCTCAGCAGACATTGCAGGACATGCATGGCCTTCCTACTCAGTCTGAAGTCCCGGATGAGTTCCAACTCCACGTCAAACCACAAGCGCAGGATGGGCACATTCCTGTCCATCCTACAGTAGGTTAGTGCACGGCCACTCTGGAACACAATAGGTAAAAAACAAGCATTTAGACATAAACATAGACAATAAAAGACAGCTTTTACGGGGTTTTTTATGCATCCTGATAATTATACATCACAGTTGTCTGTTTCTTTTTTAAATATGATCATAACTCTGTGGCCGCCAAAGTGCGAGTTGGCGTTCCTTCAAAAAAATTGGGTTTTGGGGATACAGGGAAAGTTTTGTAAGCTTCAGGTGTGAGGTGAACTGTTCTCCTGTTTGTTTGTTTACTTTCTCATCGCGTAACCCGTAAATGACCCAAAGGCCATTTGTGAAAAAATTAACATACCTTATAAGTAAGTTGTCGTTTTATCGAAACCAATAACAGGTAGTACGCTAGCAGCATACGGATAGCGTCATAATAAATGAGTTCACGTACCGTAAACAGATTAATCAGGGCAAAATAGCGGGGAAGTCGTCTTCGGTTTTGCCCATTTCTTCTCTGTTGGTTGGCCACACGAAGAAAGGTCATCAAAGCCCACGCAATGGGTAAAATAACTACTGGAGCCGGCATTTCCAAACCTGTACAAACCCTCAATGAAAATAGACCGCTGCTTGTGACTCTCGTGTTTATGCATGACACAGGAGAACATGTGACGTTACTGAGGTGTACAGGCAATGTGTATTACCGCCATCTACTGGACTGGGGTGAAATTTTGCAACTAGTGGTGTCCCAATTCTTAGGGGAGATTCTTGACTTGCACTTCCCTCATTGAGTGGACTCTACTGTGGAGGGAACTCATAGCGAGTGTTGGGAAATGGGATTGGGCCTTAACTTAAGGGGGCTGAATAATTTTGCACGCCCAATTTTTCAGTTTTTTATTTGTTAAAAATGTTTGAAATATCCAATAAATTTCGTTTCACTTCATGATTGTGTCCCACTTGTTGTTGGTTCTTCACAAAAAAATACAGTTTTATGTTTGAAGCCTGAAATGTGGCAAAAGGTCGAAAAGTTCAAGGGGGCCGAATACTTTCGCAAGACACTATATATATATATATATATATATATATATATATATATATATATATATATATATATATATATATATATATATATATATATATATATTCAGGAATGTTAAAGGAATGTTCAGGAATGCTAAAGGACAGCTTAAGTTTGGTCGACCAGGAGTATAAAAGGAAACGTAAGTCGTTTCTCAGGTCTGTGTGGAAATTTTTGACCACACCTTTGACAGACATTGATGTTTGGAAAAATGCTGCTTAGCTCGCTAGCTAGCTTAGTTTGGCGTCCAACCAGAGGCGGATGGGGCGTGGACGCACCTTGAGGGCTCCAAAAACGGTATAAAAAGCCGACAAAGTGAAGGGAGCGTCACAGTCTTCAGGTTGGCAGGTCAACTGTGTCTGGACACTGAGGTGAGTGGGGAATGGATGGATGGATATACGGTTGGTTGGTTGGTTGGTTGGTTGGCTGGATGGCTGGATGGTTGGTTGATGGGGGGCCCAAATTAAGGTCTAAGTGGGTGCACTCTAAGCTGAATTGGCTCACCCACCACTCACGCCCTGGGTCTTATCTTGAAGGCTCTTGTCTTGTCTCCAAAATTAACATAACTTTTATTTGAACAAAACCCCACACACCTCTGAACAAAATCTGTATTAACGACAAAGACTTGTAAGGAAATGTTTTAATGCTACTAATGGTTTACAAACGTTTAGCCTTTTTTACATCTTTAATTCAAGTGGAACTGGTCATTCATTTTGTAAGCTTACCTACCTACGGTTGTAATATTTATTTTTGCCACACTGTATGAACTTTCACTGAGCTTGTGCTTTTGATTTGTATTAGTTTTTTCTTATCATTTTCTTTTTTCCAGAAATATTTGTGGAGAGAATATCGTCCGGCATCCATATCTGGAAAATGCTTAAACTGGTGAGTTTGTCTTGTTGAGAAACATGTTAATTGTCGCCCAAACTAAAGGTGCCCTTTGTTGTGTTCCAGCTGACTCTGCTTGTTCTGGCCGGGCTCATTCCAGGTGAGTTTGCCTTTATTTTGATCATGATGGTATGAAGGTGACGGAGAGTTGGAATAGTAAAGTCAACACCTAAATGATCCTGAACATGTACTCTCAGATTGACCTCATGGTTTACTTGGAGTGGGCGCTTTGGAAAGGAAAATGAACCGGTTTTCCCTGATGTTACGGAGCCGAGCCCACATGTGTGTTTCTCATTTAAGTCGGTCTCGGGTTGTGTGTAATTTAAAGACATTTGCATAAGAAATGTCAGAGATGTTGATGATTAGAAAGAACTGTAACTGTTGCCCAGAGAAAAACGTCACTCCGACCGTGACAATGTTCTGCCCAAATCTGACTCGTAACTTTTGCTTTCAAAGCTGGGGTCCCTGACTTTTTGTCTTATTGAGCAACAGAAGATAGAAGCAGAATCTAAATTAGGGCAATTTATTTGGGGGGTCGCTCAAAGCTGTAAACGGGCATGAGACGTGCATACAGTTAATTATCTTGAACAATTCGGATATGCAGGAGGGATTGTGACAGTTAGAAACGAGTTTGGGCTCAAACTAAAAATGTCACAGTTTGAACAGGAAAAAATCAGGAACCCCAGCTTTAAGGGTCCACTAATCTTCTGTTTAATCTTTTTTTCTAAAAGTCTTTTCAATGGATGACAATTGCACGTGTGGTATTGAATAATTCCACCCCATTTGAATAATTTGGCGCCAAATTCCTCTTGTTCTGAAGACGCTGAACTTTGTGACAGCGAAAAACATGACTTACTTTGATGCACAACATTGCTAATTTTTTTGGGCATGAACAACATAAATTTAGTGCCTTGTTTAGTGCAAATTAAATTCTGATGTGTGTTTTTAGCTGGAAGACCGCGGTGCATCGGCATTACACCCCGTAAGTAGACAAAGCATTCAGCATGATGGTTAAAGATGCATGCTACTCTGTTATTCATGTTTCATTATTTACTCTTAATCTCTAGTTTACAAACCAGTATTTGCGGTATTATAGCCCTTTTCCACTGGCAGTTGCTACCCAGCCCAGTGCCAGGTCTAACCGTGTAGTTGAGTGTCTCCACCGGTCAGACCAGAGTTAAACGGGTTCAGCTAGGTACAAGCTCTGGGACCGAGCCCAGCCCCAAAACGCTGAACTGATACTGCTGGCCTCTGATCACTAAAACAGCCAGGTCATATCATTAATATTTCACAGATAGGTGACTTTGCCAATGATAGCATTTAGCTGCTGTTGACACAACTTTAGCTGACATTAGCATAACATTAGCATGTAGCTTACCTTCATTGCTTTTAACTGCTTCCTTCCTCTAGTATATGCCTTATAACCTCTGAATAATTCCATAAACCCCACCAAAAGGCTAGCCTCGCTAACACCAGTGTGTGCTCGAATCATTTTAAACTTCACAGCTGGGGACCATGGTCGAAATCTTCGCTTGGATTTGGGGACCAATCACAGAACGAGGAGGGACGGCAAGACATACGGAAGCTTGTAGTTTGTTTAGGGTTAAAAAACAAAACCAAAAAAACGTTTATTTACTGATCCAACATGACAGCAGCAGATGCGACGCCATCTTTCGATCAAGCTTTAGACCGTGTTCTAAATAGTTTAGCTCAAAAGTTTACAGCGGGTACATCACTGGTTATGGCTTAGTGCAGACACGTATGATAGATATTCGTAGCGCCCAATAAACGGCTATGGACAATCGTAAACCACACCTCTCCTACTAGAAAATGAATAGGTGGTCCCCAGACTAAATATCACTTTTGATTTTAGTCTGGCGATAGCCAGGCTACCAAAAGGCAGCATTTGTCCACATTGTTTTCATCGCGTGGGGGCGACGGTGGCGCAGATGGTAGAGCGGGCCTTGACTTACCTCCTGTGTGTGTTGCCTCGTACAGCGTGCTGGACTGACTGGTTTGACCGCGATGACCCCAGTGGGACAGGAGACTCGGAGACTCTGAGCGACCTGCATCTGGAGTATCCCGGCTAAATCTGCGTGAACCCAGTTTCCATCGAGGCGGTCACAGTAAACGGGAACATCCCGGCTACAGCCACTGGGCAGAACTTTATCATGTGAGTTGCGTTGAAACAAAATAGTCTGAAAAATGACTTGCGTGGTCTTTAATTATGCCTATGTTTTCAAATTTTAATTTTTGAAGTTTCAACCCCTGAATTGTGTTGTAATAGTCACAAAAACTCAACCCCGTGAACTGCTACCTTAACGTGGTGGGGTTGTTTGAGTGCCCGTACGATCCGAGGAGCTGTGTTGTCTGGGGCTGCATGCCCCTGGTAGGGTCTCCCATGGCAAACAGGTCTTAGGTGATGGGTCAGACGAAGAGCAGTTCAAGGACCTCTATGGACAGTACAAAAACAAGGCCGTGACGTCGCCGCCCGGTATGGCGCAACCGGGGCCCAACCCTGGAGCCAGGCCTGGGGTTGGGGCTCGAATGCGAGCGTCTGGTGAACCCGAGTGATGTTCTGTTATTGGACTTCTGTGCTAGTTACGGTTTGTCCATAACGAACACCATGTTCGAGCACAAGGGTGTCCATAAGTGCACGTGGCACCAGGACACCCTAGGCAGGAGGTCGATGATCGACTTTGTAGTTGTGTCATCTGATCTCCGGCCGCGTGTCTCGGACACTCGAGTGAAGAGAGGGGCTGAGCTGTCAACCGATCACCACCTGGTGGTGAGCTGGATCCGCTGGCAGGGGAAGAAGCCGGTCAGACCTGGCAGGCCCAAACGTGTTGTGAGGGTCTGTTGGGAACGTCTGGTGGATCCCTCTGTCAGTAGGGTCTTTAACTCCCACCTCCGGAAGAGCTTCACCCAGATTCATAGGGAGGTAGGGGACATGGAGTCCGAGTGGACCATGTTCTCCTCCTCCATTGTCGATGCGGCTGCTCGTAGTTGTGGCCGTAAGGTCTCTGGTGCCTGTCGCGGCGGCAATCCCCGAACCCGGTGGTGGTGCCCGGAAGTAAGGGATGCCGTCAAGCTGAAGAAGGAGTCCTACCTGGCCTTGTTGGCTTGTGGGACTCCGGAGGCAGCTGAGAGGTACCGGCAGGCCAAGCGTGCTGCAGCTCGTGCAGTCGCAGAGGCAAAAACTCGGGTCTGGGAGGAGTTTGGAGAAGCCATGGAGGAGGACTATCGGTCGGCCTCGAAGAGATTCTGGCAAACCATCCGGCGCCTCAGGAGGGGGAAGCAGTGCTTCACCAACACTGTTTACAGTGCGGGTGGGGAGCTGCTGACCTCGACTGGGCATGTGGTCGGGCGGTGGAAGGAGTACTTCGAGGATCTCCTCAATCCCACTGTCACGTCTCCCGATGAGGAAGCAGAGGCTGGGGACTCGGAGGGGGGCTCGTCCATCACCCAGGCTGAAGTCACCGAGGTGGTTAGAAAGCTTCTCGGTGGCAAGGCCCCAGGGGTGGATGAGGTTCGTCCCGAGTACCTTAAGTCTCTGGATGTTGTAGGGCTGTCTTGTCTGACACGTCTCTGCAACATCGCGTGGCGGTTGGGGACAGTGCCTCTGGATTGGCAGACCGGGGTGGTGGTCCCTCTCTTCAAGAAGGGGGATCGGAGAGTGTTCTCCAATTACAGAGGGATCACACTTCTCAGCCTCCCTGGTAAGGTCTACTCCAGGGTGCTGGAGAGGAGGATCCGGCCGATAGTTGAACCTCGGATTCAGGAGGAACAATGCGGTTTTCGTACTGGTCGTGGAACACTGGACCAGCTCTATACCCTTCATCGGGTGCTCGATGGTTTGTGGGAGTTCACCCAACCAGTCCACATGTGCTTTGTGGATCTGGAGAAAGCGTTCGACCGTGTCCCTCGTGGTGCCCTGTGGGGGGTGGTCCGGGAGTATGGGGTCCGGGGCCCTCTACTAAGGGCTGTCCGTTCCCTGTATGACCGCAGCAGGAGCTTGATTCGCATTGCCGGCAGTAAGTCAGACCTCTTCCCGGTGCGTGTTGGGCTCCGCCAGGGATGCCCTTTGTCACCGGTTCTGTTCATTATCTATATGGACAGAATTTCTAGGCGCAGCCAGGGGCCGGAGGGTGTCCGGTTTGGGAACCTCAGAATCTCATCTCTGCTGTTTGCAGATGATGTTCGGTTGGCTTCCTCAAATCAGGACCTTCAGCGCGCACTGGGGCGGTTTGCAGCCGAGTTTGAAGCGGCCGGGATGAGGATCAGCACCTCCAAATCTGAGGCCATGGTTCTCCACTGGAAAAAGGTGGTTTCCCTGCTTCAGGTCGGTGGGGAGTCCTTGCCCCAAGTGGAGGAGTTCAAGTATCTCGGGGTCATGTTCACGAGTGAGGGACGGATGGAGCGTGAGATCGATAGACGGATCGGTGCGGCATCAGCAGTGATGCGGTCGCTGTATGGGACTGTTGTGGTAAAGAGGGAGCTGAGTCTGAGGCAAAGCTCTCGATTTACCGATCGATCTACGTTCCCACCCTCACCTATGGTCATGAAATCTGGGTAATGACCGAAAGGACAGGATCGCGAATACAAGCGGCCGAAATGAGTTTCCTTCGCAGGGTGGCTGGGCGCACCCTCCGAGATCGGGTGAGGAGCTCAGTTACCCGGGAGGAGCTCGGAGTCAAGTCACTACTCCTCCACGTCGAAAGGAGCCAGCTGAGGTGGCTAGGGCATCTGTTTCGGATGCCTCCTGGTCGCCTCCCTCGTGAGGTGTTCCAGGCATGTCGTATTGGGAGGAGGCCTTGTGGAAGGCCCAGGACACGCTGGTGGGACTATGTCTCCGAGCTGGCCTGGTGTCGTCTCGGGGTCCCCCCAGAACAGCTGGAGGAGGTGTGCGTGGATCGGGAAGTCTGGGCATCTCTGCTGAAACTGCTGCCCCCGCGACCCGGCCCTGGATAAAGCGGAAGAAAATGGATGGATGGATAGTCACAAAAACTCTCATCATATTTTCTTTTAAAATTCCAACAACATCTACCCCTGCCTCATTGACCTTAACGTTTGCCATTTGCTATTTGGGGTAAAACAAAATAATAATAAAAAATCAACAGTACAGTTTTCTGTACTACTGCAATGAATGCCAAGGGCTGGAGCTTAATTTTTCTAAATTTCAATTTTAAAGACCACCCTAATAATCACCCATTACATTGTACATTACTTTGTTTTATTTACAGTTTCAGTGCGTTTGACGGGTTCGTGTGCAAGAATGTGCCGGGCCAGCAGGACTGCTTAGACTACAAGGTGCGCTTCGGCTGCGAGTGTGGTGAAGTCCCAAACTAAGGAGAACCCTAAGATGATAGCAAGACGGGGCGTTCTTTTTATCCCTGTGAAAAAGCTCTGTATCCTGTATGTGTAAAAGTGAAGGAATAAACGGGTCATGAGAGCAAAGCCGTCTGGTTATTCGACACATTCACTGCATTTGTTTCACAGACCGAACACTAGATCAGTTGTTCTCATCTGGAAAAGCTGTGGCCCAAATAAATATGTGACCAGTCACAGGAACCAAAGACACAAGTCGTTTTGGGGCATTATGAGATAATAACACATTGTTAAAGTGTGGTCTCCAAGCTTTCCAATGATGTGTAACACATGGAAATCTGATCATATTTGGAGGTGCAGCGGTGATTTGAAGTTGGCAATTCCCAAAAAACCAAAGGGGATTAAATGGCCTCTGAAGTTTTGGGCCATTCTCACCTCTCTGCTGTTGGGAGGGACAATAGGGCTCATTTACATCTCATTTGGATAAGCCACACCCCCTGTCAAACTCCCCCTCAAAGCACTAAAGCACAGAAGGTTATTGCTTCCACAACAAACCATTGTTTACCAGTTTCATTATGTGTATCTGTTTTATTTTTGGTTTCATTTATTGATCTCACCTCACAGCAGAAGGTTGTTATTGTTCTTTTACATTTTTTTATATCAATTGATAAACTGTCACTGGCTTGAGAACGTGTTGTGTAACACATGTAACTTTTATGTTAAAAATAATGTTAATGTTCAAATCAAAAACAGTGATATATTATATACAGTATGAGTATGAATCGTTTTTATCGCCATTGTTTTTTGCTAATGATAAATAATAAGCAATAAACTATTGAAAATAAAAGTATATATCAATCAATAAAGCAAATCACTCAAACATTGCTTAGAGAGCGCTTTTCATACAAGAATGATGAAAGATAAGTTTACAATATATTTAAAAAACAACAGAAGAGATCTGGTGTTTGGGTATTTTAATGTTATTGCAATGCTCTGATTCATGAAACCTCACACAGTTTCTACACATCATCCCCCCCTAAAAATTCATAATATAAATACTTTAAGTGAGTTACAACTTTACTTTAAGCCATAGACAATTGCCAATTGAGTGAATATGAATCAATATTTCAGTAATAACGGATCAATACCTAATATTTACCACATCACATGGAGGTTGATTTTTATTCCTTCAAGTTTTTATTATTCAATGCTTTAACCTTACTGTTTTTTACACTCAACGCCATCTGTTCTTAAACAATGTTTTCCTCTTAATCTGCACCACATAGTATGCACAGTCATTTGCACTTTATGAAAAAATAAATAAAAGTTTTCTGTTTTGGCAAGCATTGTGAGTGGTCATTGTCCACTTCTTAAAGCATCAATATTTTGGCATTTACTCAAAAATCAAAACATAAATGAATCCAAAAATCACAGTTTTTCTTCCTGATAAAGGTCTAGTAGGATGTTCTGAGATGAATCGGCGTTGCTTCTTCTGTGTGGGTAGTGGTGGGTGAATGTAACACAAAGTCTCTAAAACTAAATTCAGGTGGTTGGTTGATAAAGTGACATTGCAGAGCTGCTCCTCTGCAGTCCCGTGCAGTGGGTGAACTCTCCTCCTCCACAAAGTCCCGACCACTTTTAGAATGGCCTGATGTTTCCATACAGATAGGTCTGTCTGTGGATGTTTAGTCCAGGTGGGGCCAGGACAGGAAGACCATCCATACGGGGCAGAAGAAGAAAAAAAGATCTTCAGTTAAATGTTTCATTGAAGCAAATCAGAAAACTGCACTGAAGTCGGTAAAGTGAAAGTACCTCAGCGATCTCTGCCAAAGTGTTGACTCCTGTCTTCATGAAGTTGTTCTTGTTCGGCCCACTGCAGTTGTCACAATGAAGATCCACCTCTGTTTCAGGAAGTACATTGGTCCTGGCTGGAGAGGGTTTGCGGGAAAGTGTAACTGTAGGAGAGAGGGAACTTGGATTAGATTAAATGAAATGTGTGCCTTTTCATAACTGTCTAACAAAGGTAAACATTACTATATTGATGCTATTCTGCATTATTTCACACTACTATCAGGCTGCTTATTCTCATGAATAAATCGCCCTTTAAGGGACATTAATAAAGTAAAGTGAACGTGTGTTAAAGATCACCTGCTGAGCCAAATCAAAACATTAATGTACATAAAATAGGGATGGAGGCATGAGGAGGAGGAGAGGGATGGAGACAGGAAGAGAGGGGAAATAACAGAAAAATAAGAATAAAAGAATAGACACATACCTTTTGCTGGCAGTTTGGTAACCAGATGATCTTTAAACTGGATCAGCAGGCTGGTCTCTGGCGGAAACTTGGCATAAAGATTTTCTTCCTGCATCTGGTCGGGCTGGAGCTGTTAGACCCGGCCTGAAGAAAAAAAAAGATCTCAGAGTCTGTATCTGTACTTCCTGGTTTAGTCTTGGTTTAGACCTCAGTTAGTGGTTAGCCCTGGTTTGAGTCAAAGGATTAATACAAATCCTGTACATTGATGAATATTTTTACTTTTGACTTATAACGCACGAGTGTCCGAGCTAGCTAATAACAATAGGTATGAGAAAGTCTAAACATGGACTAAACATGAGATAACGTACGTGTTTTTAGAATGAACACAAGATGACAAACTTTGATGTTTACTAGGCCATAGTGATGTAGATAATGGACATAGTGTAGCTGCTCTTTAATTTACAGACACAATCCTGCTGCTTCTCTGTCTGTGTCTGCTCCGCCTCACACTGAGAGAGAGCTATGGATGCGTTTATAACTACATTTATAACTTTAGAAGCCTCCTGTACTACTTGTAATGCACATACACGAGAGGAAAAGGCCGAATTTGCGTTTTATCGCCGCGCGCGTTGCCTATTGTTTACATTTCACTGCAGTAATGCAGAGTAACTTTATCTGGCCATAAAACCGAAAATATGAAGCGGATCCCTCTCAAATAAGAAGTGGCTGAAAGCTAGGGATGCGCTGACTACATTTATGGAGTAGTTTAAGTTGGGAGAGGTCTTGGTTTTGTGTAAATGGCAGGTTCAGCTGCACGTTAGCTTAGCCGTTAGCCGTTAGCTAACAACAGCACAATAGACTCATCAAAAAACTACTGGCACTACACCCGCAAGCGATACAAACAAACAAACTTTCACTCACCCGTCTGAACCTTTGCCTTCTGCTCAGCAAACTCGTGGTAAATCCATTTTCCAGTGTAGTAGTGGCAGCTTCTGAGAGCCACACAGGGGGGCTTACAGCCATGAAGCCGCACACGCCCCCACGGCGTGCGCTATTTCTCTGACAAAACCAGACTTTTTCAACCTGAAAACTGATCGACAATAGGCGTATGTATAAAACTGACTTTTTTGCGTGGCATTTGTTTGCTAAAGCCTGTGTGGACTACGCAAACCAAGCAGCTGTGTGGCTGTGCTGCCCCCCCCCCCTCCTCAGCATGTAAATACCAATGGCCGCTGACTGCTCTGCTTTTTGACTACGACACTGGAGGCCGCCATTGCTCCACCTTTGCTGTAGTACCTCCATATGACCGCTATCCCCCCATTGTAATGCATTGGACTTTAGACACGTTAAAAACAACTTTAATGCCCGGTGCTTAATGGTTTAGAAGTGGCTAGAGCTAGATATTCCTCCTGTGATTACGCTGGGTTAAAAACAATATGAAGCACCAGGGTTTTTATCGTAGATAAGAATTTTAGAAATCTTGCGTAATTAATGAGGGCCTGACTTTGATTGACAGGCCGTTTACGTTGCTGCCTGGCCATGGGCGCGATTACAACAGAAATACACGCCCATTACACGCCCCGCGAGGGCCAAGCAGGGCCGGGTCTACAGTCAAGATCCCTCCCTTATCCCTTTTTAGGAACATGCTTCGTCAGAGCTGGAGAGGAGGAGCCTGTAAATCCGCCATGATTTCCCCCACGAACGTGGTCATTTTGGTAAACGGGGAGGAGTGAGGAGGAGCTGTCTATTATTTATACAGTCTATGGTAAATACACACAGACAAAGTCACGCCCCTACAGCGGCTCCCAAATCTCCCAAAAACAAGCAGGTTTGAACCTAAAAGTTTACGCTTTTAAATATACCAATACTGGTAGCTTAAACATGGAGAGGCTTCTTCGTGACTTCAACTGAACGATTCTGCAAAAAAGTGAAAATCACCAATTTTCAAAATAAAAACGTTGTTTACGTTTTTCTCCAAACGCAAGCTGCCGACTTGTGTCTTTGGATTCCACGGCGGGTCACATATGGTCCGTGCTATAATCCCACCATGGAACAAAGGTTTTCTCATCTTATTTCATACAAAAATACAACATTTCCTAAGTTCAGTTAAAGCACTGATTATACTAACGTGTGGGGCACCAACCCCATTTGAGAACCCCTGGACTAGACCTGGGGTAGGAAACGTATATCAGAAGCCACACCCAGCTCTTAAAATTCTAATGTGTTTTGAAAGTGTTAAGTAATGAGACCATTTCAAAGATTTGACATTCAATTTGTACTAAAATCCCGCACCCATTATCAGTGGTGTTGGCAAAAATCAGATTTTGTGTGTGCCTGAAAAAAAAAATCGCATATATACTGTATATACAGTTTTGCTCAAAAGTTTACATACCCTGACATCATTTTAGATTTTGTTGGCCATTCAATTCAGTTCAACTTTATTCCAGACTCCTCGTAGTCCATTCAAAATAAAGTAAAAAGACTACACAAACAATTAAGATTAGTATAAGTATTAAGTTTTTTTTTTTTTATCTCATTGTTTTTTTAATTATTATTTATTAGAACACCCCAAGTGGACAAACAAAACAAGACATAATGCCAAACAAAAACAAAACAAAATAGAACAAGAACAGCAGAAAACAGCAGCAATAATGATAAGATATGACTAAAGCAGCACCAATTGTATATTTTTATAAATATACACATTATGTATATATATATATATATATATATATATATATATATATATCACTGACTTTCCAACAAGGGGAAACAACATCCTGGATCTGGTTTACACCACCAAAAAAGGAGCATACAAGGCACACCCCCTCCCCCATCTTGGTGCCTCGGACCACATAACTATTATGTTACTGCCAGGATACAGGCCACTGGTTAGAGTCACTAAACTGGTTCGGAAACAGATTCAAGTGTGGAGTAAAGACTCTTTAGAGAAACTTAAGGACTGCTTTCACACAACGGATTGGAATATGTTCAAGCAGGCTGCCATTCACAACAATGTCACTGATCTCCAAGAGTATACAGAGACTGTCACTGCCTACATCACCAAGTGCACTGAGGATGTTACAGACTCTAAGACCATCATTATCAGGTCCAACCAGAAACCTTGGATTACAAGTGAAGTCCATGAGGGTTCGGAATGTTGCCTTCAAATCTGGTGACAAGGAGAAACTGCGGACAGCTAGGGCCAACCTGTCCCGCGGCATCAAAAAAGCCAAGAAGCAGTACTTCAAAAAGATAACTGATCACTTCAGAGACAGCAGAGACACTCGGAGTCTGTGGGAGGGGATAAAGACCATCACAGACTATAAACCTCCTCGACAAACTTGTGACAGTGACACCTCTCTGTTGAACGCTCTAAATGAATTCTTTGCTCGTTACGAGGCACTCAACAGAACCCCGGCACAAAAGTCAACACCACCTCCTGAAGACCAAGTGCTGAAGCTATCTCCAGAGAGTGTGAGAAGATCTCTGAGCAGGATCAACATACACAAAGCACCGGGTCCAGACAACATACCAGGTCGTGTACTGAAAGGTTGCGCTGATGAACTCACTGAAGTCTTCACAGACATTTTTAACACATCTCTGCAGCAGGCTGTGGTCCCAACGTGCCTCAAAGCGACCACCATCATTCCGGTGCCAAAGAAGTCACCACCCTCCTGCTTTAATGACTACCGCCCAGTAGCACTCACTCCAATTCTTATGAAGTGCTTCGAGCGGCTCGTCATGGAACATATCAAGTCTGTTCTCCCTCCTACCCTGGACCCATACCAGTTTGCTTACCGGTCCAATCGCTCAACTGAAGATGCCATCTCCACTGCACTTCATTCAGCCCTCACTCACCTTGAAACAAAGGACTCTTACGTTAGAATGCTGTTTTTAGACTTTAGCTCAGCATTCAACACTATAATCCCACAGCAGCTAACACACAAACTGCTCCACCTGGGGATCAACACATCACTGTGCCACTGGCTGCTGGACTTTCTGACGGGGAGACCACAGGCTGTACGTGTCGGCGGAAAGTCCTCCAGAACCATCACACTGAACACGGGAGCTCCCCAAGGCTGTGTGCTGAGCCCCCTCCTGTTCACTCTGCTGACCCATGACTACGCTCCAAAGTACGACTCAAACCTCTTCATCAAGTTTGCAGACGACACAACAGTGGTGGGTCTCATCAACAACAGAGACGAGTCAAACTACAGGAGTGAGGTGAGCAGTCTGGCCATGTGGTGCACACAGAACAATCTCTCTCTAAATGTGGAGAAGACAAAAGAGATTGTTGTGGACTTTCGTAGAGCACGGGTCCAGCATGCTCCTCTAACAATCAATGGTGCTGCAGTGGAGAGGGTGACCAGCACTAAGTTCCTGGGTGTGCACATCACAGAGAACCTTTCCTGGACCATGCACACTACATCTCTGGTCAAGAAAAGTAATCAGCGTCTCTACTTTCTCCGCAAGTTAAGAAGAGTCGACTTGAACAGTTTCGTACACAGGGCCATCGGGAAGCTGAACTTCCTGCCCTCCCTCCCACCCCTCTTCCCCCACCCCCCGCTCCACAATCAAGGATGAGAGAAATAAAATTTCAAATCAGTCACGTGGTTTGACAAATAAAACAATCTTGAATCTTGAAACAATCTTGAATCTTGAATCTTACAAATCAAAATAGGATATAACATGCAACTTTGCCAAAAACAACTCAAAACTAAATGCCATATTAAGAATGAATAGAACAATGAATAAAGAGGCCGATTTTCCATGTCAATATGCTATTCATTTCAAAATCGTGTAATTGGATATATGTCAAGACATTGCATCGACACTTTACACATTGAATTGCCATTAGAACTTTTGGAATAGAACATTACAAGTCAAAATAGGATATAACATGCAACTTTGCCATAAACAACTACAAAATAAATACTAAAACAACATAATGCATAGCTATTTGACAAATGAATAGACAATTGAATTAAGGTGCCAATACAAAATAAAAACTAAAACAACATAATGCATAGCCATTTGACAAATGAATAGACAATTTAATTAAGGTGCCAATAGTCTTCCATAAGTTCGTGCTACAGTCACACTTGACAGTTCTTCCATAAACACCTTATGACTCAGATAATATACCTTAACTTTGCGAACTTTTAGTGTTACCAACCTGTGATAAAAGAATAGAGAGAGCACATGCGTTTAGCTGCTTTTTTACTTGAGCACAAGAGGATTGTTCTTCCTCTGCGAATTCTCAGCTATTCTCTATCAATGCGCGTAATGCGCCATCTAGTGGTCTAAGGTAGGGACTACATCTAACTCAAAAGAGATGTCCGCAAACCAAATGAGGTTTTATATGAAAATAAAATAATGAAATGACAGAAATAAAAATTATAGGGGTGTCTATTTTTATGCAGAATATTTCCAGGCCTCTACATTATGCCCACATTTGAAGCGCCAGGACACAGGACCATTAGGTACAGTCTATGCTCGGGAAGTGTTTCTAGCATTGTCCGCCTCACAGACCAAAGAGGAGGGGTCCGTGGCAGGTGCCCACCGCTTGAAAGAGATATACATGTCTTCAGCAAACTACCATTCGCTTGAATCGTAAAACAAACAATTTTAAGATAAATACCTTAATGTTTTTTAAATGTTGGCTCTATTTCCAATGCAGTCTTAATTTACAGACTCTTATTAAAGAGCTTTTGCAGAAATGCGGATAAAAAAATATAAAAAGAATGCCCATGCACTAAAAATGAATGCTTTTTTGTTCAATTGAACACTTTTAGGCCTTAAATTTGGCATGATCAAATGTGATACTACTGAAAGGAACATGTGCCATGTATTCTTTGTATGCTGAAATAAGGCGCTTTATGAGTTAAAGTTAAATTTATGTTTTTTTTAACATAATTACACACGACAGATGAAATTTCTCAAATATTGATCATTTTCATGAATTATTGGATGGTACGATATTTTTTTGTTATACATGTGGTTATGTTGACATTTAAATACCAAGGTTTTTTTTTATTTCATCTTACTGCAGTGGTTTACAGACCAGTTTAGAAATCATTTAGAGCAGAAGTCACCAAATCCTTATAGAGCTGAGAGACTTCAACAGCATAAAGAAGTAATGTCCATCCATCCATTTTCTTCCGCTTGTCCGTTGCCGGGTCGTGGGGGCAGTTGTTGGAGCTGCACCAGCCCCTATGGCTCCTCCTGCAGGTGGTGGGTCCACAGAAGGATGGCCTCATGGTTCTAACCGGGCCTGTTGGTCTCTCATAAGGGGCGTCTGAACCGCTCTTTGTCTGACCCGTCACCTAGGACCTGTTTGCCCTGGGAGACCCTACCAGGGGAACGAAGCCCCCGACAACAGAGCTCCAGGATCATTCAGGCTCAAACCCCTCCACCACGCGGTTCCAGGAGGGGAAGAAGTAATGTGTTAAAATAATAATAATCCATCCATCCATCCATTTTCTTCCACTTGTCCGTTGCCGGGTCATGGGGGCAGCTGTTGGAGCTGCCCAAATCACATTGCACCAGCCCCTATGGCTCCTCCTGCAGGTGGTGGGTCCACAGAATAATAATAATAATTAAAGCCGCAAGCGGCATTGGGAGGCCCTCGCGGGCCGCGGTGGCCGATTGACGCCGGTTCCCGCACGCCGCCGCAATAACCGGGGGGCGCTGCCGCGCCCTACCTGCTTATAATGTCGCTGCCACCCTCGGTGGAGTTTATAAAAGAGCAGGCAAAAGAAATGGCGCCTTCGGCGCCTTTTTTCCCAAAATGGCCGACCTCCTGTTGGTCACCTAGCAACCATGTAATGTACTTTTTTGTTCGGACAGTCATGACGCACGCGTGTACCGATTTTGGTTTGGCTGCGGCAAAGTTGACATTGGGTCGTTGCCATGGCAACACGGTGGGAAAAGGGGCGGGGCATCAATATATTTTTTGTTCGGGATCACGTGACGGATGTGTGTACCAAATTTCATGAATCTACGACAAAGTTTAATTTTTTACTTCATTCAAATTTTATTTTGTGCTCTGCAGGGGGCGCTCTTGCGGCAATTTTCAAATTTCCTATATCAGAACATCCGGGGCCGACGACTCGACCAACGATTCAAGTTTTGTTCAAATCGGCCAAAGTATGTGCGAGTTATGACTGTTTGAAAACGGCGGCGAGCGGCGAAAACGGACGCCAAATTCATGGTGTTGCCACGGCAACACCGTTAAACCTATTAAAAAGTTTTTAATAACTTTTAATCTCCCACATGTGGAGATGATCTGGAGCGAACGGGGAGTCGCTGCGTTCAACGGCCTAGGACGAGTTCGTTCAAATGCGTGAGCATGAAATGGCGCCTTCGGCGCCAATTCCCTCTTCTGGCCAATATGGCCGCCATACTGTTGGTTGCCTAGCAACCGCGTAATGTGTTTTTTTGTTTGGCTTCACGTGACCAATAACTGTGCCGAATTTTTTTCGTCTACGACGAACTAAAATTTTCGGGTTTTTCGGGTCTTGTCATAGGGCGCAATGTAATCTTGATTTTCCAGGGGGCGCTGACGCGCCATTTTTGAGATTTTTAATATTTTCTAAATGTGAAGAATGTTTTTTTCACGTGCTTGAATTTTGTGCAAAAATTCAGGACTTTTCGTCAGTGGGAAAGTGGACTTTTTTCGGAGAAAAAAAATAATAATAATAATTAAAGCCGCAAGCGGCATTGGGAGGCCCTCGCGGGCCGCGGTGGCCGATTGACGCCGGTTCCCGCACGCCGCCGCAATAACCGGGAGGCGCTGCCGCGCCCTACCTGCTTATAATGTCGCTGCCACCCTCGGTGGAGTTTATAAAAGAGCTGGCAAAAGAAATGGCGCCTTCGGCGCTTATTTTTCCCAAAATGGCCGACCTCCCGTTGGTCACCTAGCAACCGTGTAATGTACTTTTTTGTTCGGACAGTCATGACGCACGCGTGTACCAATTTTGGTTTGGCTGCGACAAAGTTGATATTGGGTCGTTGCCATGGCAACACGGTGGGAAAAGGGGCGGGGCATCAATATATTTTTTGTTCGGGATCACGTGACGGATGTCTGTACCAAATTTCATGCATCTACGACAAAGTTTAATTTTTGGCTCCATTCATTTTTATTTTGTGCTCTGCAGGGGGCGCTATTGCGGCAATTTTCAAATTTCCTATATCAAAACATCCGGGGTCGACGACTCGACCAACGGTTAAAATTTTGTTCAAATCGGCCAAAGTATGTGCGAGTTACGGCTGTTTGAACACGGCGGCGAGCGGCGAAAACGGACGCCAAATTCATGGCGTTGCCACGGCAAAACCAAAAATGCTATTAAAAAGTTTTTAATAACTTTTGATGTCCCACATGTGGAGATGATCTGGAGCGAACGGGGAGTCGCTGCGTTCAACGGCCTAGGAGGAGTTCGTTCAAATGCGTGGGCATGAAATGGCGCCTTCGGCGCCAAGTCACTCTTTGGGCCAATATGGCCGCCATACTGTTCGTTGCCTAGCAACCGCGTAATGTGTTTTTTTGTTTGGCTTCACGTGACCAATCACTGTGCCGAATTTTTTTCGTCTACGACGAACTAAAAATTTCAGATTTTTCGGTGTCTCTCCATAGGCGCAATGTAATCTTGATTTTCCAGGGGGCGCTGACGCGCCATTTTTGTGATTTTTTTAACGAAACTTTTTGACACTGTGTGTCGCCGGGTTTTTAAATTTTGGGCAAAAAATGGGGAGTTTTCGTCGAAGATTGGGCGATTTATTAAAAAAAAACACGGATAGATGAAAAATAATAATAATAATAAGAAAAACTCATACAATAACAATATGGGGCCGCCTCCGGCGGCAAACCTTATATATTCGGAAAGGTCTCACGTCCAGTAATCCACCTATGGGGTTTATTATCCAATACGAGCGCGTTGCGCTCGTCTTTTACCTCCTCTTTCTCAATGTTTCTCTACCCGTTTTTTTTTTCGTATTTTTGTGAGTACAAGAACAAATTTGCCGCTTTCGCGGCAAATACTTATATCACCGGAAAGGGCTCGATGCCCTGAGTCACTGTATCAGTGTTTTTGGCTTTGGTGAGTGGCCATGGTCGATGACGAGCTTCGCTCGTCATCGACCACTTTCTTGTCCATGTTGCGCCTTCACTGTGGTTTTCACCTTTTTTTTTTTTAAAGCAGCAACAAATGTGCCGCTTTCGCGGCACATACCTATATCATCGGACAGGTGTTGGTGCCGGGAGCCCCCTGATTACTGTCTCTTACATGGGTCTTGAGCGCTCCGCGCTCTTTTCCCGTGGGACGTGCGCTACGCGCACGTCTTTTTTTAGTGCGCTCCGCGCACTGCTTGTACAATTACAAGAGGCCCGAGACCTGCCAGGTCCGCTCGGGCCTAATTAAAGCCGCAAGCGGCATTGGGAGGCCCTCGCGGGCCGCGGTGGCCGATTGACGCCGGTTCCCGCACGCCGCCGCAATAACCGGGAGGCGCTGCCGCGCCCTACCTGCTTATAATGTCGCTGCCACCCTCGGTGGAGTTTATAAAAGAGCAAAGGCAAGAAATGGCGCCTTCGGCGCTGATTTTCCCAAAATGGCCGACCTCCTGTTGGTCACCTAGCAACCATGTAATGTACAATAACCGGGGGGCGCTGCCGCGCCCTACCTGCTTATAATGTCGCTGCCACCCTCGGTGGAGTTTATAAAAGAGCTGGCAAAAGAAATGGCGCCTTCGGCGCCTTTCTGCCCAAAATGGCCGACCTCCTGTTGGTCACCTAGCAACCGTGTAATGTACTTTTTTGTTTGGACAGTCATGACGCACGTGTGTACCAATTTTGGTTTGGCTACGACAAAGTTGACATTAGGTCGTTGCCATGGCAACACGGTGGGAAAAGGGGCGGGGCATCAATATATTTTTTGTTCGGGATCACGTGACGGATGTCTGTACCAAATTTCATGCATCTACGACAAAGTTTAATTTTTGGCTCCATTCATTTTTATTTTGTGCTCTGCAGGGGGCGCTATTGCAGCAATTTTCAAAATTCCTATATCGGAACATCCGGGGTCGACGACTCGACCAACGATTCAATTTTTGTTCAAATCGGCCAAAGTATGTGTGAGTTACGGCTGTTTGAACAAGGCGGCGAGCTGAGAAAACGGACGCCAAATTCACGGCGTTGCCACGGCAACACCGTTAATCCTATTAAAAAGTTTTTAACAACTTTTAATCTCCCACATGTGGAGATGATCTGGAGCGAACGGGGAGTCGCTGCGTTCAACGGCCTAGGACGAGTTCGTTCAAATGCGTGGGCATGAAATGGCGCCTTCGGCGCCAATTCCCTCTTCGGGCCAATATGGCCGCCATACTGTTGGTTGCCTAGCAACCGCGTAATGTGTTTTTTTGTTTGGCTTCACGTGACCAATAACTGTGCCGAATGTTTTTCGTCTACGACGAAGTCAAATTTTCGGGTTTTTCGGGTCTTGTCATAGGGCGCAATGTAAACTTGATTTTCCAGGGGGCGCTGACGCGCCATTTTTGAGATTTTTAATATTTTCTAAATGTGAAGAATGTTTTTTTCACGTGCTTGAATTTTGTGCAAAAATTCAGGACTTTTCGTCAGTGGGAAAGTGGACTTTTTTCGGAGAAGAAAAATAATAATAATTAAAGCCGCAAGCGGCATTGGGAGGCCCTCGCGGGCCGCGGTGGCCGATTGACGCCGGTTCCCGCACGCCGCCGCAATAACCGGGAGGCGCTGCCGCGCCCTACCTGCTTATAATGTCGCTGCCACCCTCGGTGGAGTTTATAAAAGAGCTGGCAAAAGAAATGGCGCCTTCGGCGCTGATTTTTCCCAAAATGGCCGACCTCCTGTTGGTCACCTAGCAACCATGTAATGTACTTTTTTGTTCGGACAGTCATGACGCACGCGTGTACCAATTTTGGTTTTGCTGCGGCAAAGTTGACATTGGGTCGTTGCCATGGCAACACGGTGGGAAAAGGGGCGGGGCATCAATATATTTTTTATTCGGGATCACGTGACGGATGTCTGTACCAAATTTCATGCATCTACGACAAAGTTTAATTTTTGGCTCCATTCATTTTTATTTTGTGCTCTGCAGGGGGCGCTATTGCGGCAATTTTCAAAATTCCTATATCAAAACATCCGGGGTCGACGACTCGACCAACGATTCAAGTTTTGTTCAAATCGGCCAAAGTATGTGTGAGTTACGGCTGTTTGAACACGGCGGCGAGCGGCGAAAACGGACGCCAAATTCATGGCGTTGCCACGGCAAAACCAAAAATGCTATTAAAAAGTTTTTAATAACTTTTAATCTCCCACATGTGGAGATGATCTGGAGCGAACGGGGAGTCGCTGCGTTAAAAGCCCTAGGACGAGTTCGTTCAAATGCGTGGGCATGAAATGGCGCCTTCGGCGCCAAGTCCCTCTTCGGGCCAATATGGCCGCCATACTGTTGGTTGCCTAGCAACCGCGTAATGTGTTTTTTTGTTTGGCTTCACGTGACCAATCACTGTGCCGAATTTTTTTCGTCTACGACAAAGTACGTTTTTCAGGTTTTGCGGTATTTTGGGGGTGTTTTACATAGGGCGCAATGTTAACGTGGTTTTTCCAGGGGGCGCTGACGCGCCATTTTTTTGAATTTTTCAATTTTCTAAATGTGAAAGTTCTTAGAATCACGTGCTTGAATTTTGAGCAAAAATTCAGGACTTTTCGTCAGTGGGAAAGTGGATTTAGGGGGGGAGAAGAAAAATAATAATAATTAAAGCCGCAAGCGGCATTGGGAGGCCCTCGCGGGCCGCGGTGGCCGATTGACGCCGGTTCCCGCACGCCGCCGCAATAACCGGGGGGCGCTGCCGCGCCCTACCTGCTTTTAATGTCGCTGCCACCCTCGGTGGAGTTTATAAAAGAGCTGGCAAAAGAAATGGCGCCTTCGGCGCTTATTTTTCCCAAAATGGCCGACCTCCTGTTGGTCGCCTAGCAACCGTGTAATGTACTTTTTTGTTCGGACAGTCATGACGCACGCGTGTACCAATTTTGGTTTGGCTGCGGCAAAGTTGACATTGGGTCGTTGCCATGGCAACACGGTGGGAAAAGGGGCGGGGCATCAATATATTTTTTGTTCGGGATCACGTGACGGATGTCTGTACCAAATTTCATGCATCTACGACAAAGTTTAATTTTTGGCTCCATTCATTTTTATTGTGTGCTCTGCAGGGGGCGCTATTGCGGCAATTTTCAAATTTCCTATATCAAAACATCCAGGGTCGACGACTCGACCAACGGTTAAAATTTTGTTCAAATCGGCCAAAGTATGTGTGAGTTATGACTGTTTGAACACGGCGGCGAGCGGCGAAAACGGACGCGGAATTCATGGCGTTGCCACGGCAACACCGTTAAACCTATTAAAAAGTTTTTAACAACTTTTAATCTCCCACATGTGGAGATGATCTGGAGCGAACGGGGAGTCGCTGCGTTCAACGGCCTAGGACGAGTTCGTTCAAATGCGTGGGCATGAAATGGCGCCTTCGGCGCCAAGTCCCTCTTCGGGCCAATATGGCCGCCATACTGTTGGTTGCCTAGCAACCGCGTAATGTGTTTTTTTGTTTGGCTTCACGTGACCAATCACTGTGCCGAATTTTTTTCGTCTACGACGAACTAAAATTTTAATTTTTTTCGGTGTCTCTCCATAGGCGCAATGTAATCTTGATTTTCCAGGGGGCGCTGACGCGCCATTTTTGTGATTTTTTGAACGAAACTTTTTGACACTGTGTATCGCCGTGATTTCTAATTTTGGGCAAAAAATGGGGAGTTTTCGTCGAAGTTTGGGCGATTTATTCCAAAAAAACACGGATAGAAGAAAAATAATAAGAATAAGAAAAACCCATACAATAACAATATAGCGCCGCCTCCGGCGGCAAACCTTATATATTCGGAAAGGTCTCACGTCCAGTAATCCACCTATGGGGTTTATAGTCCAATACGAGCGCGTTGCGCTCGTCTTTTACCTCCTCTTTGTCAATGTTTCTCTATGGGATTTTTTTTTCGTATTTTTGTGAGTACAAGAACAAATTTGCCGCTTTCGCGGCAAATACTTATATCACCGGATAGGGCTCGATGCCCCGAGTCACTGTATCAGTGTTTTGGGCTTTGGTGAGTGGCCATGGTCGATGACGAGCTTCGCTCGTCATCGACCACTTTCTTTTCCATGTTGCGCCTTCACTGTGGTTTTCACCATTTTTTTTTTAAAAGCAGCAACAAATGTGCCGCTTTCGCGGCACACACCTATATCATCGGACAGGTGTTGGTGCCGGGAGCCCCCTGATTACTGTCTCTTACATGGGTCTTGAGCGCTCCGCGCTCTTTTCCCGTGGGACGTGCGCTACGCGCACGTCTTTTTTTAGTGCGCTCCGCGCACTGCTTGTACAATTACAAGAGGCCCGAGACCTGCCAGGTCCGCTCGGGCCTAATTAAAGCCGCAAGCGGCATTGGGAGGCCCTCGCGGGCCGCGGTGGCCGATTGACGCCGGTTCCCGCACGCCGCCGCAATAACCGGGAGGCGCTGCCGCGCCCTACCTGCGTATAATGTCGCTGCCACCCTCGGTGGAGTTTATAAAAGAGCAAAGGCAGGAAATGGCGCCTTCGGCGCTGATTTTCCCAAAATGGCCGACCTCCTGTTGGTCGCCTAGCAACCATGTAATGTACAATAACCGGGAGGCGCTGCCGCGCCCTACCTGCGTATATTGTCGCTGCCACCCTCGGTGGAGTTTATAAAAGAGCAAAGGCAGGAAATGGCGCCTTCGGCGCTGATTTTCCCAAAATGGCCGACCTCCTGTTGGTCGCCTAGCAACCATGTAATGTACAATAACCGGGAGGCGCTGCCGCGCCCTACCTGCGTATAATGTCGCTGCCACCCTCGGTGGAGTTTAGAAAAGAGCAGGCAAAAGAAATGGCGCCTTCGGCGCTGATTTTCCCAAAATGGCCGACCTCCTGTTGGTCGCCTAGCAACCATGTAATGTACTTTTTTGTTCGGACAGTCATGACGCACGTGTGTACCAATTTTGGTTTGGCTACGGCAAAGTTGACATTGGGTCGTTGCCATGGCAACACGGTGGGAAAAGGGGCGGGGCATCAATGTATTTTTTGTTCGGGATCACGTGACGGGTGTCTGTACCAAATTTCATGCATCTACGACAAAGTTTAATTTTTGTCCTCATTCATTTTTATTTTGTGCTCTGCAGGGGGCGCTATTCCGGCAATTTTCAAAATTCCTATATCAGAACATCCGGGGTCGACGACTTGACCAACGATTCAAGTTTTGTTCAAATCGGCCAAAGTATGTGCGAGTTACGGCTGTTTGAACGCGGCGGCGAGCGGCGAAAATGGACGCCAAATTCATGGCGTTGCCACGGCAAAACCAAAAATCCTATTAAAAAGTTTTTAATAACTTTTGATGTCCCACATGTGGAGATGATCTGGAGCGAACGGGGAGTCGCTGCGTTAAAAGCCCTAGGACGAGTTCGTTCAAATGCGTGGGCATGAAATGGCGCCTTCGGCGCCAATTCCCTCTTCTGGCCAATATGGCCGCCATACTGTTGGTTGCCTAGCAACCGCGTAATGTGTTTTTTTGTTTGGCTTCACGTGACCAATCACTGTGCCGAATTTTTTTCGTCTACGACGAAGTACGTTTTTCGCTAATATCCTTATTTTGGGGCGTCCTGCCATAGGGCGCAATGTTAACGTTGTTTTTCCAGGGGGCGCTGACGCGCCATTTTTTTGAATTTTTACAATTTGGAGATGTGAAGTTTTTTTTTTTCACCTAATTGAATTTTGGGCAAAAATTCAGGACTTTTCGTCGGTGGGAAAGTGCCGAAACTGGCGTTTTGGGGGAGAGGAAAAAAAATAATAATAATAATTAAAGCCGCAAGCGGCATTGGGAGGCCCTCGCGGGCCGCGGGGGCCGGTTGACGCCGGTTCCCGCACGCCGCCGCAATAACCGGGAGGCGCTGCCGCGCCCTACCTGCTTATAATGTCGCTGCCACCCTCGGTGGAGTGTATAAAAGAGCATAGGCAAGAAATGGCGCCTTCGGCGCCGATTGTCCCAAAATGGCCGACCTCCTGTTGGTCACCTAGCAACCATGTAATGTACAATAACCGGGGGGCGCTGCCGCGCCCTACCTGCTTATAATGTCGCTGCCACCCTCGGTGGAGTTTATAAAAGAGCTGGCAAAAGAAATGGCGCCTTCGGCGCTTATTTTTCCCAAAATGGCCGACCTCCTGTTGGTCACCTAGCAACCATGTAATGTACTTTTTTGTTCGGACAGTCATGACGCACGCGTGTACCAATTTTGGTTTGGCTACGACAAAGTTGACATTGGGTCGTTGCCATGGCAACACGGTGGGAAAAGGGGCGGGGCATCAATATATTTTTTGTTCGGGATCACGTGACGGATGTCTGTACCAAATTTCATGAATCTACGACAAAGTTTAATTTTTGGCTCCATTCATTTTTATTTTGTGCTCTGCAGGGGGCGCTATTGCGGCAATTTTCAAAATTCCTATATCAAAACATCCGGGGCCGACGACTCGACCAACGATTCAAGTTTCGCTCAAATCGGCCAAAGTATGTGCGAGTTATGACTGTTTGAACGCGGCGGCGAGCGGCGAAAACGGACGCCAAATTCATGGCGTTGCCACGGCAAAACCAAAAATCCTATTAAAAAGTTTTTAATAACTTTTGATGTCCCACATGTGGAGATGATCTGGAGCGAACGGGGAGTCGCTGCGTTCAACGGCCTAGGACGAGTTCGTTCAAATGCGTGGGCATGAAATGGCGCCTTCGGCGCCAAGTCCCTCTTCGGGCCAATATGGCCGCCATACTGTTGGTTGCCTAGCAACCGCGTAATGTGTTTTTTTGTTTGGCTTCACATGACCAATAACTGTGCCGAATTTTTTTCGTCTACGACGAAGTACGTTTTTCGGGTTTTGCGGTATTTTGGGGGGTCCTGCCATAGGGCGCAATGTTAACGTCGTTTTTCCAGGGGGCGCTGACGCGCCATTTTTTTGAATTTTTACATTTTGGAGATGTGAAGTTTTTTTTTTTCACCTAATTGAATTTTGGGCAAAAATGCAGGACTTTTCGTCGGTGGGAAAGTGCCGAAACTGGCGTTTTGGGGGAGAGGAAAAATAATAAGAATAAGAAAAACTCATACAATAACAATATAGCGCCGCCTCCGGCGGCCAACCTTATATATTCGGAAAGGTCTCACGTCCAGTAATCCACCTATGGGGTTTATTATCCAATACGAGCGCGTTGCGCTCGTCTTTTACCTCCTCTTTCTCAATGTTTCTCTATGGGATTTTTTTTTCGTATTTTCGTGCGTACAAGAACAAATGTGCCGCTTTCGCGGCACACGCCTATATCATCGGACAGGTGTTGGTGCCGGGAGCCCCCTGATTACTGTCTCTTACATGGGGAGCGCTCCGCGCTCTGTTTCTTGAGCGCTCCGCGCTCTTTTCCCGTGGGACGTGCGCTACGCGCACGTCTTTTTTTAGTGCGCTCCGCGCACTGCTTGTACAATTACAAGAGGCCCGAGACCTGCCAGGTCCGCTCGGGCCTAATTAAAGCCGCAAGCGGCATTGGGAGGCCCTCGCGGGCTGCGGTGGCCGATTGACGCCGGTTCCCGCACGCCGCCGCAATAACCGGGAGGCGCTGCCGCGCCCTACCTGCTTATAATGTCGCTGCCACCCTCGGTGGAGTTTATAAAAGAGCTGGCAAAAGAAATGGCGCCTTCGGCGCTGATTTTTCCCAAAATGGCCGACCTCCTGTTGGTCACCTAGCAACCATGTAATGTACTTTTTTGTTCGGACAGTCATGACGCACGCGTGTACCAATTTTGGTTTGGCTGCGGCAAAGTTGACATTGGGTCGTTGCCATGGCAACACGGTGGGAAAAGGGGCGGGGCATCAATATACTTTTTTGTTCGGGATCACGTGACGGATGTCTGTACCAAATTTCATGCATCTACGACAAAGTTTAATTTTTGGCTCCATTCATTTTTATTTTGTGCTCTGCAGGGGGCGCTATTGCGGCAATTTTCAAAATTCCTATATCAAAACATCCAGGGTCAACCACTCGACCAACGATTCAAGTTTTGTTCAAATCGGCCAAAGTATGTGTGAGTTACGGCTGTTTGAACACGGCGGCGAGCGGCGAAAACGGACGCCAAATTCATGGCGTTGCCACGGCAACACCGTTAAACCTATTAAAAAGTTTTTAATAACTTTTAATCTCCCACATGTGGAGATGATCTGGAGCGAACGGGGAGTCGCTGCGTTCAACGGCCTAGGACGAGTTCGTTCAAATGCGTGGGCATGAAATGGCGCTTTCGGCACCAGATCACTGGATATTTCCCAAAATGGCCGACCTCCTGTTGGTCGCCTAGCAACCATGTAATGTACTTTTTTGTTCGGACAGTCATGACGCACGTGTGTACCAATTTTGGTTTGGCTAGGACAAAGTTGACATTGGGTCGTTGCCATGGCAACACGGTGGAAAAAGGGGCGGGGCATCAATATATTTTTTGTTCGGGATCACGTGACGGATGTCTGTACCAAATTTCATGCATCTACGACAAAGTTTAATTTTTGGCTCCATTCATTTTTATTTTGTGCTCTGCAGGGGGCGCTATTGCGGCAATTTTCAAAATTCCTATATCAAAACATCCGGGGTCGACGACTCGACCAACGATTCAATTTTTTTTCAAATCGGCCAAAGTATGTGTGAGTTACGGCTGTTTGAACACGGCGGCGAGCAGCGAAAACGGACGCCAAATTCATGGCGTTGCCACGGCAACACCGTTAAACCTATTAAAAAGTTTTTAATAACTTTTAATCTCCCACATGTGGAGATGATCTGGAGCGAACGGGGAGTCGCTGCGTTCAACGGCCTAGGACGAGTTCGTTCAAATGCGTGGGCATGAAATGGCGCCTTCGGCGCCAATTCCCTCTTCGGGCCAATATGGCCGCCATACTGTTGGTTGCCTAGCAACCGCGTAATGTGTTTTTTTGTTGGGCTTCACGTGACCAATCACTGTGCCGAATTTTTTTCGTCTACGACGAAGTACGTTTTTCGGGTCTCGCCATACGTGCAATGTAATCTAGTTTTCCAGGGGGCGCTGACGCGCCATTTTTTTGAAATGTAAAATTTCGAAATTGCACGATTCGAGCGGTTAACATTTTAGAATTATGTGCCAAAATTCAGGACTTTTCATCACAAGATAAAGGAGTTAAGGTGGGGAGAGGAAAAATAATAATAATAATAAGAAAAACTCATACAATAACAATATGGGGCCGCCTCCGGCGGCAAACCTTATATATTCGGAAAGGTCTCACGTCCAGTAATCCACCTATGGGGTTTATTATCCAATACGAGCGCGTTGCGCTCGTCTTTTACCTCCTCTTTCTCAATGTTTCTCTACCCGTTTTTTTTTCCGTATTTTTGTGAGTACAAGAACAAATTTGCCGCTTTCGCGGCAAATACTTATATCACCGGATAGGGCTCGATGCCCTGAGTCACTGTATCAGTGTTTTAGTGAGTGGCCATGGTCGATGACGAGCTTCGCTCGTCATCGACCACTTTCTTGTCCATGTTGCGACTTCACTGTGGTTTTCACCTTTTTTTTTTTTAAAAGCAGCAACAAATGTGCCGCTTTCGCGGCACACGCCTATATCATCGGACAGGTGTTGGTGCCGGGAGTCCCCTGATTACTGTCTCTTACATGGGGAGCGCTCCGCGCTCTGTTTCTTGAGTCTGTTTCTGTTTCTTTCTCTTTTCCCGTGGGACGTGCGCTACGCGCACGTCTTTTTTTAGTGCGCTCCGCGCACTGCTTGTACAATTACAAGAGGCCCGAGACCTGCCAGGTCCGCTCGGGCCTAATAATTAAAGCCGCAAGCGGCATTGGGAGGCCCTCGCGCGCCGCGGTGGCCGGTTGACGCCGGTTCCCGCACGCCGCCGCAATAACCGGGAGGCGCTGCCGCGCCCTACCTGCTTATAATGTCGCTGCCACCCTCGGTGGAGTTTATAAAAGAGCAGGCAAAAGAAATGGCGCCTTCGGCGCTGATTTTCCCAAAATGGCCGACCTCCTGTTGGTCACCTAGCAACCATGTAATGTACTTTTTTGTCCGGACAGTCCTGACGCACGCGTGTACCACTTTTGGTGTGGCTACGACAAAGTTGACATTGGGTCGTTGCCATGGCAACACGATGGGAAAAGGGGCGGGGCATCAATATATTTTTTGTTCGGGATCACGTGACGGATGTCTGTACCAAATTTCATGCATCTACGACAAAGTTTAATTTTTGGCTCCATTCATTTTTATTTTGTGCTCTGCAGGGGGCGCTATTGCGGCAATGTTCAAAATTCCTATATCAAAACATCCGGGGTCGACGACTCGACCAACGATTCAAGTTTTGTTCAAATCGGCCAAAGTATGTGTGAGTTATGACTGTTTGAACGCGGCGGCGAGAGCCGAAAACGGACGCGGAATTCATGGCGTTGCCACGGCAACACCGTTAAACCTATTAAAAAGTTTTTAATAACTTTTGATCTCCCACATGTGGAGATGATCTGGAGCGAACGGGGAGTCGCTGCGTTAAAAGCCCTAGGACGAGTTCGTTCAAATGCGTGGGCATGAAATGGCGCCTTCGGCGCCAATTCCCTCTTCGGGCCAATATGGCCGCCATACTGTTGGTTGCCTAGCAACCGCGTAATGTGTTTTTTTGTTGGGCTTCACGTGACCAATCACTGTGCCGAATTTTTTTCGTCTACGGCGAAGTACGTTTTTCGCTAATATCCTTATTTTGGGGCGTCCTGCCATAGGGCGCAATGTTAACGTTGTTTTTCCAGGGGGCGCTGACGCGCCATTTTTTTGAATTTTTACAATTTGGAGATGTGAAGTTTTTTTTTTTCACCTAATTGAATTTTGGGCAAAAATTCAGGACTTTTCGTCGGTGGGAAAGTGCCGAAACTGGCGTTTTGGGGGAGAGGAAAAAAAATAATAATAATAATAATTAAAGCCGCAAGCGGCATTGGGAGGCCCTCGCGGGCCGCGGTGGCCGATTGACGCCGGTTCCCGCACGCCGCCGCAATAACCGGGAGGCGCTGCCGCGCCCTACCTGCTTATAATGTCGCTGCCACCCTCGGTGGAGTTTATAAAAGAGCTGGCAAAAGAAATGGCGCCTTCGGCGCTGATTTTTCCCAAAATGGCCGACCTCCTGTTGGTCACCTAGCAACCATGTAATGTACTTTTTTGTTCGGACAGTCATGACGCACGCGTGTACCAATTTTGGTTTGGCTGCGGCAAAGTTGACATTGGGTCGTTGCCATGGCAACACGGTGGGAAAAGGGGCGGGGCATCAATATATTTTTTATTCGGGATCACGTGACGGATGTCTGTACCAAATTTCATGCATCTACGACAAAGTTTAATTTTTGGCTCCATTCATTTTTATTTTGTGCTCTGCAGGGGGCGCTATTGCGGCAATTTTCAAAATTCCTATATCAAAACATCCGGGGTCGACGACTCGACCAACGATTCAAGTTTTGTTCAAATCGGCCAAAGTATGTGTGAGTTACGGCTGTTTGAACACGGCGGCGAGCGGCGAAAACGGACGCCAAATTCATGGCGTTGCCACGGCAAAACCAAAAATGCTATTAAAAAGTTTTTAATAACTTTTAATCTCCCACATGTGGAGATGATCTGGAGCGAACGGGGAGTCGCTGCGTTAAAAGCCCTAGGACGAGTTCGTTCAAATGCGTGGGCATGAAATGGCGCCTTCGGCGCCAAGTCCCTCTTCGGGCCAATATGGCCGCCATACTGTTGGTTGCCTAGCAACCGCGTAATGTGTTTTTTTGTTTGGCTTCACGTGACCAATCACTGTGCCGAATTTTTTTCGTCTACGACAAAGTACGTTTTTCAGGTTTTGCGGTATTTTGGGGGTGTTTTACATAGGGCGCAATGTTAACGTGGTTTTTCCAGGGGGCGCTGACGCGCCATTTTTTTGAATTTTTCAATTTTCTAAATGTGAAAGTTCTTAGAATCACGTGCTTGAATTTTGAGCAAAAATTCAGGACTTTTCGTCAGTGGGAAAGTGGATTTAGGGGGGGAGAAGAAAAATAATAATAATAATAAGAAAAACCCATACAATAACAATATGGGGCCGCCTCCGGCGGCAAACCTTATATATTCGGAAAGGTCTCACGTCCAGTAATCCAACCGTAAGGTTTATTATCCAATACGAGCGCGTTGCGCTCGTCTTTTACCTCCTCTTTCTCAATGTTTCTCTATCCGTTTTTTTTTTTGTATTTTTGTGAGTACAAGAACAAATTTGCCGCTTTCGCGGCAAATACTTATATCACCGGATAGGGCTCGATGCCCTGATTCACTGTATCAGTGTTTTGGGCTTTGGTGAGTGGCCATGGTCGATGACGAGCTTCGCTCGTCATCGACCACTTTCTTGTCCATGTTGCGCCTTGACTGTGGTTTTCACCTCTTTTTTTTTAAAAGCAGCAACAAATGTGCCGCTTTCGCGGCACACGCCTATATCATCGGACAGGTGTTGGTGCCGGGAGCCCCCTGATTACTGTCTCATACATGGGTTTTGAGCGCTCCGCGCTCTTTTCCCGTGGGACGTGCGCTACGCGCACGTCTTTCTTTAGTGCGCTCCGCGCACTGCTTGTACAATTACAAGAGGCCCGAGACCTGCCAGGTCCGCTCGGGCCTAATTAAAGCCGCAAGCGGCATTGGGAGGCCCTCGCGGGCCGCGGTGGCCGATTGACGCCGGTTCCCGCACGCCGCCGCAATAACCGGGAGGCGCTGCCGCGCCCTACCTGCTTATAATGTCGCTGCCACCCTCGGTGGAGTTTATAAAAGAGCTGGCAAAAGAAATGGCGCCTTCGGCGCTGATTTTTCCCAAAATGGCCGACCTCCTGTTGGTCACCTAGCAACCATGTAATGTACTTTTTTGTTCGGACAGTCATGACGCACGCGTGTACCAATTTTGGTTTGGCTGCGGCAAAGTTGACATTGGGTCGTTGCCATGGCAACACGGTGGGAAAAGGGGCGGGGCATCAATATATTTTTTATTCGGGATCACGTGACGGATGTCTGTACCAAATTTCATGCATCTACGACAAAGTTTAATTTTTGGCTCCATTCATTTTTATTTTGTGCTCTGCAGGGGGCGCTATTGCGGCAATTTTCAAAATTCCTATATCAAAACATCCGGGGTCGACGACTCGACCAACGATTCAAGTTTTGTTCAAATCGGCCAAAGTATGTGTGAGTTACGGCTGTTTGAACACGGCGGCGAGCGGCGAAAACGGACGCCAAATTCATGGCGTTGCCACGGCAAAACCAAAAATGCTATTAAAAAGTTTTTAATAACTTTTAATCTCCCACATGTGGAGATGATCTGGAGCGAACGGGGAGTCGCTGCGTTAAAAGCCCTAGGACGAGTTCGTTCAAATGCGTGGGCATGAAATGGCGCCTTCGGCGCCAAGTCCCTCTTCGGGCCAATATGGCCGCCATACTGTTGGTTGCCTAGCAACCGCGTAATGTGTTTTTTTGTTTGGCTTCACGTGACCAATCACTGTGCCGAATTTTTTTCGTCTACGACAAAGTACGTTTTTCAGGTTTTGCGGTATTTTGGGGGTGTTTTACATAGGGCGCAATGTTAACGTGGTTTTTCCAGGGGGCGCTGACGCGCCATTTTTTTGAATTTTTCAATTTTCTAAATGTGAAAGTTCTTAGAATCACGTGCTTGAATTTTGAGCAAAAATTCAGGACTTTTCGTCAGTGGGAAAGTGGATTTAGGGGGGGAGAAGAAAAATAATAATAATAATAAGAAAAACCCATACAATAACAATATGGGGCCGCCTCCGGCGGCAAACCTTATATATTCGGAAAGGTCTCACGTCCAGTAATCCAACCGTAAGGTTTATTATCCAATACGAGCGCGTTGCGCTCGTCTTTTACCTCCTCTTTCTCAATGTTTCTCTATCCGTTTTTTTTTTCGTATTTTTGTGAGTACAAGAACAAATTTGCCGCTTTCGCGGCAAATACTTATATCACCGGATAGGGCTCGATGCCCTGAGTCACTGTATCAGTGTTTTGGGCTTTGGTGAGTGGCCATGGTCGATGACGAGCTTCGCTCGTCATCGACCACTTTCTTGTCCATGTTGCGCCTTCACTGTGGTTTTCACCTCTTTTTTTTTACGAGCAGCAACAAATGTGCCGCTTTCGCGGCACACGCCTATATCATCGGACAGGTGTTGGTGCCGGGAGCCCCCTGATTACTGTCTCATACATGGGTTTTGAGCGCTCCGCGCTCTTTTCCCGTGGGACGTGCGCTACGCGCACGTCTTTCTTCAGTGCGCTCCGCGCACTGCTTGTACAATTACAAGAGGCCCGAGACCTGCCAGGTCCGCTCGGGCCTAATTAAAGCCGCAAGCGGCATTGGGAGGCCCTCGCGGGCCGCGGTGGCCGGTTGACGCCGGCTCCCGCACGCCGCCGCAATAACCGGGAGGCGCTGCCGCGCCCTACCTGCTTATAATGTCGCCGCCACCCTCGGTGGAGTTTATAAAAGAGCAAAGCCAAGAAATGGCGCCTTCGGCGCCCATTGTCCCAAAATGGCCGACCTCCTGTTGGTCACCTAGCAACCATGTAATGTACAATAACCGGGAGGCGCTGCCGCGCCCTACCTGCTTATAATTTCACTGCCACCCTCGGTGGAGTTTATAAAAGAGCTGGCAAAAGAAATGGCACCTTCGGCGCTTATTTTTCCCAAAATGGCCGACCTCCTGTTGGTCGCCTAGCAACCATGTAATGTACTTTTTTGTTCGGACAGTCGTGACACACGTGTGTACCAATTTTGGTTTGGCTACGACAAAGTTGACATTGGGTCGTTGCCATGGCAACACGATGGGAAAAGGGGCGGGGCATCAATATATTTTTTGTTCGGGATCACGTGACGGATGTCTGTACCAAATTTCATGAACCTACGACAAAGTTTAATTTTTGGCTCCATTCATTTTTATTTTGTGCTCTGCAGGGGGCGCTATTGCGGCAATTTTCAAATTTCCTATATCAAAACATCCGGTTTTGTTCAAATCGGCCAAAGTATGTGTGAGTTACGGCTGTTTGAACACGGCGGCGAGCGGCGAAAATGGACGCCAAATTCATGGCGTTGCCACGGCAAAACCAAAAATGCTATTAAAAAGTTTTTAACAAGTTTTAATCTCCCACATGTGGAGATGATCTGGAGCGAACGGGGAGTCGCTGCGTTCAACGGCCTAGGACGAGTTCGTTCAAATGCGTGGGCATGAAATGGCGCTTTCGGCACCAGATCACTGGATATTTCCCAAATTGGCCGACCTCCTGTTGGTCGCCTAGCAACCATGTAATGTACTTTTTTGTTTGGACAGTCATGACGCACGCGTGTACCAATTTTGGTTTGGCTACGACAAAGTTGACATTGGGTCGTTGCCATGGCAACACGGTGGGAAAAGGGGCGGGGCATCAATATATTTTTTGTTCGGGATCACGTGACGGATGTCTGTACCAAATTTCATGCATGTACGACAAAGTTGAAATTTTGGCTCCATTCATTTTTATTTTGTGCTCTGCAGGGGGCGCTATAGCGGCAATTTTCAAAATTCCTATATCAAAACATCCGGGGTCAACGACTCGACCAACGATTCAAGTTTCGCGCATATCGGCCAAAGTATGTGCGAGTTATGACTGTTTGAAAACGGCGGCGAGCGCCAAAAACGGACGCGGAATTCATGGCGTTGCCACGGCAACACCGTTAAACCTATTAAAAAGTTTTTAATAACTTTTAATCTCCCACATGTGGAGATGATCTGGAGCGAACGGGGAGTCGCTGCGTTCAACGGCCTAGGACGAGTTCGTTCAAATGCGTGGGCATGAAATGGCGCCTTCGGCGCCAATTCCCTCTTCGGGCCAATATGGCCGCCATACTGTTGGTTGCCTAGCAACCGCGTAATGTGTTTTTTTGTTTGGCTTCACGTGACCAATCACTGTGCCGAATTTTTTTCGTCTACGACGAAGTACATTTTTCGGGTCTCGCCATACGTGCAATGTAATCTAGTTTTCCAGGGGGCGCTGACGCGCCATTTTTTTGAAATGTAATATTTCGAAATTGCACGATTCGAGCGGTTAACATTTTAGAATTATGTGCCAAAATTCAGGACTTTTCATCACAAGATAAAGGAGTTAAGGTGGGGAGAGGAAAAATAATAATAATAATAATTAAAGCCGCAAGCGGCATTGGGAGGCCCTCGCGGGCCGCGGTGGCCGATTGACGCCGGTTCCCGCACGCCGCCGCAATAACCGGGAGGCGCTGCCGCGCCCTACCTGCTTATAATGTCGCTGCCACCCTCGGTGGAGTTTATAAAAGAGCAAAGGCAAGGATTGGCGCCTTCGGCGCCGATAGTCCCAAAATGGCCGACCTCCTGTTGGTCACCTAGCAACCATGTAATGTACAATAGCCGGGGGGCGCTGCCGCGCCCTACCTATTTATAATGTCGCCGCCACCCTCGGTGGAGTTTATAAAAGAGCTGGCAAAAGAAATGGCGCCTTCGGCGCCTTTTTTCCCAAAATGGCTGACCTCCTGTTGGTTGCCTAGCAACCGTGTAATGTACTTTTTTGTTGGGACAGTCATGACGCACGAGTGTACCAATTTTGGTTTGGCTACGACAAAGTTGACATTGGGTCGTTGCCATGGCAACACGGTGGGAAAAGGGGCGGGGCATCAATATATTTTTTGTTCGGGATCACGTGACGGATGTCTGTGCCAAATTTCATGCATCTACGACAAAGTTTAATTTTTGGCTCCATTCATTTTTATTTTGTGCTCTGCAGGGGGCGCTATTGCAGCAATTTTCAAAATTCCTATATCAGAACATCCGGGGTCGTCGACTCGACCAACGATTCAAGTTTCGCTCAAATCGGCCAAAGTATGTGCGAGTTATGACTGTTTGAACGCGGCGGCGAGCGGCGAAAACGGACGCCAAATTCATGGCGTTGCCACGGCAAAACCAAAAATCCTATTAAAAAGTTTTTAATAACTTTTGATGTCCCACATGTGGAGATGATCTGGAGCGAACGGGGAGTCGCTGCGTTCAACGGCCTAGGACGAGTTCGTTCAAATGCGTGGGCATGAAATGGCGCCTTCGGCGCCAAGTCCCTCTTCGGGCCAATATGGCCGCCATACTGTTGGTTGCCTAGCAACCGCGTAATGTGTTTTTTTGTTTGGCTTCACGTGACCAATAACTGTGCCGAATTTTTTTCGTCTACGACAAAGTACGTTTTTCGGGTTTTGCGGTATTTTGGGGCGTCCTGCCATAGGGCGCAATGTTAACGTCGTTTTTCCAGGGGGCGCTGACGCGCCATTTTTTTGAATTTTTACAATTTGGAGATGTGAAGTTTTTTTTTTTCACCTAATTGAATTTTGGGCAAAAATTCAGGACTTTTCGTCGGTGGGAAAGTGCTGAAACTGGCTCCGGGGGGGGGAGAAGAAAAATAATAATAATTAAAGCCGCAAGCGGCATTGGGAGGCCCTCGCGGGCCGCGGTGGCCGATTGACGCCGGTTCCCGCACGCCGCCGCAATAACCGGGAGGCGCTGCCGCGCCCTACCTGCTTATAATGTCGCTGCCACCCTCGGTGGAGTTTATAAAAGAGCTGGCAAAAGAAATGGCGCCTTCGGCGCTGATTTTCCCAAAATGGCCGACCTCCTGGTGGTCACCTAGCAACCATGTAATGTACTTTTTTGTTCGGACAGTCATGACGCACGCGTGTACCAATTTTGGTTTGGCTGCAGCAAAGTTGACATTGGGTCGTTGCCATGGCAACACGGTGGGAAAAGGGGCGGGGCATCAATATATTTTTTGTTCGGGATCACGTGACGGATGTCTGTACCAAATTTCATGCATCTACGGCAAAGTTTAATTTTTGGCTCCATTCATTTTTATTTTGTGCTCTGCAGGGGGCGCTATTGCGGCAATTTTCAAAATTCCTATATCAAAACATCCGGGGTCAACGACTCGACCAACGATTCAAGTTTCGCTCAAATCGGCCAAAGTATGTGCGAGTTATGACTGTTTGAACGCGGCGGCGAGCGGCGAAAACGGACGCCAAATTCATGGCGTTGCCACGGCAAAACCAAAAATCCTATTAAAAAGTTTTTAATAACTTTTGATGTCCCACATGTGGAGATGATCTGGAGCGAACGGGGAGTCGCTGCGTTCAACGGCCTAGGACGAGTTCGTTCAAATGCGAGGGCATGAAATGGCGCCTTCGGCGCCAATTCCCTCTTCTGGCCAATATGGCCGCCATACTGTTGGTTGCCTAGCAACCGCGTAATGTGTTTTTTTGTTTGGCTTCACGTGACCAATAACTGTGCCGAATTTTTTTCGTCTACGTCAAACTAAAATTTTCGGGGTTTTCGGGTCTTGTCATAGGGCGCAATGTAAACTTGATTTTCCAGGGGGCGCTGACGCGCCATTTTTGTGATTTTTTGAACGAAACTTTTTGACACTGTGTATCGCCGTGATTTCTAATTTTGGGCAAAAAATTGGGAGTTTTCGTCGAAGTTTGGGCGATTTATTCCAAAAAAACACGGATAGAAGAAAAATAATAATAAGAATAAGAAAAACCCATACAATAACAATATGGGGCCGCCTCCGGCGGCAAACCTTATATATTCGGAAAGGTCTCACGTCCAGTAATCCAACCGTAAGGTTTATTATCCAATACGAGCGCGTTGCGCTCGTCTTTTACCTCTTCTTTGTCATTGTTTCTCTATGGGATTTTTTTTCCGTATTTTTGTGAGTACAAGAACAAATTTGCCGCTTTCGCGGCAAATACTTATATCACCGGATAGGGCTCGATGCCCTGAGTCACTGTATCAGTGTTTTAGTGAGTGGCCATGGTCGATGACGAGCTTCGCTCGTCATCGACCACTTTCTTGTCCATGTTGCGCCTTCACTGTGGTTTTCACCTTTTTTTTTTTAAAAGCAGCAACAAATGTGCCGCTTTCGCGGCACACGCCTATATCATCGGACAGGTGTTGGTGCCGGGAGTCCCCTGATTACTGTCTCATACATGGGTTTTGAGCGCTCCGCGCTCTTTTCCCGTGGGACGTGCGCTACGCGCACGTCTTTCTTCAGTGCGCTCCGCGCACTGCTTGTACAATTACAAGAGGCCCGAGACCTGCCAGGTCCGCTCGGGCCTAATAAGAATAAGAAAAACTCATACAATAACAATATAGCGCCGCCTTCGGCGGCGCATTCTTATATATTCGGAAAGGTCTAACGTCCAGTAATCCAACCGTAAGGTTTATAGTCAAATACGAGCGCGTTGCGCTCGTCTTTTACCTCTTCTTTTTCAATATTTTCCAATCCGTTTTTTTTTCCGTATTTTTGTGAGTACAAGAACAAATTTGCCGCTTTCGCGGCAAATACTTATATCACCGGATAGGGCTCGATGCCCTGATTCACTGTATCAGTGTTTTGGGCTTTGGTGAGTGGCCATGGTCGATGACGAGCTTCGCTCGTCATCGACCACTTTCTTGTCCATGTTGCGCCTTCACTGTGGTTTTCACCTTTTTTTTTTGTGAGCAGCAACAAATGTGCCGCTTTCGCGGCACACGCCTATATCATCGGACAGGTGTTGGTGCCGGGAGCCCCCTGATTACTGTCTCATACATGGGTTTTGAGCGCTCCGCGCTCTTTTCTCGTGGGACGTGCGCTACGCGCACGTCTTTCTTCAGTGCGCTCCGCGCACTGCTTGTACAATTACAAGAGGCCCGAGACCTGCCAGGTCCGCTCGGGCCTAATAATTAAAGCCGCAAGCGGCATTGGGAGGCCCTCGCGCGCCGCGGTGGCCGGTTGACGCCGGTTCCCGCACGCCGCCGCAATAACCGGGAGGCGCTGCCGCGCCCTACCTGCTTATAATGTCGCTGCCACCCTCGGTGGAGTTTATAAAAGAGCAGGCAAAAGAAATGGCGCCTTCGGCGCTGATTTTCCCAAAATGGCCGACCTCCTGTTGGTCACCTAGCAACCATGTAATGTACTTTTTTGTCCGGACAGTCCTGACGCACGCGTGTACCACTTTTGGTGTGGCTACGACAAAGTTGACATTGGGTCGTTGCCATGGCAACACGATGGGAAAAGGGGCGGGGCATCAATATATTTTTTGTTCGGGATCACGTGACGGATGTCTGTACCAAATTTCATGCATCTACGACAAAGTTTAATTTTTGGCTCCATTCATTTTTATTTTGTGCTCTGCAGGGGGCGCTATTGCGGCAATGTTCAAAATTCCTATATCAAAACATCCGGGGTCGACGACTCGACCAACGATTCAAGTTTCGCTCAAATCGGCCAAAGTATGTGTGAGTTCTGACTGTTTGAACGCGGCGGCGAGAGCCGAAAACGGACGCGGAATTCATGGCGTTGCCACGGCAACACCGTTAAACCTATTAAAAAGTTTTTAATAACTTTTGATCTCCCACATGTGGAGATGATCTGGAGCGAACGGGGAGTCGCTGCGTTAAAAGCCCTAGGACGAGTTCGTTCAAATGCGTGGGCATGAAATGGCGCCTTCGGCGCCAAGTCCCTCTTCGGGCCGATATGGCCGCCATACTGTTGGTTGCCTAGCAACCGCGTAATGTGTTTTTTTGTTGGGCTTCACGTGACCAATCACTGTGCCGAATTTTTTTCGTCTACGACGAAGTATGTTTTTCGCTAATATCCTTATTTTGGGGCGTCCTGCCATAGGGCGCAATGTTAACGTCGTTTTTCCAGGGGGCGCTGACGCGCCATTTTTTTGAATTTTTACAATTTGGAGATGTGAAGTTTTTTTTTTTCACTTAATTGAATTTTGGGCAAAAATTCAGGACTTTTCGTCGGTGGGAAAGTGCCGAAACTGGCGTTTTGGGGGAGAGGAAAAATAATAATAATAAGAATTAAAGCCGCAAGCGGCATTGGGAGGCCCTCGCGGGCCGTGGTGGCCGATTGACGCCGGTTCGCGCACGCCGCCGCAATAACCGGGAGGCGCTGCCGCGCCCTACCTGCGTATAATGTCGCTGCCACCCTCGATGGAGTTTATAAAAGAGCAAAGGCAAGAAATGGCGCCTTCGGCGCCGATTGTCCCAAAATGGCCGACCTCCTGTCGGTCACCTAGCAACCATGTAATGTACAATAACCGGGAGGCGCTGCCGCGCCCTACCTGCTTATAATGTCGCTGCCACCCTCGGTGGAGTTTATAAAAGAGCAGGCAAAAGAAATGGCGCCTTCGGCGCTGATTTTCCCAAAATGGCCGACCTCCTGTTGGTCGCCTAGCAACCATGTAATGTACTTTTTTGTTCGGACAGTCATGACGCACGTGTGTACCAATTTTGGTTTGGCTAGGACAAAGTTGACATTGGGTCGTTGCCATGGCAACACGGTGGAAAAAGGGGCGGGGCATCAATATATATTTTGTTCGGGATCACGTGACGGATGTCTGTACCAAATTTCATGCATCTACGACAAAGTTTAATTTTTGGCTCCATTCATTTTTATTTTGTGCTCTGCAGGGGGCGCTATTGCGGCAATTTTCAAAATTCCTATATCAAAACATCCGGGGTCGACGACTCGACCAACGATTCAATTTTTTTTCAAATCGGCCAAAGTATGTGCGAGTTACGGCTGTTTGAACACGGCGGCGAGCGGCGAAAACGGACGCCATATTCATGGCGTTGCCACGGCAACACCGTTAAACCTATTAAAAAGTTTTTAATAACTTTTAATCTCCCACATGTGGAGATGATCTGGAGCGAACGGGGAGTCGCTGCGTTCAACGGCCTAGGACGAGTTCGTTCAAATGCGTGGGCATGAAATGGCGCCTTCGGCGCCAATTCCCTCTTCGGGCCAATATGGCCGCCATACTGTTGGTTGCCTAGCAACCGCGTAATGTTTTTTTTTGTTGGGCTTCACGTGACCAATCACTGTGCCGAATTTTTTTCGTCTACGACGAACTAAAATTTTCAGATTTTCCGGTGTCTCTCCATAGGCGCAATGTAATCTTGATTTTCCAGGGGGCGCTGACGCGCCGTTTTTGTGATTTTCTTCACGAAACTTTTTGACACTGTGTGTCGCCGGGTTTTTAAATTTGGGCAAAAATTGGGGAGTTTTCGTCGAAGTTTAGGCGATTTATTCAAAAAAAACACGGATAGATGAAAAATAATAATAATAATAATAATTAAAGCCGCAAGCGGCATTTGGAGGCCCTCGCGGGCCGCGGTGGCCGGTTGACGCCGGTTCCCGCACGCCGCCGCAATAACCGGGAGGCGCTGCCGCGCCCTACCTGCTTATAATGTCGCTGCCACCCTCGGTGGAGTTTATAAAAGAGCTGGCAAAAGAAATGGCGCCTTCGGCGCTGATTTTCCCAAAATGGCCGACCTCTTGTTGGTCGCCTAGCAACCACGTAATGTACAATAACCGGGAGGCGCTGCCGCGCCCTACCTGCTTATAATTTCGCTGCCACCCTCGGTGGAGTTTATAAAAGAGCTGGCAAAAGAAATGGCGGCTTCGGCGCTGATTTTCCCAAAATGGCCGACCTCCTGTTGGTCGCCTAGCAACCATGTTATGTACTTTTTTGTTCGGACAGTCATGACGCACGCGTGTACCGATTTTGGTTTGGCTACGGCAAAGTTGACATTGGGTCGTTGCCATGGCAACACGGTGGGAAAAGGGGCGGGCATCAATGTATTTTTTGTTCGGGATCACGTGATGGATGTCTGTACCAAATTTCATGAACCTACGACAAAGTTTAATTTTTGGCTCCATTCATTTTTATTTTGTGCTCTGCAGGGGGCGCTATTGCGGCAATTTTCAAATTTCCTATATCAAAACATCCGGGGTCGACGACTCGACCAACGATTCAAGTTTCGCTCAAATCGGCCAAAGTATGTGTGAGTTACGGCTGTTTGAACACGGCGGCGAGCGGCGAAAATGGACGCCAAATTCATGGCGTTGCCACGGCAACACCGTTAAACCTATTAAAAAGTTTTTAATAACTTTTAATCTCCCACATGTGGAGATGATCTGGAGCGAACGGGGAGTCGCTGCGTTCAACGGCCTAGGACGAGTTCGTTCAAATGCGTGGGCATGAAATGGCGCTTTCGGCACCAGATCACTGGATATTTCCCAAAATGGCCGACCTCCTGTTGGTCGCCTAGCAACCATGTAATGTACTTTTTTGTTTGGACAGTCATGACGCACGCGTGTACCAATTTTGGTTTGGCTGCGGCAAAGTTGACATTGGGTCGTTGCCATGGCAACACGGTGGGGAAAGGGGCGGGGCATCAATATATTTTTTGTTCGGGATCACGTGACGGATGTCTGTACCAAATTTCATGCATGTACGACAAAGTTGAAATTTTGGCTCCATTCATTTTTATTTTGTGCTCTGCAGGGGGCGCTATAGCGGCAATTTTCAAAATTCCTATATCAAAACATCCGGGGTCGACGACTCGACCAACGATTCAAGTTTTGTTCAAATCGGCCAAAGTATGTGCGAGTTATGACTGTTTGAACGCGGCGGCGAGCGGCGAAAACAGACGCCAAATTCATGGCGTTGCCACGGCAACACCGTTAAACCTATTAAAAAGTTTTTAATAACTTTTAATCTCCCACATGTGGAGATGATCTGGAGCGAACGGGGAGTCGCTGCGTTCAACGGCCTAGGACGAGTTCGTTCAAATGCGTGGGCATGAAATGGCGCCTTCGGCGCCAAGTCCCTCTTCGGGCCAATATGGCCGCCATACTGTTGGTTGCCTAGCAACCGCGTAATGTGTTTTTTTGTTGGGCTTCACGTGACCAATCACTGTGCCGAATTTTTTTCGTCTACGACGAAGTACGTTTTTCGCTAAGATCCTTATTTTGGGGCGTCCTGCCATAGGGCGCAATGTTAACGTCGTTTTTCCAGGGGGCGCTGACGCGCCATTTCTTTGAATTTTTACAATTTGGAGATGTGAAGGTTTTTTTTTTCACCTAATTGAATTTTGGGCAAAAATTCAGGACTTTTCGTCGGTGGGAAAGTGCCGAAACTGGCGTTTTGGGGGAGAGGAAAAATAATAATTAAAGCCGCAAGCGGCATTGGGAGGCCCTCGCGGGCCGCGGTGGCCGATTGACGCCGGTTCCCGCACGCCGCCGCAATAACCGGGAGGCGCTGCCGCGCCCTACCTGCTTATAATTTCGCTGCCACCCTCGGTGGAGTTTATAAAAGAGCAAAGGCAAGAAATGGCGCCTTCGGCGCTTATTTTTCCCAAAATGGCCGACCTCCTGTTGGTCGCCTAGCAACCATGTAATGTACTTTTTTGTTCGGACAGTCATGACGCACGCGTGTACCGATTTTGGTTAGGCTGCGGCAAAGTTGACATTGGGTCGTTGCCATGGCAACACGGTGGGGAAAGGGGCGGGGCATCAATATATTTTTTGTTCGGGATCACGTGACGGATGTCTGTACCAAATTTCATGCATCTACGACAAAGTGTAATTTTTGGCTCCATTCATTTTTATTTTGTGCTCTGCAGGGGGCGCTATTGCGGCAATTTTCAAAATTCCTATATCAAAACATCCGGGGTCAACGACTCGACCAACGATTAAATTTTTTTTCAAATCGGCCAAAGTATGTGTGAGTTACGGCTGTTTGAACACGGCGGCGAGCGGCGAAAACGGACGCCAAATTCATGGCGTTGCCACGGCAACACCGTTAAACCTATTAAAAAGTTTTTAATAACTTTTAATCTCCCACATGTGGAGATGATCTGGAGCGAACGGGGAGTCGCTGCGTTCAACGGCCTAGGACGAGTTCGTTCAAATGCGTGGGCATGAAATGGCGCCTTCGGCGCCAATTCCCTCTTCGGGCCAATATGGCCGCCATACTGTTGGTTGCCTAGCAACCGCGTAATGTGTTTTTTTGTTGGGCTTCACGTGACCAATCACTGTGCCGAATTTTTTTCGTCTACGACGAACTAAAATTTGCGGGTTTTTCGGGTCTTGTCATATGGCGCAATGTAAACGTGATTTTCCAGGGGGCGCTGACGCGCCATATTTGAGATTTTTTATATTTTCTAAATGTGAAGAATGTTTTTTTCACGTGCTTGAATTTTGTGCAAAAATTCAGGACTTTTCGTCGGTGGGAAAGTGGACTTTTTTCGGAGAATAAAAATAATAATAATAATAATTAAAGCCGCAAGCGGCATTGGGAGGCCCTCGCGGGCCGTGGTGGCCGATTGACGCCGGTTCCCGCACGCCGCCGCAATAACCGGGAGGCGCTGCCGCGCCATACCTGCTTATAATGTCGCTGCCACCCTCGGTGGAGTTTATAAAAGAGCAAAGGCAAGGATTGGCGCCTTCGGCGCCGATAGTCCCAAAATGGCCGACCTCCTGTTGGTCACCTAGCAACCATGTAATGTACAATAGCCGGGGGGCGCTGCCGCGCCCTACCTATTTATAATGTTGCCGCCACCCTCGGTGGAGTTTATAAAAGAGCTGGCAAAAGAAATGGCGCCTTCGGCGCCTTTTTTCCCAAAATGGCCGACCTCCTGTTGGTTGCCTAGCAACCGTGTAATGTACTTTTTTGTTGGGACAGTCATCACGCACGAGTGTACCAATTTTGGTTTGGCTAGGACAAAGTTGACATTGGGTCGTTGCCATGGCAACACGGTGGAAAAAGGGGCGGGGCATCAATATATTTTTTGTTCGGGATCACGTGACGGATGTCTGTACCAAATTTCATGCATCTACGACAAAGTTTAATTTTTGGCTCCATTCATTTTTATTTTGTGCTCTGCAGGGGGCGCTATTGCGGCAATTTTCAAAATTCCTATATCAAAACATCCGGGGTCGACGACTCGACCAACGATTCAATTTTTTTTCAAATCGGCCAAAGTATGTGTGAGTTACGGCTGTTTGAACACGGCGGCGAGCAGCGAAAACGGACGCCAAATTCATGGCGTTGCCACGGCAAAACCAAAAATCCTATTAAAAAGTTTTTAATAACTTTTGATGTCCCACATGTGGAGATGATCTGGAGCGAACGGGGAGTCGCTGCGTTCAACGGCCTAGGACGAGTTCGTTCAAATGCGAGGGCATGAAATGGCGCCTTCGGCGCCAATTCCCTCTTCTGGCCAATATGGCCGCCATACTGTTGGTTGCCTAGCAACCGCGTAATGTGTTTTTTTGTTTGGCTTCACGTGACCAATAACTGTGCCGAATTTTTTTCGTCTACGACAAACTAAAATTTTCGGGGTTTTCGGGTCTTGTCATAGGGCGCAATGTAAACTTGATTTTCCAGGGGGCGCTGACGCGCCATCTTTGAGATTTATTTTTTTTTCTAAATGTGAAAAATGTTTTTTTCATGTGCTTGAATTTTGTGCAAAAATTCAGGACTTTTCGTCAGTGGGAAAGTGGACTTTTTTCGGAGAAGAAAAATAATAATAATTAAAGCCGCAAGCGGCATTGGGAGGCCCTCGCGCGCCGCGGTGGCCGGTTGACGCCGGTTCCCGCACGCCGCCGCAATAACCGGGAGGCGCTGCCGCGCCCTACCTGCTTATAATGTCGCTGCCACCCTCGGTGGAGTTTATAAAAGAGCAGGCAAAAGAAATGGCGCCTTCGGCGCTGATTTTCCCAAAATGGCCGACCTCCTGTTGGTCACCTAGCAACCATGTAATGTACTTTTTTGTCCGGACAGTCCTGACGCACGCGTGTACCACTTTTGGTGTGGCTACGACAAAGTTGACATTGGGTCGTTGCCATGGCAACACGATGGGAAAAGGGGCGGGGCATCAATATATTTTTTGTTCGGAATCACGTGACGGATGTCTGTACCAAATTTCATGCATCTACGACAAAGTTTAATTTTTGGCTCCATTCATTTTTATTTTGTGCTCTGCAGGGGGCGCTATTGCGGCAATGTTCAAAATTCCTATATCAAAACATCCGGGGTCGACGACTCGACCAACGATTCAAGTTTCGCTCAAATCGGCCAAAGTATGTGTGAGTTATGACTGTTTGAACGCGGCGGCGAGAGCCGAAAACGGACGCGGAATTCATGGCGTTGCCACGGCAACACCGTTAAACCTATTAAAAAGTTTTTAATAACTTTTGATCTCCCACATGTGGAGATGATCTGGAGCGAACGGGGAGTCGCTGCGTTAAAAGCCCTAGGACGAGTTCGTTCAAATGCGTGGGCATGAAATGGCGCCTTCGGCGCCAAGTCCCTCTTCGGGCCAATATGGCCGCCATACTGTTGGTTGCCTAGCAACCGCGTAATGTGTTTTTTTGTTGGGCTTCACGTGACCAATCACTGTGCCGAATTTTTTTCGTCTACGACGAAGTATGTTTTTCGCTAATATCCTTATTTTGGGGCGTCCTGCCATAGGGCGCAATGTTAACGTCGTTTTTCCAGGGGGCGCTGACGCGCCATTTTTTTGAATTTTTACAATTTGGAGATGTGAAGTTTTTTTTTTTCACTTAATTGAATTTTGGGCAAAAATTCAGGACTTTTCGTCGGTGGGAAAGTGCCGAAACTGGCGTTTTGGGGGAGAGGAAAAATAATAATAATTAAAGCCGCAAGCGGCATTGGGAGGCCCTCGCGGGCCGTGGTGGCCGATTGACGCCGGTTCGCGCACGCCGCCGCAATAACCGGGAGGCGCTGCCGCGCCCTACCTGCGTATAATGTCGCTGCCACCCTCGATGGAGTTTATAAAAGAGCAAAGGCAAGAAATGGCGCCTTCGGCGCCGATTGTCCCAAAATGGCCGACCTCCTGTCGGTCACCTAGCAACCATGTAATGTACAATAACCGGGAGGCGCTGCCGCGCCCTACCTGCTTATAATGTCGCTGCCACCCTCGGTGGAGTTTATAAAAGAGCAGGCAAAAGAAATGGCGCCTTCGGCGCTGATTTTCCCAAAATGGCCGACCTCCTGTTGGTCGCCTAGCAACCATGTAATGTACTTTTTTGTTCGGACAGTCATGACGCACGTGTGTACCAATTTTGGTTTGGCTAGGACAAAGTTGACATTGGGTCGTTGCCATGGCAACACGGTGGAAAAAGGGGCGGGGCATCAATATATTTTTTGTTCGGGATCACGTGACGGATGTCTGTACCAAATTTCATGCATCTACGACAAAGTTTAATTTTTGGCTCCATTCATTTTTATTTTGTGCTCTGCAGGGGGCGCTATTGCGGCAATTTTCACAATTCCTATATCAAAACATCCGGGGTCGACGACTCGACCAACGATTCAATTTTTTTTCAAATCGGCCAAAGTATGTGTGAGTTACGGCTGTTTGAACACGGCGGCGAGCAGCGAAAACGGACGCCAAATTCATGGCGTTGCCACGGCAACACCGTTAAACCTATTAAAAAGTTTTTAATAACTTTTAATCTCCCACATGTGGAGATGATCTGGAGCGAACGGGGAGTCGCTGCGTTCAACGGCCTAGGACGAGTTCGTTCAAATGCGTGGGCATGAAATGGCGCCTTCGGCGCCAATTCCCTCTTCGGGCCAATATGGCCGCCATACTGTTGGTTGCCTAGCAACCGCGTAATGTGTTTTTTTGTTGGGCTTCACGTGACCAATCACTGTGCCGAATTTTTTTCGTCTACGACGAAGTACGTTTTTCGGGTCTCGCCATACGTGCAATGTAATCTAGTTTTCCAGGGGGCGCTGACGCGCCATTTTTTTGAAATGTAAAATTTCGAAATTGCACGATTCGAGCGGTTAACATTTTAGAATTATGTGCCAAAATTCAGGACTTTTCATCACAAGATAAAGGAGTTAAGGTGGGGAGAGGAAAAATAATAATAATAATAATAATTAAAGCCGCAAGCGGCATTGGGAGGCCCTCGCGGGCCGCGGTGGCCGATTGACGCCGGTTCCCGCACGCCGCCGCAATAACCGGGAGGCGCTGCCGCGCCCTACCTGCTTATAATGTCGCTGCCACCCTCGGTGGAGTTTATAAAAGAGCTGGCAAAAGAAATGGCGCCTTCGGCGCTTATTTTTCCCAAAATGGCCGACCTCCCGTTGGTCACCTAGCAACCGTGTAATGTACTTTTTTGTTCGGACAGTCATGACGCACGCGTGTACCAATTTTGGTTTGGCTGCGACAAAGTTGATATTGGGTCGTTGCCATGGCAACACGGTGGGAAAAGGGGCGGGGCATCAATATATTTTTTGTTCGGGATCACGTGACGGATGTCTGTACCAAATTTCATGCATCTACGACAAAGTTTAATTTTTGGCTCCATTCATTTTTATTTTGTGCTCTGCAGGGGGCGCTATTGCGGCAATTATCAAATTTCCTATATCAAAACATCCGGGGTCGACGACTCGACCAACGGTTAAAATTTTGTTCAAATCGGCCAAAGTATGTGTGAGTTATGACTGTTTGAACACGGCGGCGAGCGGCGAAAACGGACGCCAAATTCATGGCGTTGCCACGGCAAAACCAAAAATGCTATTAAAAAGTTTTTAATAACTTTTGATGTCCCACATGTGGAGATGATCTGGAGCGAACGGGGAGTCGCTGCGTTCAACGGCCTAGGAGGAGTTCGTTCAAATGCGTGGGCATGAAATGGCGCCTTCGGCGCCAAGTCACTCTTTGGGCCAATATGGCCGCCATACTGTTCGTTGCCTAGCAACCGCGTAATGTGTTTTTTTGTTTGGCTTCACGTGACCAATAACTGTGCCGAATTTTTTTCGTCTACGACGAACTAAAAATTTCAGATTTTTCGGTGTCTCTCCATAGGCGCAATGTAATCTTGATTTTCCAGGGGGCGCTGACGCGCCATTTTTGTGATTTTTTTAACGAAACTTTTTGACACTGTGTGTCGCCGGGTTTTTAAATTTTGGGCAAAAAATGGGGAGTTTTCGTCGAAGATTGGGCGATTTATTAAAAAAAAACACGGATAGATGAAAAATAATAATAATAATAAGAAAAACTCATACAATAACAATATGGGGCCGCCCCCGGCGGCAAACCTTATATATTCGGAAAGGTCTCACGTCCAGTAATCCACCTATGGGGTTTATTATCCAATACGAGCGCGTTGCGCTCGTCTTTTACCTCCTCTTTCTCAATGTTTCTCTACCCGTTTTTTTTTTCGTATTTTTGTGAGTACAAGAACAAATTTGCCGCTTTCGCGGCAAATACTTATATCACCGGATAGGGCTCGATGCCCTGAGTCACTGTATCAGTGTTTTTGGCTTTGGTGAGGGGCCATGGTCGATGACGAGCTTCGCTCGTCATCGACCACTTTCTTGTCCATGTTGCGCCTTCACTGTGGTTTTCACCTTTTTTTTTTTTAAAGCAGCAACAAATGTGCCGCTTTCGCGGCACATACCTATATCATCGGACAGGTGTTGGTGCCGGGAGCCCCCTGATTACTGTCTCTTACATGGGTCTTGAGCGCTCCGCGCTCTTTTCCCGTGGGACGTGCGCTACGCGCACGTCTTTTTTTAGTGCGCTCCGCGCACTGCTTGTACAATTACAAGAGGCCCGAGACCTGCCAGGTCCGCTCGGGCCTAATTAAAGCCGCAAGCGGCATTGGGAGGCCCTCGCGGGCCGCGGTGGCCGATTGACGCCGGTTCCCGCACGCCGCCGCAATAACCGGGAGGCGCTGCCGCGCCCTACCTGCTTATAATGTCGCTGCCACCCTCGGTGGAGTTTATAAAAGAGCTGGCAAAAGAAATGGCGCCTTCGGCGCTGATTTTTCCCAAAATGGCCGACCTCCTGTTGGTCACCTAGCAACCATGTAATGTACTTTTTTGTTCGGACAGTCATGACGCACGCGTGTACCAATTTTGGTTTGGCTGCGGCAAAGTTGACATTGGGTCGTTGCCATGGCAACACGGTGGGAAAAGGGGCGGGGCATCAATATATTTTTTATTCGGGATCACGTGACGGATGTCTGTACCAAATTTCATGCATCTACGACAAAGTTTAATTTTTGGCTCCATTCATTTTTATTTTGTGCTCTGCAGGGGGCGCTATTGCGGCAATTTTCAAAATTCCTATATCAAAACATCCGGGGTCGACGACTCGACCAACGATTCAAGTTTTGTTCAAATCGGCCAAAGTATGTGTGAGTTACGGCTGTTTGAACACGGCGGCGAGCGGCGAAAACGGACGCCAAATTCATGGCGTTGCCACGGCAAAACCAAAAATGCTATTAAAAAGTTTTTAATAACTTTTAATCTCCCACATGTGGAGATGATCTGGAGCGAACGGGGAGTCGCTGCGTTAAAAGCCCTAGGACGAGTTCGTTCAAATGCGTGGGCATGAAATGGCGCCTTCGGCGCCAAGTCCCTCTTCGGGCCAATATGGCCGCCATACTGTTGGTTGCCTAGCAACCGCGTAATGTGTTTTTTTGTTTGGCTTCACGTGACCAATCACTGTGCCGAATTTTTTTCGTCTACGACAAAGTACGTTTTTCAGGTTTTGCGGTATTTTGGGGGTGTTTTACATAGGGCGCAATGTTAACGTGGTTTTTCCAGGGGGCGCTGACGCGCCATTTTTTTGAATTTTTCAATTTTCTAAATGTGAAAGTTCTTAGAATCACGTGCTTGAATTTTGAGCAAAAATTCAGGACTTTTCGTCAGTGGGAAAGTGGATTTAGGGGGGGAGAAGAAAAATAATAATAATAATAAGAAAAACCCATACAATAACAATATGGGGCCGCCTCCGGCGGCAAACCTTATATATTCGGAAAGGTCTCACGTCCAGTAATCCAACCGTAAGGTTTATTATCCAATACGAGCGCGTTGCGCTCGTCTTTTACCTCCTCTTTCTCAATGTTTCTCTATCCGTTTTTTTTTTCGTATTTTTGTGAGTACAAGAACAAATTTGCCGCTTTCGCGGCAAATACTTATATCACCGGATAGGGCTCGATGCCCTGAGTAACTGTATCAGTGTTTTGGGCTTTGGTGAGTGGCCATGGTCGATGACGAGCTTCGCTCGTCATCGACCACTTTCTTGTCCATGTTGCGCCTTCACTGTGGTTTTCACCTCTTTTTTTTTACGAGCAGCAACAAATGTGCCGCTTTCGCGGCACACGCCTATATCATCGGACAGGTGTTGGTGCCGGGAGCCCCCTGATAACTGTCTCTTACATGGGTTTTGAGCGCTCCGCGCTCTTTTCCCGTGGGACGTGCGCTACGCGCACGTCTTTCTTTAGTGCGCTCCGCGCACTGCTTGTACAATTACAAGAGGCCCGAGACCTGCCAGGTCCGCTCGGGCCTAATAATAATAAAAAGAAAAACCCATACAATAACAATATGGGGCCGCCTCCGGCGGCAAACCTTATATATTCGGAAAGGTCTCACGTCCAGTAATCCACCCGTAAGGTTTATAGTCCAATACGAGCGCGTTGCGCTCGTCTTTTACCTCTTCTTTCTCAATGTTTCTCTATCCGTTTTTTTTTCCGTATTTTTGTGAGTACAAGAACAAATTTGCCGCTTTCGCGGCAAATACTTATATCACCGGATAGGGCTCGATGCCCTGAGTCACTGTATCAGTGTTTTGGGCTTTGGTGAGTGGCCATGGTCGATGACGAGCTTTGCTCGTCATCGACCACTTTCTTGTCCATGTTGCGCCTTCACTGTGGTTTTCACCTCTTTTTTTTTACGAGCAGCAACAAATGTGCCGCTTTCGCGGCACACGCCTATATCATCGGACAGGTGTTGGTGCCGGGAGTCCCCTGATTACTGTCTCTTACATGGGTTTTGAGCGCTCCGCGCTCTTTTCCCGTGGGACGTGCGCTACGCGCACGTCTTTCTTTAGTGCGCTCCGCGCACTGCTTGTACAATTACAAGAGGCCCGAGACCTGCCAGGTCCGCTCGGGCCTAATAAGAAAAACTCATACAAAAACAATATGGGGCCGCCTCCGGCGGCAAACCTTATATATTCGGAAAGGTCTCACGTCCAGTAATCCAACCGTGGGGTTTATAGTCAAATACGAGCGCGTTGCGCTCGTCTATTACCTCTTCTTTCTCAATGTTTCTCTATCCGTTTTTTTTTCCGTATTTTTGTGAGTACAAGAACAAATTTGCCGCTTTCGCGGCAAATACTTATATCACCAGATAGGGCTCGATGCCCTGAGTCACTGTATCAGTGTTTTGGGCTTTGGTGAGTGGCCATGGTCGATGACGACCACTTTCTTGTCCATGTTGCGCCTTCACTGTGGTTTTCACCTTTTTTTTTTAAAAAGCAGCAACAAATGTGCCGCTTTCGCGGCACAACGCCTATATCATCGGACAGGTGTTGGTGCCGGGAGCCCCCTGATTACTGTCTCTTACATGGGTCTTGAGCGCTCCGCGCTCTTTTCCCGTGGGACGTGCGCTACGCGCACGTCTTTTTTTAGTGCGCTCCGCGCACTGCTTGTACAATTACAAGAGGCCCGAGACCTGCCAGGTCCGCTCGGGCCTAATAATTAAAGCCGCTCGCGGCGATAAAGGCCCTCGCCCCCTTGCGACCGCCCCTGCTCGCTCTCGCCCCAAACCCGCTCTCGCCTCGCCGTCACTCCCAACCCAGTCTGTTTTGCGCCTTAACTCGGCCCACTCTTGCCTGGTCCTTTGTTACACCCCGGCCTCTTTCTTGCCCCAGGTAGCTCCGGTGTTGGCTCACTCTTGCCTCAGCCTCAAGGCCCCGGCCTCACACTCGCTGCAGCGGTGCTTTTCACTCGCTGTATAGTTGCGCATGCAGATTATGATTTTGCTTATATGTGCAGCGACCATGTGAAAAGAAAAATGCATTGAAATAGTGTCTAACCCATGTTTGAACTGGCAACCTCCTGCACCAAAGACCAGCACACTATCACTGAGCTATAACTCCACACTGTAAAGTCCTGACGTGGGCTACTTTGGTCTAAAAATCGTGCTGAAATGACCAGGCTAAAAGTCCCAGCACGCCACTGGAGGAAAAAGATCAATTCAGGTCATGTTTCCCCCTCTATTCTCTCAATTCGTTTTTCATTCAGCAACCTACTGATTGTGAGTCCAGTCCTCTACCTCTGGAGCTAGACAGACAGCTATAGCTCAAATGGACTTGGAGTAATATTAATATAAAATGGAGGGATAGCTTTACATTTACATGACCTGAGGAATAGAGTCAAAACCAGACTTAGAAACACTCATCCATGCATTTGTCTCCAGCAGGTTAGACTACTGTAACAGCTGCTCACTGGCCTTTCTAAACGAGCTGTTAGAGCTGCAGAACATCCAGAACGCTGCTGCTCGAGTCCTGACAAGAACCAGGAAATACCACCATATTAGTCCAGTGCTCCGGTCTCTGCACTGGCTTCCTGTCACTCAGAGAATAGAATTTAAAACAGCTCTGCTTGTGTACAAGTCGTTTCATGGTTTAGCACCAAAGTACATCTCTGACATGTTAGAGCCGTATGAACCATCTCGGGCCCTGAGAACTTCAGGGAGGGGTCTCCTGGTGGTTCCCAGAGTCAGGACTAAACACGGTGAGGCTGCGTTTCAGTTTCATGCAGCTAAAATCTGGAACAGTCTTCATGAGGATGTGAGACAGGCCTCAACTCTGACAATGTTCAAATCCAGGCTGAAAACAGCTCTTTTTACCCGAGCAGATGAAAACTGAAAGTATTTTATCTGCACTCTTGCCTTTTACTGTAATTGATAAATTTTAATGTTGATGTTTTAATGATTGATTTGATCTGTTTTCTTGTAACTTTATGCAACTGTGAAAGCACTTTGAAATGCCTTGTGTATGAATTGTGCTCTACAAATAAACTTGCCTTGCCTTAAGTTCTTCCCAGTAGGTACCGAGTCAAAAAAAAAAGGAAAAAAAAAGGTTCATGGTTGGGATTGAACCGGCATCAAATGAATGGGAAGCCTAGACGCTACCAATTGAGCTACACAGGCTTAGGTAGCATCATTACGCATCTTAAATTAATCTTATGAAACACTTGCACTCATCAGTTGACAGAAAATGGTTTTATAGTTCAGGCAATATTTATTGGAACACTTTGTAATTAGGGCTAATTCCCTGGGCAACCAAAGATCTGAAAAGGGGCTCCAGGCCCACACAACTCTTGATAGATGAAGGAATAATTTGGTGAGAGCCACATAGTACGAGGAACACGCAGAGACGGACAGGAAACAGCCTATCTGAACTTCCTGTGACTGTGTCAAGTTCAAAAAAGCTGAATTTGGAGGCAAACATGTCCAAATTAAAGCTTCTTTCTGTGACAGAGGGGTAGTATAAATACGTATGAGTCTAAAACTGTGGCTTTTGTGAATAAAGGGGGAAATTGGGGAAATTGACAAATTTCAGGAGAAACTCTGACAGAGGCCAACATGCTGCCAGAAGAAGAACTCTGGCTATTTTCGCGGAGGATGGGTGGGCCACTTACAAGCCATCTTAAGCCAGCAGGTGGCGCTGTTCTGCCACTTTGATCAGGCTGTTTAAGTGGAGTGGTTGCCTTGACCCCCATGTTATACATTTTCGGAAAGTTCTGACTAAGACGCACGTGATCCCTACACTGTAAATTGTGATTAGTAAACCTTACTCAAAACAATTGCAGACACAAATTGCCACAATTTAATTGAGTAACAGTAACTACCATTAGAACAATTAAAGCATACCCTCAATCATTAATGAAACCTTACTCTCTATGACGTAAAGTTTACCCTCAATCATTAATGAAACCTTACTCTCTATGAAGTAAAGTTTACTCTCAATCATTAATGAAACCTTACTCTCTATGACGTAAAGTTTACCCTCAATCATTAATGAAACCTTACTCTCTATGACGTAAAGTTTACCCTCAATCATTAATGAAACCTTACTCTCTATGACGTAAAGCATACCCTCAATCATTAATGAAACCTTACTCTCTATGACGTAAAGTTTACCCTCAATCATTAATGAAACTAGGGCTGGGCGATATGGACCAAAAGTCATATCCCGATATATTTAGGTTGAATATCGATATACGATATATATCCCGAAATTTTTTCCACAAAGTGAGAGCTGTGAAATGAAATGTTAAGTCAAAGTCACTGCCAAATAGGAGTGTTTTAATATTGCAATTTTTATTTAATTTATTTATTTTTCTTCTACCCCATTTGCTGTTAGTAACTTTATGTTGCATATAACTAAAGCCTAAACTGAGACAATGAAATATGACTTATTAAAGTATTACTTACTTTTTAGTCCTTAATAATCATGAAATATAATAAATAAATAAATAAATAAATAGCCCAAATAATTTCTTGATATTTGCTCTCGATTTAACTGTGTTTTAGTCAGTGGTTTTGAGATAAGTTCTTATCTTTATTCAAAGCATTCCCAAACATAAGCTCCTAAACTGAGCCACAAACGACTCTTTACTCTTTACAAGCAGCACAGGCTCACCATCTCTGTCATCATCAGAGCTCAGCGAGGGACTGGAGTCATTAGCGTTGCGGCTAACGCAGTGCTAACGGGGAAAAAGCACTAGTCCTTTGCGGTGGCAGCATTACAAACGCTGATATTTTCACAGTACATCCACGATCTACCGCAAACCTTAATTAGACTGAGAAGTAAACAAAAGCACATGGTGCAGCGCACGTAAACAAAAGCACATGGCGCAGCGCACGTAAACAAAAGCACATGGCGCAGCGCACGTAAACAAAAGCACATGGCGCAGCGCACGTCGCCACCATATCTCGCCGCTACATTCACTTCTGTCCAAACCATCTCCACATGATTGAGCCACTGGTTTTTGTTTTCCAACCAAGAGGCTCTCCTCCGCACCCTTCACAGACATTGTTGCTTTCTTCATGTTTGTTGAAGAGTGCCGGCTGCCCCCCCCCCCCCCTCCCCCTCTCCCCTCGACGAGGGGCAGTGCCGGGGCTCTGGGAGCAGTGCAGAGCTCCGTTCAGCGCCGTGCCTGAAGCAAGTATTACAGCGCAAATTTGGACTATATCGATATATACGATATGGTCTAATTCCATATCTCTTTTTAAAATATATCGATATATCTTAAATATCGATATATCGCCCAGCTCTAAATGAAACCTTACTCTCTATGAAGTAAAGTTTACTCTCAATCATTAATGAAACCTTACTCTTTATGAAGTAAAGTTTACTCTCAATCATTAATGAAACCTTACTCTCTATGAAGTAAAGTTTACTCTCAATCATTAATGAAACCTTACTCTTTATGAAAAAGTTTACCCTCAATCATTAATGAAACCTTACTCTTTATGAAGTAAAGTTTACTCTCAATCATTAATGAAACCTTACTCTCTATGAAGTAAAGTTTACTCTCAATCATTAATGAAACCTTACTCTCTATGAAGTAAAGTTTACTCTCAATCATTAATGAAACCATACTCTCTATGAAGTAAAGTTTACTCTCAATCATTAATGGAACCTTACTGTTCTGACTCGTGGCTTGTTTTAAGTAAATTTTTTACATAGACTTTTATTTTGAAACTACTGCTCTTATTTTGGCGGATCCCACCCAGAACTATAAATAGCTCCCCTAGCAATCACAGACGTTAGATTGTTGCTGAGATGTCTGACACGCAAAAGCCTTTGAACCTTTTATTTTATTCCCGCTAAGGCAACGCCTTTTTTTACTTTGTACTCAATGGCAAGGCTGAATATTAAAGCGCCAATGTCAAGAAGGTCACGTCTGGTCTTTGAGTCAAAGTTTAACTAGCTGCCTAGTTCAGGACGAGGGCAGTTACAGTGAAAAAAGGCGTAAGAATCTGGAGTTTAACTGAAAGAAGATGGAGGAAGAAGCAGTAGCAGTTAAGTCAGACAGGGGCTCAAAAACCATAAAAAGCTCCCGTTCCTCTGCATCCAGCGCCGCAATCAGAGCACGGGCTCAGGCCGAAGCAGCAAAGGCTCGGGCTTCATATGCTGAAAAGGAAGCAAAGCTTAAAGTGGAAAGTGCAGTTAAAGAAGCGGAGCTACAGTTGAGCAAAGCGAGGTTAGACGCTGAGTTAAAAGCACTGGAATTCCAAAGAGAGGCAGCTGCAGCCATAGCACAAGCTGAAGCATTAGAAGCAGCTGTGGAGCTGAAGTCAGAAAAATCCAACTCAATAACACAAGAAAAATTACAAAAGAACATCAAAATAAGAACGGAGGAATATGTTGAAAAACAAGTACAGCTCCAGTCCCACCGCAACTTGGGGAGTACGAGTCTCTACCAATTTGACGACAAACCCGAAAGTTACAGAGCATGGCAGTCATCAATTAACAACGCCATCGCAGACGCCACGAGTGAAGCTATCGCAGACGCCACGAGTGAAGCTAACGCAGACGACACGAGTGAAGCTAAAGCAGACGACACGAGTGAAGCTAAAGCAGACGGCACGAGTGAAGCCAACGCAGACGACACGAGTGAAGCTAACGCAGACGACACGAGTGAAGCTAAAGCAGACGACACGAGTGAAGCTAAAGCAGACGCCACGAGTGAAGCTAACGCAGACGACACGAGTGAAGCTAAAGCAGACGACACGAGTGAAGCTAAAGCAGACGCCACGAGTGAAGCTAAAGCAGACGGCACGAGTGAAGCCAACGCAGACGACACGAGTGAAGCTAACGCAGACGACACGAGTGAAGCTAAAGCAGACGACACGAGTGAAGCTAAAGCAGACGCCACGAGTGAAGCTAACGCAGACGACACGAGTGAAGCTAAAGCAGACGACACGAGTGAAGCTAAAGCAGACGCCACGAGTGAAGCTAACGCAGACGACACGAGTGAAGCTAAAGCAGACGACACGAGTGAAGCTAAAGCAGACGACACGAGTGAAGCTAAAGCAGACGACACGAGTGAAGCTAAAGCAGACGACACGAGTGAAGCTAAAGCAGACGACACGAGTGAAGCTAACGCAGACGACACGAGTGAAGCTAACGCAGACGACACGAGTGAAGCTAACGCAGACGACACGAGTGAAGCCAACGCAGACGGCACGAGTGAAGCCAACGCAGACGGCACGAGTGAAGCCAACGCAGACGGCACGGGTGAAGCCAACGCAGACGGCACGGGTGAAGCCAACGCAGACGGCACGGGTGAAGCCAACGCAGACGGCACGGGTGAAGCCAACGCAGACGGCACGGGTGAAGCCAACGCAGACGACACGGGTGAAGCCAACGCAGACGACACGAGTGAAGCTAACGCAGACGACACGAGTGAAGCTAACGCAGACGACACGAGTGAAGCCAACGCAGACGGCACGAGTGAAGCCAACGCAGACGGCACGGGTGAAGCCAACGCAGACGACACGAGTGAAGCCAACGCAGACGGCACGGGTGAAGCCAACGCAGACGACACGGGTGAAGCCAACGCAGACGACACGGGTGAAGCTAACGCAGACGACACGGGTGAAGCCAACGCAGACGGCACGGGTGAAGCCAACGCAGACGGCACGGGTGAAGCCAACGCAGACGACACGGGTGAAGCTAACGCAGACGACACGGGTGAAGCTAACGCAGACGGCACGAGTGAAGCCAACGCAGACGACACGAGTGCAGCTAACGCAGACGACACAAGGGAAGCTAACGGAGACGACGCGAGCGAAGCTAACGCAGACGACGCGAGCGAAGCTAACGCAGACGACACGAGCGAAGCTAACGTAGACGACACGAGCGAAGCCAACGCAGACGACACGAGCGAAGCTAACGAAGATGACACGAGTGAAGCTAACAAAGATCTCTACAGCAAACAGTGGAGATATGTGCAAGCAATTGCAAATGAGTTCTGGCATCGTTGGCGTCAGAAGTATCTTCAAACGCTTCAAACCTGGAAGAAACGGACAGAAACAAAGGGAATGCGAAAGAAGTATCAGTATCAGTATCAGAAGGAGACATCGTACTCATTAAAGAATATCAAGTGGCCAATGGCGAAGATTACTGCTGTCTACCCAGGAAGAGATTGCAGAGTCAGAGAAGTTCTACTCAAAACCTCAGGGACCTTTAAGATTTTTTGGAGACCCATTTCAGAAATAGTTCTCTTTTTGCCTATAGATTAAATATCTTTTGAGATAAATTGTGACCGTAGTAGGTCAGGCGGGGAGTGTTCTGACTCGTGGCTTGTTTTAAGTACATTTTTTACATAGACTTTTATTTTGAAACTACTGCTCTTATTTTGGCGGATCCCACCCAGAACTATAAATAGCTCCCCTAGCAATCACAGACGTTAGATTGTTGCTGAGATGTCTGACACGCAAAAGCCTTTGAACCTTTTATTTTACTCCCGCTAGCGCAACGCCTGTAAGTATTTTGTTGAGTTAGAGGACTTTCATTTAGTTATTAAGTATGAATACTTATCTTAAATAATATTGTAACATTGTCCAAACGAGCTATTTAGTGAGCATCAGTTGTCATGTTGCCGTGGCAACCACTTAACTGTAGCCTGTTTCTCTGTTTTCTTACAGTTTTTTACTTTGTACTCAATGGCAAGGCTGAATATTAAAGCGCCAATGTCAAGAAGGTCACGTCTGGTCTTTGAGTCAAAGTTTAACTAGCTGCCTAGTTCAGGACGAGGGCAGTTACACTTACTCTCTATGAAGTAAAGTTTACTCTCAATCATTAATGAAACCTTACTCTCTATGAAGTAAAGTTTACTCTCAATCATTAATGAAACCTTACTCTCTATGAAGTAAAGTTTACTCTCAATCATTAATGAAACCTTACTCTCTATGAAGTAAAGTTTACTCTCAATCATTAATGAAACCATACTCTCTATGAAGTAAAGTTTACTCTCAATCATTAATGAAACCTTACTCTTTATGAAGTAAAGTTTACTCTCAATCATTAATGAAACCTTACTCTCTATGAAGTAAAGTTTACTCTCAATCATTAATGAAACCTTACTCTTTATGAAGTAAAGTTTACTCTCAATCATTAATGAAACCTTACTCTTTATGAAGTAAAGTTTACTCTCAATCATTAATGAAACCTCTTTATGAAGTTTACTCTCAAAAACCTCGCCAATTATTGCCTGATTAATGAAACTTGTAATACCTTAATACCCAATATTTCTGCTTGTGTAATAAAACAAGTTGTTAGAACAAAAGCACATTTATTTGTTGCAATGAACAATGCAAGTATGCAAATATACAATGTATGACAATGTATATATTCCTATAGCAGTGGTTTTGCATCTTGACACAACCTCAAAACATTCAACTTTCCAAGACCTCAGTAATGATCAAACCCCAAAAAAATCAACCCCCCCCAAAAAAATAAAAATAAAAAAAGTACATTTCACACAATGGTACCGAAGGAACAACACATCAAAGAGACCTCATCCAAAGAGAATTTGAAACATTTCAGCAGCTACATTCGCACAGACCCACTTACAAGTATCTGAAGCTTTTGGAATTTCTCACATTTCTGCCTAAATTGGTCACTAAATGTGGTCTGATTATCAAAATCACAGTGTCGAATGATTACAGTGTGTGCCTGAACCAATACCACCCAAACATTTGATCATGTTTTTATTGGCAACAACATGTAAACATTCACAGGAGAGTGCTGAAAAAGTAAGTGGACCCAGAAATCTTCAGAAATCTACAGCAGTTTTGAACGGTCCATGATTCATCCTGATCGTTCGAGCGTCTAATCTGCAACTACAGGAAATCAGTTATTCCTGCAAAAGAAGAGTCAGCCAGCTATTTAATACAGGGGTTCACTTATTTATTCTGTGCATGTTGTGGCTATTTCAGGTTTTTCTGCAAAATATCTTGATAAACTTATTTCATTATTGTTTCTATTGATGATAGCACGTTGTCCAGGCCCTGAGGCAACAAAACAGCCCCACACCATAATTTTTCCTGCTCTATACTTCAAAATGAGCATAGGGTTTTGATGTTAATGTGCTGTTCCATTTGTTCTCCACACATGATGTTGTGTGTTCCACCCAAACTATTCAACTTTTGGTTCAACAGTCCACAGCATATTTATCCAGTAGTGCAGTAGAGCATCCAAGAGCTCTTTTGCAAACCAAAGTTGAATGTGTGGGTGGTATTAGTTCAGGCAGACACTGTTTAATCATTCCTGTGATTTTGATGAAGATCAGACCCCATTTAGTGACCAATTTAGGCAGAAATATGAGAAATTCCAAAAGCTTCAGATACTTTTTCAGGCCACTGTAGTTGATTTCAATTGATTGTTCGATTAATTTGTTCAAGTTGGAGCGGATGATATTTTTTTCAGACCAATGCAAAACTTCATGACAGTCTCATTTGTCTGACGCTGTTTAAAGTGTGCATCTTAATCAGACGCTGTAATAATCGAAATCATAATTGAATTTCAATTAATTGCACAGCCCTACTCAATATTCATTCATACAGCAGTGTTCTCAGACACTGGAGGCAAGGAGGGTGAAGTGTCTTGCCCAAGGACACAATGAAGGTGGACACCGGCGGGTTTCAAAAAGCCGATTCTCCGATCACAGGACAGACTAGACCAGACCCTGCTCTACTTTTCATGCCTTCATAACCTCTTAACCCCCACCTCTTAACCAAGCACATTTTCTCTTTTGACTTTACCCAAATCTAAAAGGTTCTCGATCAAAGCCTCAAAACAGCGACCAAAAATGAGGAGGAAAATGCAACAAAAAATGACAAACACAAAAAAATTAAATAAAGGTGGCAACACTGCAAAAAATAAAATCACTATCGGTTTAGTAGGTTTTAGCTTTCAAATGAGGCGTTAATCTGGCCTAAAGGCTGTAACCTTTTAGACTTGGGTAGAACTGAACTTAAGAAAATGCGCTCAGTTAAAGTGGGGGTAAAAGGTTAACTTCTTAACTGTCTCTATTTTGACACTTTTTTCAACCTTTTAGATTTGGGTAAAGCCAAACTGGAAAAAATATGCTCGGTTAAAGTAGGGGTTGAGATGTTAAAGAGTTACTAGAATTACTAACCCTCCCCCAGAACGCGAAAGACAGAGCACGAAAGAGACAGAGAGCGAGAGAGACAGAGCGCGAGAGAGACAGAGAGAGACAGAGCGTGAGAGAGACAGAGCGCGAGAGAGACAGAGCGCGAGAGAGACAGAGCGCGAGAGAGACAGAGAGCGACAGAGAGCGAGAGAGACAGAGCACGAGAGAGACAGAGAGCGACAGAGAGCGAGAGAGACAGAGCGCGAGAGAGACAGAGAGCGACAGAGAGCGAGAGAGACAGAGCGCGAGAGAGACGGAGAGCGAGAGACAGAGAGCGAGAGAGACAGAGAGCGAGAGAGACAGAGAGCGAGAGAGACAGAGCGCGAGAGAGACAGAGAGAGATAGAGAGCGACAGAGAGCGAGAGACAGAGCGCGAGAGAGACAGAGAGCGACAGAGAGCGAGAGAGACAGAGCGCGAGAGAGACAGAGCGCGAGAGAGACAGAGAGCGAGAGAGACAGAGAGCGAGAGAGACAGAGCGCGAGAGAGACAGAGAGCGAGAGAGACAGAGAGCGAGAGAGACAGAGAGAGAGAGAGCGCGAGAGAGACAGAGAGAGAGAGAGCGCGAGAGAGACAGAGAGCGACAGAGAGCGAGAGACAGAGCGCGAGAGAGAGAGAGAGCGAGAGAGACAGAGCGCGAGAGAGACAGAGAGCGAGAGAGACAGAGCGCGAGAGAGACAGAGAGACAGAGAGCGACAGAGAGCAAGAGAGACAGAGCGCGAGAGAGACAGAGAGCGAGAGAGACAGAGAGCGAGAGAGACAGAGCGCGAGAGAGACAGAGCGTGAGAGAGACAGAGAGCGACAGAGAGCGAGAGACAGAGCGCGATAGAGACAGAGCGCGAGAGAGACAGAGAGCGAGAGAGACAGAGAGCGAGAGAGACAGAGAGCGAGAGAGACAAAGAGCGAGAGAGACAGAGAGAGACAGAGAGCGAGAGAGACAGAGAGCGACATAGAGCGAGAGACAGAGCGCGAGAGAGACAGAGAGCGAGAGAGACAGAGAGCGAGAGAGACAGAGAGCGAGAGAGACAGAGAGCGAGAGAGACAGAGAGCGAGAGAGACAGAGAGCGAGAGAGACAGAGAGAGACAGAGCGCGAGAGAGACAGAGAGCGACAGAGAGCGAGAGACAGAGCGCGAGAGAGACAGAGAGCGACAGAGAGCGAGAGAGACAGAGCGCGAGAGAGACAGAGAGCGAGAGAGACAGAGAGCGAGAGAGACAGAGAGCGAGAGAGACAGAGAGCGAGAGAGACAGAGAGAGACAGAGCGTGAGAGAGACAGAGAGAGACAGAGCGCGAGAGACAGAGCGCGAGAGAGACAGAGAGCGAGAGAGACAGAGAGTGAGAGAGAGCGAGAGAGACAGAGCGTGAGAGAGACAGAGCGCGAGAGAGACAGAGAGAGATAGAGCGCGAGAGACAGAGCGCGAGAGAGACAGAGCGCGAGAGAGACAGAGCGCGAGAGAGACAGAGAGCGACAGAGAGCGAGAGAGACAGAGCGCGAGAGAGACAGAGCGCGAGAGAGACAGAGAGCGACAGAGAGACAGAGAGACAGAGCGCGAGAGAGACAGAGAGCGAGAGACAGAGAGCGAGAGAGACAGAAAGCGAGAGAGACAGAGCGCGAGAGAGACAGAGAGCGACAGAGAGCGAGAGAGACAGAGCGCGAGAGAGACAGAGAGACAGAGAGCGACAGAGAGCAAGAGAGACAGAGCGCGAGAGAGACAGAGAGCGAGAGAGACAGAGCGCGAGAGAGACAGAGAGCGAGAGAGACAGAGAGCGAGAGAGACAGAGAGAGACAGAGCGTGAGAGAGACAGAGAGAGACAGAGCGCGAGAGACAGAGCGCGAGAGAGACAGAGAGCGACATAGAGCGAGAGAGACAGAGAGCGAGAGAGACAGAGAGAGACAGAGCGCGAGAGAGACAGAGAGCGAGAGAGACAGAGCGTGAGAGAGACAGAGAGCGACAGAGAGCGAGAGACAGAGCGCGAGAGAGACAGAGAGTGACAGAGAGCGAGAGAGACAGAGAGAGACAGAGCGCGAGAGAGACAGAGAGCGACATAGAGCGAGAGACAGAGCGCGAGAGAGACAGAGAGCGAGAGAGACAGAGAGAGACAGAGAGCGAGAGAGACAGAGAGAGACAGAGAGAGACAGAGCGCGAGAGAGACAGAGAGCGACAGAGAGCGAGAGACAGAGCGCGAGAGAGACAGAGAGCGAGAGAGACAGAGAGCGAGAGAGACAGAGCGCGAGAGATTTTTTTTGATTTTTAATCAGACCTTTATTTAGTCCATCAGGAACCAATTGCTTCCATAATTATTCACATTTACACCAAAAAAAAGTTACAAATAAAAAACACACACACAATTATATAAAAAGAGGTCCAAAACAAAGCTGTCCTGCACTGACTGAGGCTAGAACCCCCTCAAGCCCCCAACCACCCTCGAACTCCTCCAGCCTCATGTCCATCTGGGCGACCCCAAACTCCAGCAGGAGCCGAGCCTGCACCATCTTCACAAACAGCACCTCAGCGCTGACCTGACTCCGCCCCTGCACCTTCCTCTTCCTACTCTGGTATATGGCCATCTTTGCTTGGCCCAGGAGGAAATTTAGGACCTGCCCCTTCCTCTTCACTCTGCCACCAGACAAGACCCCCCCAACATAAGTCACCGCATTAAAAGGATATCCGCACCTTCCAAACAGTGTCCTGAGCAGATCAAACAGCTGAGTCAGCCTCCCACACTCCCAGAAACAATGAAAGACGGACTCCCTGACTGCACAGAAAGGACACCCCTCCCCCACAGTGCGGTCTACTTTGGAAACAAACGCATTGACTGCAATAGCCCCATGAAGCAGTCTCCACTGCAGATCTCCCTGCCTCATAGTCTGTGGTGGTTTGTAGAAGTGAACCCAGGCCGGACAGTCCTCAGTGTTCCAGCCCAGACGAGACCTCCACACAGTATCTGTGCGGCCAGAGAGTTTTTGATGGTTCAAGGCCTGCACCATCAGTTTGTAGAAAGTCTTTCCAGGGGAACCATCCAGGGAGGCAGAGACAGGGTTGGACAGCAAGGGGCCTGAGGAGCTTTCCAGGTCAGGGCTAAGCATGACGCTGGGGAAGGGATCTGCAGAATCAGGAGACATCTCGCCGGAACCGAAGCTCCTCAGAAGGGCCCAGTCTTGTCCTGTAAGTCTTTGTCTCCAGTGGGCCAGTAGACGTTCCAGTGTCCGTGCCGACCTCAGGCCCAGATGGGCAGCCAGAGCCGGGGAGAGGTTCAGCTGAGGTCCTGCCCACTCCAACAACCGCTCCAATGTGTCGACCCCCCCGCACATGAAGCGATCTCCCAGTGCCAGCCCCGCCCAGGCAGGACAGTCCAGGCGACCCCCCAGCAAGGGCTCTCTCAGCAGCCAGTGCAGTGAAGTGGAAGGCTCCCTCTGCTTCTTCACCTTACTCCACACTGTCAGCAGACTGCGGTAGAAGGGCGGGAGAGCCTCCGGTTTGCGATCAGTGAGGAAGAGAGACAGCCCCATGCCCCCAGCTCGCTCCAAGATGGAAACAGCAAACGGCCTCCACACCAGCTCCTCCGGACCTGCCACCAGCCGCTGGAGGAACTGTAACCTGAAAGCAGCCCCTCGACTGGCCAGATGGATCAGTCCCTGTCCCCCTTGCTCCCTGGGAAGGAAGAGCACCGCCTGCAGGACCCAGTGCAGTCCGCTCCAGAAGAAATCCACCAAGATCTTCTGCACTGTGGACAGTAGGGAGGGAGGAGGGTCCACGCACTGTAGTTTGTGCCACAGAGCAGAGGAGACTAGATTGTTAATAATCAGTACCCACCCCCTATAAGACATTTTGGGCAGTAACCACCTCCACTTGCTCAGCCGCCCTTTAACCTGTTCTACTGTCTGGTCCCAGTTCTTTTGAAGGTGGTCATGGCCCAGGAAAACACCCAGGTATTTAAAACTTCCCCATCTCCAGCGCGAGAGAGACAGAGAGCGAGAGACAGAGAGCGAGAGAGACAGAAAGCGAGAGAGACAGAGCGCGAGAGAGACAGAGAGAGACAGAGAGAGACAGAGCGTGAGAGAGACAGAGAGAGACAGAGCGTGAGAGACAGAGCGCGAGAGAGACAGAGAGCGAGAGAGACAGAGAGCGAGAGAGACAGAGCGCGAGAGAGACAGAGAGCGAGAGACAGAGAGCGAGAGAGACAGAAAGCGAGAGAGACAGAGCGCGAGAGAGACAGAGAGAGATAGAGAGCGACAGAGAGCGAGAGAGACAGAGCGCGAGAGAGACAGAGAGACAGAGAGCGACAGAGAGCAAGAGAGACAGAGCGCGAGAGAGACAGAGAGCGAGAGAGACAGAGAGCGAGAGAGACAGAGCGCGAGAGAGACAGAGAGCGAGAGAGACAGAGAGCGAGAGAGACAGAGAGAGACAGAGCGTGAGAGAGACAGAGAGAGACAGAGCGCGAGAGACAGAGCGCGAGAGAGACAGAGAGCGACAGAGAGCGAGAGAGACAGAGCGCGAGAGAGACAGAGAGCGAGAGAGACAGAGATCGAGAGAGACAGAGCGTGAGAGAGACAGAGAGCGACAGAGAGCAAGAGACAGAGCGCGAGAGAGACAGAGAGTGACAGAGAGCGAGAGAGACAGAGCGCGAGAGAGACAGAGAGCGAGAGAGACAGAGCGCGAGAGAGACAGAGAGCGAGAGAGACAGAGCGTGAGAGAGACAGAGAGAGACAGAGCGCGAGAGACAGAGCGCGAGAGAGACAGAGAGCGAGAGAGACAGAGCGCGAGAGAGACAGAGCGCGAGAGAGACAGAGAGAGATAGAGAGCGAGAGAGACAGAGACAGAGCGCGAGAGAGACAGAGAGCGAAAGAGACAGAGAGAGACAGAGCGTGAGAGAGACAGAGCGCGAGAGACAGAGCGCGAGAGAGACAGAGAGCGAGAGAGACAGAGAGTGAGAGAGAGCGAGAGAGACAGAGCGCGAGAGAGACAGAGCGCGAGAGAGACAGAGAGAGATAGAGAGCGAGAGAGACAGAGCGCGAGAGAGACAGAGCGCGAGAGAGACAGAGAGCGACAGAGAGCGAGAGAGACAGAGCGCGAGAGAGACAGAGAGCGACAGAGAGACAGATAGACAGAGCGCGAGAAAGACAGAGAGCGAGAGACAGAGAGCGAGAGAGACAGAAAGCGAGAGAGACAGAGCGCGAGAGAGACAGAGAGCGACAGAGAGCGAGAGAGACAGAGCGCGAGAGAGACAGAGAGACAGAGAGCGACAGAGAGCAAGAGAGACAGAGCGCGAGAGAGACAGAGAGCGAGAGAGACAGAGAGCGAGAGAGACAGAGCGCGAGAGAGACAGAGAGCGACAGAGAGCGAGAGAGACAGAGCGCGAGAGAGACAGAGAGCGACATAGAGCGAGAGAGACAGAGAGCGAGAGAGACAGAGAGCGAGAGAGACAGAGAGCGAGAGAGACAGAGAGAGACAGAGCGCGAGAGAGACAGAGAGCGAGAGAGACAGAGAGCGAGAGAGACAGAGAGAGACAGAGCGTGAGAGAGACAGAGAGCGACAGAGAGCGAGAGACAGAGAGCGACATAGAGCGAGAGACAGAGCGCGAGAGAGACAGAGAGCGAGAGAGACAGAGAGAGACAGAGAGCGAGAGAGACAGAGAGCGAGAGAGAGCGAGAGAGACAGAGCGCGAGAGAGAGGGAGAGACAGAGCGCGAGAGAGACAGAGAGCGACAGAGAGCGAGAGAGACAGAGCGCGAGAGAGACAGAGAGCGAGAGAGACAGAGAGCGAGAGAGACAGAGCGCGAGAGAGACAGAGAGCGAGAGAGACAGAGAGAGACAGAGCGTGAGAGAGACAGAGAGAGACAGAGCGCGAGAGACAGAGCGCGAGAGAGACAGAAAGCGAGAGAGACAGAGAGCGAGAGAGAGCGAGAGAGACAGAGCGCGAGAGAGACAGAGAGCGAGAGACAGAGAGCGAGAGAGACAGAAAGCGAGAGAGACAGAGCGCGAGAGAGACAGAGAGAGATAGAGAGCGACAGAGAGCGAGAGAGACAGAGCGCGAGAGAGACAGAGAGACAGAGAGCGACAGAGAGCAAGAGAGACAGAGCGCGAGAGAGACAGAGAGCGAGAGAGACAGAGAGCGAGAGAGACAGAGCGCGAGAGAGACAGAGGGCGAGAGAGACAGAGAGCGAGAGAGACAGAGAGAGACAGAGCGTGAGAGAGACAGAGCGCGAGAGACAGAGCGCGAGAGAGACAGAGAGCGACAGAGAGCGACAGAGAGCGAGAGAGACAGAGCGCGAGAGAGACAGAGAGCGATAGAGACAGAGAGCGAGAGAGACAGAGAGAGACAGAGCGTGAGAGAGACAGAGAGCGACAGAGAGCGAGAGACAGAGCGCGAGAGAGACAGAGAGTGACAGAGAGCGAGAGAGACAGAGCGCGAGAGAGACAGAGAGCGAGAGAGACAGAGAGCGAGAGAGAGACAGAGAGCGAGAGAGACAGAGAGAGACAGAGCGTGAGAGAGACAGAGAGAGACAGAGCGCGAGAGACAGAGCGCGAGAGAGACAGAGAGCGAGAGAGACAGAGAGTGAGAGAGAGCGAGAGAGACAGAGCGCGAGAGAGACAGAGCGCGAGAGAGACAGAGCGCGAGAGAGACAGAGCGCGAGAGAGACAGAGAGCGACAGAGAGCGAGAGAGACAGAGCGCGAGAGAGACAGAGAGCGACAGAGAGACAGAGCGCGAGAGAGACAGAGAGCGAGAGACAGAGAGCGAGAGAGACAGAAAGCGAGAGAGACAGAGCGCGAGAGAGACAGAGAGCGACAGAGAGCGAGAGAGACAGAGCGCGAGAGAGACAGAGAGCAAGAGAGACAGAGAGCAAGAGAGACAGAGCGCGAGAGAGACAGAGAGCGAGAGAGACAGAGAGCGAGAGAGACAGAGAGAGACAGAGCGTGAGAGAGACAGAGAGAGACAGAGCGCGAGAGACAGAGCGCGAGAGAGACAGAGAGCGACAGAGAGCGAGAGAGACAGAGCGCGAGAGAGACAGAGAGCGACATAGAGCGAGAGAGACAGAGAGCGACATAGAGCGAGAGAGACAGAGAGCGAGAGAGACAGAGAGCGAGAGAGACAGAGCGCGAGAGAGACAGAGAGCGAGAGAGACAGAGAGCGAGAGAGACAGAGAGAGACAGAGCGTGAGAGAGACAGAGAGCGACAGAAAGCGAGAGACAGAGCGCGAGAGAGACAGAGAGTGACAGAGAGCGAGAGAGACAGAGAGAGACAGAGCGCGAGAGAGACAGAGAGCGACATAGAGCGAGAGACAGAGCGCGAGAGAGACAGAGAGCGAGAGAGACAGAGAGAGACAGAGAGCGAGAGAGACAGAGAGCGAGAGAGACAGAGAGAGACAGAGCGCGAGAGAGACAGAGAGCGACAGAGAGCGAGAGACAGAGCGCGAGAGAGACAGAGAGCGACAGAGAGCGAGAGAGACAGAGCGCGAGAGAGACAGAGAGCGAGAGAGACAGAGCGTGAGAGAGACAGAGAGAGACAGAGCGCGAGAGACAGAGCGCGAGAGAGACAGAGAGCGAGAGAGACAGAGCGCGAGAGAGACAGAGAGCGAGAGACAGAGAGCGAGAGAGACAGAAAGCGAGAGAGACAGAGAGAGATAGAGAGCGACAGAGAGCGAGAGAGACAGAGCGCGAGAGAGACAGAGAGACAGAGAGCGACAGAGAGCAAGAGAGACAGAGCGCGAGAGAGACAGAGAGCGAGAGAGACAGAGAGCGAGAGAGACAGAGAGCGAGAGAGACAGAGCGTGAGAGAGACAGAGAGAGACAGAGCGCGAGAGACAGAGCGCGAGAGAGACAGAGAGCGAGAGAGACAGAGCGCGAGAGAGACAGAGCGCGAGAGAGACAGAGAGAGATAGAGAGCGAGAGAGACAGAGACAGAGCGCGAGAGAGACAGAGAGCGAAAGAGACAGAGAGAGACAGAGCGTGAGAGAGACAGAGCGCGAGAGACAGAGCGCGAGAGAGACAGAGAGCGAGAGAGACAGAGAGTGAGAGAGAGCGAGAGAGACAGAGCGCGAGAGAGACAGAGCGCGAGAGAGACAGAGAGAGATAGAGAGCGAGAGAGACAGAGCGCGAGAGAGACAGAGCGCGAGAGAGACAGAGAGCGACAGAGAGCGAGAGAGACAGAGCGCGAGAGAGACAGAGAGCGACAGAGAGACAGAAAGACAGAGCGCGAGAGAGACAGAGAGCGAGAGACAGAGAGCGAGAGAGACAGAAAGCGAGAGAGACAGAGCGCGAGAGAGACAGAGAGCGACAGAGAGCGAGAGAGACAGAGCGCGAGAGAGACAGAGAGACAGAGAGCGACAGAGAGCAAGAGAGACAGAGCGCGAGAGAGACAGAGAGCGAGAGAGACAGAGAGCGAGAGAGACAGAGCGCGAGAGAGACAGAGAGCGACAGAGAGCGAGAGAGACAGAGCGCGAGAGAGACAGAGAGCGACATAGAGCGAGAGAGACAGAGAGCGAGAGAGACAGAGAGCGAGAGAGACAGAGAGCGAGAGAGACAGAGAGAGACAGAGCGCGAGAGAGACAGAGAGCGAGAGAGACAGAGAGCGAGAGAGACAGAGAGAGACAGAGCGTGAGAGAGACAGAGAGCGACAGAGAGCGAGAGACAGAGAGCGACATAGAGCGAGAGACAGAGCGCGAGAGAGACAGAAAGCGAGAGAGACAGAGAGCGAGAGAGAGCGAGAGAGACAGAGCGCGAGAGAGACAGAGAGCGAGAGACAGAGAGCGAGAGAGACAGAAAGCGAGAGAGACAGAGCGCGAGAGAGACAGAGAGCGACAGAGAGCGAGAGAGACAGAGCGCGAGAGAGACAGAGAGCGAGAGAGACAGAGAGCGAGAGAGACAGAGCGCGAGAGAGACAGAGAGCGAGAGAGACAGAGAGAGACAGAGCGTGAGAGAGACAGAGAGAGACAGAGCGCGAGAGACAGAGCGCGAGAGAGACAGAAAGCGAGAGAGACAGAGAGCGAGAGAGAGCGAGAGAGACAGAGCGCGAGAGAGACAGAGAGCGAGAGACAGAGAGCGAGAGAGACAGAAAGCGAGAGAGACAGAGCGCGAGAGAGACAGAGAGAGATAGAGAGCGACAGAGAGCGAGAGAGACAGAGCGCGAGAGAGACAGAGAGACAGAGAGCGACAGAGAGCAAGAGAGACAGAGCGCGAGAGAGACAGAGAGCGAGAGAGACAGAGAGCGAGAGAGACAGAGCGCGAGAGAGACAGAGAGCGAGAGAGACAGAGAGAGACAGAGCGTGAGAGAGACAGAGAGAGACAGAGCGCGAGAGACAGAGCGCGAGAGAGACAGAGAGCGACAGAGAGCGAGAGAGACAGAGAGCGAGAGAGACAGAGAGAGACAGAGCGTGAGAGAGACAGAGAGCGACAGAGAGCGAGAGACAGAGCGCGAGAGAGACAGAGAGTGACAGAGAGCGAGAGAGACAGAGCGCGAGAGAGACAGAGAGCGAGAGAGACAGAGAGCGAGAGAGACAGAGCGCGAGAGAGACAGAGAGCGAGAGAGACAGAGAGAGACAGAGCGTGAGAGATACAGAGAGAGACAGAGCGCGAGAGACAGAGCGCGAGAGAGACAGAGAGCGAGAGAGACAGAGAGTGAGAGAGAGCGAGAGAGACAGAGCGCGAGAGAGACAGAGAGCGACAGAGAGCGAGAGAGACAGAGCGCGAGAGAGACAGAGAGCGACAGAGAGACAGAGCGCGAGAGAGACAGAGAGCGAGAGACAGAGAGCGAGAGAGACAGAAAGCGAGAGAGACAGAGCGCGAGAGAGACAGAGAGCGACAGAGAGCGAGAGAGACAGAGCGCGAGAGAGACAGAGAGCAAGAGAGACAGAGAGCAAGAGAGACAGAGCGCGAGAGAGACAGAGAGCGAGAGAGACAGAGAGCGAGAGAGACAGAGAGAGACAGAGCGTGAGAGAGACAGAGAGAGACAGAGCGCGAGAGACAGAGCGCGAGAGAGACAGAGAGCGACAGAGAGCGAGAGAGACAGAGCGCGAGAGAGACAGAGAGCGACATAGAGCGAGAGAGACAGAGAGCGAGAGAGACAGAGAGCGAGAGAGACAGAGCGCGAGAGAGACAGAGAGCGAGAGAGACAGAGAGCGAGAGAGACAGAGAGAGACAGAGCGTGAGAGAGACAGAGAGCGACAGAGAGCGAGAGACAGAGCGCGAGAGAGACAGAGAGTGACAGAGAGCGAGAGAGACAGAGAGAGACAGAGCGCGAGAGAGACAGAGAGCGACATAGAGCGAGAGACAGAGCGCGAGAGAGACAGAGAGCGAGAGAGACAGAGAGAGACAGAGAGCGAGAGAGACAGAGAGCGAGAGAGACAGAGAGAGACAGAGCGCGAGAGAGACAGAGAGCGACAGAGAGCGAGAGACAGAGCGCGAGAGAGACAGAGAGCGACAGAGAGCGAGAGAGACAGAGCGCGAGAGAGACAGAGAGCGAGAGAGACAGAGCGTGAGAGAGACAGAGAGAGACAGAGCGCGAGAGACAGAGCGCGAGAGAGACAGAGAGCGAGAGAGACAGAGCGCGAGAGAGACAGAGAGCGAGAGACAGAGAGCGAGAGAGACAGAAAGCGAGAGAGACAGAGAGAGATAGAGAGCGACAGAGAGCGAGAGAGACAGAGCGCGAGAGAGACAGAGAGACAGAGAGCGACAGAGAGCAAGAGAGACAGAGCGCGAGAGAGACAGAGAGCGAGAGAGACAGAGAGCGAGAGAGACAGAGCGCGAGAGAGACAGAGAGCGAGAGAGACAGAGAGCGAGAGAGACAGAGCGTGAGAGAGACAGAGCGCGAGAGACAGAGCGCGAGAGAGACAGAGAGCGACAGAGAGCGAGAGAGACAGAGCGCGAGAGAGACAGAGAGCGAGAGAGACAGAGAGCGAGAGAGACAGAGAGAGACAGAGCGTGAGAGAGACAGAGAGCGACAGAGAGCGAGAGACAGAGCGCGAGAGAGACAGAGAGTGACAGAGAGCGAGAGAGACAGAGAGAGACAGAGAGCGACATAGAGCGAGAGACAGAGCGCGAGAGAGACAGAGAGCGAGAGAGACAGAGAGAGACAGAGCGCGAGAGAGACAGAGAGCGAGAGAGACAGAGAGAGACAGAGCGCGAGAGAGACAGAGAGCGACATAGAGCGAGAGACAGAGCGCGAGAGAGACAGAGAGCGAGAGAGACAGAGAGAGACAGAGCGTGAGAGAGACAGAGAGCGAGAGACAGAGCGTGAGAGAGACAGAGAGCGAGAGAGACAGAGCGCGAGAGAGACAGAGAGAGACAGAGCGCGAGAGACAGAGCGCGAGAGAGACAGAGAGCGAGAGAGACAGAGAGCGAGAGAGACAGAGAGTGAGAGAGAGCGAGAGAGACAGAGCGCGAGAGAGACAGAGCGCGAGAGAGACAGAGCGCGAGAGAGAGCGAGAGAGACAGAGCGCGAGAGAGACAGAGCGCGAGAGAGACAGAGAGCGACAGAGAGCGAGAGAGACAGAGCGCGAGAGAGACAGAGAGCGAGAGACAGAGAGCGAGAGAGACAGAAAGCGAGAGAGACAGAGCGCGAGAGAGACAGAGAGAGATAGAGAGCGACAGAGAGCGAGAGAGACAGAGCGCGAGAGAGACAGAGAGACAGAGAGCGACAGAGAGCAAGAGAGACAGAGAGCGAGAGAGACAGAGAGCGAGAGAGACAGAGCGCGAGAGAGACAGAGAGCGAGAGAGACAGAGAGCGAGAGAGACAGAGAGAGACAGAGCGTGAGAGAGACAGAGAGAGACAGAGCGCGAGAGAGACAGAGAGCGACAGAGAGCGAGAGAGACAGAGCGCGAGAGAGACAGAGAGCGAGAGAGACAGAGAGAGACAGAGCGTGAGAGAGACAGAGAGCGACAGAGAGCGAGAGACAGAGCGTGAGAGAGACAGAGAGTGACAGAGAGCGAGAGAGACAGAGAGAGACAGAGCGCGAGAGAGACAGAGAGCGACATAGAGCGAGAGACAGAGCGCGAGAGAGACAGAGAGCGAGAGAGACAGAGAGAGACAGAGCGCGAGAGAGACAGAGAGCGAGAGAGACAGAGAGAGACAGAGAGCGACAGAGAGCGAGAGAGACAGAGAGCGACAGAGAGCGAGAGAGACAGAGAGCGAGAGAGACAGAGAGCGAGAGAGACAGAGAGAGACAGAGCGTGAGAGAGACAGAGAGAGACAGAGCGCGAGAGAGACAGAGAGCGACAGAGAGCGAGAGACAGAGCGCGAGAGAGACAGAGCGCGAGAGAGACAGAGAGCGAGAGAGACAGAGAGACAGAGAGCGAGAGAGACAGAGAGACAGAGAGAGACAGAGACTTTGACTTTACACATACATTTATTGTCAATGTGTTACTCAATACAACTCATAAAAACAATGTTATTAAAAACATCCATTTGCTGTAGAGTCCCACATCCAGCACCTCCAGAGCTTACACACACAGAACTAACTGTCCTCCTCTCACTGTGCATAGCACCCCCTCAACTGCCCACAGTTCCTCAAAGTCCGCCAGCTCCCCTACCAAAGAGCTGTACAGGAACTCCACCCTCAGTCTGGCCGCCACCAGCCTCTGAAGCAGCAGTCTGGGATCTGTGCATCCAGAACCCGCCATTTTGTTCCTTCTACTCAACCAGATTCCCATTTTGGCCTGACCCAGGATGTAGTTCAGTAGACCCACTTTCCTCCGCTGCGCTACAGAGAACTTGGGCCATAGATGAAAAGTTCACAGGTCAGAGTCTGTCCTAAGCGCTCCATGGCAGTGAGGCGAGGGCAGGTCAGCCACAGGTGCTCCAGTCTCTTCTTCTCCTGTGCAGAAAGCACAGTGGCTGCTGGACCTCGGGTCAAAGCCACGTGTCTGTTTGTGGCCACAGCCCCATGCACCACTCTCCACTGGAGATCCGCACAGCGTTTCTCAATCGGAGGACGGTACAGGGACTTCCAGCTGCCTCTGGGAGACGACCCCGGGGCCAACACACCTGACCACCTAGACTCCGGGGCGGCAGCCAGCTCAGCTCTGTGGTGGACTTTAGTAGCTGTGATGTACAGATCTTTCTTCGCCACTGTGGCCATTGTTGGCAGGATCGGGAAAGACAGAAAGGTTCCGGCCGTTCCCTGTTGTGCTCCTACAGCCTGCACCGAGAGTGGAGGCTAGGGTGGACAGGTGGACCGACTCTGTAGATCCCTAGGGCTTCTCTAAAGCGCGATGGGAGCCCGCTCCGGACCTCCTGCAGCAGCCTCTCCATCACACGCTGAGACCTTATCCCAGTCTCCTGGCTCAGCTGGGCAGCACTCTTCCAGCCTCTCTCAGTCCCCATGTCGGTCAGCCTGGTCACCCCTGCAGACACTAACGCCTGTCTCACCTGAGCAGCGTCCAGGACGTCACTCCTGACCTCAAGATTGTAGAAGAGCGGCTCTTCTCCTGCACGACCATAAGGCTCCTCTCAGGAGAACGACAGCACTGAGCTCCACGCTCTCAGCACAGAGCGATAGAAAACTGTAGTGCCCGACAAATCCACTCCATTGAGGTCCAATAGGAACAGGTGTTTATCATAGTCCAGGCCCCCCACTCCACGGAGCAAAACGCCCGCCATCTCTGCCCACAGCGGATGTTGGCCATAGAGCAGGCGCTGCACAGTCTGTAAACGGAGTGCGACCACACGGCTGGAGAGATCTATCAATCCCTGTCCTCCTTCATCCACAGGAAGGTAAAGAACAGCTGCCCTCCTCCAGTGGAAGCCCCCCCAGAAGAAATCCATCAGCTTCCTTTGTATGTTCACCACCACAGAGTCCGGAGGCTGCAGGACGGTGAAGCAGTGCCACAAGCAGGAGGCCGCCAGAGTGTTGACCACCAGAGCCCTCCCCCTGTAAGACAACTGGGGCTGGACCCAAGTCCATCGAGACAATCGGGCACTCACCTTTTCCACAAGGCCTTCCCAATTCTTCGCTTGAAACTGTTCATTTCCCAGGAACACACCCAGGCACTTGATCCCCTCGGTGCTCCACTGCAGTCCTCCAGGAAGAATGGGCCTCGTCTGATGGACCCATTGACCCAACAGGAACCCCTCGCATTTTGTCCAGTTCACTCTTGCAGAGGAGGCACGCCCATAAAGAGACAGTTTTTCCTTTAAAGTCTCTATGTCCTCTTGCCCCGATATACAGACAGTGATGTCATCTGCATACGCTGAAAGGTGGAGGGGCTGTGAGACCTGTTCCACCGTGAGGCCCCTCAGGCCCCTCCTGAGCTGGTGAAGCAGGGGTTCAATAGCTAACACATAGAGCATTCCAGAAAGAGGGCAGCCCTGCCTAATGCCCCTCCGCACCTCCACAGGTCGACTCAGCCCTCCCCCCACTCTGAGCAGCACCGTAGCCCCTGCGTACAGAGCTCCGATCCACGAAGTGAAAGCTGTGGGAAAGCCAAACGCCCTCATGATGTTAAAGAGGTAGCGGTGGTCCACTCTGTCAAAGGGCTTCTCCTGGTCTATTGACAGGAGACCAAGGTCCCGTTTCTTCAGTTTGGCTACTCCGATGATGTCCCTAATGAGGAATAGGCTGTCCATAATGGTACGTCCAGGTATAGAATAAGTCTGCGTATGGTGGATTATAAAGTCTAGAGTGTCCCTAATGCCCCTCCGCACCTCCACAGGTCGACTCAGCCCTCCCCCCACTCTGAGCAGCACCGTAGCCCCTGCGTACAGAGCTCCGATCCACGAAGTGAAAGCTGTGGGAAAGCCAAACGCCCTCATGATGTTAAAGAGGTAGCGGTGGTCCACTCTGTCAAAGGGCTTCTCCTGGTCTATTGACAGGAGACCAAGGTCCCGTTTCTTCAGTTTGGCTACTCCGATGATGTCCCTAATGAGGAATAGGCTGTCCATAATGGTACGTCCAGGTATAGAATAAGTCTGCGTATGGTGGATTATAAAGTCTAGAGTGTCCCTCAACCTGTTAGAAAGCACCTTCGCCATTATCTTGTAGTCCGCGCACAACAGAGACTGGTCTCCAGTTCTTCAAAAGTGTTAAGTCCCTTTTCTTTGGCAGGAGCGCTAACACTGCTCTGGTGCAGCTGCCAGGCAGTAGCCCCCTCTGCAGCGCTGCAGTAAAGACACTGTAAAAGTTAGGCCCTAACAAAGTCCAAAACCTTTTGTAAAAATCAGGGGGGAGACCATCGATCCCTGGAGACTGGCCCCCACTAAGTTGTTGCACTGCAGTAGTCATCTCCTCCAGAGTAATGGGAGAGTCCAGAGCTGCTGCCTGAGACTCCTCTAGCCCAGGCAAACCATCTACGATTTGTCCCTGACTGTCTATATCACATTCACTGGCCCTAAACAGTTCAGTATAGAATGTTATAGCCTCTTGTCTCATCATTGAAGGGTCAGCTGTGACCTCCCCATTGGCCAGTCTCAGGTGCATAAGGTCAGTGTTAGTCCTAGTCCCCCTCTCCAGGCTGAAAAAGTACTGTGTCGGTGCGTCTATGTCTGAAATAGCCGTCACCTTAGTCCTCACCAATGCCCTTTTGGCCTTTTCATTCATAAACCTTCTTATCGCCCCCTTTCTGTCTGACAAGGCATCATTGCTCCCAGTTCCCATGACGACCCCCTCCTCTAAAATGGCCACTTCTCTCTCTAACTGCTCTAAACACTCCCTCTCTCCATTATGGGTATTAGCGATGTACTGCTGCACAAAAAGTTTCATTTGACTCTTCCCCACCTCCCACCACTTTAAGATGTTTTCAAACTCCGTTTTCCTGAGTCGCCACTGCTCCCAGAAGTCCCGGAAGGCCCTGACAAAATCCCTGTCCTGCAATAGTTTTACATCCAGGCGCCAGTAGGGGCAGCAACGAGCGCGACCTGGCACACAATATTCTGTTACCACCAAATGGTGATCTGAAAAACCAATGGGGATAATTTGAGCTCTCTTTACTTTGTTACAGTGTGTTTGATTAGTGTAGAGTCTATCCAGGCGGGTCGCACTTACACTGCCCCCCCCCCCCCCCAGCGTGCACCCATGAGTACTGGCGGGCCCCAGGGTGGCACTGCCTCCATGTGTCAATGAGATAGTTCTCCCTCAGTACACAATCCAATAGAGAAGCTACTCTTGGGTGAGGCTCAACACTATTCCTGTCTAAAGGATGGATTGTACAGTTCCAATCCCCGCCCACAATCACCACAGTTACTGGTGTAGTTTTTAAGCTGCCCGTTCAGTGTCCGCAGTAGCTGTGCTCTATGAACTGGTGAATTATGTGCATATATGTTTATAAATACAAAATGGGTCTCTCTGATTGTGGCCTGCACCACCTGCAGTCTACCTTCCTCCACCTCCAGGTGGGTGACACCCCCTAAACCCACCCGATCTGAAAACATGACTGCCACTCCCGCACTCACATTAGAGCTGTGACTCATGAACAAGGGCCCTGACCACACCCCTGTCCAGTCTGTCTCATTATCTGCAGTACTGTGTGTCTCCTGTAGGAGTAACACATCAATGTGTTTAAGTTTCATGAGTTGAGCCACAGCAGCTTGCCTCTCTCGATCTCTACCCCCGTTAATGTTAAGCGTCCCTACTTTAAGGCTCTCCATGGAATAACAAAGAGGAGGACAGAATACAGTAAAAAGACACAGGCAAAGAAAGAAACACCACTGTGTAAAGACCACATAGGCCCCTACATGTTATTCACCCAGCAGGAGTGAACCAACCCTTTTATAATGTTGTCCAATTGTGAAGAGCCTGGGCACAAAGTATAAATGACTTTATTGTAATCGTGTCGTCCTATATTGCTTGAGACTGGGGATGTTACCGGTATATCAGGGGGGCTGGGTCACGTGCGCAAAAACGCGCAGAGAGACGGTGACGTCACACGCTGTCCTGCGGACACTTTTTCCAGAGTTGCGTTGCCGGGAGCTAACCTTCTTTCCTGTGGAGTATATATCCTTTTTGGGACTAAGTCAACTACTGACGGAGGTGAATCAACGCTTCACGGAGCTGCTGGGAGTGTTGGCCCGACTTCGGGGGCACGGGAGGGCAGTCACTCGGGTTCTGTGAGTAACGTGGCTACCGATGGCCACATAGCCGGCTACCTGTTGCTAATAACCATGTTTATTTTGCCCTGTAGAACCGGGTCTGTGGTGGGATCGAGGTCGTAGTCGGGGCCTTATATTCAATGGACTTTATATGGACTATTACGCCTTTTGTTTTCACGCGCCTTGGGGCGTAGATTTGTGTTGTTTCACCGGGTTTACGCTCGAGCGTCTGGGTGGGTTTGTGTACTGTAATATACGGCTAAACTAAAGCCAACGTTATTTGTTTTGTTTGTTGGTTATTCACCCCTGCTGGTGTCCAGGTCCGCCCGTTACCTAAGTAGTGCGTAGTAGCGTTATCGCCTTGGAACAGACAGGTGAATCGTTACAACTGTGCACCAGCCATTATACCAGTTCAGCGCTCCCCCTCCCCACTCTGTCCTTTTTAATCCGACCCACTAATTTGGACAGTCTGTACCTTTTCTTTTGGCTCAACTGGTCAAAGCCAACTTGCTTCTCTATTTTCTTTACAGACTTAATAAAAGCCTCCAGATCTGGGAAAAAATCCTGCACATTCTCCACCTTTTTCCCATACGTGTCATCCAGAAAACCATTGATGTCGTTAAGTGAGTAGGTGGGGGGTTCGTCTAACCCCGCCTCCTGAGAGAGGTCTGACGGTTGGGACAGTGTGTCATCCATGTCCCCCTCATCCTCCTCATCCTCCTCACACTGCCTCCTGCTCTCCTCCCCAGCGCCCTGCACACGCCCCTCTACACCGCTGCTTCCTGGCTCCACCCTGCCCTCTGGCGCATTGAGTTGCCTTGTGTACGAAATGCGCGGTATAAATAAAGTTGCCTTGCCTCTGCTTCAGCACCGCGCTCAGTAACGGGGCACCGTTTACAGTTTCTCCCCGTGTTTGGACTGCCACTTCTAGCTCCCTCTCCACATTATCCTCCAGCATTCCAACCTCAACCTGAGCTGCTGCAGCCTCGGAAGGCCCTGGTAGCTGCTCCTGCTCTGTCAATCGTGTTTCCTCGATCCCAGCACCCGCTGCCTCCTTGCTCCCCACCGCGCACTCAGAGTCCCCGACTCGGCCTTCTCGGTGTGGGCAGGACGCACGCTTGTGCCCGAGATCCCCGCACTCAAAACACCTCATATTTCCGGAGCTCACGTACACAGTGTAGTGCCTATTTTCGTGCTTCACAGCAAACGACAGCTCGAGCACACCGCTAGGATCATTTAGATACATAAAGCACTGTCTCCTCAGCGACTGCACGTGCTGGAGTCTGGCGTCTTTGCAGCCCAGACGCACAGGTTTTAGTCCGCTGGCCAGCTTACCAAAACGAGCCAGCTCTTTCTCAATGCTGTCGTTGTGAATGAACGGGGGCACGCCCGAAACGGTGATTCTGACGGAAGGTACGAACAATGGAGACACTGTCACGAAGTCGTTGTCTAAAACTAACCCGCTCTCAACGAGGTCGTGCACCAAACGCACCTCCCGCAAGAAGGCGACCACAGCCTTATTCATTCTGGACCCATATGTAATGTTTGCGTGGCCCACCTGCTCCCCGAGGGCCAACAAACACCTGTTCCACGGTAAACCGTGGTTCAGCCACTATCCTGGCTCCATGTTTAAGTGACGGGGGCTGCACGCCCTCGTCCGAGGGACTCACCATGCCCGGCCTCCTCCCACCACACAGTAACTCCACAAAACACGCACCTCAAACACAGAAAAAGCCCTTACCTCTTCCCGAAGAGTGACAGCATGAAGGTGGAAACTTTGTGCCAACTCACTCACTCAGCTCCACTCACCACAAACACACGACCTGCCACACGCTCACACGCACGCAGTGCAACAGGAAGCGGAAAGGTAGATAGACACGGTCTCTCTGAGAGACAGAGAGAGACAGAGAGCGAGAGAGAGCGAGAGAGACAGAGCGCGAGAGAGACAGAGAGCGAGAGAGACAGAGAGCGAGAGAGACAGAGAGCGAGAGAGAGAGAGCACGAGAGAGAAACAGAGCGCGAGAGAGACAGAGAGCGAGAGAGACAGAGAGAGACAGAGAGCGAGAGATTTGATTTTTAATCAGACCTTTATTTAGTCCATCAGGAACAGAATTGCTTCCATATTCACATTCACACCAATAAGTTGCAACAAATACAAAATACACACACAATTATATAAAAAGAGGTCCAAAACAAAGCTGTCCTGCACTGACTGAGGCTAGAACCCCCTCAAGCCCCCAACCACCCTCGAACTCCTCCAGCCTCATGTCCAGCTGGGCGACCCCAAACTCCAGCAGGAGCCGAGCCTGCACCATCTTCACAAACAGCACCTCAGCGCTGACCTGACTCCGCCCCTGCACCTTCCTCTTCCTACTCTGGTATATGGCCATCTTTGCTTGGCCCAGGAGGAAATTCAGGACCCGCCCCTTCCTCTTCACTCTGCCACTAGACAAGACCCCCCCAACATAAGTCACCGTATTAAAAAGATATCCGCACCTTCTAAACAGTGTCCTGAGCAGATCAAACCGCTGAGTCAGCCTCCCACACTCCCAGAAACAATGAAAGACGGACTCCCTGACTGCACAGAAAGGACACCCCTCCCCCACAGTGCGGTCTACTTTGGAAACAAACGCATTGACTGCAATAGCCCCATGAAGCAGTCTCCACTGCAGATCTCCCTGCCTCATAGTCTGTGGTGGTTTGTAGAGGTGAACCCAGGCCGGACAGTCCTCAGTGTTCCAGCCCAGACGAGACCTCCACACAGTATCTGTGCGGCCAGAGAGTCTTTGATGGCCTGCACCATCAGTCTGTAGAAGGTTTTCCCAGGGGAACCATCCAGGGAGGCGGAGACAGGGTTGGACAGCAAGGGGCCTGAGGAGCTTTCCAGGTCAGGGCTAAGCATGACGCTGGGGAAAAGATCTGCAGAATCAGGAGACATCTCGTCGGTACCGAAGCTCCTCAGAAGGGCCCAGTCCTGTAAGTCTTTGTCTCCAGTGGGCCAGTAGACGTTCCAGTGTCCGTACCGACCTCAGGCCCAGGTGAGCAGCCAAAGCCGGGGAGAGGTTCAGCTGAGGTCCTGCCCACTCCAACAAACGCTCCAATGTGTCGACCCCCCCGCACATGAAGCGATCTCCCAGTGCCAGCCCCGCCCAGGCAGGACAGTCCAGGCGACCCCCCAGCAAGGGCTCTCTCAGCAGCCAGTGCAGTGAAGTGGAAGGCTCCCTCTGCTTCCTCACTTTACTCCAGACTGTCAGCAGACTGCGGTAGAAGGGCGGGAGAGCCTCCGGTTTGTGATCAGTGAGGAAGAGAGACAGCCCCATGCCCCCAGTTTGCTCCAAGATGGAAACAGCAAACGGCCTTCACACCAGCTCCTCCGGACCTGCCACCAGCCGCTGGAGGAACTGTAACCTGAAAGCAGCCCCTCGACTGGCCAGATGGATCAGTCCCTGTCCCCCTTGCTCCCTGGGAAGGAAGAGCACCGCCTGCAGGACCCAGTGCAGTCCGCTCCAGAAGAAATCCACCAAGATCTTCTGCACTGTGGACAGTAGGGAGGGAGGAGGATCCACGCACTGTAGTTTGTGCCACAGAGCAGAGGAGACTAGATTGTTAATAATCAGTACCCACCCCCTATAAGACATTTTAGGCAGTAACCACCTCCACTTGCTCAGCCGCCCTTTAACCTGCTCTACCGTCTGGTCCCAGTTCTTTTGAAGGTGGTCAGGGCCCAGGAAAACATCCAGGTATGTAAAACTTCCCCTTCTCCAACAGAGGCCCCCTGGCAACCTGAGTCTGCAGGGATCCTCCCCAACCAAGATGGCCTCGCTCTTAGCCTAGTTAATTTTTGCACTCGATGCCCCACCAAACTGCTGGACAGTATGGGCAAGAATGTCAATGTCCCTTTGGGTGTCCACGAACACCATGACATCATCAGCATAGGCAGACACCTTTAGCCCAGGACATTCAGGAATCTGCACCCCTCTCAGGTCTGACCTGAGCCTATGCAGAAAAGGCTCTATGGCCAACGAGTAGAGCATCCCTGATAAGGAGCAGCCCTGCCTGATGCCCCTCCCCACACTGATGGGAGCACAGAGCTTCCCATTGATTTTCAGTATACTCGTGATGTCACAGTACAGGGTCTGCATGTGGGCTATAAAACCAGGGCTGAAACCAAAAGCACCCATAGTCCGCCAGAGGTACTGGTGTTCAACCCGGTCAAAAGCCTTTTTCTGGTCTATAGAAATCAGAATCAGAATAGGTTTTATTGCCATTGTTATGAACAGGTTCACAACTAGGAATTTTACACGGTACATTCGCGCAGATGCGCTAAACGCACCAGGGCAGCCGTACAAGGCGCCCCTTATTGTTGCTGGAAGAAGAAATCACATTAATAAGCAAAGCACATACATAAGACAATTATACACAAGATTATGATAATACACATTACGGGCGGAAAACCCGCTGGAACTTTTTCATTGGTACATTAGGGAGGGAGGGACCTTAGGTAAGATAAAGATGTGAGAGTGAGAGGCGGACAGAGGGAGGGGGGGTCAGGGCAGGTCATGTATTGTGTTATGTCGGAGGCTCCAGGCCTTGGAGTGTTGTGTATGTCTAATCGCCGTAGCGTGTCCTTGTGGGGGGAGTTTACATTGCACAGGAGAGATAACGGCACAGCTGCAGACTGGAGTCCTTGGAGAATTACATTCTTCAACTTATTAACTAAAGTCCGCTTTAATTTAAAATTTAAAAAATCACTTTGCTTTTCGCTTTTCGCTGGTTCTCAACTTATCCAGACATTCGCCGCGGCCTTAGTCCATCAACAGTTCTGCACATCCCGGAGATCTGTCCCGTGACCTCACGAAACATTTCTCCAGAGCGAGCCAGGGTGTAATCCATCTTCCTTATACCTTCCTCGTACCGAGCAGAAAGGACTTTAAAGAGTTCCTCACTTTTCGCTACATTCCGTTGTAATTCCATCAGGTGCTCCCACAGACAGCACCGGGGTCTCCTTTCTCGCTGCCAGTTTGCCAACTTTACGATAGACCAGGGCAACTCCTACATTTGTAAGAAGGAGCCCTGCTATCATGAGCCCAAAAAGATAAATATCTTCGATGTCTTCCACAGATAGCACTGCCAAACATATCACTCTCCACTTATTCCAAGAGTCGAGCGAGTAGCCCGCAGGGAAAGTTCCATCTGGGCATTGCTGATCCCCAGCAGCACTGCTTCTTTTAGAACAAATCGTGTCAATTGCAGAGAGAGAGACCAGCTAATCAATTCCATGGTTTATCCGGTTTAAGATTCCAGTGAGCAGCAGTTCCAGAGGAGAAAAAATGAAAAAGAGACGAGACGCAGTAGCAGCAGCAAAGCGGGGGCAGGAGAAGTCAGAAACGCGTCCCCTCTCTTCGAGGACAGGAAGCAAGGTTCCCGACCCAGGTTGATGCCCATTGAGCTGGAGACTTCCAAGAAATCTCGAATTAAAGTGACATTGTCACTGATGAGCCTGCCGGGCACACAGTAGGTCTGGTTCATGTGAATCACCGATGACATGACCTGGCGGAGCCGAAACGCCAGAACCTTGGACAAGATCTTATAGTCCGTACAGAGCAGTGACACCGGTCTCCAGTTCCTCAGCAGCTGCAGGTCGCCCTTCTTTGGCAGCAGGGTGAGCACAGCTCTCCGACAGCTCAAAGGTAAATGGCCTGTCTGGAGGCTGTCTCTAAGGACCTCTAATAAGTCCTCTCCAATGATGTCCCAGAAAGCCTTGTAGAAATCAGCCGGGAGTCCATCAATGCCGGGAGCTCTCCCTGTGTGTAGGCTCCCCACAGCAGCTGTCAGCTCGGCCAACGTCAGAGGAGCCGCTAGTTTTTGGTTCTCCTCAGTACCGACTTGAGGCAAGCCTTCACTGAAGCACATCGTCCCAATGGCTCGAGGGACTGTAAACACCCTCGTTCTCCTGTAGACTCCGCCAAAGATTGCAGTTCTGCTACCTGCATCTCCAGGTCACTCACACGCCGTGCCCTGTCCCCTGTGACACCACGAGTATACTGCTGACACAGCTGTTTGATCTGCATTTTTCCAAAAGCCCACCGTCTTTGCAAACCAATAAAATGTTCTTTACAATTTTTATGTGACAACCAAAACAGTGTGAATGCAGACTTGAATGCCTCATCTTGAAGCAACGAGGTGTTAAAATTCCAGTATGCACTAGTGACTTTCACATTAGAAATAAAAACATTACACATAACAAGACTATGGTCCGAAAAGCCCACAGGGTTGATGTGGGCGGATGTATAAGCACTGAGCTGATGTCTCAGGCAATATACCCGATCCAAACGTGCCAGGGACAGTATATTGTCTTTACAGTGAGTCCAGGTGAACTGTCTGTCTACAGGGTGTATATTTCTCCGCACATCTGCCAAACTGTGGGCCTCTAACAGCCTCTGCAGCCGGGCAGATGAAGCAGGGTGAGGCTCCCGGTGATTCCTATCTAGCTGTGGTTCAGCGGTACAGTTCCATTCTCCAGCCACAAAAAGAAAATCCCCAGTGTCTCTGCAGCTTCTGATAAGTTCACACAGAGTGTCCAACACTAGCCTCTGTGCTCCTGTGCTGGGCATGTACACACACATGAACACTATTGCAGTGTTTTCAAAACAGGCGCGCACCTTCAGCACACGACCTGCCACCACTTCCTCAGTTTCCATGGAGATGGGGAGGAAGCTCTTAGAAAACAGCAGCCCCACCCCTGCACTACAGGAGGAGCCATGACTGAGAACTACCTGACCACTCCACTCTCTACTCCACTCCACCTCCAGCTCAGGAGTGCTGTGGGTTTCTTGTAATAGTACCACATCCAGCTTCTTCATCTGAACCAACTGAAACAGAGCCGCCCTCCTTCTCCTGTCTCTAGCACCATTGAGATTTAAAGTGCCACACTTAAAGTCACACATAGTAAAAAATATTGAAAAGAACAATACAAAACATACCATGGATACAACTTTTTTTTTCCAGAACGTAACTAACAATTGGTTCATTTTGGCTGAGCAAACACTGGCAATGATGTACCATGATGTGGTGTTTCGGCAGACGAAGACTACACTTTTGCTAATGATCAAAATCTTGTCAATTTGTCTAAAATCTGGCAGTCCAGAACAAGATCCAACAGATACAATCATCTTAGCTGTATATTTGATACCATCAACGGATGCTGAGGCAGCTACAAGGACTGTACCCTGCAGAGAAAATCTTTGCCGAAGTGTCTGTTGCACACAATCAGGAAATGTAGCAAGAAGTACAGCTCTCACCTTGTCAACTTCAAAAGAAGGTCGAAAAAACGCATTACTAGCCAAGTGAAAGGCTATCATATTCTGATGTTTCACAGCCAAAGTCATTGGTAAGTTTTTGAAGTTATAACGCACGATCTTCTTAAAAAACGTGTGCTTACCCTCAAAACGCATCGTCCACACATTAGATAATGGCCCAAAGGTTCTGATCAGTTCAAGGTAATGCTCAATGTAATGGTGCTTAGGTCTAAGCTTTTCTGATGGAAAGACTTGCTTCAACAAATCTCTGTGGTCAGCAATCTTACCATCAAGTAACTGAACCGACTCTTCTGTGAAAGTCTTGGACACCGCCAATTCTACAATATCTTTCAAGATCAGTAAAATTTCCCAGGTTTCGTCTCTTTCTGGGATGTGGTGGCCGATCATAAAAGGCAGAATCGGAGAAGAGTCCAATTTTCATGACCATTGCCTCCTATAGTTCTGTTTGCGAAACAATTCTTTCTATGGATTGAGGTTGGTTGGTTTTGTCAGAAAAAGCTTAGGGAAACTGCTTGATGGAGACATTTAACATTTCTAAAGAGTATCCCTTGGAGATCAGACTATTGAGGCATAGAGCAATTTCTACAGGAACCACACCTTCCAGAAGGTCATGCAAAATGTCTGGCGGATATCCCTCAACAACATGAAAGTTTGAAAGATTACTTGAAAGTGGACAGCTTCTTTTGACACCATATGTTTGTGCCTTGGTGGGGTCCTGAATTACTTCTTGCACATGTCATGACTTTCTTGAGTTCTTCTTTCAGCCAAACTCTTTGATCTTGTTCGACTTGCAAAGCAAGGCAAGCTGGATTGATTGCAAAGAGGAGCGATGTTTAGGGTGAATATTGCATAGTGTTCCAGTAAAATGCACAAAGTTTGTGTTTATTTCTGGACGTTCCTAAAGGGTTAGCCACTTCAAAATCATCTAGATATAAGCAAAGGGCAATACAAAACTGAGTTTCTGTAAGAAGTGAATTTCTTTTGAAGCAGCAACCATCCCTGTAAGACTCAAAGTCCTTTGACCTCTCTGCACTGTAAATTCCAATTACCGCCATGACATGAAATTGAGCGTTATAATTACTAGGAGACCATAAATTTACTGCAATTACACTTTATTGGAAGTAAGAAGAACAATTTGATGTGAGATTGATGGTTAATTGTTTTTCCATTTTACAGCAACGTGTTTCAATTCAACAAATACCTGTTGTGCAAGTATTTACTAAGTCGACTTGATGCCAGTATTGATTATTAGCAATTATGTTATTCTTACGTTCATTCTCAAGTATTAGTTATGTGAAGCTGATGACGCAATTTCCGTCATCACGTCGCGCATGCGCAATGAAATCCAATGTAGACGCTGCTGCCACCATTACCTCGAGGTACGCCATGAGTGGATTCGTTCGGTAAATTCTCGGTAAGTTTTGTAAAGATTGTGTTTTCCTGACAGTTTAAGAGATATTTTGTTGTTCTATTGTGCAAAAGTACAGCTGAAGAAAGTAATGCCTACTGTGTTTTTGTTCGACGTTCAGTCTAAATGTAACGTGAAAAAAAAAGCAGCATTCAGCATCAAAAGCACCGAGAGGTGCACGCCGAGCGAGGTTACGCGCATTAACAGCGCCGCGCTTACAACTGGGCAGGCCGAGGGGTGTGCGGGGCAGGTTACGCACACGAGTAGCCCTGGCGTACCTCAGTGACCCTATATAAAATGCGTTTGTGCTACGTTTGTGCTGTAAAAATGTCCGTTCGTGCTGTTACCATATTAATGATGTTTTATTGATCAGATCTGAGGTCACCCTGTCCATTATAAAGCACTAAAACAGGTAAAAATGGTATCAGCTGCTTGATCTACATCTGCCTTTTTGTGCTGTAAAGATGACCGTTTAAGCTGGTTTGGTTTTGAGATATTCCTGATTCTTTTTTTGCATGCAGTATGTTGCCATGCGCCACTGACATGTGCGCGCGCATCAGAGAAGGACGAGCGTGAGCGTCATGGTTTGTAATGATGAAAAACGGTGCCAGCACAAACAAAACAAATCTTAACAGCACAGATGTAGATCAAGTTTTACCCGTTTTGGAGCTGTATAAGGGGGCAGAGTGACCTCAGCTCTGATCAATGAAACAATCATCTCAAAATCAATAACAGCACACACAAAGATTTTTACAGCACAAACAATTTACCTTTTTTATATATATGTATGTATGTATGTGTATGTTTTAAAGGGGGTCCAGTTTCACTCAGATTACATGTTTCTCTTTGCCGTCTCTCCTTGTTCGTCATAAACATTGCGCTGCATTTACAATTATTTTTTTTACCGTTTCTCCAATCCATCCATTTTCTTCCACTTGTCCGTTGGCTGCCCAAATCACATTGCACCAGCCCCTATGGCTCCTCCTGCAGGTGGTGGGTCCACAGAAGGACGGCCTCATGGTTCTAACCGGGCCTGTTGGTCTCTCATAAGGGGCTTCTGAACCGCTCTTTGTCTGACCCGTCACCTAGGACCTGTTTGCCATGGGAGACCCTACCAGGGGCACGAAGCCCCCGACAACAGAGGTTGTTGATTTCCGAGTTTACAAGTTGTAATTACCAGTTTGAGCGGCGTTCCAAGGCATTTCTCCAAGTGGACGTGGTAAATGTACCAGTTACCAGTTGCCTGGAACAAACCATCCCTGTTAAGGCCTAGACCTCATCGGACGTGTAAAAGCATATGGGTTTACCTTCTACTGTGTATTTTTGTTGCATTTTAACCTTTCTTCTATTGAGCTGGAGCGGCGCGCAAATGACCTGGGTGAATCTGGACCCCCTTTAAACATATATTAATATGAAAAATATGCCAAGTTTGTGCCATAAAACTAGTGTTACTGTTTTATGAAATAGTGATGATTCTTTTTTGCATACAGTGTGTGTTGCAGTCCGCCACTAGAAGTCCATGCCACAACACTTGACCTCAACAGTTGACAGTAAGTCCTACGGCTTTGTGTTTGTGTGTCTGTGTTTAAATATATTATTTTCATGTTGTTGTTTTACCTGTAGATGATATGGAAGTGCAAGCAGTGTTTGTTCTCCACTGATAAAAGGGGACAATTGTTGAAACACTGTCGCCTTAAACATGGAGGCTTCTCACGGCAGCAGCCTATACCGTGTTTACATTTAGACTGCTTGTGCACATTCAAGTCATTCAATGCACTTAAAGTGCATTTATCGGTTTGGCACAAGACAACAAAATCAGGACAAGCAAGTACTCCTGTGACCAGATTTCACTGCCAGTTGTGCGACTTCAAAGAGGGGGCATGTTAAACTGAAACATTGTCCAATGCCCATTTCAGGGCTGCAGCTTTGAGACAAAGGTATATGAAACCTTTAATTCTCACAAAAATCGAGTACACCGGTTTAGTGATGCAACTCAGTTTAAAGCAGCAATACTATCAGATGTTCAAGATGTGGAGGAACATGCTGAAGAGGTTTCACAGGATGAGATGGACAATGACGATGTGTTTGAGGAATGTGAAGATGATGTTCATGACTTGGACAATCAACTCGAACTCAACATTGCTGCTTTGTTTTTGAAAATGCAGACAATACTGCACGTATCTGATGCAGCGACTCAGCAGATAATGGAGCAGCTGAACCAAATCTACTTGTTATCGCAGCCTTTACTGCAAAGTGCAATTCGCCGTGTTTTAAGTCAGCATTGCAGTCACGTTGATAATTCTTTAGTCAGTAACATGGTAAATGCAGTTTTACAGAGCAATGTATTGAACAAAGTGACTTATATTGGAGGATCCCTTTCCACAACCAATAGGAGAGTTTCATATTTTCAAAAACATTTTTCAGTTGGTGATCCTGTTGAATTCAGTCTTGACAAAGATGGCTCTTTTGTTTATGTCCCCATCCTCAAAATGCTTCAAGCTCTCTTAAGCAAAGATGATATTTTGGAGAAATGTTTGCACCCGGATACCGTTTTGTCAGAGGGTTACCACTCTTTCAGAAATGGCTCTTGCTTTAAAAAAAATACTCTTTTAAATGTGGAGGAATTCAGAATTGCTCTTGGGCTGTATATTGATGAATTTGAAGTGGCCAACCCACTGGGAACCTCGAGGAAGAAACACAAACTTTGTGCAGTCTACTGGGTCCTGGCCAATCTTGACTCGGAATATAGATCGTCTCTTCACTCTATTCAACTGGCCCTTTTATGTAAGGTTAAGACTGTTCAGGATCATGGCTATGCAGTGGTACTCCATCCTCTGATTCGGGATCTTGCTGTGCTTGAGGAAAATGGAATTTATCTTGAGAAAGTAGCTACGAGTGTAAGAGGCACCGTATTGTATGTGGCAGCAGACAACCTGGGGGCCCATTCTTTGGCTGGATTTTACGAGAGCTTTTCTGCGGAATACTTTTGTCGATTTTGTATGTGCACACAAAAAGACAAGGCAAGAAAATGTGTCAGCTCCGGCCTTCTACTGCCACGAACAAAAGAAAATCATGACCGACACGTACAGGACACGTACAGGAAGTTGTCCTCTAGATGAAAATCTGAAACATTTTCATGTTTTGAATGGTTTTCCACCTGATATTCTCCATGATTTTCTGGAGGTTGTTGTACCATCTGAACTGGCGCTGTGCATTCAGTGTTTTATTGGCAAAAAGTACTTTACTTTGGACACTTTGAACATGGCGATAAAGAAGTTTCATTACACTTTTTCACATAAAGTTGACAAACCCCAACTCATCACAAAGACCTTCACTGCAAAAGGCACAATCGGGGGAAACAGGCATGAAAACTGGGCCCTCCTACGACTTCTCCCACTTCTAATAGGGCTGGAAAGTCTCGTACCAGAAGCACTTCTGGTTCATCGCTCGGATACAAACAAACAACCAGCTGTTCGAGAAGGCGGCTGAATTGAATAGTGCAAAATGCTTTCATGACACAGCGAGCGGTTCGCCTTAGCAGTTAAACACAAAATGCCAAACAACACCAGCTGGAGACGACCAACACCAGCACATTAAGGCACGGAGGTCCAATACAATAGTTTACAGAGGCAATTTATACCAAAGACTTGAGTTTATTTCACTTTTTCTTTTAGTTAAAACCTCTTAACCCCCACCTTAACCGAGCACATTTTCACCAGTTCAGCAACAAGCATAACACACAACAAAAAAGCGACAAAAACGTGACAAAAAAAGTTATAAAAACATGATAAAAAAGCGACAAAAAAGTGAAAATGTACTTGTTTAAAGTGGGGGTTACCATATTTAGTCCGTGGATTGTTTCACAGTTCTGTTGAGTCCTTAGTGGCTCCAGTCACCGTAAATGACCACAGTCTGTCAGTAGAGGTGTTGCTCTCACACACGGAGATCCACATGTCCAGTGACAGGGGAATAACAACAACAAAAAGCCAATCAAAGGCCGAGGGAAAGGCAGGCGTGCGTGTCGACCCTCCTTGACCAAGGCGTCTACAGATATAAAAAGGCGCATGTCACAACGAGTATAACTTACTCGAATATTATCACTAAATGGGACCAATGCCACAAACCTGAGCGGGGCATGTGCCGATCCACTCAGCGACTAGCATGGCCATATACAAAGTTTTTCATCCCAGTGACGAAATGTGTCCAAAATAACACAGAAAAAGCCATCAGAGCGTATGAAGTCTGCGATATCAGTACAGGACAACCAGCGTGTGTGGTTTGTTTGTATCCGTGGACGGAAATCTCGCAAATTCTCGCACTTCCGCTTTCCAGCCCTATAGGCCACTACATTCCTGAAGGTGACAGTGCCTGGGAGGTGCTCATGCTTCTGAAGGATATCTTGGAGATGGTTGTGTCATCAAAATACACTGACGAGCTTATCCATTTCTTAAATTGCAAAATCTTGGAACATCGGAAGATATTGCAAGACACTTTTTCTTCTTATAAGCTACGTCCTAAACATCATTTCATTGAGCATTATCCTCAAATGATAAGAAAGTTTGTCCCTCTTGTGAATATGTGGACCATGCACTTTGAAGGAAGCGCATGGTTTTTCAAAAAAGTTGTTCATGACACCTGCAACTTTAAAAATGTTGCCCTCACCTTGGCAGTAAGGCATCAGAGGATGATGGCCTATTATCTCGCCTCACCAACATTCTTCAAACCCGCACTTAAAAATTGAAAAAGGAAAGCCAGTAAGGGTTACAGATTTTCCTGAAAATGTTCGGACATGCTTTCAGGAGTGCACCAACATGAACGAGACTGTGCTAGTTGCATCCTGTGCAACTGTCCATGGTGTTCAATACAAGGCAGATATGATAATATCCGTTGGCAAATGTTGTGGCCTCCCAAAGTTTCGGAAAATAACCCACATTGTTGTAAAAGAAACGCGCATAGTATTCGTATGCAGACTGTTTACCTCAGAATATGTTGAACATTTGCGCTGCTATGAGCTTTGGCAAACTGAGGAAGATTCTCTAGTGGTCACTGAGCCCTCGGAGCTGAATCATGTGTTCCCTTTGTCCGCCTACAAAGTCCAAGGATGTGTTTTTGTGACTCCAAAGCGTTACATTTTGTGCTGACTTTCAAACAACAAATTTAAACATGCGGTGTCCAAAGTGCCACTTAATGCTTCAAAAACTGTTTTGATACGATCCTCAATTACCCCAATACCATTAAAACAACGTTTTAGGTCTTTAATTTTACTTTTTTAAATTTCTATACATTTTTTCCCTGTGTCCAGACATCAAGTCGCTGAGGCCTCACCATTGACCATCCGACCATCAAATCATCCTGGGTGCCTCAAGGCTCTTTACTCTGACGGGTGAGCATTTGAGAGTCTTTTCTTTTAAAAGTCAAAACAATAGTGATGATTTTTAATTGTTGATACATTTTCTTTATAGTGAGACGGTCTTGTGTGCTTAATGACTAATCATTTTTCCAAGTATTTAGGCTGCTAAGATGGAGGGCAGAGAGAAGAGTAGGGGAGGTGAAGGAGAATTGAATAAACAAATTGGGCTAATCAATTTAATTTTCACAAGAAGATAATGTAATCGTCATGGCTTGTTGCAGAAATATAAATCTGAATATATATATATATATATATCTAGATAGTGCCCATGTTATTGGGTAAGATCAGATAATCTTACCCAATAACATGTTTAATGCATTTATTAATTTTCTCAAAATGCATGTTTCTCACATTGATGTGACAATATCTCCACTTAAATGTGCACTATGCAACTTTTTATAAAAAAAAAAACTCATATTGGTGCTTATTTGATCTTTCAGTTACCTAGTACATGTATGGGTGATTAGCTTGGCACGTCGACTATCAATCCCAGGTGGCTCCTATGATGATTCAGGATCAATTTTATTTCAAGTCTTTTAAGGTTTCTGGTAGGTTTCGCAATGTAATGTATATGGAAAGGTGGTATAATTAGCTCTTTAGTAAATGTCTGAATAATAGTTAAATGGTTAATGGTAAATAATCATTTGAAAAATCTTATTTTTTCCTATAGTCAAGCTGCACCACTGCAAAGGTTATTCATTAAAGAGCTACTAAACACCCCTTCCAGAGTTTACTCCACCCACTCCCAAAATTCAAAAATCTCAGAGAAAGAGGCGTGGCGGGAGGCTTTGGGGGGACGCGGGGAGGGGGAGTGTGTGGGCGGTCTCTGCTCTGTGGACAGTCTCAGACCATGTGTGACCGGGACTGACTGACTCCCGTTATGCCGCATTTAGACAATGTTTGCGCCACTGCAGCCACCCGGACACTGCAGCCTCTCGTACCGACTAGCTTCTCCGGACATGTGGCCACTTTCCCGGACTCTGGAGCCCGTCGTACCGGCTACAGGCCGAGCACACGCGGCGGACATTTGGCGCTCGTATCTCTCCGTTCCCCCTCCTGGCTTTAGCGGACACTCAGTCACACACTGCCCCGCTCTGAGCCTCCAAGGCAGGGGATGGCTAACCGCTGCCCCCGGTGTCTGTGAGCTCTCGCTGGGGGAGATTACAGTAAAAAGCCCTCAGCCCCGTCTCATAAACACTGACAGCCCTGATGAGCTCTGTCTGCCCGATACAGCTTTATCGTGTCTGTAGTTTCAACGTGAAAACATCCAGCCATGTCACTAAAGAAGTGAATCTGGGTATTTTGGGGAAACATTTGTCTTTATTTAGTAGGAGAGGTCGGGGATGTGAGTGCTGTGGTTCACAGAGTGGAGCGGAGCCTGTAGGTCAAATCCCGTCTCGGGTCTTCTCTCCTCATCCTCCCGCTCCGTGGCCGCTCTGTGACAAGCATGTTGTGCACACGTCACAAAAGGGGAGGGGTCAGCTTTTATACCACAGCGGCGGACTTGGTGACGTATGATGGCTCTGAGACGTATGATGGTACGTCATCAGCCAACCCCTAAATTCAAATGTAGTAAGTGCTGTTCAAACGTGAGAGGCGCTGAACAGACGGTTTTGTACACAAAAATTGGATTTTGAACAAGTTTGCACTAAAATGTCAAAATAATGATAAGGACATGTAGATAACTGTGTTAGTGACCCATATAGATAGTTTATCAGCAAAAAAAAGTTGATTAGGTGTTTAGTTGCTCTTTAAGCACAAAAGACTATTATTTGTAAAATGATAAGAACTACACGCACCTGATGATTTACGGAGAGCTCTGCATGTTGAAGAAAATGATGCAAGTCACATTGAATAACACTTGAGCTAAACACTAAAGCACCATATTTTTTCCCCTAGCACTATGAGCACCTATAAAGTCAGAATTATATGCAAACCCTGAGGACATCAGAAAAATGACACTCCAAGAAAGACCAAAATCTTTAGAAGACTTCACACAGAAAGTCAAAGAAAAATGTGTGTTTGAGGACGATTTCAACCTAATGTTCGAAGACCCTGACTTTAATAATGAGCTGTGCAACCTTGAAGATGTCAAGGACTTGCCCCCAGAGAAGGCCACCATTAAAGTTATACCTTTACTGACACTGGACCTTCATGAAATTCAATCCACAAGTGAACTGTCTGATGATACTGACCTCATTTCCAACAAAAGTTCCTCTTCAACACGATCAGAACAATGGCCTGATTTTTTTCAGATTCCCACATTTCCTGCTCATGTTGAATTCAGGCTCCACAGAGCAAACATGCAGTACATGCAGGACCAAACACCATTGGATGTTCCTTCAGACATGAAGGCAGCCATTTTGGCAAGACTTGCAGAGGCAATATTCAAGTATGATGCTTATCCATCTGTTGAACGGCTCCAATCAGTCGCCTTAGCACTGATCAGTAAACATCCCTCCCTGAGAGAGCCTGGGTCACAAGATGGCTGTAGTAGCTGGAGAGATAGCCTGATATTCAAAGTTTCGAATTACCGACAAAAGTTAAGAAAATCTGGATGTTTTGAGGTGGAAGTGAACGCCAAGAGAACCTTGCAAGGCATGGTCCCAAAAGGGATTAAAAGGCCAAAAAGATTTGAAGTGAACTTCTTGCCTAATCTTCCTGATGGTCAGACTGAAGATATTCTTGAAGAGGAAAGAAAGGAGCTTGTTGAGGAGATGAAAAAACGAAGCCCAAGTGAAACTGTTGTGAAAAGTAAAATGGACCAGACTTTTTCCTTACGACGACGGGAAATAGTTAATTCTGCACCACCTGTAAAAATGGTCAAAGAGCGTTGGCCAGCACTTTTTACCGAGACAGGTAAGTACAAATGTAGTTATTTTTACAACAATGCAGTTAACTTTGCCTTTGAGTACTTCATGATGTTTTTTGCAGGTCCTGGCAGAATTTAATAGGATCACCACCTCCAACCTGGACAATGATTTCTTTGAAGCATTGGATCGCCTAACACCACGGTTTATCAAGCTCTTTAAAGCCAAAAAGGGGGCTACTGGAGCAAAGCTTTCAAATATTGTTCGGCACCTCGATTCCTGAGTAAGTTCATGAATCACATATTGATTTTGGTGTTTCACATACACATACACATATGTATAGCAGAGGAGATAGAACAAAAGGAGGAGGAATGCAAGTAAATGACAGTCGGAAGGTTGAGAAGCTGGGGTATAAGAGAGTAGAGGTATAGAAGACACTATACCTGATTTTGATTTGTTTTTTCCTAGTAGTGTGAATGAAATGTTTTGTCCTCCTTTAGTACATAAACTCGGACCTATGTGTGGGAAAAACACTGGATCTAATTGGCTATATGCACAGTGACTCCACGTGACTTCCGCTTGGAGAGTACCATCGGTGTTGTCCTTGCTCTCCCCATCTACATTTACAATTAGCAGGGTCCCACACAAATGAAGCGATAGCTCAAGATTTGGTAAAGGATCGTAAGTAAAAGTTAGGATCTGACTGGAGCAGAAAAAATAATAATACTAAATAGTGCAAAGTTTTGAACAAGCCGGTGAAAAAAAAGAATTGTCCTGTAAGTACAGTATCATATAAAATGCTGTGGGTTTCTACTTCTATGATGAGTCTCTCGTCGTCCATTGTTCAAAATGTGTGAAGTTGATGCCCTGCCACGCACTTTTGACCCCATGTCACCGGTAATGACGTAGCGCTACTGTACCTGTAATAAGAGGAATATTTTATTTTGAAATACACCGGATCTTCGTTCCTATCAATACCTGACTTCCTGCTTGGCTCGTGTTTTTTACGTCAGCTTGATCCGTTGGGAATCCGGTATCAAAAATAGACTTCTTGCGGATTCTTTCCGTTGCCGCCGGATGGCCTCGGTAGTCGGAGCCGGACTTCGCGGAGCGGTGTGAGTGTGCTACATTGGTTTTAATGACTTTCTAAGTTGGCGGACGCCGTACCGGACCTTAACCGGATTCAGTGTGAGCCGGGGGTAACCCTTCCGTTATATTAGGACTCAAAAATGGTAATTTATGACAGTCCTTAGGCATTTACAGTAGTAAACACAGCACTTATGCTCTGCTTTGTGAATTCATACCATATTGCACGCTCGATGGCTAAACTGCAACCCACAAATAACTGTAACAACTCAATCACAACTGGAGAAAATGCCAGCCTCTTATAAACCATTAATATGCGGCTTTTGCATTCATATCTATTCGACACCGGTGTATCCGCCGGAGAATCAACAGCATGCTAATAGTCTGTTAGCTAAACGGCTAACGCTACATAACGTTGATATTATAATATTATAATATTTCATATTATGAAATTACAGAACTTGTCAAAAAAAACATTACATGCCAGGAAATGTAGAACAAAATGGATTTATATATACACACACACAAACACAGGATACAGCAACATTTAAATCATATATATATATATATATATCCACATATACAATTATTATATAATATCTAAAAAAAACTTCACACGCGTGGTAATACTTTATTACTACTACAATTACTATTTTTTGGGTGAAATCGTACTTTTGAACATATTTCTTTATAGCAGTACTTTATACGTCTACTTGAGAACATTTACTCTGACTTGAGTTTGAAAACAATGAAATACTGAGTAAGTAAATACTGTCATACAAATTAAGGCCTCAATTTGTATGACAGTGGAATAAGTTGTCCTTTTCGTTTCATTTTCTCAACTTGACTTCTGAGATCTCCATTGTCGTCGAGATATTTCTTTAGGACCCATGAGAACTTCTGTAGGGTCATGCCCGTTTGAAATTCTGGTGGAGTCATCCCCATTTCTTTTGACACCATAAGGACCTGCAAAACATACAAAAAATACACTTTATTGTACAACAGGGTTTTTAAAGGCAGGGAATGCATGTCACATGTAATGCTTTTATAATATACAGCTGGATTGGTTTGACAATCTGTTAGATAAAAAAGGAAAAGTAAATTACAGCTAAACCTGCAATTGGTCTTTTGAACCACACATTTGGTAATTTCACTGAACTAGGCAAGGCAAGTTTATTTGTAGAGCACAATTCATACACAAGGCAATTCAAAGTGCTTTCACAGTTGCATAAAATTACAAGAAAACAGATCAAATCAATCATTAAAACATCAACATAAAAATTAATCAATTACAGTAAAAGGCAAGAGTGCAGATACAATATTTTCAGTTTTCATATGCTCGGGTAAAAAGAGCTGTTCTCATCCTCATGAAGACTGTTCCAGATTTTAGCTGCATGAAACTGAAACGCAGCCTCACCGTGTTTATTATTGACTCTGGGAACCACCAGGAGACCCCTCCCTGAAGTTCTCAGGGCCCGAGATGGTTCATACGACTCTAACATGTCAGAGATGTACTTTGGTGCTAAACCTTAAAACGATTTGTACACAAGTAGAGCTGTTTTAAATTCTATTCTCTGAGTGACAGGAAGCCAGTGCAGGGACCGGAGCACTGGACTAATATGGTCGTATTTCCTGGTTCTTGTCAGGACTCGAGCAGCAGCGTTCGGGATGTTCTGCAGCTCTAACAGCTCATTTAGAAAGGCCAGTGAGCAGCCGTTACAGTAGTCTAACCTGCTGGAGACAAATGCATGGATGAGTGTCTCCAAGTCTGGTTTTGACACTATTCCTCTGATCTTAATGTTTTTCAGATGGTAAAAAGCTGATGATGTTATTGCTTTGATGTGGCTGTTTAAGTTCAGGTCTGAGTCCATGATTACTCCTAGATTTCTAACCTGATTTTTTGGTTTTAGAGAGAGAGACTCAAGGTGACTGATAACACTTTGTCTTTGTGTCTGTGGGACAAAAACAATGATCTCAGTTTTGTCTGAGTTTAGTTGGAGAAAGTTGTTTTGCATCCACAAACTGATCTGTTCGATGCAGTGACAGAGAGTATCTACAGGCCCATGTTCACCTGCCGTCAGTGACACGTAGATCTGAGTGTCATCTGCGTAGTTGTGGTACGACACATTGTTGCTGTTTATTAGCTGACCCAATGGAAGCATGTACAAGTTGAATAAGAGGGGTCCCAAGATTGACCCCTGGGGGACTCCACAGGTCATGGAAATTTTGTCTGAGACACAGTTGCCAATTTCGACTACATGAAGTTGATCAATTACATTGTGTTAAAATATATATTTGAGTTCTTGGATCATTTAATGCTTACTAATTACTTGCAAGGCCTTAACAGTGGCGCAATTAATTTTATGACGTTTCATGCATTGAAATTCAACGTGGAAATCCGGTATATACCCTGCGCAGACCGAGTGATGAGAGAATGGAAGAGGCTTTGTTTTTAAGGTGAGCACAAGACAGTTATTAGGGAATGCACTGTGTTAATTCTGAAATCGTTTTTTACAGAGGAGCCAAAAAACCTGCTACACTGACTGAACCTAGGTCTGGGCAATTAATATATTTTAATGAAATGTCAACTTTGGTCAATCTCACTCATGTGACTGTAACACCTTCAGGTTGACTATTATTTGGCAGACAGATCCTATTATGTAGTTTGTTGGATACAATGTAAGATAATTGTGATTGTATATCAAACCATGGACTAAAGTTTCTCAGAATCAGAATAGGTGTCTTGCCATTGTTTCAGAACAGGGTTCACAAACTCAGAACTATAAACTAACATGCCTTTGTGGGTATATGCATAAATAGGCTACTTAAAATGTATTTAAAATATTGCTCAAATGTAAGATCTTCTTAATATATGTATTGCATTCACGTAGTTAATCATTTTTGAAATATTAATGTAAGAAAAAAAAAAAAAAAACATAATACAAAATAAAATAATAAGACAATGCAATCAACAAACCTCAGCAATTATGCTCGTTAGCTTAAAGGAGCCAGGGTCGACCGAGTGCCTCCTTAAGGCCTCTGATGACGACTTCACTTTTTTATAAGTTTTAAGGATCCGTTTATAGCGGTCTACCACCTGTGACGGGTTCACCACTATAAAGAAAAAGAAAAAAAAACATTAAAAAAAAACCATAGTTACATTAGAGGGCTGCTATAACCAGCACATGGTGTGCATTGTTCAATCTGTTCCCGCAACAAAATAAACATGCGTATATTGCAGTCTGGAAATGAGTTATAGTGCATCAAATTAGAAAATGTTCTTAAATGGTGACACGAGAGAATGGTGAGAAGTCGCTATCAAACAAGGATGGTATTTTTGGTCCAATATTTATGTAATCATACAGACGATGGCATTGTGCTAAAGGTTAAAGGCTGTGCCATTACTCTCAAATTAGCAGATAAAATGCAAACTTCACCCAAGCCTGGGTACTTTAGCTCAGTACAGACATTTCTACTTTCCATTGTTGATACGTTTCGTATGTATTTTTTTCAGACTCAGCAAATCGAATGCATTAATTTTTTATGAATTAAACGCGCCTCCCTCAATTGAACTTACTCCGTTCTCTGTGATGGTCCATCTTTGTCTTGTGTCCCTTCTTTTCTTCCTCAGAAGAGGAAGAGGAGCAGGAGGAGGAGGCAGAACTTTCACCGTCACTATCCGACGTGGTGAACGTGTCTGCAAATTAAAAAAAATAATCTGTTACTTGGCTCCTACTTTTAGGGATTACTAATTATTAATTATGCCCTATCTCATTCTCGAAGATGGACAAACGGGACATTGTGCCGTCAGACAATGCAACACGAAGCAACCATTTACGTGTGGTTTCTACCGGACTAGAGGTCCTTGTGCAGAAAGGCATGGAAGGGTGTTTTGTGGCAGGTTGCTTCGAAAATAAACTGTTAGTATCAATGCATGTTCCTACAAATGCACACCGAATATCGCTAACGGCTTCACGGACCTGTAAAAAACAAAATGGTGTAGACTGCCTCCTGCGGCAAGGTGATGTTCATTTCATGTTATTTATATAAGAGAGGCAAGCATTAAAAAAAACGAACATTTTTGAACGTTTGGATCAGTAGCCACTTTTATATCTTGTTATGACCCAGGAGGTCTTGGGGGGGCCGGTCTGCCCTCGCAGTTGCTCCTCCCTCTTCCTCCTCTCCCCAGGTGCTGCTCATTGGCCGATTGCCGCTGGTCTGTACGGGGCCAATTAAGAGGGGCTGCGTGCAGGTGCTCGAGGCTTCCTCCGCTCGGCCGGCGTCTACAGTCGTCGAACCTTATCCCATCGCACCTTTGAGTTGATGTTACCTATGTTATAAGTATATTCTGTTTACTTATGTTCAACCTTACCTTTGTGTCAATAAATCCTTAGTTGGCGCACTTTTACCCGTCTTCGTCTCCCATCCTTTGTTGTTACCTGAGTCAGTCGTAACAATCTTAATTTATTCATACAATCCTTCATTAATCAATTTTTATCATGCTTTGACAACATAATACGGTCGATGGGTTGACAGCAGAAAACATCTGGATTGTTCAGAATTTGCAATATGTTATGTTTAAATGCTATTGGATATAGGAAAAATAAACTGACCAAAATAAAAGGTTCTCAACAGTTCCCTGAGTAGCCGGCTAGATAACCATTTCCGGCGGTAGTACGCAATCTGTCCTTTACATTTTCTGTTGCAAAGCCTTTAAGCGACGTTATAGTCTTAGAAAATTTGCATCTTTCTAAGATTAGTTCATAGCAGCAGCATTTCGCACATGTGCCCAAATAATTCTGAGAAATATTGTACACACTTACTTTGCACCCGCTTTGGAACTGCTGAATCTATTTTTGCTTTCTGCAAAACACTTGTTAGTTCCGCTCTCAAGTGTTTTCTCCTTTCTTCCAACTCTAACTTTTTTTTTCTGCAACTCTTTAATTTTTAGGCCTGCAGTTGGAGCAACTTCTGCAAATACAAACAAATTATAAAACAAAACTAAAATAAAAAGACTGAAAGACAAAAGCCACAAATGCACACGATATGTTGTGGTAAGGGTAATGTAATATTTAAGCAATACACTAATGCACCCTTAGAAAACTGAGGGCATGAAGCAATGGCACAGCCAATAGTGTGCCAGAGATGATATAAATGAAAGGTGGCGACCCAAAAAATGGGTTAAAACCGAAAAAAAGAATATAATTGTATTTGCACATTGTCAAATTTTGCCATCTTTCCTAATTCAGCAAGGCATGCTGCCTTATTTAGAGGAACAAAAAAGAAGGCAGTTGAATAAGAGAGGGGGGGATAGAAACAAGTTTAACGCTTACAGACATCTGTGCACTGCAGTGTAAAGAAGTTATTTTATTGGCCTCTGTTTTAACAGCACACTCGTATTACCTGTGGCCCACTTAACATGTAAATTATGTAAATGACACTGTCACCTGTCAAATATTTGGAGAAATCCATACAATTTAATTTTTTTTCTTTTTTCTAAGAAAATCACATTGTAGAGTCTCAGGGATGTATTGTACACTTAAGTTTTTTTGTTATTGAAAGCTTAGAATTAAGATTTTGTAAAGACAAAAACATTTTTTACAAACGTTACCAGTATCTTGGGCAAATGACAGTATGTCTCTTAAGTGCAACTCCAGCAGAATATGTGTGATGCCTCGTTTGAAATGTTTAAATCAATGGATCCCCATAGAAAAAAACAAAGTCTCTACCAGTGAGAATTTACTCTTTAAATTAATTTGAGAATAAATGTCACTCCTTAAATGTGTTTCCTAACTTTTGACCGTTAACAACACATGCAATACCTGCAGTCTTGTTTATCTGCTCTTGAGATGGGCCTGCGTCCAATACGTCCTTCTCATTTGCTAAAGTAAGTGGCTCATGGACACTGTGTTAATTAATATGACAACGTGTTAACCCAAAAACGCAACCATTATTTGTTATTTACATTCTTATTATAATATTTTTTTTTAAACTTACGTGTCGTCCTCCTCCTTCTCTTCCGTTCTAATAGCACGTGGCGAACCTGCTCAAAAGCAAAGACTAATCGTTACAAAATGTCATTTCTTGCATTTTTCCACACGTGTACGGTATCGCATATTATATATAAGACTTTAATAAATTATCGGTTGAAATTAGAACATTAATTTACCTTCACACTCCATGCCTAAAACAGTCTGTCGAGTTCTCTTTTTCACGGTCGTAGTACTAACTGCACAGGCCGAGCAGAGGGACGCAACTATATCACTGTGTTTGACGTCTCCTGGTCAGCAACCAATGGCATGGCCAGAAACGGCCTGGGGACACGCCCACCACACACCTGATACCGGAACAAGATTTGTTCCGTCTCCTTTGCTCTGAAGATGTGGCTGCACGCTGTGCGCTCAAAAAGCAATTTAGTCATATGAATATTGACACAAATAAAAGTTGTCTGTTGACAATTCTTATAAACATTACAAGTACCGGCATATTTATGTTAGACACCGTGGTGGGGGTAACGCGCTACTTTGTAACGTGGTTTAGTACTCGGACAGGGGTAAAAGCAAAAAAAAATCATCTGACTGAAAATGTTTCCGAGTATACATTTTCACAAAACGTGGTGCAGCACGGGGCACAGTGTTTTCCTGTTACACAATGCACAGTAAATGTACTATGGTACAGTTTGACTAAAGTAGAAAATTCCAAACACCCAAAATGAAACATTGTGAAACATGAGCAGTAAGGATTTTTTTTAAAGTATAGGTCAAATTTAGTGTATTCTGAGGAATTTTAATGGGTATAAAGTCCTCTGGAGCAAGTACAAATCATGATACTACAATCTGTATTTGTTGGTATAAAACAATTAAAGAACACTCTCTTCATAAAGTAAAAAAAACAGCATTTATTTTTATTTTAGAATTAGGAAACCTATTAAACAACAGATAGAGAACACCAACAGAAGTAATAAGATAACAAAGTGCATTTTAGGCAAATGTTTCCATCAGTGGCGCAAAAAGGGCATATGCAATGTATGCCTTGCATATGGGCGCCGAAAGGACGGGGCAAGAGAGAAAAAAATATTTAAATATAGTCTGACTCGGCGCGCTAGGGACAGCGGCGCCCCATAGCGTCAACATGCTTATTTTGCGTAACAAAAGTCACTGCTGGAGGGGGGCGGAGAGTGGAGTGTAGGGTTGACAGAGGGACAGTTTGTGAATGCATGACCGCGGGACGTGAGCGCGGTCTGCGGGCAAACTGTTTGAAACACTCCCAGCGCCAGCGCTGTCCCGGGCCATAGGAGAGTAAAAGGCGTGCGGGGTCCGTGAGTGACGAGGCGGCTACAGGAGTAGGGTGACCAGATCTTAACCGCACAAATGGGACAGCAGGTCTATTTAAGTGGGACAAATCATGAAAATGAGGGACACTTCGCAGATGTAACAAAAAATATCATTATTTTCATTACATATGATATATTTTGTGAAATTAAGTGTATGTGCGTAAATAAAGTTGTGTGTTATAAGGAAAACCTAATACTCTATATTTGATTCCCAAAGTCTTTATTTTATAAGAAACTTAGCATTGATGCATAGGCCAAGAAAACAAAACAAACTTTATGCATCCTCCCAGCCCAGAACTATTGCAGGAGGATTGTTCCAAAAACCCACTGCAGAAAGGAAAAAGAAAACAAATGAGTAAATTGTTATTATAGTGAAATAGCTAACATTTTCATAAAAAATAGGATAGACTTACTTACTTCTTTCTCAACTTGTTCCTTCTGAAAGGTCTCTACATGCTCATCATGTATCCCAGTCCAGAACTGCAACGGTAGGATTGTTCCAAAAACTCACTGCAGAAAGGAAAGGATCAATTCGTTAAACATGTTATAGTCAAATAGGTACATTTACATGAAAATAAGAACTTACTTTACAACTTCTTTTTCAGCTTGTATTTTCTACTGCACTGTGCACATTCCAGCATGGCTTTGTCCTTTAGTGCATAACTGTAGAAATCTTTGCAGCTTTGATTTGAAGTTGTTTTTAATCTGAATTTCAGACTTGATTAATTCTACAGAGCTTCGATTACGCTGGTCTGTCCAGGCAGCTGTCATGTGAGAAAACACCCTCTCAACTGCAGCATTGGTGATGGGGATACTGAGAAGAAATGATGCAAGGACTGACATATTTGGTGCTTGTTTGCCTTTGAATAACAGTTCCCATCTTTCAGGAACAGGAAACTTTCTCTCCACAATTCCTAGCTGATATGGCATAGTTGAGCAGTACTCTTCATATAGGTCATCCAAGTTTATTTTACTTTTCAACTGAAGGATCTCCACTGCATCACAAAGCTGAGAGAAGTTGAACTGGCTCTTTAAAGACAGGCTGGCTACATGCTTCTGATCATTTCCATCAGAAAAATCATACCATTTCTCAAGATAAGCCAGTGCAGATGTGTAGAAGTTTGCTAGATCAGACTTTATTTTTCTCGCCTCTTGATTTGGGATGTTTTGTAGTAGGGCACTTGTCTCCATTCCAAAAAAGGAATCAGAATAACGTTGCTGCAGCTTTGTCTTCAAGTTGACCATGATGTCATACAAATCACATACATTTCCCTCCTCTTTCTCAAGTACAAGCACAACTTCATGAAATAATTTTAGTGCATTACTGAGAAATGACAGGTACACTTTTAGTGCTAGAGTGTGTCCCTCTCCATCAATGTCCTTTTTGAACAACTCCCATAGTGACTTTGGACACTGATCTTCCCCCAGGGACAAAAAGTAGCTCTTGATGGCACTCCAGGAATCATGTAGCCGTGCTTCCACAAAAGCAAACACTGCTTTTAATTCTTCAGTCCGTTTGGCAGATGATGAAAAGTGGCTGAAAATTTTGTTGACCACCATCTCTATATCAATGTCCAGTCTGTCTCCAGCATGTTTAGCTGTATTATGCACTACGTGTGCCATGCAGTTTGCCTGAACAATACCACTGTTGTTTACTTTGAGTTTCTGGAAAACAGAGTTGTTTTTCCCATAATACACTTGCATTATCAGCACAAAATGCTGAAACCATGTCCAGGCTTAAGCCATATTCATAGATTTTGTTTGTTATTTGTTTGTGTATACTGGCTGCCGATTCATCACTGTCTTCGTAAAAATCCAGTATCTTGCTTTTCATTCCTAATTCTGGAGTCCAATATCTGACAGACAGTGGGAAAAGTTTTGTACTTCCATGGTTAGAAGCATCTGAGGCCACTGAGAAATATGGTGAGGATGCAGTCTTTTCAGTCTGTAAATGATGTACAATAGGTGCCTTTAGTTCTTTTAGACATGTTTCGACTGATGCAGGAGCGAGGACGTCTGTCACTAAAGCTTTTTTGCAATCTCAGAATCAGGGCACACGACTGGGGTCAGTTTAATCTCACAGTCTGCACTTCTGTATGAGTGGGAATGCTGAACTGTGTGGTAAACGAGTGCTAATTCGGCTGCAGTTACCTTGTCACTTTGTAAATCTTTGCCTTTTTGCAGATAATCCTGCATGGACCTGGACGTGTCTTTTGTAAGCTGGTTTTTCATGTGGGTCTCTGATTTCTTGTGTCTCTTCACGTCGAATTCCCCACCGTGAGCGACAGAAAATTTACTTTGGCATAACTCGCAAAAAACAGACTGAGAATCTCCATTAACTGCTTTTGCCCAATAATATACTTGTGCCCTGTCACGATTGTAGGAGCATCTCCGATTTTTAGTGTTTTTTTCCATGCTTTTCTCCAAAATGCTAACATTTCTTCGGTCAGTGACTGACGTGATTTTCATTCGCGGCTTTGTTGTTAGGGGCGTGGCGTGCCGATGTTGTGGGGAAGAACCGCGGCGCGTGCTGACTAGCAGGCAGCTGTCAACTAAACCAAACCCCGCTGCAGCGCCGCATTACTGGCTCTTGGTTTAGGGGAGAGAGAGAGGAGCAACAGGAGATCGCAGTCAAGCAAAGTCCGTGTTTGTCTAATTTAAAAAAAATATGTGCTGATGATATTAAAATGCGGGACACACGATCAATTTGCGTGATGCAGGATTTGGGGTGAAAATGCTGTGCAGTCCCGCACAATGCGGGACAAATGGTCACCCTATACAGGAGCCCCGTCACTCACATCTTCCACCTGTTCGCTCAGCTCCGCTCTTGGCCGCCTCCGAACGGCAGCGACATCACCGCACACTGTCTCCTCCTCAGCCCGCCCCGGTCATCTCCACCACTGCTGCTGCTCCACGAGGGGCTCAAAGCTGTGGCTGTGTGTCTGCATACCCCCCAGAAAGTGGGCAGTTGCGCTCCTGGTTTCTATCATACTTTTACTTTTTTTGCTTTTTAACACTAACATCTGACTGATGGCGTGTCAAGACTTTTTTGCCATTACTGCCATACATAATCTTCTGTAATAGAACTGTAAATATGTGAATAAACTATAATACAATTATAGTCATGTGAATGATGCAACAGCCAAGTATTTGAATTTATCTGCAAAGTTAGCATATGTTTCACAATGTTCCAGTAGTATTTAAGAAGATACTGTGTGGTATCAAAAGTACGTAAGTACGTAAGTACTGGTAGCAGGTTGACCATGGGTAGTGAGACAACAGTGAACTGGACAAGCGTAAATCAATGGGGGGGCCGGACTGTGCAGGTCAGACTGAGTATCACTAACATCAGGTGTCCTTGTACAGGCCGGGCCTCCCGATCGGATAAGTATAGTGTGATTCATGTTTTAAGATATGGTGTGATACATGTGTTTTGAGAGGTGACGAGCAATATCTATAACTCCACCTCTATGTGTAATATGCTGTGGAAAACCAAATAAAAGGCTATACCAAAAAACAACTCTTTGAGAATGGGTGCAGGAGAACCACTCTGCGTAGCTGTGGTGAACTGCGATTCTCCCTTGCAAGCCAACCAAAGTATTGATCTCTGTGTCGTTTTCTTCTAGTTGTAACGTTCTCCAGAATTGGAAAACAAAGGTATTACCCTAATTTTCTGACATCTTCTTATGGCAAACTACGCACATGCACGCACCTGGCGGTTTAAGTTTTTTGCACCACGATCGATGGGGCAAGCCATTGTCCCCGTTCTCATTTAGCCATGCCCATCGCCATCTATTTTTGACACCTCTGTGGATATTACCCACTTCTGCACCTTCCTCAACGCGTCCATCATCATGTCGCGTAATAATGTTAGCTAGGTCAATTTTAGCATCTGCCGTCCCCTCCCACCTGTCAATTTTAGGCGTTTATTGGAAGATCATGTCACGTTACTATCAAGACGTTCATAGGCCTATAGCATAATTGAAAGCATTAATAAAATAAACGCATCAATTGTTTTGCACACAAAGCTACATTATGGCCAACGCACGTATCAGTTTAAGCATTTTTGCTTTGCGTAACTTTTCAAACCACCCATTCTCGCAGGACACCCATTAATTGTGTATTTATTTTCATCTCAATTAACATCACAAAAACACAAATAAACGGTGTCACCTGCTCTACATCCTGCAGCCCGGTGTTACCACAAAGAAAGGAGCAAAGCGGGCGCGAGTTCTCCTCGGCCCCGTGTTCACAGCTGTGTGAAGCTGGCCCCCCATGAAACGTATTATTATTAAAATTAAAAAGCCAATCGTTTCAGCATGATGAGGGGCCAGGTTCACGGGGGTCGTCTTCACATGCAGGCAGCATTTTCTTTTTTCAAAACAATTCATCTACGGATTTTTTTCTCTGACTTTACCAATCGACGGAATTCCGTCGGGTAGACGGAGAACTTTAATCCATGTACTCGGATTACCTTTTTCAGAGTAACGCGTTAGTTTAGCATTTACAGCTAATATCGTACCATTTACTTTTTCGAATCAGTAACGCGTTATTTTGGGTCCTGATCCCTACCTCGTCTCGGTTATTCCTCGGCTGCAGTGCTGCTTGCGCAAGCGCACTGTGTCCTACATCAATTTCATCAACTTACGGCAGAGTTTTCATCGAGCGTGTTCTCATTCATTGTACTTACATTATTTAGAACTTACTGGACCAGACTTCTTAAGGAAGCTTTTCCCACTATAGCGCCATTTGCTGCTGACATTATCAATGGTAGTTTAACTACTGGGACAGTCCCCACTTGTTTTAAACATGCTGCTGTTCAACCCCTGATTAAGAAGCCTGGCCTTGATTCATCCATTTTAACAAATTTTAGGCCCATTTCCAAACTCCCCTTCCTCTCCAAGGTGTTGGAGAAAGTGGTCTACGGCCAAATAAAAACATTTTTGGAGGAGTCCAACATTCTTGAGACGTTCCAGTCGGGTTTCAAGAATCGTCACAGCACCGAGACAGCCCTACTAAGAGTAATTAATGATGTGTTTTCAGCCACAGACTCTGGCCACTGTGTTGCACTTGTCCTGCTTGATCTAACCGCAGCCTTCGACACAATAGATCATCAGATACTTCTGTCTCGCTTGGAGAGCTGGGTGGGAATTTGTGGTAGTGCCCTTAAGTGGTTCAGGTCCTACCTTACGCACAGGAGTTTTTGTGTTCGAATCGGGGATGTAGAGTCCGCCACTGCTCCCATAAAATATGGTGTGCCCCAGGGCTCTATACTTGGCCCACTTCTGTTCTCACTGTACCTCCTGCCACTCAGGTCCATCTTGCGAAAGCACAATGTTGCTTTCCATCTCTACGCTGATGACAGCCAGATTTATGTACCGTTGGAACATGGCAATGGATATTGTACAAAGCAACTTTTGAAGTGTATTGAGGAAGTTCATGAATGGCTGTCACTCAATTTTCTACATTTAAATGACAAAAAGACTGAGGTCTTGCTGCTCGGCCCAAAAGATGCCCCTTCCTCTTTTGTGGATTTGGGTCCCTTAGGTGAATACTTAAAACCAACTGTGACAAACCTCGGTGTGAAGCTGGACAGTGCTCTGAAGCTTAACGCCCAGATCAGCTCTGTTGTAAAGTCCAGCTTTTATCAGCTCAGGCAACTGTCCAAGGCAAAACCGTTTGTTCCCCAGTATTTATTTGAGATTTTAATTCATGCTTTTATCACAAATCGTTTAGACTACTGTAATGCACTTTATTTTGGACTCAATCAGTCGTCTCTCGCTCGACTTCAACTTGTACAAAATGCTGCTGCTCGCCTTTTAACTGGCACCAAAAGGCGAGAGCACATTTCACCTATTTTGAGGTCACTGCCCTGGCTCCCCATTTCATATCGTGTTGAGTTTAAGATTCTTTTATTTGTTTTTAAATGTCTTCATGGTCTTGCTCCTTAGTATCTGTCTGACCTGCTGCAGCCCTATACCCCTGTACGCTCCCTGAGGTCAGCAGATCTGTCTTTGCTGGTTGTTCCCAAAGCAAAAAGAAAAACCAGAGGCGACCGCTCTTTCGCTGTTGCTGGTCCTAAACTGTGGAACGCACTGCCCCTGCACCTCAGACAGACAGAGTCTCTTGTTCCTTTTAAATCCTCTCTTAAAACGCACCTTTTTCCCTTGGCTTTTAACACAACCTGAGAAGTCGACTTTCGAATGTTTTGTACTTGTTTATTTATTTATTTATTTTTTTACTGTTTCATTTGTTTATTAATGTAATCCTTATTGCTGTGTTCAGCACTTTGGTCGACGCTGTTGTTTTTAAAGTGCTTTATAAATAAAGTTGGATTGGATTGGACAAAAGGACAATACCGCACTTGCGGCGAAGCTACACAACAACGCGTAGCTTTTGGCAGCATCGGCCCTTACGACGTAAACAACAAACTCGCAGCTGGTCATGTGGTTGACGAAAGCTGTACAATCTAAAGCAAGGTGAGTGGGTGTGTTGTGTGTTTATTATTAAGTCAATGCACTTAGTAAAGCATAACAGTTCCTTTACAGACGCTCTTTTTGTTGACAAACGGGCGCAGTTTTTTACAGAGCCAAACTGTTTACGAACGAAGCTGAGCTTTTATAAGTAGACATGCTCATTATTGTTGCCTTTACCTGTCATTCGTCTCATATAAATCTCAGAAGTGAATTTATTGTCCCAAATTCCTGGCAATTAGAGAAGTTGATATAGAGACGATTCATGACCTTGTTCGGGCAAAAGATGGAGATGTGGAAAATGCTGATCCATGGTGGTCCAAATCTTACAATGGAACGCCAGGAGTCTAATTGCTAACGGCCAGGAATTTAAAAAGGTTGTGTCAGAAATGGGTAAGAGCCCTGAAGTTATTTGTATTCAAGAAACATGGCTTAGACCACATTTGGACTTTGTCCTGCCGGGGTTTACAGCTGTCAGGTGTGACAGGGAAGATGCTCAGGGTGGTGGGTGTCTAACATTTGTTAAAGACTCAGTGGCATTTAGGAAGGAATGTTCTGTATCTAATGACCTTGAAGGTACAGTAATTAAGATATGTGGTCCCAGGGGAGACATTAAAATTGTAAACTTCCACAACCCATGCAAGAAATGGTCACAACAGACTTTTAATGATATTTCTGCTGCCGTAGAAAGACGAGAAGTCTGGTGCGGGGACTTCAATGCTCACAATACCCTGTGGGGGAGTGACCATACTGACTCAAATGGAGAGGTAGTGGAAGGGATGATGGAGGAAAGGGCTTTGATATGCTTAAATGATGGCAAAGCGACAAGGATAGATGTAGCAAGGAATCGGGCTTCCTGTTTAGACCTGACACTTGTCTCTGGAGTGCTAAGCAACCTCTGTGAGTGGTCTGTCTGGAGTAATAGCATAGGAAGCGATAACTTCCCTATTTCCTGTTCGATTGATTTTGATGTGTGCGTCCAGGAAGACGTAGTAGTGGATAAATGGTGTTTTGCCAAGGCAGAATGGGGCAAGTTCCAAACAAAATGCTTGGAGATCTGTGAGAAGGTGGTTTTGGAAAGGCATGTAGAAAGTTGCAATGAGACTATTACTAATATGGTGTTAAATGCTGCACTACAGTGCATACCCAGAAAGTCAGGTGTCTTTAGGAAAAAAGCGGTTCCTTGGTGGAACGACGAGTGTACGACAGCTATTAAAGACAGAAATCGTGCTCGTAGGAACTTAAGGACGTGTTGTAATCAGGATAGTATCCTGGATTATCAAAGAAAGGTGGCTCTGGCAAGGAGGGTGATTAAAACTGCTAAAAGGAGTGCCTGGAGGCAGTTCTGCTCAGCTATTGGAAGTGAAATCAAGCTAAAAGAGGTCTGGGGAATGGTTAGGAAGATGACTGGGAAGAAACAATGTAACAGAATACCTGTACTAGTGGATAAAGAGTATAGGGCTGTAACAGATAAGTGGAAGGCCGATTTACTTGGCAAGACGTTTGCTGGGATACATAGTGGTAGTCATCTGGAGCAGAAGCACAGAATGCGTAAGGAGGAAATGATTAGAAGAAATCCAGCTATCACGAGGAAAAAGCCAAGGGAAGCTACACCTCTGGATATGGACTTTACTCTAGATGAACTTAAAAGAGCTCTGAATGGGAGTGGTTTCTCTGCCCCGGGTCAGGATCAGCTGTGCTATGCTATGTTTAGACACCTCCCAAATGGTGCTCTAAACTATGTTCTTGGGCTATTTAACAACATTTGGAGTGAAGGAAAGATGCCAGTAAGCTGGAAAAGGTCGATTATTCTACCTTTCAGTAAACCAGGCAAGGACTCGGCAGATGCAGGAAATTACCGGCCTATAGCCCTGACATCACATTTGGCTAAATGGATGGAAAAGATGATTGTAAACAGATTGTCGTACTACTTGGAGCAAAAAGGTAGTTTTAGTTCCGGCCAATGTGGTTTTCGGAGAGGTCGGGCTACAACGGACGCGCTCGTTAAAGTTGCCAATGAAGCTGAAAAAGCTGTTCAATATAAAGAAGGGATGGTGATTGTCTATTTTGATGTTGAAAAGGCGTATGACTATGTGGAGAGAAGGCTTGCTCATCAAGCTGGAGAATGTAGGTGTTGGTGGCAGGATGTATAACTGGATCCTTGATTTTCTGTCTGATCGCACCTTTAAGGTGAAGGTGGGAAACACGGTGTCTGAGGAATATAGTATAGTAAATGGAATTCCGTAAGGTAGCTGTATTAGCCCCATATTGTTCAATGTGATGATAAATGATATATTTGAGAATGTTGGAAACAGTATTGGATCGCTGCTATATGCAGATGATGGCGCCATATGGAAGAGGGCCCGAAATGTCAGATATGCTGCTAGGGTAGTCCAGGAGGCTATTAGCAAAGTTGAAGAGTGGTCATATAATTGGGGCTTCAAAGATTATCACAAAAAAGCGGAACTTGGATGATATTGAGCTGGAAATGTATGGACAAAAGATCGAAAGAGTTAAAGAATTCAAATACTTGGGCCTATGGTTTAATGAAAAGTGCCTCTGGAGAACTCATGTGGATAAGGTTGAGACGAAATGTAAGAAGGTGCTGAACCTCATGAGGTCGGTCTCAAGCTATGACTGGGGAGCGGATAAACAGTCACTGATGGGTATATACAGAGCACTGATCAGGGCAAGTATGGACTATGGATGCATCGTATATGGAGCAGCGGCGGGTGGTGTGCTGGCTAAAATAGACAGGATCCAGTACAGAGCTCTTCGGATCAGCACTGGTGCAATGAGAACAACGCCTGTAAATGCGCTGCTGGTGGAAGCAGGTGAGATGCCATTAAGTTTGAGAAGAATCAAATTATCACTCGTTTATTGGGTAAAGTTGAAAGGATCGGGGACAGAGCAGCCTGAAAACAGTGTGTTAAAGAATTGCTGGGAGTATTTACGACCACGGAAATGTAAAGGTTTTGGGTGGACTATTGACAACACAGCTCGGCAGTTTGGGGTAAATGATTTGGAAGTTGGCCCTGCGCTGGTGTGGGGTGATGTTCCCCCTTGGATCTTACCGCTGCCTGATGTGAATGTAAATTTGATTGAGAGAAGGAAAAGTTGGAAGGGGGCGAATGGTGCAACACGTGCTGAAGAGTATGTAAGGAAAAGTTATTATAGTTTCTTGGAGATATATACTGATGGATCAAAAGATCTAAATACAGGGCATGTTGGGGCTGGGGTGTATATTCCGGAGTTCGACGTTTCAATTTGTAAAAAGATTCCTAATAACATGTCAGTGTTCACAGCCGAGATAGCGGCCATCATTCTAGCTCTACAGTGGGTAGAGGAGGTTCAACCTGGGCGAGTGGTTATTTGCTCAGACTCAGCGGCTGCACTGAAAAGCCTCCATGCTAAGGAAACCTGCCGAGATGACTTGATACTGGAAGTCCGCCTGGCACTACTAAGGGCACAGAGGTCTAGCCTGGTGGTTTGTTTTTTCTGGATCCCTGCTCATATAGGCATAACTGGTAATGAAGCAGTAGATGGAATAGCGAAAAAGGCATTAAAGTTGACTGATGAGGACACGGTGAGGATTCCAGTAGGTAAAGGAGAGGCAAAATCCTTGATTACTGAAGCAGTTCGACAGGTGTGGCAGAATATGTGGGACTCAGATGGCAGGAAGGAAGAGGTGGTGCATTCGAGATTGAGATTAGGACACACAGGTTTTAGGAAAACCTTATTTTTAATGGGAAAAGTAGAGTCTGAGAATTGTGATATGTGTGATGTGCCAGAGAGCGTGGAACATGTGTTAATGGAATGTAGGAAGTATGAGAGGCAGAGAAGGATTCTGAGGGATAGGATGTATGAGCTGGAGAGGGCCTGGAGTTTACAAGGTATCCTGGGTAAAGGGGACAGTAAGAGTATGAGGGCAGTGATGGGGTTTCTAAAAGGGGCAGAGCTCTTCCATAAAGTGTAGGTGGGTATCGCTCTTATGGGTAGTGTTGTTTTGTTTTATTTATTTATTTGTTTTGTTAGTATATTTATATATATTTTTGTTTTGTTTATTTATTTGTATGTTTATTTTATTTATTTATGTGTGTGTGGAATGCCCCCGTCGGGGTGGTAAACTACGCACAATCAGAATGTGACCTGAAGTAACTAGCATCCCGAGACACACATGGTACAGTAGGTGGCGGTATGCACCTAAGCAGTTGGTTAGGAACCGAACAAAGAAGAAGAAGAAGGAGGGGAGAACACAGAGCTGGACAGCACAATATATATATATATATATATATATATTATTAATAGGTCAGATATAATTATCAATATAATACAATATAAACCAAACAAATAGCTTTGCACAATGCAATGGTCAAAGAGGGTTATTTCCTTTTGTCTTTCGGTTCAGTTCAGTTCGTTATGGGGGTTCCATATCGTTCGATAAAAGTGAAAAGAAAACAAAGTCAATAACTCGCCATCATAAAGAAAATTCAGAAAGCTGCAGGCTGTTGAAAAGTGTGATCCAATCCGTATAAAAAAACCTGAAAAGGTCAAAAAACAAAACACAAATGAGCATTTGTGACATCATGCTAACATTAAAGTATACATACATAGGTATACTATGTGCATACAGATGTACATAGTTACATATGTAGATACAATATTTACAACAGGTCATATTTCTTTTCTAAATATGTAAATAGCTATGATACTCACAACCATAAATTAAATCATAATTAACCTTTAAACAGCTAATTAATAATTCAAAAAAACATTTCTCAAAACAAGTGCACTTCATAAAGGTTCAAAAGTTAAGAAGACTCAAGTAATCCAAAAAACATACAATTAGTAACTTAAATTACTTGAGCAGGGATCAAAATACTCAAGCAGATTCTCAAGATAATCACAATGCGCAACAATGAAAAAACACACGTAGCTACGTAAAAAATTTAAAAAAGTAAAAAAGTTTTGGTAAAGTAAACGAAACGACTCACAGCCGTTTTAACGCTGTAAGGAAAATCTACCAGCGCGCACACGAACGGTGCAAAAGCACAAACAAAAGGTTGCTCCTAGGTAAGGGAATTGTTGTTTACCGTTCGGCTTGAATGGAAACTTAAATAAAATCACAATTTATTCGCTAGAAGCGGTGCTTTGTGCGCTACGAACGCACATAAACAAAAGTAAACAATGAACAAGGCTCAATGTGTCGTGTTCTTTAGTTGTAAGAAATAATACATGGGACAACTGTGTGCTGTTAACATGAGGCTTTACTCAACAGACTGAATCAGAACAGCGTATAATACGTCACTACGTCAGGTGCGTGACCAAAGATCATTAGAAACGTACAAGATGATGCTGTGACATTGAATACACCACATCTCCCCTTTTTATGAAAACAAAACAAATGCTGTTTCTCTCTCTCTCTCTCTCTCTATTGTTTTACACTTGTAAGTGTACATATTTAACTTTTGCTGTTACTTAGCGTGTAACATGTAACTTTGCACTCTTAAAACTTAAAGCAGAATACAACAAGAGAACAGTCTGTGTATAATGTAACTTTTCCTCACAGATCTAACCTTTTAGGTTTAACAACAACTCTTCCTGATCTAGTTCTAACAACATCTGTGTTTACAGGAGTAACTGGTACCATGTTCAAATGGTACATCTGACACACTCTTTTTATCACACTTATCATGCAAAGGAATCAAATGCAAGCGATTGCGTCTCACTGTCCCATGTGGTAAGTCTACTGTGTAAGATCTCGGTGTAGAGTGACTTTGGATAACAGTGCCTGGTCTTTTAGCATCAGTCACCCACACATGTTCACCTGGTGACAACTTGCACAAAGGTTTTGCTCGATGACGCTTGTTGTAGTTGGATATGTCTGACATCCTCTTCTCCCTTTCCTTTTGAGCGAATGTGTCGCCGTTCGGCAGTGTTGGGGCCAGCTGTGAGGGAAGGGTCGGTAGAGTTGTCCGCAGGCGTCGGCCCATGAGAAGTTCAGCAGGGCTGTATCCATTTTGGAGAGGAGTAGCTCTGTAGGCAAGGAGAGCTAAATATGGGTCAGATGCTTTTTTCAAGTTTTTCACAGTCTGAACGGCACGTTCCGCTTCTCCATTACTTTGCGGAAACCTTGGGCTACTCGTGATGTGTTGGAATCCATAAGCAGCTGCAAAGTCTGTGAAAGTCTGTCCGGAAAACTGAGGCCCATTGTCTGACATTAGGACCTCGGGGATGCCATGACGAGCAAAAAATGATTTAAGGTGAGTAATGATGTCGTTGGATTTGGTTTTGTTTAGTAGGGCAATCTCAACAAACCTGGAAAGATAGTCCACAGCAAGAAGGTAAGTTTTCCCTCCTAGCTCGAACAGATCTGTACCCACTCTTTGCCACGGACGGTCAGGGCATTCTGTTGGCATAAGCGGCTCATTTCTGTTGTGTCTCTCTTGGATGCATGTTCTACACTTTAACATTTTACAACGCCTTAGTGTCCTTCGTGTAGTTTTGCTAACACGTCATTTCGCATTGTTGACGGAATAACGAGTCATGAATCTTTCAACAGCAAGCCATCGTTCACAGTGAGTGTGGCTTGGTCAGGCCAGTAGTTTCGCAGTAGTGGTTCTTGTTTTGCGTGATCTGGCCAGCCTTGACTGCACATGTCCATGACTCGAGCCCACACACTGTCCAGTTTCAGCTGTTCCTTGAGTGTTTGCATATATATGATGAACTAACAGGCATATTTTCAATAATGCTGTCAACATATATGTCTGTGTTTTCCATTAAGTCTTTTTCAGATTGTGTCGGTTTTGCTTCCAGTGGTGAGCGGGACAGAGTATCTGCTGTCCAGAGCGATTTTCCTGGTACTGTACCTTATACGAGTAACGCATGAGCCTCATTCTGAAGCGCTGAATCCTTGGTGGAAGTAGATCCAGGGCTTGTCCTCCCAGTAATGAAACAAGAGGCTTGTGATCCGTTTCCAGGCAGAAGTCTTTGCCTATCAGGAAATCACGGAACCGCTCACACGCCCATGTAGACGCTAAGGCCTCTTTTTCCACTTGTGCATAACGTTGTTCCGTAGGAGACAGCGACCTCGAAGCATAAGCTACCGGTCTCCAAACTTCCTCCCACAGCTGTAGAAGAACACCTCCTAACCTGTATGATGAAGCATCGGCTGATACTTTAGTGTGTCTGTTTGGGTCATACATTGCCAGCACGGGGGGTGAGGTTAGGGCATCCTTCAGTGTTTTGAACGCTTTGACTTGATCTACGCCCCAATACCAACTGTTCTTCTTAGACAAAAGATCTCTCAGTGCTTTGTCTTTCTCTGCCAGATGGGGGATGAACTTGCCCACCTGATTGACCATGCCCAGAAAACGTCTTAGCTCTGCCACGTTTGTTGGCTCTTTCATCTCAGAGATGGACTCCGTTTTCTGTGGGTCGGGACTTATGCCTGTGTCCGCGATGACGTGACCTAGGAAAGTCACTTTGGCCTGTGAAAGATCACATTTCTCCACATTCAGAGTTATACCAGCATTTTCCAGTCTCTGCAGGTGGCATGGAGTCGGGCATCGTGCTCCTTCTGGTCGTGACCCCATACCAGCACATCATCAATGTGGCAGACCACCCCTTCAAGTGCTTCAATGACCGCCGACATCATGCGCTGAAAATGCTTGGGCGCAGAGTTGATGCCGAAAGGTAGGCGGTTGAAGTGGAACCGCCCAAAGGGTGTTATGAATGTTGTCAACTTGGCGGACTCCTCCGACAAAGGACTTTGCCAGAAGCCCATGTTAGCGTCCAGTTTGCTGAACACCTTAGCTCCCGCAAGCATCCCAAGGCTTTGTTCAACAGAAGGCAGCACGAATTTCTCTCTGCACACGTACTCATTAAGTCCCGTAAAGTCCACGCACAGTCTCAGCCTGGGACTGTTCTTCTTTGGAACAACGACCATGCCGGGGCACCAGTCCGTAGGTTCCTCCACTCGTGCGATAACTCCAAGCTCTTCCATCCTGCAGAGTTCCTCCTTTACATTTTTCCCATTAAAGGTATTGGAATCCTCCCAGGGGTTTTGAGCGAGTACGGGACAGCGTGTGGTTTGAGTTTAATGTGGTACGGTTGCTGCAAGTCCATTGCACAGTTTGGGGTACGTAGTTTTTAGGGTGTCCATTGAAACAGCATTAACACGCACCAGAAGGCCAAGAGCTGTAATGGCGGGCAGGCCTAACAGTGGTGTGCTAAGGTTTTTAACTACATAGACCTTCTCTGTTAACTTTGTTCCGTACTTGAGCTATAGCTTAGCGAATCCTGCAACATCCAGTGGCGTCCTCCCTGGGCCTAACAGTGGTTTTGGCTGCTGGACAACGGGCATAGCTTTTCGAAATACTTTGACCAAGTCTGATTCTGCTATTGCAGTCACATCTGCTCCCGTGTCGAGTTTGAAAGTCATTTTTGTGTCTTTCACCTGTAGCTCTGCAGTCCATGCCTGGTTGTCTGTAGAGACTGAGCCGAGGAAGAAACTTTGCTCCTCTTCCTCCTCAATACTTTGTACTGTCTTACTTTGTCTGCAGACACGCTGGTAGTGCCCTTTCTTTCCACAAGAATGACATGTTGCATTGTTGGCGGGGCACTCCTGTTTTGGATTAAGAGAGCCTCCGCATTTGTAGCACCGTGCATTAGATGTGCTTTTACTGTTAAACTGCTGTTGAGCTTTCACCGTTTTGAATCTTGACTTAAACTTCGATTTGTCATACTGTTGTTTGTTTTTAATGACTCTGTCCACAGAACTCACGTTCATTTGCATCACGTTACTTTCACTTCTCAGAGCAGTTGGTTGCTTTTTAATCTCTTCTGATTGTCTTGCCATGTTTACAGCTTTTTCCAGGTCCAAGTTCTTTCCATTTGCATGCGCTCCGACAGCCTTGTGTCGGCCAAGCCCACTACTATTCTGTCTCTTATGAGCTCATCATGGAGTGTACCATAGTTACAATGCTTCGCTAATTACAAATGCATCTACAGTCTCATTTGGCTCTTGTTTGCGCATATTGAACCGTGCACGCTCATACACAACATTTTTCTTGACGATGAAATAGTTATGAAAGCCGTCTCTCACTTTGCTGTATTCCCGCTGCTCTGCATCGGTTAGCTTTAAGCCTCCTCAGGACATCATCCGCTTTGTCTCCCATGCAGTATATTAATGTGTTGACTTGATTTTCCTCCGTACTTGCTGACAGATTACTTGCCTGGCGAAATCTCTCGAAGCGACGTATCCACTTTGTCCATTCATGTGGTTTGGAAAAATCAAAGGGCTCCGGTGGCTGTATGCTAAACGTAGCGCTGGGAGTGCTAGCTGCTGTGCTAACTCCTGCCCTCGGCCGTTGATCTTCACCGTCCGACATTTCTGCACACCTCTCTCCCTTTTTCCGCCTGATGGACCCTTAGTGCCTTTCTCAGTAGCCACACAGCACTTCTGACACCATGTCGTGTTCTTTAGTTGTAAGAAATAATACGTGGGACAACTGTGTGCTGTTAACATGAGGCTTTACTCAACAGACTGAATCAGAACAGCGTATAATACGTCACTACGTCAGGTGCGTGACCAAAGATCATTAGAAACGTACAAGATGATGCTGTGACATTGAATACACCACACAATGTAGCTTGGAACGGGAGCGGTAGCGAGGCTATGATAACGCAACACAAACCCGCAAAATGCAACTTAAAATCACTCGATACAAACATAAACAATAAGCCGAGTGTGTGTTGGAAACTCACCGTTGAAGACTAGTGAACACACACAGGGTAGAAAGTTTGGAGCCCAGACACGGGTAGCGATGCTGGTAACACAAGATGTTCGTGAGCATTACGCAATTTAGTACATTGACTGGGTAAGAATAACGGTGACTAAAACACTCACCCGTGATCGGAGTATTGATTGCCAAAACCAGCGCTAGAAGTAGTTTGTAATGCCCGAGACGCACGCCACCAGCCACAGTCACAGGGAGTAGTGGAGGGGACAGAGGAGGTGACCTGGGATAAATCCCGCAGGTAAACGGAAACGGCATACCGCCGCACAGGAAGCGGTCCTTCAACTTAAAACTGCTTCAGGAAATGCGGGTTACATGTGAGTATAGCAGTTGCTCTACTTTGAGTGTGTCACACTGATGTACTGTGACTGTGTCTCTGCAGGAGAAGTACCGAGGCCTCCACTGATGTCAAAAGATTCATCTGGCTCTCATTCTGTCCAACAGAAGAATGATATTGTCATCTCCGACTCTGTGTATGCTTCCAGTAGTACTGTGTCACCCGTTTGTAAAGTACCTACACTCAGCCACACTGAGCAGATATTACTGTAGGTCTGCCTTTAACAAAAATTTATAAAAAATAACAAGGGATATTTGTTTCTATCACTTGCAATAACAAAGTAGTTTATATTCATCAATTGAATTAATATAAACAAGAAATAAACATATATACAATTTAAACAACAGACAAAATTTGAATAACATTTATTTTAATATACCCATAACAATAAAAACCAAAATACAAAAATTATACAAAGAATAAACAAGGGCTTGTAGAGGAGATTGAAAAGGCCGGGTTCAGAACAAAAACGTCCAGCTAAGACATGTTTTATTTTTAATTACTTATTTTTCTTATTTTTTTTTTTTTTTTCTTTTTATCTGACTTCTTCTTTTTTGCTTTGGGGTTTTCCCTCTTCATCAGGTGAGTCCACATTTATCACATGTTTTTTAGTGTCATCCCTCACTTTTGCCACATGTAGTGGGTCTGCTTATTTGGGAAATATTCAAAAATATTTTTTGTTCACAAAAAAGATAAAACAAACATTACCAACATGACCCTGTCCCCCAATAAGCAAATTATCATTAAACTTTATTATTAACGCCCGGTGCTGACGTGTGTAGTAATTTATCTTTTCATTGTGTATAATTATGAATGCTGTTAGTTTTTTTTAAGTTTTCATTTATCTTGATTGCACCTATTGTGATGTCTTCCAATAACAAAGACAGTACTATCAAAAATCGGATTCTGTTTTACTCCGTTGCTTGTTGTCCCCATGTTTAGCTTTTACTTAAACAGAAGACACATTGCCTAAACGCTCATCCATACTTAATAAAAGGAATGAACTTTTATTAAAAGTTAATTCTTACACCAAGAGCTGAAGGAACTAATTGAATCAATATTTTAGATGGACATGTTATCAGTTACAAGACCTGTAAGGTTAACAATAAAAATGATAATTCTATATAGTATTTGTGTTGCGCCTTCACTGAAGGTCGCCTGAATAAGCAAATGACTAAAGTACCACTGGCTTTTTAAACGTGTATACTACATAGAGCAAGAAAATAGCTTTCAACAGCTACAGACAAAAATGTGTGTAGTTTTCCCAAGGAATTTTTTTTGTTTGTTACCTGGCTGATCATTATGCTGCATAATTTCAATGCAGTGTTGAAGGAATTGCACCTCATCTGTGAGGTGGCAAATCAACACCTGAAGATTCGAAATAGCAGCTAAAAAAGAGAAAATAGTAAAACATTACTATATTTACAATATAATCAGATGTTTCACACTTATGTCTGAAATAGACGTAGGTTTAATGGCAATTGAAGGTGTGTGTAGGGGTAATTAGTATAACAAATAAAGAAGTGTATGTCTGGTTATTACTTGTAGGCTGCAGCTTTTTGCCCTTCTTCATCTTTAGCTGAAAATGTTATCAACAATCATGATAGTTAGGCTCACAATCCATATCCAACAAGTGTCGACAATTGTACATTACATACCGTTTTCACAAGGTATCGGCCGTAAACAATAATATCACTAAAAGTGATTGGGACAACTTTTAACACGCATACATACAAGAAACACGACACATGCCGTTTTATGGTAATACAAATGAAAAAATACTTACGGATTAGTATTTCTTTCTCTGTGTTTTTTTAAATAGCTGCTGTCAGAAGGAGAGACTGACCCTGGATCAGTTTTGCTGATGTTTTGTGATCGGTCAGCAAGACGTAACCCCGTCTCACCTCTCGCGAATGTCAATTCCCCCGCTTTTTTATTAACGCTTAGCTAATAAGTTTTCCTTATTGGAACTGTATAGAAGAGAAGAAACATGGCACGACGCATGGCCGAGCTCACTCGAGTGCTGGGTAGGAGTCGTAAAAGACTGATGCGCTTCATGCAGAAATACGACCTTCTGGCCAAAAGGTTTCGATGCCACCAATGCAGAAGACGCATGAAATTATGTAAATATGCGCACAGTATGGATGGCTACAAATGGTAAGAACAAGTACTTCAGAAGTAGGCATATGAATTATTATTCTTTAATATGTTGTATTAATACTTTGAAAATACAATGTGGTTGGCCTACCCATTTTACATTTCTTGTAACGTGCCACTGCTGAAGGTACTGTGGTGGGCGCAGCTAGGATTAAATGAAACAACCTACCAGAGTCAGTGATTGAATAACCATAGAAATTGTCCATGTTGTGGAATAGCTTTCTAGCAAACCAGAAATGAAAATGGAGATATGAAAGTAATTTACCACCACGGTTATGTTAAATTAGTAACTGTAGATACATTATTATTATTATTATGTTTTAATGTTATTTTTATGCGTATTCATTTTAATTCAACTGTTCTGTAGGAGATGCAGAAATGGGAGACATGGCAATAATTCACGATCAATTCGCGTGGGGTCCGTGTTTGAGAAATCACACATGAGTCTGAAAACGTGGATGAAAATAATCCACAGGTTTGCTTTTTAATATTTTTTAAATCCATTTGTACATTTTGTAATAAGAAATGATTTGTTATAATCGGCTTTATGAAGAATATTATGAGATTTGGTCTAACAAATTGTTGCATGAGCTTCATCGTGTGTTCATCAGTGTCTTTTAAATGTAATTGTCTTCATTACAGTTTTTGTCATGGAATGAGACGTCGCCATGTTGACCTGATAGAAGAGGCCACAGTACGAAGCAGTCGGTCCATCTCCAAAGTTCACGACCGTCTCCGTACATGCTGTGTAAAGGCTATGGAACGCCTTGAACGTCGACGTCAGATGAAGATTGGTGGAAGAAGAGCTTTCGTGGTGATCGACGAAAGTATGTTCCGCCATAAAAGAAAGGTATTATTGAAGTCTGTTTACTGTATTATTATTTACTGTTTACACTTTTTGTCCCCACAAAGTCCTGGTAGTCATTGTATATAAGATACCACTATTTACTATTTAATGTTTTTTTTATTTATTTTTTTTATTCACTGCCTATTTGCACACCCTGAGTGTGTCTAAGAACTGAACATAGCAAGTACATTTCTCCTTTGTGAGATCAATAAAGGCTATCTTATCTTATCTTATCTTATCCTTTTCAAAGTAATGTCAAGGAAGATATGGTTTTATGTTGGTCAGAGTTTAAATAAGCTTGACTTGATCACATGAGCCCCCTATGAGAGACCAACAGGCCCGTTTGGAACTATGAGGCCGTCCTTCCGTGGACCCACCACCTGCAGGAGGAGCCATAGGGGACTGGTGCTATGTGACTTGGGCAGCTCCAACAGCTGCCCCCACGACCCGGCAACGGACAAGTGGGAGAAAATGGATGGATGGATGAATGGATGGATTGATCACATACTTAAAAATTTTTTCACACTTAAACAATTGATCAACCACCAACACAAGTTTTTTCACATAAAGGCCGCGTATACGCGTCAAAATTAGAACTCCATTCTAATTTAGGCGCAGCCTCGCGTCAATACGCCCGTCCGACGCGCGTATAACAATGCTAGTGTAAATATCATGATAGGTTAGAATGGAAACAAGTGACGCGCGTATGCTGCGCTACAACGCTTACGCGCTGTCATTCCTCGGGTAAATTCGGCGTTACACTGGGAGTGTTAAACTTGACCACACCCTTCATTTCCGTGGAGGAGGAGACTCAAGCCTCGTGGAGGCGCAAACTCCTTTCTGCGGTCACCATCTTTCTTGTCGCTACGGTAAGATTTCATTGCTCATATTCAATGTTTTTTGGCAAATTTAGACACAGATACCGACCCAAAGTCTTAAAGTTAACATTTATACACAGAAACATAATGGATAATTTGAGTTGTTTTTTTTTGTCGAAGTGACTGGTCCCGAACAAGAACAGCATTTCATTTAATAGTCTGTCTACTAACATCAAACAAATTTGCTATCACTTTTAAAAACCTTTTTCTTTAAAAAAGACATATTATTATTGGTTATCTTTTTCAGTTACAGCCGTGTTGTCAACAGGCAAGGGTGGCGCTGAAACAGAGCAAGGTCGGCATACTTATTGGTCAGGATAACGTTAAGTTTTGCAATGCCTGTGTAAATGCTGGAGTTACAGTGTAACTTATAAGTTTTTTACTTTTGTACACGTTCCCTCCTCAATGCATTTAACTCTGTTGTTTTAGCAAACATGTCAAGATTTGACGACATGAAATTGAGTCTTAGTGACTCATTTGTTCGAGCCAAGGTTTAGACGCTTTTTTAAATATTTGGCGACCCCTGTATTTTATTTTATTGAGGCTGTTCGTGTATGCGAGGTTAGGAGTTGAAGTACACTGTTAGCTTGAGTGAGGCTTCGATGCTAGGTAGGCCGCTAGCTTAGCATGGGCGCGGCTGTAGCCGCTAGCATGGGCTGGAGACGGTGAGGCACCAGGGTGTCCTCCCGCTGTTCGGAGCAGAGTTTCTTTTATCTCCCGGAATATAAGATGGAGAACGCACTGAGTGCACAGATAAGGAAACGCGTGTCTTCGTCTGAAACAAGGTCGCGCATAATGGCCATCATTCTTTAGCTTGTGATTGTGCAACCATGAGACCTCAGGGGACGGACCGTCATTCCGACACCCCGCCAACTCGACACTTTTTGGTACCGCTATTCCGACAATCATTGGGAGCGTATCTGTTTGCCTTCTCTCAACGCCACCTTCCCTGTTCATCCCCGCTGTCGGCCCAGGGGTGCAGAGGCTCGTGAGATGGTTTTGGGCAAAGGCAGTGACAGGTGCAGCTAGTCTGTATTTTACAACAAAGCGCTGAAGTCCGCGGTTAATACGCCGCGCACTGTTGGACGTTTTCCACTCAGACACTGGAGCTGTCGCTCAAGGCTTTAAGAGACTGACAAGGATGACCGAGCCACGCGCTCCCATTCCTTCAAAACACTGTCCCAAAACAACAAAGCAGCGCGCATGGGTGTGTGTATTTGGGGGGGGGGGGGTCATATGCTCCAGTCACTGTGTGACTCGGGCAAACACTGAATCTATCAAGACAAACAATAGCAATAAACACACGCGCTTTATGTCACATGAGTCTGTGCAACAGCGGCACATTCAGCCAGACTTTACTCCACAGAATCAGCATAAAAACACTCACTGTGCACTCGATCATCTGTCGTAGAACTCTTCACCTCTTTATCCATGACTCTCACTCGTCTGGTCCATCATTAGCTCCATTTGGCAAAACTTATTTTTCGTAATCCACAACAACAGGCCTGTCTCCACCTGCTGCGCTCATCACGCTTGTTTTACATGTCAAAAGTTGTAAATAAGCCTTAACACTTATCCATGTTATAGCCAAGGCGGCGTGGGAGATGCGTTCACTCTCCCTTTTTTTGTCCACAAACGCGCGGAAATTCGGGACAAATAATGATATAACAGTCGGGTTCTCCAGCGGAGTGTTTAGGGACTCGCTCCCAAACATCAGGAGGAACCACCGCAGGAGGAAGAAAAGCCGGCGGAACAACTTAAGCAGCTGATGTTATGAGTTATGAGAACGATGCGAAAGACAAGTAGACAAAAAAAAACACGTACCAACGATCGTTCACAAACAGAGCATTGCATCTGTGAAAAGATCAGTGCTGTAAAAGATCTATGATTTTAAATTAACAGCTCTTCAAGCTCGGAAAAATCAGCTATTTGCCCACCAGTCACCAAAACATCCGGTGAAAATCGCGGAAATAAACAATAACAGCGAGTATCCCTATGTTGATTCCTAAACTGCCAATCTGATATGACTGGAGAGGACAATTTTAAAAATTAGTACTGAATGACTGTCAGAGTTTGAGAGTTTTAGCATTGATGTATCAGGAGGACAGACAAATTATAAAATATAACAATGCATTTGGTATATTCTTCAGAAATAGTTTAGTAAATTATATTAAGTGTGTTGGTGTTGTCAGGCGCAAAGATAATGTTTTTGATGACGATGTTTTGTTTTTTTATCTACTAAATATAAACACACCTTGATTGTATGATGATTTTAGTTTTTATTGAAGGCTGTGATATGCTGGTTCCTGTAGAATACCAGACAGTGAGCAAGTGGGTCAAGGTGCCAAAGACAGAAGATGTCTACAGCTACTCAGGCTTTATACAAGAAGGTAAAGTGATTGTAGTAGTTATAAAATCTATTAATTTTAGCATTCTTAAATTATGTGTAACATGGATATTTTGGATTGTTGTTTCAGATTGTCCAGGCAGCCCTACACTCAAAACCAGGTGGCGAGAAAATATTCAAAGAATATGACCAGAAAAAATGCCTTTCTGATGGCACAAGAAAAATTATGGTGAACATACTTGTGGCAGACATGGTAGAGACTCATGGGTAAGCAAAGATGCACGTTCAAAACTTGTTTGTTTGTTCATTTAAGGTAGCCATTTACAGTACTTGAATTTGAACAAGTTTTGAGTCAAGCTCAGTACATTTTTACAGGTAAACACTTATTAGTGTATCAATTAGTTTTTTAATTTTTAAGCACTGTAAAGCACTTTGTGTTACATATTGTATGAAAAGCGCTCTATAAATAAAGGTTGATTTGATTTGATTTAGTTTTTAACTGAGATTCATAATGTCTTCTCAGGAGGATCCCCCCAGTGAAAGCCCGCATATTGTATGCTCTTGGTATAATAACGTTGTTTCCAAACTTAAAGGATCCGGATCCAAAGAATGGATATGCAAGTATAAATGGAATTAATTAGATTTTAGATTTTTTTTATTCCCCTCTCAAATATTTTTTGAGATTTAATTTGATAATATTTACTAATATTAAGGGGTTTCAGATGGCATGTATATTACAGCATTCTACAAGTTTTTGTAGAATGCTGTTTTATTGAGAAGTCAAATTAGCATCTTAATTTTGGATTTTAGGCCTATTGCTGGGTTGCAACCACGTGACTTTTAGTGGGCGGAGCTTCGACGTGGGGGTCCGGAAGTTTTAAGCTGCCATTGAAAACTGCGGAGGATGGAAGTCAGCGGATATTTAAAAGCTTTGAACGGACCGGCCCAGGCACGATATCGCCAAAAAACTTTAACCTACATTGGATATGATCCATATGATCTGGTTAAGAGTAATTTTTCCTATAATTTAAATGATTTACCCCCTGTGTCTGCAATGGACATCACGAGCTACTTGGTCCTTCACACTTCTTACTACACTGCTAGTCAGATGAAAGCCTATAAAAGTTTGGAGGCTTACAACTACTTCGTTTGCGGTTGGGTTAGTGGTTTGGGATCCAAAGAAGCTTTGGATGGTTATCGGCTCGTTTTTGGCAGGGTGAGTATAGCCTAAAATCTTTCTATGTTATGCTATGTGTGTGTGTTTGAAGCTAACGCTATGGCACCGTTTGCCTTAAGTCAAAACTGTTCGTTGTCCCCAGTTCGTTTTTGTTCATGTTATTTTTATAAAACACACCACTTTTACTTAAAGTATCACCCAAGAAAAAACGTATCACGTCTTGTATCACGCATAAGCATTTAATTGAGCTAACCGTTAAATTTGGTAGTAGCATCTCAAAAGCTAAACGTTAATTTGTTGGCTTGTAAATGTTAGCGTTCTACATTTATCCTAACTACGACAAGAAGTTGCCTCGAGTACAACGACAGCTGTCAGTAAACTAAAGAAAGCAGCAGTGTTACACCAAAAAGTTAACATTAGACGATATACATAATCAGATCAGCTGATTTCCACAACCAGTGTGTGCTGAACTCAAGAAACTCGTTTTGATCCGAGCTCCCTCTCGCATTGAGTTGCCTTGTGTACGAAATGTGCGGTATAAATAAAGTTGCCTTGCCTTGCCCTCTTATCCTAAATTGAACGAGAGCTCATGTGTATTTTCCATCTGGGGAAAACGTTTTGTCCACGGTTGTTCCCAGGGATCACATGAATGCGACCATACAGTGTATGCCTGTATGCCAGTGTATTGCCTTCATGTGATCTCCATGTAAACATCTGTTATTGCTCATGTGTTATTTTATAGTTTATTCATTCATGACAAGTAACATGTGTCATACTAGACGACACAGTGATTTCATGTGGTCACTTATTGTTTCTCACAGGTCAACCATTCTCAGAGGTCAACTGAAAAACCATTAAAAACATGGTTTGTGGCAAGAGAGAGTGGGGAGGTTGTCACTGCACATTGTGACTGTATGGCAGGGTAAGAAACCTATAGTAATGGCAAATGTCCTTTTAAATTATTTTCTATTATATATGTTAATATTTTCCTATGATAACTTTCAGATTGTCAGAATCCTGCTCACATGTTGGAGCACTTCTCTTTGCCACCGAGGCTGGGATTAAAATGAAAGAAAGTGCTTCATGTACCACGGAGAGGTGCCAGTGGTTGATGCCATCTCACATTAAAAAGGTATTTAGGATTGCCCAATTTTTTTTTTTTAATATGATAGCTTTCAGGGGACATCACAAAATTGTGCTTGAGGTCCTATGTTTGCTTAATGCTTGCAATAATTTCAGATACCTGCTGCACCTGTGGCAAAGATAGATTTTTCATCTGCAAGATCAAAAAAGCATAAACTAGATGAGGCTATAGCAAAGAGGGCAGGTGAGCCTGGATTAAATATCAATAGTTAACAGCTTTATTTTCTGAATTGACAAAAGAGGACATTTCTAGTGATCTCTAGTGTTCAAGATTTTTACTTTGCATTTGTATTAAATTTTTGTGTTTTTCTGGCCACCTCGGCAGGTGATCAAAAGACCTATTCAAATACCACGGCCCAACCATGTCCCAAGGTGCAGAAAGGTACCAGCAGTTTTTTGGTACCAACATACCAGCAGTTTTTTGAGGCGTTACAAAAAAACGTTCCACAAAGTGCAGCCTTGATGTCCAGGTCACCATTTTACAGGGAGTTTATTCCTAAGTCTGTATCCCTGCTACCCAAAACACTCCTTGCGTACCGGACATCAGAGACAGTACAGCTATCTCCTGCAGACCTACAGACAGCATGCAGTAACTTCTGCTTTGAGGAACTTTGTCAAACACAGGTTCAAGCTGTAGAGGAGGAGACCAGAACCCAAAGCTCATCCACCATCTGGTTCAGGCAAAGAGCAGGAAGGATCACAGCTTCAAAACTTAAACAAGTTATACAGAGTAGCCTTTTGCAACCATCCAAGAGTTTAATCAAGTCCATATGCTACCCAGAAACACAAACACTCTCTACAGCAGCAATAAGGTATTTGTTATGGAAAGGTTAGGTAGGCCCTTTGGATGTTCATTTGATGTACAAGGGTAAAGTTGCAATCTAAACCTGTGAGAATAATCGCAATGTATTAAGTTTGACTTGAGTATACATTTCAGATATGGCTGCAAATATGAAAAGGAAGCCCGGGATCGATATGAGCAACTCCAGCAATTGAATCACGAACTATTTTCATGTATGGACAGCAGGCTCTGGCTCAACAAAAAATGGCCATACATGGGAGCCTCACCCGATGGCGTCATCTCATGTGACTGCCACGGATCTGGGATCTGTGAGATAAAGGTAAACATATTTCCAGATTACATTTCTGAATAATGCTTTCATTAGCAGTCCAACTAGAAATTTTTACACAAGAAATGGAAAATTCATTACAACATTTCCTATATTGTTTCAGTGTCCCCAGAGCAAACAAGATTGCTGCAGTCTGCGGATGTGTGCAGGAGAACCAGGGTTTTGTCTGGTAAAGGATGGGGATGGTGTCAAACTTGACAGGAAACATCCATACTATTACCAAGTCCAGGCTCAGCTCCACATTGTGGGTGTGGATTATTGTGATTTTGTTATTTGGAATCAGCATGATGTATATGTAGAACGGATACTACCAGATAATGAGCTTTGGGCGAATGTAGTTCCCAGAGTTCAACAATATTTTGAAGTTTGCATTCTCCCTGAAATTCTAGGACAAAAATTCACAAGTGAATAAGCATTCCATATAGCGTGTATTCTCTTTAACATTATTTCTCTCTTTTCTGTTCCAATGTTACCATCTCTTTCCCAACGGTCCAAATTTAAAGCTTTAGAACACTGGCTGTCATGCAGTTGCGAGCCTGTGTTTTCATATTCAGACACCTTTACTTGTTTGTTCTTGTTTTAATGCTGATATTGATCCTACACTTTTTTAAACTGTTAAACTATTGTCTTCATTTTAAATCAACTCACTCCTCTGTGCCAGCAAATTTGTCATTGATTTAAACACTTCTGCATAAAATAAATTATGCAAATATACCATTGTAACAATTTTATTTTGTATCAATACAAACAATGGATACAGCAACAAAAATGACTCTGCCTCAAGTTAAAACGGGAGCGGTATGAATTTGTGCCTTGTTGACATGTGCTGCAAGCTTTATAATTTTGCTTTTGAATGGTGGTACAAATGTCCTCAAAACATTGACATGTTTACAGTTTAGTTTATTTCTTATTTGGTGTCTTGCACCTAAAGGTTCCCAGCCCGGATGAGCGTATAATTCATAAAAGAACAGTAGAAGACATCAGAAAAACCTTAAACAAAGAGTGTCCTCTTACGTTGAATGCTTAAAAAAACGTTGCCAAATAAAATAGCTTGCACTTGAACAATTGCTTAATCCTTTTCTCATCTGGCAGTTCAAACAAATGTACAGCTACATCAGAAAGGTTACAGAATAATTTCCTCCTCAAGTCAGGATAGAAGGGACAACGAAACAAAAAGTGCAATTAATGTTCAATATAATTAAACTGATACAAATGAACTTTTATCAAAATATAGGTTTCATCTGAAACATTTCAGAACAAAAGTATAGTTATGATAAAAATATGGAAACTTAATTTTAGAAGGTAACCACTTAAACATTTACAATATCAAATTACTCCCTAGGCACAATGGATTCTGAAAGGTTTGTCAATGCACAACATATTAATACAATTTTATCAATTAAAGCCATCTGGTCATCTGATTTTACAGCCAAGTGTTCTATAGGCATAGCCCGACTTTGCAAAATTTGATATTTCCTTCGAACTAAGCCAATTACTCTTTCTACATGAATTCTAACACTTGCAAGTTGTCTTGTCTGTTCAACCTCGTATGCGGACAGCTGCTTTTTCCCTTTGGTAAATGCGTGTGTCTTTAAAGATGCACAATAAAATCCAACACTCTCATTAACATTAAAACCACGATCAGCAAGCACAATATCCCCAGGTATCAGTTTTTTTAGTATACCACACTCTTCTGTTAGTTGTTTGTCACTTGCCCTACCACCCCAAGCAGGAGAAATATAGGTAACATAACCTTGAGGAGCAATGCCAATTAGAAATTTGATGGTGTTATGGTGTTTGTAATTAGACCAGGTTTGGGCTCTAGCCAGTAAGTTTGAGGGCTTTTCGATGAATACTTCAAAGCAATCCAATATCACAGCTACGTTACATCCAAAGGCTTTCCTAAAAGACATGGGCATGGTTGATTGCAAAATTTCCCACTCTGGCCAATCTATTAGGAATTCTAGTCGTTCATGGAGAATAGCTATTAACTTCACCAAAACACGAGAAACTGTAGAAGTGGACACATTGAATCGATAGGCAAGGTCCTGGAGTTGGAGATTTAGTCTTAAACGCATTAGAACAATGACGAACTGTTGATTTTGACAGCACTGATACTGCTGATGTGGTGATGTATGGCTCACATAAATTAAAAATTTGAATCAAAACTAAAAAATTTGGCAGTCCAGTGTAGAATCTTGTTTTGTTGTCATCATCCTGGAAAGTTTGTTGTTCAAACTTGACATCCAAAACCTTTTTCCTGAGGCTGCCGATCTCAGATGTGTATCCATTTAGAACAGGGGTGTCAAAGTCAAATGGACGGAGGGCCAAATAAAAAATTTAGCTACAAGCCGAGGGCCGGACTGTTCGAATGTTCATTGAAAAAATTTTAAATGACGCATATAGTCTAGTGAACCTAATTGAACCTACTGAAAACCTAACAAATATATTCCAATATGATCAGATAAATAAAGCAATATTTTCTTATGGCTCTGTCAGTAATCTTTAATTTTCAACAGACACAAAAGACAAATTTCCTTTATATAAAAATCCCCATAACATGAACATTAAATGAAAGAAACCGGTATTCAAGGCACCATCAGTAGCCTATATTTTCTATTTTAGCAAAAGTGGGCTAAATTTACTTCAAAGAAAAAAACAATAATAGCAATTTTCTATCATCCACTCAACTGAAATATTTTTAAAATATAATTGGATTGAAATACAATAAAATAAAGTGCAAAAATCTATTAATCAAAAACAACACTTTGTTTAAGGAGAAGTAACATGCAGTGAAAACAAATATTAAACTTTAACTTTTAAACTTGAACTGAGTAAAAACTCTAAATATGTGATTGCACAGTAATGTTCACTTGTTTGAGGTTGAGGGTGATACTTGGTGGTGTCCCATCTTTTCCACAAGTTCATCAATGTTCGGGGTAAGGCTCTGAGCTGAGGAAATCCTCAGAATTGAGTGGAGGTGTTCAGCAGTAAGTCGACTTCTGTGTGATGTTTTGTTCAGGTTCATCAAAGAAAACAGTTGTTCACACAGGTATGTGCTGCCAAACATAGACAACGTTTGAGCAGCCTGGATGCGCAGCTGGGGCATTGTGTCGGGGAGGAAACGGGCGAACTCCGCAGCACCCACTGCCGCATATTTTGCCCTCAGTGCATCATTGCATTGGAGGTCAATCAACTCCATTTGGAGGTTTGGTGGTGAGCTTTCCACGTCAACAGCAAATGGGTTACCGAGCAGTTCCAACCTGCTTTTTTGTGCTTCAAAGTCAGCAAATCGGCGTCGAAAGTCAGCGGCAAGCATACCTATTTTATCAGCCAACTGTGCGCTCGGGAACGCACTGGTAGAGAGCTTCTCTTTCATGGTCTGGCAGCTGGGAAAGTGGCTCAAATTTTCTTTCCGCATCTGCGTCTCCCACAGAGTCAGTTTGGTTTTAAATGCCTTCACTGTACTGTACATATCAGAGATGACACGATCCCGACCCTGCAGCTGCAAGTTCATTGCATTCAGATGACTCGTAATGTCACACAGAAAAGCCATTTCACACAGAAACATTTCGTCTCGGAGTTGTGTTGTGTCTTTCCCTTTGCTGTCCAAGAACAGACAAATCTCCTCACGAAGCTCGAAACATCTTTGAAGCACCTTTCCCTGGCTTAGCCATCGCACCTCTGTGTGATAAGGCAAATCACCATGCTCCGTTTCTAACTCCGTCAGAAATGCCTTGAACTGGCGGTGATTCAAACCTTTGGCTCTGATAAAGTTAACTGTGCGCGTGATGATGCTCATTACATGCTCCATTTTCAAGGCTTTACCGCACAACGCTTCCTGGTGTATGATACAATGATAAGCTGTCAGCTCACCTGTCGCGTTTTCCTCTTGCATCTTTTCCCGTATCTTCGCCACCAGTCCGCTCCTGTGTCCACACATCGCAGGTGCTCCGTCGGTTGTCAAACCCACGAGTTTTTCCCAAGGCAGCTCCATCTCATTTACACATCTTGACACCTCTTCATACAAATCATGCCCCGTAGTTGTGCCATGCATAGGACGTAAAGCCAAAAACTCCTCTGTCACGCTTAGGCTGGAGTCCACTCCGCGGATGAAAATTGACAACTGGGCAATGTCAGAAATGTCGGTGCTCTCATCCACAGCCAAGGAATATGCAATGAAATCTTTTCCCTTTTTCACAAGCTGCTCTTTTAGATTGATGGACAACTGGTCTACTCTCTCGGCAATGGTGTTTCTGCTCAGACTCACATTTAAAAAGAGTTGCCTTTTTTCTGGGCAAACTTCGTCACAAACTTTAATCATGCAGTTTTTGATGAAATCCCCCTCCGTAAATGGCCGGGCTGATTTAGCGATCTCTTCTGCCAAAATAAAACTGGCCTTGACAGCAGCCTGGCCTTGTGATTTGGCTTTTTTGAACAGAGCCTGTCGAGATTTGAGGCCTCGTTTTAATTCCTCTGCCTTTTGTAGCCTTTGTTCCATGTCCATATTCTTGTTTTTGTCCGCGTGTTTCGTTTCATAATGTCGTCTCAGATTATACTCTTTCAGTACCGCCACACTTTCTCCACACAGAAGACACACAGGTTTTCCAGCTACCTCCGTGAACATATACTCCGACTCCCACCTTGTTTGAAACCCCCGGTTCTCAGTGTCCACCTTCCGTTTTGCCATTTTTGATGGGTATCTGAAAGTTAATTTTACTGTGATGCTGACGACTGCTGTGCCAATAAATATTGAAATGAAGCAGCCTACTGCTCGGTGCGTCACCGTTGCATTGTGGGAAATGTAGTATTGGTGCGTGTAAAAGATCTGCGGGCCGGTTCTAATAATAAATCAAGATCATCCCAGGGGCCGTAAAAAACCTTCTCGCGGGCCGGATGTGGCCCGCGGGCCTTGATTCTGACATATGTGATTTAGAACATCCTCCAGTCTTGTAATGTCGTCCATAGTCAGGTCCGTCTGACATACTGCATCTATATTTGACACATTAAACATTTCATTGGAATGAGAAATAATGCAAAATTTATATCTCTAGATAAATAGATTAGATTTAATATAAAATTGTATAGACCATGAAAACTTTCTGCATCACAATCCAGTGCCTCCAACTCCTCAGTATCATCTCCAGTGCAGTGGGTCTCTCTCACCCTGGCTCTTTCCTCCCGCTGGTGTGAGGCCTCGGTCTGTGGTTGTTCCAGCAGGTATCCAAGATTAACAGTCGGAGCCCAATCCTCATTGTCCATGTCAGTAGCAGGGTGACCTAATCGGACAAAATGATATTTTTACAATGTATGCATCTTTGATCAACAAATTGATAGATAGTACAATTTGTTATTCAGCTTTATATTTTAATAGTAAAGTATCACTTACATAAAACAATGTATATCCTATAAAAGTATGATCTTATACCTGGCTCCTCCTAATATTTTTTTTATTTTACACACAAACTACTGAAAAGCAAGCAACAAACGTAACCTGCATGAAGCTAGCATGATGCTAATCTAACTGTAAAGTAATCTAACGATCTAATCTAACATTTACGGCTAGAAAAGCATGAAAATGTGCGTGCCTAACCAGATAGATAGCAAATCATTGAATGTAGCACCCTCACCTGATACAAAGTGGTCGCTACATACTCGCGCGTTGTCAGACTCTGCTCCTCCAGTCTTGAGACGGAGATTTGTCATCCATACGTTCCTCCTCTTTTCCGTAATTTTTTAAATTTTGTCTCCTTTGTGGCTTACAACTTTAGGGATCCTGAAAAAGCGTTTGTTTTTTTCTCGGCTCGACCGGTTACTGCAGTTGTATGCCGCACAAAACTTGGTCATTTTACCGTCGTTTTTTACTTCCGGGCCCAGCAGGCCGCGTTGTGACGTCACTAGCAACCCAGCAATAGAATGCAGTGATGTAAACTGAAAGCCAGCTATCTGTTTAGAGCATTCTGTTTTAAGTTTGAAGGCTCTTTTTAGTCCAGGAAGTATTCATTGTTGTGAAGCTTAAAATGTCGACTGGACTGGGTTTGGTTGAGTTGAGCACGTTTCACAGAATGTGACTACTTTCAGACTGTGACAGTAACATTCTGACTAGAGAGCTAAGAAAAAGCCAAACCCAGACGATTTAACCTTCACAACGATTTAGTTTTTAAGGTTACACACGCATAATCCTGTTAAATCATATAATCGTGTAATTTATCACAAAATTTGGACTCAGAGTTTTTGTTCTTTGTCATTGTTTTTCTTTTTTTAAAAGGAACACTTCTATGACCACCAAAGTGGTCTCGGCTACCTGGTGTATAGGCTGAAAACTGTCCAGTGCAACTCAGCTGATGACGCCAAGAAATCAAAGTCTTCTTTTCAAGAGGGGCCCAAAGACTCCTCGTCCAATAAGTACAACTGTGAGGCAGCTGTCTGATGATGAATGTAAAGAGGCCATGTCTATGATGAGGCTTTCTGCTGACAAGAAGATTGTCAAAGAAAAAATGATGGCAACATTTCAGCATAGACAAAAGGTGGTTCAAGACCCAGCCACAGCTTCCAATGTTCTGGACATGTTCCCAAGATTCTTGGACACCCCTGGCTTGGTAAAGCAAAGACTGCATTTTTGCATGCATTAATGATTCAATATGATACAATAACATTTGAATATTTTCAGATTGATCAAGACTTTACACTGCTCTTTGGGGAGGAACTGTCCGGGAAATTCCTTGCCAGGTGGCCAACATTCTTCAAACCAAGAATAATTTCAGATTGCAAAAATCTAGCTCAAAGTGCTCACCTCACTGACCTACTCTTGTCTGCACAGAAGATTGATGGTGGCGGTAAGAATGAATTGGACATATTTTAATATGAGTATCATTTATATTTAAAAAAAGTAATGCTTTTTTGTTAATTCTTCCTAGTTTGGGACTCTGAGGTGGCTGGTCTCCTTTTGCTTCTTCATCTGCTGCCTCCAACATCGAAGGGTCGTAAAACATCAAAACACAATATAAATTATGATGATAAAACGTTACAATTTCAATTATTTGTAAAATCAAGATTTGAAGAAAGCATGTTTACCTCAAATCTGGAGTTGGAGCATGTTTGTTAAATATTTACCAAAAAAAAGTACATTCCATAACTTTGCAATATACATTTTGTTTTATATTTATTTTACATAGAGAAATTTGCCACTAAATTCGGTGTTGATGAACATTCATCTTGTTGCTCTCTTTCACTCAGAGGACTTAAAAAAGTATGGCTTTGATCCAATTCTGAAGCCCCTTATTGATGATCTAAAGATTTTGGAGACTGAAGGGGTGCTGCTTCCATTTAATGATTCCCCAGTTAAAGGTTCAATATTTCAGGTGACGGGTGATAACTTGGCTTTACATGGCCTGTTTGGCTTTGTTGAGTCTTTTAGTGCTAATTATTGTTGTCGCTTTTGTTTAACTGATAAGACAGAGTTGCAGACAGTTTTTAGTGAAGATCATCCCGGTTTAACTTTACGTTCAAAAGACCTCCATTCACAACACTGCAGTGCCATTCAACAAAATCCGGCACTGGTGCATTCATATGGTGTCAAAAGAACCTGCCCACTCAATTCCCTTCAACTGTACAATACTACAAACAATTTTGCAGTTGATATAATGCACGATCTATTGGAAGGGGTGGTGCAGTATGAGTTGAAGCGTGTGTTTCAGTACTTGATAAAGAACTTCATATCCTCAAATTCATTGTTGGAGAGGGTTATGAGCTTTAACTATGGATACACTCAGATAAAAAACAAACCAAGTGTGTTCAAATTGGATGATAATAGCAAAGATCTCGACCTCAATGCCATTCAGTCTTGGTGCCTTTTACGAAACACCCCATTAATGTTTTGAGATTTGATTAGTCGAAGCGATGACTGCTGGAACTTAATGCTACTTGTAGCATATATGGAAAATGCTAGTGAGGTCAGTTGGAATTGGACTAGGTGCAGAAGAAATAGGTACGGCTCTGGGAGGTGCAGGTACAGCAGAATAACACACGGGAGTCAGTTATTGCGTTTACGTGGCTTAGCCTTATTATTGAGTGGAAATGTATTTACAAAAATATTTACAATATGTACAATCTGCAGATAAAAGTTTGTAGGAGTTCATATAGAAGTGCATGTCGATTTGGCAAATCGCACAAAACAAGAGTTCAACCCAAAATAATAACGGTGGTCAAACCAACCCAACTCACCGATTACAGTTCACAGTTTTGGGGTTTGTACTCCACTGCCATGGGTGGATAAGTGTCCGGTTAATGTTCGTTTAAAGAAAAGGTTGAGTTTAAGTCCATACGCGTTTGATCAGTTCATGTGAACGTAACAGTGAAAAAGGCAAGGTGGAAGAGGACCGGCCACACTGGCTCCTACTATACCGCAGAAGGGATATTGTTGGGATTGTTGCTCTTCGGGCTCTAGGCTCAGCTCGCCATCCTGAGTGGATTTTAGCACCGAACAGGGCACACCTGGCCTGTTCAGACAGACAGGACCAAATGAGTAAACATAATTAACACTAGCTAGACTTTTTTCCTTCTTTGGTGTACACACACGATATAATTGTATTGAGTAGACAATAAAAATGGGTTTCAAAACACCCGTAGGTTCTAAAGCGCATTGCTCACATGCAGATAGTTCATAGTATTAAACATTCAAAATACCAGCCATCATAACATTAAACAGGGCAAAAACATTGGCTACTATGACCACTAATGCGCTACATTAGCATAACAATATACAGTAGATGCACACAGGCATTGAGATGGTAATGTTAGCGACACATAACAAAACAGCTGGAGCATCAGACTCACCGATTTCCACTCAATAATCTGTCCCACAGCGAGAACCCTGGTGTCTGCGGCGACGGTTAGCGATCTCTATAAGTGTACAATGTACAACGGAGTTTTAAAAGAAAATCAACAAACACTAACGGCGAAGAAAGCGTTTAGTTTCTGAGACTAACCTGTTGCAGCCGTCCTGTGGCTTCTCTCCCACCTTCTGCCGGAGAGAAGCAACAGGAAGCTTGTATTGGGCGCTACAGTACCGTGATTGGCTGAGAACGCCTCGCGAGTGGAAAGGGTGCGCACAGATGCGGTCATGTGACCCAGTGTTGCGGTCACAGACATGCAAGACTGGGAATTATTTATTTTACGTATCATGAAGTTGCATAATTTTATGTGGGTTACAAATTGTAAATATTGTATTTGCACCGTGTGTAACCGATGGTATGACTTGTGTAACCCACATTTAAATATGGCTTTAAGAAAATATGCGTCTTTCATAAATATAATAAAGCTATCAATTTAGCAGTTACACCTCGTTTATTTTGTAAACTCAGCAACCTAAGGGTCTCTGAGAAATACAGCATTGCTCTTAGCCAATGAGCTGCTGCAAAACGGCGCATTGTCCCGCCCCCCATCTCCGTCTCCGAGAGCAGGCCTTTCCCCTCTCTCTTTCGCGCGCAACAGCACACAAACCGAAAACGGGACAAGAATATCCACATAAAAAGGTACAAAAATGATATAAACCGAAGAGTTAGCTAACATTTGCTGATACTAAACATGATTTTGTACAGGTGTACTGCTAAAACGATGCACTAAGTTCAAAAGTTTATAAAAGATTTGGTCTTCTCTGTAGTTGTAGCTGTTGAAAGTCAGGGCTTTGAGGCAGCGCCATATTGAGCCCCTGCGTTGTCCTCTTTTGAGATCGGTGAGAACATTAATTTACCCATTCTCGGTTTAAAGCTAATCATAGCGGTTTTTGGTTTAACTGTAAGAAGTCCAATATAAAAATATTTATTGGTTTGTTTTTTTCTGTACGCTTGGTTGTAGAGATATGTACTGTGCAGGGCTTCGAGGTGGCGCCATCTTGTGCCCCTGCCTTGTACCTGTGAGAGATCGGTGAGCAAAGCCTTCGTCATGTTCATGGTTTAGGCTACATTTGTTTTATTGATTTCACTTTGTTTTGGTAAAAACTTGAGGCAATGTCCTACTGTTTTATTTTTATTAGTAAGAATGTGATTGTAATTTGATGTAACTATTTGAAATATTGAAAGTAAGCATTTGACAGCAATGCTGATAATTTTACATTTTCACTTTTGTTTTAAATTGTAAACATGGTTAATGTTACAATTAGTGCTTTTACGAGCAGGTGGTAAAATGTAATTATTTTGAAATTCATTGTATTTTATGACGCTGTTGTTGACAGGTCAGGTTTTTTTGTACGTTGGTGAACCTGGTTGATGGCGAGCCAATCCCCTTGAAGAATCCGTCTACTTCTACCACACGGTCCAGTGTGGTAGGCCAGCCGCAACAGAAGCCCCCTTCCACGCCATTCCGCTCTTGCCGCCCCCCTCCGCATACACATTCCCTTGGACTGTTTTGGACGTTTTAGTTGGGACTTAGGACTTTTGGACTCTACACACGCAGGAGGTGGACTTGGTGCGAGTCGTGGAAATCAAACTCCATCATAAGGTTCTGTTGTGACCATAAATGTGGAAGGTTCATTCAATGTACACTCGATTTAATGTGAAACCTGATATGTAGTAGAAGGGTGCACCCAGGTAAGAAATAATCGCAACTGTATTGTAAAAACAAGGTTGTTCTGGAGAAAAACTGTTGGTACCAACACACTGAAAGTTTATTTAAAACAATTTTTATTTTATTCTTTTATGAAAATACACGCCGGCTTTTTCTAAACCTTAAAGCCTTTGTCCGAGTCTCATTCATATCACTTCTCCTGTAAGTAGCCGAACCTTCTGGTCCAATTTTCGAAGCTCTCTATTACATAAAGTTTTAAGTGATATTTTCTTAAGTAACGTGAGTGTTACACTTGCTATTTAAAGAATCTGATTATGGATCATCACAGACTCTTTAAAAATCTCTTTCCAGAGTGAAATCTGATTCCAAAGCACCACCTAATGATCCATTATCCTCGTTGCATCAGAAAAATTGGGCCACTCATTCACATGTGGTGTATGAGGTTTGAAGGAAAACACAACTTTTTTTAAAAGTCTGTAAAGAACTTTAAAAACATCACCAAAACACTAGCAAAGAAACATCAGAACCAGTTGGCTTTTCATTTTGAGAACTTTTATTTCAAACGATTTGAATTCGGCTCTATAAATGAAATCTCGGTTTGTGATTTGGAGGGCAGTGAAGCTCTAGGTGAAACTTTCTATGAGTCAGGTCTCGTTTCCACAACCTCTTGGGATGTACGTATGCACTGGGGTCCACAATGAGATGCCGTTATTCAACAGGATTGTCAGTATAATTATTTCGAATGACAGTGCATATCTTCTCACATGTAAAGTCTCAACATTGTATTTGGATGACCATGTAAATGCGTTTGCAATCGAGGAAAACTGTTATTGTTTCGCATTAGTGTGTATTGACAATCTTATTTACTACAGACCATATGACCGCCAGTTTGCATATGACTCTGAGCTAATGTACATTGTGCCTTACAGTGTTGTTGTGCAAAGTTAAACATTTGGAGGGGGGGGGGGGGGTACTTTCAGAGCTCCAAAAAGTTCAAAAAAATAAAAGTTTTTGAAGTTTATTACATTGTATGTAGTTTTATTTTTGTAGGCTATATGGTTGGAGTGGCAGGAGGGGTAAATTAGGTTCAAAGCATTGCACCAGCAAGTGTACAAGTCCTTTTTAATAAATAGTTTTATTTCCTCTTATAATCTAGAGTTTATGTTTTTAACTGAAACATGGCTTGACAAAAACACTGGAAACGCAGTTTTGATTGAGTGTAGTCCATCAAATTTCAATTTTGTGTCTGAAACATGCCAAAACCAAAGGGGGTGTCTGTGCCATATTCAGGGACAATATAGTCACCCACAAATTGTCATTTGGGGTTTTTCAATCATTTGAGTATGTGTCTTTCAAAATGGAGATAAAACAATCTTCCATACTTTATATGACTATTTACAAACCACCACAGAATTGTTTTATTGAAGATTTTATTGAATTACTTTCATTTATATTGACTGATTTTGATTGTTTAGTTATTTCAGGTGATTTTAATGTGCATGTGGATGTGACCAATGACAGGCATGCAAGAGAATTTAGAGATGTTCTGAAATGTTTGGTTTAACTCAGCACGTGAGTGAAGCGACTCACAACAAAGGTCACACTCTAGATCTAGTCATTACAAAAGGTGTTAATATATCAAATGTGAATGTTGTTGATGTTGCTTTGTCTGATCATTTTTGTGTCTTTTTTGACCTGTCTGTTACACCCAAACCAGAGGCTGGGCCTGGAGTTATTCAAAGAAGACACATAAATGATACAACAAGGACACAGTTTATGGAAATGATCAGATTTGAAAATCCCCCATGTTCTAATGTTGATAATCTGTTGGACTCTTACACATCAAGCGTCTTAAATGTTTTGGATACTATTGCTCCTGTCAAGGTTAAAATGGTTAACAATAGACAAAAGGCACCTTGGAGAAGTGAAGATTCGGTCAGGGCACAGAAAAGGGAGTGCCGAAAAGCCGAACGGAAATGGCGCAAGTCAAAGCTCCAGGTTCATTTTGAGATATACAAAGAAGTGCTTTGTGAGTTCAACCAGATTTTGCGTGGAGAACGGGAGAAGTAGTTCTCTAAAATAATCGCAAACTGCAGAAACAATTCTCGCGTTCTGTTTTCCACAGTGAACAGATTAACTAACCCTCCAGTTTCACTGCCCTTAGAACTAATCTCTACATCTAAGTGCAATGAGTTTGCAATATTGTTTTAGGACAAAGTCCAAGGCATTAAAAATGCCATAATTTCAACAACACAAATAGCAACCCTGCCACCAGATACACACCTTGAGCTGACACATTTCACACCTGTTACTGACAAAACAATGGAAGAGGTTATCTCCGGTCTGAGTTCATGCACATGCTGCCTTGATGAATTGCCCACTAGATTTCTGAAGTCTGTGCTGACCAGCTTGTTACCACAACTTTTTCAGTTAGTCAACATTTCATTTGAGACGGGAGCATTTCCAAAGGCTTTGAAAACCGCGGTCATTAGGCCTCTTCTAAAGAAGAGCAGCCTTGATCCCAAGATACTGAACAACTACCGGCCCATATCAAACCTACCATTCTTAGGAAAAGTCCTGGAGAAAGTAATCTATCAACAGCTCACTTACTTTCTCCTATCTAACAATGTGTTTGATACTTTCCAGTCAGGATTTAGGCCCCTCCACAGCTCTGAGACAGCTCTGATCAAGGTGGCAAATGATATCCGTATGAACACCAACGCAGGTAAGGTCTCAGTTTTAGTTCTGCTGGACCTGAGCGCTGCCTTTGACACAGTGGACCACCGGATCTTACTTCACAGGTTAGAAAACTGGGTGGGAATCCCTGGTTCAAGTCCTATCTGGAGGATAGGACGTACTTTGTCGAAATTGGCAACTGTGTCTCAGACAAAATTTCCATGACCTGTGGAGTCCCCCAGGGGTCAATCTTGGGACCCCTCTTATTCAACTTGTACATGCTTCCATTGGGTCAGCTAATAAACAGCAACAATGTGTCGTACCACAACTAGGCAGATGACACTCAGATCTACGTGTCACTGACGGCAGGTGAACATGGGCCTGTAGATACTCTCTGTCACTGCATCGAACAGATCAGTTTGTGGATGCAAAACAACTTTCTCCAACTAAACTCAGACAGAACTGAGATCATTGTTTTTGGCCCACAGACACAAAGACAAAGTGTTATCAGTCACCTTGAGTCTCTCTCTCTAAAACCAAAAAATCAGGTTAGAAATCTAGGAGTAATCATGGACTCAGACCTGAACTTAAACAGCCACATCAAAGCAATAACATCATCAGCTTTTTACCATCTGAAAAACATTGCTAAGATCAGAGGAATAGTGTCAAAACCAGACTTGGAGAGACTCATCCATGCATTTGTCTCCAGCAGGTTAGACTACTGTAACGGCCTGCTCACTGGCCTTTCTAAACGAGCTGTTACGCCGAATTTACACCAGAGGAATTACAGCGCGTAAGCGTTGTAGCGCAGCATACGCGCGTCACTTTTTTCCATTCTAACCTATCATGATATTTACACTAGCATTGTTATACGCGCGTCACTTGTTTCCATTCTAACATCATGATATTTACACTAGCATTGTTATACGCGCGTCGGACGGGCGTATTGACGCGAGGCTGCGCCTAAATTAGAATGGAGTTCTAATTTTGACGCGTATATGCGGCAAACTCCGTAATTTTAGACGGGAAAATGGCACAGTCTTTCAAAGTAAACTTCCGACACCCTGTCAAAATAAGTTTTCTGTTGATTTGTCGAAGTTCACAACACGCATATTGGTGGTGTCTTTGGCTGTCAAGCCTCAGCCCGGCCACAAGGTGGTAGAAGTCACCTTGCTGATGACGCTGCTGGTTAATTGGATGCACCCATAGTCGCCTGGTCTGTTGTCTCTCCTGTCTCCTCACTTCTTCTACCAAAAGAAGAAAGGCCAAGGTGCGCCTTCTACTCGGCACTGTTTCTATAAATAAATGCACAAGCTAAGCTAAGGTAAGCTAAAAAAAAATATGCAAATCATTTCATAAATTGGCAGAGTTCGATGTACGACTAGCAAAACGTATGATATAGCATGAGAAATGTTATTACTTACCCATTTTTATAAGCGAAATTATTCCAAGTGATTTGGGGAAGAGACACCCGAACACAAGCGTAGCTTTAGCTGCTCTGACGCCGTATGTGTAAATTTGCGCTTTCGAAAATGCGCGCGTATAACGCGCCGCGTACGCAACGTCCAGTAATAGCTCCTGGTGTAAATTCGGCGTTAGACCTGCAGTACATCCAGAACGCTGCTGCTCGAGTCCTGACAAGAACCAGGAAATACCATCATATTAGTCCAGTGCTCCGGTCTCTGCACTGGCTTCCTGTCACTCAGAGAATAGAATTTAAAACAGCTCTGCTTGTGTACAAGTCGTTTCATGGTTTAGCACCAAAGTACATCTCTGACATGTTAGAGCCGTATGAACCATCTCGGACATCTGAGAACTTCAGGGAGGGGTCTCCTGGTGGTTCCCAGAGTCAATAATAAACACGGTGAGGCTGCGTTTCAGTTTCATGCAGCCAAAATCTGGAACAGTCTTCATGAGGATGTGAGACAGGCCTCAACTCTGACAATGTTCAAATCTAGGCTGAAAACAGTTCTTTTTACCCGAGCATATGAAAACTGAAAGTATTTTATTTGCACTCCTGCCTTTTACTGTAATTTATTAATTTTTATGTTGGATGTTTTAATGATTGATTTGATCTGTTTTCTTGTAATTTTATGCAACTGTGAAGCACTTTGAATTGCCTTGTGTATGAATTGTGCTCTACAAATAAACTTGCCTTGCCTTACAATATTCTGCATTTGAATGTTAAATGGTAGTGTTAATTATTGTAACAATGACACTAGTGTAGAATCTTGCAACTCTGACTGGTGCTAAAATTATGACACCTTACACCAGTATTAAGTTTTATGAACACTACAGAGTGTTTGCCAGTGTTAATTTCTAACACCAGATAGTGTAACCAAATTTAACACTTTGGAAAGTGTTAAATTAACACTGAAAAAAGTGGACGCATATAGACACTTTTTAAGTGTTAAAATTAACACTCTCGGTGTTGATTTAACACCGGCATTTTTGCTGTGTACCCACCTCTCTCCCTATATACAACATATTAACATATAGAACAAATCAACACACCCATTTAAGTATATTATTGGCTTTTTTGAAACATTAGGTGATAAGACCTGTATTACTGTTAAGTACATTGTAAATTTCAAGAATATCTGTCTGTGTGTGTTCCAATCAGAAATCAAAATTAGCACTAGGACCCTCCAACAAACAATCATTTAAAGTTTACTGTGTCAACACGTCCTCAAGCGGCACCACTTTTGCTTTATGTAATAATGTTCTTGTTTTCAATTACAATGTTCATACACCATGAACAGCCAAGCAATTAATAGATTATTGTAAAATTAATATGTATATTCATCAATTACAAAAGGGAAAAAAAATTAGCATAGCCTAGTTTTGTACGTGACAAAATTAATATTTACTCAGTATTTAAATGTTTTCAAACTCAAGTCAGAGTAAATGTTCTCAAGGAGACGTATAAAGTACGATTTCACCCAAAAAATTGTAATTGTAGTAGTAATAAAGTATTACCACGCGTGTGTGTAGTGTTTTTAGATATTATATAATATTTGTATATGTGGATATATATACAGTGAGGAAAATAAGTATTTGAACACCCTGCTATTTTGCAAGTTCTCCCACTTAGAAATCATGGAGGGGTCTGAAATTGTCCTCGTAGGTGCATGTCCACTGTGAGAGACATAATCTAAAAAAAAAAAATCCAGAAATCACAATGTATGATTTTTTAACTATTTATTTGTATGATACAGCTGCAAATAAGTATTTGAACACCTGAGAAAATCAATGTTAATATTTGGTACAGTAGCCTTTGTTTGCAATTACAGAGGTTAAACGTTTCCTGTAGTTTTTCACCAGGTTTGCACACACTGCAGGAGGGATTTTGGCCCACTCCTCCACACAGATCTTCTCTAGATCAGTCAGGTTTCTGGGCTGTCGCTGAGAAACACGGAGTTTGAGCTCCCTCCAAAGATTCTCTATTGGGTTTAGGTCTGGAGACTGGCTAGGCCACGCCAGAACCTTGATATGCTTCGGGTCATTGTCATGTTGGAAGACCCAGCCTCGACCCATCTTCAATGCTCTAACTGAGGGAAGGAGGTTGTTCCCCAAAATCTCGCAATACATGGCCCCGGTCATCCTCTCCTTAATACAGTGCAGTCGCCCTGTCCCATGTGCAGAAAAACACCCCCAAAGCATGATGCTACCACCCCCATGCTTCACAGTAGGGATGGTGTTCTTGGGATGGTACTCATCATTCTTCTTCCTCCAAACACGTTTAGTGGAATTATGACCAAAACGTTCCATTTTGGTCTCATCTGACCACATGACTTTCTCCCATGACTCCTCTGGATCATCCAAATGGTCATTGGCAAACTTAAGACGGGCCTTGACATGTGCTGGTTTAAGCAGGGGAACCTTCCGTGCCGTGCCATGCATGATTTCAAACCATGACGTCTTAGTGTATTACCAACAGTAACCTTGGAAACGGTGGTCCCAGCTCTTTTCAGATCATTGACCAGCTCCCCCCGTGTAGTTCTGGGCTGATTTCTCACCTTTCTTAGGATCATTGAGACCCCACGAGGTGAGATCTTGCATGGAGCCCCAGTCCGAGGGAGATTGACAGTCATGTTTAGCTTCTTCCATTTTCTAATGATTGCTCCAACAGTGGACCTTTTTTCACCAAGCTGCTTGGCCATTTCCCCGTAGCCCTTTCCAACCTTGTGGAGGTGTACAATTGTGTCTCTAGTGTCTTTGGACAGCTCTTTGGTCTTGGCCATGTTAGTAGTTGGATTCTGATTGTATGGGGTGGACAGGTGTCTTTATGCAGCTAACCACCTCAAACAGGTGCATCTAAATTTAGGATAATGAATGGAGTGGAGGTGGACATTTTAAAGGCAGACTAACAGGTCCTTGAGGGTCAGAATTCTAGCTGATAGACAGGTGTTCAAATACTTATTTGCAGCTGTATCAAACAAATAAATAGTTACAAAATCATACATTGTGATTTCTGGGATTTTTTTTTTAGATTATGTCTCTCACAGTGGACATGCACCTACGATGACAATTTCAGACCCCTCCATGATTTCTAAGTGGGAGAACTTGCAAAATAGCAGGGTGTTCAAATACTTATTTTCCTCACTGTATATATAATTAGCTACTTCAGTGCAAATGAAGGCTGTTTTCTTAAAGCAAAGCAAGGTTATAAATAAGTTAAACTTTTGCAATTATTAGAGAGTGGCGGGATCTGCGGCAGGACTAAACCTGGATTTAGACTACACAGTTGTAACACAGCTGTAAACTAAACCGGTTATAAACCAGGACAAAACCAGGACTGAATAACAAACTTGTTTTTTTAGTCACATTGAAAAGCATAACTTGGTTCAATTAGATTCATTAGGTCTTCTAAGAATTATGCAAGCTTTCTTTCCTATAGACAGACCAAGTGTTAGTTTTTGTACCTGACGGTTTCGGCTATAACTGTGGCCTCAGTTGTAGCCGAAACCGTCAGGCCAGCAGAAATTTGTATGGAATTCCATCAATTCTACTGTGGAAATCGTCCAGTCATCAAGTCTTCCTTACACCACCATGGCATTGCTGGGTACACACAAGTCAAGCTGTTCTCTGCAATACACAATGTTAACAATGTAAAGTTCATGTTTAAACAACTGTGTCTTTTGTAATACAGGTGTTTTACTTACTTTTGCTTCATGGCCATTGGTGTGTGTCTGAAATCAAGGATCAAGGATAAAATAGAAACCTAACAATTGAAAGCAGAACGTTGGTTAGACATAAGAAGTTTTGCTCAAATTCTCTAACATGTGTTGGATGACCACGTGTACACAAAGTGGGAAGTAATGTCCCACTTTATTTATATGTGTAGACCGTTTATTTTTATTTATAATTTTTTTCAATTACTTTTTACTATACTTTTTGTATACAGCTACTTTTTGCCCCCCCTTGAAGTTTTTGGTAGTCAGTGTATACAAGATACGTTTAATTTTTTGCACATTTTTGGTGTAATGTCTAATTGTCTGAGTGTTGACTAGTCAATCAATCACGGCTTATGTTATGTTATATGCAACTGCGCCATCTAGTGACATGGTGCACTAGCATTTACAGGTGGTGAAATCTGAGACGGACCGTGACCTCCTTTCAAAATGCACCTGTGGCACAAGATGGGCATACACTGTGCTATTTTACAGGCGACTGTGAATGTGCCAAACTAATCTTCTCAACTCGCACTGCGCCAGGAGTTACTCACAATGTACAGAGCGAAAACGCACACGCCCTGCTTGAAATAATTTCATACACTCGTAACATCCGCGCCTCTAAACACCCACCAGCGCCTCTAAACACCCACGCAGCCATCAAATAGCTTTTGCACGGCTAACTTCAGCGATATATGACATGTAAACAAGCTTACATTGAGCCAACCGCTCACCTAGACTTCACCTGTGTCTCCTTCAGGCGCGCGCGGCTATATTTTACCGTGTCCGCATTGCTTTCATTAGTACCTCTGCTGTTGTACTAACAAACACTTTCGACTTCATGCACTCAACATCGACTACTAAATTGAATGTCAATGCTAACGCCCCCTACTGTGTCTGCGCGGAAATAACCCTCCAACATACCTTTTTATCTGAGAAATCAGCCCAGAACTACACGGGGGGAGCTGGTCAATGATCTGAAAAGAGCTGGGACCACCGTTTCCAAGGTTACTGTTGGTAACTGTTGTGTAGACCGTTTATTTTTATTTATAATTTTTTTCAATTACTTTTTACTATACTTTTTGTATACAGCTACTTTTTGCCCCCCCTTGAAGTTTTTGGTAGTCAGTGTATACAAGATACGTTTAATTTTTTGCACATTTTTGGTGTAATGTCTAATTGTCTGAGTGTTGACTAGTCAATCAATCACGGCTTATGTTATGTTATATGCAACTGCGCCATCTAGTGACATGGTGCACTAGCATTTACAGGTGGTGAAATCTGAGACGGACCGTGACCTCCTTTCAAAATGCACCTGTGGCACAAGATGGGCATACACTGTGCTATTTTACAGGCGACTGTGAATGTGCCAAACTAATCTTCTCAACTCGCACTGCGCCAGGAGTTACTCACAATGTACAGAGCGAAAACGCACACGCCCTGCTTGAAATAATTTCATACACTCGTAACATCCGCGCCTCTAAACACCCACCAGCGCCTCTAAACACCCACGCAGCCATCAAATAGCTTTTGCACGGCTAACTTCAGCGATATATGACATGTAAACAAGCTTACATTGAGCCAACCGCTCACCTAGACTTCACCTGTGTCTCCTTCTGGCGCGCGCGGCTATATTTTACCGTGTCCGCATTGCTTTCATTAGTACCTCTGCTGTTGTACTAACAAACACTTTCGACTTCATGCACTCAACATCGACTACTAAATTGAATGTCAATGCTAACGCCCCCTACTGTGTCTGCGCGGAAATAACCCTCCAACATACCTTTTTATCTGAGAAATCAGCCCAGAACTACACGGGGGGAGCTGGTCAATGATCTGAAAAGAGCTGGGACCACCGTTTCCAAGGTTACTGTTGGTAACTGTTGTGTAGACCGTTTATTTTTATTTATAATTTTTTTCAATTACTTTTTACTATACTTTTTGTATACAGCTACTTTTTGCCCCCCCTTGAAGTTTTTGGTAGTCAGTGTATACAAGATACGTTTAATTTTTTGCACATTTTTGGTGTAATGTCTAATTGTCTGAGTGTTGACTAGTCAATCAATCACGGCTTATGTTATGTTATATGCAACTGCGCCATCTAGTGACATGGTGCACTAGCATTTACAGGTGGTGAAATCTGAGACGGACCGTGACCTCCTTTCAAAATGCACCTGTGGCACAAGATGGGCATACACTGTGCTATTTTACAGGCGACTGTGAATGTGCCAAACTAATCTTCTCAACTCGCACTGCGCCAGGAGTTACTCACAATGTACAGAGCGAAAACGCACACGCCCTGCTTGAAATAATTTCATACACTCGTAACATCCGCGCCTCTAAACACCCACCAGCGCCTCTAAACACCCACGCAGCCATCAAATAGCTTTTGCACGGCTAACTTCAGCGATATATGACATGTAAACAAGCTTACATTGAGCCAACCGCTCACCTAGACTTCACCTGTGTCTCCTTCTGGCGCGCGCGGCTATATTTTACCGTGTCCGCATTGCTTTCATTCAGCTTTTGCAGCGGTACCACAGCGCCAGGACCTCACGACTCGAGTAAAATATCCAATATTTGGGAAAACGCTGCCGCAGTGCGATTCTCTGTCGTGCGTTCGCCGTGGGCAGCTCAAGGCTCGTAGCACCAGCACACTGCAATACAGAGCGAGCCAGATGTAGCGCGCATGCGCTTTATTCTCCCGCCGAATTTTTGAATTCTTTCAAGTCTTGCTTGCAGTATTCACAATACTGTACATTCATGGCAACAATACGCAATTAGCCAAAATCATGGACGCCTCCTAAAATTCTAAACTTGTCTCTGATATGGTGTTTAGTACCTCTGCTGTTGTACTAACAAACACTTTCGACTTCATGCACTCATCATCGACTACTAAATTGAATGTCAATGCTAACGCCCCCTACTGTGTCTGCGCGGAAATAACCCTCCAACATACCTTTTTATCTTGACACATTTCGACAAAGCCGTCACTTCATATTTTGTTTACAACTATTATGACGTCTCTATCATCCGAGTTGACTGAGACATTTGATGGTATTTGTAATGTAAAGATTTCATATGTATGCACAATATTAACCGCAAAAAATATCTGGTATAAATGTTAATAAAACTTTGAGGAACACTTACAAAATTAAACATACACACCAAAAAAATGTGGGGGTAACAGAACTATTAAGACATTTTCAAACGTTAATTCTGTTAGAATTAAAACAACCAAACAGTAAATTTAACGATGTAACTTGTACACAAGTGGCATCAGTTTCCCTTTAGCCTTCATTTCCTCTATTTTAATTTTAATTTCTGGATTTGACTCAATATATTTCTTCAAAGTCTGGGGATAGTCGCCCAGTTTGGTGCCAGGATTACATTGTGGCGGCTTTTTCCCCATCTTTTTTGATACCAGGATAACCTGTCAAAGAACGCAAAAGGTAATAACATTAAACATTACATTTTCTACTTTTCATTTGTTTGCTCCTGCAAGTTACATATTTCTTAACTCTAACATTATAACTTTCATTAAATATATTACCATATTGTCAATTGTGTTACATTACTAGCATCACACACAAATACAGGTATGCATCAACTTGTCTAAACTGAGATAAGAACATTATCTCAGTATTTACAAACAGTGGCCTATTCCTTTAAACACTACTTAAGTAAAAATATGTTGATTAGATAAAAAATGACAGAGAAAATCATTCTTGCTTAACATTCATCTGTAACGTCAAAGTGCCAGTGTTAAGAATTAAATACTTTTATACAAGCACAACTTTCTCAGAGGTCCACATGGTAAATGGTAAATGGTCTCAACTTATATAGCGCTTTTCCACCTACATTAGGCACTCAACACTCACATGTTGAACCATTAATGCATAGGCTTTTAAATTTGTATTCATCACTGTTCAATGACTGCAACAATTCACTAACCTCAGCGATTATATTGGTCAGCTTTTGTATATACATAACTTAAATGTAGTAAACTAATAAGTACAGTAAATAATGACAGTCTTTGTATTTGGTAGCTTTTACAGATAATACATTTATTAAAAATACTGGCTTGAACAAGTACTGAAAATATTATTGTGTGTGTAGGTCTCCTTTTCACTTACTCCTTTGCCGGATGTGTTCTTTTTTTGTCTTTGAGAGGCTCCGGTTCTTCTTCTTCTTCTTCTTCTTCCTTTCGGCAGACGTAGAAGATGAGGAAGAGGAGGAAGAAGAGGAGGCGGAGAAACTGGTGGACGTCGAGGTCGTGGAGGCAGAAGTGGATGAATCTGACTCGTCAATGCTGCTTCTTTGCATTTCTTTGCACATAGGCAGAAAACACACAATAGTTGATACTACTTCATATTATTTCAATCACCTTATAAAATATGATCATTTCACGCTCTTTGTTTTTTTAACCCTCGTGGTGCCCTCACGCCGGGTCAGCCCGGCGCGTTTCGTCCCGTGCGGGGCCCGTAATGAGAAGACGCTTCCCCGAGCCCCGGGTCAGCCCGACGCGTTTGGTCCCGCGCGGAGAGCTCCTCCGGGCCCGTAATGAGAAATGAGAAAACGCGTCACAGAGCGCCGGGTCAGCCCGACGCGTTTCGCCCCGCTGCGGAGAGCTCCTCCGGGCCCGTGATACAACTTACGCGGCGGCGCCCAGGTCCGGGTCAGCACGAGACGTGTAGCCCCCGCGCGGGGTCCGTAACGAGAAAACACATCCGCGGAGCGCCCGGGTCAGCCCGACGCGTTTAGTCCCGCGCGGAGAGCTCGCGGGGCCAGTAACGAGAAAACACATCCGCGGAGCGCCCGGGTCAGCCCGACGCGTTTCGTCCTGCGCTCAGAGCTCGCGGGGCCAGTAACGAGAAAACACATCTGCGGAGCGCCCGGGTCAGCCCGACGCGTTTCGTCCCGCTCGGAGAGCTCCTCCTGGGCCCGTAATGAGAAAACGCGGCGCCGAGCTCCGGGTCACCCCGACGCTCGCGAATGCAAAATTACCCTTTCTCTGAGATGTAATTTCAGCGATACGCTCCCTACTTAAGCGTACCGCGCGCCTCCTCGCAGATCATAACCGGGGAAAGACTCGACATGGCTACCTCTCGACTCGCATCCCAAGCGATCTCCCGTTTCTCGGACCAGTCCGACGTCGTGTGCGACATCGGCGTAGAGAGCTGTGTGACTCTCGCTAAAATATGTAAAACAAAAAATGTAACTTTGCCGTTCGTGAAGCAGGACCTGATCAAAGTCTTCTACAGAACGGGCGTGTGGTTCAGAGATCCCGTGGCCGAGGATTTCGTAACTCACCTGACCGAGAACCTTAAGGTCAAGGTGACCCGAGGACAAGGAGACGCCGTACAGCGACTGTTGGAAGAGCTGATCCGGGGCTGCCCCGGGGACGTACCGGAACTGCCGGAGATACAGCAGAGCGTCGAAACGAAATCCATCGTGATGAACGTCACCGTGTTCGATGAAAAATGGCTGTACGGATTCTCCGAAGTGAAGCTGAATTTCTACAAGGGAAAAACGCACACTCTCGTAAAAGGCATGACCGCCGACGTCGGCCACCGCTCGCCTCCTAGACTCTTGAAATGCGAACGGTGCGAGGTTTTCAGCGTGCCTTACAAAAACAGAGCGTTCTGGATCAGCTTCGTTATACCCAAAAAGGGGATCGCCATGAGCGCGGTTAAGGCAACGTTTCAGAGTACGAAAGAGAAGATCGACGAGGTGATTCGCGACAGCCCTTTCGCGGATTACGAAAACGTCACTTTTCCTAAATGGAGCAGTCATGGACGTGGAGATGGAGAGCGGGCGGTTAGTTCAGGTGTGTAACATCAACGTGACCGAATCGGGCACCAGAGCCGCCGCGGTCACTTGCTTGATGGAGAGCGACGGTCCCGGATCCGATCAAGAGGAATACTTCGTCGATCGCCCGTTTTACTGGTGCATCTCGCACGCGTACGAGGGCAAATGGAAGTGTTTGTTTTCAGGTAGGATCGCGGGGCCCCAGTCTCTGATGTCTGTGAACTGAATGCGCGCACTGGCCGAAACCTGGTTTCTTTTATCGGAGAGCTTCTTTGAGGCCCCGCCACGAAAGTGTTTCGTGTCAGCGTCTATGTTTTTTTTTTTTTATTCGGTTTTCTTGTTTGAATTGTGCTCTACAAATAAACTTTTGCCTCTCCTCACTCAGCCTCTCGTGTGTGTGTGTTTTTTTGTCCTTTTTCTTTTCTCGTTTGAATTGTGCTCTACAAATACATTTGCCTTGCCTCACTTAGCCTCTCGTTTGTGTGCTTTTTTTTCTTCCTTTTCTCCCGAGTCGATGTACTAAGTGAAATGGGTGAGAGGTGCCTCGCCGTAAAGCGCCCGGAGCGCCTAACGTAGGTGGAAAAGCGCTATATAACTCGAGACCGTTTACCGTTTACTACTTACGTCGCTCTGAACGAAGCTCCAAAAGTCTTTCTTCCAATCGCACTTTGTTGCTTCCACATTATGGCTGAGTCCATCCTCGCTACAGTATCTAACAGCCAATCGTTTGGATCCACATTCGCAACAGTCTCTTTATGAGCTGCACATTGGAGATAAAGCTGCATGTTTCTGCCCGGTTTCGAACCGGGGACCTTTCGCAGTTAGGCGAATGTGATTACCACTACACTACAGAAACTGTGCATTGACCACTTTATGGTCTTACTGGAGGAACTATACCAAATGAAACTCAAGGGCACGAAAAAAAAGAGTCTTCTTTATCCTTGACAAGAATGGCCTAGTAATTCAAGGCGCAAGAATGAAGGTTAATTTCCTGAATGCAGTCTGGCCTACAAGTTGGGTAAAGGTACAAATGTCGATCTGTTTCGCTTTTGGTTTCTGAAATGCACAATTCTTGGCATGTTCACAGTCACCATTTCACTAGCATAGATTGCTAAGACTTGAACAAGTCCATATAGTGTCTTTCCTCCTGCAACCCAGTTGCGTACAAAATGTTTTGCGATATTACCATATTTGGTGCCTTGCCCATGAGTGGTAAAGAAGAAATACTGTAAACAAAGTTACCATATTTACTTCATTGCCCTTTAAGTGCTTACAAAATATGCTAAATGCTTATATGTAAAATATACAAAAAGTCCTTGCAGGTCTCAGGGGAGTGCTGGTATTCAGAAGGCCTTATGTTTGGTGATATTGATGTTTGAATGCTCACACCTGTCATAGGCAAGACTTTGTGTAATTTGATTGTGATTTTCAGCAGTGGGCACTCACCTCCTGCATAATTTGACATTACTGATGTGCAGCAGGGAGGCCATATGTAAAGTGTGTAGAAATTACCAAAAGTAGTCACTTACCCTATACAGGGTTAGTGAAGCTTGCCCGGCTAGCTCAGTCGGTAGAGCATGAGACTCTTAATCTCAGGGTCGTGGGTTCGAGCCCCACGTTGGGCGCTTGTGTTTTTGGAAGGTGTGGAGTTCATATCCCAACAAGTAGTAATAACTGTAAAACATTGCACTTGCTTCCAACCATACTGTTTGTTCAAACTATTCCTCGGATTTGGCTCTTGAGTCCTACAGACTTGTCCTCTGAATGAAAACGTTGTCTTAAAGTGACTATGCAGAAATCATATTTTCTAGTAAAAAATATGTTTTTAACAGGCTTCTGAGGTGCACAGCTGCTGCTTGTGCTGTTAATTGGCTTCAACCCTAGTACTTCACAAAATATGGACATTCCAATGCTAAAGGCAGTGAAAGCTGTCAGGATGGCCGAGCGGTCAAAGGCGCCAGACTCAAGGACGCAAAGTGGCCTTCCCAAGCAAGGGGACTTCTGGTCTCCGAATGGAGGCGTGGGTTCAAATCCCACTCCTGACACTGAGATCTTGTTGGTCACAGTAGAGCATTATACCAGAGCCCTTCTTGTGCAGTCAAGCACAAAGATAGCTCATGTTTGTTGGCTATTGGGTCAGTGATACTCGGAAACCATTTATTTCATGAGGCAGTAAGTTTGCTTGGAATCTCCCAATCGGTTTTTGATGACATGTAATGAGACGGCCAAATCTTAGACTGTTCTGATGATTCTTGTCCAGTTTACTAGGAATCTCCCTGGTAGTTGTAGATTGCATGTGACAATCAAAGAGACAGAGCTAGTTTCGGGCCCATCAAAGTCTTTGTAGAATTTCCTTTCCCTCACTGCATCAAGTGCTTTCAGATTACCAGAGACAAGTCCCTGCCAAATTCCTACGAAAATGTTTCTGCCCAGTTTCGAACTGGGGACCTTTCGCGTGTGAGGCAAACGTGATAACCACTACACTACAGAAACTGTGCATGAGTGTCATGTGATTAATTCACCATAGTGCTCACTTTGCATCATCACATTTTTTAAACAGCAGATTTGTAAGTCACTTTAAAGGTTGGTTAAGTACTGCCAAACTCCCCGTCAGGGAATCAAACCCCGGTCTTCCGCATGACAGGCAGAGATACTGACCACTATAATAACGAGGATCGATAACCAGATTTTTTGCTGTTTAAAAAAATAAAATCCTCAGTGTTTACAATAGGAAGAAGAATTTACGGATCTCTGTCTTTAGGGTCTTGGACTCTCCGGGAGACAAAAGTCTTTCTTCCAATCGCACTTTGTTGCTTCCACATTATGGCTGAGTCCATCCTCGCTACAGTATCTAACAGCCAATCGTTTGGAACAACATTCTCTTTATGAGCTGGACATTGGATATAAAGCTGCATGTTTCTGCCCGGTTTCGAACCGGGGACCTTTCACGTGTCAGGCGAATGTGATTACCACTACACTACAGAAACTGTGCATCGACCACTTTATGGTCTTATTGGAGGAACTATACCAAATGAAACTCAAGGGCACGAAAAAAAGAGTCTTCTTTATCCTTGACAAGAATGGCCTAGTAATTCAAGGCGCAAGAATGAAGGTTAATTTCCTGAATGCAGTCTGGCCTACAAGTTGGGTAAAGGTACAAATGTCGATCTGTTTCGCTTTTGGTTTCTGAAATGCACAATTCTTGGCATGTTCACAGTCACCATTTCACTAGCATAGATTCCTAAGACTTGAACAAGTCCATATAGTGTCTTTCCTCCTGCAACCCAGTTGCGTACAAAATGTTTTGCGATATTACCATATTTGGTTCCTTGCCCATGAGTGGTAAAGAAGAAATACTGTAAACAAAGTTACCATATTTACTTCATTGCCCTTTAAGTGCTCACAAAATATGCTAAATGCTTATATGTAAAATATACAAAAAGTCCTTGCAGGTCTCAGGGGAGTGCTGGTATTCAGAAGGCCTTATGTTTGGTGATATTGATGTTTGAATGCTCACACCTGTCATAGGCAAGACTTTGTGTAATTTGATTGTGATTTTCAGCAGTGGGCACTCACCTCCTGCATAATTTGACATTATTGATGTGCAGCAGGGAGGCCATATGTAAAGTGTGTAGAAATTACCAAAAGTAGTCACTTACCCTATACAGGGTTAGTGAAGCTTGCCCGGCTAGCTCAGTCGGTAGAGCATGAGACTCTTAATCTCAGGGTCGTGGGTTCGAGCCACTAAACAGGTGCTGTTTACCCTTTAAGGGTCTAATAATTACTGACATCTTGTCGCCTTTGTGTTGAGAAACACATTGAAAGACAAATCTTTCTGCAACCATCCGACCTGATGAAACAGTTTGATGGTCCTAAAGGATCACAATGGTTTCATGCCTTAATAAACACAATACATTCTCGGTTTGGGGGGGAAGCAAACAAGCCCATCTTGCCAGGGCAACTTCACGTTTTTGGAAGACTTTTTCATTCCAACAGATTTCTAATATTTCGCCTTTAACAAGAGGCACAAAAAAGACAGAAAGCTGTATTACAGCGGTATTACAGCCCTAAGCATAGGAAATGGGATAGTGTGCAACAAGTAAAGCAAAATATTGACTCAAATGAAGAACCCGTGGAGATACTGGGGATTGAACCCAGGACCTTGCACATGCGAAGCACACGCTCTACCACTGAGCTACATCCCCAGTTTTTGAATGATTAAAAACGATACCATGTTAACAAATATAGCAAACCCAGAGGTCACATTGAATCGTAAAAGCCAAAATGTAATGCACATCGTCGGGACTACCAAACCTTGCCGTTGTCGGCAGGAATCGAACCTGCGCGGGAAGATCCCAATGGATTTCGAGTCCATCGCCTTAACCTCTCGGCCACAACAACCGACTCAATACTTGTCATATAACATTTTCAATTTCAGTCAATTCCCAGTTTCACCAAACATGATGGTTGCCATCTTAAATGTTCCTCAAATTTCCGAGCATATTCTGATGGCAAGAAGTACCCTTAAATAGCTGTAAAGTATTGCGTTCCAAATAAGTACGGACTTCCACACTGGCATTTAATTTGGCCTAAATTATATTTGTTCATAGTAATTCACAATTTCCACACAGTTTCAGGAGAGGCCTCACCTATTAACTTAATCAGTTACACACACTCATCATGGCATTGATGGGATTGGACTCGGCCTCAAAACTTTGGGGCCAGTCAAAGTCTCTGTCACTTGAAAGTTCACACTTTCCACTAATATTAATGTACCACACAAGATGAATGATTAGTTTAATTATTGACCAAAGCTTTTTCTAGAAAAAGTTAGCTGATTGTGGGCCGACTGGCAGGGTGAACTTGAGGCATGAAAGCCTGTGGCTTCGTTTGCAGCTAGATCAGTTATGGTATGGTTGTTTTTTGTTCCCCGTCCAATTACACTTAAACACAACACAATGACCAAGAAATTCAGGCAGTTCTTATATTTGAAGAGCTTAGTGGCGCTAGGCTAATGCTAGGCTAACACATTTCTATGGTATCAGCAACCCGCATTAAATTTAGTCTGGTGCACTCCACAGTGCACCTGAGGCAAATCAATTGTAACGCCAACCTAACAATTTAAATGCCTGATACCATAGAAATGCGTTAGCCTAGCCTTAGCCTAGCGCCACTAAGCTCTTCAAATATAAGAACTGCATGAATTGAAGAAAAAAATATCTCCAGACATAAACAACACTCTGGATAACTAGGAAATAAGGCCCTATGTCAAAAATCCTGAAATATCCCTTTAACATAGTCGTATATGAACGCTTCTGAAGAGTGGAGCTCATCCCCTTTTTCACTAAGGCACTGCTGAAGGTAGTGTGGCCGAGTGGTCTAAGGCGCTGGATTTAGGCTCCAGTCTCTCTGGAGGCGTGGGTTCGAATCCCACCACTGCCACGTCAGGGTACCCTTTAAGGGTCTAATAATTACTGACATCTTGTCGCCTTTGTGTTGAGAAACACATTGAAAGCCAAATCTTTCTGCAACCATCCAACCTGATGAAACAGTTTGATGGTCCTAAAGGATCACAATGGTTTAATGCCGTAATAAACACAATACATTCTCGGTTTGGGGGGAAGCAAACAAGCCCATCTTGCCAGGGCAACTTCACGTTTTTGGAAGACTTTTTCATTCCAACAGATTTCTAATATTTCGCCTTTAACAAGAGGCACAAAAAAGACAGAAAGCTGTATTACAGCGGTATTACAGCCCTAAGCATAGGAAATGGGATAGTGTGCAACAAGTAAAGCAAAATATTGACTCAAATGAAGAACCCGTGGAGATACTGGCGATTGAACCCAGGACCTTGCACATGCGAAGCACACGCTCTACCACTGAGCTACATCCCCAGTTTTTGAATGATTAAAAACGATACCATGTTAACAAATATAGCAAACCCAGAGGTCACGTTGAATCGTAAAAGCCAAAATGAAATGCACATCGTGGGGACTACCAAACCTTGCCGTTGTCGGCAGGATTCGAACCTGCGCGGGAAGATCCCAATGGATTTCAAGTCCATCGCCTTAACCTCTCGGCCAAAAATGGGGCAAAAGGGACTGCCTTGGGGGGGGGAAAAGAAAAGAAAGAGATGAAGGGGGGGGGGGGGGGAAGAAAATGAGAAAAAAGGAGGAAAATGTACACTATATCAATGTTTTTTCTACTCCGTTAACTTCTCAGCATTGTTTACACTCACGTCAGCACTTATTGCAAGGTGTATCATCACCTAAATGTTCATGTCTCTTGTGGGATTCGAACCGGCAACCTCCCAATGTAACAGCGCTTTGGACAGTCTTAAGGCCTACCAGGTGCTAGTAAAACCAAATCAATGTGTTAACAGTGTATAACTGAATGTAGATAAGTAAAAGAGTAAAAGAGTTTTGAGAATAAATGTAAAGTGGTTCTGAAAGTAATTCTGGCTTTAGTTTTTCAATGTATTACGCTCACTGTCCTGTTTTTCCAACAGGAAATTAAATAAAAACCGTGAAAGCTAATCTTGGTTTAAATCAAATTAAAACTTTATTGTAACATTGTACCACAGTAAGAAAACTACAAACCATGTGCGAACAGACAGAAAGAAAGAAAGAGAGAGAGAGAGAAAGAGAGAGAGAGAGCGAGAGAGAGAGAAATAAATAAATAAATAATTAAATAACTATTTACAAATAATAAGATAATTAAGACTTGTAAAACAAATAGATGAACGACAGAGAGAGGGACAAGTAATTACTGTAAACTCTTCCTCCAGTCATCCAGGGTCAGTCCTGAGTCTGGACAGTACCACCGCCCCTTCACCTGGGTGTGTCCAGTCTTTTTACTCTTGTCCTGACCACACATCTTACAAGTGTAGTGGTACTTTTCCTTTGCCAACCTCTTCTTTGGTGGTTCCCCCCTTGACACTAGCTCCTCATCCTCCTGGGCAGCTTTATTCAGCCTCCAGGCACGTTGCCTTGGCTGGGATGAGCTTGCTGGAGGTTGTTGCAATGGAGGAGCATCGGGACATGGAGGAGCATCGGGACATGGAGGAGCTTGCTGCAATGGAGAAGCATGGGTGAATGGAGGAGCATGGGTAAATGGGGGAGCATGGGTAAATGGGGGAGCATGGGTAAATGGGGGAGCATGGGTAAATGGGGGAGCATGGGTAAATGGGGGAGCATGGGTAAATGGGGGAGCATGGGTAAATGGAGGAGCATGGGTAAATGGAGAGTGCAGAAATGAGGAAGCATGCGGAAATGGAGGAGGGTGCTGCAACTGAGGAGCTTGCTGGAGTGGAGGAGCTGGCCCAAATTGTGGAGGGAAAGGGGGAGGTGGAAATGGCGGATAAAAAACAGGTTGCTTGTTTGCTGCCAGAGTGCGCTGGCGGGGGAAAGCTTCCCCCTCATGGTTTTCAGGCTCTTCAAATGTCATCACTTCATGTGCATGTTGCACAGGGGCAGCCGGAAGTGTGTTCACTGAGGGGAGAGGCTCCTTGGCTTGGTGCAGCTGTTTGGGAAGAACAGTGCCTTGCAGCAGCATGTCCCTGTCCTTCCTCTTATCCCTCCTAAGCAGCCTACAAGACAAACATTCATTCTTTTATACATGTGAGCCAGTTCTCCTTAAGGTTATTACACATTATCTTACAAGCATGCAGGTGGAGATTTTCTTAAAGTTAAATATTTATATACAGTCTTGACTGCATAGGAAAGGTAAATGAAATAACACATACCATGAAGAGACGGTGGTGTTGTTAACCGGCACCAGCACCAAGTTTGTCTGGTCCAGGACAACCCTGCTGTCCTCCAGCAGCTGTCTGATGTGGCCGTAGACGCTGACAATGGACTGAGGGATGGGCAGGGTCTTCCCCTTTATGTCCTTTGGCCTGTTACGAGCTTGCTCAAACTCTTTGGCAAGTCTCAGGCAAACACACTCACTGACTCTGTTTACTTCAGGGTCCTGGGCTGCTTGGCCGTGAGTCATGTATAGTCTGTAGGAGAAAAAGATCATATGATCTGGACTGAACAAGGATGTGAAGCCATGAAGGTGATAAAATCATTTTAACTTAACACTTTTCACAGTGACATGCGCTGTCTCTTACTCAATGATTTGTATTGAAACGAAGATGATAGCAAATTGTGGTCAAGCACCTTTCTGCCGCCTGCTGTCCAGGAGCAGAGCCACTCGGCTTCCTGGGTGCTCTCCATGGTCCTGCTGACACTTGTGCCTTCTTTCTAGCCTTCTGGCTGTACCTAAACAGTGAAAGAGACATCCATATGCTTCCTTCGTTTAATGGAATGTATGTATAATTATGGTGTACATAATAATGACTATTTTGTACCTTGAAGGGGCCTTGTCCATGTCATGGAGAGCTGTGAACAGGTGGGCTATATCTGCCTCCTCCTTGCCTGACAAAGCGGTGATTGTGCGGTTTAGGCCAACTAGATAGGCTGCCAGGGCATCAACACTCTCCCATCCCACAACACCTCTGGAGTCACATTGGCTGGTCTGAAAAGTGATGAGTGAGAAAAAGAAAAAGAAGCAAATTAATGTTCAGTCATATTTCTAATTATGTGAGCAATGCTGATTTTACATTCATTTATCTTATTAAAATGTAACCACATTTATTTCATGTTAGTATTGTGTTTTGGAGTATGCTAAGGTGTTACAGAAAGTGTTATAGACCTCTGTGATGAGTTCTTTGGGTTCAGTGTCTCCTTCCAACAACTGGTCATTAGGATCACTAGCCAACAGCTCAGGCATGTGTATGGTGGCATTTGCCTCCTCCTCCTCCTCCTCCACCTCCTCCTCAAGCACCTGTGAGGGGATTTCAGGGGCTGGAGCAAGCAGGTCCCCTCTGTTGGTCTGGCCCAATAAATATTCCACCGCTATGCGCTCATCTGTAACCAGTATAAACACATCCCTCCATTCATCTCCTACATGTATAGCACAATCTTAATACTCTGATCTACCAGTGTTGCTCTGAGATCTCTCTTACCAGTTGGTTTCCCGGGTGGGGCAAATTCTGCCACTAGAGCACAACCATGGACACGCTGGCTCAAGTTGTTAAGGTGGGACATCAAGCGAACATCAAAGCTTCTAAGGGTTGAGGCCCCCTCCACAGCTACTGCCTCCTTCGCCCGACCCATGTTCCACCTTGATAGCCCCTCCAGCATGTACATCTGCATATGGGATGCATTGCACCGCCAGCCTAAGAAACAAAATACTCTGTTCAGTCAACCATTACTGTAGTGAATACATATGAACACCTAACTGTGGTAAGTAATTGTGTTATTTTAAATCATTACAGCACATTGTATGTCATAACAGAAAAGAACATTAAAAACATACAAACAGTATGTCTCAATGCAAATGTACCTGGAATAAAAGCGCACTGGTGTCGATGAAAACTCTCCAGGGAGGAGGACCCCCTACCACACCTAAGGATGTCCAGCTCTTTGCCACCCTTTTGGAGTGTCCCCACCTTAGTGTACAGTTTAACACCTGGAGGGTCTTGTAGGCACTCCAGGTGCTTCTGCTGCACCTCCCAGATATGGCGCATGCTTGCATGGCTCACCAAACGCAGCCCTGTGGTGTCTGTGAGCTCCCACACCGATTCCAGCAGCCCTGAAATCATGCGCCGTATCTCCTCCACTCCGCGCGTCCTCCTCCTGCAGTGTCTCCTCAGTTCCCCTGAGGTGATGGTCGCCATAAGCTGTTCCTCCGTGGGGCCATGTCCACTGTGGCTGCTCTTCCACTCCTCTCTCTTGGCCTCCTTCAGGCGTTGCACATCCTCCTGGTCCCATTCAAAAATGCAGGATGACAGCTTGGCACAAAAGGTGCCATATAGAGGGTGGTGTTCTGTCGTGAGGCCACAGTTGAAGCGCCTCATAAAATGGAAACTGTCCAAGCGCACTGCAGACCTCCATGGCTGGAAGTGCTTGGTCACTGAAGACACACCTGTGAGTGAGTGTGAGAGAGAAGTGAGTGAGAGACTCAGAGGCACACAGTTTTTCCACACATTGATTTGATAAAGAAGCAATTTTGACCCACCTGACTGGTTGCAGCAGTCCCGGTCGACATAGATGACCTCAGGTTCAGCTTGGCCCGCATTCTTGTAACGGGTGACGATGCCTTGGCACAACTCTTCCAACCCTGCACCTTCACCCGTCGTCAGCACAGAGTTCAGAACCTGTCCAAACTCGTTGCCGATGTTGGTCATCCATGCAGCGCTACCCCCTATTCCACCAGCCAGCTTCTTGGTGATCTGTAAAACAAACACAAGCAGTAAACCAATACATTTTTTGCAATTATATATGTAAAAACATTTTTTTTTTTTACTATTGAAACCCTAACCTTCTTTGTCGAATCCATCTTAAGAATTCTACCATAAGTAGAAGTGATTACTCCCTTCATTTCATCAAGATGGCTGAGGATGTCATTAGAGTGGACTGTCTCAAACCACTGAGCAAGTGGAAGGGGCTTGAAGGGTGGTGGAGGGAGATAGACAGCTGCAGAGGGGACAAAGGTAGCCATCTTCTTATGGCACTCACAGTCCGAGAGGTAGCGGATGGTCTGACGTGCCCACTCCTCACTATGCGCTTCCTCTATTGCCGACTGAAAGTAGGAGGAGCTGTTACCACTGGTCCTCGGCTTCAGGAAAGTCATGCATTTCCTGTCCAGAGCCAGGTGTGTTGTGAGGACAGCGGGAAACATGCTCTTGTGCGCAACATCCAGCTGGGAGAGTATGTCCTGGCTCCATGGGCAGACCGGCACAGAACACTTGCTGCAACGTGGATAGTCCCCTCCCACCAGGTAGTAGCGACTATCTACGTCAATCACCTCTCTGACCTTTCTGTAGATCCCGGAGCTGTTCATTTTCTGGGAACATTGTGGGCATTTTAAAGGAATTCCCCACATCCTCATTGGTGCCCAGATGAACAACCTTTGCCGGTAGTACCACCCAGGCTCAGGAGGAGATGGTTTGGGCTCCAGTGGGGGATGATACCAGCAGGCTTGAATTTTTTGTTTCAACTGGCCTGTAGGCCCATATAGGCACTTGGCAATCCACACCTGATCTGCTTCCTGGATTACTCTCCGAAATTGCTCAGGAAGAAAACCTTTCCAATTGACAGAAATTGGTTTAAGTGGAGTTGGAGTGTGGGGTGGCGTGACAGAACTACTTGAAGGTGGGAGTAGAGATGGAGTTGGCTTCGGTGGCAATACTGTTGGCTTTTGCGGTGATGGCCTAATGAAGGCTGCATAGTGAACCTGTTGGATGTGTTTAAGAAGACCAACAGTACCCTGCACCTTGGCCCCACAGGTGTCACATATCTCCTCTGTATGGTGGTCAAGCAGATGCTCTGAAAAATGTTCTCCCTCCACAAGCTGGTTGCACTTGTAGCACTGCACTCCCTGTACTGCCGCTGATGCTCCTGCCTCTGTGTCACTTCTCCCTGCCTCTGTGTTGTCTTTGACTCCCTGTGCCTCTGTGTCTCCTCTCAGTCCCTCTGTGTGGTCTCGGACTCCCCCTGCCTCTGTGTCTTCTGTCCTTGTCTCTGTGTGGCCTCGGACTCCCCCTGCCTCTGTGTCTTCTGTCCTTGTCTCAATGCCTTCTCTCTCTACCTCCGTGCTGACTCGGACTCGCCCTGCCTCCGTCTCAACTCCGCCTGCCTCACTGGACCCAGCACCTGATGACTGATCTGCTGGCTACGGGGGAGTACTACAAAATCACCACCAGAGGAAAAAGCAAACAATCAATTAGTAAATAATTTCACTTACCTTGTGGAACCCACAGGTGCACCGAAGGCTTCTCCCAAACAAATCCTTAGTATGGCTTTGCAGGGGGCACGCATCAATTTTCTCCAAGGCATTTTTCCATTTCTTGGCCCCTGGCCGTTTGCCAGTTGAAAAGTGGTATTGACCCTGGGCATATTTGAAGCAGATGTCCCTCCAGTAACTATCTGGCTTTCCCGTCTTTGTCATCTGCAAACATTAAATATAAAACAGGTTAATGTCAAACTACACGTGAATAATTATCCATGTGCCCTTGTGTAGTGGAGTAGACATCCAACCAAAGTCACTACATATGAATAAATTACCATATTGAGTAGCCATGTGGCATTGTGTAGCTAGTGGAGTGAATAGACCAGCTATGTGCAAATTCAGGGTTTATGCTTTGTGGACTTTAAACTCTGAAGTGATTTTTTTTAATGGCGATATTGATACTGGGGCACTGCAGATCAACTGTTGGTTCTGCTCAAACACATGACACAGCTTTTAACACGGTCTTGCACATATCATGGCCAAAATCTGAGCTGTTGTATATTGTTTATATTTTTCTTTTTGTACTGTAGGCCTTTTTGTGAAGCACTTTGGTCAACAACAGTTGATTTAAATGTGCTATATACATACATTTTATTTTATTTTATGACCAGGCTCCATTAAGGACTTGGAGAACATACAGATATAGAAGATATTAGTACTCCTCTGACACGCAATGAAACTTGGCACGATTATTTCACATCGTAAGGCTTTTCCCGAGAAATCGGCAGAGTTTATATGGCAAATAAACAAACAAAATAATAATAATAACAACAATAATTCTTGGTCTTCTGATTCTGTCATATCACCAATATCCATGGCCACACAGTGCTAGTACGTACACAGCCAGACTCTCGGTTTGAAAAGCGGCTACGTAACACGAAAGTTGAAATACAGGTTGAATATCACGCTGACAGGCCGGAAAATCAATCATTTACTGTTTTGTCACACGGTTTAACATTCGGCTTATATATGGTGTTGCATTTATGTGTACTAATAAAGTTTAAACACTTACGTTTTTCCCCAATGTTAGAGCGGTTAGTGCGGTGGAAAATATGGCCGCTACTCCAAACTTTCTACGCACGCCCCCTCCTACGTCACACAAAGTCACGTGACTTACTGTTGGTTAGGACTTTGTTCGGACCTTGTTCGAAAACCTTTGATCTCGTTAGGACTGTGTTCGGACCTCGTTCGGACCCCGGTTAGGACTTGTTCGGACCTTTTGTAATGTGTTAGGACCATGTTAGGACCTCAAGGCAGTCCATTTACTGGCGGGTACGGCCACAACAACCGACTCACTACTGATCATATAACATTTTCAATTTCAGTCAATTCCCAGTTTCACCAAACATGATGGTTGCCATCTTAAATGTTCCTCAAATTTCCGAGCATATTCTGATGGCAAGACGTAACCTTAAATAGCTGTAAAGTATTGCGTTCCAAATAAGTACGGACTTCCACACTGGCATTTAATTTGGCCTAAATTATATTTGTTCATAGTAATTCACAATTTCCACACAGTTTCAGGAGAGGCCTCACCTATTAACTTAATCAGTTACACACACTCATCATGGCATTGATGGGATTGGACTCGGCCTCAAAACTTTGGGGCCAGTCAAAGTCTCTGTCACTTGAAAGTTCACACTTTCCACTAATATTAATGTACCACACAAGATGAATGATTAGTTTAATTATTGACCAAAGCTTTTTCTAGAAAAAGTTAGCTGATTGTGGGCCGACTGGCAGGGTGAACTTGAGGCATGAAAGCCTGTGGCTTCGTTTGCAGCTAGATCAGTTATGGTATGGTTGTTTTTTGTTTCCCGTCCAATTACACTTAAACACAACACAATGACCAAGAAATTCAGGCAGTTCTTATATTTGAAGAGCTTAGTGGCGCTAGGCTATTGCTAGGCTAACACATTTCTATGGTATCAGCAACCCGCATTAAATTCAGTCTGGTGCACTCCACAGTGCACCTGAGGCAAATCAATTGTAACGCCAACCTAACAATTTAAATGCCTGATACCATAGAAATGCGTTAGCCTAGCCTTAGCCTAGCGCCACTAAGCTCTTCAAATATAAGAACTGCATGAATTGAAGAAAAAAATATCTCCAGACATAAACAACACTCTGGATAACTAGGAAATAAGGCCCTATGTCAAAAATCCTGAAATATCCTTTTAACATAGTCGTATATGAACGCTTCTGAAGAGTGGAGCTCATCCCCTTTTTCACTAAAGCACTGCTGAAGGTAGTGTGGCCGAGTGGTCTAAGGCGCTGGATTTAGGCTCCAGTCTCTCTGGAGGCGTGGGTTCGAATCCCACTACTGCCAAGTCAGGGTACCCTTTAAGGGTCTAATAATTACTGACATCTTGTCGCCTTTGTGTTGAGAAACACATTGAAAGCCAAGTCTTTCTGCAACCATCCAACCTGATGAAACAGTTTGATTGTCCTAAAGAATCACAATGGTTTCATGCCTTAATAAACACAATACATTCTCGCTTTGGGGGGGAAGCAAACAAGCCCATCTTGCCAGGGCAACTTCACGTTTTTGGAAGACTTTTTCATTCCAACAGATTTCTAATATTTCGCCTTTAACAAGAGGCACAAAAAAGACAGAAAGCTGTATTACAGCGGTATTACAGCCCTAAGCATAAGAAATGGGATAGTGTGCAACAAGTAAAGCAAAATATTGACTCAAATGAAGAACCCGTGGAGATACTGGGGATTGAACCCAGGACCTTGCACATGCGAAGCACACGCTCTACCACTAAGCTACATCCCCAGTTTTTGAACAATTAAAAACGATACCATGTTAACAAATATAGCAAACCCAGAGGTCACGTTGAATCGTAAAAGCCAAAATGAAATGCACATCGTGGGGACTACCAAACCTTGCCGTTGTCGGCAGGATTCTAACCTGCGCGGGAAGATCCCAATGGATTTCGAGTCCATCGCCTTAACCTCTCGGCCACAACAACCGACTCACTACTGATCATATAACATTTTCAATTTCAGTAAATTCTCAGTTTCACCAAACATGATGGTTGCCATCTTAAATGTTCCTCAAATTTCCGAGCATATTCTGATGGCAAGAAGTAACCTTAAATAGCTGTAAAGTATTGCTTTCCAAATAAGTACGGACTTCCACACTGGCATTTAATTTGGCCTAAATTATATTTGTTCATAGTAATTCACAATTTCCACACAGTTTCAGGAGAGGCCTCACCTATTAACTTAATCAGTTACACACACTCATCATGGCATTGATGGGATTGGACTCGGCCTCAAAACTTTGGGGCCAGTCAAAGTCTCTGTCACTTGCAAGTTCACACTTTCCACTAATATTAATGTACCACACAAGATGAATGATTAGTTTAATTATTGACCAAAGCTTTTTCTAGAAAAAGTTAGCTGATTGTGGGCCGACTGGCAGGGTGAACTTGAGGCATGAAAGCCTGTGGCTTCGTTTGCAGCTAGATCAGTTATGGTATGGTTGTTTTTTGTTCCCCGTCCAATTACACTTAAACACAACACAATGACCAAGAAATTCAGGCAGTTCTTATATTTGAAGAGCTTAGTGGTGCTAGGCTAATGCTAGGCTAACACATTTCTATGGTATCAGCAACCCGCATTAAATTCAGTCTGGTGCACTCCACAGTGCACCTGAGGCAAATCAATTGTAACGCCAACCTAACAATTTAAATGCCTGATACCATAGAAATGCGTTAGCCTAGCCTTAGCCTAGCGCCACTAAGCTCTTCAAATATAAGAACTGCATGAATTGAAGAAAAAAATATCTCCAGACATAAACAACACTCTGGATAACTAGGAAATAAGGCCCTATGTCAAAAATCCTGAAATATCCTTTTAACATAGTCCTATATGAACGCTTCTGAAGAGTGGAGCTCATCCCCTTTTTCACTAAAGCACTGCTGAAGGTAGTGTGGCCGAGTGGTCTAAGGCGCTGGATTTAGGCTCCAGTCTCTCTGGAGGCGTAGGTTCGAATCCCACCACTGCCACGTCAGGGTACCCTTTAAGGGTCTAATAATTACTGACATCTTGTCGCCTTTGTGTTGAGAAACACATTGAAAGCCAAATCTTTCTGCAACCATCCAACCTGATGAAACAGTTTGATGGTCCTAAAGGATCACAATGGTCTCATGCCTTAATAAACACAATACATTCTCGGTTTGGGGGGGAAGCAAACAAGCCCATCTTGCCAGGGCAACTTCACGTTTTTGGAAGACTTTTTCATTCCAACAGATTTCTAATATTTCGCCTTTAACAAGAGGCACAAAAAAGACAGAAAGCTGTATTACAGCGGTATTACAGCCCTAAGCATAAGAAATGGGATAGTGTGCAACAAGTAAAGCAAAATATTGACTCAAAAGAAGAACCCGTGGAGATACTGGGGATTGAACCCAGGACCTTGCACATGCTAAGCACACGCTCTACCACTGAGCTACATCCCCAGTTTTTGAATGATTAAAAACGATACCATGTTAACAAATATATATTGTCGGCAGGATTCGAACCTGCGCGGGAAGATCCCAATGGATTTCGAGTCCATCGCCTTAACCTCTCGGCCAAAGAAGGGGCAAAAGGGACTGCTAGGAGGGGGGAAGAAAAAGGGGGGAGGGGGGGAAGAGAAGAAAAAAAGAGAGGAAAAATCATAAAGTCATTGGTTCGATCCCCGCTTGGAACATATTTCAATTAATGCATCAAAGTGATATGAATTTATGTAATATCACTTAAAAAATATACAAATAGGATTGGTATGAATAATAGGGAATAATAATAATAATAATAATAATAATAATAATAATAGGGAAAATACATTGAGCAGGTTAATGGACTCTGAAAAGTCTTGTTAACTACATACAATTTTTTTCTTAAGCTTGTTTTCTTCCAACTGGCCACTGTTATACATTCCCACAAATGACACGAAGAAAGAGCCCAGTGTTAGCCTCAGCTGTGGGGGAGATTTAACTTATCATTAAACTTTAAATTACACACAGTCCAGATGGGCTCGTCCGGGATTTGAACCCGGGACCTCTCGCACCCTAAGCGAGAATCATACCCCTAGACCAACGAGCCATAAAAACAGAGAAATGACTACATACTTCAGCTACATTTCAAGGGAACCAAGTTCTTCACTAACATTTTGGATGAGTCAAAGTTTTGCATATTGGAACAAATTGCATATTCCCATGCGAATCAAACACATGAAAAAAAATCCAGTATGGTTCCTCTCCTTTTGAAATGACATGTACATGAGTATGTACACGACGGTCTCCTCTTTCAGCAGTTGAATTGGTTACATTTTCAATTTTAAAAATGTTTATGATGTTTGAGATAACTTCTTGATTCCCAAAACTCAGCAAAAAGATCCTTCGATAGCTCAGTTGGTAGAGCGGAGGACTGTAGTTTCCAAAGTGGATATCCTTAGGTTGCTGGTTCAAATCCGGCTCGAAGGAGTGTTTTCCAGTTGGCTCAAAGGCAGACTGAACATTTAAAGCGCAGACAGTCATGTCCAGTTATTCAACTAATGTTGGCTGTATCAAATCAGCTTGTATAAAAAACAATCTTCTGGCCTTGCACTATTATGGAATCTCAGTTGGTAATTTTCACCATAGTATTGGTGTCTTATATAACGGGACATACTGTATCAGCGGTTGGTGTGGTTGATCACATGGAAAAAGACCAAGAGTACCTTTGTTGTTCCAACAAGGAATGACCCATTTCTCAGCTTGAGCCCACTCAAGGCAAAAGGATTGATAGTTGTAAAGCGTAAAACAATCATCAGCAGATATAAGGCTAAATGCCCTAACTCAAGATTCCTTGTTTCCCATGTTTCTTGGGATGGGAACTGATTGTACTCCTCTACATTTAAAGAATTGGCCAGATGTGACATTGGTGCATAGATTGTGTTGTTGTGGCCTAGCTGGGAAAAAAGCATAAGCAAGCAGAGGGGAATTAGCTCAAATGGTAGAGCGCTTGCTTAGCATGCGAGAGGTAGAGGGATCGATGCCCTCATTCTCCACAGTTTCTAACTGTCTGGGACTCACAATTACTTTAGTAAGAAGCCCAAGGCAAATGTGAATCATAAAATCAACTTTACTCATGAAGTTTGTAATGTTAGAAGTATGTACTGCATCCCTCTCTGTGGCGCAATTGGTCAGCGCGCTCGGCTGTTAACCGAGAGGTTGGTGGTTCAAGCCCACCCAGGGACGATTCCTTGTTTCCCATGTTTCTTGGGATGGGAACTGATTGTACTCCTCTACATTTAAAGAATTGGCCAGATGTGACATTGGTGCATAGATTGTGTTGTTGTGGCCTAGCTGGGAAAAAAGCGTGTCTGTGGAGTGGACAATTCACGTTTTGTGTTCCAAAAGTGTCTTCTTAACAATTGCATTTTATATGAACAAATAATGCCAGTGCAGTCGGAACCCATTGGACTAAAAGCAGCCCAGGAAAAGTAACTGTACAAGCACAACATCAAGACCATTTTCCACTGTAGTTGATAGAGTATTGACAATTGAATCCTTGCTTTTTTGTTTTGTTTTTGTAATAAGACTCCGCAAGGTGAACCTATGAGCTAACGTGGAAACTGCAAAATGGGACGTTGGCCCACTTCTTTGTATTTACTCCCTCAACGATGGGAACATTTGCTGAGCCTTGAGGTGCTGTGGGTTAGTTGGTCAAAGCGCCTGTCTACTAAACAGAAGATCCTGGGTTCAAATCCCAGCAGTGCCTTTTCAGTAATTGTTCTGAAAACTGTGCGTGCTCTGAAATTGAGGAGGGCGATATGAAACATTAGACAGCAAACCAATGACATTCTCATGTCACTGTACTTACCTCCAGACAAAAGTACAAGCCCAAAATAACTTTACTTGATTAACCCTCATGGTGCTTTTCGAGGGCAAACTGACCCCAGTCCGTAAAGAGAAATAAAGCAGGTTAAACACGCGTTACCCCTTGCGTTTCGTGGCCTATGTACGAGTGACCCAGACTTAAAGAGAATTAAAAACACAAAACGCGCGCGCGCATAGTCTCCAGGCCTCCGTGCGCGCGCATAGTTTTCACACACCCCCGGTCCAAAGCGGGTCTCAGTTCGCGGCCCAGCGCTCGCGAGAGTCGCAAATCAGTTGAAAGCTTGAAGCAAGCACTGCCTTTGCTCACTCTAGACGCCGAGCCTCGGCCTTAACCGCTTAACCCCCAGCGTCCGCAGAGCGCATTTATCAGAATCAGAATATTCAGGTTTATTGCAGTGGTTTGAGAACAGGTTCACAGACTAGGAATTTGTCTCGGTGCAAACGTGCGACGTAAAACATATAACACACAATTAAGATATAAAGGTCTCAGCCTGTCTTCTCGCCTGGCCTCGGAATGGTCCAGAGTGAGCGAGCGAGCCCAGTGCTTGCTTTGAACTGATTTGCGACCCTCGGGAGCGCTGGAGCGCGTCTCCCGGCGTCCTCTCCCTGTATCCGAAAGCCGCGAGGCTTAAGCGTGATGTACGGCTGGCGCTCTTTGATCGAAACTGAGCGAGGCTGACCGCGAGACTCCTGGCCAAAAGAAACGCTCGGCTTTACCCCCGTTCTCACTAACAGCGAAGCCGAGCCTCGGCCTTAACCGCTTAACCCCCAGCGTCCGCAGAGCGCATTTATCAGAATCAGAATATTCAGGTTTATTGCAGTGGTTTGTTCTCAAACCACTGCTCCAGCGCTCCCCTCAAGCAAAGCTGATCAAAGCGGTTAGGCTAGGTGTTGGCTGGGCTATAGGGCTAGAATTCTGCTCTGAGGATAAAAAAAAGTTAACAATACCGAACATATATACACCATATGAACGCTCTGATAATGAATCTGAGTACCTAAATAGGCTGGCCTATATTATGGCTTATATCCAAGACAATGCTTGCAGCATGATACAATTGTAGACTCTCTCCTTGCCTCAAGTCAACCTCTGTATAAGACAAAAAAAAACATACCAGGCTAAACCAGGCTGGAACGAGTATGTGGAGCAGCAGTCCCACGCCGAGGCCAGAAGGGCCTTTAAAGCTCGGCTTGAGGCAGGCAAACCCAAGTGTGGTCAGGTGTTTGAGTATAAGAAGAAAGCAAACGCTAACTTTAAATATGCCCTACGTTCTATTAACAGTAATGTGAACACTCTTATGGGCTGATTTACTGGCAAAGAAACTGCAAAGCAATAAATAGCCCCGCAGAGTTGAAAAGCGTTATCGTGATAGCCCAGAACAGAGAGGACTCAGAACTGATATTCCCTGATGTCTTTTTATCAGGAAATATTCTTCATGTCACCGATGAATGTAAATTTCTGGGACGCTATGTGACTGCAGACTTGTCTCAGCTCGTCTTCTCGCTCGGCCTTGGAATGTGGCCATAGTGACCTTGTGCAGTGCTTGCTTTCAACTGATTTGCAAGTCTCCGGAGCACTGAAGAGCGTCTCCCTGTATCCGAGAGCGACGAGGCTCGAGCGTGATATATGGCTCGTGCCCCGTTGATGAAAACTGAGTGAGGCTGACCATGAGCGTGCTGACAAAAAAAATGCTCAGCTTTCCCACACTGTTTCCCTGGCCAAACAGTGGTTATCCCTCGCGGGGCATCGATTGACCCCCGCTGATAAGTCACAGCCGCGGGTCTAAGTGGCGGGGGACAGCGGACCGGGGGTGCGTAAAGACTCAGCCCGCGCGGAGGCCTGGAGCTCGGCTTTACCCCCGTTCTCACTAACAGTAAGGCCAGCGGCTCGATCTGCGAGGAGGCGCGCGGTACGCCTAAGTAGCGAGCGTATCGCTGAAATTACATCTCCGGGAAAGGGTCATTTCGCATTCACGAGCGTCGGGCTGACCCGGAGCTCGGCGCCGCGTAAGTCGTATCACGGGCCCGGAGGAGCTCTCCGCAGTGGGGCGAAACGTGTCGGGCTGACCCAGGGGCCCGGGAGACGCGTGAGTTGTTACCCGAGCCCCCGAGCTCTCCGAGCGGGGGGCGAAACGTGTCGGGCTGACCCGAGCCTGGGAGACGTGTTTTTTTATATTATTTATTACGGGCCCGGAGGAGCTCTCCGCGGCGGGGGGTGAAACATCTCGGGCTGACCCGGCGCTCTGCGACGCGTTTTCTTATTTCTCATTACAGGCCCTGCGAGGAGCTCTCCGCGCGGCACGAAACGTGTCGGGCTGACCCGACGTGAGGGCACCACGAGGGTTAATCCTTCCTCACAGGTGAAGAACCTGGGCGTGACTTTTGACTCTGAGCTGACTTTAATTCCACACATTAAGAATATCACAAAGATCTAAAGAACATAGCCAGAGTCCGCCCCATTCCCTCTCGGGCCAACACGGAGACGCTAATGCATGCTTTTATCACCAGTCGTATCGACTACTGTAATGCCCTGCTTTCTGGTCTTCCCAAAAAGAGTATCTCAGGTTTACAACTTTTACAAAATTCAGCAGCTCGTGTCCAGACGAAGACCAGGAGGCGGGACCACATTACACCGGTTTTAGAGCCGCTGCATTGGCTCCCCGTGTGTTTCAGGATCCATTTTAAAGTTCCTTTAATGGTTTTTAAATGTCTTAATGGTCTTGGTCCTTCTTATCTTTCAGAACTGATTTTACCTTATGAACCTTCACGGCCCCTTCGCTCCTCTGACAGGGGTCTCCTAGTTATTCCTAAAGTCAACAGAAAGACTCACGGCGAGGCGTCTTTCCAATATTATGGTCCTCGCCTCTGGAACGACCTGAGGAGGAGCTCAGGACCACAGAGAACGTTCATGTTTTTAAGAGCAGGCTCAAGACCCACCTTTTTAGCTTAGCTTTTAACTGATATTTATTCTCGCAAGGCCTATTTATTTATTTGTTATTAATATATATGTATGTGTGTGTGTATGTATATATATATATATATATATATATATATATATATATATATATATAATTATTTTTATTTTATATCTTATTTTTTAAATGTATTCTCAGTCTTATTTTAGTGGTCCTAATATTCCTACTTTTACTTTTTACTCATTTTAACAATTTTTATGCTCTCCCAGTTTCCTCTGGAGGAGCCCTCTGCCTCGGGAGCGGTCATTGGCTGTGGCTGCTGGGGTGCTGTCCTGTGGGTGTCTGGATGGAGGTGTGGTGTTTCTCCCGCGCCTCCTCTGGGCGCCCTGTGTTGGTGCCCTGTGGCTACGGCTGAGGTGCTGCTTCCGATGCAGACGGCTCCTTGGATAGAGTTTCCTTACCTGGTTTATCTGTACCCAGCCTTATCTCAGCCTTATGTCCATTGCGTCCATTGTTTTACATTGAGTGTGTGTGGTGTGTCTCTAGGAAGGCGGAGGAGAATGTTTTAAATCTGTAAAGCACTTTGTTTACATGAAAAGCGCTATACAAATAAAGATTGATTGATTGATTATTTGATAGAGGTAGAGAAAGGTAGAGCAAGGTAAAGGTAGAGCAAGGTAGAGGTAGTGCAAGGTAGAGCAAAGGTAGAGGTAGAGCAAAGGTAGAGGTAGAGCAAGGTAAAGGTAGAGCAAGGTAAAGGTAGAGCAAGGTAGAGCAAGGTAAAGGTAGAGCACGGTACAGGTAGAGCAAGGTAAAGGTAGAGCAAGAGAAAGGTAGAGGTAGAGCAAAGGTAGAGGTAGAGCAAGGTAGAGGTAGAGCAAGGTAGAGGTAGAGCAAGGTAGAGGTAGTGCAAGGTAGAGGTAGAGAAAGGTAAAAGTAGAGCAAGGTAAAGGTAGAGCAAAGTAGAGGTAGAGCAAGGTAGAGGTAGAGCAAGGTAGGGGTAGTGCAAGGTAGAGGTAGAGAAAGGTAAAGGTAGAGCACGGTAAAGGTAGAGCAAGGTAAAGGTAGAGCAAGAGAAAGGTAGAGGTAGAGCAAAGGTAGAGGTAGAGCAAGGTAGAGGTAGAGCAAGGTAGAGGTAGAGCAAGGTAGAGGTAGTGCAAGGTAGAGAAAGGTAAAGGTAGAGCAAGGTAGAGAAAGGTAGAGGTAGACCAAGGTAGAGGTAGAGAAAGGTAGAGCAAGGTAGAGGTAGAGCAAGGTAGAGGTAGAGAAAGGTAGAGCAAGGTAGAGGTAGAGCAAGGTAGAGGTAGTGCAAGGTAGAGGTAGAGAAAGGTAATGGTAGAGCAAGGTAAAGGTAGAGCAAAGTAGAGGTAGAGCAAGGTAGAGGCAGAGCAAGGTAGGGGTAGTGCAAGGTAGAGGTAGAGAAAGGTAAAGGTAGAGCAAGGTAAAGGTAGAGCAAAGTAGAGGTAGAGAAAGGTAGAGGTAGAGCAAGGTAGAGGTTGAGCAAGGTAGAGGTAGAGCAAGGTAGAGGTAGTGCAAGGTAGAGAAAGGTAGAGCAAGGTAGAGGTAGAGCAAGGTAGAGGTAGAGCAAGGTAGAGGTAGAGAAAGGTAGAGCAAGGTAGAGGTAGAGAAAGGTAGAGCACGGTAGAGGTAGAGCAAGGTAAAGGTAGAGCACGGTAAAGATAGAGCAAGGTAAAGGTAGAGCAAGAGAAAGGTAGAGGTAGAGCAAAGGTAGAGGTAGAGCAAGGTAGAGGTAGAGCAAGGTAGAGGTAGTGCAAGGTAGAGGTAGAGAAAGGTAAAGGTAGAGCAAGGTAAAGGTAGAGCAAAGTAGAGGTAGAGCAAGGTAGAGGTTGAGCAAGGTAGAGCAAGGTAGAGGTAGAGAAAGGTAGAGGTAGAGAAAGGTATAGCAAGGTAGAGGTAGAGAAAGGTAGAGCACGGTAGAGGTAGAGAAGGCAAGGCAACTTTATTTATACCGCGCATTTCGTACACAAGGCAACTCAATGCGCCTTAGAGATTGAGTTGCCTTAGAGAAAGGTAGAGCAAGGTAGAGGTAGAGCAAGGTAGAGCAAGGTAGAGCAAGGTAGAGGTAGAGCAAGGTAAAGGTAGAGCAAGGTAGAGGTAGAGCAAAGTAGAGGTAGAGCAAGGTAGAGGTAGAGCAAGGTAGAGGTAGAGCAAGGTAGGGGTAGTGCAAGGTAGAGGTAGAGAAAGGTAAAGGTAGAGCAAGGTAAAGGTAGAGCGAAGTAGAGGTAGAGAAAGGTAGAGGTAGAGCAAGCTAGAGGTAGAGCAAGGTAGAGCAAGGTAGAGGTAGTGCAAGGTAGAGGTCGAGAAAAGTAAAGGTAGAGAAAGGTAGAGGTAGAGCAAGGTAGAGGTAGAGAAAGGTAGAGCAAGGTACAGGTAGAGAAAGGTAAAGCAAGGTAGAGCAAGGTAAAGGTAGAGCAAGGTAGAGGTAGTGCAAGGTAGAGGTAGTGCAAGGTAGAGGTAGAGAAAGGTAAAGGTAGAGCAAGGTAGAGGTAGAGCAAGGTAGAGGTAGTGCAAGGTAGAGGTAGAGAAAGGTAAAGGTAGAGCAAGGTAAAGGTAGAGCAAGGTAAAGGTAGAGCAAAGTAGAGGTAGAGCAAGGTAGAGGTAGAGCAAGGTAGGGGTATTGCAAGGTAGAGGTAGAGAAAGGTAGAGCAAGGTAGAGGTAGTGCAAGGTAGAGGTAGAGCAAGGTAGAGGTAGAGAAAGGTAGAGAAAGATAGAGGTAGAGCAAGGTAGAGGTAGAGAAAGGTAGAGGTAGAGCAAGGTAGAGGTAGAGAAAGGTAGAGCAAGGTAGAGGTAGAGAAAGGTAGAGCACGGTAGAGGTAGAGAAAGGTAGAGCAAGGTAGAGGTAGAGCAAGGTAGAGGTAGAGCAATATAGGGGTAGTGCAAGGTAGAGGTAGAGAAAGGTAAAGGTAGAGCAAGGTAAAGGTAGAGCGAAGTAGAGGTAGAGAAAGGTAGAGCAAGCTAGAGGTAGAGCAAGGTAGAGGTAGAGCAAGGTACAGGTAGAGAAAGGTAAAGCAAGGTAGAGCAAGGTAAAGGTAGAGCAAGGTAGAGAAAGGTAGAGCAAGGTAGAGGTAGAGAAAAGTAGAGGTAGAGAAAGGTAAAGGTAGAGCAAGGTAGAGGTAGAGAAAGGTAGAGCACGGTAGAGGTAGAGAAAGGTAGAGCAAGGTAGAGGTAGAGCAAGGTAAAGGTAGAGCAAGGTAAAGGTAGAGCGAAGTAGAGGTAGAGAAAGGTAGAGCAAGCTAGAGGTAGAGCAAGGTAGAGGTAGTGCAAGGTAGAGGTCGAGAAAAGTAAAGGTAGAGCAAGGTAGAGAAAGGTAGGGGTAGAGCAAGGTAGAGGTAGAGAAAGGTAGAGCAAGGTACAGGTAGAGAAAGGTAAAGCAAGGTAGAGCAAGGTAGAGCAAGGTAAAGGTAGAGCAAGGTAGAGGTAGAGAAAGGTAGAGGTAGAGCAAGTTAGAGGTAGTGCAAAGTAGAGGTAGAAAAAGGTAAAGGTAGAGCAAGGTAAAGCAAGGTAAAGGTAGAGCAAAGTAGAGGTAGAGCAAGGTAGAGGTAGAGCAAGGTAGGGGTAGTGCAAGATAGAGGTAGAGCAAAGTAAAGGTAGAGCGAGGTAAAGGTAGAGCAAGGTAGAGAAAGGTAGAGGTAGAGCAAGGTAGAGCCATGTAGAGGTAGAGCAAGGTAGAGGTAGTGCAAGGTAGAGGTAGAAAAAGGTAGAGCAAGGTAGAGGTAGAGAAAGGTAGAGCACGGTAGAGGTAGAGAAAGGTAGAGCAAGGAAGAGGTAGAGCAAGGTAGAGGTAGATTAAGGTAGGGGTAGTGCAAGGTAGAGGTAGAGAAAGGTAAAGGTAGAGCAAGCTAGAGGTAGAGCAAGGTAGAGGTAGAGCAAGGTAGAGGTAGTGCAAGGTAGAGGTCGAGAAAGGTAAAGGTAGAGCAAGGTAGAGAAGGGTAGAGGTAGAGCAAGGTAGAGGTAGAGCAAGGTAGAGGTAGAGAAAGGTAGAGCAAGGTACAGGTAGAGAAAGGTAAAGCAAGGTAGAGCAAGGTAAAGGTAGTGCAAGGTAAAGGTAGAGCAAGGTAAAGGTAGAGAAAGGTAGAGGTAGTGCAAGGTAGAGGTAGTGCAAGGTAGAGGTAGAAAAAGGTAAAGGTAGAGCAAGGTAGAGGTAGAGCAAGGTAGATGTAGAGCAAGGTAGAGGTAGTGCAAGGTAAAGGTAGAGCAAGGTAAAGGTAGAGCAAGGTAAAGGTAGAGCAAAGTAGAGGTAGCGCAAGGTAGAGGTAGAGAAAGGTAGGGGTATTGCAAGGTAGAGGTAGAGAAAGGTAAAGGTAGAGCAAGGTAAAGGTAGAGCGAGGTAAAGGTAGAGCAAAGTAGAGGTAGAGAAAGGTAGAGGTAGAGCAAGGTAGAGGTAGTGCAAGGTAGAGGTAAAGCAAGGTAGAGGTAGTGCAAGGTAGAGGTAGAGAAAGGTAGAGAAAGGTAGAGGTAGAGCAAGGTAGAGGTAGAGCAAGGTAGGGGTAGAGAAAGGTAGAGGTAGAGAAAGGTAAAGGTAGAGCAAGGTAGAGGTAGAGAAAGGTAGAGTAAGGTAGAGGTAGAGAAAGGTAGAGCACGGTAGAGGTAGAGAAAGGTAGAGCAAGGTAGAGGTAGAGCAAGGTAGAGGTAGAGCAAGGTAGAGGAAGAGCAAGATAGGGGTAGTGCAAGGTAGAGGTAGAGAAAGGTAAAGGTAGAGCAAGGTAAAGGTAGAGCGAAGTAGAGGTAGAGAAAGGTAGAGCAAGCTAGAGGTAGAGCAAGGTAGAGGTAGACGAAGGTAAAGGTAGAGCAAGGTAAAGGTAGAGCGAAGTAGAGGTAGAGAAAGGTAGAGCAAGCTAGAGGTAGAGCAAGGTAGAGGTAGAGCAAGGTAGAGGTAGTGCAAGGTAGAGGTCGAGAAAAGTAAAGGTAGAGCAAGGTAAAGAAAGGTAGAGGTAGAGCAAGGTAGAGGTATAGCAAGGTAGAGGTAGTGCAAGGTAGAGGTCGAGAAAAGTAAAGGTAGAGCAAGGTAGAGAAAGGTAGAGGTAGAGCAAGGTAGAGGTAGAGAAAGGTAGAGCAAGGTAGAGGTAGAGAAAGGTAGAGCAAGGTACAGGTAGAGAAAGGTAAAGCAAGGTAGAGCAAGGTAGAGCAAGGTAAAGGTAGAGCAAGGTAGAGGTAGAGCAAGGTAGAGGTAGAGCAAGGTAGGGGTAGTGCAAGATAGAGGTAGAGCAAGGTAGAGGTAGAGCAAGGTAGAGGTAGTGCAAGGTAAAGGTAGAGCAAGGTAGAGGTAGAGAAATGTAGAGGTAGTGCAAGGTAGAGGTAGAGAAAGGTAAAGGTAGAGCAAGGTAGAGGTAGAGCAAGGTAGAGGTAGAGAAAGGAAAAGGTAGAGCAAGGTAAAGGTAGAGCAAAGTAGAGGTAGAGCAAGGTAAAGGTAGAGCAAAGTAGAGGTAGAGAAAGGTACAGGTAGAGCAAGGTAGAGGTAGAGCAAGGTAGAGGTAGTGCAAGGTAGAGGTAGAGAAAGGTAAAGGTAGAGCAAGGTAGAGGTTGAGCAAGGTAGAGGTAGAGAAAGGTAGAGCAAGGTAGAGGTAGAGAAAGGTATAGCAAGGTAGAGGTAGAGAAAGGTAGAGCACGGTAGAGGTAGAGAAAGGTAGAGCAAGGTAGAGGTAGAGCAAGGTAGAGGTAGAGCAAGGTAGGGGTAGTGCAAGGTAGAGGTAGAGAAAGGTAAAGGTAGAGCAAGGTAAAGGTAGAGCGAAGTAGAGGTAGAGAAAGGTAGAGGTAGAGCAAGCTAGAGGTAGAGCAAGGTAGAGGTGAAGCAAGGTAGAGGTTGAGAAAAGTAAAGGTAGAGCAAGGTAGAGAAAGGTAGAGGTAGAGCAAGGTAGAGGTAGAGAAAGGTAGAGCAAGGTACAGGTAGAGAAAGGTAAAGCAAGGTAGAGCAAGGTAAAGGTAGAGCAAGGTAAAGGTAGAGGTAGTGCAAGGTAGAGGTAGTGCAAGGTAGAGGTAGAGAAAGGTAAAGGTAGAGCAAGGTAGAGGTAGAGCAAGGTAGAGGTAGAGCAAGGTAGAGGTAGTGCAAGGTAAAGGTAGAGCAAGGTAAAGGTAGAGCAAAGTAGAGGTAGAGCAAGATAGAGGTAGAGCAAGGTAGGGGTATTGCAAGGTAGAGCACGGTAGAGGTAGAGAAAGGTAGAGCAAGGTAGAGGTAGAGCAAGGTAGAGGTAGAGCAAGGTAGAGGAAGAGCAAGATAGGGGTAGTGCAAGGCAGAGGTAGAGAAAGGTAAAGGTAGAGCAAGGTAAAGGTAGAGCGAAGTAGAGGTAGAGAAAGGTAGAGGTAGTGCAAGGTAGAGGTCGAGAAAAGTAAAGGTAGAGCAAGGTAGAGGTAGAGCAAGGTAGAGGTAGTGCAAGGTAGAGGTCGAGAAAAGTAAAGGTAGTGCAAGGTAGAGGTAGAGAAAGGTAGAGGTAGAGAAAGGTAAAGCACGGTAGAGGTAGAGAAAGGTAGAGCAAGGTAGAGGTAGAGCAAGGTAGAGGTAGAGCAAGGTAGAGGAAGAGCAAGATAGGGGTAGTGCAAGGTAGAGGTAGAGAAAGGTAAAGGTAGAGCAAGGTAAAGGTAGAGCGAAGTAGAGGTAGAGAAAGGTAGAGCAAGCTAGAGGTAGAGCAAGGTAGAGGTAGAGCAAGGTAGAGGTAGTGCAAGGTAGAGGTCGAGAAAAGTAAAGGTAGAGCAAGGTAGAGAAAGGTAGAGGTAGAGCAAGGTAGAGGTAGAGCAAGGTAGAGGTAGAGCAAGGTAGAGGTAGTGCAAGGTAGAGGTCGAGAAAAGTAAAGGTAGAGAAAGGTAGAGAAAGGTAGAGGTAGAGCAAGGTAGAGGTAGAGAAAGGTAGAGCAAGGTACAGGTAGAGAAAGGTAAAGCAAGGTAGAGCAAGGTAGAGCAAGGTAAAGGTAGAGCAAGGTAAAGGTAGAGCAAGGTAAAGGTAGAGCAAGGTAGAGGTAGAGAAAGGTAGAGGTAGTGCAAAGTAGAGGTAGAGAAAGGTAAAGGTAGAGCAAGGTAAAGGTAGAGCAAAGTAGAGGTAGAGCAAGGTAGAGGTAGAGCAAGGTAGGGGTAGTGCAAGATAGAGGTAGAGCAAGGTAGATCAAGGTAGAGGTAGTGCAAGGTAAAGGTAGAGCAAGGTAGAGGTAGAGAAAGGTAAAGGTAGAGCAAGGTAGAGGTAGAGCAAGGTACAGGTAGAGAAAGGTAAAGGTAGAGCAAGGTAAAGGTAGAGCAAGGTAAAGGTAGAGCAAAGTAGAGGTAGAGCAAGGTAGAGCAAGGTAAAGGTAGAGCAAAGTAGAGGTAGAGAAAGGTACAGGTAGAGCAAGGTAGAGGTAGAGCAAGGTAGAGGTAGAGCAAGGTAGAGGTAGTGCAAGGTAGAGGTAGAGAAAGGTAAAGGTAGAGCAAGGTAGAGGTTGAGCAAGGTAGAGGTAGAGAAAGGTAAAGGTAGAGCAAGGTAGAGGTAGAGCAAGGTACAGGTAGAGAAAGGTAAAGGTAGAGCAAGGTAAAGGTAGAGCAAAGTAGAGGTAGAGCAAGGTAGAGGTAGAGCAAGGTAAAGGTAGAGCAAAGTAGAGGTAGAGAAAGGTACAGGTAGAGCAAGGTAGAGGTAGAGCAAGGTAGAGGTAGAGCAAGGTAGAGGTAGTGCAAGGTAGAGGTAGAGAAAGGTAAAGGTAGAGCAAGGTAGAGGTTGAGCAAGGTAGAGGTAGAGAAAGGTAGAGCAAGGTAGAGAAAGGTATAGCAAGGTAGAGGTAGAGAAAGGTAGAGCACGGTAGAGGTAGAGAAAGGTAGAGCAAGGTAGAGGTAGAGCAAGGTAGAGGTAGAGCAAGGTAGAGGTAGAGCAAGGTAGGGGTAGTGCAAGGTAGAGGTAGAGAAAGGTAAAGGTAGAGCAAGGTAAAGGTAGAGCGAAGTAGAGGTAGAGAAAGGTAGATGTAGAGCAAGCTAGAGGTAGAGCAAGGTAGAGGTGAAGCAAGGTAGAGGTAGTGCAAGAAAGAGGTAGAGCAAGGTAGAGGTAGAGCAAGGTATAGTTAGTGCAAGGTAAAGGTAGAGCAAGGTAGAGGTAGAGAAATGTAGAGGTAGTGCAAGGTAGAGGTAGAGAAAGGTAAAGGTAGAGCAAGGTAGAGGTAGAGCAAGGTAGAGGTAGAGAAAGGAAAAGGTAGAGCAAGGTAAAGGTAGAGCAAGGTAAAGGTAGAGCAAAGTAGAGGTAGAGCAAGGTAGAGGTAGAGCAAGGTAAAGGTAGAGCAAAGTAGAGGTAGAGAAAGGTACAGGTAGAGCAAGGTAGAGGTAGAGCAAGGTAGAGGTAGTGCAAGGTAGAGGTAGAGAAAGGTAAAGGTAGAGCAAGGTAGAGGTTGAGCAAGGTAGAGGTAGAGAAAGGTAGAGCAAGGTAGAGGTAGAGAAAGGTATAGCAAGGTAGAGGTAGAGAAAGGTAGAGCACGGTAGAGGTAGAGAAAGGTAGAGCAAGGTAGAGGTAGAGCAAGGTAGAGGTAGAGCAAGGTAGGGGTAGTGCAAGGTAGAGGTAGAGAAAGGTAAAGGTAGAGCAAGGTAAAGGTAGAGCAAGGTAGAGGTAGAGAAAGGTAGAGCAAGGTAGAGGTAGAGAAAGGTATAGCAAGGTAGAGGTAGAGAAAGGTAGAGCACGGTAGAGGTAGAGAAAGGTAGAGCAAGGTAGAGGTAGAGCAAGGTAGAGGTAGAGCAAGGTAGAGGTAGAGCAAGGTAGGGGTAGTGCAAGGTAGAGGTAGAGAAAGGTAAAGGTAGAGCAAGGTAAAGGTAGAGCGAAGTAGAGGTAGAGAAAGGTAGAGGTAGAGCAAGCTAGAGGTGAAGCAAGGTAGAGGTAGTGCAAGGTAGAGGTCGAGAAAAGTAAAGGTAGAGCAAGGTAGAGAAAGGTAGAGGTAGAGCAAGGTAGAGGTAGAGAAAGGTAGAGCAAGGTACAGGTAGAGAAAGGTAAAGCAAGGTAGAGCAAGGTAAAGGTAGAGCAAGGTAAAGGTAGAGAAAGGTAGAGGTAGTGCAAGGTAGAGGTAGAGAAAGGTAAAGGTAGAGCAAGGTAGAGGTAGAGCAAGGTAGAGGTAGAGCAAGGTAGAGGTAGTGCAAGGTAAAGGTAGAGCAAGGTAAAGGTAGAGCAAGGTAAAGGTAGAGCAAAGTAGAGGTAGAGCAAGGTAGAGGTAGAGCAAGGTAGGGGTATTGCAAGGTAAAGGTAGAGAAAGGTAAAGGTAGAGCAAGGTAAAGGTAGAGCGAGGTAAAGGTAGAGCAAAGTAGAGGTAGAGAAAGGTAGAGGTAGAGCAAGGTAGAGGTAGAGCAAGGTAGAGGTAGTGCAAGGTAGAGGTAGAGAAAGGTAAAGGTAGAGCAAGGTAGAGAAAGGTAGAGGTAGAGCAAGGTAGAGGTAGAGAAAGGTAGAGCACGGTAGAGGTAGAGAAAGGTAGAGCAAGGTAGAGGTAGAGCAAGGTAGAGGTAGAGAAAGGTAAAGGTAGAGCAAGGTAGAGAAAGGTAGAGGTAGAGCAAGCTAGAGGTAGATCAAGGTAGAGGTAGAGCAAGGTAGAGGTAGTGCAAGGTAGAGGTCGAGAAAGGTAAAGGTAGAGCAAGGTAGAGCAAGGTAAAGGTAGAGCAAGGTAAAGGTAGCGCAAGGTAAAGGTAGAGCAAGGTAGAGGTAGAGAAAGGTAAAGCAAGGTAGAGAAAGGTAGAGGTAGAGCAAGGTAGAGGTAGAGCAAGATAGAGGTAGAGAAAGGTAGAGCAAGGTAGAGGTAGAGAAAGGTAGAGCAAGGTACAGGTAGAGAAAGGTAAAGCAAGGTAGAGCAAGGTAGAGCAAGGTAAAGGTAGAGCAAGGTAAAGGTAGAGCAAGGTAGAGGTAAAGGTAGAGCACGGTAAAGGTAGAGCAAGGTAGAGAAAGGTAAAGGTAGAGCAAGGTAGAGCAAGGTAGAGGTAGAGCAAGGTAGAGCAAGGTAGAGGTAGAGCAAGGTAGAGGTAAAGGTATTTCGGATCCGGACGAAAAGTTCAATGTACATGTCCCGACAAGCGGGCTCGGCCGCACCTACGGGCGAGATTTCGTACGGCTCCAACAAACGCTCCCGGGTTAGGAACTGGCGGAGTTTCGCGTTCGTGATCCCACAGGCCATATTGTGCCACGGCTCTTCGCGCCCGGCGTTGCACACGACGCACGATCGCGCGGCGAGGTTCGCTCTGTAGCCGCTTTCGGCCAAGCGGCACAGTTGCGGATTTGCCACGTAGCCCCTTTGGAACCGGGCTTTGCCGAGAGCCTTGAGCATCTTAGTTTCGTCGTGGCGAAACCGAGCCCGGACGATCCTGCAGATACCCGGGCCGCGGAACAAGTGCTCGTGTAGATACGGGTCTCCTCTCAGGTACCCGGAACAGCTCCATCCGCAGTCCAAGCACTTGAAGGTGTCGTACGTGTCCGGAACGCGTTCCAAGTATCCTGGCTCGGCGTACGCTCCCCGAAGGGACCTGGAGGGATCGAGTGCGGATGCGCGGGCCATGTCGCGGGGGGTCGTTCTTATACAGGTTCGGGGGGGGAAGGGGCTCGGGCGGTTAGCGGATATTTCCCAGACAGATTCCCTCCGCTCGGTCGCAAAGAGGCATTACGAAAAAAAAAAAAAGACGTCGTTCAGAGCGACGTGAGTAGTAAACGGTAAACGGTCTCGAGTTATATAGCGCTTTTCCACCTACGTTTAGGCGCTCCAGGCGCTTTACGGCGTAGCACCTCTCACCCATTTCACTTAGTACATCGACTCGAGAGAAAAGGAAGAAAAAAAAGCACACAAACGAGAGGCTAAGTAAGGTAAGGCAAATTTATTTGTAGAGCACAATTCAAACGAGAAAAGAAAAAGGAAAAAAAACAAAAAAAACACACACGAGAGGCTGAGCGAGGAGAGGCAAAAGTTTATTTGTAGAGCACAATTCAAACAAGAAAACCCAATAAAAAAACATAGACGCTGACACGAAACACTTTCGTGGCGGGGCCTCGAAGAAGCTCTCCGATAAAAGAAACCAGGTTTCGGCCAGCGCCCGCGTTCAGTTCACAGACATCAGAGACTCGGGCCCCGCGATCCTACCTGAAAACAAACACTTCCATCTGCCCTGGTAAACGTGCGAGATGCACCAGTAAAACGGCCGATCGACGACGTATTCCTCTCGGTCGGATCCGGACCCGCGGCTCTGGTGCCCGATTCGGTCACGTCGAACTTACACACCTGAACTAACCGCGAGCGGTCTACATTCGCGTCCATGACTCCGTGACTGCTCCATTTAGGAAAAGTTACTGTTTCGTAATACGTGCGGCAGCTGTTGATAATCACCTCGTTGATCTTCTCTCTCGTACTCTTAAACTCTGCCGTAAGCTCGCTCACGTGGATCCCCTCGTTGGGTATAACGAAGCTGATCCAGAACGCTCTGTTTTCGTGAGGCACGTTGAAAACTTCGCACCATTCGCCTTTCCAGAGTCTAGGCGGCGCGCGGTGACCGACGTCTCCGGTCATGCCTTTTACGAGAGTGGGCGCTTTTCCCTTGTAGAAATTCAGCTCCACTTCGGCGAATCCGTACAGCAATTTTTCATCGAACGCGGTGACGTTCATTACGACGCATCTCCTGTTACCGCGCACCGATGTATCCTGCAACATCTCACACGACACATCCGGCAGTTCCGGTATGTTCCCCGGGCAGCACTGGCTCAGCTCTTCCAACACTCGCTGTATGTCGTCTCCTGGTCCTCGAGCCACCTTGACCCTAAGGTTCTCGGTCAGGTGTGTTACGAAATCGTCGGCCACGGGATCTCTGAACCACACGCCCGTTCTGGAGAAGAATTGGATCCGGTCCTCCTTCGGGAACGGCAAAGTTACATTTTTAGTTTTACATATTTCCAAGAGAGTCACACAGCTCTCTACGCCGAAGTCGCACACGAGGTCCCACGCCGGGGACCACTCGGGAAGATCAGGCTGGGCTTGTCCGGGATTTGAACACAGGACCTCTCACACCCAAAGCAAGAATCATACCCCTAGACCAACAAGCCACTAAATACTGCAGTTACAGGCATCAACTCTTCCACAGGCTACGCTTGAAGATCCTTTTCTGACTCCAGTGCTGTCTGGACCCCAAACACACGAAGCAAGAATCGCTACACTAGACACACAAGCGTAAAAGTTGATATTTACAGTTTTTTGTATTTTCTTATAAATACAAAGATATTTTCATCTAAATAAATAAATAAAAACAATAGATCATCCACACGTCTACCATAAAGTTCCCCACATATAAAACAATCAGATGCTCATTAATATTTAGTATAATATATTGATTAAGGCTCCAGTCTCTTTGGAGGCGTGGGTTCAAATCCCACCACTGCCATTTCAGATGAGTTTAAAGATTAAATAAATACATCTTTCAGCAAAGAGTCTGCTTCAAAGTGTTTTTTAAAGCGCCAAAACTGTGACTAGAGAATTCCTCAAGATGTACTGTAACCTCATCTTTTCAGCAGAAATTAATATCTTGAAGGTGAATTGAGTACACCGTTGATGGCAGGATTTGAACCTGCGCGGGGAGACCCCAATGGATTTCTAGTGCATCGCCTTAACCACTCGGCCACAACAACACATTCGTCACAGCACATCCATCGGAACACTGCAAACACAAGAGGGTTAACCTGATCTCAAAATATTACATGCCATAAATGCTTTGAGGTCGACAAGAGAATATGCACTCAGCCATGATGAATAACAGCTGGGGATTGAACCCAGGACATCATACAAGCAAAGCATGCACTCTACCACTGAGCTACATCCCCATCTTGCACAGAACATTTTGCTTGACTCTTAGATATTACTAAATGACCTCCATCAGGTGTCCAAAACATCAATTAGTGTGCCATTCAGGGCGTTGAAACTACGAGGGGAACCCCAATGGATTTCAAGTCCATCGCCTTAACCACTCGGCCACAACAACAAGGATAGAGCTACTTTTCAACTGAGTTTCTAGTCATGAGTTTAAAGAATTGGTTGAAATGCAGCCATTGCTGCCTATCTGCCACTGTGCATATCTGCCGAGGGGCTCATTACATGGTAATGTAGTGTCCAGGACAACGAAGTAGTCACATAAAAACAATGAAGTGTCTCCAAAACTCCTTGGGAACATTGACAGTGCAGTGCAAGCCTTTGTCCAGATAACTGGTACTACATATGAAGGTAAGTGACTCTGTGGCGTAATGGTAGCGCGTCTGACTCCAGATCAGAAGGTTGTGTGTTCGAATCACATCAGGGTCAAATTATATGCCTGGAATCTATTGCAACACAACAATCTCCACTGGTGTGAAACAATTTTGTCGGCGTCTCAAAGAATGCAAGACTAGAGTGAAAGCGCAAGAGACAAAAACCCAAATAGGAACATTCCTGCGATGGCCGGGAATCGAACCCGGGTCAACTGCTTGGAAGGCAGCTATGCTCACCACTATACCACCATCGCAAAGCCATTGATTACAGTGCATGTCGATTGGCATACGTATATTGAGTTTGTGTGGGACTGCTCCACTTTGCTGTTAAGGACCCAAGCAGGGACACGAACCTACGATCCCTGGCTTAAGGAGGCTTGTCCATCAAACTTTAGCTCAAAACAGTTCGGACTAGCAAGGGTTAGCACCGGCTCTTAGCCCGTACGTGGCTAAGTGCACGCCAACAGCTCCGTAGCGTAATCCAGGCCACCACAACTGGATATCTCCTGTCCCATTCAGCTTAATCCGTAAGGAATTTTAATCAGTTTGTTTACCAATAAAAAATCCAAACTTTAAATAAATTAAATGTCCCCCACAGCTGAGGCTGACACTGGGCTCTTTCTTTGTGTCATTTGTGGGAATGTATAACAGTGGCCAATTGGAAGGAAACAACCTTGGGCAAAAAATTGTATGTAGTTAACAAGGCGGCTAGTACTTCAGACTTTTCAGAGTCCATTAGCCTACTCAATGTATTTTCCCTATAGTCGTTAGCATTAGCCACCAAACATAGCAAATTATTAACAATCCCGATATTTACAGTTGTTGTCAACCCATCAACCACTTGTAGCTGAGGTCAAAGCCAAAGCCAAAAGTCACTAATGGAAAGGATTTTCAACTGGTGTCTTTTAAAATTATTCCTATATAGTCATTTTACAACTTATAGCAATGTATAGGCATTACAACCATTTTATTTTGGCATTAAATCAACGTATTTACTTCAAAGCAAAACTTAAGGCAGCAATACTTTGTTGAAGCAGCTGCAGTAACTCACACGACATGTTAAGCGGGCAAATTGGCTGATGAACGGAAGTGCTTTTCTTAAACATGTGTTCAGAGCCCCACAGTTTAGCAGGGCATCAAAAAATTAGTAAAATCTCTTGCTGTTCCTCTCCACGGAAATCTTTAGTAAAAGGCTAAAGATTTATACGAACTGAAGAGAAACAAGAGTATTAGACTGCAGCGCCGGCCATGGACTGAGACACTGGCCATACGCTGCCCCGTCGTGGTTCATGTACCGCTCTCTAAAGGGAAGAAAAACTCATTTGCATGAGCCACTTCAGGCTGATTTCAATTCAAATCGAGCTGTTCCCAAATTCCCAGACAGTTACCCTTACTTAAGGAACTGTCGTGTAGAAATATCAAAGCAGGACAGAGGAAGGTGAGAGATTCCATGCACTGCAAGTAAGTGGGAAATTACAACTGAAATCAGGATTTTTGACAGGAAACACCTTAAAAGCACGGGCGAGCTAGCCAGGAGTCGAACCTAGAATCTTCTGATCCGTAGTCAGACGCGTTATCCATTGCGCCACTAGCCCATGGGTACGGATATGTTGATTAACTTTTGAACTTGTCCTATCTACAACCTGAACTCCAAGTTTGTTTAGTGATCAAATTAGTACAAGACGTACAAGCCTTGCCAAATGTCACTTATCTAATATTATATAACAAGTCTTCAGAATGTATGCCCATTTAGAAGCGTGAACAAATGCCGTCCTTTGATAGCTCCATCCAAGCGGAGAACTCTAGTGGTTTGTGTGAAAGCAAAGCAACAGAAACAAAGCCTCTTTCTTTAAAGCACACGATGAAACATAGTTTTGCTCCGCCCACATGAACCCGTGACACAGGAAGTGCCAGAGCCCAGAGCGTCCCTTTTTCAATTAAAATGCAATTTAGCTTTGCGCAGTGGCAGTTTCGTAGCCTATGAGGTTTATCCGAGGCGCGATTATTGCTAGTTGAAAACTTTACCCAATACCCCGCCTTGACGTCTTGAAATATAGTCGGCTATGGCAATTTTTGTCAGTCTCTCAGGAGACTTTGGTTTTGTCAAATATTAATAATCATGTGAGCATCTGATTGTTTGATATTTGGGGAAATTCAAGTGGGGATGATCCATTGTTTTTATTTATTTATTTCAATGAAAATGAACAGTGAAATGAATGTGGCAAGGGCAAAAATATGATTATCTTTGTATTTATAAGAAAATACAAAAAACTGTAAATATCAACTTTTACGCTTGTGTGTCTAGTGTAGCGATTCTTGCTTCGTGTGTTTGGGGTCCAGACAGCACTGGAGTCAGAAAAGGTTCTTCAAGCGTAGCCTGTGGAAGAGTTGATAGTGGAACAATGCCTGTAAGTGCAGTATTTTGTGGCTCGTTGGTCTAGGGGTATGATTCTCGCTTAGGGTGCGAGAGGTCCCGGGTTCAAATCCCGGACGAGCCCATCTGGACTGTGTGTAATTTAAAGTTTAATGATAAGTTAAATCTCCCCCACAGCTGAGGCTAACACTGGGCTCTTTCTTTGTGTCATTTGTGGGAATGTATAACAGTGGCCAGTTGGAAGAAAACAAGCTTAAAGGTTCTATATCATGCAATATTGACTTTTTGGAGCTTTTAACCATGTTGTTATGCTATTTCCTTATCAAAAACACCCCCTGAGTGGTGTTTGGCTTCATTCACGCAGTTCTCAGTAATCCTCCTGAATCCTGCTCACTGAGCAGCTGCCCTGCCCTCTCCTGGTAAACGACTGGCGTGTTCAGTTGTGTCGTCACAGCGGAACGGAAGTGCTCTCTCGACTGGTTGCTCCGCCCCTGCAGAGTAAACATACACGCCCCCTTTTTCCCACTTGCAAGCAGTGAGAGACCTAACAGTCATTTTTGCGCCAAAGTTGTGAGGAACGGGGCTCCTTTCTCTCCTACTTTGCGAAGTCACAGCACCACAGTTTAGTATTATCTTGCCTAAAGATAATGTCTCGAAAATGCGCGTTTGGCTGCGAGAGCTACAGGGCATTATTCAGCCTTCCTAAAGAGGAGCCCACTCGCCAGAAATGGTTGGAATTTCTCTCCGGGATCCCGCATCTGACCAGCGTGAATACATATATGTGTGACCGTCACTTCACCGATGGCTGCTTGACCAACCTCCGCTTGTACCAAAGTGGATTGACCGTGAGGTTAGCTCTTGTGACCGGCGCGATTCCCACAGTAAAAACGCCTGATGGAGACGCAAGAGCAGTAAGTACATCAAAACGCTAGCTAAATGTTTATGATAAGGTGTGTTAGCCATGTGTTAGCCGTGTTTTGGTTATTGTGCCAGTACTGGCCCTACGGCCCAGCAGATTCTCAGCCAACATATACAATAAATACAAGCCATTATGCTGTAGTTCAGCCGATACTGGGCCGTCATATGTAATGAGTGTCACGCTACTGTAGTTGGGCTGACACTGGGCCGCCACATTCAGGGTGAGTCGCAAATATTGATTTCAACCGTGGGCCCAGCCAACTGTGGGCTAATTCTTGGGTGAGGTGACGGCCCGACTGTGGGCCAGAGAAACATTGCTACCTGTGAGGACTTAGGTTGTGTGATTAAATTATCACAGAAGTGCGACTTCTCACCTCCACACTGGCTATCTGAGTTCATGCACGACTGTTGTTATGCTAATTGTGTGTAAGTGAGAGGGGGTAGTGACAAATGGTAGAGACACACAAACGGTGTGTCTGTCTTATATAGCTGTTCTTCTTTTCTGATACTGAATGGGTTCTTTGCCATCCTTCTTTACTGATATTATGATTAAAAAAGTTACTAATTATTATTTTTTTTTTTTCAAGAGCACATCACAAGAAGCGCCATGTACTCCTCCAGTAAGGTCTATAGGTGTACAAACTGCCACTTCAGTGTTAACGAGAACTGTGTCCACACAGTTATCTGCAGGCACTTTGAAGTTACAACATGTAAAAAGCAAAGGTATGTTCACAGAAGACCATACCATACATAAGAAAGGAAAATGCAGTACATCCCTTTGTGTAAAATAATGGTAAAGTAGCTTGATACACGTTTTTTGTAAAAGTTGTTTATGCACCTTCAACATCTCTGAGCCATTCAACCCATATTCTGTAAGTCATGGTTATAAATAAATGATGATGAGAAATAGTTAATGTGAAATAACAAATGTCACACATATCCAGTTTTTTCATATGATGTTTAACTGAGTTTATGTGTTATTTAATTAGTGTATTGTGGAGGATGTAATCAAAAGCATGTGTGTTAAATTATGTGCATTTTTGTTTTCATTACCTTCTTAACACACAACTTCTTCTCTAGTATGACTGTATTACTTTTTTTTCAACAGGTGCACAGGGTGTACCCTCTACTACTGAAAAAAGTTCAGAGACTCAACAACAATGGCTCGATTTCTCATCAACCCCAATAAAAATCTCAAGTACTGGATTAGGGCTAAGACGTTCAAAGAGGCCACGTCTGGAGGAGGAAGAAGAAGACGAGGAGGAGGAGGAGATGGAGGAGATGGACAGTACCAATGTAATACTCCCACATGACTCAACATATGAGCCAGGAGCCTCTACTACAGCCACCTCTACCACAGCAGCCTCCATTTTAGAGGTGTCTGAAGTGATGTATGTATTTCTGTTACTGTTATACTTTTTATTTATGCTAATTAATTGTCATTACTAATTTTCTGTTCTTTGCCAATACAGCCGCAGGGGGCAGAGCGGGCCTACAATTGGAAGAACTCCGGTTGGCAACCTTCAACTTTCTGCCGCTGTGTATTTTTCTGGGGGATCTTTTGTAAAAGTCGCAAGGGTAAATATAACAAAATCATTTTGTATATTATATTATAATTAAAAAAAAATAGTTTAACAGCATGCAAAACTTTGTAATACACCTAAAATCTTGTCATTCTACAGATATGCAACGCGATGAATATTCAAATCCACCAGTATAATACCTTCAGAAGACATTGTCGATGGTACCTTGAACCAGCAATCTTCCACAAATGGACACTAGACCAGAAACTTCTTTTTGAGGATTTGAAGAAGAAAGGCAAAGTGGCTCTTACTGGCGATATGAGAGCAGATTCCCCAGGTAATTAGATTATTGCTATCATTGATATTTTAAGAATCATATAATGTTATAAACCAACACTTTCATCTGACATAACTTTGCACTTTATAGCCAATATATTTCAGTTCTTCCCCTTTTGTTTTAGGACACAGCGCAAAATTTGGGACCTACACATTAATGGATGCTAAAAGCGAAAAGGTTGTTGACATGAAACCCCCAGATTATCACACCTTTGGTTTTGGTTGTTTTTCACTACTATAACATGTGGTGAATTTTAAATACATATAAATAATGTGTTTTTGTAGAGCAACGAGGTGGGTGGGAGCAACCACATGGAAAAGGAAGGACTACGAAGAAGTTTGAATTTCCTGGAGGAGAATGGTCTAGAGATAGACTATATTGTAACAGACCGCCACCCTCAAGTTCAAAAATATCTTCGTGAAAGAGACATTACACACTATTACGATGTTTGGCATGTTGTAAAAGGTATTGTTTTTATTTCTTATTCATTGCTGTTAGGTATACTCAGTTAATTATGTCATCATTTGTCTATAGGTCTATCCAAGAAGTTGGATAAGATCTCCAAAGACAAAGAGTGTCAGGGGGTAAAAAAGTGGTTGCCAGCCATCAAAAACCACATGTACTGGACAGCGTCTTCCTCAACATCTGGACCAGAGAAAGTGGCCAAGTGGACATTTCTAATCAATCACATCCAAGATGTCCATACCCACGATGACCCACTTTTTCCAAAGTGTACCCACCCAGACAAAGTGTCCAGAGATCCAAATAAGTGGTTTCACCCTGGTCAGTAATACTTTTCACCATTACTCAAGATTAAACTCCATTGCCTTTGATTTTCAAATGTATTGTTTCATTTACTCAGCATTTACTACGCATTGAGTTGCCTTGTGTACGAAATGCGCGGTATAAATAAAGTTGCCTTGCCTTGCCTTACTCAGGCACATTGGCTTTGTATAAGGTGGAGAAACTAATGGTGAACAAGAGACTGCTTTCAGATGTTGCCAAACTAAGCTCTTGAGTCATTCCACAGTATGATTCTACGCTTTACACCTAAAATATCCGATTTCAAATATTTGGGGATGATGTGCCGGTAAATCCGATCATACACTTTGTTATTTTATAAATCTATCACAGTATTATTTTACCGTCTTTCATAGCATAATTGCTGTTTCCTATTTTAACCAGATTATATATATTTTTTTTCTTTGCAGGCACTTTTTGGCAGCTATGCACCAAAATGAGAATGCTAAAAGGAAACAAGCTGTTTCTAAAGGGAAAGCTTTATTCAAAACGTCCTATCCGAAGTACAAAAAAGGCCAGGGCACAGCAAAACCAATCAAAACCAAAACCACATATGGTAGGAAACCTATTTCAAGTATTTAGTATAAATATTTTGTTTATAAAATAATAGTATAAATCTTGAACACCAAAAATAATATATAATATACAAGCGGATATATTTAAAATCTAAACTAACTGTAAACTCTACACAAATTTTAGGCTACGCTGCAGCACTGATGCGTCTCGTGTTCGATGAGGTCTTTCCTGATTCCTCAAAGTTTGTGGCACAGTTGAAGACGGTCCCTGTGCCAAAAGACCTTTGTGCAGAGTTTGAGAGGGCATCAAAAGAGGACATCATCGCTGCGCATGTTTCGAGGTTCAGTCGAGTGGTAGCCGGACCTCAACAGGTGCATCAGCATGCCGAAACCCCACATAGCAACCTTCAGGATCTGGAAACTCCTGGCGGATCCGGAGGACAGCACACGCTGGAATGACCACCCTAATCCTTGCTCCAAGTAGCCCCCAGCACCAACTTACAATGCTTCTGTAAGCAACGAAACGGAGACGCCTGCAAATAAGGACAGAGATTTGTGTTGTTATGCCACGTAGAAGCTGTACCAGTAGTTTATAATAATATTGTTCATAATTGTTTATAATGTATAATTAATAAATAGTATTTCAAATGGAGCTTTTTTTTTTTACTTACTCTTCTTCTGTTCTTCTACGAACTGGCCCATAGTCAGCACGATAAATATTGTTTATATTTTGCAAAGCATATAAATTCAAACAGTTGATCTCAAAGCCAGGATGGGCTGTAATGCACAAAGGTGGTTGAAGGAGATTAATCCTCCTCATAACCTAAAAAAACAAACAATAGAGACAGTGCAGTAATTTTAATAAGTTCCAGATTCCATTTACTACATATTAATAGGCAAACTGATCATAAGATCACACTATTACAATAATAACAGCCATTATAAATGTATTTCTTCAAGGCACACTTTGCACTACACAGCTTCTTCACTTTCTCAGTAATACAAGTAAAAAGAGGTTACACAGATTCTAGTCCAATTGAGGGACATAAAAGAATATAATTGATGAAAAAAACATTCAAGCTTCTTTTTTATGTCATACTCCTATGTTCTATAGCACAAGTATTCATTTGAAAACATGGGAAAAAAATCTACATTGCATACAGTATGATATTTATGAACTGACCAAAGGGTTGAATTGTGTCATTTGTGCCGGTTATAACTGCCAGTGGTCATGAAAATTACTATAACATACACACGTTTTTTTATATATGCAAAATATTATGGAGCAACTATTTAGTTGTTCAATCTTTGCTATATGATAAATACACAAAAGCTTAGCCTGACTTTCCTGACCCTTCTCTTCTTCTTATTCCAAACTGGAGATTACTTTCTTTGTAATATAAAGACAAATAAGTGTGTGTGGCTGACCGAGCTTACAAAATCTACCTTTGGGATTTCCTGGCAGCATACGTTCTCCTCCTCAGTGGGCATTGTTCGGCAGTTTCCACAAGTGCACCTACGAATGTAACATAGGCTTTAGGAAACATAACACCACAACCCTAGCTTTTCATTTACCAATTCAAAACGTCTTGCAAACGTCTTCGGGGTCTTTGTGGTACTTCGTGCACTTCAAATTCACGATCTGACTCTGGGTCGAGATGGTAAGGCTCCACACTACGCTCCGCCATCATTACTGAATTGTTGACAAAGTTTTGGGGGCGTGCCTGTTGCCCATGCTGCTTCCCCACGGCAAGGCTGGGACTCGAGGCTACGTCATGAAGTGGGCGGCACTCACAGGGAGGAGGCGGGATTTCAGTGAAACTGAGCGTTTTACTTCCGTGTTGATGAATGACTCCAGAATATAAGTTATATTTCGGGACAAATGAACAATACATAACGCCAAAGGTAATATTTTATCATATATGTTCATATCCCAGACGTTGAAAGGTGTAAAATAGCATGATATAGGTCCTTTAAAGTTTAATGTAATGATAAGTTAACCCCCCCCCCCCAGCTGAGGCTAACACTGGGCCTTTCTTTGTGTCATTTATTTTTTCAAGGGAAAATAACAGTTCTCTGCTACATTATACTACTTTAAACCAGTATTTAGCCTACAATCATGGCTAAATATTGCTTTGTATGTTATTTTTTCTGCAAAATAATAAACATTTTTGTAAATATATTATAATGGGGGACCTCGGGATATTTTCGGATCGATAAGGGGTCCGGGATATGATTCTCGCTTAGGGTGAGAGAGGTCCCGGCTTCAAATCCCAGACGAGCCCAGCTGGACTGTGTGTAATTGAAAGTTTAATGTAATGATATATTAAATCTCCCGCCCACAGCTGAGGCTAACACTGGGCTCTTTCTTCGTGTCATTTGTGGGAATGTATAACAGTGGCCAGTTGGAAGAAAACAAGCTTAAGAAAAAAATTGTATGTAGTTAACAAGACGGCTAGTACTTCAGACTTTTCAGAGTCCATTAACCTGCTCAATGTATTTTCCCTATAGTCGTTAGCATTAGCCACCAAACATAGCAAATTATTAACAATCCCGATATTTACAGTTGTTGTCAACCCATCAACCACATGTAGCTGAGGTCAAAGCCAAAGCCAAAAGTCACTAATGGAAAGGATTTTCAACTGGTGAACACAGGATTGAACCAGGGACCTTTAGATCTTCAGTCTAACACTCTCCCAACTGAGCTATTTCGACAGCCCTTGGATAGAAAACTGTGCTTTCGAGGCCCTATTTTAACTAGCCTCATTGAAAATGGAAAGTGGAGATCTTGTTACTTTTGACTATACACATGTATCTGGAGCTAGAGAGCTAAAACATTTAGTTATGTTATATTCTCAAATCACTGAGTAAATGTTTTTATCATCATAACACTATGTCTTGCTCAGCTTTCAGTCGCTGGTTGAGTTACTTCAGACTTTATCACGTCAACAAACTTATCAAGGACTGGCAGTATAGTCAGAACAGCGCCTGAACAGGGACTTGAACCCTGGACCCTCAGATTAAAAGTCTGATGCTCTACCGACTGAGCTATCCAGGCTCCGCAGAGATGCATTTTGGGGTTTCCTCAGACAAAAGACAAACACAACACAACGGTTGACCTAATCTTGGATTTGACTTTGTATTGCAACATTCTGTGGTGTCTTTCAAGAAATGGTAGTTTGCTCCTCATGTGAAATGTCTTATTGCTTTCTCAAGGTTTTGTGTGTGCAGCTTTTCTAATATGGAATTTGACCCAGAAGAAAGCAATGTAAAGTGTTGTGTTCCTTTTAGAATTACATGCGTAACAGAGAATTGAAGTTCCATAAATCAAAGTGAAGAACCCAAAATCAACAATGTCAAAAGTAACATTTTTGATTACAATTTAGTTTTGAGGCATACTCACCGTAAACAAAAATGCTGCTATTACTTTTGAGATGAGTTTGTACATTCTTTACAATGGGATCCTTAATGGAGTGGACTTTGGCTTCCCTTCGGTCAAAGGTAGATAACCCATGACAGGGCAGTGCATGGCCTTAAGTCCCAACCCGTGGCCTGCTCTTCAGACCAGTGCTCTTGTTTCTCTTCAGATCGCATAAATCTTTCGCCTTTTACTAAAGATTTCCGTGGAGAGGAACAACAAGAGATTTTGACAATTTGTTGATGCTCTGCTTAACAGTGGGGCTCTAAATACATGTGAAAGAAAAGCATTATACAATTACATTGCAGTACATGCGTTCACTAACTTTCCTCTATCCTACAACTCAAATGCTACACCAAGGCCACTCAAGTTCTGATCCAAAGTTTGGCCTCTTCTGAAACATGGAATTGAACTCTTTGCATTTTTATAATTTGCTGCATCTTCTTTTCTGCCGACTAGCCTTTTTATTTAGTTTCAGTGTCGGACAATGGATGCAAATTAACCCATGGCTACATTCCTGTGAGGCGTGTTCATAAACATGCACTGTCAACTACCAAATAAACCAATAAACAAATACATTCCCACAGAGACAACACAGCCGTGATCGTATAGAGGTTAGTACTCTGCGTTGTGGCCGCAGCAACCCCGGTTCGAATCCAGGTCACGGCATTAGTGATCAGTTTCCCAAAAGCAATGCTGTCTCGATGATATTGGCAGTGCAATTGTTTCAACCAGAATCTGATAGACCAAAGTTTTCGACCTCTAAGTGTTTTTTTTTAAACTCCTAAGAGCACCCTGCAACTGTTACCTTTAAATGTGTGCCCGGTTTTGACCAGTCGGTGTGTGTTTTTAAATATGGAATATGGCAGGTAGCCAAACATTTTGTCAGTAGTGCTTTTTAAAGTGTTCAGTTCTACCAAAATAAGCCTAGCAGGTGATAAAGACTTATCTCAGCATACTGAACATATCCATGGACCTCTCGCACCCTAAGCAAGAATCATACCCCTAGACCAACGAGCCTCAAACTGCCACAGTAAGAACACACATTACTCACTGTCGCCAACCTTTGATATGAGTCAAAAGTCAAAATTGATGCCAAACCCAAGAAATGTCTTTCTGACTCCTGACATAGATATGCATTTTCCAAATTTTAATCATACACTGTCTCGGGTCGCCCCAGTGGCCTAATGGATAAGGCACTGGCCTCCTAAGCCAGGGATTGTGGGTTCAAGTCGCATCTGGGGTGGCTTGCAGCCTAGTGCTTCTCTGGAAGCAATTTAGACAAATGGACAGAAGCCATCCTCTGTGAACAAGCAGAGTTTTGCTTCTGAACAGCTGCCAAAAAAACTTTGTCAAAGTTGTGCCTCAATGCGAACTCATCAATGCCTGTAAACACAAACTCCTCTTGAAATCAGGAAGGTTTTATTGTCATAGTGTTACATTTTGCAGATGCTTTGCAACTGGTTTACAAGAATTTTGTTTTTGTCACTATCATCCTGTCAGTTTCAATAGCACTACAGTAGACTGACTGACTTCTTGGATCAATCCCAAGCTGGAAGTTGGGTTTTCGGTATTTTAAAAATGCATAATGTGGCATACGCATATTTTATTATGTGATGCTCCGGGCATTAAAAATCTCCCTGCACCATAACCATCTGAGAAGAAGATTGGCTTTATAAACAACTGAATTGATACAACCTACATTAGTTGAATGATCGGACATGCCTGTGTAGGCTTTTCAAGTACAGTCTGTCTTTGTTTAAATTTTAAATTCTCCTTCGAGCCAAAGGAACCTACAGTCCTCTGCTAAGTGAGCTAACGGAAGCACACAAAAGCACTATTTGATTCAAACACACTGGTATAGATATTGCGAAAAACTCAAATTAAAGACATACAAACATTACTGTTGAAAGAGAACACTCTTAAGGGTCTCATGTTTTTATTCAAGACTTCACTTCCTCTTTCCTCACCAGAGAGGGGGAATCTGAATTTGAACCATAGACCTCTTGATCTGCAGTCAAATGCTCTACCACTGAGCTACACCCCCACTGCTCAAGTGATGGTTTTACACCGATGGATTGATACAACTATCAATCCTTTTGCCTTGAGTGGGCTCAAGCTGAGAAATGGGTCATTCCTTGTTGGAACAACAAAGGTACTCTTGGTCTTTTTCCATGTGATCAACCACACCAACCGCTGATACAGTATGTCTCGTTATATAAGACACCAATACTATGGTGAAAATTACCAACTGAGATTCCATAATAGTGCAAGGCCAGTAGATTGTTTTTTATACAAGCTGATTTGATACAGCCAACATTAGTTGAATAACTGGACATGACTGTCTGCGCTTTAAATGTTCAGTCTGCCTTTGAGCCAACTGGAAAACACTCCTTCGAGCCGGATTTGAACCAGCGACCTAAGGATGTCCACTTTGGAAACTACAGTCCTTAGTAACCTAAGGGTTCAATTCCCGGCCAATGCACTTAAACAAATTATAATAATGTTGGATTATAGTTATTTGCCTGTGAGAAGATTTTCCCTTTTGAAAGCTCTGCTTTTTTCCTTTGAAATACCTGCCAATCAGTCAAGAATTCACTTAGTTGTGCTTCACATGCGTTTTCCAGAATCATTTGTGGAAATTTGTAATTTGACATAAAGCGTATAAGACCTATTAAGGTTGGAGCAACGTGTAGCCTCGTTGTGTATATGTAGCTTAAAACAAATGACCAGGTCATCAATGCCAGTGGTTGTAAATCGATATTATTGCTCTATTGATAGTCCTCGGCACATTTCCATGACTGAAGATTATTGGGAGCAGTGTCCTGCCATGAATTTGGTCTCAAGGTTGATTTTTTTCAGAAAGAATTTACGAATAATTACAGTTACTATGGTCAGAGCAATGTGAGTCAGATTATGGACATCCCGTAAAACAGATTACTAGTTAACGGGCCCTCAGTACCCTTGGTTGTCCAGCCAAAATATTGCTCCATTGAATCCTATGAGGTCATTGCCATGACAGGTCATTCATTATTGGTACCAGCAGCGTTCTATAACTTTGATCTCAAGGTGGAATTCACGGAAAGAGTTTACAAACTATTAACGACAGTAAAAGAATCTAGAGGCCTTATTGTGGACATCTAGTCCAGTGAGACTGATTACTAGGTAGAAGTCATCAACACAGGCTGATGTCCATTGACAACAGCGTTTCACTTATTGCACTGTGCCTTTGAACATGATGGACCATCTGTGCTTCCAGTGTAAAAGCCCATTGCCCTGTGTGAGGATTGAACTCACGACCTTCAGATTATGAGGCTACCTACTGCGCTAACACGGCAGCTACTACATGCCAGCATTCAATAAACAAAAAATTGTATGGAACGCCTTGTTCAGAATCTTATCCTTTGTTCGTAAATCAAAACCCGTCCACAGGGGTTACTGCACTGAGGCCATCAGGGACACTGTTAAAGTCCTCATTTAGCCATGTACAAGATGTTGAAAATGCCATTACTGATGCGACAGCATAAGCAAAAAACCCAATAAAGTATCCAAATGAAGGCGAACGACAAGGCCTGCTTTCGTGCAGTCGGGAGTCTAGAGAAGGGACTGCAACAATCCCACGATGACCATAGTGCCGCTTCAATAAATTCATGCTGAATTGAGGAGGTTGTCAGTTCAACTCCTAACCGTTAAAGGACGTACACCTGTACTTTTTTCAGGCAGATCTCATTCCCTGACCGGGAATCGAACCCGGGCCGCGGCAGTGAGAGCGCCGAATCCTAGCCACTAGACCATCAGGGACACTTTCTAACATTTTTAGTAATGCTAGTTTAGTGATGGGAAGGAACCAGATGTTGAAGCTGCCTTGATTGATGCAAACAAGTAAACGACCCTTGAGAAAAGTGTCCTAATTAACCTAAACCATAAGGCTTGTTTTAATGTCGTTCTATACAAATAATGACAATAATGGGGAAAGGTCTATTGTGGTTTTCTGGTACAGTCTCTGTTTGGGTTTCTTCAAGGCCACATGATTTATGGGCAGTTTTGGGACCTAAGACCTTTCTCTGTTACTTTGTCCAAAATGAACGCAGTGTGGCAACCCACACATTTCTGTGAACGTATCAGGTAACAAGTCATAGACCAGTCTTAAATGAATAAACATATACCTACATGTATTGAGTATGTCTTTAATGAAGTTTGTGCGTTGGTGGTATAGTGGTTAGCATAGCTGCTTCCCAAGCAGTTGACCCGGGTTCGATTCCCGGCCAATGCACTTATAGAATTTATGATAATGTTGGATTATAGTTATTTGCCTGTGAGGACATTTTCCCTTTTGAAAGCTCTGCTTTTTTCCTTTGAAATACCTGCCAATCAGTCAAGAATTCACTTAGTTGTGCTTCACATGCGTTTTCCAGAATCATTTGTGGAAATTTGTAATTTGACATAAAGCGTATAAGACCTATTAAGGTTGGAGCAACGTGTAGCCTCGTTGTGTATATGTAGCTTAAAACAAATGACCAGGTCATCAATGCCAGTGGTTGTAAATCGATATTATTGCTCTATTGATAGTCCTCGGCACATTTCCATGACTGAAGATTATTGGGAGCAGTGTCCTGCCATGAATTTGGTCTCAAGGTTGATTTTTTCAGAAAGAATTTACGAATAATTACAGTAACTATGGTCAGAGCAATGTGAGTCAGATTATGGACATCCCGTAAAGCAGATTACTAGTTAACGGGCCCTCAGTACCCTTGGTTGTCCAGCCAAAATATTGCTCCATTGAATCCTATGAGGTCATTGCCATGACAGGTCATTCATTATTGGTACCAGCAGCGTTCTATAACTTTGATCTCAAGGTGGAATTCACGGAAAGAGTTTACAAACTATTAACGACAGTAAAAGACACTAGAGGCCTTATTGTGGACATCTAGTCCAGTGAGACTGATTACTAGGTAGAAGTCATCAACACAGGCTGATGTCCATTGACAACAGCGTTTCACTTATTGCACTGTGCCTTTGAACATGATGGACCATCTGTGCTTCCAGTGTAAAAGCCCATTGCCCTGTGTGAGGATTGAACTCACGACCTTCAGATTATGAGACTGACGCGCTACCTACTGCGCTAACACGGCAGCTACTACATGCCAGCATTCAATAAACAAAAAATTGTATGGAACGCCTTGTTCAGAATCTTATCCTTTGTTCGTAAATCAAAACCCGTCCACAGGAGTTACTGCACTGAGGCCATCAGGGACACTGTTAAAGTCCTCATTTAGCCATGTACAAGATGTTGAAAATGCCATTACTGATGCGACAGCATAAGCAAAAAACCCAATAAAGTATCCAAATGAAGGCGAACGACAAGGCCTGCTTTTGTGCAGTCGGGAGTCTAGAGAAGGGACTGCAACAATCCCACGATGACCATAGTGCCGCTTCAGTAAATTCATGCTGAATTGAGGAGGTTGTCAGTTCAACTCCTAACCGTTAAAGGACGTACACCTGTACTTTTTTCAGGCAGATCTCATTCCCTGACCGGGAATCGAACCCGGGCCGCGGCGGTGAGAGCGCCGAATCCTAGCCACTAGACCGTCAGGGACAGTTTCTAACATTTTTAGTAATGCTAGTTTAGTGTTGGGAAGGAACCAGATGTTGAAGCTGCCTTGATTGATGCAAACAAGTAAACGACCCTTGAGAAAAGTGTCCTAATTAACCTAAACCATAAGGCTTGTTTTAATGTCGTTCTATACAAATAATGACAATAATGGGGAAAGGTCTACTGTGGTTTTCTGGTACAGTCTCTGTTTGGGTTTCTTCAAGGCCACATGATTTATGGGCAGTTTTGGGACCTAAGACCTTTCTCTGTTACTTTGTCCAAAATGAACGCAGTGTGGCAACCCACACATTTCTGTGAACGTATCAGGTAACAAGTCATAGACCAGTCTTAAATGAATAAACATATACCTACATGTATTGAGTATGTCTTTAATGAAGTTTGTGCGTTGGTGGTATAGTGGTTAGCATAGCTGCTTCCCAAGCAGTTGACCCGGGTTCAATTCCCGGCCAATGCACTTATAGAATTTATGATAATGTTGGATTATAGTTATTTGCCTGTGAGGACATTTTCCCTTTTGAAAGCTCTGCTTTTTTCCTTTGAAATACCTGCCAATCAGTCAAGAATTCACTTAGTTGTGCTTCACATGCGTTTTCCAGAATCATTTGTGGAAATTTGTAATTTGACATAAAGCGTATAAGACCTATTAAGGTTGGAGCAACGTGTAGCCTCGTTGTGTATATGTAGCTTAAAACAAATGACCAGGTCATCAATGCCAGTGGTTGTAAATCGATATTATTGCTCTATTGATAGTCCTCGGCACATTTCCATGACTGAAGATTATTGGGAGCAGTGTCCTGCCATGAATTTGGTCTCAAGGTTGATTTTTTCAGAAAGAATTTACGAATAATTACAGTAACTATGGTCAGAGCAATGTGAGTCAGATTATGGACATCCCGTAAAGCAGATTACTAGTTAACGGGCCCTCAGTACCCTTGGTTGTCCAGCCAAAATATTGCTCCATTGAATCCTATGAGGTCATTGCCATGACAGGTCATTCATTATTGGTACCAGCAGCGTTCTATAACTTTGATCTCAAGGTGGAATTCACGGAAAGACTTTACAAACTATTAACGACAGTAAAAGACACTAGAGGCCTTATTGTGGACATCTAGTCCAGTGAGACTGATTACTAGGTAGAAGTCATCAACACAGGCTGATGTCCATTGACAACAGCGTTTCACTTATTGCACTGTGCCTTTGAACATGATGGACCGTCTGTGCTTCCAGTGTAAAAGCCCATTGCCCTGTGTGAGGATTGAACTCACGACCTTCAGATTATGAGACTGACGCGCTACCTACTGCGCTAACACGGCAGCTACTACATGCCAGCATTCAATAAACAAAAAATTGTATGGAACGCCTTGTTCAGAATCTTATCCTTTGTTCGTAAATCAAAACCCGTCCACAGGAGTTACTGCACTGAGGCCATCAGGGACACTGTTAAAGTCCTCATTTAGCCATGTACAAGATGTTGAAAATGCCATTACTGATGCGACAGCATAAGCAAAAAACCCAATAAAGTATCCAAATGAAGGCGAACGACAAGGCCTGCTTTCGTGCAGTCGGGAGTCTAGAGAAGGGACTGCAACAATCCCACGATGACCATAGTGCCGCTTCAGTAAATTCATGCTGAATTGAGGAGGTTGTCAGTTCAACTCCTAACCGTTAAAGGACGTACACCTGTACTTTTTTCAGGCAGATCTCATTCCCTGACCGGGAATCGAACCCGGGCCGCGGCGGTGAGAGCGCCGACTCCTAGCCACTAGACCGTCAGGGACAGTTTCTAACATTTTTAGTAATGCTAGTTTAGTGATGGGAAGGAACCAGATGTTGAAGCTGCCTTGATTGATGCAAACAAGTAAACGACCCTTGAGAAAAGTGTCCTAATTAACCTAAACCATAAGGCTTGTTTTAATGTCGTTCTATACAAATAATGACAATAATGGGGAAAGGTCTACTGTGGTTTTCTGGTACAGTCTCTGTTTGGGTTTCTTCAAGGCCACATGATTTATGGGCAGTTTTGGGACCTAAGACCTTTCTCTGTTACTTTGTCCAAAATGAACGCAGTGTGGCAACCCACACATTTCTGTGAACGTATCAGGTAACAAGTCATAGACCAGGCTTAAATGAATAAACATATACCTACATGTATTGAGTATGTCTTTAATGAAGTTTGTGTGTTGGTGGTATAGTGGTTAGCATAGCTGCTTCCCAAGCAGTTGATCCGGGTTCGATTCCCGGCCAATGCACTTATAGAATTTATGATAATGTTGGATTATAGTTATTTGCCTGTGAGAAGATTTTCCCTTTTGAAAGCTCTGCTTTTTTCCTTTGAAATACCTGCCAATCAGTCAAGAATTCACATAGTTGTGCTTCACATGCGTTTTCCAGAATCATTTGTGGAAATTTGAAATTTGACAGAAAGTGTATAAGACCTATTAAGGTTGGAGCAACGTGTAGCCTCGTTTTGTATATGTAGCTTAAAACAAATGACCAGGTCATCAATGCCAGTGGTTGTAAATCGATATTATTGCTCTATTGATAGTCGTCGGCACATTTCCATGACTGAAGATTATTGGGAGCAGTGTCCTGCCATGAATTTGGTCTCAAGGTTGATTTTTTCAGAAAGAATTTACGAATAATTACAGTAACTATGGTCAGAGCAATGTGAGTCAGATTATGGACATCCCGTAAAACAGATTACTAGTTAATGGGCCCTCAGTACCCTTGGTTGTCCAGCCAAAATATTGCTCCATTGAATCCTATGAGGTCATTGCCATGACAGGTCATTCATTATTGGTACCAGCAGCGTTCTATAACTTTGATCTCAAGGTGGAATTCACGGAAAGAGTTTACAAACTATTAACGACAGTAAAAGAATCTAGAGGTCTTATTGTGGACATCTAGTCCAGTGAGACTGATTACTAGGTAGAAGTCATCAACACAGGCTGATGTCCATTGACAACAGCGTTTCACTTATTGCACTGTGCCTTTGAACATGATGGACCATCTGTGCTTCCAGTGTAAAAGCCCATTGCCCTGTGTGAGGATTGAACTCACAACCTTCAGATTATGAGACTGACGCGCTACCTACTGCGCTAACACGGCAGGTGTAATGGGTAGCACTCTGGACTCTGAATCCAGCAATCCGAGTTCAAGTCTCGGTGGAACCTCTGAAAACTGGCTTTAGTTGACTTTCCTACTTCAAAATGTTAGGCACAGTGCTCTGTTAGTTATACTGAACCTTCAAATTTGCCAATAACAGCCCCTTGGAATATACTGCAGAATCAAAGATCCTGACTTACACAAAACATTGCGTTGTTTCACTGGGGCTTGGACACAGGCAATGATATTTTTCGTTATTCATACATCCAAAAATTGCTAGTAGTTGTAGGCTCAAATGTATGGTTCCATGGTGTAATGGTTAGCACTCTGGACTCTGAATCCAGTGATCCGAGTTCAAATCTCGGTGGAACCTCTGAATACTGACTTTATTTGACTATCCTAGTTGGCAATGTTAGGGGCTTTGTACTGTTAGTTATACTGAACTGTTACTTTAAATCTGCTAATAACATTGGCAGATTTATGCCAATGTTACTACACACTTATAACATGCCAATGTCATAACAGACTGCAGAACGACGCTACACTAGACACTGCAGAATCCAATATCCAGACCTACACAAAACATAGCATGGTTTCACTGGGGCTTGAACCCAGGACCTTCTGCGTGTAAAGCAGAAGTGATGACCACTACACTATGAAACCTTTAATAACCCTTTAGGAACTTCATTTGTGGATAAGACCCGAGTTCAAGTCTTGGTGGGACCTCATAGGAAGTCAATTATGCTAATCTGATAGAAAACAATCAGAGCACATTTGATGACTGCTACACAACTGGATAAGTTCCTTTGACAGTCGGCTCTTTGGAGAGTAATATGTATTTTTGGTTATTTTACATCAAGTTATTGGAGCTGTATTCAATAATGGTGCTCGTGGTTCCATGGTGTAATGGTGATCACTCTGGACTTTGAATCCAGCAATCCGAGTTCGAGTCTCGGTGGAACCTCCTAGTGGCAGCTCTGCTTTTCTGTAAATTATATGTTTGCTCACCTGTTGTTCCAGAAATACACTTGTCACAACCGTACACAACACTTTAACTGACTGTTTTGAAAGAGATGAAGCCCAGATCATCTGAATGTTTCATCACATATACAAAAAAAACAAACAAACAAACTGATCATCAAATTAAAAAAAAGTGCATTAAGGCTGCAACTTATGGAACACTTTCTAGACTTTAAAACTCTGCCTCACACAACTATAAGAGGGGCTTTGATTGGATTGTAAGAACCCAATTCCATATACATCATGATATCTTAAAATCACATCAGTTGATGCGTTCCTCTCGGTCAAGATATTTTTCTTTATTCTTACATCCAGAATTGCTGGTACTTCTAAGCCCATACCTGTGGTTTCATGGTGTAATGGGTAGCACTCTGGACTCTGAATCCAGCAATCCGAGTTCAAGTCTCGGTGGAACCTCTGAAAACTGGCTTTGGTTGACTTTCCTACTTCAAAATGTTAGGCACAGTGCTCGGTTAGTTATACTGAACCTTCAAATTTGCCAATAACAGCCCCTTGGAATGCACTGCAGAATCAAAGATCCTGACTGACACAAAACATTGCGTTGTTTCACTGGGGCTTGGACACAGGCAATGATATTTTTCGTTATTCATACATCCAACAATTGCTAGTAGTTGTAGGCTCAAATGTATGGTTCCATGGTGTAATGGTTAGCACTCTGGACTCTGAATCCAGTGATCCGAGTTCAAATCTCGGTGGAACCTCTGAATACTGACTTTATTTTACTTTCCTAGTTGGCAATGTTAGGGGCTTTGTACTGTTAGTTATACTGAACTATTACTTTAAATCTGCTAATAACATTGGCAGATTTATGCCAATGTTACTACACACTTATAACATGCCAATGTCATAACAGACTGCAGAACGACGCTACACTAGACACTGCAGAATCCAATATCCAGACCTACACAAAACATAGCATGGTTTCACTGGGGCTTGAACCCAAGACCTTCTGCGTGTAAAGCAGACGTGATGACCACTACACTATGAAACCTTTAATAATCCTTTAGGAACTTCATTTGTGGATAAAACCCGAGTTCAAGTCTTGGTGGGACCTCATGGGAAGTCAATTATGCTAATCTGATAGAAAACAATCAGAGCACATTTGATGACTGCTACACAACTGGATAAGTTCCTTTGACAGTCGGCTCTTTGGAGAGTAATATGTATTTTTGGTTATTTTACATGAAGTTATTGGAGCTGTATTCAATAATGGTGCTCGTGGTTCCATGGTGTAATGGTGATCACTCTGGACTTTGAATCCAGCAATCCGAGTTCGAGTCTCGGTGGAACCTCCTAGTGGCAGCTCTGCTTTGTCTGTAAATTATATGTTTGCTCACCTGTTGTTCCAGAAATACACTTGTCACAACCGTACACAACACTTTAACTGACTGTTTTGAAAGAGATGAAGCCCCGATCATCTGAATGTTTCATAACATATACAAAAAAAAACAAAAAAACTGATCATCAAATTAACAAATAGTGCATTAAGGCTGCAACTTATGCAACACTTTCTAGACTTTAAGACTCTGCCTCACACAACTATAAGAGGGGCTTTGATTGGATTGTAAGAACCCAATTCCATATACATCATGATATCTTAAAATCACATCAGTTGATGCGTTCCTCTCGGTCAAGATATTTTTTTTTGTTCTTACATCCAGAATTTCTGGTACTTCTAAGCCCATACCTGTGGTTCCATGGTGTAATGGGTAGCACTCTGGACTCTGAATCCAGCAACCCGAGTTCAAGTCTCGGTGGAACCTCTGAAAACTGCCTTTAGTTGACTTTCCTACTTCAAAATGTTAGGCACAGTGCTCTGTTAGTTATACTGAACCTTCAAATTTGCCAATAACAGCCCCTTGGAATGCACTGCAGAATCCAAGATCCTGAATTACACAAAACATTGCGTTGTTTCACTGGGGCTTGGACACAGGCAATGATATTTTTCGTTATTCATACATCTAACAATTGCTAGTAATTGTAGGCTCAAATGTATGGTTCCATGGTGTAATGGTTAGCACTCTGGACTCTGAATCCAGTGATCCGAGTTCAAATTGACGGTTTGCCTCCAGTCAATCACGCGCAGGTGCGGCCTCCGCCCACACTCCCCCTCCTATCGTTTCCACGCCCCCCTCACAAACCATTCCTGTCATCACTAGCAGAGAGCGGACACAACACAACCCTCCATGCAATTATCCTGTCCATATTAACTTCTTAAAACCATCCCCAAAGCCCCCCCACAGTCCACAGCTAATCCATCCCAAACCACACTAAACATGGCTCTTTTAAATGTCCGCTCTCTGCAGAACAAGTCTTTTATTGTGAATGACCTGATTTTAGATAATAATCTTGATTGTTTGTTTTTAACTGAAACCTGGCTGGGTACAGATGCGACCGCGGTTCTTGCTGAGGCCCCCCCACCTAATTTTAGCAGCACCTTTTCAATAAGGAATGGAAAAAGGGGAGGTGGCACTGCCTCCATATGTACAAACACTCTTGCCACCAAACCTATTTTATTTGATCCATTCCCCACTTTTGAGCACCATGCAGTTGTTTTTAGTAATCCCCCCATTTTATGTGTCACTATTTACAGACCCCCCAAAAAATGCCCTCTTTTTGTTAAGGAATTTTCTGAGTTTTTATCACTTTTACATAGCTCTTTTAATATGATTCTTTTAACTGGTGATTTTAATCTACACATAGATAATCTTTTAGACCCTGTTGCTAGGGATTTTTTAAATGTTCTTAATTATATGGATTTTACCCAACACGTCACGCAGCCAACTCACGACAGAGGACACAGTCTGGACCTGGTCATCACGTATGGCCTGTCCACAGCTGTGTCTTCTGTCTCTGACCATTACTGTGTGTTTTTTAATATCACCAGTTTTACGCAGCGGGAGACCTCGGTAAGAGCTGTGAGGAAACGTCATCTCACCCCTGAAGTGGCTGCAAATTTTATTGATGTTTTAGAGAAATATTCTCCTATTGTTCTACCTGCCCCCTGTGATTTTATTTTTGAAAATTTTAACAGCAAACTCAAGTCAGCGCTTGATTCTATCGCTCCTTTAAAATCCAAAAAACTCCCCACAAAACTAATTCCTCCATGGAGGAATGAGGAAATCAAACAACTCAAAAGACAATGCAGGGTGGCAGAGAGAAAATGGAGAAAAAACAAAATTACCATAAACTACCAAATCTTCCGTGAACAACAAACAACCTACAATAACACAGTAAGAAACATAAGAAACAACTACTTCTCAAAAATGATCAACAATAATAAAAACAATCCCAAGGTACTCTTCTCTACAATAGAACATCTGATCAATCCTGATTTTAACAAGACCAACTTTACTCCAAGTGACTCCCTTTGTGAGGCGTTTGCAGACCAGGGGAAAGATAGACACTATCAGATGTAATATTTTATCTACTCAAAGTAACACGGTTTTAAATACATCTGGTTGTCTACTTGTTCCAGAGGAAACACTGCACAGTTTTGTCCAGGTTAATGCTGAGATGCTTGATAAAGTTTTCTCCTCAGTGAGGCCCACCACATGTCCTTTAGACCCGGTCCCAACCCCGTTTTTTAAAACGTTTTATGGATCTCTTAGAGATGAGCTTTTACACATGATGAATTGCTCTCTTCAGACGGGGGTCTTCCCTGCTGCCTTTAAGGGGGCGGTGGTGAGGCCTCTGCTGAAGAAGAGCAATTTGGACCGTAATGATTTTAACAACTTTAGACCGGTATCCAACTTACCATTTTTAAGCAAAATCTTAGAAAAACTTGTTTTTACCCAACTTAGCGACTTTATAAATGCACATAACGTCCTTGAGAAATTTCAGTCTGGCTTTAGGGTAAACCACAGCACAGAGACAGCCCTTTTAAAGATTTTAAACGATTTTAGATTAAATTATGATTCCAAAAGGCTGACAGTGTTGGTTCTACTGGATCTGAGCGCCGCTTTTGATACAGTCGACCATACTATTCTTTTAACTCGTTTAAAACGCATCGGCCTCTCTGGTGCTGTCCACAAATGAAGCTTATGCGCAAATTCAACAAGGAAGACTCAACAGCTGTTTAAACCACCGCTCATCACCAGCAGCTGCTTCCACTCATCAATCACAGTCCAGCCATTCAGCTTCTCCACATCAACCAATCATCGCTCCAAGATTCCTTCATAAGCACCATGGCCCATCACTCCGAGTTTCCCAGCCGTGCTGCAACCTCGTCGCTTAAGGGAAACTGAATGTCTGACTCTGATTCTACTGCCGGGCCCTTGCCCCCCCCCAGCGGGACACGGGTCCCACCGTTCTGCGCACTTCCCGGAAAAGTGCCCGCATCGCTGCTCGCGCAGCTCACGTCTCCCCACGCTCGGCCCTTCTGTCCAAGGGGATTCGTCCCGGAACCGGTCTAGGTCCTACTCAACTGGCTCAACTCACCGCTGTCCTGCCGTCCGGCGATTCATCTCCGTCTCCGCCCGCTTCGCCGCCTCCTTTCGTTCTCCCGGGAGGGAAACGGTCCAGGAAGTCTTCTGTTCCCCCCACCAAACGCCGCCGGGGTCGTTCTCCTTCTGTGGCTCCGGCCCATGTCTCGTCTTCGCCTTGGCCTGTTTTCGCTGCTGCTCCGGGCTCCATGACTGCCGCCGCTGCCGTGCGGGGCTCCACATCTGCGGGCTCCGCGTCTGCCGCGCTGGGCTCCAGAACTGCAGGCGCAGCGCTTGCCGCTGCCGCGCCGGGCTCAACTACCGCCGCCTCCACGTCTGCCGCGCGGCGTTGGACTCCCGGTCTGTCTCAGCTCCTCCGGTTCCGTCCGTGTTCTCCGGGGATTCCTCGTCTTTTGCCACGACCCCACCCATGTCCGCGGAAGACCGTCGTCTGATGTCTGCCTCCATGGACGCTCTTCGCCACTCCGTCTCCGGGCTGTCGGCCCATCTCCTGCTCAACGCCGCTCGTCCTGCCGTCTCCACTCAGCCTGCGCTCGGTGCGCTCCACGCTTCTCTCGCCGCGGTGACTCAGCCGGATCCCCCGCTCTTCGCCCTCGCCAGCGCCCGTCCTGGGCCGTCTCTGGGTAGGCCGTATTCTCCGTTGCACGCTAATGTCTCGTCAAGGCTGCGTTCGAAAATCTTGCGGGGCGATTACGTGAACCTGGTCTTGCCCATTCTCCCCTCTCCGAGGTCGAGGACCAGATCGCGTCCTCGTGTATCCGGATCGCCGCCCGAGTTCGACTATTACCTATGTCTGATCAGGGATCTGAATTTAAAATGCAGTCGGTCGCGTTCTACCAATATCACAAGGCTTTCGCAGCCAAATCAGCGTCGCTAATCACTCATGCTAACGTGCATCTGGACTGGTCCGTTCTCGATACAGAGTTGTTGCTCACGCTCACTCGGGCTGTCTCAGTTCGCTGTGCGGTTCAGTCAGTCCGATCGTTTCTTTCACCGCTCGCAGCGCGTGCACCAGCCACACGCTCTCAAGGGCCTCTCATCCCCACTAGGGGGTCGCTCTACTACGCTACGGTGGACCAAAAGAGAATAAAGAACACAAGGCTTTCGCGGCCAAATCAGTGTCGCTACTCGCTCAAGCTAACGTGCGTCTGGACTGGGCCGTCCTTGATACAGAATAGGTCGCGTTCACGTTATAGAATTCTATTTCAGTTGGAGGGCAGGTGTCAATACAACTCTATGGGAGAGAAACAGTTTCGAAAAATTCCCAAAAAGATGTCCAAATGTTTTCTCTGATCGTCATGTGATAGTATTGGATTCACAAAACTGACATGTGAATTTTATGGCTGAAGGTCTTTCTACCGGCCAACATCAAGCGCATGTTTTTGAATATTGTCTCCACTTCCGGACGCGTGTGAAGAAATAATTAGACACATGTGCTGGAGGATATGACTTTGAACTTTGACAGCTGTTTCACGTGAATTGGCTCCGGAATTACAGAGAAGTTAGCATGATCTAAGATTAGACATCTGCATTTTGAGCGTCACTATGGTTACAGTTTGAATTTTCAGTTTTCTCCACCCCAATGTTATACTATAGGATCTTCGGAATGTTGTGATGTCACGTGAACGCTACTCATTGTTGCTCACGTAGGCTGTATCTGTTCGCTGTGCGGTTCCGTCGGTAATTCCGCCCTCTTTGCCCATCATTTCTTTCACTGCTCGCAGCCCGCGCAACAGCTGCACGTTCTCAAGGGCCCCTCATCCCCATTAGATCGCCGTGGCAGATAAATAAATAAATAAATAAATAAAAAATAAATAAATAAAATGGAGGGGGTCGACTGCTTAACATTAAGAACTACAGTGGGACACGGTCAGGACACAGAGCAATGTTATTGCTTTAGCGGGACTAAATCCAAATCGAGCGCTACTTCAAGAATACGTGAGAGACTCGATCGGCTCAGCAGCGCCTCCTCCTGGCAGCTGGGTGGACATATAGGGCGGATAACCAAACACCTGTGGAGCCGCTGTTCTCCTGTCCAGCCCTGGCTTCATGACGCTTTGTGAAGAAAAAAAAAAAAAATATACAAAAAAAAAATAAATAAATAAAAATAAATAAATTCAGATTTGTTTGGTTAAGTTAGACTCCAGACAGTGAGGTTTAACGGCGTATTGACCGGTTGAACACTCGTGCTAGCCGGTGCAGTTTCCCCAAACCTGAGGACACCAGACCAATGGATGCACTTTTTAACTGCATTTTAGATATTAAATCCTGGATGGCAGAAAACTTTCTCCAGCTTAACCAGGACAAAACTGAAGTTTTAGTCATCGGTCCTGAGGCCCAGAGAGAGAAACTTTTACCCAAACTACAGTCATTGTCTTTTAATCCTTCCTCACAGGTGAAGAACCTGGGTGTGATTTTTGACTCTGAGCTGACTTTAATTCCACACATTAAGAATATCACAAAGATAGGTTTTTACCATCTAAAGAACATAGCCAGAGTCCGCCCCATTCTCTCTCGGGCCAACACGGAGACGCTAATGCATGCTTTTATCACCAGTCGTCTTGACTACTGTAATGCCCTGCTTTCTGGTCTTCCCAAAAAGAGTATCTCAGGTTTACAACTTTTACAAAATTCAGCAGCTCGTGTCCTGACGAAGACCAGGAGGCGGGACCACATTACACCGGTTTTAGAGTCGCTGCATTGGCTCCCCGTGTGTTTCAGGATCCATTTTAAAGTTATTTTAATGGTTTTTAAATGTCTTAATGGTCTTGGTCCTTCTTATCTTTCAGAATTGATTTTACCATATGAGCCTTCGCGGTCCCTTCGCTCCTCTGGCAGGGGTCTCCTAGTTATTCCTAAAGTCAACAGAAAGACTCACGGCGAGGCGTCTTTCCAATACTATGGCCCTCGCCTCTGGAACGACCTGCCTGAGGAGCTCAGGACCTCAGAGAACGTTCATGTTTTTAAGAGCAGGCTCAAGACCCACCTTTTTAGTTTAGCTTTTAATTAATATTTACTTATATTAACCTTATTTACCGGTTTTAGTTCTATTATTTCTTTAGTTTCCCTCTTTTTATCCTGTGCTATTTCACGCACAGTTTTAGCAGTTTTTAATGTATCTCTTATTAAATATTTATTTATTTATTTTTTATTTATTTTATTCATTTATTTTTTATGTTCTCCTAGTGGTTCCTCTGAGGGAGCCCTCTTCCCCGGGAGTGCTGGTTGGCTGTGGCCGTGCGGGCGCTCTCCTGGGGGTGCCTGGATGGAGGTAGGACGTCTCTCCTACACCTACTCCGGGCCCCCTGGGTTGGCGCTCTGTGGCTGTGGGCGATGGGCTGCTCCTGGTGCAGACGGCTCCTTGGATGATGTTTCCTCTTTCGGTCCATCTGTACCCAGCCTTACATACTAAACTCTATGTCCATTTTTATTTAAGACCTTTAACTGCTGGCTGTCTGTACGTGTATGTGTCTGTGTGTGCGGGTGGTGGGTGGTGGGGTTGTAGTTATTTATGTGTATTTACTGGTGGGGACGATTTTTATTATTTTTAATGATTTTTAAGCACTGTAAAGCACTTTGTGTTACATTTTGTATGAAAAGCGCTCTATAAATAAAGTTTGATTTGATTTGAAATCTCGGTGGAACCTCTGAATACTGACTTTATTTGACTTTCCTAGTTGGCAATGTTAGGGGCTTTGTACTGTTAGTTATACTGAACTATTACTTTAAATCTGCTAATAACATTGGCAGATTTATGCCAATGTTACAACACACTTATAACATGCCAATGTCATAACAGACTGCAGAACGACGCTACACTAGACACTGCAGAATCCAATATCCAGACCTACACAAAACAGAGCATGGTTTCACTGGGGCTTGAACCCAGGACCTTCTGCGTGTAAAGCAGACGTGATGACCACTACACTATGAAACCTTTAATAACCCTTTAGGAACTTCATTTGTGGATAAGATCCGAGTTCAAGTCTTGGTGGGACCTCATAGGAAGTCAATTATGCTAATCTGATAGAAAACAATCAGAGCACATTTGATGACTGCTACACAACTGGATAAGTTCCTTTGACAGTCGGCTCTTTGGAGAGTAATATGTATTTTTGGTTATTTTACATCAAGTTATTGGAGCTGTATTCAATAATGGTGCTCGTGGTTCCATGGTGTAATGGTGATCACTCTGGACTTTGAATCCAGCAATCCGAGTTTGAGTCTCCGTAGAACCTCCTAGTGGCAGCTCTGCTTTGTCTGTAAATTATATGTTTGCTCACCTGTTGTTCCAGAAATACACTTGTCAGAACCGTACACAACACTTTAACTGACTGTTTTGAAAGAGATGAGGCCCAGATCATCTGAATGTTTCATCACATATACAAAAAAAAACTGATCATCAAATTAAAAAAAAGTGCACTAAGGCTGCAACTTATGGAAGACTTTCTAGACTTAAAGACTCTGCCTCACACAACTATAAGAGGGGCTTTGATTGGATTGTAAGAACCCAATTCCATATACATCATGATATCTTAAAATCACATCAGTTGATGCGTTCCTCTCGGTCAAGATATTTTTCTTTATTCTTACATCCAGAATTGCCGGTACTTGTAAGCCCATATCTGTGGTTCCATGGTGTAATGGTTAGCACTCTGGACTCTGAATCGAGCAATCCGAGTTCAAGTCTCGGTGGAACCTCTGAAAACTGGCTTTGGTTGACTTTCCTACTTCAAAATGTTAGGCACAGTGCTCTGTTAGTTATACTGAACCTTCAAATTTGCCAATAACAGCCCCTTGGAATGCACTGCAGAATCAAAGATCCTGACTTACACAAAACATTGCGTTGTTTCACTGGGGCTTGGACACAGGCAATGATATTTTTCGTTATTCATACATCCAACAATTGCTAGTAGTTGTATGCTCAAATGTATGGTTCCATTGTGTAATGGTTAGCACTCTGGACTCTGAATCCAGTGATCCGAGTTCAAATCTCGGTGGAACCTCTGAATACTGACTTTATTTTACTTTCCTAGTTGGCAATGTTAGGGGCTTTGTACTGTTAGTTATACTGAACTATTACTTTAAATCTGCTAATAACATTGGCAGATTTATGCCAATTTTACTACACACTTATAACATGCCAATGTCATAACAGACTGCAGAACGACGCTACACTAGACACTGCAGAATCCAATATCCAGACCTACACAAAACATAGCATGGTTTCACTGGGGCTTGAACCCAGGACCTTCTGCATGTAAAGCAGACGTGATGACCACTACACTATGAAACCTTTAATAACCCTTTAGGAAGTTCATTTGTGGATAAAACCCGAGTTCAAGTCTTGGTGGGACCTCATAGGAAGTCAATTATGCTAATCTGATAGAAAACAATCAGAGCACATTTGATGACTCCTACACAACTGGATAAGTTCCTTTGACAGTCGGCTCTTTGGAGAGTAATATGTATTTTTGGTTATTTTACATGAAGTTATTGGAGCTGTATTCAATAATGGTGCTCGTGGTTCCATGGTGTAATGGTGATCACTCTGGACTTTGAATCCAGCAATCCGAGTTCGAGTCTCGGTGGAACCTCCTAGTGGCAGTTCTGCTTTGTCTGTAAATTATATGTTTGCTCACCTGTTGTTCCAGAAATACACTTGTCAGAACCGTACACAACACTTTAACTGACTGTTTTGAAAGAGATGAAGCCCAGATCATCTGAATGTTTCATCACATATACAAAAAAAAACAAAAAAACTGATCATCAAATTAACAAATAGTGCATTAAGGCTGCAACTTATGCAACACTTTCTAGACTTTAAGACTCTGCCTCACACAACTATAAGAGGGGCTTTGATTGGATTGTAAGAACCCAATTCCATATACATCATGATATCTTAAAATCACATCAGTTGATGCGTTCCTCTCGGTCAAGATATTTTTCTTTATTCTTACATCCAGAATTGCTGGTACTTCTAAGCCCATACCTGTGGTTCCATGGTGTAATGGGTAGCACTCTGGACTCTGAATCCAGCAACCCGAGTTCAAGTCTCGGTGGAACCTCTGAAAACTGCCTTTAGTTGACTTTCCTACTTCAAAATGTTAGGCACAGTGCTCTGTTAGTTATACTGAACCTTCAAACAGCCCCAAAACTGTGACTAGAGAATTCATGAAGATGTACTGTAACCTCATCTTTTCAGCAGAAATTAATATCTTGAAGGAGAATTGAGTACACCGTTCTTGGCAGGATTTGAACCTGCGCGGGGAGACCCCAATGGATTTCACGTCCATCGCCTTAACCACTCGGCCACAACAACACATTCGTCACAACACATCCATCGGAACACTGCAAACACGAGAGGGTTAACCTGATCTCAAAATATTACATGCCATAAATGCTTTGAGGTCGACAAGAGAATATGCACTCAGCCGTGATGAATAACAGCTGGGGATTGAACCCAGGACATCATACATGCAAAGCATGCACTCTACCACTGAGCTACATCCCCATCTTGCACGGAATGTTTTGCTTGACTCTTAGATATTACTAAATGACCTCCATCAATTAGTGTGCCATTCAGGGCGTTGAAACTACAAGGGGAACCCCAATGGATTTCAAGTCCATCGCCTTAACCACTCGGCCACAACAACAAGGATAGAGCTACTTTTCAACTGAGTTTCTAGTCATGAGTTTAAAGAATTGGTTGAAATGCAGCCATTGCTGCCTATCTGCCTCTGTGCATATCTGCCGAGGGGCTCATTACATGGTGATGTAGTGTCCAGGACAACGAAGTAGTCACATAAAAAGAATGAAGTGTCTCCAAAACTCCTTGGGAACATTGACAGTGCAGTGCAAGCCTTTGTCCAGATAACTGGTACTACATATGAAGGTAAGTGACTCTGTGGCGTAATGGTAGCGCGTCTGACTCCAGATCAGAAGGTTGTGTGTTCAAATCACATCAGGGTCAATTTATATGCCTGGAATCTATTGCAACACAACAATCTCCACTGGTGTGAAACAATTTTGTCGGCGTCTCAAAGGATACAAGACTAGAGTGAAAGCGCAAGAGACAAAAACCCAAATAGGAACATTCCTGCGATGGCCGGGAATCGAACCCGGGTCAACTGCTTGGAAGGCAGCTATGCTCACCACTATACCACCATCGCAAAGCCATTGAAACATTTTTACAGTGTATGTCGATTGGCATACGTATATTGAGTTTGTGTGGGATTAGAACGGCCAAATGCTGCCTTTTGGTCAAAGTTTCAGTGGGCTTTGAAAGGAAATCCTAAAGCAGCAAGTAAAGTCCAGGGGTCTCATTTATAAAACTTTCTGTGAGAATCTGCCTATAAGAGCACGTACGAGCAAAACCCAAACTCCACGTACGGAGAAAAAACAAGGGATTTATGAAACCCTCCGTACGTGCAGCACCACGTAATCTCCCCTTCACTGATTCCACCTGCAGCAGAAATGTGCGCATATGACCCCTCCTCACGCCACGCCCCCATGTCACCATATAAGGACACGCAAAGTAACTTATGAATGAGATTTACCTAAACTTGAGGCGATAATGAGAGGGTTTTACCGAGAGGGAGGGGCCACATGCCGCAGCAGTGACAGCAGAGGCCGGGTGGATCTTTACTGACATGTACCGCTGTTTCTCTGATCACAAGTAACCTATTGGCAGAGTGCAGTGTCTCATCAATAACACTTTTGGAAATACACTTTTAGAACGTAAGGAAGAGCCTTTTAGACGCTGATTGTGATATTTGCCAGTGCCATTCACGGAGCTCAAATTTCCTGAAACTACAGAATAGGCTTTTAATCACTCAGATATTATTTCTTGAAATTTATAAATGAGACCCCAGGCCCATTAGCCATAATAAGAACTTTAGTTTATGTCAATTTTGCCTCACCGTTTTCAATCAAATATTCCCATACCGGGAGTTGAACCCAGGCCGCCTGGGTGAAAACCAGGAATCCTTACCGCTAGACCATATGGGAGAAGCAGTATACTGGCTTGAATACATTCCACACATGAGCCATATCAACAAGTACATGTTTCCTGTTGAAAGGGCGCTTTCTCCAAAAAGTTCAATCCTTGGCCCTGCCGCTCAGAAAGCAACTTCACACTACTCGGCACTAGTTATGTTTCCATTACATTTTCTCTGTGATGCTGGTCAATTCTGCAGTAGAAACAGGAGTCGAACCTAGAATCTTCTGATCCGTAGTCAGACGCGTTATCCATTGCGCCACTAGCCCATGGCTACGGATATGTTGATTAACTTTTGAACTTGTCCTATCTACAACCTGAACTCCAAGTTTGTTTGGTGATCAAATTAGTACAAGACGTACAAGCCTTGCCAAATGTCACTTATCTAATATTATATAACAAGTCTTCAGAATGTATGCCCATTTAGAAGCGTGAACAAATGCCGTCCTTTGATAGCTCCATCCAAGCGGAGAACTCTAGTGGTTTGTGTGAAAGCAAAGCAACAGAAACAAAGCCTCTTTCTTTGAAGCACACGATGAAACATAGTTTTGCTCCGCCCACATGAACCCGTGACACAGGAAGTGCCAGAGCCCAGAGCGTCCCTTTTTCAATTAAAATGCAATTTAGCTTTGCGCAGTGGCAGTATCGTAGCCTATGAGGTTTATCCGAGGCGCGATTATTGCTAGTTGAAAACTTTACCCAATACCCCGCCTTGACGACTTGAAATATAGTCGGCTATGGCAATTTTTGTCAGTCTCTCAGGAGACTTTGGTTTTGTCAAATATTAATAATCATGTGAGCATCTGATTGTTTGATATTTGGGGAAATTCAAGTGGGGATGATCCATTGTTTTTATTTATTTATTTCAATGAAAATGAACAGTGAAATGAATGTGGCAAGGGCAAAAATATGATTATCTTTGTATTTATAAGAAAATACAAAAAACTGTAAATATCAACTTTTACGCTTGTGTGTCTAGTGTAGCAATTCTTGCTTCGTGTGTTTGGGGTCCAGACAGCACTGGAGTCAGAAAAGGGGGCTTCAAGCGTAGCCTGTGGAAGAGTTGATAGTGGAACAATGCCTGTAAGTGCAGTATTTTGTGGCTCGTTGGTCTAGGGGTATGATTCTCGCTTAGGGTGCGAGAGGTCCCGGGTTCAAATCCCGGACGAGCCCATCTGGACTGTGTGTAATTTAAAGTTTAATGATAAGTTAAATCTCCCCCACAGCTGAGGCTAACACTGGGCTCTTTCTTTGTGTCATTTGTGGGAATGTATAACAGTGGCCAGTTGGAAGAAAACAAGCTTAAAGGTTCTATATCATGCAATATTGACTTTTTGGAGCTTTTAACCATGTTGTTATGCTATTTCCTTATCAAAAACACCCCCTGAGTGGTGTTTGGCTTCATTCACGCAGTTCTCAGTAATCCTCCTGAATCCTGCTCACTGAGCAGCTGCCCTGCCCTCTCCTGGTAAACGACTGGCGTGTTCAGTTGTGTCGTCACAGCGGAATGGAAGTGCTCTCTCGACTGGTTGCTCCGCCCCTGCAGAGTAAACATACACGCCCCCTTTTTCCCACTTGCAAGCAGTGAGAGACCTAACAGTCATTTTTGCGCCAAAGTTGTGAGGAACGGGGCTCCTTTCTCTCCTACTTTGCGAAGTCACAGCACCACAGTTTAGTATTATCTTGCCTAAAGATAATGTCTCGAAAATGCGCGTTTGGCTGCGAGAGCTACAGGGCATTATTCAGCCTTCCTAAAGAGGAGCCCACTCGCCAGAAATGGTTGGAATTTCTCTCCGGGATCCCGCATCTGACCAGCGTGAATACATATATGTGTGACCGTCACTTCACCGATGGCTGCTTGACCAACCTCCGCTTGTACCAAAGTGGATTGACCGTGAGGTTAGCTCTTGTGACCGGCGCGATTCCCACAGTAAAAACGCCTGATGGAGACGCAAGAGCAGTAAGTACATCAAAACGCTAGCTAAATGTTTATGATAAGGTGTGTTAGCCATGTGTTAGCCGTGTTTTGGTTATTGTGCCAGTACTGGCCCTACGGCCCAGCAGATTCTCAGCCAACATATACAATAAATACAAGCCATTATGCTGTAGTTCAGCCGATACTGGGCCGTCATATGTAATGAGTGTCACGCTACTGTAGTTGGGCTGACACTGGGCCGCCACATTCAGGGTGAGTCGCAAATATTGATTTCAACCGTGGGCCCAGCCAACTGTGGGCTAATTCTTGGGTGAGGTGACGGCCCGACTGTGGGCCAGAGAAACATTGCTACCTGTGAGGACTTAGGTTGTGTGATTAAATTATCACAGAAGTGCGACTTCTCACCTCCACACTGGCTATCTGAGTTCATGCACGACTGTTGTTATGCTAATTGTGTGTAAGTGAGAGGGGGTAGTGACAAATGGTAGAGACACACAAACGGTGTGTCTGTCTTATATAGCTGTTCTTCTTTTCTGATACTGAATGGGTTCTTTGCCATCCTTCTTTACTGATATTATGATTAAAAAAGTTACTAATTATTATTTTTTTTTTTTCAAGAGCACATCACAAGAAGCGCCATGTACTCCTCCAGTAAGGTCTATAGGTGTACAAACTGCCACTTCAGTGTTAACGAGAACTGTGTCCACACAGTTATCTGCAGGCACTTTGAAGTTACAACATGTAAAAAGCAAAGGTATGTTCACAGAAGACCATACCATACATAAGAAAGGAAAATGCAGTACATCCCTTTGTGTAAAATAATGGTAAAGTAGCTTGATACACGTTTTTTGTAAAAGTTGTTTATGCACCTTCAACATCTCTGAGCCATTCAACCCATATTCTGTAAGTCATGGTTATAAATAAATGATGATGAGAAATAGTTAATGTGAAATAACAAATGTCACACATATCCAGTTTTTTCATATGATGTTTAACTGAGTTTATGTGTTATTTAATTAGTGTATTGTGGAGGATGTAATCAAAAGCATGTGTGTTAAATTATGTGCATTTTTGTTTTCATTACCTTCTTAACACACAACTTCTTCTCTAGTATGACTGTATTACTTTTTTTTCAACAGGTGCACAGGGTGTACCCTCTACTACTGAAAAAAGTTCAGAGACTCAACAACAATGGCTCGATTTCTCATCAACCCCAATAAAAATCTCAAGTACTGGATTAGGGCTAAGACGTTCAAAGAGGCCACGTCTGGAGGAGGAAGAAGAAGACGAGGAGGAGGAGGAGATGGAGGAGATGGACAGTACCAATGTAATACTCCCACATGACTCAACATATGAGCCAGGAGCCTCTACTACAGCCACCTCTACCACAGCAGCCTCCATTTTAGAGGTGTCTGAAGTGATGTATGTATTTCTGTTACTGTTATACTTTTTATTTATGCTAATTAATTGTCATTACTAATTTTCTGTTCTTTGCCAATACAGCCGCAGGGGGCAGAGCGGGCCTACAATTGGAAGAACTCCGGTTGGCAACCTTCAACTTTCTGCCGCTGTGTATTTTTCTGGGGGATCTTTTGTAAAAGTCGCAAGGGTAAATATAACAAAATCATTTTGTATATTATATTATAATTAAAAAAAAATAGTTTAACAGCATGCAAAACTTTGTAATACACCTAAAATCTTGTCATTCTACAGATATGCAACGCGATGAATATTCAAATCCACCAGTATAATACCTTCAGAAGACATTGTCGATGGTACCTTGAACCAGCAATCTTCCACAAATGGACACTAGACCAGAAACTTCTTTTTGAGGATTTGAAGAAGAAAGGCAAAGTGGCTCTTACTGGCGATATGAGAGCAGATTCCCCAGGTAATTAGATTATTGCTATCATTGATATTTTAAGAATCATATAATGTTATAAACCAACACTTTCATCTGACATAACTTTGCACTTTATAGCCAATATATTTCAGTTCTTCCCCTTTTGTTTTAGGACACAGCGCAAAATTTGGGACCTACACATTAATGGATGCTAAAAGCGAAAAGGTTGTTGACATGAAACCCCCAGATTATCACACCTTTGGTTTTGGTTGTTTTTCACTACTATAACATGTGGTGAATTTTAAATACATATAAATAATGTGTTTTTGTAGAGCAACGAGGTGGGTGGGAGCAACCACATGGAAAAGGAAGGACTACGAAGAAGTTTGAATTTCCTGGAGGAGAATGGTCTAGAGATAGACTATATTGTAACAGACCGCCACCCTCAAGTTCAAAAATATCTTCGTGAAAGAGACATTACACACTATTACGATGTTTGGCATGTTGTAAAAGGTATTGTTTTTATTTCTTATTCATTGCTGTTAGGTATACTCAGTTAATTATGTCATCATTTGTCTATAGGTCTATCCAAGAAGTTGGATAAGATCTCCAAAGACAAAGAGTGTCAGGGGGTAAAAAAGTGGTTGCCAGCCATCAAAAACCACATGTACTGGACAGCGTCTTCCTCAACATCTGGACCAGAGAAAGTGGCCAAGTGGACATTTCTAATCAATCACATCCAAGATGTCCATACCCACGATGACCCACTTTTTCCAAAGTGTACCCACCCAGACAAAGTGTCCAGAGATCCAAATAAGTGGTTTCACCCTGGTCAGTAATACTTTTCACCATTACTCAAGATTAAACTCCATTGCCTTTGATTTTCAAATGTATTGTTTCATTTACTCAGCATTTACTACGCATTGAGTTGCCTTGTGTACGAAATGCGCGGTATAAATAAAGTTGCCTTGCCTTGCCTTACTCAGGCACATTGGCTTTGTATAAGGTGGAGAAACTAATGGTGAACAAGAGACTGCTTTCAGATGTTGCCAAACTAAGCTCTTGAGTCATTCCACAGTATGATTCTACGCTTTACACCTAAAATATCCGATTTCAAATATTTGGGGATGATGTGCCGGTAAATCCGATCATACACTTTGTTATTTTATAAATCTATCACAGTATTATTTTACCGTCTTTCATAGCATAATTGCTGTTTCCTATTTTAACCAGATTATATATATTTTTTTTCTTTGCAGGCACTTTTTGGCAGCTATGCACCAAAATGAGAATGCTAAAAGGAAACAAGCTGTTTCTAAAGGGAAAGCTTTATTCAAAACGTCCTATCCGAAGTACAAAAAAGGCCAGGGCACAGCAAAACCAATCAAAACCAAAACCACATATGGTAGGAAACCTATTTCAAGTATTTAGTATAAATATTTTGTTTATAAAATAATAGTATAAATCTTGAACACCAAAAATAATATATAATATACAAGCGGATATATTTAAAATCTAAACTAACTGTAAACTCTACACAAATTTTAGGCTACGCTGCAGCACTGATGCGTCTCGTGTTCGATGAGGTCTTTCCTGATTCCTCAAAGTTTGTGGCACAGTTGAAGACGGTCCCTGTGCCAAAAGACCTTTGTGCAGAGTTTGAGAGGGCATCAAAAGAGGACATCATCGCTGCGCATGTTTCGAGGTTCAGTCGAGTGGTAGCCGGACCTCAACAGGTGCATCAGCATGCCGAAACCCCACATAGCAACCTTCAGGATCTGGAAACTCCTGGCGGATCCGGAGGACAGCACACGCTGGAATGACCACCCTAATCCTTGCTCCAAGTAGCCCCCAGCACCAACTTACAATGCTTCTGTAAGCAACGAAACGGAGACGCCTGCAAATAAGGACAGAGATTTGTGTTGTTATGCCACGTAGAAGCTGTACCAGTAGTTTATAATAATATTGTTCATAATTGTTTATAATGTATAATTAATAAATAGTATTTCAAATGGAGCTTTTTTTTTTTACTTACTCTTCTTCTGTTCTTCTACGAACTGGCCCATAGTCAGCACGATAAATATTGTTTATATTTTGCAAAGCATATAAATTCAAACAGTTGATCTCAAAGCCAGGATGGGCTGTAATGCACAAAGGTGGTTGAAGGAGATTAATCCTCCTCATAACCTAAAAAAACAAACAATAGAGACAGTGCAGTAATTTTAATAAGTTCCAGATTCCATTTACTACATATTAATAGGCAAACTGATCATAAGATCACACTATTACAATAATAACAGCCATTATAAATGTATTTCTTCAAGGCACACTTTGCACTACACAGCTTCTTCACTTTCTCAGTAATACAAGTAAAAAGAGGTTACACAGATTCTAGTCCAATTGAGGGACATAAAAGAATATAATTGATGAAAAAAACATTCAAGCTTCTTTTTTATGTCATACTCCTATGTTCTATAGCACAAGTATTCATTTGAAAACATGGGAAAAAAATCTACATTGCATACAGTATGATATTTATGAACTGACCAAAGGGTTGAATTGTGTCATTTGTGCCGGTTATAACTGCCAGTGGTCATGAAAATTACTATAACATACACACGTTTTTTTATATATGCAAAATATTATGGAGCAACTATTTAGTTGTTCAATCTTTGCTATATGATAAATACACAAAAGCTTAGCCTGACTTTCCTGACCCTTCTCTTCTTCTTATTCCAAACTGGAGATTACTTTCTTTGTAATATAAAGACAAATAAGTGTGTGTGGCTGACCGAGCTTACAAAATCTACCTTTGGGATTTCCTGGCAGCATACGTTCTCCTCCTCAGTGGGCATTGTTCGGCAGTTTCCACAAGTGCACCTACGAATGTAACATAGGCTTTAGGAAACATAACACCACAACCCTAGCTTTTCATTTACCAATTCAAAACGTCTTGCAAACGTCTTCGGGGTCTTTGTGGTACTTCGTGCACTTCAAATTCACGATCTGACTCTGGGTCGAGATGGTAAGGCTCCACACTACGCTCCGCCATCATTACTGAATTGTTGACAAAGTTTTGGGGGCGTGCCTGTTGCCCATGCTGCTTCCCCACGGCAAGGCTGGGACTCGAGGCTACGTCATGAAGTGGGCGGCACTCACAGGGAGGAGGCGGGATTTCAGTGAAACTGAGCGTTTTACTTCCGTGTTGATGAATGACTCCAGAATATAAGTTATATTTCGGGACAAATGAACAATACATAACGCCAAAGGTAATATTTTATCATATATGTTCATATCCCAGACGTTGAAAGGTGTAAAATAGCATGATATAGGTCCTTTAAAGTTTAATGTAATGATAAGTTAACCCCCCCCCCCCAGCTGAGGCTAACACTGGGCCTTTCTTTGTGTCATTTATTTTTTCAAGGGAAAATAACAGTTCTCTGCTACATTATACTACTTTAAACCAGTATTTAGCCTACAATCATGGCTAAATATTGCTTTGTATGTTATTTTTTCTGCAAAATAATAAACATTTTTGTAAATATATTATAATGGGGGACCTCGGGATATTTTCGGATCGATAAGGGGTCCGGGATATGATTCTCGCTTAGGGTGAGAGAGGTCCCGGCTTCAAATCCCAGACGAGCCCAGCTGGACTGTGTGTAATTGAAAGTTTAATGTAATGATATATTAAATCTCCCGCCCACAGCTGAGGCTAACACTGGGCTCTTTCTTCGTGTCATTTGTGGGAATGTATAACAGTGGCCAGTTGGAAGAAAACAAGCTTAAGAAAAAAATTGTATGTAGTTAACAAGACGGCTAGTACTTCAGACTTTTCAGAGTCCATTAACCTGCTCAATGTATTTTCCCTATAGTCGTTAGCATTAGCCACCAAACATAGCAAATTATTAACAATCCCGATATTTACAGTTGTTGTCAACCCATCAACCACATGTAGCTGAGGTCAAAGCCAAAGCCAAAAGTCACTAATGGAAAGGATTTTCAACTGGTGAACACAGGATTGAACCAGGGACCTTTAGATCTTCAGTCTAACACTCTCCCAACTGAGCTATTTCGACAGCCCTTGGATAGAAAACTGTGCTTTCGAGGCCCTATTTTAACTAGCCTCATTGAAAATGGAAAGTGGAGATCTTGTTACTTTTGACTATACACATGTATCTGGAGCTAGAGAGCTAAAACATTTAGTTATGTTATATTCTCAAATCACTGAGTAAATGTTTTTATCATCATAACACTATGTCTTGCTCAGCTTTCAGTCGCTGGTTGAGTTACTTCAGACTTTATCACGTCAACAAACTTATCAAGGACTGGCAGTATAGTCAGAACAGCGCCTGAACAGGGACTTGAACCCTGGACCCTCAGATTAAAAGTCTGATGCTCTACCGACTGAGCTATCCAGGCTCCGCAGAGATGCATTTTGGGGTTTCCTCAGACAAAAGACAAACACAACACAACGGTTGACCTAATCTTGGATTTGACTTTGTATTGCAACATTCTGTGGTGTCTTTCAAGAAATGGTAGTTTGCTCCTCATGTGAAATGTCTTATTGCTTTCTCAAGGTTTTGTGTGTGCAGCTTTTCTAATATGGAATTTGACCCAGAAGAAAGCAATGTAAAGTGTTGTGTTCCTTTTAGAATTACATGCGTAACAGAGAATTGAAGTTCCATAAATCAAAGTGAAGAACCCAAAATCAACAATGTCAAAAGTAACATTTTTGATTACAATTTAGTTTTGAGGCATACTCACCGTAAACAAAAATGCTGCTATTACTTTTGAGATGAGTTTGTACATTCTTTACAATGGGATCCTTAATGGAGTGGACTTTGGCTTCCCTTCGGTCAAAGGTAGATAACCCATGACAGGGCAGTGCATGGCCTTAAGTCCCAACCCGTGGCCTGCTCTTCAGACCAGTGCTCTTGTTTCTCTTCAGATCGCATAAATCTTTCGCCTTTTACTAAAGATTTCCGTGGAGAGGAACAACAAGAGATTTTGACAATTTGTTGATGCTCTGCTTAACAGTGGGGCTCTAAATACATGTGAAAGAAAAGCATTATACAATTACATTGCAGTACATGCGTTCACTAACTTTCCTCTATCCTACAACTCAAATGCTACACCAAGGCCACTCAAGTTCTGATCCAAAGTTTGGCCTCTTCTGAAACATGGAATTGAACTCTTTGCATTTTTATAATTTGCTGCATCTTCTTTTCTGCCGACTAGCCTTTTTATTTAGTTTCAGTGTCGGACAATGGATGCAAATTAACCCATGGCTACATTCCTGTGAGGCGTGTTCATAAACATGCACTGTCAACTACCAAATAAACCAATAAACAAATACATTCCCACAGAGACAACACAGCCGTGATCGTATAGAGGTTAGTACTCTGCGTTGTGGCCGCAGCAACCCCGGTTCGAATCCAGGTCACGGCATTAGTGATCAGTTTCCCAAAAGCAATGCTGTCTCGATGATATTGGCAGTGCAATTGTTTCAACCAGAATCTGATAGACCAAAGTTTTCGACCTCTAAGTGTTTTTTTTTAAACTCCTAAGAGCACCCTGCAACTGTTACCTTTAAATGTGTGCCCGGTTTTGACCAGTCGGTGTGTGTTTTTAAATATGGAATATGGCAGGTAGCCAAACATTTTGTCAGTAGTGCTTTTTAAAGTGTTCAGTTCTACCAAAATAAGCCTAGCAGGTGATAAAGACTTATCTCAGCATACTGAACATATCCATGGACCTCTCGCACCCTAAGCAAGAATCATACCCCTAGACCAACGAGCCTCAAACTGCCACAGTAAGAACACACATTACTCACTGTCGCCAACCTTTGATATGAGTCAAAAGTCAAAATTGATGCCAAACCCAAGAAATGTCTTTCTGACTCCTGACATAGATATGCATTTTCCAAATTTTAATCATACACTGTCTCGGGTCGCCCCAGTGGCCTAATGGATAAGGCACTGGCCTCCTAAGCCAGGGATTGTGGGTTCAAGTCGCATCTGGGGTGGCTTGCAGCCTAGTGCTTCTCTGGAAGCAATTTAGACAAATGGACAGAAGCCATCCTCTGTGAACAAGCAGAGTTTTGCTTCTGAACAGCTGCCAAAAAAACTTTGTCAAAGTTGTGCCTCAATGCGAACTCATCAATGCCTGTAAACACAAACTCCTCTTGAAATCAGGAAGGTTTTATTGTCATAGTGTTACATTTTGCAGATGCTTTGCAACTGGTTTACAAGAATTTTGTTTTTGTCACTATCATCCTGTCAGTTTCAATAGCACTACAGTAGACTGACTGACTTCTTGGATCAATCCCAAGCTGGAAGTTGGGTTTTCGGTATTTTAAAAATGCATAATGTGGCATACGCATATTTTATTATGTGATGCTCCGGGCATTAAAAATCTCCCTGCACCATAACCATCTGAGAAGAAGATTGGCTTTATAAACAACTGAATTGATACAACCTACATTAGTTGAATGATCGGACATGCCTGTGTAGGCTTTTCAAGTACAGTCTGTCTTTGTTTAAATTTTAAATTCTCCTTCGAGCCAAAGGAACCTACAGTCCTCTGCTAAGTGAGCTAACGGAAGCACACAAAAGCACTATTTGATTCAAACACACTGGTATAGATATTGCGAAAAACTCAAATTAAAGACATACAAACATTACTGTTGAAAGAGAACACTCTTAAGGGTCTCATGTTTTTATTCAAGACTTCACTTCCTCTTTCCTCACCAGAGAGGGGGAATCTGAATTTGAACCATAGACCTCTTGATCTGCAGTCAAATGCTCTACCACTGAGCTACACCCCCACTGCTCAAGTGATGGTTTTACACCGATGGATTGATACAACTATCAATCCTTTTGCCTTGAGTGGGCTCAAGCTGAGAAATGGGTCATTCCTTGTTGGAACAACAAAGGTACTCTTGGTCTTTTTCCATGTGATCAACCACACCAACCGCTGATACAGTATGTCCCGTTATATAAGACACCAATACTATGGTGAAAATTACCAACTGAGATTCCATAATAGTGCAAGGCCAGTAGATTGTTTTTTATACAAGCTGATTTGATACAGCCAACATTAGTTGAATAACTGGACATGACTGTCTGCGCTTTAAATGTTCAGTCTGCCTTTGAGCCAACTGGAAAACACTCCTTCGAGCCGGATTTGAACCAGCGACCTAAGGATGTCCACTTTGGAAACTACAGTCCTTAGTAACCTAAGGGTTCAATTCCCGGCCAATGCACTTAAACAAATTATAATAATGTTGGATTATAGTTATTTGCCTGTGAGAAGATTTTCCCTTTTGAAAGCTCTGCTTTTTTCCTTTGAAATACCTGCCAATCAGTCAAGAATTCACTTAGTTGTGCTTCACATGCGTTTTCCAGAATCATTTGTGGAAATTTGTAATTTGACATAAAGCGTATAAGACCTATTAAGGTTGGAGCAACGTGTAGCCTCGTTGTGTATATGTAGCTTAAAACAAATGACCAGGTCATCAATGCCAGTGGTTGTAAATCGATATTATTGCTCTATTGATAGTCCTCGGCACATTTCCATGACTGAAGATTATTGGGAGCAGTGTCCTGCCATGAATTTGGTCTCAAGGTTGATTTTTTTCAGAAAGAATTTACGAATAATTACAGTTACTATGGTCAGAGCAATGTGAGTCAGATTATGGACATCCCGTAAAACAGATTACTAGTTAACGGGCCCTCAGTACCCTTGGTTGTCCAGCCAAAATATTGCTCCATTGAATCCTATGAGGTCATTGCCATGACAGGTCATTCATTATTGGTACCAGCAGCGTTCTATAACTTTGATCTCAAGGTGGAATTCACGGAAAGAGTTTACAAACTATTAACGACAGTAAAAGAATCTAGAGGCCTTATTGTGGACATCTAGTCCAGTGAGACTGATTACTAGGTAGAAGTCATCAACACAGGCTGATGTCCATTGACAACAGCGTTTCACTTATTGCACTGTGCCTTTGAACATGATGGACCATCTGTGCTTCCAGTGTAAAAGCCCATTGCCCTGTGTGAGGATTGAACTCACGACCTTCAGATTATGAGGCTACCTACTGCGCTAACACGGCAGCTACTACATGCCAGCATTCAATAAACAAAAAATTGTATGGAACGCCTTGTTCAGAATCTTATCCTTTGTTCGTAAATCAAAACCCGTCCACAGGGGTTACTGCACTGAGGCCATCAGGGACACTGTTAAAGTCCTCATTTAGCCATGTACAAGATGTTGAAAATGCCATTACTGATGCGACAGCATAAGCAAAAAACCCAATAAAGTATCCAAATGAAGGCGAACGACAAGGCCTGCTTTCGTGCAGTCGGGAGTCTAGAGAAGGGACTGCAACAATCCCACGATGACCATAGTGCCGCTTCAATAAATTCATGCTGAATTGAGGAGGTTGTCAGTTCAACTCCTAACCGTTAAAGGACGTACACCTGTACTTTTTTCAGGCAGATCTCATTCCCTGACCGGGAATCGAACCCGGGCCGCGGCAGTGAGAGCGCCGAATCCTAGCCACTAGACCATCAGGGACACTTTCTAACATTTTTAGTAATGCTAGTTTAGTGATGGGAAGGAACCAGATGTTGAAGCTGCCTTGATTGATGCAAACAAGTAAACGACCCTTGAGAAAAGTGTCCTAATTAACCTAAACCATAAGGCTTGTTTTAATGTCGTTCTATACAAATAATGACAATAATGGGGAAAGGTCTATTGTGGTTTTCTGGTACAGTCTCTGTTTGGGTTTCTTCAAGGCCACATGATTTATGGGCAGTTTTGGGACCTAAGACCTTTCTCTGTTACTTTGTCCAAAATGAACGCAGTGTGGCAACCCACACATTTCTGTGAACGTATCAGGTAACAAGTCATAGACCAGTCTTAAATGAATAAACATATACCTACATGTATTGAGTATGTCTTTAATGAAGTTTGTGCGTTGGTGGTATAGTGGTTAGCATAGCTGCTTCCCAAGCAGTTGACCCGGGTTCGATTCCCGGCCAATGCACTTATAGAATTTATGATAATGTTGGATTATAGTTATTTGCCTGTGAGGACATTTTCCCTTTTGAAAGCTCTGCTTTTTTCCTTTGAAATACCTGCCAATCAGTCAAGAATTCACTTAGTTGTGCTTCACATGCGTTTTCCAGAATCATTTGTGGAAATTTGTAATTTGACATAAAGCGTATAAGACCTATTAAGGTTGGAGCAACGTGTAGCCTCGTTGTGTATATGTAGCTTAAAACAAATGACCAGGTCATCAATGCCAGTGGTTGTAAATCGATATTATTGCTCTATTGATAGTCCTCGGCACATTTCCATGACTGAAGATTATTGGGAGCAGTGTCCTGCCATGAATTTGGTCTCAAGGTTGATTTTTTCAGAAAGAATTTACGAATAATTACAGTAACTATGGTCAGAGCAATGTGAGTCAGATTATGGACATCCCGTAAAGCAGATTACTAGTTAACGGGCCCTCAGTACCCTTGGTTGTCCAGCCAAAATATTGCTCCATTGAATCCTATGAGGTCATTGCCATGACAGGTCATTCATTATTGGTACCAGCAGCGTTCTATAACTTTGATCTCAAGGTGGAATTCACGGAAAGAGTTTACAAACTATTAACGACAGTAAAAGACACTAGAGGCCTTATTGTGGACATCTAGTCCAGTGAGACTGATTACTAGGTAGAAGTCATCAACACAGGCTGATGTCCATTGACAACAGCGTTTCACTTATTGCACTGTGCCTTTGAACATGATGGACCATCTGTGCTTCCAGTGTAAAAGCCCATTGCCCTGTGTGAGGATTGAACTCACGACCTTCAGATTATGAGACTGACGCGCTACCTACTGCGCTAACACGGCAGCTACTACATGCCAGCATTCAATAAACAAAAAATTGTATGGAACACCTTGTTCAGAATCCTATCCTTTGTTCGTAAATCAAAACCCGTCCACAGGAGTTAATGCGCTGAGTCCATCAGGGACACTGTTAAAGTCCTCATTTAGCCATGTACAAGATGTTGAAAATGCCATTACTGATGCGACAGCATAAGCAAAAAACCCAATAAAGTATCCAAATGAAGGCGAACGACAAGGCCTGCTTTTGTGCAGTCGGGAGTCTAGAGAAGGGACTGCAACAATCCCACGATGACCATAGTGCCGCTTCAGTAAATTCATGCTGAATTGAGGAGGTTGTCAGTTCAACTCCTAACCGTTAAAGGACGTACACCTGTACTTTTTTCAGGCAGATCTCATTCCCTGACCGGGAATCGAACCCGGGCCGCGGCGGTGAGAGCGCCGAATCCTAGCCACTAGACCGTCAGGGACAGTTTCTAACATTTTTAGTAATGCTAGTTTAGTGTTGGGAAGGAACCAGATGTTGAAGCTGCCTTGATTGATGCAAACAAGTAAACGACCCTTGAGAAAAGTGTCCTAATTAACCTAAACCATAAGGCTTGTTTTAATGTCGTTCTATACAAATAATGACAATAATGGGGAAAGGTCTACTGTGGTTTTCTGGTACAGTCTCTGTTTGGGTTTCTTCAAGGCCACATGATTTATGGGCAGTTTTGGGACCTAAGACCTTTCTCTGTTACTTTGTCCAAAATGAACGCAGTGTGGCAACCCACACATTTCTGTGAACGTATCAGGTAACAAGTCATAGACCAGTCTTAAATGAATAAACATATACCTACATGTATTGAGTATGTCTTTAATGAAGTTTGTGCGTTGGTGGTATAGTGGTTAGCATAGCTGCTTCCCAAGCAGTTGACCCGGGTTCAATTCCCGGCCAATGCACTTATAGAATTTATGATAATGTTGGATTATAGTTATTTGCCTGTGAGGACATTTTCCCTTTTGAAAGCTCTGCTTTTTTCCTTTGAAATACCTGCCAATCAGTCAAGAATTCACTTAGTTGTGCTTCACATGCGTTTTCCAGAATCATTTGTGGAAATTTGTAATTTGACATAAAGCGTATAAGACCTATTAAGGTTGGAGCAACGTGTAGCCTCGTTGTGTATATGTAGCTTAAAACAAATGACCAGGTCATCAATGCCAGTGGTTGTAAATCGATATTATTGCTCTATTGATAGTCCTCGGCACATTTCCATGACTGAAGATTATTGGGAGCAGTGTCCTGCCATGAATTTGGTCTCAAGGTTGATTTTTTCAGAAAGAATTTACGAATAATTACAGTAACTATGGTCAGAGCAATGTGAGTCAGATTATGGACATCCCGTAAAGCAGATTACTAGTTAACGGGCCCTCAGTACCCTTGGTTGTCCAGCCAAAATATTGCTCCATTGAATCCTATGAGGTCATTGCCATGACAGGTCATTCATTATTGGTACCAGCAGCGTTCTATAACTTTGATCTCAAGGTGGAATTCACGGAAAGACTTTACAAACTATTAACGACAGTAAAAGACACTAGAGGCCTTATTGTGGACATCTAGTCCAGTGAGACTGATTACTAGGTAGAAGTCATCAACACAGGCTGATGTCCATTGACAACAGCGTTTCACTTATTGCACTGTGCCTTTGAACATGATGGACCGTCTGTGCTTCCAGTGTAAAAGCCCATTGCCCTGTGTGAGGATTGAACTCACGACCTTCAGATTATGAGACTGACGCGCTACCTACTGCGCTAACACGGCAGCTACTACATGCCAGCATTCAATAAACAAAAAATTGTATGGAACGCCTTGTTCAGAATCTTATCCTTTGTTCGTAAATCAAAACCCGTCCACAGGAGTTACTGCACTGAGGCCATCAGGGACACTGTTAAAGTCCTCATTTAGCCATGTACAAGATGTTGAAAATGCCATTACTGATGCGACAGCATAAGCAAAAAACCCAATAAAGTATCCAAATGGAGGCGAACGACAAGGCCTGCTTTCGTGCAGTCGGGAGTCTAGAGAAGGGACTGCAACAATCCCACGATGACCATAGTGCCGCTTCAGTAAATTCATGCTGAATTGAGGAGGTTGTCAGTTCAACTCCTAACCGTTAAAGGACGTACACCTGTACTTTTTTCAGGCAGATCTCATTCCCTGACCGGGAATCGAACCCGGGCCGCGGCGGTGAGAGCGCCGACTCCTAGCCACTAGACCGTCAGGGACAGTTTCTAACATTTTTAGTAATGCTAGTTTAGTGATGGGAAGGAACCAGATGTTGAAGCTGCCTTGATTGATGCAAACAAGTAAACGACCCTTGAGAAAAGTGTCCTAATTAACCTAAACCATAAGGCTTGTTTTAATGTCGTTCTATACAAATAATGACAATAATGGGGAAAGGTCTACTGTGGTTTTCTGGTACAGTCTCTGTTTGGGTTTCTTCAAGGCCACATGATTTATGGGCAGTTTTGGGACCTAAGACCTTTCTCTGTTACTTTGTCCAAAATGAACGCAGTGTGGCAACCCACACATTTCTGTGAACGTATCAGGTAACAAGTCATAGACCAGGCTTAAATGAATAAACATATACCTACATGTATTGAGTATGTCTTTAATGAAGTTTGTGTGTTGGTGGTATAGTGGTTAGCATAGCTGCTTCCCAAGCAGTTGATCCGGGTTCGATTCCCGGCCAATGCACTTATAGAATTTATGATAATGTTGGATTATAGTTATTTGCCTGTGAGAAGATTTTCCCTTTTGAAAGCTCTGCTTTTTTCCTTTGAAATACCTGCCAATCAGTCAAGAATTCACATAGTTGTGCTTCACATGCGTTTTCCAGAATCATTTGTGGAAATTTGAAATTTGACAGAAAGTGTATAAGACCTATTAAGGTTGGAGCAACGTGTAGCCTCGTTTTGTATATGTAGCTTAAAACAAATGACCAGGTCATCAATGCCAGTGGTTGTAAATCGATATTATTGCTCTATTGATAGTCGTCGGCACATTTCCATGACTGAAGATTATTGGGAGCAGTGTCCTGCCATGAATTTGGTCTCAAGGTTGATTTTTTCAGAAAGAATTTACGAATAATTACAGTAACTATGGTCAGAGCAATGTGAGTCAGATTATGGACATCCCGTAAAACAGATTACTAGTTAATGGGCCCTCAGTACCCTTGGTTGTCCAGCCAAAATATTGCTCCATTGAATCCTATGAGGTCATTGCCATGACAGGTCATTCATTATTGGTACCAGCAGCGTTCTATAACTTTGATCTCAAGGTGGAATTCACGGAAAGAGTTTACAAACTATTAACGACAGTAAAAGAATCTAGAGGTCTTATTGTGGACATCTAGTCCAGTGAGACTGATTACTAGGTAGAAGTCATCAACACAGGCTGATGTCCATTGACAACAGCGTTTCACTTATTGCACTGTGCCTTTGAACATGATGGACCATCTGTGCTTCCAGTGTAAAAGCCCATTGCCCTGTGTGAGGATTGAACTCACAACCTTCAGATTATGAGACTGACGCGCTACCTACTGCGCTAACACGGCAGGTGTAATGGGTAGCACTCTGGACTCTGAATCCAGCAATCCGAGTTCAAGTCTCGGTGGAACCTCTGAAAACTGGCTTTAGTTGACTTTCCTACTTCAAAATGTTAGGCACAGTGCTCTGTTAGTTATACTGAACCTTCAAATTTGCCAATAACAGCCCCTTGGAATATACTGCAGAATCAAAGATCCTGACTTACACAAAACATTGCGTTGTTTCACTGGGGCTTGGACACAGGCAATGATATTTTTCGTTATTCATACATCCAAAAATTGCTAGTAGTTGTAGGCTCAAATGTATGGTTCCATGGTGTAATGGTTAGCACTCTGGACTCTGAATCCAGTGATCCGAGTTCAAATCTCGGTGGAACCTCTGAATACTGACTTTATTTGACTATCCTAGTTGGCAATGTTAGGGGCTTTGTACTGTTAGTTATACTGAACTGTTACTTTAAATCTGCTAATAACATTGGCAGATTTATGCCAATGTTACTACACACTTATAACATGCCAATGTCATAACAGACTGCAGAACGACGCTACACTAGACACTGCAGAATCCAATATCCAGACCTACACAAAACATAGCATGGTTTCACTGGGGCTTGAACCCAGGACCTTCTGCGTGTAAAGCAGAAGTGATGACCACTACACTATGAAACCTTTAATAACCCTTTAGGAACTTCATTTGTGGATAAGACCCGAGTTCAAGTCTTGGTGGGACCTCATAGGAAGTCAATTATGCTAATCTGATAGAAAACAATCAGAGCACATTTGATGACTGCTACACAACTGGATAAGTTCCTTTGACAGTCGGCTCTTTGGAGAGTAATATGTATTTTTGGTTATTTTACATCAAGTTATTGGAGCTGTATTCAATAATGGTGCTCGTGGTTCCATGGTGTAATGGTGATCACTCTGGACTTTGAATCCAGCAATCCGAGTTCGAGTCTCGGTGGAACCTCCTAGTGGCAGCTCTGCTTTTCTGTAAATTATATGTTTGCTCACCTGTTGTTCCAGAAATACACTTGTCACAACCGTACACAACACTTTAACTGACTGTTTTGAAAGAGATGAAGCCCAGATCATCTGAATGTTTCATCACATATACAAAAAAAACAAACAAACAAACTGATCATCAAATTAAAAAAAAGTGCATTAAGGCTGCAACTTATGGAACACTTTCTAGACTTTAAAACTCTGCCTCACACAACTATAAGAGGGGCTTTGATTGGATTGTAAGAACCCAATTCCATATACATCATGATATCTTAAAATCACATCAGTTGATGCGTTCCTCTCGGTCAAGATATTTTTCTTTATTCTTACATCCAGAATTGCTGGTACTTCTAAGCCCATACCTGTGGTTTCATGGTGTAATGGGTAGCACTCTGGACTCTGAATCCAGCAATCCGAGTTCAAGTCTCGGTGGAACCTCTGAAAACTGGCTTTGGTTGACTTTCCTACTTCAAAATGTTAGGCACAGTGCTCGGTTAGTTATACTGAACCTTCAAATTTGCCAATAACAGCCCCTTGGAATGCACTGCAGAATCAAAGATCCTGACTGACACAAAACATTGCGTTGTTTCACTGGGGCTTGGACACAGGCAATGATATTTTTCGTTATTCATACATCCAACAATTGCTAGTAGTTGTAGGCTCAAATGTATGGTTCCATGGTGTAATGGTTAGCACTCTGGACTCTGAATCCAGTGATCCGAGTTCAAATCTCGGTGGAACCTCTGAATACTGACTTTATTTTACTTTCCTAGTTGGCAATGTTAGGGGCTTTGTACTGTTAGTTATACTGAACTATTACTTTAAATCTGCTAATAACATTGGCAGATTTATGCCAATGTTACTACACACTTATAACATGCCAATGTCATAACAGACTGCAGAACGACGCTACACTAGACACTGCAGAATCCAATATCCAGACCTACACAAAACATAGCATGGTTTCACTGGGGCTTGAACCCAAGACCTTCTGCGTGTAAAGCAGACGTGATGACCACTACACTATGAAACCTTTAATAATCCTTTAGGAACTTCATTTGTGGATAAAACCCGAGTTCAAGTCTTGGTGGGACCTCATGGGAAGTCAATTATGCTAATCTGATAGAAAACAATCAGAGCACATTTGATGACTGCTACACAACTGGATAAGTTCCTTTGACAGTCGGCTCTTTGGAGAGTAATATGTATTTTTGGTTATTTTACATGAAGTTATTGGAGCTGTATTCAATAATGGTGCTCGTGGTTCCATGGTGTAATGGTGATCACTCTGGACTTTGAATCCAGCAATCCGAGTTCGAGTCTCGGTGGAACCTCCTAGTGGCAGCTCTGCTTTGTCTGTAAATTATATGTTTGCTCACCTGTTGTTCCAGAAATACACTTGTCACAACCGTACACAACACTTTAACTGACTGTTTTGAAAGAGATGAAGCCCCGATCATCTGAATGTTTCATAACATATACAAAAAAAAACAAAAAAACTGATCATCAAATTAACAAATAGTGCATTAAGGCTGCAACTTATGCAACACTTTCTAGACTTTAAGACTCTGCCTCACACAACTATAAGAGGGGCTTTGATTGGATTGTAAGAACCCAATTCCATATACATCATGATATCTTAAAATCACATCAGTTGATGCGTTCCTCTCGGTCAAGATATTTTTTTTTGTTCTTACATCCAGAATTTCTGGTACTTCTAAGCCCATACCTGTGGTTCCATGGTGTAATGGGTAGCACTCTGGACTCTGAATCCAGCAACCCGAGTTCAAGTCTCGGTGGAACCTCTGAAAACTGCCTTTAGTTGACTTTCCTACTTCAAAATGTTAGGCACAGTGCTCTGTTAGTTATACTGAACCTTCAAATTTGCCAATAACAGCCCCTTGGAATGCACTGCAGAATCCAAGATCCTGAATTACACAAAACATTGCGTTGTTTCACTGGGGCTTGGACACAGGCAATGATATTTTTCGTTATTCATACATCTAACAATTGCTAGTAATTGTAGGCTCAAATGTATGGTTCCATGGTGTAATGGTTAGCACTCTGGACTCTGAATCCAGTGATCCGAGTTCAAATTGACGGTTTGCCTCCAGTCAATCACGCGCAGGTGCGGCCTCCGCCCACACTCCCCCTCCTATCGTTTCCACGCCCCCCTCACAAACCATTCCTGTCATCACTAGCAGAGAGCGGACACAACACAACCCTCCATGCAATTATCCTGTCCATATTAACTTCTTAAAACCATCCCCAAAGCCCCCCCACAGTCCACAGCTAATCCATCCCAAACCACACTAAACATGGCTCTTTTAAATGTCCGCTCTCTGCAGAACAAGTCTTTTATTGTGAATGACCTGATTTTAGATAATAATCTTGATTGTTTGTTTTTAACTGAAACCTGGCTGGGTACAGATGCGACCGCGGTTCTTGCTGAGGCCCCCCCACCTAATTTTAGCAGCACCTTTTCAATAAGGAATGGAAAAAGGGGAGGTGGCACTGCCTCCATATGTACAAACACTCTTGCCACCAAACCTATTTTATTTGATCCATTCCCCACTTTTGAGCACCATGCAGTTGTTTTTAGTAATCCCCCCATTTTATGTGTCACTATTTACAGACCCCCCAAAAAATGCCCTCTTTTTGTTAAGGAATTTTCTGAGTTTTTATCACTTTTACATAGCTCTTTTAATATGATTCTTTTAACTGGTGATTTTAATCTACACATAGATAATCTTTTAGACCCTGTTGCTAGGGATTTTTTAAATGTTCTTAATTATATGGATTTTACCCAACACGTCACGCAGCCAACTCACGACAGAGGACACAGTCTGGACCTGGTCATCACGTATGGCCTGTCCACAGCTGTGTCTTCTGTCTCTGACCATTACTGTGTGTTTTTTAATATCACCAGTTTTACGCAGCGGGAGACCTCGGTAAGAGCTGTGAGGAAACGTCATCTCACCCCTGAAGTGGCTGCAAATTTTATTGATGTTTTAGAGAAATATTCTCCTATTGTTCTACCTGCCCCCTGTGATTTTATTTTTGAAAATTTTAACAGCAAACTCAAGTCAGCGCTTGATTCTATCGCTCCTTTAAAATCCAAAAAACTCCCCACAAAACTAATTCCTCCATGGAGGAATGAGGAAATCAAACAACTCAAAAGACAATGCAGGGTGGCAGAGAGAAAATGGAGAAAAAACAAAATTACCATAAACTACCAAATCTTCCGTGAACAACAAACAACCTACAATAACACAGTAAGAAACATAAGAAACAACTACTTCTCAAAAATGATCAACAATAATAAAAACAATCCCAAGGTACTCTTCTCTACAATAGAACATCTGATCAATCCTGATTTTAACAAGACCAACTTTACTCCAAGTGACTCCCTTTGTGAGGCGTTTGCAGACCAGGGGAAAGATAGACACTATCAGATGTAATATTTTATCTACTCAAAGTAACACGGTTTTAAATACATCTGGTTGTCTACTTGTTCCAGAGGAAACACTGCACAGTTTTGTCCAGGTTAATGCTGAGATGCTTGATAAAGTTTTCTCCTCAGTGAGGCCCACCACATGTCCTTTAGACCCGGTCCCAACCCCGTTTTTTAAAACGTTTTATGGATCTCTTAGAGATGAGCTTTTACACATGATGAATTGCTCTCTTCAGACGGGGGTCTTCCCTGCTGCCTTTAAGGGGGCGGTGGTGAGGCCTCTGCTGAAGAAGAGCAATTTGGACCGTAATGATTTTAACAACTTTAGACCGGTATCCAACTTACCATTTTTAAGCAAAATCTTAGAAAAACTTGTTTTTACCCAACTTAGCGACTTTATAAATGCACATAACGTCCTTGAGAAATTTCAGTCTGGCTTTAGGGTAAACCACAGCACAGAGACAGCCCTTTTAAAGATTTTAAACGATTTTAGATTAAATTATGATTCCAAAAGGCTGACAGTGTTGGTTCTACTGGATCTGAGCGCCGCTTTTGATACAGTCGACCATACTATTCTTTTAACTCGTTTAAAACGCATCGGCCTCTCTGGTGCTGTCCACAAATGAAGCTTATGCGCAAATTCAACAAGGAAGACTCAACAGCTGTTTAAACCACCGCTCATCACCAGCAGCTGCTTCCACTCATCAATCACAGTCCAGCCATTCAGCTTCTCCACATCAACCAATCATCGCTCCAAGATTCCTTCATAAGCACCATGGCCCATCACTCCGAGTTTCCCAGCCGTGCTGCAACCTCGTCGCTTAAGGGAAACTGAATGTCTGACTCTGATTCTACTGCCGGGCCCTTGCCCCCCCCCAGCGGGACACGGGTCCCACCGTTCTGCGCACTTCCCGGAAAAGTGCCCGCATCGCTGCTCGCGCAGCTCACGTCTCCCCACGCTCGGCCCTTCTGTCCAAGGGGATTCGTCCCGGAACCGGTCTAGGTCCTACTCAACTGGCTCAACTCACCGCTGTCCTGCCGTCCGGCGATTCATCTCCGTCTCCGCCCGCTTCGCCGCCTCCTTTCGTTCTCCCGGGAGGGAAACGGTCCAGGAAGTCTTCTGTTCCCCCCACCAAACGCCGCCGGGGTCGTTCTCCTTCTGTGGCTCCGGCCCATGTCTCGTCTTCGCCTTGGCCTGTTTTCGCTGCTGCTCCGGGCTCCATGACTGCCGCCGCTGCCGTGCGGGGCTCCACATCTGCGGGCTCCGCGTCTGCCGCGCTGGGCTCCAGAACTGCAGGCGCAGCGCTTGCCGCTGCCGCGCCGGGCTCAACTACCGCCGCCTCCACGTCTGCCGCGCGGCGTTGGACTCCCGGTCTGTCTCAGCTCCTCCGGTTCCGTCCGTGTTCTCCGGGGATTCCTCGTCTTTTGCCACGACCCCACCCATGTCCGCGGAAGACCGTCGTCTGATGTCTGCCTCCATGGACGCTCTTCGCCACTCCGTCTCCGGGCTGTCGGCCCATCTCCTGCTCAACGCCGCTCGTCCTGCCGTCTCCACTCAGCCTGCGCTCGGTGCGCTCCACGCTTCTCTCGCCGCGGTGACTCAGCCGGATCCCCCGCTCTTCGCCCTCGCCAGCGCCCGTCCTGGGCCGTCTCTGGGTAGGCCGTATTCTCCGTTGCACGCTAATGTCTCGTCAAGGCTGCGTTCGAAAATCTTGCGGGGCGATTACGTGAACCTGGTCTTGCCCATTCTCCCCTCTCCGAGGTCGAGGACCAGATCGCGTCCTCGTGTATCCGGATCGCCACCCGAGTTTGACTATTACCTATGTCTGATCAGGGATCTGAATTTAAAATGCAGTCGGTCGCGTTCTACCAATATCACAAGGCTTTCGCAGCCAAATCAGCGTCGCTAATCACTCATGCTAACGTGCATCTGGACTGGTCCGTTCTCGATACAGAGTTGTTGCTCACGCTCACTCGGGCTGTCTCAGTTCGCTGTGCGGTTCAGTCAGTCCGATCGTTTCTTTCACCGCTCGCAGCGCGTGCACCAGCCACACGCTCTCAAGGGCCTCTCATCCCCACTAGGGGGTCGCTCTACTACGCTACGGTGGACCAAAAGAGAATAAAGAACACAAGGCTTTCGCGGCCAAATCAGTGTCGCTACTCGCTCAAGCTAACGTGCGTCTGGACTGGGCCGTCCTTGATACAGAATAGGTCGCGTTCACGTTATAGAATTCTATTTCAGTTGGAGGGCAGGTGTCAATACAACTCTATGGGAGAGAAACAGTTTCGAAAAATTCCCAAAAAGATGTCCAAATGTTTTCTCTGATCGTCATGTGATAGTATTGGATTCACAAAACTGACATGTGAATTTTATGGCTGAAGGTCTTTCTACCGGCCAACATCAAGCGCATGTTTTTGAATATTGTCTCCACTTCCGGACGCGTGTGAAGAAATAATTAGACACATGTGCTGGAGGATATGACTTTGAACTTTGACAGCTGTTTCACGTGAATTGGCTCCGGAATTACAGAGAAGTTAGCATGATCTAAGATTAGACATCTGCATTTTGAGCGTCACTATGGTTACAGTTTGAATTTTCAGTTTTCTCCACCCCAATGTTATACTATAGGATCTTCGGAATGTTGTGATGTCACGTGAACGCTACTCATTGTTGCTCACGTAGGCTGTATCTGTTCGCTGTGCGGTTCCGTCGGTAATTCCGCCCTCTTTGCCCATCATTTCTTTCACTGCTCGCAGCCCGCGCAACAGCTGCACGTTCTCAAGGGCCCCTCATCCCCATTAGATCGCCGTGGCAGATAAATAAATAAATAAATAAATAAAAAATAAATAAATAAAATGGAGGGGGTCGACTGCTTAACATTAAGAACTACAGTGGGACACGGTCAGGACACAGAGCAATGTTATTGCTTTAGCGGGACTAAATCCAAATCGAGCGCTACTTCAAGAATACGTGAGAGACTCGATCGGCTCAGCAGCGCCTCCTCCTGGCAGCTGGGTGGACATATAGGGCGGATAACCAAACACCTGTGGAGCCGCTGTTCTCCTGTCCAGCCCTGGCTTCATGACGCTTTGTGAAGAAAAAAAAAAAAAATATACAAAAAAAAAATAAATAAATAAAAATAAATAAATTCAGATTTGTTTGGTTAAGTTAGACTCCAGACAGTGAGGTTTAACGGCGTATTGACCGGTTGAACACTCGTGCTAGCCGGTGCAGTTTCCCCAAACCTGAGGACACCAGACCAATGGATGCACTTTTTAACTGCATTTTAGATATTAAATCCTGGATGGCAGAAAACTTTCTCCAGCTTAACCAGGACAAAACTGAAGTTTTAGTCATCGGTCCTGAGGCCCAGAGAGAGAAACTTTTACCCAAACTACAGTCATTGTCTTTTAATCCTTCCTCACAGGTGAAGAACCTGGGTGTGATTTTTGACTCTGAGCTGACTTTAATTCCACACATTAAGAATATCACAAAGATAGGTTTTTACCATCTAAAGAACATAGCCAGAGTCCGCCCCATTCTCTCTCGGGCCAACACGGAGACGCTAATGCATGCTTTTATCACCAGTCGTCTTGACTACTGTAATGCCCTGCTTTCTGGTCTTCCCAAAAAGAGTATCTCAGGTTTACAACTTTTACAAAATTCAGCAGCTCGTGTCCTGACGAAGACCAGGAGGCGGGACCACATTACACCGGTTTTAGAGTCGCTGCATTGGCTCCCCGTGTGTTTCAGGATCCATTTTAAAGTTATTTTAATGGTTTTTAAATGTCTTAATGGTCTTGGTCCTTCTTATCTTTCAGAATTGATTTTACCATATGAGCCTTCGCGGTCCCTTCGCTCCTCTGGCAGGGGTCTCCTAGTTATTCCTAAAGTCAACAGAAAGACTCACGGCGAGGCGTCTTTCCAATACTATGGCCCTCGCCTCTGGAACGACCTGAGGAGGAGCTCAGGACCACAGAGAACGTTCATGTTTTTAAGAGCAGGCTCAAGACCCACCTTTTTAGTTTAGCTTTTAATTAATATTTACTTATATTAACCTTATTTACCGGTTTTAGTTCTATTATTTCTTTAGTTTCCCTCTTTTTATCCTGTGCTATTTCACGCACAGTTTTAGCAGTTTTTAATGTATCTCTTATTAAATATTTATTTATTTATTTTTTATTTATTTTATTCATTTATTTTTTATGTTCTCCTAGTGGTTCCTCTGAGGGAGCCCTCTTCCCCGGGAGTGCTGGTTGGCTGTGGCCGTGCGGGCGCTCTCCTGGGGGTGCCTGGATGGAGGTAGGACGTCTCTCCTACACCTACTCCGGGCCCCCTGGGTTGGCGCTCTGTGGCTGTGGGCGATGGGCTGCTCCTGGTGCAGACGGCTCCTTGGATGATGTTTCCTCTTTCGGTCCATCTGTACCCAGCCTTACATACTAAACTCTATGTCCATTTTTATTTAAGACCTTTAACTGCTGGCTGTCTGTACGTGTATGTGTCTGTGTGTGCGGGTGGTGGGTGGTGGGGTTGTAGTTATTTATGTGTATTTACTGGTGGGGACGATTTTTATTATTTTTAATGATTTTTAAGCACTGTAAAGCACTTTGTGTTACATTTTGTATGAAAAGCGCTCTATAAATAAAGTTTGATTTGATTTGAAATCTCGGTGGAACCTCTGAATACTGACTTTATTTGACTTTCCTAGTTGGCAATGTTAGGGGCTTTGTACTGTTAGTTATACTGAACTATTACTTTAAATCTGCTAATAACATTGGCAGATTTATGCCAATGTTACAACACACTTATAACATGCCAATGTCATAACAGACTGCAGAACGACGCTACACTAGACACTGCAGAATCCAATATCCAGACCTACACAAAACAGAGCATGGTTTCACTGGGGCTTGAACCCAGGACCTTCTGCGTGTAAAGCAGACGTGATGACCACTACACTATGAAACCTTTAATAACCCTTTAGGAACTTCATTTGTGGATAAGATCCGAGTTCAAGTCTTGGTGGGACCTCATAGGAAGTCAATTATGCTAATCTGATAGAAAACAATCAGAGCACATTTGATGACTGCTACACAACTGGATAAGTTCCTTTGACAGTCGGCTCTTTGGAGAGTAATATGTATTTTTGGTTATTTTACATCAAGTTATTGGAGCTGTATTCAATAATGGTGCTCGTGGTTCCATGGTGTAATGGTGATCACTCTGGACTTTGAATCCAGCAATCCGAGTTTGAGTCTCCGTAGAACCTCCTAGTGGCAGCTCTGCTTTGTCTGTAAATTATATGTTTGCTCACCTGTTGTTCCAGAAATACACTTGTCAGAACCGTACACAACACTTTAACTGACTGTTTTGAAAGAGATGAGGCCCAGATCATCTGAATGTTTCATCACATATACAAAAAAAAACTGATCATCAAATTAAAAAAAAGTGCACTAAGGCTGCAACTTATGGAAGACTTTCTAGACTTAAAGACTCTGCCTCACACAACTATAAGAGGGGCTTTGATTGGATTGTAAGAACCCAATTCCATATACATCATGATATCTTAAAATCACATCAGTTGATGCGTTCCTCTCGGTCAAGATATTTTTCTTTATTCTTACATCCAGAATTGCCGGTACTTGTAAGCCCATATCTGTGGTTCCATGGTGTAATGGTTAGCACTCTGGACTCTGAATCGAGCAATCCGAGTTCAAGTCTCGGTGGAACCTCTGAAAACTGGCTTTGGTTGACTTTCCTACTTCAAAATGTTAGGCACAGTGCTCTGTTAGTTATACTGAACCTTCAAATTTGCCAATAACAGCCCCTTGGAATGCACTGCAGAATCAAAGATCCTGACTTACACAAAACATTGCGTTGTTTCACTGGGGCTTGGACACAGGCAATGATATTTTTCGTTATTCATACATCCAACAATTGCTAGTAGTTGTATGCTCAAATGTATGGTTCCATTGTGTAATGGTTAGCACTCTGGACTCTGAATCCAGTGATCCGAGTTCAAATCTCGGTGGAACCTCTGAATACTGACTTTATTTGACTTTCCTAGTTGGCAATGTTAGGGGCTTTGTACTGTTAGTTATACTGAACTATTACTTTAAATCTGCTAATAACATTGGCAGATTTATGCCAATTTTACTACACACTTATAACATGCCAATGTCATAACAGACTGCAGAACGACGCTACACTAGACACTGCAGAATCCAATATCCAGACCTACACAAAACATAGCATGGTTTCACTGGGGCTTGAACCCAGGACCTTCTGCATGTAAAGCAGACGTGATGACCACTACACTATGAAACCTTTAATAACCCTTTAGGAAGTTCATTTGTGGATAAAACCCGAGTTCAAGTCTTGGTGGGACCTCATAGGAAGTCAATTATGCTAATCTGATAGAAAACAATCAGAGCACATTTGATGACTCCTACACAACTGGATAAGTTCCTTTGACAGTCGGCTCTTTGGAGAGTAATATGTATTTTTGGTTATTTTACATGAAGTTATTGGAGCTGTATTCAATAATGGTGCTCGTGGTTCCATGGTGTAATGGTGATCACTCTGGACTTTGAATCCAGCAATCCGAGTTCGAGTCTCGGTGGAACCTCCTAGTGGCAGTTCTGCTTTGTCTGTAAATTATATGTTTGCTCACCTGTTGTTCCAGAAATACACTTGTCAGAACCGTACACAACACTTTAACTGACTGTTTTGAAAGAGATGAAGCCCAGATCATCTGAATGTTTCATCACATATACAAAAAAAAACAAAAAAACTGATCATCAAATTAACAAATAGTGCATTAAGGCTGCAACTTATGCAACACTTTCTAGACTTTAAGACTCTGCCTCACACAACTATAAGAGGGGCTTTGATTGGATTGTAAGAACCCAATTCCATATACATCATGATATCTTAAAATCACATCAGTCCATCCAACAATTGCTAGTAGTTGTAGGCTCAAATGTATGGTTCCATGGTGTAATGGTTAGCACTCTGGACTCTGAATCCAGTGATCCGAGTTCAAATCTCGGTGGAACCTCTGAATACTGACTTTATTTGACTTTCCTAGTTGGCAATGTTAGGGGCTTTGTACTGTTAGTTATACTGAACTATTGCTTTAAATCTGCTAATAACATTGGCAGATTTATGCCAATGTTAAAACACACTTATAACATGCCAATGTCATAACAGACTGCAGAACGACGCTACACTAGACACTGCAGAATCATATATCCAGACTCTGAATCCAGTGATCCGAGTTCAAATTGACGGTTTGCCTCCAGTCAATCACGCGCAGGTGCGGCCTCCGCCCACACTCCCCCTCCTATCGTTTCCACGCCCCCCTCACAAACCATTCCTGTCATCACTAGCAGAGAGCGGACACAACACAACCCTCCATGCAATTATCCTGTCCATATTAACTTCTTAAAACCCATCCCCAAAGCCCCCCCACAGTCCACAGCTAATCCATCCCAAACCACACTAAACATGGCTCTTTTAAATGTCCGCTCTCTGCAGAACAAGTCTTTTATTGTGAATGACCTGATTTTAGATAATAATCTTGATTGTTTGTTTTTAACTGAAACCTGGCTGGGTACAGATGCGACCGCGGTTCTTGCTGAGGCCCCCCCACCTAATTTTAGCAGCACCTTTTCAATAAGGAATGGAAAAAGGGGAGGTGGCACTGCCTCCATATGTACAAACACTCTTGCCACCAAACCTATTTTATTTGATCCATTCCCCACTTTTGAGCACCATGCAGTTGTTTTTAGTAATCCCCCCATTTTATGTGTCACTATTTACAGACCCCCCAAAAATGCCCTCTTTTTGTTAAGGAATTTTCTGAGTTATTATCACTTTTACATAGCTCTTTTAATATGATTCTTTTAACTGGTGATTTTAATCTACACATAGATAATCTTTTAGACCCTGTTGCTAGGGATTTTTTAAATGTTCTTAATTATATGGATTTTACCCAACACGTCACGCAGCCAACTCACGACAGAGGACACAGTCTGGACCTGGTCATCACGTATGGCCTGTCCACAGCTGTGTCTTCTGTCTCTGACCATTACTGTGTGTTTTTTAATATCACCAGTTTTACGCAGCGGGAGACCTCGGTAAGAGCTGTGAGGAAACGTCATCTCACCCCTGAAGTGGCTGCAAATTTTATTGATGTTTTAGAGAAATATTCTCCTATTGTTCTACCTGCCCCCTGTGATTTTATTTTTGAAACTTTTAACAGCAAACTCAAGTCAGCGCTTGATTCTATCGCTCCTTTAAAATCCAAAAAACTCCCCACAAAACTAATTCCTCCATGGAGGAATGAGGAAATCAAACAACTCAAAAGACAATGCAGGGTGGCAGAGAGAAAATGGAGAAAACACAAAATTACCATAAACTACCAAATCTTCCGTGAACAACAAACAACCTACAATAACACAGTAAGAAACACAAGAAACAACTACTTCTCAAAAATGATCAACAATAATAAAAACTCTTCTCTACAATAGAACATCTGATCAATCCTGATTTTAACAAGACCAACTTTACTCCAAGTGACTCCCTTTGCGAGGCGTTTGCAGACCAGGGGAAAGATAGACACTATCAGATGTAATATTTTATCTTCTCAAAATAACACTGTTTTAAATGCATCTGGTTGTCTACTTGTTCCAGAGGAAACACTGCACAGTTTTGTCCAGGTTAATGCTGAGGTTAATACACAATGTTAACAATGTAAAGTTCATGTTTAAACAACTGTGTCTTTTGTAATACAGGTGTTTTACTTACTTTTGCTTCATGGCCATTGGTGTGTGTCTGAAATCAAGGATCAAGGATAAAATAGAAACCTAACAATTGAAAGCAGAACATTGGTTAGACATAAGAAGTTTTGCTCAAATTCTCTAACATGTGTTGGATGACCACGTGTACACAAAGTGGGAAGTAATGTCCCACTTTATTTATATGTGTAGACTGTTTATTTTTATTTATAATTTTTTTCAATTACTTTTTACTATACTTTTTGTATACAGCTACTTTTTGCCCCCCCTTGAAGTTTTTGGTAGTCAGTGTATACAAGATACGTTTAATTTTTTGCACATTTTTGGTGTAATGTCTAATTGTCTGAGTGTTGACTAGTCAATCAATCACGGCTTATGTTATGTTATATGCAACTGCGCCATCTAGTGACATGGTGCACTAGCATTTACAGGTGGTGAAATCTGAGACGGACCGTGACCTCCTTTCAACATGCACCTGTGGCACAAGATGGGCATACACTGTGCTATTTTACAGGCGACTGTGAATGTGCCAAACTAATCTTCTCAACTCGCACTGCGCCAGGAGTTACTCACAATGTACAGAGCGAAAACGCACACGCCCTGCTTGAAATAATTTCATACACTCGTAACATCCGCGCCTCTAAACACCCACCAGCGCCTCTAAACACCCACGCAGCCATCAAATAGCTTTTGCACGGCTAACTTCAGTGATATATGACATGTAAACAAGCTTACATTGAGCCAACCGCTCACCTAGACTTCACCTGTGTCTCCTTCTCTGTCGTGCGTTCGCCGTGGGCAGCTCAAGGCTCGTAGCACCAGCACACTGCAATACAGAGCGAGCCAGATGTAGCGCGCATGCGCTTTATTCTCCCGCCGAATTTTTGAATTCTTTCAAGTCTTGCTTGCAGTATTCACAATACTGTACATTCATGGCAACAATACGCAATTAGCCGAAATCATGGACGCCTCCTAAAATTCTAAACTTGTCTCTGATATGGTGTTTAGTACCTCTGCTGTTGTACTAACAAACACTTTCGACTTCATGCACTCAACATCGACTACTAAATTGAATGTCAATGCTAACGCCCCCTACTGTGTCTGCGCGGAAATAACCCTCCAACATACCTTTTTATCTTGACACATTTCGACAAAGCCGTCACTTCATATTTTGTTTACAACTATTATGACGTCTCTATCATCCGAGTTGACTGAGACATTTGATGGTATTTGTAATGTAAAGATTTCATATGTATGCACAATATTAACCGCAAAAAATATCTGGTATGAATGTTAATAAAACTTTGAGGAACACTTACAAAATTAAACATACACACCAAAAAAATGTGGGGGTAACAGAACTATTAAGACATTTTCAAACGTTAATTCTGTTAGAATTAAAACAACCAAACAGTAAATTTAACGATGTAACTTGTACACAAGTGGCATCAGTTTCCCTTTAGCCTTCATTTCCTCTATTTTAATTTTAATTTCTGGATTTGACTCAATATATTTCTTCAAAGTCTGGGGATAGTCGCCCAGTTTGGTGCCAGGATTACATTGTGGCGGCTTTTTCCCCATCTTTTTTGATACCAGGATAACCTGTCAAAGAACGCAAAAGGTAATAACATTAAACATTACATTTTCTACTTTTCATTTGTTTGCTCCTGCAAGTTACATATTTCTTAACTCTAACATTATAACTTTCATTAAATATATTACCATATTGTCAATTGTGTTACATTACTAGCATCACACACAAATACAGGTATGCATCAACTTGTCTAAACTGAGATAAGAACATTATCTCAGTATTTACAAACAGTGGCCTATTCCTTTAAACACTACTTAAGTAAAAATATGTTGATTAGATAAAAAATGACAGAGAAAATCATTCTTGCTTAACATTCATCTGTAACGTCAAAGTGCCAGTGTTAAGAATTAAATACTTTTATACAAGCACAACTTTCTCAGAGGTCCACATGGTAAATGGTAAATGGTCTCAACTTATATAGCGCTTTTCCACCTACATTAGGCACTCAACACTCACATGTTGAACCATTAATGCATAGGCTTTTAAATTTGTATTCATCACTGTTCAATGACTGCAACAATTCACTAACCTCAGCGATTATATTGGTCAGCTTTTGTATATACATAACTTAAATGTAGTAAACTAATAAGTACAGTAAATAATGACAGTCTTTGTATTTGGTAGCTTTTACAGATAATACATTTATTAAAAATACTGGCTTGAACAAGTACTGAAAATATTATTGTGTGTGTAGGTCTCCTTTTCACTTACTCCTTTGCCGGATGTGTTCTTTTTTTGTCTTTGAGAGGCTCCGGTTCTTCTTCTTCTTCTTCTTCTTCCTTTCGGCAGACGTAGAAGAGGAGGAAGAGGAGGAAGAAGAGGAGGCGGAGAAACTGGTGGACGTCGAGGTCGTGGAGGCAGAAGTGGATGAATCTGACTCGTCAATGCTGCTTCTTTGCATTTCTTTGCACATAGGCAGAAAACACAAAATAGTTGATACTACTTCATATTATTTCAATCACCTTATAAAATATGATCATTTCACGCTCTTTGTTTTTTTAACCCTTGTGGTGCCCTCACGCCGGGTCAGCCCGGCGCGTTTCGTCCCGTGCGGGGCCCGTAATGAGAAGACGCTTCCCCGAGCCCCGGGTCAGCCCGACGCGTTTGGTCCCGCGCGGAGAGCTCCTCCGGGCCCGTGATACAACTTACGCGGCGGCGCCCAGGTCCGGGTCAGCACGAGACGTGTAGCCCCCGCGCGGGGTCCGTAACGAGAAAACACATCCGCGGAGCGCCCGGGTCAGCCCGACGCGTTTAGTCCCGCGCGGAGAGCTCGCGGGGCCAGTAACGAGAAAACACATCCGCGGAGCGCCCGGGTCAGCCCGAGGCGTTTCGTCCTGCGCTCAGAGCTCGCGGGGCCAGTAACGAGAAAACACATCTGCGGAGCGCCCGGGTCAGCCCGACGCGTTTAGTCCCGCGCGGAGAGCTCGCAGGGCCAGTAACGAGAAAACACATCCGCGGAGCGCCCGGGTCAGCCCGACGCGTTTAGTCCCGCGCGGAGAGCTCGCGGGGCCAGTAACGAGAAAACACATCCGCGGAGCGCCCGGGTCAGCCCGAGGCGTTTCGTCCTGCGCTCAGAGCTCGCGGGGCCAGTAACGAGAAAACACATCTGCGGAGCGCCCGGGTCAGCCCGACGCGTTTCGTCCTGCGCTCAGAGCTCGCGGGGCCAGTAACGAGAAAACACATCTGCGGAGCGCCCGGGTCAGCCCGACGCGTTTCGTCCCGCTCGGAGAGCTCCTCCTGGGCCCGTAATGAGAAAACGCGGCGCCGAGCTCCGGGTCACCCCGACGCTCGCGAATGCAAAATTACCCTTTCTCGGAGATGTCATTTCAGCGATACGCTCCCTACTTAAGCGTACCGCGCGCCTCCTCGCAGATCATAACCGGGGAAAGACTCGACATGGCTACCTCTCGACTCGCATCCGAAGTGATCTCCCGTTTCTCGGACCAGTCCGACGTCGTGTGCGACATCGGCGTAGACAGCTGTGTGACTCTCGCTAAAATATGTAAAACAAAAAATGTAACTTTGCCGTTCGTGAAGCAGGACCTGATCAAAGTCTTCTACAGAACGGGCGTGTGGTTCAGAGATCCCGCGGTCGAGGATTTCGTAACTCACCTGACCGAGAACCTTAAGGTCAAGGTGACCCGAGGACAAGGAGACGCCGTACAGCGACTGTTGGAAGAGCTGATCCGGGGCTGCCCCGGGGACGTACCGGAACTGCCGGAGATACAGCGGACCTTCGAAACGAAATCCATCGTGATGAACGTCACCGCGTTCGATGAAAAATGGCTGTACGGATTCTCCGAAGTGGAGCTGAATTTCTACAAGGGAAAAACGCGCACTCTCGTAAAAGGCATGACCGCCGACGTCGGCCACCGCTCGCCTCCTAGACTCTTGAAATGCGAACGGTGCGAGGTTTTCAGCGTGCCTTACGAAAACAGAGCGTTCTGGATCAGCTTCTTTATACCCAACGAGGGGATCGCCATGAGCGCGGTTAAGGCAAAGTTTCAGAGTCATGGACGTGGAGATGGAGAGCGGGCGGTTAGTTCAGGTGTGTAACATCAACGTGACCGAATCGGGCACCAGAGCCGCCGCGGTCACTTGCTTGCTTGAGAGCGACGGTATCGAATCCGATCGAGAGGAATACGTCGTCGATCGGCCGTTTTACTGGTGCATCTCGCACGCGTACGAGGGCAAATGGAAGTGTTTGGTTTTCAGGTAAGATCGCGGGGCCCGAGTCTCTGATGTCTGTGAACTGAACGCGGGCGCTGGCCGAAACCTGGTTTCTTTTATCGGAGAGCTTCTTCGAGGCCCCGCCACGAAAGTGTTTCGTGTCTTTCTTGTTTGAATTGTGCTCTACAAATAAACTTTTGCCTCTCCTCACTCAGCCTCTCGTGTGTGTGTGTTTTATTTTTTTGTTCTCTTTTTCTTTTCTCGTTTGAATTGTGCTCTACAAATACATTTGCCTTACCTCACGTAGCCTCTCGTTTGTGTGCTTTTTTTTCTTCCTTTTCTCCCGAGTCGATGTACTAAGTGAAATGGGTGAGAGGTGCCTCGCCGTAAAGCGCCCGGAGCGCCTAAACGTAGGTGGAAAAGCGCTATATAACTCGAGACCGTTTACCGTTTACTACTTACGTCGCTCTGAACGAAGCTCCAAAAGTCTTTCTTCCAATCGCACTTTGTTGCTTCCACATTATGGCTGAGTCCATCCTCGCTACAGTATCTAACAGCCAATCGTTTGGATCCACATTCGCAACAGTCTCTTTATGAGCTGCACATTGGAGATAAAGCTGCATGTTTCTGCCTGGTTTCGAACCGGGGACCTTTCACGTGTTAGGCGAATGTGATTACCACTACACCTACAGAAACTGTGCATTGACCACTTTATGGTCTTATTGGAGGAACTATACCAAATGAAACTCAAGGGCACGAAAAAAAAGAGTCTTCTTTATCCTTGACAAGAATGGCCTAGTAATTCAAGGCGCAAGAATGAAGGTTAATTTCCTGAATGCAGTCTGGCCTACAAGTTGGGTAAAGGTACAAATGTCGATCTGTTTCGCTTTTGGTTTCTGAAATGCACAATTCTTGGCATGTTCACAGTCACCATTTCACTAGCATAGATTCCTAAGACTTGAACAAGTCCATATAGTGTCTTTCCTCCTGCAACCCAGTTGCGTACAAAATGTTTTGCGATATTACCATATTTGGTTCCTTGCCCATGAGTGGTAAAGAAGAAATACTGTAAACAAAGTTACCATATTTACTTCATTGCCCTTTAAGTGCTTACAAAATATGCTAAATGCTTATATGTAAAATATACAAAAAGTCCTTGCAGGTCTCAGGGGAGTGCTGGTATTCAGAAGGCCTTATGTTTGGTGATATTGATGTTTGAATGCTCACACCTGTCATAGGCAAGACTTTGTGTAATTTGATTGTGATTTTCAGCAGTGGGCACTCACCTCCTGCATAATTTGACATTATTGATGTGCAGCAGGGAGGCCATATGTAAAGTGTGTAGAAATTACCAAAAGTAGTCACTTACCCTATACAGGGTTAGTGAAGCTTGCCCGGCTAGCTCAGTCGGTAGAGCATGAGACTCTTAATCTCAGGGTCATGGGTTCGAGACCCACGTTGGGCGCTTGTGTTTTTGGAAGGTGTGGAGTTCATATCCCAACAAGTAGTAATAACTGTAAAACATTGCACTTCCAACCATACTGTTTGTTCAAACCATTCCTCGGATTTGGCTCTTGAGTCCTACAGACTTGTCCTCTGAATGAAAACGTTGTCTTAAAGTGACTATGCAGAAATCATATTTTCTAGTAAAAAATATGTTTTTAACAGGCTTCTGAGGTGCACAGCTGCTGCTTGTGCTGTTAATTGGCTTCAACCCTAGTACTTCACAAAATATGGACATTCCAATGCTAAAGGCAGTGAAAGCTGTCAGGATGGCCGAGCGGTCAAAGGCGCCAGACTCAAGGAAGCGAAGTTGCCTTCCCTAGCAAGGGGACTTCTGGTCTCCGAATGGAGGCGTGGGTTCAAATCCCACTCCTGACACTGAGATCTTGTTGGTCACAGTAGAGCATTATACCAGAGCCCTTCTTGTGCAGTCAAGCACAAAGATAACTCATGTGTGTTGGCTATTGGGTCAGTGATACTCGGAAACCATTTATTTCATGAGGCAGTAAGTTTGCTTGGAATCTCCCAATCAGTTTTTGATGACATGTAATGAGACGGCCAAATCTTAGACTGTTCTGATGATTCTTGTCCAGTTTACTAGGAATCTCCCAGCTAGTTGTAGATTGCATGTGACAATCAAAGAGACAGAGCTAGTTTCGGGCCCATCAAAGTCTTTGTAGAATTTCCTTTCCCTCACTGCATCAAGTGCTTTCAGATTACCAGAGACAAGTCCCTGCCAAATTCCTACGAAAATGTTTCTGCCCAGTTTCGAACTGGGGACCTTTCGCGTGTGAGGCGAACGTGATAACCACTACACTACAGAAACTGTGCATGAGTGTCATGTGATTAATTCACCATAGTGCTCACTTTGCATCATCACATTTTTTAAACAGCAGATTTGTAAGTCACTTTAAAGGTTGGTTAAGTACTGCCAAACTCCCCGTCAGGGAATCAAACCCCGGTCTTCCGCATGACAGGCAGAGATACTGACCACTATAATAACGAGGATCGATAACCAGATTTTTTGCTGTTTAAAAAAATAAAATCCTCAGTGTTTACAATAGGAAGAAGAATTTACGGATCTCTGTCTTTAGGGTCTTGGACTCTCCGGGAGACAAAAGTCTTTCTTCCAATCGCACTTTGTTGCTTCCACATTATGGCTGAGTCCATCCTCGCTACAGTATCTAACAGCCAATCGTTTGGAACCACATTCGCAACAGTCTCTTTATGAGCTGCACATTGGAGATAAAGCTGCATGTTTCTGCCCGGTTTCGAACCGGGGACCTTTCGCGTGTTAGGCGAATGTGATTACCACTACACTACAGAAACTGTGCATTGACCACTTTATGGTCTTATTGGAGGAACTATACCAAATGAAACTCAAGGGCACGAAAAAAAAAGAGTCTTCTTTATCCTTGACAAGAATGGCCTAGTAATTCAAGGCGCAAGAATGAAGGTTAATTTCCTGAATGCAGTCTGGCCTACAAGTTGGGTAAAGGTACAAATGTCGATCTGTTTCGCTTTTGGTTTCTGAAATGCACAATTCTTGGCATGTTCACAGTCACCATTTCACTAGCATAGATTCCTAAGACTTGAACAAGTCCATATAGTGTCTTTCCTCCTGCAACCCAGTTGCGTACAAAATGTTTTGCGATATTACCATATTTGGTTCCTTGCCCATGAGTGGTAAAGAAGAAATACTGTAAACAAAGTTACCATATTTACTTCATTGCCCTTTAAGTGCTTACAAAATATGCTAAATGCTTATATGTAAAATATACAAAAAGTCCTTGCAGGTCTCAGGGGAGTGCTGGTATTCAGAAGGCCTTATGTTTGGTGATATTGATGTTTGAATGCTCACACCTGTCATAGGCAAGACTTTGTGTAATTTGATTGTGATTTTCAGCAGTGGGCACTCACCTCCTGCATAATTTGACATTATTGATGTGCAGCAGGGAGGCCATATGTAAAGTGTGTAGAAATTACCAAAAGTAGGCACTTACCCTATACAGGGTTAGTGAAGCTTGCCAGGCTAGCTCAGTCGGTAGAGCATGAGACTCTTAATCTCAGGGTCGTGGGTTTGAGCCCCACGTTGGGCGCTTGTGTTTTTGGAAGGTGTGGAGTTCATATCCCAACAAGTAGTAATAACTGTAAAACATTGCACTATCTTCCAACCATACTGTTTGTTCAAACCATTCCTCGGATTTGGCTCTTGAGTGCTACAGACTTGTCCTCTGAATGAAAACGTTGTCTTACAGTGACTATGCAGAAATCATATTTTCTAGTAAAAAATATGTTTTTAACAGGCTTCTGAGGTGCACAGCTGCTGCTTGTGCTGTTAATTGGCTTCAACCCTAGTACTTCACAAAATATGGACATTCCAATGCTAAAGGCAGTGAAAGCTGTCAGGATGGCCGAGCGGTCAAAGGCGCCAGACTCAAGGAAGCGAAGTTGCCTTCCCTAGCAAAGGGACTTCTGGTCTCCGAATGGAGGCGTGGGTTCAAATCCCACTCCTGACACTGAGATCTTGTTGGTCACAGTAGAGCATTATACCAGAGCCCTTCTTGTGCAGTCAAGCACAAAGATAACTCATGTGTGTTGGCTATTGGGTCAGTGATACTCGGAAACCATTTATTTCATGAGGCAGTTAGTTTGCTTGGATTCTCCCAATCAGTTTTTGATGACATGTAATGAGACGGCCAAATCTTAGACTGTTCTGATGATTCTTGTCCAGTTTACTAGGAATCTCCCTGATAGTTGTAGATTGCATGTGACAATCAAAGAGACAGAGCTAGTTTCGGGCCCATCAAAGTCTTTGTAGAATTTCCTTTCCCTCACTGCATCAAGTGCTTTCAGATTACCAGAGACAAGTCCCTGCCAAATTCCTACGAAAATGTTTCTGCCCAGTTTCGAACTGGGGACCTTTCGCGTGTGAGGCAAACGTGATAACCACTACACTACAGAAACTGTGCATGAGTGACAAGTGATTAATTCACCATAGTGCTCACTTTGCATCATCACATTTTTTAAACAGCAGATTTGTAAGTCACTTTAAAGGTTGGTTAAGTACTGCCAAACTCCCCGTCAGGGAATCAAACCCCGGTCTTCCGCATGACAGGCAGAGATACTGACCACTATAATAACGAGGATCGATAACCAGATTTTTTGCTGTTTAAAAAAATAAAATCCTCAGTGTTTACAATAGGAAGAAGAATTTACGGATCTCTGTCTTTAGGGTCTTGGACTCTCCGGGAGACAAAAGTCTTTCTTCCAATCGCACTTTGTTGCTTCCACATTATGGCTGAGTCCATCCTCGCTACAGTATCTAACAGCCAATCGTTTGGAACCACATTCGCAACAGTCTCTTTATGAGCTGCACATTGGAGATAAAGCTGCATGTTTCTGCCCGGTTTTGAACCGGGGACCTTTCACGTGTTAGGCGAACGTGATTACCACTACACTACAGAAACTGTGCATTGACCACTTTATGGTCTTATTGGAGGAACTATACCAAATGAAACTCAAGGGCACGAAAAAAAAGAGTCTTCTTTATCCTTGACAAGAATGGCCTAGTAATTCAAGGCGCAAGAATGAAGGTTAATTTCCTGAATGCAGTCTGGCCTACAAGTTGGGTAAAGGTACAAATGTCGATCTGTTTCGCTTTTGGTTTCTGAAATGCACAATTCTTGGCATGTTCACAGTCACCATTTCACTAGCATAGATTCCTAAGACTTGAACAAGTCCATATAGTGTCTTTCCTCCTGCAACCCAGTTGCGTACAAAATGTTTTGCGATATTACCATATTTGGTTCCTTGCCCATGAGTGGTAAAGAAGAAATACTGTAAACAGAGTTACCATATTTACTTCATTGCCCTTTAAGTGCTTACAAAATATGCTAAATGCTTATATGTAAAATATACAAAAAGTCCTTGCAGGTCTCAGGGGAGTGCTGGTATTCAGAAGGCCTTATGTTTGGTGATATTGATGTTTGAATGCTCACACCTGTCATAGGCAAGACTTTGTGTAATTTGATTGTGATTTTCAGCAGTGGGCACTCACCTCCTGCATAATTTGACATTATTGATGTGCAGCAGGGAGGCCATATGTAAAGTGTGTAGAAATTACCAAAAGTAGTCACTTACCCTATACAGGGTTAGTGAAGCTTGCCAGGCTAGCTCAGTCGGTAGAGCATGAGACTCTTAATCTCAGGGTCATGGGTTCGAGCCCCACGTTGGGCGCTTGTGTCTTTGGAAGGTGTGTAGTTCATATCCCAACAAGTAGTAATAACTGTAAAACATTGCACTTCCAACCATACTGTTTGTTCAAACCATTCCTCGGATTTGGCTCTTGAGTGCTACAGACTTGTCCTCTGAATGAAAACGTTGTCTTACAGTGACTATGCAGAAATCATATTTTCTAGTAAAAAATATGTTTTTAACAGGCTTCTGAGGTGCACAGCTGCTGCCTGTGCTGTTAATTGGCTTCAACCCTAGTACTTCACAAAATATGGACATTCCAATGCTAAAGGCAGTGAAAGCTGTCAGGATGGCCGAGCGGTCAAAGGCGCCAGACTCAAGGAAGCGAAGTTGCCTTCCCTAGCAAGGGGATTTCTGGTCTCCGAATGGAGGCGTGGGTTCAAATCCCACTCCTGACACTGAGATCTTGTTGGTCACAGTAGAGCATTATACCAGAGCCCTTCTTGTGCAGTCAAGCACAAAGATAACTCATGTGTGTTGGCTATTGGGTCAGTGATACTCGGAAACCATTTATTTCATGAGGCAGTTAGTTTGCTTGGATTCTCCCAATCAGTTTTTGATGACATGTAATGAGACGGCCAAATCTTAGACTGTTCTGATGATTCTTGTCCAGTTTACTAGGAATCTCCCTGATAGTTGTAGATTGCATGTGACAATCAAAGAGACAGAGCTAGTTTCGGGCCCATCAAAGTCTTTGTAGAATTTCCTTTCCCTCACTGCATCAAGTGCTTTCAGATTACCAGAGACAAGTCCCTGCCAAATTCCTACGAAAATGTTTCTGCCCAGTTTCGAACTGGGGACCTTTCGCGTGTGAGGCGAACGTGATAACCACTACACTACAGAAACTGTGCATGAGTGTCATGTGATTAATTCACCATAGTGCTCACTTTGCATCATCACATTTTTTAAACAGCAGATTTGTAAGTCACTTTAAAGGTTGGTTAAGTACTGCCAAACTCCCCGTCAGGGAATCAAACCCCGGTCTTCCGCATGACAGGCAGAGATACTGACCACTATAATAACGAGGATCGATAACCAGATTTTTTGCTGTTTAAAAAAATAAAATCCTCAGTGTTTACAATAGGAAGAAGAATTTACGGATCTCTGTCTTTAGGGTCTTGGACTCTCCGGGAGACAAAAGTCTTTCTTCCAATCGCACTTTGTTGCTTCCACATTATGGCTGAGTCCATCCTCGCTACAGTATCTAACAGCCAATCGTTTGGAACCACATTCGCAACAGTCTCTTTATGAGCTGCACATTGGAGATAAAGCTGCATGTTTCTGCCCGGTTTTGAACCGGGGACCTTTCACGTGTTAGGCGAACGTGATTACCACTACACTACAGAAACTGTGCATTGACCACTTTATGGTCTTATTGGAGGAACTATACCAAATGAAACTCAAGGGCACGAAAAAAAAGAGTCTTCTTTATCCTTGACAAGAATGGCCTAGTAATTCAAGGCGCAAGAATGAAGGTTCATTTCCTGAATGCAGTCTGGCCTACAAGTTGGGTAAAGGTACAAATGTCGATCTGTTTCGCTTTTGGTTTCTGAAATGCACAATTCTTGGCATGTTCACAGTCACCATTTCACTAGCATAGATTCCTAAGACTTGAACAAGTCCATATAGTGTCTTTCCTCCTGCAACCCAGTTGCGTACAAAATGTTTTGCGATATTACCATATTTGGTTCCTTGCCCATGAGTGGTAAAGAAGAAATACTGTAAACAGAGTTACCATATTTACTTCATTGCCCTTTAAGTGCTTACAAAATATGCTAAATGCTTATATGTAAAATATACAAAAAGTCCTTGCAGGTCTCAGGGGAGTGCTGGTATTCAGAAGGCCTTATGTTTGGTGATATTGATGTTTGAATGCTCACACCTGTCATAGGCAAGACTTTGTGTAATTTGATTGTGATTTTCAGCAGTGGGCACTCACCTCCTGCATAATTTGACATTATTGATGTGCAGCAGGGAGGCCATATGTAAAGTGTGTAGAAATTACCAAAAGTAGTCACTTACCCTATACAGGGTTAGTGAAGCTTGCCCGGCTAGCTCAGTCGGTAGAGCATGAGACTCTTAATCTCAGGGTCGTGGGTTCGAGCCCCACGTTGGGCGCTTGTGTTTTTGGAAGGTGTGGAGTTCATATCCCAACAAGTAGTAATAACTGTAAAACATTGCACTATCTTCCAACCATACTGTTTGTTCAAACCATTCCTCGGATTTGGCTCTTGAGTCCTACAGACTTGTCCTCTGAATGAAAACGTTGTCTTAAAGTGACTATGCAGAAATCATATTTTCTAGTAAAAAATATGTTTTTAACAGGCTTCTGAGGTGCACAGCTGCTGCTTGTGCTGTTAATTGGCTTCAACCCTAGTACTTCACAAAATATGGACATTCCAATGCTAAAGGCAGTGAAAGCTGTCAGGATGGCCGAGCGGTCAAAGGCGCCAGACTTAAGGAAGCGAAGTTGCCTTCCCTAGCAAGGGGACTTCTGGTCTCCAAATGGAGGCGTGGGTTCAAATCCCACTCCTGACACTGAGATCTTGTTGGTCACAGTAGAGCATTATACCAGAGCCCTTCTTGTGCAGTCAAGCACAAAGATAACTCATGTGTGTTGGCTATTGGGTCAGTGATACTCGGAAACCATTTATTTCATGAGGCAGTAAGTTTGCTTGGAATCTCCCAATCAGTTTTTGATGACATGTAATGAGACGGCCAAATCTTAGACTGTTCTGATGATTCTTGTCCAGTTTACTAGGAATCTCCCTGGTAGTTGTAGATTGCATGTGACAATCAAAGAGACAGAGCTAGTTTCGGGCCCATCAAAGTCTTTGTAGAATTTCCTTTCCCTCACTGCATCAAGTGCTTTCAGATTACCAGAGACAAGTCCCTGCCAAATTCCTACGAAAATGTTTCTGCCCAGTTTCGAACTGGGGACCTTTCGCGTGTGAGGCAAACGTGATAACCACTACACTACAGAAACTGTGCATGAGTGTCATGTGATTAATTCACCATAGTGCTCACTTTGCATCATCACATTTTTTAAACAGCAGATTTGTAAGTCACTTTAAAGGTTGGTTAAGTTCTGCCAAACTCCCCGTCAGGGAATCAAACCCCGGTCTTCCGCATGACAGGCAGAGATACTGACCACTATAATAACGAGGATCGATAACCAGATTTTTTGCTGTTTAAAAAAATAAAATCCTCAGTGTTTACAATAGGAAGAAGAATTTACGGATCTCTGTCTTTAGGGTCTTGGACTCTCCGGGAGACAAAAGTCTTTCTTCCAATCGCACTTTGTTGCTTCCACATTATGGCTGAGTCCATCCTCGCTACAGTATCTAACAGCCAATCGTTTGGAACCACATTCGCAACAGTCTCTTTATGAGATGCACATTGGAGATAAAGCTGCATGTTTCTGCCCGGTTTCGAAACGGGGACCTTTCGCGTGTTAGGAGAATGTGATTACCACTACACTACAGAAACTGTGCATTGACCACTTTATGGTCTTATTGGAGGAACTATACCAAATGAAACTCAAGGGCACGAAAAAAAAGAGTCTTCTTTATCCTTGACAAGAATGGCCTAGTAATTCAAGGCGCAAGAATGAAGGTTAATTTCCTGAATGCAGTCTGGCCTACAAGTTGGGTAAAGGTACAAATGTCGATCTGTTTCGCTTTTGGTTTCTGAAATGCACAATTCTTGGCATGTTTACAGTCACCATTTCACTAGCATAGATTCCTAAGACTTGAACAAGTCCATATAGTGTCTTTCCTCCTGCAACCCAGTTGCGTACAAAATGTTTTGCGATATTACCATATTTGGTTCCTTGCCCATGAGTGGTAAAGAAGAAATACTGTAAACAAAGTTACCATATTTACTTCATTGCCCTTTAAGTGCTTACAAAATATGCTAAATGCTTATATGTAAAATATACAAAAAGTCCTTGCAGGTCTCAGGGGAGTGCTGGTATTCAGAAGGCCTTATGTTTGGTGATATTGATGTTTGAATGCTCACACCTGTCATAGGCAAGACTTTGTGTAATTTGATTGTGATTTTCAGCAGTGGGCACTCACCTCCTGCATAATTTGACATTATTGATGTGCAGCAGGGAGGCCATATGTAAAGTGTGTAGAAATTACCAAAAGTAGTCACTTACCCTATACAGGGTTAGTGAAGCTTGCCCGGCTAGCTCAGTCGGTAGAGCATGAGACTCTTAATCTCAGGGTCATGGGTTCGAGACCCACGTTGGGCGCTTGTGTTTTTGGAAGGTGTGGAGTTCATATCCCAACAAGTAGTAATAACTGTAAAACATTGCACTTCCAACCATACTGTTTGTTCAAACCATTCCTCGGATTTGGCTCTTGAGTCCTACAGACTTGTCCTCTGAATGAAAACGTTGTCTTAAAGTGACTATGCAGAAATCATATTTTCTAGTAAAAAATATGTTTTTAACAGGCTTCTGAGGTGCACAGCTGCTGCTTGTGCTGTTAATTGGCTTCAACCCTAGTACTTCACAAAATATGGACATTCCAATGCTAAAGGCAGTGAAAGCTGTCAGGATGGCCGAGCGGTCAAAGGCGCCAGACTCAAGGAAGCGAAGTTGCCTTCCCTAGCAAGGGGACTTCTGGTCTCCGAATGGAGGCGTGGGTTCAAATCCCACTCCTGACACTGAGATCTTGTTGGTCACAGTAGAGCATTATACCAGAGCCCTTCTTGTGCAGTCAAGCACAAAGATAACTCATGTGTGTTGGCTATTGGGTCAGTGATACTCGGAAACCATTTATTTCATGAGGCAGTAAGTTTGCTTGGAATCTCCCAATCAGTTTTTGATGACATGTAATGAGACGGCCAAATCTTAGACTGTTCTGATGATTCTTGTCCAGTTTACTAGGAATCTCCCAGCTAGTTGTAGATTGCATGTGACAATCAAAGAGACAGAGCTAGTTTCGGGCCCATCAAAGTCTTTGTAGAATTTCCTTTCCCTCACTGCATCAAGTGCTTTCAGATTACCAGAGACAAGTCCCTGCCAAATTCCTACGAAAATGTTTCTGCCCAGTTTCGAACTGGGGACCTTTCGCGTGTGAGGCGAACGTGATAACCACTACACTACAGAAACTGTGCATGAGTGTCATGTGATTAATTCACCATAGTGCTCACTTTGCATCATCACATTTTTTAAACAGCAGATTTGTAAGTCACTTTAAAGGTTGGTTAAGTACTGCCAAACTCCCCGTCAGGGAATCAAACCCCGGTCTTCCGCATGACAGGCAGAGATACTGACCACTATAATAACGAGGATCGATAACCAGATTTTTTGCTGTTTAAAAAAATAAAATCCTCAGTGTTTACAATAGGAAGAAGAATTTACGGATCTCTGTCTTTAGGGTCTTGGACTCTCCGGGAGACAAAAGTCTTTCTTCCAATCGCACTTTGTTGCTTCCACATTATGGCTGAGTCCATCCTCGCTACAGTATCTAACAGCCAATCGTTTGGAACCACATTCGCAACAGTCTCTTTATGAGCTGCACATTGGAGATAAAGCTGCATGTTTCTGCCCGGTTTCGAACCGGGGACCTTTCGCGTGTTAGGCGAATGTGATTACCACTACACTACAGAAACTGTGCATTGACCACTTTATGGTCTTATTGGAGGAACTATACCAAATGAAACTCAATGGCACGAAAAAAAAAGAGTCTTCTTTATCCTTGACAAGAATGGCCTAGTAATTCAAGGCGCAAGAATGAAGGTTAATTTCCTGAATGCAGTCTGGCCTACAAGTTGGGTAAAGGTACAAATGTCGATCTGTTTCGCTTTTGGTTTCTGAAATGCACAATTCTTGGCATGTTCACAGTCACCATTTCACTAGCATAGATTCCTAAGACTTGAACAAGTCCATATAGTGTCTTTCCTCCTGCAACCCAGTTGCGTACAAAATGTTTTGCGATATTACCATATTTGGTTCCTTGCCCATGAGTGGTAAAGAAGAAATACTGTAAACAAAGTTACCATATTTACTTCATTGCCCTTTAAGTGCTTACAAAATATGCTAAATGCTTATATGTAAAATATACAAAAAGTCCTTGCAGGTCTCAGGGGAGTGCTGGTATTCAGAAGGCCTTATGTTTGGTGATATTGATGTTTGAACGCTCACACCTGTCATAGGCAAGACTTTGTGTAATTTGATTGTGATTTTCAGCAGTGGGCACTCACCTCCTGCATAATTTGACATTATTGATGTGCAGCAGGGAGGCCATATGTAAAGTGTGTAGAAATTACCAAAAGTAGTCACTTACCCTATACAGGGTTAGTGAAGCTTGCCAGGCTAGCTCAGTCGGTAGAGCATGAGACTCTTAATCTCAGGGTCGTGGGTTTGAGCCCCACGTTGGGCGCTTGTGTTTTTGGAAGGTGTGGAGTTCATATCCCAACAAGTAGTAATAACTGTAAAACATTGCACTATCTTCCAACCATACTGTTTGTTCAAACCATTCCTCGGATTTGGCTCTTGAGTGCTACAGACTTGTCCTCTGAATGAAAACGTTGTCTTACAGTGACTATGCAGAAATCATATTTTCTAGTAAAAAATATGTTTTTAACAGGCTTCTGAGGTGCACAGCTGCTGCTTGTGCTGTTAATTGGCTTCAACCCCAGTACTTCACAAAATATGGACATTCCAATGCTAAAGGCAGTGAAAGCTGTCAGGATGGCCGAGCGGTCAAAGGCGCCAGACTCAAGGAAGCGAAGTTGCCTTCCCTAGCAAGGGGATTTCTGGTCTCCGAATGGAGGCGTGGGTTCAAATCCCACTCCTGACACTGAGATCTTGTTGGTCACAGTAGAGCATTATACCAGAGCCCTTCTTGTGCAGTCAAGCACAAAGATAACTCATGTGTGTTGGCTATTGGGTCAGTGATACTCGGAAACCATTTATTTCATGAGGCAGTTAGTTTGCTTGGATTCTCCCAATCAGTTTTTGATGACATGTAATGAGACGGCCAAATCTTAGACTGTTCTGATGATTCTTGTCCAGTTTACTAGGAATCTCCCTGGTAGTTGTAGATTGCATGTGACAATCAAAGAGACAGAGCTAGTTTCGGGCCCATCAAAGTCTTTGTAGAATTTCCTTTCCCTCACTGCATCAAGTGCTTTCAGATTACCAGAGACAAGTCCCTGCCAAATTCCTACGAAAATGTTTCTGCCCAGTTTCGAACTGGGGACCTTTCGCGTGTGAGGCAAACGTGATAACCACTACACTACAGAAACTGTGCATGAGTGACAAGTGATTAATTCACCATAGTGCTCACTTTGCATCATCACATTTTTTAAACAGCAGATTTGTAAGTCACTTTAAAGGTTGGTTAAGTACTGCCAAACTCCCCGTCAGGGAATCAAACCCCGGTCTTCCGCATGACAGGCAGAGATACTGACCACTATAATAACGAGGATCGATAACCAGATTTTTTGCTGTTTAAAAAAATAAAATCCTCAGTGTTTACAATAGGAAGAAGAATTTACGGATCTCTGTCTTTAGGGTCTTGGACTCTCCGGGAGACAAAAGTCTTTCTTCCAATCGCACTTTGTTGCTTCCACATTATGGCTGAGTCCATCCTCGCTACAGTATCTAACAGCCAATCGTTTGGAACCACATTCGCAACAGTCTCTTTATGAGCTGCACATTGGAGATAAAGCTGCATGTTTCTGCCCGGTTTTGAACCGGGGACCTTTCACGTGTTAGGCGAACGTGATTACCACTACACTACAGAAACTGTGCATTGACCACTTTATGGTCTTATTGGAGGAACTATACCAAATGAAACTCAAGGGCACGAAAAAAAAGAGTCTTCTTTATCCTTGACAAGAATGGCCTAGTAATTCAAGGCGCAAGAATGAAGGTTAATTTCCTGAATGCAGTCTGGCCTACAAGTTGGGTAAAGGTACAAATGTCGATCTGTTTCGCTTTTGGTTTCTGAAATGCACAATTCTTGGCATGTTCACAGTCACCATTTCACTAGCATAGATTCCTAAGACTTGAACAAGTCCATATAGTGTCTTTCCTCCTGCAACCCAGTTGCGTACAAAATGTTTTGCGATATTACCATATTTGGTTCCTTGCCCATGAGTGGTAAAGAAGAAATACTGTAAACAGAGTTACCATATTTACTTCATTGCCCTTTAAGTGCTTACAAAATATGCTAAATGCTTATATGTAAAATATACAAAAAGTCCTTGCAGGTCTCAGGGGAGTGCTGGTATTCAGAAGGCCTTATGTTTGGTGATATTGATGTTTGAACGCTCACACCTGTCATAGGCAAGACTTTGTGTAATTTGATTGTGATTTTCAGCAGTGGGCACTCACCTCCTGCATAATTTGACATTATTGATGTGCAGCAGGGAGGCCATATGTAAAGTGTGTAGAAATTACCAAAAGTAGTCACTTACCCTATACAGGGTTAGTGAAGCTTGCCCGGCTAGCTCAGTCGGTAGAGCATGAGACTCTTAATCTCAGGGTCGTGGGTTCGAGCCCCACGTTGGGCGCTTGTGTTTTTGGAAGGTGTGGAGTTCATATCCCAACAAGTAGTAATAACTGTAAAACATTGCACTATCTTCCAACCATACTGTTTGTTCAAACCATTCCTCGGATTTGGCTCTTGAGTCCTACAGACTTGTCCTCTGAATGAAAACGTTGTCTTAAAGTGACTATGCAGAAATCATATTTTCTAGTAAAAAATATGTTTTTAACAGGCTTCTGAGGTGCACAGCTGCTGCTTGTGCTGTTAATTGTCTTCAACCCTAGTACTTCACAAAATATGGACATTCCAATGCTAAAGGCAGTGAAAGCTGTCAGGATGGCCGAGCGGTCAAAGGCGCCAGACTTAAGGAAGCGAAGTTGCCTTCCCTAGCAAGGGGACTTCTGGTCTCCAAATGGAGGCGTGGGTTCAAATCCCACTCCTGACACTGAGATCTTGTTGGTCACAGTAGAGCATTATACCAGAGCCCTTCTTGTGCAGTCAAGCACAAAGATAACTCATGTGTGTTGGCTATTGGGTCAGTGATACTCGGAAACCATTTATTTCATGAGGCAGTAAGTTTGCTTGGAATCTCCCAATCAGTTTTTGATGACATGTAATGAGACGGCCAAATCTTAGACTGTTCTGATGATTCTTGTCCAGTTTACTAGGAATCTCCCTGGTAGTTGTAGATTGCATGTGACAATCAAAGAGACAGAGCTAGTTTCGGGCCCATCAAAGTCTTTGTAGAATTTCCTTTCCCTCACTGCATCAAGTGCTTTCAGATTACCAGAGACAAGTCCCTGCCAAATTCCTACGAAAATGTTTCTGCCCAGTTTCGAACTGGGGACCTTTCGCGTGTGAGGCAAACGTGATAACCACTACACTACAGAAACTGTGCATGAGTGTCATGTGATTAATTCACCATAGTGCTCACTTTGCATCATCACATTTTTTAAACAGCAGATTTGTAAGTCACTTTAAAGGTTGGTTAAGTTCTGCCAAACTCCCCGTCAGGGAATCAAACCCCGGTCTTCCGCATGACAGGCAGAGATACTGACCACTATAATAACGAGGATCGATAACCAGATTTTTTGCTGTTTAAAAAAATAAAATCCTCAGTGTTTACAATAGGAAGAAGAATTTACGGATCTCTGTCTTTAGGGTCTTGGACTCTCCGGGAGACAAAAGTCTTTCTTCCAATCGCACTTTGTTGCTTCCACATTATGGCTGAGTCCATCCTCGCTACAGTATCTAACAGCCAATCGTTTGGAACCACATTCGCAACAGTCTCTTTATGAGATGCACATTGGAGATAAAGCTGCATGTTTCTGCCCGGTTTCGAAACGGGGACCTTTCGCGTGTTAGGAGAATGTGATTACCACTACACTACAGAAACTGTGCATTGACCACTTTATGGTCTTATTGGAGGAACTATACCAAATGAAACTCAAGGGCACGAAAAAAAAGAGTCTTCTTTATCCTTGACAAGAATGGCCTAGTAATTCAAGGCGCAAGAATGAAGGTTCATTTCCTGAATGCAGTCTGGCCTACAAGTTGGGTAAAGGTACAAATGTCGATCTGTTTCGCTTTTGGTTTCTGAAATGCACAATTCTTGGCATGTTCACAGTCACCATTTCACTAGCATAGATTCCTAAGACTTGAACAAGTCCATATAGTGTCTTTCCTCCTGCTACCCAGTTGCGTACAAAATGTTTTGCGATATTACCATATTTGGTTCCTTGCCCATGAGTGGTAAAGAAGAAATACTGTAAACAAAGTTACCATATTTACTTCATTGCCCTTTAAGTGCTTACAAAATATGCTAAATGCTTATATGTAAAATATACAAAAAGTCCTTGCAGGTCTCAGGGGAGTGCTGGTATTCAGAAGGCCTTATGTTTGGTGATATTGATGTTTGAACGCTCACACCTGTCATAGGCAAGACTTTGTGTAATTTGATTGTGATTTTCAGCAGTGGGCACTCACCTCCTGCATAATTTGACATTATTGATGTGCAGCAGGGAGGCCATATGTAAAGTGTGTAGAAATTACCAAAAGTAGTCACTTACCCTATACAGGGTTAGTGAAGCTTGCCAGGCTAGCTCAGTCGGTAGAGCATGAGACTCTTAATCTCAGGGTCATGGGTTCGAGCCCCACGTTGGGCGCTTGTGTCTTTGGAAGGTGTGGAGTTCATATCCCAACAAGTAGTAATAACTGTAAAACATTGCACTTCCAACCATACTGTTTGTTCAAACCATTCCTCGGATTTGGCTCTTGAGTGCTACAGACTAGTCCTCTGAATGAAAACGTTGTCTTACAGTGACTATGCAGAAATCATATTTTCTAGTAAAAAATATGTTTTTAACAGGCTTCTGAGGTGCACAGCTGCTGCTTGTGCTGTTAATTGGCTTCAACCCTAGTACTTCACAAAATATGGACATTCCAATGCTAAAGGCAGTGAAAGCTGTCAGGATGGCCGAGCGGTCAAAGGCGCCAGACTCAAGGAAGCGAAGTTGCCTTCCCTAGCAAGGGGACTTCTGGTCTCCAAATGGAGGCGTGGGTTCAAATCCCACTCCTGACACTGAGATCTTGTTGGCATTATACCAGAGCCCTTCTTGTGCAGTCAAGCACAAAGATAACTCATGTGTGTTGGCTATTGGGTCAGTGATACACGGAAACCATTTATTTCATGAGGCAGTAAGTTTACTTGGAATCTCCCAATCAGTTTTTGATGACATGTAATGAGACGGCCAAATCTTAGACTGTTCTGATGATTCTTGTCCAGTTTACTAGGAATCTCCCTGGTAGTTGTAGATTGCATGTGACAATCAAAGAGACAGAGCTAGTTTCGGGCCCATCAAAGTCTTTGTAGAATTTCCTTTCCCTCACTGCATCAAGTGCTTTCAGATTACCAGAGACAAGTCCCTGCCAAATTCCTACGAAAATGTTTCTGCCCAGTTTCGAACTGGGGACCTTTCGCGTGTGAGGCGAACGTGATAACCACTACACTACAGAAACTGTGCATGAGTGTCATGTGATTAATTCACCATAGTGCTCACTTTGCATCATCACATTTTTTAAACAGCAGATTTGTAAGTCACTTTAAAGGTTGGTTAAGTACTGCCAAACTCCCCGTCAGGGAATCAAACCCCGGTCTTCCGCATGACAGGCAGAGATACTGACCACTATAATAACGAGGATCGATAACCAGATTTTTTGCTGTTTAAAAAAATAAAATCCTCAGTGTTTACAATAGGAAGAAGAATTTACGGATCTCTGTCTTTAGGGTCTTGGACTCTCCGGGAGACAAAAGTCTTTCTTCCAATCGCACTTTGTTGCTTCCACATTATGGCTGAGTCCATCCTCGCTACAGTATCTAACAGCCAATCGTTTGGAACCACATTCGCAACAGCCTCTTTATGAGATGCACATTGGAGATAAAGCTGCATGTTTCTGCCCGGTTTCGAACCGGGGACCTTTCGCGTGTTAGGAGAATGTGATTACCACTACACTACAGAAACTGTGCATTGACCACTTTATGGTCTTATTGGAGGAACTATACCAAATGAAACTCAAGGGCACGAAAAAAAAGAGTCTTCTTTATCCTTGACAAGAATGGCCTAGTAATTCAAGGCGCAAGAATGAAGGTTCATTTCCTGAATGCAGTCTGGCCTACAAGTTGGGTAAAGGTACAAATGTCGATCTGTTTCGCTTTTGGTTTCTGAAATGCACAATTCTTGGCATGTTCACAGTCACCATTTCACTAGCATAGATTCCTAAGACTTGAACAAGTCCATATAGTGTCTTTCCTCCTGCAACCCAGTTGCGTACAAAATGTTTTGCGATATTACCATATTTGGTTCCTTGCCCATGAGTGGTAAAGAAGAAATACTGTAAACAAAGTTACCATATTTACTTCATTGCCCTTTAAGTGCTTACAAAATATGCTAAATGCTTATATGTAAAATATACAAAAAGGCCTTGCAGGTCTCAGGGGAGTGCTGGTATTCAGAAGGCCTTATGTTTGGTGATATTGATGTTTGAACGCTCACACCTGTCATAGGCAAGACTTTGTGTAATTTGATTGTGATTTTCAGCAGTGGGCTCCTGCATAATTTGACATTATTGATGTGCAGCAGGGAGGCCATATGTAAAGTGTGTAGAAATTACCAAAAGTAGTCACTTACCCTATACAGGGTTAGTGAAGCTTGCCCGGCTAGCTCAGTCGGTAGAGCATGAGACTCTTAATCTCAGGGTCATGGGTTCGAGCCCCACGTTGGGCGCTTGTGTCTTTGGAAGGTGTGGAGTTCATATCCCAACAAGTAGTAATAACTGTAAAACATTGCACTTCCAACCATACTGTTTGTTCAAACCATTCCTCGGATTTGGCTCTTGAGTGCTACAGACTTGTCCTCTGAATGAAAACGTTGTCTTAAAGTGACTATGCAGAAATCATATTTTCTAGTAAAAAATATGTTTTTAACAGGCTTCTGAGGTGCACAGCTGCTGCTTGTGCTGTTAATTGGCTTCAACCCTAGTACTTCACAAAATATGGACATTCCAATGCTAAAGGCAGTGAAAGCTGTCAGGATGGCCGAGCGGTCAAAGGCGCCAGACTCAAGGAAGCGAAGTTGCCTTCCCTAGCAAGGGGACTTCTGGTCTCCGAATGGAGGCGTGGGTTCAAATCCCACTCCTGACACTGAGATCTTGTTGGTCACAGTAGAGCATTATACCAGAGCCCTTCTTGTGCAGTCAAGCACAAAGATAACTCATGTGTGTTGGCTATTGGGTCAGTGATACTCGGAAACCATTTATTTCATGAGGCAGTAAGTTTGCTTGGATTCTCCCAATCGGTTTTTGATGACATGTAATGAGACGGCCAAATCTTAGACTGTTCTGATGATTCTTGTCCAGTTTACTAGGAATCTCCCTGGTAGTTGTAGATTGCATGTGACAATCAAAGAGACAGAGCTAGTTTCGGGCCCATCAAAGTCTTTGTAGAATTTCCTTTCCCTCACTGCATCAAGTGCTTTCAGATTACCAGAGACAAGTCCCTGCCAAATTCCTACGAAAATGTTTCTGCCCAGTTTCGAACTGGGGACCTTTCGCGTGTGAGGCGAACGTGATAACCACTACACTACAGAAACTGTGCATGAGTGTCATGTGATTAATTCACCATAGTGCTCACTTTGCATCATCACATTTTTTAAACAGCAGATTTGTAAGTCACTTTAAAGGTTGGTTAAGTACTGCCAAACTCCCCGTCAGGGAATCAAACCCCGGTCTTCCGCATGACAGGCAGAGATACTGACCACTATAATAACGAGGATCGATAACCAGATTTTTTGCTGTTTAAAAAAATAAAATCCTCAGTGTTTACAATAGGAAGAAGAATTTACGGATCTCTGTCTTTAGGGTCTTGGACTCTCCGGGAGACAAAAGTCTTTCTTCCAATCGCACTTTGTTGCTTCCACATTATGGCTGAGTCCATCCTCGCTACAGTATCTAACAGCCAATCGTTTGGAACCACATTCGCAACAGTCTCTTTATGAGCTGCACATTGGAGATAAAGCTGCATGTTTCTGCCCGGTTTTGAACCGGGGACCTTTCACGTGTTAGGCGAACGTGATTACCACTACACTACAGAAACTGTGCATTGACCACTTTATGGTCTTATTGGAGGAACTATACCAAATGAAACTCAAGGGCACGAAAAAAAAGAGTCTTCTTTATCCTTGACAAGAATGGCCTAGTAATTCAAGGCGCAAGAATGAAGGTTAATTTCCTGAATGCAGTCTGGCCTACAAGTTGGGTAAAGGTACAAATGTCGATCTGTTTCGCTTTTGGTTTCTGAAATGCACAATTCTTGGCATGTTCACAGTCACCATTTCACTAGCATAGATTCCTAAGACTTGAACAAGTCCATATAGTGTCTTTCCTCCTGCAACCCAGTTGCGTACAAAATGTTTTGCGATATTACCATATTTGGTTCCTTGCCCATGAGTGGTAAAGAAGAAATACTGTAAACAAAGTTACCATATTTACTTCATTGCCCTTTAAGTGCTTACAAAATATGCTAAATGCTTATATGTAAAATATACAAAAAGTCCTTGCAGGTCTCAGGGGAGTGCTGGTATTCAGAAGGCCTTATGTTTGGTGATATTGATGTTTGAATGCTCACACCTGTCATAGGCAAGACTTTGTGTAATTTGATTGTGATTTTCAGCAGTGGGCACTCACCTCCTGCATAATTTGACATTATTGATGTGCAGCAGGGAGGCCATATGTAAAGTGTGTAGAAATTACCAAAAGTAGTCACTTACCCTATACAGGGCTAGTGAAGCTTGCCCGGCTTGCTCAGTCAGTAGAGCATGAGACTCTTAATCTCAGGGTCGTGGGTTTGAGCCCCACGTTGGGCGCTTGTGTTTTTGGAAGGTGTGGAGTTCATATCCCAACAAGTAGTAATAACTGTAAAACATTGCACTATCTTCCAACCATACTGTTTGTTCAAACCATTCCTCGGATTTGGCTCTTGAGTCCTACAGACTTGTCCTCTGAATGAAAACGTTGTCTTAAAGTGACTATGCAGAAATCATATTTTCTAGTAAAAAATATGTTTTTAACAGGCTTCTGAGGTGCACAGCTGCTGCTTGTGCTGTTAATTGGCTTCAACCCTAGTACTTCACAAAATATGGACATTCCAATGCTAAAGGCAGTGAAAGCTGTCAGGATGGCCGAGCGGTCAAAGGCGCCAGACTCAAGGAAGCGAAGTTGCCTTCCCTAGCAAGGGGACTTCTGGTCTCCGAATGGAGGCGTGGGTTCAAATCCCACTCCTGACACTGAGATCTTGTTGGTCACAGTAGAGCATTATACCAGAGCCCTTCTTGTGCAGTCAAGCACAAAGATAACTCATGTGTGTTGGCTATTGGGTCAGTGATACTCGGAAACCATTTATTTCATGAGGCAGTAAGTTTGCTTGGAATCTCCCAATCAGTTTTTGATGACATGTAATGAGACGGCCAAATCTTAGACTGTTCTGATGATTCTTGTCCAGTTTACTAGGAATCTCCCTGGTAGTTGTAGATTGCATGTGACAATCAAAGAGACAGAGCTAGTTTCGGGCCCATCAAAGTCTTTGTAGAATTTCCTTTCCCTCACTGCATCAAGTGCTTTCAGATTACCAGAGACAAGTCCCTGCCAAATTCCTACGAAAATGTTTCTGCCCAGTTTCGAACTGGGGACCTTTCGCGTGTGAGGCAAACGTGATAACCACTACACTACAGAAACTGTGCATGAGTGACATGTGATTAATTCACCATAGTGCTCACTTTGCATCATCACATTTTTTAAACAGCAGATTTGTAAGTCACTTTAAAGGTTGGTTAAGTTCTGCCAAACTCCCCGTCAGGGAATCAAACCCCGGTCTTCCGCATGACAGGCAGAGATACTGACCACTATAATAACGAGGATCGATAACCAGATTTTTTGCTGTTTAAAAAAATAAAATCCTCAGTGTTTACAATAGGAAGAAGAATTTACGGATCTCTGTCTTTAGGGTCTTGGACTCTCCGGGAGACAAAAGTCTTTCTTCCAATCGCACTTTGTTGCTTCCACATTATGGCTGAGTCCATCCTCGCTACAGTATCTAACAGCCAATCATTTGGAACCACATTCGCAACAGTCTCTTTATGAGCTGCACATTGGAGATAAAGCTGCATGTTTCTGCCCGGTTTCGAACCGGGGACCTTTCGCGTGTTAGGAGAATGTGATTACCACTACACTACAGAAACTGTGCATTGACCACTTTATGGTCTTATTGGAGGAACTATACCAAATGAAACTCAAGGGCACGAAAAAAAAGAGTCTTCTTTATCCTTGACAAGAATGGCCTAGTAATTCAAGGCGCAAGAATGAAGGTTAATTTCCTGAATGCAGTCTGGCCTACAAGTTGGGTAAAGGTACAAATGTCGATCTGTTTCGCTTTTGGTTTCTGAAATGCACAATTCTTGGCATGTTCACAGTCACCATTTCACTAGCATAGATTCCTAAGACTTGAACAAGTCCATATAGTGTCTTTCCTCCTGCAACCCAGTTGCGTACAAAATGTTTTGCGATATTACCATATTTGGTTCCTTGCCCATGAGTGGTAAAGAAGAAATACTGTAAACAAAGTTACCATATTTACTTCATTGCCCTTTAAGTGCTTACAAAATATGCTAAATGCTTATATGTAAAATATACAAAAAGTCCTTGCAGGTCTCAGGGGAGTGCTGGTATTCAGAAGGCCTTATGTTTGGTGATATTGATGTTTGAACGCTCACACCTGTCATAGGCAAGACTTTGTGTAATTTGATTGTGATTTTCAGCAGTGGGCACTCACCTCCTGCATAATTTGACATTATTGATGTGCAGCAGGGAGGCCATATGTAAAGTGTGTAGAAATTACCAAAAGTAGTCACTTACCCTATACAGGGTTAGTGAAGCTTGCCCGGCTAGCTCAGTCGGTAGAGCATGAGACTCTTAATCTCAGGGTCATGGGTTCGAGCCCCACGTTGGGCGCTTGTGTCTTTGGAAGGTGTGGAGTTCATATCCCAACAAGTAGTAATAACTGTAAAACATTGCACTATCTTCCAACCATACTGTTTGTTCAAACCATTCCTCGGATTTGGCTCTTGAGTGCTACAGACTTGTCCTCTGAATGAAAACGTTGTCTTAAAGTGACTATGCAGAAATCATATTTTCTAGTAAAAAATATGTTTTTAACAGGCTTCTGAGGTGCACAGCTGCTGCTTGTGCTGTTAATTGGCTTCAACCCCAGTACTTCACAAAATATGGACATTCCAATGCTAAAGGCAGTGAAAGCTGTCAGGATGGCCGAGCGGTCAAAGGCGCCAGACTCAAGGAAGCGAAGTTGCCTTCCCTAGCAAGGGGACTTCTGGTCTCCGAATGGAGGCGTGGGTTCAAATCCCACTCCTGACACTGAGATCTTGTTGGTCACAGTAGAGCATTATACCAGAGCCCTTCTTGTGCAGTCAAGCACAAAGATAACTCATGTGTGTTGGCTATTGGGTCAGTGATACTCGGAAACCATTTATTTCATGAGGCAGTAAGTTTGCTTGGATTCTCCCAATCAGTTTTTGATGACATGTAATGAGACGGCCAAATCTTAGACTGTTCTGATGATTCTTGTCCAGTTTACTAGGAATCTCCCTGGTAGTTGTAGATTGCATGTGACAATCAAAGAGACAGAGCTAGTTTCGGGCCCATCAAAGTCTTTGTAGAATTTCCTTTCCCTCACTGCATCAAGTGCTTTCAGATTACCAGAGACAAGTCCCTGCCAAATTCCTACGAAAATGTTTCTGCCCAGTTTCGAACTGGGGACCTTTCACGTGTGAGGCGAACGTGATAACCACTACACTACAGAAACTGTGCATGAGTGTCATGTGATTAATTCACCATAGTGCTCACTTTGCATCATCACATTTTTTAAACAGCAGATTTGTAAGTCACTTTAAAGGTTGGTTAAGTACTGCCAAACTCCCCGTCAGGGAATCAAACCCCGGTCTTCCGAATGACAGGCAGAGATACTGACCACTATAATAACGAGGATCGATAACCAGATTTTTTGCTGTTTAAAAAAATAAAATCCTCAGTGTTTACAATAGGAAGAAGAATTTACGGATCTCTGTCTTTAGGGTCTTGGACTCTCCGGGAGACAAAAGTCTTTCTTCCAATCGCACTTTGTTGCTTCCACATTATGGCTGAGTCCATCCTCGCTACAGTATCTAACAGCCAATCGTTTGGAACCACATTCGCAACAGTCTCTTTATGAGCTGCACATTGGAGATAAAGCTGCATGTTTCTGCCCGGTTTTGAACCGGGGACCTTTCACGTGTTAGGCGAACGTGATTACCACTACACTACAGAAACTGTGCATTGACCACTTTATGGTCTTATTGGAGGAACTATACCAAATGAAACTCAAGGGCACGAAAAAAAAGAGTCTTCTTTATCCTTGACAAGAATGGCCTAGTAATTCAAGGCGCAAGAATGAAGGTTAATTTCCTGAATGCAGTCTGGCCTACAAGTTGGGTAAAGGTACAAATGTCGATCTGTTTCGCTTTTGGTTTCTGAAATGCACAATTCTTGGCATGTTCACAGTCACCATTTCACTAGCATAGATTCCTAAGACTTGAACAAGTCCATATAGTGTCTTTCCTCCTGCAACCCAGTTGCGTACAAAATGTTTTGCGATATTACCATATTTGGTTCCTTGCCCATGAGTGGTAAAGAAGAAATACTGTAAACAAAGTTACCATATTTACTTCATTGCCCTTTAAGTGCTTACAAAATATGCTAAATGCTTATATGTAAAATATACAAAAAGTCCTTGCAGGTCTCAGGGGAGTGCTGGTATTCAGAAGGCCTTATGTTTGGTGATATTGATGTTTGAATGCTCACACCTGTCATAGGCAAGACTTTGTGTAATTTGATTGTGATTTTCAGCAGTGGGCACTCACCTCCTGCATAATTTGACATTATTGATGTGCAGCAGGGAGGCCATATGTAAAGTGTGTAGAAATTACCAAAAGTAGTCACTTACCCTATACAGGGTTAGTGAAGCTTGCCCGGCTAGCTCAGTCGGTAGAGCATGAGACTCTTAATCTCAGGGTCATGGGTTCGAGCCCCACGTTGGGCGCTTGTGTTTTTGGAAGGTGTGGAGTTCATATCCCAACAAGTAGTAATAACTGTAAAACATTGCACTATCTTCCAACCATACTGTTTGTTCAAACCATTCCTCGGATTTGGCTCTTGAGTCCTACAGACTTGTCCTCTGAATGAAAACGTTGTCTTAAAGTGACTATGCAGAAATCATATTTTCTAGTAAAAAATATGTTTTTAACAGGCTTCTGAGGTGCACAGCTGCTGCTTGTGCTGTTAATTGGCTTCAACCCTAGTACTTCACAAAATATGGACATTCCAATGCTAAAGGCAGTGAAAGCTGTCAGGATGGCCGAGCGGTCAAAGGCGCCACACTCAAGGAAGCGAAGTTGCCTTCCCTAGCAAGGGGACTTCTGGTCTCCGAATGGAGGCGTGGGTTCAAATCCCACTCCTGACACTGAGATCTTGTTGGTCACAGTAGAGCATTATACCAGAGCCCTTCTTGTGCAGTCAAGCACAAAGATAACTCATGTGTGTTGGCTATTGGGTCAGTGATACTCGGAAACCATTTATTTCATGAGGCAGTAAGTTTGCTTGGAATCTCCCAATCAGTTTTTGATGACATGTAATGAGACGGCCAAATCTTAGACTGTTCTGATGATTCTTGTCCAGTTTACTAGGAATCTCCCTGGTAGTTGTAGATTGCATGTGACAATCAAAGAGACAGAGCTAGTTTCGGGCCCATCAAAGTCTTTGTAGAATTTCCTTTCCCTCACTGCATCAAGTGCTTTCAGATTACCAGAGACAAGTCCCTGCCAAATTCCTACGAAAATGTTTCTGCCCAGTTTCGAACTGGGGACCTTTCGCGTGTGAGGCAAACGTGATAACCACTACACTACAGAAACTGTGCATGAGTGTCATGTGATTAATTCACCATAGTGCTCACTTTGCATCATCACATTTTTTAAACAGCAGATTTGTAAGTCACTTTAAAGGTTGGTTAAGTTCTGCCAAACTCCCCGTCAGGGAATCAAACCCCGGTCTTCCGCATGACAGGCAGAGATACTGACCACTATAATAACGAGGATCGATAACCAGATTTTTTGCTGTTTAAAAAAATAAAATCCTCAGTGTTTACAATAGGAAGAAGAATTTACGGATCTCTGTCTTTAGGGTCTTGGACTCTCCGGGAGACAAAAGTCTTTCTTCCAATCGCACTTTGTTGCTTCCACATTATGGCTGAGTCCATCCTCGCTACAGTATCTAACAGCCAATCATTTGGAACCACATTCGCAACAGTCTCTTTATGAGCTGCACATTGGAGATAAAGCTGCATGTTTCTGCCCGGTTTCGAACCGGGGACCTTTCGCGTGTTAGGAGAATGTGATTACCACTACACTACAGAAACTGTGCATTGACCACTTTATGGTCTTATTGGAGGAACTATACCAAATGAAACTCAAGGGCACGAAAAAAAAGAGTCTTCTTTATCCTTGACAAGAATGGCCTAGTAATTCAAGGCGCAAGAATGAAGGTTAATTTCCTGAATGCAGTCTGGCCTACAAGTTGGGTAAAGGTACAAATGTCGATCTGTTTCGCTTTTGGTTTCTGAAATGCACAATTCTTGGCATGTTCACAGTCACCATTTCACTAGCATAGATTCCTAAGACTTGAACAAGTCCATATAGTGTCTTTCCTCCTGCAACCCAGTTGCGTACAAAATGTTTTGCGATATTACCATATTTGGTTCCTTGCCCATGAGTGGTAAAGAAGAAATACTGTAAACAAAGTTACCATATTTACTTCATTGCCCTTTAAGTGCTTACAAAATATGCTAAATGCTTATATGTAAAATATACAAAAAGTCCTTGCAGGTCTCAGGGGAGTGCTGGTATTCAGAAGGCCTTATGTTTGGTGATATTGATGTTTGAATGCTCACACCTGTCATAGGCAAGACTTTGTGTAATTTGATTGTGATTTTCAGCAGTGGGCACTCACCTCCTGCATAATTTGACATTATTGATGTGCAGCAGGGAGGCCATATGTAAAGTGTGTAGAAATTACCAAAAGTAGTCACTTACCCTATACAGGGTTAGTGAAGCTTGCCCGGCTAGCTCAGTCGGTAGAGCATGAGACTCTTAATCTCAGGGTCATGGGTTCGAGCCCCACGTTGGGCGCTTGTGTCTTTGGAAGGTGTGGAGTTCATATCCCAACAAGTAGTAATAACTGTAAAACATTGCACTTCCAACCATACTGTTTGTTCAAACCATTCCTCGGATTTGGCTCTTGAGTGCTACAGACTTGTCCTCTGAATGAAAACGTTGTCTTACAGTGACTATGCAGAAATCATATTTTCTAGTAAAAAATATGTTTTTAACAGGCTTCTGAGGTGCACAGCTGCTGCTTGTGCTGTTAATTGGCTTCAACCCCAGTACTTCACAAAATATGGACATTCCAATGCTAAAGGCAGTGAAAGCTGTCAGGATGGCCGAGCGGTCAAAGGCGCCAGACTCAAGGAAGCGAAGTTGCCTTCCCTAGCAAGGGGATTTCTGGTCTCCGAATGGAGGCGTGGGTTCAAATCCCACTCCTGACACTGAGATCTTGTTGGTCACAGTAGAGCATTATACCAGAGCCCTTCTTGTGCAGTCAAGCACAAAGATAACTCATGTGTGTTGGCTATTGGGTCAGTGATACTCGGAAACCATTTATTTCTTGAGGCAGTTAGTTTGCTTGGATTCTCCCAATCAGTTTTTGATGACATGTAATGAGACGGCCAAATCTTAGACTGTTCTGATGATTCTTGTCCAGTTTACTAGGAATCTCCCTGGTAGTTGTAGATTGCATGTGACAATCAAAGAGACAGAGATAGTTTCGGGCCCATCAAAGTCTTTGTAGAATTTCCTTTCCCTCACTGCATCAAGTGCTTTCAGATTACCAGAGACAAGTCCCTGCCAAATTCCTACGAAAATGTTTCTGCCCAGTTTCGAACTGGGGACCTTTCGCATGTGAGGCAAACGTGATAACCACTACACTACAGAAACTGTGCATGAGTGTCATGTGATTAATTCACCATAGTGCTCACTTTGCATCATCACATTTTTTAAACAGCAGATTTGTAAGTCACTTTAAACGTTGGTTAAGTTCTGCCAAACTCCCCGTCAGGGAATCAAACCCCGGTCTTCCGCATGACAGGCAGAGATACTGACCACTATAATAACGAGGATCGATAACCAGATTTTTTGCTGTTTAAAAAAATAAAATCCTCAGTGTTTACAATAGGAAGAAGAATTTACGGATCTCTGTCTTTAGGGTCTTGGACTCTCCGGGAGACAAAAGTCTTTCTTCCAATCGCACTTTGTTGCTTCCACATTATGGCTGAGTCCATCCTCGCTACAGTATCTAACAGCCAATCGTTTGGAACCACATTCGCAACAGTCTCTTTATGAGCTGCACATTGGAGATAAAGCTGCATGTTTCTGCCCGGTTTCGAACCGGGGACCTTTCGCGTGTTAGGAGAATGTGATTACCACTACACTACAGAAACTGTGCATTGACCACTTTATGGTCTTATTGGAGGAACTATACCAAATGAAACTCAAGGGCACGAAAAAAAAGAGTCTTCTTTATCCTTGACAAGAATGGCCTAGCAATTCAAGGCGCAAGAATGAAGGTTCATTTCCTGAATGCAGTCTGGCCTACAAGTTGGGTAAAGGTACAAATGTCGATCTGTTTCGCTTTTGGTTTCTGAAATGCACAATTCTTGGCATGTTCACAGTCACCATTTCACTAGCATAGATTCCTAAGACTTGAACAAGTCCATATAGTGTCTTTCCTCCTGCAACCCAGTTGCGTACAAAATGTTTTGCGATATTACCATATTTGGTTCCTTGCCCATGAGTGGTAAAGAAGAAATACTGTAAACAAAGTTACCATATTTACTTCATTGCCCTTTAAGTGCTTACAAAATATGCTAAATGCTTATATGTAAAATATACAAAAAGTCCTTGCAGGTCTCAGGGGAGTGCTGGTATTCAGAAGGCCTTATGTTTGGTGATATTGATGTTTGAACGCTCACACCTGTCATAGGCAAGACTTTGTGTAATTTGATTGTGATTTTCAGCAGTGGGCACTCACCTCCTGCATAATTTGACATTATTGATGTGCAGCAGGGAGGCCATATGTAAAGTGTGTAGAAATTACCAAAAGTAGTCACTTACCCTATACAGGGTTAGTGAAGCTTGCCCGGCTAGCTCAGTCGGTAGAGCATGAGACTCTTAATCTCAGGGTCATGGGTTCGAGCCCCACGTTGGGCGCTTGTGTCTTTGGAAGGTGTGGAGTTCATATCCCAACAAGTAGTAATAACTGTAAAACATTGCACTTCCAACCATACTGTTTGTTCAAACCATTCCTCGGATTTGGCTCTTGAGTGCTACAGACTTGTCCTCTGAATGAAAACGTTGTCTTACAGTGACTATGCAGAAATCATATTTTCTAGTAAAAAATATGTTTTTAACAGGCTTCTGAGGTGCACAGCTGCTGCTTGTGCTGTTAATTGGCTTCAACCCTAGTACTTCACAAAATATGGACATTCCAATGCTAAAGGCAGTGAAAGCTGTCAGGATGGCCGAGCGGTCAAAGGCGCCAGACTCAAGGAAGCGAAGTTGCCTTCCCTAGCAAGGGGACTTCTGGTCTCCAAATGGAGGCGTGGGTTCAAATCCCACTCCTGACACTGAGATCTTGTTGGTCACAGTAGAGCATTATACCAGAGCCCTTCTTGTGCAGTCAAGCACAAAGATAACTCATGTGTGTTGGCTATTGGGTCAGTGATACTCGGAAACCATTTATTTCATGAGGCAGTAAGTTTACTTGGAATCTCCCAATCAGTTTTTGATGACATGTAATGAGACGGCCAAATCTTAGACTGTTCTGATGATTCTTGTCCAGTTTACTAGGAATCTCCCTGGTAGTTGTAGATTGCATGTGACAATCAAAGAGACAGAGCTAGTTTCGGGCCCATCAAAGTCTTTGTAGAATTTCCTTTCCCTCACTTCATCAAGTGCTTTCAGATTACCAGAGACAAGTCCCTGCCAAATTCCTACGAAAATGTTTCTGCCCAGTTTCGAACTGGGGACCTTTCGCGTGTGAGGCAAACGTGATAACCACTACACTACAGAAACTGTGCATGAGTGTCATGTGATTAATTCACCATAGTGCTCACTTTGCATCATCACATTTTTTAAACAGCAGATTTGTAAGTCACTTTAAAGGTTGGTTAAGTACTGCCAAACTCCCCGTCAGGGAATCAAACCCCGGTCTTCCGCATGACAGGCAGAGATACTGACCACTATAATAACGAGGATCGATAACCAGATTTTTTGCTGTTTAAAAAAATAAAATCCTCAGTGTTTACAATAGGAAGAAGAATTTACGGATCTCTGTCTTTAGGGTCTTGGACTCTCCGGGAGACAAAAGTCTTTCTTCCAATCGCACTTTGTTGCTTCCACATTATGGCTGAGTCCATCCTCGCTACAGTATCTAACAGCCAATCATTTGGAACCACATTCGCAACAGTCTCTTTATGAGCTGCACATTGGAGATAAAGCTGCATGTTTCTGCCCGGTTTCGAACCGGGGACCTTTCGCGTGTTAGGAGAATGTGATTACCACTACACTACAGAAACTGTGCATTGACCACTTTATGGTCTTATTGGAGGAACTATACCAAATGAAACTCAAGGGCACGAAAAAAAAGAGTCTTCTTTATCCTTGACAAGAATGGCCTAGTAATTCAAGGCGCAAGAATGAAGGTTAATTTCCTGAATGCAGTCTGGCCTACAAGTTGGGTAAAGGTACAAATGTCGATCTGTTTCGCTTTTGGTTTCTGAAATGCACAATTCTTGGCATGTTCACAGTCACCATTTCACTAGCATAGATTCCTAAGACTTGAACAAGTCCATATAGTGTCTTTCCTCCTGCAACCCAGTTGCGTACAAAATGTTTTGCGATATTACCATATTTGGTTCCTTGCCCATGAGTGGTAAAGAAGAAATACTGTAAACAAAGTTACCATATTTACTTCATTGCCCTTTAAGTGCTTACAAAATATGCTAAATGCTTATATGTAAAATATACAAAAAGTCCTTGCAGGTCTCAGGGGAGTGCTGGTATTCAGAAGGCCTTATGTTTGGTGATATTGATGTTTGAACGCTCACACCTGTCATAGGCAAGACTTTGTGTAATTTGATTGTGATTTTCAGCAGTGGGCACTCACCTCCTGCATAATTTGACATTATTGATGTGCAGCAGGAGGCCATATGTAAAGTGTGTAGAAATTACCAAAAGTAGTCACTTACCCTATACAGGGTTAGTGAAGCTTGCCCGGCTAGCTCAGTCGGTAGAGCATGAGACTCTTAATCTCAGGGTCATGGGTTCGAGCCCCACGTTGGGCGCTTGTGTCTTTGGAAGGTGTGGAGTTCATATGCCAACAAGTAGTAATAACTGTAAAACATTGCACTTCCAACCATACTGTTTGTTCAAACCATTCCTCGGATTTGGCTCTTGAGTGCTACAGACTTGTCCTCTGAATGAAAACGTTGTCTTAAAGTGACTATGCAGAAATCATATTTTCTAGTAAAAAATATGTTTTTAACAGGCTTCTGAGGTGCACAGCTGCTGCTTGTGCTGTTAATTGGCTTCAACCCTAGTACTTCACAAAATATGGACATTCCAATGCTAAAGGCAGTGAAAGCTGTCAGGATGGCCGAGCGGTCAAAGGCGCCAGACTCAAGGACTCAACGTTGCCTTCCCAAGCAAGGGGACTTCTGGTCTCCAAATGGAGGCGTGGGTTCAAATCCCACTCCTGACACTGAGATCTTGTTGGTCACAGTAGAGCATTATACCAGAGCCCTTCTTGTGCAGTCAAGCACAAAGATAACTCATGTGTGTTGGCTATTGGGTCAGTGATACTCGGAAACCATTTATTTCATGAGGCAGTAAGTTTACTTGGAATCTCCCAATCAGTTTTTGATGACATGTAATGAGACGGCCAAATCTTAGACTGTTCTGATGATTCTTGTCCAGTTTACTAGGAATCTCCCTGATAGTTGTAGATTGCATGTGACAATCAAAGAGACAGAGCTAGTTTCGGGCCCATCAAAGTCTTTGTAGAATTTCCTTTCCCTCACTGCATCAAGTGCTTTCAGATTACCAGAGACAAGTCCCTGCCAAATTCCTACGAAAATGTTTCTGCCCAGTTTCGAACTGGGGACCTTTCGCGTGTGAGGCAAACGTGATAACCACTACACTACAGAAACTGTGCATGAGTGTCATGTGATTAATTCACCATAGTGCTCACTTTGCATCATCACATTTTTTAAACAGCAGATTTGTAAGTCACTTTAAAGGTTGGTTAAGTTCTGCCAAACTCCCCGTCAGGGAATCAAACCCCGGTCTTCCGCATGACAGGCAGAGATACTGACCACTATAATAACGAGGATCGATAACCAGATTTTTTGCTGTTTAAAAAAATAAAATCCTCAGTGTTTACAATAGGAAGAAGAATTTACGGATCTCTGTCTTTAGGGTCTTGGACTCTCCGGGAGACAAAAGTCTTTCTTCCAATCGCACGTTGTTGCTTCCACATTATGGCTGAGTCCATCCTCGCTACAGTATCTAACAGCCAATCATTTGGAACCACATTCGCAACAGTCTCTTTATGAGCTGCACATTGGAGATAAAGCTGCATGTTTCTGCCCGGTTTCGAACCGGGGACCTTTCGCGTGTTAGGAGAATGTGATTACCACTACACTACAGAAACTGTGCATTGACCACTTTATGGTCTTATTGGAGGAACTATACCAAATGAAACTCAAGGGCACGAAAAAAAAGAGTCTTCTTTATCCTTGACAAGAATGGCCTAGTAATTCAAGGCGCAAGAATGAAGGTTAATTTCCTGAATGCAGTCTGGCCTACAAGTTGGGTAAAGGTACAAATGTCGATCTGTTTCGCTTTTGGTTTCTGAAATGCACAATTCTTGGCATGTTCACAGTCACCATTTCACTAGCATAGATTCCTAAGACTTGAACAAGTCCATATAGTGTCTTTCCTCCTGCAACCCAGTTGCGTACAAAATGTTTTGCGATATTACCATATTTGGTTCCTTGCCCATGAGTGGTAAAGAAGAAATACTGTAAACAGAGTTACCATATTTACTTCATTGCCCTTTAAGTGCTTACAAAATATGCTAAATGCTTATATGTAAAATATACAAAAAGTCCTTGCAGGTCTCAGGGGAGTGCTGGTATTCAGAAGGCCTTATGTTTGGTGATATTGATGTTTGAATGCTCACACCTGTCATAGGCAAGACTTTGTGTAATTTGATTGTGATTTTCAGCAGTGGGCACTCACCTCCTGCATAATTTGACATTATTGATGTGCAGCAGGGAGGCCATATGTAAAGTGTGTAGAAATTACCAAAAGTAGTCACTTACCCTATACAGGGTTAGTGAAGCTTGCCCGGCTAGCTCAGTCGGTAGAGCATGAGACTCTTAATCTCAGGGTCGTGGGTTCGAGCCCCACGTTGGGCGCTTGTGTTTTTGGAAGGTGTGGAGTTCATATCCCAACAAGTAGTAATAACTGTAAAACATTGCACTATCTTCCAACCATACTGTTTGTTCAAACCATTCCTCGGATTTGGCTCTTGAGTCCTACAGACTTGTCCTCTGAATGAAAACGTTGTCTTAAAGTGACTATGCAGAAATCATATTTTCTAGTAAAAAATATGTTTTTAACAGGCTTCTGAGGTGCACAGCTGCTGCTTGTGCTGTTAATTGGCTTCAACCCTAGTACTTCACAAAATATGGACATTCCAATGCTAAAGGCAGTGAAAGCTGTCAGGATGGCCGAGCGGTCAAAGGCGCCAGACTTAAGGAAGCGAAGTTGCCTTCCCTAGCAAGGGGACTTCTGGTCTCCAAATGGAGGCGTGGGTTCAAATCCCACTCCTGACACTGAGATCTTGTTGGTCACAGTAGAGCATTATACCAGAGCCCTTCTTGTGCAGTCAAGCACAAAGATAACTCATGTGTGTTGGCTATTGGGTCAGTGATACTCGGAAACCATTTATTTCATGAGGCAGTAAGTTTGCTTGGAATCTCCCAATCAGTTTTTGATGACATGTAATGAGACGGCCAAATCTTAGACTGTTCTGATGATTCTTGTCCAGTTTACTAGGAATCTCCCTGGTAGTTATAGATTGCATGTGACAATCAAAGAGACAGAGCTAGTTTCGGGCCCATCAAAGTCTTTGTAGAATTTCCTTTCCCTCACTGCATCAAGTGCTTTCAGATTACCAGAGACAAGTCCCTGCCAAATTCCTACGAAAATGTTTCTGCCCAGTTTCGAACTGGGGACCTTTCGCGTGTGAGGCGAACGTGATAACCACTACACTACAGAAACTGTGCATGAGTGTCATGTGATTAATTCACCATAGTGCTCACTTTGCATCATCACATTTTTTAAACAGCAGATTTGTAAGTCACTTTAAAGGTTGGTTAAGTACTGCCAAACTCCCCGTCAGGGAATCAAACCCCGGTCTTCCGCATGACAGGCAGAGATACTGACCACTATAATAACGAGGATCGATAACCAGATTTTTTGCTGTTTAAAAAAATAAAATCCTCAGTGTTTACAATAGGAAGAAGAATTTACGGATCTCTGTCTTTAGGGTCTTGGACTCTCCGGGAGACAAAAGTCTTTCTTCCAATCGCACTTTGTTGCTTCCACATTATGGCTGAGTCCATCCTCGCTACAGTATCTAACAGCCAATCGTTTGGAACCACATTCGCAACAGTCTCTTTATGAGCTGCACATTGGAGATAAAGCTGCATGTTTCTGCCCGGTTTTGAACCGGGGACCTTTCACGTGTTAGGCGAACGTGATTACCACTACACTACAGAAACTGTGCATTGACCACTTTATGGTCTTATTGGAGGAACTATACCAAATGAAACTCAAGGGCACGAAAAAAAAGAGTCTTCTTTATCCTTGACAAGAATGGCCTAGTAATTCAAGGCGCAAGAATGAAGGTTAATTTCCTGAATGCAGTCTGGCCTACAAGTTGGGTAAAGGTACAAATGTCGATCTGTTTCGCTTTTGGTTTCTGAAATGCACAATTCTTGGCATGTTCACAGTCACCATTTCACTAGCATAGATTCCTAAGACTTGAACAAGTCCATATAGTGTCTTTCCTCCTGCAACCCAGTTGCGTACAAAATGTTTTGCGATATTACCATATTTGGTTCCTTGCCCATGAGTGGTAAAGAAGAAATACTGTAAACAGAGTTACCATATTTACTTCATTGCCCTTTAAGTGCTTACAAAATATGCTAAATGCTTATATGTAAAATATACAAAAAGTCCTTGCAGGTCTCAGGGGAGTGCTGGTATTCAGAAGGCCTTATGTTTGGTGATATTGATGTTTGAATGCTCACACCTGTCATAGGCAAGACTTTGTGTAATTTGATTGTGATTTTCAGCAGTGGGCACTCACCTCCTGCATAATTTGACATTATTGATGTGCAGCAGGGAGGCCATATGTAAAGTGTGTAGAAATTACCAAAAGTAGTCACTTACCCTATACAGGGTTAGTGAAGCTTGCCCGGCTAGCTCAGTCGGTAGAGCATGAGACTCTTAATCTCAGGGTCGTGGGTTCGAGCCCCACGTTGGGCGCTTGTGTTTTTGGAAGGTGTGGAGTTCATATCCCAACAAGTAGTAATAACTGTAAAACATTGCACTATCTTCCAACCATACTGTTTGTTCAAACCATTCCTCGGATTTGGCTCTTGAGTCCTACAGACTTGTCCTCTGAATGAAAACGTTGTCTTAAAGTGACTATGCAGAAATCATATTTTCTAGTAAAAAATATGTTTTTAACAGGCTTCTGAGGTGCACAGCTGCTGCTTGTGCTGTTAATTGGCTTCAACCCTAGTACTTCACAAAATATGGACATTCCAATGCTAAAGGCAGTGAAAGCTGTCAGGATGGCCGAGCGGTCAAAGGCGCCAGACTTAAGGAAGCGAAGTTGCCTTCCCTAGCAAGGGGACTTCTGGTCTCCAAATGGAGGCGTGGGTTCAAATCCCACTCCTGACACTGAGATCTTGTTGGTCACAGTAGAGCATTATACCAGAGCCCTTCTTGTGCAGTCAAGCACAAAGATAACTCATGTGTGTTGGCTATTGGGTCAGTGATACTCGGAAACCATTTATTTCATGAGGCAGTAAGTTTACTTGGAATCTCCCAATCAGTTTTTGATGACATGTAATGAGACGGCCAAATCTTAGACTGTTCTGATGATTCTTGTCCAGTTTACTAGGAATCTCCCTGGTAGTTGTAGATTGCATGTGACAATCAAAGAGACAGAGCTAGTTTCGGGCCCATCAAAGTCTTTGTAGAATTTCCTTTCCCTCACTGCATCAAGTGCTTTCAGATTACCAGAGACAAGTCCCTGCCAAATTCCTACGAAAATGTTTCTGCCCAGTTTCGAACTGGGGACCTTTCGCGTGTGAGGCGAACGTGATAACCACTACACTACAGAAACTGTGCATGAGTGTCATGTGATTAATTCACCATAGTGCTCACTTTGCATCATCACATTTTTTAAACAGCAGATTTGTAAGTCACTTTAAAGGTTGGTTAAGTACTGCCAAACTCCCCGTCAGGGAATCAAACCCCGGTCTTCCGCATGACAGGCAGAGATACTGACCACTATAATAACGAGGATCGATAACCAGATTTTTTGCTGTTTAAAAAAATAAAATCCTCAGTGTTTACAATAGGAAGAAGAATTTACGGATCTCTGTCTTTAGGGTCTTGGACTCTCCGGGAGACAAAAGTCTTTCTTCCAATCGCACTTTGTTGCTTCCACATTATGGCTGAGTCCATCCTCGCTACAGTATCTAACAGCCAATCATTTGGAACCACATTCGCAACAGTCTCTTTATGAGCTGCACATTGGAGATAAAGCTGCATGTTTCTGCCCGGTTTCGAACCGGGGACCTTTCGCGTGTTAGGAGAATGTGATTACCACTACACTACAGAAACTGTGCATTGACCACTTTATGGTCTTATTGGAGGAACTATACCAAATGAAACTCAAGGGCACGAAAAAAAAGAGTCTTCTTTATCCTTGACAAGAATGGCCTAGTAATTCAAGGCGCAAGAATGAAGGTTAATTTCCTGAATGCAGTCTGGCCTACAAGTTGGGTAAAGGTACAAATGTCGATCTGTTTCGCTTTTGGTTTCTGAAATGCACAATTCTTGGCATGTTCACAGTCACCATTTCACTAGCATAGATTCCTAAGACTTGAACAAGTCCATATAGTGTCTTTCCTCCTGCAACCCAGTTGCGTACAAAATGTTTTGCGATATTACCATATTTGGTTCCTTGCCCATGAGTGGTAAAGAAGAAATACTGTAAACAAAGTTACCATATTTACTTCATTGCCCTTTAAGTGCTTACAAAATATGCTAAATGCTTATATGTAAAATATACAAAAAGTCCTTGCAGGTCTCAGGGGAGTGCTGGTATTCAGAAGGCCTTATGTTTGGTGATATTGATGTTTGAACGCTCACACCTGTCATAGGCAAGACTTTGTGTAATTTGATTGTGATTTTCAGCAGTGGGCACTCACCTCCTGCATAATTTGACATTATTGATGTGCAGCAGGGAGGCCATATGTAAAGTGTGTAGAAATTACCAAAAGTAGTCACTTACCCTATACAGGGTTAGTGAAGCTTGCCCGGCTAGCTCAGTCGGTAGAGCATGAGACTCTTAATCTCAGGGTCATGGGTTCGAGCCCCACGTTGGGCGCTTGTGTCTTTGGAAGGTGTGGAGTTCATATGCCAACAAGTAGTAATAACTGTAAAACATTGCACTTCCAACCATACTGTTTGTTCAAACCATTCCTCGGATTTGGCTCTTGAGTGCTACAGACTTGTCCTCTGAATGAAAACGTTGTCTTAAAGTGACTATGCAGAAATCATATTTTCTAGTAAAAAATATGTTTTAACAGGCTTCTGAGGTGCACAGCTGCTGCTTGTGCTGTTAATTGGCTTCAACCCTAGTACTTCACAAAATATGGACATTCCAATGCTAAAGGCAGTGAAAGCTGTCAGGATGGCCGAGCGGTCAAAGGCGCCAGACTCAAGGACTCAACGTTGCCTTCCCAAGCAAGGGGACTTCTGGTCTCCAAATGGAGGCGTGGGTTCAAATCCCACTCCTGACACTGAGATCTTGTTGGTCACAGTAGAGCATTATACCAGAGCCCTTCTTGTGCAGTCAAGCACAAAGATAACTCATGTGTGTTGGCTATTGGGTCAGTGATACTCGGAAACCATTTATTTCATGAGGCAGTAAGTTTACTTGGAATCTCCCAATCAGTTTTTGATGACATGTAATGAGACGGCCAAATCTTAGACTGTTCTGATGATTCTTGTCCAGTTTACTAGGAATCTCCCTGATAGTTGTAGATTGCATGTGACAATCAAAGAGACAGAGCTAGTTTCGGGCCCATCAAAGTCTTTGTAGAATTTCCTTTCCCTCACTGCATCAAGTGCTTTCAGATTACCAGAGACAAGTCCCTGCCAAATTCCTACGAAAATGTTTCTGCCCAGTTTCGAACTGGGGACCTTTCGCGTGTGAGGCAAACGTGATAACCACTACACTACAGAAACTGTGCATGAGTGTCATGTGATTAATTCACCATAGTGCTCACTTTGCATCATCACATTTTTTAAACAGCAGATTTGTAAGTCACTTTAAAGGTTGGTTAAGTTCTGCCAAACTCCCCGTCAGGGAATCAAACCCCGGTCTTCCGCATGACAGGCAGAGATACTGACCACTATAATAACGAGGATCGATAACCAGATTTTTTGCTGTTTAAAAAAATAAAATCCTCAGTGTTTACAATAGGAAGAAGAATTTACGGATCTCTGTCTTTAGGGTCTTGGACTCTCCGGGAGACAAAAGTCTTTCTTCCAATCGCACGTTGTTGCTTCCACATTATGGCTGAGTCCATCCTCGCTACAGTATCTAACAGCCAATCATTTGGAACCACATTCGCAACAGTCTCTTTATGAGCTGCACATTGGAGATAAAGCTGCATGTTTCTGCCCGGTTTCGAACCGGGGACCTTTCGCGTGTTAGGAGAATGTGATTACCACTACACTACAGAAACTGTGCATTGACCACTTTATGGTCTTATTGGAGGAACTATACCAAATGAAACTCAAGGGCACGAAAAAAAAGAGTCTTCTTTATCCTTGACAAGAATGGCCTAGTAATTCAAGGCGCAAGAATGAAGGTTAATTTCCTGAATGCAGTCTGGCCTACAAGTTGGGTAAAGGTACAAATGTCGATCTGTTTCGCTTTTGGTTTCTGAAATGCACAATTCTTGGCATGTTCACAGTCACCATTTCACTAGCATAGATTCCTAAGACTTGAACAAGTCCATATAGTGTCTTTCCTCCTGCAACCCAGTTGCGTACAAAATGTTTTGCGATATTACCATATTTGGTTCCTTGCCCATGAGTGGTAAAGAAGAAATACTGTAAACAGAGTTACCATATTTACTTCATTGCCCTTTAAGTGCTTACAAAATATGCTAAATGCTTATATGTAAAATATACAAAAAGTCCTTGCAGGTCTCAGGGGAGTGCTGGTATTCAGAAGGCCTTATGTTTGGTGATATTGATGTTTGAATGCTCACACCTGTCATAGGCAAGACTTTGTGTAATTTGATAGTGATTTTCAGCAGTGGGCACTCACCTCCTGCATAATTTGACATTATTGATGTGCAGCAGGGAGGCCATATGTAAAGTGTGTAGAAATTACCAAAAGTAGTCACTTACCCTATACAGGGTTAGTGAAGCTTGCCCGGCTAGCTCAGTCGGTAGAGCATGAGACTCTTAATCTCAGGGTCGTGGGTTCGAGCCCCACGTTGGGCGCTTGTGTTTTTGGAAGGTGTGGAGTTCATATCCCAACAAGTAGTAATAACTGTAAAACATTGCACTATCTTCCAACCATACTGTTTGTTCAAACCATTCCTCGGATTTGGCTCTTGAGTGCTACAGACTTGTCCTCTGAATGAAAACGTTGTCTTAAAGTGACTATGCAGAAATCATATTTTCTAGTAAAAAATATGTTTTTAACAGGCTTCTGAGGTGCACAGCTGCTGCTTGTGCTGTTAATTGGCTTCAACCCTAGTACTTCACAAAATATGGACATTCCAATGCTAAAGGCAGTGAAAGCTGTCAGGATGGCCGAGCGGTCAAAGGCGCCAGACTCAAGGAAGCGAAGTTGCCTTCCCTAGCAAGGGGACTTCTGGTCTCCAAATGGAGGCGTGGGTTCAAATCCCACTCCTGACACTGAGATCTTGTTGGTCACAGTAGAGCATTATACCAGAGCCCTTCTTGTGCAGTCAAGCACAAAGATAACTCATGTGTGTTGGCTATTGGGTCAGTGATACTCGGAAACCATTTATTTCATGAGGCAGTAAGTTTGCTTGGAATCTCCCAATCAGTTTTTGATGACATGTAATGAGACGGCCAAATCTTAGACTGTTCTGATGATTCTTGTCCAGTTTACTAGGAATCTCCCTGGTAGTTATAGATTGCATGTGACAATCAAAGAGACAGAGCTAGTTTCGGGCCCATCAAAGTCTTTGTAGAATTTCCTTTCCCTCACTGCATCAAGTGCTTTCAGATTACCAGAGACAAGTCCCTGCCAAATTCCTACGAAAATGTTTCTGCCCAGTTTCGAACTGGGGACCTTTCGCGTGTGAGGCGAACGTGATAACCACTACACTACAGAAACTGTGCATGAGTGTCATGTGATTAATTCACCATAGTGCTCACTTTGCATCATCACATTTTTTAAACAGCAGATTTGTAAGTCACTTTAAAGGTTGGTTAAGTACTGCCAAACTCCCCGTCAGGGAATCAAACCCCGGTCTTCCGCATGACAGGCAGAGATACTGACCACTATAATAACGAGGATCGATAACCAGATTTTTTGCTGTTTAAAAAAATAAAATCCTCAGTGTTTACAATAGGAAGAAGAATTTACGGATCTCTGTCTTTAGGGTCTTGGACTCTCCGGGAGACAAAAGTCTTTCTTCCAATCGCACTTTGTTGCTTCCACATTATGGCTGAGTCCATCCTCGCTACAGTATCTAACAGCCAATCGTTTGGAACCACATTCGCAACAGTCTCTTTATGAGCTGCACATTGGAGATAAAGCTGCATGTTTCTGCCCGGTTTTGAACCGGGGACCTTTCACGTGTTAGGCGAACGTGATTACCACTACACTACAGAAACTGTGCATTGACCACTTTATGGTCTTATTGGAGGAACTATACCAAATGAAACTCAAGGGCACGAAAAAAAAGAGTCTTCTTTATCCTTGACAAGAATGGCCTAGTAATTCAAGGCGCAAGAATGAAGGTTAATTTCCTGAATGCAGTCTGGCCTACAAGTTGGGTAAAGGTACAAATGTCGATCTGTTTCGCTTTTGGTTTCTGAAATGCACAATTCTTGGCATGTTCACAGTCACCATTTCACTAGCATAGATTCCTAAGACTTGAACAAGTCCATATAGTGTCTTTCCTCCTGCAACCCAGTTGCGTACAAAATGTTTTGCGATATTACCATATTTGGTTCCTTGCCCATGAGTGGTAAAGAAGAAATACTGTAAACAGAGTTACCATATTTACTTCATTGCCCTTTAAGTGCTTACAAAATATGCTAAATGCTTATATGTAAAATATACAAAAAGTCCTTGCAGGTCTCAGGGGAGTGCTGGTATTCAGAAGGCCTTATGTTTGGTGATATTGATGTTTGAATGCTCACACCTGTCATAGGCAAGACTTTGTGTAATTTGATTGTGATTTTCAGCAGTGGGCACTCACCTCCTGCATAATTTGACATTATTGATGTGCAGCAGGGAGGCCATATGTAAAGTGTGTAGAAATTACCAAAAGTAGTCACTTACCCTATACAGGGTTAGTGAAGCTTGCCCGGCTAGCTCAGTCGGTAGAGCATGAGACTCTTAATCTCAGGGTCGTGGGTTCGAGCCCCACGTTGGGCGCTTGTGTTTTTGGAAGGTGTGGAGTTCATATCCCAACAAGTAGTAATAACTGTAAAACATTGCACTATCTTCCAACCATACTGTTTGTTCAAACCATTCCTCGGATTTGGCTCTTGAGTCCTACAGACTTGTCCTCTGAATGAAAACGTTGTCTTAAAGTGACTATGCAGAAATCATATTTTCTAGTAAAAAATATGTTTTTAACAGGCTTCTGAGGTGCACAGCTGCTGCTTGTGCTGTTAATTGGCTTCAACCCTAGTACTTCACAAAATATGGACATTCCAATGCTAAAGGCAGTGAAAGCTGTCAGGATGGCCGAGTGGTCAAAGGCGCCAGACTTAAGGAAGCGAAGTTGCCTTCCCTAGCAAGGGGACTTCTGGTCTCCAAATGGAGGCGTGGGTTCAAATCCCACTCCTGACACTGAGATCTTGTTGGTCACAGTAGAGCATTATACCAGAGCCCTTCTTGTGCAGTCAAGCACAAAGATAACTCATGTGTGTTGGCTATTGGGTCAGTGATACTCGGAAACCATTTATTTCATGAGGCAGTAAGTTTACTTGGAATCTCCCAATCAGTTTTTGATGACATGTAATGAGACGGCCAAATCTTAGACTGTTCTGATGATTCTTGTCCAGTTTACTAGGAATCTCCCTGATAGTTGTAGATTGCATGTGACAATCAAAGAGACAGAGCTAGTTTCGGGCCCATCAAAGTCTTTGTAGAATTTCCTTTCCCTCACTGCATCAAGTGCTTTCAGATTACCAGAGACAAGTCCCTGCCAAATTCCTACGAAAATGTTTCTGCCCAGTTTCGAACTGGGGACCTTTCGCGTGTGAGGCAAACGTGATAACCACTACACTACAGAAACTGTGCATGAGTGTCATGTGATTAATTCACCATAGTGCTCACTTTGCATCATCACATTTTTTAAACAGCAGATTTGTAAGTCACTTTAAAGGTTGGTTAAGTTCTGCCAAACTCCCCGTCAGGGAATCAAACCCCGGTCTTCCGCATGACAGGCAGAGATACTGACCACTATAATAACGAGGATCGATAACCAGATTTTTTGCTGTTTAAAAAAATAAAATCCTCAGTGTTTACAATAGGAAGAAGAATTTACGGATCTCTGTCTTTAGGGTCTTGGACTCTCCGGGAGACAAAAGTCTTTCTTCCAATCGCACGTTGTTGCTTCCACATTATGGCTGAGTCCATCCTCGCTACAGTATCTAACAGCCAATCATTTGGAACCACATTCGCAACAGTCTCTTTATGAGCTGCACATTGGAGATAAAGCTGCATGTTTCTGCCCGGTTTCGAACCGGGGACCTTTCGCGTGTTAGGAGAATGTGATTACCACTACACTACAGAAACTGTGCATTGACCACTTTATGGTCTTATTGGAGGAACTATACCAAATGAAACTCAAGGGCACGAAAAAAAAGAGTCTTCTTTATCCTTGACAAGAATGGCCTAGTAATTCAAGGCGCAAGAATGAAGGTTAATTTCCTGAATGCAGTCTGGCCTACAAGTTGGGTAAAGGTACAAATGTCGATCTGTTTCGCTTTTGGTTTCTGAAATGCACAATTCTTGGCATGTTTACAGTCACCATTTCACTAGCATAGATTCCTAAGACTTGAACAAGTCCATATAGTGTCTTTCCTCCTGCAACCCAGTTGCGTACAAAATGTTTTGCGATATTACCATATTTGGTTCCTTGCCCATGAGTGGTAAAGAAGAAATACTGTAAACAAAGTTACCATATTTACTTCATTGCCCTTTAAGTGCTTACAAAATATGCTAAATGCTTATATGTAAAATATACAAAAAGTCCTTGCAGGTCTCAGGGGAGTGCTGGTATTCAGAAGGCCTTATGTTTGGTGATATTGATGTTTGAATGCTCACACCTGTCATAGGCAAGACTTTGTGTAATTTGATTGTGATTTTCAGCAGTGGGCACTCACCTCCTGCATAATTTGACATTATTGATGTGCAGCAGGGAGGCCATATGTAAAGTGTGTAGAAATTACCAAAAGTAGTCACTTACCCTATACAGGGTTAGTGAAGCTTGCCCGGCTAGCTCAGTCGGTAGAGCATGAGACTCTTAATCTCAGGGTCGTGGGTTCGAGCCCCACGTTGGGCGCTTGTGTTTTTGGAAGGTGTGGAGTTCATATCCCAACAAGTAGTAATAACTGTAAAACATTGCACTATCTTCCAACCATACTGTTTGTTCAAACCATTCCTCGGATTTGGCTCTTGAGTCCTACAGACTTGTCCTCTCAATGAAAACGTTGTCTTAAAGTGACTATGCAGAAAACATATTTTCTAGTAAAAAATATGTTTTTAACAGGCTTCTGAGGTGCACAGCTGCTGCTTGTGCTGTTAATTGGCTTCAACCCTAGTACTTCACAAAATATGGACATTCCAATGCTAAAGGCAGTGAAAGCTGTCAGGATGGCCGAGCGGTCAAAGGCGCCAGACTCAAGGAAGCGAAGTTGCCTTCCCTAGCAAGGGGACTTCTGGTCTCCGAATGGAGGCGTGGGTTCAAATCCCACTCCTGACACTGAGATCTTGTTGGTCACAGTAGAGCATTATACCAGAGCCCTTCTTGTGCAGTCAAGCACAAAGATAACTCATGTGTGTTGGCTATTGGGTCAGTGATACACGGAAACCATTTATTTCATGAGGCAGTAAGTTTGCTTGGAATCTCCCAATCGGTTTTTGATGACATGTAATGAGACGGCCAAATCTTAGACTGTTCTGATGATTCTTGTCCAGTTTACTAGGAATCTCCCTGGTAGTTATAGATTGCATGTGACAATCAAAGAGACAGAGCTAGTTTCGGGCCCATCAAAGTCTTTGTAGAATTTCCTTTCCCTCACTGCATCAAGTGCTTTCAGATTACCAGAGACAAGTCCCTGCCAAATTCCTACGAAAATGTTTCTGCCCAGTTTCGAACTGGGGACCTTTCGCGTGTGAGGCGAACGTGATAACCACTACACTACAGAAACTGTGCATGAGTGTCATGTGATTAATTCACCATAGTGCTCACTTTGCATCATCACATTTTTTAAACAGCAGATTTGTAAGTCACTTTAAAGGTTGGTTAAGTACTGCCAAACTCCCCGTCAGGGAATCAAACCCCGGTCTTCCGCATGACAGGCAGAGATACTGACCACTATAATAACGAGGATCGATAACCAGATTTTTTGCTGTTTAAAAAAATAAAATCCTCAGTGTTTACAATAGGAAGAAGAATTTACGGATCTCTGTCTTTAGGGTCTTGGACTCTCCGGGAGACAAAAGTCTTTCTTCCAATCGCACTTTGTTGCTTCCACATTATGGCTGAGTCCATCCTCGCTACAGTATCTAACAGCCAATCGTTTGGAACCACATTCGCAACAGTCTCTTTATGAGCTGCACATTGGAGATAAAGCTGCATGTTTCTGCCCGGTTTTGAACCGGGGACCTTTCACGTGTTAGGCGAACGTGATTACCACTACACTACAGAAACTGTGCATTGACCACTTTATGGTCTTATTGGAGGAACTATACCAAATGAAACTCAAGGGCACGAAAAAAAAGAGTCTTCTTTATCCTTGACAAGAATGGCCTAGTAATTCAAGGCGCAAGAATGAAGGTTAATTTCCTGAATGCAGTCTGGCCTACAAGTTGGGTAAAGGTACAAATGTCGATCTGTTTCGCTTTTGGTTTCTGAAATGCACAATTCTTGGCATGTTCACAGTCACCATTTCACTAGCATAGATTCCTAAGACTTGAACAAGTCCATATAGTGTCTTTCCTCCTGCAACCCAGTTGCGTACAAAATGTTTTGCGATATTACCATATTTGGTTCCTTGCCCATGAGTGGTAAAGAAGAAATACTGTAAACAGAGTTACCATATTTACTTCATTGCCCTTTAAGTGCTTACAAAATATGCTAAATGCTTATATGTAAAATATACAAAAAGTCCTTGCAGGTCTCAGGGGAGTGCTGGTATTCAGAAGGCCTTATGTTTGGTGATATTGATGTTTGAATGCTCACACCTGTCATAGGCAAGACTTTGTGTAATTTGATTGTGATTTTCAGCAGTGGGCACTCACCTCCTGCATAATTTGACATTATTGATGTGCAGCAGGGAGGCCATATGTAAAGTGTGTAGAAATTACCAAAAGTAGTCACTTACCCTATACAGGGTTAGTGAAGCTTGCCCGGCTAGCTCAGTCGGTAGAGCATGAGACTCTTAATCTCAGGGTCGTGGGTTCGAGCCCCACGTTGGGCGCTTGTGTTTTTGGAAGGTGTGGAGTTCATATCCCAACAAGTAGTAATAACTGTAAAACATTGCACTATCTTCCAACCATACTGTTTGTTCAAACCATTCCTCGGATTTGGCTCTTGAGTCCTACAGACTTGTCCTCTGAATGAAAACGTTGTCTTAAAGTGACTATGCAGAAATCATATTTTCTAGTAAAAAATATGTTTTTAACAGGCTTCTGAGGTGCACAGCTGCTGCTTGTGCTGTTAATTGGCTTCAACCCTAGTACTTCACAAAATATGGACATTCCAATGCTAAAGGCAGTGAAAGCTGTCAGGATGGCCGAGCGGTCAAAGGCGCCAGACTTAAGGAAGCGAAGTTGCCTTCCCTAGCAAGGGGACTTCTGGTCTCCAAATGGAGGCGTGGGTTCAAATCCCACTCCTGACACTGAGATCTTGTTGGTCACAGTAGAGCATTATACCAGAGCCCTTCTTGTGCAGTCAAGCACAAAGATAACTCATGTGTGTTGGCTATTGGGTCAGTGATACTCGGAAACCATTTATTTCATGAGGCAGTAAGTTTACTTGGAATCTCCCAATCAGTTTTTGATGACATGTAATGAGACGGCCAAATCTTAGACTGTTCTGATGATTCTTGTCCAGTTTACTAGGAATCTCCCTGGTAGTTGTAGATTGCATGTGACAATCAAAGAGACAGAGCTAGTTTCGGGCCCATCAAAGTCTTTGTAGAATTTCCTTTCCCTCACTGCATCAAGTGCTTTCAGATTACCAGAGACAAGTCCCTGCCAAATTCCTACGAAAATGTTTCTGCCCAGTTTCGAACTGGGGACCTTTCGCGTGTGAGGCGAACGTGATAACCACTACACTACAGAAACTGTGCATGAGTGTCATGTGATTAATTCACCATAGTGCTCACTTTGCATCATCACATTTTTTAAACAGCAGATTTGTAAGTCACTTTAAAGGTTGGTTAAGTACTGCCAAACTCCCCGTCAGGGAATCAAACCCCGGTCTTCCGCATGACAGGCAGAGATACTGACCACTATAATAACGAGGATCGATAACCAGATTTTTTGCTGTTTAAAAAAATAAAATCCTCAGTGTTTACAATAGGAAGAAGAATTTACGGATCTCTGTCTTTAGGGTCTTGGACTCTCCGGGAGACAAAAGTCTTTCTTCCAATCGCACTTTGTTGCTTCCACATTATGGCTGAGTTCATCCTCGCTACAGTATCTAACAGCCAATCGTTTGGAACCACATTCGCAACAGTCTCTTTATGAGCTGCACATTGGAGATAAAGCTGCATGTTTCTGCCCGGTTTCGAACCGGGGACCTTTCGCGTGTTAGGAGAATGTGATTACCACTACACTACAGAAACTGTGCATTGACCACTTTATGGTCTTATTGGAGGAACTATACCAAATGAAACTCAAGGGCACGAAAAAAAAGAGTCTTCTTTATCCTTGACAAGAATGGCCTAGTAATTCAAGGCGCAAGAATGAAGGTTAATTTCCTGAATGCAATCTGGCCTACAAGTTGGGTAAAGGTACAAATGTCGATCTGTTTCGCTTTTGGTTTCTGAAATGCACAATTCTTGGCATGTTCACAGTCACCATTTCACTAGCATAGATTCCTAAGACTTGAACAAGTCCATATAGTGTCTTTCCTCCTGCAACCCAGTTGCGTACAAAATGTTTTGCGATATTACCATATTTGGTTCCTTGCCCATGAGTGGTAAAGAAGAAATACTGTAAACAAAGTTACCATATTTACTTCATTGCCCTTTAAGTGCTTACAAAATATGCTAAATGCTTATATGTAAAATATACAAAAAGTCCTTGCAGGTCTCAGGGGAGTGCTGGTATTCAGAAGGCCTTATGTTTGGTGATATTGATGTTTGAACGCTCACACCTGTCATAGGCAAGACTTTGTGTAATTTGATTGTGATTTTCAGCAGTGGGCACTCACCTCCTGCATAATTTGACATTATTGATGTGCAGCAGGGAGGCCATATGTAAAGTGTGTAGAAATTACCAAAAGTAGTCACTTACCCTATACAGGGTTAGTGAAGCTTGCCCGGCTAGCTCAGTCGGTAGAGCATGAGACTCTTAATCTCAGGGTCATGGGTTCGAGCCCCACGTTGGGCGCTTGTGTCTTTGGAAGGTGTGGAGTTCATATCCCAACAAGTAGTAATAACTGTAAAACATTGCACTTCCAACCATACTGTTTGTTCAAACCATTCCTCGGATTTGGCTCTTGAGTGCTACAGACTTGTCCTCTGAATGAAAACGTTGTCTTACAGTGACTATGCAGAAATCATATTTTCTAGTAAAAAATATGTTTTTAACAGGCTTCTGAGGTGCACAGCTGCTGCTTGTGCTGTTAATTGGCTTCAACCCCAGTACTTCACAAAATATGGACATTCCAATGCTAAAGGCAGTGAAAGCTGTCAGGATGGCCGAGCGGTCAAAGGCGCCAGCGCTGGGCTGGGGAACACTTGTCCGTCAAAGATGGGGAAGAAGGGGGGAGGAGGGGGAAGGGAAAAAAGGGGAGAAAAAGAAGAAAAAGGAAAAAGTGAAGGTGAGGTGGTATTTATTTAGTGTATTTCTGACAGCCTGGCCTCAGAATAGACAATGTCAACTAGTTTTCTTTAAAATTAGGTAAGCGTTGCGGGATTCGAACTCACTGCTGCTGCGCAGACATGGTGTTTGCTTTATTAACTCCTGGAGTTGGAAGGTGTACCTTAAACCTGACTAATACAAATGTATGTTCGCTAGAAAGGAATGGGAGGTTGTGCTGATACATTGTAATTACTCTTCCTTAGTTATAAGCAGATAGAAGTTGTTGGTTTTATTTGTTAACATAAAATATATACAGTATATTTTAAGCTTCAAAAGATTTATTCAACAATAATTATTACAAATCAACTATGTACAAATATTTTACATTGATTACAGTACAAAATTATACAAACATTACTACAACTTCGAACAAACATTATAGCTACACTTATGTAAATATATTAATTTAGCATACATTCTATTTGGGAATAGTCGTACATAAATGAACCAAACAAAACCATGACATTAAACAAAGTATATCATTCACACAGTCATTTATTTATCTCCTTCTTTTTGGCCTTTCCTCATCTCCTCTAACCACTGCTGCTTAGAAAGTGTTTCAAAGTTTGGGCAGTATACTTTGCCATGGTATTGGCTGTGCCCAGTTTCAGCAGTGCGGAACTGGCCACATTTTTTGCAAGTATTGGCCTCCACAGTCCTCTTGTAGGCCCTCTTAGGTACTGCAGTCTGGGCTGGAGCCCTTGCTAAGGTACTGATACCTGGAACCTGTGGCACAGACAGAAACACTGGCACATACTGTACAGCCTGAGGAGTTGGCATGAGAACAGGAGAACCCTGAAGTGTTGGTCTGTAGACCGGAGCAGCCTGCTGCCATGGAGTGAGGACAGGAGCAGCCTGCTGCCATGGAGTGAGGACAGGAGCAGCCTGCTGCCATGGAGTGAGGACAGGAGCAGCCTGAACACCAGGAGTGAGGACAGGAGCAGCCTGCTGCCATGGAGTGAGGACAGGAGCAGCCTGAACACCAGGAGTGAGGACAGGAGCAGCCTGCTGCCATGGAGTGAGGACAGGAGCAGCCTGAACACCAGGAGGAAGGACTGGAGTCTGCAGCCCAGGAGTGACGGGAGCAACAAACATCGGTGCTTTAGGCCTGATGCTTTTCTGCCTTGTCCGGGCCTGTCCAGCTGTGTTCTCTGGCAATCTGTACTGATGCTCCTGTTGTGCCACCATGGGAGCAGGCAGGAGCGACCTGGCTTCAGGCAGGGGCTGCTCAGAGGTGGACGGAGGCTCAGGCAGGTTTGTTCCCTGTAGCAGCACAGAGACCTCTTGTCTCTTCTGCCTCTTGTTGTGCCATTGGGTGAGGGTGGTCTGATTCACCATGACAAGCTGCATGTTTGTCTGCTGCATCACCAGAGCGTTACTCACCACGAGCTGCCGGATGTTATGGTAGTCCCTCAAAATGAGAGACCACCTGGAGTCAGTGTGGCTTCCCCTTCTCACTGGTGCTGGGTGGAGAACACAAAGCCTAATGAACATGGCCTCCACCAGACGGCAGCAATCAGGCCACTGCGCAGGAGCACTGCCGGCTCCTAACACACAGCAGGTAGTACTCTCAACCCCAGGGGTAGAGCTGGGCTTCTTTGGTACACGGAAGCGGCCACTCAGCAGCCTCTCCTGATGTCGTGCCATGTACACCACCCGCTGTCTGTCTCTGTCGTCCAGCTTCTTCCAAAGGCCAATGATGGCGTCGGCCTGTTGGTTGGTGAGACATAGAGAGGTCTGATCCCGGAGTCCCACAAGATATGCTGCCAGCCTGTCCACATGCTGGAATCCCGGCACATTTTGGTCATCTACAGCCTGAAACAATGTAAATTACAATGTAAATTAGCGATTGTCAAAGTGAGCAATTTTAATATACTATTAGTCATGCAGGCTTTACCCTACACATATTGCCTCAATGAGTCTTACCATTTCCTCCTCTACCTCCTCCTCCTCCATGAATGTTTGAGCAGGCTCAGAGTCACCAGAGGCCAATTCAGCAGCTGCACCAGGACCCAGGACTGCAAAAAGGAAGGCAATCAATAGGTTATACATGTTTGTTTGCATTGTAATGGTAATTATATACAGCCTTATTTATTACTTTGTTATTTATACAATATTGAGTAAGTGTACCTGGAGCAGTGGTGGGCTCAGGAGCAACCTCCAGGGGGTGGAGAGTGGGGTCCTCTGCCAGGTCTGAGAAGCCCTCATCTTCCTCTTCATCCTCTACCTCATGCTCCTCCACCAGCTGAGCTGTCTCCTCTGAATCTGGGTGCATGTCCTGCAGTGCCCGCCCAGTCTGCCGGTATAAGTACTCCACCCCAATGAGCTCTCCTATTACCAGTAAAGGAGCCCGTGTCAAAGGTAATAATGTAATCAGAAATAAAATTACAATTGTGAACATAATTGTGATCGTATGACATTTACCAGTATACTGAGAGGGGGGAGAAAACTCAGGTGCCACTTTCTTCTTCCACAACTTTTCATAGTTGAGATTCACACTGTGAAGCAGGTTGCCCTGGTAACAGCGGAGTCCAGATGGTGTTATGGACAGGGCAGCAGTGGCACGGTCCTGGTTCCAACGGTGAAGCCCTTCCAGCAGGTACAACTGGAAATTCAAGCTGTTGGCACTAGTCCCTAAATACGACATAGAAATGATGAAATAACCTTCGGGTATACTGATAAATACAAATGGTATGGTTAAGACAAACCTGGTATGAAGCGATTGAGGTGCAGGTGGAATGACTCCAGAGAGTTGGAACCTCTGGCACACCTGTATGTGGGCAGCCGCACACCTCCTTTAGTCAGTTCCCCTGTTTTTGTGTACAGAGCAACACCCGGAGAATCCTGGATGCATTTAACATGTTTCCGCTGGACCCGCCAGATATGCTCCATACGCTCCCTATCAAACAGGGGAACTCCCATGTTGTCGTCGCCCCCCGGTCCCAGCAGGTTCTGCAGCAGCTCCTCCAGTAGCCGGGTGGTGCAGCTCTCACCTCTGGTCCTCCTCTTGCAGTGAAGAGCCAACTCGCCCTGTGACAGCTGGTCTTTGACATAGTGGTCACTAAGACCGGAGAGGCCATCTTTTTGAAGCTGCTGCTTTTTGGCATGTACCAACAGACGCACATCAGCTGGATCCCATTCAAATAAGCACGATGACAAACTTTTCATGAATTTTGGATAAAGCTGATGAGCATCTGTTGTGCAGCCAACCACAAGCCGACGCATGAAGTGCCAGATATCAAGACGAATGGCCATATCTGGCCACCCGCTGAATCTGGCTTGCAGCTTGGTCTCCCCTGCTTCAATGCAGCAGCCACAGTCCACATACAGAAGCACAGGAGGATCCACAGCAGCCTGTTGGTAGCGTCTGACCAGGTCTGCTGCCATCAAGTCCAGCCCAGGTCCCTCTTGAGCTGTTAACTCTGCTGTGACTGATTGCAGTATTAATTCGCCTAGAATATTTTCCTTGTAAATTGTCTTGAAGGGCCAAAAAAGGAGATATCAATGTGTGGTTTGGCAATTATCTAAATATATAAAGAAGTGGTACTACTGTAAAGTTTCAATAACATAGCATTATTATTTAATGTGTAATTGCTGTTGTAAAACAAGATGATGTCAAAAAACGGAAATGAATGTTAGCCTTTTTATTAGGCAACAACAGATAAAGCATCAGGAACGACTGCAAAATACAATAAATTAGATCCAAGAACCATATTATACATTCACCCAAAATAGAATGTTCACTGGGCTTCTAGTTTAGCTAATACAATCAGAAATATGAAGAAAATTCCAGGCGTTTTTAGGTTGACATAGTTGACCTAGGGTAAAACTTTTGCTTTTCAAAGAAAACAATACTTGACAAAGCATCAGGACCAACTGAGTAACAATAAATTAGATCCTAGAACCATATTATACATTCACCCAAAATAGAATGTTCACTGGGCTTCAAGTTTAGCTTTTACAGTCTTCAATATGAAGAAAACTCCAGACGTTTTTTTAGGTTGACATAGTTCACCTTGAATCATAACTGTTGTCTTGCTTGTAACAGACACACATAATCCTCATGTGCTTTTGATCCACATTACATGTCCACTCCATTTTGATGTCCAGCAGTTTGTTTTTTTCCACAATACAGACGGGTGACCTGCTCCTGGCGTCTCCACCCTCCACAGATCGGCCAAGCCTGACCCTGCTCCGGCATGGCCCCAAAGCCTGGCCATAGGCTTCCCTCTCACAAGGCCTCCTATAGAAAATAAATACACATTATTTACTGTGAAGTACATACACATTAGTATAAATATGAATTCAATGATCAATACATTTTACTAACTACCATTATTCTTTCAGAAAATAGTACTCGTAATAATACTCGTTTCTACAGCATGCATGCAAACTTATTGTATGGTCGACCCCATGTACCATCTGAAAACATGCTCTTGACGATATGTGCATTATTATAAAAGTGAGAATAACATCATAGTAGTGAGTATTTACAAAGAAAAACGTATATATTGTAAACTTGTCTGCGGGTAGCTCACGAAAATCCTGGTTTTGTGAATCTACATTTCCCGCGAAGAGAACCGCGCCAAACTACGCGCGCCCCGGTTACAAACAGAGAAAAGTGGCTTCACGCGCCTCTATGATCGTTTTACACAGATAACGTACATGCTAACTCACACTACAACATACATGTTAGTTTTGCCACATTCGCAAACTTACTCGATGCTGGACGATAGAGGCGGACCGGCGCCTCTTCCTCCTGTTCCGCTCCGATGACGACTTCCACCGCATGTCTCCTTCTTCGAAAAACCTCCGGGGGCGTTTGGGGACAAGACAAGACCTCCTCGACATCGCTCTAACTCCCTCCTACTCGCTCCAACCCTCCAAATAATTAAAAAAACACTCGCTGACAACAAAATTCTCGCTCGAAATCTCCGCTGCTCCGCACAGTACGCGAGTGGCGCAGCGTATCCGTCTGATTTCTTGTCTGTGATTGGACGGCATGAGTGACGCGAAGTAAACGGCCTACCGTAATGGCAATAACACTGAGAAATAGCGCAAGGGGTTAGCTTTCCAACACAGTAAACAAAATTTCGAGGGCGCCTTTACTTTTGCAGTTATGGGGAAAAGAACAGCGCATGCGCAGCTGTGTCGGCGCCGACACAGCGCTACAGCAGACACTGATTAGAATTTGGCCATGCTCGTTGCCCACTGAGGTGACCCATGTGGCTGTGCCCTTGGCCACTCCTGCCAGCTTCTTTGTGATCTAAAAACATAACATATAATTTATAATTAATTATTTCTGTTTTAGCTAGTAGCAGATAAAGTATGTAGTAAAGCCGTAATTGTAAATTAAATGTATAATGCTGCTAACCTTCTTTGTAGAATCCATTTTAAGGATTGAGCCATAAGTGGATGTTATTTTGGCTCTGATGTCATCCAGCCTTGTCAGAATATCTTGACTGTAGACAGACAGGAGCCACTTGCAGCTGGGCACAACAGCAGGCTGTGGAGGCTCCCTGAAGGTGACAGGTAACAGTCCCTGCTGGTCGAAGAAGTGATTACACTCAGTGGTGTACTTATTCACCCTCCTCAGCCAGTCATTACTGTGGTTCTCCTTCAGCGGATTGAGAAGCCGCGTTGGACTGTTACCCTGCGACCTCTGCCGTAGTTGTCCGATGACCAGGATGTCACAGGCAAACCTTGTTTATAATAAAATAATATGAATTATTTCATGTTAAGTTAAATATTTCACATGTAATATGTTATTGCATGTACAATAATACTTACTTTTGAGTAAGAATGACGCAAAAGTCATCTCGGAGGGAAAGATGTAGCTGGGACAGGACTGTCTGACTCCAGGACGCGTTGCTGGCTCTACACTTCGTGCAGATAAGAGTCTCTGTGACCACGTTGTATGTCCGCTTTATGTCCAGCACCCTCTTGTGCAGTCCACCACCTGTGAGCTGGTGTCCTCCACAGGCAGGGTTGGGACAAACCACTTTCACTTTCCGCTGCTTGTAGGGCATCTAGACAAGCAGTGGATGTGCAAAAAAGCGGTCTGGTGTAGGAGCCTGGTGGTAAAGGTGGCCTGGCTGTGGAGGATAATACCACAGGTCCAGGTGGTCATGGAGCTCGGCCTTTCCTTTAGGGCCTACTCTAAAGAGGGTCTTCAGAATCCATTTGTGGTCTTCAGGAGGCAAGCTCTCAGACCACAAGCGGGGGAGCTGAAGCGAGGCCGGGTGTGCCTCGACAGTGGCAGTCTAAACATGTACAGTACAAGTAAAAAAACAAAAACATTTTACTCTAAAGTTGATCATTATTAAACAGCACTTACTAAGCCAGCCGGGATGGGTTCAGGAGAAAGGGAATCTGGAGCATCTTCTTCAGGTTCTACTGCCTATAAATGACTCTTGAGTTAGCAATTATAATTAATAAAGTCTTATTTAATAAAAGTCACAACTGTGTTACTCACTGGGAGAGCAGTGCTAGGAGCTTCTTCAGCCACAGATACATTACCCTGTTAAATGATCAGTGTTATATACTATTGGCTATGCACTATTTTTAATTGCATAATGCTGTTACCTCGATTATGTGCCGTTTTCTTGCCAGAGAGAGGTTGGGCTTTGCAGCATTACTCTGGCTCCCACCAAATCTGGGCTTCATGAACTGAATGAACATAAATACATGTAATGTGTTTGCAACAGAATATTCTGGTAAAAAAAAAAAAACTTTATTGTAGATCACCTTTGTCAGACTGAGTAGGGGTCGTTGCACACCAGTTTGTGCTGATGTGACCGGCTGCAGCAACTGTGGGGAGGTGAGTGGCTGTGGAAGCTGTGAGGAGGCCTGCTGCAGCGATGAGAGGGCTGGTTGTTGTGAGGAGGAGGAAGCTTGTAGTAGCGGTGATGGGGCTGGTCGTTGTGAGGAGACAGAGGAGGCCTGCAGCAGCTGTGAGGGGCCTGGTTGTTGTGAGGAGGAGGCCTGTGGCAGCTGTGAGGGGCCTGGTTGTTGTGAGGAGGAGGCCTGTGGCAGCTGTGAGGGGCCTGGTTGTTGTGAGGAGGAGGCCTGTGGCAGCTGTGAGGGGCCTGGTTGTTGTGAGGAGGAGGCCTGTGGCAGCTGTGCAGAGGAGGCACATACTTACAAGCACATATTACTACAATATTATGTAATATAACTCACAGATTGTATAAATACACAACATACCTTCTCAGTATGAAAGCCACAAACACATGTCCTCACACCAAACAAGGACATCTGTCCACGGGACTGCATTGGGCATTTCTCAATCTATAAAATCAAAGAAATTAGTTTCTTAGTTAAAAGTTAAAATGGCATGCAATTATAAAACTACTAGATATTATTATTATATTATTACAATCATTTACTACAATGATACAACTAATGATGAACATTTAACATTCTTACCCTTTGATACAGCTCAAACCACTTCTTCTGGCGAGGAGCTGGTCTGTTGCCTTCTCTGGAAGGCCAGGTTCCAGTTGAGGCGTGACACCCATTCGGAGTCCCCCATGCCTTTGTGGCTCTTCTTTGACGACATTGTCTAATAACCAAGAATAAAACTTTCATTAGGCATAGTGTATAGAGATTATGCAAGCAGTTCTGGTCTTGGTGGTAGAGAAAGTGTGGAAAGCAAACTTAAAAAGAGATGTGTGTCATTAAATGTTCACAAACACATTCATATAAATTATGTATTCTAATCATAACAATTTTATAGCAGATAGGGCGTAAACAATATTGCTTTATGAAGGAATGTTTGTTTTTTCTGCTATAATGTACTGTAATAAGGAGATCCAACAGACAGATTAAGAACAAAATGTTTGTAGATAAACTACTATTGATGCTCGATATATGTTGAAATAAATGCATATAACTCCTATCCTGAACATTATTGAACTGCACCTACAAACACATTAACGCCAGTCCGCTAACCGCGGTGATCGCCGCTTTTGAAGCACTGTTAACACTTACGTCAGCTCAGTTATGTAAAAACAGCACATACGTCTAATAGTAAAGATACAATTGTATTGATCCCGATCTCTTCAGCAGCAGATATAACGTTATAAATGACTGTAAAAGGCGCCACACAAGCAACGGAGCGATGAAAGCTAAGCTACGTAGCGTTTAGCTTATAACACGTAACTACACTATAACTATTTATAGGACTAAAATGGATGACTATGGTAATATAATAGGAAAGGCAATAACATTCTTACCTGATCGCTGCTAAAACTTAGATATGCTGGATCACTGTCAAGTCTCCGTGACAGCAAATGAAACGAGTAAGCGAGTCTTGGCCATTTTCTGTGATTGGCTGAAAAAAAAAGTCGCTCAAAATTATCTTCGCTCTGATTGGTCAAATGTTGTAGAGGGGAATAATGGACGAGACTGATTGGCTGTAAATGTTGAAGCTTTGCAACTCGATTGGTTTTCACGCCCACCATGTTGAAGTTGTTGATGGACGAGTATCCGGCGGCTAGCGCTCTGAATCCAGTGATCCGAGTTCAAATCTCGGTGGAACCTCTGAATACTGACTTTGTTTGACTTTCCTAGTTGGCAATGTTAGGGGCTTTGTACTGTTAGTTATACTGAACTCTTACTTTAAATCTGCTAATAACATTGGCAGATGTATGCCAATGTTACTACACACTTATAACATGCCAATGTCATAACAGACTGCAGAACGACGCTACACTAGACACTGCAGAATCCAATATCCAGACTTACACAAAACAGAGCATGGTTTCACTGGGGCTTGAACCCCTGTATTCAATAATGGTGCTCGTGGTTCCATGGTGTAATGGTGATCACTCTGGACTTTGAATCCAGCAATCCGAGTTCGAGTCTCGGTGGAACCTCCTAGTGGCAGCTCTGCTTTTCTGTAAATTATATGTTTGCTCACCTGTTGTTCCAGAAATACACTTGTCACAACCGTACACAACACTTTAACTGACTGTTTTGAAAGAGATGAAGCCCAGATCATCTGAACGATATGTTTCGTTATTCATACATCCAACAATTGCTAGTAGTTGTAGGCTCAAATGTATGGTTCCATGGTGTAATGGTTAGCACTCTGGACTCTGAATCCAGTGATCAGAGTTCAAATCTCGGTGGAACCTCTGAATACTGACTTTATTTCACTATCCTATTTGGCAATGTTAGGGGCTTTGTACTGTTAGTTATACTGAACTATTACTTTAAATCTGCTAATAACATTGGCAGATTTATGCCAATGTTACTACACACTTATAACATGCCAATGTCATAACAGACTGCAGAACGACGCTACACTAGACACTGCAGAATCCAATATCCAGACTTACACAAAACAGAGCATGGTTTCACTGGGGCTTGAACCCAGGACCTTCTGCGTGTAAAGCAGACGTGATGACCACTACACTATGAAACCTTTAATAACCCTTTAGGAACTTCATTTGTGGATAAGACCCGAGTTCAAGTCTTGGTGGGACCTCATAGGAAGTCAATTATTATTAATCTGATAGAAAACAATCAGAGCACATTTGATGACTGCTACACAACTGGATAAGTTCCTTTGACAGTCGGCTCTTTGGAGAGTAATATGTATTTTTGGTTATTTTACATCAAGTTATTGGAGCTGTATTCAATAATGGTGCTCGTGGTTCCATGGTGTAATGGTGATCACTCTGGACTTTGAATCCAGCAATCCGAGTTCGAGTCTCGTTGGAACCTCCTAGTGGCAGCTCTGCTTTTCTGTAAATTATATGTTTGCTCACCTGTTGTTCCAGAAATACACTTGTCACAACCGTACACAACACTTTAACTGACTGTTTTGAAAGAGATGAAGCCCAGATCATCTGAATGTTTCATCACATATACAAAAAAAACAAACAAACTGATCATCAAATTAAAAAAAAGTGCATTAAGGCTGCAACTTATGGAACACTTTCTAGACTTTAAAACTGCCTCACACAACTATAAGAGGGGCTTTGATTGGATTGTAAGAACCCAATTCCATATACATCATGATATCTTAAAATCACATCAGTTGATGCGTTCCTCTCGGTCAAGATATTTTTCTTTATTCTTACATCCAGAATTGCTGGTAATTCTAAGCCCATACCTGTGGTTCCATGGTGTAATGGTTAGCACTCTGGACTCTGAATCCAGCAATCCGAGTTCAAGTCTCGGTGGAACCTCTGAAAACTGGCTTTGGTTGACTTTCCTACTTCAAAATGTTAGGCACAGTGCTCGGTTAGTTATACTGAACCTTCAAATTTGCCAATAACAGCGCCTTGGAATGCAATGCAGAATCAAAGATCCTGACTTACACAAAACATTGCGTTGTTTCACTGGGGCTTGGACACAGGCAATGATATTTTTCGTTATTCATACATCCAAAAATTGCTAGTAGTTGTAGGCTAAAATGTATGGTTCCATGGTGTAATGGTTAGCACTCTGGACTCTGAATCCAGTGATCCGAGTTCAAATCTCGGTGGAACCTCTGAATACTGACTTTATTTGACTTTCCTAGTTGGCAATGTTAGGGGCTTTGTACTGTTAGTTATACTGAACTATTACTTTAAATCTGCTAATAACATTGGCAGATTTATGCCAATGTTACAACACACTTATAACATGCCAATGTCATAACAGACTGCAGAACGACACTACACTGGACACTGCAGAATCCAATATCCAGACTTACACAAAACGGAGCATGGTTTGACTGGGGCTTGAACCCAGGACCTTCTGCGTGTAAAGCAGACGTGATGACCACTACACTATGAAACCTTTAATAACCCTTTAGGAACTTCATTTGTGGATAAGACCCGAGTTCAAGTCTTGGTGGTCCTCATAGGAAGTCAATTATGCTAATCTGATAGAAAACAATCAGAGCACATTTGATGACTGCTACACAACTGGATAAGTTCCTTTGACAGTCGGCTCTTTGGAGAGTAATATGTATTTTTGGTTATTTTACATCAAGTTATTGGAGCTGTATTCAATAATGGTGCTCGTGGTTCCATGGTGTAATGGTGATCACTCTGGACTTTGAATCCAGCAATCCGAGTTCGAGTCTCGGTGGAACCTCCTAGTGGCAGCTCTGCTTTGTCTGTAAATTATATGTTTGCTCACCTGTTGTTCCAGAAATACACTTGTCAGAACCGTACACAACACTTTAACTGACTGTTTTGAAAGAGATGAAGCCCAGATCATCTGAATGTTTCATCACATATACAAAAAAACAAAAAAAAACTGATCATCAAATTAAAAAAAAGTGCACTAAGGCTGCAACTTATGGAACACTTTCTAGACTTTAAGACTCTGCCTCACACAACTATAAGAGGGGCTTTGATTGGATTGTAAGAACCCAATTCCATATACATCATGATATCTTAAAATCACATCAGTTGATGCGTTCCTCTCGGTCAAGATATTTTTCTTTATTCTTACATCCAGAATTGCTGGTACTTCTAAGCCCATACCTGTGGTTCCATGGTGTAATGGTTAGCACTCTGGACTCTGAATCCAGCAACCCGAGTTCAAGTCTCGGTGGAACCTCTGAAAACTGCCTTTAGTTGACTTTCCTACTTCAAAATGTTAGGCACAGTGCTCTGTTAGTTATACTGAACCTTCAAATTTGCCAATAACAGCCCCTTGGAATGCACTGCAGAATCCAAGATCCTGACTTACACAAAACATTGCGTTGTTTCACTGGGGCTTGGACACAGGCAATGATATTTTTCGTTATTCATACATCTAACAATTGCTAGTAATTGTAGGCTCAAATGTATGGTTCCATGGTGTAATGGTTAGCACTCTGGACTCTGAATCCAGTGATCCGAGTTCAAATTGACGGTTTGCCTCCAGTCAATCACGCGCAGGTGCGGCCTCCGCCCACACTCCCCCTCCTATCGTTTCCACGCCCCCCTCACAAACCATTCCTGTCGTCACTAGCAGAGAGCGGACACAACACAACCCTCCATGCAATTATCCTGTCCATATTAACTTCTTAAAACCCATCCCCAAAGCCCCCCCACAGTCCACAGCTAATCCATCCCAAACCACACTAAACATGGCTCTTTTAAATGTCCGCTCTCTGCAGAACAAGTCTTTTATTGTGAATGACCTGATTTTAGATAATAATCTTGATTGTTTGTTTTTAACTGAAACCTGGCTGGGTACAGATGCGACCGCGGTTCTTGCTGAGGCCCCCCCACCTAATTTTAGCAGCACCTTTTCAATAAGGAATGGAAAAAGGGGAGGTGGCACTGCCTCCATATGTACAAACACTCTTGCCACCAAACCTATTTTATTTAGTTTTTATCACTTTTACATAGCTCTTTTAATATGATTCTTTTAACTGGTGATTTTAATCTACACATAGATAATCTTTTAGACCCTGTTGCTAGGGATTTTTTAAATGTTCTTAATTATATGGATTTTACCCAACACGTCACGCAGCCAACTCACGACAGAGGACACAGTCTGGACCTGGTCATCACGTATGGCCTGTCCACAGCTGTGTCTTCTGTCTCTGACCATTACTGTGTGTTTTTTAATATCACCAGTTTTACGCAGCGGGAGACCTCGGTAAGAGCTGTGAGGAAACGTCATCTCACCCCTGAAGTGGCTGCAAATTTTATTGATGTTTTAGAGAAATATTCTCCTATTGTTCTACCTGCCCCCTGTGATTTTATTTTTGAAAATTTTAACAGCAAACTCAAGTCAGCGCTTGATTCTATCGCTCCTTTAAAATCCAAAAAACTCCCCACAAAACTAATTCCTCCATGGAGGAATGAGGAAATCAAACAACTCAAAAGACAATGCAGGGTGGCAGAGAGAAAACACAAAATTACCATAAACTACCAAATCTTCCGTGAACAACAAACAACCTACAATAACACAGTAAGAAACATAAGAAACAACTACTTCTCAAAAATGATCAACAATAATAAAAACAATCCCAAGGTACTCTTCTCTACAATAGAACATCTGATCAATCCTGATTTTAACAAGACCAACTTTACTCCAAGTGACTCCCTTTGTGAGGCGTTTGCAGACCAGGGGAAAGATAGACACTATCAGATGTAATATTTTATCTACTCAAAATAACACTGTTTTAAATGCATCTGGTTGTCTACTTGTTCCAGAGGAAACACTGCACACTTTTGTCCAGGTTAATGCTGAGGTTAATACACAATGTTAACAATGTAAAGTTCATGTTTAAACAACTGTGTCTTTTGTAATACAGGTGTTTTACTTACTTTTGCTTCATGGCCATTGGTGTGTGTCTGAAATCAAGGATCAAGGATAAAATAGAAACCTAACAATTGAAAGCAGAACGTTGGTTAGACATAAGAAGTTTTGCTCAAATTCTCTAACATGTGTTGGATGACCACGTGTACACAAAGTGGGAAGTAATGTCCCACTTTATTTATATGTGTAGACTGTTTATTTTTATTTATAATTTTTTTCAATTACTTTTTACTATACTTTTTGTATACAGCTACTTTTTGCCCCCCCTTGAAGTTTTTGGTAGTCAGTGTATACAAGATACGTTTAATTTTTTGCACATTTTTGGTGTAATGTCTAATTGTCTGAGTGTTGACTAGTCAATCAATCACGGCTTATGTTATGTTATATGCAACTGCGCCATCTAGTGACATGGTGCACTAGCATTTACAGGTGGTGAAATCTGAGACGGACCGTGACCTCCTTTCAAAATGCACCTGTGGCACAAGATGGGCATACACTGTGCTATTTTACAGGCGACTGTGAATGTGCCAAACTAATCTTCTCAACTCGCACTGCGCCAGGAGTTACTCACAATGTACAGAGCGAAAACGCACACGCCCTGCTTGAAATAATTTCATACACTCGTAACATCCGCGCCTCTAAACACCCACCAGCGCCTCTAAACACCCACGCAGCCATCAAATAGCTTTTGCACGGCTAACTTCAGCGATATATGACATGTAAACAAGCTTACATTGAGCCAACCGCTCACCTAGACTTCACCTGTGTCTCCTTCAGGCGCGCGCGGCTATATTTTACCGTGTCCGCATTGCTTTCATTCAGCTTTTGCAGCGGTACCACAGCGCCAGGACCTCACGACTCGAGTAAAATATCCAATATTTGGGAAAACGCTGCCGCAGTGCGATTCTCTGTCGTGCGTTCGGCGTGGGCAGCTCAAGGCTCGTAGCACCAGCACACTGCAATACAGAGCGAGCCAGATGTAGCGCGCATGCGCTTTATTCTCCCGCCGAATTTTTGAATTCTTTCAAGTCTTGCTTGCAGTATTCACAATACTGTACATTCATGGCAACAATACGCAATTAGCCAAAATCATGGACGCCTCCTAAAATTCTAAACTTGTCTCTGATATGGTGTTTAGTACCTCTGCTGTTGTACTAACAAACACTTTCGACTTCATGCACTCATCATCGACTACTAAATTGAATGTCAATGCTAACGCCCCCTACTGTGTCTGCGCGGAAATAACCCTCCAACATACCTTTTTATCTTGACACATTTCGACAAAGCCGTCACTTCATATTTTGTTTACAACTATTATGACGTCTCTATCATCCGAGTTGACTGAGACATTTGATGGTATTTGTAATGTAAAGATTTCATATGTATGCACAATATTAACCGCAAAAAATATCTGGTATAAATGTTAATAAAACTTTGAGGAACACTTACAAAATTAAACATACACACCAAAAAAATGTGGGGGTAACAGAACTATTAAGACATTTTCAAACGTTAATTCTGTTAGAATTAAAACAACCAAACAGTAAATTTAACGATGTAACTTGTACACAAGTGGCATCAGTTTCCCTTTAGCCTTCATTTCCTCTATTTTAATTTTAATTTCTGGATTTGACTCAATATATTTCTTCAAAGTCTGGGGATAGTCGCCCAGTTTGGTGCCAGGATTACATTGTGGCGGCTTTTTCCCCATCTTTTTTGATACCAGGATAACCTGTCAAAGAACGCAAAAGGTAATAACATTAAACATTACATTTTCTACTTTTCATTTGTTTGCTCCTGCAAGTTACATATTTCTTAACTCTAACATTATAACTTTCATTAAATATATTACCATATTGTCAATTGTGTTACATTACTAGCATCACACACAAATACAGGTATGCATCAACTTGTCTAAACTGAGATAAGAACATTATCTCAGTATTTACAAACAGTGGCCTATTCCTTTAAACACTACTTAAGTAAAAATATGTTGATTAGATAAAAAATGACAGAGAAAATCATTCTTGCTTAACATTCATCTGTAACGTCAAAGTGCCAGTGTTAAGAATTAAATACTTTTATACAAGCACAACTTTCTCAGAGGTCCACATGGTAAATGGTAAATGGTCTCAACTTATATAGCGCTTTTCCACCTACATTAGGCACTCAACACTCACATGTTGAACCATTAATGCATAGGCTTTTAAATTTTTATTCATCACTGTTCAATGACTGCAACAATTCACTAACCTCAGCGATTATATTGGTCAGCTTTTGTATATACATAACTTAAATGTAGTAAACTAATAAGTACAGTAAATAATGACAGTCTTTGTATTTGGTAGCTTTTACAGATAATACATTTATTAAAAATACTGGCTTGAACAAGTACTGAAAATATTATTGTGTGTGTAGGTCTCCTTTTCACTTACTCCTTTGCCGGATGTGTTCTTTTTTTGTCTTTGAGAGGCTCCGGTTCTTCTTCTTCTTCTTCTTCTTCCTTTCGGCAGACGTAGAAGATGAGGAAGAGGAGGAAGAAGAGGAGGCGGAGAAACTGGTGGACGTCGAGGTCGTGGAGGCAGAAGTGGATGAATCTGACTCGTCAATGCTGCTTCTTTGCATTTCTTTGCACATAGGCAGAAAACACAAAATAGTTGATACTACTTCATATTATTTCAATCACCTTATAAAATATGATCATTTCACGCTCTTTGTTTTTTTAACCCTCGTGGTGCCCTCACGCCGGGTCAGCCCGGCGCGTTTCGTCCCGTGCGGGGCCCGTAATGAGAAGACGCTTCCCCGAGCCCCGGGTCAGCCCGACGCGTTTGGTCCCGCGCGGAGAGCTCCTCCGGGCCCGTAATGAGAAATGAGAAAACGCGTCACAGAGCGCCGGGTCAGCCCGACGCGTTTCGCCCCGCTGCGGAGAGCTCCTCCGGGCCCGTGATACAACTTACGCGGCGGCGCCCAGGTCCGGGTCAGCACGAGACGTGTAGCCCCCGCGCGGGGTCCGTAACGAGAAAACACATCCGCGGAGCGCCCGGGTCAGCCCGACGCGTTTAGTCCCGCGCGGAGAGCTCGCAGGGCCAGTAACGAGAAAACACATCCGCGGAGCGCCCGGGTCAGCCCGAGGCGTTTCGTCCTGCGCTCAGAGCTCGCGGGGCCAGTAACGAGAAAACACATCTGCGGAGCGCCCGGGTCAGCCCGACGCGTTTCGTCCCGCTCGGAAAGCTCCTCCTGGGCCCGTAATGAGAAAACGCGGCGCCGAGCTCCGGGTCACCCCGACGCTCGCGAATGCAAAATTACCCTTTCTCGGAGATGTCATTTCAGCGATACGCTCCCTACTTAAGCGTACCGCGCGCCTCCTCGCAGATCATAACCGGGGAAAGACTCGACATGGCTACCTCTCGACTCGCATCCCAAGCGATCTCCCGTTTCTCGGACCAGTCCGACATCGTGTGCGACATCGGCGTAGAGAGCTGTGTGACTCTCGCTAAAATATGTAAAACAAAAAATGTAACTTTGCCGTTCGTGAAGCAGGACCTGATCAAAGTCTTCTACAGAACGGGCGTGTGGATCAGAGATCCCGTGGCCGAGGATTTCGTAACTCACCTGACCGAGAACCTTAAGGTCAAGGTGACCCGAGGACAAGGAGACGCCGTACAGCGGCTGTTGGAAGAGCTGATCCGGGGCTGCCCCGGGGACGTACCGGAACTGCCGGAGATACAGCAGAGCGTCGAAACGAAATCCAGCGTGATGAACGTCACCGTGTTCGATGAAAAATGGCTGTACGGATTCTCCGAAGTGGAGCTGAATTTCTACAAGGGAAAAGCGCCCACTCTCGTAAAAGGCATGACCGCCGACGTCGGCCACCGCTCGCCTCCTAGACTCTTGAAATGCGAACGGTGCGAGGTTTTCAGCGTGCCTTACGAAAACAGAGCGTTCTGGATCAGCTTCGTTATACCCAACGAGGGGATCGCCATGAGCGCGGTTAAGGCAAAGTTTCAGAGTACGAAAGAGAAGATCGATGAGGTGATTCGCGACAGCCCTTTCGCGGATTACGAAACCGTCACTTTTCCTAAATGGAGCAGTCATGGACGTGGAGATGGAGAGCGCGCGGTTAGTTCAGGTGTGTAACATCAACGTGACCGAATCGGGCACCAGAGCCGCCGCGGTCACTTGCTTGATGGAGAGCGACGGTATCGAATCCGATCGAGAGGAATACGTCGTCGATCGCCCGTTTTACTGGTGCATCTCGCACGTTTACCAGGGCAAATGGAAGTGTTTGTTTTCAGGTAGGATCGCGGGGCCCGAGTCTCTGATGTCTGTGAACTGAACGCGGGCGCTGGCCGAAACCTGGTTTCTTTTATCGGAGAGCTTCTTTGAGGCCCCGCCACGAAAGTGTTTCGTGTCAGCGTCTATGTTTTTTTTTTTTTATTCGGTTTTCTTGTTTGAATTGTGCTCTACAAATAAACTTTTGCCTCTCCTCACTCAGCCTCTCGTGTGTGTGTGTTTTTTTTTCCTTTTTCTTTTCTCGTTTGAATTGTGCTCTACAAATACATTTGCCTTGCCTCACTTAGCCTCTCGTTTGTGTGCTTTTTTTTCTTCCTTTTCTCCCGAGTCGATGTACTAAGTGAAATGGGTGAGAGGTGCCTCGCCGTAAAGCGCCCGGAGCGCCTAACGTAGGTGGAAAAGCGCTATATAACTCGAGACCGTTTACCGTTTACTACTCACGTGGCTCTGAACGAAGCTCCAAAAGTCTTTCTTCCAATCGCACTTTGTTGCTTCCACATTATGGCTGAGTCCATCCTCGCTACAGTATCTAACAGCCAATCGTTTGGATCCACATTTGCAACAGTCTCTTTATGAGCTGCACATTGGAGATAAAGCTGCATGTTTCTGCCCGGTTTCGAACCGGGGACCTTTCGCGTGTTAGGCGAATGTGATTACCACTACACTACAGAAACTGTGCATTGACCACTTTATGGTCTTATTGGAGGAACTATACCAAATGAAACTCAAGGGCACGAAAAAAAAGAGTCTTCTTTATCCTTGACAAGAATGGCCTAGTAATTCAAGGCGCAAGAATGAAGGTTAATTTCCTGAATGCAGTCTGGCCTACAAGTTGGGTAAAGGTACAAATGTCGATCTGTTTCGCTTTTGGTTTCTGAAATGCACAATTCTTGGCATGTTCACAGTCACCATTTCACTAGCATAGATTCCTAAGACTTGAACAAGTCCATATAGTGTCTTTCCTCCTGCAACCCAGTTGTGTACAAAATGTTTTGCGATATTACCATATTTGGTTCCTTGCCCATGAGTGGTAAAGAAGAAATACTGTAAACAAAGTTACCATATTTACTTCATTGCCCTTTAAGTGCTTACAAAATATGCTAAATGCTTATATGTAAAATATACAAAAAGTCCTTGCAGGTCTCAGGGGAGTGCTGGTATTCAGAAGGCCTTATGTTTGGTGATATTGATGTTTGAATGCTCACACCTGTCATAGGCAAGACTTTGTGTAATTTGATTGTGATTTTCAGCAGTGGGCACTCACCTCCTACATAATTTGACATTATTGATGTGCAGCAGGGAGGCCATATGTAAAGTGTGTAGAAATTACCAAAAGTAGTCACTTACCCTATACAGGGTTAGTGAAGCTTGCCCGGCTAAAAATGTGGGAAGAGGATAATGTTGCTGACTTAGATGATTGTGAGTTGAAAAAGTGCTTTCACTTCTGTTATTCAACTTAAACTATGCTAATAATATATGATACACTCATTACATGCAAAGTGAGATATGTATAGCGTTTATTTTGTATAATTTTCAGTATTATGGTTCTGCTTGTAAAAACCCCTTATTCAAAAGCTCAAACAATTATATTTGTTAATAAATGGACTGTAAGACATAAACATCACAATTGTAACAATTGTCTTGTGTCTTGTGTCACTTTGCATGTAATGAGTCTATATCATATATTTGATAGAGATTTTAAGTTGAATTACATAAATAAAATATCTTTTTAATTATATTCTAATGTAAATGTTGTGGTAGTGTGTATTGTATGTGATTTGTTTGCTGTTTTTGCACAATAGATTTGTTCTACGATATGAAGATAATTGTTACAGAAGGGACTGTTCTGTCTTCTCCGGAAGCTGCTGTAGTGCTTCTCCTTCTCTTTGGTTCATGAGGATCTTCTACCACTCGGTTTTGCAGTAGAGATGCATTTTGTCCAACATCCTTTAAAAGTACAATAAAGTAAGTAAGTCATCTCAAATAAACCGTGACACTGACTGTCCATTACACAACAGTGAACTGCACTGCTATGGTCTTCACTTTTTGTATTTTGTAATAATGTGGTTGTTAAAACTTTTATTTGTAGTGTTTGTTCGACAGGTCAGTGCTAAATATACACAAGTTCATAAAAGCAAAATGAAAGTTATGTAGAAAAATCTACATTATACATTTTTTTTTTTTTTTTCCCCAAAAGTAGTGATTAGTATTGTCCAACATAAAATTAAGCTAATCAGAATTATGTCTGTGTTATTTACAAGACACAAAAAATTGACATGTGCATTGTGTCCAAGACCTGTCCATTTGTAATTGTGCCTTTTGTTAATTGTTGTTTTGTTGTCAGTGCTGGGCAAGTAACTTCAAATGTATTATTGTTTACCTTTTTTTAATTTAATGTTTTTATGACATATTATTTTTTTTTTGGATGACATCAGCCATCTTAATCACCAGTGAAGAACTTTATTATACAAAACGATTACGTAAAAGCACTTTTTACTCCATTAACTTAATGACAAATATATCCATGTGTTTTTTTTAAGTAATATGTTATTTTTGTGAGTTACCTAAATTTCTTTTGAAAGTTGTTACTTTTGTAATACGCTATCCCCAACATTGTTTGTATCAAATACAGAACTTCTTTCTTTTGAAGTATGTGTGTGTCTGTGTTATTACAGGTACAACGTTCTGTTGCATGTTGACAGTTACGTGTCGTGAGGAAATACTGTGGATCCTTCAAGCTCATCTGTGTGTAACCAGGGGTGCCGCCAGAAATTCTGGGCCCTATGGAAACAAAAATTTCTGGGTCCCCTACATTTTTTACAGATAAAATATAACCCAATAAACATGCCCTGTATACTTTAAAAAAGATACTTAGCACATTGCATAGTTAAAATGTCTGATGAGTAAAAGCCTACAAAAACAAGAAAAAGCTATGGAAATATGTACTTGTTTACATAAAAGGAGAATATTTATTATCTCAATTGCAATTGCAAACACAAGAGAACATAATGTACACATATTGACATATACTTTACGTGAACAAGCTTTAACTGGGTCCAACTGCTCAATCAGGAAACATCAGCTACAACTAACCCATAATTAAATCAGTCCAAGACTAAAACTAGGCCAAAAGGGCTCAAAATCAAGACACACCAGGAGTAATGCCAGGCCTAAACCAGTCCAGGACTAAACAAGTATTGAACCAGACATAAACTGTTTGTTATCCAGGTATAACAAAGTTATGTTCAACATCACTTTATAATGGCCCAGCGGCGTGCCTTTCTGCTGGCAAAATCATGTATCAAATCATCAAAGTTCAGCTTTCTTGCCAGTTTGCTTTCAATGGATAGTATGGCAAGGTGACAAAGTCTGTCCTGCAACATAGCAGACCTAAGAGAATTTTTAATCAGTTTCAGCTTACTGAATGCTCTCTCGCCACCAGCAACGGTCACAGGCAATGTGCAAAATATTCGCAAAACTATGCAGACCTGCCCAAAAATACTCTGCAGCTGCATCTTGTAAATGCTGTTGAGCAGATCAATTGGTGACAGACACCCTGGGAAAGTGGCCCTATATACAGAGTTGAGGTGTCTGACTTCATCTTCAAATTCACAAGTCAGATCAGTGTTGTATTTTGAAATCAATGGCTGGCATACAGAATGGATTTGATCATCATGTTGAATAATATTGTATGAAATAGATAACTATACAACACAAGAAAAAAATTAGACAATCCAAAACTGTATTCGTTTTTTACTGTCTTGGTAGCTGACCATGTTCACCTGACACTGAGAGGACTGGGTCATTAGTAGGAGGACGAGGTGCGGACAATAAAGCGGACTCTACATCTGTATAAGTCACACACACACGCACACGCACACGCACACACACACACAATGTGTATTGGCCTATTTAGTTTTCTTAATATAAGATATTAAATATCTATTCTGTAAACTAATTATAGCCAATGCTTACCACAGACACATTTTTTATTCCACTTTATATTATTTTTTCAAGGGGCATTTTATTCATATTAAGAACGTCAAGTTTGAAGCATCGATCGTAGCAGCAGCACTGTCACTTCACAGAACACACGACAAACTGTTTTTTGTCATTTTTGAAGCGTGTAGATTACTTTTTGTTTAGTGAAGTTATCATCATGTGGAGAACACAGTAGATAAGACGTGCTTAGAGCTTTCAATCTTCGTGAAGTTTTGCGCTCAGGCTCACCTTGTTTGGCTGAGACGGGGACGGGGGCCGCGGGGGAAGGGAGACGTGGGTGTGCAGCGGCCGCTGAATCTGTGTCTACGAGACATGATAACCCGGAGACAGCAGAGATGTTATTATTGTTGTTATTCAGTAATTATTTGACTAAGCTAGCTAGATAAAAGCAGGTCATGTAGCAACAAAAATAAGTAAGTGAAAGTTTTGGAATACAGGAATAGGGCAAGCTACCTTTCTTTTTGAAAAACTGTATGACATACTGTCGACTTCGGCGTTCTCAGTCTTCTCTTTCCTTCTTTTCTTTCCGTTTTTGATGCCCTGACTTTTGATGTGACATGCCTACGTGTGTCACTATCTGCACTGCATCATAACAAAAGCAAGAGACGCTACGCTAGCGAGCGTAGCTCGGACAGCGCAGGTGGAATGAACCATTGTGAGGGGGAGGGGTGTGTCTTAAACAGTAAATACATTATTTGTTTGTTAAATATTAAATCTATGGTCAAAACGGACAAAATACACATTAAGTGTATGAGGGGCCCTAGCACATTTAACGTATGTATAAAAAAGAGAAAAGAAATAAGAAAAGAAAAAGAGGGTCAGCTCTTCTGGGCCCTTCATTAGCCTGGGCCCTTAGAATCGTCCTAACCTTCCACCCCTTTACGGCGCCCATGTGTGTAACGCTTTAGGGCGAGAAGGAATGACCAAGTTGTGCCAGAAGAAGATCCGCCCACAGAGCCCGAGTGTGTTAATAAAACCCAACCACAAGTTTCTTTAAGATATATTGAATATATTTAAAATGTTGAATATACATGTATACATACACACACATATAATACAGATATGAATATATATCTATCTCAAGTTTCTTTGCAGCGCCCAACTTGAAAGGCTTCCTTTCTAATGTGAAGGTTTAAAAACAACTGGACTTCACTCCAATGAACAGACTTTTTATTTGAAGCTGTACCATGCAGCAGGTGAAAACCCTTAGAAAACATACAAAACCAAATGTAAATAAATTGTAGTTATTTTAACATTTTAACCACATCTTTAGTACTTTACATGTAATTTTAATCAACGTTTTAGTAATTGCTAGTGATGTGTCGAGCGTGTCGAGGCTTCGAAGCGTGTGCCGAGTAATCTAGGGGCGTGTCTATTGAAGCGTGTATCGATGCGTGTGTTGACGACGTATGTGGTGACGTTCGAAGCCTCGGGAAGTGGCCGTACCACGTGACTGATTCAGGAAATGATTTGCGGATTTGGAGCGCGATTCAAAATAAAAGCGACCGTTAAACGCAATGGATTCCCCCTCACATTTCTAAATAAAAATGAATTAATTTAATTTTTGTCTTCATTAAACACATTTACTTGTTGCATAAGCACAGACATAAGCAAAGTAACACAAGCACATTTTACAACTCTCTAAATTCTCAAATTTTGTCTTTCAGCCCCCAACATTTATTGTAAGCACTCAGCATGTTATACATGTTGTTGTCCACATGATGGCGTAGTGGAGCAAATAAAGCCCCTTGATGCTTCGAACCGTGTGTGACGCAGTTGGCTGCGACGTGTCAGCGCTTCATGGGGCTTCATTTTCCCATCACTAGTTGTTACACACACAGCTTTTAAATCAGTTTTAACAATAGCAACTGTTTGAGAAAACAAATCAGCCAACGAGACATATACAACAGAAACCAAAAGGGAGCATTTTGCCCTTCCCGGCTGTCCTCCACAGTCTTTAGAAAGGTTTTTCTCCTGCACTTTAGTCCTCTTCGAGGCTTGGTTTTTACTTGGACTTGTTGCAGGTCCAACTGCTCCCTCTGACCGCACCCTCTGACCGCTCCCTCTGACCGCACCCTCTGACCGCACCCTCTGACCGCTCCCTCTGACCGCACCCTCTGACCGCACCCTCTGACCGCTCCCTCTGACCGCACCCTCTGACCGCTCCCTCTGACCGCTCCCTCTGAAGGCTCCCTCTGACCGCTCCCTCTGACCGCTCCCTCTGACCGCACCCTCTGACCGCTCCCTCTGACCGCACCCTCTGACCGCTCCCTCTGACCGCTCCCTCTGACCGCTCCCTCTGACCGCACCCTCTGACCGCTCCCTCTGACCGCTCCCTCTGACCGCACCCTCTGACCGCACCCTCTGACCGCTCCCTCTGACCGCACCCTCTGACCGCTCCCTCTGACTGCACCCTCTGACCGCTCCCTCTGACCGCTCCCTCTGACCGCACCCTCTGACCGCTCCCTCTGACCGCACCCTCTGACCGCACCCTCTGACTGCACCCTCTGACCGCTCCTTTGTGTGTTTCCAAACAAAGTCTTAAATGGATCATTTGATCCACCTGGTTGCATTTCCTGTGTGGGCGGGAGGAGGGGAGAACACAGAGCTGGACAGCACAATATATATATATATGTATATATATATATATATATATATATATATATATATGTGACCCGCCGTGGAATCCAAAGACACAAGTCGGCAGCTTGCGTAAACAAAGTATTTTTTTTGAAAATGGGTGATTTTCACTTTTTTGCAGAATCGTTTAGTTGAAGTCACGAAGAAGCCTCTCCATGTTTAAGCTAGCAGTATTGGTATATTTAAAAGCGTAAACTTTTAGGTTCAAACCTGCTTGTTTTGGGGAGATTTGGGAGCCGCTGTAGGGGCGTGACTTTGTCTGTGTGTATTTACATGCTGAGGAGGGGGGGCAGCACAGCCACACAGCTGCTTTAGTTTGCATAGTCGACACAGGCTTTAGCAAACAAATGCCACGCAAAAAAGTCACTTTTATACATACGCCTATTGTCGATCAGTTTTCAGGTTGAAAAAGTCTGGTTTTGTCAGAGAAATAGCGCACGCCGTGGGGCTGTGTGGGCTTCATGGCTGTAAGCCCCCCTGTGTGGCTCTCAGAAGCTGCCACTACTACACTGGAAAATGGATTTACCACGAGTTTGCTGAGCAGAAGGCAAAGGTTCAGACGGGTGAGTGAAAGTTTGTTTGTTTGTATCGCTTGTGGATGCTGTGCCAGTAGTTTTTTGACGAGTCTATTGTGCTGTTGTTAGCTAACGGCTAACGGCTAAGCTAACGTGCAGCTGAACCTGCTATTTACACAAAACCAAAACCTCTCCCAACTTAAACTACTCCATACACGTAGTCAGCGCATCCCTAGCTTTCAGCCACATCTTATTTGAGAGAGATCCGCTTCATATTTTCGGTTTTATGGCCAGATAAAGTTACTCTGCATTACTGCAGTGAAATGTAAACAATAGGCAACGCGCGCGGCGATAAAACGCAAATTCGGCCTTTTCCTCTAGTGTATGTGCATTACAAGTAGTACAGGAGACTTTCTAAAGTTATAAATGTAGTTATAAACGCATCCATAGCTCTCTCTCAGTGTGAGGCGGAGCAGACGCAGACAGAGAAACAGCAGGATTGTGTCTGTAAATTAAAGAGCAGCTACACTATGTCCATTATCTACATCACTATGGCCTAGTAAACATCATCTTGTGTTCATTCTAAAAACATGGACGTTATCTCATGTTTAGTCCATGTTTAGACTTTCTCATACCTATTGTTATTAGCTAGCTCGGACACTCGTGCGTTATAAGTCAAAAGTAAAAATATTCATCAATGTACAGGATTTTTCCTTTGACTCAAACCAGGGCTAACCACTAACTGAGGTCTAAACCAAGACTAAACCAGGAAGTACAGATACAGACTCTGAGATCTTTTTTTTCTTCAGGCCGGGTCTAACAGCTCCAGCCCGACCAGATGCAGGAAGAAAATCTTTATGCCAAGTTTCCGCCAGAGACCAGCCTGCTGATCCAGTTTAAAGATCATCTGGTTACTGTGCTCCAGTTACAAGAGGTATGTGTACATTCTTTTATTCTTATTTTTCTGTTATGTCCCCTCTCTTCCTGTCTCCATCCCTCTCCTCCTCCTCATGCCTCCATCCCTGTTTTATTTATATTTTATGTACATTAATGTTTTGATTTGGCTCAGCAGGTGACCTTTAACACACGTTCACTTTACTTTATTAATGTCCCTTAAAGGGCGATTTATTCATGAGAATAAGCAGCCTGATAGTAGCGTGAAATAATGCAGAATAGCATCAATATAGTAATGTTTACCTTTGTTAGACAGTTATGAAAAGACACACATTTCATTTAATCTAATCCAAGTTCCCTCTCTCCTACAGTTACACTTTCCCGCAAACCCTCTCCAGCCAGGACCAATGTACTTCCTGAAACAGAGGTGGATCTTCATTGTGACAACTGCAGTGGGCCGAACAAGAACAACTTCATGCCTGGCGTGTTGGACACAAGCTTCACGATAAAATTGAAATCAACTTCCTTATTGCTGGCCTCACTGTTTCCCCCTGACTGTGGCTTTGACTGATCAAGCCTACATGAAGACAGGAGTCAACACTTTGGCAGAGATCGCTGAGGTACTTTCACTTTACCGACTTCAGTGTAGTTTTCTGATTTGCTTCAATGAAACATTTAACTGAAGATCTTTTTTTCTTCTTCTGCCCCGTATGGACGGTCTTCCTGTCCTGGCCCCACCTGGACTAAACATCCACAGACAGACCTATCTGTATGGAAACATCAGGCCATTCTAAAAGTGGTTAGGACTTTGTGGAGGAGGAGAGTTCACCCACTGCACGGGACTGCAGAGGAGCAGCTCTGCAATGTCACTTTATCAACCAACCACCTGAATTTAGTTTTAGAGACTTTGTGTTACATTCACCCACCACTACCCACACAGAAGAAGCAACGCCAACTCATCTCAGAACATCCTACTAGACCTTTTATCAGGAAGAAAAACTGTTGTGCATTATTTTGGATTTATTTATGTTTTGATTTTTGAGTAAATGCCAAAATATTTATGCTTTAAGAAGTGGACAATGACCACTCACAATGCTTGCCAAAACAGAAAACTTGTATTTCTTTTTTCATAAAGTGCAAATGACTGTGCATACTATGTGGTGCAGATTTAGAGGAAAACATTGTTTAAGAACAGATGGCGTTGAGTGTAAAAAAACAGTAAGGTTAAAGCATTGAATAATAAAAACTTGAAGGAATAAAAATCAACCTCCATGTGTTATTATCTCATAATGTCCCAAAACCGACTTGTGTCTTTGGTTCCTGTGACTGGTCACATAACGACATAACATCTCAATTGTGATGGCATCATACACATGGACAAGATTTGAAATCTTAATGTCATTTAGTCCTCACTGTGGTCAGCCAGGAAGCTGCATCTTGACAGGTAGTCTGAGGCAGAGATGGGTTTGTCCTCATAGTCACGCCACAGTTTTGGCAGTTGGGCCTGCTTGGACATCACTACCTTCTTACGGGCTCTATACAACTTCTTCTGTGCCACTAGCTTCACCTGCAGTGGAAGTAGTGATGCCTCCTCACTGAATGACATTGATTGAGATGTTATGTCGATATAAGCATGTGGCAAGCAGTGGGAGAGCGTCCAGCAGCGAGATAGCCTGCAAATGGCCTGTGATTATGTCCGTTTGGGCCTAATTTAGTGGAGGAGAGCAGGAGGGGAAGAAAGCAAGGAGATAGAAAGATGCAATGAATAAAACTGTGAACGAAAGCATCAGAAAGACAGAAAAAAAACAGGCTTTCTGATCCATCGCTTCTTCTTCTCTCTGCCGTTTGGGAGCCGGGGCAAAATCAAAAGAGTTTGTTGGTGGATACCATTTTTGAAGCACGTTATTATAAGCCATGTGAGGTAAAGCAAAAATCCAACGCATCTGTTTTAGGAGGTAATTGTTGTGTTCATGGCTTAAAGTATTGCACTTGTAGATCTGGATTTTGTATAATGAGGTTTTCCGTGCACTTTGAAGACATTTTTATTGGTTGTTTAGCTTTAGGAAAATGTCACGCACCTATTTTGATAAGAAAAGACCGATCCCGATTCAAAGTGTCATCAGAATGGTGAATTCATTGTGGATTTTCCACCTTGGTTAAATTGACATGTTTGAGCAGATCCATTGTATGTCAGTATGCTGCAAGCCACGGCACGGCCATATCACCTAAAGTGGTAATACTTTATGTAAAAATCACAGTTTCTTATATATTTGTTTATGCATTTATTTGTATATTTTCAAATTGAAATGTAAAACAAAATAACATTGACCGTTGCCGGGACACATTGACCGTTGCCGGGACACTGCAACATTTAAAAAGGCGAACATTCCGATCTGTCCTTCACTTTACGCTCAGCGAGTGAACCGATCGACGGTCTGACCTGCGTTTACAGAACTTTCCGAGTTTTTTCACCACTTTTGTCCATTTGGAGACCATGGCACAGAAGATGATCGACGTCCGTGATGGCCTCACCGTGGTCTCTCGAGGTAAGTGTCAGACAAACGTTTTCTTTAATGGTTTTAGACCGAGTTGACTCTGCACTGGTCACATCGGAAAAGAAACAGATCTTACGGGCAGTTTTATTCCAGAAATGCCTTAAACGTAAATGATATTCTTGTAAATCCAGCTGAAGGTTTGTAGGAGTCATCATTTAGTCATAACCTCTTAACCCTCGCTTTAACCAAGAGCATTTTCTCCAGCTCAGCTTTACCCAGAACTAAATCTTTACATCCTATAGGCTAGAGTGCATTTTTGTCACCATTTTGTCGCGCTTTCGTGTTGACGTTTTGTTGCTTTTTTTCTTCACTCTTAATTATGTTATTGTTGCTTTTCTGGCACGTTTTTGTCGCTCTTTTGACACTTTTCTTTTAGATTTGGGTAACGCCAAACTGGAGGAAATGTGCTCAGTTGATGTGGGGGTTAAGAGGTTAAGACCACATGGGGACATAAGTCTGAACTAAATGATGTTGCTTGTCATATTGTTTTGCCTTTTACATAAAACGTGTAATATTGTGTTGGTTTTAGACCCGGGGCCTCGTGTCCTGGACGGTAGCAGCCCTCGGATCGAACTGCCTGGTCCCAGTTCGAAGAAGAGAAAGGCCAGTGATCCTGATCCAGGGTTGGAGAATCCGGCCAAACTCTCCCGTTCGGACAAACTGCCCAAATCCTCCACTAAGACCCAGAGAGGAGCCGAGCGCAGGCGGAGAGCGCGGAGAGAGCGGCCCAGACCAAGCCTGCTGACAGCTGGAGGTATGTAATCGGTAGAAATATTATATATATATCTTGTGAATTTACTAACACTTTTGTTCTCGCCTTTTCTAGGTCCTGTAGACTTCTTTAGTAAGTACGAGGAGCAGGAGATGTTGGGAGAAGGGGGCTTTGGCAGTGTCTACGCTGGAGTTCGGAGGGCGGATCTTCTGCCTGTAAGTCTTTATTACATTTGATAACAATTTAAATTCCACAGTTGTTTACTCCGGAGTATTAAGTCGTCTGTGTTCTCATTTCCAGGTGGCTATCAAACATCTCCACAGCGCTAGCGTGGAGTTCGTCACTGTGGTTTGTATCTTGAACACTTAATCATAATCATTGTAACATCTGACTGACATTTCATCTTTCTCATCCTCTTTAGGCCACGGGCACCCAGTGGCACATCATCCCGAAAGAGGTGTTCCTCATGCGCTGCGCCAGATCTGGGCCAGACTCCGAGGGCCGTAACGCCTCTGTGTCCATCTTGGAGTGGTTCTGCGTGGACCATGAGGTCATCTTGGTCATGGAGAGACCCACACCAGCAGAGGACCTCTTTGGCTACTGCACGAAGAACGCACCTCTTCCAGAAGGCCTCGCCAAGGTACAATCAAATATCATGATCATGGTCACAAAAAGGACTAGCTTTGGTGGTGCACAGCAGTACTGAGCATGTAGTACTTCCTAGTATTGTTAGCAATAGTTGTGTACATTTGTCCATTGTACTTTTACTTCACTCAGAATTGTCCTTGTGTCTTGCAGGAGATAACGTGGCAGTTGTCTGAGGCCCTGAACCATCTCCATGAGAGAAAGGTCTTCCATCGGGACATCAAGATGGACAACGTCTTACTGCAGGACACTCCATCCGGGCCCCGTGTGCGCCTCATTGACTTCGGTTGTGGCTGCGATGTCCGGTCAGAGCCGTACAGTGAGTTCTCTGGTAAGTACGGTTTATAGTAATAACAGCAGCTTCAAGGATTTGTGTCTAAAACATTGTTTCTGAACATCGCAGGGACAGAAGACTTTGCCCCTCCGGAGTTTGTACTCACGAAAAGGTACAACGCAGGCCCGACCTCCGTGTGGCAAACCGGGGCATTGCTCTACGAGCTACTGCGCTCTGACGAGCAGGACCAGTTCACTACTGAGGCCTGGAGGAACGGAGACTTGGCCTGTCCCAGCGGCCTGTCCCAAGGTAATGTGTCAGCAGAACAAGATGGAGTCAAACAGATACTGTAGTTTACAGTAGTAGTGTTTGTAAACTACACACTCATTCCTAACGGCTCTTGTTTGTTTTCTTACAGAGGGCCAGGACTTCTTGGAGGCGTGTCTTAGTGTGGACCCAACCGAGAGATTAGGTTTGGACCAACTGAGACACCACGCCTCTCTCCCTCTCTCCCCCCCTCTCTCCCGCTCTCTCACCCTCTCTCCCCTCCCTCTCTCTCTCTCCCCCTCCCTCTCTCCCCCCCTCTCTCCCTCACTCTCTCTCTCTCCCCCTCTCTCTCTCCCTCTCTCTCTCTCCCTCTCTCCCCTCCCTCTCTCTCCCTCTCTCCCTCTCTCACTCACTCTCTCTCCCTCTCCCTCACTCTCCCTCTCTCCTCCCTCTCTCACCTCCCTCACTCTCCCCCTCTCCCTCTCTTCCTCTCTCTCTCCCCCCTCTCTCTCTCTCTCCCTCTCTCTCTCTCCCCATCTCTCTCCTTCACTCTCACTCTCTCCTCCCTCTCTCACCCTCTCTCCCTCTCTCTCTCCCTGACTCTCTCTCTCTCCCTCACTCTCCCTCTCTCCTCCCTCTCTCACCCTCTCTCCTCTCTCTCCCCCGCTCTCTTTCTCTCTCCTCCCTCTCACTTTCCCCACACACACACTCTCTCTCTCCCTCACTCTCCCTCTCTCACTCACTCTCCCTCTCTCTCTCCCCCTCTCTCTCCCTCACTCTCTCCTCCCTCTCTCACCCTCTCTCCCTCCCTCTCTACCCCCCCTCTCCCTCCCTCTCCCTCTCTCTCTCCCTCTCTCCTCCCTCTCTCTCTCCCTGACTCTCTCTCTCCCTCACTCTCCCTCTCTCCCCTCCCTCACTCTCTCTCCCTCTCTCCCCCCCTCTCTCTCTCTCCCCCTCTCCCCTCCCTCACTCTCTCTCACTCACTCTCCTCCTCTCTCTCCCTCACGCTCTCTCTCTCTCCCTCACTCTCTCCCTCACTCTTTCCCTCTCTCCCCTCTCCCTCTCTCCCCCCTCTCTCTCTCCCTCACTCTCTCTCTCTCCCTCACTCTCTCCCTGACTCTCTCTCTCTCCCTCACTCTCCCTCTCTCCCCTCCCTCCCTCTCTCTCCCCCCGCTCTCTTTCTCTCTCCTCCCTCTCACTTTCCCCCACACACACACTCTCTCTCCCCCTCTCTCTCCCTCACTCTCACTCTCTCCTCCCTCTCTCACCCTCTCTCCCTCTCTCTCCCTCACTCTCTCTCTCTCTCTCCCCCTCTCTCTCCCTCTCTCTCTCCATGACTCTCTCTACCTCTCTCTCCCTCTCCCTCTCTCCCCCTCTCTCTTTCTCCCCCTCTCTCCCTCACTCCCTCTCCCTCACTCTGTCTCTCTCCCCCTCTCCCTCCCCTCCCTCTCTCTCTCCCTTACTCTTTCCCTCTCTCCCCCTCTCCCTCTCTCCTCTCTCTCCGTCTCTCCCCCTCTCTCTCTCTCTCCCTCACTCTCTCTCTCTCCCCCATCTCTCCCTCCCTCTCTCTTTCTCCTCTCTCCCTCTCTCTCCCTCACTCTCTCTCTCTCCCCCCTTCCCCTCTCTCTCTCCCTCTCTCCCCCCCTCTCTCCCTCACTCTTTCTCTCTCCCCCTCTCTCTCTCTCCCTCACTCTCTCTCTCCTCCCCCCTTCCCCTCTCTCTCTCCCTCTCTCCCCCCCTCTCTCTCCCTCACTCTTTCTCTCTCCCCCTCTCTCTCTCTCCCTCTCTCTCTCCTCTCTCCCTCACTCTCTCTCTCTCCCTCTCTCTCCCTCTCTCTCTCCTCTCTCCCTCACTCTCTCTCTCCCTCTCTCTCCCCCTCTCTCTCCCCCCCTCTCTCCCTCACTCTCTCTCTCTCCCCCTCTCTCTCTCTCCCCCTCTCTCCCCTCCCTCTCTCTCTCCTCTCTCCCTCACTCTCTCTCACTCTCTTTTGAACAAGGTTAAATCTTTTTCAGGGCAAATCGCTGTCACAGCTGACAGTTAAGTAAGTATAAGTAAGTAAGTGCTTTATTTGTGTTCAGGTGTTGGTCCTGCCTTCAGTGCTCCTCCGATCCTCTGAAACGGTGCACCACCTCTGGGGTTTGTCCCTGTTTCAGAGCGTGGTGTCCTGCACTGTTCAGCTCCTCCACCTTTGATGGCTTCACCGTGGTCTTAGAAGGTTTGTGTCAGATTTTTGACAGAGTTGACCCTGTACTGGTCAAATCAGAAAAGAAACAGATCTTATAGGCACATTTAAACAAGCCATTTCTTAAATAGATGTTATTTTCTTACAGTTAAATACAGTTGAACATTTGGCATCATTTAGTCACGCATTTTCGGAAAAGTAGCAGGTTTTGCACATATTAAGACCACATGGGGACATAAGTCTGAACTAAATAACTGTTGCTTGCCTTTTACATAAAACTAACATGTAATATTGTGATACTGTCTGGTCCCAGTTCGAAGAAGAGAAAGGCTAGTGATACTGATCCAGGGTTGGAGAATCCGGCCAAACTCTCCCGTTCGGACAAACTGCCCAAATCCTCCACTAAGACCCAGAGAGGAGCCGAGCGCAGGCGGAGAGCGGATGAAGCGGCTCCACCCAAGCCTGCTGACAGCTGGAGGTATGTAATCGGTAGAAATATTATATATATTTCTTGTGAATTTACTTTTGTTCTCGCCTTTTCCAGGTCCTGCAGACTTCGTTAAGAAGTACGAGGAGCAGGAGATGTTGGGAGAAGGGGGCTTTGGCAGTGTCTACGCTGGAGTTCAGAGGACTGTAAGTCTTTATTACATTTCTAAACAATTTTAATTTCATAGTTGTTTACTCTGGAGTATTAAGTTGTCTGTGTTCTCATTTCCAGGTGGCTATCAAACATCTCCACAGCGCTAGTGTGGAGTTCGTCCCAGTGGTTTGTATCTTGAACACTTAATCATAATCATTGTAACATTTGACTGCCTGTCCCAAGGTAATGTGTCAGCAGAACAAGATGGAGTCAAACAGATCCTGTAGTTTACAGTAGTCGTGTTTGTAAACTACACACTCATTCCTAACTGCTCTTGTTTGTTTTCTTACAGAGTGCCAGGACTTCTTGGAGGCGTGTCTTAGTGTGGACCCAACCGAGAGATTAGGTTTGGACCAACTGAGACACCACGCCTGGATGAGGCCATGAACTAACATCTCCTCCTGTTTAACCTGCTGTGTTTAAGACATTTTTTTCAGGGAGTTCAACAGGAACGCCTAATGCAGTCCAGTGGTTAAGTACGTATGTAAGTAACTGCTTTATTTGTGCTTTATTTGTGTTCAGGTGTTAGTCCTGAGCTGCTGCGCCTGAGCCGCGCCGCCACTGTGGGCCGACCTGACCAGCATGTTCTTGGAGGTCGGGGAAATTCTCGATAAAAACCCAGCGGAGCAGAGCGCAGGCAGAGAGAGCGGAGGAAGAGGCTGACACAGGAGGTATGTATTGGTAGAAATATGATTATATTATATTATTAACGTTATATATTTCTTATGAAATCACTAACCCTTTTGTTCTCGTCTTTTCCAAACCATCTTTTCCAACCCCGAGCACCCGGAGGAAACCCGGCTGGCTGCCTTCAGTCTCCTCTGATCCTCTGACACGGTGCAGCACCTCCTGGGTTTGTCCCATTTGCAGAGCGTGGTGTCCTGCACTGGTCAGCTTCACCTCCTCCTTCCTCTTCTTTCACCGAACCCCTACAAAAATACGGCAAAGATGTATCCACTAAAACGACGTGGAACACAGAAACCGCACATGCAGCTCGCAGAAAAAGGTAAAAAAAAAGCTGCACCGAGAGAGAGGGAGGGGCTCGTCGCCAGTAATATTTGCTCTTTTAATAAACACCTATTGTTTGAACTTCTGTTTGTGTGGACCTCATTCAGTCTGAACCCAGATCAGCCAATGTGAGACAATCATGTCATGTAAATGAAATGCATTCAAATGACATTTTTACTGATTTATTTATGGGTTTATTTGGCCAGGACAGTGCATGGTAACACACATGGGACTCATGCATGTAAACAAGCCACACCAGATTGTAGCCTCGGGATCATTTCCATCCGTTGTCCCCCACTCGCACTCTCAAAGATGCTCTCATCCATCTCGGCCTATTGTACATAGAATGTCCACGATTCAGGGTTTATTTGCACAGACACTAGGATTAGAGATGTTGCCAGAAACATGTAACGGTTTCTGTGTGGAACATGTTTCTGAGTGTTTACCACCGAGCTATTTTATTGTTATTTTTATGTAACCTTTGATAACCAACCTTTGTTGGAGAAGGATTCAAACACAGTCACGAAGTCATCTTTCATCCAGGCCATAGCCACATTGTTTAACTAGTTGTTCACTTCCTGTAATGGTTGCTGGGCTTCTTTGGGTCCAGTGCTCCATTTAGAGCTGTCCGTGGTGCTGAACACGTCTGGGGTTTTCAACTGTATTGCTGGTACTTTCAACAAACAATGTAGTGTTTATTGTTCTTAAATGTACAGTATGTATAAATGCATATGAGATCAGCTGTCACCAAGAACATCCTGAATGACCAGGTTATTGCATCATGGATTTATTCTTCCCTGATGGCACGGGCGTATTCCAAGAATACAACGTCAGGATTCATCGGGCTCACGTTGTGAAATGAGACACGAGCCTGCATGAATCACGTAAATGACTCGAGATATGTTTTTGATAAGGAAACAGTATAAACACTACTGTGCATTATTAAAGCATAGCAACTACATGCATTATGACAGTTTTATATGATCAAATAATTTGCCATGTTTTAACTGTCTTATGTGCTTATTCTGTCACAGCTTTGACGCCAAGAGACCAGGTTTGGTTATTGCAAAAACTCACTGATGCGCAGGAGCAGATCTTCCCCCTATGGACGGTCTTCCTGTCCTGGCCCCACCTGGACTAAACATGGACAGACAGACCTATCTGTGTAAAAATCAGGCCATTCTGTGCTGACGAGGATGGAGACGTCACATGCCCAGCACCAAGAGTCACAACCCAGAAGAGGATGCGAATGTGATCTCATTGGACTGTGTCACAAAGACCACATCTAAAAGTGGTCAGGACGTTGTGGAGGAGGAGAGTTCAGCTCTGTTTAAAACACCTGCAATGTAACTTGTGTAAACAGATTGAAGCAAAAATAAACTTGTGCATTATTTTGACATGATTTGTTTATGTTTTCATGAAGTGCAAATGACACTGTGCAGATTTGGAGTGAAATATTGTTTAAGAGCAGATGGTGTTGAGTGTAAAAAAGCAGTAAGGTTAAAGCACTGAATAAAGATCAACCTCCATTCAGGCGACAGTACAAACCTCATGCAGCAAATGTGATGGGGTAAATATTAGGTATTGATCCTTTATTACAGAAATATTGAATCATATTCACTCAATTGGCTTTTTTCTATGGCTTAAAGTAAAGTTGTAACTCAAAGTATTCACATTATGTATAAAATATGCATTTTTGGGGGGATGATGTGTAGAAACAGTGTACTGAATCAGAGCATTGCAATAACATTAAAATACCCAAACACCAGATCTCTTCTGTTGTTTTTTAAATATATTGTAAACTTATCTTGTCATTCTGGTATGAAAAGCGCTCTCTAAGCAATGTTTGAGTGATTTATTGATTATTTATCATTAGCAAAAAGCGATAATGGCAATTAAATCGATTCTGATTCATACTTGGGTCCATACTCGTACTGTATATAATATATCACTGTTTTATTTTAACATAAAAGTTACAGATGTTGAACACGTTCTCAAGCCAGTGACAGTTTATCAGTTGATATAAAAAATGTAAGAGAACAATAACAACCTTCTGCTGTGAGGTGAGATCAATAAATGAAACCAAAAATAAAACAGATACACATAATGAAACTGGTAAACAATGGTTTGTTGTGGAAGCAATAACCTTTGTGCTCCCTCTCTGTGCTTTACTGCTTTGAGGGGGAGTTTGACAGGGGGTGTGGCTTATGCAAATGAGATGTAAATGAGCCCTATTGTCCCAACAGCAGAGAGGTGAGAATGGCCCAAAACTTCAGAGGCCGTTTAATCCCCTTTGGTTTTTTGGGAATTGTTAACTTCAAATCACCGCTACACCTCCAAATATTATCAGATTTCCATGTGTTACACATCATTGGAAAGCTTGGAGACGACACTTTAACAATCTGTTCTTATCTCATAATGCCCCAAAACCGACTTGTGTCTTTGGTTCCTGTGACTGGTCACATATATTTACTGCATGTGTCAATATATTTGTTTGTTTTGGCAGTCCTGGTCCTCCGTACGCAGGCCAAAGGACTGTTGCAGTGTCACTGTACATATACAGAACATAATGCTGATGGGACGATGAGGAACCTGGTTGGGTGACTCGCGTGACCACGTCCCCCGCTGCGGCCGGGGTTTGCCCAGAGCCCAGGGTCAAGGCCTCAATAATAATAATAATAATAATAATGCATTTTATTTCTTAGGCGCCTTTCAAGACACTCAAGGTCGCCTCACATCCACAAGTAAAATAACATCAACAGTTAAAAACAGTTAAAATACAAAGTTAAAACAGCATGAAATAAAAAGGACGGTGCAGTTGGCACAGTGAGTAGACTTGTCTAAACAGATGAGTTTTGAGGATGGATTTGAAGTGTGGGAGTGAGTCGGTGTTACGGAGGTCAGGAGGGAGAGTGTTCCAGAGCTGAGGAGCAGAGCGACTGAAGGCTCTACTCCCCATGGTGACGAGACGGGCGGGAGGGGGGGCAGTGAGCCGGAGAGAGGAGGAGGAGCGGAGAGAGCGGGCAGGTGTGGAGACATGGAGGAGGTCAGTCAGGTATGGAGGGGCGAGCTTGTGAATTGCTTTGAATGTGAGAAGCATGATTTTGTATTGGATGCGGTGGGTGATGGGGAGCCAGTGGAGCTGTTGAAGGACAGGAGTGATGTGGTTTATGGAGGGGGTGTGTGTGATGATGCGGGCGGCTGCATTTTGGACCAGTTGGAGTTTATGGAGAGTTTTTTGAGGGAGACCAAACAGCAGGGAATTACAATAGTCGAGACGGGAGGTGACGAGGCTGTGTACAAGGATGGCAGTGGTGTGAGGGGAGAGAGAAGGGCGGAGCCGGCGGATGTTTCTGAGGTGGAAGTAGGCGATGCGGGTGATGCTATTGATGTGTGCGGTGAAGGAGAGGGTGCTATCGAGGATGACACCCAGGCTCTTTACCTGAGGGGAGGGGGAAATGGAGGAGCCGTCAATGGGAATGGAGAAATTGCTGATTTTATTTAGGGTGGATTTGGTGCCAATGAGGAGGAGTTCAGTTTTATTGCTGTTGAGTTTGAGAAAGTTTGAAGTGAACCAGGACTTTATTTCATGGAGGCAGTTAGTGAGAGAGGGGGGTGGGAGTGTGGAATTTGGTTTACTGGAGATGTAGAGCTGGGTGTCATCCGCGTAGCAGTGAAAGTGAATGTGGTGTTTTCTGAAGATGTAACCAAGAGGAAGAAGGTAGATTAGGAACAGTAAGGGGCCGAGGACAGAACCCTGGGGAACCCCTGAAGTGACAGGGAAGGGACGGGAAGTAAAAGATTTGAGCTGGATGAACTGTGTGCGGTCAGAAAGGTAGGAGCGGAACCAGGAGAGGGGAGTGTTTGTGATGCCAATGGAGGAGAGTCTGTCCAGAAGGATGGAGTGGGAGATGGTGTCAAAGGCTGCACTGAGATCAAGCAGAAGGAGGATGGAGAGTGAACCGGAGTCAGCAGAGAGGAGAAGGTCATTGGTGATTTTCATGAGGGCAGTTTCAGTGCTATGGAGGGAACGGGAGCCAGATTGAAATTGTTCATACAGGTTATTGGAGGAGAGATGGGCGTGGAGTTGGGCAGCAACAGTTTTTTCAAGAAGTTTTGAGATGAAGGGAAGGTTTGAAATGGGACGGAAGTTAATAAGGTCAGAAGAATCAGAACCAGGTTTCTTGAGAATGGGAGTGACAGCGGCAGTTTTAAGTGGAAAGGGTACAGTACCAGTAGTGAGGGAGGCTTGAATTATGTTAGTTATGATGGAGGAAATTGCAGGAGTGGAGGCTTTAACAAGGGCAGTGGGGAGGGGGTCAAGTTGACAGGAGGAGATTTTGGATTTCTGAATAAGGGTGGAGATTTGAATGACACATGGTAAGGTGAAGGCAGAAAACAGGTGGGTTGGAGCTGGGAAGTATGGAGCAGGATCGTTAGAAGATGAGGGAGTGAGTTGCTGGTGGATGTGCTGAATTTTAGAGGTGAAAAATGAGGCCAGGGTATTGCAGAAATCAGAAGAATAGAGATGAGATGGAAGAGAGTCAGGAGGTTTTGTGATGGTTGAGATGTGTGAGAAGAGCACTTTGGAGTTACCTTCGTTTGAGCTGATTAAACCGGAGTAATATATGGATTTGGCTTTGGCGATGGAGTCCTTGTAGTGGAGAATGTGGGTTATGTACATGTTTTTGTGAATAATGAGTCCAGTTTTTCTGTAGAGTCTTTCAAGTTGGCGGCCTTTTGTTTTGAGTTGCCTGAGAGCGGGAGTGAACCAGGGTGCTGTGTGAATGAAGGAGACAGAACGGGTTTTGAGTGGGGCCAGAGTGTTGAGAATGTTATGGAGGTTTGTGTTGTAGTGTGTAAGAAGCTCATCAGTTGTAGAAAGTCTATCAGCACTGGGGAGGTTATGGATAAGAGATGTTAAATTGTCCGGGTTAATGTCCTTTATTTTACGGAAATGGATAGTGCGTGGTGGGTTGGATTTGGTAAAGGACAGATTAACATTGAATGAGAGAAGTAGATGGTCCGTGTATGGGAGGTGGTCGGTTTTACAGTCTGATGGGGGTAATCCTGAGCAGCAGATTAAATCCAGAATATGTCCTTTATTGTGAGTGGGGAAGTTGACAAACTGTTGAAATCCAAAACTGTCCAGACAGGAGGCAAAGTCTTTGGTGAGAGGGTTATTGACACGGTCCATGTGAATATTGAAGTCTCCAAGCAGTATAACATTTGATGAAAGTGTGGATAGATGAGTTAGAAATGTAGCAATTTCAGTAATAAAATCCTTGTTTGGTTTAGGTGGTCTGTAGATAGTGGCAAAGCAGTGTTGCTGCTGCTGAGGCCGACAGTTTTGATAGCTGACCTCGGGACGCGGGCTAGCACGGAGTGATCCGCGCGGCGACCGGTGTTTCTTTGCGGGCGGCGAGCAGAGGACCAGAACGACTTGATGGTGGAGGAATTGTCGTATTGGTAATTCCGACGTGAGCCCCGGTGAGGGCATCTCCGCCGAGGCACGTATAGGATGTCCGGGTGTTGGAGCAGTGCAGGCGCTGGTGGATTGTGTGGATTAAAATGGAGTTTAAACTCAGTGGCTGCATACTGGAAAAGTGCTGTCGATGGATGATGGATAACGGACAGGACGAACCAGCAAAAAGCAAGCCACACACAGCTGCTCCACATCGCTGAACGGACTACTGCAGCAGGGAAGTAGGACAGGTAGCAGGTAAGCTAGCCGCAGCCCAACAGCACAGTAACACTAACAATAGTTGGTATTTAACAGTGATATGTTAAGACGGATTGATTTTCCACCTATAGACCACAGTTGGAAGGTCCACAGCAACGTAATTACTTAAAATCACAGGGAGTAGCGGCAGCCAAAAGCACGCCAGCATTCACTCCCCTGTCCACGGGTCTCAATGTCCACAGGGTTTTCACAGATCTTCCCTGGGTTCTCCTTACGGAGGGCGGACCGCAGCTCCCGGTCCCCTGTTCCTGACGGGTCGTCCCTGTCCAACCACTCGGTCCAGCAGCCTGAGCGCAAACAGGCTGTGAGCGAGAGGACGCCGTGATCCAAATATGGTCATCTTTGTGGGAGAAAAAGTGACGTTTTTATTCCCCGCCTGCTACAACATCTCCACTTCAGCAGCACACTTTACAGGCGTGGACTTAACAAGATTGTGAAGGTTTTTTGTTTGGTTGGTTTTTATTGATATCCAATTCCTGTCTGATGTATTGAATTTTTACCTGTTCACTTACAGCGGCTCGTACAGCGACATATTGCATAGATATAAGTCATTAAAGTTCCTGTTGTACAAGTTCATGAGCAGTTAAATAAATCTGTTTTCAAATTATTTGTATATATCTGTCTGACCTGCACCCCCCTGAGGTCAGCTGATCTGTCCTTGTTGGTTGTTCCCAAAACAAAAAGTAACTGGTCCTGAACTGTGGAGAGTCTGTTCTCTTTAAATCCTCCCTTAACTCTGGCTTTTAACACAACCTGAGAAGTTTGACTTTTGAATGTTTTTGTATTTTTACTGTTCATTTGTCTATTAATCATGTAATTGTTATTGTTGTATTCAGCTCTGTGTTGTTTTTAAAGTGCTCTATTCATAAAGTTGGATTGGACACTTGTGGTGTCTCTGGTTAAATCGCACACACTTATTGTGTTACGCCGCGGATTCACCCAAAGCGTTTATCAAGAAAAACACAAAAAGTTATTTATCTTACCTTTTCGTCTTCCAATGGTCTAAACTGCAACAATTACTGCCGAGTTTGGTCTCTTTCAGCTCGAAACATCCCGAAAAAAGATAATCCAGTGGAATGATTGAGTACAAACCACGTATTAGATCCACAAAGGCACCAATACTGCAGGGTAACTTTCATCTTGAGGAAAAACGCTACCACTTTTCCTATTTTCACACGAAATCCGTGCCGCAAAAAAAAAAACTATCTCCAATGTTGTGAACATTTTCAAGATGGAGTCCTGGCTTGATTGACACCTTGTTTGACCTGTTACAGCATGATGGGGGCGGGCTGGAACAATTACGCAGAGCGAACGGGTCTCCGTGCGCTCTGCGTAATTGTTGATAGTCTACGCGTAAAGGCAAGTTTGATCGTCTTTTTTTACACTAAAACGACGTCTAAACGAACAGAAAAGACTAAATATACCACAGAGGAGGCGGCAGAGGATTGTTCACGCCGGGACAGTGACCATTCTGAGGAAGAGCTATCAGAGGTGGACAGTGACCATTCTGAGGAAGAGCTATCAGAGGTGGACAGTGACCATTCTGAGGAAGAGCTATCAGAGGTGGACAGTGACCATTCTGAGGAAGAGCTATCAGAGGTGGACAGTGACCATTCTGAGGAAGAGCTATCAGAGGTGGACAGTGACCATTCTGAGGAAGAGCTATCAGAGGTGGACAGTGACCATTCTGAGGAAGAGCTATCAGAGGTGGACAGTGACCATTCTGAGGAAGAGCTATCAGAGGTGGACAGTGACCATTCTGAGGAAGAGCTATCAGAGGTGGACAGTGACCATTCTGAGGAAGAGCTATCAGAGGTGGACAGTGACCATTCTGAGGAAGAGCTATCAGAGGTGGACAGTGACCATTCTGAGGAAGAGCTATCAGAGGTGGACAGTGACCATTCTGAGGAAGAGCTATCAGAGGTGGACAGTGACCATTCTGAGGAAGAGCTATCAGAGGTGGACAGTGACCATTCTGAGGAAGAGCTATCAGAGGTGGACAGTGACCATTCTGAGGAAGAGCTATCAGAGGTGGACAGTGACCATTCTGAGGAAGAGCTATCAGAGGTGGACAGTGACCATTCTGAGGAAGAGCTATCAGAGGTGGACAGTGATGCATCAGAAGTCCATTCATGTTTTTACGAGGAGAGGATATTGTTCTTGATGCGTAAGTAACTTTTTTTTCTTTCAAACATACATTTTAGAAAAACAAATATGAGCTATTGTGTAGTGAAAGTAACAAGTGCTGCTATTACGTCTACTGCATGAGCTACTACTACTACTACTACTACTACTGCATGAGCCCTTTGTGTGAGGTGTGGATTGGATGATTTGGATGGGGGATGGTGTCGGTGGCTGCCTGTTGTATGAGCCTGCTGCTACTACTACTACTACTACTACTACTACTACTGTATGATACTACTACTACTACTACTACTACTGTATGATACTACTACTACTACTACTACTGTATGAGACTACTACTACTACTACTGTATGAGACTACTACTACTACTACTGCATGAGCCTACTACTACTACTACTACTACTGTATGAGCCTACTACTACTATATGAGCCTACTACTACTACTGTATGAGCCTACTACTACTACTACTACTACTACTACTGTATGATACTACTACTACTACTACTGTATGATACTACTACTACTACTACTACTACTACTGTATGAGACTACTACTACTACTACTGTATGAGACTACTACTACTGCATGAGCCTACTACTACTACTACTACTACTGTATGAGCCTACTACTACTACTACTACTATATGAGCCTACTACTACTACTGTATGAGCCTACTACTACTACTACTACTACTACTACTACTACTACTACTACTACTACTACTGTATGATACTACTACTACTACTACTACTACTGTATGATACTACTACTACTACTACTACTGTATGAGACTACTACTACTACTACTGTATGAGACTACTACTACTACTACTGCATGAGCCTACTACTACTACTACTACTACTGTATGAGCCTACTACTACTACTACTACTATATGAGCCTACTACTACTACTGTATGAGCCTACTACTACTACTACTACTACTACTACTACATGAGCCTACTACTACTACTACTACATGAGCCTACTACTACTACTACTACATGAGCCTACAAGTTTGATGTATTATTATTATTATTACTACTACTGTATGAGCCTACTACTACTACTGCATGAGCCTACTACTACTACTACTACTACTGTATGAGCCCACTACTACTACTACTACTATATGAACCTACTACTACTACTGTATGAGCCTACTACTACTACTACTACTACTACTACATGAGCCTACTACTACTACTACTACATGAGCCTACTACTACTACTACTACTACATGAGCCTACTACTACTACTACTGTATGAGCCTACTACTACTACTACTACTGTATGAGCCTACTACTACTACTGTATGAGCCTACTACTACTACTACTACTACTACTACTACTGTATGATACTACTACTACTACTACTACTACTACTACTGTATGAGACTACTACTACTACTACTACTACTACTACTACTGTATGAGACTACTACTACTACTACTGTATGAGACTACTACTACTGCATGAGCCTACTACTACTACTACTACTACTGTATGAGCCTACTACTACTACTACTACTATATGAGCCTACTACTACTACTGTATGAGCCTACTACTACTACTACTACTACTACTACTACTACTACTACTGTATGATACTACTACTACTACTACTACTACTGTATGATACTACTACTACTACTACTACTGTATGAGACTACTACTACTACTACTGTATGAGACTACTACTACTACTACTGCATGAGCCTACTACTACTACTACTACTACTGTATGAGCCTACTACTACTACTACTACTATATGAGCCTACTACTACTACTGTATGAGCCTACTACTACTACTACTACTACTACTACTACTACATGAGCCTACTACTACTACTACTACATGAGCCTACTACTACTACTACTACATGAGCCTACAAGTTTGATGTATTATTATTATTATTACTACTACTGTATGAGCCTACTACTACTACTGCATGAGCCTACTACTACTACTACTACTACTGTATGAGCCCACTACTACTACTACTACTATATGAACCTACTACTACTACTGTATGAGCCTACTACTACTACTACTACTACATGAGCCTACTACTACTACTACTACATGAGCCTACTACTACTACTACTACGTGAGCCTACTACTACTACTACTGTATGAGCCTACTACTACTACTGTATGAGCCTACTACTACTACTGTATGAGCCTACTACTACTACTACTACTACTACTACTACTACTACATGAGCCTACTACTACTACTACTACATGAGCCTACTACTACTACTACTACTACTACTCCTACTACTGTATGAGCCTACTACTACTACTACTACTGTATGAGCCTACTACTACTACTACTACTACTGTATGAGCCTACTACTACTACTACTACTACTGTATGAGCCTACTACTACTACCTTTCGTAATAATGTAATTTGGGGTATAATACTATAGTATTTTTAGGAAAGTGATTACAAGTACTCATTTGTACCTTTTATTTTTTTTAGGCCCTCTCTGACGGACTCTGAATGGGAGCCAGACGCAGAAGAGGAGATGGATGTCTCAGCTGAGTACGTGCATTCTTATATTTGTTAGTGTAATGCAAATTTATTTTTTTATTACATAACATGTTTCATTTTAATCATGTTTTTCTTTTCATTTAGGCAAGCAGAAACGGAATTGGAAGCTGAACCTGGCCCCCCCTTATCCAAGAGGCCAAGAAGTGGAAGAAGCCGAGGCCTGGGCAGAGCTCAAATTGCTGTTCGGGGCAGAGGCAGACCAAGAGGAGCAGCAGAAGCAACTGAGTCAGCGGAGGGCAGATGGAATGATGTTGAGGACCCGGACATTACACCCACTCAGCCCATTTTTCGCCCCACCCGGAAACCCGGTCAGAAGTTGATATCCACGGCAAATTACAGTGTCCTTCAACTCTTCAAATTATTTTTTACAAACACTGGTAACAAACACCAATGAGCATGCCTTCAGCCTAACAGGCACCAAATGGCACCAAGACCTCAATATGTAGCCCACATGGTCACACATATTTTTTTTTAGTTTGTAAATTTTTTGTAATTTTTATATATATATATTTTTTGTATTCATATTTTTCACTGAAGCAGTGTGTTTTAGACTGTAAATATATAGTTTTTGAGTTGTTTTTGTTGTTTTTTGCCTTTTATATTCATATTTTTACAATAAAGAAGTGTGGACACTGTGTTAATTAATATGACAACGTGTTAACCCAAAAACGCAACCATTATTTGTTATTTACATTCTTATTATAATATTTTTTTTTAAACTTACGTGTCGTCCTCCTCCTTCTCTTCCGTTCTAATAGCACGTGGCGAACCTGCTCAAAAGCAAAGACTAATCGTTACAAAATGTCATTTCTTGCATTTTTCCACACGTGTACGGTATCGCATATTATATATAAGACTTTAATAAATTATCGGTTGAAATTAGAACATTAATTTACCTTCACACTCCATGCCTAAAACAGTCTGTCGAGTTCTCTTTTTCACGGTCGTAGTACTAACTGCACAGGCCGAGCAGAGGGACGCAACTATATCACTGTGTTTGACGTCTCCTGGTCAGCAACCAATGGCATGGCCAGAAACGGCCTGGGGACACGCCCACCACACACCTGATACCGGAACAAGATTTGTTCCGTCTCCTTTGCTCTGAAGATGTGGCTGCACGCTGTGCGCTCAAAAAGCAATTTAGTCATATGAATATTGACACAAATAAAAGTTGTCTGTTGATAATTCTTATAAACATTACAAGTACCGGCATATTTATGTTACACCGTTGAAGAAAACCTCTATTTTCTTTGTCCTTGCGGTGGTCACCTTGTACACAATAAAATATGATTAACACGTCGTCTCTACTTTTCCATATTTACCATTTCCACCGTTGGACAATGCGCATTCACACTGGAAGGGGGATTAGAAAGTTAGTCGTCAACACTGCACTATCAGCCTAATAAACAAACCAGGATAAAGATGACTATGAAACCAGGAACTTAAAGACACGAGGATTTATTCACAGGTCACCTCACACAGACGCGTCTGTTCCCCAGGTCCCTAACACTCAATCTGTCAGCACCCCACACGGAGAAGACTGAACTCTCTGGGGACACAGACTTCTTCACACCACACCTCAAATTATAATATTCATGAGCCTATACTAAGCGCATCAGTTTCCCATCGTACGAGTCTGGCACTTTCCACTTATCGGCCCATGTCTGCCAGCCGGCCTTGGTTGGGCCCATGTTATCTCTTTGTTTACGTGTGCATGGGGTCTGTTCTCGGAGCCTGTCTGCACATCGGCTCTGTGTTTTTCCACTCCACTGTAACAGAAAACTGAGAGGCTTCACAATGTAAAAACAACACTTCTATTGCTAAATTGCTCTCTAAGCAAGACATCATTAATTAGAAACAATCATTCTTTTCATACCCCCTTCTGGCCTCGAAGAGGCCATTTCCTTGTTTCTAATTAATGAAGGTACAGCCGTCGTCAAAACATAGTTGTCCCCCGCCCAATGTATAGTGCCACCACCAGGTGTCGAGTTTGGCCTGCTCATACTCGACCACATCCTCCAGCCCTGTGAAATCATCACTGTCCTCCCATGTATAATCACCACTCACGAATCGTTCCATCCGGAACCGGTATCTCCCAGGACTGGGTTCAATGATACATTTCACTTCCTCAGTTCCATAGGCTCCATCTCGAATTAATAGGAAAATAAACATTCCTGCAAAATATAAGCACAGCGAAGCAAATCACAACATAACACTCATCATATGGTTCTTAAAGTTATTCTGAGCCACGTGTGTCCTCCCATTCATATCCCAGAGCCTTAAATGCCCTGAGTTGATACAGGCTCGGCTCACCCCCTTCAGGCAGGGACCTGTCCCCGGCCTCTGGGTCCTCCGGGGGCAGGGTCACAGCTGCGTACAATCCCCCCGAAGTCCCCAGAGCCCTGGAGACCATGCTGCGGACGAGAGGGAGAACACAACAGAACAACACACAACACATCAACAGTATTACACCAATTAATATACCCACCTTTTGAAGGACATGGATCCAGGAACCGGAATTTAGCCAATTGAGCCAAGTCCATTGTGGACCTTGGTTTTCTTGGGACTTTAGGAAACCCCTTAACTCCCTTACCTTATCCCTTATTGCTGTCCAATTCCCAGAGTCATCGGGGATGTATGTACAACAGTGGTCAATGCCCACTGCCGCACACATACCCCCTCGTTCTGCATATAAGGCATCTAAGGCTACCCTGTTTTGCATGGCCACCGCCGCTACGGCCTTTAGCTCTGGGCTCCTCTCCATTTGGTCCACGACCTCGCCAATGACCTCAGTGATATCCTCCAGAGCCCACCAAACCTCGTTTAACCGCTTCTGGGTGGCCGCGGTACCAATCATAGGAATAAGAGTACCCAACATCCCCCGCGCATCCCCGTACAAGGGCGTTCGGCCATTGTTATTTGAGAACGGGACGTACGCTTGGCCAAGGGTCCGGCCTCCCTGCATGCATTCCCGCTTAAACCCAAGAGGCGCCACTAGCTCCTTCCTAAAATGTGCCACGCCCGCAAACCGTATCCCCTCCCTTACGGTGTTATTGGTTTCGGTCGTCCACCTCCCTGGCCTCACCCACTGTGAGGGACTAGCATACTCCTCGTATGGCTCGCACCCCGGTAGGACCCCCTTCCCTTTACCCCAATGGTGGAGGAGCCACAATAGACAAATCGAGGCCCTACTCGAAATCGGGACTGGGACCGTGGACGGCACGTCTGCAGCATGATGGGGCCTGAAAGAGCACACCCAACAGGGCGGGGTTGAGTTGGTAACCCTGGCCGTGTGCTTAGCTAGTTTTACCCATTTATTCTCGTCGGGACCCAGGCCTTCTACATTCAGAGACCGTCGCTTCCTAGATCCATCGCCTTCTGTGGGAACAGACATGTTAGATACATCAAAAAACCTTGGCTTCAACAAAACTTTCTCATTCTTTCGGTTCTCCCATGTTTTCTTTGCCCTTTCTGTACATCGAGTAATCCATTCCCGGGTGTGTTGGTCTGACACTGGACCTCTCATTTTTACCGCCAATGTTCCTTTTTGACTACAATAGATTACCAAGTTTCCGCCTGGTTTTGTGCCTCTTTGACGACACACTCTCAGGTATTCCGCCTTTAGCTGGGGAAAGGGATGTCCCCTTACTAGCCCCTCACAACTGTTTTGGTCATCCACCCTTATCATAATTGGTATCATTGTCATCTCCTGGGTGGGGGTGGGAGTTGTCCCCCTCCCCCTTCAGTGGGGCCATTGGTCCCACTAACATTCCCAATACGTTCAGGGTCGGTCCACACTAGCCCCGTGGAGTTTGAGCAGGGTTTAAGATGAGTCCAGTGGTACCAGTTATCCCGACCGTCAACTTTCACAGCTGTGGCAGTCCTTTGAGTCACCGTGAAAGGTCCAAGATACCGTGGTTTGTGCCAGGCCGTACGAGCGTGGTTCCTGACGTATACCTGCTCATATTTGTATGAAATACACTGATACATTGCTTTCCTAAACAACGAAGAGCCTCTACGCTTTAGTCGAGTTTGGAAAGTTTAACCACCAATACCATTCAAGCTCCAATGGGTGCTTGATAGTCTTGTTATCAGATCCAACCAGTCCCTCAGCTTTCCTGCGGAAACAATGTTATACCTTGCAAAAATCTACATATCAGCATAATTTCTACAAGCTTGTTGACCAAGTATGACTTTTCATCAGAGTGGGTTCAGTAATCATGACATGAATATCAATCATTACTATCAATTGCAAGTTAAAACATGTGGTGAGATAATAAGTGTTTCTTTCCCTTGCTTTTGGACACACCCAAATCGATAAACACAAGGATACTCATGCTCAGGTACGACCTCCAGGCCTCCAGAGCCAATCAACATTTTCTCCTTCCGTGCTGCCTCCTGCAACAACAAAGAAGCACACTCCGGCCTGCACAAAACCAAATTTTGTCATGCCATTGGTATTATTGTTCTTGGCTCATCAGCTCCTGTCCTGAATCCGTCCCTTCTGCATCAGAATTCCTCCTGCAAAGTCCCTGTCTCTGTGGGAAATGAACGTTAATCAACCTGGAAAGAATATGGATTAGAACATGTCACACACTCGGCACATAAAGGTTACCAAAACAGTCACACTCTTATAATGTGATAGTAAATATTTAAACAGATGCATTAGTACGGTTAGTACGAACAATAATTGCATTACACACTTCCTATTTTGTAACAACTGGGTCTCCTTTACACCACGTTATCTCTACGTTATCTCTTTCCCTGTGTCTAATGATCAGGTTTAGACTCGAAATTAAACCCCTTACTGCATCTGTTTGATCTAGATCAGAAAGAGTCATTTCTACGGAGGTCAAATCGACTCTCCTTCTTGGCCCATCTTCTTTCCAGCAATCATAACGAGCTCCGTGTGCACCCAGAGTCGTGATGAATGCTAAAAAGACCCGGGCATTATACTATTGAGGTCATAAGTGTGACCTTTTTTGAGTGACTCTTAAGATACCGGGGTTACACTGGTTACTATTGCTATGTTGAAATAAGACACGCTTGCCAGCACAAATTTCAGATTTGAAGACGCCGTTTTACTTACACTGTATGCAAACCTTCTTTGTTAGAATGCCTACCACTCCATATCCCAACCCCAGATCTAAAATGTAAGCATGTGTTCAAATCTGGATTCAGCCTCCCCAAGCACAATATTTCAACTGAAGCATCCGAGGGCTTTCCAGTGCAAATGTAAATGATCACCTTGATCACCAACAGTCCAAATTAAAATACACCAGTATCTCCCACCGATCAAAATATCTATATAGGACTTCTTCTTTTTTCTTTTAAACCTGAAGCCCACAATAAAAACACTGCACAGTCAACTTCTGTACAAAACTCGCCCAATTTACTTAAATTAAGATCACAATATCTCTGATCAATTTCGGGAAGTTCAGGAACACACCTACACAAACACATTTTTTTAAGCCTTAAACCTCCCCCCCCCTAGACAAGCAAATTAATCCCCACCACTCTTATCAACAAAACTCTTTCACGCGACAATGGTAACCTGTGGATATTTACTTTTCAAAGTTAAGGGGATAATATATTATCAGTTGTAACGGATCAACACACCTGTGTTACACAGTAATGTGAGAATTACTATACTGTTTTTGAGAGACTTCAATTACACCACCGATTGAATATTTATTTAATCATTTATGTATTTTGCATAGATTCCTAAGATCCATTGCAAATCAGGTAAAAATGGAATTTTAGCACACCTTCGCCTATAACCGAAGAATTATCAGAAGTAATATTTTACTAAAACAATAACGGGCCTTAGCCGCGGCTATACTTTACCAAAACAAAATATAAAAGTGTGTATATTTGCTAAATAAATTCAAAAATCTAAGTCCGAGTGGTTCAGGGGTCGAGGCATCAGACCTGTGACCAATTGTGAACACCGGCCCTTGTGCATGTGACTTTCAAGGGCTTTTCAGGGCGTATTTGTTGACATATTTCGAGGGCATATTGTCAGCGTGGAGGAGACTTTCAGTGTGGCAGACTTTCTCTTCTAATGCATTTGGACCAATGAACACGCAGAGCGCAACAGGCCCCCCGCCTCGTTCCCGTCACCACGAACGAACAAAAAAAACAAAATTACAAAAAAATGGCAGAGTAAAAGTAAAATAACGATCAGCGTGTCCTATCGCGCTCCGCATTAAAAAAATAGGGTAACATTCAAAACAATACTAACAAAAGTAAAACGAGGAAGGAGTTTTGGAAGAAAAGAAAGATTAAAGTACACGAGTGAATAATAATAATAAAAGTTAAAAGAATCCTCTGTACACTATCAAAAAGGCTCATCCTCAAAGGTCGCTATGCCCACTTCAAAACAGCCTGCCTTAAAGTAAGCATAGCGTTTATTGATTTCTCCTTTTATTCGCAATATATTATTTCGTAGCTGCTTTCAGGTTGTTAAACCACTTCACTAATATTAAAACTAAGGAATTAATATACTGGACAACAATCTAATGGCAAGTCTCTTTAACCTATTGTATTAGATATGCTTATATTGATTGGCAATCAGTTTATGCATATTTTATCAGATTAAATTCTGTCTATTAAATTGTCTATTGTGGATTTCAAATTTGTCAGGATCCCCAAAAAAACCTTTGCAAGCCGTCCGAGATGTGGAGTGAATTAGTAATTTAGATAAAACAACACTGAAGCTCTGTTGTATTCAGACTTATTTGCATATGTTTTATATTTTGACCTATAATTTCAAAACCAACGCTGTTTGCAATTAAGAATTATTTTAAATTCACATCTCGGGGCCCACATTTTCCTGGGGGATCCTAACCTTTACTTTGGGAACCACCCTTTCCGACTAATATTAAAATATATATCAGACTCTTAGTTTACGTTATAAAGCCATGGCCGTCTTTATCAAAAAAATATGTTTCCCCTAAACACAGTTTGGATTGCAGGTGACCTGCCTTGAACTTTCTTCTCGAGGGATTATTTAGAAGAGAAAGGGTTTTGCTGAGACTACTTCCCTGATCTAACCTTGGGCACAAACTTTTAAGATGTAAGAAAGTTTGACAAAGCAATTACTTAAAGTATCTTTAAAGAACCAGGAAATGCCATCCTGCCGTAATCTGGGCACCTCTCATTTATCGATGTACCCTTCCTGTACAACTGAGAGCCTACACAGACACTTGGAGCCTAGAAAGATAGAGCTAAGTTTCACTTTACCACAAGTCTAAACAATAAAGGCAATACACTATATATATATATATTTTCTTAGGTCCTGGTACTCTTAGAACCAGACTTATAAACTCAGAATTCGGGAACAAATAACAGCAGAACAACATTTGTTTGTCCACCTTATTGTATAAAATAAAACAACAAAAATGCCAGACACTTCAACTTCTCAACTTTTGTTTGGCCGTTATCAATATTATTTGTTTTGATTGTTTGATAAGCACAAATTATGCCCTATATCTTTAGCACATCACCTAAGAATTATACATCTTTCCCTATGGATTTGTTTAACCTTATGTGTTTGAAAACCCAGTTGTTATACTCACTAATTGCAGTCAAACAAACATTGCGACATGTGACACCGGAAGACCAGTCCTCCTCACGGTTCAAGCAACCTGGAATCAGATTAGAGCAGCATCAACTTTCAAAAACAACACATATTCTCAATTCATTATCACACTGTGACCTTGTTGAGTTGTGGTTCAAAATACGGACATTGTTTACCCTACAAAGACTCTTAATCTGTATCATAGCCTTAGTAATGAATTTCTCATTGTTCAAAGCATGCCACATATATCTATGCAGTTCTAGTAAACAACGTTGGCATTTGGTTTTGTTCTGTTAAGCTGACTCGGCAATCTTTCTCCAGGCAGAGACCGCTCTGCTCGTGGACCTTCACAGGTAGACAAAACAATAACAAACGGGCGAACGCAGCAGATGTGGACCCAGAAGACAACGCGGGGACACAAAATGTAAACATCGCTTTCCCCCAAATCTTTAGATTCTTTACTTTGGATAAAGGCGGACTCACATAATTATTTATGTTATTATGGCATAGCATCTAATTTTAGACCCTTGTTTTAGACCTGGTTTAGACCTGGTTTAGACCTGGTTTAAACCTGGTTTAGTGGTTTGCTCAAATGATTTGAAAAAAATCCTGCACATTAAATTCTTAAATACCTTTTGGATTTGTAAAGTATAACTTACAACGAATGCCTTTTTTTATACTCTTACTTAAGTGAAGAACTTCATCAGACACTTTTACTCCCACTCGAGTACATTGTGTTCCCTTATCTGTACCCTGACCTAAGTAAGAGTAACGAGTACTTTTTAATCACTCGTTCAAGTGTACTCTCGTGCTCTGAGTACAGAGTGACTAAATAATGGTATTTGGTACTTATTTTAATGCTTGTTTCTTTATTGTACCCCGATTTAACAAAATCAGTAGTTTTACTCAAATGAGCATATTGATAATGCCAAATGATTTACTACTCTGAACTCCCCTGTGTCTCCTATAAACCTTACTGAAACATTCAAACAGACAGCACATAAGCAAAGCTCACAGACAGCACATAAACAAATAAAGCAAACGAACAACAATAATGATAAACAAAAATCTCCTTTTTTGCATCCCAAAACCATAGCCATCTCCCTTATTTCAAATCGTAATATAATATTTATCTCAATGCTCATTAGTTGATTCTGGAGTTTTCACAGTTAGATTAGAAGCGAACCCGACAACCTCCATACAACAACAGTGTCACGGGTGAGAAAGATTATGCCTGCTCACTCTCTCACTACAAAATCCGCTAATCTCCACAACAACCGATTTCTCTCAATGCTATTCAGACAAAATCCGCAGCTGTATTTCACCCACACACGTTTGACCACCCGCAATAGACGATTCTAATCAGGCTTAAACAACCCGTGTGCCCACGGCGGCTTTCACTCCTCTGACTGTTTCAACAACAAACCACATGGCCCATTCAACATTCAGCACACAGTCCAAATCAAAGACAACACGAAACAACAGCCACACACAGTTTGGGTACCCGACTATGACTCCAACAACATAACCGAACATCAATGCGCCTAATTTTCAATGTTTTCACCCCTAATTCCCCCGTTTTCGCAGACTTTAGGATCCTCGATCCAGGGACTCAAACCCATTTAGGATCCTCGATCCAGGGCCCCTTACCCGTATACTTTAGGATCCTCGATCCTATTTCAGACAGCCCCTCGGGCTGTCAACGGCCGTGTCACAACTCTTATCTCCAGCCCGCGCGTCCGCGGTGCTGGTCGGACGTACTACGTGCTTATCAGCTTTTACCGGGATATCCCCAACGCGTAGTCCTGTAGATAAACTCTCGCTTCTGTAGTTATACTCCCAATTTCTTAACTTCTATTTTGGTTCGGTATTTGGTTCGGTATCTTAGTTATGACGTGTTTTCCCTTCTTACTTCCAAACATCAATGCAGATTTAAACCATCCAACACTTAGCTTCGTTGACTATACTCCTAACTAAAATTTAGACAAAAAATAGCCAATAGACGTACTTTGACACTCGTTAAAAATAGTAGTCAAAAGCAGTCTTACCTTATTCTAGAGTGGACGCGTCCATGAAGCCGTGGTTGAGTGGTTTTTGGAAGATAAGACACCTGGCATGTCTAGCGCGATGATTTATGGGACCGGACCTCCGCCGACGTCCGTAGTTGACGACTCCAACCCCCCCTTCAGCACTGTCGGGGTCACCAATGAAGAAAACCTCTATTTTCTTTGTCCTTGCGGTGGTCACCTTGTACACAATAAAATATGATTAACACGTCGTCTCTACTTTTCCATATTTACCATTTCCACCGTTGGACAATGCGCATTCACACTGGAAGGGGGATTAGAAAGTTAGTCGTCAACACTGCACTATCAGCCTAATAAACAAACCAGGATAAAGATGACTATGAAACCAGGAACTTAAAGACACGAGGATTTATTCACAGGTCACCTCACACAGACGCGTCTGTTCCCCAGGTCCCTAACACTCAATCTGTCAGCACCCCACACGGAGAAGACTGAACTCTCTGGGGACACAGACTTCTTCACACCACACCTCAAATTATAATATTCATGAGCCTATACTAAGCGCATCAGTTTCCCATCGTACGAGTCTGGCACTTTCCACTTATCGGCCCATGTCTGCCAGCCGGCCTTGGTTGGGCCCATGTTATCTCTTTGTTTACGTGTGCATGGGGTCTGTTTTCGGAGCCCGTCTGCACATCGGCTCTGTGTTTTTCCACTCCACTGTAACAGAAAACTGAGAGGCTTCACAATGTAAAAACAACACTTCTATTGCTAAATTGCTCTCTAAGCAAGACATCATTAATTAGAAACAATCATTCTTTTCACCGTGTTGGGGTAACGCGCTACTTTGTAACGCGGTTTAGTACTCGGATTACCTTTTTCAGAGTAACACGTGTTCTCATTCATTGTGGATGTACTTACATTATTTAGAACTTACTGGACAAAAGGACAATACCGCACTAGCGGCGAAGCTACACAACAACGCGTAGCTTTTGGCAGCATCAGCCCTTACGACGTAAACAACAAACTCGCAGCTGGTCATGTGGTTGACGAAAGCTGTACAATCTAAAGCAAGGTGAGTGGGTGTGTTGTGTGTTTAATATTAAGTCAAACTGTTTACGAACGAAGCTGAGCGTTTATAAGTAGACATGCTCATTATTGTTGCCTTTACCTGTCATTCGTCTCATATACATCTCAGAAGTGAATTTATTGTGCCATGATTGGATACAGTTAGTTACTGCTATCGGTCTGTATGCGCGGGATAGTTTTTTTGGCGAGTCAGTTTGATAAACAGAGCATCCCTCATCGAAAAAAAAATTATCGATAATTTTATGATTGGTAAGGCATGAGTACTTTAACGCGTTACCTTCATAATAAAGATAATGAGCTACTTTTCTAGAGGAACTTAAATTTTCATGAATTTTTTAAATGCTAATAGTCCACACGGTGTGCTGGAAAATACTAATCTTAATAGTGTTTTTTTTTTTTATCACTGTTTTCATTAAAAAGATAAATCAATACAAGAACTGTGTGAACTTCAAATGTTTTTTGTACGATAACTATTGACAGAAAATGCCTTTTTATATAGGTGCTCGTCCTTTAATTATAATATGAAAAAGTGCTTTCACTTCTGTTATTCAACTTAAACTATGCTAATAATATATGATACACTCAGTACATGCAAAGTGAGATATGTATAGCGTTTATTTTGTATAATTTTCAGTATTATGGTTCTGCTTGTAAAAAACCTTTATTCAAAATCTCAAAAAAATATATTTGTTAATAAATGGACTGTAAGACATAATCATCACAATTGTAACAATTGTCTTGTGTCACTTTGCATGTAATGAGTCTATATCATATATTTGATAGAGATTTCAAGTTGAATTACATAAAATATCTTTTTAATTATATTCTAATGTAAATGTTGTGGTAGTGTGTATTGTATGTGATTTGTTTGCTGTTTTTGCACAACAGATTTGTTCTACGATATGAAGATAATTGTTACAGAAGGGACTGTTCTGTCTTCTCCGGAAGCTGCTGTAGTGCTTCTCCTTCTCTTTGGTTCATGAGGATCTTCTACCACTCGGTTCTGCAGTAGAGATGCATTTTGTCCAACATCCTTTAAAAGTACAATAAAGTAAGTAAGTCATCTCAAATAAACCGTGACACTGACTTTCCATTACACAACAGTGAACTGCACTGCTATGGTCTTCACTTTTGGTATTTTGTAATAATGTGGTTGTTAAATTTTGTACTTGTAGTGTTTGTTCGACAGGTCAGTGCTAAATATACACAAGTTCATAAAAGCAAAATGAAAGTTATGTAGAAAAATCTACATTATAAATATATTTTTTTGAATTTTCCCAAAGAAGTGATTAGTATTGTCCAACATAAAATTAAGGTTATGTCTGTGTTATTTACAAGACACAAAAATTGACATGTGCATTGTGTCCAAGACCTGTCCATTTGTAATTGTGCCTTTTGTTAATTGTTGTTTTGTTGTCAGTGCTGGGCAAGTAACTTCAAATGTATTATTGTTTACCTTTTTTTGGTTTAATGTTTGTATGACATATTTATGTTTTAAAAATGTAGGGGAGGTACTACTTTGACTTACTTTTGGTCAAATAGACGCCAAAAATATGATCAATGCCACCAAGCAAAAGTGCAGTCAAAAATAATCTTTCCTTTGTTTTTAACATTCTCTAACATCCGTGTTTTTTTGGATGACATCAGCTATCTTAATCACCAGTGAAGAACTTTATTATACAAAACGATTACGTAAAAGCACTTTTTACTCCATTAACTTAATGACAAATATATCCATGTGTTTTTTTTAAGTAATATGTTATTTTTGTGAGTTACATAAAACAAATTAATATTTTTGAAAGTTGTTACTTTTGTAATACGCTATCCCCAACATTGTTTGTATCAAATACAGAACTTCTTTCTTTTGAAGTATGTGTGTGTCTGTGTTATTACAGGTATAACGTTCTGTTGCATGTTGACAAAAACAGTTGTGTCCTAAGGAAATACTGTGGATCCTTCAAGCTCATCTGTGTGTAACGCTTTAGGGCGAGAAGGAATGACCAAGTTGTGCCAGAAGAAGATTCGCCCACAGAGCCCGAGTGTGTTAATAAAACCCAACCACAAGTTTCTTTAAGATATATTGAATATATTTAAAATGTTGAATATACATGTATACATACACATATACAGTGAGGAAAATAAGTATTTGAACACCCTGCTATTTTGCAAGTTCTCCGACTTAGAAATCATGGAGGGGTCTGAAATTGTCCTCGTAGGTGCATGTCCACTGTGAGAGACATAATCTAAAAAAAAAAAAAATCCAGAAATCACAATGTATGATTTTTTAACTATTTATTTGTATGATACAGCTGCAAATAAGTATTTGAACACCTGAGAAAATCAATGTTAATATTTGGTACAGTAGCCTTTGTTTGCAATTACAGAGGTCAAACGTTTCCTGTAGTTTTTCACCAGGTTTGCACACACTGCAGGAGGGATTTTGGCCCACTCCTCCACACAGATCTTCTCTAGATCAGTCAGGTTTCTTGGCTGTGTGCTTCGGGTCATTGTCATGGTGGAAGACCCAGCCTCGACCCATCTTCAATGCTCTAACTGAGGGAAGGAGGCTGTTCCCCAAAATCTCGCAATACATGGCCCCGGTCATCCTCTCCTTAATACAGTGCCATCGCCCTGTCCCATGTGCAGAAAAACACCCCCAAAGCATGATGCTACCACCCCCATGCTTCACAGTAGGGATGGTGTTCTTGGGATGGTACTCATTATTCTTCTTCCTCCAAACACGTTTAGTGGAATTATGACCAAAACATTCCATTTTGGTCTCATCTGACCACATGACTTTCTCCCATGACTCCTCTGGATCATCCAAATGGTCATTGGCAAACTTAAGACGGGCCTTGACATGTGCTGGTTTAAGCAGGGGATCATTGAGACCCCACGAGGTGAGATCTTGCATGGAGCCCCAGTCCGAGGGAGATTGACAGTCATGTTTAGCTTCTTCCATTTTCTAATGATTGCTCCAACAGTGGACCTTTTTTCACCAAGCTGCTTGGCAATTTCCCCGTAGCCCTTTCCAACCTTGTGGAGGTGTACAATTTTGTCTCTAGTGTCTTTGGACAGCTCTTTGGTCTTGGCCATGTTAGTAGTTGGATTCTTACTGATTGTATGGGGTGGACAGGAGTCTTTATGCAGCTAACCACCTCAAACAGGTGCATCTAAATTTAGGATAATAAATGGAGTGGAGGTGGACATTTTAAAGGCAGACTAACAGGTCTTTGAGGGTCAGAGTTCTAGCTGATAGACAGGTGTTCAAATACTTATTTGGAGCTGTATCATACAAATAAATAGTTACAAAATCATACATTGTGATTTCTGGATTATTTTTTTTAGATTATGTCTCTCACAGTGGACATGCACCTACGATGACAATTTCAGACCCCTCCATGATTTTTAAGTGGGAGAACTTGCAAAATAGCAGGGTGTTCAAATACTTATTTTCCTCACTGTATATAGGGTATTTATAAATTACAGATATGCAGGTATGAATGAATGTGTTTATATATATATTAGGGCCGGGACTTTAACGCGTTAATTTAGATTAATTAATTACACAAAAATAACGCGTTAATTTTTTTTGACGCATTTTAATCGCACATGTTTTTACAACGCGGAACGTTTCTCACTGGATGAGTTTAGGCGGACCGATTATACTGGAGCACCAACTTGTAGCACAGTCAACATATAATTTATGTTTAACATTATTTTTATTGTAAACGCAATCCGGTGTGTACTTTTTGTTGTTATTTACGCGCCCAGCTGATGGCCCTCCAGCTGAGGCAGGCGCGCTCATTGTATTTCTTCACGCATGTGTGTGCGCGCGCCCTCGCTCCCAGTCACAACACGGACTATTCCTCACATGGACTAAAGCCCGGGTTTGAAGCGGGTACACGACTCTGAAAGACTTGGAGTTTCTGGATACTGCTCAACAGGACCGGTGAGAGTTTTCCATTACGTTTGTTTTCGGGTTGCGTAGTGTGCCTGGGCGGGTGCGCGCTTCAGCTGCGACCTCGCGCTAATAGTTTACGTGCCTTTAAACCAACTGTTGCTAAATCAACAAAGTCTGTTATGGCCTCTGAAGCAACAATAAACAATATGTTGTTGCTTAAGCTCATGTATTCAGTCATTATTCAATGGTATACTAAAAATCCATATGAAAAAACGTACTTCTCACTGTTCTCAGGTCAAATATTTATATGCGATTAATTTCGATTAATTAATTACAAAGCCTGTAATTAATTAGATTAATTTTTTTAATCGAGTCCCGGCCCTAATATATATATATATATATATATATATATATATATTTTTTTTTTTTTTTAGGTCAGATATAAATGTCAATATAATACAATATAAACCAAACAAATAGCTTTGCACAATGCAATGGTCAAAGAGGGTTATTTCCTTTTGTCTTTCGGTTCAGTTCAGTTCGTTATGTGTGTTCCATAACGTTTGATAGGTGTGATCCAATCCGTATCAAAAAACCTGAAAAGGTCAAAAAAACAAAACACAAATGAGCATTTGTGACATCATGCTAACATTAAAGTATACATACATAGGTATACTATGTGCATACAGATGTACATAGTTACATATGTAGATACAATATTAACAGGTCATATTTATTTTCTAAATATGTAAATAGCTATGATACTCACAACCACAAATTAAATCATAATTAACCTTTAAAAAGCTAATTAATAATTCAAAAAAACATTTCTCAAAACAAGTGCACTTCATAAAGGTTCAAAAGTTAAGAAGACTCAAGTAATCCAAAAAACATACAATTAGTAACTTAAATTACTTGAGCAGGGATCAAAATACTCAAGCAGATTCTCAAGATAATCACAATGCACAACAATGAAAAAACACACGTAGCTACGTAAAAAAAAAAAAAAAGTAAAAAAGTTTTGGTTAGACAAAAAGTAAACGAAACGAGACCTCACAGCCGCTTTAACGCTGTAAGGAAAATCTACAAGCGCGCACACGAACGGTGCAAAAGCACAAACAAAAGGTTGCTCCTAGTTCAGGTAATTGTTGTTTACCGTTCGGCTTGAATGGAAACTTAAATAAAATCACAATTTATTCGCTAGAAGCGGTGCTTTGTGCGCTACGAACGCACATAAACAAGAGTAAACAATGAACAAGGCTCAATGTAGCTTGGAACGGTAGCGAGGCTATGATAACGAAAACCCGCAAAATGCAACTTAAAATCACTCGCTACAAACATAAACAATAAGCCGAGTGTGTGTTGGAAACTCACCGTTGAAGACTAGTGAACACACACAGGGTAGAAAGTTTGGAGCTCAGACACGGGTAGCATAAACGCGATGCTGGTAACACAAGATGTTCGTGAGCATTACGCAATTTAGTACATTCACTGGGTCAGAATAACGGTGACTAAAACACTCACCCATGATCGGAGTATTGAGGAGTATTGATTGCCAAACGCAGCGCTAGAAGTAGTTTGTAATGCCCGAGACGCACGCCACCAGCCACAGTCACAGGGAGTAGTGGAGGGGACAGAGGACGTGACCTGGGATAAATCCCGCAGGTAAACGGAATACCGCCGCACAGGAAGCGGTCCTTCAACTTAAAACTGCTTCAGGAAATGCGGGTTACATGTGAGTATAGCAGTTGCTCTACTTTGAGTGTGTCACACTGATGTACTGTGACTGTGTCTCTGCAGGAGAAGTACCGAGGCCTCCACTGATGTCTAAAGATTCATCTGGCTCTCATTCTGTCCAACAGAAGAATGATACTGTCATCTCCGACTCTGTGTATGCTTCCAGTAGTACTGTGTCACCCGTTTGTAAAGTACCTACACTCAGCCACACTGAGCAGATATTACCATACTATTGTGTTTGTGTTCAGGGCTTTAGTGCCACCCAGCCACTCTGTAAGGCAAGGCAAGGCAAGTTTATTTGTAGAGCACAATTCATACACAAGGCAATTCAAAGTGCTTCACAGTTGCATAAAATTACAAGAAAACAGATCAAATCAATCATTAAAACATCCAACATAAAAATTTATCAATGACAGTAAAAGGCAAGAGTGCAGATAAAATACTTTCAGTTTTCATCTGCTCGGGTAAAAAGAGCTGTTTTCAGCCTGGATTTGAACATTGTCAGAGTTGAGGCCTGTCTCACATCCTCATGAAGACTGTTCCAGATTTTAGCTGCATGAAACTGAAACGCAGCCTCACCGTGTTTAGTCCTGACTCTGGGAACCACCAGGAGACCCCTCCCTGAAGTTCTCAGGGCCCGAGATGGTTCATACGGCTCTAACATGTCAGAGATGGACTTTGGTGCTAAACCATGAAACGACTTGTACACAAGCAGAGCTGTTTTAAATTCTATTCTCTGAGTGACAGGAAGCCAGTGCAGAGACCGGAGCACTGGACTAATATGGTCATATTTCCTGGTTCTTGTCAGGACTCGAGCAGCAGCGTTCTGGATGTTCTGCAGCTCTAACAGCTCGTTTAGAAAGGCCAGTGAGCAGGCCGTTACAGTAGTCTAACCTGCTGGAGACAAATGCATGGATGAGTGTCTCCAAGTCTGGTTTTGACACTATTCCTCTGATCTTAATGTTTTTCAGATGGTAAAAAGCTGATGATGTTATTGCTTTAATGTGGCTGTTTAAGTTCAGGTCTGAGTCCATGATTACTCCTAGATTTCTAACCTGATTTTTTGGTTTTAGAGAGAGAGACTCAAGGTGACTGATAACACTTTGTCTTTGTGTCTGTGGGCCAAAAACAATGATCTCAGTTTTGTCTGAGTTTAGTTGGAGAAAGTTGTTTTGCATCCACAAACTGATCTGTTCGATGCAGTGACAGAGAGTATCTACAGGCCCATGTTCACCTGCCGTCAGTGACACGTAGATCTGAGTGTCATCTGCGTAGTTGTGGTACGACACATTGTTGCTGTTTATTAGCTGACCCAATGGAAGCATGTACAAGTTGAATAAGAGGGGTCCCAAGATTGACCCCTGGGGGACTCCACAGGTCATGGAAATTTTGTCTGAGACACAGTTGCCAATTTTGACAAAATACGTCCTATCCTCCAGATAGGACTTGAACCAGTTTAGCGCAGTACCAGAGATTCCCACCCAGTTTTCTAACCTGTGAAGTAAGATCCCGTGGTCCACTGTGTCAAAGGCAGCGCTCAGGTCCAGCAGAACTAAAACTGAGACCTTACCTGCGTTGGTGTTCATACGGATATCATTTGTCACCTTGATCAGAGCTGTCTCAGTGCTGTGGTGGGGCCTAAAACCTGATTGGAAAGTATCAAACACATTGTTAGATAGGAGAAAGTAAGTGAGCTGTTGATAGATTACTTTCTCCAGGACTTTTCCTAAGAATGGTAGGTTTGATATGGGCCGGTAGTTGTTCAGTATCTTGGGATCAAGGCTGCTCTTCTTTAGAAGAGGCTTAATGACTGCGGTTTTCAGAGCCTTTGGAAATGCTCCCGTCTCAAATGAAATGTTGACTAACTGAACAAGTTGTGGTAACAAGCTGGTCAGCACAGACTTCAGAAATCTAGTGGGCAATTCATCAAGGCAGCATGTGCATGAACTCAGACCGGAGATAACCTCTTCGATTGTTTTGTCAGTAACAGGTGTGAAATGTGTCAGCTCAAGGTGTTTATCTGGTGGCAGGGTTGCTATTTGTGTTGTGGAAATTATGGCATTTTTAATGCCTTGGACTTTGTCATAAAAAAATATTGCAAACTCATTGCACTTAGATGTAGAGATTAGTTCTAAGGGCAGTGAAACTGGAGGGTTAGTTAATCTGTTCACTGTGGAAGACAGAACACGAGAATTGTTTCTGCAGTTTGCGATGATTTTAGAGAAGTACTTCTCCCTTTCTCCACGCAAAATCTGGTTGAACTCACAAAGCACTTCTTTGTATATCTCAAAATGAACCTGGAGCTTTGACTTGCGCCATTTCCGTTCGGCTTTTCGGCACTCCCTTTTCTGTGCCCTGACCGAATCTTCACTTCTCCAAGGTGCCTTTTGTCTATTGTTAACCATTTTAACCTTGACAGGAGCAATAGTATCCAAAACATTTAAGACGCTTGATGTGTAAGAGTCCAACAGATTATCAACATTAGAACATGGGGGATTTTCAAATCTGATCATTTCCATAAACTGTGTCCTTGTTGTATCATTTATGTGTCTTCTTTGAATAACTCCAGGCCCAACCTCTGGTTTGGGTGTAACAGACAGGTCAAAGAAGACACAAAAATGATCAGACATTTTAGGTCTGCCTGATCAGACATTGTAGGTCTGCCTTTAACAAAAAAATAACAAGGGATATTTGTTTCTATCACTTGCAATAACGAAGTAGTTTATATTCATCCATTGAATTAATATAAACAAGAAATAAACATATATATATATTGTAATGATTTCCAAAGAGGCAAGCGTAGTATCGACTGCTTTTATTTTTCAACCAACCAGTAGTGCACAGAACAGGCTTATTTAACAGGACACGTACCTCACTCATGGTACAACATTAACACAATACCACCTCCCGGCATGCATCAGTGCAGCAACGCTACATTGCCCCCATCTAGCATGATTAGCTGTCCCCAGCAATCCAACTGTCCACCATAAAGTCTCTCAAATGCTGAGGCAGTCTCCGCTGTCTTTGAGACACACGTTGCGGGCCCCCGCGGGTGGTCACAGCTGGGGAACTTGTTGAGGGCTGACTCGCATCCCCTGAAGGCTCTCCAGAATGAGCCATGGGTTGGTAAGGGGCAAGCCGATCTCTGTGGAGGACTACCACCCTGCCCCTCCGGAGCAGCTGCACCCGGTACACCACATCTGACAATCTTTCGAGTACAGTACAAGGCCCCATCCAGTGACTGGAGAGCTTGGGAGACTGTCCCTTCTTCCGGACGGGGCTATAGACCCATACTTTGGAGCCAGGTTCAAAATCCTGCCCCTTACTTCGGAGGTCGTACGCCCTTTTCTGTAAGGCGCCCGCATTGGTAAGGTGTTCCCGGCATAGCTCGTGTACTACCTGCAGACGCTCTACCAGGTTGAAGAAATAGTCCAGACCCGGCTCCCCTTGTACTTCCGGCTCCGGGGGGGACCCAAAGACTAAGTCAACTGGCGTGCGCAGTTCATGGCCGAACATCAGGGCAGCAGGCGTACACCGTGTAGACTCCTGCACAGCAGTCCTGTAAGCCCACAGGACCAGTGGGAGGTGACTATCCCAGTCCCGCTGCCGGTGGCTGGTGAGGATGGCGAGCTGTATGGCCAGGGTACGGTTGAAGCGTTCCACTAATCCGTCGCTTTGGGGATGCAACGGGGTGGTCCTAGTCTTCTTCACCCCCAACCGCCGGCACACCTCCTGGAACACTCTGGCCTCAAAGTTCCGCCCCTGATCACTATGGAGTTCCTCCGGAACACCAAAGCGGCAGAAGAACTCATCCACCAGTTTCTGGGCAGTTGTGGCAGCGCTCTGGTCCGGAACCGCGTACGCCTCAGGCCACTTTGTGAAGTAATCCATTGCCACTAGTACGTATCGGTTCCCCTGGTCGGAGGTTGGGAATGGGCCGAGGATGTCAACACCCACCCTCTCCATGGGTGCTCCTACCTGGTATTGCTGCAGCGGGGCATGAGAACGACGATTGGGGCCTTTCCGAGCAGTGCAGGCATCGCACCGGTGCACAAACATCTCCACATCGCGTCTGCATCCCGGCCAGTAGAATCTCTGCCGCAGCCGCGACAGAGTCTTGGTGACACCGAAGTGCCCTGCTCCCACCGAACCATGAACCCAATGTAGGACTGTGGGTCGCAGGCAGTGTGGAACCAGAAGCTGTAAGATTTCTCGCTGTCCGTCAGGGAAACTCCACCGGCGGTAGAGTAGCCCATTCTGGAGACGAATGTTGGTCCACTGAGAATGTAGAGCCTTAGTTTCAGGGGCCAGCGCTGACACGGTTGACCACTCTGGGCGTTGGCCTGCCTCCATCCAGGAGTGGACTCGGGAGAGAACTGGGTCCTGCTGCTGGTCCTGTTGGAGTTGCTGGGGGTCGATCATCTCTTGGCTGTCAGGCACTACCGCACACTGCAGCGCCGCCACCTTAGCACAAAGATCGCTGTCATTCACCTGTTGGCAAAAACGGCACCTCCTTTCACATGGCCTCCGAGACAACGCATCAGCATTCCCATGTAGACGACCGGCTCGATGTTGGATGTCAAAGTCATAGTCCTGAAGAATCTCAATCCACCTGGCTAACTGCCCTTCGGGTTCCTTGAAGTTCAGCAGCCAGGTAAGAGAGGCATGGTCAGTCCGCAGAACAAACCGCTGGCCATACAGGTATGGTCGGAAGTGGCGGAGGCCCAGGACAACTGCTAGCAGCTCACGGCGAGTAACACAATAATTCCTCTCCGGTTTGCTGAGGGAGCGACTGTAGTAGGAGATGACTTGTTCTCCATGCTCCCCTTCCTGGCAAAGCACCGCACCCAGGCCCACGTTGCTGGCGTCAGTGTCCACAATAAAGGTCTTCTTTGGGTCTGGGTAGGCCAGGACGGGGGCTTCCACCAGGGCGCCGCGCAGATGGTTGAAGGCTGAAGCACAGGCATCCGTCCACTGGAAAACATGGCCTTTCTGGGTCAACTTGTGGAGCGGGCTTGCAATGGTGGCAAAGCCCTTGATGAACCTTCGGTAGTAAGAGGCCAAGCCAAGGAAACTGTGCAACTCTGCAATGTCCTTGGGGGCCGGCCACTCCCGAACAGCTGTCACTTTAGCCGGGTCGGTTGACACTCCCTCCCCGCTGACAACGTGGCCAAGGAAGGACGTCTGTTTCCTGAACAGATGGCACTTCTTGGGGTTGAGGCGGAGCCCAGCTTGGCGTATAGCTAGGAGAACATCCTGCAAGTTCTTTAGGGCACTCTCGAAGTCTGCAGCATGAGCCAGTAGGTCGTCAAGATAGACCACACACCGGTTTCGGGGGATGTCAGCAAGGACTCTCTCCATTAAGCGCTCAAAGGTTGCCGGAGCATTGCAGAGGCCAAAAGGCATGACCTTGAACTGCCACAACCCTTGGCCGATGGAGAATGCAGTTTTGGGGCGGGCCTCTGGGGTCAACTCAACCTGCCAATAGCCGCTGCGAAGGTCCAGGGAGCTGAACCAAGATGAGCCTGAGATGTAGTCCAGGGCATCATCAATGCGTGGCAGGGGGTACGAGTCTTTGCGGGTAATGTCATTAAGTCGGCGGAAGTCCACACAGAACCGCCATGTGCCATCTTTCTTCCGAACGAGCACCACAGGAGCCGCCCAAGGGCTGTTGGAGGGCTCAATGATGCCCGCCCGCACCATCTCTTCAATCTTTTCCTGTGCTTCCAACCGTTTGGCCAGGGGTAGGCGGCGTGGGCGAAGGCGTATGGGACGGGCCTCGCCAGTGTCTATGTCATGAAGGACAAGGTTGGTGTGGGTGCAGTCCTCATCTTTGGCAGCAAAAACATCAGCAAACAAGTCTAACAGCAATTTTAGTTGATGCTGCTGTTCAGTATCCAGGCCTTGGCAGCTCCGTGTGAAGAGGTCAGCAATGGCTTCACTGGTCTCTGGCGACGGTGGCTTCCTCTGCGGCGCTGGCGACGGCTGCACCCCCGACGGCGGTTCTCTCTGCGGCGCTGGCGACGGCTGCACCCCTGACGGCGGTTCTCTCTGCGGCGCTGGCGACGGCTGCACCCCCGACGGCGGTTCTCTCTGTGGCGCTGGCGACGGCTGCACCCCCGACGGCGGTTCTCTCCGCGGCGCTGGTGACGGCTGCACCCCCGACGGCGGTTCTCTCTGTGGCGCTGGCGACGGCTGCACCCCCGACGGCGGTTCTCTCTGCGGCGCTGGCGACGGCTGCACCCCCGACGGCGGTTCTCTCTGCGGCGCTGGCGGCAGCTGCACCCCCGACGGCGGTTCTCTCTGCGGCGCTGGCGGCAGCTGCACCCCCAACGGCGGTTCTCTCTGCGGCGCTGGCGACGGCTGCACCCCCGAAGGCGGTTCTCTCTGCGGCGCTGGTTGCAGCCCCAACGGAAGCTCTCTCCTGGGCTTCAAAACTCGGCATTCCCCGGCATCACAAGACTGATGGAGAGCTATACTTTCTGTACCCAGGTATAGAGTAGCTTTAGACACATCCACCACAGCGCCCCACTTGGACAACAGGTCAAGTCCAACAATACAGGGATCTTGGATGTTAGCCAGCCAAAACTGGTGCTGTACCTGCTGGTGGCCCACGGAGACCTGCAGCGTTCTAGTTCCCAACATCCTTGCCCGCTCCCCTGTGACAGTTGTAATGTTCTGCTTGGTGGGGGTCCACTCTTTGGGACTCCTGCCACCACTGGAGCTTGGTAGGGTTCCTGGTTTGATTAGGGAGATGGTGGACCCAGTGTCCACCAGAGCACGACATGGGGTTCCTTCCATGAGGCAGTCCATATAAAGTCCATGCGCACGCCCCAAGCGCCCAAGACGCATCATTGATGTGCTGGGGGGAATAGTGACTTCATTGGATGGTAGCTCCCCCTCGTTGCCATCCCGTGTTAGTTTAAATCTGGCTGCTCACTTCGAGGCATTGGTGCCGGACAATAACGGGCGATATGGCCAGGAGCCCCACATCTGTAACACTCACCGTCACCTCTCTTTGATCGGCGTCGTTGTGGGGTGGTGGTTGTGCGCCTTGTCTCCTTATCAGCATCATCGCTACCCTCATCTCTCGCCTGATTAACACGAATGTTGTCACTGCGACGATAGACCTCCGGACAAAGAACATGCTCCACCCGCTCTGCCTCGATCAATGCTGCCTCAAGTGTGGCGGGAGGGAACAGACGCATGTGCTCCCTCAGTCGTCCTGGTTGTAGCCCGCGGAGAAATGCCTGGACCGTAAGCTCTTCCTGGACACTCTCGCTGAAATCAGGATGACCGCGACGAGTATAACTGCGTAGGTCGGCGGCGTAGGTTCCCAGGCTTTCTCCCAGCTCTCTATGGCGCTTTGCAAGCCGATCTCTGGCGTCATCCACGAAGAGGTGACGGTCAAATCGGCGCTGGATAGCACCCTTCAGCTTCGGCCAATCACGGAGCTCAGCAGGCCGCAGATCAGTCAAGATCTGTAGAGCTCGGCCTTCCAACGAAAGAGCAACATGTCCCGCAGTTTCTACAGCGGACCACCCGTTAATTTGCGCCGCTAGTTGGACCTGCAATAAGTAGGTGTCGGCCGGCTCCTCCCCGTTGTAGCGGTGGAGTTTAATCACGGACTGCCGCTGCTGCTGAGGCCGCTCTACTGGTAAGTTGTCCGCCATTCCTCTGGCAGCTAGCGTACGCTGCTTGCGACGCTCCAGGGACTCATCTATGTGGAGGCGGCTTCTCTCTGTCCGGTCCATGTGTGCGTGAGCTTGTTGCATTTCTTGCCGTGAAGGTCGGGCCCTGGCTCCGGCGGCTTCCTCCGTGAACTTCTCCCGACTCAGCGCAGCATTCTCCGCGTATATGCTGCGTCTCTCTAATGTGTGAAGGGGTACACTTTCTCCTTCTGCTTCGCTTTTAAAATAATCTTCAGGTTCTTCTTTCATCAGTGCCTCCAACTGAAAAATCATAGTTTTAAAGTTCTCAGTTGACATTTTGTCAATCCCACTTCTGACACCAGTGTAATAATTTCCAAAGAGGCAAGCGTAGTATCGACTGCTTTTATTTTTCAACCAACCAGTAGTGCACAGAACAGGCTTATTTAACAGGACACGTACCTCACTCATGGTACAACATTAACACAATACCACCTCCCGGCATGCATCAGTGCAGCAACGCTACAATATATATATATATATATATATATATATACACAATTTAAACAACAGAGAAAATTTGAATAACATTTATTTTCATATACCCATAACAATAAAAAAACAAAATACAAAAATTATACAAAGAATAAACAAGGGCTTGTAGAGGAGATTGAAAAGGCCGGGCTCAGAACAAAAACGTCCAGCTAAGACATGTTTTATTTTTTATTACTTATTTTTCTGGTGTTTCTTATGATGTTTCTTTTTTTCTTTTTATCTGACTTCTTTTTTGCTTTGGGTTTTTCCTCTTCATCAGGTGAGTCCAAATTTATCACACGTTTTTTAGTGTCATCCCTCACTTTTGCCACATGTAGTGGGTCTGTTTATTTGGGAAATATTCAAAAATAGTTTTTGTTCACAAAAAAGATAAAACAAACATTACCAACATGACCCTGTCCCCTAATAAGCAAATTATCATTAAACTTTATTATCAAAGCTGGGGTACTTGAATCTTGTGTCACTAGGCAGAATTCAAATTGTAAATCCCGCCCCCCACTCTGCGCAGCTGCGCACCTCGCTGATTAGTCCCTCCCAGTCTCCACCTCTCTGGAAGTGCACGAAATCGCGCACGAGAGCTGTACGTGCACACGCATACGTTGTTGACAGTCTGAAGTTGCATCCAAGGATCCCCTAGTTTATATTTTGTTGCCGAAAATAAATGTCGTCGTCACAGGTACGTGTTTTATTTACTCTAATTATGAAATACTTATTTATGTTGCTAAGCTGTAATATCGCCATATATTATACAAAGATGTAGCAATCTAAATGCAAAAACAAAAAAACAGACAAGATCGCATGTGAAAACTGATGTGTGCTAACTCCGCTAAGCTAATATTTTTCTAACTTCATGTATAAGCTATCTAGTCTGTAACAATACGAGAATTGTGGAGTTTTTAAAACGATTGTCGTTTGTCTGTTATGAATAGGATGACGAGTTTTTTATTGATCAACCCTCTACAAGTAGAGGTCAGGGCAGAGGTGGCCGTAGACGAGGGGCTGGCCGAGGTGGAGGACGAGCTGGCCGAGGCTCAGGACGTGGGGCTGGCCGAGGGGCTAGAGGCCAGGGAGCAGCCACAGGTGCAGGCCGAGGGCGAGGCCAGGGACGCGGAGCAGATCGTGGGCGAGAGGATGGAGAGGAAGATGAACTGGGAGACGCTGACATGCAGCGAGTTGTGCAATTACAGAACCGGCGGAGAGAAGTTGAAGAGGTAACGTCAACATTTCCATCAGAATTGGTCATGTAAGAGTAATATTACGTGTAAAAATAGAAAAAAGTAATGACCCAATTACTATTACAGCATAATCAGAGAAAATAGTTGAGCAACATATAATAAATCAATTTTAGACCGCGTGTATTTGTAAATAAAAAGTCTAATGTACAGTATTTTTTTACTACTGTAATCTGGCCAACATAAAACAAGTGCAATAGTCGTTATGTTTACAATGAATACCAAGTCAGAGAAAAATGTTTGATAGAAAATGAAATGTAAAGTTTAAACTTGTACATTTTCTATGCCAAACAAAGCTTATAAAATACTGTAATCAAGCAACTCTAAGATGTAATTTAAAGAGGAACAAAGCGATCGCTTCAGTGGGTAGAAAAAAGATAAAGGTGATTCAGATTCTGTTGATCTGATTCACGATCAAGAAAATGTGAAATCACAAAAAGTCTTCCAAGTCTTTCATTAGTGGGACATGCCCCACAAGTGTCCCTTTTTCCTCTTTAAAGGTCCTATATCATGCAAAATCGACTTTTTGGAGCTTTTAACCATGTTGTTATGCTATTTCCTTATCAAAAACACCCCCAGAGTGGTTTTTGGATTCATTCACGCAGTTCTCAGTAATCCTCCTGAATCCTGCGCTCTGAGCAGCTGATCCGCTCTCTCCTGGTAAACGACTGCCATGTTCAGTTGTGTCGTCACAGCGGAACGGAAGTGCTCGACGTCTGTAATCTAATGCCTTACGGCATGATTTTTATTTGTAAAACAGTTTTTTTCATTATTTCTGTCGTAAGAAAAAATAAATAAAAAAAAAAAAGGAAAAAAAAAAAAAAAAAAAAGGAAGTGCCTGACGCTGCGCTGCCCCTGTACCGAAAACAAACGCACCCCCTGAGCGTCCGAACGGTCTGAACAGATGGTCATGTCATGTTGCACCGAAAGTTGTGAAGAGGGAGCTTTTTCTAACCTACTCTGGAGTCTGGACACCTGTTATTTTTTTCTTACCTCACGATAATGTCACGGAGAAACCCGCGTTTGGCTGCGAGGACTGGACTTTATTCAACCTTCCCAAAGAAGAGGCCATAGAAGTTGGCATTTCCCTCCGGGATTCAGCGACTATCAGCCACAATAGTGTTTGTCTGAGCCTGTCGCTGATGGATGCTAATGAACCTTGGCCAGAATCAAAGTGGATTAACTTTTATAACCAACGCAAGTCCCATAATGGAAACATCAGAGTGGTGAGTCGATCAAAATGCATGTTAGCGTGTGTGTTAGCCATTTAGCCATGAAGCTGTGTTGCACATGTTAACTCCTTATAACAGCATCATGAAATAACTTCACTTTTTGCTGTGATATATATATTTCGACTACTGCTAAAGTTGTATGAGCGGCGAGAGGGGCGGAGTTAACTGAATCCAAGCGTTTTGTCTTCCGGGTTGGAAAAATACCTCCAGAAAATACTTATATTTATCACAAAAATGAGTGCTCCGTAGTGGTAGAGGTACAATATATCATATAAATGCCTATACTTTACTTTGGAATGGCTTAAAATAGCATGATACAGGTCCTTTAACTTTAAAGATGTAGTTATTGCAAAAAGTTACTCATCACATGCATTTCTGCAAATGTAACGTAGTACTATCCACCTATGATTGTAAATATATTTTAACATTTTACATCCTGGTTTTATGTAGATTTAAACAAATTATTGTTATGTTTGCAGGCCAGAATTCAATCCCTCAATTTGGAGCAATGTCAGGATCTTCTCATGAGGTGTCTGCAGAGAGAGCCTGGATTCCTGTTTGACATTCTGGCTGAAGAGAATCAAGCAGATGTTCCCCGGGCACCTCATCTGCCTCACTGGTGTGTCTGTGGAAGATGCAGGGAGATGCCAACAGACATTGAAAATAAGTGCTGCAGACAAGAGCCCCAGCATTGCATCTCACAGCTACCTCACATGGAAGCCTACATCATTGAAGAAGGCGGCCTTCGGTTAGCCCGGAGGCTTTGGAATGACATCAGAGCACGTGAAGACCCTCCCGATCCAGGAGAGGATAAGAAACAGTACAGATTTGCAGCCTATAGACAGTATTGTGCGTGGCAATATGGAGCACTTGGGCAATTGAACCGACGGGTTATACCCAGCTGTGTTGTGTAGCGCATTAGAGATACATTTCCTGACCCACACCATCAGTATGTGGGTTTCATTCCACGTAGACTGTGATTCATTTAAAATGTCTTACTTCACTTTTGCCATAGTTTCTCATTTGATTTTTTAGCTCTAGGAAATATTGTCCAAACATTTTTAATACAAAATAAATAACATAAAAAATGTTTACACTTCTTTATTATAGTTAAAATAAGCATATTTTATAAACACAGATCCTTTTCTTGACCAACACACCACTTCACTTTTGCATTGCTTGCCCTAAAGAGAAAAGAAAAAGTATTAGCAAACCAGCTGAAGTAAACAATTCATTACTGTTACATTTACTCTAGATCTTGACCAGCATTTTGAAGTGCCTGTACTTTTGGGAGTAATTTTATGACAGTACATTTTCACTTGTGCAGTATGTTGGGGAGTTACAAAAATATATTACTTTTTTCAGTAACTAAAATGCAGCACCAAATCAAGTTGGATGTTGGTGTATAAGATCAGCAGTTTGTAGTTTATGTTCTCAAAACAAAACACGAGAGACTGGAGAAAATCTCTAACTGCACTTTTGCTCGGTGGCATTACTACAATTTTCAGTTTATATTTTGCGAACAAAGTAGTGCAACGCCGCTACATTTTTGAAACAGTAACATGTAATACAAACGCATTACATTTTAAAGTTGTAGTCACTAATGTATTTTGAACGTTACTCTTCAGTAAATGTGTGGGGTACTGTACACACTACATCAGCATTTACTACAACTTCAGACAACACGCTACTCCAACTGACTTTTATTTAATTTACTCCCAATGGCAACAGGACAAAACATTTCGACCACGTGTTTTGATTGCTAGTTATCTTTATGAAACCTTAAATTTAAAAGACCTGAGAGCAACCTCACTCCGGTTATTTCTAATATATCTTCATTAAAACATATGCATACCAAGGCCGCGGCTGAGTTGGGTTTGTTCAACTCCTCGTTGGTTGGACGTGGAACTCCAGGGAGAAGTCCTAACCGCCGTGGGTCATCTGGTCTCAGTCTCCTCTTCACTGACATGCCTTTCCCTGAAGAAACCCGGCACAAGAGGATGGCTCTCTGGAGATCTGGAATGTACCCATAATCCTTTTCCTCTTTCACAGGGTACATACTCCACCGGCGTGACTTCTTGTTAAAAAGAAACTTGTACCTATTTTGATGACAAAGTTATATACTACTTTATTTGTGAAGCTGTATCGATACACATTTTAAAGTAAACAAAGTAATGTTAAACTTACCCCAATGAGCCGTCAGCATTTCTTTTGAGTGGTCTGTGAACATGGTGATTGTAATCCAAACCAGCCAGGTGCGTCCGTGCTCTGTAGACTGGCCAAACAAAGTAGAATTAAACGCCTCATAATCAATTGCACTAGCATTCAAGTCCAGCGATATCATACTACATACAAAGAGTGTCAGACATGTACCAGTGATAACAGACATAACATGTATTCTACAAGAGTAAAAAGCCTTATACCTTGCATCCAGCTGCTGTATGGATGCTTCGTCAATTGGACCCCTTTCAAGGTCTCCAATACCAGCCATAGCAAAGTCCTCCGCACTGAAATAATATACATGCTTTAAAAACACAGAATAACAAATATTGTGGAAGATGTGCCCTATTTGACTCACTGCTCTGAATGTGATCCAGATGAAATACTTGATGCTGATGGAAGTGGCAAATCAGCAGTCATGCCATGCTTCATAGGTGTGGATGTCATTTTCATATTCTCATAGCTGCAACAACAAAAAACTATTCTGCTTAGATATACTTATGTGATGTTTGTGAATTCTTGCTAAAGTAAAACACATGAGATTGGCCTATAATGCAACATTTTGGAAGGGGCTAGACACATACAAAACCACATACTCTTACATAAAGGCTTCCCACGTTCACAGCACATCGGAGTTGCGCTTTAACATCTTAACCCCCACCTGAACCGAGAACATTTTCTCCAGTTTTGCATAACGCAAATCTCAAAGCGAAAACACGACATAAGAGCAATTAAAAAAGAAATGACGAAAAAGCCATAAAAAGGGACAAAATGAGCACTAAAGAAGGCCCAAAAGACTGACAAATGTGTGCCCAAAAAGCAACAATAACACTACAAAAAAGTGAGAAACAAGAGACAAGAGCAACAAAAACAAGACGAAAACACAAACAATAACACGACAAAAACGTTTCAAATATGCGGGGTGGGGGGTAAGAGGTTTTAATCCTTGGACATGAACCCCTTTTCAGCATATAATGGAGAAGGTCTTAGACGGTAACTAGCTAGCTTCCTAGCTAGTCACCTAGTAATACCTACTATTCCAAACATAACATTCAATTTTAAAATCTTTATCATTCTTAACACACCCGACCTCAGTCAAAAACTCAGAATAAATAACGCTGCAAACGTAGAGGGGAAAACTGACTCAGGGACATACTTCACCTAGCTTCTCATAGCTACGAACAAAGCTTGTAAACACAGTTACGCTAGCGGCTAGCACATGCACTATTTAGTATTTCATTACACTGTTACATCACATAAACATAGTATAGTATACGAGTTGTGTGCAGTTTGTGTATTGGGTGACATTACGGACACACACTGTTGTAACGTGAATAGGCCTTTTCGTCCTACACCACACACTATGTCTCTGCTCACAACACACAGAACAGCAATCGTGACTATCGGTAACACACGTCACCACGCAAAATCACACACAAAAAATATAGGAAAATTGAACATTAGATTACCTGTCTAGAAGGAAAACAGCCACTTGCGCGTCCAAAGTTAGTCCAAGACTGGCCCGCAATGGCCTCCATCTTGAATACGCTGGACCAATATTTACTCGAGTTTTGGCTCTTCTTTGGTTTTTTAGACGTACAGCGTCTTTCTTTTCTTCTTCTGATTTCCTCTTTTTCGTTTTTTTAGCAGTATATGCAGTAACAGCGAGCGCAGGTATAGCGATCTTTCCAGGTGGGTGTTCGGCAGCCATGATGCTTTACTAACAAGTTCAAGTTCGCAGCGTGCACGCGCTTCACTATGTATCGCGTCAGCCAATGAGGAGGCTCCTTTGTGGGCTCTGCTCACCCCTCCTTTCTCTAAATCCTGTGGTTGGAGCTGGAGGGGGATGCCCGCCAGGAAGAAAAATGATTTTGTCTTCCGGGGTTTTATCGACTAAAATACTTAATTAAAAGGCAGAGACAGCACGCAGACGTACGATTTTTTTCAGAAATGATTACTATTATGATATACTGTATGATGCCTTTTTTTAAAAAAAATTTTAATTAAAGAAAATAACTTAGGTACCCCAGCTTTAACGCCCGGCGCTGGCACTGACGTGTGTAGTAATTTATCTTTTCATTGTCTATAATATTGAACGCTGTTTTTTAAGTTTTCATTTATCTTGATTGCACCTATTGTGATGTCTTCCAATAACAAAGACAGTACTATCAAAAATCGGATTCTGTTTTACTCCGTTGCTTGTTGTCCCCGTACGTTTAGCTTTTACTTAAACAGAAGACACATTGCCTCCATACTTAATAAAAGGAATGAACTTTTATTAAAAGTTAATTCTTACACCAAGAGCTGAAGGAACTAAATGAATTAATATTTTCCTTGTAAAGATGGACATGTTATCAGTTACAAGACCTGTAAGGTTAACAATAAACATGATAATTCTATATAGTATTTGTGTTGCGCCTTCACTGAAGGTCGCCTAAACATGGGTTTATAAGCAAATGACTAAAGTACTTTTTAAACGTGTATACCACATAGAGCAAGAAAACAGCTTTCAACAGCTACAGACAAAAATGTGTGTACGGTTTTCCCAAGGACATTTTTTTTTTTGTTACCTGGCTGATCATTATGATGCATAATTTCAATGCAGTGTTGAAGGAATTGCACCTCATCTGTGAGGTGGCAAATCAACACCTGAAGATTCGAAATAGCAGCTAAAAAAGAGAAAATAGTAAAACATTACTATATTTACAATATAATCCGATGTTTCACACTTATGTCTGAAATAGACGTAGGTTTAATGGCAATTGAAGGTGTGTGTAGGGGTAATTAGTATAACAAATAAAGAAGTGTATGTCTGCTTATTACTTGTAGCCTGCAGCTTTTTGCCCTTCTTCACCTATTCCTTTGTATTGTGTGGCGGGGGAGAGAAGCACTCACTTCCACCCGCCTCGTCGTCCGGTCAACATGGAGTCAGCTCAACAGATGTACCTTTAGTTTGTAATAGGAAATAAAGTAATGATTTTGGATTATAATATACCGAGTCTCCATCCTTTCATCCAGCACTAAAGAATACGCTATTTTCAACAATGCAAAGTGAGCACTATGGTGAATTAATCACATGACACTCATGCACAGTTTCTGTAGTGTAGTGGTTATCACATTCGCCTCACACGTGAAAGGTCCCTTGTTCGAAACCGGGCAGAAACATTTTCGTAGGAATTTGGCAGGGACTTGTCTCTGGTAATCTGAAAGCACTTGATGCAGTGAGGGAAAGGAAATTCTACAAAGACTTTGATGGGCCCGAAACTAGCTCTGTCTCTTTGATTGTCACATGCAATCTACAACTATCAGGGAGATTCCTAGTAAACTGGACAAGAATCATCAGAACAGTCTAAGATTTGGCCGTCTCATTACATGTCATCAAAAACCGATTGGGAGATTCCAAGCAAACTTACTGCCTCATGAAATAAATGGTTTCCGTGTATCACTGACCCAATAGCCAACACACATGAGTTATCTTTGTGCTTGACTGCACAAGAAGGGCTCTGGTATAATGCTCTACTGTGACCAACAAGATCTCAGTGTCAGGAGTGGGATTTGAACCCACGCCTCCATTCGGAGACCAGAAGTCCCCTTGCTAGGGAAGGCAACTTTGCGTCCTTGAGTCTGGCGCCTTTGACCGCTCGGCCATCCTGACAGCTTTCACTGCCTTTAGCATTGGAATGTCCATATTTTGTGAAGTACTAGGGTTGAAGCCAATTAACAGCACAAGCAGCAGCTGTGCACCTCAGAAGCCTGTTAAAAACATATTTTTTACTAGAAAATATGATTTCTGCATAGTCACTTTAAGACAACGTTTTCATTCAGAGGACAAGTCTGTAGCACTCAAGAGCCAAATCCGAGGAATGGTTTGAACAAACAGTATGGTTGGAAGATAGTGCAATGTTTTACAGTTATTACTACTTGTTGGGATATGAACTCCACACCTTCCAAAAACACAAGCGCCCAACGTGGGGCTCGAACCCACGACCCTGAGATTAAGAGTCTCATGCTCTACCGACTGAGCTAGCCGGGCAAGCTTCACTAACCCTGTATAGGGTAAGTGACTACTTTTGGTAATTTCTACACACTTTACATATGGCCTCCCTGCTGCACATCAATAATGTCAAATTATGCAGGAGGTGAGTGCCCACTGCTGAAAATCACAATCAAATTACACAAAGTCTTGCCTATGACAGGTGTGAGCATTCAAACATCAATATCACCAAACATAAGGCCTTCTGAATACCAGCACTCCCCCGAGACCTGCAAGGACTTTTTGTATATTTTACATATAAGCATTTAGCATATTTTGTAAGCACTTAAAGGGCAATGAAGTAAATATGGTAACTTTGTTTACAGTATTTCTTCTTTACCACTCATGGGCAAGGAACCAAATATGGTAATATCGCAAAACATTTTGTACGCAACTGGGTAGCAGGAGGAAAGACACTATATGGACTTGTTCAAGTCTTAGGAATCTATGCTAGTGAAATGGTGACTGTAAACATGCCAAGAATTGTGCATTTCAGAAACCAAAAGCGAAACAGATCGACATTTGTACCTTTACCCAACTTGTAGGCCAGACTGCATTCAGGAAATTAACCTTCATTCTTGCGCCTTGAATTACTAGGCCATTCTTGTCAAGGATAAAGAAGACTCTTTTTTTTCGTGCCCTTGAGTTTCATTTGGTATAGTTCCTCCAATAAGACCATAAAGTGGTCAATGCACAGTTTCTGTAGTGTAGTGCTAATCACATTCGCCTAACACGCGAAAGGTCCCTTGTTCGAAACCGGGCAGAAACATTTTCGTAGGAATTTGGCAGGGACTTGTCTCTGGTAATCTGAAAGCACTTGATGCAGTGGGGGAAAGGAAATTCTACAAAGACTTTGATGGGCCCGAAACTAGCTCTGTCTCTTTGATTGTCACATGCAATCTACAACTACCAGGGAGATTCCTAGTAAACTGGACAAGAATCATCAGAACAGTCTAAGATTTGGCCGTCTCATTACATGTCATCAAAAACTGATTGGGAGATTCCAAGCAAACTTACTGCCTCATGAAATAAATGGTTTCCGTGTATCACTGACCCAATAGCCAACACACATGAGTTATCTTTGTGCTTGACTGCACAAGAAGGGCTCTGGTATAATGCTCTACTGTGACCAACAAGATCTCAGTGTCAGGAGTGGGATTTGAACCCACGCCTCCATTCGGAGACCAGAAGTCCCCTTGCTAGGGAAGGCAACTTCGCTTCCTTGAGTCTGGCGCCTTTGACCGCTCGGCCATCCTGACAGCTTTCACTGCCTTTAGCATTGGAATGTCCATATTTTGTGAAGTACTGGGGTTGAAGCCAATTAACAGCACAAGCAGCAGCTGTGCACCTCAGAAGCCTGTTAAAAACATATTTTTTACTAGAAAATATGATTTCTGCATAGTCACTTTAAGACAATGTTTTCATTCAGAGGACAAGTCTGTAGCACTCAAGAGCCAAATCCGAGGAATGGTTTGAACAAACAGTATGGTTGGAAGTGCAATGTTTTACAGTTATTACTACTTGTTGGGATATGAACTCCACACCTTCCAAAAACACAAGCGCCCAACGTGGGGCTCGAACCCACGACCCTGAGATTAAGAGTCTCATGCTCTACCGACTGAGCTAGCCGGGCAAGCTTCTCTAACCCTGTATAGGGTAAGTGACTACTTTTGGTAATTTCTACACACTTTACATATGGCCTCCCTGCTGCACATCAATAATGTCAAATTATGCAGGAGGTGAGTGCCCACTGCTGAAAATCACAATCAAATTACACAAAGTCTTGCCTATGACAGGTGTGAGCGTTCAAACATCAATATCACCAAACATAAGGCCTTCTGAATACCAGCACTCCCCTGAGACCTGCAAGGACTTTTTGTATATTTTACATATAAGCATTTAGCATATTTTGTAAGCACTTAAAGGGCAATGAAGTAAATATGGTAACTTTGTTTACAGTATTTCTTCTTTACCACTCATGGGCAAGGAACCAAATATGGTAATATCGCAAAACATTTTGTACGCAACTGGGTAGCAGGAGGAAAGACACTATATGGACTTGTTCAAGTCTTAGGAATCTATGCTAGTGAAATGGTGACTGTAAACATGCCAAGAATTGTGCATTTCAGAAACCAAAAGCGAAACAGATCGACATTTGTACCTTTACCCAACTTGTAGGCCAGACTGCATTCAGGAAATTAACCTTCATTCTTGCGCCTTGAATTACTAGGCCATTCTTGTCAAGGATAAAGAAGACTCTTTTTTTTCGTGCCCTTGAGTTTCATTTGGTATAGTTCCTCCAATAAGACCATAAAGTGGTCAATGCACAGTTTCTGTAGTGTAGTGCTAATCACATTCGCCTAACACGCGAAAGGTCCCTTGTTCGAAACCGGGCAGAAACATTTTCGTAGGAATTTGGCAGGGACTTGTCTCTGGTAATCTGAAAGCACTTGATGCAGTGAGGGAAAGGAAATTCTACAAAGACTTTGATGGGCCCGAAACTAGCTCTGTCTCTTTGATTGTCACATGCAATCTACAACTACCAGGGAGATTCCTAGTAAACTGGACAAGAATCATCAGAACAGTCTAAGATTTGGCCGTCCCATTACATGTCATCAAAAACTGATTGGGAGATTCCAAGCAAACTTACTGCCTCATGAAATAAATGGTTTCCGAGTATCACTGACCCAATAGCCAACACACATGAGTTATCTTTGTGCTTGACTGCACAAGAAGGGCTCTGGTATAATGCTCTACTGTGACCAACAAGATCTCAGTGTCAGGAGTGGGATTTGAACCCACGCCTCCATTTGGAGACCAGAAGTCCCCTTGCTAGGGAAGGCAACTTCGCTTCCTTGAGTCTGGCGCCTTTGACCGCTCGGCCATCCTGACAGCTTTCACTGCCTTTAGCATTGGAATGTCCATATTTTGTGAAGTACTAGGGTTGAAGCCAATTAACAGCACAAGCAGCAGCTGTGCACCTCAGAAGCCTGTTAAAAACATATTTTTTACTAGAAAATATGATTTCTGCATAGTCACTTTAAAACAAAGTTTTCATTCAGAGGACAAGTCTGTAGCACTCAAGATCCAAATCCGAGGAATGGTTTGAACAAACAGTATGGTTGGAAGATAGTGCAATGTTTTACAGTTATTACTACTTGTTGGGATATGAACTCCACACCTTCCAAAAACACAAGCGCCCAACGTGGGGCTCGAACCCACGACCCTGAGATTAAGAGTCTCATGCTCTACCGACTGAGCTAGCCGGGCAAGCTTCACTAACCCTGTATAGGGTAAGTGACTACTTTTGGTAATTTCTACACACTTTACATATGGCCTCCCTGCTGCACATCAATAATGTCAAATTATGCAGGAGGTGAGTGCCCACTGCTGAAAATCACAATCAAATTACACAAAGTCTTGCCTATGACAGGTGTGAGCGTTCAAACATCAATATCACCAAACATAAGGCCTTCTGAATACCAGCACTCCCCTGAGACCTGCAAGGACTTTTTGTATATTTTACATATAAGCATTTAGCATATTTTGTAAGCACTTAAAGGGCAATGAAGTAAATATGGTAACTTTGTTTACAGTATTTCTTCTTTACCACTCATGGGCAAGGAACCAAATATGGTAATATCGCAAAACATTTTGTACGCAACTGGGTAGCAGGAGGAAAGACACTATATGGACTTGTTCAAGTCTTAGGAATCTATGCTAGTGAAATGGTGACTGTAAACATGCCAAGAATTGTGCATTTCAGAAACCAAAAGCGAAACAGATCGACATTTGTACCTTTACCCAACTTGTAGGCCAGACTGCATTCAGGAAATTAACCTTCATTCTTGCGCCTTGAATTACTAGGCCATTCTTGTCAAGGATAAAGAAGACTCTTTTTTTTCGTGCCCTTGAGTTTCATTTGGTATAGTTCCTCCAATAAGACCATAAAGTGTTCAATGCACAGTTTCTGTAGTGTAGTGGTAATCACATTCGCCTAACACGCGAAAGGTCCCCGGTTCGAAACCGGGCAGAAACATTTTCGTAGGAATTTGGCAGGGACTTGTCTCTGGTAATCTGAAAGCACTTGATGCAGTGAGGGAAAGGAAATTCTACAAAGACTTTGATGGGCCCGAAACTAGCTCTGTCTCTTTGATTGTCACATGCAATCTACAACTACCAGGGAGATTCCTAGTAAACTGGACAAGAATCATCAGAACAGTCTAAGATTTGGCCGTCTCATTACATGTCATCAAAAACTGATTGGGAGATTCCAAGCAAACTTACTGCCTCATGAAATAAATGGTTTCCGAGTATCACTGACCCAATAGCCAACACACATGAGTTATCTTTGTGCTTGACTGCACAAGAAGGGCTCTGGTATAATGCTCTACTGTGACCAACAAGATCTCAGTGTCAGGAGTGGGATTTGAACCCACGCCTCCATTCGGAGACCAGAAGTCCCCTTGCTAGGGAAGGCAACTTCGCTTCCTTGAGTCTGGCGCCTTTGACCGCTCGGCCATCCTGACAGCTTTCACTGCCTTTAGCATTGGAATGTCCATATTTTGTGAAGTACTAGGGTTGAAGCCAATTAACAGCACAAGCAGCAGCTGTGCACCTCAGAAGCCTGTTAAAAACATATTTTTTACTAGAAAATATGATTTCTGCATAGTCACTTTAAGACAACGTTTTCATTCAGAGGACAAGTCTGTAGGACTCAAGAGCCAAATCCGAGGAATGGTTTGAACAAACAGTATGGTTGGAAGATAGTGCAATGTTTTACAGTTATTACTACTTGTTGGGATATGAACTCCACACCTTCCAAAAACACAAGCGCCCAACGTGGGGCTCAAACCCACGACCCTGAGATTAAGAGTCTCATGCTCTACCGACTGAGCAAGCCGGGCAAGCTTCACTAGCCCTGTATAGGGTAAGTGACTACTTTTGGTAATTTCTACACACTTTACATATGGCCTCCCTGCTGCACATCAATAATGTCAAATTATGCAGGAGGTGAGTGCCCACTGCTGAAAATCACAATCAAATTACACAAAGTCTTGCCTATGACAGGTGTGAGCATTCAAACATCAATATCACCAAACATAAGGCCTTCTGAATACCAGCACTCCCCTGAGACCTGCAAGGACTTTTTGTATATTTTACATATAAGCATTTAGCATATTTTGTAAGCACTTAAAGGGCAATGAAGTAAATATGGTAACTTTGTTTATAGTATTTCTTCTTTACCACTCATGGGCAAGGAACCAAATATGGTAATATCGCAAAACATTTTGTACGCAACTGGGTAGCAGGAGGAAAGACACTATATGGACTTGTTCAAGTCTTAGGAATCTATGCTAGTGAAATGGTGACTGTAAACATGCCAAGAATTGTGCATTTCAGAAACCAAAAGCGAAACAGATCGACATTTGTACCTTTACCCAACTTGTAGGCCAGACTGCATTCAGGAAATTAACCTTCATTCTTGCGCCTTGAATTACTAGGCCATTCTTGTCAAGGATAAAGAAGACTCTTTTTTTTCGTGCCCTTGAGTTTCATTTGGTATAGTTCCTCCAATAAGACCATAAAGTGTTCAATGCACAGTTTCTGTAGTGTAGTGGTAATCACATTCGCCTAACACGCGAAAGGTCCCCGGTTCGAAACCGGGCAGAAACATTTTCGTAGGAATTTGGCAGGGACTTGTCTCTGGTAATCTGAAAGCACTTGATGCAGTGAGGGAAAGGAAATTCTACAAAGACTTTGATGGGCCCGAAACTAGCTCTGTCTCTTTGATTGTCACATGCAATCTACAACTACCAGGGAGATTCCTAGTAAACTGGACAAGAATCATCAGAACAGTCTAAGATTTGGCCGTCTCATTACATGTCATCAAAAACCGATTGGGAGATTCCAAGCAAACTTACTGCCTCATGAAATAAATGGTTTCCGTGTATCACTGACCCAATAGCCAACACACATGAGTTATCTTTGTGCTTGACTGCACAAGAAGGGCTCTGGTATAATGCTCTACTGTGACCAACAAGATCTCAGTGTCAGGAGTGGGATTTGAACCCACGCCTCCATTCGGAGACCAGAAGTCCCCTTGCTTGGGAAGGCAACTTTGCTTCCTTGAGTCTGGCGCCTTTGACCGCTCGGCCATCCTGACAGCTTTCACTGCCTTTAGCATCGGAATGTCCATATTTTGTGAAGTACTAGGGTTGAAGCCAATTGACAGCACAAGCAGCAGCTGTGCACCTCAGAAGCCTGTTGAAAACATATGTTTTACTAGAAAATATGATTTCTGCATAGTCACTTTAAGACAATGTTTTCATTCAGAGGACAAGTCTGTAGCACTCAAGAGCCAAATCCGAGGAATGGTTTGAACAAACAGTATGGTTGGAAGTGCAATGTTTTACAGTTATTACTACTTGTTGGGATATGAACTCCACACCTTCCAAAAACACAAGCGCCCAACGTGGGGCTCGAACCCACGACCCTGAGATTAAGAGTCTCATGCTCTACCGACTGAGCTAGCCGGGCAAGCTTCTCTAACCCTGTATAGGGTAAGTGACTACTTTTGGTAATTTCTACACACTTTACATATGGCCTCCCTGCTGCACATCAATAATGTCAAATTATGCAGGAGGTGAGTGCCCACTGCTGAAAATCACAATCAAATTACACAAAGTCTTGCCTATGACAGGTGTGAGCGTTCAAACATCAATATCACCAAACATAAGGCCTTCTGAATACCAGCACTCCCCTGAGACGTGCAAGGACTTTTTGTATATTTTACATATAAGCATTTAGCATATTTTGTAAGCACTTAAAGGGCAATGAAGTAAATATGGTAACTTTGATTACAGTATTTCTTCTTTACCACTCATGGGCAAGGAACCAAATATGGTAATATCGCAAAACATTTTGTACGCAACTGGGTTGCAGGAGGAAAGACACTATATGGACTTGTTCAAGTCTTAGGAATCTATGCTAGTGAAATGGTGACTGTGAACATGCCAAGAATTGTGCATTTCAGAAACCAAAAGCGAAACAGATCGACATTTGTACCTTTACCCAACTTGTAGGCCAGACTGCATTCAGGAAATGAACCTTCATTCTTGCGCCTTGAATTACTAGGCCATTCTTGTCAAGGATAAAGAAGACTCTTTTTTTTCGTGCCCTTGAGTTTCATTTGGTATAGTTCCTCCAATAAGACCATAAAGTGGTCAATGCACAGTTTCTGTAGTGTAGTGGTAATCACATTCGCCTAACACGCGAAAGGTCCCCGGTTCAAAACCGGGCAGAAACTTTTTCGTAGGAATTTGGCAGGGACTTGTCTCTGGTAATCTGAAAGCACTTGATGCAGTGAGGGAAAGGAAATTCTACAAAGACTTTGATGGGCCCTCTGTCTCTTTGATTGTCACATGCAATCTACAACTACCAGGGAGATTCCTAGTAAACTGGACAAGAATCATCAGAACAGTCTAAGATTTGGCCGTCTCATTACATGTCATCAAAAACCGATTGGGAGATTCCAAGCAAACTTACTGCCTCATGAAATAAATGGTTTCCGTGTATCACTGACCCAATAGCCAACACACATGAGTTATCTTTGTGCTTGACTGCACAAGAAGGGCTCTGGTATAATGCTCTACTGTGACCAACAAGATCTCAGTGTCAGGAGTGGGATTTGAACCCACGCCTCCATTCGGAGACCAGAAGTCCCCTTGCTAGGGAAGGCAACTTCGCTTCCTTGAGTCTGGCGCCTTTGACCGCTCGGCAATCCTGACAGCTTTCACTGCCTTTAGCATTGGAATGTCCATATTTTGTGAAGTACTAGGGTTGAAGCCAATTAACAGCACAAGCAGCAGCTGTGCACCTCAGAAGCCTGTTAAAAACATATTTTTTACTAGAAAATATGTTTTCTGCATAGTCACTTTAAGACAACGTTTTCATTCAGAGGACAAGTCTGTAGGACTCAAGAGCCAAATCCGAGGAATGGTTTGAACAAACAGTATGGTTGGAAGATAGTGCAATGTTTTACAGTTATTACTACTTGTTGGGATATGAACTCCACACCTTCCAAAAACACAAGCGCCCAACGTGGGGCTCGAACCCACGACCCTGAGATTAAGAGTCTCATGCTCTACCGACTGAGCTAGCCGGGCAAGCTTCACTAACCCTGTATAGGGTAAGTGACTACTTTTGGTAATTTCTACACACTTTACATAGGGCCTCCCTGCTGCACATCAATAATGTCAAATTATGCAGGAGGTGAGTGCCCACTGCTGAAAATCACAATCAAATTACACAAAGTCTTGCCTATGACAGGTGTGAGCATTCAAACATCAATATCACCAAACATAAGGCCTTCTGAATACCAGCACTCCCCTGAGACCTGCAAGGACTTTTTGTATATTTTACATATAAGCATTTAGCATATTTTGTAAGCACTTAAAGGGCAATGAAGTAAATATGGTAACTTTGTTTACAGTATTTCTTCTTTACCACTCATGGGCAAGGAACCAAATATGGTAATATCGCAAAACATTTTGTACGCAACTGGGTAGCAGGAGGAAAGACACTATATGGACTTGTTCAAGTCTTAGGAATCTATGCTAGTGAAATGGTGACTGTAAACATGCCAAGAATTGTGCATTTCAGAAACCAAAAGCGAAACAGATCGACATTTGTACCTTTACCCAACTTGTAGGCCAGACTGCATTCAGGAAATTAACCTTCATTCTTGCGCCTTGAATTACTAGGCCATTCTTGTCAAGGATAAAGAAGACTCTTTTTTTTCGTGCCCTTGAGTTTCATTTGGTATAGTTCCTCCAATAAGACCATAAAGTGGTCAATGCACAGTTTCTGTAGTGTAGTGGTAATCACATTCGCCTCACACGCGAAAGGTCCCTGGTTCGAAACCGGGCAGAAAGATTTTCGTAGGAATTTGGCAGGGACTTGTCTCTGGTAATCTGAAAGCACTTGATGCAGTGAGGGAAAGGAAATTCTACAAAGACTTTGATGGGCCCGAAACTAGCTCTGTCTCTTTGATTGTCACATGCAATCTACAACTACCAGGGAGATTCCTAGTAAACTGGACAAGAATCATCAGAACAGTCTAAGATTTGGCCGTCTCATTACATGTCATCAAAAACCGATTGGGAGATTCCAAGCAAACTTACTGCCTCATGAAATAAATGGTTTCCGTGTATCACTGACCCAATAGCCAACACACATGAGTTATCTTTGTGCTTGACTGCACAAGAAGGGCTCTGGTATAATGCTCTACTGTGACCAACAAGATCTCAGTGTCAGGAGTGGGATTTGAACCCACGCCTCCATTCGGAGACCAGAAGTCCCCTTGCTAGGGAAGGCAACTTCGCTTCCTTGAGTCTGGCGCCTTTGACCGCTCGGCAATCCTGACAGCTTTCACTGTCTTAAGCATTGGAATGTCCATATTTTGTGAAGTACTAGGGTTGAAGCCAATTAACAGCACAAGCAGCAGCTGTGCACCTCAGAAGCCTGTTAAAAACATATTTTTTACTAGAAAATATGTTTTCTGCATAGTCACTTTAAGACAACGTTTTCATTCAGAGGACAAGTCTGTAGGACTCAAGAGCCAAATCCGAGGAATGGTTTGAACAAAAAGTATGGTTGGAAGATAGTGCAATGTTTTACAGTTATTACTACTTGTTGGGATATGAACTCCACACCTTCCAAAAACACAAGCGCCCAACGTGGGGCTCGAACCCACGACCCTGAGATTAAGAGTCTCATGCTCTACCGACTGAGCTAGCCGGGCAAGCTTCACTAACCCTGTATACGGTAAGTGACTACTTTTGGTAATTTCTACACACTTTACATATGGCCTCCCTGCTGCACATCAATAATGTCAAATTATGCAGGAGGTGAGTGCCCACTGCTGAAAATCACAATCAAATTACACAAAGTCTTGCCTATGACAGGTGTGAGCGTTCAAACATCAATATCACCAAACATAAGGCCTTCTGAATACCAGCACTCCCCTGAGACCTGCAAGGACTTTTTGTATATTTTACATATAAGCATTTAGCATATTTTGTAAGCACTTAAAGGGCAATGAAGTAAATATGGTAACTTTGTTTACAGTATTTCTTCTTTACCACTCATGGGCAAGGAACCAAATATGGTAATATCGCAAAACATTTTGTACGCAACTGGGTTGCAGGAGGAAAGACACTATATGGACTTGTTCAAGTCTTAGGAATCTATGCTAGTGAAATGGTGACTGTAAACATGCCAAGAATTGTGCATTTCAGAAACCAAAAGCGAAACAGATCGACATTTGTACCTTTACCCAACTTGTAGGCCAGACTGCATTCAGGAAATTAACCTTCATTCTTGCGCCTTGAATTACTAGGCCATTCTTGTCAAGGATAAAGAAGACTCTTTTTTTTCGTGCCCTTGAGTTTCATTTGGTATAGTTCCTCCAATAAGACCATAAAGTGGTCAATGCACAGTTTCTGTAGTGTAGTGGTAATCACATTCGCCTAACACGCGAAAGGTCCCTGGTTCGAAACCGGGCAGAAACATTTTCGTAGGAATTTGGCAGGGACTTGTCTCTGGTAATCTGAAAGCACTTGATGCAGTGAGGGAAAGGAAATTCTACAAAGACTTTGATGGGCCCGAAACTAGCTCTGTCTCTTTGATTGTCACATGCAATCTACAACTACCAGGGAGATTCCTAGTAAACTGGACAAGAATCATCAGAACAGTCTAAGATTTGGCCGTCTCATTACATGTCATCAAAAACCGATTGGGAGATTCCAAGCAAACTTACTGCCTCATGAAATAAATGGTTTCCGTGTATCACTGACCCAATAGCCAACACACATGAGTTATCTTTGTGCTTGACTGCACAAGAAGGGCTCTGGTATAATGCTCTACTGTGACCAACAAGATCTCAGTGTCAGGAGTGGGATTTGAACCCACGCCTCCATTCGGAGACCAGAAGTCCCCTTGCTAGGGAAGGCAACTTCGCTTCCTTGAGTCTGGCGCCTTTGACCGCTCGGCAATCCTGACAGCTTTCACTGCCTTTAGCATTGGAATGTCCATATTTTGTGAAGTACTAGGGTTGAAGCCAATTAACAGCACAAGCAGCAGCTGTGCACCTCAGAAGCCTGTTAAAAACATATTTTTTACTAGAAAATATGTTTTCTGCATAGTCACTTTAAGACAACGTTTTCATTCAGAGGACAAGTCTGTAGGACTCAAGAGCCAAATCCGAGGAATGGTTTGAACAAACAGTATGGTTGGAAGATAGTGCAATGTTTTACAGTTATTACTACTTGTTGGGATATGAACTCCACACCTTCCAAAAACACAAGCGCCCAACGTGGGGCTCGAACCCACGACCCTGAGATTAAGAGTCTCATGCTCTACCGACTGAGCTAGCCGGGCAAGCTTCACTAACCCTGTATAGGGTAAGTGACTACTTTTGGTAATTTCTACACACTTTACATATGGCCTCCCTGCTGCACATCAATAATGTCAAATTATGCAGGAGGTGAGTGCCCACTGCTGAAAATCACAATCAAATTACACAAAGTCTTGCCTATGACAGGTGTGAGCATTCAAACATCAATATCACCAAACATAAGGCCTTCTGAATACCAGCACTCCCCTGAGACGTGCAAGGACTTTTTGTATATTTTACATATAAGCATTTAGCATATTTTGTAAGCACTTAAAGGGCAATGAAGTAAATATGGTAACTTTGTTTACAGTATTTCTTCTTTACCACTCATGGGCAAGGAACCAAATATGGTAATATCGCAAAACATTTTGTACGCAACTGGGTAGCAGGAGGAAAGACACTATATGGACTTGTTCAAGTCTTAGGAATCTATGCTAGTGAAATGGTGACTGTAAACATGCCAAGAATTGTGCATTTCAGAAACCAAAAGCGAAACAGATCGACATTTGTACCTTTACCCAACTTGTAGGCCAGACTGCATTCAGGAAATTAACCTTCATTCTTGCGCCTTGAATTACTAGGCCATTCTTGTCAAGGATAAAGAAGACTCTTTTTTTTCGTGCCCTTGAGTTTCATTTGGTATAGTTCCTCCAATAAGACCATAAAGTGGTCAATGCACAGTTTCTGTAGTGTAGTGGTAATCACATTCGCCTAACACGCGAAAGGTCCCTTGTTCGAAACCGGGCAGAAACATTTTCGTAGGAATTTGGCAGGGACTTGTCTCTGGTAATCTGAAAGCACTTGATGCAGTGAGGGAAAGGAAATTCTACAAAGACTTTGATGGGCCCGAAACTAGCTCTGTCTCTTTGATTGTCACATGCAATCTACAACTACCAGGGAGATTCCTAGTAAACTGGACAAGAATCATCAGAACAGTCTAAGATTTGGCCGTCTCATTACATGTCATCAAAAACTGATTGGGAGATTCCAAGCAAACTTACTGCCTCATGAAATAAATGGTTTCCGTGTATCACTGACCCAATAGCCAACACACATGAGTTATCTTTGTGCTTGACTGCACAAGAAGGGCTCTGGTATAATGCTCTACTGTGACCAACAAGATCTCAGTGTCAGGAGTGGGATTTGAACCCACGCCTCCATTCGGAGACCAGAAGTCCCCTTGCTAGGGAAGGCAACTTCGCTTCCTTGAGTCTGGCGCCTTTGACCGCTCGGCCATCCTGACAGCTTTCACTGCCTTTAGCATTGGAATGTCCATATTTTGTGAAGTACTGGGGTTGAAGCCAATTAACAGCACAAGCAGCAGCTGTGCACCTCAGAAGCCTGTTAAAAACATATTTTTTACTAGAAAATATGTTTTCTGCATAGTCACTTTAAGACAACGTTTTCATTGAGAGGACAAGTCTGTAGGACTCAAGAGCCAAATCCGAGGAATGGTTTGAACAAACAGTATGGTTGGAAGATAGTGCAATGTTTTACAGTTATTACTACTTGTTGGGATATGAACTCCACACCTTCCAAAAACACAAGCGCCCAACGTGGGGCTCAAACCCACGACCCTGAGATTAAGAGTCTCATGCTCTACCGACTGAGCTAGCCGGGCAAGCTTCACTAACCCTGTATAGGGTAAGTGACTACTTTTGGTAATTTCTACACACTTTACATATGGCCTCCCTGCTGCACATCAATAATGTCAAATTATGCAGGAGGTGAGTGCCCACTGCTGAAAATCACAATCAAATTACACAAAGTCTTGCCTATGACAGGTGTGAGCATTCAAACATCAATATCACCAAACATAAGGCCTTCTGAATACCAGCACTCCCCTGAGACCTGCAAGGACTTTTTGTATATTTTACATATAAGCATTTAGCATATTTTGTAAGCACTTAAAGGGCAATGAAGTAAATATGGTAACTTTGTTTACAGTATTTCTTCTTTACCACTCATGGGCAAGGAACCAAATATGGTAATATCGCAAAACATTTTGTACGCAACTGGGTAGCAGGAGGAAAGACACTATATGGACTTGTTCAAGTCTTAGGAATCTATGCTAGTGAAATGGTGACTGTAAACATGCCAAGAATTGTGCATTTCAGAAACCAAAAGCGAAACAGATCGACATTTGTACCTTTACCCAACTTGTAGGCCAGACTGCATTCAGGAAATTAACCTTCATTCTTGCGCCTTGAATTACTAGGCCATTCTTGTCAAGGATAAAGAAGACTCTTTTTTTTCGTGCCCTTGAGTTTCATTTGGTATAGTTCCTCCAATAAGACCATAAAGTGTTCAATGCACAGTTTCTGTAGTGTAGTGGTAATCACATTCGCCTAACACGCGAAAGGTCCCCGGTTCGAAACCGGGCAGAAACATTTTCGTAGGAATTTGGCAGGGACTTGTCTCTGGTAATCTGAAAGCACTTGATGCAGTGAGGGAAAGGAAATTCTACAAAGACTTTGATGGGCCCGAAACTAGCTCTGTCTCTTTGATTGTCACATGCAATCTACAACTACCAGGGAGATTCCTAGTAAACTGGACAAGAATCATCAGAACAGTCTAAGATTTGGCCGTCTCATTACATGTCATCAAAAACCGATTGGGAGATTCCAAGCAAACTTACTGCCTCATGAAATAAATGGTTTCCGTGTATCACTGACCCAATAGCCAACACACATGAGTTATCTTTGTGCTTGACTGCACAAGAAGGGCTCTGGTATAATGCTCTACTGTGACCAACAAGATCTCAGTGTCAGGAGTGGGATTTGAATCCACGCCTCCATTCGGAGACCAGAAGTCCCCTTGCTTGGGAAGGCAACTTTGCGTCCTTGAGTCTGGCGCCTCTGACCGCTCGGCCATCCTGACAGCTTTCACTGCCTTTAGCATTGGAATGTCCATATTTTGTGAAGTACTGGGGTTGAAGCCAATTAACAGCACAAGCAGCGGCTGTGCACCTCAGAAGCCTGTTAAAAACATATTTTTTACTAGAAAATATGATTTCTGCATAGTCACTTTAAGACAACGTTTTCATTCAGAGGACAAGTCTGTAGGACTCAAGAGCCAAATCCGAGGAATGGTTTGAACAAACAGTATGGTTGGAAGATAGTGCAATGTTTTACAGTTATTACTACTTGTTGGGATATGAACTCCACACCTTCCAAAAACACAAGCGCCCAACGTGGGGCTCGAACCCACGACCCTGAGATTAAGAGTCTCATGCTCTACCGACTGAGCTAGCCGGGCAAGCTTCACTAACCCTGTATAGGGTAAGTGACTACTTTTGGTAATTTCTACACACTTTACATATGGCCTCCTGCTGCACATCAATAATGTCAAATTATGCAGGAGGTGAGTGCCCACTGCTGAAAATCACAATCAAATTACACAAAGTCTTGCCTATGACAGGTGTGAGCATTCAAACATCAATATCACCAAACATAAGGCCTTCTGAATACCAGCACTCCCCTGAGACCTGCAAGGACTTTTTGTATATTTTACATATAAGCATTTAGCATATTTTGTAAGCACTTAAAGGGCAATGAAGTAAATATGGTAACTTTGTTTACAGTATTTCTTCTTTACCACTCATGGGCAAGGAACCAAATATGGTAATATCGCAAAACATTTTGTACGCAACTGGGTAGCAGGAGGAAAGACACTATATGGACTTGTTCAAGTCTTAGGAATCTATGCTAGTGAAATGGTGACTGTAAACATGCCAAGAATTGTGCATTTCAGAAACCAAAAGCGAAACAGATCGACATTTGTACCTTTACCCAACTTGTAGGCCAGACTGCATTCAGGAAATTAACCTTCATTCTTGCGCCTTGAATTACTAGGCCATTCTTGTCAAGGATAAAAAGACTCTTTTTTTTCGTGCCCTTGAGTTTCATTTGGTATAGTTCCTCCAATAAGACCATAAAGTGGTCAATGCACAGTTTCTGTAGTGTAGTGGTAATCACATTCGCCTAACACGCGAAAGGTCCCTTGTTCGAAACCGGGCAGAAACATTTTCGTAGGAATTTGGCAGGGACTTGTCTCTGGTAATCTGAAAGCACTTGATGCAGTGAGGGAAAGGAAATTCTACAAAGACTTTGATGGGCCAGAAACTAGCTCTGTCTCTTTGATTGTCACATGCAATCTACAACTACCAGGGAGATTCCTAGTAAACTGGACAAGAATCATCAGAACAGTCTAAGATTTGGCCGTCTCATTACATGTCATCAAAAACTGATTGGGAGATTCCAAGCAAACTTACTGCCTCATGAAATAAATGGTTTCCGAGTATCACTGACCCAATAGCCAACACACATGAGTTATCTTCGTGCTTGACTGCACAAGAAGGGCTCTGGTATAATGCTCTACTGTGACCAACAAGATCTCAGTGTCAGGAGTGGGATTTGAACCCACGCCTCCATTCGGAGACCAGAAGTCCCCTTGCTAGGGAAGGCAACTTCGCTTCCTTGAGTCTGGCGCCTTTGACCGCTCGGCCATCCTGACAGCTTTCACTGCCTTAAGCATTGGAATGTCCATATTTTGTGAAGTACTAGGGTTGAAGCCAATTAACAGCACAAGCAGCAGCTGTGCACCTCAGAAGCCTGTTAAAAACATATTTTTTACTAGAAAATATGATTTCTGCATAGTCACTTTAAGACAACGTTTTCATTCAGAGGACAAGTCTGTAGGACTCAAGAGCCAAATCCGAGGAATGGTTTGAACAAACAGTATGGTTGGAAGATAGTGCAATGTTTTACAGTTATTACTACTTGTTGGGATATGAACTCCACACCTTCCAAAAACACAAGCGCCCAACGTGGGGCTCGAACCCACGACCCTGAGATTAAGAGTCTCATGCTCTACCGACTGAGCTAGCCGGGCAAGCTTCACTAACCCTGTATAGGGTAAGTGACTACTTTTGGTAATTTCTACACACTTTACATATGGCCTCCCTGCTGCACATCAATAATGTCAAATTATGCAGGAGGTGAGTGCCCACTGCTGAAAATCACAATCAAATTACACAAAGTCTTGCCTATGACAGGTGTGAGCATTCAAACATCAATATCACCAAACATAAGGCCTTCTGAATACCAGCACTCCCCTGAGACGTGCAAGGACTTTTTGTATATTTTACATATAAGCATTTAGCATATTTTGTAAGCACTTAAAGGGCAATGAAGTAAATATGGTAACTTTGTTTACAGTATTTCTTCTTTACCACTCATGGGCAAGGAACCAAATATGGTAATATCGCAAAACATTTTGTACGCAACTGGGTAGCAGGAGGAAAGACACTATATGGACTTGTTCAAGTCTTAGGAATCTATGCTAGTGAAATGGTGACTGTAAACATGCCAAGAATTGTGCATTTCAGAAACCAAAAGCGAAACAGATCGACATTTGTACCTTTACCCAACTTGTAGGCCAGACTGCATTCAGGAAATTAACCTTCATTCTTGCGCCTTGAATTACTAGGCCATTCTTGTCAAGGATAAAGAAGACTCTTTTTTTTCGTGCCCTTGAGTTTCATTTGGTATAGTTCCTCCAATAAGACCATAAAGTGGTCAATGCACAGTTTCTGTAGTGTAGTGGTAATCACATTCGCCTAACACGCGAAAGGTCCCTGGTTCGAAACCGGGCAGAAACATTTTCGTAGGAATTTGGCAGGGACTTGTCTCTGGTAATCTGAAAGCACTTGATGCAGTGAGGGAAAGGAAATTCTACAAAGACTTTGATGGGCCCGAAACTAGCTCTGTCTCTTTGATTGTCACATGCAATCTACAACTACCAGGGAGATTCCTAGTAAACTGGACAAGAATCATCAGAACAGTCTAAGATTTGGCCGTCTCATTACATGTCATCAAAAACTGATTGGGAGATTCCAAGCAAACTTACTGCCTCATGAAATAAATGGTTTCCGTGTATCACTGACCCAATAGCCAACACACATGAGTTATCTTTGTGCTTGACTGCACAAGAAGGGCTCTGGTATAATGCTCTACTGTGACCAACAAGATCTCAGTGTCAGGAGTGGGATTTGAACCCACGCCTCCATTCGGAGACCAGAAGTCCCCTTGCTAGGGAAGGCAACTTCGCTTCCTTGAGTCTGGCGCCTTTGACCGCTCGGCCATCCTGACAGCTTTCACTGCCTTTAGCATTGGAATGTCCATATTTTGTGAAGTACTAGGGTTGAAGCCAATTAACAGCACAAGCAGCAGCTGTGCACCTCAGAAGCCTGTTAAAAACATATTTTTTACTAGAAAATATGTTTTCTGCATAGTCACTTTAAGACAACGTTTTCATTGAGAGGACAAGTCTGTAGGACTCAAGAGCCAAATCCGAGGAATGGTTTGAACAAACAGTATGGTTGGAAGATAGTGCAATGTTTTACAGTTATTACTACTTGTTGGGATAAGAACTCCACACCTTCCAAAAACACAAGCGCCCAACGTGGGGCTCAAACCCACGACCCTGAGATTAAGAGTCTCATGCTCTACCGACTGAGCTAGCCGGGCAAGCTTCACTAACCCTGTATAGGGTAAGTGACTACTTTTGGTAATTTCTACACACTTTACATATGGCCTCCCTGCTGCACATCAATAATGTCAAATTATGCAGGAGGTGAGTGCCCACTGCTGAAAATCACAATCAAATTACACAAAGTCTTGCCTATGACAGGTGTGAGCATTCAAACATCAATATCACCAAACATAAGGCCTTCTGAATACCAGCACTCCCCTGAGACCTGCAAGGACTTTTTGTATATTTTACATATAAGCATTTAGCATATTTTGTAAGCACTTAAAGGGCAATGAAGTAAATATGGTAACTTTGTTTACAGTATTTCTTCTTTACCACTCATGGGCAAGGAACCAAATATGGTAATATCGCAAAACATTTTGTACGCAACTGGGTAGCAGGAGGAAAGACACTATATGGACTTGTTCAAGTCTTAGGAATCTATGCTAGTGAAATGGTGACTGTAAACATGCCAAGAATTGTGCATTTCAGAAACCAAAAGCGAAACAGATCGACATTTGTACCTTTACCCAACTTGTAGGCCAGACTGCATTCAGGAAATTAACCTTCATTCTTGCGCCTTGAATTACTAGGCCATTCTTGTCAAGGATAAAGAAGACTCTTTTTTTTCGTGCCCTTGAGTTTCATTTGGTATAGTTCCTCCAATAAGACCATAAAGTGTTCAATGCACAGTTTCTGTAGTGTAGTGGTAATCACATTCGCCTAACACGCGAAAGGTCCCCGGTTCGAAACCGGGCAGAAACATTTTCGTAGGAATTTGGCAGGGACTTGTCTCTGGTAATCTGAAAGCACTTGATGCAGTGAGGGAAAGGAAATTCTACAAAGACTTTGATGGGCCCGAAACTAGCTCTGTCTCTTTGATTGTCACATGCAATCTACAACTACCAGGGAGATTCCTAGTAAACTGGACAAGAATCATCAGAACAGTCTAAGATTTGGCCGTCTCATTACATGTCATCAAAAACCGATTGGGAGATTCCAAGCAAACTTACTGCCTCATGAAATAAATGGTTTCCGTGTATCACTGACCCAATAGCCAACACACATGAGTTATCTTTGTGCTTGACTGCACAAGAAGGGCTCTGGTATAATGCTCTACTGTGACCAACAAGATCTCAGTGTCAGGAGTGGGATTTGAATCCACGCCTCCATTCGGAGACCAGAAGTCCCCTTGCTTGGGAAGGCAACTTTGCGTCCTTGAGTCTGGCGCCTCTGACCGCTCGGCCATCCTGACAGCTTTCACTGCCTTTAGCATTGGAATGTCCATATTTTGTGAAGTACTGGGGTTGAAGCCAATTAACAGCACAAGCAGCGGCTGTGCACCTCAGAAGCCTGTTAAAAACATATTTTTTACTAGAAAATATGATTTCTGCATAGTCACTTAAAGACAACGTTTTCATTCAGAGGACAAGTCTGTAGGACTCAAGAGCCAAATCCGAGGAATGGTTTGAACAAACAGTATGGTTGGAAGATAGTGCAATGTTTTACAGTTATTACTACTTGTTGGGATATGAACTCCACACCTTCCAAAAACACAAGCGCCCAACGTGGGGCTCGAACCCACGACCCTGAGATTAAGAGTCTCATGCTCTACCGACTGAGCTAGCCGGGCAAGCTTCACTAACCCTGTATAGGGTAAGTGACTACTTTTGGTAATTTCTACACACTTTACATATGGCCTCCTGCTGCACATCAATAATGTCAAATTATGCAGGAGGTGAGTGCCCACTGCTGAAAATCACAATCAAATTACACAAAGTCTTGCCTATGACAGGTGTGAGCATTCAAACATCAATATCACCAAACATAAGGCCTTCTGAATACCAGCACTCCCCTGAGACCTGCAAGGACTTTTTGTATATTTTACATATAAGCATTTAGCATATTTTGTAAGCACTTAAAGGGCAATGAAGTAAATATGGTAACTTTGTTTACAGTATTTCTTCTTTACCACTCATGGGCAAGGAACCAAATATGGTAATATCGCAAAACATTTTGTACGCAACTGGGTAGCAGGAGGAAAGACACTATATGGACTTGTTCAAGTCTTAGGAATCTATGCTAGTGAAATGGTGACTGTAAACATGCCAAGAATTGTGCATTTCAGAAACCAAAAGCGAAACAGATCGACATTTGTACCTTTACCCAACTTGTAGGCCAGACTGCATTCAGGAAATTAACCTTCATTCTTGCGCCTTGAATTACTAGGCCATTCTTGTCAAGGATAAAGAAGACTCTTTTTTTTCGTGCCCTTGAGTTTCATTTGGTATAGTTCCTCCAATAAGACCATAAAGTGGTCAATGCACAGTTTCTGTAGTGTAGTGGTAATCACATTCGCCTAACACGCGAAAGGTCCCTTGTTCGAAACCGGGCAGAAACATTTTCGTAGGAATTTGGCAGGGACTTGTCTCTGGTAATCTGAAAGCACTTGATGCAGTGAGGGAAAGGAAATTCTACAAAGACTTTGATGGGCCAGAAACTAGCTCTGTCTCTTTGATTGTCACATGCAATCTACAACTACCAGGGAGATTCCTAGTAAACTGGACAAGAATCATCAGAACAGTCTAAGATTTGGCCGTCTCATTACATGTCATCAAAAACTGATTGGGAGATTCCAAGCAAACTTACTGCCTCATGAAATAAATGGTTTCCGAGTATCACTGACCCAATAGCCAACACACATGAGTTATCTTCGTGCTTGACTGCACAAGAAGGGCTCTGGTATAATGCTCTACTGTGACCAACAAGATCTCAGTGTCAGGAGTGGGATTTGAACCCACGCCTCCATTCGGAGACCAGAAGTCCCCTTGCTAGGGAAGGCAACTTCGCTTCCTTGAGTCTGGCGCCTTTGACCGCTCGGCCATCCTGACAGCTTTCACTGCCTTAAGCATTGGAATGTCCATATTTTGTGAAGTACTAGGGTTGAAGCCAATTAACAGCACAAGCAGCAGCTGTGCACCTCAGAAGCCTGTTAAAAACATATTTTTTACTAGAAAATATGATTTCTGCATAGTCACTTTAAGACAACGTTTTCATTCAGAGGACAAGTCTGTAGGACTCAAGAGCCAAATCCGAGGAATGGTTTGAACAAACAGTATGGTTGGAAGATAGTGCAATGTTTTACAGTTATTACTACTTGTTGGGATATGAACTCCACACCTTCCAAAAACACAAGCGCCCAACGTGGGGCTCAAACCCACGACCCTGAGATTAAGAGTCTCATGCTCTACCGACTGAGCAAGCCGGGCAAGCTTCACTAGCCCTGTATAGGGTAAGTGACTACTTTTGGTAATTTCTACACACTTTACATATGGCCTCCCTGCTGCACATCAATAATGTCAAATTATGCAGGAGGTGAGTGCCCACTGCTGAAAATCACAATCAAATTACACAAAGTCTTGCCTATGACAGGTGTGAGCATTCAAACATCAATATCACCAAACATAAGGCCTTCTGAATACCAGCACTCCCCTGAGACCTGCAAGGACTTTTTGTATATTTTACATATAAGCATTTAGCATATTTTGTAAGCACTTAAAGGGCAATGAAGTAAATATGGTAACTTTGTTTATAGTATTTCTTCTTTACCACTCATGGGCAAGGAACCAAATATGGTAATATCGCAAAACATTTTGTACGCAACTGGGTAGCAGGAGGAAAGACACTATATGGACTTGTTCAAGTCTTAGGAATCTATGCTAGTGAAATGGTGACTGTAAACATGCCAAGAATTGTGCATTTCAGAAACCAAAAGCGAAACAGATCGACATTTGTACCTTTACCCAACTTGTAGGCCAGACTGCATTCAGGAAATTAACCTTCATTCTTGCGCCTTGAATTACTAGGCCATTCTTGTCAAGGATAAAGAAGACTCTTTTTTTTCGTGCCCTTGAGTTTCATTTGGTATAGTTCCTCCAATAAGACCATAAAGTGGTCAATGCACAGTTTCTGTAGTGTAGTGGTAATCACATTCGCCTAACATGCGAAAGGTCCCTGGTTCGAAACCGGGCAGAAACATTTTCGTAGGAATTTGGCAGGGACTTGTCTCTGGTAATCTGAAAGCACTTGATGCAGTGAGGGAAAGGAAATTCTACAAAGACTTTGATGGGCCCGAAACTAGCTCTGTCTCTTTGATTGTCACATGCAATCTACAACTACCAGGGAGATTCCTAGTAAACTGGACAAGAATCATCAGAACAGTCTAAGATTTGGCCGTCTCATTACATGTCATCAAAAACCGATTGGGAGATTCCAAGCAAACTTACTGCCTCATGAAATAAATGGTTTCCGTGTATCACTGACCCAATAGCCAACACACATGAGTTATCTTTGTGCTTGACTGCACAAGAAGGGCTCTGGTATAATGCTCTACTGTGACCAACAAGATCTCAGTGTCAGGAGTGGGATTTGAACCCACGCCTCCATTCGGAGACCAGAAGTCCCCTTGCTAGGGAAGGCAACTTCGCTTCCTTGAGTCTGGCGCCTTTGACCGCTCGGCCATCCTGACAGCTTTCACTGCCTTTAGCATTGGAATGTCCATATTTTGTGAAGTACTAGGGTTGAAGCCAATTAACAGCACAAGCAGCAGCTGTGCACCTCAGAAGCCTGTTAAAAACATATTTTTTACTAGAAAATATGTTTTCTGCATAGTCACTTTAAGACAACGTTTTCATTGAGAGGACAAGTCTGTAGGACTCAAGAGCCAAATCCGAGGAATGGTTTGAACAAACAGTATGGTTGGAAGATAGTGCAATGTTTTACAGTTATTACTACTTGTTGGGATATGAACTCCACACCTTCCAAAAACACAAGCGCCCAACGTGGGGCTCGAACCCACGACCCTGAGATTAAGAGTCTCATGCTCTACCGACTGAGCTAGCCGGGCTGAAAATCACAATCAAATTACACAAAGTCTTGCCTATGACAGGTGTGAGCATTCAAACATCAATATCACCAAACATAAGGCCTTCTGAATACCAGCACTCCCCTGAGACCTGCAAGGACTTTTTGTATATTTTACATATAAGCATTTAGCATATTTACATTTGTACATCTCCCAATCAGTTTGGCAGGGACTTGTCTCTGGTAATCTGAAAGCACTTGATGCAGTGAGGGAAAGGAAATTCTACAAAGACTTTGATGGGCCAGAAACTAGCTCTGTCTCTTTGATTGTCACATGCAATCTACAACTACCAGGGAGATTCCTAGTAAACTGGACAAGAATCATCAGAACAGTCTAAGATTTGGCCGTCTCATTACATGTCATCAAAAACTGATTGGGAGATTCCAAGCAAACTTACTGCCTCATGAAATAAATGGTTTCCGAGTATCACTGACCCAATAGCCAACACACATGAGTTATCTTCGTGCTTGACTGCACAAGAAGGGCTCTGGTATAATGCTCTACTGTGACCAACAAGATCTCAGTGTCAGGAGTGGGATTTGAACCCACGCCTCCATTCGGAGACCAGAAGTCCCCTTGCTAGGGAAGGCAACTTCGCTTCCTTGAGTCTGGCGCCTTTGACCGCTCGGCCATCCTGACAGCTTTCACTGCCTTAAGCATTGGAATGTCCATATTTTGTGAAGTACTAGGGTTGAAGCCAATTAACAGCACAAGCAGCAGCTGTGCACCTCAGAAGCCTGTTAAAAACATATTTTTTACTAGAAAATATGATTTCTGCATAGTCACTTTAAGACAACGTTTTCATTCAGAGGACAAGTCTGTAGGACTCAAGAGCCAAATCCGAGGAATGGTTTGAACAAACAGTATGGTTGGAAGATAGTGCAATGTTTTACAGTTATTACTACTTGTTGGGATATGAACTCCACACCTTCCAAAAACACAAGCGCCCAACGTGGGGCTCAAACCCACGACCCTGAGATTAAGAGTCTCATGCTCTACCGACTGAGCAAGCCGGGCAAGCTTCACTAGCCCTGTATAGGGTAAGTGACTACTTTTGGTAATTTCTACACACTTTACATATGGCCTCCCTGCTGCACATCAATAATGTCAAATTATGCAGGAGGTGAGTGCCCACTGCTGAAAATCACAATCAAATTACACAAAGTCTTGCCTATGACAGGTGTGAGCATTCAAACATCAATATCACCAAACATAAGGCCTTCTGAATACCAGCACTCCCCTGAGACCTGCAAGGACTTTTTGTATATTTTACATATAAGCATTTAGCATATTTTGTAAGCACTTAAAGGGCAATGAAGTAAATATGGTAACTTTGTTTATAGTATTTCTTCTTTACCACTCATGGGCAAGGAACCAAATATGGTAATATCGCAAAACATTTTGTACGCAACTGGGTAGCAGGAGGAAAGACACTATATGGACTTGTTCAAGTCTTAGGAATCTATGCTAGTGAAATGGTGACTGTAAACATGCCAAGAATTGTGCATTTCAGAAACCAAAAGCGAAACAGATCGACATTTGTACCTTTACCCAACTTGTAGGCCAGACTGCATTCAGGAAATTAACCTTCATTCTTGCGCCTTGAATTACTAGGCCATTCTTGTCAAGGATAAAGAAGACTCTTTTTTTTCGTGCCCTTGAGTTTCATTTGGTATAGTTCCTCCAATAAGACCATAAAGTGGTCAATGCACAGTTTCTGTAGTGTAGTGGTAATCACATTCGCCTAACATGCGAAAGGTCCCTGGTTCGAAACCGGGCAGAAACATTTTCGTAGGAATTTGGCAGGGACTTGTCTCTGGTAATCTGAAAGCACTTGATGCAGTGAGGGAAAGGAAATTCTACAAAGACTTTGATGGGCCCGAAACTAGCTCTGTCTCTTTGATTGTCACATGCAATCTACAACTACCAGGGAGATTCCTAGTAAACTGGACAAGAATCATCAGAACAGTCTAAGATTTGGCCGTCTCATTACATGTCATCAAAAACCGATTGGGAGATTCCAAGCAAACTTACTGCCTCATGAAATAAATGGTTTCCGTGTATCACTGACCCAATAGCCAACACACATGAGTTATCTTTGTGCTTGACTGCACAAGAAGGGCTCTGGTATAATGCTCTACTGTGACCAACAAGATCTCAGTGTCAGGAGTGGGATTTGAACCCACGCCTCCATTCGGAGACCAGAAGTCCCCTTGCTAGGGAAGGCAACTTCGCTTCCTTGAGTCTGGCGCCTTTGACCGCTCGGCCATCCTGACAGCTTTCACTGCCTTTAGCATTGGAATGTCCATATTTTGTGAAGTACTAGGGTTGAAGCCAATTGACAGCACAAGCAGCAGCTGTGCACCTCAGAAGCCTGTTGAAAACATATGTTTTACTAGAAAATATGATTTCTGCATAGTCACTTTAAGACAATGTTTTCATTCAGAGGACAAGTCTGTAGCACTCAAGAGCCAAATCCGAGGAATGGTTTGAACAAACAGTATGGTTGGAAGTGCAATGTTTTACAGTTATTACTACTTGTTGGGATATGAACTCCACACCTTCCAAAAACACAAGCGCCCAACGTGGGGCTCGAACCCACGACCCTGAGATTAAGAGTCTCATGCTCTACCGACTGAGCTAGCCGGGCAAGCTTCTCTAACCCTGTATAGGGTAAGTGACTACTTTTGGTAATTTCTACACACTTTACATATGGCCTCCCTGCTGCACATCAATAATGTCAAATTATGCAGGAGGTGAGTGCCCACTGCTGAAAATCACAATCAAATTACACAAAGTCTTGCCTATGACAGGTGTGAGCGTTCAAACATCAATATCACCAAACATAAGGCCTTCTGAATACCAGCACTCCCCTGAGACGTGCAAGGACTTTTTGTATATTTTACATATAAGCATTTAGCATATTTTGTAAGCACTTAAAGGGCAATGAAGTAAATATGGTAACTTTGATTACAGTATTTCTTCTTTACCACTCATGGGCAAGGAACCAAATATGGTAATATCGCAAAACATTTTGTACGCAACTGGGTTGCAGGAGGAAAGACACTATATGGACTTGTTCAAGTCTTAGGAATCTATGCTAGTGAAATGGTGACTGTGAACATGCCAAGAATTGTGCATTTCAGAAACCAAAAGCGAAACAGATCGACATTTGTACCTTTACCCAACTTGTAGGCCAGACTGCATTCAGGAAATGAACCTTCATTCTTGCGCCTTGAATTACTAGGCCATTCTTGTCAAGGATAAAGAAGACTCTTTTTTTTCGTGCCCTTGAGTTTCATTTGGTATAGTTCCTCCAATAAGACCATAAAGTGGTCAATGCACAGTTTCTGTAGTGTAGTGGTAATCACATTCGCCTAACACGCGAAAGGTCCCCGGTTCAAAACCGGGCAGAAACTTTTTCGTAGGAATTTGGCAGGGACTTGTCTCTGGTAATCTGAAAGCACTTGATGCAGTGAGGGAAAGGAAATTCTACAAAGACTTTGATGGGCCCTCTGTCTCTTTGATTGTCACATGCAATCTACAACTACCAGGGAGATTCCTAGTAAACTGGACAAGAATCATCAGAACAGTCTAAGATTTGGCCGTCTCATTACATGTCATCAAAAACCGATTGGGAGATTCCAAGCAAACTTACTGCCTCATGAAATAAATGGTTTCCGTGTATCACTGACCCAATAGCCAACACACATGAGTTATCTTTGTGCTTGACTGCACAAGAAGGGCTCTGGTATAATGCTCTACTGTGACCAACAAGATCTCAGTGTCAGGAGTGGGATTTGAACCCACGCCTCCATTCGGAGACCAGAAGTCCCCTTGCTAGGGAAGGCAACTTCGCTTCCTTGAGTCTGGCGCCTTTGACCGCTCGGCAATCCTGACAGCTTTCACTGCCTTTAGCATTGGAACGTCCATATTTTGTGAAGTACTAGGGTTGAAGCCAATTAACAGCACAAGCAGCAGCTGTGCACCTCAGAAGCCTGTTAAAAACATATTTTTTACTAGAAAATATGTTTTCTGCATAGTCACTTTAAGACAACGTTTTCATTCAGAGGACAAGTCTGTAGGACTCAAGAGCCAAATCCGAGGAATGGTTTGAACAAACAGTATGGTTGGAAGATAGTGCAATGTTTTACAGTTATTACTACTTGTTGGGATATGAACTCCACACCTTCCAAAAACACAAGCGCCCAACGTGGGGCTCGAACCCACGACCCTGAGATTAAGAGTCTCATGCTCTACCGACTGAGCTAGCCGGGCAAGCTTCACTAACCCTGTATAGGGTAAGTGACTACTTTTGGTAATTTCTACACACTTTACATAGGGCCTCCCTGCTGCACATCAATAATGTCAAATTATGCAGGAGGTGAGTGCCCACTGCTGAAAATCACAATCAAATTACACAAAGTCTTGCCTATGACAGGTGTGAGCATTCAAACATCAATATCACCAAACATAAGGCCTTCTGAATACCAGCACTCCCCTGAGACCTGCAAGGACTTTTTGTATATTTTACATATAAGCATTTAGCATATTTTGTAAGCACTTAAAGGGCAATGAAGTAAATATGGTAACTTTGTTTACAGTATTTCTTCTTTACCACTCATGGGCAAGGAACCAAATATGGTAATATCGCAAAACATTTTGTACGCAACTGGGTAGCAGGAGGAAAGACACTATATGGACTTGTTCAAGTCTTAGGAATCTATGCTAGTGAAATGGTGACTGTAAACATGCCAAGAATTGTGCATTTCAGAAACCAAAAGCGAAACAGATCGACATTTGTACCTTTACCCAACTTGTAGGCCAGACTGCATTCAGGAAATTAACCTTCATTCTTGCGCCTTGAATTACTAGGCCATTCTTGTCAAGGATAAAGAAGACTCTTTTTTTTCGTGCCCTTGAGTTTCATTTGGTATAGTTCCTCCAATAAGACCATAAAGTGGTCAATGCACAGTTTCTGTAGTGTAGTGGTAATCACATTCGCCTCACACGCGAAAGGTCCCTGGTTCGAAACCGGGCAGAAAGATTTTCGTAGGAATTTGGCAGGGACTTGTCTCTGGTAATCTGAAAGCACTTGATGCAGTGAGGGAAAGGAAATTCTACAAAGACTTTGATGGGCCCGAAACTAGCTCTGTCTCTTTGATTGTCACATGCAATCTACAACTACCAGGGAGATTCCTAGTAAACTGGACAAGAATCATCAGAACAGTCTAAGATTTGGCCGTCTCATTACATGTCATCAAAAACCGATTGGGAGATTCCAAGCAAACTTACTGCCTCATGAAATAAATGGTTTCCGTGTATCACTGACCCAATAGCCAACACACATGAGTTATCTTTGTGCTTGACTGCACAAGAAGGGCTCTGGTATAATGCTCTACTGTGACCAACAAGATCTCAGTGTCAGGAGTGGGATTTGAACCCACGCCTCCATTCGGAGACCAGAAGTCCCCTTGCTAGGGAAGGCAACTTCGCTTCCTTGAGTCTGGCGCCTTTGACCGCTCGGCAATCCTGACAGCTTTCACTGCCTTAAGCATTGGAATGTCCATATTTTGTGAAGTACTAGGGTTGAAGCCAATTAACAGCACAAGCAGCAGCTGTGCACCTCAGAAGCCTGTTAAAAACATATTTTTTACTAGAAAATATGTTTTCTGCATAGTCACTTTAAGACAACGTTTTCATTCAGAGGACAAGTCTGTAGGACTCAAGAGCCAAATCCGAGGAATGGTTTGAACAAACAGTATGGTTGGAAGATAGTGCAATGTTTTACAGTTATTACTACTTGTTGGGATATGAACTCCACACCTTCCAAAAACACAAGCGCCCAACGTGGGGCTCGAACCCACGACCCTGAGATTAAGAGTCTCATGCTCTACCGACTGAGCTAGCCGGGCAAGCTTCACTAACCCTGTATACGGTAAGTGACTACTTTTGGTAATTTCTACACACTTTACATATGGCCTCCCTGCTGCACATCAATAATGTCAAATTATGCAGGAGGTGAGTGCCCACTGCTGAAAATCACAATCAAATTACACAAAGTCTTGCCTATGACAGGTGTGAGCGTTCAAACATCAATATCACCAAACATAAGGCCTTCTGAATACCAGCACTCCCCTGAGACCTGCAAGGACTTTTTGTATATTTTACATATAAGCATTTAGCATATTTTGTAAGCACTTAAAGGGCAATGAAGTAAATATGGTAACTTTGTTTACAGTATTTCTTCTTTACCACTCATGGGCAAGGAACCAAATATGGTAATATCGCAAAACATTTTGTACGCAACTGGGTTGCAGGAGGAAAGACACTATATGGACTTGTTCAAGTCTTAGGAATCTATGCTAGTGAAATGGTGACTGTAAACATGCCAAGAATTGTGCATTTCAGAAACCAAAAGCGAAACAGATCGACATTTGTACCTTTACCCAACTTGTAGGCCAGACTGCATTCAGGAAATTAACCTTCATTCTTGCGCCTTGAATTACTAGGCCATTCTTGTCAAGGATAAAGAAGACTCTTTTTTTTCGTGCCCTTGAGTTTCATTTGGTATAGTTCCTCCAATAAGACCATAAAGTGGTCAATGCACAGTTTCTGTAGTGTAGTGGTAATCACATTCGCCTAACACGCGAAAGGTCCCTGGTTCGAAACCGGGCAGAAACATTTTCGTAGGAATTTGGCAGGGACTTGTCTCTGGTAATCTGAAAGCACTTGATGCAGTGAGGGAAAGGAAATTCTACAAAGACTTTGATGGGCCCGAAACTAGCTCTGTCTCTTTGATTGTCACATGCAATCTACAACTACCAGGGAGATTCCTAGTAAACTGGACAAGAATCATCAGAACAGTCTAAGATTTGGCCGTCTCATTACATGTCATCAAAAACCGATTGGGAGATTCCAAGCAAACTTACTGCCTCATGAAATAAATGGTTTCCGTGTATCACTGACCCAATAGCCAACACACATGAGTTATCTTTGTGCTTGACTGCACAAGAAGGGCTCTGGTATAATGCTCTACTGTGACCAACAAGATCTCAGTGTCAGGAGTGGGATTTGAACCCACGCCTCCATTCGGAGACCAGAAGTCCCCTTGCTAGGGAAGGCAACTTCGCTTCCTTGAGTCTGGCGCCTTTGACCGCTCGGCAATCCTGACAGCTTTCACTGCCTTTAGCATTGGAATGTCCATATTTTGTGAAGTACTGGGGTTGAAGCCAATTAACAGCACAAGCAGCAGCTGTGCACCTCAGAAGCCTGTTAAAAACATATTTTTTACTAGAAAATATGTTTTCTGCATAGTCACTTTAAGACAACGTTTTCATTGAGAGGACAAGTCTGTAGGACTCAAGAGCCAAATCCGAGGAATGGTTTGAACAAACAGTATGGTTGGAAGATAGTGCAATGTTTTACAGTTATTACTACTTGTTGGGATATGAACTCCACACCTTCCAAAAACACAAGCGCCCAACGTGGGGCTCGAACCCACGACCCTGAGATTAAGAGTCTCATGCTCTACCGACTGAGCTAGCCGGGCAAGCTTCACTAACCCTGTATAGGGTAAGTGACTACTTTTGGTAATTTCTACACACTTTACATATGGCCTCCCTGCTGCACATCAATAATGTCAAATTATGCAGGAGGTGAGTGCCCACTGCTGAAAATCACAATCAAATTACACAAAGTCTTGCCTATGACAGGTGTGAGCATTCAAACATCAATATCACCAAACATAAGGCCTTCTGAATACCAGCACTCCCCTGAGACCTGCAAGGACTTTTTGTATATTTTACATATAAGCATTTAGCATATTTTGTAAGCACTTAAAGGGCAATGAAGTAAATATGGTAACTTTGTTTACAGTATTTCTTCTTTACCACTCATGGGCAAGGAACCAAATATGGTAATATCGCAAAACATTTTGTACGCAACTGGGTAGCAGGAGGAAAGACACTATATGGACTTGTTCAAGTCTTAGGAATCTATGCTAGTGAAATGGTGACTGTAAACATGCCAAGAATTGTGCATTTCAGAAACCAAAAGCGAAACAGATCGACATTTGTACCTTTACCCAACTTGTAGGCCAGACTGCATTCAGGAAATTAACCTTCATTCTTGCGCCTTGAATTACTAGGCCATTCTTGTCAAGGATAAAGAAGACTCTTTTTTTCGTGCCCTTGAGTTTCATTTGGTATAGTTCCTCCAATAAGACCATAAAGTGTTCAATGCACAGTTTCTGTAGTGTAGTGGTAATCACATTCGCCTAACACGCGAAAGGTCCCCGGTTCGAAACCGGGCAGAAACATTTTCGTAGGAATTTGGCAGGGACTTGTCTCTGGTAATCTGAAAGCACTTGATGCAGTGAGGGAAAGGAAATTCTACAAAGACTTTGATGGGCCCGAAACTAGCTCTGTCTCTTTGATTGTCACATGCAATCTACAACTACCAGGGAGATTCCTAGTAAACTGGACAAGAATCATCAGAACAGTCTAAGATTTGGCCGTCTCATTACATGTCATCAAAAACCGATTGGGAGATTCCAAGCAAACTTACTGCCTCATGAAATAAATGGTTTCCGTGTATCACTGACCCAATAGCCAACACACATGAGTTATCTTTGTGCTTGACTGCACAAGAAGGGCTCTGGTATAATGCTCTACTGTGACCAACAAGATCTCAGTGTCAGGAGTGGGATTTGAATCCACGCCTCCATTCGGAGACCAGAAGTCCCCTTGCTTGGGAAGGCAACTTTGCGTCCTTGAGTCTGGCGCCTCTGACCGCTCGGCCATCCTGACAGCTTTCACTGCCTTTAGCATTGGAATGTCCATATTTTGTGAAGTACTGGGGTTGAAGCCAATTAACAGCACAAGCAGCGGCTGTGCACCTCAGAAGCCTGTTAAAAACATATTTTTTACTAGAAAATATGATTTCTGCATAGTCACTTTAAGACAACGTTTTCATTCAGAGGACAAGTCTGTAGGACTCAAGAGCCAAATCCGAGGAATGGTTTGAACAAACAGTATGGTTGGAAGATAGTGCAATGTTTTACAGTTATTACTACTTGTTGGGATATGAACTCCACACCTTCCAAAAACACAAGCGCCCAACGTGGGGCTCGAACCCACGACCCTGAGATTAAGAGTCTCATGCTCTACCGACTGAGCTAGCCGGGCAAGCTTCACTAACCCTGTATAGGGTAAGTGACTACTTTTGGTAATTTCTACACACTTTACATATGGCCTCCTGCTGCACATCAATAATGTCAAATTATGCAGGAGGTGAGTGCCCACTGCTGAAAATCACAATCAAATTACACAAAGTCTTGCCTATGACAGGTGTGAGCATTCAAACATCAATATCACCAAACATAAGGCCTTCTGAATACCAGCACTCCCCTGAGACCTGCAAGGACTTTTTGTATATTTTACATATAAGCATTTAGCATATTTTGTAAGCACTTAAAGGGCAATGAAGTAAATATGGTAACTTTGTTTACAGTATTTCTTCTTTACCACTCATGGGCAAGGAACCAAATATGGTAATATCGCAAAACATTTTGTACGCAACTGGGTAGCAGGAGGAAAGACACTATATGGACTTGTTCAAGTCTTAGGAATCTATGCTAGTGAAATGGTGACTGTAAACATGCCAAGAATTGTGCATTTCAGAAACCAAAAGCGAAACAGATCGACATTTGTACCTTTACCCAACTTGTAGGCCAGACTGCATTCAGGAAATTAACCTTCATTCTTGCGCCTTGAATTACTAGGCCATTCTTGTCAAGGATAAAGAAGACTCTTTTTTTTCGTGCCCTTGAGTTTCATTTGGTATAGTTCCTCCAATAAGACCATAAAGTGGTCAATGCACAGTTTCTGTAGTGTAGTGGTAATCACATTCGCCTAACACGCGAAAGGTCCCTTGTTCGAAACCGGGCAGAAACATTTTCGTAGGAATTTGGCAGGGACTTGTCTCTGGTAATCTGAAAGCACTTGATGCAGTGAGGGAAAGGAAATTCTACAAAGACTTTGATGGGCCAGAAACTAGCTCTGTCTCTTTGATTGTCACATGCAATCTACAACTACCAGGGAGATTCCTAGTAAACTGGACAAGAATCATCAGAACAGTCTAAGATTTGGCCGTCTCATTACATGTCATCAAAAACTGATTGGGAGATTCCAAGCAAACTTACTGCCTCATGAAATAAATGGTTTCCGAGTATCACTGACCCAATAGCCAACACACATGAGTTATCTTCGTGCTTGACTGCACAAGAAGGGCTCTGGTATAATGCTCTACTGTGACCAACAAGATCTCAGTGTCAGGAGTGGGATTTGAACCCACGCCTCCATTCGGAGACCAGAAGTCCCCTTGCTAGGGAAGGCAACTTCGCTTCCTTGAGTCTGGCGCCTTTGACCGCTCGGCCATCCTGACAGCTTTCACTGCCTTAAGCATTGGAATGTCCATATTTTGTGAAGTACTAGGGTTGAAGCCAATTAACAGCACAAGCAGCAGCTGTGCACCTCAGAAGCCTGTTAAAAACATATTTTTTACTAGAAAATATGATTTCTGCATAGTCACTTTAAGACAACGTTTTCATTCAGAGGACAAGTCTGTAGGACTCAAGAGCCAAATCCGAGGAATGGTTTGAACAAACAGTATGGTTGGAAGATAGTGCAATGTTTTACAGTTATTACTACTTGTTGGGATATGAACTCCACACCTTCCAAAAACACAAGCGCCCAACGTGGGGCTCAAACCCACGACCCTGAGATTAAGAGTCTCATGCTCTACCGACTGAGCAAGCCGGGCAAGCTTCACTAGCCCTGTATAGGGTAAGTGACTACTTTTGGTAATTTCTACACACTTTACATATGGCCTCCCTGCTGCACATCAATAATGTCAAATTATGCAGGAGGTGAGTGCCCACTGCTGAAAATCACAATCAAATTACACAAAGTCTTGCCTATGACAGGTGTGAGCATTCAAACATCAATATCACCAAACATAAGGCCTTCTGAATACCAGCACTCCCCTGAGACCTGCAAGGACTTTTTGTATATTTTACATATAAGCATTTAGCATATTTTGTAAGCACTTAAAGGGCAATGAAGTAAATATGGTAACTTTGTTTATAGTATTTCTTCTTTACCACTCATGGGCAAGGAACCAAATATGGTAATATCGCAAAACATTTTGTACGCAACTGGGTAGCAGGAGGAAAGACACTATATGGACTTGTTCAAGTCTTAGGAATCTATGCTAGTGAAATGGTGACTGTAAACATGCCAAGAATTGTGCATTTCAGAAACCAAAAGCGAAACAGATCGACATTTGTACCTTTACCCAACTTGTAGGCCAGACTGCATTCAGGAAATTAACCTTCATTCTTGCGCCTTGAATTACTAGGCCATTCTTGTCAAGGATAAAGAAGACTCTTTTTTTTCGTGCCCTTGAGTTTCATTTGGTATAGTTCCTCCAATAAGACCATAAAGTGGTCAATGCACAGTTTCTGTAGTGTAGTGGTAATCACATTCGCCTAACATGCGAAAGGTCCCTGGTTCGAAACCGGGCAGAAACATTTTCGTAGGAATTTGGCAGGGACTTGTCTCTGGTAATCTGAAAGCACTTGATGCAGTGAGGGAAAGGAAATTCTACAAAGACTTTGATGGGCCCGAAACTAGCTCTGTCTCTTTGATTGTCACATGCAATCTACAACTACCAGGGAGATTCCTAGTAAACTGGACAAGAATCATCAGAACAGTCTAAGATTTGGCCGTCTCATTACATGTCATCAAAAACCGATTGGGAGATTCCAAGCAAACTTACTGCCTCATGAAATAAATGGTTTCCGTGTATCACTGACCCAATAGCCAACACACATGAGTTATCTTTGTGCTTGACTGCACAAGAAGGGCTCTGGTATAATGCTCTACTGTGACCAACAAGATCTCAGTGTCAGGAGTGGGATTTGAACCCACGCCTCCATTCGGAGACCAGAAGTCCCCTTGCTAGGGAAGGCAACTTCGCTTCCTTGAGTCTGGCGCCTTTGACCGCTCGGCCATCCTGACAGCTTTCACTGCCTTTAGCATTGGAATGTCCATATTTTGTGAAGTACTAGGGTTGAAGCCAATTAACAGCACAAGCAGCAGCTGTGCACCTCAGAAGCCTGTTAAAAACATATTTTTTACTAGAAAATATGTTTTCTGCATAGTCACTTTAAGACAACGTTTTCATTGAGAGGACAAGTCTGTAGGACTCAAGAGCCAAATCCGAGGAATGGTTTGAACAAACAGTATGGTTGGAAGATAGTGCAATGTTTTACAGTTATTACTACTTGTTGGGATATGAACTCCACACCTTCCAAAAACACAAGCGCCCAACGTGGGGCTCGAACCCACGACCCTGAGATTAAGAGTCTCATGCTCTACCGACTGAGCTAGCCGGGCTGAAAATCACAATCAAATTACACAAAGTCTTGCCTATGACAGGTGTGAGCATTCAAACATCAATATCACCAAACATAAGGCCTTCTGAATACCAGCACTCCCCTGAGACCTGCAAGGACTTTTTGTATATTTTACATATAAGCATTTAGCATATTTACATTTGTACATCTCCCAATCAGTTTGGCAGGGACTTGTCTCTGGTAATCTGAAAGCACTTGATGCAGTGAGGGAAAGGAAATTCTACAAAGACTTTGATGGGCCAGAAACTAGCTCTGTCTCTTTGATTGTCACATGCAATCTACAACTACCAGGGAGATTCCTAGTAAACTGGACAAGAATCATCAGAACAGTCTAAGATTTGGCCGTCTCATTACATGTCATCAAAAACTGATTGGGAGATTCCAAGCAAACTTACTGCCTCATGAAATAAATGGTTTCCGAGTATCACTGACCCAATAGCCAACACACATGAGTTATCTTCGTGCTTGACTGCACAAGAAGGGCTCTGGTATAATGCTCTACTGTGACCAACAAGATCTCAGTGTCAGGAGTGGGATTTGAACCCACGCCTCCATTCGGAGACCAGAAGTCCCCTTGCTAGGGAAGGCAACTTCGCTTCCTTGAGTCTGGCGCCTTTGACCGCTCGGCCATCCTGACAGCTTTCACTGCCTTAAGCATTGGAATGTCCATATTTTGTGAAGTACTAGGGTTGAAGCCAATTAACAGCACAAGCAGCAGCTGTGCACCTCAGAAGCCTGTTAAAAACATATTTTTTACTAGAAAATATGATTTCTGCATAGTCACTTTAAGACAACGTTTTCATTCAGAGGACAAGTCTGTAGGACTCAAGAGCCAAATCCGAGGAATGGTTTGAACAAACAGTATGGTTGGAAGATAGTGCAATGTTTTACAGTTATTACTACTTGTTGGGATATGAACTCCACACCTTCCAAAAACACAAGCGCCCAACGTGGGGCTCGAACCCACGACCCTGAGATTAAGAGTCTCATGCTCTACCGACTGAGCTAGCCGGGCAAGCTTCACTAACCCTGTATACGGTAAGTGACTACTTTTGGTAATTTCTACACACTTTACATATGGCCTCCCTGCTGCACATCAATAATGTCAAATTATGCAGGAGGTGAGTGCCCACTGCTGAAAATCACAATCAAATTACACAAAGTCTTGCCTATGACAGGTGTGAGCGTTCAAACATCAATATCACCAAACATAAGGCCTTCTGAATACCAGCACTCCCCTGAGACCTGCAAGGACTTTTTGTATATTTTACATATAAGCATTTAGCATATTTTGTAAGCACTTAAAGGGCAATGAAGTAAATATGGTAACTTTGTTTACAGTATTTCTTCTTTACCACTCATGGGCAAGGAACCAAATATGGTAATATCGCAAAACATTTTGTACGCAACTGGGTTGCAGGAGGAAAGACACTATATGGACTTGTTCAAGTCTTAGGAATCTATGCTAGTGAAATGGTGACTGTAAACATGCCAAGAATTGTGCATTTCAGAAACCAAAAGCGAAACAGATCGACATTTGTACCTTTACCCAACTTGTAGGCCAGACTGCATTCAGGAAATTAACCTTCATTCTTGCGCCTTGAATTACTAGGCCATTCTTGTCAAGGATAAAGAAGACTCTTTTTTTTCGTGCCCTTGAGTTTCATTTGGTATAGTTCCTCCAATAAGACCATAAAGTGGTCAATGCACAGTTTCTGTAGTGTAGTGGTAATCACATTCGCCTAACACGCGAAAGGTCCCTGGTTCGAAACCGGGCAGAAACATTTTCGTAGGAATTTGGCAGGGACTTGTCTCTGGTAATCTGAAAGCACTTGATGCAGTGAGGGAAAGGAAATTCTACAAAGACTTTGATGGGCCCGAAACTAGCTCTGTCTCTTTGATTGTCACATGCAATCTACAACTACCAGGGAGATTCCTAGTAAACTGGACAAGAATCATCAGAACAGTCTAAGATTTGGCCGTCTCATTACATGTCATCAAAAACCGATTGGGAGATTCCAAGCAAACTTACTGCCTCATGAAATAAATGGTTTCCGTGTATCACTGACCCAATAGCCAACACACATGAGTTATCTTTGTGCTTGACTGCACAAGAAGGGCTCTGGTATAATGCTCTACTGTGACCAACAAGATCTCAGTGTCAGGAGTGGGATTTGAACCCACGCCTCCATTCGGAGACCAGAAGTCCCCTTGCTAGGGAAGGCAACTTCGCTTCCTTGAGTCTGGCGCCTTTGACCGCTCGGCAATCCTGACAGCTTTCACTGCCTTTAGCATTGGAATGTCCATATTTTGTGAAGTACTAGGGTTGAAGCCAATTAACAGCACAAGCAGCAGCTGTGCACCTCAGAAGCCTGTTAAAAACATATTTTTTACTAGAAAATATGTTTTCTGCATAGTCACTTTAAGACAACGTTTTCATTGAGAGGACAAGTCTGTAGGACTCAAGAGCCAAATCCGAGGAATGGTTTGAACAAACAGTATGGTTGGAAGATAGTGCAATGTTTTACAGTTATTACTACTTGTTGGGATATGAACTCCACACCTTCCAAAAACACAAGCGCCCAACGTGGGGCTCGAACCCACGACCCTGAGATTAAGAGTCTCATGCTCTACCGACTGAGCTAGCCGGGCAAGCTTCACTAACCCTGTATAGGGTAAGTGACTACTTTTGGTAATTTCTACACACTTTACATATGGCCTCCCTGCTGCACATCAATAATGTCAAATTATGCAGGAGGTGAGTGCCCACTGCTGAAAATCACAATCAAATTACACAAAGTCTTGCCTATGACAGGTGTGAGCATTCAAACATCAATATCACCAAACATAAGGCCTTCTGAATACCAGCACTCCCCTGAGACCTGCAAGGACTTTTTGTATATTTTACATATAAGCATTTAGCATATTTTGTAAGCACTTAAAGGGCAATGAAGTAAATATGGTAACTTTGTTTACAGTATTTCTTCTTTACCACTCATGGGCAAGGAACCAAATATGGTAATATCGCAAAACATTTTGTACGCAACTGGGTAGCAGGAGGAAAGACACTATATGGACTTGTTCAAGTCTTAGGAATCTATGCTAGTGAAATGGTGACTGTAAACATGCCAAGAATTGTGCATTTCAGAAACCAAAAGCGAAACAGATCGACATTTGTACCTTTACCCAACTTGTAGGCCAGACTGCATTCAGGAAATTAACCTTCATTCTTGCGCCTTGAATTACTAGGCCATTCTTGTCAAGGATAAAGAAGACTCTTTTTTTCGTGCCCTTGAGTTTCATTTGGTATAGTTCCTCCAATAAGACCATAAAGTGTTCAATGCACAGTTTCTGTAGTGTAGTGGTAATCACATTCGCCTAACACGCGAAAGGTCCCCGGTTCGAAACCGGGCAGAAACATTTTCGTAGGAATTTGGCAGGGACTTGTCTCTGGTAATCTGAAAGCACTTGATGCAGTGAGGGAAAGGAAATTCTACAAAGACTTTGATGGGCCCGAAACTAGCTCTGTCTCTTTGATTGTCACATGCAATCTACAACTACCAGGGAGATTCCTAGTAAACTGGACAAGAATCATCAGAACAGTCTAAGATTTGGCCGTCTCATTACATGTCATCAAAAACCGATTGGGAGATTCCAAGCAAACTTACTGCCTCATGAAATAAATGGTTTCCGTGTATCACTGACCCAATAGCCAACACACATGAGTTATCTTTGTGCTTGACTGCACAAGAAGGGCTCTGGTATAATGCTCTACTGTGACCAACAAGATCTCAGTGTCAGGAGTGGGATTTGAATCCACGCCTCCATTCGGAGACCAGAAGTCCCCTTGCTTGGGAAGGCAACTTTGCGTCCTTGAGTCTGGCGCCTCTGACCGCTCGGCCATCCTGACAGCTTTCACTGCCTTTAGCATTGGAATGTCCATATTTTGTGAAGTACTGGGGTTGAAGCCAATTAACAGCACAAGCAGCGGCTGTGCACCTCAGAAGCCTGTTAAAAACATATTTTTTACTAGAAAATATGATTTCTGCATAGTCACTTTAAGACAACGTTTTCATTCAGAGGACAAGTCTGTAGGACTCAAGAGCCAAATCCGAGGAATGGTTTGAACAAACAGTATGGTTGGAAGATAGTGCAATGTTTTACAGTTATTACTACTTGTTGGGATATGAACTCCACACCTTCCAAAAACACAAGCGCCCAACGTGGGGCTCGAACCCACGACCCTGAGATTAAGAGTCTCATGCTCTACCGACTGAGCTAGCCGGGCAAGCTTCACTAACCCTGTATAGGGTAAGTGACTACTTTTGGTAATTTCTACACACTTTACATATGGCCTCCTGCTGCACATCAATAATGTCAAATTATGCAGGAGGTGAGTGCCCACTGCTGAAAATCACAATCAAATTACACAAAGTCTTGCCTATGACAGGTGTGAGCATTCAAACATCAATATCACCAAACATAAGGCCTTCTGAATACCAGCACTCCCCTGAGACCTGCAAGGACTTTTTGTATATTTTACATATAAGCATTTAGCATATTTTGTAAGCACTTAAAGGGCAATGAAGTAAATATGGTAACTTTGTTTACAGTATTTCTTCTTTACCACTCATGGGCAAGGAACCAAATATGGTAATATCGCAAAACATTTTGTACGCAACTGGGTAGCAGGAGGAAAGACACTATATGGACTTGTTCAAGTCTTAGGAATCTATGCTAGTGAAATGGTGACTGTAAACATGCCAAGAATTGTGCATTTCAGAAACCAAAAGCGAAACAGATCGACATTTGTACCTTTACCCAACTTGTAGGCCAGACTGCATTCAGGAAATTAACCTTCATTCTTGCGCCTTGAATTACTAGGCCATTCTTGTCAAGGATAAAGAAGACTCTTTTTTTTCGTGCCCTTGAGTTTCATTTGGTATAGTTCCTCCAATAAGACCATAAAGTGGTCAATGCACAGTTTCTGTAGTGTAGTGGTAATCACATTCGCCTAACACGCGAAAGGTCCCTTGTTCGAAACCGGGCAGAAACATTTTCGTAGGAATTTGGCAGGGACTTGTCTCTGGTAATCTGAAAGCACTTGATGCAGTGAGGGAAAGGAAATTCTACAAAGACTTTGATGGGCCAGAAACTAGCTCTGTCTCTTTGATTGTCACATGCAATCTACAACTACCAGGGAGATTCCTAGTAAACTGGACAAGAATCATCAGAACAGTCTAAGATTTGGCCGTCTCATTACATGTCATCAAAAACTGATTGGGAGATTCCAAGCAAACTTACTGCCTCATGAAATAAATGGTTTCCGAGTATCACTGACCCAATAGCCAACACACATGAGTTATCTTCGTGCTTGACTGCACAAGAAGGGCTCTGGTATAATGCTCTACTGTGACCAACAAGATCTCAGTGTCAGGAGTGGGATTTGAACCCACGCCTCCATTCGGAGACCAGAAGTCCCCTTGCTAGGGAAGGCAACTTCGCTTCCTTGAGTCTGGCGCCTTTGACCGCTCGGCCATCCTGACAGCTTTCACTGCCTTAAGCATTGGAATGTCCATATTTTGTGAAGTACTAGGGTTGAAGCCAATTAACAGCACAAGCAGCAGCTGTGCACCTCAGAAGCCTGTTAAAAACATATTTTTTACTAGAAAATATGATTTCTGCATAGTCACTTTAAGACAACGTTTTCATTCAGAGGACAAGTCTGTAGGACTCAAGAGCCAAATCCGAGGAATGGTTTGAACAAACAGTATGGTTGGAAGATAGTGCAATGTTTTACAGTTATTACTACTTGTTGGGATATGAACTCCACACCTTCCAAAAACACAAGCGCCCAACGTGGGGCTCAAACCCACGACCCTGAGATTAAGAGTCTCATGCTCTACCGACTGAGCAAGCCGGGCAAGCTTCACTAGCCCTGTATAGGGTAAGTGACTACTTTTGGTAATTTCTACACACTTTACATATGGCCTCCCTGCTGCACATCAATAATGTCAAATTATGCAGGAGGTGAGTGCCCACTGCTGAAAATCACAATCAAATTACACAAAGTCTTGCCTATGACAGGTGTGAGCATTCAAACATCAATATCACCAAACATAAGGCCTTCTGAATACCAGCACTCCCCTGAGACCTGCAAGGACTTTTTGTATATTTTACATATAAGCATTTAGCATATTTTGTAAGCACTTAAAGGGCAATGAAGTAAATATGGTAACTTTGTTTATAGTATTTCTTCTTTACCACTCATGGGCAAGGAACCAAATATGGTAATATCGCAAAACATTTTGTACGCAACTGGGTAGCAGGAGGAAAGACACTATATGGACTTGTTCAAGTCTTAGGAATCTATGCTAGTGAAATGGTGACTGTAAACATGCCAAGAATTGTGCATTTCAGAAACCAAAAGCGAAACAGATCGACATTTGTACCTTTACCCAACTTGTAGGCCAGACTGCATTCAGGAAATTAACCTTCATTCTTGCGCCTTGAATTACTAGGCCATTCTTGTCAAGGATAAAGAAGACTCTTTTTTTTCGTGCCCTTGAGTTTCATTTGGTATAGTTCCTCCAATAAGACCATAAAGTGGTCAATGCACAGTTTCTGTAGTGTAGTGGTAATCACATTCGCCTAACATGCGAAAGGTCCCTGGTTCGAAACCGGGCAGAAACATTTTCGTAGGAATTTGGCAGGGACTTGTCTCTGGTAATCTGAAAGCACTTGATGCAGTGAGGGAAAGGAAATTCTACAAAGACTTTGATGGGCCCGAAACTAGCTCTGTCTCTTTGATTGTCACATGCAATCTACAACTACCAGGGAGATTCCTAGTAAACTGGACAAGAATCATCAGAACAGTCTAAGATTTGGCCGTCTCATTACATGTCATCAAAAACCGATTGGGAGATTCCAAGCAAACTTACTGCCTCATGAAATAAATGGTTTCCGTGTATCACTGACCCAATAGCCAACACACATGAGTTATCTTTGTGCTTGACTGCACAAGAAGGGCTCTGGTATAATGCTCTACTGTGACCAACAAGATCTCAGTGTCAGGAGTGGGATTTGAACCCACGCCTCCATTCGGAGACCAGAAGTCCCCTTGCTAGGGAAGGCAACTTCGCTTCCTTGAGTCTGGCGCCTTTGACCGCTCGGCCATCCTGACAGCTTTCACTGCCTTTAGCATTGGAATGTCCATATTTTGTGAAGTACTAGGGTTGAAGCCAATTAACAGCACAAGCAGCAGCTGTGCACCTCAGAAGCCTGTTAAAAACATATTTTTTACTAGAAAATATGTTTTCTGCATAGTCACTTTAAGACAACGTTTTCATTGAGAGGACAAGTCTGTAGGACTCAAGAGCCAAATCCGAGGAATGGTTTGAACAAACAGTATGGTTGGAAGATAGTGCAATGTTTTACAGTTATTACTACTTGTTGGGATATGAACTCCACACCTTCCAAAAACACAAGCGCCCAACGTGGGGCTCGAACCCACGACCCTGAGATTAAGAGTCTCATGCTCTACCGACTGAGCTAGCCGGGCTGAAAATCACAATCAAATTACACAAAGTCTTGCCTATGACAGGTGTGAGCATTCAAACATCAATATCACCAAACATAAGGCCTTCTGAATACCAGCACTCCCCTGAGACCTGCAAGGACTTTTTGTATATTTTACATATAAGCATTTAGCATATTTACATTTGTACATCTCCCAATCAGTTTGGCAGGGACTTGTCTCTGGTAATCTGAAAGCACTTGATGCAGTGAGGGAAAGGAAATTCTACAAAGACTTTGATGGGCCAGAAACTAGCTCTGTCTCTTTGATTGTCACATGCAATCTACAACTACCAGGGAGATTCCTAGTAAACTGGACAAGAATCATCAGAACAGTCTAAGATTTGGCCGTCTCATTACATGTCATCAAAAACTGATTGGGAGATTCCAAGCAAACTTACTGCCTCATGAAATAAATGGTTTCCGAGTATCACTGACCCAATAGCCAACACACATGAGTTATCTTCGTGCTTGACTGCACAAGAAGGGCTCTGGTATAATGCTCTACTGTGACCAACAAGATCTCAGTGTCAGGAGTGGGATTTGAACCCACGCCTCCATTCGGAGACCAGAAGTCCCCTTGCTAGGGAAGGCAACTTCGCTTCCTTGAGTCTGGCGCCTTTGACCGCTCGGCCATCCTGACAGCTTTCACTGCCTTAAGCATTGGAATGTCCATATTTTGTGAAGTACTAGGGTTGAAGCCAATTAACAGCACAAGCAGCAGCTGTGCACCTCAGAAGCCTGTTAAAAACATATTTTTTACTAGAAAATATGATTTCTGCATAGTCACTTTAAGACAACGTTTTCATTCAGAGGACAAGTCTGTAGGACTCAAGAGCCAAATCCGAGGAATGGTTTGAACAAACAGTATGGTTGGAAGATAGTGCAATGTTTTACAGTTATTACTACTTGTTGGGATATGAACTCCACACCTTCCAAAAACACAAGCGCCCAACGTGGGGCTCAAACCCACGACCCTGAGATTAAGAGTCTCATGCTCTACCGACTGAGCAAGCCGGGCAAGCTTCACTAGCCCTGTATAGGGTAAGTGACTACTTTTGGTAATTTCTACACACTTTACATATGGCCTCCCTGCTGCACATCAATAATGTCAAATTATGCAGGAGGTGAGTGCCCACTGCTGAAAATCACAATCAAATTACACAAAGTCTTGCCTATGACAGGTGTGAGCATTCAAACATCAATATCACCAAACATAAGGCCTTCTGAATACCAGCACTCCCCTGAGACCTGCAAGGACTTTTTGTATATTTTACATATAAGCATTTAGCATATTTTGTAAGCACTTAAAGGGCAATGAAGTAAATATGGTAACTTTGTTTATAGTATTTCTTCTTTACCACTCATGGGCAAGGAACCAAATATGGTAATATCGCAAAACATTTTGTACGCAACTGGGTAGCAGGAGGAAAGACACTATATGGACTTGTTCAAGTCTTAGGAATCTATGCTAGTGAAATGGTGACTGTAAACATGCCAAGAATTGTGCATTTCAGAAACCAAAAGCGAAACAGATCGACATTTGTACCTTTACCCAACTTGTAGGCCAGACTGCATTCAGGAAATTAACCTTCATTCTTGCGCCTTGAATTACTAGGCCATTCTTGTCAAGGATAAAGAAGACTCTTTTTTTTCGTGCCCTTGAGTTTCATTTGGTATAGTTCCTCCAATAAGACCATAAAGTGGTCAATGCACAGTTTCTGTAGTGTAGTGGTAATCACATTCGCCTAACATGCGAAAGGTCCCTGGTTCGAAACCGGGCAGAAACATTTTCGTAGGAATTTGGCAGGGACTTGTCTCTGGTAATCTGAAAGCACTTGATGCAGTGAGGGAAAGGAAATTCTACAAAGACTTTGATGGGCCCGAAACTAGCTCTGTCTCTTTGATTGTCACATGCAATCTACAACTACCAGGGAGATTCCTAGTAAACTGGACAAGAATCATCAGAACAGTCTAAGATTTGGCCGTCTCATTACATGTCATCAAAAACCGATTGGGAGATTCCAAGCAAACTTACTGCCTCATGAAATAAATGGTTTCCGTGTATCACTGACCCAATAGCCAACACACATGAGTTATCTTTGTGCTTGACTGCACAAGAAGGGCTCTGGTATAATGCTCTACTGTGACCAACAAGATCTCAGTGTCAGGAGTGGGATTTGAACCCACGCCTCCATTCGGAGACCAGAAGTCCCCTTGCTAGGGAAGGCAACTTCGCTTCCTTGAGTCTGGCGCCTTTGACCGCTCGGCCATCCTGACAGCTTTCACTGCCTTTAGCATTGGAATGTCCATATTTTGTGAAGTACTAGGGTTGAAGCCAATTAACAGCACAAGCAGCAGCTGTGCACCTCAGAAGCCTGTTAAAAACATATTTTTTACTAGAAAATATGTTTTCTGCATAGTCACTTTAAGACAACGTTTTCATTGAGAGGACAAGTCTGTAGGACTCAAGAGCCAAATCCGAGGAATGGTTTGAACAAACAGTATGGTTGGAAGATAGTGCAATGTTTTACAGTTATTACTACTTGTTGGGATATGAACTCCACACCTTCCAAAAACACAAGCGCCCAACGTGGGGCTCGAACCCACGACCCTGAGATTAAGAGTCTCATGCTCTACCGACTGAGCTAGCCGGGCAAGCTTCACTAACCCTGTATAGGGTAAGTGACTACTTTTGGTAATTTCTACACACTTTACATATGGCCTCCCTGCTGCACATCAATAATGTCAAATTATGCAGGAGGTGAGTGCCCACTGCTGAAAATCACAATCAAATTACACAAAGTCTTGCCTATGACAGGTGTGAGCATTCAAACATCAATATCACCAAACATAAGGCCTTCTGAATACCAGCACTCCCCTGAGACCTGCAAGGACTTTTTGTATATTTTACATATAAGCATTTAGCATATTTTGTAAGCACTTAAAGGGCAATGAAGTAAATATGGTAACTTTGTTTACAGTATTTCTTCTTTACCACTCATGGGCAAGGAACCAAATATGGTAATATCGCAAAACATTTTGTACGCAACTGGGTAGCAGGAGGAAAGACACTATATGGACTTGTTCAAGTCTTAGGAATCTATGCTAGTGAAATGGTGACTGTAAACATGCCAAGAATTGTGCATTTCAGAAACCAAAAGCGAAACAGATCGACATTTGTACCTTTACCCAACTTGTAGGCCAGACTGCATTCAGGAAATTAACCTTCATTCTTGCGCCTTGAATTACTAGGCCATTCTTGTCAAGGATAAAGAAGACTCTTTTTTTTCGTGCCCTTGAGTTTCATTTGGTATAGTTCCTCCAATAAGACCATAAAGTGGTCAATGCACAGTTTCTGTAGTGTAGTGGTAATCACATTCGCCTAACACGCGAAAGGTCCCTGGTTCGAAACCGGGCAGAAACATTTTCGTAGGAATTTGGCAGGGACTTGTCTCTGGTAATCTGAAAGCACTTGATGCAGTGAGGGAAAGGAAATTCTACAAAGACTTTGATGGGCCCGAAACTAGCTCTGTCTCTTTGATTGTCACATGCAATCTACAACTACCAGGGAGATTCCTAGTAAACTGGACAAGAATCATCAGAACAGTCTAAGATTTGGCCGTCTCATTACATGTCATCAAAAACTGATTGGGAGATTCCAAGCAAACTTACTGCCTCATGAAATAAATGGTTTCCGTGTATCACTGACCCAATAGCCAACACACATGAGTTATCTTTGTGCTTGACTGCACAAGAAGGGCTCTGGTATAATGCTCTACTGTGACCAACAAGATCTCAGTGTCAGGAGTGGGATTTGAACCCACGCCTCCATTCGGAGACCAGAAGTCCCCTTGCTAGGGAAGGCAACTTCGCTTCCTTGAGTCTGGCGCCTTTGACCGCTCGGCCATCCTGACAGCTTTCACTGCCTTTAGCATTGGAATGTCCATATTTTGTGAAGTACTAGGGTTGAAGCCAATTAACAGCACAAGCAGCAGCTGTGCACCTCAGAAGCCTGTTAAAAACATATTTTTTACTAGAAAATATGTTTTCTGCATAGTCACTTTAAGACAACGTTTTCATTGAGAGGACAAGTCTGTAGGACTCAAGAGCCAAATCCGAGGAATGGTTTGAACAAACAGTATGGTTGGAAGATAGTGCAATGTTTTACAGTTATTACTACTTGTTGGGATATGAACTCCACACCTTCCAAAAACACAAGCGCCCAACGTGGGGCTCAAACCCACGACCCTGAGATTAAGAGTCTCATGCTCTACCGACTGAGCTAGCCGGGCAAGCTTCACTAACCCTGTATAGGGTAAGTGACTACTTTTGGTAATTTCTACACACTTTACATATGGCCTCCCTGCTGCACATCAATAATGTCAAATTATGCAGGAGGTGAGTGCCCACTGCTGAAAATCACAATCAAATTACACAAAGTCTTGCCTATGACAGGTGTGAGCATTCAAACATCAATATCACCAAACATAAGGCCTTCTGAATACCAGCACTCCCCTGAGACCTGCAAGGACTTTTTGTATATTTTACATATAAGCATTTAGCATATTTTGTAAGCACTTAAAGGGCAATGAAGTAAATATGGTAACTTTGTTTACAGTATTTCTTCTTTACCACTCATGGGCAAGGAACCAAATATGGTAATATCGCAAAACATTTTGTACGCAACTGGGTAGCAGGAGGAAAGACACTATATGGACTTGTTCAAGTCTTAGGAATCTATGCTAGTGAAATGGTGACTGTAAACATGCCAAGAATTGTGCATTTCAGAAACCAAAAGCGAAACAGATCGACATTTGTACCTTTACCCAACTTGTAGGCCAGACTGCATTCAGGAAATTAACCTTCATTCTTGCGCCTTGAATTACTAGGCCATTCTTGTCAAGGATAAAGAAGACTCTTTTTTTTCGTGCCCTTGAGTTTCATTTGGTATAGTTCCTCCAATAAGACCATAAAGTGGTCAATGCACAGTTTCTGTAGTGTAGTGGTAATCACATTCGCCTAACATGCGAAAGGTCCCTGGTTCGAAACCGGGCAGAAACATTTTCGTAGGAATTTGGCAGGGACTTGTCTCTGGTAATCTGAAAGCACTTGATGCAGTGAGGGAAAGGAAATTCTACAAAGACTTTGATGGGCCCGAAACTAGCTCTGTCTCTTTGATTGTCACATGCAATCTACAACTACCAGGGAGATTCCTAGTAAACTGGACAAGAATCATCAGAACAGTCTAAGATTTGGCCGTCTCATTACATGTCATCAAAAACCGATTGGGAGATTCCAAGCAAACTTACTGCCTCATGAAATAAATGGTTTCCGTGTATCACTGACCCAATAGCCAACACACATGAGTTATCTTTGTGCTTGACTGCACAAGAAGGGCTCTGGTATAATGCTCTACTGTGACCAACAAGATCTCAGTGTCAGGAGTGGGATTTGAACCCACGCCTCCATTCGGAGACCAGAAGTCCCCTTGCTAGGGAAGGCAACTTCGCTTCCTTGAGTCTGGCGCCTTTGACCGCTCGGCCATCCTGACAGCTTTCACTGCCTTTAGCATTGGAATGTCCATATTTTGTGAAGTACTAGGGTTGAAGCCAATTAACAGCACAAGCAGCAGCTGTGCACCTCAGAAGCCTGTTAAAAACATATTTTTTACTAGAAAATATGTTTTCTGCATAGTCACTTTAAGACAACGTTTTCATTGAGAGGACAAGTCTGTAGGACTCAAGAGCCAAATCCGAGGAATGGTTTGAACAAACAGTATGGTTGGAAGATAGTGCAATGTTTTACAGTTATTACTACTTGTTGGGATATGAACTCCACACCTTCCAAAAACACAAGCGCCCAACGTGGGGCTCGAACCCACGACCCTGAGATTAAGAGTCTCATGCTCTACCGACTGAGCTAGCCGGGCTGAAAATCACAATCAAATTACACAAAGTCTTGCCTATGACAGGTGTGAGCATTCAAACATCAATATCACCAAACATAAGGCCTTCTGAATACCAGCACTCCCCTGAGACCTGCAAGGACTTTTTGTATATTTTACATATAAGCATTTAGCATATTTACATTTGTACATCTCCCAATCAGTTTGGCAGGGACTTGTCTCTGGTAATCTGAAAGCACTTGATGCAGTGAGGGAAAGGAAATTCTACAAAGACTTTGATGGGCCAGAAACTAGCTCTGTCTCTTTGATTGTCACATGCAATCTACAACTACCAGGGAGATTCCTAGTAAACTGGACAAGAATCATCAGAACAGTCTAAGATTTGGCCGTCTCATTACATGTCATCAAAAACTGATTGGGAGATTCCAAGCAAACTTACTGCCTCATGAAATAAATGGTTTCCGAGTATCACTGACCCAATAGCCAACACACATGAGTTATCTTCGTGCTTGACTGCACAAGAAGGGCTCTGGTATAATGCTCTACTGTGACCAACAAGATCTCAGTGTCAGGAGTGGGATTTGAACCCACGCCTCCATTCGGAGACCAGAAGTCCCCTTGCTAGGGAAGGCAACTTCGCTTCCTTGAGTCTGGCGCCTTTGACCGCTCGGCCATCCTGACAGCTTTCACTGCCTTAAGCATTGGAATGTCCATATTTTGTGAAGTACTAGGGTTGAAGCCAATTAACAGCACAAGCAGCAGCTGTGCACCTCAGAAGCCTGTTAAAAACATATTTTTTACTAGAAAATATGATTTCTGCATAGTCACTTTAAGACAACGTTTTCATTCAGAGGACAAGTCTGTAGGACTCAAGAGCCAAATCCGAGGAATGGTTTGAACAAACAGTATGGTTGGAAGATAGTGCAATGTTTTACAGTTATTACTACTTGTTGGGATATGAACTCCACACCTTCCAAAAACACAAGCGCCCAACGTGGGGCTCAAACCCACGACCCTGAGATTAAGAGTCTCATGCTCTACCGACTGAGCAAGCCGGGCAAGCTTCACTAGCCCTGTATAGGGTAAGTGACTACTTTTGGTAATTTCTACACACTTTACATATGGCCTCCCTGCTGCACATCAATAATGTCAAATTATGCAGGAGGTGAGTGCCCACTGCTGAAAATCACAATCAAATTACACAAAGTCTTGCCTATGACAGGTGTGAGCATTCAAACATCAATATCACCAAACATAAGGCCTTCTGAATACCAGCACTCCCCTGAGACCTGCAAGGACTTTTTGTATATTTTACATATAAGCATTTAGCATATTTTGTAAGCACTTAAAGGGCAATGAAGTAAATATGGTAACTTTGTTTATAGTATTTCTTCTTTACCACTCATGGGCAAGGAACCAAATATGGTAATATCGCAAAACATTTTGTACGCAACTGGGTAGCAGGAGGAAAGACACTATATGGACTTGTTCAAGTCTTAGGAATCTATGCTAGTGAAATGGTGACTGTAAACATGCCAAGAATTGTGCATTTCAGAAACCAAAAGCGAAACAGATCGACATTTGTACCTTTACCCAACTTGTAGGCCAGACTGCATTCAGGAAATTAACCTTCATTCTTGCGCCTTGAATTACTAGGCCATTCTTGTCAAGGATAAAGAAGACTCTTTTTTTTCGTGCCCTTGAGTTTCATTTGGTATAGTTCCTCCAATAAGACCATAAAGTGGTCAATGCACAGTTTCTGTAGTGTAGTGGTAATCACATTCGCCTAACATGCGAAAGGTCCCTGGTTCGAAACCGGGCAGAAACATTTTCGTAGGAATTTGGCAGGGACTTGTCTCTGGTAATCTGAAAGCACTTGATGCAGTGAGGGAAAGGAAATTCTACAAAGACTTTGATGGGCCCGAAACTAGCTCTGTCTCTTTGATTGTCACATGCAATCTACAACTACCAGGGAGATTCCTAGTAAACTGGACAAGAATCATCAGAACAGTCTAAGATTTGGCCGTCTCATTACATGTCATCAAAAACCGATTGGGAGATTCCAAGCAAACTTACTGCCTCATGAAATAAATGGTTTCCGTGTATCACTGACCCAATAGCCAACACACATGAGTTATCTTTGTGCTTGACTGCACAAGAAGGGCTCTGGTATAATGCTCTACTGTGACCAACAAGATCTCAGTGTCAGGAGTGGGATTTGAACCCACGCCTCCATTCGGAGACCAGAAGTCCCCTTGCTAGGGAAGGCAACTTCGCTTCCTTGAGTCTGGCGCCTTTGACCGCTCGGCCATCCTGACAGCTTTCACTGCCTTTAGCATTGGAATGTCCATATTTTGTGAAGTACTAGGGTTGAAGCCAATTAACAGCACAAGCAGCAGCTGTGCACCTCAGAAGCCTGTTAAAAACATATTTTTTACTAGAAAATATGTTTTCTGCATAGTCACTTTAAGACAACGTTTTCATTGAGAGGACAAGTCTGTAGGACTCAAGAGCCAAATCCGAGGAATGGTTTGAACAAACAGTATGGTTGGAAGATAGTGCAATGTTTTACAGTTATTACTACTTGTTGGGATATGAACTCCACACCTTCCAAAAACACAAGCGCCCAACGTGGGGCTCGAACCCACGACCCTGAGATTAAGAGTCTCATGCTCTACCGACTGAGCTAGCCGGGCAAGCTTCACTAACCCTGTATAGGGTAAGTGACTACTTTTGGTAATTTCTACACACTTTACATATGGCCTCCCTGCTGCACATCAATAATGTCAAATTATGCAGGAGGTGAGTGCCCACTGCTGAAAATCACAATCAAATTACACAAAGTCTTGCCTATGACAGGTGTGAGCATTCAAACATCAATATCACCAAACATAAGGCCTTCTGAATACCAGCACTCCCCTGAGACCTGCAAGGACTTTTTGTATATTTTACATATAAGCATTTAGCATATTTTGTAAGCACTTAAAGGGCAATGAAGTAAATATGGTAACTTTGTTTACAGTATTTCTTCTTTACCACTCATGGGCAAGGAACCAAATATGGTAATATCGCAAAACATTTTGTACGCAACTGGGTAGCAGGAGGAAAGACACTATATGGACTTGTTCAAGTCTTAGGAATCTATGCTAGTGAAATGGTGACTGTAAACATGCCAAGAATTGTGCATTTCAGAAACCAAAAGCGAAACAGATCGACATTTGTACCTTTACCCAACTTGTAGGCCAGACTGCATTCAGGAAATTAACCTTCATTCTTGCGCCTTGAATTACTAGGCCATTCTTGTCAAGGATAAAGAAGACTCTTTTTTTTCGTGCCCTTGAGTTTCATTTGGTATAGTTCCTCCAATAAGACCATAAAGTGGTCAATGCACAGTTTCTGTAGTGTAGTGGTAATCACATTCGCCTAACACGCGAAAGGTCCCTGGTTCGAAACCGGGCAGAAACATTTTCGTAGGAATTTGGCAGGGACTTGTCTCTGGTAATCTGAAAGCACTTGATGCAGTGAGGGAAAGGAAATTCTACAAAGACTTTGATGGGCCCGAAACTAGCTCTGTCTCTTTGATTGTCACATGCAATCTACAACTACCAGGGAGATTCCTAGTAAACTGGACAAGAATCATCAGAACAGTCTAAGATTTGGCCGTCTCATTACATGTCATCAAAAACTGATTGGGAGATTCCAAGCAAACTTACTGCCTCATGAAATAAATGGTTTCCGTGTATCACTGACCCAATAGCCAACACACATGAGTTATCTTTGTGCTTGACTGCACAAGAAGGGCTCTGGTATAATGCTCTACTGTGACCAACAAGATCTCAGTGTCAGGAGTGGGATTTGAACCCACGCCTCCATTCGGAGACCAGAAGTCCCCTTGCTAGGGAAGGCAACTTCGCTTCCTTGAGTCTGGCGCCTTTGACCGCTCGGCCATCCTGACAGCTTTCACTGCCTTTAGCATTGGAATGTCCATATTTTGTGAAGTACTAGGGTTGAAGCCAATTAACAGCACAAGCAGCAGCTGTGCACCTCAGAAGCCTGTTAAAAACATATTTTTTACTAGAAAATATGTTTTCTGCATAGTCACTTTAAGACAACGTTTTCATTGAGAGGACAAGTCTGTAGGACTCAAGAGCCAAATCCGAGGAATGGTTTGAACAAACAGTATGGTTGGAAGATAGTGCAATGTTTTACAGTTATTACTACTTGTTGGGATATGAACTCCACACCTTCCAAAAACACAAGCGCCCAACGTGGGGCTCAAACCCACGACCCTGAGATTAAGAGTCTCATGCTCTACCGACTGAGCTAGCCGGGCAAGCTTCACTAACCCTGTATAGGGTAAGTGACTACTTTTGGTAATTTCTACACACTTTACATATGGCCTCCCTGCTGCACATCAATAATGTCAAATTATGCAGGAGGTGAGTGCCCACTGCTGAAAATCACAATCAAATTACACAAAGTCTTGCCTATGACAGGTGTGAGCATTCAAACATCAATATCACCAAACATAAGGCCTTCTGAATACCAGCACTCCCCTGAGACCTGCAAGGACTTTTTGTATATTTTACATATAAGCATTTAGCATATTTTGTAAGCACTTAAAGGGCAATGAAGTAAATATGGTAACTTTGTTTACAGTATTTCTTCTTTACCACTCATGGGCAAGGAACCAAATATGGTAATATCGCAAAACATTTTGTACGCAACTGGGTAGCAGGAGGAAAGACACTATATGGACTTGTTCAAGTCTTAGGAATCTATGCTAGTGAAATGGTGACTGTAAACATGCCAAGAATTGTGCATTTCAGAAACCAAAAGCGAAACAGATCGACATTTGTACCTTTACCCAACTTGTAGGCCAGACTGCATTCAGGAAATTAACCTTCATTCTTGCGCCTTGAATTACTAGGCCATTCTTGTCAAGGATAAAGAAGACTCTTTTTTTTCGTGCCCTTGAGTTTCATTTGGTATAGTTCCTCCAATAAGACCATAAAGTGTTCAATGCACAGTTTCTGTAGTGTAGTGGTAATCACATTCGCCTAACACGCGAAAGGTCCCCGGTTCGAAACCGGGCAGAAACATTTTCGTAGGAATTTGGCAGGGACTTGTCTCTGGTAATCTGAAAGCACTTGATGCAGTGAGGGAAAGGAAATTCTACAAAGACTTTGATGGGCCCGAAACTAGCTCTGTCTCTTTGATTGTCACATGCAATCTACAACTACCAGGGAGATTCCTAGTAAACTGGACAAGAATCATCAGAACAGTCTAAGATTTGGCCGTCTCATTACATGTCATCAAAAACCGATTGGGAGATTCCAAGCAAACTTACTGCCTCATGAAATAAATGGTTTCCGTGTATCACTGACCCAATAGCCAACACACATGAGTTATCTTTGTGCTTGACTGCACAAGAAGGGCTCTGGTATAATGCTCTACTGTGACCAACAAGATCTCAGTGTCAGGAGTGGGATTTGAACCCACGCCTCCATTCGGAGACCAGAAGTCCCCTTGCTAGGGAAGGCAACTTCGCTTCCTTGAGTCTGGCGCCTTTGACCGCTCGGCCATCCTGACAGCTTTCACTGCCTTTAGCATTGGAATGTCCATATTTTGTGAAGTACTAGGGTTGAAGCCAATTAACAGCACAAGCAGCAGCTGTGCACCTCAGAAGCCTGTTAAAAACATATTTTTTACTAGAAAATATGTTTTCTGCATAGTCACTTTAAGACAACGTTTTCATTGAGAGGACAAGTCTGTAGGACTCAAGAGCCAAATCCGAGGAATGGTTTGAACAAACAGTATGGTTGGAAGATAGTGCAATGTTTTACAGTTATTACTACTTGTTGGGATATGAACTCCACACCTTCCAAAAACACAAGCGCCCAACGTGGGGCTCGAACCCACGACCCTGAGATTAAGAGTCTCATGCTCTACCGACTGAGCTAGCCGGGCAAGCTTCACTAACCCTGTATAGGGTAAGTGACTACTTTTGGTAATTTCTACACACTTTACATATGGCCTCCTGCTGCACATCAATAATGTCAAATTATGCAGGAGGTGAGTGCCCACTGCTGAAAATCACAATCAAATTACACAAAGTCTTGCCTATGACAGGTGTGAGCATTCAAACATCAATATCACCAAACATAAGGCCTTCTGAATACCAGCACTCCCCTGAGACGTGCAAGGACTTTTTGTATATTTTACATATAAGCATTTAGCATATTTTGTAAGCACTTAAAGGGCAATGAAGTAAATATGGTAACTTTGTTTACAGTATTTCTTCTTTACCACTCATGGGCAAGGAACCAAATATGGTAATATCGCAAAACATTTTGTACGCAACTGGGTAGCAGGAGGAAAGACACTATATGGACTTGTTCAAGTCTTAGGAATCTATGCTAGTGAAATGGTGACTGTAAACATGCCAAGAATTGTGCATTTCAGAAACCAAAAGCGAAACAGATCGACATTTGTACCTTTACCCAACTTGTAGGCCAGACTGCATTCAGGAAATTAACCTTCATTCTTGCGCCTTGAATTACTAGGCCATTCTTGTCAAGGATAAAGAAGACTCTTTTTTTTCGTGCCCTTGAGTTTCATTTGGTATAGTTCCTCCAATAAGACCATAAAGTGGTCAATGCACAGTTTCTGTAGTGTAGTGGTAATCACATTCGCCTAACACGCGAAAGGTCCCTGGTTCGAAACCGGGCAGAAACATTTTCGTAGGAATTTGGCAGGGACTTGTCTCTGGTAATCTGAAAGCACTTGATGCAGTGAGGGAAAGGAAATTCTACAAAGACTTTGATGGGCCAGAAACTAGCTCTGTCTCTTTGATTGTCACATGCAATCTACAACTACCAGGGAGATTCCTAGTAAACTGGACAAGAATCATCAGAACAGTCTAAGATTTGGCCGTCTCATTACATGTCATCAAAAACCGATTGGGAGATTCCAAGCAAACTTACTGCCTCATGAAATAAATGGTTTCCGTGTATCACTGACCCAATAGCCAACACACATGAGTTATCTTTGTGCTTGACTGCACAAGAAGGGCTCTGGTATAATGCTCTACTGTGACCAACAAGATCTCAGTGTCAGGAGTGGGATTTGAACCCACGCCTCCATTCGGAGACCAGAAGTCCCCTTGCTAGGGAAGGCAACTTCGCTTCCTTGAGTCTGGCGCCTTTGACCGCTCGGCCATCCTGACAGCTTTCACTGCCTTTAGCATTGGAATGTCCATATTTTGTGAAGTACTAGGGTTGAAGCCAATTAACAGCACAAGCAGCAGCTGTGCACCTCAGAAGCCTGTTAAAAACATATTTTTTACTAGAAAATATGTTTTCTGCATAGTCACTTTAAGACAACGTTTTCATTCAGAGGACAAGTCTGTAGGACTCAAGAGCCAAATCCGAGGAATGGTTTGAACAAACAGTATGGTTGGAAGATAGTGCAATGTTTTACAGTTATTACTACTTGTTGGGATATGAACTCCACACCTTCCAAAAACACAAGCGCCCAACGTGGGGCTCGAACCCACGACCCTGAGATTAAGAGTCTCATGCTCTACCGACTGAGCTAGCCGGGCAAGCTTCACTAACCCTGTATAGGGTAAGTGACTACTTTTGGTAATTTCTACACACTTTACATATGGCCTCCCTGCTGCACATCAATAATGTCAAATTATGCAGGAGGTGAGTGCCCACTGCTGAAAATCACAATCAAATTACACAAAGTCTTGCCTATGACAGGTGTGAGCATTCAAACATCAATATCACCAAACATAAGGCCTTCTGAATACCAGCACTCCCCTGAGACCTGCAAGGACTTTTTGTATATTTTACATATAAGCATTTAGCATATTTTGTAAGCACTTAAAGGGCAATGAAGTAAATATGGTAACTTTGTTTACAGTATTTCTTCTTTACCACTCATGGGCAAGGAACCAAATATGGTAATATCGCAAAACATTTTGTACGCAACTGGGTAGCAGGAGGAAAGACACTATATGGACTTGTTCAAGTCTTAGGAATCTATGCTAGTGAAATGGTGACTGTAAACATGCCAAGAATTGTGCATTTCAGAAACCAAAAGCGAAACAGATCGACATTTGTACCTTTACCCAACTTGTAGGCCAGACTGCATTCAGGAAATTAACCTTCATTCTTGCGCCTTGAATTACTAGGCCATTCTTGTCAAGGATAAAGAAGACTCTTTTTTTTCGTGCCCTTGAGTTTCATTTGGTATAGTTCCTCCAATAAGACCATAAAGTGGTCAATGCACAGTTTCTGTAGTGTAGTGGTAATCACATTCGCCTAACACGCGAAAGGTCCCTGGTTCGAAACCGGGCAGAAACATTTTCGTAGGAATTTGGCAGGGACTTGTCTCTGGTAATCTGAAAGCACTTGATGCAGTGAGGGAAAGGAAATTCTACAAAGACTTTGATGGGCCCGAAACTAGCTCTGTCTCTTTGATTGTCACATGCAATCTACAACTACCAGGGAGATTCCTAGTAAACTGGACAAGAATCATCAGAACAGTCTAAGATTTGGCCGTCTCATTACATGTCATCAAAAACTGATTGGGAGATTCCAAGCAAACTTACTGCCTCATGAAATAAATGGTTTCCGTGTATCACTGACCCAATAGCCAACACACATGAGTTATCTTTGTGCTTGACTGCACAAGAAGGGCTCTGGTATAATGCTCTACTGTGACCAACAAGATCTCAGTGTCAGGAGTGGGATTTGAACCCACGCCTCCATTCGGAGACCAGAAGTCCCCTTGCTAGGGAAGGCAACTTTGCGCCCTTGAGTCTGGCGCCTTTGACCGCTCGGCCATCCTGACAGCTTTCACTGCCTTTAGCATTGGAATGTCCATATTTTGTGAAGTACTAGGGTTGAAGCCAATTAACAGCACAAGCAGCAGCTGTGCACCTCAGAAGCCTGTTAAAAACATATTTTTTACTAGAAAATATGTTTTCTGCATAGTCACTTTAAGACAACGTTTTCATTGAGAGGACAAGTCTGTAGGACTCAAGAGCCAAATCCGAGGAATGGTTTGAACAAACAGTATGGTTGGAAGATAGTGCAATGTTTTACAGTTATTACTACTTGTTGGGATATGAACTCCACACCTTCCAAAAACACAAGCGCCCAACGTGGGGCTCAAACCCACGACCCTGAGATTAAGAGTCTCATGCTCTACCGACTGAGCTAGCCGGGCAAGCTTCACTAACCCTGTATAGGGTAAGTGACTACTTTTGGTAATTTCTACACACTTTACATATGGCCTCCCTGCTGCACATCAGTAATGTCAAATTATGCAGGAGGTGAGTGCCCACTGCTGAAAATCACAATCAAATTACACAAAGTCTTGCCTATCACCAAACATAAGGCCTTCTGAATACCAGCACTCCCCTGAGACCTGCAAGGACTTTTTGTATATTTTACATATAAGCATTTAGCATATTTTGTAAGCACTTAACCCTCGTGGTGCCCTCACGCCGGGTCAACCCAACGCGTTTGGTCCCGCGCGGGGCCCGGAGAAGACGCTTCGCCTAGCGCCCGGGTCAACCCGACGCATTTGGTCCCGCGCTGGGGCCCTGAGAAGACGCTTCGCCTAGCCCCGGGTCAGCCCGACGCGTTTCGTCCCGCGTGGGGCCCAGAGAAGACGCTTCCCCGAGCCCCCGGGTCAGCCCGACGCGTTTGGTCCCGCGCTGGGGCCCGGAGAAGACGCTTCGCCTAGCCCCGGGTCAGCCCGACGCGTTTCGTCCCGCGCGGGGCCCGGAGAAGACGCTTCCCCGAGCCCCCGGGTCAGCCCGACGCGTTTGGTCCCGCGCTGGGGCCCGTAACGAGAAGACGCTTCGCCTAGCCCCGGGTCAGCCCGACGCGTTTGGTCCCGCGCTGGGGCCCTGAGAAGACGCTTCGCCTAGCCCCGGGTCAGCCCGACGCGTTTCGTCCCGCGCGGGACCCTGAGAAGACGCTTCCCCGAGCCCCCGGGTCAGCCCGACGCGTTTGGTCCCGCGCGGAGAGCTCCTCCGGGCACGTAAAGAGAAAACACATCCGCGGAGCGCCCGGGTCAGCCCGACGCGTTTCGCGCGCCGAGCTCCGGGTCACCCCGAAGCTCGCGAATGCGAAATTACCCTTTCTCGGAGACGTAATTTCAGCGATACGCTCCCTACTTAAGCGTGCCGCGCGCCTCCTCGCAGATCATAACCGGGGAAAGACTCGACATGGCTACCTCTCTACTCGCATCCCAAGTGATCTCCCGTTTCGTGTGCGACATCGGCGTAGAGAGCTGTGTGACTCTCTCTGAAATATGTGAAACTGAAAATCTAACTTTGCCGTTCGTGAAGCAGGACCTGATCAAAGTCTTCTACAGAACGGGCGTGTGGTTCAGAGATCCCGTAGCCAAGAATTTAGTAACACATCTGACCGAGAACCTTAAGGTCAAGGTGACCCGAGGACAAGGAGACGCCGTACAGCGGCTGTTGGAAGAGCTGATCCGGGGCTGCCCCGGGGACGTACCGGAACTGCCGGAGATACAGCAGAGCGTCGAAACGAAATCCATCGTGATGAACGTCACCGTGTTCGATGAAAAATGGCTGTACGGATTCTTCGAAGTGGAGCTGAATTTCTACAAGGGAAAAACGCACACTCTCGTAAAAGGCATGACCGCCGACGTCGGCCACCGCTCGCCTCCTAGACTCTTGAAATGCGAACGGTGCGAGGTTTTCAGCGTGCCTTACAAAAACAGAGCGTTCTGGCTCAGCTTCGTTATACCCAAAAAGGGGATCGCCATGAGCGCGGTTAAGGCAACGTTTCAGAGTACGAAAGAGAAGATCGATGAGGTGATTCGCGACAGCCCTTTCGCGGATTACGAAAACGTCACTTTTCCTAAATGGAGCAGTCACGGAGTCATGGACGTGATTATGGAGAGCGCGCGGTTAGTTCAGGTGTGTAACATCAACGTGACCGAATCGGGCACCAGAGCCGCCGCAGTCACTTGCTTGCTTGAGAGCGACGGTCCCGGATCCGATCGAGAGGAATACTTCGTCGATCGGCCGTTTTACTGGTGCATCTCGCACGCGTACGAGGGCAAATGGAAGTGTTTGTTTTCAGGTAGGATCGCGGGGCCCGAGTCTCTGATGTCTGTGAACTGAACGCGCGCACTGGCCGAAACCTGGTTTCTTATATCGGAGAGCTTCTTCGAGGCCCCGCCACGAAAGTGTTTTGTGTCAGCGTCTATGTTTTGTTAATTTTTTTATTGGGTTTTCTTGTTTGAATTGTGCTCTACAAATAAAGTTTTGCCTCTCCTCACTCAGCCTCTCGTTTGTGTGCTTTTTTTTCTTCCTTTTCTCCCCGAGTCGATGTACTAAGTGAAATGGGTGAGAGGTGCCTCGCCGTAAAGCGCCCGGAGCGCCTAAACGTAGGTGGAAAAGCGCTATATAAGTCGAGACCGTTTACTACTCACGTGGCTCTGAACGAAGTATCTTTTTTTCTTTTCGTAAAGCCTCTTTGCGACCGAGCGGAGGGAATCTGTCTAGGAAATATCCGCTAACCGCCCGAGCCCCTTCCCGCCCGAACCTGTATAAGAACGACCCCCTCCGCGAGATGGCCCGCGCCTCCGTAGTCGATCCCCGGAGGTCCCTTCGGGGAGCGTACGCCGGGCCGGAATACTTGGAACGCGTTCCGGACACGTACGACACCTTCAAGTGCTTGGACTGCGGATGGAGCTGTTCCGGGTACCTGAGAGGAGACCCGTATCTACACGAGCACTTGTTCCGCGGCCAGGGTATCTGCAGGATCGTCCGGGCTCGGTTTCGCCACGACGAAACTAAGATGCTCAAGGCTCTCGGCAAAGCCCGGTTCCAAAGGGGCTACGTGGCAAATCCGCAACTGTGCCGCTTGGCCGAAAACGGCTACAGAGCGAACCTCGCCGCGCGATCGTGCGCAACGCCGCGCGTGAAGATCTGTGGCACAATATGGCCTGCGGGGTCGCGAGCGCGAAACTCCGCGAGTTCCTAACCCGGGAACGTTTTTTGGAGCCGTACAAAATCTCGCCCGTAGGCGCGGCCGAGCCCACTCGGTCCCACAGTGAACTCGCGCCCGGTCGAGAGCGCTTCGAACAGGGGTTCGTGGCTTTCCCGGAGGCTTTCGCGTTTCTCGTCTTCGAAAGCCGAGAACGCCGCGGCGACTCGGAGCCCTCGCGGCCGAAGCACTGTATCGTGTGCGCCCGCGACCACTCGGTTACCGGGGCCGAGCCCGCTTGTGGGGACATGTACATTGAACTTTTCGTCCGGATCCGAAATGTGGTACTTTTACGTTGATAATACAATGAAATAAGATTGAAAGAAATGAAAACGTTTACACACACACGACACTGGTCTCTCGCCTCTTTTGTCACATCTGTACTGGTGTAAAAAAAAAAAAAAGAAGAAGAATAAAAAAAGAAAGAAAGAAAGGTAATTACACAAACACAAACGATTTCTCTTTCGGTACAATTCTTTATTGGTATGAAAAAAAAATAATTTGAAAATAGCAGAGCCTCTCCCCCTTCACTCTTCTTGCTCCTCAGACTCTGAGCGCATGGGCTCCGAGCGATCCGCGCATAGCGGGCAGTGCGCTCGGGTGCACCCTCCGCAAATGTACGTCCCGCAGCGAAAGCATCTGGTGGACGTTTTGCGGTCCTTCTTCGAGGGACAAAGTTGACACCTCTTCCTCTTGTCCGGTTCGGACCGTCCGTCCCGGGCACCCGCACCCGCTCCTTCTCCTCCTCCTCCTCCGAGCGGAGCTGCGGCCGCGGCGCGATCCCCTCGCTCCCGTAGCCACAGGTCCGCTCGGCGCGCTCTCACGATCTCCGCGGACTCCCGGGTGCGGGGCACCGCGGCCCTCCTTTCCACGTGAGCGCGCACGAGATCCTTGCCCAGCCGCTCCAGGAACACCCTGCGTTTGTTCCTCCTCGCGGCCAGCCAGTTCGGGTTGAGCTCCCGCCACAGCACGAAAGAGTTGTAAGAGGACACGTCGATCATGTTGTGAAACACGGCCATGGGCCAGCGCGCGGTCATCCTCCGGCAGCTGTACGCCGCGATCACTTTGTCCAGGTTGTCCACGCCGCCTTTGTTGCGGTTGTAGTTCAACATGATCTCGGGCTTCTTGTCCGCGCGCTCCTCCGCCACGCGTCCCTCTGCGTGAGCCGTGCTCAGCAGGAGCACGTTTTTGTTTCTCTTGACCAGGTAGGAGACCAGGGTCGCGTCTGGCGCGAAGGCGAACCTGGACGAGAAAACTGCCCTCGCTCGGGTGCCCGAGAGCAGCTCCCGGGGCAGCTCGGGTCTGTTCTTCCGCACCGTGCCCACCAGGGTGTTGTTCCTGGCCAGGAGCAACTGCGCCAGTTCGTAGGACGTGAAGAAGTTGTCGCAGGTGACGTTGCGTCCGCTCAACCCCCGGGTCACGTCCAGGACGACCCGAGTGGACAGATTTAAGTCCGGCTGCTGCTGTGGAAGGTCGCACAAACTTGAAATTTTGGCCCATGACTGCACACACCCATGACATGAACATACTGTAAAATTAAGGCCCTACCTATATTATTTTTTAAATTATGGGGAAAAAGCAAGAAGTGGCCCAAAAGTCATTAATTGGCCCAAACGGAACTTAATTCTCAAATTGCTTTTTGCCAACTGTGCCTTGACCTTTGACCCTAGGGGTACCAAATTTGGTACAGAGAATGTCATAAGGGCCCTGTACCATAATCCAGTGTCCGATTTTTCCCAGGACCTCCAGGAGTGTTAAGTGGCTGTCTCAAAATCAGCCTTTCAAAGTGGGGTAAGGGTGCAGGCCGCTGACACCATCTTCATAATAATTTTACAATTTCTTTCTACATGTTTCAGAAAGCCGTCCTCAAAATATGTTGTTAAGGGCCATGAGACGGGTCCAAGGATGTTGGTTCGGTGTCTGTCGGGCGTATCGTTTGCGAAAGGCGGAGCTTCAAAAATACGCCATTTTCATGATTCCAATGTGATTTAAAAGGTCAAATTAAGTCCAAATGACATGACATTCTGCACATACTCCTTTAAATAGGTATAGAATAGGATTCTAAAGTGACAAGTCTAACAGACCCAGGGTCAGCTACTTGGCTTTCTGCTGGTCAAAACGAAATGGAACACAAATATTTGAATAGAGCAAAGGATGCCATGTAACATAGTTGAAAATAGTGTCAAAAGAATCATAGCATACATATTTTGAGTCCCAAAAGCTATGAAACCCTATTTCCAAACAGGGCACTTTTCAGTGATGACATTTAGTCCAAACGAAACCTGGCAAAGTCTGGGCCTAAAAAGCCAATTTTTTCTGGATTCCTGATAGAAGCAAAGGTCACACAAACTTGAAACTTTAGCCCATGACTGTACACTCCCATGAGATGTACATACTGAAAAATCAAAGCCGTACCTGCAGTAGTTTAGATTTTATGTGTAAAAATAGAAGTCTGACCACTGTGTGACCCCAGTTTGACCCCTTGTCTTTGGACTTGCACAGTTCTACTCTGCATACTTATTCAGGCTACCACCGAGGTCAACATACTGAAATTTGAGCCTTGTAGCTTAAGCCATTTTTAAACTATGACAGATAATCAATACTTCAAAAGGAATCCCAACTGCCATCTCTTCGTCTGTGTGGGGGAGGGGAACTGTAACACCTGCTCTCAGGCTATATTCAGTGTAGAAAATGAGTGATTTTTACAGAACTATGAAAGAAGCGAGGGTCGCACAAACTAGAAATTTTGGCCCATGACTGTACACACCCATGACATGAACATACTGTAAAATTAGGCCCCTACCTATATTATTTTTTAAATTATGGGGGAAAAGATACATGTTTTGTGGGAAATTATATGGGAAAAGCCAATTTTGTCTGTAATCCTGATAGAAGCAAAGGTCACACAAGCTTGAAATTTTGGCCCATGACTGTACACTCCCATGACATGAACATACTGTAAAATTAGGCCCCTACCTATATTAAATTTTAAATTATGGGGGAAAAGATACATGTTTTGTGGGAAATTATATGGGAAGCGCCAATTTTGTCTGTAATCCTGATAGAAGCAAAGGTCACACAAGCTTGAAATTTTGGCCCATGACTGCACACACCCATGACAGGAACATACTGTAAAATTAGCACCCTAGCTGTATTAATTTTCAATCTATGGGGGGAAATAAATGACAAGTGCCCCGAAAGTAAGAGAAAATCACCCCAAAAGAAATTTGACCAGTCTTTTCCCCAATTTGACTCCTTTAACTTAGGTGTTTGAACAATTCACTTATATCAGTACACTCAGCACCCTCCCCTGATGAACATACTAAATTTTCAGCCTCCTAGCTCAAAGCAAAATTAATTTTTTAAGCCAAAAAGTGGTGAAAAATTCCTCAAATTACTCCCTTTCTTTAAAAAAAAAAGGCTTTTTGGACACTGTGTCTTTACCTTTGACCCCAGGGGTACCAAATTAGGTACAGATAATGTCATAATGGCCCTGTACCATAATCCAGTGTTTGATTTTACCCAGGACTCCCAGTAGAGTTAAGTGGCTGTCTGAAAATCAGCCTTTATGAGGCAATTAATTACGAAAATGGCCCTTTCTTAAAAAAAAAAGGCTTTTTGGACACAGTAAAGGATAGTGTGTAACATTATCTAAAATTGGGTATAAAATCGTGTTCCAACCTTTAAAGAACATTAATGTCACAAAAGCCCAAAATCGATTTTTTTGCGTCTTTAAACGATTCGATTGTGGCCACAGGAAAACCATAACTGAAGTGTTTGTTGTGGTAAAATGACAAGTGCAATAAGGTTAATATGGTACCGGAAACATTTCTGTTCTTGAAAATCTATTAGTAGTCAAAATCATCACTTAAACGTGACAGTTTTGGAAATATGACTTCCCTTTTCACGAATTTGAACCCTTAAAGAAATTGGGATTTTACTCTTTTTTGGTTCCCACATGACCAGAGACACCCAAAGAGCACTGTCATGATATTTATTTAATAAACTTTTTGTCATCATTCCTGCACTTTAATTGTGCTTTAATAATCTTTTTTTTTTTTTACATAATTCCACATTTGTTGATGTCTATGTGCTTAATCAATAAATAAAACAATAAAATAAAATAAAAAGTCTTGACACTGATATTGCCTCTTAGGTTGTACTACCGGGTCGTCAGGTCATACCACATACTGACTTGCATGTGAGCGAGTTCGCCAGTGGACCCTTTTAGCTAACGAAGTAAGTACAATGATTTTGATAATGTTATCTTCACTTTTGTGAACAAGTTAAGTGTGTTAGGAGTTGTTTGGTGTGGTTTGTGTGTTGTTTTGCATCAGTAAAAAAGTTCGTTTTTTACACATGTTTATGCTAGGCTAACCACAAATGTGCTAGTGTGAGCCTACTTTGACCGATTTTTGTAGGGAAAAAGGTGATTTGGACATTGTGGAGTGTTGTGTGGTAGATGTTATGTTTGTTTTGCTCTCTTTGTGTAGTTTAAGAGTTCGTTTTTTGGGGGAAATGGGTAGTTTTTGTCAAAATACTGTATTTACTTCACATATTTTACCCCTTTTTTAAAATCTTTTCCTCTTCACTTTTATAAAGAAGTTAGGGGATGTTTAGTGTGGTATTTTTGTTGCGTTTCATTGCTAGTTTTTTACTCTATCCTAAATGTTGTTATTTAAAACTCAAATCTTTTTAATGAGCAAATATTGTAGAAGTAATGCTTGTCATGTTGTGTACAGATGACAAAAACCAAGGAGCCGGGGACCTGCCCCATATGTGGCCAGCGCCGGAAAATACTGACCAAGCACCTGAAGGAGTTCCACGGGGTGGAGAACAGGAAAGAGCGGGACATCCTGAACAGGCACGCCACGGGCAGGATGGAAAGCAAGGCTGGAAGGTGTCCTGTCCGTGGCTGCTTTTCACACGTGGGGCATGTCCGTAAACATATATTAAAAATCCACAAAGACTTTACCAGGGAAAAAAAGATCAGCGTCATTGAAAGGGCAGTCCGAAAAGGCTGCATTAAGGAGCTGGCCCTTTTGAGGACCTCCAACCCCGTTCCTCCAATGGTCTCCAAGCTGGACCTCCCACAGCCACACACGGGCGCATGCACACTGCCGGCATGCGTCCGTGACCGTGACATGTTGGAGGATGCCCGAGGTCACATTGAGAGGCTGGAGGTGAAATATTTATCAGTTTATATGCCTCCTTATCTGTCTATATTTCTAACTGTGTATCTGAATTCTTTCTACAGAGAGAATTGGCGACCTTGAGGGGGGACGGGGACGGAGAGGAAGCAGGGCCCTCAACAGGGCCAGCCAGGAGGCTGAGGCCACATAGGCCAAATGTTGTCATTGTGAGTTTCACCTAGTATTTTATTGACTATAATCATTTTGAAAACATTTCCTGTCCTACTACTACTACAGTAGTTCTAATATTTGTTGTTAATTGCAGATTGACTCCTCTGATGAAGAGGAGGAGGGAGAGGAGGAGGAGGATGGCGGCGATGGAAGCGATGGCGGCAATGGAAGTGATGGAAGCGATGGCGGCGATGGCAGCGATGGAGCTGAGCCCTTGGAGGACATTGGTAAGTGAACACATGTGTTGAGTCCTGTCATTTTGTCCTTTGGGAAGACACTTCACCTACCTTGCCCCTTTTATGACACTTTTATTTCTGCAAAATCTTTCTTTGGACTTGCAGAGATTTCGTTGTTGTCTGAGGAGGACGGGGGGGAAGAGAAGGGAGAGGAGGAGGAGGAGGAGAAGGGAGAGAAGGAGGGAGTGGAGGAGATGGAGGGAGTGGAGGAGATGGAGGGAGTGGAGGAGGGGGAGGAGCAGCAGGAGGAGGAGGAGAAGGGAGAGAAGGAGGAGGAGAAGGGAGAGAAGGAGGGAGTGGAGGAGATGGAGGGAGTGGAGGAGGAGCAGCAGGAGGAGGTGGAGAAGGAGAAGGGAAAGAAGAAGAAGGAGAAGAAAAACAATAAGGACGAGGAGGAGAACAATAAGCAGCAGGAGGAGGAGAAGAAGGAAGTGGAGGAGGAAGAGGATGAAGAGGAGGAGGATACAGAAGACTTTAAAGTGGCCGAGGAAATGGTAAGGGGCCTCTTGCGGTCCATGAAGGTTGCACCGGCAGTGTTGAGGCAGCATGTCAAAGAGCTGTATGCGGAAAGGGTGAGTCAAAATGTCTTTGACAAATGTCATTTTGCTTTTCTTGCTGAGATTATGAACTCGTGTTTTCTTCTCATTTGCAGAAAAGCGAAGTGCGGACGCTGCCGGTGCACCCTGTGCTTCACACATTATTCATGGACCGCAAGCGGGGGAGCACTTCCCGCTTCCCATTTCCCCAGAGCATCGGTAAGTGAAGACGTGATTTAGTTCCACTCAGTTGAAAATGATTTTTAAAAGTGCAATATATGAATCTTTCTGAAATGCTTCTCTTTGTACTTGCAGAGGACCAAATGGAGTCCTACACCTCACACATCTTCCGCGCCAACGCCACAGAGAAAGTGCAGCAAAACTGCATTTCCCAGGCAACGCGGGTGAAGTGTTTTGTTGCCTTTCTCGTCTTGACGCGCGCGGAATGGACAAGGGTGTGGGACTGGACATTTTTAAATGACGTGGAAATGATCAGAGCGTGAGTATAAAATCCTTGGGGGGGAATTTGATGAAGCTATATACATGTATAACATTTGAAATATGTTTTCCAAAAGATACCCGATTGTCCTCGAGGCTCTGGGGAAAGTGCCCCCCACCATCATTGCGTTCCTAACCAACGCAAAGTCCTTCCTGGACTACCTCCTAAGATTCGGGGCGAAAGGTAGCCGGATTCCCCGGCAGGAGGTGAGGTCGGTCCATCATGAGGTGCGCAAGCTGGCCTTGGACTTCAGCCGGTCCGTGACAGCTCATCAGCAGACGGTCAAGGCTGCCAAACTGGACCGGCTGCTGTCCAAGGAGGACCTCGCCTCCTGCATCCGACTGGGGCGAGAAAGGATGTCCTCCCTCCTGGGTAATATTCTTTTTCAAAATGTTGTGGTAATTTTGAAGAGCATGACTTTGTACGTGGGTTTTAATTCAATGGTCTTTCTTCAGATGAGGTTGAGGCCGCCCCAGTCGAGGATGTCAAGGCCAGGTTTGTGTTCCTCGGACACCTAGCCGCATACCTGGCCTGCATCTACGGCCATCGGTCGTGCGTGTTCACCAACCTGCTGGTCAGGGAGGTGGAGGCCGCCGATGGCTCGGAGGAGTCCGGCTACCTCATCAACGTAAGTGCAATTTCCATATCGAAGTGAAACACCCATTACAGAAACTGACAATGGTTTACCCTTGCAATTATCTTGTGTGCAGATTTCGAACCACAAAACCACCCACAAATACGGGGTGGCCCAAATATACATGGAGGCTGAGGAGTACGGCTGGTGTACGAGGTGGATTGGCCTCCTTCACCGGTCCAAGCCCAGGAACGCATTTTTTTTTAGCAATACAGGGACTGGCACCATGAAGGACCTCAAGCGGTACCTGATTCGGGCGTGGCACGACATGGGACTCCAGGGAGAGCCAGACTTCCTGGATATTCGGACGGCGGTGTCCACATTTGTAAGTTTAAAGGAAACATGTACTTATTGTTACCAAATGTGTTTTTCACTTTTTTATTTCCCTATTATCTCCAGAATTTTGAACAGAACGCGGACAGGGCAACGCGAGAGGGTGTGGCACAATTTATGTGCCACACCCTTGCAACGCAGGAACGATTCTACGCCTTGTATAAGACCGTGAAGAAGGCACGGGAGATCAGACAGTGCTTTATCGCACTAAGCTGCGCATCCAATGCACATCCCGTGCCTTCAACCTCTGCCGCCGTCCCACCCCATCCCACGCCCGAATCAGTGAGGAAGAGGCTTCTTGGTGCCAGTCCCTCCCTCTCTCCAGCCCCACCTAAACAGCTGAGCCAGGTGAGTGATACACTTTTAATTCAAACCAAGTTTAGATTTAGTGTGTAGTTTTTGTTTACATGTAATTGCCATTTGTTTTTCTTTGATAGACCCAACAAAAGGCAAACAAGATAAAGAATAAATATTCCCCTCCAAAAAAGACCCCCTTCAAACCGACCACCAAGAGCTACACCCATCTTTTAAGACATAAAATTAAAAATTGCAGTGTACAGTTGAAAAAAATATAATCAGATCAAACATCCAGCCATCCATCCATCCAGCGACCTGCCAGCCAGCCTTCCATCCAACCACCCCCCCCCCAAAAAAAAAAAAAAAAAATATATATATATATATATATAAATATAAAAATAGTATTTTTGTAAATAACTGTATTTGTACCTTTTTGTAAAATGTTATTGTAAATGTCAAGTTCCCCCCGCCCCCCCAAAAAAATATATATATAAAAAAAAGTTCTACTTTTGTAAATAATTTTATTTGTAAATGTTGTAAGTTTTTTTTGTATATTTCAAGTTCCCCCCACCCCAAAAAAAAAAAAAAAAAAATATATATATATATATATATATATACACACTGAAAAAAAATTCAATTGTGTACATAATTTTATTTGTAGATTTTGTAAAAAATGTATATTTGTTTTTATAATTGTGACGTTTTAAAATAAAAAAGATGTAATTCCATACAATTTTTCAGCACATACCCCTTTAAATAGGTATAGAATAGGATTCTAAAGTGTCGCTGTCCGTTCAGGCAGTACATGCCCAATAAACCGGCCCGGTACGGGATAAAATTTTGGGTGGCCTGCGACGCTAGGTCGAGCTACGCCTGGAAAATACAGGTCTATACGGGCAAGCCCGGGGGCGCGCGGCAGCGGCAGCAGCAGTAGCAGCAGCAGCGGCAGAAGCAGCGGCAGCAGCAGCAGCCGGACTTAAATCTGTCCACTCGGGTCGTCCTGGACGTGACCCGGGGGTTGAGCGGACGCAACGTCACCTGCGACAACTTCTTCACGTCCTACGAACTGGCGCAGTTGCTCCTGGCCAGGAACAACACCCTGGTGGGCACGGTGCGGAAGAACAGACCCGAGCTGCCCCGGGAGCTGCTCTCGGGCACCCGAGCGAGGGCAGTTTTCTCGTCCAGGTTCGCCTTCGCGCCAGACGCGACCCTGGTCTCCTACCTGGTCAAGAGAAACAAAAACGTGCTCCTGCTGAGCACGGCTCACGCAGAGGGACGCGTGGCGGAGGAGCGCGCGGACAAGAAGCCCGAGATCATGTTGGACTACAACCGCAACAAAGGCGGCGTGGACAACCTGGACAAAGTGATCGCGGCGTACAGCTGCCGGAGGATGACCGCGCGCTGGCCCATGGCCGTGTTTCACAACATGATCGACGTGTCCTCTTACAACTCTTTCGTGCTGTGGCGGGAGCTCAACCCGAACTGGCTGGCCGCGAGGAGGAACAAACGCAGGGTGTTCCTGGAGCGGCTGGGCAAGGATCTCGTGCGCGCTCACGTGGAAAGGAGGGCCGCGGTGCCCCGCACCCGGGAGTCCGCGGAGATCGTGAGAGTGCGCCGAGCGGACCTGTGGCTACGGGAGCGGGGGGATCGCGCCGCGGCCGCAGCTCCGCTCGGAGGAGGAGGAGGAGCGGGTGCGAGTGCCCGGGACGGACGGTCCGAACCGGACAAGAGGAAGAGGTGTCAACTTTGTCCCTCGAAGAAGGACCGCAAAACGTCCACCAGATGCTTTCGCTGCGGGACGTACATTTGCGGAGGGTGCACCCGAGCGCACTGCCCGCTATGCGCGGATCGCTCGGAGCCCATGCGCTCAGAGTCTGAGGAGCAAGAAGAGTGAAGGGGGAGAGGCTCTGCTATTTTCAAATTATTTTTTTTTCATACCAATAAAGAATTGTACCGAAAGAGAAATCGTTTGTGTTTGTGTAATTACCTTTCTTTCTTTCTTTTTTTATTCTTCTTCTTTTTTTTTTTTTTACACCAGTACAGATGTGACAAAAGAGGCGAGAGACCAGTGTCGTGTGTGTGTTGTGGATAATTAAAAAGTGAGAAACATATGTCCAGGACCTTCTTTCTTGTACAAAAACAGCGCAGGAGAGAGACGTCGTTCTCAGGAGTTATTTAATCAGGCTTAACACAGCAAACAACTTCTCTGATGTTCATAGAGGGAATTCAGCAGACACTCACAGGTGAAATCCAACAATAATCTTAGCAGAAGTCCAGCAGCAAGCTCCAGCGTCACTAAAAGCAGAAATCCAACGTCTAGCTGCATTCCCAGATGTTTTATAACATTAGCTACGCCCATTCCCAATGTACGGAGACAGTGGTCTGATGTCAGATGAAGAAGTCCAGCTGTGGACTAGGCTTGTATACTTAAATACCAAATATGGTCTTGGACTGCACTGAATGTGCTCGCCGTACCAGGCCGCGCTCATCCCCTGTTCCCTACCCTTATCTGATTGTACTTTTAGCAAATGAACTTGCTCAACCTTGGTTTTCTGCACGTAGTCCATAGAGAACATCTTATAGGTTTTATAAACAGACAAATTAATCTCACAGTGTAAACGTTTTCATTTCTTTCAATCTTATTTCATTGTATTATCAACGTAAAAGTACCACATTTCGGATCCAGACGAAAAGGCCATATTGTGCCACGGATCTTCGCGCGCGGCGACGCACGATCGCGCGGCGAGGTTCGCTCTGTAGCCGTTTTCGGCCAAGCGGCACAGTTGCGGATTTGCCACGTAGCCCCTTTGGAACCGGGCTTTGCCGAGAGCCTTGAGCATCTTAGTTTCGTCGTGGCGAAACCGAGCCCGGACGATCCTGCAGATACCCGGGCCGCGGAACAAGTGCTCGTGTAGATACGGGTCTCCTCTCAGGTACCCGGAACAGCTCCATCCGCAGTCCAAGCACTTGAAGGTGTCGTACGTGTCCGGAACGCGTTCCAAGTATTCCGGCCCGGCGTACGCTCCCCGAAGGGACCTCCGGGGATCGACTACGGAGGCGCGGGCCATCTCGCGGAGGGGGTCGTTCTTATACAGGTTCGGGCGGGAAGGGGCTCAGGCGGTTAGCGGATATTTCCTAGACAGATTCCCTCCGCTCAGGGCCGGCCCGTGGCATAGGCAGTATAGGCAAATGCTAAGGGCGCCGTACATCCAGGGGGCGCCAGAGCCGCGTAATGAACTTTCTGCTTTTATTGTATTTCATTGACACTGCAACGAATGGTTTAAAAAATAGTATTTACATGTCTTTGACTTTGTCTTACAAACTCTAAACAATATCGTGACCAGGGGGACTTGAGGGGATCACACATACACTTAGCTCACGGCAGAGTCCTGCACTGCGTCGGGTACCCGTAAAAGTTGCTGAAACGGGCGGGTTTTACGTCCTGGAATTTTACCCGCGGGTATGCGGGTGGGTAGTGATACGCACGGGTCGGCGGGTAGCTGCTACACGCACAATATTTACTTGATATCATTATGGTGTCTACAGACCTAACCACACAGCTCGTGCTGTTGCTTCTTTGGTGACTGTATAGTTTTACGAGCCTACATTTCTCTGACACTTCAGGCAAATAGAGAGGGAGAGAGGAAAGAGGCGAGCCGCTTTCCTCTCTCCCTCTTCTGGATATTATTTCAATATGTGTGGGTTTGGAGTGTGTAGTACCTACCTGTCTGTCCAGCGATCATGTCATGATAAAATCCACTGAAATTTTTTTTTGTAATCCAGTGCATCTTTTATTTTGATCGCGCACGTGTTTCCATATGATTCCTCTGATCCGAATGCCTGGGCTCGGGAAAGGCATTTCAAACCGCCGCTGCTGCTTGACATGAATATTGCCTCTTTCCAGACAGAGTCTCCGTTTCACTTGTGTCAGATATGATGTAGTAGGAGTGGTTATGATGTTCCAAATTCAATACATTTTTCGTGAATCTGTGTTTTTACTCCTCCGGCCTCCCCACGCGCTTTGAAAAGCGGGTGCGCATTGCCGCTGATCCCCACAGCTCCAAGGCACCGGCCGCCACGCGCACTCATTACCCGCACATGTGCGTGCAGGCTCACGGTGCAAAACAAAACATGAGGCGCCACAAAGCAAAAAATATGACAAATATGGAACTTTTGACCTTCCTGCATGTGAAGAAGCTGGCAGAAATGTACCCCAACATGTGGGTCGCTTTGAGGATCTCTGCCACTCTTCCTGTCACAGCGGCTGCTGCTCAAAGAAGCTTTTCAAAGCTCAAACTGATTCAAACTTACCTGAGATCTACTATGATTCAAGAACGTCTCAGTGGACTTGCCATCATAAGCATAAACCATGTGGTCTCTAATCAGTCATATGATCATGATGTAGATGACTTTGCCTCAAGAAAATCCAGGAAAGTTAAGCTGTAGCAAGTCATGTGAGATTAAGGAGGTGGTGGTGTAGTTTCTGTAGTAATTTAAGGCAGGACCTACACCAATAGAGCTCTTTTTAAGATCTTTTCATTTTTTGTATTCACATCCTTGTAGTATTTTTGTGCCTAAAGATACTAATAGATACGATATATAAGATAGATAGGTAAGATAGATAAGATAAGATATTATATTATAATAAGTATTTTGAATGTGCAATTGTTTTTGTAATTGTAAGATAGATAAGATACTAATGTCTTATTTTGCACAGTGCCGTATTTCTATTGTATTTAAGTCACTTGTTTACACTTTTCATTTCGGGAGTATTTAAATGTAATACTTTATGTAAGCTATCTATATTGTATTTCATATGTTATTTTTTTAGTTGTTTCTTTAATTATTATAATTAGTTTTTTGAATGTGCAATTGTTTTATTTAAGTAAAAGAATGTCTAAAACAAAGCTATTAAGTTTCTTGTGAGTATATGTACACTAGCAGTGCAAGTACTGTACTGCGATGGGGCGTCACTTAAAATCTTGCCTAGGGCACCAAATTGGTTAGGGCCAGGCCTGCCTCCGCTCGGTCGCAAAGAGGCTTTACGAAAAGAAAAAAAGATACTTCGTTCAGAGCCACGTGAGTAGTAAACGGTAAACGGTCTCAACTTATATAGCGCTTTTCCACCTACGTTTAGGCGCTCCGGGCGCTTTACGGCGAGGCACCTCTCACCCATTTCACTTAGTACATCGACTCGGGGAGAAAAGGAAGAAAAAAAAGCACACAAACGAGAGGCTACGTGAGGTAAGGCAAATTTATTTGTAGAGCACAATTCAAACGAGAAAAGAAAAAGAGAACAAAAAAATAAAACGCACACACACGAGAGGCTGAGCGAGGAGAGGCAAAACTTTATTTGTAGAGCACAATTCAAACAAGAAAACCCAATAAAAAAATTAACAAAACATAGACGCTGACACAAAACACTTTCGCGGCGGGGCCTCAAAGAAGCTCTCCGATAAAAGAAACCAGGTTTCGGCCAGCGCGCGCGTTCAGTTCACAGACATCAGAGACTCGGGCCCCGCGATCCTACCTGAAAACAAACACTTCCATTTGCCCTCGTACGCGTGCGAGATGCACCAGTAAAACGGGCGATCGACGAAGTATTCCTCTTGATCGGATCCGGGACCGTCGCTCTCAAGCAAGCAAGTGACCGCGGCGGCTCTGGTGCCCGATTCGGTCACGTTGATGTAGGGCTGGGCAAAAAATCGATTTTATCGATTTATCGATTTTGTAGCTTAAAACGATTTTTATTTTGCAAACTCGAGTTTTTTTTTCACCACATTTTTTTTCTGAGTTTTTTGCGTTTCGTCCTTGTGGGTTACCGTAGAGCGTTATGAGCCAGCCCCCTCCGCCGCGTAAACACAGTCAAAACAAGAATGGCAGCGTGTAGCAGAGAACTACTTCCAAAGAAAGGCATAGTTAATTCCATAATTTGGGACTGGTTTGGGTTTGATGCAGCAGACGAAAGACAGACGAAGCCTCGCTGCAAAACATGTTCAAAGACTATTGCTACAGGGAGTAGCAGTACAACAAATCTATTCCAGCACCTGAGGAATAAGCATCCCGAAGAATGGGAGAAGTGCAGCCAGCGCCGTAGCGAAGACGGCAGTTCTAGCACACCAGCTAAAAAGCAAACTACACTTCTAGAGAGCTTTACAAACTGTGTGCCTTATGATAAGAATGGAGCGCGATGGAAAGCGATTACAGAGGCTATCACGTTTTATATTGCCGCAGACATGCTGCCAATTTATTCTGTCGAAAAGCGAGGCTTTAATCGCCTGTTAAAAGTATTAGATGCGAGGTACGTTGTCCCCAGTCGCAAGTATTTCGCCGATGTAGCGCTCCCTCACCTGTACAATATAACTCGTGAAAAGATCCGCGGTGAGCTGGAGGAGATGCCGTTTTACTCAGCCACCACGGACCTGTGGTCCAGCCGGACGATGCAGCCATATATGAGTCTGACGGTCCACTATATCAACAATAGCTGGACACTGCGCAGCATCTGCCTCCAGACAGCGTATTTCCCCGAGGACCACACTGGTGACATAATTGCCCATGGTTTAAAAGACGCTCTCAGCTCCTGGGGACTTTCGGAGGAACGACTCGTTTGCATGACAACTGATAGTGGCACCAACATCATAAAAGCTCTTAAGGATAACAACTGGCCCAGCCTGCAGTGTTTTGGGCACAAACTCCACAACGCTATAGGTAAGAGTTGGTGTAAGAATAAATAGACACATACTTACACATTGTAGCGTATTGTTTGCTCATTAATTTAGTAGCCAGAACATGGTACATATTTCAACTGGTTTACACATACAAGTGGGGCGCTTTTAATTAGACTGGGTTACGTAAGGTAATAAATTAATAAACCTGACTTTTCCTTAAGCTGCATTTATTATACAACATCATGTATTAAACTGTCACAGCTATTACAATTGTGATGAAAGTACAGAACAATTTGTCAAAACTCGCATAATTAAACACTACTTATAGTCTAAGCTTGGAGAGACAAAAAATATACTAAATATCTTTTCACATTTATCACAGAGAATGGCGTGAAGGACCCAAGGATTGATCGGGCCATAGGGGTCTGCAAAAAAGCTGTATCAGCTTTCTCTTACAGCTGGAAAAAAAGGCAAGACATGACAGAGGTGCAGGCTGAGCTTGGACTTCCCCAGCATCTTTTGATCTCAGAATCCCGTTGGGGGTCTCGTCAAAAGATGATTGAGCGCTTTCTTGAGCAAGAGAAGGCAATAACTCGTGTCCTTGGTGCGGACAAGAAAACACGTCATCTTGTTCCCACGTGGCAAGATTTGGAAGTATTAGAAGCCACCAACAAAGCAGTGAAACCTCTCCAGAACTTCACTGATGCACTGTCAGGGGAATCATATGTCAGTGTGTCATGCATCAAACCAGTGCTGCATTTGTTTAAAACAAGTCTCCTTCTGCCAGAGGAGGAAGATTTGGAGCTAACAAAAACAATCAAAGCCAACATCATGCGTTATCTCGAACGTAAATACTGGGATTTGGAGAAAGAGGAACTTTTGGACATGGCCACACTTTTAGACACGAGGTTCCGTACAACCTATATTGATGCAATTAAATTGGAAGCTGTCAAAAAAAGAGCAGTGTCTGAGATCTCTGCTCTCTGCAACTCTACCACAGAGGAAGCTGGGCCCTCTGATGTTCAAGAGAACACCCCACCAAAAAAGAAAATGACTCTGGGTGCCTTCTTTAAAAAACATGCACCATCCACCCCACACCCACAATCAGAGAAAACAAAAATTGAGACTGAGCTTGCAACATATTTGCTTATTCCAGACATAGAGCCAGACACAGATCCTCTTGAATGGTGGAAGCTGCATTAGGCCAATTTTCCAAGACTAAGCTTACTGGCTAAAAAATATCTTTCTATTCCAGCTACTAGTGCTCCCTCCGAGAGGGTATTCAGTGTGGGTGGGGGAATAGTTACCTGCAACCGGGCCTGCCTCAAACCCGAGGTTGTGGACAGGCTCATCTTTCTTGCAAATGCTTAGAATGAGCATGCACAATATTTCAGAGATCTAATGTTTTGTTGTTAAAGATAAAAGTTTACATTTGTTTATCCTTTGATAAGTAGGCTATATGTCTGCCACAGGCATGTTTATTTTTTTTTATATTCACATTATGCTGAGAGGCTAAGAGAAGAGTTTATTTTATTTTTTTATTGTAATGTTATATGTTACAAAATATGTAGTTATCTGATTTCTTAATCAGAAAATGTAAGCTACTGTGAAGTTGATGTTGCACTTTTGCTTAAACCTGGGTTAAAGCTTGAAATTGTTGAATAACAGAGCCTCATTTACTTGCATTTTAACTCTTGAGGACAATCACAGCAATAAATTTGCACTTTTGACAATATATCTGATGTCTCCAGTCATTTTTAAGTGCATTGAAAAAAAAAAAATCGAAAATCGAATCGAAACTCGAATTTTTCTTTTAAAAATCGGAGATTTTTTTTTTAGGCAAAATCGCCCAGCCCTACGTTGATGTTACACACCTGAACTAACTGCCCGCTCTCCATAATCACGTCCATGACTCCGCGACTGCTCCATTTAGGAAAAGTGACGGTTTCGTAACACGTGCTAGAGCTGTCGCGAATCACCTCATCGATCTTCTCTTTCGTACTCTGAAACGTTGCCTTAACCGCGCTCATGGCGATCCCCTTTTTGGGTATAACGAAGCTGAGCCAGAACGCTCTGTTTTCGTAAGGCACGCTGAAAACCTCGCACTCTTGGTATCTCAAGAGTCTAGGAGGCGCGAGGTGGCCGATCTTCGCGGTCATGCCTTTTACGAGAGTGTGCGTTTTTCCCTTGTAGAAATTCAGCTCCACTTCGAAGAATCCGTACAGCCATTTTTCATCGAACACGGTGACGTTCATCACGATGGATTTCGTTTCGACGCTCTGCTGTATCTCCGGCAGTTCCGGTACGTCCCCGGGGCAGCCCCGGATCAGCTCTTCCAACAGTCGCTGTACGGCGTCTCCTTGTCCTCGGGTCACCTTGACCTTAAGGTTCTCGGTCAGATGTGTTACTAAATTCTTGGCTACGGGATCTCTGAACCACACGCCCGTTCTGTAGAAGACTTTGATCAGGTCCTGCTTCACGAACGGCAAAGTTAGATTTTCAGTTTCACATATTTCAGAGAGAGTCACACAGCTGTCTACGCCGATGTCGCACACGAAACGGGAGATCACTTGGGATGCGAGTAGAGAGGTAGCCATGTCGAGTCTTTCCCCGGTTATGATCTGCGAGGAGGCGCGCGGCACGCTTAAGTAGGGAGCGTATCGCTGAAATTACATCTCAGAGAAAGGGTAATTTTGCATTCGCGAGCGTCGGGGTGACCCGGAGCTCGGCGCCGCGTTTTCTCATTACGGGCCCAGGAGGAGCTCTCCGAGCGGGACGAAACGCGTCGGGCTGACCCGGGCGCTCCGCAGATGTGTTTTCTCGTTACTGGCCCCGCGAGCTCTGAGCGCAGGACGAAACGCGTCGGGCTGACCCGGGCGCTCAGCGGAAAGGTGTTTTCTCGTTACTGGCCCTGCAAGCTCTGAGCGCAGGACGAAACGCCTCGGGCTGACCCGGGCGCTCCGCGGATGTGTTTTCTCGTTACTGGCCCTGCGAGCTCTCCGCGCGGGACTAAACGCGTCGGGCTGACCCGGGCGCTCCGCGGATGTGTTTTCTCGTTACGGACCCCGCGCGGGGGCTACACGTCTCGTGCTGACCCGGACCTGGGCGCCGCCGCGTAAGTTGTATCACGGGCCCGGAGGAGCTCTCCGCAGCAGGGCGAAACGCGTCGGGCTGACCCGGCGCTCTGTGACGCGTTTTCTCATTTCTCATTACGGGCCCGGAGGAGCTCTCCGCGCGGGACCAAACGCGTCGGGCTGACCCGGGGCTCGGGGAAGCGTCTTCTCATTACGGGCCCCGCACGGGACGAAACGCGCCGGGCTGACCCGGCGTGAGGGCACCACGAGGGTTAAAAAAACAAAGAGCGTGAAATGATCATATTTTATAAGGTGATTGAAATAATATGAAGTAGTATCAACTATTTTGTGTTTTCTGCCTATGTGCAAAGAAATGCAAAGAAGCAGCATTGACGAGTCAGATTCATCCACTTCTGCCTCCACGACCTCGACGTCCACCAGTTTCTCCGCCTCCTCTTCCTCCTCTTCTTCCTCCTCTTCCTCATCTTCTACGTCTGCCGAAAGGAAGAAGAAGAAGAAGAAGAAGAAGAAGAAGAAGAACCGGAGCCTCTCAAAGACAAAAAAAGAACACATCCGGCAAAGGAGTAAGTGAAAAGGAGACCTACACACACAATAATATTTTCAGTACTTGTTCAAGCCAGTATTTTTAATAAATGTATTATCTGTAAAAGCTACCAAATACAAAGACTGTCATTATTTACTGTACTTATTAGTTTACTACATTTAAGTTATGTATATACAAAAGCTGACCAATATAATCGCTGAGGTTAGTGAATTGTTGCAGTCATTGAACAGTGATGAATAAAAATTTAAAAGCCTATGCATTAATGGTTCAACATGTGAGTGTTGAGTGCCTAATGTAGGTGGAAAAGCGCTATATAAGTTGAGACCATTTACCATTTACCATGTGGACCTCTGAGAAAGTTGTGCTTGTATAAAAGTATTTAATTCTTAACACTGGCACTTTGACGTTACAGATGAATGTTAAGCAAGAATGATTTTCTCTGTCATTTTTTATCTAATCAACATATTTTTACTTAAGTAGTGTTTAAAGGAATAGGCCACTGTTTGTAAATACTGAGATAATGTTCTTATCTCAGTTTAGACAAGTTGATGCATACCTGTATTTGTGTGTGATGCTAGTAATGTAACACAATTGACAATATGGTAATATATTTAATGAAAGTTATAATGTTAGAGTTAAGAAATATGTAACTTGCAGGAGCAAACAAATGAAAAGTAGAAAATGTAATGTTTAATGTTATTACCTTTTGCGTTCTTTGACAGGTTATCCTGGTATCAAAAAAGATGGGGAAAAAGCCGCCACAATGTAATCCTGGCACCAAACTGGGCGACTATCCCCAGACTTTGAAGAAATATATTGAGTCAAATCCAGAAATTAAAATTAAAATAGAGGAAATGAAGGCTAAAGGGAAACTGATGCCACTTGTGTACAAGTTACATCGTTAAATTTACTGTTTGGTTGTTTTAATTCTAACAGAATTAACGTTTGAAAATGTCTTAATAGTTCTGTTACCCCCACATTTTTTTGGTGTGTATGTTTAATTTTGTAAGTGTTCCTCAAAGTTTTATTAACATTTATACCAGATATTTTTTGCGGTTAATATTGTGCATACATATGAAATCTTTACATTACAAATACCATCAAATGTCTCAGTCAACTCGGATGATAGAGACGTCATAATAGTTGTAAACAAAATATGAAGTGACGGCTTTGTCGAAATGTGTCAAGATAAAAAGGTATGTTGGAGGGTTATTTCCGCGCAGACACAGTAGGGGGCGTTAGCATTGACATTCAATTTAGTAGTTGATGATGAGTGCATGAAGTCGAAAGTGTTTGTTAGTACAACAGCAGAGGTACTAAACACCATATCAGAGACAAGTTTAGAATTTTAGGAGGCGTCCATGATTTTGGCTAATTGCGTATTGTTGCCATGAATGTACAGTATTGTGAATACTGCAAGCAAGACTTGAAAGAATTCAAAAATTCGGCGGGAGAATAAAGCGCATGCGCGCTACATCTGGCTCGCTCTGTATTGCAGTGTGCTGGTGCTACGAGCCTTGAGCTGCCCACGGCGAACGCACGACAGAGAATCGCACTGCGGCAGCGTTTTCCCAAATATTGGATATTTTACTCGAGTCGTGAGGTCCTGGCGCTGTGGTACCGCTGCAAAAGCTGAATGAAAGCAATGCGGACACGGTAAAATATAGCCGCGCGCGCCAGAAGGAGACACAGGTGAAGTCTAGGTGAGCGGTTGGCTCAATGTAAGCTTGTTTACATGTCATATATCGCTGAAGTTAGCCGTGCAAAAGCTATTTGATGGCTGCGTGGGTGTTTAGAGGCGCTGGTGGGTGTTTAGAGGCGCGGATGTTACGAGTGTATGAAATTATTTCAAGCAGGGCGTGTGCGTTTTCGCTCTGTACATTGTGAGTAACTCCTGGCGCAGTGCGAGTTGAGAAGATTAGTTTGGCACATTCACAGTCGCCTGTAAAATAGCACAGTGTATGCCCATCTTGTGCCACAGGTGCATTTTGAAAGGAGGTCACGGTCCGTCTCAGATTTCACCACCTGTAAATGCTAGTGCACCATGTCACTAGATGGCGCAGTTGCATATAACATAACATAAGCCGTGATTGATTGACTAGTCAACACTCAGACAATTAGACATTACACCAAAAATGTGCAAAAAATTAAACGTATCTTGTATACACTGACTACCAAAAACTTCAAGGGGGGGCAAAAAGTAGCTGTATACAAAAAGTATAGTAAAAAGTAATTGAAAAAAATTATAAATAAAAATAAACAGTCTACACATGTAAATAAAGTGGGACATTACTTCCCCCTTTGTGTACACGTGGTCATCCAACACATGTTAGAGAATTTGAGCAAAACTTCTTATGTCTAACCAACGTTCTGCTTTCAATTGTTAGGTTTCTATTTTATCCTTGATCCTTGATTTCAGACACACACCAATGGCCATGAAGCAAAAGTAAGTAAAACACCTGTATTACAAAAGACACAGTTGTTTAAACATGAACTTTACATTGTTAACATTGTGTATTAACCTCAGCATTAACCTGGACAAAACTGTGCAGTGTTTCCTCTGGAACAAGTAGACAACCAGATGCATTTAAAACAGTGTTATTTTGAGTAGATAAAATATTACATCTGATAGTGTCTATCTTTCCCCTGGTCTGCAAACGCCTCGCAAAGGGAGTCACTTGGAGTAAAGTTGGTCTTGTTAAAATCAGGATTGATCAGATGTTCTATTGTAGAGAAGAGTACCTTGGGATTGTTTTTATTATTGTTGATCATTTTTGAGAAGTAGTTGTTTCTTATGTTTCTTACTGTGTTATTGTAGGTTGTTTGTTGTTCACGGAAGATTTGGTAGTTTATGGTAATTTTGTTTTTTCTCCATTTTCTCTCTGCCACCCTGCATTGTCTTTTGAGTTGTTTGATTTCCTCATTCCACCATGGAGGAATTAGTTTTGTGGGGAGTTTTTTGGATTTTAAAGGAGCGATAGAATCAAGCGCTGACTTGAGTTTGCTGTTAAAATGTTCAAAAATACAATCACAGGGGGCAGGTAGAACAATAGGAGAATATTTCTCTAAAACATCAATAAAATTTGCAGCCACTTCAGGGGTGAGATGACGTTTCCTCACAGCTCTTACCGAGGTCTCCCGCTGCGTAAAACTGGTGATATTAAAAAACACACAGTAATGGTCAGAGACAGAAGACACAGCTGTGGACAGGCCATACGTGATGACCAGGTCCAGACTGTGTCCTCTGTCGTGAGTTGGCTGCGTGACGTGTTGGGTAAAATCCATATAATTAAGAACATTTAAAAAATCCCTAGCAACAGGGTCTAAAAGATTATCTATGTGTAGATTAAAATCACCAGTTAAAAGAATCATATTAAAAGAGCTATGTAAAAGTGATAAAAACTCAGAAAATTCCTTAACAAAAAGAGGGCATTTTTTGGGGGGTCTGTAAATAGTGACACATAAAATGGGGGGATTACTAAAAACAACTGCATGGTGCTCAAAAGTGGGGAATGGATCAAATAAAATAGGTTTGGTGGCAAGAGTGTTTGTACATATGGAGGCAGTGCCACCTCCCCTTTTTCCATTCCTTATTGAAAAGGTGCTGCTAAAATTAGGTGGGGGGGCCTCAGCAAGAACCGCGGTCGCATCTGTACCCAGCCAGGTTTCAGTTAAAAACAAACAATCAAGATTATTATCTAAAATCAGGTCATTCACAATAAAAGACTTGTTCTGCAGAGAGCGGACATTTAAAAGAGCCATGTTTAGTGTGGTTTGGGATGGATTAGCTGTGGACTGTGGGGGGGCTTTGGGGATGGGTTTTAAGAAGTTAATATGGACAGGATAATTGCATGGAGGGTTGTGTTGTGTCCGCTCTCTGCTAGTGATGACAGGAATGGTTTGTGAGGGGGGCGTGGAAACGATAGGAGGGGGAGTGTGGGCGGAGGCCGCACCTGCGCGTGATTGACTGGAGGCAAACCGTCAATTTGAACTCGGATCACTGGATTCAGAGTCCAGAGTGCTAACCATTACACCATGGAACCATACATTTGAGCCTAAAATTACTAGCAATTGTTGGATGTATGAATAACGAAAAATATCATTGCCTGTGTCCAAGCCCCAGTGAAACAACGCAATGTTTTGTGTAAGTCAGGATCTTGGATTCTGCAGTGCATTCCAAGGGGCTGTTATTGGCAAATTTGAAGGTTCAGTATAACTAACAGAGCACTGTGCCTAACATTTTGAAGTAGGAAAGTCAACTAAAGGCAGTTTTCAGAGGTTCCACCGAGACTTGAACTCGGATTGCTGGATTCAGAGTCCAGAGTGCTAACCATTACACCATGGAACCACAGGTATGGGCTTAGAAGTACCAGCAATTCTGGATGTAAGAATAAAGAAAAATATCTTGACCGAGAGGAACGCATCAACTGATGTGATTTTAAGATATCATGATGTATATGGAATTGGGTTCTTACAATCCAATCAAAGCCCCTCTTATAGTTGTGTGAGGCAGAGTCTTAAAGTCTAGAAAGTGTTCCATAAGTTGCAGCCTTAGTGCACTTTTTTTTAATTTGATGATCAGTTTTTTTTTGTTTTTTTGTATATGTGATGAAACATTCAGATGATCTGGGCCTCATCTCTTTCAAAACAGTCAGTTAAAGTGTTGTGTACGGTTGTGACAAGTGTATTTCTGGAACAACAGGTGAGCAAACATATAATTTACAGACAAAGCAGAGCTGCCACTAGGAGGTTCTACCGAGACTCAAACTCGGATTGCTGGATTCAAAGTCCAGAGTGATCACCATTACACCATGGAACCACGAGCACCATTATTGAATACAGCTCCAATAACTTGATGTAAAATAACCAAAAATACATATTACTCTCCAAAGAGCCGACTGTCAAAGGAACTTATCCAGTTGTGTAGCAGTCATCAAATGTGCTCTGATTGTTTTCTATCAGATTAGCATAATTGACTTCCTATAAGGTCCCACCAAGACTTGAACTCGGGTCTTATCCACAAATGAAGTTCCTAAAGGGTTATTAAAGGTTTCATAGTGTAGTGGTCATCACGTCTGCTTTACACGCAGAAGGTCCTGGGTTCAAGCCCCAGTGAACCCATGCTCTGTTTTGTGTAGGTCTGGATATTGGATTCTGCAGTGTCTAGTGTAGTGTCCTTCTGCAGTCTGTTATGACATTGGCATGTTATAAGTGTGTTGTAACATTGGCATAAATCTGCCAATGTTATTAGCAGATTTAAAGTAATAGTTCAGTATAACTAACAGTACAAAGCCCCTAACATTGCCAACTAGGAAAGTCAAATAAAGTCAGTATTCAGAGGTTCCACCGAGATTTCAAATCAAATCAAATCAAACTTTATTTATAGAGCGCTTTTCATACAAAATGTAACACAAAGTGCTTTACAGTGCTTAAAAATCATTAAAAATAATAAAAATCGTCCCCACCAGTAAATACACATAAATAACTACAACCCCACCACCCACCACCCGCACACACAGACACATATACGTACAGACAGCCAGCAGTTAAAGGTCTTAAATAAAAATGGACATAGAGTTTAGTATGTAAGGCTGGGTACAGATGGACCGAAAGAGGAAACATCATCCAAGGAGCCGTCTGCACCAGGAGCAGCCCATCGGCCACAGCCACAGAGCGCCAACTCAGGGGGCCCGGAGTAGGTGTAGGAGAGACGTCCTACCTCCATCCAGGCACCCCCAGGAGAGCGCCCGCACGGCCACAGCCAACCAGCACTCCCGGGGAAGAGGGCTCCCTCAGAGGAACCACTAGGAGAACATAAAAAATAAATGAATAAAATAAATAAAAAATAAATAAATAAATATTTAATAAGAGATACATTAAAAACTGCTAAAACTGTGCGTGAAATAGCACAGGATAAAAAGAGGGAAACTAAAGAAATAATAGAACTAAAACCGGTAAATAAGGTTAATATAAGTAAATATTAGTTAAAAGCTATACTAAAAAGGTGGGTCTTGAGCCTGCTCTTAAAAACATGAACGTTCTCTGCGGTCCTGAGCTCCTCCTCAGGTCGTTCCAGAGGCGAGGGCCATAGTATTGGAAAGACGCCTCGCCGTGAGTCTTTCTGTTGACTTTAGGAATAACTAGGAGACCCCTGCCAGAGGAGCGAAGGGACCGCGAAGGCTCATATGGTAAAATCAATTCTGAAAGATAAGAAGGACCAAGACCATTAAGACATTTAAAAACCATTAAAATAACTTTAAAATGGATCCTGAAACACACGGGGAGCCAATGCAGCGACTCTAAAACCGGTGTAATGTGGTCCCGCCTCCTGGTCTTCGTCAGGACACGAGCTGCTGAATTTTGTAAAAGTTGTAAACCTGAGATACTCTTTTTGGGAAGACCAGAAAGCAGGGCATTACAGTAGTCAAGACGACTGGTGATAAAAGCATGCATGAGCGTCTCCGTGTTGGCCCGAGAGAGAATGGGGCGGACTCTGGCTATGTTCTTTAGATGGTAAAAACCTATCTTTGTGATATTCTTAATGTGTGGAATTAAAGTCAGCTCAGAGTCAAAAATCACACCCAGGTTCTTCACCTGTGAGGAAGGATTAAAAGACAATGACTGTAGTTTGGGTAAAAGTTTCTCTCTCTGGGCCTCAGGACCGATGACTAAAACTTCAGTTTTGTCCTGGTTAAGCTGGAGAAAGTTTTCTGCCATCCAGGATTTGATATCTAAAATGCAGTTAAAAAGTGCATCCATTGGCCTGGTGTCCTCAGGAGACATGGAGATGTACAACTGTGTATCGTCAGCGTAACTATGAAAGTTGACTCCATGTCTCCTGATGACATCACCAAGAGGGAGCATATACAGGTTAAAAAGCACTGGGCCTAAAATCGAACCCTGGGGCACACCACATGTAATGTTATGGACCTTAGAGGAGCAGGTATCCACACTTACCATGAATGTCCTGTCTGTGAGGTAGGATGTAAACCATTTGTGGACAGCACCAGAGAGGCCGATGTGTTTTAAACGAGTTAAAAGAATAGTATGGTCGACTGTATCAAAAGCGGCGCTCAGATCCAGTAGAACCAACACTGTCAGCCTTTTGGAATCATAATTTAATCTAAAATCGTTTAAAATCTTTAAAAGGGCTGTCTCTGTGCTGTGGTTTACCCTAAAGCCAGACTGAAATTTCTCAAGGACGTTTTGTGCATTTATAAAGTCGCTAAGTTGGGTAAAAACAAGTTTTTCTAAGATTTTGCTTAAAAATGGTAAGTTGGATACCGGTCTAAAGTTGTTAAAATCATTACGGTCCAAATTGCTCTTCTTCAGCAGAGGCCTCACCACCGCCCCCTTAAAGGCAGCAGGGAAGACCCCCGTCTGAAGGGAGCAATTCATCATGTGTAAAAGCTCGTCTCTAAGAGATCCATAAAACGTTTTAAAAAACGGGGTTGGGACCGGGTCTAAAGGACATGTGGTGGGCCTCACTGAGGAGAAAACTTTATCAAGCATCTCAGCATTAACCTGGACAAAACTGTGCAGTGTTTCCTCTGGAACAAGTAGACAACCAGATGCATTTAAAACAGTGTTATTTTGAGTAGATAAAATATTACATCTGATAGTGTCTATCTTTCCCCTGGTCTGCAAACGCCTCGCAAAGGGAGTCACTTGGAGTAAAGTTGGTCTTGTTAAAATCAGGATTGATCAGATGTTCTATTGTAGAGAAGAGTACCTTGGGATTGTTTTTATTATTGTTGATCATTTTTGAGAAGTAGTTGTTTCTTATGTTTCTTACTGTGTTATTGTAGGTTGTTTGTTGTTCACGGAAGATTTGGTAGTTTATGGTAATTTTGTTTTTTCTCCATTTTCTCTCTGCCACCCTGCATTGTCTTTTGAGTTGTTTGATTTCCTCATTCCTCCATGGAGGAATTAGTTTTGTGGGGAGTTTTTTGGATTTTAAAGGAGCGATAGAATCAAGCGCTGACTTGAGTTTGCTGTTAAAATTTTCAAAAATAAAATCACAGGGGGCAGATAGAACAATAGGAGAATATTTCTCTAAAACATCAATAAAATTTGCAGCCACTTCAGGGGTGAGATGACGTTTCCTCACAGCTCTTACCGAGGTCTCCCGCTGCGTAAAACTGGTGATATTAAAAAACACACAGTAATGGTCAGAGACAGAAGACACAGCTGTGGACAGGCCATACGTGATGACCAGGTCCAGACTGTGTCCTCTGTCGTGAGTTGGCTGCGTGACGTGTTGGGTAAAATCCATATAATTAAGAACATTTAAAAAATCCCTAGCAACAGGGTCTAAAAGATTATCTATGTGTAGATTAAAATCACCAGTTAAAAGAATCATATTAAAAGAGCTATGTAAAAGTGATAAAAACTCAGAAAATTCCTTAACAAAAAGAGGGCATTTTTTGGGGGGTCTGTAAATAGTGACACATAAAATGGGGGGATTACTAAAAACCACTGCATGGTGCTCAAAAGTGGGGAATGGATCAAATAAAATAGGTTTGGTGGCAAGAGTGTTTGTACATATGGAGGCAGTGCCACCTCCCCTTTTTCCATTCCTTATTGAAAAGGTGCTGCTAAAATTAGGTGGGGGGGCCTCAGCAAGAACCGCGGTCGCATCTGTACCCAGCCAGGTTTCAGTTAAAAACAAACAATCAAGATTATTATCTAAAATCAGGTCATTCACAATAAAAGACTTGTTCTGCAGAGAGCGGACATTTAAAAGAGCCATGTTTAGTGTGGTTTGGGATGGATTAGCTGTGGACTGTGGGGGGGCTTTGGGGATGGGTTTTAAGAAGTTAATATGGACAGGATAATTGCATGGAGGGTTGTGTTGTGTCCGCTCTCTGCTAGTGATGACAGGAATGGTTTGTGAGGGGGGCGTGGAAACGATAGGAGGGGGAGTGTGGGCGGAGGCCGCACCTGCGCGTGATTGACTGGAGGCAAACCGTCAATTTGAACTCGGATCACTGGATTCAGAGTCCAGAGTGCTAACCATTACACCATGGAACCATACATTTGAGCCTACAATTACTAGCAATTGTTAGATGTATGAATAACGAAAAATATCATTGCCTGTGTCCAAGCCCCAGTGAAACAACGCAATGTTTTGTGTAAGTCAGGATCTTGGATTCTGCATTGCATTCCAAGGGGCTGTTATTGGCAAATTTGAAGGTTCAGTATAACTAACAGAGCACTGTGCCTAACATTTTGAAGTAGGAAAGTCAACTAAAGGCAGTTTTCAGAGGTTCCACCGAGACTTGAACTCGGGTTGCTGGATTCAGAGTCCAGAGTGCTAACCATTACACCATGGAACCACAGGTATGGGCTTAGAAGTACCAGCAATTCTGGATGTAAGAATAAAGAAAAATATCTTGACCGAGAGGAACGCATCAACTGATGTGATTTTAAGATATCATGATGTATATGGAATTGGGTTCTTACAATCCAATCAAAGCCCCTCTTATAGTTGTGTGAGGCAGAGTCTTAAAGTCTAGAAAGTGTTCCATAAGTTGCAGCCTTAGTGCACTTTTTTTTAATTTGATGATCAGTTTTTTTTTGTTTTTTTGTATATGTGATGAAACATTCAGATGATCTGGGCTTCATCTCTTTCAAAACAGTCAGTTAAAGTGTTGTGTACGGTTCTGACAAGTGTATTTCTGGAACAACAGGTGAGCAAACATATAATTTACAGACAAAGCAGAGCTGCCACTAGGAGGTTCCACCGAGACTCGAACTCGGATTGCTGGATTCAAAGTCCAGAGTGATCACCATTACACCATGGAACCACGAGCACCATTATTGAATACAGCTCCAATAACTTGATGTAAAATAACCAAAAATACATATTACTCTCCAAAGAGCCGACTGTCAAAGGAACTTATCCAGTTGTGTAGCAGTCATCAAATGTGCTCTGATTGTTTTCTATCAGATTAGCATAATTGACTTCCTATGAGGACCACCAAGACTTGAACTCGGGTCTTATCCACAAATGAAGTTCCTAAAGGGTTATTAAAGGTTTCATAGTGTAGTGGTCATCACGTCTGCTTTACACGCAGAAGGTCCTGGGTTCAAGCCCCAGTCAAACCATGCTCCGTTTTGTGTAAGTCTGGATATTGGATTCTGCAGTGTCCAGTGTAGTGTCGTTCTGCAGTCTGTTATGACATTGGCATGTTATAAGTGTGTTGTAACATTGGCATAAATCTGCCAATGTTATTAGCAGATTTAAAGTAATAGTTCAGTATAACTAACAGTACAAAGCCCCTAACATTGCCAACTAGGAAAGTCAAATAAAGTCAGTATTCAGAGGTTCCACCGAGATTTGAACTCGGATCACTGGATTCAGAGTCCAGAGTGCTAACCATTACACCATGGAACCATACATTTTAGCCTACAACTACTAGCAATTTTTGGATGTATGAATAACGAAAAATATCATTGCCTGTGTCCAAGCCCCAGTGAAACAACGCAATGTTTTGTGTAAGTCAGGATCTTTGATTCTGCATTGCATTCCAAGGCGCTGTTATTGGCAAATTTGAAGGTTCAGTATAACTAACCGAGCACTGTGCCTAACATTTTGAAGTAGGAAAGTCAACCAAAGCCAGTTTTCAGAGGTTCCACCGAGACTTGAACTCGGATTGCTGGATTCAGAGTCCAGAGTGCTACCCATTACACCATGGAACCACAGGTATGGGCTTAGAAGTACCAGCAATTCTGGATGTAAGAATAAAGAAAAATATCTTGACCGAGAGGAACGCATCAACTGATGTGATTTTAAGATATCATGATGTATATGGAATTGGGTTCTTACAATCCAATCAAAGCCCCTCTTATAGTTGTGTGAGGCAGTTTTAAAGTCTAGAAAGTGTTCCATAAGTTGCAGCCTTAATGCACTTTTTTTTAATTTGATGATCAGTTTGTTTGTTTTTTTTGTATATGTGATGAAACATTCAGATGATCTGGGCTTCATCTCTTTCAAAACAGTCAGTTAAAGTGTTGTGTACGGTTGTGACAAGTGTATTTCTGGAACAACAGGTGAGCAAACATATAATTTACAGAAAAGCAGAGCTGCCACTAGGAGGTTCTACCGAGACTTGAACTCGGATTGCTGGATTCAAAGTCCAGAGTGATCACCATTACACCATGGAACCACGAGCACCATTATTGAATACAGCTCCAATAACTTGATGTAAAATAACCAAAAATACATATTACTCTCCAAAGAGCTGACTGTCAAAGGAACTTATCCAGTTGTGTAGCAGTCATCAAATGTGCTCTGATTGTTTTCTATCAGATTAGCATAATTGACTTCCTATGAGGACCACCAAGACTTGAACTCGGGTCTTATCCACAAATGAAGTTCCTAACGGATTAATAAAGGTTTCATAGTGTAGTGGTCATCACGTCTGTGTTACACGCAGAAGGTCATGGTTTCAAGCCCCAGTGAAACAATGCTCTGTTTTGTGTAAGTCTGGATATTGGATTCTGCAGTGTCTAGTGTAGCGTCGTTCTGCAGTCTGTTATGACATTGGCATGTTATAAGTGTGTAGTAACATTGGCATAAATCTGCCAATGTTATTAGCAGATTTAAAGTAATAGTTCAGTATAACTAACAGTACAAAGCCCCTAACATTGCCAAATAGGATAGTGAAATAAAGTCAGTATTCAGAGGTTCCACCGAGATTTGAACTCTGATCACTGGATTCAGAGTCCAGAGTGCTAACCATTACACCATGGAACCATACATTTGAGCCTACAACTACTAGCAATTGTTGGATGTATGAATAACGAAACATATCATTCAGATGATCTGGGCTTCATCTCTTTCAAAACAGTCAGTTAAAGTGTTGTGTACGGTTGTGACAAGTGTATTTCTGGAACAACAGGTGAGCAAACATATAATTTACAGAAAAGCAGAGCTGCCACTAGGAGGTTCCACCGGGACTCGAACTCGGATTGCTGGATTCAAAGTCCAGAGTGATCACCATTACATCATGGAACCACAAGCACCATTATTGAATACAGGGGTTCAAGCCCCAGTGAAACCATGCTCTGTTTTGTGTAAGTCTGGATATTGGATTCTGCAGTGTCTAGTGTAGCGTCGTTCTGCAGTCTGTTATGACATTGGCATGTTATAAGTGTGTAGTAACATTGGCATACATCTGCCAATGTTATTAGCAGATTTAAAGTAAGAGTTCAGTATAACTAACAGTACAAAGCCCCTAACATTGCCAACTAGGAAAGTCAAACAAAGTCAGTATTCAGAGGTTCCACCGAGATTTGAACTCGGATCACTGGATTCAGAGCGCTAGCCGCCGGATACTCGTCCATCAACAACTTCAACATGGTGGGCGTGAAAACCAATCGAGTTGCAAAGCTTCAACATTTACAGCCAATCAGTCTCGTCCATTATTCCCCTCTACAACATTTGACCAATCAGAGCGAAGATAATTTTGAGCGACTTTTTTTTTCAGCCAATCACAGAAAATGGCCAAGACTCGCTTACTCGTTTCATTTGCTGTCACGGAGACTTGACAGTGATCCAGCATATCTAAGTTTTAGCAGCGATCAGGTAAGAATGTTATTGCCTTTCCTATTATATTACCATAGTCATCCATTTTAGTCCTATAAATAGTTATAGTGTAGTTACGTGTTATAAGCTAAACGCTACGTAGCTTAGCTTTCATCGCTCCGTTGCTTGTGTGGCGCCTTTTACAGTCATTTATAACGTTATATCTGCTGCTGAAGAGATCGGGATCAATACAATTGTATCTTTACTATTAGACGTATGTGCTGTTTTTACATAACTGAGCTGACGTAAGTGTTAACAGTGCTTCAAAAGCGGCGATCACCGCGGTTAGCGGACTGGCGTTAATGTGTTTGTAGGTGCAGTTCAATAATGTTCAGGATAGGAGTTATATGCATTTATTTCAACATATATCGAGCATCAATAGTAGTTTATCTACAGACATTTTGTTCTTAATCTGTCTGTTGGATCTCCTTATTACAGTACATTATAGCAGAAAAAACAAACATTCCTTCATAAAGCAATATTGTTTACGCCCTATCTGCTATAAAATTGTTATGATTAGAATACATAATTTATATGAATGTGTTTGTGAACATTTAATGACACACATCTCTTTTTAAGTTTGCTTTCCACACTTTCTCTACCACCAAGACCAGAACTGCTTGCATAATCTCTATACACTATGCCTAATGAAAGTTTTATTCTTGGTTATTAGACAATGTCGTCAAAGAAGAGCCACAAAGGCATGGGGGACTCCGAATGGGTGTCACGCCTCAACTGGAACCTGGCCTTCCAGAGAAGGCAACAGACCAGCTCCTCGCCAGAAGAAGTGGTTTGAGCTGTATCAAAGGGTAAGAATATGTTAAATGTTCATCATTAGTTGTATCATTGTAGTAAATGATTGTAATAATATAATAATAATATCTAGTAGTTTTATAATTGCATGCCATTTTAACTTTTAACTAAGAAACTAATTTCTTTGATTTTATAGATTGAGAAATGCCCAATGCAGTCCCGTGGACAGATGTCCTTGTTTGGTGTGAGGACATGTGTTTGTGGCTTTCATACTGAGAAGGTATGTTGTGTATTTATACAATCTGTGAGTTATATTACATAATATTGTAGTAATATGTGCTTGTAAGTATGTGCCTCCTCTGCACAGCTGCCACAGGCCTCCTCCTCACAACAACCAGGCCCCTCACAGCTGCCACAGGCCTCCTCCTCACAACAACCAGGCCCCTCACAGCTGCCACAGGCCTCCTCCTCACAACAACCAGGCCCCTCACAGCTGCTGCAGGCCTCCTCTGTCTCCTCACAACGACCAGCCCCATCACCGCTACTACAAGCTTCCTCCTCCTCACAACAACCAGCCCTCTCATCGCTGCAGCAGGCCTCCTCACAGCTTCCACAGCCACTCACCTCCCCACAGTTGCTGCAGCCGGTCACATCAGCACAAACTGGTGTGCAACGACCCCTACTCAGTCTGACAAAGGTGATCTACAATAAAGTTTTTTTTTTTTTACCAGAATATTCTGTTGCAAACACATTACATGTATTTATGTTCATTCAGTTCATGAAGCCCAGATTTGGTGGGAGCCAGAGTAATGCTGCAAAGCCCAACCTCTCTCTGGCAAGAAAACGGCACATAATCGAGGTAACAGCATTATGCAATTAAAAATAGTGCATAGCCAATAGTATATAACACTGATCATTTAACAGGGTAATGTATCTGTGGCTGAAGAAGCTCCTAGCACTGCTCTCCCAGTGAGTAACACAGTTGTGACTTTTATTAAATAAGACTTTATTAATTATAATTGCTAACTCAAGAGTCATTTATAGGCAGTAGAACCTGAAGAAGATGCTCCAGATTCCCTTTCTCCTGAACCCATCCCGGCTGGCTTAGTAAGTGCTGTTTAATAATGATCAACTTTAGAGTAAAATGTTTTTGTTTTTTTACTTGTACTGTATATGTTTAGACTGCCACTGTCGAGGCACACCCGGCCTCGCTTCAGCTCCCCCGCTTGTGGTCTGAGAGCTTGCCTCCTGAAGACCACAAATGGATTCTGAAGACCCTCTTTAGAGTAGGCCCTAAAGGAAAGGCCGAGCTCCATGACCACCTGGACCTGTGGTATTATCCTCCACAGCCAGGCCACCTTTACCACCAGGCTCCTACACCAGACCGCTTTTTTGCACATCCACTGCTTGTCTGGATGCCCTACAAGCAGCGGAAAGTGAAAGTGGTTTGTCCCAACCCTGCCTGTGGAGGACACCAGCTCACAGGTGGTGGACTGCACAAGAGGGCACGGAGGGTGCTGGACATAAAGCGGACATACAACGTGGTCACAGAGACTCTTATCTGCACGAAGTGTAGAGCCAGCAACGCGTCCTGGAGTCAGACAGTCCTGTCCCAGCTACATCTTTCCCTCCGAGATGACTTTTGCGTCATTCTTACTCAAAAGTAAGTATTATTGTACATGCAATAACATATTACATGTGAAATATTTAACTTAACATGAAATAATTCATATTATTTTATTATAAACAAGGTTTGCCTGTGACATCCTGGTCATCGGACAACTACGGCAGAGGTCGCAGGGTAACAGTCCAACGCGGCTTCTCAATCAGCTGAAGGAGAACCACAGTAATGACTGGCTGAGGAGGGTGAATAAGTACACCACTGAGTGTAATCACTTCTTCGACCAGCAGGGACTGTTACCTGTCACCTTCAGGGAGCCTCCACAGCCTGCTGTTGTGCCCAGCTGCAAGTGGCTCCTGTCTGTCTACAGTCAAGATATTCTGACAAGGCTGGATGACATCAGAGCCAAAATAACATCCACTTATGGCTCAATCCTTAAAATGGATTCTACAAAGAAGGTTAGCAGCATTATACATTTAATTTACAATTACGGCTTTACTACATACTTTATCTGCTACTAGCTAAAACAGAAATAATTAATTATAAATTATATGTTATGTTTTTAGATCACAAAGAAGCTGGCAGGAGTGGCCAAGGGCACAGCCACATGGGTCACCTCAGTGGGCAACGAGCATGGCCAAATTCTAATCAGTGTCTGCTGTAGCGCTGTGTCGGCGCCGACACAGCTGCGCATGCGCTGTTCTTTTCCCCATAACTGCAAAAGTAAAGGCGCCCTCGAAATTTTGTTTACTGTGTTGGAAAGCTAACCCCTTGCGCTATTTCTCAGTGTTATTGCCATTACGGTAGGCCGTTTACTTCGCGTCACTCATGCCGTCCAATCACAGACAAGAAATCAGACGGATACGCTGCGCCACTCGCGTACTGTGCGGAGCAGCGGAGATTTCGAGCGAGAATTTTGTTGTCAGCGAGTGTTTTTTTAATTATTTGGAGGGTTGGAGCGAGTAGGAGGGAGTTAGAGCGATGTCGAGGAGGTCTTGTCTTGTCCCCAAACGCCCCCGGAGGTTTATCGAAGAAGGAGACATGCGGTGGAAGTCGTCATCGGAGCGGAACAGGAGGAAGAGGCGCCGGTCCGCCTCTATCGTCCAGCATCGAGTAAGTTTGCGAATGTGGCAAAACTAACATGTATGTTGTAGTGTGAGTTAGCATGTACGTTATCTGTGTAAAACGATCATAGAGGCGCGTGAAGCCACTTTTCTCTGTTTGTAACCGAGGCGCGCGTAGTTTGGCGCGGTTCTCTTCGCGGGAAATGTAGATTCACAAAACCAGGATTTTCGTGAGCTACCCGCAGACAAGTTTACAATATATAAGTTTTTCTTTGTAAATACTCACTACTATGATGTTATTCTCACTTTTATAATAATGCACATATCGTCAAGAGCATGTTTTCAGATGGTACATGGGGTCGACCATACAATAAGTTTGCATGCATGCTGTAGAAACGAGTATTATTACGAGTACTATTTTCTGAAAGAATAATGGTAGTTAGTAAAATGTATTGATCATTGAATTCATATTTATACTAATGTGTATGTACTTCACAGTGAATAATGTGTATTTATTTTCTATAGGAGGCCTTGTGAGAGGGAAGCCAATGGCCAGGCTTTGGGGCCATGCCGGAGCAGGGTCAGGCTTGGCCGATCTGTGGAGGGTGGAGACGCCAGGAGCAGGTCACCCGTCTGTATTGTGGAAAAAAACAAACTGCTGGACATCAAAATGGAGTGGACATGTAATGTGGATCAAAAGCACATGAGGATTATGTGTGTCTGTTACAAGCAAGACAACAGTTATGATTCAAGGTGAACTATGTCAACCTAAAAAAACGTCTGGAGTTTTCTTCATATTGAAGACTGTAAATGACTGTAAAAGCTAAACTTGAAGCCCAGTGAACATTCTATTTTGGGTGAATGTATAATATGGTTCTAGGATCTAATTTATTGTTACTCAGTTGGTCCTGATGCTTTGTCAAGTATTGTTTTCTTTGAAAAGCAAAAGTTTTACCCTAGGTCAACTATGTCAACCTAAAAACGCCTGGAATTTTCTTCATATTTCTGATTGTATTAGCTAAACTAGAAGCCCAGTGAACATTCTATTTTGGGTGAATGTATAATATGGTTCTTGGATCTAATTTATTGTATTTTGCAGTCGTTCCTGATGCTTTATCTGTTGTTGCCTAATAAAAAGGCTAACATTCATTTCCGTTTTTTGACATCATCTTGTTTTACAACAGCAATTACACATTAAATAATAATGCTATGTTATTGAAACTTTACAGTAGTACCACTTCTTTATATATTTAGATAATTGCCAAACCACACATTGATATCTCCTTTTTTGGCCCTTCAAGACAATTTACAAGGAAAATATTCTAGGCGAATTAATACTGCAATCAGTCACAGCAGAGTTAAAAGACACCAGTTGAAAATCCTTTCCATTAGTGACTTTTGGCTTTGGCTTTGACCTCAGCTACATGTGGTTGATGGGTTGACAACAACTGTAAATATCGGAATTGTTAATAATTTGCTATGTTTGGTGGCTAATGCTAACGACTATAGGGAAAATACATTGAGCAGGTTAATGGACTCTGAAAAGTCTGAAGTGCTAGCCGTCTTGTTAACTACATACAATTTTTTTCTTAAAGAGCTACTAAACACCCCTTCCAGAGCTTACTCCACCCGCTTCCAAAATTCAAAAAACTCAGAGAAAGAGGCGTGGCGGGAGGCTTTGGGGGGACGCGGGGAGGGGGAGTGTGTGGGCGGTCTCTGCTTTGTTGACAGTCTCAGACCATGTGTGACCGGGACTGACTTGACTCCCGTTATGCCGCATTTAGACAATGTGGCGCCACTTTCCCGGACACTTCAGCCTATCGCACCGGCTAGCTTCTCCGGACATGTGGCGCCACTGTCCCGGACTCTCGAGCCCGTCGTACCGGCTACATGCCGAGCACACGCAGCGGACATTTGGCGCTCGTATCTCCCCGTTCCCCCTCCTGGCTTTAGCGGACACTCAGTCACACACTGCCCCGCTCTGAGCCTCCAAGGCAGGGGATGGCTAACCGCTGCCCCCGGTGTCTGTGAGCTCTCCCTGGGGGAGATTACAGTAAAAAGCCCTCAGCCCCGTCTCATAAACACTGACAGCCCTGATGAGCGCTGTCTGCCCGATACAGCTTTATGTGTCTGTAGTTTCAACGTGAAAACATCCAGCCATGTCACTAAATAAGTGAATCTGGGTATTTTGGGGAAACATTTGTCTTTTTAAGGAGGAGATGTCGGGGATGTGAGTGCTGTGGTTCACACACGGAGCGGAGCCTGTAGATCAAATCCCCGTCTCGGGTCTTTTCTCCTCATCCTCCCGCTCCCTGGCCGCTCTGTGACCGGGATGTTGGGCTCACGTCACAAAACAGCTACTAAACTACCTGCACTAGAAGCGCTGCGCTAAAGAACTAACTAAATACTATGCTAATAAATTGCTAACTTGAAAATCGATGTAAAACGCTCGCTCGCTATTCCAACTCCAACTCGCTACGGGGGCGTGTGCGAGACTTGGCTTTTATACCCGAGCAGCAGAGCGACGGACGTCACACACACAACGTGACGTCACACCGCTTGCAGAGCCAATGGGGAGGACAGGCACGAGATTCAAATGTAGTGCAGCCGAAAATGTAGAGAGGGCGCTACACAGACGATTTTAGGCTCAAAAGTGAGATTTTATCTCATTTGCACTAAAATGTCAAAAAAATGACCAGGACATGTAGAGAGCACTATAAGAAACATATTTATGCAGTTTATAAGCTCAAAAAAGTTGATTTGGTGCTTAGTTACTCTTTAAGCTTGTTTTCTTCCAACTGGCCACTGTTATACATTCCCACAAATGACACGAAGAAAGAGCCCAGTGTTAGCCTCAGCTGTGGGGGAGATTTAACTTATCATTAAACTTTAAATTACACACAGTCCAGATGGGCTCGTCCGGGATTTGAACCCGGGACCTCTCGCACCCTAAGCGAGAATCATACCCCTAAAACAGAGAAATGACTACATACTTCAGCTACATTTCAAGGGAACCAAGTTCTTCACTAACATTTTGGATGAGTCAAAGTTTTGCATATTGTAACAAATTGCATATTCCCATGCGAATCAAACACATGAAATAAATCCAGTATGGTTCCTCTCCTTTTGAAATGACATGTACATGAGTTTTCTCTACATTCCTTTTTTGGAAAAATACATTCCTAGTGTTTTAGTCTTTGCAGTATTGCAATGAACCAGTGGCCTAATGGACAAACCTCCTTAAGCCAGGTGTCGTAGGTCCATGTCCCTTCTTGGGTACCTAACAGCAGAGTGGCGCAGCGGAAGCGTGCTGGGCCCATAACCCAGAGGTCGATGGATCGAAACCATCCTCTGCTAAGAAGTTAACGGCACAAAGTGATGCTTTCACTTTTTTTTGGTCATGACCACTGTGTCTTTTATAAACAGCTGCAATTTTACAAGTTAGTTATGGCCAAAGCTGGAATCAACCCTGATTTGGATGTTCAGTTTAGACCAGACAGTGGGCTCTTTAAATGTTTTTAAATGTAGGATATGAGTAAAACTAACTACAACGTGGGAATACATTTTATTATGTAGAGCATTATAAATGAGCATGAACCAAAAGAACCTCATGAGTGTTGCACACAATTAAGATGGGCACATCAGGGATTTGAACCCAGGACCCCTCATGCCCTTTTTCGAAAAACATCCTAGAGTGTGAAATGCTACTGCATTCCAGAGCATACCCTGATGCACAGCACAGAAGATCAGGCTGGGCTCATCCGGGATTTGAACCCGGGACCTCTCGCACCCAAAGCGAGAATCATACCCCTAGACCAACGAGCCACAAAATACTGCACTTACAGGCATTGTTCCACTATCAACTCTTCCACAGGCTACGCTTGAAGAACCTTTTCTGACTCCAGTGCTGTCTGGACCCCAAACACACGAAGCAAGAATCGCTACACTAGACACACAAGCGTAAAAGTTGATATTTACAGTTTTTTGTATTTTCTTATAAATACAAAGATAATCATATTTTTGCCCTTGCCACATTCATTTCACTGTTCATTTTCATTGAAATAAATAAATAAAAACAATGGATCATCCCCCCTTGAATTTCCCCAAATATCAAACAATCAGATGCTCACATGATTATTAATATTTGACAAAACCAAAGTCTCCTGAGAGACTGACAAAAATTGCCATAGCCGACTATATTTCAAGACGTCAAGGCGGGGTATTGGGTAAAGTTTTCAACTAGCAATAATCGCGCCTCGGATAAACCTCATAGGCTACGAAACTGCCACTGCGCAAAGCTAAATTGCATTTTAATTGAAAAAGGGACGCTCTGGGCTCTGGCACTTCCTGTGTCACGGGTTCATGTGGGCGGAGCAAAACTATGTTTCATCGTGTGCTTCAAAGAAAGAGGCTTTGTTTCTGTTGCTTTGCTTTCACACAAACCACTAGAGTTCTCCGCTTGGATGGAGCTATCAAAGGACGGCATTTGTTCACGCTTCTAAATGGGCATACATTCTGAAGACTTGTTATATAATATTAGATAAGTGACATTTGGCAAGGCTTGTACGTCTTGTACTAATTTGATCACCAAACTTGGAGTTCAGGTTGTAGATAGGACAAGTTCAAAAGTTAATCAACATATCCATAGCCATGGGCTAGTGGCGCAATGGATAACGCGTCTGACTACGGATCAGAAGATTCTAGGTTCGACTCCTGGCTAGCTCGCCCGTGCTTTTAAGGTGTTTCCTGTCTCACACATAATGTGTCAAAAATCCTGATTTCAGTTGTAATTTCCCACTTACTTGCAGTGCATGGAATCTCTCACCTTCCTCTGTCCTGCTTTGATATTTCTACACGACAGTTCCTTAAGTAAGGGTAACTGTCTGGGAATTTGGGAACAGCTCGATTTGAATTGAAATCAGCCTGAAGTGGCTCATGCAAATGAGTTTTTCTTCCCTTTAGAGAGCGGTACATGAACCACGACGGGGCAGCGTATGGCCAGTGTCTCAGTCCATGGCCGGCGCTGCAGTCCAATACTCTTGTTTCTCTTCAGTTCGTATAAATCTTTCGCCTTTTACTAAAGATTTCCGTGGAGAGGAACAGCAAGAGATTTTACTAATTTTTTGATGCCCTGCTAAACTGTGGGGCTCTGAACACATGTTTAAGAAAAGCACTTCCGTTCATCAGCCAATTTGCCCGCTTAACATGTCGTGTGAGTTACTACAGCTGCTTCAACAAAGTATTGCTGCTTAAAGTTTTGCTTTGAAGTAAATACGTTGATTTAATGCCAAAATAAAATGGTTGTAATGCCTATACATTGCTATAAGTTGTAAAATGACTATATAGGAACAATTTTAAAAGACACCAGTTGAAAATCCTTTCCATTAGTGACTTTTGGCTTTGGCTTTGACCTCAGCTACATGTGGTTGATGGGTTGACAACAACTGTAAATATCGGGATTGTTAATAATTTGCTATGTTTGGTGGCTAATGCTAACGACTATAGGGAAAATACATTGAGCAGGTTAATGGACTCTGAAAAGTCTGAAGTACTAGCCGTCTTGTTAACTACATACAATTTTTTTCTTAAGCTTGTTTTCTTCCAACTGGCCACTGTTATACATTCCCACAAATGACACGAAGAAAGAGCCCAGTGTTAGCCTCAGCTGTGGGGGAGATTTAACTTATCATTAAACTTTAAATTACACACAGTCCAGATGGGCTCGTCCGGGATTTGAACCCGGGACCTCTCGCACCCTAAGCGAGAATCATACCCCTAGACCAACGAGCCTTAAAAACAGAGAAATGACTACATACTTCAGCTACATTTCAAGGGAACCAAGTTCTTCACTAACATTTTGGATGAGTCAAAGTTTTGCATATTGTAACAAATTGCATATTCCCATGCGAATCAAACACATGAAATAAATCCAGTATGGTTCCTCTCCTTTTGAAATGACATGTACATGAGTTTTCTCTACGTTCCTTTTTTGGAAAAATACATTCCTAGTGTTTTAGTCTTTGCAGTATTGCAATGAACCAGTGGCCTAATGGACAAGCCTCCTTAAGCCAGGTGTCGTAGGTCCATGTCCCTTCTTGGGTACCTAACAGCAGAGTGGCGCAGCGGAAGCGTGCTGGGCCCATAACGCAGAGGTCGATGGATCGAAACCATCCTCTGCTAAGAAGTTAACGGCACAAAGTGATGCTTTCACTTTTTTTTGGTCATGACCACTGTGTCTTTTATAAACAGCTGCAATTTTACAAGTTAGTTATGGCCAAAGCTGGAATCAACCCTGATTTGGATGTTCAGTTTAGACCAGACAGTGGGCTCTTTAAATGTTTTTAAATGTAGGATATGAGTAAAACTAACTACAACGTGGGAATACATTTTATTATGTAGAGCATTATAAATGAGCATGAACCAAAAGCACCTCATGAGTGTTGCACACAATTAAGATGGGCACATCAGGGATTTGAACCCAGGACCCCTCATGCCCTTTTTCGAAAAACATCCTAGAGTGTGAAATGCTACTGCATTCCAGAGCATACCCTGATGCACAGCACAGGGTAACACACAGTCCAGATGGGCTCGTCCGGGATTTGAACCCGGGACCTCTCGCACCCTAAGCGAGAATCATACCCCTAGACCAACGAGCCTTAAAAACAGAGAAATGACTACATACTTCAGCTACATTTCAAGGGAACCAAGTTCTTCACTAACATTTTGGATGAGTCAAAGTTTTGCATATTGTAACAAATTGCATATTCCCATGCGAATCAAACACATGAAATAAATCCAGTATGGTTCCTCTCCTTTTGAAATGACATGTACATGAGTTTTCTCTACGTTCCTTTTTTGGAAAAATACATTCCTAGTGTTTTAGTCTTTGCAGTATTGCAATGAACCAGTGGCCTAATGGACAAGCCTCCTTAAGCCAGGTGTCGTAGGTCCATGTCCCTTCTTGGGTACCTAACAGCAGAGTGGCGCAGCGGAAGCGTGCTGGGCCCATAACGCAGAGGTCGATGGATCGAAACCATCCTCTGCTAAGAAGTTAACGGCACAAAGTGATGCTTTCACTTTTTTTTGGTCATGACCACTGTGTCTTTTATAAACAGCTGCAATTTTACAAGTTAGTTATGGCCAAAGCTGGAATCAACCCTGATTTGGATGTTCAGTTTAGACCAGACAGTGGGCTCTTTAAATGTTTTTAAATGTAGGATATGAGTAAAACTAACTACAACGTGGGAATACATTTTATTATGTAGAGCATTATAAATGAGCATGAACCAAAAGCACCTCATGAGTGTTGCACACAATTAAGATGGGCACATCAGGGATTTGAACCCAGGACCCCTCATGCCCTTTTTCGAAAAACATCCTAGAGTGTGAAATGCTACTGCATTCCAGAGCATACCCTGATGCACAGCACAGGGTAACACACAGTCCAGATGGGCTCGTCCGGGATTTGAACCCGGGACCTCTCGCACCCTAAGCGAGAATCATACCCCTAGACCAACGAGCCTTAAAAACAGAGAAATGACTACATACTTCAGCTACATTTCAAGGGAACCAAGTTCTTCACTAACATTTTGGATGAGTCAAAGTTTTGCATATTGTAACAAATTGCATATTCCCATGCGAATCAAACACATGAAATAAATCCAGTATGGTTCCTCTCCTTTTGAAATGACATGTACATGAGTTTTCTCTACGTTCCTTTTTTGGAAAAATACATTCCTAGTGTTTTAGTCTTTGCAGTATTGCAATGAACCAGTGGCCTAATGGACAAGCCTCCTTAAGCCAGGTGTCGTAGGTCCATGTCCCTTCTTGGGTACCTAACAGCAGAGTGGCGCAGCGGAAGCGTGCTGGGCCCATAACGCAGAGGTCGATGGATCGAAACCATCCTCTGCTAAGAAGTTAACGGCACAAAGTGATGCTTTCACTTTTTTTTGGTCATGACCACTGTGTCTTTTATAAACAGCTGCAATTTTACAAGTTAGTTATGGCCAAAGCTGGAATCAACCCTGATTTGGATGTTCAGTTTAGACCAGACAGTGGGCTCTTTAAATGTTTTTAAATGTAGGATATGAGTAAAACTAACTACAACGTGGGAATACATTTTATTATGTAGAGCATTATAAATGAGCATGAACCAAAAGCACCTCATGAGTGTTGCACACAATTAAGATGGGCACATCAGGGATTTGAACCCAGGACCCCTCATGCCCTTTTTCGAAAAACATCCTAGAGTGTGAAATGCTACTGCATTCCAGAGCATACCCTGATGCACAGCACAGAAGATCAGGCTGGGCTCATCCGGGATTTGAACCCGGGACCTCTCGCACCCAAAGCGAGAATCATACCCCTAGACCAACGAGCCACAAAATACTGCACTTACAGGCATTGTTCCACTATCAACTCTTCCACAGGCTACGCTTGAAGAACCTTTTCTGACTCCAGTGCTGTCTGGACCCCAAACACACGAAGCAAGAATCGCTACACTAGACACACAAGCGTAAAAGTTGATATTTACAGTTTTTTGTATTTTCTTATAAATACAAAGATAATCATATTTTTGCCCTTGCCACATTCATTTCACTGTTCATTTTCATTGAAATAAATAAATAAAAACAATGGATCATCCCCACTTGAATTTCCCCAAATATCAAACAATCAGATGCTCACATGATTATTAATATTTGACAAAACCAAAGTCTCCTGAGAGACTGACAAAAATTGCCATAGCCGACTATATTTCAAGACGTCAAGGCGGGGTATTGGGTAAAGTTTTCAACTAGCAATAATCGCGCCTCGGATAAACCTCATAGGCTACGAAACTGCCACTGCGCAAAGCTAAATTGCATTTTAATTGAAAAAGGGACGCTCTGGGCTCTGGCACTTCCTGTGTCACGGGTTCATGTGGGCGGAGCAAAACTATGTTTCATCGTGTGCTTCAAAGAAAGAGGCTTTGTTTCTGTTGCTTTGCTTTCACACAAACCACTAGAGTTCTCCGCTTGGATGGAGCTATCAAAGGACGGCATTTGTTCACGCTTCTAAATGGGCATACATTCTGAAGACTTGTTATATAATATTAGATAAGTGACATTTGGCAAGGCTTGTACGTCTTGTACTAATTTGATCACCAAACAAACTTGGAGTTCAGGTTGTAGATAGGACAAGTTCAAAAGTTAATCAACATATCCGTACCCATGGGCTAGTGGCGCAATGGATAACGCGTCTGACTACGGATCAGAAGATTCTAGGTTCGACTCCTGGCTAGCTCGCCCGTGCTTTTAAGGTGTTTCCTGTCTCACACATAATGTGTCAAAAATCCTGATTTCAGTTGTAATTTCCCACTTACTTGCAGTGCATGGAATCTCTCACCTTCCTCTGTCCTGCTTTGATATTTCTACACGACAGTTCCTTAAGTAAGGGTAACTGTCTGGGAATTTGGGAACAGCTCGATTTGAATTGAAATCAGCCTGAAGTGGCTCATGCAAATGAGTTTTTCTTCCCTTTAGAGAGCGGTACATGAACCACGACGGGGCAGCGTATGGCCAGTGTCTCAGTCCATGGCCGGCGCTGCAGTCCAATACTCTTGTTTCTCTTCAGTTCGTATAAATCTTTCGCCTTTTACTAAAGATTTCCGTGGAGAGGAACAGCAAGAGATTTTACTAATTTTTTGATGCCCTGCTAAACTGTGGGGCTCTGAACACATGTTTAAGAAAAGCACTTCCGTTCATCAGCCAATTTGCCGGCTTAACATGTCGTGTGAGTTACTGCAGCTGCTTCAACAAAGTATTGCTGCTTAAAGTTTTGCTTTGAAGTAAATACGTTGATTTAATGCCAAAATAAAATGGTTGTAATGCCTATACATTGCTATAAGTTGTAAAATGACTATATAGGAACAATTTTAAAAGACACCAGTTGAAAATCCTTTCCATTAGTGACTTTTGGCTTTGGCTTTGACCTCAGCTACATGTGGTTGATGGGTTGACAACAACTGTAAATATCGGGATTGTTAATAATTTGCTATGTTTGGTGGCTAATGCTAACGACTATAGGGAAAATACATTGAGCAGGTTAATGGACTCTGAAGAGTCTGAAGTGCTAGCCGTCTTGTTAACTACATACAATTTTTTTCTTAAGCTTGTTTTCTTCCAACTGGCCACTGTTATACATTCCCACAAATGACACGAAGAAAGAGCCCAGTGTTAGCCTCAGCTGTGGGGGAGATTTAACTTATCATTAAACTTTAAATAACACACAGTCCAGATGGGCTCGTCCGGGATTTGAACCCGGGACCTCTCGCACCCTAAGCGAGAATCATACCCCTAGACCAACGAGCCTTAAAAACAGAGAAATGACTACATACTTCAGCTACATTTCAAGGGAACCAAGTTCTTCACTAACATTTTGGATGAGTCAAAGTTTTGCATATTGTAACAAATTGCATATTCCCATGCGAATCAAACACATGAAATAAATCCTGTATGGTTCCTCTCCTTTTGAAATGACATGTACATGAGTTTTCTCTACGTTCCTTTTTTGGAAAAATACATTCCTAGTGTTTTAGTCTTTGCAGTATTGCAATGAACCAGTGGCCTAATGGACAAGCCTCCTTAAGCCAGGTGTCGTAGGTCCATGTCCCTTCTTGGGTACCTAACAGCAGAGTGGCGCAGCGGAAGCGTGCTGGGCCCATAACGCAGAGGTCGATGGATCGAAACCATCCTCTGCTAAGAAGTTAACGGCACAAAGTGATGCTTTCACTTTTTTTTGGTCATGACCACTGTGTCTTTTATAAACAGCTGCAATTTTACAAGTTAGTTATGGCCAAAGCTGGAATCAACCCTGATTTGGATGTTCAGTTTAGACCAGACAGTGGGCTCTTTAAATGTTTTTAAATGTAGGATATGAGTAAAACTAACTACAACGTGGGAATACATTTTATTATGTAGAGCATTATAAATGAGCATGAACCAAAAGCACCTCATGAGTGTTGCACACAATTAAGATGGGCACATCAGGGATTTGAACCCAGGACCCCTCATGCCCTTTTTCGAAAAACATCCTAGAGTGTGAAATGCTACTGCATTCCAGAGCATACCCTGATGCACAGCACAGAAGATCAGGCTGGGCTCGTCCGGGATTTGAACCCGGGACCTCTCGCACCCAAAGCAAGAATCATACCCCTAGACCAACGAGCCACAAAATACTGCACTTACAGGCATTGTTCCACTATCAACTCTTCCACAGGCTACGCTTGAAGAACCTTTTCTGACTCCAGTGCTGTCTGGACCCCAAACACACGAAGCAAGAATCGCTACACTAGACACACAAGCGTAAAAGTTGATATTTACAGTTTTTTGTATTTTCTTATAAATACAAAGATAATCATATTTTTGCCCTTGCCACATTCATTTCACTGTTCATTTTCATTGAAATAAATAAATAAAAACAATGGATCATCCCCACTTGAATTTCCCCAAATATCAAACAATCAGATGCTCACATGATTATTAATATTTGACAAAACCAAAGTCTCCTGAGAGACTGACAAAAATTGCCATAGCCGACTATATTTCAAGACGTCAAGGCGGGGTATTGGGTAAAGTTTTCAACTAGCAATAATCGCGCCTCGGATAAACCTCATAGGCTACGAAACTGCCACTGCGCAAAGCTAAATTGCATTTTAATTGAAAAAGGGACGCTCTGGGCTCTGGCACTTCCTGTGTCACGGGTTCATGTGGGCGGAGCAAAACTATGTTTCATCGTGTGCTTCAAAGAAAGAGGCTTTGTTTCTGTTGCTTTGCTTTCACACAAACCACTAGAGTTCTCCGCTTGGATGGAGCTATCAAAGGACGGCATTTGTTCACGCTTCTAAATGGGCATACATTCTGAAGACTTGTTATATAATATTAGATAAGTGACATTTGGCAAGGCTTGTACGTCTTGTACTAATTTGATCACCAAACAAACTTGGAGTTCAGGTTGTAGATAGGACAAGTTCAAAAGTTAATCAACATATCCGTACCCATGGGCTAGTGGCGCAATGGATAACGCGTCTGACTACGGATCAGAAGATTCTAGGTTCGACTCCTGGCTAGCTCGCCCGTGCTTTTAAGGTGTTTCCTGTCTCACACATAATGTGTCAAAAATCCTGATTTCAGTTGTAATTTCCCACTTACTTGCAGTGCATGGAATCTCTCACCTTCCTCTGTCCTGCTTTGATATTTCTACACGACAGTTCCTTAAGTAAGGGTAACTGTCTGGGAATTTGGGAACAGCTCGATTTGAATTGAAATCAGCCTGAAGTGGCTCATGCAAATGAGTTTTTCTTCCCTTTAGAGAGCGGTACATGAACCACGACGGGGCAGCGTATGGCCAGTGTCTCAGTCCATGGCCGGCGCTGCAGTCCAATACTCTTGTTTCTCTTCAGTTCGTATAAATCTTTCGCCTTTTACTAAAGATTTCCGTGGAGAGGAACAGCAAGAGATTTTACTAATTTTTTGATGCCCTGCTAAACTGTGGGGCTCTGAACACATGTTTAAGAAAAGCACTTCCGTTCATCAGCCAATTTGCCGGCTTAACATGTCGTGTGAGTTACTGCAGCTGCTTCAACAAAGTATTGCTGCTTAAAGTTTTGCTTTGAAGTAAATACGTTGATTTAATGCCAAAATAAAATGGTTGTAATGCCTATACATTGCTATAAGTTGTAAAATGACTATATAGGAACAATTTTAAAAGACACCAGTTGAAAATCCTTTCCATTAGTGACTTTTGGCTTTGGCTTTGACCTCAGCTACATGTGGTTGATGGGTTGACAACAACTGTAAATATCGGGATTGTTAATAATTTGCTATGTTTGGTGGCTAATGCTAACGACTATAGGGAAAATACATTGAGCAGGTTAATGGACTCTGAAGAGTCTGAAGTGCTAGCCGTCTTGTTAACTACATACAATTTTTTTCTTAAGCTTGTTTTCTTCCAACTGGCCACTGTTATACATTCCCACAAATGACACGAAGAAAGAGCCCAGTGTTAGCCTCAGCTGTGGGGGAGATTTAACTTATCATTAAACTTTAAATAACACACAGTCCAGATGGGCTCGTCCGGGATTTGAACCCGGGACCTCTCGCACCCTAAGCGAGAATCATACCCCTAGACCAACGAGCCTTAAAAACAGAGAAATGACTACATACTTCAGCTACATTTCAAGGGAACCAAGTTCTTCACTAACATTTTGGATGAGTCAAAGTTTTGCATATTGTAACAAATTGCATATTCCCATGCGAATCAAACACATGAAATAAATCCAGTATGGTTCCTCTCCTTTTGAAATGACATGTACATGAGTTTTCTCTACGTTCCTTTTTTGGAAAAATACATTCCTAGTGTTTTAGTCTTTGCAGTATTGCAATGAACCAGTGGCCTAATGGACAAGCCTCCTTAAGCCAGGTGTCGTAGGTCCATGTCCCTTCTTGGGTACCTAACAGCAGAGTGGCGCAGCGGAAGCGTGCTGGGCCCATAACGCAGAGGTCGATGGATCGAAACCATCCTCTGCTAAGAAGTTAACGGCACAAAGTGATGCTTTCACTTTTTTTTGGTCATGACCACTGTGTCTTTTATAAACAGCTGCAATTTTACAAGTTAGTTATGGCCAAAGCTGGAATCAACCCTGATTTGGATGTTCAGTTTAGACCAGACAGTGGGCTCTTTAAATGTTTTTAAATGTAGGATATGAGTAAAACTAACTACAACGTGGGAATACATTTTATTATGTAGAGCATTATAAATGAGCATGAACCAAAAGCACCTCATGAGTGTTGCACACAATTAAGATGGGCACATCAGGGATTTGAACCCAGGACCCCTCATGCCCTTTTTCGAAAAACATCCTAGAGTGTGAAATGCTACTGCATTCCAGAGCATACCCTGATGCACAGCACAGAAGATCAGGCTGGGCTCGTCCGGGATTTGAACCCGGGACCTCTCGCACCCAAAGCAAGAATCATACCCCTAGACCAACGAGCCACAAAATACTGCACTTACAGGCATTGTTCCACTATCAACTCTTCCACAGGCTACGCTTGAAGAACCTTTTCTGACTCCAGTGCTGTCTGGACCCCAAACACACGAAGCAAGAATCGCTACACTAGACACACAAGCGTAAAAGTTGATATTTACAGTTTTTTGTATTTTCTTATAAATACAAAGATAATCATATTTTTGCCCTTGCCACATTCATTTCACTGTTCATTTTCATTGAAATAAATAAATAAAAACAATGGATCATCCCCACTTGAATTTCCCCAAATATCAAACAATCAGATGCTCACATGATTATTAATATTTGACAAAACCAAAGTCTCCTGAGAGACTGACAAAAATTGCCATAGCCGACTATATTTCAAGACGTCAAGGCGGGGTATTGGGTAAAGTTTTCAACTAGCAATAATCGCGCCTCGGATAAACCTCATAGGCTACGAAACTGCCACTGCGCAAAGCTAAATTGCATTTTAATTGAAAAAGGGACGCTCTGGGCTCTGGCACTTCCTGTGTCACGGGTTCATGTGGGCGGAGCAAAACTATGTTTCATCGTGTGCTTCAAAGAAAGAGGCTTTGTTTCTGTTGCTTTGCTTTCACACAAACCACTAGAGTTCTCCGCTTGGATGGAGCTATCAAAGGACGGCATTTGTTCACGCTTCTAAATGGGCATACATTCTGAAGACTTGTTATATAATATTAGATAAGTGACATTTGGCAAGGCTTGTACGTCTTGTACTAATTTGATCACCAAACAAACTTGGAGTTCAGGTTGTAGATAGGACAAGTTCAAAAGTTAACCAACATATCCGTACCCATGGGCTAGTGGCGCAATGGATAACGCGTCTGACTACAGATCAGAAGATTCTAGGTTCGACTCCTGGCTAGCTCGCCTGTGCTTTTAAGGTGTTTCCTGTCTCACACATAATGTGTCAAAAATCCTGATTTCAGTTGTAATTTCCCACTTACTTGCAGTGCATGGAATCTCTCACCTTCCTCTGTCCTGCTTTGATATTTCTACACGACAGTTCCTTAAGTAAGGGTAACTGTCTGGGAATTTGGGAACAGCTCGATTTGAATTGAAATCAGCCTGAAGTGGCTCATGCAAATGAGTTTTTCTTCCCTTTAGAGAGCGGTACATGAACCACGACGGGGCAGCGTATGGCCAGTGTCTCAGTCCATGGCCGGCGCTGCAGTCCAATACTCTTGTTTCTCTTCAGTTCGTATAAATCTTTCGCCTTTTACTAAAGATTTCCGTGGAGAGGAACAGCAAGAGATTTTACTAATTTTTTGATGCCCTGCTAAACTGTGGGGCTCTGAACACATGTTTAAGAAAAGCACTTCCGTTCATCAGCCAATTTGCCGGCTTAACATGTCGTGTGAGTTACTGCAGCTGCTTCAACAAAGTATTGCTGCTTAAAGTTTTGCTTTGAAGTAAATACGTTGATTTAATGCCAAAATAAAATGGTTGTAATGCCTATACATTGCTATAAGTTGTAAAATGACTATATAGGAACAATTTTAAAAGACACCAGTTGAAAATCCTTTCCATTAGTGACTTTTGGCTTTGGCTTTGACCTCAGCTACATGTGGTTGATGGGTTGACAACAACTGTAAATATCGGGATTGTTAATAATTTGCTATGTTTGGTGGCTAATGCTAACGACTATAGGGAAAATACATTGAGCAGGTTAATGGACTCTGAAAAGTCTGAAGTGCTAGCCGTCTTGTTAACTACATACAATTTTTTTCTTAAGCTTGTTTTCTTCCAACTGGCCACTGTTATACATTCCCACAAATGACACGAAGAAAGAGCCCAGTGTTAGCCTCAGCTGTGGGGGAGATTTAACTTATCATTAAACTTTAAATAACACACAGTCCAGATGGGCTCGTCCGGGATTTGAACCCGGGACCTCTCGCACCCTAAGCGAGAATCATACCCCTAGACCAACGAGCCTTAAAAACAGAGAAATGACTACATACTTCAGCTACATTTCAAGGGAACCAAGTTCTTCACTAACATTTTGGATGAGTCAAAGTTTTGCATATTGTAACAAATTGCATATTCCCATGCGAATCAAACACATGAAATAAATCCAGTATGGTTCCTCTCCTTTTGAAATGACATGTACATGAGTTTTCTCTACGTTCCTTTTTTGGAAAAATACATTCCTAGTGTTTTAGTCTTTGCAGTATTGCAATGAACCAGTGGCCTGTGCTTTTAAGGTGTTTCCTGTCTCACACATAATGTGTCAAAAATCCTGATTTCAGTTGTAATTTCCCACTTACTTGCAGTGCATGGAATCTCTCACCTTCCTCTGTCCTGCTTTGATATTTCTACACGACAGTTCCTTAAGTAAGTGTAACTGTCTGGGAATTTGGGAACAGCTCGATTTGAATTGAAATCAGCCTGAAGTGGCTCATGCAAATGAGTTTTTCTTCCCTTTAGAGAGCGGTACATGAACCACGACGGGGCAGCGTATGGCCAGTGTCTCAGTCCATGGCCGGCGCTGCAGTCCAATACTCTTGTTTCTCTTCAGTTCGTATAAATCTTTCGCCTTTTACTAAAGATTTCCGTGGAGAGGAACAGCAAGAGATTTTACTAATTTTTTGATGCCCTGCTAAACTGTGGGGCTCTGAACACATGTTTAAGAAAAGCACTTCCGTTCATCAGCCAATTTGCCGGCTTAACATGTCGTGTGAGTTACTGCAGCTGCTTCAACAAAGTATTGCTGCTTAAAGTTTTGCTTTGAAGTAAATACGTTGATTTAATGCCAAAATAAAATGGTTGTAATGCCTATACATTGCTATAAGTTGTAAAATGACTATATAGGAACAATTTTAAAAGACACCAGTTGAAAATCCTTTCCATTAGTGACTTTTGGCTTTGGCTTTGACCTCAGCTACATGTGGTTGATGGGTTGACAACAACTGTAAATATCGGGATTGTTAATAATTTGCTATGTTTGGTGGCTAATGCTAACGACTATAGGGAAAATACATTGAGCAGGTTAATGGACTCTGAAAAGTCTGAAGTGCTAGCCGTCTTGTTAACTACATACAATTTTTTTCTTAAGCTTGTTTTCTTCCAACTGGCCACTGTTATACATTCCCACAAATGACACGAAGAAAGAGCCCAGTGTTAGCCTCAGCTGTGGGGGAGATTTAACTTATCATTAAACTTTAAATAACACACAGTCCAGATGGGCTCGTCCGGGATTTGAACCCGGGACCTCTCGCACCCTAAGCGAGAATCATACCCCTAGACCAACGAGCCTTAAAAACAGAGAAATGACTACATACTTCAGCTACATTTCAAGGGAACCAAGTTCTTCACTAACATTTTGGATGAGTCAAAGTTTTGCATATTGTAACAAATTGCATATTCCCATGCGAATCAAACACATGAAATAAATCCAGTATGGTTCCTCTCCTTTTGAAATGACATGTACATGAGTTTTCTCTACGTTCCTTTTTTGGAAAAATACATTCCTAGTGTTTTAGTCTTTGCAGTATTGCAATGAACCAGTGGCCTAATGGACAAGCCTCCTTAAGCCAGGTGTCGTAGGTCCATGTCCCTTCTTGGGTACCTAACAGCAGAGTGGCGCAGCGGAAGCGTGCTGGGCCCATAACGCAGAGGTCGATGGATCGAAACCATCCTCTGCTAAGAAGTTAACGGCACAAAGTGATGCTTTCACTTTTTTTTGGTCATGACCACTGTGTCTTTTATAAACAGCTGCAATTTTACAAGTTAGTTATGGCCAAAGCTGGAATCAACCCTGATTTGGATGTTCAGTTTAGACCAGACAGTGGGCTCTTTAAATGTTTTTAAATGTAGGATATGAGTAAAACTAACTACAACGTGGGAATACATTTTATTATGTAGAGCATTATAAATGAGCATGAACCAAAAGCACCTCATGAGTGTTGCACACAATTAAGATGGGCACATCAGGGATTTGAACCCAGGACCCCTCATGCCCTTTTTCGAAAAACATCCTAGAGTGTGAAATGCTACTGCATTCCAGAGCATACCCTGAAGCACAGCACAGGGTAACACACAGTCCAGATGGGCTCGTCCGGGATTTGAACCCGGGACCTCTCGCACCCTAAGCGAGAATCATACCCCTAGACCAACGAGCCTTAAAAACAGAGAAATGACTACATACTTCAGCTACATTTCAAGGGAACCAAGTTCTTCACTAACATTTTGGATGAGTCAAAGTTTTGCATATTGTAACAAATTGCATATTCCCATGCGAATCAAACACATGAAATAAATCCAGTATGGTTCCTCTCCTTTTGAAATGACATGTACATGAGTTTTCTCTACGTTCCTTTTTTGGAAAAATACATTCCTAGTGTTTTAGTCTTTGCAGTATTGCAATGAACCAGTGGCCTAATGGACAAGCCTCCTTAAGCCAGGTGTCGTAGGTCCATGTCCCTTCTTGGGTACCTAACAGCAGAGTGGCGCAGCGGAAGCGTGCTGGGCCCATAACGCAGAGGTCGATGGATCGAAACCATCCTCTGCTAAGAAGTTAACGGCACAAAGTGATGCTTTCACTTTTTTTTGGTCATGACCACTGTGTCTTTTATAAACAGCTGCAATTTTACAAGTTAGTTATGGCCAAAGCTGGAATCAACCCTGATTTGGATGTTCAGTTTAGACCAGACAGTGGGCTCTTTAAATGTTTTTAAATGTAGGATATGAGTAAAACTAACTACAACGTGGGAATACATTTTATTATGTAGAGCATTATAAATGAGCATGAACCAAAAGCACCTCATGAGTGTTGCACACAATTAAGATGGGCACATCAGGGATTTGAACCCAGGACCCCTCATGCCCTTTTTCGAAAAACATCCTAGAGTGTGAAATGCTACTGCATTCCAGAGCATACCCTGATGCACAGCACAGAAGATCAGGCTGGGCTCATCCGGGATTTGAACCCGGGACCTCTCGCACCCAAAGCGAGAATCATACCCCTAGACCAACGAGCCACAAAATACTGCACTTACAGGCATTGTTCCACTATCAACTCTTCCACAGGCTACGCTTGAAGAACCTTTTCTGACTCCAGTGCTGTCTGGACCCCAAACACACGAAGCAAGAATCGCTACACTAGACACACAAGCGTAAAAGTTGATATTTACAGTTTTTTGTATTTTCTTATAAATACAAAGATAATCATATTTTTGCCCTTGCCACATTCATTTCACTGTTCATTTTCATTGAAATAAATAAATAAAAACAATGGATCATCCCCACTTGAATTTCCCCAAATATCAAACAATCAGATGCTCACATGATTATTAATATTTGACAAAACCAAAGTCTCCTGAGAGACTGACAAAAATTGCCATAGCCGACTATATTTCAAGTCGTCAAGGCGGGGTATTGGGTAAAGTTTTCAACTAGCAATAATCGCGCCTCGGATAAACCTCATAGGCTACGAAACTGCCACTGCGCAAAGCTAAATTGCATTTTAATTGAAAAAGGGACGCTCTGGGCTCTGGCACTTCCTGTGTCACGGGTTCATGTGGGCGGAGCAAAACTATGTTTCATCGTGTGCTTCAAAGAAAGAGGCTTTGTTTCTGTTGCTTTGCTTTCACACAAACCACTAGAGTTCTCCGCTTGGATGGAGCTATCAAAGGACGGCATTTGTTCACGCTTCTAAATGGGCATACATTCTGAAGACTTGTTATATAATATTAGATAAGTGACATTTGGCAAGGCTTGTACGTCTTGTACTAATTTGATCACCAAACAAACTTGGAGTTCAGGTTGTAGATAGGACAAGTTCAAAAGTTAATCAACATATCCGTACCCATGGGCTAGTGGCGCAATGGATAACGCGTCTGACTACGGATCAGAAGATTCTAGGTTCGACTCCTGGCTAGCTCGCCCGTGCTTTTAAGGTGTTTCCTGTCTCACACATAATGTGTCAAAAATCCTGATTTCAGTTGTAATTTCCCACTTACTTGCAGTGCATGGAATCTCTCACCTTCCTCTGTCCTGCTTTGATATTTCTACACGACAGTTCCTTAAGTAAGGGTAACTGTCTGGGAATTTGGGAACAGCTCGATTTGAATTGAAATCAGCCTGAAGTGGCTCATGCAAATGAGTTTTTCTTCCCTTTAGAGAGCGGTACATGAACCACGACGGGGCAGCGTATGGCCAGTGTCTCAGTCCATGGCCGGCGCTGCAGTCCAATACTCTTGTTTCTCTTCAGTTCGTATAAATCTTTCGCCTTTTACTAAAGATTTCCGTGGAGAGGAACAGCAAGAGATTTTACTAATTTTTTGATGCCCTGCTAAACTGTGGGGCTCTGAACACATGTTTAAGAAAAGCACTTCCGTTCATCAGCCAATTTGCCGGCTTAACATGTCGTGTGAGTTACTGCAGCTGCTTCAACAAAGTATTGCTGCTTAAAGTTTTGCTTTGAAGTAAATACGTTGATTTAATGCCAAAATAAAATGGTTGTAATGCCTATACATTGCTATAAGTTGTAAAATGACTATATAGGAACAATTTTAAAAGACACCAGTTGAAAATCCTTTCCATTAGTGACTTTTGGCTTTGGCTTTGACCTCAGCTACATGTGGTTGATGGGTTGACAACAACTGTAAATATCGGGATTGTTAATAATTTGCTATGTTTGGTGGCTAATGCTAACGACTATAGGGAAAATACATTGAGCAGGTTAATGGACTCTGAAGAGTCTGAAGTGCTAGCCGTCTTGTTAACTACATACAATTTTTTTCTTAAGCTTGTTTTCTTCCAACTGGCCACTGTTATACATTCCCACAAATGACACGAAGAAAGAGCCCAGTGTTAGCCTCAGCTGTGGGGGAGATTTAACTTATCATTAAACTTTAAATAACACACAGTCCAGATGGGCTCGTCCGGGATTTGAACCCGGGACCTCTCGCACCCTAAGCGAGAATCATACCCCTAGACCAACGAGCCTTAAAAACAGAGAAATGACTACATACTTCAGCTACATTTCAAGGGAACCAAGTTCTTCACTAACATTTTGGATGAGTCAAAGTTTTGCATATTGTAACAAATTGCATATTCCCATGCGAATCAAACACATGAAATAAATCCAGTATGGTTCCTCTCCTTTTGAAATGACATGTACATGAGTTTTCTCTACGTTCCTTTTTTGGAAAAATACATTCCTAGTGTTTTAGTCTTTGCAGTATTGCAATGAACCAGTGGCCTAATGGACAAGCCTCCTTAAGCCAGGTGTCGTAGGTCCATGTCCCTTCTTGGGTACCTAACAGCAGAGTGGCGCAGCGGAAGCGTGCTGGGCCCATAACGCAGAGGTCGATGGATCGAAACCATCCTCTGCTAAGAAGTTAACGGCACAAAGTGATGCTTTCACTTTTTTTTGGTCATGACCACTGTGTCTTTTATAAACAGCTGCAATTTTACAAGTTAGTTATGGCCAAAGCTGGAATCAACCCTGATTTGGATGTTCAGTTTAGACCAGACAGTGGGCTCTTTAAATGTTTTTAAATGTAGGATATGAGTAAAACTAACTACAACGTGGGAATACATTTTATTATGTAGAGCATTATAAATGAGCATGAACCAAAAGCACCTCATGAGTGTTGCACACAATTAAGATGGGCACATCAGGGATTTGAACCCAGGACCCCTCATGCCCTTTTTCGAAAAACATCCTAGAGTGTGAAATGCTACTGCATTCCAGAGCATACCCTGATGCACAGCACAGAAGATCAGGCTGGGCTCGTCCGGGATTTGAACCCGGGACCTCTCGCACCCAAAGCAAGAATCATACCCCTAGACCAACGAGCCACAAAATACTGCACTTACAGGCATTGTTCCACTATCAACTCTTCCACAGGCTACGCTTGAAGAACCTTTTCTGACTCCAGTGCTGTCTGGACCCCAAACACACGAAGCAAGAATCGCTACACTAGACACACAAGCGTAAAAGTTGATATTTACAGTTTTTTGTATTTTCTTATAAATACAAAGATAATCATATTTTTGCCCTTGCCACATTCATTTCACTGTTCATTTTCATTGAAATAAATAAATAAAAACAATGGATCATCCCCACTTGAATTTCCCCAAATATCAAACAATCAGATGCTCACATGATTATTAATATTTGACAAAACCAAAGTCTCCTGAGAGACTGACAAAAATTGCCATAGCCGACTATATTTCAAGACGTCAAGGCGGGGTATTGGGTAAAGTTTTCAACTAGCAATAATCGCGCCTCGGATAAACCTCATAGGCTACGAAACTGCCACTGCGCAAAGCTAAATTGCATTTTAATTGAAAAAGGGACGCTCTGGGCTCTGGCACTTCCTGTGTCACGGGTTCATGTGGGCGGAGCAAAACTATGTTTCATCGTGTGCTTCAAAGAAAGAGGCTTTGTTTCTGTTGCTTTGCTTTCACACAAACCACTAGAGTTCTCCGCTTGGATGGAGCTATCAAAGGACGGCATTTGTTCACGCTTCTAAATGGGCATACATTCTGAAGACTTGTTATATAATATTAGATAAGTGACATTTGGCAAGGCTTGTACGTCTTGTACTAATTTGATCACCAAACAAACTTGGAGTTCAGGTTGTAGATAGGACAAGTTCAAAAGTTAACCAACATATCCGTACCCATGGGCTAGTGGCGCAATGGATAACGCGTCTGACTACAGATCAGAAGATTCTAGGTTCGACTCCTGGCTAGCTCGCCCGTGCTTTTAAGGTGTTTCCTGTCTCACACATAATGTGTCAAAAATCCTGATTTCAGTTGTAATTTCCCACTTACTTGCAGTGCATGGAATCTCTCACCTTCCTCTGTCCTGCTTTGATATTTCTACACGACAGTTCCTTAAGTAAGGGTAACTGTCTGGGAATTTGGGAACAGCTCGATTTGAATTGAAATCAGCCTGAAGTGGCTCATGCAAATGAGTTTTTCTTCCCTTTAGAGAGCGGTACATGAACCACGACGGGGCAGCGTATGGCCAGTGTCTCAGTCCATGGCCGGCGCTGCAGTCCAATACTCTTGTTTCTCTTCAGTTCGTATAAATCTTTCGCCTTTTACTAAAGATTTCCGTGGAGAGGAACAGCAAGAGATTTTACTAATTTTTTGATGCCCTGCTAAACTGTGGGGCTCTGAACACATGTTTAAGAAAAGCACTTCCGTTCATCAGCCAATTTGCCGGCTTAACATGTCGTGTGAGTTACTGCAGCTGCTTCAACAAAGTATTGCTGCTTAAAGTTTTGCTTTGAAGTAAATACGTTGATTTAATGCCAAAATAAAATGGTTGTAATGCCTATACATTGCTATAAGTTGTAAAATGACTATATAGGAACAATTTTAAAAGACACCAGTTGAAAATCCTTTCCATTAGTGACTTTTGGCTTTGGCTTTGACCTCAGCTACATGTGGTTGATGGGTTGACAACAACTGTAAATATCGGGATTGTTAATAATTTGCTATGTTTGGTGGCTAATGCTAACGACTATAGGGAAAATACATTGAGCAGGTTAATGGACTCTGAAAAGTCTGAAGTGCTAGCCGTCTTGTTAACTACATACAATTTTTTTCTTAAGCTTGTTTTCTTCCAACTGGCCACTGTTATACATTCCCACAAATGACACGAAGAAAGAGCCCAGTGTTAGCCTCAGCTGTGGGGGAGATTTAACTTATCATTAAACTTTAAATAACACACAGTCCAGATGGGCTCGTCCGGGATTTGAACCCGGGACCTCTCGCACCCTAAGCGAGAATCATACCCCTAGACCAACGAGCCTTAAAAACAGAGAAATGACTACATACTTCAGCTACATTTCAAGGGAACCAAGTTCTTCACTAACATTTTGGATGAGTCAAAGTTTTGCATATTGTAACAAATTGCATATTCCCATGCGAATCAAACACATGAAATAAATCCAGTATGGTTCCTCTCCTTTTGAAATGACATGTACATGAGTTTTCTCTACGTTCCTTTTTTGGAAAAATACATTCCTAGTGTTTTAGTCTTTGCAGTATTGCAATGAACCAGTGGCCTGTGCTTTTAAGGTGTTTCCTGTCTCACACATAATGTGTCAAAAATCCTGATTTCAGTTGTAATTTCCCACTTACTTGCAGTGCATGGAATCTCTCACCTTCCTCTGTCCTGCTTTGATATTTCTACACGACAGTTCCTTAAGTAAGTGTAACTGTCTGGGAATTTGGGAACAGCTCGATTTGAATTGAAATCAGCCTGAAGTGGCTCATGCAAATGAGTTTTTCTTCCCTTTAGAGAGCGGTACATGAACCACGACGGGGCAGCGTATGGCCAGTGTCTCAGTCCATGGCCGGCGCTGCAGTCCAATACTCTTGTTTCTCTTCAGTTCGTATAAATCTTTCGCCTTTTACTAAAGATTTCCGTGGAGAGGAACAGCAAGAGATTTTACTAATTTTTTGATGCCCTGCTAAACTGTGGGGCTCTGAACACATGTTTAAGAAAAGCACTTCCGTTCATCAGCCAATTTGCCGGCTTAACATGTCGTGTGAGTTACTGCAGCTGCTTCAACAAAGTATTGCTGCTTAAAGTTTTGCTTTGAAGTAAATACGTTGATTTAATGCCAAAATAAAATGGTTGTAATGCCTATACATTGCTATAAGTTGTAAAATGACTATATAGGAACAATTTTAAAAGACACCAGTTGAAAATCCTTTCCATTAGTGACTTTTGGCTTTGGCTTTGACCTCAGCTACATGTGGTTGATGGGTTGACAACAACTGTAAATATCGGGATTGTTAATAATTTGCTATGTTTGGTGGCTAATGCTAACGACTATAGGGAAAATACATTGAGCAGGTTAATGGACTCTGAAAAGTCTGAAGTGCTAGCCGTCTTGTTAACTACATACAATTTTTTTCTTAAGCTTGTTTTCTTCCAACTGGCCACTGTTATACATTCCCACAAATGACACGAAGAAAGAGCCCAGTGTTAGCCTCAGCTGTGGGGGAGATTTAACTTATCATTAAACTTTAAATAACACACAGTCCAGATGGGCTCGTCCGGGATTTGAACCCGGGACCTCTCGCACCCTAAGCGAGAATCATACCCCTAGACCAACGAGCCTTAAAAACAGAGAAATGACTACATACTTCAGCTACATTTCAAGGGAACCAAGTTCTTCACTAACATTTTGGATGAGTCAAAGTTTTGCATATTGTAACAAATTGCATATTCCCATGCGAATCAAACACATGAAATAAATCCAGTATGGTTCCTCTCCTTTTGAAATGACATGTACATGAGTTTTCTCTACGTTCCTTTTTTGGAAAAATACATTCCTAGTGTTTTAGTCTTTGCAGTATTGCAATGAACCAGTGGCCTAATGGACAAGCCTCCTTAAGCCAGGTGTCGTAGGTCCATGTCCCTTCTTGGGTACCTAACAGCAGAGTGGCGCAGCGGAAGCGTGCTGGGCCCATAACGCAGAGGTCGATGGATCGAAACCATCCTCTGCTAAGAAGTTAACGGCACAAAGTGATGCTTTCACTTTTTTTTGGTCATGACCACTGTGTCTTTTATAAACAGCTGCAATTTTACAAGTTAGTTATGGCCAAAGCTGGAATCAACCCTGATTTGGATGTTCAGTTTAGACCAGACAGTGGGCTCTTTAAATGTTTTTAAATGTAGGATATGAGTAAAACTAACTACAACGTGGGAATACATTTTATTATGTAGAGCATTATAAATGAGCATGAACCAAAAGCACCTCATGAGTGTTGCACACAATTAAGATGGGCACATCAGGGATTTGAACCCAGGACCCCTCATGCCCTTTTTCGAAAAACATCCTAGAGTGTGAAATGCTACTGCATTCCAGAGCATACCCTGAAGCACAGCACAGGGTAACACACAGTCCAGATGGGCTCGTCCGGGATTTGAACCCGGGACCTCTCGCACCCTAAGCGAGAATCATACCCCTAGACCAACGAGCCTTAAAAACAGAGAAATGACTACATACTTCAGCTACATTTCAAGGGAACCAAGTTCTTCACTAACATTTTGGATGAGTCAAAGTTTTGCATATTGTAACAAATTGCATATTCCCATGCGAATCAAACACATGAAATAAATCCAGTATGGTTCCTCTCCTTTTGAAATGACATGTACATGAGTTTTCTCTACGTTCCTTTTTTGGAAAAATACATTCCTAGTGTTTTAGTCTTTGCAGTATTGCAATGAACCAGTGGCCTAATGGACAAGCCTCCTTAAGCCAGGTGTCGTAGGTCCATGTCCCTTCTTGGGTACCTAACAGCAGAGTGGCGCAGCGGAAGCGTGCTGGGCCCATAACGCAGAGGTCGATGGATCGAAACCATCCTCTGCTAAGAAGTTAACGGCACAAAGTGATGCTTTCACTTTTTTTTGGTCATGACCACTGTGTCTTTTATAAACAGCTGCAATTTTACAAGTTAGTTATGGCCAAAGCTGGAATCAACCCTGATTTGGATGTTCAGTTTAGACCAGACAGTGGGCTCTTTAAATGTTTTTAAATGTAGGATATGAGTAAAACTAACTACAACGTGGGAATACATTTTATTATGTAGAGCATTATAAATGAGCATGAACCAAAAGCACCTCATGAGTGTTGCACACAATTAAGATGGGCACATCAGGGATTTGAACCCAGGACCCCTCATGCCCTTTTTCGAAAAACATCCTAGAGTGTGAAATGCTACTGCATTCCAGAGCATACCCTGATGCACAGCACAGAAGATCAGGCTGGGCTCATCCGGGATTTGAACCCGGGACCTCTCGCACCCAAAGCGAGAATCATACCCCTAGACCAACGAGCCACAAAATACTGCACTTACAGGCATTGTTCCACTATCAACTCTTCCACAGGCTACGCTTGAAGAACCTTTTCTGACTCCAGTGCTGTCTGGACCCCAAACACACGAAGCAAGAATCGCTACACTAGACACACAAGCGTAAAAGTTGATATTTACAGTTTTTTGTATTTTCTTATAAATACAAAGATAATCATATTTTTGCCCTTGCCACATTCATTTCACTGTTCATTTTCATTGAAATAAATAAATAAAAACAATGGATCATCCCCACTTGAATTTCCCCAAATATCAAACAATCAGATGCTCACATGATTATTAATATTTGACAAAACCAAAGTCTCCTGAGAGACTGACAAAAATTGCCATAGCCGACTATATTTCAAGTCGTCAAGGCGGGGTATTGGGTAAAGTTTTCAACTAGCAATAATCGCGCCTCGGATAAACCTCATAGGCTACGAAACTGCCACTGCGCAAAGCTAAATTGCATTTTAATTGAAAAAGGGACGCTCTGGGCTCTGGCACTTCCTGTGTCACGGGTTCATGTGGGCGGAGCAAAACTATGTTTCATCGTGTGCTTCAAAGAAAGAGGCTTTGTTTCTGTTGCTTTGCTTTCACACAAACCACTAGAGTTCTCCGCTTGGATGGAGCTATCAAAGGACGGCATTTGTTCACGCTTCTAAATGGGCATACATTCTGAAGACTTGTTATATAATATTAGATAAGTGACATTTGGCAAGGCTTGTACGTCTTGTACTAATTTGATCACCAAACAAACTTGGAGTTCAGGTTGTAGATAGGACAAGTTCAAAAGTTAATCAACATATCCGTACCCATGGGCTAGTGGCGCAATGGATAACGCGTCTGACTACGGATCAGAAGATTCTAGGTTCGACTCCTGGCTAGCTCGCCCGTGCTTTTAAGGTGTTTCCTGTCTCACACATAATGTGTCAAAAATCCTGATTTCAGTTGTAATTTCCCACTTACTTGCAGTGCATGGAATCTCTCACCTTCCTCTGTCCTGCTTTGATATTTCTACACGACAGTTCCTTAAGTAAGGGTAACTGTCTGGGAATTTGGGAACAGCTCGATTTGAATTGAAATCAGCCTGAAGTGGCTCATGCAAATGAGTTTTTCTTCCCTTTAGAGAGCGGTACATGAACCACGACGGGGCAGCGTATGGCCAGTGTCTCAGTCCATGGCCGGCGCTGCAGTCCAATACTCTTGTTTCTCTTCAGTTCGTATAAATCTTTCGCCTTTTACTAAAGATTTCCGTGGAGAGGAACAGCAAGAGATTTTACTAATTTTTTGATGCCCTGCTAAACTGTGGGGCTCTGAACACATGTTTAAGAAAAGCACTTCCGTTCATCAGCCAATTTGCCGGCTTAACATGTCGTGTGAGTTACTGCAGCTGCTTCAACAAAGTATTGCTGCTTAAAGTTTTGCTTTGAAGTAAATACGTTGATTTAATGCCAAAATAAAATGGTTGTAATGCCTATACATTGCTATAAGTTGTAAAATGACTATATAGGAACAATTTTAAAAGACACCAGTTGAAAATCCTTTCCATTAGTGACTTTTGGCTTTGGCTTTGACCTCAGCTACATGTGGTTGATGGGTTGACAACAACTGTAAATATCGGGATTGTTAATAATTTGCTATGTTTGGTGGCTAATGCTAACGACTATAGGGAAAATACATTGAGCAGGTTAATGGACTCTGAAGAGTCTGAAGTGCTAGCCGTCTTGTTAACTACATACAATTTTTTTCTTAAGCTTGTTTTCTTCCAACTGGCCACTGTTATACATTCCCACAAATGACACGAAGAAAGAGCCCAGTGTTAGCCTCAGCTGTGGGGGAGATTTAACTTATCATTAAACTTTAAATAACACACAGTCCAGATGGGCTCGTCCGGGATTTGAACCCGGGACCTCTCGCACCCTAAGCGAGAATCATACCCCTAGACCAACGAGCCTTAAAAACAGAGAAATGACTACATACTTCAGCTACATTTCAAGGGAACCAAGTTCTTCACTAACATTTTGGATGAGTCAAAGTTTTGCATATTGTAACAAATTGCATATTCCCATGCGAATCAAACACATGAAATAAATCCAGTATGGTTCCTCTCCTTTTGAAATGACATGTACATGAGTTTTCTCTACGTTCCTTTTTTGGAAAAATACATTCCTAGTGTTTTAGTCTTTGCAGTATTGCAATGAACCAGTGGCCTAATGGACAAGCCTCCTTAAGCCAGGTGTCGTAGGTCCATGTCCCTTCTTGGGTACCTAACAGCAGAGTGGCGCAGCGGAAGCGTGCTGGGCCCATAACGCAGAGGTCGATGGATCGAAACCATCCTCTGCTAAGAAGTTAACGGCACAAAGTGATGCTTTCACTTTTTTTTGGTCATGACCACTGTGTCTTTTATAAACAGCTGCAATTTTACAAGTTAGTTATGGCCAAAGCTGGAATCAACCCTGATTTGGATGTTCAGTTTAGACCAGACAGTGGGCTCTTTAAATGTTTTTAAATGTAGGATATGAGTAAAACTAACTACAACGTGGGAATACATTTTATTATGTAGAGCATTATAAATGAGCATGAACCAAAAGCACCTCATGAGTGTTGCACACAATTAAGATGGGCACATCAGGGATTTGAACCCAGGACCCCTCATGCCCTTTTTCGAAAAACATCCTAGAGTGTGAAATGCTACTGCATTCCAGAGCATACCCTGATGCACAGCACAGAAGATCAGGCTGGGCTCATCCGGGATTTGAACCCGGGACCTCTCGCACCCAAAGCGAGAATCATACCCCTAGACCAACGAGCCACAAAATACTGCACTTACAGGCATTGTTCCACTATCAACTCTTCCACAGGCTACGCTTGAAGAACCTTTTCTGACTCCAGTGCTGTCTGGACCCCAAACACACGAAGCAAGAATCGCTACACTAGACACACAAGCGTAAAAGTTGATATTTACAGTTTTTTGTATTTTCTTATAAATACAAAGATAATCATATTTTTGCCCTTGCCACATTCATTTCACTGTTCATTTTCATTGAAATAAATAAATAAAAACAATGGATCATCCCCACTTGAATTTCGCCAAATATCAAACAATCAGATGCTCACATGATTATTAATATTTGACAAAACCAAAGTCTCCTGAGAGACTGACAAAAATTGCCATAGCCGACTATATTTCAAGTCGTCAAGGCGGGGTATTGGGTAAAGTTTTCAACTAGCAATAATCGCGCCTCGGATAAACCTCATAGGCTACGAAACTGCCACTGCGCAAAGCTAAATTGCATTTTAATTGAAAAAGGGACGCTCTGGGCTCTGGCACTTCCTGTGTCACGGGTTCATGTGGGCGGAGCAAAACTATGTTTCATCGTGTGCTTCAAAGAAAGAGGCTTTGTTTCTGTTGCTTTGCTTTCACACAAACCACTAGAGTTCTCCGCTTGGATGGAGCTATCAAAGGACGGCATTTGTTCACGCTTCTAAATGGGCATACATTCTGAAGACTTGTTATATAATATTAGATAAGTGACATTTGGCAAGGCTTGTACGTCTTGTACTAATTTGATCACCAAACAAACTTGGAGTTCAGGTTGTAGATAGGACAAGTTCAAAAGTTAATCAACATATCCGTACCCATGGGCTAGTGGCGCAATGGATAACGCGTCTGACTACGGATCAGAAGATTCTAGGTTCGACTCCTGGCTAGCTCGCCCGAGCTTTTAAGGTGTTTCCTGTCTCACACATAATGTGTCAAAAATCCTGATTTCAGTTGTAATTTCCCACTTACTTGCAGTGCATGGAATCTCTCACCTTCCTCTGTCCTGCTTTGATATTTCTACACGACAGTTCCTTAAGTAAGGGTAACTGTCTGGGAATTTGGGAACAGCTCGATTTGAATTGAAATCAGCCTGAAGTGGCTCATGCAAATGAGTTTTTCTTCCCTTTAGAGAGCGGTACATGAACCACGACGGGGCAGCGTATGGCCAGTGTCTCAGTCCATGGCCGGCGCTGCAGTCCAATACTCTTGTTTCTCTTCAGTTCGTATAAATCTTTCGCCTTTTACTAAAGATTTCCGTGGAGAGGAACAGCAAGAGATTTTACTAATTTTTTGATGCCCTGCTAAACTGTGGGGCTCTGAACACATGTTTAAGAAAAGCACTTCCGTTCATCAGCCAATTTGCCGGCTTAACATGTCGTGTGAGTTACTGCAGCTGCTTCAACAAAGTATTGCTGCTTAAAGTTTTGCTTTGAAGTAAATACGTTGATTTAATGCCAAAATAAAATGGTTGTAATGCCTATACATTGCTATAAGTTGTAAAATGACTATATAGGAACAATTTTAAAAGACACCAGTTGAAAATCCTTTCCATTAGTGACTTTTGGCTTTGGCTTTGACCTCAGCTACATGTGGTTGATGGGTTGACAACAACTGTAAATATCGGGATTGTTAATAATTTGCTATGTTTGGTGGCTAATGCTAACGACTATAGGGAAAATACATTGAGCAGGTTAATGGACTCTGAAGAGTCTGAAGTGCTAGCCGTCTTGTTAACTACATACAATTTTTTTCTTAAGCTTGTTTTCTTCCAACTGGCCACTGTTATACATTCCCACAAATGACACGAAGAAAGAGCCCAGTGTTAGCCTCAGCTGTGGGGGAGATTTAACTTATCATTAAACTTTAAATAACACACAGTCCAGATGGGCTCGTCCGGGATTTGAACCCTGGACCTCTCGCACCCTAAGCGAGAATCATACCCCTAGACCAACGAGCCTTAAAAACAGAGAAATGACTACATACTTCAGCTACATTTCAAGGGAACCAAGTTCTTCACTAACATTTTGGATGAGTCAAAGTTTTGCATATTGTAACAAATTGCATATTCCCATGCGAATCAAACACATGAAATAAATCCAGTATGGTTCCTCTCCTTTTGAAATGACATGTACATGAGTTTTCTCTACGTTCCTTTTTTGGAAAAATACATTCCTAGTGTTTTAGTCTTTGCAGTATTGCAATGAACCAGTGGCCTAATGGACAAGCCTCCTTAAGCCAGGTGTCGTAGGTCCATGTCCCTTCTTGGGTACCTAACAGCAGAGTGGCGCAGCGGAAGCGTGCTGGGCCCATAACGCAGAGGTCGATGGATCGAAACCATCCTCTGCTAAGAAGTTAACGGCACAAAGTGATGCTTTCACTTTTTTTTGGTCATGACCACTGTGTCTTTTATAAACAGCTGCAATTTTACAAGTTAGTTATGGCCAAAGCTGGAATCAACCCTGATTTGGATGTTCAGTTTAGACCAGACAGTGGGCTCTTTAAATGTTTTTAAATGTAGGATATGAGTAAAACTAACTACAACGTGGGAATACATTTTATTATGTAGAGCATTATAAATGAGCATGAACCAAAAGCACCTCATGAGTGTTGCACACAATTAAGATGGGCACATCAGGGATTTGAACCCAGGACCCCTCATGCCCTTTTTCGAAAAACATCCTAGAGTGTGAAATGCTACTGCATTCCAGAGCATACCCTGATGCACAGCACAGAAGATCAGGCTGGGCTCATCCGGGATTTGAACCCGGGACCTCTCGCACCCAAAGCGAGAATCATACCCCTAGACCAACAAGCCACAAAATACTGCACTTACAGGCATTGTTCCACTATCAACTCTTCCACAGGCTACGCTTGAAGAACCTTTTCTGACTCCAGTGCTGTCTGGACCCCAAACACACGAAGCAAGAATCGCTACACTAGACACACAAGCGTAAAAGTTGATATTTACAGTTTTTTGTATTTTCTTATAAATACAAAGATAATCATATTTTTGCCCTTGCCACATTCATTTCACTGTTCATTTTCATTGAAATAAATAAATAAAAACAATGGATCATCCCCACTTGAATTTCCCCAAATATCAAACAATCAGATGCTCACATGATTATTAATATTTGACAAAACCAAAGTCTCCTGAGAGACTGACAAAAATTGCCATAGCCGACTATATTTCAAGTCGTCAAGGCGGGGTATTGGGTAAAGTTTTCAACTAGCAATAATCGCGCCTCGGATAAACCTCATAGGCTACGAAACTGCCACTGCGCAAAGCTAAATTGCATTTTAATTGAAAAAGGGACGCTCTGGGCTCTGGCACTTCCTGTGTCACGGGTTCATGTGGGCGGAGCAAAACTATGTTTCATCGTGTGCTTCAAAGAAAGAGGCTTTGTTTCTGTTGCTTTGCTTTCACACAAACCACTAGAGTTCTCCGCTTGGATGGAGCTATCAAAGGACGGCATTTGTTCACGCTTCTAAATGGGCATACATTCTGAAGACTTGTTATATAATATTAGATAAGTGACATTTGGCAAGGCTTGTACGTCTTGTACTAATTTGATCACCAAACAAACTTGGAGTTCAGGTTGTAGATAGGACAAGTTCAAAAGTTAATCAACATATCCGTACCCATGGGCTAGTGGCGCAATGGATAACGTGTCTGACCACGGATCAGAAGATTCTAGGTTCGACTCCTGGCTAGCTCGCCCGTGCTTTTAAGGTGTTTCCTGTCTCACACATAATGTGTCAAAAATCCTGATTTCAGTTGTAATTTCCCACTTACTTGCAGTGCATGGAATCTCTCACCTTCCTCTGTCCTGCTTTGATATTTCTACACGACAGTTCCTTAAGTAAGGGTAACTGTCTGGGAATTTGGGAACAGCTCGATTTGAATTGAAATCAGCCTGAAGTGGCTCATGCAAATGAGTTTTTCTTCCCTTTAGAGAGCGGTACATGAACCACGACGGGGCAGCGTATGGCCAGTGTCTCAGTCCATGGCCGGCGCTGCAGTCCAATACTCTTGTTTCTCTTCAGTTCGTATAAATCTTTCGCCTTTTACTAAAGATTTCCGTGGAGAGGAACAGCAAGAGATTTTACTAATTTTTTGATGCCCTGCTAAACTGTGGGGCTCTGAACACATGTTTAAGAAAAGCACTTCCGTTCATCAGCCAATTTGCCGGCTTAACATGTCGTGTGAGTTACTGCAGCTGCTTCAACAAAGTATTGCTGCTTAAAGTTTTGCTTTGAAGTAAATACGTTGATTTAATGCCAAAATAAAATGGTTGTAATGCCTATACATTGCTATAAGTTGTAAAATGACTATATAGGAACAATTTTAAAAGACACCAGTTGAAAATCCTTTCCATTAGTGACTTTTGGCTTTGGCTTTGACCTCAGCTACATGTGGTTGATGGGTTGACAACAACTGTAAATATCGGGATTGTTAATAATTTGCTATGTTTGGTGGCTAATGCTAACGACTATAGGGAAAATACATTGAGCAGGTTAATGGACTCTGAAGAGTCTGAAGTGCTAGCCGTCTTGTTAACTACATACAATTTTTTTCTTAAGCTTGTTTTCTTCCAACTGGCCACTGTTATACATTCCCACAAATGACACGAAGAAAGAGCCCAGTGTTAGCCTCAGCTGTGGGGGAGATTTAACTTATCATTAAACTTTAAATAACACACAGTCCAGATGGGCTCGTCCGGGATTTGAACCCGGGACCTCTCGCACCCTAAGCGAGAATCATACCCCTAGACCAACGAGCCTTAAAAACAGAGAAATGACTACATACTTCAGCTACATTTCAAGGGAACCAAGGTCTTCACTAACATTTTGGATGAGTCAAAGTTTTGCATATTGTAACAAATTGCATATTCCCATGCGAATCAAACACATGAAATAAATCCAGTATGGTTCCTCTCCTTTTGAAATGACATGTACATGAGTTTTCTCTACGTTCCTTTTTTGGAAAAATACATTCCTAGTGTTTTAGTCTTTGCAGTATTGCAATGAACCAGTGGCCTAATGGACAAGCCTCCTTAAGCCAGGTGTCGTAGGTCCATGTCCCTTCTTGGGTACCTAACAGCAGAGTGGCGCAGCGGAAGCGTGCTGGGCCCATAACGCAGAGGTCGATGGATCGAAACCATCCTCTGCTAAGAAGTTAACGGCACAAAGTGATGCTTTCACTTTTTTTTGGTCATGACCACTGTGTCTTTTATAAACAGCTGCAATTTTACAAGTTAGTTATGGCCAAAGCTGGAATCAACCCTGATTTGGATGTTCAGTTTAGACCAGACAGTGGGCTCTTTAAATGTTTTTAAATGTAGGATATGAGTAAAACTAACTACAACGTGGGAATACATTTTATTATGTAGAGCATTATAAATGAGCATGAACCAAAAGCACCTCATGAGTGTTGCACACAATTAAGATGGGCACATCAGGGATTTGAACCCAGGACCCCTCATGCCCTTTTTCGAAAAACATCCTAGAGTGTGAAATGCTACTGCATTCCAGAGCATACCCTGATGCACAGCACAGAAGATCAGGCTGGGCTCATCCGGGATTTGAACCCGGGACCTCTCGCACCCAAAGCGAGAATCATACCCCTAGACCAACGAGCCACAAAATACTGCACTTACAGGCATTGTTCCACTATCAACTCTTCCACAGGCTACGCTTGAAGAACCTTTTCTGACTCCAGTGCTGTCTGGACCCCAAACACACGAAGCAAGAATCGCTACACTAGACACACAAGCGTAAAAGTTGATATTTACAGTTTTTTGTATTTTCTTATAAATACAAAGATAATCATATTTTTGCCCTTGCCACATTCATTTCACTGTTCATTTTCATTGAAATAAATAAATAAAAACAATGGATCATCCCCACTTGAATTTCCCCAAATATCAAACAATCAGATGCTCACATGATTATTAATATTTGACAAAACCAAAGTCTCCTGAGAGACTGACAAAAATTGCCATAGCCGACTATATTTCAAGACGTCAAGGCGGGGTATTGGGTAAAGTTTTCAACTAGCAATAATCGCGCCTCGGATAAACCTCATAGGCTACGAAACTGCCACTGCGCAAAGCTAAATTGCATTTTAATTGAAAAAGGGACGCTCTGGGCTCTGGCACTTCCTGTGTCACGGGTTCATGTGGGCGGAGCAAAACTATGTTTCATCGTGTGCTTCAAAGAAAGAGGCTTTGTTTCTGTTGCTTTGCTTTCACACAAACCACTAGAGTTCTCCGCTTGGATGGAGCTATCAAAGGACGGCATTTGTTCACGCTTCTAAATGGGCATACATTCTGAAGACTTGTTATATAATATTAGATAAGTGACATTTGGCAAGGCTTGTACGTCTTGTACTAATTTGATCACCAAACAAACTTGGAGTCCAGATGGGCTCGTCCGGGATTTGAACCCGGGACCTCTCGCACCCTAAGCGAGAATCATACCCCTAGACCAACGAGCCTTAAAAACAGAGAAATGACTACATACTTCAGCTACATTTCAAGGGAACCAAGTTCTTCACTAACATTTTGGATGAGTCAAAGTTTTGCATATTGTAACAAATTGCATATTCCCATGCGAATCAAACACATGAAATAAATCCAGTATGGTTCCTCTCCTTTTGAAATGACATGTACATGAGTTTTCTCTACGTTCCTTTTTTGGAAAAATACATTCCTAGTGTTTTAGTCTTTGCAGTATTGCAATGAACCAGTGGCCTAATGGACAAGCCTCCTTAAGCCAGGTGTCGTAGGTCCATGTCCCTTCTTGGGTACCTAACAGCAGAGTGTTCAGGTTGTAGATAGGACAAGTTCAAAAGTTAATCAACATATCCGTACCCATGGGCTAGTGGCGCAATGGATAACGCGTCTGACTACAGATCAGAAGATTCTAGGTTCGACTCCTGGCTAGCTCGCCCGTGCTTTTAAGGTGTTTCCTGTCTCACACATAATGTGTCAAAAATCCTGATTTCAGTTGTAATTTCCCACTTACTTGCAGTGCATGGAATCTCTCACCTTCCTCTGTCCTGCTTTGATATTTCTACACGACAGTTCCTTAAGTAAGGGTAACTGTCTGGGAATTTGGGAACAGCTCGATTTGAATTGAAATCAGCCTGAAGTGGCTCATGCAAATGAGTTTTTCTTCCCTTTAGAGAGCGGTACATGAACCACGACGGGGCAGCGTATGGCCAGTGTCTCAGTCCATGGCCGGCGCTGCAGTCCAATACTCTTGTTTCTCTTCAGATCGTATAAATCTTTCGCCTTTTACTAAAGATTTCCGTGGAGAGGAACAGCAAGAGATTTTACTAATTTTTTGATGCCCTGCTAAACTGTGGGGCTCTGAACACATGTTTAAGAAAAGCACTTCCGTTCATCAGCCAATTTGCCGGCTTAACATGTCGTGTGAGTTACTGCAGCTGCTTCAACAAAGTATTGCTGCTTAAAGTTTTGCTTTGAAGTAAATACGTTGATTTAATGCCAAAATAAAATGGTTGTAATGCCTATACATTGCTATAAGTTGTAAAATGACTATATAGGAACAATTTTAAAAGACACCAGTTGAAAATCCTTTCCATTAGTGACTTTTGGCTTTGGCTTTGACCTCAGCTACATGTGGTTGATGGGTTGACAACAACTGTAAATATCGGGATTGTTAATAATTTGCTATGTTTGGTGGCTAATGCTAACGACTATAGGGAAAATACATTGAGCAGGTTAATGGACTCTGAAGAGTCTGAAGTGCTAGCCGTCTTGTTAACTACATACCATTTTTTTCTTAAGCTTGTTTTCTTCCAACTGGCCACTGTTATACATTCCCACAAATGACACGAAGAAAGAGCCCAGTGTTAGCCTCAGCTGTGGGGGAGATTTAACTTATCATTAAACTTTAAATAACACACAGTCCAGATGGGCTCGTCCGGGATTTGAACCCGGGACCTCTCGCACCCTAAGCGAGAATCATACCCCTAGACCAACGAGCCTTAAAAACAGAGAAATGACTACATACTTCAGCTACATTTCAAGGGAACCAAGTTCTTCACTAACATTTTGGATGAGTCAAAGTTTTGCATATTGTAACAAATTGCATATTCCCATGCGAATCAAACACATGAAATAAATCCAGTATGGTTCCTCTCCTTTTGAAATGACATGTACATGAGTTTTCTCTACGTTCCTTTTTTGGAAAAATACATTCCTAGTGTTTTAGTCTTTGCAGTATTGCAATGAACCAGTGGCCTAATGGACAAGCCTCCTTAAGCCAGGTGTCGTAGGTCCATGTCCCTTCTTGGGTACCTAACAGCAGAGTGGCGCAGCGGAAGCGTGCTGGGCCCATAACGCAGAGGTCGATGGATCGAAACCATCCTCTGCTAAGAAGTTAACGGCACAAAGTGATGCTTTCACTTTTTTTTGGTCATGACCACTGTGTCTTTTATAAACAGCTGCAATTTTACAAGTTAGTTATGGCCAAAGCTGGAATCAACCCTGATTTGGATGTTCAGTTTAGACCAGACAGTGGGCTCTTTAAATGTTTTTAAATGTAGGATATGAGTAAAACTAACTACAACGTGGGAATACATTTTATTATGTAGAGCATTATAAATGAGCATGAACCAAAAGCACCTCATGAGTGTTGCACACAATTAAGATGGGCACATCAGGGATTTGAACCCAGGACCCCTCATGCCCTTTTTCGAAAAACATCCTAGAGTGTGAAATGCTACTGCATTCCAGAGCATACCCTGATGCACAGCACAGAAGATCAGGCTGGGCTCATTTGAATTGAAATCAGCCTGAAGTGGCTCATGCAAATGAGTTTTTCTTCCCTTTAGAGAGCGGTACATGAACCACGACGGGGCAGCGTATGGCCAGTGTCTCAGTCCATGGCCGGCGCTGCAGTCCAATACTCTTGTTTCTCTTCAGTTCGTATAAATCTTTCGCCTTTTACTAAAGATTTCCGTGGAGAGGAACAGCAAGAGATTTTACTAATTTTTTGATGCCCTGCTAAACTGTGGGGCTCTGAACACATGTTTAAGAAAAGCACTTCCGTTCATCAGCCAATTTGCCGGCTTAACATGTCGTGTGAGTTACTGCAGCTGCTTCAACAAAGTATTGCTGCTTAAAGTTTTGCTTTGAAGTAAATACGTTGATTTAATGCCAAAATAAAATGGTTGTAATGCGTATACATTGCTATAAGTTGTAAAATGACTATATAGGAACAATTTTAAAAGACACCAGTTGAAAATCCTTTCCATTAGTGACTTTTGGCTTTGGCTTTGACCTCAGCTACATGTGGTTGATGGGTTGACAACAACTGTAAATATCGGGATTGTTAATAATTTGCTATGTTTGGTGGCTAATGCTAACGACTATAGGGAAAATACATTGAGCAGGTTAATGGACTCTGAAGAGTCTGAAGTGCTAGCCGTCTTGTTAACTACATACAATTTTTTTCTTAAGCTTGTTTTCTTCCAACTGGCCACTGTTATACATTCCCACAAATGACACGAAGAAAGAGCCCAGTGTTAGCCTCAGCTGTGGGGGAGATTTAACTTATCATTAAACTTTAAATAACACACAGTCCAGATGGGCTCGTCCGGGATTTGAACCCGGGACCTCTCGCACCCTAAGCGAGAATCATACCCCTAGACCAACGAGCCTTAAAAACAGAGAAATGACTACATACTTCAGCTACATTTCAAGGGAACCAAGTTCTTCACTAACATTTTGGATGAGTCAAAGTTTTGCATATTGTAACAAATTGCATATTCCCATGCGAATCAAACACATGAAATAAATCCAGTATGGTTCCTCTCCTTTTGAAATGACATGTACATGAGTTTTCTCTACGTTCCTTTTTTGGAAAAATACATTCCTAGTGTTTTAGTCTTTGCAGTATTGCAATGAACCAGTGGCCTAATGGACAAGCCTCCTTAAGCCAGGTGTCGTAGGTCCATGTCCCTTCTTGGGTACCTAACAGCAGAGTGGCGCAGCGGAAGCGTGCTGGGCCCATAACGCAGAGGTCGATGGATCGAAACCATCCTCTGCTAAGAAGTTAACGGCACAAAGTGATGCTTTCACTTTTTTTTGGTCATGACCACTGTGTCTTTTATAAACAGCTGCAATTTTACAAGTTAGTTATGGCCAAAGCTGGAATCAACCCTGATTTGGATGTTCAGTTTAGACCAGACAGTGGGCTCTTTAAATGTTTTTAAATGTAGGATATGAGTAAAACTAACTACAACGTGGGAATACATTTTATTATGTAGAGCATTATAAATGAGCATGAACCAAAAGCACCTCATGAGTGTTGCACACAATTAAGATGGGCACATCAGGGATTTGAACCCAGGACCCCTCATGCCCTTTTTCGAAAAACATCCTAGAGTGTGAAATGCTACTGCATTCCAGAGCATACCCTGATGCACAGCACAGAAGATCAGGCTGGGCTCATCCGGGATTTGAACCCGGGACCTCTCGCACCCAAAGCGAGAATCATACCCCTAGACCAACGAGCCACAAAATACTGCACTTACAGGCATTGTTCCACTATCAACTCTTCCACAGGCTACGCTTGAAGAACCTTTTCTGACTCCAGTGCTGTCTGGACCCCAAACACACGAAGCAAGAATCGCTACACTAGACACACAAGCGTAAAAGTTGATATTTACAGTTTTTTGTATTTTCTTATAAATACAAAGATAATCATATTTTTGCCCTTGCCACATTCATTTCACTGTTCATTTTCATTGAAATAAATAAATAAAAACAATGGATCATCCCCACTTGAATTTCGCCAAATATCAAACAATCAGATGCTCACATGATTATTAATATTTGACAAAACCAAAGTCTCCTGAGAGACTGACAAAAATTGCCATAGCCGACTATATTTCAAGTCGTCAAGGCGGGGTATTGGGTAAAGTTTTCAACTAGCAATAATCGCGCCTCGGATAAACCTCATAGGCTACGAAACTGCCACTGCGCAAAGCTAAATTGCATTTTAATTGAAAAAGGGACGCTCTGGGCTCTGGCACTTCCTGTGTCACGGGTTCATGTGGGCGGAGCAAAACTATGTTTCATCGTGTGCTTCAAAGAAAGAGGCTTTGTTTCTGTTGCTTTGCTTTCACACAAACCACTAGAGTTCTCCGCTTGGATGGAGCTATCAAAGGACGGCATTTGTTCACGCTTCTAAATGGGCATACATTCTGAAGACTTGTTATATAATATTAGATAAGTGACATTTGGCAAGGCTTGTACGTCTTGTACTAATTTGATCACCAAACAAACTTGGAGTTCAGGTTGTAGATAGGACAAGTTCAAAAGTTAATCAACATATCCGTACCCATGGGCTAGTGGCGCAATGGATAACGCGTCTGACTACGGATCAGAAGATTCTAGGTTCGACTCCTGGCTAGCTCGCCCGAGCTTTTAAGGTGTTTCCTGTCTCACACATAATGTGTCAAAAATCCTGATTTCAGTTGTAATTTCCCACTTACTTGCAGTGCATGGAATCTCTCACCTTCCTCTGTCCTGCTTTGATATTTCTACACGACAGTTCCTTAAGTAAGGGTAACTGTCTGGGAATTTGGGAACAGCTCGATTTGAATTGAAATCAGCCTGAAGTGGCTCATGCAAATGAGTTTTTCTTCCCTTTAGAGAGCGGTACATGAACCACGACGGGGCAGCGTATGGCCAGTGTCTCAGTCCATGGCCGGCGCTGCAGTCCAATACTCTTGTTTCTCTTCAGTTCGTATAAATCTTTCGCCTTTTACTAAAGATTTCCGTGGAGAGGAACAGCAAGAGATTTTACTAATTTTTTGATGCCCTGCTAAACTGTGGGGCTCTGAACACATGTTTAAGAAAAGCACTTCCGTTCATCAGCCAATTTGCCGGCTTAACATGTCGTGTGAGTTACTGCAGCTGCTTCAACAAAGTATTGCTGCTTAAAGTTTTGCTTTGAAGTAAATACGTTGATTTAATGCCAAAATAAAATGGTTGTAATGCCTATACATTGCTATAAGTTGTAAAATGACTATATAGGAACAATTTTAAAAGACACCAGTTGAAAATCCTTTCCATTAGTGACTTTTGGCTTTGGCTTTGACCTCAGCTACATGTGGTTGATGGGTTGACAACAACTGTAAATATCGGGATTGTTAATAATTTGCTATGTTTGGTGGCTAATGCTAACGACTATAGGGAAAATACATTGAGCAGGTTAATGGACTCTGAAGAGTCTGAAGTGCTAGCCGTCTTGTTAACTACATACCATTTTTTTCTTAAGCTTGTTTTCTTCCAACTGGCCACTGTTATACATTCCCACAAATGACACGAAGAAAGAGCCCAGTGTTAGCCTCAGCTGTGGGGGAGATTTAACTTATCATTAAACTTTAAATAACACACAGTCCAGATGGGCTCGTCCGGGATTTGAACCCGGGACCTCTCGCACCCTAAGCGAGAATCATACCCCTAGACCAACGAGCCTTAAAAACAGAGAAATGACTACATACTTCAGCTACATTTCAAGGGAACCAAGTTCTTCACTAACATTTTGGATGAGTCAAAGTTTTGCATATTGTAACAAATTGCATATTCCCATGCGAATCAAACACATGAAATAAATCCAGTATGGTTCCTCTCCTTTTGAAATGACATGTACATGAGTTTTCTCTACGTTCCTTTTTTGGAAAAATACATTCCTAGTGTTTTAGTCTTTGCAGTATTGCAATGAACCAGTGGCCTAATGGACAAGCCTCCTTAAGCCAGGTGTCGTAGGTCCATGTCCCTTCTTGGGTACCTAACAGCAGAGTGGCGCAGCGGAAGCGTGCTGGGCCCATAACGCAGAGGTCGATGGATCGAAACCATCCTCTGCTAAGAAGTTAACGGCACAAAGTGATGCTTTCACTTTTTTTTGGTCATGACCACTGTGTCTTTTATAAACAGCTGCAATTTTACAAGTTAGTTATGGCCAAAGCTGGAATCAACCCTGATTTGGATGTTCAGTTTAGACCAGACAGTGGGCTCTTTAAATGTTTTTAAATGTAGGATATGAGTAAAACTAACTACAACGTGGGAATACATTTTATTATGTAGAGCATTATAAATGAGCATGAACCAAAAGCACCTCATGAGTGTTGCACACAATTAAGATGGGCACATCAGGGATTTGAACCCAGGACCCCTCATGCCCTTTTTCGAAAAACATCCTAGAGTGTGAAATGCTACTGCATTCCAGAGCATACCCTGATGCACAGCACAGAAGATCAGGCTGGGCTCATCCGGGATTTGAACCCGGGACCTCTCGCACCCAAAGCGAGAATCATACCCCTAGACCAACAAGCCACAAAATACTGCACTTACAGGCATTGTTCCACTATCAACTCTTCCACAGGCTACGCTTGAAGAACCTTTTCTGACTCCAGTGCTGTCTGGACCCCAAACACACGAAGCAAGAATCGCTACACTAGACACACAAGCGTAAAAGTTGATATTTACAGTTTTTTGTATTTTCTTATAAATACAAAGATAATCATATTTTTGCCCTTGCCACATTCATTTCACTGTTCATTTTCATTGAAATAAATAAATAAAAACAATGGATCATCCCCACTTGAATTTCCCCAAATATCAAACAATCAGATGCTCACATGATTATTAATATTTGACAAAACCAAAGTCTCCTGAGAGACTGACAAAAATTGCCATAGCCGACTATATTTCAAGTCGTCAAGGCGGGGTATTGGGTAAAGTTTTCAACTAGCAATAATCGCGCCTCGGATAAACCTCATAGGCTACGAAACTGCCACTGCGCAAAGCTAAATTGCATTTTAATTGAAAAAGGGACGCTCTGGGCTCTGGCACTTCCTGTGTCACGGGTTCATGTGGGCGGAGCAAAACTATGTTTCATCGTGTGCTTCAAAGAAAGAGGCTTTGTTTCTGTTGCTTTGCTTTCACACAAACCACTAGAGTTCTCCGCTTGGATGGAGCTATCAAAGGACGGCATTTGTTCACGCTTCTAAATGGGCATACATTCTGAAGACTTGTTATATAATATTAGATAAGTGACATTTGGCAAGGCTTGTACGTCTTGTACTAATTTGATCACCAAACAAACTTGGAGTTCAGGTTGTAGATAGGACAAGTTCAAAAGTTAATCAACATATCCGTACCCATGGGCTAGTGGCGCAATGGATAACGTGTCTGACCACGGATCAGAAGATTCTAGGTTCGACTCCTGGCTAGCTCGCCCGTGCTTTTAAGGTGTTTCCTGTCTCACACATAATGTGTCAAAAATCCTGATTTCAGTTGTAATTTCCCACTTACTTGCAGTGCATGGAATCTCTCACCTTCCTCTGTCCTGCTTTGATATTTCTACACGACAGTTCCTTAAGTAAGGGTAACTGTCTGGGAATTTGGGAACAGCTCGATTTGAATTGAAATCAGCCTGAAGTGGCTCATGCAAATGAGTTTTTCTTCCCTTTAGAGAGCGGTACATGAACCACGACGGGGCAGCGTATGGCCAGTGTCTCAGTCCATGGCCGGCGCTGCAGTCCAATACTCTTGTTTCTCTTCAGTTCGTATAAATCTTTCGCCTTTTACTAAAGATTTCCGTGGAGAGGAACAGCAAGAGATTTTACTAATTTTTTGATGCCCTGCTAAACTGTGGGGCTCTGAACACATGTTTAAGAAAAGCACTTCCGTTCATCAGCCAATTTGCCGGCTTAACATGTCGTGTGAGTTACTGCAGCTGCTTCAACAAAGTATTGCTGCTTAAAGTTTTGCTTTGAAGTAAATACGTTGATTTAATGCCAAAATAAAATGGTTGTAATGCCTATACATTGCTATAAGTTGTAAAATGACTATATAGGAACAATTTTAAAAGACACCAGTTGAAAATCCTTTCCATTAGTGACTTTTGGCTTTGGCTTTGACCTCAGCTACATGTGGTTGATGGGTTGACAACAACTGTAAATATCGGGATTGTTAATAATTTGCTATGTTTGGTGGCTAATGCTAACGACTATAGGGAAAATACATTGAGCAGGTTAATGGACTCTGAAGAGTCTGAAGTGCTAGCCGTCTTGTTAACTACATACAATTTTTTTCTTAAGCTTGTTTTCTTCCAACTGGCCACTGTTATACATTCCCACAAATGACACGAAGAAAGAGCCCAGTGTTAGCCTCAGCTGTGGGGGAGATTTAACTTATCATTAAACTTTAAATAACACACAGTCCAGATGGGCTCGTCCGGGATTTGAACCCGGGACCTCTCGCACCCTAAGCGAGAATCATACCCCTAGACCAACGAGCCTTAAAAACAGAGAAATGACTACATACTTCAGCTACATTTCAAGGGAACCAAGGTCTTCACTAACATTTTGGATGAGTCAAAGTTTTGCATATTGTAACAAATTGCATATTCCCATGCGAATCAAACACATGAAATAAATCCAGTATGGTTCCTCTCCTTTTGAAATGACATGTACATGAGTTTTCTCTACGTTCCTTTTTTGGAAAAATACATTCCTAGTGTTTTAGTCTTTGCAGTATTGCAATGAACCAGTGGCCTAATGGACAAGCCTCCTTAAGCCAGGTGTCGTAGGTCCATGTCCCTTCTTGGGTACCTAACAGCAGAGTGGCGCAGCGGAAGCGTGCTGGGCCCATAACGCAGAGGTCGATGGATCGAAACCATCCTCTGCTAAGAAGTTAACGGCACAAAGTGATGCTTTCACTTTTTTTTGGTCATGACCACTGTGTCTTTTATAAACAGCTGCAATTTTACAAGTTAGTTATGGCCAAAGCTGGAATCAACCCTGATTTGGATGTTCAGTTTAGACCAGACAGTGGGCTCTTTAAATGTTTTTAAATGTAGGATATGAGTAAAACTAACTACAACGTGGGAATACATTTTATTATGTAGAGCATTATAAATGAGCATGAACCAAAAGCACCTCATGAGTGTTGCACACAATTAAGATGGGCACATCAGGGATTTGAACCCAGGACCCCTCATGCCCTTTTTCGAAAAACATCCTAGAGTGTGAAATGCTACTGCATTCCAGAGCATACCCTGATGCACAGCACAGAAGATCAGGCTGGGCTCATCCGGGATTTGAACCCGGGACCTCTCGCACCCAAAGCGAGAATCATACCCCTAGACCAACGAGCCACAAAATACTGCACTTACAGGCATTGTTCCACTATCAACTCTTCCACAGGCTACGCTTGAAGAACCTTTTCTGACTCCAGTGCTGTCTGGACCCCAAACACACGAAGCAAGAATCGCTACACTAGACACACAAGCGTAAAAGTTGATATTTACAGTTTTTTGTATTTTCTTATAAATACAAAGATAATCATATTTTTGCCCTTGCCACATTCATTTCACTGTTCATTTTCATTGAAATAAATAAATAAAAACAATGGATCATCCCCACTTGAATTTCCCCAAATATCAAACAATCAGATGCTCACATGATTATTAATATTTGACAAAACCAAAGTCTCCTGAGAGACTGACAAAAATTGCCATAGCCGACTATATTTCAAGACGTCAAGGCGGGGTATTGGGTAAAGTTTTCAACTAGCAATAATCGCGCCTCGGATAAACCTCATAGGCTACGAAACTGCCACTGCGCAAAGCTAAATTGCATTTTAATTGAAAAAGGGACGCTCTGGGCTCTGGCACTTCCTGTGTCACGGGTTCATGTGGGCGGAGCAAAACTATGTTTCATCGTGTGCTTCAAAGAAAGAGGCTTTGTTTCTGTTGCTTTGCTTTCACACAAACCACTAGAGTTCTCCGCTTGGATGGAGCTATCAAAGGACGGCATTTGTTCACGCTTCTAAATGGGCATACATTCTGAAGACTTGTTATATAATATTAGATAAGTGACATTTGGCAAGGCTTGTACGTCTTGTACTAATTTGATCACCAAACAAACTTGGAGTCCAGATGGGCTCGTCCGGGATTTGAACCCGGGACCTCTCGCACCCTAAGCGAGAATCATACCCCTAGACCAACGAGCCTTAAAAACAGAGAAATGACTACATACTTCAGCTACATTTCAAGGGAACCAAGTTCTTCACTAACATTTTGGATGAGTCAAAGTTTTGCATATTGTAACAAATTGCATATTCCCATGCGAATCAAACACATGAAATAAATCCAGTATGGTTCCTCTCCTTTTGAAATGACATGTACATGAGTTTTCTCTACGTTCCTTTTTTGGAAAAATACATTCCTAGTGTTTTAGTCTTTGCAGTATTGCAATGAACCAGTGGCCTAATGGACAAGCCTCCTTAAGCCAGGTGTCGTAGGTCCATGTCCCTTCTTGGGTACCTAACAGCAGAGTGTTCAGGTTGTAGATAGGACAAGTTCAAAAGTTAATCAACATATCCGTACCCATGGGCTAGTGGCGCAATGGATAACGCGTCTGACTACAGATCAGAAGATTCTAGGTTCGACTCCTGGCTAGCTCGCCCGTGCTTTTAAGGTGTTTCCTGTCTCACACATAATGTGTCAAAAATCCTGATTTCAGTTGTAATTTCCCACTTACTTGCAGTGCATGGAATCTCTCACCTTCCTATGTCCTGCTTTGATATTTCTACACGACAGTTCCTTAAGTAAGGGTAACTGTCTGGGAATTTGGGAACAGCTCGATTTGAATTGAAATCAGCCTGAAGTGGCTCATGCAAATGAGTTTTTCTTCCCTTTAGAGAGCGGTACATGAACCACGACGGGGCAGCGTATGGCCAGTGTCTCAGTCCATGGCCGGCGCTGCAGTCCAATACTCTTGTTTCTCTTCAGATCGTATAAATCTTTCGCCTTTTACTAAAGATTTCCGTGGAGAGGAACAGCAAGAGATTTTACTAATTTTTTGATGCCCTGCTAAACTGTGGGGCTCTGAACACATGTTTAAGAAAAGCACTTCCGTTCATCAGCCAATTTGCCGGCTTAACATGTCGTGTGAGTTACTGCAGCTGCTTCAACAAAGTATTGCTGCTTAAAGTTTTGCTTTGAAGTAAATACGTTGATTTAATGCCAAAATAAAATGGTTGTAATGCCTATACATTGCTATAAGTTGTAAAATGACTATATAGGAACAATTTTAAAAGACACCAGTTGAAAATCCTTTCCATTAGTGACTTTTGGCTTTGGCTTTGACCTCAGCTACATGTGGTTGATGGGTTGACAACAACTGTAAATATCGGGATTGTTAATAATTTGCTATGTTTGGTGGCTAATGCTAACGACTATAGGGAAAATACATTGAGCAGGTTAATGGACTCTGAAGAGTCTGAAGTGCTAGCCGTCTTGTTAACTACATACCATTTTTTTCTTAAGCTTGTTTTCTTCCAACTGGCCACTGTTATACATTCCCACAAATGACACGAAGAAAGAGCCCAGTGTTAGCCTCAGCTGTGGGGGAGATTTAACTTATCATTAAACTTTAAATAACACACAGTCCAGATGGGCTCGTCCGGGATTTGAACCCGGGACCTCTCGCACCCTAAGCGAGAATCATACCCCTAGACCAACGAGCCTTAAAAACAGAGAAATGACTACATACTTCAGCTACATTTCAAGGGAACCAAGTTCTTCACTAACATTTTGGATGAGTCAAAGTTTTGCATATTGTAACAAATTGCATATTCCCATGCGAATCAAACACATGAAATAAATCCAGTATGGTTCCTCTCCTTTTGAAATGACATGTACATGAGTTTTCTCTACGTTCCTTTTTTGGAAAAATACATTCCTAGTGTTTTAGTCTTTGCAGTATTGCAATGAACCAGTGGCCTAATGGACAAGCCTCCTTAAGCCAGGTGTCGTAGGTCCATGTCCCTTCTTGGGTACCTAACAGCAGAGTGGCGCAGCGGAAGCGTGCTGGGCCCATAACGCAGAGGTCGATGGATCGAAACCATCCTCTGCTAAGAAGTTAACGGCACAAAGTGATGCTTTCACTTTTTTTTGGTCATGACCACTGTGTCTTTTATAAACAGCTGCAATTTTACAAGTTAGTTATGGCCAAAGCTGGAATCAACCCTGATTTGGATGTTCAGTTTAGACCAGACAGTGGGCTCTTTAAATGTTTTTAAATGTAGGATATGAGTAAAACTAACTACAACGTGGGAATACATTTTATTATGTAGAGCATTATAAATGAGCATGAACCAAAAGCACCTCATGAGTGTTGCACACAATTAAGATGGGCACATCAGGGATTTGAACCCAGGACCCCTCATGCCCTTTTTCGAAAAACATCCTAGAGTGTGAAATGCTACTGCATTCCAGAGCATACCCTGATGCACAGCACAGAAGATCAGGCTGGGCTCATTTGAATTGAAATCAGCCTGAAGTGGCTCATGCAAATGAGTTTTTCTTCCCTTTAGAGAGCGGTACATGAACCACGACGGGGCAGCGTATGGCCAGTGTCTCAGTCCATGGCCGGCGCTGCAGTCCAATACTCTTGTTTCTCTTCAGTTCGTATAAATCTTTCGCCTTTTACTAAAGATTTCCGTGGAGAGGAACAGCAAGAGATTTTACTAATTTTTTGATGCCCTGCTAAACTGTGGGGCTCTGAACACATGTTTAAGAAAAGCACTTCCGTTCATCAGCCAATTTGCCGGCTTAACATGTCGTGTGAGTTACTGCAGCTGCTTCAACAAAGTATTGCTGCTTAAAGTTTTGCTTTGAAGTAAATACGTTGATTTAATGCCAAAATAAAATGGTTGTAATGCGTATACATTGCTATAAGTTGTAAAATGACTATATAGGAACAATTTTAAAAGACACCAGTTGAAAATCCTTTCCATTAGTGACTTTTGGCTTTGGCTTTGACCTCAGCTACATGTGGTTGATGGGTTGACAACAACTGTAAATATCGGGATTGTTAATAATTTGCTATGTTTGGTGGCTAATGCTAACGACTATAGGGAAAATACATTGAGCAGGTTAATGGACTCTGAAGAGTCTGAAGTGCTAGCCGTCTTGTTAACTACATACAATTTTTTTCTTAAGCTTGTTTTCTTCCAACTGGCCACTGTTATACATTCCCACAAATGACACGAAGAAAGAGCCCAGTGTTAGCCTCAGCTGTGGGGGAGATTTAACTTATCATTAAACTTTAAATAACACACAGTCCAGATGGGCTCGTCCGGGATTTGAACCCGGGACCTCTCGCACCCTAAGCGAGAATCATACCCCTAGACCAACGAGCCTTAAAAACAGAGAAATGACTACATACTTCAGCTACATTTCAAGGGAACCAAGTTCTTCACTAACATTTTGGATGAGTCAAAGTTTTGCATATTGTAACAAATTGCATATTCCCATGCGAATCAAACACATGAAATAAATCCAGTATGGTTCCTCTCCTTTTGAAATGACATGTACATGAGTTTTCTCTACGTTCCTTTTTTGGAAAAATACATTCCTAGTGTTTTAGTCTTTGCAGTATTGCAATGAACCAGTGGCCTAATGGACAAGCCTCCTTAAGCCAGGTGTCGTAGGTCCATGTCCCTTCTTGGGTACCTAACAGCAGAGTGGCGCAGCGGAAGCGTGCTGGGCCCATAACGCAGAGGTCGATGGATCGAAACCATCCTCTGCTAAGAAGTTAACGGCACAAAGTGATGCTTTCACTTTTTTTTGGTCATGACCACTGTGTCTTTTATAAACAGCTGCAATTTTACAAGTTAGTTATGGCCAAAGCTGGAATCAACCCTGATTTGGATGTTCAGTTTAGACCAGACAGTGGGCTCTTTAAATGTTTTTAAATGTAGGATATGAGTAAAACTAACTACAACGTGGGAATACATTTTATTATGTAGAGCATTATAAATGAGCATGAACCAAAAGCACCTCATGAGTGTTGCACACAATTAAGATGGGCACATCAGGGATTTGAACCCAGGACCCCTCATGCCCTTTTTCGAAAAACATCCTAGAGTGTGAAATGCTACTGCATTCCAGAGCATACCCTGATGCACAGCACAGAAGATCAGGGTGGGCTCATCCGGGATTTGAACCCGGGACCTCTCGCACCCAAAGCGAGAATCATACCCCTAGACCAACGAGCCACAAAATACTGCACTTACAGGCATTGTTCCACTATCAACTCTTCCACAGGCTACGCTTGAAGAACCTTTTCTGACTCCAGTGCTGTCTGGACCCCAAACACACGAAGCAAGAATCGCTACACTAGACACACAAGCGTAAAAGTTGATATTTACAGTTTTTTGTATTTTCTTATAAATACAAAGATAATCATATTTTTGCCCTTGCCACATTCATTTCACTGTTCATTTTCATTGAAATAAATAAATAAAAACAATGGATCATCCCCACTTGAATTTCGCCAAATATCAAACAATCAGATGCTCACATGATTATTAATATTTGACAAAACCAAAGTCTCCTGAGAGACTGACAAAAATTGCCATAGCCGACTATATTTCAAGTCGTCAAGGCGGGGTATTGGGTAAAGTTTTCAACTAGCAATAATCGCGCCTCGGATAAACCTCATAGGCTACGAAACTGCCACTGCGCAAAGCTAAATTGCATTTTAATTGAAAAAGGGACGCTCTGGGCTCTGGCACTTCCTGTGTCACGGGTTCATGTGGGCGGAGCAAAACTATGTTTCATCGTGTGCTTCAAAGAAAGAGGCTTTGTTTCTGTTGCTTTGCTTTCACACAAACCACTAGAGTTCTCCGCTTGGATGGAGCTATCAAAGGACGGCATTTGTTCACGCTTCTAAATGGGCATACATTCTGAAGACTTGTTATATAATATTAGATAAGTGACATTTGGCAAGGCTTGTACGTCTTGTACTAATTTGATCACCAAACAAACTTGGAGTTCAGGTTGTAGATAGGACAAGTTCAAAAGTTAATCAACATATCCGTACCCATGGGCTAGTGGCGCAATGGATAACGCGTCTGACTACGGATCAGAAGATTCTAGGTTCGACTCCTGGCTAGCTCGCCCGAGCTTTTAAGGTGTTTCCTGTCTCACACATAATGTGTCAAAAATCCTGATTTCAGTTGTAATTTCCCACTTACTTGCAGTGCATGGAATCTCTCACCTTCCTCTGTCCTGCTTTGATATTTCTACACGACAGTTCCTTAAGTAAGGGTAACTGTCTGGGAATTTGGGAACAGCTCGATTTGAATTGAAATCAGCCTGAAGTGGCTCATGCAAATGAGTTTTTCTTCCCTTTAGAGAGCGGTACATGAACCACGACGGGGCAGCGTATGGCCAGTGTCTCAGTCCATGGCCGGCGCTGCAGTCCAATACTCTTGTTTCTCTTCAGTTCGTATAAATCTTTCGCCTTTTACTAAAGATTTCCGTGGAGAGGAACAGCAAGAGATTTTACTAATTTTTTGATGCCCTGCTAAACTGTGGGGCTCTGAACACATGTTTAAGAAAAGCACTTCCGTTCATCAGCCAATTTGCCGGCTTAACATGTCGTGTGAGTTACTGCAGCTGCTTCAACAAAGTATTGCTGCTTAAAGTTTTGCTTTGAAGTAAATACGTTGATTTAATGCCAAAATAAAATGGTTGTAATGCCTATACATTGCTATAAGTTGTAAAATGACTATATAGGAACAATTTTAAAAGACACCAGTTGAAAATCCTTTCCATTAGTGACTTTTGGCTTTGGCTTTGACCTCAGCTACATGTGGTTGATGGGTTGACAACAACTGTAAATATCGGGATTGTTAATAATTTGCTATGTTTGGTGGCTAATGCTAACGACTATAGGGAAAATACATTGAGCAGGTTAATGGACTCTGAAGAGTCTGAAGTGCTAGCCGTCTTGTTAACTACATACAATTTTTTTCTTAAGCTTGTTTTCTTCCAACTGGCCACTGTTATACATTCCCACAAATGACACGAAGAAAGAGCCCAGTGTTAGCCTCAGCTGTGGGGGAGATTTAACTTATCATTAAACTTTAAATAACACACAGTCCAGATGGGCTCGTCCGGGATTTGAACCCGGGACCTCTCGCACCCTAAGCGAGAATCATACCCCTAGACCAACGAGCCTTAAAAACAGAGAAATGACTACATACTTCAGCTACATTTCAAGGGAACCAAGTTCTTCACTAACATTTTGGATGAGTCAAAGTTTTGCATATTGTAACAAATTGCATATTCCCATGCGAATCAAACACATGAAATAAATCCAGTATGGTTCCTCTCCTTTTGAAATGACATGTACATGAGTTTTCTCTACGTTCCTTTTTTGGAAAAATACATTCCTAGTGTTTTAGTCTTTGCAGTATTGCAATGAACCAGTGGCCTAATGGACAAGCCTCCTTAAGCCAGGTGTCGTAGGTCCATGTCCCTTCTTGGGTACCTAACAGCAGAGTGGCGCAGCGGAAGCGTGCTGGGCCCATAACGCAGAGGTCGATGGATCGAAACCATCCTCTGCTAAGAAGTTAACGGCACAAAGTGATGCTTTCACTTTTTTTTGGTCATGACCACTGTGTCTTTTATAAACAGCTGCAATTTTACAAGTTAGTTATGGCCAAAGCTGGAATCAACCCTGATTTGGATGTTCAGTTTAGACCAGACAGTGGGCTCTTTAAATGTTTTTAAATGTAGGATATGAGTAAAACTAACTACAACGTGGGAATACATTTTATTATGTAGAGCATTATAAATGAGCATGAACCAAAAGCACCTCATGAGTGTTGCACACAATTAAGATGGGCACATCAGGGATTTGAACCCAGGACCCCTCATGCCCTTTTTCGAAAAACATCCTAGAGTGTGAAATGCTACTGCATTCCAGAGCATACCCTGATGCACAGCACAGGGTAACACACAGTCCAGATGGGCTCGTCCGGGATTTGAACCCGGGACCTCTCGCACCCTAAGCGAGAATCATACCCCTAGACCAACGAGCCTTAAAAACAGAGAAATGACTACATACTTCAGCTACATTTCAAGGGAACCAAGTTCTTCACTAACATTTTGGATGAGTCAAAGTTTTGCATATTGTAACAAATTGCATATTCCCATGCGAATCAAACACATGAAATAAATCCAGTATGGTTCCTCTCCTTTTGAAATGACATGTACATGAGTTTTCTCTACGTTCCTTTTTTGGAAAAATACATTCCTAGTGTTTTAGTCTTTGCAGTATTGCAATGAACCAGTGGCCTAATGGACAAGCCTCCTTAAGCCAGGTGTCGTAGGTCCATGTCCCTTCTTGGGTACCTAACAGCAGAGTGGCGCAGCGGAAGCGTGCTGGGCCCATAACGCAGAGGTCGATGGATCGAAACCATCCTCTGCTAAGAAGTTAACGGCACAAAGTGATGCTTTCACTTTTTTTTGGTCATGACCACTGTGTCTTTTATAAACAGCTGCAATTTTACAAGTTAGTTATGGCCAAAGCTGGAATCAACCCTGATTTGGATGTTCAGTTTAGACCAGACAGTGGGCTCTTTAAATGTTTTTAAATGTAGGATATGAGTAAAACTAACTACAACGTGGGAATACATTTTATTATGTAGAGCATTATAAATGAGCATGAACCAAAAGCACCTCATGAGTGTTGCACACAATTAAGATGGGCACATCAGGGATTTGAACCCAGGACCCCTCATGCCCTTTTTCGAAAAACATCCTAGAGTGTGAAATGCTACTGCAAACTTACATTCCAGAGCATACCCTGATGCACAGCACAGAAGATCAGGCTGGGCTCATCCGGGATTTGAACCCGGGACCTCTCGCACCCAAAGCGAGAATCATACCCCTAGACCAACGAGCCACAAAATACTGCACTTACAGGCATTGTTCCACTATCAACTCTTCCACAGGCTACGCTTGAAGAACCTTTTCTGACTCCAGTGCTGTCTGGACCCCAAACACACGAAGCAAGAATCGCTACACTAGACACACAAGCGTAAAAGTTGATATTTACAGTTTTTTGTATTTTCTTATAAATACAAAGATAATCATATTTTTGCCCTTGCCACATTCATTTCACTGTTCATTTTCATTGAAATAAATAAATAAAAACAATGGATCATCCCCACTTGAATTTCCCCAAATATCAAACAATCAGATGCTCACATGATTATTAATATTTGACAAAACCAAAGTCTCCTGAGAGACTGACAAAAATTGCCATAGCCGACTATATTTCAAGTCGTCAAGGCGGGGTATTGGGTAAAGTTTTCAACTAGCAATAATCGCGCCTCGGATAAACCTCATAGGCTACGAAACTGCCACTGCGCAAAGCTAAATTGCATTTTAATTGAAAAAGGGACGCTCTGGGCTCTGGCACTTCCTGTGTCACGGGTTCATGTGGGCGGAGCAAAACTATGTTTCATCGTGTGCTTCAAAGAAAGAGGCTTTGTTTCTGTTGCTTTGCTTTCACACAAACCACTAGAGTTCTCCGCTTGGATGGAGCTATCAAAGGACGGCATTTGTTCACGCTTCTAAATGGGCATACATTCTGAAGACTTGTTATATAATATTAGATAAGTGACATTTGGCAAGGCTTGTACGTCTTGTACTAATTTGATCACCAAACAAACTTGGAGTTCAGGTTGTAGATAGGACAAGTTCAAAAGTTAATCAACATATCCGTACCCATGGGCTAGTGGCGCAATGGATAACGTGTCTGACCACGGATCAGAAGATTCTAGGTTCGACTCCTGGCTAGCTCGCCCGTGCTTTTAAGGTGTTTCCTGTCTCACACATAATGTGTCAAAAATCCTGATTTCAGTTGTAATTTCCCACTTACTTGCAGTGCATGGAATCTCTCACCTTCCTCTGTCCTGCTTTGATATTTCTACACGACAGTTCCTTAAGTAAGGGTAACTGTCTGGGAATTTGGGAACAGCTCGATTTGAATTGAAATCAGCCTGAAGTGGCTCATGCAAATGAGTTTTTCTTCCCTTTAGAGAGCGGTACATGAACCACGACGGGGCAGCGTATGGCCAGTGTCTCAGTCCATGGCCGGCGCTGCAGTCCAATACTCTTGTTTCTCTTCAGTTCGTATAAATCTTTCGCCTTTTACTAAAGATTTCCGTGGAGAGGAACAGCAAGAGATTTTACTAATTTTTTGATGCCCTGCTAAACTGTGGGGCTCTGAACACATGTTTAAGAAAAGCACTTCCGTTCATCAGCCAATTTGCCGGCTTAACATGTCGTGTGAGTTACTGCAGCTGCTTCAACAAAGTATTGCTGCTTAAAGTTTTGCTTTGAAGTAAATACGTTGATTTAATGCCAAAATAAAATGGTTGTAATGCGTATACATTGCTATAAGTTGTAAAATGACTATATAGGAACAATTTTAAAAGACACCAGTTGAAAATCCTTTCCATTAGTGACTTTTGGCTTTGGCTTTGACCTCAGCTACATGTGGTTGATGGGTTGACAACAACTGTAAATATCGGGATTGTTAATAATTTGCTATGTTTGGTGGCTAATGCTAACGACTATAGGGAAAATACATTGAGCAGGTTAATGGACTCTGAAGAGTCTGAAGTGCTAGCCGTCTTGTTAACTACATACAATTTTTTTCTTAAGCTTGTTTTCTTCCAACTGGCCACTGTTATACATTCCCACAAATGACACGAAGAAAGAGCCCAGTGTTAGCCTCAGCTGTGGGGGAGATTTAACTTATCATTAAACTTTAAATAACACACAGTCCAGATGGGCTCGTCCGGGATTTGAACCCGGGACCTCTCGCACCCTAAGCGAGAATCATACCCCTAGACCAACGAGCCTTAAAAACAGAGAAATGACTACATACTTCAGCTACATTTCAAGGGAACCAAGGTCTTCACTAACATTTTGGATGAGTCAAAGTTTTGCATATTGTAACAAATTGCATATTCCCATGCGAATCAAACACATGAAATAAATCCAGTATGGTTCCTCTCCTTTTGAAATGACATGTACATGAGTTTTCTCTACGTTCCTTTTTTGGAAAAATACATTCCTAGTGTTTTAGTCTTTGCAGTATTGCAATGAACCAGTGGCCTAATGGACAAGCCTCCTTAAGCCAGGTGTCGTAGGTCCATGTCCCTTCTTGGGTACCTAACAGCAGAGTGGCGCAGCGGAAGCGTGCTGGGCCCATAACGCAGAGGTCGATGGATCGAAACCATCCTCTGCTAAGAAGTTAACGGCACAAAGTGATGCTTTCACTTTTTTTTGGTCATGACCACTGTGTCTTTTATAAACAGCTGCAATTTTACAAGTTAGTTATGGCCAAAGCTGGAATCAACCCTGATTTGGATGTTCAGTTTAGACCAGACAGTGGGCTCTTTAAATGTTTTTAAATGTAGGATATGAGTAAAACTAACTACAACGTGGGAATACATTTTATTATGTAGAGCATTATAAATGAGCATGAACCAAAAGCACCTCATGAGTGTTGCACACAATTAAGATGGGCACATCAGGGATTTGAACCCAGGACCCCTCATGCCCTTTTTCGAAAAACATCCTAGAGTGTGAAATGCTACTGCATTCCAGAGCATACCCTGATGCACAGCACAGAAGATCAGGCTGGGCTCATCCGGGATTTGAACCCGGGACCTCTCGCACCCAAAGCGAGAATCATACCCCTAGACCAACGAGCCACAAAATACTGCACTTACAGGCATTGTTCCACTATCAACTCTTCCACAGGCTACGCTTGAAGAACCTTTTCTGACTCCAGTGCTGTCTGGACCCCAAACACACGAAGCAAGAATCGCTACACTAGACACACAAGCGTAAAAGTTGATATTTACAGTTTTTTGTATTTTCTTATAAATACAAAGATAATCATATTTTTGCCCTTGCCACATTCATTTCACTGTTCATTTTCATTGAAATAAATAAATAAAAACAATGGATCATCCCCACTTGAATTTCCCCAAATATCAAACAATCAGATGCTCACATGATTATTAATATTTGACAAAACCAAAGTCTCCTGAGAGACTGACAAAAATTGCCATAGCCGACTATATTTCAAGACGTCAAGGCGGGGTATTGGGTAAAGTTTTCAACTAGCAATAATCGCGCCTCGGATAAACCTCATAGGCTACGAAACTGCCACTGCGCAAAGCTAAATTGCATTTTAATTGAAAAAGGGACGCTCTGGGCTCTGGCACTTCCTGTGTCACGGGTTCATGTGGGCGGAGCAAAACTATGTTTCATCGTGTGCTTCAAAGAAAGAGGCTTTGTTTCTGTTGCTTTGCTTTCACACAAACCACTAGAGTTCTCCGCTTGGATGGAGCTATCAAAGGACGGCATTTGTTCACGCTTCTAAATGGGCATACATTCTGAAGACTTGTTATATAATATTAGATAAGTGACATTTGGCAAGGCTTGTACGTCTTGTACTAATTTGATCACCAAACAAACTTGGAGTTCAGGTTGTAGATAGGACAAGTTCAAAAGTTAATCAACATATCCGTACCCATGGGCTAGTGGCGCAATGGATAACGCGTCTGACTACGGATCAGAAGATTCTAGGTTCGACTCCTGGCTAGCTCGCCCGTGCTTTTAAGGTGTTTCCTGTCTCACACATAATGTGTCAAAAATCCTGATTTCAGTTGTAATTTCCCACTTACTTGCAGTGCATGGAATCTCTCACCTTCCTCTGTCCTGCTTTGATATTTCTACACGACAGTTCCTTAAGTAAGGGTAACTGTCTGGGAATTTGGGAACAGCTCGATTTGAATTGAAATCAGCCTGAAGTGGCTCATGCAAATGAGTTTTTCTTCCCTTTAGAGAGCGGTACATGAACCACGACGGGGCAGCGTATGGCCAGTGTCTCAGTCCATGGCCGGCGCTGCAGACCAATACTCTTGTTTCTCTTCAGTTCGTATAAATCTTTCGCCTTTTACTAAAGATTTCCGTGGAGAGGAACAGCAAGAGATTTTACTAATTTTTTGATGCCCTGCTAAACTGTGGGGCTCTGAACACATGTTTAAGAAAAGCACTTCCGTTCATCAGCCAATTTGCCGGCCTAACATGTCGTGTGAGTTACTGCAGCTGCTTCAACAAAGTATTGCTGCTTAAAGTTTTGCTTTGAAGTAAATACGTTGATTTAATGCCAAAATAAAATGGTTGTAATGCCTATACATTGCTATAAGTTGTAAAATGACTATATAGGAACAATTTTAAAAGACACCAGTTGAAAATCCTTTCCATTAGTGACTTTTGGCTTTGGCTTTGACCTCAGCTACATGTGGTTGATGGGTTGACAACAACTGTAAATATCGGGATTGTTAATAATTTGCTATGTTTGGTGGCTAATGCTAACGACTATAGGGAAAATACATTGAGCAGGTTAATGGACTCTGAAGAGTCTGAAGTGCTAGCCGTCTTGTTAACTACATACAATTTTTTTCTTAAGCTTGTTTTCTTCCAACTGGCCACTGTTATACATTCCCACAAATGACACGAAGAAAGAGCCCAGTGTTAGCCTCAGCTGTGGGGGAGATTTAACTTATCATTAAACTTTAAATAACACACAGTCCAGATGGGCTCGTCCGGGATTTGAACCCGGGACCTCTCGCACCCTAAGCGAGAATCATACCCCTAAAACAGAGAAATGACTACATACTTCAGCTACATTTCAAGGGAACCAAGTTCTTCACTAACATTTTGGATGAGTCAAAGTTTTGCATATTGTAACAAATTGCATATTCCCATGCGAATCAAACACATGAAATAAATCCAGTATGGTTCCTCTCCTTTTGAAATGACATGTACATGAGTTTTCTCTACGTTCCTTTTTTGGAAAAATACATTCCTAGTGTTTTAGTCTTTGCAGTATTGCAATGAACCAGTGGCCTAATGGACAAGCCTCCTTAAGCCAGGTGTCGTAGGTCCATGTCCCTTCTTGGGTACCTAACAGCAGAGTGGCGCAGCGGAAGCGTGCTGGGCCCATAACGCAGAGGTCGATGGATCGAAACCATCCTCTGCTAAGAAGTTAACGGCACAAAGTGATGCTTTCACTTTTTTTTGGTCATGACCACTGTGTCTTTTATAAACAGCTGCAATTTTACAAGTTAGTTATGGCCAAAGCTGGAATCAACCCTGATTTGGATGTTCAGTTTAGACCAGACAGTGGGCTCTTTAAATGTTTTTAAATGTAGGATATGAGTAAAACTAACTACAACGTGGGAATACATTTTATTATGTAGAGCATTATAAATGAGCATGAACCAAAAGCACCTCATGAGTGTTGCACACAATTAAGATGGGCAGATCAGGGATTTGAACCCAGGACCCCTCATGCCCTTTTTCGAAAAACATCCTAGAGTGTGAAATGCTACTGCATTCCAGAGCATACCCTGATGCACAGCACAGGGTAACACACAGTCCAGATGGGCTCGTCCGGGATTTGAACCCGGGACCTCTCGCACCCTAAGCGAGAATCATACCCCTAGACCAACGAGCCTTAAAAACAGAGAAATGACTACATACTTCAGCTACATTTCAAGGGAACCAAGTTCTTCACTAACATTTTGGATGAGTCAAAGTTTTGCATATTGTAACAAATTGCATATTCCCATGCGAATCAAACACATGAAATAAATCCAGTATGGTTCCTCTCCTTTTGAAATGACATGTACATGAGTTTTCTCTACGTTCCTTTTTTGGAAAAATACATTCCTAGTGTTTTAGTCTTTGCAGTATTGCAATGAACCAGTGTCCTAATGGACAAGCCTCCTTAAGCCAGGTGTCGTAGGTCCATGTCCCTTCTTGGGTACCTAACAGCAGAGTGGCGCAGCGGAAGCGTGCTGGGCCCATAACGCAGAGGTCGATGGATCGAAACCATCCTCTGCTAAGAAGTTAACGGCACAAAGTGATGCTTTCACTTTTTTTTGGTCATGACCACTGTGTCTTTTATAAACAGCTGCAATTTTACAAGTTAGTTATGGCCAAAGCTGGAATCAACCCTGATTTGGATGTTCAGTTTAGACCAGACAGTGGGCTCTTTAAATGTTTTTAAATGTAGGATATGAGTAAAACTAACTACAACGTGGGAATACATTTTATTATGTAGAGCATTATAAATGAGCATGAACCAAAAGCACCTCATGAGTGTTGCACACAATTAAGATGGGCACATCAGGGATTTGAACCCAGGACCCCTCATGCCCTTTTTCGAAAAACATCCTAGAGTGTGAAATGCTACTGCATTCCAGAGCATACCCTGATGCACAGCACAGAAGATCAGGCTGGGCTCATCCGGGATTTGAACCCGGGACCTCTCGCACCCAAAGCGAGAATCATACCCCTAGACCAACAAGCCACAAAATACTGCACTTACAGGCATTGTTCCACTATCAACTCTTCCACAGGCTACGCTTGAAGAACCTTTTCTGACTCCAGTGCTGTCTGGACCCCAAACACACGAAGCAAGAATCGCTACACTAGACACACAAGCGTAAAAGTTGATATTTACAGTTTTTTGTATTTTCTTATAAATACAAAGATAATCATATTTTTGCCCTTGCCACATTCATTTCACTGTTCATTTTCATTGAAATAAATAAATAAAAACAATGGATCATCCCCACTTGAATTTCCCCAAATATCAAACAATCAGATGCTCACATGATTATTAATATTTGACAAAACCAAAGTCTCCTGAGAGACTGACAAAAATTGCCATAGCCGACTATATTTCAAGACGTCAAGGCGGGGTATTGGGTAAAGTTTTCAACTAGCAATAATCGCGCCTCGGATAAACCTCATAGGCTACGAAACTGCCACTGCGCAAAGCTAAATTGCATTTTAATTGAAAAAGGGACGCTCTGGGCTCTGGCACTTCCTGTGTCACGGGTTCATGTGGGCGGAGCAAAACTATGTTTCATCGTGTGCTTCAAAGAAAGAGGCTTTGTTTCTGTTGCTTTGCTTTCACACAAACCACTAGAGTTCTCCGCTTGGATGGAGCTATCAAAGGACGGCATTTGTTCACGCTTCTAAATGGGCATACATTCTGAAGACTTGTTATATAATATTAGATAAGTGACATTTGGCAAGGCTTGTACGTCTTGTACTAATTTGATCACCAAACAAACTTGGAGTTCAGGTTGTAGATAGGACAAGTTCAAAAGTTAATCAACATATCCGTACCCATGGGCTAGTGGCGCAATGGATAACGCGTCTGACTACGGATCAGAAGATTCTAGGTTCGACTCCTGGCTAGCTCGCCCGTGCTTTTAAGGTGTTTCCTGTCTCACACATAATGTGTCAAAAATCCTGATTTCAGTTGTAATTTCCCACTTACTTGCAGTGCATGGAATCTCTCACCTTCCTCTGTCCTGCTTTGATATTTCTACACGACAGTTCCTTAAGTAAGGGTAACTGTCTGGGAATTTGGGAACAGCTCGATTTGAATTGAAATCAGCCTGAAGTGGCTCATGCAAATGAGTTTTTCTTCCCTTTAGAGAGCGGTACATGAACCACGACGGGGCAGCGTATGGCCAGTGTCTCAGTCCATGGCCGGCGCTGCAGTCCAATACTCTTGTTTCTCTTCAGTTCGTATAAATCTTTCGCCTTTTACTAAAGATTTCCGTGGAGAGGAACAGCAAGAGATTTTACTAATTTTTTGATGCCCTGCTAAACTGTGGGGCTCTGAACACATGTTTAAGAAAAGCACTTCCGTTCATCAGCCAATTTGCCGGCCTAACATGTCGTGTGAGTTACTGCAGCTGCTTCAACAAAGTATTGCTGCTTAAAGTTTTGCTTTGAAGTAAATACGTTGATTTAATGCCAAAATAAAATGGTTGTAATGCCTATACATTGCTATAAGTTGTAAAATGACTATATAGGAACAATTTTAAAAGACACCAGTTGAAAATCCTTTCCATTAGTGACTTTTGGCTTTGGCTTTGACCTCAGCTACATGTGGTTGATGGGTTGACAACAACTGTAAATATCGGGATTGTTAATAATTTGCTATGTTTGGTGGCTAATGCTAACGACTATAGGGAAAATACATTGAGCAGGTTAATGGACTCTGAAGAGTCTGAAGTGCTAGCCGTCTTGTTAACTACATACAATTTTTTTCTTAAGCTTGTTTTCTTCCAACTGGCCACTGTTATACATTCCCACAAATGACACGAAGAAAGAGCCCAGTGTTAGCCTCAGCTGTGGGGGAGATTTAACTTATCATTAAACTTTAAATAACACACAGTCCAGATGGGCTCGTCCGGGATTTGAACCCGGGACCTCTCGCACCCTAAGCGAGAATCATACCCCTAGACCAACGAGCCTTAAAAACAGAGAAATGACTACATACTTCAGCTACATTTCAAGGGAACCAAGTTCTTCACTAACATTTTGGATGAGTCAAAGTTTTGCATATTGTAACAAATTGCATATTCCCATGCGAATCAAACACATGAAATAAATCCAGTATGGTTCCTCTCCTTTTGAAATGACATGTACATGAGTTTTCTCTACGTTCCTTTTTTGGAAAAATACATTCCTAGTGTTTTAGTCTTTGCAGTATTGCAATGAACCAGTGGCCTAATGGACAAGCCTCCTTAAGCCAGGTGTCGTAGGTCCATGTCCCTTCTTGGGTACCTAACAGCAGAGTGGCGCAGCGGAAGCGTGCTGGGCCCATAACGCAGAGGTCGATGGATCGAAACCATCCTCTGCTAAGAAGTTAACGGCACAAAGTGATGCTTTCACTTTTTTTTGGTCATGACCACTGTGTCTTTTATAAACAGCTGCAATTTTACAAGTTAGTTATGGCCAAAGCTGGAATCAACCCTGATTTGGATGTTCAGTTTAGACCAGACAGTGGGCTCTTTAAATGTTTTTAAATGTAGGATATGAGTAAAACTAACTACAACGTGGGAATACATTTTATTATGTAGAGCATTATAAATGAGCATGAACCAAAAGCACCTCATGAGTGTTGCACACAATTAAGATGGGCACATCAGGGATTTGAACCCAGGACCCCTCATGCCCTTTTTCGAAAAACATCCTAGAGTGTGAAATGCTACTGCATTCCAGAGCATACCCTGATGCACAGCACAGAAGATCAGGCTGGGCTCATCCGGGATTTGAACCCGGGACCTCTCGCACCCAAAGCGAGAATCATACCCCTAGACCAACGAGCCACAAAATACTGCACTTACAGGCATTGTTCCACTATCAACTCTTCCACAGGCTACGCTTGAAGAACCTTTTCTGACTCCAGTGCTGTCTGGACCCCAAACACACGAAGCAAGAATCGCTACACTAGACACACAAGCGTAAAAGTTGATATTTACAGTTTTTTGTATTTTCTTATAAATACAAAGATAATCATATTTTTGCCCTTGCCACATTCATTTCACTGTTCATTTTCATTGAAATAAATAAATAAAAACAATGGATCATCCCCACTTGAATTTCCCCAAATATCAAACAATCAGATGCTCACATGATTATTAATATTTGACAAAACCAAAGTCTCCTGAGAGACTGACAAAAATTGCCATAGCCGACTATATTTCAAGACGTCAAGGCGGGGTATTGGGTAAAGTTTTCAACTAGCAATAATCGCGCCTCGGATAAACCTCATAGGCTACGATACTGCCACTGCGCAAAGCTAAATTGCATTTTAATTGAAAAAGGGACGCTCTGGGCTCTGGCACTTCCTGTGTCACGGGTTCATGTGGGCGGAGCAAAACTATGTTTCATCGTGTGCTTCAAAGAAAGAGGCTTTGTTTCTGTTGCTTTGCTTTCACACAAACCACTAGAGTTCTCCGCTTGGATGGAGCTATCAAAGGACGGCATTTGTTCACGCTTCTAAATGGGCATACATTCTGAAGACTTGTTATATAATATTAGATAAGTGACATTTGGCAAGGCTTGTACGTCTTGTACTAATTTGATCACCAAACAAACTTGGAGTTCAGGTTGTAGATAGGACAAGTTCAAAAGTTAATCAACATATTCGTAGCCATGGGCTAGTGGCGCAATGGATAACGCGTCTGACTACGGATCAGAAGATTCTAGGTTCGACTCCTGGCTAGCTCGCCTGTGCTTTTAAGGTGTTTCCTGTCTCACACATAATGTGTCAAAAATCCTGATTTCAGTTGTAATTTCCCACTTACTTGCAGTGCATGGAATCTCTCACCTTCCTCTGTCCTGCTTTGATATTTCTACACGACAGTTCCTTAAGTAAGGGTAACTGTCTGGGAATTTGGGAACAGCTCGATTTGAATTGAAATCAGCCTGAAGTGGCTCATGCAAATGAGTTTTTCTTCCCTTTAGAGAGCGGTACATGAACCACGACGGGGCAGCGTATGGCCAGTGTCTCAGTCCATGGCCGGCGCTGCAGTCCAATACTCTTGTTTCTCTTCAGTTCGTATAAATCTTTTGCCTTTTACTAAAGATTTCCGTGGAGAGGAACAGCAAGAGATTTTACTAATTTTTTGATGCCCTGCTAAACTGTGGGGCTCTGAACACATGTTTAAGAAAAGCCAATTGCCCGCTTAACATGTCGTGTGAGTTACTGCAGCTGCTTCAACAAAGTATTGCTGCTTAAAGTTTTGCTTTGAAGTAAATACGTTGATTTAATGCCAAAATAAAATGGTTGTAATGCCTATACATTGCTATAAGTTGTAAAATGACTATATAGGAACAATTTTAAAAGACACCAGTTGAAAATCCTTTCCATTAGTGACTTTTGGCTTTGGCTTTGACCTCAGCTACATGTGGTTGATGGGTTGACAACAACTGTAAATATCGGGATTGTTAATAATTTGCTATGTTTGGTGGCTAATGCTAACGACTATAGGGAAAATACATTGAGCAGGTTAATGGACTCTGAAGAGTCTGAAGTGCTAGCCGTCTTGTTAACTACATACAATTTTTTTCTTAAGCTTGTTTTCTTCCAACTGGCCACTGTTATACATTCCCACAAATGACACGAAGAAAGAGCCCAGTGTTAGCCTCAGCTGTGGGGGAGATTTAACTTATCATTAAACTTTAAATAACACACAGTCCAGATGGGCTCGTCCGGGATTTGAACCCTGGACCTCTCGCACCCTAAGCGAGAATCATACCCCTAGACCAACGAGCCTTAAAAACAGAGAAATGACTACATACTTCAGCTACATTTCAAGGGAACCAAGTTCTTCACTAACATTTTGGATGAGTCAAAGTTTTGCATATTGTAACAAATTGCATATTCCCATGCGAATCAAACACATGAAATAAATCCAGTATGGTTCCTCTCCTTTTGAAATGACATGTACATGAGTTTTCTCTACGTTCCTTTTTTGGAAAAATACATTCCTAGTGTTTTAGTCTTTGCAGTATTGCAATGAACCAGTGGCCTAATGGACAAGCCTCCTTAAGCCAGGTGTCGTAGGTCCATGTCCCTTCTTGGGTACCTAACAGCAGAGTGGCGCAGCGGAAGCGTGCTGGGCCCATAACCCAGAGGTCGATGGATCGAAACCATCCTCTGCTAAGAAGTTAACGGCACAAAGTGATGCTTTCACTTTTTTTTGGTCATGACCACTGTGTCTTTTATAAACAGCTGCAATTTTACAAGTTAGTTATGGCCAAAGCTGGAATCAACCCTGATTTGGATGTTCAGTTTAGACCAGACAGTGGGCTCTTTAAATGTTTTTAAATGTAGGATATGAGTAAAACTAACTACAACGTGGGAATACATTTTATTATGTAGAGCATTATAAATGAGCATGAACCAAAAGCACCTCATGAGTGTTGCACACAATTAAGATGGGCACATCAGGGATTTGAACCCAGGACCCCTCATGCCCTTTTTCGAAAAACATCCTAGAGTGTGAAATGCTACTGCATTCCAGAGCATACCCTGATGCACAGCACAGAAGATCAGGATGGGCTCATCCGGGATTTGAACCCGGGACCTCTCGCACCCAAAGCGAGAATCATACCCCTAGACCAACGAGCCACAAAATACTGCACTTACAGGCATTGTTCCACTATCAACTCTTCCACAGGCTACGCTTGAAGAACCTTTTCTGACTCCAGTGCTGTCTGGACCCCAAACACACGAAGCAAGAATCGCTACACTAGACACACAAGCGTAAAAGTTGATATTTACAGTTTTTTGTATTTTCTTATAAATACAAAGATAATCATATTTTTGCCCTTGCCACATTCATTTCACTGTTCATTTTCATTGAAATAAATAAATAAAAACAATGGATCATCCCCACTTGAATTTCCCCAAATATCAAACAATCAGATGCTCACATGATTATTAATATTTGACAAAACCAAAGTCTCCTGAGAGACTGACAAAAATTGCCATAGCCGACTATATTTCAAGACGTCAAGGCGGGGTATTGGGTAAAGTTTTCAACTAGCAATAATCGCGCCTCGGATAAACCTCATAGGCTACGAAACTGCCACTGCGCAAAGCTAAATTGCATTTTAATTGAAAAAGGGACGCTCTGGGCTCTGGCACTTCCTGTGTCACGGGTTCATGTGGGCGGAGCAAAACTATGTTTCATCGTGTGCTTCAAAGAAAGAGGCTTTGTTTCTGTTGCTTTGCTTTCACACAAACCACTAGAGTTCTCCGCTTGGATGGAGCTATCAAAGGACGGCATTTGTTCACGCTTCTAAATGGGCATACATTCTGAAGACTTGTTATATAATATTAGATAAGTGACATTTGGCAAGGCTTGTACGTCTTGTACTAATTTGATCACCAAACAAACTTGGAGTTCAGGTTGTAGATAGGACAAGTTCAAAAGTTAATCAACATATCCGTACCCATGGGCTAGTGGCGCAATGGATAACGCGTCTGACTACGGATCAGAAGATTCTAGGTTCGACTCCTGGCTAGCTCGCCTGTGCTTTTAAGGTGTTTCCTGTCTCACACATAATGTGTCAAAAATCCTGATTTCAGTTGTAATTTCCCACTTACTTGCAGTGCATGGAATCTCTCACCTTCCTCTGTCCTGCTTTGATATTTCTACACGACAGTTCCTTAAGTAAGGGTAACTGTCTGGGAATTTGGGAACAGCTCGATTTGAATTGAAATCAGCCTGAAGTGGCTCATGCAAATGAGTTTTTCTTCCCTTTAGAGAGCGGTACATGAACCACGACGGGGCAGCGTATGGCCAGTGTCTCAGTCCATGGCCGGCGCTGCAGTCCAATACTCTTGTTTCTCTTCAGTTCGTATAAATCTTTCGCCTTTTACTAAAGATGTCCGTGGAGAGGAACAGCAAGAGATTTTACTAATTTTTTGATGCCCTGCTAAACTGTGGGGCTCTGAACACATGTTTAAGAAAAGCACTTCCGTTCATCAGCCAATTTGCCCGCTTAACATGTCGTGTGAGTTACTGCAGCTGCTTCAACAAAGTATTGCTGCTTAACGTTTTGCTTTGAAGTAAATACGTTGATTTAATGCCAAAATAAAATGGTTGTAATGCCTATACATTGCTATAAGTTGTAAAATGACTATATAGGAACAATTTTAAAAGACACCAGTTGAAAATCTGGTGTTTGGCTTTGACCTCAGCTACATGTGGTTGATGGGTTGACAACAACTGTAAATATCGGGATTGTTAATAATTTGCTATGTTTGGTGGCTAATGCTAACGACTATAGGGAAAATACATTGAGCAGGTTAATGGACTCTGAAGAGTCTGAAGTGCTAGCCGTCTTGTTAACTACATACAATTTTTTTCTTAAGCTTGTTTTCTTCCAACTGGCCACTGTTATACATTCCCACAAATGACTCGAAGAAAGAGCCCAGTGTTAGCCTCAGCTGTGGGGGAGATTTAACTTATCATTAAACTTTAAATAACACACAGTCCAGATGGGCTCGTCCGGGATTTGAACCCGGGACCTCTCGCACCCTAAGCGAGAATCATACCCCTAGACCAACGAGCCTTAAAAACAGAGAAATGACTACATACTTCAGCTACATTTCAAGGGAACCAAGTTCTTCACTAACATTTTGGATGAGTCAAAGTTTTGCATATTGTAACAAATTGCATATTCCCATGCGAATCAAACACATGAAATAAATCCAGTATGGTTCCTCTCCTTTTGAAATGACATGTACATGAGTTTTCTCTACGTTCCTTTTTTGGAAAAATACATTCCTAGTGTTTTAGTCTTTGCAGTATTGCAATGAACCAGTGGCCTAATGGACAAGCCTCCTTAAGCCAGGTGTCGTAGGTCCATGTCCCTTCTTGGGTACCTAACAGCAGAGTGGCGCAGCGGAAGCGTGCTGGGCCCATAACGCAGAGGTCGATGGATCGAAACCATCCTCTGCTAAGAAGTTAACGGCACAAAGTGATGCTTTCACTTTTTTTTGGTCATGACCACTGTGTCTTTTATAAACAGCTGCAATTTTACAAGTTAGTTATGGCCAAAGCTGGAATCAACCCTGATTTGGATGTTCAGTTTAGACCAGACAGTGGGCTCTTTAAATGTTTTTAAATGTAGGATATGAGTAAAACTAACTACAACGTGGGAATACATTTTATTATGTAGAGCATTATAAATGAGCATGAACCAAAAGCACCTCATGAGTGTTGCACACAATTAAGATGGGCACATCAGGGATTTGAACCCAGGACCCCTCATGCCCTTTTTCGAAAAACATCCTAGAGTGTGAAATGCTACTGCATTCCAGAGCATACCCTGATGCACAGCACAGAAGATCAGGCTGGGCTCATCCGGGATTTGAACCCGGGACCTCTCGCACCCTAAGCGAGAATCATACCCCTAGACCAACGAGCCTTAAAAACAGAGAAATGACTACATACTTCAGCTACATTTCAAGGGAACCAAGTTCTTCACTAACATTTTGGATGAGTCAAAGTTTTGCATATTGTAACAAATTGCATATTCCCATGCGAATCAAACACATGAAATAAATCCAGTATGGTTCCTCTCCTTTTGAAATGACATGTACATGAGTTTTCTCTACGTTCCTTTTTTGGAAAAATACATTCCTAGTGTTTTAGTCTTTGCAGTATTGCAATGAACCAGTGGCCTAATGGACAAGCCTCCTTAAGCCAGGTGTCGTAGGTCCATGTCCCTTCTTGGGTACCTAACAGCAGAGTGGCGCAGCGGAAGCGTGCTGGGCCCATAACGCAGAGGTCGATGGATCGAAACCATCCTCTGCTAAGAAGTTAACGGCACAAAGTGATGCTTTCACTTTTTTTTGGTCATGACCACTGTGTCTTTTATAAACAGCTGCAATTTTACAAGTTAGTTATGGCCAAAGCTGGAATCAACCCTGATTTGGATGTTCAGTTTAGACCAGACAGTGGGCTCTTTAAATGTTTTTAAATGTAGGATATGAGTAAAACTAACTACAACGTGGGAATACATTTTATTATGTAGAGCATTATAAATGAGCATGAACCAAAAGCACCTCATGAGTGTTGCACACAATTAAGATGGGCACATCAGGGATTTGAACCCAGGACCCCTCATGCCCTTTTTCAAAAAACATCCTAGAGTGTGAAATGCTACTGCATTCCAGAGCATACCCTGATGCACAGCACAGAAGATCAGGCTGGGCTCATCCGGGATTTGAACCCGGGACCTCTCGCACCCAAAGCGAGAATCATACCCCTAGACCAACGAGCCACAAAATACTGCACTTACAGGCATTGTTCCACTATCAACTCTTCCACAGGCTACGCTTGAAGAACCTTTTCTGACTCCAGTGCTGTCTGGACCCCAAACACACGAAGCAAGAATCGCTACACTAGACACACAAGCGTAAAAGTTGATATTTACAGTTTTTTGTATTTTCTTATAAATACAAAGATAATCATATTTTTGCCCTTGCCACATTCATTTCACTGTTCATTTTCATTGAAATAAATAAATAAAAACAATGGATCATCCCCACTTGAATTTCCCCAAATATCAAACAATCAGATGCTCACATGATTATTAATATTTGACAAAACCAAAGTCTCCTGAGAGACTGACAAAAATTGCCATAGCCGACTATATTTCAAGACGTCAAGGCGGGGTATTGGGTAAAGTTTTCAACTAGCAATAATCGCGCCTCGGATAAACCTCATAGGCTACGAAACTGCCACTGCGCAAAGCTAAATTGCATTTTAATTGAAAAAGGGACGCTCTGGGCTCTGGCACTTCCTGTGTCACGGGTTCATGTGGGCGGAGCAAAACTATGTTTCATCGTGTGCTTCAAAGAAAGAGGCTTTGTTTCTGTTGCTTTGCTTTCACACAAACCACTAGAGTTCTCCGCTTGGATGGAGCTATCAAAGGACGGCATTTGTTCACGCTTCTAAATGGGCATACATTCTGAAGACTTGTTATATAATATTAGATAAGTGACATTTGGCAAGGCTTGTACGTCTTGTACTAATTTGATCACCAAACAAACTTGGAGTTCAGGTTGTAGATAGGACAAGTTCAAAAGTTAATCAACATATCCGTACCCATGGGCTAGTGGCGCAATGGATAACGCGTCTGACTACAGATCAGAAGATTCTAGGTTCGACTCCTGGCTAGCTCGCCTGTGCTTTTAAGGTGTTTCCTGTCTCACACATAATGTGTCAAAAATCCTGATTTCAGTTGTAATTTCCCACTTACTTGCAGTGCATGGAATCTCTCACCTTCCTCTGTCCTGCTTTGATATTTCTACACGACAGTTCCTTAAGTAAGGGTAACTGTCTGGGAATTTGGGAACAGCTCGATTTGAATTGAAATCAGCCTGAAGTGGCTCATGCAAATGAGTTTTTCTTCCCTTTAGAGAGCGGTACATGAACCACGACGGGGCAGCGTATGGCCAGTGTCTCAGTCCATGGCCGGCGCTGCAGTCCAATACTCTTGTTTCTCTTCAGTTCGTATAAATCTTTCGCCTTTTACTAAAGATTTCCGTGGAGAGGAACAGCAAGAGATTTTACTAATTTTTTGATGCCCTGCTAAACTGTGGGGCTCTGAACACATGTTTAAGAAAAGCACTTCCGTTCATCAGCCAATTTGCCCGCTTAACATGTCGTGTGAGTTACTGCAGCTGCTTCAACAAAGTATTGCTGCTTAAAGTTTTGCTTTGAAGTAAATACGTTGATTTAATGCCAAAATAAAATGGTTGTAATGCCTATACATTGCTATAAGTTGTAAAATGACTATATAGGAACAATTTTAAAAGACACCAGTTGAAAATCCTTTCCATTAGTGACTTTTGGCTTTGGCTTTGACCTCAGCTACATGTGGTTGATGGGTTGACAACAACTGTAAATATCGGGATTGTTAATAATTTGCTATGTTTGGTGGCTAATGCTAACGACTATAGGGAAAATACATTGAGCAGGTTAATGGACTCTGAAGAGTCTGAAGTGCTAGCCGTCTTGTTAACTACATACAATTTTTTTCTTAAGCTTGTTTTCTTCCAACTGGCCACTGTTATACATTCCCACAAATGACACGAAGAAAGAGCCCAGTGTTAGCCTCAGCTGTGGGGGAGATTTAACTTATCATTAAACTTTAAATAACACACAGTCCAGATGGGCTCGTCCGGGATTTGAACCCGGGACCTCTCGCACCCTAAGCGAGAATCATACCCCTAGACCAACGAGCCTTAAAAACAGAGAAATGACTACATACTTCAGCTACATTTCAAGGGAACCAAGTTCTTCACTAACATTTTGGATGAGTCAAAGTTTTGCATATTGTAACAAATTGCATATTCCCATGCGAATCAAACACATGAAATAAATCCAGTATGGTTCCTCTCCTTTTGAAATGACATGTACATGAGTTTTCTCTACGTTCCTTTTTTGGAAAAATACATTCCTAGTGTTTTAGTCTTTGCAGTATTGCAATGAACCAGTGTCCTAATGGACAAGCCTCCTTAAGCCAGGTGTCGTAGGTCCATGTCCCTTCTTGGGTACCTAACAGCAGAGTGGCGCAGCGGAAGCGTGCTGGGCCCATAACGCAGAGGTCGATGGATCGAAACCATCCTCTGCTAAGAAGTTAACGGCACAAAGTGATGCTTTCACTTTTTTTTGGTCATGACCACTGTGTCTTTTATAAACAGCTGCAATTTTACAAGTTAGTTATGGCCAAAGCTGGAATCAACCCTGATTTGGATGTTCAGTTTAGACCAGACAGTGGGCTCTTTAAATGTTTTTAAATGTAGGATATGAGTAAAACTAACTACAACGTGGGAATACATTTTATTATGTAGAGCATTATAAATGAGCATGAACCAAAAGCACCTCATGAGTGTTGCACACAATTAAGATGGGCACATCAGGGATTTGAACCCAGAACCCGTCATGCCCTTTTTCGAAAAACATCCTAGAGTGTGAAATGCTACTGCATTCCAGAGCATACCCTGATGCACAGCACAGAAGATCAGGCTGGGCTCATCCGGGATTTGAACCCGGGACCTCTCGCACCCAAAGAGAGAATCATACCCCTAGACCAACGAGCCACAAAATACTGCACTTACAGGCATTGTTCCACTATCAACTCTTCCACAGGCTCCGCTTGAAGAACCTTTTCTGACTCCAGTGCTGTCTGGACCCCAAACACACGAAGCAAGAATCGCTACACTAGACACACAAGCGTAAAAGTTGATATTTACAGTTTTTTGTATTTTCTTATAAATACAAAGATAATCATATTTTTGCCCTTGCCACATTCATTTCACTGTTCATTTTCATTGAAATAAATAAATAAAAACAATGGATCATCCCCACTTGAATTTCCCCAAATATCAAACAATCAGATGCTCACATGATTATTAATATTTGACAAAACCAAAGTCTCCTGAGAGACTGACAAAAATTGCCATAGCCGACTATATTTCAAGTCGTCAAGGCGGGGTATTGGGTAAAGTTTTCAACTAGCAATAATCGCGCCTCGGATAAACCTCATAGGCTACGAAACTGCCACTGCGCAAAGCTAAATTGCATTTTAATTGAAAAAGGGACGCTCTGGGCTCTGGCACTTCCTGTGTCACGGGTTCATGTGGGCGGAGCAAAACTATGTTTCATCGTGTGCTTCAAAGAAAGAGGCTTTGTTTCTGTTGCTTTGCTTTCACACAAACCACTAGAGTTCTCCGCTTGGATGGAGCTATCAAAGGACGGCATTTGTTCACGCTTCTAAATGGGCATACATTCTGAAGACTTGTTATATAATATTAGATAAGTGACATTTGGCAAGGCTTGTACGTCTTGTACTAATTTGATCACCAAACAAACTTGGAGTTCAGGTTGTAGATAGGACAAGTTCAAAAGTTAATCAACATATCCGTACCCATGGGCTAGTGGCGCAATGGATAACGCGTCTGACTACGGATCAGAAGATTCTAGGTTCGACTCCTGGCTAGCTCGCCCGTGCTTTTAAGGTGTTTCCTGTCTCACACATAATGTGTCAAAAATCCTGATTTCAGTTGTAATTTCCCACTTACTTGCAGTGCATGGAATCTCTCACCTTCCTCTGTCCTGCTTTGATATTTCTACACGACAGTTCCTTAAGTAAGGGTAACTGTCTGGGAATTTGGGAACAGCTCGATTTGAATTGAAATCAGCCTGAAGTGGCTCATGCAAATGAGTTTTTCTTCCCTTTAGAGAGCGGTACATGAACCACGACGGGGCAGCGTATGGCCAGTGTCTCAGTCCATGGCCGGCGCTGCAGTCCAATACTCTTGTTTCTCTTCAGTTCGTATAAATCTTTCGCCTTTTACTAAAGATTTCCGTGGAGAGGAACAGCAAGAGATTTTACTAATTTTTTGATGCCCTGCTAAACTGTGGGGCTCTGAACACATGTTTAAGAAAAGCACTTCCGTTCATCAGCCAATTTGCCCGCTTAACATGTCGTGTGAGTTACTGCAGCTGCTTCAACAAAGTATTGCTGCTTAAAGTTTTGCTTTGAAGTAAATACGTTGATTTAATGCCAAAATAAAATGGTTGTAATGCCTATACATTGCTATAAGTTGTAAAATGACTATATAGGAACAATTTTAAAAGACACCAGTTGAAAATCCTTTCCATTAGTGACTTTTGGCTTTGGCTTTGACCTCAGCTACATGTGGTTGATGGGTTGACAACAACTGTAAATATCGGGATTGTTAATAATTTGCTATGTTTGGTGGCTAATGCTAACGACTATAGGGAAAATACATTGAGCAGGTTAATGGACTCTGAAGAGTCTGAAGTGCTAGCCGTCTTGTTAACTACATACAATTTTTTTCTTAAGCTTGTTTTCTTCCAACTGGCCACTGTTATACATTCCCACAAATGACACGAAGAAAGAGCCCAGTGTTAGCCTCAGCTGTGGGGGAGATTTAACTTATCATTAAACTTTAAATAACACACAGTCCAGATGGGCTCGTCCGGGATTTGAACCCGGGACCTCTCGCACCCTAAGCGAGAATCATACCCCTAGACCAACGAGCCTTAAAAACAGAGAAATGACTACATACTTCAGCTACATTTCAAGGGAACCAAGTTCTTCACTAACATTTTGGATGAGTCAAAGTTTTGCATATTGTAACAAATTGCATATTCCCATGCGAATCAAACACATGAAATAAATCCAGTATGGTTCCTCTCCTTTTGAAATGACATGTACATGAGTTTTCTCTACGTTCCTTTTTTGGAAAAATACATTCCTAGTGTTTTAGTCTTTGCAGTATTGCAATGAACCAGTGGCCTAATGGACAAGCCTCCTTAAGCCAGGTGTCGTAGGTCCATGTCCCTTCTTGGGTACCTAACAGCAGAGTGGCGCAGTGGAAGCGTGCTGGGCCCATAACCCAGAGGTCGATGGATCGAAACCATCCTCTGCTAAGAAGTTTACGGCACAAAGTGATGCTTTCACTTTTTTTTGGTCATGACCACTGTGTCTTTTATAAACAGCTGCAATTTTACAAGTTAGTTATGGCCAAAGCTGGAATCAACCCTGATTTGGATGTTCAGTTTAGACCAGACAGTGGGCTCTTTAAATGTTTTTAAATGTAGGATATGAGTAAAACTAACTACAACGTGGGAATACATTTTATTATGTAGAGCATTATAAATGAGCATGAACCAAAAGCACCTCATGAGTGTTGCACACAATTAAGATGGGCACATCAGGGATTTGAACCCAGGACCCGTCATGCCCTTTTTCGAAAAACATCCTAGAGTGTGAAATGCTACTGCATTCCAGAGCATACCCTGATGCACAGCACAGAAGATCAGGCTGGGCTCATCCGGGATTTGAACCCGGGACCTCTCGCACCCAAAGCGAGAATCATACCCCTAGACCAACGAGCCACAAAATACTGCACTTACAGGCATTGTTCCACTATCAACTCTTCCACAGGCTACGCTTGAAGAACCTTTTCTGACTCCAGTGCTGTCTGGACCCCAAACACACGAAGCAAGAATCGCTACACTAGACACACAAGCGTAAAAGTTGATATTTACAGTTTTTTGTATTTTCTTATAAATACAAAGATAATCATATTTTTGCCCTTGCCACATTCATTTCACTGTTCATTTTCATTGAAATAAATAAATAAAAACAATGGATCATCCCCACTTGAATTTCCCCAAATATCAAACAATCAGATGCTCACATGATTATTAATATTTGACAAAACCAAAGTCTCCTGAGAGACTGACAAAAATTGCCATAGCCGACTATATTTCAAGTCGTCAAGGCGGGGTATTGGGTAAAGTTTTCAACTAGCAATAATCGCGCCTCGGATAAACCTCATAGGCTACGATACTGCCACTGCGCAAAGCTAAATTGCATTTTAATTGAAAAAGGGACGCTCTGGGCTCTGGCACTTCCTGTGTCACGGGTTCATGTGGGCGGAGCAAAACTATGTTTCATCGTGTGCTTCAAAGAAAGAGGCTTTGTTTCTGTTGCTTTGCTTTCACACAAACCACTAGAGTTCTCCGCTTGGATGGAGCTATCAAAGGACGACATTTGTTTACGCTTCTAAATGGGCATACATTCTGAAGACTTGTTATATAATATTAGATAAGTGACATTTGCCAAGGCTTGTACGTCTTGTACTAATTTGATCACCAAACAAACTTGGAGTTCAGGTTGTAGATAGGACAAGTTCAAAAGTTAATCAACATATCCGTACCCATGGGCTAGTGGCGCAATGGATAACGCGTCTGACTACGGATCAGAAGATTCTAGGTTCGACTCCTGGCTAGCTCGCCCGTGCTTTTAAGGTGTTTCCTGTCTCACACATAATGTGTCAAAAATCCTGATTTCAGTTGTAATTTCCCACTTACTTGCAGTGCATGGAATCTCTCACCTTCCTCTGTCCTGCTTTGATATTTCTACACGACAGTTCCTTAAGTAAGGGTAACTGTCTGGGAATTTGGGAACAGCTCGATTTGAATTGAAATCAGCCTGAAGTGGCTCATGCAAATGAGTTTTTCTTCCCTTTAGAGAGCGGTACATGAACCACGACGGGGCAGCGTATGGCCAGTGTCTCAGTCCATGGCCGGCGCTGCAGTCCAATACTCTTGTTTCTCTTCAGTTCGTATAAATCTTTCGCCTTTTACTAAAGATTTCCGTGGAGAGGAACAGCAAGAGATTTTACTAATTTTTTGATGCCCTGCTAAACTGTGGGGCTCTGAACACATGTTTAAGAAAAGCACTTCCGTTCATCAGCCAATTTGCCGGCTTAACATGTCGTGTGAGTTACTGCAGCTGCTTCAACAAAGTATTGCTGCTTAAAGTTTTGCTTTGAAGTAAATACGTTGATTTAATGCCAAAATAAAATGGTTGTAATGCCTATACATTGCTATAAGTTGTAAAATGACTATATAGGAACAATTTTAAAAGACACCAGTTGAAAATCCTTTCCATTAGTGACTTTTGGCTTTGGCTTTGACCTCAGCTACATGTGGTTGATGGGTTGACAACAACTGTAAATATCGGGATTGTTAATAATTTGCTATGTTTGGTGGCTAATGCTAACGACTATAGGGAAAATACATTGAGCAGGTTAATGGACTCTGAAAAGTCTGAAGTGCTAGCCGTCTTGTTAACTACATACAATTTTTTTCTTAAGCTTGTTTTCTTCCAACTGGCCACTGTTATACATTCCCACAAATGACACGAAGAAAGAGCCCAGTGTTAGCCTCAGCTGTGGGGGAGATTTAACTTATCATTAAACTTTAAATTACACACAGTCCAGATGGGCTCGTCCGGGATTTGAACCCGGGACCTCTCGCACCCTAAGCCCTAGACCAACGAGCCATAAAAACAGAGAAATGACTACATACTTCAGCTACATTTCAAGGGAACCAAGTTCTTCACTAACATTTTGGATGAGTCAAAGTTTTGCATATTGTAACAAATTGCATATTCCCATGCGAATCAAACACATGAAATAAATCCAGTATGGTTCCTCTCCTTTTGAAATGACATGTACATGAGTTTTCTCTACGTTCCTTTTTTGGAAAAATACATTCCTAGTGTTTTAGTCTTTGCAGTATTGCAATGAACCAGTGGCCTAATGGACAAGCCTCCTTAAGCCAGGTGTCGTAGGTCCATGTCCCTTCTTGGGTACCTAACAGCAGAGTGGCGCAGTGGAAGCGTGCTGGGCCCATAACCCAGAGGTCGATGGATCGAAACCATCCTCTGCTAAGAAGTTTACGGCACAAAGTGATGCTTTCACTTTTTTTTGGTCATGACCACTGTGTCTTTTATAAACAGCTGCAATTTTACAAGTTAGTTATGGCCAAAGCTGGAATCAACCCTGATTTGGATGTTCAGTTTAGACCAGACAGTGGGCTCTTTAAATGTTTTTAAATGTAGGATATGAGTAAAACTAACTACAACGTGGGAATACATTTTATTATGTAGAGCATTATAAATGAGCATGAACCAAAAGCACCTCATGAGTGTTGCACACAATTAAGATGGGCACATCAGGGATTTGAACCCAGGACCCGTCATGCCCTTTTTCGAAAAACATCCTAGAGTGTGAAATGCTACTGCATTCCAGAGCATACCCTGATGCACAGCACAGAAGATCAGGCTGGGCTCATCCGGGATTTGAACCCGGGACCTCTCGCACCCAAAGCGAGAATCATACCCCTAGACCAACGAGCCACAAAATACTGCACTTACAGGCATTGTTCCACTATCAACTCTTCCACAGGCTACGCTTGAAGAACCTTTTCTGACTCCAGTGCTGTCTGGACCCCAAACACACGAAGCAAGAATCGCTACACTAGACACACAAGCGTAAAAGTTGATATTTACAGTTTTTTGTATTTTCTTATAAATACAAAGATAATCATATTTTTGCCCTTGCCACATTCATTTCACTGTTCATTTTCATTGAAATAAATAAATAAAAACAATGGATCATCCCCACTTGAATTTCCCCAAATATCAAACAATCAGATGCTCACATGATTATTAATATTTGACAAAACCAAAGTCTCCTGAGAGACTGACAAAAATTGCCATAGCCGACTATATTTCAAGTCGTCAAGGCGGGGTATTGGGTAAAGTTTTCAACTAGCAATAATCGCGCCTCGGATAAACCTCATAGGCTACGATACTGCCACTGCGCAAAGCTAAATTGCATTTTAATTGAAAAAGGGACGCTCTGGGCTCTGGCACTTCCTGTGTCACGGGTTCATGTGGGCGGAGCAAAACTATGTTTCATCGTGTGCTTCAAAGAAAGAGGCTTTGTTTCTGTTGCTTTGCTTTCACACAAACCACTAGAGTTCTCCGCTTGGATGGAGCTATCAAAGGACGACATTTGTTCACGCTTCTAAATGGGCATACATTCTGAAGACTTGTTATATAATATTAGATAAGTGACATTTGCCAAGGCTTGTACGTCTTGTACTAATTTGATCACCAAACAAACTTGGAGTTCAGGTTGTAGATAGGACAAGTTCAAAAGTTAATCAACATATCCGTACCCATGGGCTAGTGGCGCAATGGATAACGCGTCTGACTACGGATCAGAAGATTCTAGGTTCGACTCCTGGCTAGCTCGCCCGTGCTTTTAAGGTGTTTCCTGTCTCACACATAATGTGTCAAAAATCCTGATTTCAGTTGTAATTTCCCACTTACTTGCAGTGCATGGAATCTCTCACCTTCCTCTGTCCTGCTTTGATATTTCTACACGACAGTTCCTTAAGTAAGGGTAACTGTCTGGGAATTTGGGAACAGCTCGATTTGAATTGAAATCAGCCTGAAGTGGCTCATGCAAATGAGTTTTTCTTCCCTTTAGAGAGCGGTACATGAACCACGACGGGGCAGCGTATGGCCAGTGTCTCAGTCCATGGCCGGCGCTGCAGTCCAATACTCTTGTTTCTCTTCAGTTCGTATAAATCTTTCGCCTTTTACTAAAGATTTCCGTGGAGAGGAACAGCAAGAGATTTTACTAATTTTTTGATGCCCTGCTAAACTGTGGGGCTCTGAACACATGTTTAAGAAAAGCACTTCCGTTCATCAGCCAATTTGCCGGCTTAACATGTCGTGTGAGTTACTGCAGCTGCTTCAACAAAGTATTGCTGCTTAAAGTTTTGCTTTGAAGTAAATACGTTGATTTAATGCCAAAATAAAATGGTTGTAATGCCTATACATTGCTATAAGTTGTAAAATGACTATATAGGAACAATTTTAAAAGACACCAGTTGAAAATCCTTTCCATTAGTGACTTTTGGCTTTGGCTTTGACCTCAGCTACATGTGGTTGATGGGTTGACAACAACTGTAAATATCGGGATTGTTAATAATTTGCTATGTTTGGTGGCTAATGCTAACGACTATAGGGAAAATACATTGAGCAGGTTAATGGACTCTGAAAAGTCTGAAGTGCTAGCCGTCTTGTTAACTACATACAATTTTTTTCTTAAGCTTGTTTTCTTCCAACTGGCCACTGTTATACATTCCCACAAATGACACGAAGAAAGAGCCCAGTGTTAGCCTCAGCTGTGGGGGAGATTTAACTTATCATTAAACTTTAAATTACACACAGTCCAGATGGGCTCGTCCGGGATTTGAACCCGGGACCTCTCGCACCCTAAGCCCTAGACCAACGAGCCATAAAAACAGAGAAATGACTACATACTTCAGCTACATTTCAAGGGAACCAAGTTCTTCACTAACATTTTGGATGAGTCAAAGTTTTGCATATTGTAACAAATTGCATATTCCCATGCGAATCAAACACATGAAATAAATCCAGTATGGTTCCTCTCCTTTTGAAATGACATGTACATGAGTTTTCTCTACGTTCCTTTTTTGGAAAAATACATTCCTAGTGTTTTAGTCTTTGCAGTATTGCAATGAACCAGTGGCCTAATGGACAAGCCTCCTTAAGCCAGGTGTCGTAGGTCCATGTCCCTTCTTGGGTACCTAACAGCAGAGTGGCGCAGTGGAAGCGTGCTGGGCCCATAACCCAGAGGTCGATGGATCGAAACCATCCTCTGCTAAGAAGTTTACGGCACAAAGTGATGCTTTCACTTTTTTTTGGTCATGACCACTGTGTCTTTTATAAACAGCTGCAATTTTACAAGTTAGTTATGGCCAAAGCTGGAATCAACCCTGATTTGGATGTTCAGTTTAGACCAGACAGTGGGCTCTTTAAATGTTTTTAAATGTAGGATATGAGTAAAACTAACTACAACGTGGGAATACATTTTATTATGTAGAGCATTATAAATGAGCATGAACCAAAAGCACCTCATGAGTGTTGCACACAATTAAGATGGGCACATCAGGGATTTGAACCCAGGACCCCTCATGCCCTTTTTCGAAAAACATCCTAGAGTGTGAAATGCTACTGCATTCCAGAGCATACCCTGATGCACAGCACAGAAGATCAGGCTGGGCTCATCCGGGATTTGAACCCGGGACCTCTCACACCCAAAGCGAGAATCATACCCCTAGACCAACGAGCCACAAAATACTGCACTTACAGGCATTGTTCCACTATCAACTCTTCCACAGGCTACGCTTGAAGAACCTTTTCTGACTCCAGTGCTGTCTGGACCCCAAACACACGAAGCAAGAATCGCTACACTAGACACACAAGCGTAAAAGTTGATATTTACAGTTTTTTGTATTTTCTTATAAATACAAAGATAATCATATTTTTGCCCTTGCCACATTCATTTCACTGTTCATTTTCATTGAAATAAATAAATAAAAACAATGGATCATCCCCACTTGAATTTCCCCAAATATCAAACAATCAGATGCTCACATGATTATTAATATTTGACAAAACCAAAGTCTCCTGAGAGACTGACAAAAATTGCCATAGCCGACTATATTTCAAGTCGTCAAGGCGGGGTATTGGGTAAAGTTTTCAACTAGCAATAATCGCGCCTCGGATAAACCTCATAGGCTACGATACTGCCACTGCGCAAAGCTAAATTGCATTTTAATTGAAAAAGGGACGCTCTGGGCTCTGGCACTTCCTGTGTCACGGGTTCATGTGGGCGGAGCAAAACTATGTTTCATCGTGTGCTTCAAAGAAAGAGGCTTTGTTTCTGTTGCTTTGCTTTCACACAAACCACTAGAGTTCTCCGCTTGGATGGAGCTATCAAAGGACGACATTTGTTCACGCTTCTAAATGGGCATACATTCTGAAGACTTGTTATATAATATTAGATAAGTGACATTTGGCAAGGCTTGTACGTCTTGTACTAATTTGATCACCAAACAAACTTGGAGTTCAGGTTGTAGATAGGACAAGTTCAAAAGTTAATCAATAGATCCGTACCCATGGGCTAGTGGCGCAATGGATAACGCGTCTGACTACGGATCAGAAGATTCTAGGTTCGACTCCTGGCTAGCTCGCCTGTGCTTTTAAGGTGTTTCCTGTCTCACACATAATGTGTCAAAAATCCTGATTTCAGTTGTAATTTCCCACTTACTTGCAGTGCATGGAATCTCTCACCTTCCTCTGTCCTGCTTTGATATTTCTACACGACAGTTCCTTAAGTAAGGGTAACTGTCTGGGAATTTGGGAACAGCTCGATTTGAATTGAAATCAGCCTGAAGTGGCTCATGCAAATGAGTTTTTCTTCCCTTTAGAGAGCGGTACATGAACCACGACGGGGCAGCGTATGGCCAGTGTCTCAGTCCATGGCCGGCGCTGCAGTCCAATACTCTTGTTTCTCTTCAGTTCGTATAAATCTTTCGCTTTTTACTAAAGATTTCCGTGGAGAGGAACAGCAAGAGATTTTACTAATTTTTTGATGCCCTGCTAAACTGTGGGGCTCTGAACACATGTTTAAGAAAAGCACTTCCGTTCATCAGCCAATTTGCCCGCTTAACATGTCGTGTGAGTTACTGCAGCTGCTTCAACAAAGTATTGCTGCTTAAAGTTTTGCTTTGAAGTAAATACGTTGATTTAATGCCAAAATAAAATCATACCCCTAGACCAACGAGCCATAAAAACAGAGAAATGACTACATACTTCAGCTACATTTCAAGGGAACCAAGTTCTTCACTAACATTTTGGATGAGTCAAAGTTTTGCATATTGTAACAAATTGCATATTCCCATGCGAATCAAACACATGAAATAAATCCAGTATGGTTCCTCTCCTTTTGAAATGACATGTACATGAGTTTTCTCTACGTTCCTTTTTTGGAAAAATACATTCCTAGTGTTTTAGTCTTTGCAGTATTGCAATGAACCAGTAGCCTAATGGACAAGCCTCCTTAAGCCAGGTGTCGTAGGTCCATGTCCCTTCTTGGGTACCTAACAGCAGAGTGGCGCAGTGGAAGCGTGCTGGGCCCATAACCCAGAGGTCGATGGATCGAAACCATCCTCTGCTAAGAAGTTAACGGCACAAAGTGATGCTTTCACTTTTTTTTGGTCATGACCACTGTGTCTTTTATAAACAGCTGCAATTTTACAAGTTAGTTATGGCCAAAGCTGGAATCAACCCTGATTTGGATGTTCAGTTTAGACCAGACAGTGGGCTCTTTAAATGTTTTTAAATGTAGGATATGAGTAAAACTAACTACAACGTGGGAATACATGTTATTATGTATGGCCAGTGTCTCAGTCCATGGCCGGCGCTGCAGTCCAATACTCTTGTTTCTCTTCAGTTCGTATAAATCTTTCGCCTTTTACTAAAGATTTCCGTGGAGAGGAACAGCAAGAGATTTTACTAATTTTTTGATGCCCTGCTAAACTGTGGGGCTCTGAACACATGTTTAAGAAAAGCACTTCCGTTCATCAGCCAATTTGCCCGCTTAACATGTCGTGTGAGTTACAAATAATGCCAGTGCAGTCGGAACCCATTGGACTAAAAGCAGCCCAGGAAAAGTAACTGTACAAGCACAACATCAAGACCATTTTCCACTGTAGTTGATAGAGTATTGACAATTGAATCCTTGCTTTTTTGTTTTGTTTTTGTAATAAGACTCCGCAAGGTGAACCTATGAGCTAACGTGGAAACTGCAAAATGGGACGTTGGCCCACTTCTTTGTATTTACTCCCTCAACGATGGGAACATTTGCTGAGCCTTGAGGTGCTGTGGCTTAGTTGGTCAAAGCGCCTGTCTACTAAACAGAAGATCCTGGGTTCAAATCCCAGCAGTGCCTTTTCAGTAATTGTTCTGAAAACTGTGCGTGCTCTGAAATTGAGGAGGGCGATATGAAACATTAGACAGCAAACCAATGACATTCTCATGTCACTGTACTTACCTCCAGACAAAAGTACAAGCCCAAAATAACTTTACTTGATTAAGTGGGCCAGGTGTCCCGATGTGTTTTTTTTTGGGGGCGTACAACATACAAGCTGATGGTAACTTTTTTGGATACAGTAAGCAGAGGGGAATTAGCTCAAATGGTAGAGTGCTGGCTTAGCATGCGAGAGGTAGAGGGATCGATGCCCTCATTCTCCACAGTTTCTAACTGTCTGGGACTCACAATTACTTTAGTAAGAAGCCCAAGGCAAACGTGAATCATAAAATCAACTTTACTCATGACGTTTGTGATGTTAAAAGTATGTACTGCATCCCTCTCTGTGGCGCAATTGGTCAGCGCGCTCGGCTGTTAACCGAGAGGTTGGTGGTTCAAGCCCCCCCAGGGACGATTCCTTGTTTCCCTTGTTTCTTGGGATGGGAACTGATTGTACTCCTCTACATTTAAAGAATTGGCCAGATGTGACATTGGTGCATAGATTGTGTTGTTGTGGCCTAGCTGGGCAAAAAGCGTGTCTGTGGAGTGGACAATTCACGTTTTGTGTTCCAAAAGTGTCTTCTTAACAATTGCATTTTATATGAACAAATAATGCCAGTGCAGTCGGAACCCATTGGACTAAAAGCAGCCCAGGAAAAGTAACTGTACAAGCACAACATCAAGACCATTTTCCACTGTAGTTGATAGAGTATTGACAATTGAATCCTTGTTTTTTTGTTTTGTTTTTGTAATAAGACTCCGCAAGGTGAACCTATGAGCTAACGTGGAAACTGCTAAATGGGACGTTGGCCCACTTCTTTGTATTTACTCCCTCAACGATGGGAACATTTGCTGAGCCTTGAGGTGCTGTGGCTTAGTTGGTCAAAGCGCCTGTCTAGTAAACAGGAGATCCTGGTTTCAAATCCCAGCAGTGCCTTTTCAGTAATTGTTCTGAAAACTGTGCGTGCTCTGAAATTGAGGAGGGCGATATGAAACATTAGACAGCAAACCAATGACATTCTCATGTCACTGTACTTACCTCCAGACAAAAGTACAAGCCCAAAATAACTTTACTTGATTAAGTAGGCCAGGTGTCCCGATGTTTTTTTTTTTTGGGGGCGTACAACATACAAGCTGATGGTAACTTTTTTGGATACAGTAAGCAGAGGGGAATTAGCTCAAATGGTAGAGCGCTTGCTTAGCATGCGAGAGGTAGAGGGATCGATGCCCTCATTCTCCACAGTTTCTAACTGTCTGGGACTCACAATTACTTTAGTAAGAAGCCCAAGGCAAACGTGAATCATTAAATCAACTTTACTCATGAAGTTTGTGATGTTAAAAGTATGTAGTGCATCCCTCTCTGTGGCGCAATTGGTCAGCGCGCTCGGCTGTTAACCGAGAGGTTGGTGGTTCAAGCCCACCCAGGGACGATTCCTTGTTTCCCTTGTTTCTTGGGATGGGAACTGATTGTACTCCTCTACATTTAAAGAATTGGCCAGATGTGACATTGGTGCATAGATTGTCTTGTTGTGGCCTAGCTGGGCAAAAAGCGTGTCTGTGGAGTGGACAATTCACGTTTTGTGTTCCAAAAGTGTCTTCTTAACAATTGCATTTTATATGAACAAATAATGCCAGTGCAGTCGGAACCCATTGGACTAAAAGCAGCCCAGGAAAAGTAACTGTACAAGCACAACATCAAGACCATTTTGCACTGTAGTTGATAGAGTATTGACAATTGAATCCTTGCTTTTTTGTTTTGTTTTTGTAATAAGACTCCGCAAGGTGAACCTATGAGCTAACGTGGAAACTGCAAAATGGGACGTTGGCCCACTTCTTTGTATTTACTCCCTCAACGATGGGAACATTTGCTGAGCCTTGAGGTGCTGTGGCTTAGTTGGTCAAAGCGCCTGTCTAGTAAACAGGAGATCCTGGGTTCAAATCCCAGCAATGCCTTTTCAGTAATTGTTCTGAAAACTGTGCGTGCTCTGAAATTGAGGAGGGCGATATGAAACATTAGACAGCAAACCAATGACATTCTCATGTCACTGTACTTACCTCCAGACAAAAGTACAAGCCCAAAATAACTTTACTTGATTAAGTGGGCCAGGTGTCCCGATGTGTTTTTTTTTGGGGGCGTACAACATACAAGCTGATGGTAACTTTTTTGGATACAGTAAGCAGAGGGGAATTAGCTCAAATGGTAGAGCGCTTGCTTAGCATGCGAGAGGTAGAGGGATCGATGCCCTCATTCTCCACAGTTTCTAACTTTCTGGGACTCACAATTACTTTAGTAAGAAGCCCAAGGCAGACGTGAATCATAAAATCAACTTTACTCATGAAGTTTGTGATGTTAAAAGTATGTACTGCTACCCACTCTGTGTCTCTGTGGCGCAATTGGTCAGCGCGCTCGGCTGTTAACCGAGAGGTTGGTGGTTCAAGCCCCCCCAGGGACGATTCCTTGTTTCCCTTGTTTCTTGGGATGGGAACTGATTGTACTCCTCTACATTTAAAGAATTGGCCAGATGTGACATTGGTGCATAGATTGTGTTGTTGTGGCCTAGCTGGGCAAAAAGCGTGTCTGTGGAGTGGACAATTCACGTTTTGTGTTCCAAAAGTGTCTTCTTAACAATTGCATTTTATATGAACAAATAATGCCAGTGCAGTCGGAACCCATTGGACTAAAAGCAGCCCAGGAAAAGTAACTGTACAAGCACAACATCAAGACCATTTTCCACTGTAGTTGATAGAGTATTGACAATTGAATCCTTGCTTTTTTGTTTTGTTTTTGTAATAAGACTCCGCAAGGTGAACCTATGAGCTAACGTGGAAACTGCAAAATGGGACGTTGGCCCACTTCTTTGTATTTACTCCCTCAACGATGGGAACATTTGCTGAGTCTTGAGGTGCTGTGGCTTAGTTGGTCAAAGCGCCTGTCTAGTAAACAGGAGATCCTGGGTTCAAATCCCAGCAGTGCCTTTTCAGTAATTGTTCTGAAAACTGTGCGTGCTCTGAAATTGTCAATACACTGTACTTACCTCCAGACAAAAGTACAAGCCCCAAATAACTTTACTTGATTAACCCTCATGGTGCTTTTCGAGGGCAAACTGACCCCAGTCCGTAAAGAGAAATAAAGCAGGTTAAACACGCGTTACCCCTTGCGTTTCGTGGCCTATGTACGAGTGACCCAGACTTAAAGAGAATTAAAAACACAAAACGCGCGCATAGTCTCCAGGCCTCCGTGCGCGCGCATAGTTTTCACACACCCCCGGTCCAAAGCGGGTCTCAGTTCGCGGCCCAGCGCTCGCGAGAGTCGCAAATCAGTTGAAAGCTTGAAGCAAGCACTGCCTTTGCTCACTCTAGACGCCGAGCCTCGGCCTTAACCGCTTAACCCCCAGCGTCCGCAGAGCGCATTTATCAGAATCAGAATATTCAGGTTTATTGCAGTGGTTTGTTCTCAAACCACTGCTCCAGCGCTCCCCTCAAGCAAAGCTGATCAAAGCGGTTAGGCTAGGTGTTGGCTGGGCTATAGGGCTAGAATTCTGCTCTGAGGATAAAAAAAAGTTAACAATACCGAACATATATACACCATATGAACGCTCTGATAATGAATCTGAGTACCTAAATAGGCTGGCCTATATTATGGCTTATATCCAAGACAATGCTTGCAGCATGATACAATTGTAGACTCTCTCCTTGCCTCAAGTCAACCTCTGTATAAGACACAAAAAAACATACCAGGCTAAACCAGGCTGGAACGAGTATGTGGAGCAGCAGTCCCACGCCGAGGCCAGAAGGGCCTTTAAAGCTCGGCTTGAGGCAGGCAAACCCAAGTGTGGTCAGGTGTTTGAGTATAAGAAGAAAGCAAACGCTAACTTTAAATATGCCCTACGTTCTATTAACAGTAATGTGAACACTCTTATGGGCTGATTTACTGGCAAAGAAACTGCAAAGCAATAAATAGCCCCGCAGAGTTGAAAAGCGTTATCGTGATAGCCCAGAACAGAGAGGACTCAGAACTGATATTCCCTGATGTCTTTTTATCAGGAAATATTCTTCATGTCACCGATGAATGTAAATTTCTGGGACGCTATGTGACTGCAGACTTGTCTCAGCTCGTCTTCTCGCTCGGCCTTGGAATGTGGCCATAGTGACCTTGTGCAGTGCTTGCTTTCAACTGATTTGCAAGTCTCCGGAGCACTGAAGAGCGTCTCCCTGTATCCGAGAGCGACGAGGCTCGAGCGTGATATATGGCTCGTGCCCCGTTGATGAAAACAGAGTGAGGCTGACCATGAGCGTGCTGACAAAAAAAATGCTCAGCTTTCCCACACTGTTTCCCTGGCCAAACAGTGGTTATCCCTCGCGGGGCATCGATTGACCCCCGCTGATAAGTCACAGCCGCGGGTCTAAGTGGCGGGGGACAGCGGACCGGGGGTGCGTAAAGACTCAGCCCGCGCGGAGGCCTGGAGCTCGGCTTTACCCCCGTTCTCACTAACAGTAAGGCCAGCGGCTCGATCTGCGAGGAGGCGCGCGGTACGCCTAAGTAGCGAGCGTATCGCTGAAATTACATCTCCGGGAAAGGGTCATTTCGCATTCACGAGCGTCGGGCTGACCCGGAGCTCGGCGCCGCGTAAGTCGTATCACGGGCCCGGAGGAGCTCTCCGCAGTGGGGCGAAACGTGTCGGGCTGACCCAGGGGCCCGGGAGACGCGTGAGTTGTTACCCGAGCCCCCGAGCTCTCCGAGCGGGGGGCGAAACGTGTCGGGCTGACCCGAGCCTGGGAGACGTGTTTTTTTATATTATTTATTACGGGCCCGGAGGAGCTCTCCGCGGCGGGGGGTGAAACGTCTCGGGCTGACCCGGCGCTCTGCGACGCGTTTTCTTATTTCTCATTACAGGCCCTGCGAGGAGCTCTCCGCGCGGCACGAAACGTGTCGGGCTGACCCGACGTGAGGGCACCACGAGGGTTAATCCTTCCTCACAGGTGAAGAACCTGGGCGTGACTTTTGACTCTGAGCTGACTTTAATTCCACACATTAAGAATATCACAAAGATCTAAAGAACATAGCCAGAGTCCGCCCCATTCCCTCTCGGGCCAACACGGAGACGCTCATGCATGCTTTTATCACCAGTCGTATCGACTACTGTAATGGCCTGCTTTCTGGTCTTCCCAAAAAGAGTATCTCAGGTTTACAACTTTTACAAAATTCAGCAGCTCGTGTCCAGACGAAGACCAGGAGGCGGGACCACATTACACCGGTTTTAGAGTCGCTGCATTGGCTCCCCGTGTGTTTCAGGATCCATTTTAAAGTTCCTTTAATGGTTTTTAAATGTCTTAATGGTCTTGGTCCTTCTTATCTTTCAGAACTGATTTTACCTTATGAACCTTCACGGCCCCTTCGCTCCTCTGACAGGGGTCTCCTAGTTATTCCTAAAGTCAACAGAAAGACTCACGGCGAGGCGTCTTTCCAATATTATGGTCCTCGCCTCTGGAACGACCTGAGGAGGAGCTCAGGACCACAGAGAACGTTCATGTTTTTAAGAGCAGGCTCAAGACCCACCTTTTTAGCTTAGCTTTTAACTGATATTTATTCTCGCAAGGCCTATTTATTTATTTGTTATTAATATATATGTATGTGTGTATGTGTATATATATATATATATATATATATATATATATATATATATATATATATATATATAATTATTTTTATTTTATATCTTATTTTTTAAATGTATTCTCAGTCTTATTTTAGTGGTCCTAATATTCCTACTTTTCCTTTTTACTCATTTTAACAATTTTTATGCTCTCCCAGTTTCCTCTGGAGGAGCCCTCTGCCTCGGGAGCGGTCATTGGCTGTGGCTGCTGGGGTGCTGTCCTGTGGGTGTCTGGATGGAGGTGTGGTGTTTCTCCCGCGCCTCCTCTGGGCGCCCTGTGTTGGTGCCCTGTGGCTACGGCTGAGGTGCTGCTTCCGATGCAGACGGCTCCTTGGATAGAGTTTCCTTACCTGGTTTATCTGTACCCAGCCATATCTCAGCCTTATGTCCATTGCGTCCATTGTTTTACATTGAGTGTGTGTGGTGTGTCTCTAGGAAGGCGGAGGAGAATGTTTTAAATCTGTAAAGCACTTTGTTTACATGAAAAGCGCTATACAAATAAAGATTGATTGATTGATTATTTGATAGAGGTAGAGAAAGGTAGAGCAAGGTAAAGGTAGAGCAAGGTAGAGGTAGTGCAAGGTAGAGCAAAGGTAGAGGTAGAGCAAAGGTAGAGGTAGAGCAAGGTAAAGGTAGAGCAAGGTAAAGGTAGAGCAAGGTAGAGCAAGGTAAAGGTAGAGCACGGTAAAGGTAGAGCAAGGTAAAGGTAGAGCAAGAGAAAGGTAGAGGTAGAGCAAAGGTAGAGGTAGAGCAAGGTAGAGGTAGAGCAAGGTAGAGGTAGAGCAAGGTAGAGGTAGTGCAAGGTAGAGGTAGAGAAAGGTAAAAGTAGAGCAAGGTAAAGGTAGAGCAAAGTAGAGGTAGAGCAAGGTAGAGGTAGAGCAAGGTAGGGGTAGTGCAAGGTAGAGGTAGAGCAAGGTAGAGGTAGTGCAAGGTAGAGGTAGAGAAAGGTAATGGTAGAGCAAGGTAAAGGTAGAGCAAAGTAGAGGTAGAGCAAGGTAGAGGCAGAGCAAGGTAGGGGTAGTGCAAGGTAGAGGTAGAGAAAGGTAAAGGTAGAGCGAGGTAAAGGTAGAGCAAAGTAGAGGTAGAGAAAGGTAGAGGTAGAGCAAGGTAGAGGTTGAGCAAGGTAGAGGTAGAGCAAGGTAGAGGTAGTGCAAGGTAGAGAAAGGTAAAGGTAGAGCAAGGTAGAGGTAGAGCAAGGTAGAGGTAGAGCAAGGTAGAGGTAGAGAAAGGTAGAGCAAGGTAGAGGTAGAGAAAGGTAGAGCACGGTAGAGGTAGAGCAAGGTAAAGGTAGAGCACGGTAAAGATAGAGCAAGGTAAAGGTAGAGCAAGAGAAAGGTAGAGGTAGAGCAAAGGTAGAGGTAGAGCAAGGTAGAGGTAGAGCAAGGTAGAGGTAGAGAAAGGTAAAGGTAGAGCAAAGTAGAGGTAGAGCAAGGTAGAGGTTGAGCAAGGTAGAGGTAGAGAAAGGTAGAGCAAGGTAGAGGTAGAGAAAGGTAGAGCACGGTAGAGGTAGAGAAGGCAAGGCAAGGCAACTTTATTTATACCGCGCATTTCGTACACAAGGCAACTCAATGCGCCTTAGAGATTGAGTTGCCTTAGAGAAAGGTAGAGCAAGGTAGAGGTAGAGCAAGGTAGAGGTAGAGCAAGGTAGAGCAAGGTAGAGGTAGAGCAAGGTAAAGGTAGAGCAAGGTAGAGGTAGAGCAAAGTAGAGGTAGAGCAAGGTAGAGGTAGAGCAAGGTAGAGGTAGAGCAAGGTAGGGGTAGTGCAAGGTAGAGGTAGAGAAAGGTAAAGGTAGAGCGAAGTAGAGGTAGAGAAAGGTAGAGGTAGAGCAAGCTAGAGGTAGAGCAAGGTAGAGGTAGTGCAAGGTCGAGGTCGAGAAAAGTAAAGGTAGAGCAAGGTAGAGGTAGAGCAAGGTAGAGCAAGGTAGAGGTAGAGCAAGGTAGAGGTAGAGAAAGGTAAAGGTAGAGCAAGGTAAAGGTAGAGCGAAGTAGAGGTAGAGAAAGGTAGAGCAAGCTAGAGGTAGAGCAAGGTAGAGGTAGAGAAAGGTACAGGTAGAGAAAGGTAAAGCAAGGTAGAGCAAGGTAAAGGTAGAGCAAGGTAAAGGTAGAGCAAGGTAGAGAAAGGTAGAGGTAGAGCAAGGTAGAGGTAGAGCAAGGTAGAGGTAGAGAAAGGTAGAGCACGGTAGAGGTAGAGAAAGTTAAAGGTAGAGCAAGGTAAAGGTAGAGCAAAGTAGAGGTAGAGCAAGGTAGAGGTAGAGCAAGGTAGGGGTATTGCAAGGTAAAGGTAGAGAAAGGTAAAGGTAGAGCAAGGTAAAGGTAGAGCGAGGTAAAGGTAGAGCAAAGTAGAGGTAGAGCAAGGTAGAGGTAGAGCAAGGTAGAGGTAGAGCAAGGTAGAGGTAGTGCAAGGTAGAGGTAGAGAAAGGTAGAGCAAGGTAGAGGTAGAGCAAGGTAGAGGTAGTGCAAGGTAGAGGTCGAGAAAAGTAAAGGTAGAGCAAGGTAGAGCAAGGTAGAGGTAGTGCAAGGTAGAGGTCGAGAAAAGTAAAGGTAGAGCAAGGTAGAGAAAGGTAGAGGTAGAGCAAGGTAGAGGTAGTGCAAGGTAGAGGTCGAGAAAAGTAAAGGTAGAGCAAGGTAGAGCAAGGTAGAGGTAGAGCAAGGTAGAGGTAGAGAAAGGTAGAGCAAGGTAGAGGTAGAGCAAGGTAGAGGTAGAGAAAGGTAAAGGTAGAGCAAGGTAAAGGTAGAGCGAAGTAGAGGTAGAGAAAGGTAGAGCAAGCTAGAGGTAGAGCAAGGTAGAGGTAGAGCAAGGTACAGGTAGAGAAAGGTAAAGCAAGGTAGAGCAAGGTAAAGGTAGAGCAAGGTAAAGGTAGAGCAAGGTAGAGAAAGGTAGAGGTAGAGCAAGGTAGAGGTAGAGAAAAGTAGAGGTAGAGAAAGGTAAAGGTAGAGCAAGGTAGAGGTAGAGAAAGGTAGAGCACGGTAGAGGTAGAGAAAGGTAGAGCAAGGTAGAGGTAGAGCAAGGTAGAGGTAGAGAAAGGTAAAGGTAGAGCAAGGTAAAGGTAGAGCGAAGTAGAGGTAGAGAAAGGTAGAGCAAGATAGAGGTAGAGCAAGGTAGAGGTAGTGCAAGGTAGAGGTCGAGAAAAGTAAAGGTAGAGCAAGGTAGAGAAAGGTAGGGGTAGAGCAAGGTAGAGGTAGAGAAAGGTAGAGCAAGGTAGAGGTAGAGAAAGGTACAGGTAGAGAAAGGTAAAGCAAGGTAGAGCAAGGTAGAGCAAGGTAAAGGTAGAGCAAGGTAGAGGTAGAGAAAGGTAGAGGTAGAGCAAGTTAGAGGTAGTGCAAAGTAGAGGTAGAGAAAGGTAAAGGTAGAGCAAGGTAAAGCAAGGTAAAGGTAGAGCAAAGTAGAGGTAGAGCAAGGTAGGGGTAGTGCAAGATAGAGGTAGAGCAAAGTAAAGGTAGAGCGAGGTAAAGGTTGAGCAAGGTAGAGAAAGGTAGAGGTAGTGCAAAGTAGAGGTAGAGAAAGGTAGAGGTAGAGCAAGGTAGAGGTAGAGCCATGTAGAGGTAGAGCAAGGTAGAGGTAGTGCAAGGTAGAGGTAGAAAAAGGTAGAGCAAGGTAGAGGTAGAGAAAGGTAGAGCACGGTAGAGGTAGAGAAAGGTAGAGCAAGGAAGAGGTAGAGAAAGGTAGAGGTAGATTAAGGTAGGGGTAGTGCAAGGTAGAGGTAGAGAAAGGTAAAGGTAGAGCAAGCTAGAGGTAGAGCAAGGTAGAGGTAGAGCAAGGTAGAGGTAGTGCAAGGTAGAGGTCGAGAAAGGTAAAGGTGGAGCAAGGTAGAGGTAGAGCAAGGTAGAGCAAGGTACAGGTAGAGAAAGGTAAAGCAAGGTAGAGCAAGGTAAAGGTAGAGCAAGGTAAAGGTAGAGCAAGGTAAAGGTAGAGAAAGGTAGAGGTAGTGCAAGGTAGAGGTAGTGCAAGGTAGAGGTAGAGAAAGGTAAAGGTAGAGCAAGGTAGAGGTAGACCAAGGTAGAGGTAGAGCAAGGTAGAGGTAGTGCAAGGTAGAGGTAGAGCAAGGTAGGGGTAGTGCAAGATAGAGGTAGAGCAAAGTAAAGGTAGAGCGAGGTAAAGGTAGTACAAAGTAGAGGTAGAGAAAGGTAGAGGTAGAGCAAGGTAGAGGTAGAGCCATGTAGAGGTAGAGCAAGGTAGAGGTAGTGCAAGGTAGAGGTAGAAAAAGGTAGAGCAAGGTAGAGGTAGAGAAAGGTAGAGCACGGTAGAGGTAGAGAAAGGTAGAGCAAGGAAGAGGTAGAGCAAGGTAGAGGTAGATTAAGGTAGGGGTAGTGCAAGGTAGAGGTAGAGAAAGGTAAAGGTAGAGCAAGCTAGAGGTAAAGCAAGGTAGAGGTAGAGCAAGGTAGAGGTAGTGCAAGGTAGAGGTCGAGAAAGGTAAAGGTAGAGCAAGGTAGAGAAGGGTAGAGGTAGAGCAAGGTAGAGGTAGAGCAAGGTAGAGGTAGAGAAAGGTAGAGCAAGGTAGAGGTAGAGAAAGGTAGAGCAAGGTACAGGTAGAGAAAGGTAAAGCAAGGTAGAGCAAGGTAAAGGTAGAGCAAGGTAAAGGTAGAGAAAGGTAGAGGTAGTGCAAGGTAGAGGTAGTGCAAGGTAGAGGTAGAGAAAGGTAAAGGTAGAGCAAGGTAGAGGTAGAGCAAGGTAGAGGTAGTGCAAGGTAGAGGTAGAGAAAGGTAAAGGTAGAGCAAGGTAAAGGTAGAGCAAGGTAAAGGTAGAGCAAAGTAGAGGTAGAGCAAGGTAGAGGTAGAGCAAGGTAGGGGTATTGCAAGGTAGAGGTAGAGAAAGGTAAAGGTAGAGCAAGGTAAAGGTAGAGCGAGGTAAAGGTAGAGCAAAGTAGAGGTAGAGAAAGGTAGAGGTAGAGCAAGGTAGAGGTAGTGCAAGGTAGAGGTAAAGCAAGGTAGAGGTAGTGCAAGGTAGAGGTAGAGAAAGGTAGAGGTAGAGCAAGGTAGGGGTAGAGAAAGGTAGAGTAAGGTAGAGGTAGAGAAAGGTAGAGCACGGTAGAGGTAGAAAAAGGTAGAGCAAGGTAGAGGTAGAGCAAGGTAGGGGTAGTGCAAGGTAGAGGTAGAGAAAGGTAAAGGTAGAGCAAGGTAAAGGTAGAGCGAAGTAGAGGTAGAGAAAGGTAGAGCAAGCTAGAGGTAGAGCAAGGTAGAGGTAGAGCAAGGTAGAGGTAGTGCAAGGTAGAGGTCGAGAAAAGTAAAGGTAGAGCAAGGTAGAGAAAGGTAGAGCAAGGTAGAGGTAGAGCAAGGTAGAGGTATAGCAAGGTAGAGGTAGTGCAAGGTAGAGGTCGAGAAAAGTAAAGGTAGAGCAAGGTAGAGCAAGGTAGAGGTAGAGCAAGGTAGAGGTAGAGAAAGGTAGAGCAAGGTAGAGGTAGAGAAAGGTAGAGCAAGGTAGAGGTAGAGAAAGGTAGAGCAAGGTACAGGTAGAGAAAGGTAAAGCAAGGTAGAGCAAGGTAAAGGTAGAGCAAGGTAAAGGTAGAGCAAGGTAGAGGTAGAGAAAGGTAGAGGTAGAGCAAGTTAGAGGTAGTGCAAAGTAGAGGTAGAGAAAGGTAAAGGTAGAGCAAGGTAAAGGTAGAGCAAAGTAGAGGTAGAGCAAGGTAGAGGTAGAGCAAGGTAGGGGTAGTGCAAGATAGAGGTAGAGCAAGGTAGAGGTAGAGCAAGGTAGAGGTAGTGCAAGGTAAAGGTAGAGCAAGGTAGAGGTAGAGAAATGTAGAGGTAGTGCAAGGTAGAGGTAGAGAAAGGTAAAGGTAGAGCAAGGTAGAGGTAGAGCAAGGTAGAGGTAGAGAAAGGAAAAGGTAGAGCAAGGTAAAGGTAGAGCAAGGTAAAGGTAGAGCAAAGTAGAGGTAGAGCAAGGTAGAGGTAGAGCAAGGTAAAGGTAGAGCAAAGTAGAGGTAGAGAAAGGTACAGGTAGAGCAAGGTAGAGGTAGAGCAAGGTAGAGGTAGAGCAAGGTAGAGGTAGTGCAAGGTAGAGGTAGAGAAAGGTAAAGGTAGAGCAAGGTAGAGGTTGAGCAAGGTAGAGGTAGAGAAAGGTAGAGCAAGGTAGAGGTAGAGAAAGGTATAGCAAGGTAGAGGTAGAGAAAGGTAGAGCACGGTAGAGGTAGAGAAAGGTAGAGCAAGGTAGAGGTAGAGCAAGGTAGAGGTAGAGCAATGTAGAGGTAGAGCAAGGTATGGGTAGTGCAAGGTAGAGGTAGAGAAAGGTAAAGGTAGAGCAAGGTAAAGGTAGAGCGAAGTAGAGGTAGAGAAAGGTAGAGGTAGAGCAAGCTAGAGGTAGAGCAAGGTAGAGGTGAAGCAAGGTAGAGGTTGAGAAAAGTAAAGGTAGAGCAAGGTAGAGAAAGGTAGAGGTAGAGCAAGGTAGAGGTAGAGAAAGGTAGAGCAAGGTAGAGGTAGAGAAAGGTAGAGCAAGGTACAGGTAGAGAAAGGTAAAGCAAGGTAGAGCAAGGTAAAGGTAGAGCAAGGTAAAGGTAGAAGTAGTGCAAGGTAGAGGTAGTGCAAGGTAGAGGTAGAGAAAGGTAAAGGTAGAGCAAGGTAGAGGTAGAGCAAGGTAGAGGTAGTGCAAGGTAAAGGTAGAGCAAGGTAAAGGTAGAGCAAAGTAGAGGTAGAGCAAGATAGAGGTAGAGCAAGGTAGGGGTATTGCAAGGTAGAGCACGGTAGAGGTAGAGAAAGGTAGAGCAAGGTAGATGTAGAGCAAGGTAGAGGTAGAGCAAGGTAGAGGAAGAGCAAGATAGGGGTAGTGCAAGGTAGAGGTAGAGAAAGGTAAAGGTAGAGCAAGGTAAAGGTAGAGCGAAGTAGAGGTAGAGAAAGGTAGAGCAAGCTAGAGGTAGAGCAAGGTAGAGGTAGAGCAAGGTAGAGGTAGTGCAAGGTAGAGGTCGAGAAAATTAAAGGTAGAGCAAGGTAGAGAAAGGTAGAGGTAGAGCAAGGTAGAGGTAGAGAAAGGTAGAGGTAGAGAAAGGTAGAGTACGGTAGAGGTAGAGAAAGGTAGAGCAAGGTAGAGGTAGAGCAAGGTAGAGGTAGAGCAAGGTAGAGGAAGAGCAAGATAGGGGTAGTGCAAGGTAGAGGTAGAGAAAGGTAAAGGTAGAGCAAGGTAAAGGTAGAGCGAAGTAGAGGTAGAGAAAGGTAGAGCAAGCTAGAGGTAGAGCAAGGTAGAGGTAGTGCAAGGTAGAGGTCGAGAAAATTAAAGGTAGAGCAAGGTAGAGAAAGGTAGAGGTAGAGCAAGGTAGAGGTAGAGCAAGGTAGAGGTAGAGCAAGGTAGAGGAAGTGCAAGGTAGAGGTCGAGAAAAGTAAAGGTAGAGCAAGGTAGAGAAAGGTAGAGGTAGAGCAAGGTAGAGGTAGAGAAAGGTAGAGCAAGGTAGAGGTAGAGAAAGGTAGAGCAAGGTACAGGTAGAGAAAGGTAAAGCAAGGTAGAGCAAGGTAGAGCAAGGTAAAGGTAGAGCAAGGTAAAGGTAGAGCAAGGTAAAGGTAGAGCAAGGTAGAGGTAGAGAAAGGTAGAGGTAGTGCAAAGTAGAGGTAGAGAAATGTAAAGGTAGAGCAAGGTAAAGGTAGAGCAAAGTAGAGGTAGAGCAAGGTAGAGGTAGAGCAAGGTAGGGGTAGTGCAAGATAGAGGTAGAGCAAGGTAGAGCAAGGTAGAGCAAGGTAGAGGTAGTGCAAGGTAAAGGTAGAGCAAGGTAGAGGTAGAAAAAAGGTAAAGGTAGAGCAAGGTAGAGGTAGAGCAAGGTACAGGTAGAGAAAGGTAAAGGTAGAGCAAGGTAAAGGTAGAGCAAGGTAAAGGTAGAGCAAAGTAGAGGTAGAGCAAGGTAGAGGTAGAGCAAGGTAAAGGTAGAGCAAAGTAGAGGTAGAGAAAGGTACAGGTAGAGCAAGGTAGAGTTAGAGCAAGGTAGAGGTAGAGCAAGGTAGAGGTAGTGCAAGGTAGAGGTAGAGAAAGGTAAAGGTAGAGCAAGGTAGAGGTTGAGCAAGGTAGAGGTAGAGAAAGGTAGAGCAAGGTAGAGGTAGAGAAAGGTATAGCAAGGTAGAGGTAGAGAAAGGTAGAGCACGGTAGAGGTAGAGAAGGCAAGGCAAGGCAACTTTATTTATACCGCGCATTTCGTACACAAGGCAACTCAATGCGCCTTAGAGATTGAGTTGCCTTAGAGAAAGGTAGAGCAAGGTAGAGGTAGAGCAAGGTAGAGGTAGAGCAAGGTAGAGCAAGGTAGAGGTAGAGCAAGGTAAAGGTAGAGCAAGGTAGAGGTAGAGCAAAGTAGAGGTAGAGCAAGGTAGAGGTAGAGCAAGGTAGAGGTAGAGCAAGGTAGGGGTAGTGCAAGGTAGAGGTAGAGAAAGGTAAAGGTAGAGCGAAGTAGAGGTAGAGAAAGGTAGAGGTAGAGCAAGCTAGAGGTAGAGCAAGGTAGAGGTAGTGCAAGGTAGAGGTAGTGCAAGGTAAAGGTAGAGCAAGGTAGAGGTAGAAAAAAGGTAAAGGTAGAGCAAGGTAGAGGTAGAGCAAGGTACAGGTAGAGAAAGGTAAAGGTAGAGCAAGGTAAAGGTAGAGCAAGGTAAAGGTAGAGCAAAGTAGAGGTAGAGCAAGGTAGAGGTAGAGCAAGGTAAAGGTAGAGCAAAGTAGAGGTAGAGAAAGGTACAGGTAGAGCAAGGTAGAGGTAGAGCAAGGTAGAGGTAGAGCAAGGTAGAGGTAGTGCAAGGTAGAGGTAGAGAAAGGTAAAGGTAGAGCAAGGTAGAGGTTGAGCAAGGTAGAGGTAGAGAAAGGTAGAGCAAGGTAGAGGTAGAGAAAGGTATAGCAAGGTAGAGGTAGAGAAAGGTAGAGCACGGTAGAGGTAGAGAAGGCAAGGCAAGGCAACTTTATTTATACCGCGCATTTCGTACACAAGGCAACTCAATGCGCCTTAGAGATTGAGTTGCCTTAGAGAAAGGTAGAGCAAGGTAGAGGTAGAGCAAGGTAGAGGTAGAGCAAGGTAGAGCAAGGTAGAGGTAGAGCAAGGTAAAGGTAGAGCAAGGTAGAGGTAGAGCAAAGTAGAGGTAGAGCAAGGTAGAGGTAGAGCAAGGTAGAGGTAGAGCAAGGTAGGGGTAGTGCAAGGTAGAGGTAGAGAAAGGTAAAGGTAGAGCGAAGTAGAGGTAGAGAAAGGTAGAGGTAGAGCAAGCTAGAGGTAGAGCAAGGTAGAGGTAGTGCAAGGTAGAGGTCGAGAAAAGTAAAGGTAGAGCAAGGTAGAGAAAGGTAGAGGTAGAGCAAGGTAGAGGTAGAGAAAGGTAGAGCAAGGTACAGGTAGAGAAAGGTAAAGCAAGGTAGAGCAAGGTAAAGGTAGAGCAAGGTAGAGGTAGTGCAAGGTAGAGGTAGTGCAAGGTAGAGGTAGAGAAAGGTAAAGGTAGAGCAAGGTAGAGGTAGAGCAAGGTAGAGCAAGGTAGAGGTAGTGCAAGGTAGAGGTAGAGAAAGGGAAAGGTAGAGCAAGGTAAAGGTAGAGCAAGGTAAAGGTAGAGCAAAGTAGAGAAAGAGCAAGGTAGAGGTAGAGCAAGGTAGGGGTATTGCAAGGTAGAGGTAGAGAAAGGTAGAGGTAGAGCAAGGTAGAGGTAGTGCAAGGTAGAGGTAGAGCAAGGTAGAGGTAGAGAAAGGTAGAGAAAGGTAGAGGTAGAGCAAGGTAGAGGTAGAGAAAGGTAGAGGTAGAGCAAGGTAGAGGTAGAGAAAGGTAGAGCAAAGTAGAGGTAGAGAAAGGTAGAGCACGGTAGAGGTAGAGAAAGGTAGAGCAAGGTAGAGGTAGAGCAAGGTAGAGGTAGAGCAATATAGGGGTAGTGCAAGGTAGAGGTAGAGAAAGGTAAAGGTAGAGCAAGGTAAAGGTAGAGCGAAGTAGAGGTAGAGCAAGGTAGAGCAAGGTAGAGGTAGTGCAAGGTAGAGGTCGAGAAAAGTAAAGGTAGAGCAAGGTAGAGAAAGGTAGAGGTAGAGCAAGATAGAGGTAGAGCAAGGTAGGGGTATTGCAAGGTAGAGCACGGTAGAGGTAGAGAAAGGTAGAGCAAGGTAGAGGTAGAGCAAGGTAGAGGAAGAGCAAGATAGGGGTAGTGCAAGGTAGAGGTAGAGAAAGGTAAAGGTAGAGCAAGGTAAAGGTAGAGCGAAGTAGAGGTAGAGAAAGGTAGAGCAAGCTAGAGGTAGAGCAAGGTAGAGGTAGAGCAAGGTAGAGGTAGTGCAAGGTAGAGGTCGAGAAAAGTAAAGGTAGAGCAAGGTAGAGGTAGAGAAAGGTAGAGGTAGAGAAAGGTAGAGTACGGTAGAGGTAGAGAAAGGTAGAGCAAGGTAGAGGTAGAGCAAGGTAGAGGTAGAGCAAGGTAGAGGAAGAGCAAGATAGGGGTAGTGCAAGGTAGAGGTAGAGAAAGGTAAAGGTAGAGCAAGGTAAAGGTAGAGCGAAGTAGAGGTAGAGAAAGGTAGAGCAAGCTAGAGGTAGAGCAAGGTAGAGGTAGTGCAAGGTAGAGGTCGAGAAAATTAAAGGTAGAGCAAGGTAGAGAAAGGTAGAGGTAGAGCAAGGTAGAGGTAGAGCAAGGTAGAGGTAGAGCAAGGTAGAGGAAGTGCAAGGTAGAGGTCGAGAAAAGTAAAGGTAGAGCAAGGTAGAGAAAGGTAGAGGTAGAGCAAGGTAGAGGTAGAGAAAGGTAGAGCAAGGTACAGGTAGAGAAAGGTAAAGCAAGGTAGAGCAAGGTAAAGGTAGAGCAAGGTAAAGGTAGAGCAAGGTAAAGGTAGAGCAAGGTAGAGGTAGAGAAAGGTAGAGGTAGTGCAAAGTAGAGGTAGAGAAATGTAAAGGTAGAGCAAGGTAAAGGTAGAGCAAAGTAGAGGTAGAGCAAGGTAGAGGTAGAGCAAGGTAGGGGTAGTGCAAGATAGAGGTAGAGCAAGGTAGAGGTAGTGCAAGGTAAAGGTAGAGCAAGGTAGAGGTAGAGAAAGGTAAAGGTAGAGCAAGGTAGAGGTAGAGCAAGGTACAGGTAGAGAAAGGTAAAGGTAGAGCAAGGTAAAGGTAGAGCAAGGTAAAGGTAGAGCAAAGTAGAGGTAGAGCAAGGTAGAGGTAGAGCAAGGTAAAGGTAGAGCAAAGTAGAGGTAGAGAAAGGTACAGGTAGAGCAAGGTAGAGGTAGAGCAAGGTAGAGGTAGAGCAAGGTAGAGGTAGTGCAAGGTAGAGGTAGAGAAAGGTAAAGGTAGAGCAAGGTAGAGGTTGAGCAAGGTAGAGGTAGAGAAAGGTAGAGCAAGGTAGAGGTAGAGAAAGGTATAGCAAGGTAGAGGTAGAGAAAGGTAGAGCACGGTAGAGGTAGAGAAAGGTAGAGCAAGGTAGAGGTAGAGCAAGGTAGAGGTAGAGCAAGGTAGAGGTAGAGCAAGGTAGGGGTAGTGCAAGGTAGAGGTAGAGAAAGGTAAAGGTAGAGCAAGGTAAAGGTAGAGCGAAGTAGAGGTAGAGAAAGGTAGAGGTAGAGCAAGCTAGAGGTAGAGCAAGGTAGAGGTGAAGCAAGGTAGAGGTAGTGCAAGGTAGAGGTCGAGAAAAGTAAAGGTAGAGCAAGGTAGAGAAAGGTAGAGGTAGAGCAAGGTAGAGGTAGAGAAAGGTAGAGCAAGGTAGAGGTAGAGAAAGGTAGAGCAAGGTACAGGTAGAGCAAGGTAAAGGTAGAGAAAGGTAGAGGTAGTGCAAGGTAGAGGTAGAGAAAGGTAAAGGTAGAGCAAGGTAGAGGTAGAGCAAGGTAAAGGTAGAGAAAGGTAGAGGTAGTGCAAGGTAGAGGTAGAGAAAGGTAAAGGTAGAGCAAGGTAGAGGTAGAGCAAGGTAGAGGTAGAGCAAGGTAAAGGTAGAGCGAAGTAGAGGTAGAGAAAGGTAGAGCAAGCTAGAGGTAGAGCAAGGTAGAGGTAGAGCAAGGTAAAGGTAGAGAAAGGTAGAGGTAGTGCAAGGTAGAGGTAGAGAAAGGTAAAGGTAGAGCAAGGTAGAGGTAGAGCAAGGTAGAGGTAGAGCAAGGTAGAGGTAGTGCAAGGTAAAGGTAGAGCAAGGTAAAGGTAGAGCAAAGTAGAGGTAGAGCAAGGTAGAGGTAGAGCAAGGTAGGGGTATTGCAAGGTAAAGGTAGAGAAAGGTAAAGGTAGAGCAAGGTAAAGGTAGAGCGAGGTAAAGGTAGAGCAAAGTAGAGGTAGAGAAAGGTAGAGGTAGAGCAAGGTAGAGCAAGGTAGAGGTAGAGCAAGGTAGAGGTAGTGCAAGGTAGAGAAAGGTAAAGGTAGAGCAAGGTAGAGAAAGGTAGAGGTAGAGCACGGTAGAGGTAGAGAAAGGTAGAGCAAGGTAGAGGTAGAGCAAGGTAGAGGTAGAGAAAGGTAAAGGTAGAGCAAGGTAAAGGTAGAGCGAAGTAGAGGTAGAGAAAAGGTAGAGCAAGCTAGAGGTAGAGCAAGGTAGAGGTAGAGAAAAGTAAAGGTAGAGCAAGGTAGAGAAAGGTAGAGGTAGAGCAAGGTAGAGGTAGAGCAAGGTAGAGGTAGAGAAAGGTAGAGCAAGGTACAGGTAGAGAAAGGTAAAGCAAGGTAGAGCAAGGTAGAGCAAGGTAAAGGTAGAGCAAGGTAGAGGTAGAGAAAGGTAGAGGTAGAGCAAGTTAGAGGTAGTGCAAAGTAGAGGTAGAGAAAGGTAAAGGTAGAGCAAGGTAAAGGTAGAGCAAAGTAGAGGTAGAGCAAGGTAGAGGTAGAGCAAGGTAGGGGTAGTGCAAGATAGAGGTAGAGCAAAGTAAAGGTAGAGCGAGGTAAAGGTAGTGCAAAGTAGAGGTAGAGAAAGGTAGAGGTAGAGCAAGGTAGAGGTAGAGCAAGGTAGAGGTAGAGCAAGGTAGAGGTAGTGCAAGGTAGAGGTAGAGAAAGGTAAAGGTAGAGCAAGGTAGAGAAAGGTAGAGGTAGAGCAAGGTAGAGGTAGAGAAAGGTAGAGCAAGGTAGAGGTAGAGAAAGGTAGAGCACGGTAGAGGTAGAGAAAGGTAGAGCAAGGAAGAGGTAGAGCAAGGTAGAGGTAGAGCAAGGTAGAGGTAGTGCAAGGTAGAGGTCGAGAAAGGTAAAGGTAGAGCAAGGTAGAGAAGGGTAGAGGTAGAGCAAGGTAGAGGTAGAGCAAGGTAGAGGTAGAGAAAGGTAGAGCAAGGTAGAGGTAGAGAAAGGTAGAGCAAGGTACAGGTAGAGAAAGGTAAAGCAAGGTAGAGCAAGGTAAAGGTAGAGCGAAGTAGATATAGAGAAAGGTAGAGGTAGAGCAAGCTAGAGGTAGATCGAGGTAGAGGTAGAGCAAGGTAGAGGTAGAGAAAGGTAGAGCAAGGTAGAGGTAGAGAAAGGTAGAGCAAGGTACAGGTAGAGAAAGGTAAAGCAAGGTAGAGCAAGGTAGAGCAAGGTAAAGGTAGAGCAAGGTAAAGGTAGAGCAAGGTAGAGGTAGAGAAAGGTAAAGCAAGGTAGAGAAAGGTAGGGGTAGAGCAAGGTAGAGGTAGAGAAAGGTAGAGCAAGGTAGAGGTAGAGAAAGGTAGAGCAAGGTACAGGTAGAGAAAGGTAAAGCAAGGTAGAGCAAGGTAAAGGTAGAGCAAGGTAAAGGTAGAGCAAGGTAGAGGTAAAGGTAGAGCACGGTAAAGGTAGAGCAAGGTAGAGGTAGAGCAAGGTAGAGGTAAAGGTATTTCGGATCCGGACGAAAAGTTCAATGTACATGTCCCGACAAGCGGGCTCGGCCGCACCTACGGGCGAGATTTCGTACGGCTCCAACAAACGCTCCCGGGTTAGGAACTGGCGGAGTTTCGCGTTCGTGATCCCACAGGCCATATTGTGCCACGGCTCTTCGCGCGCGGCGTTGCACACGACGCACGATCGCGCGGCGAGGTTCGCTCTGTAGCCGCTTTCGGCCAAGCGGCACAGTTGCGGATTTGCCACGTAGCCCCTTTGGAACCGGGCTTTGCCGAGAGCCTTGAGCATCTTAGTTTCGTCGTGGCGAAACCGAGCCCGGACGATCCTGCAGATACCCCGGCCGCGGAACAAGTGCTCGTGTAGATACGGGTCTCCTCTCAGGTACCCGGAACAGCTCCATCCGCAGTCCAAGCACTTGAAGGTGTCGTACGTGTCCGGAACGCGTTCCAAGTATCCTGGCTCGGCGTACGCTCCCCGAAGGGACCTCGAGGGATCGAGTGCGGATGCGCGGGCCATGTCGCGGGGGGTCGTTCTTATACAGGTTCGGGGGGGGAAGGGGCTCGGGCGGTTAGCGGATATTTCCCAGACAGATTCCCTCCGCTCGGTCGCAAAGAGGCATTACGAAAAAAAAAAAAAAAGACGTCGTTCAGAGCGACGTGAGTAGTAAACGGTAAACGGTCTCGAGTTATATAGCGCTTTTCCACCTACGTTTAGGCGCTCCAGGCGCTTTACGGCGTAGCACCTCTCACCCATTTCACTTAGTACATCGACTCGAGAGAAAAGGAAGAAAAAAAAGCACACAAACGAGAGGCTAAGTAAGGTAAGGCAAATTTATTTGTAGAGCACAATTCAAACGAGAAAAGAAAAAGGAAAAAAAACAAAAAAAACACACACGAGAGGCTGAGCGAGGAGAGGCAAAAGTTTATTTGTAGAGCACAATTCAAACAAGAAAACCCAATAAAAAAACATAGACGCTGACACGAAACACTTTCGTGGCGGGGCCTCGAAGAAGCTCTCCGATAAAAGAAACCAGGTTTCGGCCAGCGCGCGCGTTCAGTTCACAGACATCAGAGACTCGGGCCCCGCGATCCTACCTGAAAACAAACACTTCCATCTGCCCTGGTAAACGTGCGAGATGCACCAGTAAAACGGCCGATCGACGACGTATTCCTCTCGGTCGGATCCGGACCCACGGCTCTGGTGCCCGATTCGGTCACGTCGAACTTACACACCTGAACTAACCGCGAGCGGTCTACATTCGCGTCCATGACTCCGTGACTGCTCCATTTAGGAAAAGTTACTGTTTCGTAATACGTGCGGCAGCTGTTGATAATCACCTCGTTGATCTTCTCTCTCGTACTCTTAAACTCTGCCGTAAGCTCGCTCACGTGGATCCCCTCGTTGGGTATAACGAAGCTGATCCAGAACGCTCTGTTTTCGTAAGGCACGTTGAAAACTTCGCACCATTCGCCTTTCCAGAGTCTAGGCGGCGCGCGGTGACCGACGTCTCCGGTCATGCCTTTTACGAGAGTGGGCGCTTTTCCCTTGTAGAAATTCAGCTCCACTTCGGCGAATCCGTACAGCAATTTTTCATCGAACGCGGTGACGTTCATTACGACGCATCTCCTGTTACCGCGCACCGATGTATCCTGCAACATCTCACACGACACATCCGGCAGTTCCGGTATGTTCCCCGGGCAGCACTGGCTCAGCTCTTCCAACACTCGCTGTATGTCGTCTCCTGGTCCTCGAGCCACCTTGACCCTAAGGTTCTCGGTCAGGTGTGTTACGAAATCGTCGGCCACGGGATCTCTGAACCACACGCCCGTTCTGGAGAAGAATTGGATCCGGTCCTCCTTCGGGAACGGCAAAGTTACATTTTTAGTTTTACATATTTCCAAGAGAGTCACACAGCTCTCTACGCCGAAGTCGCACACGAGGTCCCACGCCGGGGACCACTCGGGAAGATCAGGCTGGGCTTGTCCGGGATTTGAACACAGGACCTCTCACACCCAAAGCAAGAATCATACCCCTAGACCAACAAGCCACTAAATACTGCAGTTACAGGCATCAACTCTTCCACAGGCTACGCTTGAAGATCCTTTTCTGACTCCAGTGCTGTCTGGACCCCAAACACACGAAGCAAGAATCGCTACACTAGACACACAAGCGTAAAAGTTGATATTTACAGTTTTTTGTATTTTCTTATAAATACAAAGATATTTTCATCTAAATAAATAAATAAAAACAATAGATCATCCACACGTCTACCATAAAGTTCCCCACATATAAAACAATCAGATGCTCATTAATATTTAGTATAATATATTGATTAAGGCTCCAGTCTCTTTGGAGGCGTGGGTTCAAATCCCACCACTGCCATTTCAGATGAGTTTAAAGATTAAATAAATACATCTTTCAGCAAAGAGTCTGCTTCAAAGTGTTTTTTAAAGCGCCAAAACTGTGACTAGAGAATTCCTCAAGATGTACTGTAACCTCATCTTTTCAGCAGAAATTAATATCTTGAAGGTGAATTGAGTACACCGTTGATGGCAGGATTTGAACCTGCGCGGGGAGACCCCAATGGATTTCTAGTGCATCGCCTTAACCACTCGGCCACAACAACACATTCGTCACAGCACATCCATCGGAACACTGCAAACACAAGAGGGTTAACCTGATCTCAAAATATTACATGCCATAAATGCTTTGAGGTCGACAAGAGAATATGCACTCAGCCATGATGAATAACAGCTGGGGATTGAACCCAGGACATCATACAAGCAAAGCATGCACTCTACCACTGAGCTACATCCCCATCTTGCACAGAACATTTTGCTTGACTCTTAGATATTACTAAATGACCTCCATCAGGTGTCCAAAACATCAATTAGTGTGCCATTCAGGGCGTTGAAACTACGAGGGGAACCCCAATGGATTTCAAGTCCATCGCCTTAACCACTCGGCCACAACAACAAGGATAGAGCTACTTTTCAACTGAGTTTCTAGTCATGAGTTTAAAGAATTGGTTGAAATGCAGCCATTGCTGCCTATCTGCCACTGTGCATATCTGCCGAGGGGCTCATTACATGGTAATGTAGTGTCCAGGACAACGAAGTAGTCACATAAAAACAATGAAGTGTCTCCAAAACTCCTTGGGAACATTGACAGTGCAGTGCAAGCCTTTGTCCAGATAACTGGTACTACATATGAAGGTAAGTGACTCTGTGGCGTAATGGTAGCGCGTCTGACTCCAGATCAGAAGGTTGTGTGTTCGAATCACATCAGGGTCAAATTATATGCCTGGAATCTATTGCAACACAACAATCTCCACTGGTGTGAAACAATTTTGTCGGCGTCTCAAAGAATGCAAGACTAGAGTGAAAGCGCAAGAGACAAAAACCCAAATAGGAACATTCCTGCGATGGCCGGGAATCGAACCCGGGTCAACTGCTTGGAAGGCAGCTATGCTCACCACTATACCACCATCGCAAAGCCATTGATTACAGTGCATGTCGATTGGCATACGTATATTGAGTTTGTGTGGGACTGCTCCACTTTGCTGTTAAGGACCCAAGCAGGGACACGAACCTACGATCCCTGGCTTAAGGAGGCTTGTCCATCAAACTTTAGCTCAAAACAGTTCGGACTAGCAAGGGTTAGCACCGGCTCTTAGCCCGTACGTGGCTAAGTGCACGCCAACAGCTCCGTAGCGTAATCCAGGCCACCACAACTGGATATCTCCTGTCCCATTCAGCTTAATCCGTAAGGAATTTTAATCAGTTTGTTTACCAATAAAAAATCCAAACTTTAAATAAATTAAATGTCCCCCACAGCTGAGGCTGACACTGGGCTCTTTCTTTGTGTCATTTGTGGGAATGTATAACAGTGGCCAATTGGAAGGAAACAACCTTGGGCAAAAAATTGTATGTAGTTAACAAGGCGGCTAGTACTTCAGACTTTTCAGAGTCCATTAGCCTACTCAATGTATTTTCCCTATAGTCGTTAGCATTAGCCACCAAACATAGCAAATTATTAACAATCCCGATATTTACAGTTGTTGTCAACCCATCAACCACTTGTAGCTGAGGTCAAAGCCAAAGCCAAAAGTCACTAATGGAAAGGATTTTCAACTGGTGTCTTTTAAAATTATTCCTATATAGTCATTTTACAACTTATAGCAATGTATAGGCATTACAACCATTTTATTTTGGCATTAAATCAACGTATTTACTTCAAAGCAAAACTTAAGGCAGCAATACTTTGTTGAAGCAGGTGAAGTAACTCACACGACATGTTAAGCGGGCAAATTGGCTGATGAACGGAAGTGCTTTTCTTAAACATGTGTTCAGAGCCCCACAGTTTAGCAGGGCATCAAAAAATTAGTAAAATCTCTTGCTGTTCCTCTCCACGGAAATCTTTAGTAAAAGGCTAAAGATTTATACGAACTGAAGAGAAACAAGAGTATTAGACTGCAGCGCCGGCCATGGACTGAGACACTGGCCATACGCTGCCCCGTCGTGGTTCATGTAATAATAATAATAATAATGCATCAGTTTTATATAGCGCTTTTCTGGACACTCAAAGACACTTTACATTGCACTATTCATTCACTCCATACTTGATGGTGGTAAGCTACTATTGTAGCCACAGCTGCCCTGGGGTAGACTGACGGAAGCGAGGCAGCCAATCTGCGCCATCGGCCCCTCCGACCACCACCAACCACTCACTCACATCATTCATCCCGGCCTATTGTACATGTTTTTGGTGGTAGGGGAAACCGGAGTACCCGGAGGAAACCTACGCAGACACGGGGAGAACATGCAAACTCCACACAGAAAGGCCCCGTCCAGGTGGGAATCGAACCCGGGACCTTCTAGCTGTGAAGCACGAGCGCTAACCGCTGTACTACCGTGCCGCCATGTACCGCTCTCTAAAGGGAAGAAAAACTCATTTGCATGAGCCACTTCACTTTCAATTCAAATCGAGCTGTTCCCAAATTCCCAGACAGTTACCCTTACTTAAGGAACTGTCGTGTAGAAATATCAAAGCAGGACAGAGGAAGGTGAGAGATTCCATGCACTGCAAGTAAGTGGGAAATTACAACTGAAATCAGGATTTTTGACACATTATGTGTGAGACAGGAAACACCTTAAAAGCACGGGCGAGCTAGCCAGGAGTCGAACCTAGAATCTTCTGATCCGTAGTCAGACGCGTTATCCATTGCGCCACTAGCCCATGGGTACGGATATGTTGATTAACTTTTGAACTTGTCCTATCTACAACCTGAACTCCAAGTTTGTTTAGTGATCAAATTAGTACAAGACGTACAAGCCTTGCCAAATGTCACTTATCTAATATTATATAACAAGTCTTCAGAATGTATGCCCATTTAGAAGCGTGAACAAATGCCGTCCTTTGATAGCTCCATCCAAGCGGAGAACTCTAGTGGTTTGTGTGAAAGCAAAGCAACAGAAACAAAGCCTCTTTCTTTAAAGCACACGATGAAACATAGTTTTGCTCCGCCCACATGAACCCGTGACACAGGAAGTGCCAGAGCCCAGAGCGTCCCTTTTTCAATTAAAATGCAATTTAGCTTTGCGCAGTGGCAGTATCGTAGCCTATGAGGTTTATCCGAGGCGCGATTATTGCTAGTTGAAAACTTTACCCAATACCCCGCCTTGACGTCTTGAAATATAGTCGGCTATGGCAATTTTTGTCAGTCTCTCAGGAGACTTTGGTTTTGTCAAATATTAATAATCATGTGAGCATCTGATTGTTTGATATTTGGGGAAATTCAAGTGGGGATGATCCATTGTTTTTATTTATTTATTTCAATGAAAATGAACAGTGAAATGAATGTGGCAAGGGCAAAAATATGATTATCTTTGTATTTATAAGAAAATACAAAAAACTGTAAATATCAACTTTTACGCTTGTGTGTCTAGTGTAGCGATTCTTGCTTCGTGTGTTTGGGGTCCAGACAGCACTGGAGTCAGAAAAGGTTCTTCAAGCGTAGCCTGTGGAAGAGTTGATAGTGGAACAATGCCTGTAAGTGCAGTATTTTGTGGCTCGTTGGTCTAGGGGTATGATTCTCGCTTAGGGTGCGAGAGGTCCCGGGTTCAAATCCCGGACGAGCCCATCTGGACTGTGTGTAATTTAAAGTTTAATGATAAGTTAAATCTCCCCCACAGCTGAGGCTAACACTGGGCTCTTTCTTTGTGTCATTTGTGGGAATGTATAACAGTGGCCAGTTGGAAGAAAACAAGCTTAAAGGTTCTATATCATGCAATATTGACTTTTTGGAGCTTTTAACCATGTTGTTATGCTATTTCCTTATCAAAAACACCCCCTGAGTGGTGTTTGGCTTCATTCACGCAGTTCTCAGTAATCCTCCTGAATCCTGCTCACTGAGCAGCTGCCCTGCCCTCTCCTGGTAAACGACTGGCGTGTTCAGTTGTGTCGTCACAGCGGAACGGAAGTGCTCTCTCGACTGGTTGCGCCGCCCCTGCAGAGTAAACATACACGCCCCCTTTTTCCCACTTGCAAGCAGTGAGAGACCTAACAGTCATTTTTGCGCCAAAGTTGTGAGGAACGGGGCTCCTTTCTCTCCTACTTTGCGAAGTCACAGCACCACAGTTTAGTATTATCTTGCCTAAAGATAATGTCTCGAAAATGCGCGTTTGGCTGCGAGAGCTACAGGGCATTATTCAGCCTTCCTAAAGAGGAGCCCACTCGCCAGAAATGGTTGGAATTTCTCTCCGGGATCCCGCATCTGACCAGCGTGAATACATATATGTGTGACCGTCACTTCACCGATGGCTGCTTGACCAACCTCCGCTTGTACCAAAGTGGATTGACCGTGAGGTTAGCTCTTGTGACCGGCGCGATTCCCACAGTAAAAACGCCTGATGGAGACGCAAGAGCAGTAAGTACATCAAAACGCTAGCTAAATGTTTATGATAAGGTGTGTTAGCCATGTGTTAGCCGTGTTTTGGTTATTGTGCCAGTACTGGCCCTACGGCCCAGCAGATTCTCAGCCAACATATACAATAAATACAAGCCATTATGCTGTAGTTCAGCCGATACTGGGCCGTCATATGTAATGAGTGTCACGCTACTGTAGTTGGGCTGACACTGGGCCGCCACATTCAGGGTGAGTCGCAAATATTGATTTCAACCGTGGGCCCAGCCAACTGTGGGCTAATTCTTGGGTGAGGTGACGGCCCGACTGTGGGCCAGAGAAACATTGCTACCTGTGAGGACTTAGGTTGTGTGATTAAATTATCACAGAAGTGCGACTTCTCACCTCCACACTGGCTATCTGAGTTCATGCACGACTGTTGTTATGCTAATTGTGTGTAAGTGAGAGGGGGTAGTGACAAATGGTAGAGACACACAAACGGTGTGTCTGTCTTATATAGCTGTTCTTCTTTTCTGATACTGAATGGGTTCTTTGCCATCCTTCTTTACTGATATTATGATTAAAAAAGTTACTAATTATTATTTTTTTTTTTTCAAGAGCACATCACAAGAAGCGCCATGTACTCCTCCAGTAAGGTCTATAGGTGTACAAACTGCCACTTCAGTGTTAACGAGAACTGTGTCCACACAGTTATCTGCAGGCACTTTGAAGTTACAACATGTAAAAAGCAAAGGTATGTTCACAGAAGACCATACCATACATAAGAAAGGAAAATGCAGTACATCCCTTTGTGTAAAATAATGGTAAAGTAGCTTGATACACGTTTTTTGTAAAAGTTGTTTATGCACCTTCAACATCTCTGAGCCATTCAACCCATATTCTGTAAGTCATGGTTATAAATAAATGATGATGAGAAATAGTTAATGTGAAATAACAAATGTCACACATATCCAGTTTTTTCATATGATGTTTAACTGAGTTTATGTGTTATTTAATTAGTGTATTGTGGAGGATGTAATCAAAAGCATGTGTGTTAAATTATGTGCATTTTTGTTTTCATTACCTTCTTAACACACAACTTCTTCTCTAGTATGACTGTATTACTTTTTTTTCAACAGGTGCACAGGGTGTACCCTCTACTACTGAAAAAAGTTCAGAGACTCAACAACAATGGCTCGATTTCTCATCAACCCCAATAAAAATCTCAAGTACTGGATTAGGGCTAAGACGTTCAAAGAGGCCACGTCTGGAGGAGGAAGAAGAAGACGAGGAGGAGGAGGAGATGGAGGAGATGGACAGTACCAATGTAATACTCCCACATGACTCAACATATGAGCCAGGAGCCTCTACTACAGCCACCTCTACCACAGCAGCCTCCATTTTAGAGGTGTCTGAAGTGATGTATGTATTTCTGTTACTGTTATACTTTTTATTTATGCTAATTAATTGTCATTACTAATTTTCTGTTCTTTGCCAATACAGCCGCAGGGGGCAGAGCGGGCCTACAATTGGAAGAACTCCGGTTGGCAACCTTCAACTTTCTGCCGCTGTGTATTTTTCTGGGGGATCTTTTGTAAAAGTCGCAAGGGTAAATATAACAAAATCATTTTGTATATTATATTATAATTAAAAAAAAATAGTTTAACAGCATGCAAAACTTTGTAATACACCTAAAATCTTGTCATTCTACAGATATGCAACGCGATGAATATTCAAATCCACCAGTATAATACCTTCAGAAGACATTGTCGATGGTACCTTGAACCAGCAATCTTCCACAAATGGACACTAGACCAGAAACTTCTTTTTGAGGATTTGAAGAAGAAAGGCAAAGTGGCTCTTACTGGCGATATGAGAGCAGATTCCCCAGGTAATTAGATTATTGCTATCATTGATATTTTAAGAATCATATAATGTTATAAACCAACACTTTCATCTGACATAACTTTGCACTTTATAGCCAATATATTTCAGTTCTTCCCCTTTTGTTTTAGGACACAGCGCAAAATTTGGGACCTACACATTAATGGATGCTAAAAGCGAAAAGGTTGTTGACATGAAACCCCCAGATTATCACACCTTTGGTTTTGGTTGTTTTTCACTACTATAACATGTGGTGAATTTTAAATACATATAAATAATGTGTTTTTGTAGAGCAACGAGGCGGGTGGGAGCAACCACATGGAAAAGGAAGGACTACGAAGAAGTTTGAATTTCCTGGAGGAGAATGGTCTAGAGATAGACTATATTGTAACAGACCGCCACCCTCAAGTTCAAAAATATCTTCGTGAAAGAGACATTACACACTATTACGATGTTTGGCATGTTGTAAAAGGTATTGTTTTTATTTCTTATTCATTGCTGTTAGGTATACTCAGTTAATTATGTCATCATTTGTCTATAGGTCTATCCAAGAAGTTGGATAAGATCTCCAAAGACAAAGAGTGTCAGGGGGTAAAAAAGTGGTTGCCAGCCATCAAAAACCACATGTACTGGACAGCGTCTTCCTCAACATCTGGACCAGAGAAAGTGGCCAAGTGGACATTTCTAATCAATCACATCCAAGATGTCCATACCCACGATGACCCACTTTTTCCAAAGTGTACCCACCCAGACAAAGTGTCCAGAGATCCAAATAAGTGGTTTCACCCTGGTCAGTAATACTTTTCACCATTACTCAAGATTAAACTCCATTGCCTTTGATTTTCAAATGTATTGTTTCATTTACTCAGCATTTACTACGCATTGAGTTGCCTTGTGTACGAAATGCGCGGTATAAATAAAGTTGCCTTGCCTTGCCTTACTCAGGCACATTGGCTTTGTATAAGGTGGAGAAACTAATGGTGAACAAGAGACTGCTTTCAGATGTTGCCAAACTAAGCTCTTGAGTCATTCCACAGTATGATTCTACGCTTTACACCTAAAATATCCGATTTCAAATATTTGGGGATGATGTGCCGGTAAATCCGATCATACACTTTGTTATTTTATAAATCTATCACAGTATTATTTTACCGTCTTTCATAGCATAATTGCTGTTTCCTATTTTAACCAGATTATATATATTTTTTTTCTTTGCAGGCACTTTTTGGCAGCTATGCACCAAAATGAGAATGCTAAAAGGAAACAAGCTGTTTCTAAAGGGAAAGCTTTATTCAAAACGTCCTATCCGAAGTACAAAAAAGGCCAGGGCACAGCAAAACCAATCAAAACCAAAACCACATATGGTAGGAAACCTATTTCAAGTATTTAGTATAAATATTTTGTTTATAAAATAATAGTATAAATCTTGAACACCAAAAATAATATATAATATACAAGCGGATATATTTAAAATCTAAACTAACTGTAAACTCTACACAAATTTTAGGCTACGCTGCAGCACTGATGCGTCTCGTGTTCGATGAGGTCTTTCCTGATTCCTCAAAGTTTGTGGCACAGTTGAAGACGGTCCCTGTGCCAAAAGACCTTTGTGCAGAGTTTGAGAGGGCATCAAAAGAGGACATCATCGCTGCGCATGTTTCGAGGTTCAGTCGAGTGGTAGCCGGACCTCAACAGGTGCATCAGCATGCCGAAACCCCACATAGCAACCTTCAGGATCTGGAAACTCCTGGCGGATCCGGAGGACAGCACACGCTGGAATGACCACCCTAATCCTTGCTCCAAGTAGCCCCCAGCACCAACTTACAATGCTTCTGTAAGCAACGAAACGGAGACGCCTGCAAATAAGGACAGAGATTTGTGTTGTTATGCCACGTAGAAGCTGTACCAGTAGTTTATAATAATATTGTTCATAATTGTTTATAATGTATAATTAATAAATAGTATTTCAAATGGAGCTTTTTTTTTTTACTTACTCTTCTTCTGTTCTTCTACGAACTGGCCCATAGTCAGCACGATAAATATTGTTTATATTTTGCAAAGCATATAAATTCAAACAGTTGATCTCAAAGCCAGGATGGGCTGTAATGCACAAAGGTGGTTGAAGGAGATTAATCCTCCTCATAACCTAAAAAAACAAACAATAGAGACAGTGCAGTAATTTTAATAAGTTCCAGATTCCATTTACTACATATTAATAGGCAAACTGATCATAAGATCACACTATTACAATAATAACAGCCATTATAAATGTATTTCTTCAAGGCACACTTTGCACTACACAGCTTCTTCACTTTCTCAGTAATACAAGTAAAAAGAGGTTACACAGATTCTAGTCCAATTGAGGGACATAAAAGAATATAATTGATGAAAAAAACATTCAAGCTTCTTTTTTATGTCATACTCCTATGTTCTATAGCACAAGTATTCATTTGAAAACATGGGAAAAAAATCTACATTGCATACAGTATGATATTTATGAACTGACCAAAGGGTTGAATTGTGTCATTTGTGCCGGTTATAACTGCCAGTGGTCATGAAAATTACTATAACATACACACGTTTTTTTATATATGCAAAATATTATGGAGCAACTATTTAGTTGTTCAATCTTTGCTATATGATAAATACACAAAAGCTTAGCCTGACTTTCCTGACCCTTCTCTTCTTCTTATTCCAAACTGGAGATTACTTTCTTTGTAATATAAAGACAAATAAGTGTGTGTGGCTGACCGAGCTTACAAAATCTACCTTTGGGATTTCCTGGCAGCATACGTTCTCCTCCTCAGTGGGCATTGTTCGGCAGTTTCCACAAGTGCACCTACGAATGTAACATAGGCTTTAGGAAACATAACACCACAACCCTAGCTTTTCATTTACCAATTCAAAACGTCTTGCAAACGTCTTCGGGGTCTTTGTGGTACTTCGTGCACTTCAAATTCACGATCTGACTCTGGGTCGAGATGGTAAGGCTCCACACTACGCTCCGCCATCATTACTGAATTGTTGACAAAGTTTTGGGGGCGTGCCTGTTGCCCATGCTGCTTCCCCACGGCAAGGCTGGGACTCGAGGCTACGTCATGAAGTGGGCGGCACTCACAGGGAGGAGGCGGGATTTCAGTGAAACTGAGCGTTTTACTTCCGTGTTGATGAATGACTCCAGAATATAAGTTATATTTCGGGACAAATGAACAATACATAACGCCAAAGGTAATATTTTATCATATATGTTCATATCCCAGACGTTGAAAGGTGTAAAATAGCATGATATAGGTCCTTTAAAGTTTAATGTAATGATAAGTTAACCCCCCCCCAGCTGAGGCTAACACTGGGCCTTTCTTTGTGTCATTTATTTTTTCAAGGGAAAATAACAGTTCTCTGCTACATTATACTACTTTAAACCAGTATTTAGCCTACAATCATGGCTAAATATTGCTTTGTATGTTATTTTTTCTGCAAAATAATAAACATTTTTGTAAATATATTATAATGGGGGACCTCGGGATATTTTCGGATCGATAAGGGGTCCGGGATATGATTCTCGCTTAGGGTGCGAGAGGTCCCGGCTTCAAATCCCAGACGAGCCCAGCTGGACTGTGTGTAATTGAAAGTTTAATGTAATGATATATTAAATCTCCCGCCCACAGCTGAGGCTAACACTGGGCTCTTTCTTCGTGTCATTTGTGGGAATGTATAACAGTGGCCAGTTGGAAGAAAACAAGCTTAAGAAAAAAATTGTATGTAGTTAACAAGACGGCTAGTACTTCAGACTTTTCAGAGTCCATTAACCTGCTCAATGTATTTTCCCTATAGTCGTTAGCATTAGCCACCAAACATAGCAAATTATTAACAATCCCGATATTTACAGTTGTTGTCAACCCATCAACCACATGTAGCTGAGGTCAAAGCCAAAGCCAAAAGTCACTAATGGAAAGGATTTTCAACTGGTGAACACAGGATTGAACCAGGGACCTTTAGATCTTCAGTCTAACACTCTCCCAACTGAGCTATTTCGACAGGCCTTGGATAGAAAACTGTGCTTTCGAGGCCCTATTTTAACTAGCCTCATTGAAAATGGAAAGTGGAGAACTTGTTACTTTTGACTATACACATGTATCTGGAGCTAGAGAGCTAAAACATTTAGTTATGTTATATTCTCAAATCACTGAGTAAATGTTTTTATCATCATAACATTATGTCTTGCTCAGCTTTCAGTCGCTGGTTGAGTTACTTCCGACTTTCTCACGTCAACAAACTTATCAAGGACTGGCAGTATAATCAGAACAGCGCCTGAACAGGGACTTGAACCCTGGACCCTCAGATTAAAAGTCTGATGCTCTACCGACTGAGCTATCCAGGCTCCACAGAGATGCATTTTGGGGTTTCCTCATACAAAAGACAAACACAACACAACGGTTGACCTAATCTTGGATTTGACTTTGTATTGCAACATTCTGTGGTGTCTTTCAAGAAATGGTAGTTTGCTCCTCATGTGAAATGTCTTATTGCTTTCTCAAGGTTTTGTGTGTGCAGCTTTTCTAATATGGAATTTGACCCAGAAGAAAGCAATGTAAAGTGTTGTGTTCCTTTTAGAATTACATGCGTAACAGAGAATTGAAGTTCCATAAATCAAAGTGAAGAACCCAAAATCAACAATGTCAAAAGTAACATTTTTGATTACAATTTAGTTTTGAGGCATACTCACCGTAAACAAAAATGCTGCTATTACTTTTGAGATGAGTTTGTACATTCTTTACAATGGGATCCTTAATGGAGTGGACTTTGGCTTCCCTTCGGTCAAAGGTAGATAACCCATGACAGGGCAGTGCATGGCCTTAAGTCCCAACCCGTGGCCTGCTCTTTAGACCAGTGCTCTTGTTTCTCTTCAGATCGCATAAATCTTTCGCCTTTTACTAAAGATTTCCGTGGAGAGGAACAACAAGAGATTTTGACAATTTGTTGATGCTCTGCTTAACAGTGGGGCTCTAAATACATGTGAAAGAAAAGCATTATACAATTACATTGCAGTACATGCGTTCACTAACTTTCCTCTATCCTACAACTCAAATGCTACACCAAGGCCACCCAAGTTCTGATCCAAAGTTTGGCCTCTTCTGAAACATGGAATTGAACTCTTTGCATTTTTATAATTTGCTGCATCTTCTTTTCTGCCGACTAGCCTTTTTATTTAGTTTCAGTGTCGGACAATGGATGCAAATCATGGGCGTCGGAACCATTCATTGTGAGGGGGACGTGTCCCCCCCACTTTTGAAAAGTGGTTGATTGGTCCCCCCCACTTTCACAACGTGAATTTTCATTGACTTTAGATTTACTAGTTTAGACTGGACCATTTCAATAGGCTCCCCGAGGCCAAACAATTAAATATAACCCACGGCTTATTTTCCATACATTTAAAAACATATGTATTGGCATTGAGTTGCCTTGTGTACGAAATGCGCGGTATAAATAAAGTTGCCTTGCCTTGCCTTGCCTTGCATTATCCCATTATCCGCGCCAGTATCGCGTCGCTCCGCGGCGCATACGCTCCGCGGCGCATACGCTCCGCTTTGCGTAGCTGTGTTCATGCGGCTCCTCACCTCAGAGCGGCTGAAATGTAAACATGTCTCTGTAAACCGCTGAAAAACGGCTAAAGTGAGAATACTGAGGATTATTGTTGGACGGACGGACAGATTTGACCACACCGAAGCACAAGGACACTCGTGCATCGTGTTTCCGGAGTTTTTTACGGATTCTCACATGGAGGAGCAGGGCTTTTCGCGTCCTCGGCAGGTGGACAGCGTGTTTCCCTTCTTCATCGGTACAAAGGGCCTGACCAGTAACTTTAAGGTAAGGAACATCAGTGTTGGAAGTGTTTGTAAAGCGAGTGATGAAACTGATGTAGCGTGAGTTTGGGGAAACTGCACCGGGCACGAGTGTTCAACCGGTCAATACGCCGTTAAAGCTTGCTGTCTGGACTCTAACTTAACCAGATAACATCTGAATTATTCATTTGACGGATAAATGTTTGCTTCCTTTACCCCTTGACTAAATTTTATCTGCGTTTGTGGGAAATGTGAAGATACGAGCGTTGAGATGTTTGTTTGCGATGGCAGGAGTTAACGGGTGTGGCTGAAGCTAAATGTGGATGCAAACACGAGCGCGCCGTCTCATAAGAGTTTCATTCACTGAGTTTTTTTCACAAAGCGTCATGAAGCCAGGACTGGACAGGAGAACAGCGGCTCCACAGGTGTTTGGTTATCCGCCCTATATGTCCACCCAGCTGCCAGGAGGAGGCGCTGCTGAGCCGATCGAGTCTCTCACGTATTCTTGAAGTAGCGCTCGATTTGGATGTAGTCCCGCTAAAGCAATAACATTGCTCTGTGTCCTGACCGTGTCCCACTGTAGTTCTTAATGTTAAGCAGTCGACCCCCTCCTTTTTTGAAATGTGTCCCCCCCACTTTCCAAACGCTTCCGACGCCGCTGATGCAAATTAACCCATGGCTACATTCCTGTGAGGCGTGTTCATAAACATGCACTGTCAACTACCAAATAAACCAATAAACAAATACATTCCCACAGAGACAACACAGCCGTGATCGTATAGAGGTTAGTACTCTGCGTTGTGGCCGCAGCAACCCCGGTTCGAATCCGGGTCACGGCATTAGTGATCAGTTTCCCAAAAGCAATGCTGTCTCGATGATATTGGCAGTGCAATTGTTTCAACCAGAATCTGATAGACCAAAGTTTTCGACCTCTAAGTGTTTTTTTTTAAACTCCTAAGAGCACCCTGCAACTGTTACCTTTAAATGTGTGCCCGGTTTTGACCAGTCGGTGTGTGTTTTTAAATATGGAATATGGCAGGTAGCCAAACATTTTGTCAGTAGTGCTTTTTCAAGTGTTCAGTTCTACCAAAATAAGCCTAGCAGGTGATAAAGACTTATCTCAGCATACTGAACATATCCATGGACCTCTCGCACCCTAAGCAAGAATCATACCCCTAGACCAACGAGCCTCAAACTGCCACAGTCGCCCCAGTGGCCTAATGGATAAGGCACTGGCCTCCTAAGCCAGGGATTGTGGGTTCAAGTCCCATCTGGGGTGGCTTGCAGCCTAGTGCTTCTCTGGAAGCAATTTAGACAAATGGACAGAAGCCATCCTCTGTGAACAAGCAGAGTTTTGCTTCTGAACAGCTGCCAAAAAAACTTTGTCAAAGTTGTGCCTCAATGCGAACTCATCAATGCCTGTAAACACAAACTCCTCTTGAAATCAGGAAGGTTTTATTGTCATAGTGTTACATTTTGCAGATGCTTTGCAACTGGTTTACAAGAATTTTGTTTTTGTCACTATCATCCTGTCAGTTTCAATAGCACTACAGTAGACTGACTGACTTCTTGGATCAATCCCAAGCTGGAAGTTGGGTTTTCGGTATTTCAAAAATATTTTATTATGTGATGCTCCGGGCATTAAAAATCTCCCTGCACCATAACCATCTGAGAAGAAGATTGGCTTTATAAACAACTGAATTGATACAACCTACATTAGTTGAATGATCGGACATGCCTGTGTAGGCTTTTCAAGTACAGTCTGTCTTTGTTTAAATTTTAAATTCTCCTTCGAGCCAAAGGAACCTACAGTCCTCTGCTAAGTGAGCTAACGGAAGCACACAAAAGCACTATTTGATTCAAACACACTGGTATAGATATTGCGAAAAACTCAAATTAAAGACATACAAACATTACTGTTGAAAGAGAACACTCTTAAGGGTCTCATGTTTTTATTCAAGACTTCACTTCCTCTTTCCTCACCAGAGTGGGGGAATCTGAATTTGAACCATAGACCTCTTGATCTGCAGTCAAATGCTCTACCACTGAGCTACACCCCCACTGCTCAAGTGATGGTTTTACACCGATGGATTGATACAACTATCAATCCTTTTGCCTTGAGTGGGCTCAAGCTGAGAAATGGGTCATTCCTTGTTGGAACAACAAAGGTACTCTTGGTCTTTTTCCATGTGATCAACCACACCAACCGCTGATACAGTATGTCCCGTTATATAAGACACCAATACTATGGTGAAAATTACCAACTGAGATTCCATAATAGTGCAAGGCCAGTAGATTGTTTTTTATACAAGCTGATTTGATACAGCCAACATTAGTTGAATAATTGGACATGACTGTCTGCGCTTTAAATGTTCAGTCTGCCTTTGAGCCAACTGGAAAACACTCCTTCGAGCCGGATTTGAACCAGCGACCTAAGGATGTCCACTTTGGAAACTACAGTCCTTAGTAACCTAAGGGTTCAATTCCCGGCCAATGCACTTAAACAAATTATAATAATGTTGGATTATAGTTATTTGCCTGTGAGAAGATTTTCCCTTTTGAAAGCTCTGCTTTTTTCCTTTGAAATACCTGCCAATCAGTCAAGAATTCACTTAGTTGTGCTTCACATGCGTTTCCAGAATCATTTGTGGAAATTTGTAATTTGACATAAAGCGTATAAGACCTATTAAGGTTGGAGCAACGTGTAGCCTCGTTGTGTATATGTAGCTTAAAACAAATGACCAGGTCATCAATGCCAGTGGTTGTAAATCGATATTATTGCTCTATTGATAGTCCTCGGCACATTTCCATGACTGAAGATTATTGGGAGCAGTGTCCTGCCATGAATTTGGTCTCAAGCTTGATTTTTTCAGAAAGAATTTACGAATAATTACAGTAACTATGGTCAGAGCAATGTGAGTCAGATTATGGACATCCCGTAAAGCAGATTACTAGTTAACGGGCCCTCAGTACCCTTGGTTGTCCAGCCAAAATATTGCTCCATTGAATCCTATGAGGTCATTGCCATGACAGGTCATTCATTATTGGTACCAGCAGCGTTCTATAACTTTGATCTCAAGGTGGAATTCACGGAAAGAGTTTACAAACTATTAACGACAGTAAAAGAATCTAGAGGTCTTATTGTGGACATCTAGTCCAGTGAGACTGATTACTAGGTAGAAGTCATCAACACCGGCTGATGTCCATTGACAACAGCGTTTCACTTATTGCACTGTGCCTTTGAACATGATGGACCATCTGTGCTTCCAGTGTAAAAGCCCATTGCCCTGTGTGAGGATTCAAATCAAATCAAATCAAACTTTATTTATAGAGCGCTTTTCATACAAAATGTAACACAAAGTGCTTTACAGTGCTTAAAAATCATTAAAAATAATAAAAATCGTCCCCACCAGTAAATATACATAAATAACTACAACCCCACCACCCACCACCCGCACACACAGACACACAGACGTACAGACAGCCCAGCAGTTAAAAGTCTTAAATAAAAATGGACATAGAGTTGAGTACGTAAGGCTGGGTACAGATGGACCGAAAGAGGAAACATCATCCAAGGAGCCGTCTGCACCAGGAGCAGCCCATCGCCCACAGCCACAGAGCGCCAACCCAGGGGGCCCGGAGTAGGTGTAGGAGAGACGTCCTACCTCCATCCAGGCACCCCCAGGAGAGCGCCCGCACGGCCACAGCCAACCAGCACTCCCGGGGCAGAGGGCTCCCTCAGAGGAACCACTAGGAGAACATAAAAAATAAATGAATAAAATAAATAAAAATAAATAAATAAATATTTAATAAGAGATACATTAAAAACAGCTAAAACTGTGCGTGAAATAGCACAGGATAAAAGAGGGAAAATAAAGAAATAATAGAACTAAAACCGGTAAATAAGGTTAATATAAGTAAATATTAATTAAAAGCTAAACTAAAAAGGTGGGTCTTGAGCCTGCTCTTAAAAACATGAACGTTCTCTGCGGTCCTGAGCTCCTCTGGCAGGTCGTTCCAGAGGCGAGGGCCATAGTATTGGAAAGACGCCTCGCCGTGAGTCTTTCTGTTGACTTTAGGAATAACTAGGAGACCCCTGCCAGAGGAGCGAAGGGACCGCGAAGGCTCATATGGTAAAATCAATTCTGAAAGATAAGAAGGACCAAGACCATTAAGACATTTAAAAACCATTAAAAGAACTTTAAAATGGATCCTGAAACACACGGGGAGCCAATGCAGTGACTCTAAAACCGGTGTAATGTGGTCCCGCCTCCTGGTCTTCGTCAGGACACGAGCTGCTGAATTTTGTAAAAGTTGTAAACCTGAGATACTCTTTTTGGGAAGACCAGAAAGCAGGGCATTACAGTAGTCGATACGACTGGTGATAAAAGCATGCATTAGCGTCTCCGTGTTGGCCCGAGAGAGAATGGGGCGGACTCTGGCTATGTTCTTTAGATGGTAAAAACCTATCTTTGTGATATTCTTAATGTGTGGAATTAAAGTCAGCTCAGAGTCAAAAATCACACCCAGGTTCTTCACCTGTGAGGAAGGATTAAAAGACAATGACTGTAGTTTGGGTAAAAGTTTCTCTCTCTGGGCCTGAGGACCGATGACTAAAACTTCAGTTTTGTCCTGGTTAAGCTGGAGAAAGTTTTCTGCCATCCAGGATTTGATATCTAAAATGCAGTTAAAAAGTGCATCCATTGGCCTGGTGTCCTCAGGAGACATGGAGATGTACAACTGTGTATCGTCAGCGTAACTATGAAAGTTGACTCCATGTCTCCTGATGACATCACCAAGAGGGAGCATATACAGGTTAAAAAGCACTGGGCCTAAAATCGAACCTTGAGGCACACCACATGTAATATTATGGACCTTGGAGGAGCAGGTATCCACACTTACCATGAATGTCCTGTCTGTGAGGTAGGATGTAAACCATTTGTGGACAGCACCAGAGAGGCCGATGTGTTTTAAACGAGTTAAAAGACTAGTATGGGCGACTGTATCAAAGGCAGCGCTCGGATCCAGTAGAACCAACACTGTCAACCTTTTGGAATCATAATTTAATCTAAAATCGTTTAAAATCTTTAAAAGGGCTGTCTCGGTGCTGTGGTTTACCCTAAAGCCAGACTGAAATTTCTCAAGGACGTCATGTGCATTTATAAAGTCGCTAAGTTGGGTAAAAACAAGTTTTTCTAAGATTTTGCTTAAAAATGGTAAGTTGGATACCGGTCTAAAGTTGTTAAAATCATTACGGTCCAAATTGCTCTTCTTCAGCAGATGACCTCCATCAGGTGTCCAAAACATCAATTAGTGTGCCATTCAGGGCGTTGAAACTACGAGGGGAAACCCCAATGGATTTCAAGTCCATCGCCTTAACCACTCGGCCACAACAACAAGGATAGAGCTACTTTTCAACTGAGTTTCTAGTCGTGAGTTTAAAGAATTGGTTGAAATGCAGCCATTGCTGCCTATCTGCCTCTGTGCATATCTGCCGAGGGGCTCATTACATGGTAATGTAGTGTCCAGGACAACGAAGTAGTCACATAAAAAGAATGAAGTGTCTCCAAAACTCCTTGGGAACATTGACAGTGCAGTGCAAGCCTTTGTCCAGATAACTGGTACTACATCTGAAACTAAGTGACTCTGTGGCGTAATGGTAGCGCGTCTGACTCCAGATCAGAAGGTTGTGTGTTCAAATCACATCAGGGTCAATTTATATGCCTGGAATCTATTGCAACACAACAATCTCCACTGGTGTGAAACAATTTTGTCGGCGTCTCAAAGGATACAAGACTAGAGTGAAAGCACAAGAGACAAAAACCCAAATAGGAACATTCCTGCGATGGCCGGGAATCGAACCCCGGTCAACTGCTTGGAAGGCAGCTATGCTCACCACTATACCACCATCGCAAAGCCATTGATTACAGTGCATGTCGATTGGCATACGTATATTGAGTATGTGTGGGACTGCTCCACTCTGCTGTTAAGGACCCAAGCAGGGACACGAACCTACGATCCCTGGCTTAAGGAGGCTTGTCCATCAAACTTTAGCTCAAAACAGTTCGGACTAGCAAGGGTTAGCACCGGCCCTTAGCCCGTACGTGGCTAAGTGCACGCCAACAGCTCCGTAGCGTAATCCAGGCCACCACAACTGGATATCTCCTGTCCCATTCAGCTTAATCCCTAAGGAATTTTAATCAGTTTGTTTACCAATAAAAAATCCAAACTTTAAATAAATTAAATGTCCCCCACAGCTGAGGCTGACACTGGGCTCTTTCTTTGTGTCATTTGTGGGAATGTATAACAGTGGCCAATTGGAAGGAAACAACCTTGGGCAAAAAATTGTATGTAGTTAACAAGGCGGCTAGTACTTCAGACTTTTCAGAGTCCATTAGCCTACTCAATGTATTTTCCCTATAGTCGTTAGCATTAGCCACCAAACATAGCAAATTATTAACAATCCCGATATTTACAGTTGTTGTCAACCCATCAACCACATGTAGCTGAGGTCAAAGCCAAAGCCAAAAGTCACTAATGGAAAGGGTTTTCAACTGGTGTCTTTTAAAATTGTTCCTATATAGTCATTTTACAACTTATAGCAATGTATAGGCATTACAACCATTTTATTTTGGCATTAAATCAACGTATTTACTTCAAAGCAAAACTTAAGGCAGCAATACTTTGTTGAAGCAGCTGCAGTAACTCACACGACATGTTAAGCGGGCAAATTGGCTGATGAACAGAAGTGCTTTTCTTAAACATGTGTTCAGAGCCCCACAGTTTAGCAGGGCATCAAAAAATTAGTAAAATCTCTTGCTGTTCCTCTCCACGGAAATCTTTAGTAAAAGGCGAAAGATTTATACGCACTGAAGAGAAACAAGAGTATTGGACTGCAGCGCCGGCCATGGACTGAGACACTGGCCATACGCTGCCCTGTCGTGGTTCATGTACCGCTCTCTAAAGGGAAGAAAAACTCATTTGCATGAGCCACTTCAGGCTGATTTCAATTCAAATCGAGCTGTTCCCAAATTCCCAGACAGTTACCCTTACTTAAGGAACTGTCGTGTAGAAATATCAAAGCAGGACAGAGGAAGGTGAGAGATTCCATGCACTGCAAGTAAGTGGGAAATTACAACTGAAATCAGGATTTTCGACACATTATGTAAGAGACAGGAAACACCTTAAAAGCACGGGCGAGCTAGCCAGGAGTCGAACCTAGAATCTTCTGATCCGTAGTCAGACGCGTTATCCATTGCGCCACTAGCCCATGGTTACGGATATGTTGATTAACTTTTGAACTTGTCCTATCTACAACCTGAACTCCAAGTTTGTTTGGTGATCAAATTAGTACAAGACGTAGAAGCCTTGCCAAATGTCACTTATCTAATATTATATAACAAGTCTTCAGAATGTATGCCCATTTAGAAGCGTGAACAAATGCCGTCCTTTGATAGCTCCATCCAAGCGGAGAACTCTAGTGGTTTGTGTGAAAGCAATTTAGCTTTGCGCAGTGGCAGTATCGTATGGAAGCCCAAATGACTCATAATTAAATAAATAAATACAACATTTTGAAATAAATTTCATTTGAATAAATAACAGACAAATATGTAATATGACCATGAAATTGTAAAATTAAGTAATATTATTGTGAAATATATTTCATTATTCTGAAATATCTACTTTTTTATCATTAAATATTTTGTGAGGATTATTTTCAAAATATCATACATTTTTAGATAATGCATTTTTATTTAACTTTTCAAGATTTTATTTAAAAAAAACATTTTTTTCAATATCAGTTTTTATTTCATAATGCCCTTTTCCTCAAAGGCCAATTTATTTCATAATCTCCTTTTTCAGGAGAATGACTTTGTCTGTCAATCAAAGCCAACAAGGCGGATCCAGTTAAGTGATTGGCTGCTCCTTTACTCAGACATGAGCAGCAGCACCTGCTGCATCGATTCAAGCGCGCAGCCGCCTCAGGTGGATGACACGTTGAAGAAAGAATGGCTGCGGGTGAGAAATCGGTCTCAGAGTTACTCAGAGAAGTTGCTAATCGTTTGGATGGCAACACAAGGCCTTCACTTCAATCTGAGAGAGGTTCGCAGTCTGGTCTAAGTGTACATAACAGCCCAGCATCAACACTACCAAATGCTAATGCTAATGCTCTTTTTTTCTGTAGAGCTCCTGCACCCTCCAGCAACAAGGGCCACTCACAAAATGTCTGGGGTGTGACACAGATGTTCCCTTAAATAAAATGAAAAACCATATCATCAAATGCACAAGGTAGGGTATTTTTTATTTATTTTTTATTAGTATTTAATATTTTTCCTAAAACATTTTGATAGAAAATTCACGTTACACATTATGGATAGATTTTAAAATCTTTGTTAATCCTCCTCACAGTTCATTAAGTGATGCTGAACCTCAATTGGTTACTGAGGCTCAGGCTAGGCAGGCTGATAATTCTACAGTAGGGATAGAGGTCCCATCCTGTAGCAACATCAATGTCTGGGATCCCTGCAGCAATGCAGAAGAACAGGATGTTGTTATCTTGGAATCTGCCACAGTCTCAACAAGAACTGAGCAATCTTCAGATGAAATGGTAGTGCCACAAGATGCAGCATCTCTTCCAGATGAAGAAAAGTCAAGTGTAGGGGAAACACCAGGTAGTGAAAGATGTACAGTTAGGGATATACATCATGAACTATATAGCTCAGAATTGCATGAATTAGGATGAAGTTATTGTTAATCTACCTAATCTAACTTAAGTTTGTTTTTCAGAGTGGAAATGTGAAGCTGATGGAACCAGAGCTGCCTGGCTTTACAAGTCCAAATTACTTGCACAACATGAGTCCAGAAAGTCTGTTGTCCTGCGAATGGATCTGAGGGACAGTATAACAGATCAAGAGAGATCACTTATCTCCTTTTACAAAGAGCCAAAGGTCGAGTGGGCAAACCCGGTTTGCTGCATACTAGAAGGTATTGCTACCATACTGGGAAATATGTCTACAAAGTTTGCTTGGTTAGTTTTAATTCTTATTTCTTTTCTATTTTTTGTCCTAGGAGACGCAGCTGTTGGGGAAGGGGTGAAGAGATTCTTCTTCTCAAAGACAATTTCTCTAGTTCAGTTTGGTTTTCATCTGAACTTTGGTACATGATTTACAATAATGACAGTATAGTTTAGTGGAGCAAAGAATAATTCAAAATTTAAAAAAATTTCTTTTTTGAGTTTTGGAACAAATGGGTGACATCATGAAATTGAGTTTTTTGCTGTAGCATGATAACGTAGCCATATTCTGTTTAGGAAACACAGATGTTACAAGACTGTTTGATGGTGAGCCAGATCACATGACTCCATCTACCTCTCAGACCTTGCTGGAGAGTAACATGTTCTTAGTGGCAGGTAAGGATCAGCCCTATTACTATAACATTCTAATAACTACAACTGTAAAGACAAAGTTGATGCAATGCATCGATCTACTGTAGGTAATCAGACAACATTTGAGTGGGAATTCTGTGAAATGTTTCCAAAGCAGTCACTTTACAATGTTTATTATCCACATTGTAATGACATGCTGAGTGAATTTTTGTGTGTTTGAATTTAGGAAGAATAATGGGCCATTCATTCATTCATGGTGGACCATGCATGTCGGGGATGAGTCCTGCAATCATTCATGTCCTTTTCGGTGGATCACCTGAAACTGCTACAATTAAGATTGAGGATTGCCCAGATTTTGATATCCGCAGCACTATTCAGCTGGTTTGGAATTTAGTTTCATTTGTTTGTATTAAATGGAAAATATAATTTCTTTAAATGTCATATTTACAATGGTTTATTTTATAGAAGGGTATCACTGTTCATGACCCATTATTAACTTTTTTTAATTTATAGCTTGACAACAGTGCTGAATTGACGGAACAGGAAAAAAGAAGCATTCTCGACCTGGCATTGTCTTGGGACCTGCCAGGTGTCACACAAACAAATCGACAGTGGCTGTATGAACGTCTTTTATTCCATGCTGTAAGTTGTGGTTCTTTTCACCAGGTTTGGTTGTTAAATTTGAAAGCTAAACCAAAATTCTAAAAACGATAAGTTGCCTCATATCAGTTAAAAACGTTTTGAGTATTTAAACTTCAAAGTGTGTAGTGTGGTAAAGCACTCTGTAGAGTAAAAGTGAACTTTTTGGGACCATCTTTGCAGGTCATAACACGAACAAGCCGCCAAGTAAAGCAGCTGAGGAAAGGGCTCAAGGAGACCATGGTGTTGCCGCTACTAACCGACAGACCTGACATTATTCCCCTGTTCTTACCAAGGGAATCGGAGACTGTTCCCACTACTGAGGTAAAGCTCCACCTTACTCTTTTTCAAATTTGAATGTTAAAAATATTCTGTTTCCAGCATATACTTATACGCAAATCTAATAGCAATCAAAACAAACATTTATTGGTAATGTACTGTTTAGTCTATCCTTGAAAAGATTGTGTGGCCTGTTATGGAAGATGACGAGGATGAGGAAGAATGCTCTGTTGAGGACCAGTGCAGAGTAACGGGATACCTTCGGTCTTTTATTGAAAATGGTAAGTTTCTTACAATGGATGGTTTGTTGCATAACTGTAACTCCGGAGAGTAGAATATGTTATCCAAAAATATTTCTTTCTGGCAGCATCATATGAAAAACACAAAGCCCTTCTCAAATTCTGGACGGGATGGGAAGTCCTGCCCAAAGAAATGACTGTAGAAGTGGTGAATAGCCAAGGTCTTCCTAAGTCTTCCACCTGTTTTGAGGTCCTGCGTCTTCCTGCACACTACCAGAACTATGAGTCATTTTGTGTGGACATGCAGGCATGTCTGAAATCCTCCGACTCAGGTTTTGGTCTGGTTTAGGAAGGATATTAACTGCAATAGAGTTCTGTTCTGCGTTGATTCTTTAAAGCATTTCCAGTTAATTATCCAGACATATAACAGAGAAAAATACAAGTACAGTTAAACATGGCGGTTTCAGTAATGTAAAGTGACATGAGGGGATTTTTACATACAATGGGGTCCAGAAATCAGCGTACACAATCCCGTTATCAAACCTTGGTTGAAGAACTTGAATGTTGGCAAATAAATATTTGTCCTTAATTTTACATATCATGGTTTTCAAAGTAGTTTTTTTTTTTTTGTACAATTCTGGTTAGATCTAGAATTGAACACTTTGATTGGGATAAAAGACCCCTCTGTCTATTGCATGTCATGTTAATATTTGCAACATACATATACTGTACAGTACAGACTTCATCTGAAGAACTGGAGTATAAACATAGTGCATGCATTCTACTAAATCTTTATAGCCAGATGTGTACAAATGTATGTACAGAAGTTTGTAACTGAATGTTTGTGTTGCCACAGTTGTTCCAGTGGTTAAAAGGGATTTAATCTGTTAGAGCACACAGTATGTGAAAGCAACAGTCACTGTATATAACATTCAGAAATGAATAAAGGAGACAGACTAAAAAGTCATACACAGTGTCTTTTATTAAAATGACACAGCTGAATGAAAAGTTTAGTTGCCACAGATGAACTGTATCAGACAATGAGTATGTATTTTAAATAGAAACTACATGAACAATGACCAAAAAAAAAAAGTGGTGCATCTTTTACTTTCTCAGTTCAAAGGTTACCATTAAGCATATGTTTGAGTGCATGAACAGTTTGGAAGTAAACTTGCAAAGCTTGGCTGAGTGGAACATCGGTGGGTGGTAACTCTGCAAGTTCTTGTTCATTCAGTACACGCAGCTGGATCTCAGGAATGCTGATCTCAGTTGATGGACGGTGACTATGTGGTCCGGTCCAGTCCACACCGTAGTCATCATGAACCTGAAAACAAATGTAACTGTTTTATTCGTAGTAGTAGTAGTAGTAGTACTGTCTCCTCCTGCTAAGCCAACAGGTGCACCTGGGTTATCCGAAGCCGCAATTGGGTCTTTTCAATTATAAACTATTTTATTTAGTGTTTGACCCAGCAGAAGTAGACTTGTGCCTAATCAACACAGTAAAATGTTGTATGCAATAACACATTTTGATTAGAAACTTGTGTACCTGTGAAAAGTCATGTCCCTCCTTTCTGTACAGCGACCAGAGTTGAAGGGGTGAACGGTTGTTTTCTGTTCTCAGTCCATGCTGATTCCAAGCTTCTTTAAATGCCTGAAGGTGATACTGAATGTGATGCAAAAAGCATCTGTGCAGAGCAAACAGGTCAAGTTCTTCACCAGGATTGAGTTGTCCCTGAATCTCCAGCTGAGTGAACATTGTGTAGAAAAGGTCAAGGACGTTTTCATAGACATCCCTCCACAAGCGTTCAATTCTGTAAAGATATACACAGTGAAATAAATTGTTAGTTTTAATTTGTTAATGTTCACAAGTCATTTTCCATAATCCAGATCCCATACCGCTGGTTGTGCACACTTCTCCCTGTAATGTGAGAGTTTCTGTTTTCCCCCATCATCTGGACCATGAAATGAGCCACCTTCACATTTTCACCCCCTTTGTCTGACCTGAGATTGGGGCAAGAGGAAATCTGATATGACTAAACAGTAAAATCTGTGTAAACTTCTGCTGGTATCTACAGTCTGGAAGAGCCCAGAAGAGGAATGTTGAACACATCTTTCACTACCTACCTTACTCGTGATGGTATGCCATATTGCCTGACAGCTGACAAGAACCCATCAAATACAGTTGTGGCTTTGTTATTAGTGGCCGCATTAAGGTAGACGATTAACCTGGAAAAACCATCTATTCCTCCATGAACAACAATTCTCCATCTAGTTGAAAGAAGAGGATGCTCCTTGTCATCTCAAGTTATATTTTTTTTCATGCAACTTTAATGACAAATTTACAGTTTAAATGTCCATATAAAAGTGGTGGTAGTGTGTTACATCGTAGGGATGCAACCACATTAACAAGCATTTGAATGGAATATGAACAACAAATACTGTAAGGCATCAAATAATCTAGATTTGTATGTTGTAGGGAGTAACTATTTGTCTTTCAATGTTGGTCCTGTAACAGACTGGCGACCAGTCTAGGGTGTACCCTGCCTCTTGCATGCTAATTGCTGGGATAGGCTCCAGCTTCCCTGAAATGGAATAAGTGGCATAAAAAAAGATGGATGATGTAGGGTTGTAGTATGAATGTCATATTCTCTGCAGTGTACATGAGAAAGGTCTAAGAATTAGACACATGGATCATAGTACATGAAATCAACAAAATGTGCATTTGTAAAAGTAGTAGAAAATATTGACCGAATTAGCTTATGATTCCCGTCTATATGCCAGAGGCAATTTGGTGCTGGCACACTGTACTGACGACGCCTTGCAGTCTGAATAGATAACCGTCGCATCATGACCCCCTCTGGATTGACACGTCTCATGGAATCTACCAGTCGAGATCCTGATGAGACAATTTCAGCAGTTACTTTCACTGTTATGATGCTGTGACTTCTCAGATGGTTTACAGAGGTAATGACAAGGTGCAATCTAGTACTGACTGGTTTAACTATGTTTAGAAAAATAAATTCCTATAATATATAGTGTTTGGCTATCCAGACAGTATCCCCTTACTTTGAATGTGTATTCCTCTGGATCGTAAATGTCCCAACATCATTCTGCAGCCAGCATTTGGGTGACGACGCTGAATATCCAGCACCACAGCATCCAATTCTTCATCTCCAGCAGAAGAAAACCTATCAGATTTCCTGCATATAAAAACAGATCATAATGTTGCAGCAAGCATCAACTGAATATGCACTGTCTAACACATCAGCCTATTCTGAAAGGGCCTAGAGAAACAGTTGTTTTCAGATAGTAATGACATGAGCTGGCTGTTTGCCAGGATATTTGCAGTGATCCACATCTTAAGAGATGACAGTGACAATCAGCAAATCTAATGTTTTATTTTCAATTCTGCTACATACATGGTAACCTATATAAAGAGAATCAAAACTGTGCTACTCTTAGACTGATAGTGCAAACATGTTGTAGCGTTCTCCATGATGGTGAGCGTAATCTGTATTCTTTAATTCTGTTATATGTTTTTTACGTGTGTGTGTTATATATATATATATATATATATATATATATATATATATACAAACATGGCAACACAATAAACCTGTAAACATGAAAGCAACATCACATGTCACCCAGTCTGTTACAATATAGATACTGGCAATATTAGATCCCAAGAGTAGAAAGTTCAAGTATACCAGATGATGGCACAGTTCAAGAATGGTAGTGCAGTTGGCGGCAAAATGGCCAGCCAACTATGCAAGATAATTCTGTAGCAGTTTGGGAATGCATAATGTATCCATTTAAAGAGTACTTGAAGCTCCCATTTTAATACGAGCTTTAGTTTAAATAAGCAATTCATAAATGTGGGTGGCTTTGAACGCATCTGTAGTCATGCCACCTGTGAAAACATGTACAGCAACTGCAGTATGTATTTATCACTGGTATTTATCCATATACTGACAGCAACTACTGCACATACCGCTGTCAACAGTAAGTTATGAACACAATTTCAATGCATTTCCATTAAAATGTTAAAAGTAACTTACCGTAAACCTTCTTCCACCATTCTCCGACGAACAGTGCTGAGCGACACAGCAAAAACGTTAGCAATACACCGGACAGTAATGCCAGAGAGCACCAAAGTCCTGAGTGCCTCACACGGAATTTCAAGACGTGGACGGCCAGCATTTAAAGACAGTTCCTCCTGTGCATATTCCATATGGACCCGGTGCTCAATTGCTCTCAAGCTGTCGAAAATTTCGCCATCAATGTTAGCATCCTGAACAGCAATAATCATCCCGAGCATTTCTGAAATATCATCCAAACGAGTCAAAACAGCGTCTCCTGACAAATTGTCACGCTCTATTTGATCCGCTAAAGTCAGTAGAGCTGATGAAACTCCGCTGGAGTCTGTAATCGCCTCTGACTGCAGGCTCTGCATGTTGTAGTTACCCGCCGATGGTACGGTCATGACCGGTGTCTAGGAAAAGGAATCGATCTCAAAGGATCGAGCCGGAAGTCCAACCTACTAGCTTTGATTGACAGACAAAGTCATTCTGCTGAAAAACAACATTATGAAATAAATAGGCCATTGCGAAAAAGGGCACTGTGAAATAAAAAACTAATTTTGTAAAAAAATATTTTTTCTTCATAAAATCTTGACAACTTAAATAAAAAGGCATTATCTAAAAAATATGATATTGTGAAAATAATCATCATAAAATATTTAATGATTAAAAGTAGATATTAAAGAATAATGCAATATATTTCACAATAATATTACCCAATATTACAGTTTCATGGTCATATTATATATTTGTCTGTTATTTATCAAAATGAAATTTATTTCAAAATGTTGTATTTATTTATTTAATTATGAGTCATTTGGGCTTCCATAGTATCGTAGCCTATGAGGTTTATCCGAGGCGCGATAATTGCTAGTTGAAAACTTTACCCAATACCCCGCCTTGACGACTTGAAATATAGTCGGCTATGGCAATTTTTGTCAGTCTCTCAGGAGACTTTGGTTTTGTCAAATATTAATAATCATGTGAGCATCTGATTGTTTGATATTTGGGGAAATTCAAGTGGGGATGATCCATTGTTTTCATTTATTTATTTCAATGAAAATGAACAGTGAAATGAATGTGGGGTCCAGACAGCACTGGAGTCAAAAAAGGTTCTTCAAGCGTAGCCTGTGGAAGAGTTGATAGTGGAACAATGCCTGTAAGTGCAGTATTTTGTGGCTCGTTGGTCTAGGGGTATGATTCTCGCTTAGGGTGCGAGAGGTCCCGGGTTCAAATCCCGGACGAGCCCATCTGGACTGTGTGTAATTTAAAGTTTAATGATAAGTTAAATCTCCCCCACAGCTGAGGCTAACACTGGGCTCTTTCTTCGTGTCATTTGTGGGAATGTATAACAGTGGCCAGTTGGAAGAAAACAAGCTTAAAGGTTCTATATCATGCAATATTGACTTTTTGGAGCTTTTAACCATGTTGTTATGCTATTTCCTTATCAAAAACACCCCCTGAGTGGTGTTTGGCTTCATTCACGCAGTTCTCAGTAATCCTCCTGAATCCTGCTCACTGAGCAGCTGCCCTGCCCTCTCCTGGTAAACGACTGGCGTGTTCAGTTGTGTCGTCACAGCGGAACGGAAGTGCTCTCTCGACTGGTTGCTCCGCCCCTGCAGAGTAAACATACACGCCCCCTTTTTCCCACTTGCAAGCAGTGAGAGACCTAACAGTCATTTTTGCGCCAAAGTTGTGAGGAACGGGGCTCCTTTCTCTCCTACTTTGCGAAGTCACAGCACCACAGTTTAGTATTATCTTGCCTAAAGATAATGTCTCGAAAATGCGCGTTTGGCTGCGAGAGCTACAGGGCATTATTCAGCCTTCCTAAAGAAGCCATCCTCTGTGAACAAGCAGACTTTTGCTTCTGAACAGCTGCCAAAAAAACTTTGTCAAAGTTGTGCCTCAATGCGAACTCATCAATGCCTGTAAACACAAACTCCTCTTGAAATCAGGAAGGTTTTATTGTCATAGTGTTACATTTTGCAGATGCTTTGCAACTGGTTTACAAGAATTTTGTTTTTGTCACTATCATCCTGTCAGTTTCAATAGCACTACAGTAGACTGACTGACTTCTTGGATCAATCCCAAGCTGGAAGTTGGGTTTTCGGTATTTTAAAAATGCATAATGTGGCATACGCATATTTTATTATGTGATGCTCCGGGCATTAAAAATCTCCCTGCACCATAACCATCTGAGAAGAAGATTGGCTTTATAAACAACTGAATTGATACAACCTACATTAGTTGAATGATCGGACATGCCTGTGTAGGCTTTTCAAGTACAGTCTGTCTTTGTTTAAATTTTAAATTCTCCTTCGAGCCAAAGGAACCTACAGTCCTCTGCTAAGTGAGCTAACGGAAGCACACAAAAGCACTATTTGATTCAAACACACTGGTATAGATATTGCGAAAAACTCAAATTAAAGACATACAAACATTACTGTTGAAAGAGAACACTCTTAAGGGTCTCATGTTTTTATTCAAGACTTCACTTCCTCTTTCCTCACCAGAGAGGGGGAATATGAATTTGAACCATAGACCTCTTGATCTGCAGTCAAATGCTCTACCACTGAGCTACACCCCCACTGCTCAAGTGATGGTTTTACACCGATGGATTGATACAACTATCAATCCTTTTGCCTTGAGTGGGCTCAAGCTGAGAAATGGGTCATTCCTTGTTGGAACAACAAAGGTACTCTTGGTCTTTTTCCATGTGATCAACCACACCAACCGCTGATACAGTATGTCCCGTTATATAAGACACCAATACTATGGTGAAAATTACCAACTGAGATTCCATAATAGTGCAAGGCCAGTAGATTGTTTTTTATACAAGCTGATTTGATACAGCCAACATTAGTTGAATAACTGGACATGACTGTCTGCGCTTTAAATGTTCAGTCTGCCTTTGAGCCAACTGGAAAACACTCCTTCGAGCCGGATTTGAACCAGCGACCTAAGGATGTCCACTTTGGAAACTACAGTCCTTAGTAACCTAAGGGTTCAATTCCCGGCCAATGCACTTAAACAAATTATAATAATGTTGGATTATAGTTATTTGCCTGTGAGAAGATTTTCCCTTTTGAAAGCTCTGCTTTTTTCCTTTGAAATACCTGCCAATCAGTCAAGAATTCACTTAGTTGTGCTTCACATGCGTTTTCCAGAATCATTTGTGGAAATTTGTAATTTGACATAAAGCGTATAAGACCTATTAAGGTTGGAGCAACGTGTAGCCTCGTTGTGTATATGTAGCTTAAAACAAATGACCAGGTCATCAATGCCAGTGGTTGTAAATCGATATTATTGCTCTATTGATAGTCCTCGGCACATTTCCATGACTGAAGATTATTGGGAGCAGTGTCCTGCCATGAATTTGGTCTCAAGGTTGATTTTTTTCAGAAAGAATTTACGAATAATTACAGTTACTATGGTCAGAGCAATGTGAGTCAGATTATGGACATCCCGTAAAGCAGATTACTAGTTAACGGGCCCTCAGTACCCTTGGTTGTCCAGCCAAAATATTGCTCCATTGAATCCTATGAGGTCATTGCCATGCCAGGTCATTCATTATTGGTACCAGCAGCGTTCTATAACTTTGATCTCAAGGTGGAATTCACGGAAAGAGTTTACAAACTATTAACGACAGTAAAAGAAGCTAGAGGCCTTATTGTGGACATCTAGTCCAGTGAGACTGATTACTAGGTAGAAGTCATCAACACAGGCTGATGTCCATTGACAACAGCCTTCCACTTATTGCACTGTGCCTTTGAACATGATGAACCATCTGTGCTTCCAGTGTAAAAGCCCATTGCCCTGTGTGAGGATTGAACTCACGACCTTCAGATTATGAGGCTACCTACTGCGCTAACACGGCAGCTACTACATGCCAGCATTCAATAAACAAAAAATTGTATGGAACGCCTTGTTCAGAATCTTATCCTTTGTTCGTAAATCAAAACCCGTCCACAGGAGTTACTGCACTGAGGCCATCAGGGACACTGTTAAAGTCCTCATTTAGCCATGTACAAGATGTTGAAAATGCCATTACTGATGCGACAGCATAAGCAAAAAACCCAATAAAGTATCCAAATGGAGGCGAACGACAAGGCCTGCTTTCGTGCAGTCGGGAGTCTAGAGAAGGGACTGCAACAATCCCACGATGACCATAGTGCCGCTTCAGTAAATTCATGCTGAATTGAGGAGGTTGTCAGTTCAACTCCTAACCGTTAAAGGACGTACACCTGTACTTTTTTCAGGCAGATCTCATTCCCTGACCGGGAATCGAACCCGGGCCGCGGCGGTGGTCTCAAGGTTGATTTTTTTCAGAAATAATTTACAAATAATTACAGTTACTATGGTCAGAGCAATGTGAGTCAGATTATGGACATCCCGTAAAGCAGATTACTAGTTAACGGGCCCTCAGTACCCTTGGTTGTCCAGCCAAAATATTGCTCCATTGAATCCTATGAGGTCATTGCCATGACAGGTCATTCATTATTGGTACCAGCAGCGTTCTATAACTTTGATCTCAAGGTGGAATTCACGGAAAGAGTTTACAAACTATTAACGACAGTAAAAGAAGCTAGAGGTCTTATTGTGGACATCTAGTCCAGTGAGACTGATTACTAGGTAGAAGTCATCAACACAGGCTGATGTCCATTGACAACAGCGTTTCACTTATTGCACTGTGCCTTTGAACATGATGGACCATCTGTGCTTCCAGTGTAAAAGCCCATTGCCCTGTGTGAGGATTGAACTCACGACCTTCAGATTATGAGGCTACCTACTGCGCTAACACGGCAGCTACTACATGCCAGCATTCAATAAACAAAAAATTGTTTGGAACGCCTTGTTCAGAATCTTATCCTTTGTTCGTAAATCAAAACCCGTCCACAGGAGTTACTGCACTGAGGCCATCAGGGACACTGTTAAAGTCCTCATTTAGCCATGTACAAGATGTTGAAAATGCCATTACTGATGCGACAGCATAAGCAAAAAACCCAATAAAGTATCCAAATGGAGGCGAACGACAAGGCCTGCTTTCGTGCAGTCGGGAGTCTAGAGAAGGGACTGCAACAATCCCACGATGACCATAGTGCCGCTTCAGTAAATTCATGCTGAATTGAGGAGGTTGTCAGTTCAACTCCTAACCGTTAAAGTACGTCCAACTGTACTTTTTTCAGGCAGATCTTACTCCCTGACCGAGAATCGAACCCTGGCCGCGGCGGTGAGAGCGCCGAATCCTAGCCACTAGACCATCAGGGACACTTTCTAACATTTTTAGTAATGCTAGTTTAGTGATGGGAAGGAACCAGATGTTGAAGCTGCCTTGATTGATGCAAACAAGTAAACGACCCTTGAGAAAAGTGTCCTAATTAACCTAAACCATAAGGCTTGTTTTAATGTCGTTCTATACAAATAATGAAAATAATGGGGAAAGGTCTATTGTGGTTTTCTGGTACAGTCTCTGTTTGGGTTTCTTCAAGGCCACATGATTTATGGGCAGTTTTGGGACCTAAGACCTTTCTCTGTTACTTTGTCCAAAATGAACGCAGTGTGGCAACCCACACATTTCTGTGAACGTATCAGGTAACAAGTCATAGACCAGTCTTAAATGAATAAACATATACCTACATGTATTGAGTATGTCTTTAATGAAGTTTGTGCGTTGGTGGTATAGTGGTTAGCATAGCTGCTTCCCAAGCAGTTGACCTGGGTTTGATTCCCGGCCAATGCACTTATAGAATTCATGATAATGTTGGATTATAGTTATTTGCCTGTGAGGACATTTTCCCTTTTGAAAGCTCTGCTTTTGTAGTAGTTGACTTTCCTACTTCAAAATGTTAGGCACAGTGCTCGGTTAGTTATACTGAACCTTCAAATTTGCCAATAACAGCCCCTTGGAACATACTGCAGAATCAAAGATCCTGACTTACACAAAACATTGCGTTGTTTCACTGGGGCTTGGACACTGGCAATGATATTTTTCGTTATTCATACATCCAACAATTGCTAGTAGTTGTAGGCTCAAATGTATGGTTCCATGGTGTAATGGTTAGCACTCTGGACTCTGAATCCAGTGATCCGAGTTCAAATCTCGGTGGAACCTCTGAATGCTGACTTTGTTTGACTTTCCTAGTTGGCAATGTTAGGGCCTTTGTACTGTTAGTTATACTGAACTCTTACTTTAAATCTGTTAATAACATTGGCAGATTTATGCCAATGTTACAACACACTTATAACATGCCAATGTCATAACAGACTGCAGAAGGACGCTACACTAGACACTGCAGAATCCAATATCCAGACTTACACAAAACAGAGCATGGTTTGACTGGGGCTTGAACCCAGGACCTTCTGCGTGTAAAGCAGACGTGATGACCACTACACTATGAAACCTTTAATAACCCTTTAGGAACTTCATTTGTGGATAAGACCCGAGTTCAAATCTTGGTGGTCCTCATAGGAAGTCAATTATGCTAATCTGATAGAAAACAATCAGAGCACATTTGATGACTGCTACACAACTGGATAAGTTCCTTTGACAGTCGGCTCTTTGGAGAGTAATATGTATTTTTGGTTATTTTACATCAAGTTATTGGAGCTGTATTCAATAATGGCGCTCGTGGTTCCATGGCGTAATGGTGATCACTCTGGACTTTGAATCCAGCAATCCGAGTTCGAGTCTCGGTGGAATCTCCTAGTGGCAGCTCTGCTTTGTCTGTAAATTATATGTTTGCTCACCTGTTGTTCCAGAAATACACTTGTCACAACCGTACACAACACTTTAACTGACTGTTTTGAAAGAGATGAGGCCCAGATCATCTGAATGTTTCATCACATATAAAAAAAAAAAAAAAAAAACTGATCATCAAATTAAAAAAAAGTGCACTAAGGCTGCAACTTATGGAACACTTTCTAGACTTTAAGACTCTGCCTCACACAACTATAAGAGGGGCTTTGATTGGATTGTAAGAACCCAATTCCATATAGATCATGATATCTTAAAATCACATCAGTTGATGCGTTCCTCTCGGTCAAGATATTTTTCTTTATTCTTACATCCAGAATTGCCGGTACTTCTAAGCCCATACCTGTGGTTCCATGGTGTAATGGTTAGCACTCTGGACTCTGAATCCAGCAATCCGAGTTCAAGTCTCGGTGGAACCTCTGAAAACTGGCTTTAGTTGACTTTCCTACTTCAAAATGTTAGGCACAGTGCTCTGTTAGTTATACTGAACCTTCAAATTTGCCAATAACAGCCCCTTGGAATGCACTGCAGAATCAAAGATCCTGACTGACACAAAACATTGCGTTGTTTCACTGGGGCTTGGACACAGGCAATGATATTTTTCGTTATTCAAACATCCAACAATTGCTAGTAGTTGTAGGCTCAAATGTATGGTTCCATGGTGTAATGGTTAGCACTCTGGACTCTGAATCCAGTGATCCGAGTTCAAATCTCGGTGGAACCTCTGAATACTGACTTTATTTGACTTTCCTAGTTGGCAATGTTAGGGGCTTTGTACTGTTAGTTATACTGAACTATTGCTTTAAATCTGCTAATAACATTGGCAGATTTATGCCAATGTTAAAACACACTTATAACATGCCAATGTCATAACAGACTGCAGAACGACGCTACACTAGACACTGCAGAATCATATATCCAGACTCTGAATCCAGTGATCCGAGTTCAAATTGACGGTTTGCCTCCAGTCAATCACGCGCAGGTGCGGCCTCCGCCCACACTCCCCCTCCTATCGTTTCCACGCCCCCCTCACAAACCATTCCTGTCATCACTAGCAGAGAGCGGACACAACACAACCCTCCATGCAATTATCCTGTCCATATTAACTTCTTAAAACCCATCCCCAAAGCCCCCCCACAGTCCACAGCTAATCCATCCCAAACCACACTAAACATGGCTCTTTTAAATGTCCGCTCTCTGCAGAACAAGTCTTTTATTGTGAATGACCTGATTTTAGATAATAATCTTGATTGTTTGTTTTTAACTGAAACCTGGCTGGGTACAGATGCGACCGCGGTTCTTGCTGAGGCCCCCCCACCTAATTTTAGCAGCACCTTTTCAATAAGGAATGGAAAAAGGGGAGGTGGCACTGCCTCCATATGTACAAACACTCTTGCCACCAAACCTATTTTATTTGATCCATTCCCCACTTTTGAGCACCATGCAGTTGTTTTTAGTAATCCCCCCATTTTATGTGTCACTATTTACAGACCCCCCAAAAATGCCCTCTTTTTGTTAAGGAATTTTCTGAGTTATTATCACTTTTACATAGCTCTTTTAATATGATTCTTTTAACTGGTGATTTTAATCTACACATAGATAATCTTTTAGACCCTGTTGCTAGGGATTTTTTAAATGTTCTTAATTATATGGATTTTACCCAACACGTCACGCAGCCAACTCACGACAGAGGACACAGTCTGGACCTGGTCATCACGTATGGCCTGTCCACAGCTGTGTCTTCTGTCTCTGACCATTACTGTGTGTTTTTTAATATCACCAGTTTTACGCAGCGGGAGACCTCGGTAAGAGCTGTGAGGAAACGTCATCTCACCCCTGAAGTGGCTGCAAATTTTATTGATGTTTTAGAGAAATATTCTCCTATTGTTCTACCTGCCCCCTGTGATTTTATTTTTGAAACTTTTAACAGCAAACTCAAGTCAGCGCTTGATTCTATCGCTCCTTTAAAATCCAAAAAACTCCCCACAAAACTAATTCCTCCATGGAGGAATGAGGAAATCAAACAACTCAAAAGACAATGCAGGGTGGCAGAGAGAAAATGGAGAAAACACAAAATTACCATAAACTACCAAATCTTCCGTGAACAACAAACAACCTACAATAACACAGTAAGAAACACAAGAAACAACTACTTCTCAAAAATGATCAACAATAATAAAAACTCTTCTCTACAATAGAACATCTGATCAATCCTGATTTTAACAAGACCAACTTTACTCCAAGTGACTCCCTTTGCGAGGCGTTTGCAGACCAGGGGAAAGATAGACACTATCAGATGTAATATTTTATCTTCTCAAAATAACACTGTTTTAAATGCATCTGGTTGTCTACTTGTTCCAGAGGAAACACTGCACAGTTTTGTCCAGGTTAATGCTGAGGTTAATACACAATGTTAACAATGTAAAGTTCATGTTTAAACAACTGTGTCTTTTGTAATACAGGTGTTTTACTTACTTTTGCTTCATGGCCATTGGTGTGTGTCTGAAATCAAGGATCAAGGATAAAATAGAAACCTAACAATTGAAAGCAGAACGTTGGTTAGACATAAGAAGTTTTGCTCAAATTCTCTAACATGTGTTGGATGACCACGTGTACACAAAGTGGGAAGTAATGTCCCACTTTATTTATATGTGTAGACTGTTTATTTTTATTTATAATTTTTTTCAATTACTTTTTACTATACTTTTTGTATACAGCTACTTTTTGCCCCCCCTTGAAGTTTTTGGTAGTCAGTGTATACAAGATACGTTTAATTTTTTGCACATTTTTGGTGTAATGTCTAATTGTCTGAGTGTTGACTAGTCAATCAATCACGGCTTATGTTATGTTATATGCAACTGCGCCATCTAGTGACATGGTGCACTAGCATTTACAGGTGGTGAAATCTGAGACGGACCGTGACCTCCTTTCAACATGCACCTGTGGCACAAGATGGGCATACACTGTGCTATTTTACAGGCGACTGTGAATGTGCCAAACTAATCTTCTCAACTCGCACTGCGCCAGGAGTTACTCACAATGTACAGAGCGAAAACGCACACGCCCTGCTTGAAATAATTTCATACACTCGTAACATCCGCGCCTCTAAACACCCACCAGCGCCTCTAAACACCCACGCAGCCATCAAATAGCTTTTGCACGGCTAACTTCAGCGATATATGACATGTAAACAAGCTTACATTGAGCCAACCGCTCACCTAGACTTCACCTGTGTCTCCTTCTCTGTCGTGCGTTCGCCGTGGGCAGCTCAAGGCTCGTAGCACCAGCACACTGCAATACAGAGCGAGCCAGATGTAGCGCGCATGCGCTTTATTCTCCCGCCGAATTTTTGAATTCTTTCAAGTCTTGCTTGCAGTATTCACAATACTGTACATTCATGGCAACAATACGCAATTAGCCGAAATCATGGACGCCTCCTAAAATTCTAAACTTGTCTCTGATATGGTGTTTAGTACCTCTGCTGTTGTACTAACAAACACTTTCGACTTCATGCACTCATCATCGACTACTAAATTGAATGTCAATGCTAACGCCCCCTACTGTGTCTGCGCGGAAATAACCCTCCAACATACCTTTTTATCTTGACACATTTCGACAAAGCCGTCACTTCATATTTTGTTTACAACTATTATGACGTCTCTATCATCCGAGTTGACTGAGACATTTGATGGTATTTGTAATGTAAAGATTTCATATGTATGCACAATATTAACCGCAAAAAATATCTGGTATGAATGTTAATAAAACTTTGAGGAACACTTACAAAATTAAACATACACACCAAAAAAATGTGGGGGTAACAGAACTATTAAGACATTTTCAAACGTTAATTCTGTTAGAATTAAAACAACCAAACAGTAAATTTAACGATGTAACTTGTACACAAGTGGCATCAGTTTCCCTTTAGCCTTCATTTCCTCTATTTTAATTTTAATTTCTGGATTTGACTCAATATATTTCTTCAAAGTCTGGGGATAGTCGCCCAGTTTGGTGCCAGGATTACATTGTGGCGGCTTTTTCCCCATCTTTTTTGATACCAGGATAACCTGTCAAAGAACGCAAAAGGTAATAACATTAAACATTACATTTTCTACTTTTCATTTGTTTGCTCCTGCAAGTTACATATTTCTTAACTCTAACATTATAACTTTCATTAAATATATTACCATATTGTCAATTGTGTTACATTACTAGCATCACACACAAATACAGGTATGCATCAACTTGTCTAAACTGAGATAAGAACATTATCTCAGTATTTACAAACAGTGGCCTATTCCTTTAAACACTACTTAAGTAAAAATATGTTGATTAGATAAAAAATGACAGAGAAAATCATTCTTGCTTAACATTCATCTGTAACGTCAAAGTGCCAGTGTTAAGAATTAAATACTTTTATACAAGCACAACTTTCTCAGAGGTCCACATGGTAAATGGTAAATGGTCTCAACTTATATAGCGCTTTTCCACCTACATTAGGCACTCAACACTCACATGTTGAACCATTAATGCATAGGCTTTTAAATTTGTATTCATCACTGTTCAATGACTGCAACAATTCACTAACCTCAGCGATTATATTGGTCAGCTTTTGTATATACATAACTTAAATGTAGTAAACTAATAAGTACAGTAAATAATGACAGTCTTTGTATTTGGTAGCTTTTACAGATAATACATTTATTAAAAATACTGGCTTGAACAAGTACTGAAAATATTATTGTGTGTGTAGGTCTCCTTTTCACTTACTCCTTTGCCGGATGTGTTCTTTTTTTGTCTTTGAGAGGCTCCGGTTCTTCTTCTTCTTCTTCTTCTTCCTTTCGGCAGACGTAGAAGAGGAGGAAGAGGAGGAAGAAGAGGAGGCGGAGAAACTGGTGGACGTCGAGGTCGTGGAGGCAGAAGTGGATGAATCTGACTCGTCAATGCTGCTTCTTTGCATTTCTTTGCACATAGGCAGAAAACACAAAATAGTTGATACTACTTCATATTATTTCAATCACCTTATAAAATATGATCATTTCACGCTCTTTGTTTTTTTAACCCTTGTGGTGCCCTCACGCCGGGTCAGCCCGGCGCGTTTCGTCCCGTGCGGGGCCCGTAATGAGAAGACGCTTCCCCGAGCCCCGGGTCAGCCCGACGCGTTTGGTCCCGCGCGGAGAGCTCCTCCGGGCCCGTGATACAACTTACGCGGCGGCGCCCAGGTCCGGGTCAGCACGAGACGTGTAGCCCCCGCGCGGGGTCCGTAACGAGAAAACACATCCGCGGAGCGCCCGGGTCAGCCCGACGCGTTTAGTCCCGCGCGGAGAGCTCGCGGGGCCAGTAACGAGAAAACACATCCGCGGAGCGCCCGGGTCAGCCCGAGGCGTTTCGTCCTGCGCTCAGAGCTCGCGGGGCCAGTAACGAGAAAACACATCTGCGGAGCGCCCGGGTCAGCCCGACGCGTTTAGTCCCGCGCGGAGAGCTCGCAGGGCCAGTAACGAGAAAACACATCCGCGGAGCGCCCGGGTCAGCCCGACGCGTTTAGTCCCGCGCGGAGAGCTCGCGGGGCCAGTAACGAGAAAACACATCCGCGGAGCGCCCGGGTCAGCCCGAGGCGTTTCGTCCTGCGCTCAGAGCTCGCGGGGCCAGTAACGAGAAAACACATCTGCGGAGCGCCCGGGTCAGCCCGACGCGTTTCGTCCCGCTCGGAGAGCTCCTCCTGGGCCCGTAATGAGAAAACGCGGCGCCGAGCTCCGGGTCACCCCGACGCTCGCGAATGCAAAATTACCCTTTCTCGGAGATGTCATTTCAGCGATACGCTCCCTACTTAAGCGTACCGCGCGCCTCCTCGCAGATCATAACCGGGGAAAGACTCGACATGGCTACCTCTCTACTCGCATCCCAAGTGATCTCCCGTTTCTCGGACCAGTCCGACGTCGTGTGCGACATCGGCGTAGACAGCTGTGTGACTCTCGCTAAAATATGTAAAACAAAAAATGTAACTTTGCCGTTCGTGAAGCAGGACCTGATCAAAGTCTTCTACAGAACGGGCGTGTGGTTCAGAGATCCCGCGGTCGAGGATTTCGTAACTCACCTGACCGAGAACCTTAAGGTCAAGGTGACCCGAGGACAAGGAGACGCCGTACAGCGACTGTTGGAAGAGCTGATCCGGGGCTGCCCCGGGGACGTACCGGAACTGCCGGAGATACAGCGGACCTTCGAAACGAAATCCATCGTGATGAACGTCACCGCGTTCGATGAAAAATGGCTGTACGGATTCTCCGAAGTGGAGCTGAATTTCTACAAGGGAAAAACGCGCACTCTCGTAAAAGGCATGACCGCCGACGTCGGCCACCGCTCGCCTCCTAGACTCTTGAAATGCGAACGGTGCGAGGTTTTCAGCGTGCCTTACGAAAACAGAGCGTTCTGGATCAGCTTCTTTATACCCAACGAGGGGATCGCCATGAGCGCGGTTAAGGCAAAGTTTCAGAGTCATGGACGTGGAGATGGAGAGCGGGCGGTTAGTTCAGGTGTGTAACATCAACGTGACCGAATCGGGCACCAGAGCCGCCGCGGTCACTTGCTTGCTTGAGAGCGACGGTATCGAATCCGATCGAGAGGAATACGTCGTCGATCGGCCGTTTTACTGGTGCATCTCGCACGCGTACGAGGGCAAATGGAAGTGTTTGGTTTTCAGGTAAGATCGCGGGGCCCGAGTCTCTGATGTCTGTGAACTGAACGCGGGCGCTGGCCGAAACCTGGTTTCTTTTATCGGAGAGCTTCTTCGAGGCCCCGCCACGAAAGTGTTTCGTGTCTTTCTTGTTTGAATTGTGCTCTACAAATAAACTTTTGCCTCTCCTCACTCAGCCTCTCGTGTGTGTGTGTTTTATTTTTTTGTTCTCTTTTTCTTTTCTCGTTTGAATTGTGCTCTACAAATACATTTGCCTTACCTCACGTAGCCTCTCGTTTGTGTGCTTTTTTTTCTTCCTTTTCTCCCGAGTCGATGTACTAAGTGAAATGGGTGAGAGGTGCCTCGCCGTAAAGCGCCCGGAGCGCCTAAACGTAGGTGGAAAAGCGCTATATAACTCGAGACCGTTTACCGTTTACTACTTACGTCGCTCTGAACGAAGCTCCAAAAGTCTTTCTTCCAATCGCACTTTGTTGCTTCCACATTATGGCTGAGTCCATCCTCGCTACAGTATCTAACAGCCAATCGTTTGGATCCACATTCGCAACAGTCTCTTTATGAGCTGCACATTGGAGATAAAGCTGCATGTTTCTGCCTGGTTTCGAACCGGGGACCTTTCACGTGTTAGGCGAATGTGATTACCACTACACCTACAGAAACTGTGCATTGACCACTTTATGGTCTTATTGGAGGAACTATACCAAATGAAACTCAAGGGCACGAAAAAAAAGAGTCTTCTTTATCCTTGACAAGAATGGCCTAGTAATTCAAGGCGCAAGAATGAAGGTTAATTTCCTGAATGCAGTCTGGCCTACAAGTTGGGTAAAGGTACAAATGTCGATCTGTTTCGCTTTTGGTTTCTGAAATGCACAATTCTTGGCATGTTCACAGTCACCATTTCACTAGCATAGATTCCTAAGACTTGAACAAGTCCATATAGTGTCTTTCCTCCTGCAACCCAGTTGCGTACAAAATGTTTTGCGATATTACCATATTTGGTTCCTTGCCCATGAGTGGTAAAGAAGAAATACTGTAAACAAAGTTACCATATTTACTTCATTGCCCTTTAAGTGCTTACAAAATATGCTAAATGCTTATATGTAAAATATACAAAAAGTCCTTGCAGGTCTCAGGGGAGTGCTGGTATTCAGAAGGCCTTATGTTTGGTGATATTGATGTTTGAATGCTCACACCTGTCATAGGCAAGACTTTGTGTAATTTGATTGTGATTTTCAGCAGTGGGCACTCACCTCCTGCATAATTTGACATTATTGATGTGCAGCAGGGAGGCCATATGTAAAGTGTGTAGAAATTACCAAAAGTAGTCACTTACCCTATACAGGGTTAGTGAAGCTTGCCCGGCTAGCTCAGTCGGTAGAGCATGAGACTCTTAATCTCAGGGTCATGGGTTCGAGACCCACGTTGGGCGCTTGTGTTTTTGGAAGGTGTGGAGTTCATATCCCAACAAGTAGTAATAACTGTAAAACATTGCACTTCCAACCATACTGTTTGTTCAAACCATTCCTCGGATTTGGCTCTTGAGTCCTACAGACTTGTCCTCTGAATGAAAACGTTGTCTTAAAGTGACTATGCAGAAATCATATTTTCTAGTAAAAAATATGTTTTTAACAGGCTTCTGAGGTGCACAGCTGCTGCTTGTGCTGTTAATTGGCTTCAACCCTAGTACTTCACAAAATATGGACATTCCAATGCTAAAGGCAGTGAAAGCTGTCAGGATGGCCGAGCGGTCAAAGGCGCCAGACTCAAGGAAGCGAAGTTGCCTTCCCTAGCAAGGGGACTTCTGGTCTCCGAATGGAGGCGTGGGTTCAAATCCCACTCCTGACACTGAGATCTTGTTGGTCACAGTAGAGCATTATACCAGAGCCCTTCTTGTGCAGTCAAGCACAAAGATAACTCATGTGTGTTGGCTATTGGGTCAGTGATACTCGGAAACCATTTATTTCATGAGGCAGTAAGTTTGCTTGGAATCTCCCAATCAGTTTTTGATGACATGTAATGAGACGGCCAAATCTTAGACTGTTCTGATGATTCTTGTCCAGTTTACTAGGAATCTCCCAGCTAGTTGTAGATTGCATGTGACAATCAAAGAGACAGAGCTAGTTTCGGGCCCATCAAAGTCTTTGTAGAATTTCCTTTCCCTCACTGCATCAAGTGCTTTCAGATTACCAGAGACAAGTCCCTGCCAAATTCCTACGAAAATGTTTCTGCCCAGTTTCGAACTGGGGACCTTTCGCGTGTGAGGCGAACGTGATAACCACTACACTACAGAAACTGTGCATGAGTGTCATGTGATTAATTCACCATAGTGCTCACTTTGCATCATCACATTTTTTAAACAGCAGATTTGTAAGTCACTTTAAAGGTTGGTTAAGTACTGCCAAACTCCCCGTCAGGGAATCAAACCCCGGTCTTCCGCATGACAGGCAGAGATACTGACCACTATAATAACGAGGATCGATAACCAGATTTTTTGCTGTTTAAAAAAATAAAATCCTCAGTGTTTACAATAGGAAGAAGAATTTACGGATCTCTGTCTTTAGGGTCTTGGACTCTCCGGGAGACAAAAGTCTTTCTTCCAATCGCACTTTGTTGCTTCCACATTATGGCTGAGTCCATCCTCGCTACAGTATCTAACAGCCAATCGTTTGGAACCACATTCGCAACAGTCTCTTTATGAGCTGCACATTGGAGATAAAGCTGCATGTTTCTGCCCGGTTTCGAACCGGGGACCTTTCGCGTGTTAGGCGAATGTGATTACCACTACACTACAGAAACTGTGCATTGACCACTTTATGGTCTTATTGGAGGAACTATACCAAATGAAACTCAAGGGCACGAAAAAAAAAGAGTCTTCTTTATCCTTGACAAGAATGGCCTAGTAATTCAAGGCGCAAGAATGAAGGTTAATTTCCTGAATGCAGTCTGGCCTACAAGTTGGGTAAAGGTACAAATGTCGATCTGTTTCGCTTTTGGTTTCTGAAATGCACAATTCTTGGCATGTTCACAGTCACCATTTCACTAGCATAGATTCCTAAGACTTGAACAAGTCCATATAGTGTCTTTCCTCCTGCAACCCAGTTGCGTACAAAATGTTTTGCGATATTACCATATTTGGTTCCTTGCCCATGAGTGGTAAAGAAGAAATACTGTAAACAAAGTTACCATATTTACTTCATTGCCCTTTAAGTGCTTACAAAATATGCTAAATGCTTATATGTAAAATATACAAAAAGTCCTTGCAGGTCTCAGGGGAGTGCTGGTATTCAGAAGGCCTTATGTTTGGTGATATTGATGTTTGAACGCTCACACCTGTCATAGGCAAGACTTTGTGTAATTTGATTGTGATTTTCAGCAGTGGGCACTCACCTCCTGCATAATTTGACATTATTGATGTGCAGCAGGGAGGCCATATGTAAAGTGTGTAGAAATTACCAAAAGTAGGCACTTACCCTATACAGGGTTAGTGAAGCTTGCCAGGCTAGCTCAGTCGGTAGAGCATGAGACTCTTAATCTCAGGGTCGTGGGTTTGAGCCCCACGTTGGGCGCTTGTGTTTTTGGAAGGTGTGGAGTTCATATCCCAACAAGTAGTAATAACTGTAAAACATTGCACTATCTTCCAACCATACTGTTTGTTCAAACCATTCCTCGGATTTGGCTCTTGAGTGCTACAGACTTGTCCTCTGAATGAAAACGTTGTCTTACAGTGACTATGCAGAAATCATATTTTCTAGTAAAAAATATGTTTTTAACAGGCTTCTGAGGTGCACAGCTGCTGCCTGTGCTGTTAATTGGCTTCAACCCTAGTACTTCACAAAATATGGACATTCCAATGCTAAAGGCAGTGAAAGCTGTCAGGATGGCCGAGCGGTCAAAGGCGCCAGACTCAAGGAAGCGAAGTTGCCTTCCCTAGCAAGGGGATTTCTGGTCTCCGAATGGAGGCGTGGGTTCAAATCCCACTCCTGACACTGAGATCTTGTTGGTCACAGTAGAGCATTATACCAGAGCCCTTCTTGTGCAGTCAAGCACAAAGATAACTCATGTGTGTTGGCTATTGGGTCAGTGATACTCGGAAACCATTTATTTCATGAGGCAGTTAGTTTGCTTGGATTCTCCCAATCAGTTTTTGATGACATGTAATGAGACGGCCAAATCTTAGACTGTTCTGATGATTCTTGTCCAGTTTACTAGGAATCTCCCTGATAGTTGTAGATTGCATGTGACAATCAAAGAGACAGAGCTAGTTTCGGGCCCATCAAAGTCTTTGTAGAATTTCCTTTCCCTCACTGCATCAAGTGCTTTCAGATTACCAGAGACAAGTCCCTGCCAAATTCCTACGAAAATGTTTCTGCCCAGTTTCGAACTGGGGACCTTTCGCGTGTGAGGCGAACGTGATAACCACTACACTACAGAAACTGTGCATGAGTGTCATGTGATTAATTCACCATAGTGCTCACTTTGCATCATCACATTTTTTAAACAGCAGATTTGTAAGTCACTTTAAAGGTTGGTTAAGTACTGCCAAACTCCCCGTCAGGGAATCAAACCCCGGTCTTCCGCATGACAGGCAGAGATACTGACCACTATAATAACGAGGATCGATAACCAGATTTTTTGCTGTTTAAAAAAATAAAATCCTCAGTGTTTACAATAGGAAGAAGAATTTACGGATCTCTGTCTTTAGGGTCTTGGACTCTCCGGGAGACAAAAGTCTTTCTTCCAATCGCACTTTGTTGCTTCCACATTATGGCTGAGTCCATCCTCGCTACAGTATCTAACAGCCAATCGTTTGGAACCACATTCGCAACAGTCTCTTTATGAGCTGCACATTGGAGATAAAGCTGCATGTTTCTGCCCGGTTTTGAACCGGGGACCTTTCACGTGTTAGGCGAACGTGATTACCACTACACTACAGAAACTGTGCATTGACCACTTTATGGTCTTATTGGAGGAACTATACCAAATGAAACTCAAGGGCACGAAAAAAAAGAGTCTTCTTTATCCTTGACAAGAATGGCCTAGTAATTCAAGGCGCAAGAATGAAGGTTCATTTCCTGAATGCAGTCTGGCCTACAAGTTGGGTAAAGGTACAAATGTCGATCTGTTTCGCTTTTGGTTTCTGAAATGCACAATTCTTGGCATGTTCACAGTCACCATTTCACTAGCATAGATTCCTAAGACTTGAACAAGTCCATATAGTGTCTTTCCTCCTGCAACCCAGTTGCGTACAAAATGTTTTGCGATATTACCATATTTGGTTCCTTGCCCATGAGTGGTAAAGAAGAAATACTGTAAACAGAGTTACCATATTTACTTCATTGCCCTTTAAGTGCTTACAAAATATGCTAAATGCTTATATGTAAAATATACAAAAAGTCCTTGCAGGTCTCAGGGGAGTGCTGGTATTCAGAAGGCCTTATGTTTGGTGATATTGATGTTTGAATGCTCACACCTGTCATAGGCAAGACTTTGTGTAATTTGATTGTGATTTTCAGCAGTGGGCACTCACCTCCTGCATAATTTGACATTATTGATGTGCAGCAGGGAGGCCATATGTAAAGTGTGTAGAAATTACCAAAAGTAGTCACTTACCCTATACAGGGTTAGTGAAGCTTGCCCGGCTAGCTCAGTCGGTAGAGCATGAGACTCTTAATCTCAGGGTCGTGGGTTCGAGCCCCACGTTGGGCGCTTGTGTTTTTGGAAGGTGTGGAGTTCATATCCCAACAAGTAGTAATAACTGTAAAACATTGCACTATCTTCCAACCATACTGTTTGTTCAAACCATTCCTCGGATTTGGCTCTTGAGTCCTACAGACTTGTCCTCTGAATGAAAACGTTGTCTTAAAGTGACTATGCAGAAATCATATTTTCTAGTAAAAAATATGTTTTTAACAGGCTTCTGAGGTGCACAGCTGCTGCTTGTGCTGTTAATTGGCTTCAACCCTAGTACTTCACAAAATATGGACATTCCAATGCTAAAGGCAGTGAAAGCTGTCAGGATGGCCGAGCGGTCAAAGGCGCCAGACTTAAGGAAGCGAAGTTGCCTTCCCTAGCAAGGGGACTTCTGGTCTCCAAATGGAGGCGTGGGTTCAAATCCCACTCCTGACACTGAGATCTTGTTGGTCACAGTAGAGCATTATACCAGAGCCCTTCTTGTGCAGTCAAGCACAAAGATAACTCATGTGTGTTGGCTATTGGGTCAGTGATACTCGGAAACCATTTATTTCATGAGGCAGTAAGTTTGCTTGGAATCTCCCAATCAGTTTTTGATGACATGTAATGAGACGGCCAAATCTTAGACTGTTCTGATGATTCTTGTCCAGTTTACTAGGAATCTCCCTGGTAGTTGTAGATTGCATGTGACAATCAAAGAGACAGAGCTAGTTTCGGGCCCATCAAAGTCTTTGTAGAATTTCCTTTCCCTCACTGCATCAAGTGCTTTCAGATTACCAGAGACAAGTCCCTGCCAAATTCCTACGAAAATGTTTCTGCCCAGTTTCGAACTGGGGACCTTTCGCGTGTGAGGCAAACGTGATAACCACTACACTACAGAAACTGTGCATGAGTGTCATGTGATTAATTCACCATAGTGCTCACTTTGCATCATCACATTTTTTAAACAGCAGATTTGTAAGTCACTTTAAAGGTTGGTTAAGTTCTGCCAAACTCCCCGTCAGGGAATCAAACCCCGGTCTTCCGCATGACAGGCAGAGATACTGACCACTATAATAACGAGGATCGATAACCAGATTTTTTGCTGTTTAAAAAAATAAAATCCTCAGTGTTTACAATAGGAAGAAGAATTTACGGATCTCTGTCTTTAGGGTCTTGGACTCTCCGGGAGACAAAAGTCTTTCTTCCAATCGCACTTTGTTGCTTCCACATTATGGCTGAGTCCATCCTCGCTACAGTATCTAACAGCCAATCGTTTGGAACCACATTCGCAACAGTCTCTTTATGAGATGCACATTGGAGATAAAGCTGCATGTTTCTGCCCGGTTTCGAAACGGGGACCTTTCGCGTGTTAGGAGAATGTGATTACCACTACACTACAGAAACTGTGCATTGACCACTTTATGGTCTTATTGGAGGAACTATACCAAATGAAACTCAAGGGCACGAAAAAAAAGAGTCTTCTTTATCCTTGACAAGAATGGCCTAGTAATTCAAGGCGCAAGAATGAAGGTTAATTTCCTGAATGCAGTCTGGCCTACAAGTTGGGTAAAGGTACAAATGTCGATCTGTTTCGCTTTTGGTTTCTGAAATGCACAATTCTTGGCATGTTTACAGTCACCATTTCACTAGCATAGATTCCTAAGACTTGAACAAGTCCATATAGTGTCTTTCCTCCTGCAACCCAGTTGCGTACAAAATGTTTTGCGATATTACCATATTTGGTTCCTTGCCCATGAGTGGTAAAGAAGAAATACTGTAAACAAAGTTACCATATTTACTTCATTGCCCTTTAAGTGCTTACAAAATATGCTAAATGCTTATATGTAAAATATACAAAAAGTCCTTGCAGGTCTCAGGGGAGTGCTGGTATTCAGAAGGCCTTATGTTTGGTGATATTGATGTTTGAATGCTCACACCTGTCATAGGCAAGACTTTGTGTAATTTGATTGTGATTTTCAGCAGTGGGCACTCACCTCCTGCATAATTTGACATTATTGATGTGCAGCAGGGAGGCCATATGTAAAGTGTGTAGAAATTACCAAAAGTAGTCACTTACCCTATACAGGGTTAGTGAAGCTTGCCCGGCTAGCTCAGTCGGTAGAGCATGAGACTCTTAATCTCAGGGTCATGGGTTCGAGACCCACGTTGGGCGCTTGTGTTTTTGGAAGGTGTGGAGTTCATATCCCAACAAGTAGTAATAACTGTAAAACATTGCACTTCCAACCATACTGTTTGTTCAAACCATTCCTCGGATTTGGCTCTTGAGTCCTACAGACTTGTCCTCTGAATGAAAACGTTGTCTTAAAGTGACTATGCAGAAATCATATTTTCTAGTAAAAAATATGTTTTTAACAGGCTTCTGAGGTGCACAGCTGCTGCTTGTGCTGTTAATTGGCTTCAACCCTAGTACTTCACAAAATATGGACATTCCAATGCTAAAGGCAGTGAAAGCTGTCAGGATGGCCGAGCGGTCAAAGGCGCCAGACTCAAGGAAGCGAAGTTGCCTTCCCTAGCAAGGGGACTTCTGGTCTCCGAATGGAGGCGTGGGTTCAAATCCCACTCCTGACACTGAGATCTTGTTGGTCACAGTAGAGCATTATACCAGAGCCCTTCTTGTGCAGTCAAGCACAAAGATAACTCATGTGTGTTGGCTATTGGGTCAGTGATACTCGGAAACCATTTATTTCATGAGGCAGTAAGTTTGCTTGGAATCTCCCAATCAGTTTTTGATGACATGTAATGAGACGGCCAAATCTTAGACTGTTCTGATGATTCTTGTCCAGTTTACTAGGAATCTCCCAGCTAGTTGTAGATTGCATGTGACAATCAAAGAGACAGAGCTAGTTTCGGGCCCATCAAAGTCTTTGTAGAATTTCCTTTCCCTCACTGCATCAAGTGCTTTCAGATTACCAGAGACAAGTCCCTGCCAAATTCCTACGAAAATGTTTCTGCCCAGTTTCGAACTGGGGACCTTTCGCGTGTGAGGCGAACGTGATAACCACTACACTACAGAAACTGTGCATGAGTGTCATGTGATTAATTCACCATAGTGCTCACTTTGCATCATCACATTTTTTAAACAGCAGATTTGTAAGTCACTTTAAAGGTTGGTTAAGTACTGCCAAACTCCCCGTCAGGGAATCAAACCCCGGTCTTCCGCATGACAGGCAGAGATACTGACCACTATAATAACGAGGATCGATAACCAGATTTTTTGCTGTTTAAAAAAATAAAATCCTCAGTGTTTACAATAGGAAGAAGAATTTACGGATCTCTGTCTTTAGGGTCTTGGACTCTCCGGGAGACAAAAGTCTTTCTTCCAATCGCACTTTGTTGCTTCCACATTATGGCTGAGTCCATCCTCGCTACAGTATCTAACAGCCAATCGTTTGGAACCACATTCGCAACAGTCTCTTTATGAGCTGCACATTGGAGATAAAGCTGCATGTTTCTGCCCGGTTTCGAACCGGGGACCTTTCGCGTGTTAGGCGAATGTGATTACCACTACACTACAGAAACTGTGCATTGACCACTTTATGGTCTTATTGGAGGAACTATACCAAATGAAACTCAAGGGCACGAAAAAAAAAGAGTCTTCTTTATCCTTGACAAGAATGGCCTAGTAATTCAAGGCGCAAGAATGAAGGTTAATTTCCTGAATGCAGTCTGGCCTACAAGTTGGGTAAAGGTACAAATGTCGATCTGTTTCGCTTTTGGTTTCTGAAATGCACAATTCTTGGCATGTTCACAGTCACCATTTCACTAGCATAGATTCCTAAGACTTGAACAAGTCCATATAGTGTCTTTCCTCCTGCAACCCAGTTGCGTACAAAATGTTTTGCGATATTACCATATTTGGTTCCTTGCCCATGAGTGGTAAAGAAGAAATACTGTAAACAAAGTTACCATATTTACTTCATTGCCCTTTAAGTGCTTACAAAATATGCTAAATGCTTATATGTAAAATATACAAAAAGTCCTTGCAGGTCTCAGGGGAGTGCTGGTATTCAGAAGGCCTTATGTTTGGTGATATTGATGTTTGAACGCTCACACCTGTCATAGGCAAGACTTTGTGTAATTTGATTGTGATTTTCAGCAGTGGGCACTCACCTCCTGCATAATTTGACATTATTGATGTGCAGCAGGGAGGCCATATGTAAAGTGTGTAGAAATTACCAAAAGTAGGCACTTACCCTATACAGGGTTAGTGAAGCTTGCCAGGCTAGCTCAGTCGGTAGAGCATGAGACTCTTAATCTCAGGGTCGTGGGTTTGAGCCCCACGTTGGGCGCTTGTGTTTTTGGAAGGTGTGGAGTTCATATCCCAACAAGTAGTAATAACTGTAAAACATTGCACTATCTTCCAACCATACTGTTTGTTCAAACCATTCCTCGGATTTGGCTCTTGAGTGCTACAGACTTGTCCTCTGAATGAAAACGTTGTCTTACAGTGACTATGCAGAAATCATATTTTCTAGTAAAAAATATGTTTTTAACAGGCTTCTGAGGTGCACAGCTGCTGCCTGTGCTGTTAATTGGCTTCAACCCCAGTACTTCACAAAATATGGACATTCCAATGCTAAAGGCAGTGAAAGCTGTCAGGATGGCCGAGCGGTCAAAGGCGCCAGACTCAAGGAAGCGAAGTTGCCTTCCCTAGCAAGGGGATTTCTGGTCTCCGAATGGAGGCGTGGGTTCAAATCCCACTCCTGACACTGAGATCTTGTTGGTCACAGTAGAGCATTATACCAGAGCCCTTCTTGTGCAGTCAAGCACAAAGATAACTCATGTGTGTTGGCTATTGGGTCAGTGATACTCGGAAACCATTTATTTCATGAGGCAGTTAGTTTGCTTGGATTCTCCCAATCAGTTTTTGATGACATGTAATGAGACGGCCAAATCTTAGACTGTTCTGATGATTCTTGTCCAGTTTACTAGGAATCTCCCTGATAGTTGTAGATTGCATGTGACAATCAAAGAGACAGAGCTAGTTTCGGGCCCATCAAAGTCTTTGTAGAATTTCCTTTCCCTCACTGCATCAAGTGCTTTCAGATTACCAGAGACAAGTCCCTGCCAAATTCCTACGAAAATGTTTCTGCCCAGTTTCGAACTGGGGACCTTTCGCGTGTGAGGCGAACGTGATAACCACTACACTACAGAAACTGTGCATGAGTGTCATGTGATTAATTCACCATAGTGCTCACTTTGCATCATCACATTTTTTAAACAGCAGATTTGTAAGTCACTTTAAAGGTTGGTTAAGTACTGCCAAACTCCCCGTCAGGGAATCAAACCCCGGTCTTCCGCATGACAGGCAGAGATACTGACCACTATAATAACGAGGATCGATAACCAGATTTTTTGCTGTTTAAAAAAATAAAATCCTCAGTGTTTACAATAGGAAGAAGAATTTACGGATCTCTGTCTTTAGGGTCTTGGACTCTCCGGGAGACAAAAGTCTTTCTTCCAATCGCACTTTGTTGCTTCCACATTATGGCTGAGTCCATCCTCGCTACAGTATCTAACAGCCAATCGTTTGGAACCACATTCGCAACAGTCTCTTTATGAGCTGCACATTGGAGATAAAGCTGCATGTTTCTGCCCGGTTTTGAACCGGGGACATTTCACGTGTTAGGCGAACGTGATTACCACTACACTACAGAAACTGTGCATTGACCACTTTATGGTCTTATTGGAGGAACTATACCAAATGAAACTCAAGGGCACGAAAAAAAAGAGTCTTCTTTATCCTTGACAAGAATGGCCTAGTAATTCAAGGCGCAAGAATGAAGGTTCATTTCCTGAATGCAGTCTGGCCTACAAGTTGGGTAAAGGTACAAATGTCGATCTGTTTCGCTTTTGGTTTCTGAAATGCACAATTCTTGGCATGTTCACAGTCACCATTTCACTAGCATAGATTCCTAAGACTTGAACAAGTCCATATAGTGTCTTTCCTCCTGCAACCCAGTTGCGTACAAAATGTTTTGCGATATTACCATATTTGGTTCCTTGCCCATGAGTGGTAAAGAAGAAATACTGTAAACAGAGTTACCATATTTACTTCATTGCCCTTTAAGTGCTTACAAAATATGCTAAATGCTTATATGTAAAATATACAAAAAGTCCTTGCAGGTCTCAGGGGAGTGCTGGTATTCAGAAGGCCTTATGTTTGGTGATATTGATGTTTGAATGCTCACACCTGTCATAGGCAAGACTTTGTGTAATTTGATTGTGATTTTCAGCAGTGGGCACTCACCTCCTGCATAATTTGACATTATTGATGTGCAGCAGGGAGGCCATATGTAAAGTGTGTAGAAATTACCAAAAGTAGTCACTTACCCTATACAGGGTTAGTGAAGCTTGCCCGGCTAGCTCAGTCGGTAGAGCATGAGACTCTTAATCTCAGGGTCGTGGGTTCGAGCCCCACGTTGGGCGCTTGTGTTTTTGGAAGGTGTGGAGTTCATATCCCAACAAGTAGTAATAACTGTAAAACATTGCACTATCTTCCAACCATACTGTTTGTTCAAACCATTCCTCGGATTTGGCTCTTGAGTCCTACAGACTTGTCCTCTGAATGAAAACGTTGTCTTAAAGTGACTATGCAGAAATCATATTTTCTAGTAAAAAATATGTTTTTAACAGGCTTCTGAGGTGCACAGCTGCTGCTTGTGCTGTTAATTGTCTTCAACCCTAGTACTTCACAAAATATGGACATTCCAATGCTAAAGGCAGTGAAAGCTGTCAGGATGGCCGAGCGGTCAAAGGCGCCAGACTTAAGGAAGCGAAGTTGCCTTCCCTAGCAAGGGGACTTCTGGTCTCCAAATGGAGGCGTGGGTTCAAATCCCACTCCTGACACTGAGATCTTGTTGGTCACAGTAGAGCATTATACCAGAGCCCTTCTTGTGCAGTCAAGCACAAAGATAACTCATGTGTGTTGGCTATTGGGTCAGTGATACTCGGAAACCATTTATTTCATGAGGCAGTAAGTTTGCTTGGAATCTCCCAATCAGTTTTTGATGACATGTAATGAGACGGCCAAATCTTAGACTGTTCTGATGATTCTTGTCCAGTTTACTAGGAATCTCCCTGGTAGTTGTAGATTGCATGTGACAATCAAAGAGACAGAGCTAGTTTCGGGCCCATCAAAGTCTTTGTAGAATTTCCTTTCCCTCACTGCATCAAGTGCTTTCAGATTACCAGAGACAAGTCCCTGCCAAATTCCTACGAAAATGTTTCTGCCCAGTTTCGAACTGGGGACCTTTCGCGTGTGAGGCAAACGTGATAACCACTACACTACAGAAACTGTGCATGAGTGTCATGTGATTAATTCACCATAGTGCTCACTTTGCATCATCACATTTTTTAAACAGCAGATTTGTAAGTCACTTTAAAGGTTGGTTAAGTTCTGCCAAACTCCCCGTCAGGGAATCAAACCCCGGTCTTCCGCATGACAGGCAGAGATACTGACCACTATAATAACGAGGATCGATAACCAGATTTTTTGCTGTTTAAAAAAATAAAATCCTCAGTGTTTACAATAGGAAGAAGAATTTACGGATCTCTGTCTTTAGGGTCTTGGACTCTCCGGGAGACAAAAGTCTTTCTTCCAATCGCACTTTGTTGCTTCCACATTATGGCTGAGTCCATCCTCGCTACAGTATCTAACAGCCAATCGTTTGGAACCACATTCGCAACAGTCTCTTTATGAGATGCACATTGGAGATAAAGCTGCATGTTTCTGCCCGGTTTCGAAACGGGGACCTTTCGCGTGTTAGGAGAATGTGATTACCACTACACTACAGAAACTGTGCATTGACCACTTTATGGTCTTATTGGAGGAACTATACCAAATGAAACTCAAGGGCACGAAAAAAAAGAGTCTTCTTTATCCTTGACAAGAATGGCCTAGTAATTCAAGGCGCAAGAATGAAGGTTCATTTCCTGAATGCAGTCTGGCCTACAAGTTGGGTAAAGGTACAAATGTCGATCTGTTTCGCTTTTGGTTTCTGAAATGCACAATTCTTGGCATGTTCACAGTCACCATTTCACTAGCATAGATTCCTAAGACTTGAACAAGTCCATATAGTGTCTTTCCTCCTGCTACCCAGTTGCGTACAAAATGTTTTGCGATATTACCATATTTGGTTCCTTGCCCATGAGTGGTAAAGAAGAAATACTGTAAACAAAGTTACCATATTTACTTCATTGCCCTTTAAGTGCTTACAAAATATGCTAAATGCTTATATGTAAAATATACAAAAAGTCCTTGCAGGTCTCAGGGGAGTGCTGGTATTCAGAAGGCCTTATGTTTGGTGATATTGATGTTTGAACGCTCACACCTGTCATAGGCAAGACTTTGTGTAATTTGATTGTGATTTTCAGCAGTGGGCACTCACCTCCTGCATAATTTGACATTATTGATGTGCAGCAGGGAGGCCATATGTAAAGTGTGTAGAAATTACCAAAAGTAGTCACTTACCCTATACAGGGTTAGTGAAGCTTGCCAGGCTAGCTCAGTCGGTAGAGCATGAGACTCTTAATCTCAGGGTCATGGGTTCGAGCCCCACGTTGGGCGCTTGTGTCTTTGGAAGGTGTGGAGTTCATATCCCAACAAGTAGTAATAACTGTAAAACATTGCACTTCCAACCATACTGTTTGTTCAAACCATTCCTCGGATTTGGCTCTTGAGTGCTACAGACTAGTCCTCTGAATGAAAACGTTGTCTTACAGTGACTATGCAGAAATCATATTTTCTAGTAAAAAATATGTTTTTAACAGGCTTCTGAGGTGCACAGCTGCTGCTTGTGCTGTTAATTGGCTTCAACCCTAGTACTTCACAAAATATGGACATTCCAATGCTAAAGGCAGTGAAAGCTGTCAGGATGGCCGAGCGGTCAAAGGCGCCAGACTCAAGGAAGCGAAGTTGCCTTCCCTAGCAAGGGGACTTCTGGTCTCCAAATGGAGGCGTGGGTTCAAATCCCACTCCTGACACTGAGATCTTGTTGGCATTATACCAGAGCCCTTCTTGTGCAGTCAAGCACAAAGATAACTCATGTGTGTTGGCTATTGGGTCAGTGATACTCGGAAACCATTTATTTCATGAGGCAGTAAGTTTACTTGGAATCTCCCAATCAGTTTTTGATGACATGTAATGAGACGGCCAAATCTTAGACTGTTCTGATGATTCTTGTCCAGTTTACTAGGAATCTCCCTGGTAGTTGTAGATTGCATGTGACAATCAAAGAGACAGAGCTAGTTTCGGGCCCATCAAAGTCTTTGTAGAATTTCCTTTCCCTCACTGCATCAAGTGCTTTCAGATTACCAGAGACAAGTCCCTGCCAAATTCCTACGAAAATGTTTCTGCCCAGTTTCGAACTGGGGACCTTTCGCGTGTGAGGCGAACGTGATAACCACTACACTACAGAAACTGTGCATGAGTGTCATGTGATTAATTCACCATAGTGCTCACTTTGCATCATCACATTTTTTAAACAGCAGATTTGTAAGTCACTTTAAAGGTTGGTTAAGTACTGCCAAACTCCCCGTCAGGGAATCAAACCCCGGTCTTCCGCATGACAGGCAGAGATACTGACCACTATAATAACGAGGATCGATAACCAGATTTTTTGCTGTTTAAAAAAATAAAATCCTCAGTGTTTACAATAGGAAGAAGAATTTACGGATCTCTGTCTTTAGGGTCTTGGACTCTCCGGGAGACAAAAGTCTTTCTTCCAATCGCACTTTGTTGCTTCCACATTATGGCTGAGTCCATCCTCGCTACAGTATCTAACAGCCAATCGTTTGGAACCACATTCGCAACAGTCTCTTTATGAGATGCACATTGGAGATAAAGCTGCATGTTTCTGCCCGGTTTCGAACCGGGGACCTTTCGCGTGTTAGGAGAATGTGATTACCACTACACTACAGAAACTGTGCATTGACCACTTTATGGTCTTATTGGAGGAACTATACCAAATGAAACTCAAGGGCACGAAAAAAAAGAGTCTTCTTTATCCTTGACAAGAATGGCCTAGTAATTCAAGGCGCAAGAATGAAGGTTCATTTCCTGAATGCAGTCTGGCCTACAAGTTGGGTAAAGGTACAAATGTCGATCTGTTTCGCTTTTGGTTTCTGAAATGCACAATTCTTGGCATGTTCACAGTCACCATTTCACTAGCATAGATTCCTAAGACTTGAACAAGTCCATATAGTGTCTTTCCTCCTGCAACCCAGTTGCGTACAAAATGTTTTGCGATATTACCATATTTGGTTCCTTGCCCATGAGTGGTAAAGAAGAAATACTGTAAACAAAGTTACCATATTTACTTCATTGCCCTTTAAGTGCTTACAAAATATGCTAAATGCTTATATGTAAAATATACAAAAAGGCCTTGCAGGTCTCAGGGGAGTGCTGGTATTCAGAAGGCCTTATGTTTGGTGATATTGATGTTTGAACGCTCACACCTGTCATAGGCAAGACTTTGTGTAATTTGATTGTGATTTTCAGCAGTGGGCTCCTGCATAATTTGACATTATTGATGTGCAGCAGGGAGGCCATATGTAAAGTGTGTAGAAATTACCAAAAGTAGTCACTTACCCTATACAGGGTTAGTGAAGCTTGCCCGGCTAGCTCAGTCGGTAGAGCATGAGACTCTTAATCTCAGGGTCATGGGTTCGAGCCCCACGTTGGGCGCTTGTGTCTTTGGAAGGTGTGGAGTTCATATCCCAACAAGTAGTAATAACTGTAAAACATTGCACTTCCAACCATACTGTTTGTTCAAACCATTCCTCGGATTTGGCTCTTGAGTGCTACAGACTTGTCCTCTGAATGAAAACGTTGTCTTAAAGTGACTATGCAGAAATCATATTTTCTAGTAAAAAATATGTTTTTAACAGGCTTCTGAGGTGCACAGCTGCTGCTTGTGCTGTTAATTGGCTTCAACCCTAGTACTTCACAAAATATGGACATTCCAATGCTAAAGGCAGTGAAAGCTGTCAGGATGGCCGAGCGGTCAAAGGCGCCAGACTCAAGGAAGCGAAGTTGCCTTCCCTAGCAAGGGGACTTCTGGTCTCCGAATGGAGGCGTGGGTTCAAATCCCACTCCTGACACTGAGATCTTGTTGGTCACAGTAGAGCATTATACCAGAGCCCTTCTTGTGCAGTCAAGCACAAAGATAACTCATGTGTGTTGGCTATTGGGTCAGTGATACTCGGAAACCATTTATTTCATGAGGCAGTAAGTTTGCTTGGATTCTCCCAATCGGTTTTTGATGACATGTAATGAGACGGCCAAATCTTAGACTGTTCTGATGATTCTTGTCCAGTTTACTAGGAATCTCCCTGGTAGTTGTAGATTGCATGTGACAATCAAAGAGACAGAGCTAGTTTCGGGCCCATCAAAGTCTTTGTAGAATTTCCTTTCCCTCACTGCATCAAGTGCTTTCAGATTACCAGAGACAAGTCCCTGCCAAATTCCTACGAAAATGTTTCTGCCCAGTTTCGAACTGGGGACCTTTCGCGTGTGAGGCGAACGTGATAACCACTACACTACAGAAACTGTGCATGAGTGTCATGTGATTAATTCACCATAGTGCTCACTTTGCATCATCACATTTTTTAAACAGCAGATTTGTAAGTCACTTTAAAGGTTGGTTAAGTACTGCCAAACTCCCCGTCAGGGAATCAAACCCCGGTCTTCCGCATGACAGGCAGAGATACTGACCACTATAATAACGAGGATCGATAACCAGATTTTTTGCTGTTTAAAAAAATAAAATCCTCAGTGTTTACAATAGGAAGAAGAATTTACGGATCTCTGTCTTTAGGGTCTTGGACTCTCCGGGAGACAAAAGTCTTTCTTCCAATCGCACTTTGTTGCTTCCACATTATGGCTGAGTCCATCCTCGCTACAGTATCTAACAGCCAATCGTTTGGAACCACATTCGCAACAGTCTCTTTATGAGCTGCACATTGGAGATAAAGCTGCATGTTTCTGCCCGGTTTTGAACCGGGGACCTTTCACGTGTTAGGCGAACGTGATTACCACTACACTACAGAAACTGTGCATTGACCACTTTATGGTCTTATTGGAGGAACTATACCAAATGAAACTCAAGGGCACGAAAAAAAAGAGTCTTCTTTATCCTTGACAAGAATGGCCTAGTAATTCAAGGCGCAAGAATGAAGGTTAATTTCCTGAATGCAGTCTGGCCTACAAGTTGGGTAAAGGTACAAATGTCGATCTGTTTCGCTTTTGGTTTCTGAAATGCACAATTCTTGGCATGTTCACAGTCACCATTTCACTAGCATAGATTCCTAAGACTTGAACAAGTCCATATAGTGTCTTTCCTCCTGCAACCCAGTTGCGTACAAAATGTTTTGCGATATTACCATATTTGGTTCCTTGCCCATGAGTGGTAAAGAAGAAATACTGTAAACAAAGTTACCATATTTACTTCATTGCCCTTTAAGTGCTTACAAAATATGCTAAATGCTTATATGTAAAATATACAAAAAGTCCTTGCAGGTCTCAGGGGAGTGCTGGTATTCAGAAGGCCTTATGTTTGGTGATATTGATGTTTGAATGCTCACACCTGTCATAGGCAAGACTTTGTGTAATTTGATTGTGATTTTCAGCAGTGGGCACTCACCTCCTGCATAATTTGACATTATTGATGTGCAGCAGGGAGGCCATATGTAAAGTGTGTAGAAATTACCAAAAGTAGTCACTTACCCTATACAGGGTTAGTGAAGCTTGCCCGGCTAGCTCAGTCGGTAGAGCATGAGACTCTTAATCTCAGGGTCATGGGTTCGAGCCCCACGTTGGGCGCTTGTGTCTTTGGAAGGTGTGGAGTTCATATCCCAACAAGTAGTAATAACTGTAAAACATTGCACTATCTTCCAACCATACTGTTTGTTCAAACCATTCCTCGGATTTGGCTCTTGAGTGCTACAGACTTGTCCTCTGAATGAAAACGTTGTCTTAAAGTGACTATGCAGAAATCATATTTTCTAGTAAAAAATATGTTTTTAACAGGCTTCTGAGGTGCACAGCTGCTGCTTGTGCTGTTAATTGGCTTCAACCCCAGTACTTCACAAAATATGGACATTCCAATGCTAAAGGCAGTGAAAGCTGTCAGGATGGCCGAGCGGTCAAAGGCGCCAGACTCAAGGAAGCGAAGTTGCCTTCCCTAGCAAGGGGACTTCTGGTCTCCGAATGGAGGCGTGGGTTCAAATCCCACTCCTGACACTGAGATCTTGTTGGTCACAGTAGAGCATTATACCAGAGCCCTTCTTGTGCAGTCAAGCACAAAGATAACTCATGTGTGTTGGCTATTGGGTCAGTGATACTCGGAAACCATTTATTTCATGAGGCAGTAAGTTTGCTTGGATTCTCCCAATCAGTTTTTGATGACATGTAATGAGACGGCCAAATCTTAGACTGTTCTGATGATTCTTGTCCAGTTTACTAGGAATCTCCCTGGTAGTTGTAGATTGCATGTGACAATCAAAGAGACAGAGCTAGTTTCGGGCCCATCAAAGTCTTTGTAGAATTTCCTTTCCCTCACTGCATCAAGTGCTTTCAGATTACCAGAGACAAGTCCCTGCCAAATTCCTACGAAAATGTTTCTGCCCAGTTTCGAACTGGGGACCTTTCACGTGTGAGGCGAACGTGATAACCACTACACTACAGAAACTGTGCATGAGTGTCATGTGATTAATTCACCATAGTGCTCACTTTGCATCATCACATTTTTTAAACAGCAGATTTGTAAGTCACTTTAAAGGTTGGTTAAGTACTGCCAAACTCCCCGTCAGGGAATCAAACCCCGGTCTTCCGCATGACAGGCAGAGATACTGACCACTATAATAACGAGGATCGATAACCAGATTTTTTGCTGTTTAAAAAAATAAAATCCTCAGTGTTTACAATAGGAAGAAGAATTTACGGATCTCTGTCTTTAGGGTCTTGGACTCTCCGGGAGACAAAAGTCTTTCTTCCAATCGCACTTTGTTGCTTCCACATTATGGCTGAGTCCATCCTCGCTACAGTATCTAACAGCCAATCGTTTGGAACCACATTCGCAACAGTCTCTTTATGAGCTGCACATTGGAGATAAAGCTGCATGTTTCTGCCCGGTTTTGAACCGGGGACCTTTCACGTGTTAGGCGAACGTGATTACCACTACACTACAGAAACTGTGCATTGACCACTTTATGGTCTTATTGGAGGAACTATACCAAATGAAACTCAAGGGCACGAAAAAAAAGAGTCTTCTTTATCCTTGACAAGAATGGCCTAGTAATTCAAGGCGCAAGAATGAAGGTTAATTTCCTGAATGCAGTCTGGCCTACAAGTTGGGTAAAGGTACAAATGTCGATCTGTTTCGCTTTTGGTTTCTGAAATGCACAATTCTTGGCATGTTCACAGTCACCATTTCACTAGCATAGATTCCTAAGACTTGAACAAGTCCATATAGTGTCTTTCCTCCTGCAACCCAGTTGCGTACAAAATGTTTTGCGATATTACCATATTTGGTTCCTTGCCCATGAGTGGTAAAGAAGAAATACTGTAAACAAAGTTACCATATTTACTTCATTGCCCTTTAAGTGCTTACAAAATATGCTAAATGCTTATATGTAAAATATACAAAAAGTCCTTGCAGGTCTCAGGGGAGTGCTGGTATTCAGAAGGCCTTATGTTTGGTGATATTGATGTTTGAACGCTCACACCTGTCATAGGCAAGACTTTGTGTAATTTGATTGTGATTTTCAGCAGTGGGCACTCACCTCCTGCATAATTTGACATTATTGATGTGCAGCAGGGAGGCCATATGTAAAGTGTGTAGAAATTACCAAAAGTAGTCACTTACCCTATACAGGGTTAGTGAAGCTTGCCCGGCTAGCTCAGTCGGTAGAGCATGAGACTCTTAATCTCAGGGTCATGGGTTCGAGCCCCACGTTGGGCGCTTGTGTCTTTGGAAGGTGTGGAGTTCATATCCCAACAAGTAGTAATAACTGTAAAACATTGCACTTCCAACCATACTGTTTGTTCAAACCATTCCTCGGATTTGGCTCTTGAGTGCTACAGACTTGTCCTCTGAATGAAAACGTTGTCTTAAAGTGACTATGCAGAAATCATATTTTCTAGTAAAAAATATGTTTTTAACAGGCTTCTGAGGTGCACAGCTGCTGCTTGTGCTGTTAATTGGCTTCAACCCTAGTACTTCACAAAATATGGACATTCCAATGCTAAAGGCAGTGAAAGCTGTCAGGATGGCCGAGCGGTCAAAGGCGCCAGACTCAAGGAAGCGAAGTTGCCTTCCCTAGCAAGGGGACTTCTGGTCTCCGAATGGAGGCGTGGGTTCAAATCCCACTCCTGACACTGAGATCTTGTTGGTCACAGTAGAGCATTATACCAGAGCCCTTCTTGTGCAGTCAAGCACAAAGATAACTCATGTGTGTTGGCTATTGGGTCAGTGATACTCGGAAACCATTTATTTCATGAGGCAGTAAGTTTACTTGGAATCTCCCAATCAGTTTTTGATGACATGTAATGAGACGGCCAAATCTTAGACTGTTCTGATGATTCTTGTCCAGTTTACTAGGAATCTCCCTGGTAGTTGTAGATTGCATGTGACAATCAAAGAGACAGAGCTAGTTTCGGGCCCATCAAAGTCTTTGTAGAATTTCCTTTCCCTCACTGCATCAAGTGCTTTCAGATTACCAGAGACAAGTCCCTGCCAAATTCCTACGAAAATGTTTCTGCCCAGTTTCGAACTGGGGACCTTTCGCGTGTGAGGCAAACGTGATAACCACTACACTACAGAAACTGTGCATGAGTGTCATGTGATTAATTCACCATAGTGCTCACTTTGCATCATCACATTTTTTAAACAGCAGATTTGTAAGTCACTTTAAAGGTTGGTTAAGTTCTGCCAAACTCCCCGTCAGGGAATCAAACCCCGGTCTTCCGCATGACAGGCAGAGATACTGACCACTATAATAACGAGGATCGATAACCAGATTTTTTGCTGTTTAAAAAAATAAAATCCTCAGTGTTTACAATAGGAAGAAGAATTTACGGATCTCTGTCTTTAGGGTCTTGGACTCTCCGGGAGACAAAAGTCTTTCTTCCAATCGCACTTTGTTGCTTCCACATTATGGCTGAGTCCATCCTCGCTACAGTATCTAACAGCCAATCATTTGGAACCACATTCGCAACAGTCTCTTTATGAGCTGCACATTGGAGATAAAGCTGCATGTTTCTGCCCGGTTTCGAACCGGGGACCTTTCGCGTGTTAGGAGAATGTGATTACCACTACACTACAGAAACTGTGCATTGACCACTTTATGGTCTTATTGGAGGAACTATACCAAATGAAACTCAAGGGCACGAAAAAAAAGAGTCTTCTTTATCCTTGACAAGAATGGCCTAGTAATTCAAGGCGCAAGAATGAAGGTTAATTTCCTGAATGCAGTCTGGCCTACAAGTTGGGTAAAGGTACAAATGTCGATCTGTTTCGCTTTTGGTTTCTGAAATGCACAATTCTTGGCATGTTCACAGTCACCATTTCACTAGCATAGATTCCTAAGACTTGAACAAGTCCATATAGTGTCTTTCCTCCTGCAACCCAGTTGCGTACAAAATGTTTTGCGATATTACCATATTTGGTTCCTTGCCCATGAGTGGTAAAGAAGAAATACTGTAAACAAAGTTACCATATTTACTTCATTGCCCTTTAAGTGCTTACAAAATATGCTAAATGCTTATATGTAAAATATACAAAAAGTCCTTGCAGGTCTCAGGGGAGTGCTGGTATTCAGAAGGCCTTATGTTTGGTGATATTGATGTTTGAACGCTCACACCTGTCATAGGCAAGACTTTGTGTAATTTGATTGTGATTTTCAGCAGTGGGCACTCACCTCCTGCATAATTTGACATTATTGATGTGCAGCAGGGAGGCCATATGTAAAGTGTGTAGAAATTACCAAAAGTAGTCACTAACCCTATACAGGGTTAGTGAAGCTTGCCCGGCTAGCTCAGTCGGTAGAGCATGAGACTCTTAATCTCAGGGTCATGGGTTCGAGCCCCACGTTGGGCGCTTGTGTCTTTGGAAGGTGTGGAGTTCATATCCCAACAAGTAGTAATAACTGTAAAACATTGCACTTCCAACCATACTGTTTGTTCAAACCATTCCTCGGATTTGGCTCTTGAGTGCTACAGACTTGTCCTCTGAATGAAAACGTTGTCTTACAGTGACTATGCAGAAATCATATTTTCTAGTAAAAAATATGTTTTTAACAGGCTTCTGAGGTGCACAGCTGCTGCTTGTGCTGTTAATTGGCTTCAACCCCAGTACTTCACAAAATATGGACATTCCAATGCTAAAGGCAGTGAAAGCTGTCAGGATGGCCGAGCGGTCAAAGGCGCCAGACTCAAGGAAGCGAAGTTGCCTTCCCTAGCAAGGGGATTTCTGGTCTCCGAATGGAGGCGTGGGTTCAAATCCCACTCCTGACACTGAGATCTTGTTGGTCACAGTAGAGCATTATACCAGAGCCCTTCTTGTGCAGTCAAGCACAAAGATAACTCATGTGTGTTGGCTATTGGGTCAGTGATACTCGGAAACCATTTATTTCTTGAGGCAGTTAGTTTGCTTGGATTCTCCCAATCAGTTTTTGATGACATGTAATGAGACGGCCAAATCTTAGACTGTTCTGATGATTCTTGTCCAGTTTACTAGGAATCTCCCTGGTAGTTGTAGATTGCATGTGACAATCAAAGAGACAGAGATAGTTTCGGGCCCATCAAAGTCTTTGTAGAATTTCCTTTCCCTCACTGCATCAAGTGCTTTCAGATTACCAGAGACAAGTCCCTGCCAAATTCCTACGAAAATGTTTCTGCCCAGTTTCGAACTGGGGACCTTTCGCATGTGAGGCAAACGTGATAACCACTACACTACAGAAACTGTGCATGAGTGTCATGTGATTAATTCACCATAGTGCTCACTTTGCATCATCACATTTTTTAAACAGCAGATTTGTAAGTCACTTTAAACGTTGGTTAAGTTCTGCCAAACTCCCCGTCAGGGAATCAAACCCCGGTCTTCCGCATGACAGGCAGAGATACTGACCACTATAATAACGAGGATCGATAACCAGATTTTTTGCTGTTTAAAAAAATAAAATCCTCAGTGTTTACAATAGGAAGAAGAATTTACGGATCTCTGTCTTTAGGGTCTTGGACTCTCCGGGAGACAAAAGTCTTTCTTCCAATCGCACTTTGTTGCTTCCACATTATGGCTGAGTCCATCCTCGCTACAGTATCTAACAGCCAATCATTTGGAACCACATTCGCAACAGTCTCTTTATGAGCTGCACATTGGAGATAAAGCTGCATGTTTCTGCCCGGTTTCGAACCGGGGACCTTTCGCGTGTAAGGAGAATGTGATTACCACTACACTACAGAAACTGTGCATTGACCACTTTATGGTCTTATTGGAGGAACTATACCAAATGAAACTCAAGGGCACGAAAAAAAAGAGTCTTCTTTATCCTTGACAAGAATGGCCTAGTAATTCAAGGCGCAAGAATGAAGGTTAATTTCCTGAATGCAGTCTGGCCTACAAGTTGGGTAAAGGTACAAATGTCGATCTGTTTCGCTTTTGGTTTCTGAAATGCACAATTCTTGGCATGTTCACAGTCACCATTTCACTAGCATAGATTCCTAAGACTTGAACAAGTCCATATAGTGTCTTTCCTCCTGCAACCCAGTTGCGTACAAAATGTTTTGCGATATTACCATATTTGGTTCCTTGCCCATGAGTGGTAAAGAAGAAATACTGTAAACAAAGTTACCATATTTACTTCATTGCCCTTTAAGTGCTTACAAAATATGCTAAATGCTTATATGTAAAATATACAAAAAGTCCTTGCAGGTCTCAGGGGAGTGCTGGTATTCAGAAGGCCTTATGTTTGGTGATATTGATGTTTGAACGCTCACACCTGTCATAGGCAAGACTTTGTGTAATTTGATTGTGATTTTCAGCAGTGGGCACTCACCTCCTGCATAATTTGACATTATTGATGTGCAGCAGGGAGGCCATATGTAAAGTGTGTAGAAATTACCAAAAGTAGTCACTTACCCTATACAGGGTTAGTGAAGCTTGCCCGGCTAGCTCAGTCGGTAGAGCATGAGACTCTTAATCTCAGGGTCATGGGTTCGAGCCCCACGTTGGGCGCTTGTGTCTTTGGAAGGTGTGGAGTTCATATCCCAACAAGTAGTAATAACTGTAAAACATTGCACTTCCAACCATACTGTTTGTTCAAACCATTCCTCGGATTTGGCTCTTGAGTGCTACAGACTTGTCCTCTGAATGAAAACGTTGTCTTACAGTGACTATGCAGAAATCATATTTTCTAGTAAAAAATATGTTTGTAACAGGCTTCTGAGGTGCACAGCTGCTGCTTGTGCTGTTAATTGGCTTCAACCCTAGTACTTCACAAAATATGGACATTCCAATGCTAAAGGCAGTGAAAGCTGTCAGGATGGCCGAGCGGTCAAAGGCGCCAGACTCAAGGAAGCGAAGTTGCCTTCCCTAGCAAGGGGACTTCTGGTCTCCGAATGGAGGCGTGGGTTCAAATCCCACTCCTGACACTGAGATCTTGTTGGTCACAGTAGAGCATTATACCAGAGCCCTTCTTGTGCAGTCAAGCACAAAGATAACTCATGTGTGTTGGCTATTGGGTCAGTGATACTCGGAAACCATTTATTTCATGAGGCAGTAAGTTTACTTGGAATCTCCCAATCAGTTTTTGATGACATGTAATGAGACGGCCAAATCTTAGACTGTTCTGATGATTCTTGTCCAGTTTACTAGGAATCTCCCTGGTAGTTGTAGATTGCATGTGACAATCAAAGAGACAGAGCTAGTTTCGGGCCCATCAAAGTCTTTGTAGAATTTCCTTTCCCTCACTGCATCAAGTGCTTTCAGATTACCAGAGACAAGTCCCTGCCAAATTCCTACGAAAATGTTTCTGCCCAGTTTCGAACTGGGGACCTTTCGCGTGTGAGGCGAACGTGATAACCACTACACTACAGAAACTGTGCATGAGTGTCATGTGATTAATTCACCATAGTGCTCACTTTGCATCATCACATTTTTTAAACAGCAGATTTGTAAGTCACTTTAAAGGTTGGTTAAGTACTGCCAAACTCCCCGTCAGGGAATCAAACCCCGGTCTTCCGCATGACAGGCAGAGATACTGACCACTATAATAACGAGGATCGATAACCAGATTTTTTGCTGTTTAAAAAAATAAAATCCTCAGTGTTTACAATAGGAAGAAGAATTTACGGATCTCTGTCTTTAGGGTCTTGGACTCTCCGGGAGACAAAAGTCTTTCTTCCAATCGCACTTTGTTGCTTCCACATTATGGCTGAGTCCATCCTCGCTACAGTATCTAACAGCCAATCGTTTGGAACCACATTCGCAACAGTCTCTTTATGAGCTGCACATTGGAGATAAAGCTGCATGTTTCTGCCCGGTTTCGAACCGGGGACCTTTCGCGTGTTAGGAGAATGTGATTACCACTACACTACAGAAACTGTGCATTGACCACTTTATGGTCTTATTGGAGGAACTATACCAAATGAAACTCAAGGGCACGAAAAAAAAGAGTCTTCTTTATCCTTGACAAGAATGGCCTAGCAATTCAAGGCGCAAGAATGAAGGTTCATTTCCTGAATGCAGTCTGGCCTACAAGTTGGGTAAAGGTACAAATGTCGATCTGTTTCGCTTTTGGTTTCTGAAATGCACAATTCTTGGCATGTTCACAGTCACCATTTCACTAGCATAGATTCCTAAGACTTGAACAAGTCCATATAGTGTCTTTCCTCCTGCAACCCAGTTGCGTACAAAATGTTTTGCGATATTACCATATTTGGTTCCTTGCCCATGAGTGGTAAAGAAGAAATACTGTAAACAAAGTTACCATATTTACTTCATTGCCCTTTAAGTGCTTACAAAATATGCTAAATGCTTATATGTAAAATATACAAAAAGTCCTTGCAGGTCTCAGGGGAGTGCTGGTATTCAGAAGGCCTTATGTTTGGTGATATTGATGTTTGAACGCTCACACCTGTCATAGGCAAGACTTTGTGTAATTTGATTGTGATTTTCAGCAGTGGGCACTCACCTCCTGCATAATTTGACATTATTGATGTGCAGCAGGGAGGCCATATGTAAAGTGTGTAGAAATTACCAAAAGTAGTCACTTACCCTATACAGGGTTAGTGAAGCTTGCCCGGCTAGCTCAGTCGGTAGAGCATGAGACTCTTAATCTCAGGGTCATGGGTTCGAGCCCCACGTTGGGCGCTTGTGTCTTTGGAAGGTGTGGAGTTCATATCCCAACAAGTAGTAATAACTGTAAAACATTGCACTTCCAACCATACTGTTTGTTCAAACCATTCCTCGGATTTGGCTCTTGAGTGCTACAGACTTGTCCTCTGAATGAAAACGTTGTCTTACAGTGACTATGCAGAAATCATATTTTCTAGTAAAAAATATGTTTTTAACAGGCTTCTGAGGTGCACAGCTGCTGCTTGTGCTGTTAATTGGCTTCAACCCTAGTACTTCACAAAATATGGACATTCCAATGCTAAAGGCAGTGAAAGCTGTCAGGATGGCCGAGCGGTCAAAGGCGCCAGACTCAAGGAAGCGAAGTTGCCTTCCCTAGCAAGGGGACTTCTGGTCTCCAAATGGAGGCGTGGGTTCAAATCCCACTCCTGACACTGAGATCTTGTTGGTCACAGTAGAGCATTATACCAGAGCCCTTCTTGTGCAGTCAAGCACAAAGATAACTCATGTGTGTTGGCTATTGGGTCAGTGATACTCGGAAACCATTTATTTCATGAGGCAGTAAGTTTACTTGGAATCTCCCAATCAGTTTTTGATGACATGTAATGAGACGGCCAAATCTTAGACTGTTCTGATGATTCTTGTCCAGTTTACTAGGAATCTCCCTGGTAGTTGTAGATTGCATGTGACAATCAAAGAGACAGAGCTAGTTTCGGGCCCATCAAAGTCTTTGTAGAATTTCCTTTCCCTCACTTCATCAAGTGCTTTCAGATTACCAGAGACAAGTCCCTGCCAAATTCCTACGAAAATGTTTCTGCCCAGTTTCGAACTGGGGACCTTTCGCGTGTGAGGCAAACGTGATAACCACTACACTACAGAAACTGTGCATGAGTGTCATGTGATTAATTCACCATAGTGCTCACTTTGCATCATCACATTTTTTAAACAGCAGATTTGTAAGTCACTTTAAAGGTTGGTTAAGTACTGCCAAACTCCCCGTCAGGGAATCAAACCCCGGTCTTCCGCATGACAGGCAGAGATACTGACCACTATAATAACGAGGATCGATAACCAGATTTTTTGCTGTTTAAAAAAATAAAATCCTCAGTGTTTACAATAGGAAGAAGAATTTACGGATCTCTGTCTTTAGGGTCTTGGACTCTCCGGGAGACAAAAGTCTTTCTTCCAATCGCACTTTGTTGCTTCCACATTATGGCTGAGTCCATCCTCGCTACAGTATCTAACAGCCAATCATTTGGAACCACATTCGCAACAGTCTCTTTATGAGCTGCACATTGGAGATAAAGCTGCATGTTTCTGCCCGGTTTCGAACCGGGGACCTTTCGCGTGTTAGGAGAATGTGATTACCACTACACTACAGAAACTGTGCATTGACCACTTTATGGTCTTATTGGAGGAACTATACCAAATGAAACTCAAGGGCACGAAAAAAAAGAGTCTTCTTTATCCTTGACAAGAATGGCCTAGTAATTCAAGGCGCAAGAATGAAGGTTAATTTCCTGAATGCAGTCTGGCCTACAAGTTGGGTAAAGGTACAAATGTCGATCTGTTTCGCTTTTGGTTTCTGAAATGCACAATTCTTGGCATGTTCACAGTCACCATTTCACTAGCATAGATTCCTAAGACTTGAACAAGTCCATATAGTGTCTTTCCTCCTGCAACCCAGTTGCGTACAAAATGTTTTGCGATATTACCATATTTGGTTCCTTGCCCATGAGTGGTAAAGAAGAAATACTGTAAACAAAGTTACCATATTTACTTCATTGCCCTTTAAGTGCTTACAAAATATGCTAAATGCTTATATGTAAAATATACAAAAAGTCCTTGCAGGTCTCAGGGGAGTGCTGGTATTCAGAAGGCCTTATGTTTGGTGATATTGATGTTTGAACGCTCACACCTGTCATAGGCAAGACTTTGTGTAATTTGATTGTGATTTTCAGCAGTGGGCACTCACCTCCTGCATAATTTGACATTATTGATGTGCAGCAGGAGGCCATATGTAAAGTGTGTAGAAATTACCAAAAGTAGTCACTTACCCTATACAGGGTTAGTGAAGCTTGCCCGGCTAGCTCAGTCGGTAGAGCATGAGACTCTTAATCTCAGGGTCATGGGTTCGAGCCCCACGTTGGGCGCTTGTGTCTTTGGAAGGTGTGGAGTTCATATGCCAACAAGTAGTAATAACTGTAAAACATTGCACTTCCAACCATACTGTTTGTTCAAACCATTCCTCGGATTTGGCTCTTGAGTGCTACAGACTTGTCCTCTGAATGAAAACGTTGTCTTACAGTGACTATGCAGAAATCATATTTTCTAGTAAAAAATATGTTTTTAACAGGCTTCTGAGGTGCACAGCTGCTGCTTGTGCTGTTAATTGGCTTCAACCCTAGTACTTCACAAAATATGGACATTCCAATGCTAAAGGCAGTGAAAGCTGTCAGGATGGCCGAGCGGTCAAAGGCGCCAGACTCAAGGAAGCGAAGTTGCCTTCCCTAGCAAGGGGACTTCTGGTCTCCAAATGGAGGCGTGGGTTCAAATCCCACTCCTGACACTGAGATCTTGTTGGTCACAGTAGAGCATTATACCAGAGCCCTTCTTGTGCAGTCAAGCACAAAGATAACTCATGTGTGTTGGCTATTGGGTCAGTGATACTCGGAAACCATTTATTTCATGAGGCAGTAAGTTTACTTGGAATCTCCCAATCAGTTTTTGATGACATGTAATGAGACGGCCAAATCTTAGACTGTTCTGATGATTCTTGTCCAGTTTACTAGAAATCTCCCTGATAGTTGTAGATTGCATGTGACAATCAAAGAGACAGAGCTAGTTTCGGGCCCATCAAAGTCTTTGTAGAATTTCCTTTCCCTCACTGCATCAAGTGCTTTCAGATTACCAGAGACAAGTCCCTGCCAAATTCCTACGAAAATGTTTCTGCCCAGTTTCGAACTGGGGACCTTTCGCGTGTGAGGCAAACGTGATAACCACTACACTACAGAAACTGTGCATGAGTGTCATGTGATTAATTCACCATAGTGCTCACTTTGCATCATCACATTTTTTAAACAGCAGATTTGTAAGTCACTTTAAAGGTTGGTTAAGTACTGCCAAACTCCCCGTCAGGGAATCAAACCCCGGTCTTCCGCATGACAGGCAGAGATACTGACCACTATAATAACGAGGATCGATAACCAGATTTTTTGCTGTTTAAAAAAATAAAATCCTCAGTGTTTACAATAGGAAGAAGAATTTACGGATCTCTGTCTTTAGGGTCTTGGACTCTCCGGGAGACAAAAGTCTTTCTTCCAATCGCACTTTGTTGCTTCCACATTATGGCTGAGTCCATCCTCGCTACAGTATCTAACAGCCAATCGTTTGGAACCACATTCGCAACAGTCTCTTTATGAGCTGCACATTGGAGATAAAGCTGCATGTTTCTGCCCGGTTTTGAACCGGGGACCTTTCACGTGTTAGGCGAACGTGATTACCACTACACTACAGAAACTGTGCATTGACCACTTTATGGTCTTATTGGAGGAACTATACCAAATGAAACTCAAGGGCACGAAAAAAAAGAGTCTTCTTTATCCTTGACAAGAATGGCCTAGTAATTCAAGGCGCAAGAATGAAGGTTAATTTCCTGAATGCAGTCTGGCCTACAAGTTGGGTAAAGGTACAAATGTCGATCTGTTTCGCTTTTGGTTTCTGAAATGCACAATTCTTGGCATGTTCACAGTCACCATTTCACTAGCATAGATTCCTAAGACTTGAACAAGTCCATATAGTGTCTTTCCTCCTGCAACCCAGTTGCGTACAAAATGTTTTGCGATATTACCATATTTGGTTCCTTGCCCATGAGTGGTAAAGAAGAAATACTGTAAACAGAGTTACCATATTTACTTCATTGCCCTTTAAGTGCTTACAAAATATGCTAAATGCTTATATGTAAAATATACAAAAAGTCCTTGCAGGTCTCAGGGGAGTGCTGGTATTCAGAAGGCCTTATGTTTGGTGATATTGATGTTTGAATGCTCACACCTGTCATAGGCAAGACTTTGTGTAATTTGATTGTGATTTTCAGCAGTGGGCACTCACCTCCTGCATAATTTGACATTACTGATGTGCAGCAGGGAGGCCATATGTAAAGTGTGTAGAAATTACCAAAAGTAGTCACTTACCCTATACAGGGTTAGTGAAGCTTGCCCGGCTAGCTCAGTCGGTAGAGCATGAGACTCTTAATCTCAGGGTCGTGTGTTCGAGCCCCACGTTGGGCGCTTGTGTTTTTGGAAGGTGTGGAGTTCAAATCCCAACAAGTAGTAATAACTGTAAAACATTGCACTATCTTCCAACCATACTGTTTGTTCAAACCATTCCTCGGATTTGGCTCTTGAGTCCTACAGACTTGTCCTCTGAATGAAAACGTTGTCTTAAAGTGACTATGCAGAAATCATATTTTCTAGTAAAAAATATGTTTTAACAGGCTTCTGAGGTGCACAGCTGCTGCTTGTGCTGTTAATTGGCTTCAACCCTAGTACTTCACAAAATATGGACATTCCAATGCTAAAGGCAGTGAAAGCTGTCAGGATGGCCGAGCGGTCAAAGGCGCCAGACTCAAGGACTCAACGTTGCCTTCCCAAGCAAGGGGACTTCTGGTCTCCAAATGGAGGCGTGGGTTCAAATCCCACTCCTGACACTGAGATCTTGTTGGTCACAGTAGAGCATTATACCAGAGCCCTTCTTGTGCAGTCAAGCACAAAGATAACTCATGTGTGTTGGCTATTGGGTCAGTGATACTCGGAAACCATTTATTTCATGAGGCAGTAAGTTTACTTGGAATCTCCCAATCAGTTTTTGATGACATGTAATGAGACGGCCAAATCTTAGACTGTTCTGATGATTCTTGTCCAGTTTACTAGGAATCTCCCTGATAGTTGTAGATTGCATGTGACAATCAAAGAGACAGAGCTAGTTTCGGGCCCATCAAAGTCTTTGTAGAATTTCCTTTCCCTCACTGCATCAAGTGCTTTCAGATTACCAGAGACAAGTCCCTGCCAAATTCCTACGAAAATGTTTCTGCCCAGTTTCGAACTGGGGACCTTTCGCGTGTGAGGCAAACGTGATAACCACTACACTACAGAAACTGTGCATGAGTGTCATGTGATTAATTCACCATAGTGCTCACTTTGCATCATCACATTTTTTAAACAGCAGATTTGTAAGTCACTTTAAAGGTTGGTTAAGTTCTGCCAAACTCCCCGTCAGGGAATCAAACCCCGGTCTTCCGCATGACAGGCAGAGATACTGACCACTATAATAACGAGGATCGATAACCAGATTTTTTGCTGTTTAAAAAAATAAAATCCTCAGTGTTTACAATAGGAAGAAGAATTTACGGATCTCTGTCTTTAGGGTCTTGGACTCTCCGGGAGACAAAAGTCTTTCTTCCAATCGCACGTTGTTGCTTCCACATTATGGCTGAGTCCATCCTCGCTACAGTATCTAACAGCCAATCATTTGGAACCACATTCGCAACAGTCTCTTTATGAGCTGCACATTGGAGATAAAGCTGCATGTTTCTGCCCGGTTTCGAACCGGGGACCTTTCGCGTGTTAGGAGAATGTGATTACCACTACACTACAGAAACTGTGCATTGACCACTTTATGGTCTTATTGGAGGAACTATACCAAATGAAACTCAAGGGCACGAAAAAAAAGAGTCTTCTTTATCCTTGACAAGAATGGCCTAGTAATTCAAGGCGCAAGAATGAAGGTTAATTTCCTGAATGCAGTCTGGCCTACAAGTTGGGTAAAGGTACAAATGTCGATCTGTTTCGCTTTTGGTTTCTGAAATGCACAATTCTTGGCATGTTCACAGTCACCATTTCACTAGCATAGATTCCTAAGACTTGAACAAGTCCATATAGTGTCTTTCCTCCTGCAACCCAGTTGCGTACAAAATGTTTTGCGATATTACCATATTTGGTTCCTTGCCCATGAGTGGTAAAGAAGAAATACTGTAAACAAAGTTACCATATTTACTTCATTGCCCTTTAAGTGCTTACAAAATATGCTAAATGCTTATATGTAAAATATACAAAAAGTCCTTGCAGGTCTCAGGGGAGTGCTGGTATTCAGAAGGCCTTATGTTTGGTGATATTGATGTTTGAATGCTCACACCTGTCATAGGCAAGACTTTGTGTAATTTGATTGTGATTTTCAGCAGTGGGCACTCACCTCCTGCATAATTTGACATTATTGATGTGCAGCAGGGAGGCCATATGTAAAGTGTGTAGAAATTACCAAAAGTAGTCACTTACCCTATACAGGGTTAGTGAAGCTTGCCAGGCTAGCTCAGTCGGTAGAGCATGAGACTCTTAATCTCAGGGTCATGGGTTCGAGCCCCACGTTGGGCGCTTGTGTCTTTGGAAGGTGTGGAGTTCATATCCCAACAAGTAGTAATAACTGTAAAACATTGCACTTCCAACCATACTGTTTGTTCAAACCATTCCTCGGATTTGGCTCTTGAGTGCTACAGACTTGTCCTCTGAATGAAAACGTTGTCTTACAGTGACTATGCAGAAATCATATTTTCTAGTAAAAAATATGTTTTTAACAGGCTTCTGAGGTGCACAGCTGCTGCTTGTGCTGTTAATTGGCTTCAACCCCAGTACTTCACAAAATATGGACATTCCAATGCTAAAGGCAGTGAAAGCTGTCAGGATGGCCGAGCGGTCAAAGGCGCCAGACTCAAGGAAGCGAAGTTGCCTTCCCTAGCAAGGGGACTTCTGGTCTCCAAATGGAGGCGTGGGTTCAAATCCCACTCCTGACACTGAGATCTTGTTGGTCACAGTAGAGCATTATACCAGAGCCCTTCTTGTGCAGTCAAGCACAAAGATAACTCATGTGTGTTGGCTATTGGGTCAGTGATACTCGGAAACCATTTATTTCATGAGGCAGTAAGTTTGCTTGGAATCTCCCAATCAGTTTTTGATGACATGTAATGAGACGGCCAAATCTTAGACTGTTCTGATGATTCTTGTCCAGTTTACTAGGAATCTCCCTGGTAGTTATAGATTGCATGTGACAATCAAAGAGACAGAGCTAGTTTCGGGCCCATCAAAGTCTTTGTAGAATTTCCTTTCCCTCACTGCATCAAGTGCTTTCAGATTACCAGAGACAAGTCCCTGCCAAATTCCTACGAAAATGTTTCTGCCCAGTTTCGAACTGGGGACCTTTCGCGTGTGAGGCGAACGTGATAACCACTACACTACAGAAACTGTGCATGAGTGTCATGTGATTAATTCACCATAGTGCTCACTTTGCATCATCACATTTTTTAAACAGCAGATTTGTAAGTCACTTTAAAGGTTGGTTAAGTACTGCCAAACTCCCCGTCAGGGAATCAAACCCCGGTCTTCCGCATGACAGGCAGAGATACTGACCACTATAATAACGAGGATCGATAACCAGATTTTTTGCTGTTTAAAAAAATAAAATCCTCAGTGTTTACAATAGGAAGAAGAATTTACGGATCTCTGTCTTTAGGGTCTTGGACTCTCCGGGAGACAAAAGTCTTTCTTCCAATCGCACTTTGTTGCTTCCACATTATGGCTGAGTCCATCCTCGCTACAGTATCTAACAGCCAATCGTTTGGAACCACATTCGCAACAGTCTCTTTATGAGCTGCACATTGGAGATAAAGCTGCATGTTTCTGCCCGGTTTTGAACCGGGGACCTTTCACGTGTTAGGCGAACGTGATTACCACTACACTACAGAAACTGTGCATTGACCACTTTATGGTCTTATTGGAGGAACTATACCAAATGAAACTCAAGGGCACGAAAAAAAAGAGTCTTCTTTATCCTTGACAAGAATGGCCTAGTAATTCAAGGCGCAAGAATGAAGGTTCATTTCCTGAATGCAGTCTGGCCTACAAGTTGGGTAAAGGTACAAATGTCGATCTGTTTCGCTTTTGGTTTCTGAAATGCACAATTCTTGGCATGTTCACAGTCACCATTTCACTAGCATAGATTCCTAAGACTTGAACAAGTCCATATAGTGTCTTTCCTCCTGCAACCCAGTTGCGTACAAAATGTTTTGCGATATTACCATATTTGGTTCCTTGCCCATGAGTGGTAAAGAAGAAATACTGTAAACAGAGTTACCATATTTACTTCATTGCCCTTTAAGTGCTTACAAAATATGCTAAATGCTTATATGTAAAATATACAAAAAGTCCTTGCAG